>CM076910.1:13806629-16502629 GCA_039519145.1 Kokia cookei | reverse complement strand
GGTTCCCCAAGGTTGTTGTGTACGATTAGGATTACTGTATGAGTTACCATAGGAATTTCCTCTGGTGTTGTTGACATAAAATGCATTCTCAGTATGTTGTGGGCAATCCTTAAAACCGTGGTTGTCATCGTAAATTTCACAGGAAAATGTCAGGACATCCATTTGTTGAGCTACTTGAATAGGGCAACTTCACTTGTTCCTTTCATGTTCTTGATCATGTTTGCCAATGAGGATACCTGTGCACTCAAAGCTAATATAGCATCTAATTCCATAACATCAGGATTAGTTTTTACCTGAGCAAAATGATAAATTAGATATTGATAGTCATTCTATGCAATCCTCTCTAGGATCCGTACAACTTCATTGTAGGTGCAATCCAACAGTGGTGCATTGACGAATGCATCGACAAGATTTCTTGTCTGCATATTCAACCCATTATAAAATATCTCGGTCTGAGTCTCTTGTTGAATTTCATGCATGGGGCAACGTCTCAGCGAAGTCTTGTAACATTCCCATGTAGTGTTTAAGTTCTCATCATCCAATTAGTGATATGCTGTGATATCATTCGCAATCTTGCATTCATTGTCGGTGGATTAAATCTTAGCACGAACTGTGTTGCTAGCACATTCCAAGAAGTAATGGATCCAGCTGGTAAACCAAGGAACCATGTTCTCGCCCTCCCTTACAAAGAATAAGGGAACAGTTGCATCTTCAAGGCGTCATCAGGGACACCATGTTGACTAAAAGAAGCGCATATGAGTAGAAATGATTTGAGATGCTCTCTAGCATCTTCATGAGGTAAACCTACATATTGCCCATTAGAAATTAGCATTTGAAACATAACCGATTTCAATTCAAAATTGCCAGCCTATATTACCGGTCTAACAACCCCTGGTTGTAAGTCATCAAGCATAGGAACAATAAAATCTCTTATCCTCCTGTCTTGAACTTGCTCCACTTGTGGCAGCGGTGGTGGTAAATTATTTATTCTTTGTGGCTGTATTGGAGGAACTACATTCTGTGGCAGCAATGGTGGAAGATCATTGTTATTATCAGCCATTTTCTTTTGTTCTTGCCTCCTCCTTCGAATAGTTCATTCATGTTCTGGATCACAGCTCACAATATCCTTAGGATTTCTCCTTATGGACATGCAACTCCTAAAGAATTTCAGAGAAAATAAAAAAAAAGTTTAAACAAATTAGTAAAAATAAAAAGTTAAGTAAGAAAGAATAATTGCAACTACAAAAATGAACATCAAACAAACGCCATCCCTGGCAATGGCGCCAAAACTTGATCTACCTGTAAACATAACAACATTTAAGTGCAAGTGGACACTCGTCGATGCAAGTATAGTTGATAGATTTGCTCTATCAGATATCGATCCCACGAGGATAAAGTTCTTTATGTTCAATTGTCGAAGTAACTAAAGTTAAAATTAGAGAAAACGCTAGTAAGGATGTTAGCGCAATTAAATCAGATTTGCGCCACTAAGTTAGTCAAAGTTGTCAATGCAATGATAAAGATAAAATGTTAGAGCAACTGAAAGTAAAATAAATTATTGTTGATATTTTGAGAATTTAAAATGTCAGATCACTAACTTCACTAAGTAGCAATGCTAGATGTGATGACAATGTATTTTATACATGAATTGTCGTAGCAATAAGGTTCCAATGAAAGCATACCAATAACAACTCTCTGTTTAACCAAGACTCAAGCACCCATATTTACCCTACCTTCCAGTGTTGACAATGTCTTTCACTCAAGAACAAGTGACTAGAATTCCTCCTAGCCTCAAGCAACATCCACTGAATTGCTTGTTAACCTAACTTGTCACCGTACTTTCCAGTGTTGGTAGACTGCAATTACACTTCTGTGGTCAGAACAATTAAATCCAAGGGAAAACAGATGAGAAGAAGTGAATATGAATCAAAGTAATCTAACATTGAAAGATATTTCCTTATACAATCAATTGTCAATAAGAATTTATCAACATTAAAAGAGGGATTAACAAATAAAATGAAGCATACTATTCCTAGGCTACTAGGATTATTCCTTAACCACTCCTCTTGGATCGCATCAAGCACTCCTCGTTAGAAGTTGTTGGAACTTGCTCGATCAACTCACCGGACTCCAGAACCAAGCTTCAAAGCTTTAGAGAATTTGCAGAATTAATTTCTTCACCTCTTGATACCTCTTTCTTTCTTTTCTCCTTTATATTTATAAGCTTTAAGAATTGTAAATCTCATCTCGTCTCAGATCTAACTTCTTTTGCAACTGTCAAAGTTTGTTAAATTCCAGCTGTGCACTGATGCAGATCTGGTGTGTTCTTCATGAATCTGCAGGTTGTCACGACATCGCTGGGTGCAATTTGTAATCTTTAATTACGACGAGAACGTGTTATTCTCCTACTCTGGTGCTTTGAAATGTGATTGCAGCGTGAATTCACTCATACAGAGTAGATGTTTCCATGCGGTGACATTTCTGGCCGCATTCCAAGCTAAACTTGTGGCTGCATTTTTGAACTTCTTCTAGCATCGATCTTCTGAGATGGATCCCTGCACTGACAATTTCAGACGAAATACATATGCTGCATATGGCGACATTAGTGCACAGAAAAGATAAAATAACGAGAATTTAAGCCACATAACATTGAGTTAGAAAATGTGAATACTAATTATGAGATGACTATCATGCATGCTAAATATAATACAAATGGGACATTTAATACATAAATTTAGGAAGAAAATAGGTGTCATTTCTAATGCTATCAACAATGAAATACTTACTTGCCAAGAAAGATGCTAATCGGAGACTGATTCGTTAGGTGCTATTACTTCAAGAATTCGACTTAGAAACTCAAGATCAAAGAGGCATAAAGAACCCAATAACTGATCACTTGTCTAGATTAAAGCCATGAGAAGAAAATTCAACTCTTGTACCCTTACAGGAGACGTTCTTTGATGAACATATACTCAAGGTAAGTCATAACACCCCTTGGTTTGCTGATTTTGCTAACTGCTTAGCTTGTGGCTTGATTCCCTCTGATAAGATGTATCAGCAAAGGAATAAATTCCTTCACGATGCTAAGCATTACTTCTGGGAAGAACCATATTTGTTTAAGAAGTGTGCAAATCAGATGATCAAAAGATGTGTGGCAGAAAATTAAGTACAAGCGATATTATATTAGTGTCACACAGCTCCAAGTGAGGGAAACTTCTGAGGTTTATGTACTACGGCCAAAGTATTGCAAGCCGGTTTCTTTTGGCCAACATTATTCAAGGATGCATACACCTATGTCGGAAGTTGTGACTGATGTTAAAGGATTGGAAATGTTACAAGCAGAAAAGAAATGCCTTGAACAAACATCATGGAAGTGGAACTACTCGATGTTTGGGGTGTTAGAGCCAAATTTGTCCGGCCCAACAAAAATAAATAAATAAAAGTCTATTTTATTTAACAAAATACCCAAGTCCAATTACAAACCCAAATTACCCAAACTACCCAAAACCCAAATGACCCAATTACAAACCCTAAGACCAAAAAACCTAAAAAAAAATTTGCAAACCCTAATTTCCTAACACCTCTTCTATCGCCTCTTCCCCCTCCTTGGCCACATCAACCACCATGTCAACGGGCACATGAACCAAGGCACCCACACCTCGAGGTTTGACCTTTCTCTTGCCACCACCGAAGAAAGCTTTGCCACCACCACGTTACCTATAAGAAGACAAAGAACAATAAATAAAAACAAATATTGTAAGGAGGCTATTAAGAGCCCCAAAACCATGTTATAAAATCGAATAGAGATTGAGCAATAAATCCCAGAAAATTTCAAAGATGTTTACTGTTTATATACTTTAGTTTCGAAATACTCTTATATTTTATTTTCAATTTTTTAATTCAAAAATATAAAAAAATAGGGAAAAGACAAGGTTTAGAGCCCTTAATCGCCTCGTACGTCATCGTTGTGAAGGGATTTTGCCCCATCAGTTTCCTTCAGGCATCGTCGAAGGGACGGAGTAAAATACCTTGGAAAAACCCAAGGAAACCGTAAGGTTCTAAGGGAATTTAAGGGGTTTGAAGTCATTTTTTGAGAAAACAGTCTCGAATCTGAACTTTCGAGTGTCAAAAGGTTGTAAAAAGATTTTTATGGGTTTCAGGCCACCGAGGACGGCGGTCGCCATCACCGACAACTGAGGGCCATGGCGAAGGATGGTGATTGAAGGGTTGGCTTTAGGTTTTGCTTTTGAGAGAAAAAAAGGATGGGGAAAAGTTTTTTTTTTATTGTGCAAGGGAGAAATGATTTTTTTTCAAAATTTTTTACTTTTATAAGCTTCCAAAACGATGTCGTTTTGGCCTTGCTCCTACGACCCCAAAAAGACATCATTTTGGTGTCCAACACGTGACTTGATCTAGACCCAAAAGGGATCCGCGTGTTTTTTACTAATAGGCTATTTATGCTGTTAGTCCTTCCTCATTTTTCCTTTGTTTTAATTTAGTCCTTTTACTTATTTTTGACTATTTTCGAATTTGACCTTAAATTTTATTTTGTTTATAGTTTAATCCCTCAACTGCGGACCTCTTTGAGTTGACACGTGTTAGGACTTCGACAATTTGCCCATGAGGTCCTTGACTTCTTTAAATATTCGATTCTGACCTCGCTTATTTTCCTTTTTAAATTTTTTATTTAAAACTTTATTTTTGTTTTAATCTAATCCACAAGTTATTTTTCCTCTTTTGAAATTATACTCCTTTATTTCTATTTTATTCTAATTCAATCCCCAAGTTATTTTTCCTCTTTTGAAATTATACTCCTTCATTTCTATTTTATTCTAATTCAATCCCCACTATTTTATTTTTAAAATATATATATAACCCTTTTCTTTTCTTTTAAAAGATTTTTTTACTTCCATTTCTTTTAAATCTCCTTTTACCTTTTTTATTTAAATCTTTTTACATTCATGGGTTTAGACCATCATTTAATTTTCTACAATTTTACTACAATTTTATTCTATTCCAAACTTTCGATTTTTTTTTTCAATTCAAACTTTCTTTTGTTTTTACTTATCTTATTTTTTATATATCACGTTTAATTTACATTCAGTCCTTTAAGTTCCAAAATTTATATTTAAGTTCTTTATATCTTGTTTTTACTTTAGCCTTCATGTTTTATTTATCATTTTACGTTACTACCATGCTATTTTATTCATTCATTTGCCAACACTATCATTGTCGTTATTATTATTATTTATTGTATTGTATATTACGTTTTCATACACTCGTTAATCATACAATACTAGATTAAATTAATCGTATGTCAAAATAAAATTTGTATTTCATTTTCACATAATGAACAAGCAAATTCTGAAAATTGAGGCAATGCTCGTTATTTAAGGGACTCGATAAAATCTTGCTCCAACTTACGGGTTGCGATTTTATCTTTGAAATTTTATGATCGGGTATCCAATTTAAAGATTAAAACGTATATATTTTAACTAAATCTATAAATGTTCTTTATTTTCGAGTATTTGAGATGTCATGTTCCTAACTAACTGGATATGACTCAATTTTCAACTTACTTGAGAAGAAAGATTGTTTATTCGTAAAATTTAATTTTTAAAACGACTTCAAAATATATATTGAAAATCATTCTAAATTCTCTTTAATCAATCAATAAATTATTTTTATTTTTAGAGTACTCAAAATATTGTGTCCTTAACTTACGGGACATGATTTTTCTCATTCAACTCGAGATAAAGGATCATTCTTCGAAATATTTAAATTGTTTAAGACATATATATGATCAAATAGTGTTATTTACATACCCAAAGATCGCATTTTAATTTCTCTTTTAGTTCTCGGTTTTCAATTATTAAGACATTAAATAATCAATTAGGTACCAATTTTTGGAGTGTGAGGGTGCTAATCCTTCCTCACACATAATCGACTCCTGAACCTATTTTCTAGATTTCGAAGACCAAATTGTTTTGTTAATAAATTAAAATGTTTTATGGTGATCCAATCACACCAAATTAAAAGGATTGGTGGCGACTCCATTTTCAATTTTAAAAATATAAGTTGGGACCCTTTTTAAAAAAAAAAGGTTTCGACAGCTTGCGAGTTTATTAGGGACCTAACAAGAGAGTCAAGTCACGAGTCAATTATTTTTGGTCTTTTATTGAAAGTTGAGAACTCAGTTTAAATTTAATTTGCGATCCTTTCTCGCATTTTTATGTTCAAATATGATTCACATTGATTGTCAATTTATTTTTGAGTCGAATGCGAGGGTTTTCATGCATTACATTGATCAACTACTTTACCTTTTTAAGTGGAAGTAAGAAACTATGCTTTCGTGAGGTCTTCACCTCCGTGCAAGTTAGTGGATCGCTTTCGGGAATACATCCGTACCTATGTTTTCGTGAAGTTTTCACTTCCGTGCAAACATATGGGAAATGTATCCCCTTGAATTAAAACCGAATATAGTCGACCCTAGGAGCCTACCCTAAGTCTACGCAAAACCTTTAGTGGTCATCCAAATGATCGTAGGAGAGAGATGCTTTTACACTTTGATTTTTGTTTTCAATTGCAATTTTGTTTTTGTGTTGATTATTCTGACTTATTCTATATTGTCTTTGTTTTTCTCCTTGCATTGCATTTTTATCAAGAAAGGTGTTGATTTATATTTGATTAGCAAAGTAGAGAATTTAACATTGAAAATAAATTTCTTGATAAGGTAGAAGACAAAATGGTCATGCGTATATGGTTAAAAGAAGGACGAAAAAAGAAACCGATGGTTTGCTCGACAATTAAGACGAAAACAAAGACCGCACAACAAGCCAAACTTTGACCTAATTACGAGAAATGACTAATCACTTGACCATTCAAGATTGACATTTTGGACCTAAAATCAGAGTCAAACCAATGCGAAGTCAGATGATTTCCTTGCGAAGATTAAGGCTTTTGAACACTAAGACACAACCGTATACACATCTGCCTTATGTAAAGAAATGTATTTTCTAGTAAATTTGTTCTAGTAGAATTGAATTATGAGTCAAAACCTTTCCTATGCATACATGCATTCATAAGCATCACATTTTATTAACATGCATTTAATTCAATGAATGAGCCCTAAAGAGACTACCTTAAGTAGAACTGTGTCAAACCTTCAGTGGTTACCCGAGTAAGGTAAAAGATACAATAATATTGTTGTTTCTTTACTTTTATTTGCAATTTATTTTCAAGTTTTATGCATGTATTAATCATACTGACTTGTTTAGTTTGAATCTATTTGCATTGCATTTTCATCTAAAAAAAGGGGTGTTGATTCATGTTCGACTACTAAATAGAGAATTGGTCATAAGAAAACGGGTTCCTTGATAAGGTAGAAGTCAATGTGGCCGTGCATGTGTGGTCAAAGAAGAATAACGCGAGAAGGGTGAAAGCTTGCCAAAGGGGTACATATCAGAATTTCGGGTTTACAATAAAAAAACTAACTCATAACAAGTTTACAAGAGCTAAAAGGAGTATATACGATGAAACAAGGCAGATATCCAATCACGAATATTTTGACTCACTCGATGTTAAAAGGAATAGGCATCGATTCTGAGCTCTCACTTAGTATTGGAATCCAACTTCTAATGGTTTCACATTTGGAAACGAGGACATGATACCTACGATAGAAGAGTACATCACTTTACCCTGTTACTCTAGGATTAAAAATAATAAAGTCTACTTCAAATATGGTGATCGGCCTTACCTACTTAAGGTTAAAGTATAGATGCACATTTTCCGAGTCTTAACACAGTATTGGGATCCAGCTTAGTCGCTTCACATTCAAAAACTTGGACATACTGTAAAAGAATACACTACGTTGCTCCATTACCCAAGAACTCAAGTTGATACGCCCTACTATAGAGGAGCGAGCATTAGGTTGCAGCCCTGATCAAGGAGAAAGGGGATAATAAGTGTATTGCTTTGAAAACCCAGCAAGACATAGTACACTCAGATGCAAAAAAGAATGTCGACATCTTCACCTCAGAGACGTATGAGTTAGTCGTCTTCCATAAAGTGTTGGGCCACGTAGAGGACGCGGTTGTAGATTTGTTTATCTTACTAGACAAGAGAATAGCTCATATTCTAACAATCTTAGACATTAAATGCCTATCGATGAGAGGGTAAAGCGAGATTTATTGGGCACAAATTTTTATAGCCATTTTTTTAAAGTGAAAAAGGTCTTTTCATGGAGTATTCTCTGAAGACTACTCTCTATTGAAGGAATTTATGGCTATCCGAAGACGAGAAGATATCGCCAAAGAAAAGTGGAAATAAATGAGGAATGACTCCAACGCTCTTAGGGGCAGGTCAAAGATATGGACAATGTTGTGAGAAAAAATTAAACCTAAGCGTAAGCAACTAAACACTCGTGGGCCCAAGCCATCCAAGCCAATTTTGAGCCTAAAATCAGAGTTGAATCAAGACAAAAATTAGCTTCGCTTCCTAAGAAGATTAAGACTTTGAGCATTAAGGCACGACCATATATGTATCTTCCTTATGTAAAGCAATTTGTTTTCTAGTGAAGTTGTTTTAACATAATTAAACTAAGAAACAATGTCACTGTTGCATATGCATACATTCATTCATTAGAATTGCATTTCATTACATACATAGAAATAAAAGTCCGACATATCTAAAATATTTGTGTCAATTGGGAGTGTTAACAACTCTGAATAAAAATTGAAAGAAAACATGATAAATCAAGATAATGGGGGAATGTTAAAAAAACTGAGCGAAAGTCATATTCAAAGAAGAGAACGGAGAGTGCAACCTATCGAGAGTTCGCCCTTACACCCTTGGAAATGTCTTGGACAACTAGACTGTGAAGGAATTTCCTGTGATTTTTGGGACTTTTCCAAAGTAATATTCAAAATGCACTTTAACAGTAGGGATCCTTTTATAGAGGGCACATGACCACTATCTTTTATTTCAATGGAAATGATGCATTTTTGTGTTTCACTTGGCAAACATTTTGCTAAACAATGCATTTTTGTGTTTCACTTGGCAAACATTTTGCTTTTCTCTTTCAGTCATACTTATACCATACGGTTGACCATTCTTAAATTGATATATTCTTTGAGTGTCTCTTATTCATATGTCGAGTCCCTTGATATCAAGGATACGAGCGACATTGCTATTGACTCAGAGCCCTTCTGAGAAGGACATGTGTCCAGAAAAAGGTCAAGACTTTGAAGGTGATCAAGAATGTAACTTGTCTCCCGATCTGCTATGAATACTGGAGCAAGATGAGAATAAAAAATTACCTCACAAAGAATCAAAAATTATGAGTTTTGGGAATGAAAATGAATAAGAGTTAAAGAGGTTGAAAATTGGTACATGTATCTTTACAAAAATAAAATGAGATTTCGTAGAGTTGCTTCGAGAATTTGAAAAGATCTTTGCAAGGTCTTATCAAAGCATGTTGGGTAAGAAACTGATGTCATGACACACAGACTCTCATAAAAGAAGAACACAATCCAGTTCAATGGAAACTTAAAAGAAGGAGGCCTGACACACTATGAAAAGAGAAGGTAAAAAAAGAGAAAAAGAAGAAGAAGAAAAGAAAAGAAAGAAAAAGACAAGACGAAAACCCACAAAGGGCATCTTTAAGAAAAAAAAAAGAAAAGAAAAGAAAAGAAGAAGAAAAGAAAAAGGAAGAAAAAAGAAAGTTAAGATGAAAACCCGTAAAGGCATCTAGAAAATTTATATATCTCCTTAACATCTTCACGTCATGGCTTCTTTTTATGTGAGGCGTGGACATCATCGACCCAAATTCGTCAAAAGCTGCCAATGGGCATCGATTCGTTACTTCCCCAAATGGGTAGAAGCTGCTTCATATGCCTATCAGCAGTTAAGGAAATTCTTGAAAAAGAGATTATATGTCGATATGGAATGTCAAAAAGGGTCATATCCAATGACAACTTGAATAACGGCACGATAGCGAAAGTCTACGGCCAATTCAAGATCAAGTATCACAACTCAACACCACATCGCCAAAAAGTGAATGGGACGGTGGAGGCAACCAATAAGAACATCAGAGGATTGATTGAAAAATAGCAGAGACCTACAAAGGCTTGGCATGAGAAGTTAATATTTACTCTCTATGCTTATTTGAACGTCCATCGAGACATACACCGGGGCAACACCTCTTTCAAAGGTAGTTTTACCTCTTTGAAGTCAAGATTCCCTCCATCCAAAGCATAACAAAGCAAATCCAGATTTGATTAGTTAAACATTGATCGAGAAAAATAGGCTAAAAGTCATCCGTCATGATCAGATGAACCAAAAACGAATAGCAAGGGATTATGACAAAGAAGGATCTACTTTAGAGAATTCCACAAGGGAGCTCCGATTTTGAAATGGATCTTTCCTACAAAAGACCTCCGGAGAAAATGAATGTCGATTTGGGAAGGGCCCTATGAGGTGAAGAAAGCCTTTTCTGGAGGAGATTTGATTTTAACCAAGATGGAAGGCAAAGACTTGCCTAACCCCATGAACTCGAGTTTGGTGAGGAAGAAATTTCACTCAGAAAAAATAAAAACGGAAAAAAGAAAAAAAGAAAGAAAAAAGAAGGAAAAAGAAAAAGGAGAAGTTGAGGTGAAAACCCGTAAAGGGCATCTCGAAACCTAAGGAGATTTGAGTTGAAAACTCCAAAGGGCTGCTAAAATTTGAATAAACAAAGAGGAATGAAAGGGCTTTCTCTCTTAAAAGTAACAAGGTGGAGAAACTTTACACCTTGAGGCATCGATGAAGTACTCTAGGTTTCATGGACACATATCAAGCTCAGAATTATCCTCATCAAGTTTGCTCAGCGAAGTTCATACCATGATATCTGGGGCACCTAATTCCATTCTTTGCTCACCTTATGTCTGGAAACTTTTGATCAATGTTCTTCATTTTTAATCTTTTTCATTCATGCAAGTTTTGCCTCCAATTAAATTCAATTTCATCAACCTTACATCCTTGATTCAAGCATTTTTGCATTTGAAATAATGGTTAGTGGTCTAACGATATAAGGAATAAAAGGATTTCTGCATATCGCTCTGGAATTTCTAAATAGTACAGAGACCTAAAATAGGACCACTAGTTGCAAATAACTAGACCCGAGGGTTAGAAGGGTCTTGAAACAAATTGTTCAAATTACGACTACCTCTTTAGGTTTCATGTCAAAGATACCATACCAAATGGAGAACATGATAACACATCGGTGATAAGACTTAGACAAACGACAAACAATGTCGACCTAAGGTCTAAAAATAAAATCATTCTCAGAGATGACATTTTTGCATTCATCATTCATTCCCATCTAGTTAGGAGCATTTGACTCATTCTGATCATTCTACAGGTTTGAAGGGAAAGATTGAAGCTGTAACGGTAAATCTAATTCCCTAGAGATACGGAGGAAAAGGTTGAACCCACAACGAAAAACCTTGTACCTTAAAGACATGAAGGGAAAGATTGAAGCCATAACGGCAACTCTAATACCCTAGAGATATGGAGGGAAAGGTTGAAGCCACAACAACAAACATTGTACCTTAGAGACATGATGGTAAAAATTGAAGCTGCAACGGCAAATCTTGTACCACTGAGATATGGAGGGAAAGGTTGAAGCCACAATGGTGAACCTTGTACCTTAACGATGTGATGGGAGAGATTGAAGCCACAACGACGAATCTTGTACCATGGAGATATGGAGGGAAAGATTAAAGCCATAATGGCAAACCTTGTATCTTAGATATGTGATGGGAAAGATGGAAGCCGTAACGACGAATCTTGTACTACGGAGATATGAAAGGAAAGGTTGAATTCGCAACAACGAACCTCGTACCTTAGAGACGTGATGGGAAAGATTGAAGCCGCAATGGTGAATCTTATACCCTAAAGATGTAGAGGAAAAGGTTGAAGTTGCAATGGTGAACCATATACAGTAGAGATGTGAAAGGAAAGGTTAAGGCTGCAACAACAAATATTATACCCTAAATATGAGGAAAAGCAAATTGAAGATGCAAAGACGAATCTCAAAACTGTATAAAAGCATATTGAAGCTGCAAAGGCGAATCTCAAAGTTGTAAAAGGCTAGATTGAAGCTGCAAAGGTGAATCTTACGTCCTTAAAGCTGAAGAGGAGCAGATTGAAACCGCAACGGCAAATCTTTTACCTCTAAGTTGCAGTGGATAAAATCAAAGCTGGAGTAGCAAGTTTTTATCTCTCTGAAGTTACAGTAAAGCAAATCAAAGCTACCATTCAATCTCATACCCTGATCATGGGGTAGATTGAAGCATCTAATCTTTTACTCTAATCAGAGGGCAAATTGAAAACACACTAATCTCTTACCCTGATCATGGGGCAGATTGAAGCAGCCGATCTTTTACCCTAATCAGATGGCAGATTGAAGACATCATTCAATCTCTTACCCCGACCATGGGGTAGATTGAAGCATCCAATCTTTTACCCTAATTAGAGGGCAGATTGAAGACACACCAATCCGTTACCCCGATCATAGGCCAAATCGAAGCATCCGATCTTTTACACTAATCAGAGGGCAGATTGAAGACATCATCCAATATCTTACCCCAACCATAGGACAGATCGAAGCATCCAATATTTTACCCTAATTAGAGGGCAGAGTGAAGACACATTGATCTTTTGCCCCGATCATGGGGCATGTTGAAGTCATCCAATCTCTTACCCCAGTAATGGGGCAGATTGAAGCCACATCCAATCTTTTACCCCTAAGTCAAGAGGGGCAGATTGAAGCCTCTATTCAATCTTTTACGCCTAAATCAAGAGGGGCATATTGAAACTACCATCTCAAAGACTACAATAGTGAATCTCAATCTCCTTGAAGTTCAGTGGAATGGAGTGAAGCTATAGTAACAATTTTATCTCTTTGAAGTTGCCTTGGAGCAAGGTGAAGTCAAGACACTAAATCCTATCTTCCTAAAGTTGTAGCGAAGCGGATGCAGTGCATTAGATTGATCGATGATTTGAAAGAGCGAGTCAATTGATGAAAAAGCGCTAAAGAAGCCAAGTTTAGTGGGACCGGACGTCTCCTTTTAGTCTTTGCTTCATTCTCGTTACACGACAACGAGAAAAGAGGGGCAGCTGTTGGAGCCCAATTTGTCTGGGCCCAACAAAAAAATAAATAAATAAATAAAGGTACTTTATTTAACAAAATACCCAAGTCCAATTACAAACCCAAATTACCTAAACTACCTAAAACCCAAATGACCTAATTACAAACCCTAAGGCCCAAAAACCTAAAAAATATTTAGGAAACCTAATCTCCTAACACCTCTTCTACCACTGCTTCCCCCTCCTTGGCCACATCAACCACCATGTTAAGGGGCACACGAACCAAGGCACCCACGCCCCAAGGTTTGACCTTTCTCCTGTCACCGTCGAAGAAAGCTCTGCCACCACCGCGTTACCTGCAAGAAGACAAAGAACAAGAAATAGAAAACAAATATTGTAAGGAGGCTATAAAGAGCCCCAAAACCATGTTGTAAAATCAGATAGAGATTGAGCAATAAAATCCCAAAAAATTTCAAATCAGTTTATTTTTTATATATTTTAGCTTCGAAATGCTTTTATATTTTATTTTCAATTTTTAAATCGAAAATATAAAAATAAAAGATGGAAAAGATAAGGTTTAGGGTTACCCTTAATCGCCTCGTGCGTCGTCATTGTGAAGGGATTTTGCCTCATCGGATTCCTTCAGAAGTCGTCGGAGGGACGAAGTAAAATACCTTGGAAAAACCCAAGGAAACCGTAAGGTTCCAAGGGTGTTTAAGGGGTTTAAAGTCTTTTTTTTTTTTTGAGAAAATGGTCCCAGATCTGAACTTTTGAGGGTCAAAAGGTTCAAAAAGGATTTTTTTAGATTTTTTGGCCACCGGGGACGGCGATCACTGTCCCCGACAATCGATGGTTGTGGCAAAGGACAGTGACTGAATGGTTGGCCTTAGGGTTTTCGTTTAGAGAAAAAAAAGATGGGGAAAAGTTTGTTTTTTAATGTGCAAGGGAAAAATGATTTGTTTTTCAATTTTTTATACTTTTATTAGCTTTTAAAACGACGTCATTTTGGCCTTGCTCCCATGGCCCCAAAACGACGTCGTTTTGGTGTTCGACCCGTGACTAGATCCTGACTCAAAGAGGATCCGCATGTTTTTTACTAATGGGCTACTTATGCTCTTAATTCTTCCTCATTTTTCATTTGTTTTAATTTAGTCCTTTTACTTATTTTTGACTATTTTAGAATTTGACCTTAAATTTTAATTTGTTTTCAGTTTAATCCCTCAATTACGGACCTCCTTGAATTTCACGTGTTAGGATTTAGACAATTTGCCCATGAGGTCCTTGACTTCTTTAAATATTCGATTCTGACCCTGCTTATTTTCCTTTTTATTTTTTTTATTTAAAGCTTTGTTTTTGTTTTAATCTAATCCACAAGTTATTTTTCCTCTTTTGAATTATACCCCTTTATTTCTATTTTATTTTAATTCAATCCCCACTGTTTTATTTTTAAAATATATATATAACCCTTTTTTGTTTCTTTTAAAATATTTTTTTTTTACTTCCATTTATTTTAAATCTCCTTTTACCTTTTGTATTTAAATCTTTTTACATTCTTGGGTTTAGACCATCATTTTATTTTCTACAATTTTATTCTATTCCAAACTTTCGATTTTTTTTAAATTCAAACTTTCTTTTGTTTTTACTTATCTTATTTTTTTATATATCACGTTTAATTTACATTAAGTCCTTTAAGTTCCAAAATTTATATTTTAGTTCTTTATATGTTGTTTTTACTTTAGCCTTCGTGTTTTATTTATCATTTTACGTTACTACCATGCTATTTTATTAATTTATTTTGCCAATACTATCATTGTCGTTATTTTTATTATTTATTGTATATTACGTTTGCATACACTCGTTAATCATACAATACTCGATTAAATTAATCGTATGTCAAAATAAAATTTGTATTTGATTTTCACATAATGAACAAACAAATTCTCAAAATTGAGGCAATGCTCGTTATTTAATGGACTCGATAAAATCATACTACAACTTACAAGTTGCGATTTTATCTTCGAACTTATGTGATCAGGTATCCTATTTAAAGATTAAAACGTGTATATTTTACCTAAATCGATAAATGTTATTTATTTTCGAGTATCCGAGATGTCATGTTCCTAACTTACGGGATATGACTCAATTTTCAACTTACTCGAGAAGGAAGATCGTTTATTCGTAAAATTTAATTTTTAAAACAACTTCAAAATATATATTGAAAATCATTCTAAATTCTCTTTAATCAATTGATAAATGATTTTTATTTTTCGAGTACTTGAAATATCGTGCCCTTAACTTATGGGACATAATTTTTCTCATTTAACTCGAGGTAAAGGATCATTCTTTGAAAAATTTAAATTGTTTAAAACGTTTATATGATCAAATAGTGTTATTTACATACCCAAATATAACATTTTAATTTTTCTTTGAGTTCTCGATTTTCAATTATTATGAAATTAAATAATCGACTAGGTACCAATTTTGGGCGTGCGAGGGTCTAATCCTTCCTCACACGTAACCAACTCCCAAACCTATTTTCTAGATTTCGAAGGCCAAATTGTTTTTTAATAAATTAAAATGTTTTATGGTGATCCAATCACACCAAATTAAAATGGATTGGTGGTGACTCCATTTTCAATTTTAAAAATATATGTCGGGACCTTTTTTCAAAAAAATAACAGTTTTGACATGGGGTATTGACTTTCTTGGTCCATTCCCTCCGACATTTGGTAACAAGTATATTTTGGTACCAGTCAGCTACGTATCAAAGTGGATTGAGCCCGAGGCATATCCAAAAAAGGATACCAAGGTATTAAAGAAGTTTTTACAGAACCATGTGTTTACAAGGTTTGGACCTCCTAGAGCCATCATCAGTGATGAGGGGTCCCATTTTGTGAACAAATGGTTGAAGTAGTTACTCGATAAACATGTAGTAAGGCACAAAGTTGCTATAGTTTACCATCCGTAGACGAATAGGCAAGCTGAGCTGACAAATAAAGAAATAAAAGGCATACTCGAGAAGGTAGTGTCCGAACTGACGAGATTGGTCCAAGAGATTGGACGATGCTTTATGGGCTTACAGAACAACATACAAGACACCTTTAGAGATGTCTCCCTATAGGTTGGTATTTGGAAAAGCATGTCATTTGCCTTTAGAGTTAGAAGACAAAGCTTACTGGGCTCTTCAATAGCTCAATTTGGATTCCAAGCTTGCTAAAGAGAAACGAATGCTTTAGCTCAATGAGTTATAAGAATTTTGGACATTCTCTTATGACAATACCAAGTTATGCAAAGAAAGATTAAAAAAAGGCATGATAATCACATCCTAGTCACAAAGTTTGAAGCAGGACAGCAAGTCTTACTGTTCAATTCTAGATTAAAGTTTTTTCCAGGTAAGTTGAAATCTCATTGGTTTGGTCCATTTACTATCCATCAAGTCTTTCCATACAGAGTAAGAAAGGTAATTTTTGAGTCAATGCTCAGTGATTGAAACATTATTGCAGATGTGAAATTGAGCGGGATAAATCGTCGCTCATTTTATCTGATGATTAATTTTTCTTGTTTTTATTTTAATAAAGAACTTAGGATATATATTTTGGATTAGTATGTTGAAATGAATTCTGTCTAGGAGTTTGGAACTTAAGCAGGACCGTCTGTGACCCCTCCAATCTTTCCTGTGAATCTTTTTTAACATAATTTTTTGAGAAATTATTTCCTAAGTCAGAAAATAAATTTTTTATTTTGAATTTTGCAAATAAAAAGGGTCAATTTTTTATCCAAGTCTTAATTACAACCCAATTTTCAAAATATTTTGAGTTAAGGAGTTAATTGAATTTTTTGTAAAATTTGATTGTTATTTTTGTAAATACTGAAATTAGCTTTCCTTTTATGTAAATATTTTAAAACAACTAAAAATACAATTTTATTTATTTATTTATTTATTTTATTTTTAATTTTGATAATACTTAATATAAAATCATAAATTTATTTTTATGATTTATATTATTCACTATCAATGTTTAATTAAATTTTATTTTAGAGTTTTAATTTAAATAAATTAAGTAATAGCAACTAACATATTTTCATGTTAATTGTTATTAACTTAAAGTAGGACATGGGTTATTTAATAATTTAATTTATGTGAGAGTTTGAATGAAATTTGCGTTCCATACATTATAAATACCACCCCTCACCATTAGTCCATCATTCAAACTATCCCACACTTAGTAGCAAGTCTCGATAGCAGCCACCATTAGAAGTCATCGGGCACTACCAAAGACCGTCAAACACCATCGTTGCACCTAGCCTCAACCTTCTACAAGAGCCCGCACACGTCGTCCCTTCGCTCCAGCGAACCCACGTGTGCCTCAGGCTTGTGCCCTGCTGCTGTTGCTGTTATCGAGCTGTGTTGTTGCTACTTAAGCCAAACATTATTGCTACCGAGAACCACACTTGTTGCTGCCCCTGTGTGCACCACACGCCTTCAAGCTTAGGTCGTGTGTCCCATTAGTTTAAACACCTAAGTTACCCTCTAAACCAACCCTAGACTAAAACTTTTTTCCTTTTTAAATACCAATTTATTTATTTGAATTTATTCATCAAAAGGTGGTAAGAATTTATTTAATTTATTTTAAATTGTTAATATTTTATACTGATTAAATTTTAGAAAAATATTTGTGTTCATTTTATTGATTGATCTGGTTAAAATCATGCCTCGCAAGAGAACTCGTGCTGCAATCAAAGAAGTACAAAAACAAATTTCGCAGTGCAGAAGCTAAGGCAAGATACGACACTGTGTTAAAAAATTAGCAAATGCTGCCAGAAAAAGGGTTTACTTGGAAAGAGAGCAAGTATGCGGACTTCATGGAAAAAATGCGAAAAGTTGTTGAAGCTTTGAACTGGGGACTATTTTGTGAAAAGCGATCGAGTGCAAATGAGGAATTGGATCGAGAGTTTTACAAAAATTTTACCTCGAGTGAACTTACAAAAGTTCTCGTCTGAGGAATGAAGGTACTGTTAAAATCAATCACCATCAATGAGTATTTTGAACTTACAGAAGTTCCCGTTTGAGGAATCAAGTTTTACTTTATTCGATTCAGTGTCATGCCTATCCCAGAAGGAACTACTATTTCATTGGAATGAATGGTGTTGCTTTATTCAATTCTGAAGGCAAAGACCATTAACATGGGAAAGATCATCATCAGAGAAATTCGAAACTGTGTCACGAGACGTTCTATTCACAACCACAGTTCTGTGCTTAAAAGCTAAAATTCTTGGGAACGTGAAGAATATAGGAATAGCCAATGAGTGATCACTGATTGGGACCTTATTCGAGTAGCAAGAAATTACATTCTTCAATAGCAAGCTGAAGAAGAAGAAGAAGATCCCAAAGAAGTAGAAGATCTTGAAGAAGATCCTAAAGAAAATGAGGAAGATCTTTCGGTGATAGAACCAATTGAAATGCATGATGAGGTAGAGTTTACTGAACGAATTTCTGAGCTTAACATATCCATACCGAGACCTCAGTCACCTTAATCTGAACTTCGAAATGAGCTGTCAAAGATGATGGATTGCATGCAACACATGCAATGACAGTAAAAATCTTATCGGAGATACACGAAGATACGAGATGACACATTTAAATGTGCACTTGAAAAAGTGTTTCGTTACCCATTTATCTTTGTGCCTGAATTTCCAAATTACATATTTAAACCATGGACTTCAATAGCGAAGAAGGAGCAAGGTGACTCGAGCAACAATAGGGACTACGAAGCAAAAGAAGAGTCAAAGTCTACGGGGTGTAAACATAAATAAAAGGGGGGAACTTGTCTTTCTTTAATTTCTATTATTTTATTTTCAATCTTTAATTCTTGAATGAATTTAGGATTAGGTCATTAGGTTAGTTTTTAATTTTTGCATAATAAATTAAGAGGTTGAAGTTAATAATTGAACAAATTAGAAAAATAAGAGTGTGGTAATAGATATGTACATGCCTAGGATTGGACATTGAAAGAGCTTGGTACTTAAGCAATCAAATTTGACTCACCTCCTCTTCTTTAATCTTATCTGGTGTATGGTATTTATTCACTTTTATTTTTATTCTCTATTGCTTTTAACAATGGGGTCATTGTTCAATTTAAGTAATGGGGGCCAAAAATCGAAAACTTCTTAGTAAGTATTATTTCTTCTTATTTTATGAATTTAGTTATAATTTTGCTTGAAAATTTGAATGCATGTTGATTAAGTTAAGCTTTAGTATAAATAAAATTCAATTATCTCAATGGTTTTGATGTTAAATTGAATCATGATATGAATGCTACTATAAATAAAATATGTGAATCATATCATAAAATTCTTTATTTCTCATAGAAGCTAGATATGCATGAAAGTTTAAGTCTTTAGAATTTACTTAGTAATTTCTTGAGGCAAAATCCTAAGAAGCATGAAATTTTGAAAATGATTTAGGCAACATTTGTTTGGACCGTTTAAGCCTTTCAAGCTAACCTTGATAAATGTTATCCCTTGAAGCCAACTTTGAGACTATATGATCTGATTTTCTTTATACCTTACAATTATAAGCCACCATATCTCTAAATTGTCCCAACTACTAGACTCAGTCTATAAAGAATATGTTCTAAAAATAAGTTTGGGGGAGCTGAGAAGGAGTACCAAAATGCTCAACAAAATGTAGTACATACAAAAATGATGCTTAGAAAAAATGAATGAAAAAGAAAAAGAAAAGAGCATGAGCATTCAAATTTCAAAAGAATTAGCTAAGTCTAGGGTTTTAGCTTAAATTTATCTATCTTTTACTTACACCTAGCCTAGCCCCATTACAACTTATGCAAAAGACCTATTTGATTCAAGATTTCAATGCTACCTACATTAGTGGAGATAAATTGCTATGTTCAACATATGAAGCCATAAGTTAAACTTGATTATTGCAGTTTGCTCTTAATTGGGGAATAAAAATTGAGTGGTAAGATTTTGACATGTCTGTATTGAGATAAGCATGATGATAATTGAAGATAATTGAATCAAAAAATATACTTGAGCTACATAATTTCTAAATTTGTGTTTTTATGCTTAATTATTTTGAATTCATAAGTATGTGGAAAAATGATCAAACTCTTTTGTGATTTGTGCATTACTTGGGATGACCAATGAATTAAGTTTAGGGGTGTGGAACGATGAAAATATATAGATTTTTTCATACTCTTTTTAACTCAAATTCATGCAAATTCTTAATAATTAATGTCGAAAAATACAATTTGATTATAAAATAATTAATTTGTGCTAAAATTTCCAAGATATTTATTTTTAGTTATTTTTAAAAATATTAAGCATGAATTTGGTGATTTTTTGACCGTTTTACACAATTGGTGAAAATTGGCTCGACAGACACTGTAGAAGGCCTAAACCGTTGAGGGAATTTTTACATCGAGTAAATGAAAAGCTAAGAAGATTATTTTTCCAGCCAAGGTTGATCCAATATGAAGAAAAATTATACTTTATAAGTATATTTTTAACTTAATTAATTTGGGTTAAAAAAAATTATAAAGACTAAAGCAAAGTGGCTCGAAGTGCATGAAACCGAGGATTGAACCGCCCTGAATTGAGCTAGCCCATGTGTCGTCCAAATGCTGACCCAAGTCAACTAATTAAGTGACTTTTTAGCTTGGAAAAATAGGCCCCAAAGTCTCCCTAAATCCCATTCAAACCCCTCCACTTTTGGTGGTTTTGAAGATATGCCCCAAGCCAAATTAAGCAAAGTTTGAACTTGTCAAAATTTTCCTATGCATTGCTGACCAAGGGATGTTGAGTGGCTAATATTTATTTACTAAATATATTTGTCAACTCCACCAATAAATATCACCCTCATGCTTCACATTTTCCATACCAATTCACTCCATTCTCTCTTTTTTTCTCTCATTTTCTCTCTAGCCTTCCATTTCATTTTCCCCTCATCCTTTGTCGATTTCTCCCTCTTGAGAAAGAGTGTTTTTCCAGCTTTGAAATAGCTTTGTTATGTGTTCATCAAAGACCTCATCTAAGAATAATTGGGCAAGAACGATGAAGAATGCGACCATAGTTCTTGAGAAATCGTCGGATTTAATCCTATTCCTTGATTGCTTTTTTATTTATGAATCATGTTTATATTGTTATAGGCCCTGAATATTTTGTTTCATTAATTATTATCATGCCTAAGTTATTATTGCATTACCCTTGTGATATAACTATTGAATTAATCATTTAAGCGGATTGAAATTGTGATTAATGGACACACTATTTAATTTGTGCATGTTTAATCTTCTAAGGGAGCTGAAGGTTAAATTTAGTGATGGTATTAAACAATACATTAGCCTTGCATAACTTGCAGGATTTCTGTCATTAAATTATTTCAATATAGATATATGTTGTTACTTCAGTTGATCCTTTAGTTGCTTATGAATGTTAATTAGTCGGTTGAATTGGCATAGACATATGTACAGAAGATTATTGACTTTCATAAAGTATGTATGTCCATTAACACATTTACATAGTAAAATTTTAGTAAGTAGTGTTGTTCATAAGTTAGCAAGATATCGGGTTGCCGTGAATTTATTTCGTAATAAGCATGAACATGATTTAGATATAATTAAGTAATTAAAAGAATTAACCTAACACATTTATGTTATATTGATTAAACCTTAGAAATCGTGCATTGAAATTTAATTTTATCTTTAACTTAGATTAATTTAGTTTAAACTAATACTCTTCCTAAATATTATCTTTTCATTAACCAATTTTTTGATTAAATATTTCATAAATACTTTTCCAAGCAAAATCCCTGTGGGTACGATACTCGACATTACTTGTCACTTTATTACTTGAATACGATTGTGTACACTTGCACATTTCCATCGTTCTAATAGCTAAGCGTCCGTACTGCTTCTGAAAGAGCTTTGGTAGATTAACACCTTTAACGTGTGTTCTGGTGCATTCTCCTAACTCATCCTTGTCCAACTGTCCTCTTCTAGAAGCTGCTAAGTCATTCTCCATTCCATCGATGTGGCAAACAACACTCCCAAGATTTCCATGACATAAAAAATTATGCCACGACATAGTCCTGTACCTTGTTTCCCTTTCCTTCTCCTTCATTTGCTCCTGCGTTTGCTCTTGTACTTTCACCTATACCTGCAGCTGCACCATATCCTACCACCGCACCTTTCCTTCCAAACTTAAGAGTAAAAATGCAATAAAATGTCCAACCAAACTTTTATACATAAATGCATGAAAAATAATAAAATCTATCCTAGAATGCCTAATTTTACCTAAGTTTAAGCACTTTCCCGAGGCTAAGAATACGTAAAATAAAACTCTTTTCAAGATTTATCAATATGGTTGTTGAAAACCCAGAGGGGTTGTGACATTTGATTTCCTTGACTACCCTAAGAGAAATTTGGATGATTCCTCCATCCTGCAATATAAGTATTGCTATAAGGGTTATTTTGAGGTCTAGAATTGTTACTAAAATAGTTAACTTGCTTATGCTCCATGTTAGACTTGAAGGGTGAATATTCTGAATTAATCATCCCCACTCCATTCGCATCACATTGCATCATTGGGTTTACCTGCGTAAAAAATTCAAACCATCAAATTTTTTATTCAATGCTTGCACTTGACTTGCCAACATAGGAACTGCATCTATAATAAAAACAATGGCTACTTTCATTGGTTTTGCTCTCATGACTTGCCACTGATAGTTATTTATTGTTATTTCCTCAATAAACTCTTGAGCTTCCTTGGGTGTTTTATAATTCAGTGTTCCACCAACTGCTGGATCAATTTCCTAGCTAAGACATTCAAACCATTGTAGAAGGTTTGAACTTATAACCACATAGGTAACCCATGATGAGGGAACCATCTCAATAGATCTTTAAATCTATCACATGCATTATATAATGTCTCTAATTCAAATTGAGCAAAAGAAGAGATGTCATTCCTCAACTTAGTTGTTTTAGTCAGTGGGAAGTACTTCAATAGAAACTTCTCTCTCATTTAATCCCAAGTCGTGATAGAACCCTATGGCAGTGTATTCAACCACTGTTTTGCCTTACTCTTCAACAAGAATAGGAACAATTGTAAGTGTATGACATCATCAGAAATGCCATTTATCTTGAATGTGTGGCAAATCTTTAGAAAGTTAGCCAAATGAGTATGCGAATCTTCATGTTGCAAACAATCAAACTAAACAAACTATTGCACCTTCTGAATAGTGTTCGACTTCAGCTCAAAATTGTTTGCAACAATGGTAGGTCTCACAATACTCAATTCAGTCCTAATTAGAGTAGGCTTATATTGTCACATCCCAGTTTTAATTTAGTAAGCAATAGTGAAACTGTCAACTCATATGTTTTAAATTAAGTGCGCAAGAATGGACACAAGGGAATTAATGTTCAAGTGGTTTAGTAGCTAATTAATTATCCTAATAGTCCAAGGATCAAGCCTCTTTGTTCACACTTTTAATTTAATATTTTTGACAACTTTTCCCCTTGTTTAATGTGCATGGTCGACCACCTTTGTCATCATAGAGAGGAGGATTTGTTTCCTCCATTATAGGTCAAAGTTACCATAGTTAGGGTTACATGATCCCCTTTTTGCTCCATGTCCCCTTCCCTTGCCTTAACCTCACATATTGTCATTTTACTTGTTACATTAAAGCTGATCACATTTGACCAAGCCCTCCTCCCTTACTTTTTCTATCCACACCTCCTCTCCCACTCATTTCTTCCATTTTTTTCATTTCTTTCTCACATTTTCTCTTTATTTTTGCAAACCACCACCACCACTTCTCTTTTATCATCTTTTTCTTCCACCATCTTCCACTAGTCCCGACCCTTTATGATTGTTGCACATCCTCTCTTCTCACCTCCCTCCTCCTGTTGTTAGCGTGGTTACCGCTGAGCACCACCACAAGTTCTCCTCTTCCTTTATTTTTGTTCTATTTTTCTTCTTAACTCCTTTCTTTTTCTCTACTTTACCGAACCACTTAGCTCCAACCACTGTCGGAATGTCGCTTACCCACTATAACATGTAGGTTTGTGCAAGTGTACACAGTCGTTATCAAGTAATAAGTAAGTATCGAGTTATTGTCTCCACAGGGATTGTATATGTGTTAACTCAATTAATTGTAAAATTATATTAACAACTTGATGAATTAAAAAAACACAATATGATTTGATAAGTGTTGATTAAAATTAAATATATTAAACTAAATGCAAATGATCCGTAAGGCAATTATCCTAAGTATGCAAACTAAATGTATGAAATAGATTTTAGCGAGATTAAACACAATTCACAACAATTATAACATAAATAAACTAGGACAATTACTTTAATTAAACACAATTTATTATCAACATGCTCAATAATGTTCGAAAAAATATTCCATGGCAACTCGATCTGTCACGAGTTTGGAAACCAAATTAGGTCCTTTCGAAATCCTTTACTTAGTAAATATGCATTTTATTGATCCTTATTTACGAAGGGTTTCTTAGCATTCATGTGAGGTAAAAGGGACGTGTCAGGTTTGAAGTAGTTTAATCACACGAATCTAAAAACTATGCAGATAACAGAGCTTGGTCAGAGTTGTTATGAACCTACAATTTAATTGGGTTAGGATCTAAATTGAGCATGCACATTTCAATTATGTGTCTACTAGCCGTCTTCTGGTTAGGATCGTTTACCTAGTTCTGGTGCATTTCAATCACGTATGAACGAAATACAAGCTCGATATTGATTGAAAACATGATCGATTGAGGCACAAACATCATAAGCATGAATCAAACAAATATTATTTAATCAAAGCAATTATCCTACCTTAAATAAAATTAAGCTAATATTGTTGTAATTAAGAACGAAGAACACATAGCAAACATTTTTAAGTCAAATTAAAGAAAAGAAAGAATAAACTCAAATCAAAGTGGTTGTCAACCAAAACTCTAATCGAAGAAGACTCCTTCGTTCCTTCGCTTTGCTCCTTTATTGATGGCTCTCCAATGTGGCCGACCAATGGCTCTTTAAGATGCTTAAGAAGCTAAAATTTCTATGAAGAGATGATGCTAGGCGTGGGGAAAATGGAATGTTAGAGAGAATATAGAGAAGAGAGAATGTTGGATGAAGGGATGATTTGAAATGGTGAAAATGGGGTCTTATTAATAGGTGAGGAGAGGAGAGTTGTTCATTAAAAATAGAGAAGTTTAATCTCTTCATGCTTCTTCAATGGGTGTCTGGCCATCACTCAAGGATTTTGAGTGATTTTTGCTTGATTTTTAAGCAATTTTCATGCCATATAAACTAAGGACTGAAACTCGGTCAATAGTAAATCTTCAGGCCAATCTCATATTTCTTCAATATTGCAAGGACCTTGTGCAATTAAACCAAAAGTGGTTTATTTGGGCAGCCATGTGTAGCCGAAATTGGGTTGACTTGGTCTTCAATTTGGACGGTTTTGTGATCCAGCAAAGTTATTAGACTTGTCCAAAACAAATTAATTAATTAAAGGACCAAAGAATAAAATTGACCCAAATTATTAATGAAATATTTTATAATAAATTATTATATATAATTTTATAATTTATTATTTAATTTAATCATGCTTGGCCCACTTTATGTCTTAAAAATATAATATGCTCAAATAGTTATAAAATTAGCCATTTTATGCATGAAAACTATATAATAAAGCATAAAATCACATTTTAATAATTTCTATATCCTAATTTCATATTTTCACATATTTCATTAATTTATTAAACATTTACTTAGTTTTAACAATGAATTCAAGTAAAAAGGTGATAAATTATACAGGAAAAACCTATATATTTTTCAGTTTACATCCACCTTAGGGCTACCACTCCTCCACTATTGGATCATCGTCGGACCACCATCGAGTCATCGCCGTCAGTGAGCAAAAACCCTTCTTTTCTTTCTTTCTACTCTCATTGCGTCGATTCTTATTTTGGCTTAAGCAAGTATTCTTTTATTTTTATAGCACCTTCTAGATCATTCGATTTTCTGAAATCACTCCTTCCCAACTCACTGTTCGATTCAAAATTAATCAAGCGTAAGTGACGATTGTTTGGGGTCATAAAAATCTTTCCCCTAAGATTTCCTTGTCAAGGTCGAATGGTGAAGTGCCATGAGCCACAATGATATATTAAAATTGTTGTTATTTATTTGTGTACTAATATTGTCTTGTATCACTTTGAAGGACCAAACGATCGTAAGGGAGACCCCTAAATTAACTATGGAAATACTCATTTCGAGAGTCTTAGATCGAGGGGTAAGTGTTGGTAAGATTATTAGTGATCGATTTCATTAGTGACAATAATATTTCAAAAGATCCTAACTAATAAATGATGTTTATGTGATAGATCATCTTATGAGGTAGATCGAGTGAAATCAATAATAAGATTTAAGGCAAATCGGATCTACAATCTAAGGTGTGGGATTGATACCAATTGTTTGTGTGGATTTGATATTTTATTATTAATATATTTTAATTATATTAAAATATGAAAATACTAAATTATTATGAATAGTTGTATAACTCATCGAGATGGATACCAAGTAAGCATTTCTAACCTAGTGGATCTATGATATATGTAACACCCCTTACCTGACCCGGTCGTTGGACTCGAGCAAATAGGTGTCACGACTACTTTAACCTACTAAGAAATTCATTAAAAACCTTAATTCTATATTATTATTAGTGTTATGTTTTATTTGTAAAACATTAGTAGTGAGAAGCTTCTATCGATTCTTGAGTGAGTAAGTATCGAACTTAAGTCAGTAAAGACTAAAAATAACTGCAGAATCCTATTGGTAGTTGTGAAAGTTCTATCGATACAACTCTGCCATCTACTGATACAACCTATCCTTCTACCGATACAATGACTTCTAGAGAGCAAAGTGATTTTAGTTTGGAACTTCTACAAAAACCTGGTATCAAACTACCGATACTACTGTAGAACTACTGGTATTAATAGGACTTTTATCGACACAACACAAGTCAGTAGCTAAAATACATTTTCCCCTATACTTATACCGATACTCTGAAGGGTTCTACCAATAACTCAAATAACCATCAGAGTTCTACCGATACTATAGTACAACTACCGAAACAAGTTAATAATTTCATGCTTTACACATTAACAGATTAACAGACTTCATCAAAACATCAATTTACAATTTCCCAATGATACTAAGGCTATTCATTCCACTATAACTTATCAAAATACAAAACATCCTCAATCACGACTATACACTACACTTACCCAACTCTTCTTAGGTACATGCCAACCCCAAAATAAACCAAAACTCACTATCACTTGAGTTCGAGATTTTTCTTTGGATGCCAAGTCGCGTGAATACAAAAATGTACCTATCCTACTCATGTAAAGAAAACATACGCTGAGTATAACTCAATGACATTCTAATAACCTACACATTTAAAGCAAATGTAAGTACATTTAAATATTTAATTTACTTTCATTTTTGTCCATACTATACCAATATCCTTTTTATAAGTCATGATCACAAAATCATTAATTACATTACACATTTCATCGATGCTTACATTCACATGTCATAATATCATTATACATATTCAAATCCCATTTTGATTCTCAATTCACATTTCACAACATATCCATGTACATTATGCATATTACCATATGCATACTCATATTTTATTTTCTTTGATATTCAATATATATCTCATAACATGTTCATTTCATATAAGCATAATATTCATCGTTTTAAATCCCTATTAACATGACTCAGACTCTGATGGATACAAAGATCCAACCAATACACCAGTTTGTCACCTAGTACCTCATCAGACAAATTAGAAGTAAAAATCACTCCCAACACTGTAATAAGGTTGACACCTAGTGTCTCATTGATTAAATCAAAGTAATTTGGCACCCAGTACCTCATCGATTCATGGTTTAAGAAACCTTGAACTCTTCTATCATATGGCATGCCATCTATATTCAACTCAGTTCAAACAATTAATAAGGTAAACATTTTTAATTAATACCAATCAATATCGCAATATAATTACATTTAAATTTCAATACAATGATAATCATAAATTTGTCCATATCATAATTTCATTTCATACATTCATACATAGAGAAGTATTCATTTTAATCCTCATCACTTCATTTTATTGAAATCAACCCAAGTGAGTAGAGAAGATCATACCTCAATTTCTTACCTTGAGCAATTTAATTAAAATGTGACAATTTAATAAACTAGTTTAAGTTATAGAAACACCAACCGTAATTCTCGAGCTACTCATCTACTATTTTGTCTTTGCCCTTCCTTTTAGAGTAGTCCGGGTCAATGTTAGCTACGGAGTTAAATATACACATATTCATCAATATACAAACAAATTTTACTCTAATTAAATTTAACTCCCTATATTTACATTAATTCATCAAATTTCCAATTTGGTCCTCACTACTTGAAATTAATAATTAATTTCACCATTTAATCTCTTTTCTCTTCTAACCCAACTTATATATCAATAATCCTTAAAACTTTATCTACTCGAAATGGTAGCATTTAATATCCTTGTCTATATCGAAAAATACGACATGGGTTAGTTATAGCATTAGAAATGACCATTAAAATCTCCTTGATTAGTGTATACTTTGTTCCCTTTGTATTACATTTAACATTCATTTTCAGCATTTTATACTTAGTATTTGCAGTTTCTAAATCAGTGTTATATAGTCTTACTTTCTTTCATTTTATCTCATTTGTGCTACTAATGTTATTGCTTTCAACATCAGTTTTGCGTCTAAAGTTATCAGCGCAGGAATCCACCTTAGAAGATCGGAGTAGGAAAGCATTTAGAGTTGTCGCCACAAGTTTGGTGTAGAATTGCAGCCAAATATGTCACCACATGAATATTTCTACATTACACCGGGGACTTTATGCTGCTAACATATCCAGAAGCACCAGCGCAGGAGAATGTCAAGTTGTCGCAGCAAATAAAAATCTTAATTTGCGTCCAGCAATGTCGCGACAACCTGTAACTACCTAATGCACAAACTAGATCTGCATGAGTGTAAAGTTGGAAATAACCAACTTGTGCAGCTGCAAATAACCAACTTGTGCAGCTGCAAAAAGGAGTTAGATTTGAGAAGGGAAGAGACCTATACCTTTTAGTGATTATAAATAGAGGGGAGAGAGAGAAGATCATCATCAAGCTTGTGAAGAAATTAATTCCATATTTTCTGATTCTCTTTTAGAGTGAGCTGCCATGGAAGCTTAACTTCCTAGGAGGGTGATCTGACGCGATGAAGAGGCGACTACTTCTGACGAGGAGTGCATAGGTGCGACGTAAGAGGAGCAATTACGAAAGGATTCTAGTAGACTAGGAATAGCATGCTTCAATTTCTTCTTTAATTCCTCTTGAATGTTGATGAATTTTGTTGACTTTAATTTTGTATAGAAATACCTATTAATGTTAGATCTATTTTGATTTCTACTAAATTCTTCTCATTTGTTTATCTTTGGCTTAACTATTTTGACCATGGAAGTGCGATTGCAGTCATAATCACTGAAAGGTGAGGTGACAAAGTTAGATTAACAAGCAAGATAGCAAAAGTTCCTTGAGGCAAGAAGGACTTTTGGACACTTGTTCTCAAGTACAAAGCATTACCAACACTGGAACGTGTGGTAATTATGAGTGCTTGGGTCTTTGTTAAATAGAGGAGTTTATAGCAGTGAGATTTCATTAGAACTTAATTGGGCGACAATTTATCTACTAGTTACATTGTAGTCACATTTAGTGTCTGCTAACTTGTCAAGTCAGGGATCCCCCCATTTCTTTATACTTGATCTACTTGTTTTAATTTTCTGAATTTACATTCACAACATATCTTCAAATATTGAATTCAATTTTTTTATTAAATTGCCTTGACATTTTATGTTACAGTTTATAATATTTGCTTGATAGATTTAATTCTAATCTTTGTGCAGTTTTGACTTAATTGCATTGAAATTATTCCTAACAATTTTCCTTATTTTAATTCAATTTGCTTCGATAATTTTAAGCAACAAGAACACCATCCTCGTGGGATCGATATCTGATAGACTCACATCTGTCTATTATACTTGCATTGACAGTGTTCGCTTGCACATAATTATTGTGACGCTTACAGGCCGATCAGTTAGCTAGATTAAGGTATCGAGATTCTAAAAATATAAAAATTACGAGAAAAAGGCTAGATTAAGCTTACCAATTTGAAGCTTAAACTCAAACAAACCCCTAAACTTTCTCTTTTCTTCCTCTTTACTTCGAATGCCAGAAGAAAGAAACAATTTCTTTGGTTTCTTAACCACTACCACTTAGCTAATCACCACCATTTATTTTCTTTCCTTATTTTAACTTATTATTAATAAAATATTTTCTTCCCTCCTATTTATTTCCAATTAAAATCCTTTTATAACTTGTACTCTATCACTTAAGTAATTTAGTCCTCACACTTAAATTTAACACTCCACAATTAAAAATTTCCTATACAAAATCAATTATTCTACAATTCATATTCATAAATATTTTTATTAAATATTTAATGGTACGGTTTACAAACACGGAATCTCGAAAAATACCTTTTTCAACAGCCCTGAGTTTAGGTCATTACAACTCTCCCCCTAAAGAAAATTTGTCCTCAAAATTTACCTGAAAAGAGGTGGGAATATTGAGACTTCATCATTTCCTCTAGTTCCCAAGTCACTTCCTAAACTTTTTATGGTTATGCCATAAAACTTTCACAAGTGAAATTCGTTTGTTGCGCAACTCTTTCAGCTCACGAGCTAAAATTTCTACCAATTCTTCTTCATAGGAAAATTGGGCTTGATTTCAACTTCCCCAGTTGTAATAACATTTGACAGGTCAAAACAATATGTCCTTAGCATTGAAACATGAAAATATTGTGTATCTTTTGTAACTCTACTGGTAAGTGATCTGTCAATTTTATACCTAGTAGATTGAACTATTTTTCACACTTTAAGAGCTTCAAACAAGTATTTTCGTTTTGTTTTAATAGGATTTAGTTTAGATTTCTTATTTAAATAAATTGTGTAACCTAATTGTTAAAATGATGATTGATATGTCTTTAAGGCCAAATGAGGCCTACAGGTTAGCTAACATACTTGGCAAGTGTGCAGGAGGCCATAAAAAGTATACTAAAAGGAAATTGATCACATCGTCACGACATAGGCTGAGCTACGTTGCAACCAAGGGACTAAACTTAAGGATATTGACATCTGACTTCTTTGTCACAACACACAGTAGCTTTGTCGTGACAACGCCAGAAGGATGATGCTTGACATGGAGATTGATGCCTATGTCATGACACAAGACCAATGTGTCACTACACCGATCCCTAGACGTAGATCTCACATTAAACGAAGGGCGTCTTGGTCTTTACAATGCCACTTAAACACGAGGAATGGCAGCTGAACTAGGGTTTAGGAAAAATGAACATGAAAAACTATAAATAGGATATTTAGCACTAGGGTTTTACACACCAATACTTAGCTTTTAATTTTCAATTTCAGTTTATTTGTTTTTCGCTTTTGAAACGAGATTGTAGAAACTCACGCAAACGATCGAGGAATTTTCCTGACAGATCAGTTAATACAATTCAGTTTCTTTTTCATTCAATTCTTGATTTACATATTTTCATATATTGTGTTATTGATGATTAAAGAAACCATTATGAAGTAATTCCATTTTGGGGAATTAGGGAGAGGACGTATGAAAAATTTATTGTTGTTTTACGGGGGTTTTTCCTTTCGAATCAGCTATTTGGGAAAGGAAGAGCATCAAACAAACACTAGGCTTAACAACCCTAGAAAGTCATCTTAGTGGGAATGAACCCAAAATTGGTATTGCCCATTCGTGAACACCTTTCACCAAACCAGTTTAGATTGTGACATCTAGTGATAAATAATCTTTATTGACTTGCTATACCGATGGAAGATCGATAGATCCAACTAAGTAGTGACTAGTTGATTGAAGGAAAATCCCCAAAACCCAACAATTAAGGAAATCATAACGAAATGACGTAATCTCCCAAGCCGTTCATAAGATTTCTACAACTCAAGCTTTTTCTCTTATTTACTTATTTTACTTTTATGCTTTCACACAACTCTATTATTTTCCCTCGTTCTATAAATCCAGGAATTTTATGCTTAATTGGGAACTAGGGATAAACTCAATTAGGAAACCTTAGTAATTAAGGGAATTAGTGTTAAGGTAAACCCAAAAATAATTTGTAATTTCTTTAATGCTCCTTATTATGAACAAAATTTCTTAGATCAAATTGATTTAGAATCCTTTAGTTGTATAGATATGTATAAGATAATTACTTATCTAACCGAAGGAAAGGGAGAATGGAAATTTAGGCCAGACACTAGCATTCTCACATCTTTTAATCAAGTTATCATGTTTCCTGAAGCTAAGAAGTGGATCAAATTTATTTGTACCCGTATTATTCCTGCTTTAAATATTTCTGATGTCAATGCTTTTCGAGTAGTATTGTTATTTGTAATTTTTCAAAAAAAGCAGGTTTGTATAGGGAAATGGATCCACCGAGACATGAGCCATTGTGTAGGAACCCAAAAAGTGGGAATTTTCTTTCGTCACCTAATCACAGCTTTGTGCAGAAGGGCAGGAGTGCCCATGACATCCATCGAGCAAACCTTGAAGCCGTCAAAAAGTGTTATTGGTGACACACTCTTACAATAATATGGAGAACTTTGTGCTAAACAAATAAAAGAAGGGAAGAAGAAATCACGAACCTCGACGTCTACACCAACATCCACACAAAGGTTGGCACCAGCCCAACAAAGAGTTGGAGAGGAGACTCATGCAAAGCTGGATTGGATGCTCCAATGGTTGCACGAATCTTGACCAATATTCCAAGAGGTCGCTCGACAACATAACCTTAGGGTCCCTAACAAAACTTTTGACATGTTTGGGGTAATGAATGATGAGCTTGAAGAAGGGAATGATAGTAAGGAGGAGGAAGATGAAATGGATGAGGAAGAATAACTATTTGAAACAATTTTATTTTGTAACTTTTGGATAATTTTTAGTTTTTATAAACTTATATAATTCGTAGGAGTAGGATTTGTAGTTATCTTTGTATATATGCTTGAATTCTTTTGTAAGAACCCCACATTATGGAAAACACAACAATTACGAAAAATAACGCCAAAAGGAGAAAGACAACCACCAAAAGAAGAAGAGAATCGTCATGATAAATCGGGTAACTTCTTTCCTTTATTATTTGAGGGGACAATAAATTGGGGACAATGCGTTTTCTAAAGTTTGGGGGGTAACATAGGAATTTTTGGCATATAATTTTTATTTTTTTATGTGCTTGGGCTTGTAGAAATAAAAGTGATTGGTTAGGAGCATGTCCTATAAGTTGATTGTGTTGAATGATAAAATTTGGCATGATGATAAGGAATTTTTAATTTTTGAGCATGAAACTCTTAAGTTCTATAGTTATATTAAAGTATAGATAGAAAGGGATTATTAATACCAAGTGATGTGCAAGATATAAGGAAACAAGCATGCTAGTATATATGATAGATGATAATTTTGAAAGTATGAAATGAAATTGATATTTATGCATATTGAGTTGTTTAGGGATGACCTAAGGTTGTTTAACATAACTAGAGCTAAAAAGCCAAACACTCTTCCGAATTATCAATTAGCACCAATTTTTTAGCCTTATGACACCTTCTTAATAAGCCATATTAGAAGCCTTTTAAGCCTCAATATAACATATGGTCATTGGTATTGAGGGTAAGTAGACACATTAAGGTGGAGGTTAACATTATAAAAATAGGAAACTCAATATAATGTATGAACTTTAGTCTAGCCAAAAAGAGAGAAATAGAGAAATATCAAAAAGAAAAGAAAAATGAGTAGAAACAAGAGAATCTTGAGTAAGAAAACATATAGTGACGAAATTATAAAGTCACCCAAAAAGATGAAAAAGAAAGAAATCTTACTCAAAGAACTAAAAGAAAATACTCATAGACTAGCTAAAGGGAGTATGTTATATTAAGAATCCTAAAATAGAGAGAAAAGGATGGTGAGAGAAGGAGAAATAAGGGGGTGAGATAGAGTAGGACATAAAAGGGAACAATAGGGAACAATACAATGTGCCAAACTATTTTCATGTTTATAACCTTTTGTGTTTGACTGTTCTTTGAAATTCATACCTATCTTAAGCTTCGACATGTTACAAGTCGAAAAGTCCTATGCGACTTAAACAACTTTATGTATGAATAAATATGGAAATTGCATGATTTCATTATGGTTGTCTGTATTGTACTAGGATAATTAAAATACTTATATTTTGGCTTTGATGGATATATATTGATAAAACCTTAATATGGGTATTTCCTATAACCTATTGAACTTATATTGTTTCTAATAAAAAATAGTAAAGTTACTTAATTATCATGTCAAAGTTATTGAGAAATATATGATGCCTAGACTACATGCTATGACCCATTCTTTGTATAGCTATAAACTCAAGCTCTTCAAATTTTTTTTTGTTTTGTTTGCTTGAGGACAAGCAAAGACTTAAGTGTGGGGGAGTTTGATCTGCCAGTTTTGTACCTAGAAGATTGAACTATTTTTCACACCTGATGAGCTTGAAATCAAGTATTTTTATTATTTTTTAGTAGGATTTAGTTTAGATTTCTTATTTAAATAAATTGTGTAACCTAAGTGTTAAAATGATGATTTATTTGTCTTTAAGGCTAAATGAGGCCTAAAAGTTAGCTAACATAATTGGCAAGTGTGCAGTAGACCATAAGAAGTATACTAAAAGGAAACTGATCACTTCGTCACGACATAGGCTAAGCTATGTTGAAACCAAATACTTGAAAGAGTAGCCTGGCACGACAAAAAAGAAAGTAGGGGCAAATGAAGGGGAGATGACAACTATTGTTCCCTTTTGAAATTTTCAATAAGTTAACAATTAACTTAGATATATAAAACCCCACTGCTCCTAAACACATTCGTTAACTCTTAACAAACTTTTTTTTTATTAATCTCGTTTAATCAAATAGATTTCATGCATTCAAACATACATATAACAGATCAAGCATATCAGAAAAAATATGCTTAACATACAATAATGTCAACCATTGAATTTAATCCCAAATCTGTATCGTACAAGAGGCTCTGATGCCACTATTGGGTCACCGGTACGCCCAGTGGCATAGCGGAAAAATTATTTCAGCGATCCATAACCCTGGATCCATGTACGAGGAACAAATCAGGAAGGAAGGATTTGAAATATTACGTTTCAAAATCTAGAAAACCTCTAGAAACAGTGCTGTGAAATCCTCCTCTACACGCTGTCGATCCTAAGCCGCTACAAAATCGTCCCAGCCTTTATGTAATCCAAAGCAAACAAAAAAAACTACCCTCTAAACTTTTTAGAGAATATTTTGACGACTACTAGACCCTCTTTTATTTTTCTTTCTTTTTGATTAAATATCAACAACACAATTCTGCTATATTTCCTTTTTATTTAATATCTCATATTAAAATGGAAATATTCCATTAGAGAAATATATGGAAGGTTTATTAAAACATTATATCATTTCGAAAAGGATATTAACTTTCATATTTTCTAATATTCAATTTTCTTTCATATAATATCTCATATTAAAATAGAAATATTCCTTTAGAGAAATATATGGAAAGTTTATTAAATCATTATATCCTTCCCAAAGGATATTAACTTCCATGCTTTTAATATTTAATTTCCTTTTATATAATATCTCATATGAAAATGGAAATATTCCTTTAAAGAAATATATGGAAGGTTTATTAAAACATTATATCCTTTCCAAAAGGATATTAACTTCCATGTTTTAATATTTAACAAAATCATTATAATTAATAATTATAATTATATTCAAAAAATATTAAATTTTTATATGAATCAAATTTATATATTAATATTAACTATGTTCTCTATTCGTATACAACAAGTTTGTACACATAATGTGTTTATTATTTAACTGTCAAATTAAATTAATTCAATAATTAATTTAAATCATGTGATAGCTAAACATAACACCAATTGTGTTTGGATTCTGTTTGTTTCAACCATGGGGTGTGACCTTGTAGGTTCTTGTAACGTTAGTAGCAATATTAGAATGGTTCTAATATTACAAACAATGAGTGGCATCTAGCAATGCGTCATTGCTACCCAAGTTACAAGAAGTCGTGATTCGACAAAACCTTTCTGTGATAAATTCTCATGTATTATATCCTTTTGTTCTTTATATCCAAATTGGACACAAGTAATTGAGTAGTCACACTTGCATAATCTAATCTCATGTTTCTTGATATCCGAAGTAGACTAACAAATAAATGTAATATCTTATATTAACTTATTTGAGCATGACCATGTTTTTCTAGTCTCACTTCATCAAGTGGCCTAAGATATTGCTCCTATTATGTAGGAGGGACAAATCCTATCTTGATCAATCATATCCCACTACATAGATTGTGGCATACCCAACATCAATCTTTATAGTCAAACTTGTTACAGTAGACGTTTGACTATGTAAAAATATACGATTCACTATGTTAGGACAATGATTATCTCAAGTCTAAGGATTGTATACATAGTTATCACTATGAGTAATGTCGTGACTGTTACATAATAATCCAAGAAACATACTCATAGTGGGTCAGTCCAATATGTAGTTCTTTAACACATACTCATGTATTGATTTTGACACCCTTATGTCAATGACAACACTTTGTCATTGATCAACTACATATTAGTCTCAATGCATTATTGTTGTCCAAGCCCACAATAATACTTGACTAAGGACTTTTTAAGAATAATCATATTATCCTTAGGACATTATTGTAAATCAGTTTATATAAATACACAGAAAAAAAAACTGAAATAACAATGGTAATGTCTTTTATTAATAAAAAAGGTAAAATGAGTATGTGATTACAATCATCTCATGATTGGTCTTTGGGCATACTCTAACATTAACTTCATAAAATTTACAATGCAACCTATCCAAGAATATCCACTATCTTTAAATATGGTATAATTACCATTAAAGTCCACCAATTCACCTTTTCATAATTATTAGGCTCCTTTAACATATAGAATTTAACTTTTGCATCTTTTACAATTTAGCCCTTTTCACTCAATTAATTATTTAAACGTTAAAATTCCTTAACCAAAACTTAATACACCTATATAATCATTTCGTAACTATTTAATAAAAATATTTACAAGCTCAATTTATAGAAATGAGGTCCCGATACCTCCATTTCAAAAACCACTTGACTTTAAGGATTTACCGTATAAATCTAATTACTCATTCAAATAACATAAAAATTGTCAATTTAAATTTTATTATAATATTATATTTGACTCGTAAATATTAAGTAATAATATTTACAAACTTGCTCGTCGGATTTGGAGCCCCGAAACCACTATTTTCAACACCATTAAAAAATGGGTTGTTACATAACCTTTCTGTGATAATCTTTTCATGTATTATATCATTTTATCCTTAATATCTAGATTGGACACAAGTCATGAAATAGTCACACTTGTATATTCCAATCTCATATTTCTTGATTTTCTGAATAGACTACAATAAACAAATAAGTGTGATATCTCATGTCAACTTATTTGAGCATGGCCATGCATTTATAGTCCTACTCCATTAAGAAGCCTAAGATATTGCTCCCATTATGTAGGAGGGATAAATCCTATCTTGATAAACCATATCCCACTACATGGATTGTCATTTTTCCAACATCAGTCTTTATAGTACAACTTGTTACGATAGACATTTTGATTGTATCAAAATATACGACTCACGATGTTGAGACAATGATGGTCTCAAGTCTGAGGATCATTTAAATAGTTATCACTATGACTAATATTGTGACTATTAAATAATAATCCAAGAAACATACTCAGTGTGTAACAATGCATTTTTCAGTGGTGTCCGAAATAGTAGTTTTGGGACCACAACTCCAACGTGTCGGTTCATAAATAGTAATTATTTAATGTTTATGAGATCATTAGTGTTGTATTAAATTTTGGTTATGAAATTTTATTGTTTAGATAGTTAATTAAGTAAAAAGGATTAAATCATAAAAAGAGGTAAATTTTAGTTTCTATCGCCGAAAAGAGCTAATTAGCTACGAAGTATATAGGTGTTGGATCATTATGGTAATTAAGCCAATATGGAAAGTAGTGGACGGTTCTAGACTTGGAAATGTTAAGGTTTGAGTGAAAACTATAAAATGTAAAAGGTAAATAGATAAATAAGAAAAACTTATAAACAAAAGTCATCTTCTTCCATAAGCAAACTAAACCGACCTAGCCATTGGAGAAGAGAATACAATCGACCAAGCTAGGTTCTCTAATTTGGTAAGTAAATCTTGTACGTTATTAACTATGAATTTGACAAATTTAAGGAACTAAACTTTAATTAACCTTTATAGGCTTTCTGATAATCTACAAGACAGAGGAAACTATTACGTAAGCATTTAATGCTTAGTAAATTCATATAAGAGAAACTTACTGAACAAATTAAATTAAACAACCAAACCTACTCTCCTAATGTCTTACGCCAAACTTTCTTTCCTATACACATCATCTCACAAGGTTAGTGAATATAACATTACATATAAATCTCAAGTAACTCATGGCTTATACATGATAAGCATTTAGGCATTATCCATGATTCATCATCCATGCATATTTCTTCTACACATACTTCCCATTGAAATCATATGGTTAAGAGATAGTAAATGTTTAGGGTTATCTAATTTGGTAAGTAAATCTTGTACATTATTAACTATCAATTTGACAAAAATAAGGAACTGAACTTTAATTAACCTTTATAGGCTTTCCGATAATCTAAAAGATAGAGGAAATGATTATGTAAGCATTTAATGCTTAGTAAATTCGTATAAGAGAAACTTACTAGACTTACGCCAAACCTACTCTCCTTTTGTCTTATGCCAAACTTTCTTTCCTATACACATCACCTTACCAGGTTAGTGAATATAGCGTTACATATAAATCTCAAGTAACTCACGGCTTATACATGATAAGCATTGAGGCTTTATCCATGATTATCTTCTACACGTACTTCCCATTGAAATCATATGGTTAATAGATAGTAAGTGTTAAATTAAGCTTTATTTCATAAAGTATTTTGATATAACAAATTGAAATGTTTTTGAATATAAGTTAAAAATGACAAAATAATTTTTCAATTTAAAGTCCAAGAGATAAAATTTAAATTCTTATCTTCAACTCTTAGAAAAGTTTGAAACTATTTTAAAATCAAGTTAAAATGATTTTAAACAAGTCAAAATCATTTAACACTTCAAAATGTTTTTCAAACAAGTCAAAATAGCTCCAGGCCAAAAAGTATCGATACCTTTTTGGTCAAATATCGAAAATTCTTGAAATATCGATACCCTTAAGAAAATCAAGACCAGACTTGTATTCTGTTTTGAAAACCACTGAAAAATATCGATACCATTTTATAAGTATCAATAATTTCTGAAAAGCATCGATACCTTTCTAAAAAACAATACCAAATGAGCATTCTAGTTTTCAAAAACCCTAGGAGGTATCGATCCGATATCGATACCTTTCTGAGAAGGTACCGATAGTTTATTTTTGGTATCGATTTTTAAATGTACCAATGATCACTGTAGCATTAATTACAAAAAATATCGATACTCTTTTGTATAGTATCAATACTCGAAGTTGGAGGTGACATAAATGCTCTGGTTTTTTATCCCCAACGGTTACAATTATTACACCAATAACCAAAATAGTTAGAAATCAATTTGGGTCATAAATATCACCTTTCAAGGACCTACAACAACTAACAAAGTACTTACAAGCAAATATCTTCAATCAAACAACCCAAGAGATTAATTTTTCATTTCTTTCTTTCATAAACTTGTGAGCCTTATTTCCATTTCTTTGCTCAAGTGTATTTCATTGTATTGTGAGCTTCTTTCGAAAACAATTTTATGTTGTTAGAATTGTCTCTTGTTTGCTAATTTGTATCTCTTTTGAGAGAATTTGAGACTTATGATTTGGGTAGAAATCTTAAGTGATTGTAAGGTTAAACCTTGTCCTCAAAGGTTCTATAAATCTAGTAGATTTGGGAAAATCCATAGTGATGGAAAGCTAAGGTAGTGGAGTAGGTATTTGGGGCTGAACCACTGTAAATTCATTGTGTCAAATTGCTTTGATTTTCTCTATTTTCTTTCAACATTTTTACAAGGCTAATTAACCCCTTTTTGGCAATTTCAATTTAATTCATAAGTTAACAATTGTTATCGGAGTTAGAACTCAAGAGACGATCTTACAACCAAGAGAAAAGATCCCAATGTTACCTAAGATGGAGATCACAAGTCAAGAGATGTGTTTCATGGCATGAGAGTAAAATTTCACCGTTTTAGGAGAAGGGCATTCCACCATGATGTATCCTCTATTTAATGGCACCAACTACTCATATTATAGAACAAAAATAAGGCTATTCGTTTAAGCCAACAGTTATGAAGTTTGGAGGATAATCATAAAAGGGTCATCCACTCCAATGAAAAGGGTCGAAGGTGTCATTGTCCCAAAAGAAGAGACTGAATGGGATGATCACGATATGAAGATGATGCAATTGAATGCAAATGCTTTGCACACTCTATTTTTTGCTCTTAGTGCAAATGAGTACAATATAGTCTCCATATGCAACAATGCCAAAGTAATATGGGATAAGCTTGAGGTCACCCATGAAGGAACAAGTAAAGTCAACGAATCCTAGATAAGTCTTCTCACCCTAGACTATGAGTTATTTAAGGCAAAATTGGAGGAAGAAATCAAGGAGATGTTCGATCACTTCACCGACATCATCAACGGTCTCAAAGTGCTTAGGAAGATCTATCCTAACAAGGAAATAGTCTTTCAACATCTTGGGACCAAAGGTGACGGAAATAGAAGAGTTAAAGGATCTCAACTCACTCTCCCTTTATAAGCTCATTGGTTCCTTGTTGATATACGAAATGAAGATCAACTACCACGCAAAGTAATCAAGGAAGTGAAAAAGAAAGTTGGAGTTGTCTTCAAATTGACAACTTGTGAGAAGGATTAAGATTCTAATGATGATGATGATGAGAAGGAGGAGAAGATGGCTATGTTGGCAAAAATATTCAAAAGATTCATGAAATTCAACAAAACCAAAAGATTTCCAAAAAAATACATCATCAAGGGTGAACTAAGCAAAAATGAAAAGGACTCAACCATTTGCTATGTGTGCAAAAAGCAAAGTCAAATCAAATTTGATTGCTCACCATCGAAGAAGAAAAGGGCATCAAAACAAAAGAAGAAATTCATGACGACAACTTGGATTGATAGTGATTCATCTGATGGTGATGAGAAGTTGCCCAACTATGTCTTATGGCTATTAAAGAACAAAAGGTAACTCTAAACTCTAGTGAATTAAATGAATATACATTTGAAGAGTTATAAGATGCGTTCAATGAATTCACTATAGATTTTAAGACTATGAACTCCAATCATAAGAAATGATTTAAAAACTAAAGGACAAAAATAAGTCTCTAATCATAGTTAAAGAGGAAATGGAAAAGAAATTTAACGATAAACAAGCTCAAACCGATGATTTGATTTTAAAGAATTAAAACTTGCATAATTCCTTTTCTATGTTTCAAATGGGGCAACAAAAGTTAAATGATATGCATGAATCTCAAAGAGCCTTCTTTGACAAGAGTGGCTTAGGTTTTTTAAATTTACAAAAAGAAATCAAATTTAAAAATTTATTTGAGAAATCAAAGTATATTTATGATGCCTCACTCTTATTCATTCATTGTCATAAAAAAGGGCATGATAGGCAAGTTTGTTCTTTAAGGAAGCTCACATCTAGAAGCAAACTCACTATGAGTGTATGGATTCCAAAAGGATTAAACACACCTCAAAATGAGGAAGCTTTAAAGAATTGGATTCCTGAGGGAACAAAAATTGTTAGGACTAATGTTGATGGACCCAAGAAAGTTTGGGTTCCAAAATCCAAGGTTTAACTTTGTGTTTGTAGGAGGAAGAGCATTGCTTCAAAGCAAGCAACTCTAAGAAGAACTCATGGTACCTTGATAGTGGATGCTCTAGACACACGACCAATGACAAAAACCATTTCATAGAACTAATGCTAAAGTATGGAGGAGAAGTTTCATTTGGTGATAACTCCAAAGGGCTTATTGAAGGTATTGGTTCTATAGGTATAAATTCCTCCACTCTTATTAAAAATGTGCTTTATATCAATGGTCTCAAGCATAACCTCCTTAACATTAGTCAACTTTGAGACAAGTGATTCAAAGTAATATTTTAGTCTAATGGGTGCAAAGTTGTAGATACTGTAAATAATAGAATTCTTTTTGTAGGACATAGGGTAGGTAATATTTTTATGGTAAATTTTGATGACATATCTTCTAACATTTGTTTTGTGGCTAATAAGGAAAATATGTGTTGGCTATGACATAGAAGATTAGGAAATACAAGCATGAGTGTTATTTCAGAGCTTATTAAAAATGAACTTATCATTGGCATGCCTAAATTTTCTATTGACTTTGATAAAATATGTGATACATGTGCTAAAGGTAAACATAGGATAGCATCTTTTAAAACTAAAGATATAGTTTCTACATCTAGATTAGTCCAACTTATTCATATTGACCTTTTTGGACCCACTAGAACTATGAGTTTAGGAGGTAAACAATAAGGATTTGTTATTGTTGATGACTATTCTAGATATACATGGGTTTTGTTTTTGTTTTCAGAAGATTAAGCTTTAGAAAATTTTGTTACTTTTGTAAAATGATTCAAAATCAAGTGAGATATTTAATTTCTAGTGTAAGAAGTGACCATGGAAATGAATTTGAAAACCTTGGTTTTAATAGTTTTTGTAGTGAATATGGTATTAGTCATAACTTTTCAGCACGTAGAACCTCTCAACAAAATGGAGTTGTTAAGAGGAAAAAAAAGACCTTAAAGGAAATGGATAAAACCATGTTAAGTGAAAATAATTTGCCAAGATATTTTTTGGCGGAAGCCATAAACACTTCTTGCTATATTATAAATAAAGTTATGGTTAGGCCTTTTTTAAAGAAAACTTCTTATGAACTTTTTAAAGGAAGAGAGCCTAACATAAGTCATTTTCATCCTTTTGGCTGCAAATATCTTATTTTGAATAATGAAAAAGAAAATTTACAAAATTTGATGCTAAAAGTGATGAAGGTTTTTTTCTTGGATATTCCACTATTCTAAAGCTTATAGAATTTTTAATAATAGAACCCTTGTTATGGAAGAATCTATACATGTCATTTTTTATGAATCTAACTCTCTTCCTAGAAAAGAATCTATTGATTTTGATGATGTAAAAATATATCAATTGAGCAAAATCAAGCATCGCATGAATATTAAGGCATAAGGGAGTTGGTTCAAAGACTCAAAATTGATGAACTTCAAGAACCAACTCATGTTGAAAGAGAATCTAGCCACCCAAGAGAGCTTTCATATTTTAAGGATGGGAAAATCATTGGTGATCCATCAAAAGTGGTAATTACTAGATCTTCTCTTAGAAATAATTCCAATTATGTTGCATTTATCTCATGCATTGAGCCTACAATTATCAAAGAAGCATTAAATGATGAATATTGGATTTTGGCCATGCAAGAAGAGTTAAAACAATTTGAAGGAAGTAAAGTATGGACCCTAGTTGATGGACTTAGTGATAAATCCACTATAGGAACAAAATAGGTATTTAGAAACAAGTTAGATGAGAGTGGGAACATAGTGAGAAACAAGGCTAGACTTGTTGCTCAAGGTTACACTCAAGAAGAATGAATAGATTATGATGAAATTTATGATCCCGTAGCTAGGATGGAAGCCATTAGATGCTTTTAGCTTTTGCATGCTTTAATAATTTCAAATTATATCAAATCGATGTAAAAAGTGTTTTTCTAAATGGTTTTATAAATGAAGAAGTGTATGTTGAACAACCACCTGATTTTGAAGATCCAAAATTTCCAAACCATGTTTTTAAACTTTCAAAAGCTTTATATGGTTTGAAACAAGCTCCTAGAGCTTAGTAGAAAATATTATCAAATTTTCTTATTGAAAAAAGGTTTTTATAAAGGGAAGGTTGACACAACACTTTTTATTAAAAGAAAAGACCAAGATTTATTAGTAGTTCAAATCTATGTTGATGATAGAGTTTTTGGTTCTTCTAATATCTTCTTTGTCAAGAATTTTCTAAGCTAATGCAAGGTGAGTTTGAGATGAGCATGATGGGAGAACTAAATTTCTTTTTAAGACTCCAAATCAAGCAAAGAAAAGATGATTTCTTCATCAATCAAGCTAAGTACACAAAAGAAAATGCTAAAGAAATTTAGGATGGATAATCTCAAACCATAAGCTACTCCAATGAGCCCTTCTACAAAGCTTGATAAAGATGAGAAAGGTAAATGTGTCGATTTAAAATTATATAGGTCAATGATTGGTTCTTTGCTTTATCTTACCGCAAGTAGACCTGACATTATGTTTAATGTATGTTTGTGTGCTAGATATCAATCTTGTCCTAAGGAATCACATTTACAGGCCCTTAAGAGAATCTTTAGATACCTTAGAGACAATTCAAACTTAGGCCTTTGGTATTCTAAAGATTCATAATTTAGCTTGCATACTTACTTGGATGCGAATTTTGGAAGTTACAAATTAGATAGGAAAAGCACCTCCAGTACTTGTCAATTCCTAGGCAACATGTTATGTAACAACCCGATTTTTAGTAGTGTTAGAAACAGTGATTTTGGGATCACAACTCTGATGAGTTGGGTCATAAATTTTACTTATTTAATATTTGTGATGTCATTAGCATCGTATTAAATTTTGGTTAAGAAATTTTACTATCAAGATAGTTAATTAAGTAAAAATGATTAAATTGTAAAAGACATAAAAGTTGCATTCAATTAGTTAAAAGCATTAGATGCTAATTGTTAGATAAGGAAAGGTACTTGAGTTGTAATTATCCCTTAGTAAGGATAAGTGGACGGTTAAAGGCATTTAAATGTTGATATTTGAATGATTAAAATAAGGGCATAATGGTAAATAGATTATAAAAGTAATTTAAGTAAAATAAGTAAGTAAATAATGATATATTCAACCTATTTTCTTTGTTTTTGAGTATGGAATAAGCCATGAGAGAAGAAAGAAGCTTCTGTCATTAGGGTTTGCAAAATTAGTAAGTAAACTTCGTCCATTTTTAGTAATTTTTAAGTTTTTTTTAGTCCATATTAGCTTAATTTAACTAACCCAAGGACTAATTTTTGAATTATTCAAATGTTACAAATTTTTCTATTGATGAATAAGCTTGTTCTTGGAAGTTTATGGTAGATTTATAAGCTTGGTGGTTAAATTTGATGATTTTGTTAAGTGATTTTTTATGATTTTAGTGGTTGAGGACTAAATTGTTAAAATGGTAAAATTGCATGTATTTGTTGAGAAATAATTGTATGTAGAGGTTGGGGAAACACCCTTAGATATCCAATTAGTATAAGTTTAAAGAGAAAATGGTTATTTTGCATATTTAAAACCTAAGGACTAAATTGAATAAAAAAAATGTTAGGGGTAATTTTGTAAATTTCAAAAAAAGGACTTAAATGTATTAAATGATTTAAATTATATGATTTAATGAGAATTTAATGGTTTTTCGTGATAAACTAAGATCGTGCTATCGGTTGTGGATAAGGGAAAATTGTAGAATAGTCCTTAGAGTTTAATTTTAACTACAATTTCATCCGGTAAGTTCGTACTATTATTTTCTATATTGTTATAATCGTTCTTATACTCCATTGTTATTGTAGCAAGTTACATATGCTCAATAATTTGAGGAACTTGAGAAAAGAAGGAAGAAATGAGATGTCAAGCCTTGGGCCAGTGATCTGTATCGACCGATGGCTGAATTATGCATACGTTGCAGTTTCATGACAACTTGTGTATTGTTAGTCGATGAATTCTAATTGAATACTGAATACTGACTGTATGAACCCCTACGATGGTTGAGATCCTGCATATGTTGTGGATTCTTAACAAGTTGTGTGAGTAGCATCGTAAGAGGGTAACATAGACCGCATCAATGGCTAAGGTCCTGCATACATTGCGGATTCTCATTAGCTTGTGTGAGCAGCATCATATACCAGTTAAAACTCTGTTTGGGCTCGTATGAGCTAAATTTTTGGAAGACTGAAGGGAATTACCTGATGTTAATATCATGGAATTACAAGGATGTTTTACTACTCTTTCTATAACCAAAATGGTTGTTCTGCAAGTAAATTTTATTGTCAACTTTATAGTACTAGAAAGAACATATGTTTTCTCCCTATTTATTGGTTAATTTATCCCTATTTAGTTATCTGTAGCACATATTTTACCATTTTTAGTTCAGTAAACTGAATTTTATAATTCAGTAGACCTTAGCATAATTATCCTTAATTTTGTCATGCTTTGGTACTAATGTCACTGCATGAGTATTATTAGATTGCGCATTGTCGCCGTACCCGACAACTGTCCAGATGAGAACAAAAATGTGTAAGCTGTCCAGTCTGGTATAACCAATTGGTATGGATAGAGGCAGCATGATTCTTATGAAAGGACATCTATAGTACTAGAAAGAACCATTGATTTCTCCCTATTTATCACGTAAGTTGTTCCCTCATCTTTAGCATACATTTTTAGTATTTTTTAGATTTAGTTATTGTATTTTCGAACTTAATGGAATTCAGCCTAATTGCCTTTAAATTTATGAAATTTTTACTACTGATGTCGTTGCATTAATCTATTTAGCATTGCGCCCAGAATTGTCATTGCAGGAACCTACTCAGAATTATCACTGCGTGAATATGTCCAAAATTATCATTGCATAAGCCCATCCAAAGTTGAGCCCAGAACTGTCGCAACATTTGGCAGCTGTCTGGTTAACACACCAGAAATGCTTGAGTTGTACAACTGGTGTAACCAACTAGTACGACCAGAGAATGCTAGATTTGAAGGGAAGGACATTTGTACTATTCAACTGCAGTTAAATACCCATGAGGAGAGAGAGAAAATAGTCTTTTTCTTCTAGATTGATTTTCTTCTTGAAAACATTTTTTTTGAAGCTTGCATCCATGGCAGCTTAACTTTCTAAAGGGTGACCTGACACAAAAGAGAAGGCAAACAAGCTCCTATTGAGGAGCTCCTAAGTGCAACATGAGAGGAGAGTAAGGGAGCAAGTCAAGTAGCCTAGGAATAGTATTCTCCATTTATTCTTTTATATTTTTTTCTTAAACGCTGGTAATTCATGTTATTTCAAGTTTGTATGGAAATACTCTTGATTTTAGACTAAATTATATTTTATTTAAGCTTGATTTTATTGTTTAATCTTTGGGTTTGATTGTTTTGACCACGGAAGTGTGATTGTAGTTACTGTCACTGGAAGGTACAGTGACAAATTAAATTAACAAGCAAGACAATGAAAGTTGCTTGGGGATTGAAGGAATTTAATCTACTTGTTCTTGAATGTGTTGCATGGCCAACACTGGATGGTGTGGTTAGTGTGCATGTTCAAGTCTTAGATCTAGTAGAAAAACCAAGTTCGGTAAGACATTCATTGTGCCTTATTGCAGTGACAATTACTTGATATTTTAAACCTTGTGAGCCACACTTAGTGTTTCGTTTACTATTCACGTTAGGGACCCTATTTCTTTATTATTGCATTTTTTCTTTAATTTTACATTATTGCTTCGACGAATCAATCTCATAATTTTATTGCATTTACTTACTCATTGTATCAACAATTATAAATAGCAACAACCATCATCGTGTGATAGATATCTGACAGATTACACATCTATCTACAATACTTGCATCGACAATGTACGCTTGCACATATTTGTTGTGATGTTCATAGGCGATCAAGTTTTTGCACCGTTACCGAGGATGGCGTTTGTTTTATGTTTATTTTTGTTTTTACACTTATATTTTCTATCTGACCTTTATTTGTTACTAATTTGTTTTCTTTTTCTTACGGCTTTTACATTTCTCTTTTAGGTGTTTTATGACTCGAAGAAATCCTAAACTTATTGTTGGTTTAGATCCTGAAATCGAACGTACCATTCGAAGGAGATGACAAGAATAGTGAAATATGGCTCTATCAGGAAACAATGAAGCCATACCACAATTACTGCCACAAAATCCTATTACACCTCTGATACAACCACAAAATGTTAATAATCCACAATTGCAGCAAGAAGATCAGATGCAAAATCAAACAATTCAAGATTTTGTTGTTCCAGTTTTGGATGATTTGCAGCCAAGTGTTGTTAGGCCAGCTATTCAAGCTGGAAGTTTTGAATTAAAACCAGTCATGTTCCAGATGCTAAACTCTAATGGGCAGTATGTTGGACTACCACATGAAGATGCGAGAGAGCACCTTAAATCCTTCCTATTTATTTGTGCTTCTTTCAGTCAGCACGGTGTTCCTGATGACGCCTTAAAATGCAGCTATTCCCTTATTCATTGCAAGAACGGGCTCGTACTTGGTTTCTAGGGTTACCTATTGGATCAATCACGTTGTGGAATGCTCTCGCAAATCAATTTGTTTTGCGTTTTAATCCATAGACTATGAATGCTCGTCTTAGAAATGATATTACTACGTATCATCAGTTGGATGATGAAAATTTTCATACTGTGGGAGCATTATAAATCTCTGCTTTGACACTGTCCCATGCATGGAATTTAACAAGAGACGGAAATTGAAATTTTCTACAACAGGCTGAATTCACTGACAAGAAATCTTGTCGACGCATCTGCTAATTGACCTTTGTTGGACTGTACATTTGATGAAGTGTTAGAATTCTAGAGAGAATCACTCAGAATGATTATCAATATCAGATCTCTCGAGTTGCATACGTGAAAGAAAATCCTAAAGTTATAAGAAAATCTTAAAGTTATTGATTTAGATGCTATATCTGCTCTTAGTGCACAAGTTTTTTCACTCGTAATCATGATAATAAAACATGAAGGGGACTAGTGACGTTGCACCCATACAAGTTGCTCAACAAATTGATATCCCTACATTCTTTGTTGTGAAATTTACAGTGACAACCACAGTTACAAAGATTGTCCATAGCACGCGGAGAATGCTTTCTATGTCAACAACATCCGTGGAAATTCCTATGGTAATTCCTATAATAATTCTGTAAAAAATCAACAGCCTTGGGGAAATCAGAATGTCGCGACATTTAGATATGGAAATTCATCCAATAAAGGCAATTATAGACAAGGGAATTACAATCAATAGTAGTAGAGTATACAACCAAAGTACTTAAATGCATTCACATCAAGATCAAATGCAGCCACATCAAAGTCGTGTACAGCCATAACAACCTTCGATGCCAAATCTGAATGTTCAAGGACAACATCAGTAGTAGTACACACAACCAGGATCTGATCCTTTAACAGCGCTCAAAGCCTTAATGCGTGAGCACATAACTCGAATGGAAGCCATTATGTAAGAAAATTCATCCTTCATCCAAGTGTTGGAAGCAGAATTGGGGCAAATCGCTTTGAATTTAAGCACACGACCACCAGGTACATTACCTAGTGACACAAAAATCCAAATTTGAAAGGAAAGGAGCATTGCAAAGCACACTTCGAAGTGGTAGACAAACTGTCGAGTCAACTACCAGCTCTACTGCAACCTGATGTATCCATACCTTTGCCTTTCCCACAAAGATTTAAAGAAAAGGAGCATGATAGACAATATCAACAGTTTTTGACAACATTAAAGCAACTTCATGCCAATATCCCTCTTGTGGATTCTCTTGTACATATTCCCAGTTATGGGAAATTGATGAAGGATCTATTGTCCAAAAAGAAGAACCTAAAAGATATTGAGACAATTGCACTCACAAAAGGATGTAGTGCATTCCTGACAAATAAGTTGCCGCCCAAGATAAAAGACCCAGGAAGCTTTGCGATCTATGTTCAATTAGTAACCATTATTTGGGCAAAGCTTTATGCAACTTGGGAGCTAGCATCAACCTAATTCCACTATCTACTTTTAGAAAGTTGGGAATTGGTTAAATTGGTCGAAATTTTTTTTTTTAAATTATTGAATTTATTATTATGTAATTTTATTTTATTTTAGTTTTGCTTTTGTTTAAGTTTGTTTTATTTCCTATTTGCTTTTACAGAATAATTAGATCCTCTTGTCAACGCATTCAGACTTCATTGTTAATGCAATTCGTACGATTGTACTACCGAATAAGCACCGTACAGCCACATCAACGGCTACAAATAATTTAGCTAGTTTTATTTTAGTTCTTAGTTTTAGTTTTCATGCATACCATTTAGCTGTAATTCTTAGTTTGTAAGTAAGAATTGTCATCACATTCCCTTTGTCATTATATTTTAATTGTCACTGCATTTGCATTATCATTGCATTTCCATTTGTCATTGTAATTTAATGTTAGTGCATTGGTGACAATGCAGACTTTAAGTTTGGGATATGGGGCTGGAAATGCAATTACACCCACATTTCAAAACTTTTTCTTTTTAAGTTTAATGAAGCATTCAAGGTAGTTGCAAATGTGCTTGAATCATTTTCATTTGATGCTTAATTCTTGAATTATGTGAACTGTCAATGAATGAGTTAGATAAATTTGATTGAATGTTGTATCTTTAATTCTTTGATGAATGATTTAGATTGCATTAGTAATGGATGAATAGTATCATTCTTTGAATCATGAATGAATCTGCCATTAACAATTGGTTGTATATATATGTATATAGTTATAAATTAAAGATATTCTAATGTGGGTGTATTATGAACTATTCAAAGGGCAACACTCCAATGCAAGTGTTAGAAAAAGTAATTTAGCCGAAGGCTTTCACTGCAAGAGTGTGTGTCTGCATAATTACATACTCCCTGGGGTTTGTTGCACCCCATCGTTACTTCACAGGAACAAGAGTATAGTAATGTAGTGACATCCCTCAGTTGCATAAAAAAAATTATGAATATATTACTGTACAATAAATGTTGTTTTGGTAGAAAGAATTTAGGATTTAAAGCATGATGCTAGCATTGATGAAGTTGCAATTTTAATTATTCATGCTTATGAATTGTCAGAGCAATATTTTTTCATTTGAACGTAATTCATAAAATGGGATTTTAGATTATTTACGTTGCTACAATGATCATTGCCTTGATAAAATTTTTGCTATTGCTAATTTCTATTTACTTGAGGACAAGTAAAAACTAAAGTTTGGAGGTGTGATAGTACTAGAAAGAACCATCGATTTCTCCATATTTATCATTTAAGTTGTTCCCATTTGGTCTTCTTTAGCATACAATTTTAGCATTTTTTAATTTAGTTATTGCATTTTCTAACTTAATGGAATTCAGCCTAATTGCCTTTCAATTTATGATATTTTACAACTGATGTCGCTGCATTAGTCTGTTTAGCATTACGCCTAGAATTATCACTGCAGGAACCTGCTTAGAATTATCGCTGCATGAATATGTCCATAATTGTCGCTGTATAAGCGTGTCCAAAGTTGCGCCCATAACTGTCGCAGCATCTAATAATTGTCTGGTTAACACACTAGAAATGCATGAGTTGTACAGCTGATGTAAACCACTATTATGGCCAGAAAATGCTAGATTTGCAGGGAAGGACACCTATCCTATTCAGCTACAATTAAATACCCATGAGGAGAGAGAGAAAATAGTCTTCTTCTTTCTATTGATTTTCTTCTTGAAAATATTTTTTTCGAAGCTTGCATCCATGGCAGCCTAACTTTCTAAAGGGTGAACTGACACAGAAGAGGAGGCAGACTAGCTCCTGAGGAGAGCTTCTTAGTGTGACAAGAGAGGAGAGTAAGGGAACAAGTCGAGTAGCCAAAGAATAGTATTCTCCATTTGTTCTTTTATATCTCTTTCTTAAACGCGGTAATTCATGTTATTTCAAGTTTGTATGGAAGTACTCTTGATTGTTTAAGCTTATTTAAGCTTGCTTTTATTGTTTAATCTTTGGGTTTGATCGTTTGACCATGGAAGTGTGATTGCAGTCACTATCACTGGAAGGTGTAGTGACAAATTAAACTAACAAGCAAGACAACGGAAGTTGCTTGGGGATTGAAGGAATTTAATCCACTTTTCTTAAATGTGTTGCGTGGCCAGTATTGAAAGGTGTGGTTAGTGTGCATGTTTAAGTTTAAGATCTAATAGAAAATCCAAGTTTGGTAAGACATTTATTGTGCCTTATTGCAGCGACAATTACTTGATATTTTAAACCTTGTGAGCCAAACTTAGTGTTCTGCTGACTATTCACGTTAGGGGCCCTATTTCTTTATTATTGCGTTTCTTCTTTAATTTTACATTATTGCTTCAACCAATCAATCTCATAAATGTATTTCATTTACTTATTCATTGCACCGACAATTATAGTATTCTCTACTTTCTTTTCAAAACGTTGGTGATTACTTTCTATTTCATGTTTGTATGGAAGTACACATGAATTTTGGGATTGAATATTTTTTAGCATGGAAGTGTTATTGCGATCACTATCACTGGAAAGTGCAATGACAGTTCAAGATAACAAGCATGACAACAGAAGTTGCGTGAGGATTAGAGGAATTTAATCCACTTGTTCTTAATTGTGTTCCATTACCATCATCGGAAGGTGTGGTTAATGTGCATGTTCAAGTCTTAAATTAAATATAGAAGTTAAGCTTGGTAAGATGTTCATTGCAATTTATTGCGTCGACAATCACCTACATTTTATACCTTGTAAGCACTTACTATTCTATTGATTCTTCATGTTGGGGAACCAATTTTATCTTTATTAATTTTCATTTTTATTTTCAAAGTATTACTCCGACAATTATTCTCACAATTCATCTCATTTTTATCTGTTTATTGCATTGACATTGATAGACAAAAGACAACCATCCTCGTGGGATCGATATCCGACAAACTCATATCTGTCTACTATACTTGCATCGACGGTGTACGCTTGCACAATACTACTGTAACGTTAAACAACTAATCAGAACTTATTAAGCTTTGTAAGCTTACCTGTGTATCTATTTGTTGTTTTGTAGATTCCATTTTGCTATCTGAAGATCGGATCATCTCGAAGAAATCACACTATCCGGGGAACTTGTTCGGTAGCCTTTCGTATCACTTGGCTTATGTGGCATGTATTAGGATTGTGAACTTAAGATGTTTTGATGTATAATGTTAACTAGAATGGTAACATCTTCGATTTTTGTTCTAAATGTATTTTGTGGTTGTGTGATGAACCAAGTATCAACATGTTGAAGACTATGTAAGTATGATCTTGACTAATCAACTTATAATGAAAATATCTCTATAGGTTTGATGTTGATCAATTGCAAACTTTGAAATTTATGTGTAAATTTGAAATCTGCACACTTGTTTTGGTAGAACACTTGCATGTATCGGTAGAAGTATGGAGTATTTGAACTTTGGTTACTGACTTACATTATATCGATATAAGTCTTTAAATATCGATAGTTCTGTTCATAGTAGTGTCAGTAGTCTAAACACTTGTATCAATAGAAGTTGGAGGGTAAATCTTCTTAGCTCTTTCGAACTCGTTGTATCAATAAAAGTGTGATTTGTGTCAGTAGTACTCATACTTGTATTGGAAGAAGCTTCACTTCTATCAGTAGGAAACTGTAGCTATTTTTCAAAAGCTTACTGACTTGACTTCTACCTATACTTTTCCAACAAGTACCGCTATAAGTCCTCAAGACTATGTAAAAAGACATTTTTAAACCTTATTGATTTGTAATGTTATTAAAGTTTAAAATTCATTGCATGCATGTTTTTGTGATATTGTATTGTTGAGATATGAGGATTTAAACAAGGGTAACTGATCTGAAAGACCTTGGGACCCTAAACGGAGACGATGTCAGATTTTGAGTGTTACATTTAGTGGTATCAGAGCCAAATTTAGCCTGTTTTTGGATTGAGTTTATGAATTTAGAGGTTTAGAATTACATTCCATATAAACTTATAAGAGTATGATTGTGATAGATTCGATCTTGATTTGACTTCTATTGATACATGTCCAACAGGTAGCGGTAGAAGTCCTCAAATTTTTTAAAATGACATTTTCAACCCTTATTGATTTGTAACATTATTAAAGTTTAAAATTCATTGCATGCATGTTTTTATGATATTGTATTGTTTAGATATGAGGATTTAAACAAGGGTAAGTGGTTCGAAAGATTCCAAGACCCTAATCGGTGACGGTGTTGTATTTTAGGTGTTACATGCTAATTTCATGGTTTTCAAATAAATAAAATAGTGTTGCATTGGCCACCATCGAAGCGGAATATATTTCTTTCAGAAGTTGTTGTTCTCAAATTTTATGGTTGAAACAACAACTTAAGGACTATGGAATTGATGTCACTACCATTCCTATTAAGTGTGATAATACTAGTGCTATTTGTCTCACTAAAAATCTCATCCACCATTCTAGGACTAAACTTATTGAAATTAGACATCATTTCATTAGAGATCATGTCAAAAAAGGAGATATAGTTCTAGAATATATTGACACCTTACACCAATTAGCTGATATTTTCACAAAACCTTTAGACAAAGAAAAATTTTGGACACTTAGGAGAGAACTAGGTTTGACCACCTTACATTGACTACGTGTTAAAATTATTTTTACATTATTCTGCAAAAGCTTAGTAAGCATGATTTTCTCGGCTTTTATATGCAAACAAATAGGTGGAGCTTTATATGACTGGTTGATCTATTTCATCTACTATGACTTCTTTTTTGTTGCTCTCATATATATATATATATATATATATATATAATTAGCCACCCTTCATTTTTCTTAAAATATTTATTTATTTATTTATTTTCATGCATCTTAGTCTTATCAATACTTTTAAATAATTAGAAATAGTTTTGGAGCCATTTTAGGACCCTTAGAAATAATAGGATTTAAAAATCTCGTTTTTGCAATTTCACTACACTTGGAAAACAGAACTGTAATTTGGTATCGATATTGATTTAAAATTAATGATACTTTTATAAAAATATTGATACTCGTGGAAAAGTATCGATACCATGGGCTTTTCAAGAGCACTTGTTGCTAGGTTTTTCAAAACAGTTTAAAAAAAAACATAAAACCTCTCTTCTTTTCTCCGAAAAACCCAACCTTCTCTTCAAAAATTTCTTACAATTTTTTGATTTTTTTCACTAAATCTTAACCTCTAAACATCTCCAAACCTCTTCTCAACAATATTTGGTCAACGTTGCTTGAGATTTTTGTCTATTTGAACACTTTTGAGGTAAAACTCCTAAATTTCTGACTTATTAATTTTGTACAATGTGGGTTGAAATAGTGAATTTTAATGGTTTATTAGGTTGTTTTGAAGCATATATATATATGTTGTTTTATTACAAGAGATTATCGATTTTTAAGGATTTTCTTAAAAATTTTACCCTAAAACACTAGCCCACCAAGTGTTTGTTAAAATTTCTCAAAGAGTTTTTTCTTAGTTTTATTGCTTTCTAAGATCTTAGATAGTACCCATGGATCCTAAGAAACATTCTTGGCCTAGCACCTTCACATCTATTGAAGTTGAATCCTCGTTTAACAAATATTTTCAAAATGCTAATTTGCTTCATCATTTTAACACCCACTTTGCCTCTAAACGTGTATGGGAGGCTAGGAAAATTGACATAGCCATGTTAGAGGCTATTAACTTTTCGTATCTCCCTATCTTACAAAATTGGGGATGGATGGACTTTTTCAACATTTCTTCTCTAGCTTTTTTAAACCTTGTTCGAGCCTTCTTTTCAAACTCCATGCTCGAAAATGATGAAACCGAAGAAACAGTCATCGCCATCTCCTCATTTTTAATGGGTACTTCAATTTTCCTAACTCTCAAAGAGTTTGGCGAATATCTTTATTTACCTCCTAGAGATCTTTCCAATGAAAAGGGGTGTTATGATCCCTCGCTTTTTATTCCTTTCGGATCGGTATTTGAACTCAACCTTCATGATCGTGTCCTACACCTTATCCTTACATGGAACCTTAGGCCTTTAAGAAACACGCTAAGATTCAAAACACCGATTATTGGTGGATCGATTTCTTTAGAAACAATAGGCATCCCGACCTTGCGTTTATCCTATTTAATGACATTATGAAAGCAATTAGGAAGGAACTTGGTACAAATGTTACCCTTCCCCATGTCACGTACTTGTCATACATCTTTAGGAAGTTATGTGTTACTACTTGTGGCGACACCCCTGTTTCCTCAACTCTACCTATTAGCTATGAAGCTCTACACCATGCGTGTTACCATCTCGATACCACAATCGAAACTTGGCTTAAGAGTGATGCTTCGACGGATCACGATAAGGATGACTTTGATGCTGCTTTTGATGACATTGCGGCCTCCAAGAGCACTCCTCCACCGGCCTCATCTTCTCACACTCAACCTACATCGAAGGTAAACACCACCTTGCTCGATGCCATTCACTCATTGAGCAACGATGTTCGAGCCAACAACGTTGAAACTTGGAGTCTTAGAGAAGACGCTATTACGACACTTTTGATCCTAGAAGCTCGAACAGCGACTCTACTGGCACGTTTTCTTTCCATGCCTTCCACGCCTCCATATTCCTCTCCTCATAACAACGAGTAGTGTAGCTTTAGGCCATGCACTTTCATGACATTTGCATTTTCATTTTTCTATTTTTGTCTTTGTTTTTATTTTATTGAACTTAATTACTTTCTTGACATTTTTTGATTCAATTGCACTTAATGTCTTATTGATATTTTTTAGATACAAAGTATTTTTTTGGTTCATTGCTCGTTCCATTTTCTCTTTATATATATTGTGATGAACTAACTTTCTTTTCTATTTAAGCTTTATTTGATTTTTTTTATATAACAAAAAAGGGGAGAAAAAAAGGTAAAATGTTTGATTATTTGCTTGATCTTTTTTTTAAATGCTAAATGCAAGATTTTGTGACGAATTTGTCTTTAAATAAAAATGAATGCAAACTTGATTAACAAATTTTATTTCGGTCTTAAATTCAAAATGTCTTTTATTAAGGGGGAGCAATTATTCAAAAAAAAATTTAAAAAGTTTTGTTATATCGAAAAGGAGGAGATTGTTAAATTAAGTTTTATTTGATAAAGTATTTTGATAAAACAAATTGAAATGTTTTTGAATATAAGTTAAAATTGACAAAATAAATTCTCAATTTAAAGTCTAAGAGATAAAATTTAAAATTTTTATCTTCAACTCTTAAAAAAGTTTGAAACGATTTTAAAATCAAGCTAAAATGATTTTAAACAAGTCAAAATAATTTGAACCAAGTCAAAATCATTTGAACACTTCAAAATATTTTTCAAATAAGTCAAAATAACTCCAGGCCAAAAAGATATGATATCTTTTTGGCCAAGTATCGATAATTCTTGAAATATCGATACCCTTAAGAAAATCGAGACCAAATTTGCATTTTGTTTTGACAACCCTTGAAAAATATCGATACTATTTTATAGGTATTGATAATTTTTGAAAAACATCGATATCTTTACTAAAAACGATACAAATTGAGCATTATGTTTTTCTCAAATCCTAGGAGATATTGATCCGGTATCGATACCTTTTTGAGAATGTACCGATAGTTTATTTTTGGTATTGGTTTTTAAATGTACCAACGGTCACTGACTTAGCATTAATTACAAAAAAAATATCGATACCCTTTTGTACGGTATCAATACTCAAAGTTTCAGGTGACATAAATGCTCTGATTTTTCATCTCCAACGGCTACAATTATGACACCAACAATCAAAACAGTTAGAAATTGATTTGGAGGCATAAATATCACCTTCCAAGGACCTACAACAACTAACAACGTACTTACAAGAAAATATCTTTAATCAAACAACCCAAGAACTTAATTTTTCATATCTTTCTTTCATACACTTATAGCCTTATTTTCATTTCTTTGCTCAAGTGTATTTCTTTGTATTGTGAGCTTCATTTGCAAACTATTTGATCTTGTTAGGATTTTCTCTTGTTTGCTAATTTGTATCTCTTTTGAGAGAATTTGAGACTTAAGATTTAGGTAGAAATCTAAAGTGATTGTAAGGTTAAACCTTGTCTTCAAAGGTTTTACAAATCTAGTGGATTTGGAAAAATCCTTAGTGGTGAAAAGCTAAGATAATGGAGTAGACATTTAGGGTTGAACCACTCTAAATTCATTATGTCAAATTCCTTTGATTTTCTCTATTTTCTTCCAACATTTTTTAAAGGTCAATTCACCCTGTCTTGGCAATTTCGATTTAATCCATCAAGTTAAGAGGAAGTAAACATAACATTTATAAAACAAATTTGTAAATATTAAATAATAATATTTACGAACTCAAACATCGAAAATGGGGTTCCGAAACTATCGTTTTTGATATCACTGAAAAACTGATTGTTACATGGTATCACCATCAATCGAGATTTACTTTAAATTGGGTCTCAACTCAGCTGAGTAATTACCAAAACTTTTTATTGAGTTGGTATCACCTATCAACAAAAACTGACCTGAATTTTAGTAATTATTAAAAGTTCTTTCTTTTAGTATTTATATTTTAATAAATCTAAAATAAATATATATAATAAGAATAATAAAAAAGAAAAAAAATTCAGAAAATAGAAAATTTTAAAAATATATAAAAATTACAAAAGAATCCTAACATTTAAAAAAATCCTTATAAAAATTAAAATGAAAAAGGAGTGAAAATTTAAAAGAAGAAAAAAAATATGAAAAACACAAAATTAAATATAGATATATACATTTTTGGTGAATTACAATAAGAGGATAAAGCTCGAACAACAAATACAATTAGGTGACTCGAATTCAAGCCACACTTGATACAGTAAATACCCTTAATCATTAAGTTATTACATGATGTTCTTATAAATATATAATTTTATATAGTACACTTTTTGTAACTTTGGTTTTTTTTTTTCTTCCGTTTCAGTTTTTGCGGGATAAAATATAAAAATGTAAAATTTCAAAAATTAGCAAAAAACAAAACTCAGAAAAATAGTTTATGTTCAAGTAAAATACATTTTTTTACTTTTAATATATAAACCATATTACATATGTGTATATATAATGTATATTTACATAATTTTTTTTTAAAAATTGCTTTTTTTGTATTTTATATATTTTTAAAAAACGAAAAATTTAAATTAATTTCTAAAAGTTATTTATATTTTTCAATTTTGTTTAATTGTTCGAAATTTTTATGAAACTTTTGCCTTTTTTTTGGCTTTTTTATATTATATATACATTAAAAAGATGTGTATATGTTTATAAAGGAATGTATAATTTTTAAATTCTGTCGAATTTTTCTAATTTTTTAAAAAATTGAGATTTTTTCTGAGTTTTTGCTATTTTTTAGATTTTTTCTTTTTGCGTTTTATATATTTATTTAAAAAGAGAAGTATATATATTTTAAAATTTTTGAAATTTTTATCTTTTCTAATTTTTGTAAAAGATTTTGAGATTTTTCTATTACTTTTTTTTTTCATTTTTTTATTTTTGAAATTTTTTCTTAATTTATTGACCTTTTAAATTTTTTAAAAAAATTTATGTGACATGGCTCACTCGAAACATATCATGTCATGTCAACTTTTTTTTAACCACGTTATCTGTTGAAATACTGTGATATGTGATTGTAAACTTTAAGAGTGTATTTGATAAACTATTGAAAATAAATTTTTTTAATATTTACTATTTTAAATGTGTTTGATAGTTATTTTAATTTTCTACTTAATATAAATTTTCTTGAAAAAGAATTGAATAAGATGAGTAGATATATAATTATATTCAATTTTTTTTAATAATTTTATTATAGGATCTGATAATATATATATATATATATATATATTAAGATAATGTTTAAATTTATTCATAGCTCATCTTCAAACAATAAATAGAAATAATGGCGAATCGAGGGGTTGGTAGGGGCTCCGCCCTCCCTTAAAATTTTAAATTTATAATGGTAAAATTGTACTTTGAGCTTTCAAAAATAATAAAAATTTGATTTAATTTTTTAAAAATTATAAAGATATAAACTATTAAAATAATAATATTACATTTTTATTATATTAAAAAAATACAATTTAATTTCGGCCCCTTAAAATTTTTTTTGCTTAGCACTTGAATAGAAAGATAATTAATTTTAGCGCATTCGAACTGACGTGTTCTTACATTAAAAACAATACTCATATCAATCGAGTTAAAAATAAATGCTACTCAATAGAAGGATAGTTTTCTTGGATTTGTAATGGTAAAAAGAAAAATTGTAACCGCCGATGGTGGCAGTTTGATCTCTTACCCTCTTCAATGGTTTGATACAAAAGAAGACAAAAAAACAGAAATAAAAGAAATGGAGAAAGAAGAAAACAATATTCAGATAAAAAGAAATCTCTGCAATTGTTTAAGGTAAAGGAACAACTTCTTCAACTTGTTCTGGATCAACGGAGCAAACCGTATTTGGGAATTCTTGCTAAAAAGTATGTTAAGATTGGCATTTAGTGTATGGATTACTGCTCAACAATCATCATGAACCGAACCCCAGCTTGCTGCTTAGTTCCTTCTATGGAAGAGGCACTTCCATTATCACTGTCGTCATCATCTTCTACTATTATATCATTATTTTTATTGTATAGAATCATGAGTCAAAGGCGCTTTTTTTCATGAGGTTTAGGTTTGGCGTTGCTGCTGCTACTGCGGGGCGAAGAACCACTTTCTTTATCACTTCGATCATTAGCGTCCGGTTCGGTATCCGATTGGGCATGATCACCTTGCTCGCCCACCATCTCCTGATTACCACCATCACCACCACACTCCCTACTCAGCTTATCTGAGATGCAATGCAATTTAGATGAGATAGAAGGAGGGAGAGCGGGAGGAATTTTATTCTCTTCGGAGGCAACTGAAAGATAACTCAGTGCCGTCACCACGTCGCTCATCAAAGGACGGGCTGCAGCTTCATCTTGCAGGCACATGGCTGCTATTGCAACTGCTTGGTTCAAACCCCTTTCTGGGAATTGCTTCTTAAGGTCAGGATCTGCCATGTCTGGGAACTTTTTTGGTTCCCTGAACAATGGTTGAGCCTGTTCCAAACACAATGAGTGTTTTCTTTTAGTTTCTATAGCAATAATGATAACAATATCAGTGGTACGTAGAAACACGTACTTTTGCTTACCCAAGCAACTAAATTTTGCTCCTCCACAGGTTTGGTAGTGTCAATGGCTCTTCTTCCGGTGATAAGCTCCAATAGAACCACCCCAAAACTGTATACATCGGCAACAGTTGTGAGTCTACCTGTTCTTGAATACTCTGGAGCACTGTAGCCATATGTCCCCATCCCCCTCGACTGCATTGGCATATTTTCTGGTGAGTGGTCAAGCTTGTCCAGTCCAATATCAGATAGTTTGGGGTTGAATTCTTCATCCAACAGAACATTTGTGGTCTTGAGATCACGGTATATTACAGGAGGATTGGCCTTATCGTGCAAGTATTCTAGAGCTTGAGCTGCCCCATATGCTATTTTCATTCGGGTTAACCAATTTATTTGTGGCTTCTCTCCATTCTTGGGAGCTGCAATTACACGACAAATATTAAAACTGATTTTCACTTTTCAATTCACATCGCCCAAGTCATTGAGTCTAATACTGGGATGCTATTGAAACCGAGACAGATGATGATAGTAATATCTATGGAAAAATGTATGTACCAAATAGATTATCTTCAATGGAACCCCCAGGCATGAATTCATAAACCAACAGCCTCTGATCTCCATCAGCACAGTATCCAATGAGATTAACTAGATTTGCATGCTGTAAGAGGCTCAGTCGCGCAACCTCTACAAGAAACTCCTTGCTTCCTTTTATTACATTCCTGTCGAGTTGTTTCACAGCAACCACCTATACATCTCCAAATTCCAAAAAGAAAAAAGAAACTTCAATTATAGAAAATTACATTTCAATCTAATTGTATTTTTATCCCAAGATTTGGAATGAATGTGCAATAGACCTGATATTCTGAATGAACTTGGGAATCATTTTATTAAGGGGATGAAATAAATTAAAAGAGCACCTGGCCATTAGCCTGAAGAGTTCCCTTGTAAACTCTTCCGAAACCACCTTCACCCAGCAGGCATTCTTGACGGAAATTCTTGGTTGCAGCGGCTAGATCTTGGAAAGTGAATTTTTGAGCTGCAATTTTCGCATGCTCCGCTTGGTTCGCCTCCATACTAGCTATTCCCACAAACACACAAAACAACAGATTGAATGACTTTGCTCAATATCCAATATTTTTTGTTTTCTTTCGATAAACTACTAAACGGGAATTTTGGATTTATTTCAACAAAATCATGTAGTTATGACATCACATTTAGTAAGATTCATATTCTAACTTTAGCATATCTCTTATTTTAATGGAGTTAATTTCATTGTTATGAAACAAAAAGTGGATTGTTTTACTTTTTGCAAAATATTTTAATTTTTTAACATTTATTTATTTTTTCGATATATCTTGTTGAGAAAAGATTGTATAAAGATTGTATGAAACTGTAACTTCAACTTTTCCAAATCATATTTTTCTTTTTGAAAAATTTAAATCCAACTAAAAATGCTAAAATCAGATTAAAAAGGGATAAAAATGACGTGAAATCACAATTTCATACAGTCCTTTCTTTATTTTGTTATAGCTCATAATTAATGATACAATTTTTTACATTTTTTTATAATTATTATTCGAACATAAATCATATTTACATTCGATCAATAAGTTACAATTTGGATTCAATCTTTAACTTTTAAGTTATTATAATTAGATGTTTGTGATTATCATGCATAGATTAATACATTAATGTAAATAACAAAAATATTAGTTTTATGATTTTGTTTTAATCTTTTTGAAAGATTATAGACGTAGTCGGCACCGTGATAAAGAAACATAATACATGATATCATTGAACTTCGATATTTTCGTTTTCATTTTTTTCCTGGTTATACTGCAAGAAACATAAAATTGGATTTAGGGAACTTCCCTAATCAAATAATATTCATGAATTATAAAACCCCTCCCTTTTATTGATCAAAGTAATTAAATGGTTAAGTTGTGTTCTCTAATTAATCAATTTTAATTCCACACAAGTAAAGTTTGGGTAATTGTTGATTTCCTTAAAAAACAAAAAGAAAAGGAAAGCAAAAGATGCTAAGACACATTGAAAAGGAAAGCAAAAGATGCTAAGACACATTCCTAGAGAGCATAATCTAAAGATGGATTGTCAAACTAAATTGGCCTTTGTAAAAAAGGAGGATCTTCAAATGTTTAAAATCCCTCCAAACGAAGCTTTAGACTTTCTCGAAGCAGACAAGGAAAGCGGGTTTTGTATCCCTCAATCTTTTTCCATGTAATCTAGCATAAAATCGTTGGTTTTTTTTTCATTTTATTATTCACCAAAAAGAAAATAAAAGAGAGGCATACCAAGTATCTTGGATCGAATCAGCTCGTCAGCGGAAGAGTCATGATCCCTTTTACCGTTTTCTTTTTTGCCTTTTTGTGTTGAGAAACAAGGGAAACAATTCATGTTATTCGCCAGGATTGCGAATCTAGAAATTCCCGAAAACTGTGTTTTGAATGGAAGAGTTGTCGTCGAAGTTGCCTCTAGGCGTAGGGGTTTCAAGAAAATTGCAAATGAGGCAAATTTGGCGTAGGAGCTGAGGGGGACCTTCGGAAGATTGAAGGACCCTCATTGGAGGAGGCAGTTTTGGAACCAAAGAAAACAAGAAGAGATCATGACTACCCATGTTTGGAAACTAGCTAAACGAAAATGTAAGTTTTTTCCTTAGACTTCTCGGAGAAAAAGAGGGAGAATTGAGTGGACAATCCAACCTGTTGCTGCATCAACCTTCCCAACCATTGATTTTCGATATCAATCAATTAAAGTCCACTATTAAAATATTTTTGACATGCCCAACTTTTCTGTTGTTTTTTCCCTCAAATTTTGACTTATCCAACTTTTAAATTACAATACATTGACACATGCAAACATTACTTGCTATGTAAGAAAATTATTTAAAAAAATAAGGGTAAACTACACTCATGATCACTCTAAAATAACTTTTGTTCTATTTTGATCACTCTAAATTTTTTTCAATTTAGTCACTCTAGTTAAGATAACCGTTCGAATTAATCATCGCCATTTTGAGGTGTTCATGGGTTGGGCCGGGTTGGGTTTGGATCGGGCCTAAGCATGATATTAACCTACTTTATGCTTGCCCAAGCTTGACCCAACTTGAAATCTAAATCTAAAATTTTATCCAAACCCGACCATATTTGCAAAAGATTAACTCAAACCCATTTTAAGTCTGCTCATATTATTTTTAAAAAAAAAATTATTTCTATTATTTTATTTTAATATTTAATAATTTTATACATTATATAATATATTTACTATAGGTTTATTTTTTTAATGTGTTTTAAATTATATAATATATAAAAATAGCATAATATAAAGTATTACAAACTTAAAACGGTTCAAGTCAGGCTTAGACCTTGTATGTTCAAGTTTGAATCCGACCATTATTTTAAACGGACCTAATGTTTTTGCCCAAACTCATTTTTTAGGCTTAATATTTTTGCCTAAACCCTCTCGAATTTCGGGCGGACCTTTAGACTTGGACGAGTAGCTCGACCCATGAACAAATTTACTACCATTAAAATTTCCGTTAATTCACTAATGGATTGCTGACGTGGCACATTAGCCTATTGAGTGATTGATACTCTATACTTTTTTAGCTTTTTACTAAAGTTAGGGACCTTTCTACGATTAGTCCAAAACATTTTTTTTGTTTTATTTGCTACATTTTTTTTTTTTTTTTACTAAGGGGAAAAGAAACCGGACTGCAAATGCCGTTGCCGTCTTTGGTTTATAGGTTCTAAATCCAACTAGACAAACCATTCCAGTTCCAATTATTTCCATCAGTTTTTTGTGAATCAAGAACCGGGTTGTCTTCATTTGCTTAGCTAATTAACAACAAGGTTTGATTCTTTGTCTTCTTATGTTTGGTTGGCTATTCTGTTTCTAACTTTCTATTTGTATGTTTATTGGAAGATATCTTAATTTTTTTATAGTTCACGTAATCTAGATAAAACTTCAGTTTATCTTAATTGAAAACTTTTGAACTTGGTAAGTATATTTATTAAAAGAAAGTAAGAACTTGGGTTAATTTTATGTACAGAAAATAAGGGCTTCAAATCATCTTTTCTGAAAAATTCTGAAAAAATTTAGAATATATGTTAAAAAGGCACTTTGGTTCTTCTTTGTTGGAAAGATTTGGAAATTTCAATAGTAAGCACTTACCAGAAATAAGACTTTGGTTCTTTTTATTCATTTTATTATTATTATTTATAACTTATTATAAGGATGCGTGTGGAATAGAATCAGAAATTTATTCAAGTCGTAGATTTGTGATGCAGTCTTAAACCAATTAAAAATATGACTAAGACAAATGCACATATCAATTAATAGTATAGTTATGGTGAACAAAGATATCACTCCTACAAGGACTAAAAGTATTAGTACTTACCGTCTTTCTATTATTTAACTAACAAATTGGAGTGATTGATTAAAATAAAATTAACTAAATTAATTAACTACGAACACGACAAAGAATAAATCAAAAAAGCAAACAATTAACAACAAATAAGTGAAACAATGCCTAAGAAAGAATCCATCTAGATTTCATCTGTCATTATCAATTTGAATTAAACAATTTCTTCACTTAGTATCTTGATTTGTAGAAATCCTTCAATTATGCTAATATCTCTTTCGAGAGTAAGAATAACTGACTCCAGGTTGATTAATTGAAATTTTTTTTCTAATTAAAACCCTATTGATAAAAGCTAAAAATATCATGTTTTAATCTCTTTCTTAATGCGTTTTTTTATGATTATTCGATGTAAATTGGTGAATTTTATGCTTCTAATCCTTTAAATTCATATTTATATACTTATGAGAGCATTTGAGAGAAAAAGGAGCGAAAAACGATTGAAAATCGAAATATTTGTGCAAGGTACAGGGACCACACATGTTGCACCTTACCACACGGGCAGGGCACACACCCGTGTGAGCCACATGAGCATGTGTCAGACCATGTGGATTTCACGAACTGCACACCAAAACACATGGAAAACATAACTTTTAGGTTTTCAGACATTCTAAGATGTATAAATACCAAATATAAGAAGAGGCGAGTAAGCCGTTAGAGAATATTCAAGAAAACAATTTGGAAAACACCACTGAAACCATCTTTGAAGCAGATTTCCATCAAGATTGGAGACTTCTTTTTAATTTCTTTCAATTTTATTATGGGTATCTTTATTTCTTGTGGTTATACTGTCTTTGAGATGTTTTTATTTGCGAGCATGAACTAAATTTCTAATACCTAAGGCAGATGAACTATAACGCGTAGGTTTGTGCAAGTGTACATAGTTGTTATCAAGTAATATGTAAGTATCGAGTTATCATCTCTACAGGGACTATATATATTTAATCAGTTAATTGTAAAATTATATTAAGCAACTTGGTGAATAAAAACACAATATGATTGGATGAGTGATGTTTAAAATTAAATGTAATTAATATAAATGCAATTGATCCTTAATAGAAATTGACCTGAGTATGCAATATATGAATGATTTGATTTTAGCACATATTAAACACAATTCACAACAATTATAACATAAATAAATCAGGACAATTACTTTAATTAATTTTAATTCATTATCAACATGCTTAATAACATTCGGAAAATATTCCATGGCAACTCGATCTTTCATGGGCTTGGAAACCAAATTAAGTCCTTTCGAAGTCTTATTTAGTTAAATACACATTTTACTGATCATATAAAATAAGGGTTTCTTAGTATTCATGTGAAGTTACAGGGATTGGGTCAGTTTGAAACAATTTAATCTCATGAACCTAAAAGTCATGCGATGTAATAGAGCTCGGTCAAGTTATTACGAACCTTCAATTCATTCTAGGTTGAATATGAATTAAGCAAGCACATTTCAATTACTGTGTCTATTAACCGATGTCTGCTTCGGATCTCTCAACTAATTCTAATGCATTAAATCATGTATGAATGAAATTCATGCATGATATTGATTGAAAACATGATTGATTGAAGCACAAATATCATAAGCATGAATCAAATGAATATTATTTAATCAAAGCAATTACACTAGCTTAAATAAAATTAAGCTAACATCGTTGTTAACAAGAACAAAGAACACATTTCAAACATTATAAACTCAAATTAAAGAAAATAAAGAATAAACCCTATCAAAATGACTATCACCCACATCTCCAATCGAAGAAAACTCCTTTGCTCCTTTGCTGATGGCTCTCCGTGGTGGCTGACCAAGAGCTCTTTAAGAGGCTTAATTAGCTAAAATCTCAATGAAGAGATGATGCTAGGCGTGGGGATGAGAAAATGAGAGAAAGGATTAGAGAGTTGAGAGAATGACAAATAATTGATGATTGATGGTATAAATTGAAATGGTGAGAAATGACTCTTATATATAGGTGAAGGATGAGAGCTCATTTACTAAAAATAAGGAATTTGAATTCCTTAATCTTTTCTAAAGCATGGCCGACCAATCTTCAAGGAATTTGAGTGAATTTGTTGCTTCATTTTGAAGCATTCAACATGCCACATCAACCAGAGACCAAGACTCAGTCAACAACATCTTCCTGGGATAAATTCTTATTTCCTTCCAAGTGCAAGGACTCCTTGCAATTAAACCAAAAATGGTTCATTGGGCAGCCATGGTATTGTCGAAATTGGGCTACATCCTTCTTGGGTTGGACGATTTTTATGATCCAACAACATTATGAGACCTATCCAAAGCAAATAATTTGATATTGGATCAAATTAATTAAATTAACTCAATTAATTAACATTTTAATTAACCCAATTAATTAATGAAATAATTTATGTTTAATTATTAAATATAATTTTATATTTTATTATATCATTAATTTATGCATGACCCACTTTATGCATTAAAAATACATTATATTAAATTAACTAGAAAATAAGTCATTTTATGCAAAAAAAAAAAAACTATATAATAAAGTATAAAATCACATTTTAATAATTTTCATATCCTAAATTAATATTTTCACATATTTTGTTAATTTATTAAACAATTACTCGATTTTAACATTGATTTTAAGTAAAAAGGTGATGAAATTACATAAGGAAAATGTAACATCCTGATTTTGGGTTAGAAGAATTAAGGTCTTTTGGTTAGGGTCAGTAGATCGGATGAATTTTTAAGTGAGTTTTTGCATTTTAAAGATAAAGATGAGTCTTGTGATTTAGTGGTTAAGTGTCAATTTTCTTTTTGTCTTAGGTTTAAGTCTTTGTGTGCATTATGTAGGAATTATTTAATTTTGTTTTTGGTTTCAATTTTTTTAAAAAAATAAATCTGATTGATTTGTTAAAGATTAATTAAATTATTTAATTTATTCTAATTTATAAAATTAAAGTGGTTTTGGCACGTTTCCCTCACCTTCTTTTATCCTCTTTCATATCTTTCTTTTTTGATTTTATTTGGTTCCGAATCTTCCATTATTGTTTGATTCCCAAAATTTACACGATTGAGTTTTTTTTTTTCTTTCTTTTAAAATTTTATCTTTTTGGAATTAACTAAAATATTTCCCTAAATTTTGACTTGTGCCGTCCCTTTTGCATTTCTTTTCTCACGTTCTTTTTCCTTCTTTTTGTTTTGGTTATTCTCTTGTTCTTCGTTAAATCAAGAGTTGAATTGAGTGAGGTTTCAAGTCGGGTTACTAGAGGTGTTTGGTTGATTCGTAGTGTGTTGGAAACGTAATTCAGGTGTGTTTCTAAAACTACTGTAATTGGGGGTGGATTTAACGTTGGTTTGTTTCTCTTTTTCTATCATGAAATATATGTGTCGTTTTTTTTACTAAACCTTGTATGCAAACTGTTTCGAGTGTTTCTTAATTATTCTTTCTTCCTATTTATTGCTTTACTCAAATAGCATTCCCAGTTTAAAGAAAATCTCATGTAGTCTCTCTCCTCTCTTTCATTCAAAGGTTGTAGCATTAAAACCACATATTCCTAATTTATGTTGTACTACTATCTAATGAACATCCAAGATGCCTAGTAAACCTAAAGTCTACCTTCTGACTTCTGGATAGTTTGTAATCGTCATATGCATATCACCAAATTGGATATGGATACAATATAGCTATTGTGGTCCACTAGAAGTATACATTTGTTCTATTGCTACCTCTTCTGTAACTAGCTTCTAATATAATCAAGCCATAATTTTGTGTTTGCTTGACAATAGCCATGGAAAGTTTAATATGGAAGAGACTTTACGAGATGTGGAAACCATTTCAACTTTAGAATGAAATGATTGTTTTTTTTTGTGCTACTAACTGATTTAAGAAGATTAAAAAGTTAACCTGCTTAAGGATTGTGGTCAAAGAATATTTCAGTATACGAGTAAGTTTATTTTGTTTCTGTTAAACTAATTTCATTTGCAAATATGGTTATTTAATATGAAAAGTAAATATGAGTATGTTGATTCTGAAATTCATGTCCATTTTCACATGGTTTGCATTTGCAATTGGGTTTGGGATATGTTTGAAGAGAAGGAAGTTTGATTCGACAGTTTAACTACAATTTTACCATATTATATATATTTGTCAGCTCAACTGCATATTCCTTTATTTGAGTGTAGGGTGGACGGGCCTACCATAGCCCATTGTGGTGTGCAGGGTGGATGGGCTTACCTGAGCCCAATTGTGGTGTGTAGGGTGGATGGAGTGGTGTTTTGGTTGGTTGGGTGGGTTTCTTTTATTTGTCACATTTGTTACACGTTTGAGCATATTATGCTTTTGTCAACATTTTTATATGAATGTTGGAATATTAGCAAAACAAGTTGTATAAACTAACGTGGTTAAGTAATATGTATGTTATGAATTTATTCGACTTTTGTGTGTTTGGAGAATTTTGCATGCTTACGGTTTTCATATTCGTTGTGTGTCATTTTAATCTGAAACGTAAATTTGTTATGTGTTTCATTAATGGTATGGTTAAGTTAGTTGTATTTCCAAATTTTTGAACTACTCTTTATATTGTTTGTGTTCAATATTTTGTTTCGACGCTACCTACTTGTTTTAGTTTTCAGACTCACACTGAGCTCGTATAGCTCACCCCTTAGTTTTGTTTATCTCAGGTAATTCTTGTAGTTCGGTCTCAAACTCGGCGATTCAAGTGTCTCAAAGTTTTTCATTTTCAGTTTGGTTTGAATAAGTTACCGTAAAATATAACCAAAGGTTTTTTTATTGGATTTGTAATTAAATTTATATGAATAGTGGTATGGGTCATGGCGATATTTTCCACTACAAATACTTTCTTAACGTCAATTTTTTTTAATTAATTAATACGATTTGATTACAAAGGCGTCGTATAAATTGTTAAACGGTTTAGCTCAAATTAAGCAAAGTGTTTTTGGATTGAGTTTTAAGGAATTATTTTGTAAATTGTTTTAGGATCACTTCAGTGCTCGAAGTGACCTCCGAGATCTAGTCTAAACTTCTAAGTCGAGTTATGGAGTGTTACATTTAGTGGAAACCTATATATTTTCGAGTTTACACACCCCCAAACATAAACCATTGTTCGTCCCAAGTAATTTTCATGCACATCAAGGGTTTCACTAAGGCAATATTGCAATATGTTAGTAGCATCAATCTTTAGCATAAAACCATACATCAACAAAATTTTGTTCATAAAATCTTTTTATTGATAAGTATTTCACATGCAAACATTATTCCAAAATTTTTACGCTAAGTATAAAGATATGCTGACATGAGTCATAGTTTGCATGCATTTCAAAGTCATATGCAACATTCACCATTCAACATAGTTTCCCCCATCAATCTAAACAAAGCAATCATAAGGTTTATTTTGCGGTCTTCATATGTTGAACTTAGGAATTTCTCTCCACTAATTTAGGTGGCATAATCATCAAATCAATAGGTCTTTATTAAGGTTGTAATGGGGCTAGGCTAAAGGTAGGAATTAAAGAGAAGTAAAATTTCGGTTTCAATAATCTTAACCCTACTTTGTCTTGGTTTTTTTTGTAACACAACCTTCTTTTGAATGGGTCTGTGGAACACCCCCAAACTTATTTTGAACTCATGCTCATACATTTTCTTTCAGAGATTGAGCAAAGTTTTCTTCACTCTTTCTTTTTCTCTGTTTTTTTTGTAAGCATGAGTATGTACATATTTTTGAAATTTTCCTCAAATGATGATCATCAAGATAACTTTAGTTAAGATGAGTGCAGAAAATAGGATAACTTAAAAAGATGCTAATATAGCTTATGATGTAGGTAATTTGCAATAAACAGATCATTAAGCTCAAAATTAAAGTTTCAAGGGTTTAATATCATAAAATGGGCTTGAAAGGCTCAAATGCTCCAAAGAAATGATGCCTATATCATATTTAGATTTTTATGTCTGCTAGGATTTCATCTCGAGAAAGTTAATAAGTCAATTCTAAAGATATAAACTTTCATGAATGTCTAATCTCAGGGTAAACTAAATTTTCATGGCAAACATTACCTAAGACTAAGATCATACAAGCAATTCACAATTCATTATAACATACATTCAACTTAGATAGAATCATCATTCATGTTTGCATTCAAATTAACTTATTAACAAAAAAACATTCATTTATTAAAGCATACTTATGTAAAAAGATTGAAACATACTTGAAAATTTTAAATATTTGAGCAATTATTTGCCTTACCCACCTTTAAAAAGAACCAATGTCCTCATTACGAAAAAAAGTAATGAATGAAAACTGAACACCAGGTAGGGTTGTAAGAAAAGTGTGGTGAATTATTAAGACTGCTTAAATACCAAGTCTTTCTTAACAATCCAATCCTAGACATGTTTATTCCCATTACCACATCACTTAGTCTTTTCTTCGTAAAGAAGTGTTAAGCTTATTCATGTTTGCAATATCCTATCTGTTATGCGAAAGCAAAATGCTAACTACGAAAAGAAATATAAATTCTTAAAAATAAATATTTAAGAAAAGAAATTCCCCCTTTTTTATTTATTTGTCTCATCTCCTTTTTTTGACTTCGCTGTAGTGTGGGGAAGTGATGTTGCGAAAAAGGGAAGGGGCAACGAGTGTTGGATATTTTTCTCCTCAGCACTATTCCAGCCTCAAACGCGGAATGTTGAGGCATGAAATGAAGAAAAGAAAAGAAAATTTTTGTCACTCTAATGCTTAACTATTCTGAATACGTCAACAATGCTTTGTTTGCTCCATCGTACTGTTAATGAGAAAATAATGTGTTTAAGTATGAGTCCTTAAAAATAAAAAAGAAAGAAAAAAAGTTAAAAGAAAATATTCATAAAATAAAATATTTTTTTAGGAACACTCTGCTATAGCAAAAAAACAAAATAGGCTAAGGAGATAGTTGTTTGTTCCATCCATCTTTTTAGTTGAAAACTTTAAGTTGCATAAGTGAAATTAGAATTGTGATGTGATTCTTGGTATGACAATTAAGTGTTGGCTCCACTATAGTTGTCAAATATAATGTTACATGACAAGATGAATTCTTAAGAGCAAAAATAAAATGCCTAAGTAAAGTAAATGAAAAGCTTAGTTGAAGAAATAAACAGTTTCTAGGAAATTATTTGCTTTAGAATTAATTGCAAGTGAATTTAAAATTTCTTTATTCTTTAGATTGAAATTTATACACTGAATTTTTCTAGATTTATCTACAACAATGCTGCAAAATCTTACAATTATAAAGGTTGCTAAGAATTGAAATATATGCGTACTGGAAGGTGGAAGCAAAATTTTTATGAAAATTGTCAAGGCTACAATCTCTGTATTCATGCATACATGCATCAACATATTTTACTTAAGGACAAGCAAAAGTTTAGGTTTGGGGTGTTATAACTTTTGGAAAAGAGTTATGTTACACACTTTTGCTGAAACATTTTGTTTGCTCGTTAGTAAATTTGTAATAACATTAGTAGTATTTTAATGTATTTTTGTCTTCGGAGTTGCAGTGCACTTAATTGGCAAAATCTATACATTTTTACCCTTTTGTTGTAGCAAACTATGCTTGTTGGTATGTGCTTTCATGATGCAGGAATAGGTGAAGGAAAGAGAGAGTACGAGACCTAATAATGAAAGACTGTTGGGGAGCGAAAGCAACAAAAGTTTGCAGCTGCTAAATGCTTTGGCAATACCAAACTCGTAAGATTCTACTATAGCAAGTAGAATTTATGTGCTCTGCACTAGGAAGCTCTAGGAAGGCACTAGAACCCTTAGAAATCTGAATCTGACAAACGTGTATTGTGTGGCCAAGCTTCTAGAAAATAGCATTCTGATGAAGAAATCAATATCAAATAATTAAATCAAGCTAAGGATATAGTGCCATTGCAATATACTCTGGAAGGAGGAGATTTGGGAGAGTCACATGGCATATCGAAAATGCAGAAGGTAGAGTTGTCAACCATTGCTGGGAGCTGAGCTTGACGCTGTTGTAGCAAAGCCACCAAAGTAAAGAGACATTGTTGTGGTAGAGCAAAGCAAAATAGGGAATGGAAGCTTGATGTCTTTTTGGGTCTCAACAAGGAGTACTCTTGATCTATTAAATCTGAATGTCATTTTGTTTAAACAACATTTTGCACCCTTATTCTTATCAACTAAGGATTGAATATTTTTTATACTTTGTTTAATTTTATGAATGAATTACCAATATCCTTCCAATGATTCTCTTCATTTGAATTATGACTCAATCGTTGCTAATTTTACATGCTAACAATATTAGGAATGAGGTCTTGTTTTGCATGTGCATAATCTCGACTTAAAGCAGGACAGATTTTTACAGGCATAAATCGGTGTAATGAGCATGTATCGAATGATATGTGTAGTATCTCTAAAAGATGAGTTACGTTCATTAAGGGTGAGATAAGTCTTTGTTGGGAAAATACATGTTATAGGAATATAATGTGGAATTACTGTAAAGTTGCATACACAAAGTAGCACGCCATTGCTTAGTCATTCTTGGAAATTCATAGAAACATATATTTGTTATGACATTTGTAGATCTAAACTTAGATCGGAAATATTCTAGATTTAATGGTCACAATTTAGTCTCCTACTGAAGATATTGCTAATCATTAATGCTAAGAGTAATGAGTACTTAGTAGATCTGATGTTCTGCTTGGTTAATTCTTAATCATTTTACTGTTTTTGCATTTGGTTATGACATACAAGTCGCAATCACAATTATCCTTATTATCACATTTACTTTGCTTGCACAATTCTTTTGTCAACAATTTAAGGAATTTCTTCTGAATACTAATCTCTCTGTGGGTACAATACTCTACTTATCACTTTATTGCTTGAACGTTGTATACACTTGCACATTTACAACAACAATATATTTTATACACTCACGAAGTAGGTTAGCTAATCTTTAGGCCTCATTTGGCCTTGAAAGTAATAAAATAACCTTTTTAGCACATTTTATTTGAAAGACAAAACTAAAGTAAAAATCCCTAAAACATACGAAAAATTACTTGATTTTAAGCTCATCAAATGTGAAAATAAGTTAAATCTGCTAGGTACGAAATCGATAGATCAAACTCCCCCACATTTAAGTCTTTGCTTGTCCTCAAGTAAACAAGAATACAAAATAGAAAAGAAACAAAAAGAAAGATAAGTGAGCTTGAAACTGTATCATACAAAGATTAGACTCATAACATCTACTCTAAGCTTTATGTATCTTTTGATAGTCTTAACATAATAATTGATCAACTTCACTATTTCCAAGTAGAAACAATCTAAGTTCAGTTGGTTACAAAATATACAAATATCAAAGTTATATTGATATGATTCCATTAATGAATAATATAAGTACTTTGATTATCCTAGTATAATACAAACAATTACAATGAAATTATGCAATTTCTATATCCATCAATACATAGAGTTGTTTAGGTCACATAAGGTTTTTCAACTTGTAAGGTGTTGAGGCTTAGGATAGGTATGATTTTCAAAGAGTAGTTAAGCACAAAAGAGGCTACAAAGCACGAAAACAGTTTGGCATATTGTATTGTTCCCTATTCTCACCCTTTACGTCCCACTCCATCACTCCTCCTTATTTCTCCTTCTCTCACCTTCCTTATGTCTTCATTTTTAAGAAATCAATCTAAAATAATTTTTTTAGCTAGCTTATGAGTACATCATTTTCTTTGGTTTTTGAGTAAGTTTTCTTCTTCTACTTTTTGGTGACTTGATGATATTTTTTTGTCACACCTCACATGTTTTCCTCACTCAAGAGTCTTTATTTTTCGTTCCTACTCATTTTCTTTTTGCTTTTTCACTATTTTTCTCTTTTTTTACGTAGGCTAAAATTCATACCTTATCATGATTTCCCTCTTTTGTTTTACAATCTCCACATAATGTGTCTACCTACCCTCAATACATATGACTATATATCCATTTTCATTCAAAATAGGACCAAAGAGAAGAATCCACACAAATAATCATTTAAGGCTTAAGAGGCTTGTAATGTGGCTTCATGAAAAGTTGTCATAACACTTAAAGATGGGTACTAATGGGCAATTCAAAATAGGGTTTTGCTTTTTAGCTCTAGGTGTGTCCAAACAATGGCTTAGGTCATCCCTAAACAACTTAATATGCATAAATATCAATTTAATCACCTAATCTCAAAATTATCATTTATCATATATACTAGCATGTTCGTGTCCTCATATTATGCACGTCATTTGGTATCAATAAAACTTTTTCTATCTATACATAATGTAATCTATAGAACTTCGAATGTTTCATACTAAAAAATGTAAAATTCCTCATTATCATGCCAAGTTTATCAAGAAAACACAATCAACCTATTATACATGCTCCTAACCAATCACTTGTATTTCTACAAGCTTAAGCACACATCAAAAAGACAAAATAAAAATAAAAATTATATGCCAAAAATTCCTATTTTACCCCTACACTTTAGAGAACACATTGTCCCCAATATGTAGCTCAATAAATGGTAAGGAATGGAGTTACCCTATTGACTGTGAAATTCCTTTCTTCTTATGGTCGTTGTCCTTCTTCCTTTTGTGTGAATACTCGAAATTGTTGTGTCTCCATAATATGAGGTTCCTACAAGAAGAACTAAGACATATATACAAAATAATTCTTAATCCTACTCCTACGAATTATATAAGTCCTAAAAAAATTAAAAATTTTCCAAAAATTACAAGTCTTGAAATAAATCAAAGTCTTAAAAAAAATTAAAGTTCAATCTTCTTCTTCCGAGTCAGATTCAGGATCCATAGGAGCCTTGCCCTTACTGGAGTACTTTTGTTGGGAGCTCCCACCTTGTTGTCTTGCTGGGCTCTGAATCACTTATCATTTGGGAGTTGAGGATTGAGGCTGAAACATTGCCTCATACTCGTCATCAATGTTAGGTTCATCTTACTCCATGTTGGCTCCTCACAACTTGACTTCATCCTCATCTCCTTTTTCTTCCCCAAATATGTTTGGCAGGTAATTCGAGGTTGGTAACCCATGTATCCTTGCAAGCTCCTTTAGCATATGAGTCATTTCTTTCATCCACCTAATCATGCTATCAAGCTTTACATCGATGCTTCCATTCTTTCTTGCTCCCATTTTTTATTTGTCTTTTTGCTTAAGTGATGTTCGTACATCCATCTTCTCCTTCCTCCTTTGATTCCATTCTTTAATTTGTTTTCTCTGAAGCTCGACATATTGTTTGTATAACGAATCTCCTATAATGCTTCAAGTCTTCTTCAAGAACTGCTCATTATCTTGCATAGGTACATCTGCCTTTTTGCACAAGGCAGTTACCAAATGTGGGAAGAAGAGGCCACTCTTTTGGCCTTAGGTGCATCGTTTCATCTCTTCAAAAATCCAAGAACCTACACAAATCTGTTTACGCTGCATAATGCCATATAACAACAAAACTTGTAAAGAATTAAAGTTAGAAACATTTAATGTAGGTATAATTCGTGTAGCTAAGAATTGCATCCACATTTTTGCTACCAGGAACATAATGGCTTGATTGAAGTTAGAAGGTGTGCCTACATCAGGTTGATAATTCAAAACACCATGCCCTTCAGTTAAAAAGCTAACAATGTCCTCCATGTCTACATTATTAACGAGATTAAAATCCACTTTTTCTATAAAATCCTTTTCATAAAAAGGGACATTGTAATTTTCACAAATATCTCGAGGCGACAATGCACATCCTATCTTCTAACTGTCACTATTCCTAAAGGTTACCTTTTAGCAATATCATCCCTAAGTGATGCATAGAATTCATGAATGATGGGTACAATAGCGTTACTTGTAAGAGGGACATAGTATTGCTCAAATTTGTGGTATCGTATGAGTGGCCATATTTCTTTGTAAAGCACCATTGGGGGTTCAAAACCTCGTTCTTGAATAGTGTTCAACCTTAAGAAGCTAAAAAGTACTTCTTGATTTGCGAATTTTTCAAACCGCTCGTACTCGGAGTCACTATCGCTCTCTTACACCATGGCTCTCTTTTGTGGAGGCATTGTAATGTTAGACAAAGAAAACAGAATAGTAACGAATAGAATAGTAAAATTTTAAGAGATACCTTTGATTTTATTTCCCAATGGAAATCGATCCAAGCCATAGAGGATGAAGGAAAGCCTTGAAGGAATAAGGGTTAGGGTTGGAATGAGAAGAGACGGGTAAGAGTTTTTGAGTTTAATATTGATTTGGAAGTGTTTAAGTAATGTGAATAGGTTTAGTTTTAAGTTAGTATATATAGGGGTGGATATTTTTAGGGTTTTTAGGTGTTTAAAATCGGGTAAATGTTGGGTTTTCCATCGGGTTACGTAATCGGGTCAAGTTAACCCTACAAAAATTATAGACGATCTCGCGATATAGCCTAAGTTTGTCGCAAGCAACCTTCCAGTACTAGTTTGTTGTGATGTAGCCAACCTTGTGTCACGACAAACTTGCTAAGCCTGAAATTCCAGTAGGCTATCTCTTATGTTGCAACATAACCTTCCTCATGTTGCGACAAACTTATCAGTTTCATAGTTTTAGCATTCTGACCCCTTGGTTGCGATGTCTAAGGGGTATGTCACTCTATAGCATGTTTGGACGTACTTTGAGTAAAATGGTTGCTTCATCGGGACGTTGAGAGGTTATGTCACAACAAACCTGTCAGTCTCGAAAAGAATACCTTGAAACAAAAAAAAAATGTTACTGAGTTAGTACGTTAGTGTATATAAATTAGAGGGTTAAACTTGTCAGAATTGTTTGACAAGAGTGTTAGTGTGCACTCCGACACCTGCAAACAATCCGCTTTATCATTGTTTGTCTAGCAACCATCGTGCCAAGCTACTCTTTGACGGTTATCTCTTTCTCGAAATTTTCCTTTTCTTCTCGCATAGATCATCGCCAGTTCTTTTCATCGGTCATATTTATTTGCGACGTCTGTGAATTTATACCAACACCCTTTCGAATGATTGCCTTTATTTTGATCCAATCGTAAAATTGATATGCCTTCGTATGGTAGAGTAATAGCTACTCGATTTCTTCATTCAGAAAAAATGGTGAATTTACTGAAAACCCGTGTTTCGATGTCACGATAGCTATTTGTTTCCTTTTGTAATTCCCATCATTGCATTCTATATCCTTTGGATCGTGGTACCAGTGCAATAATTCCCTCTCCCACGAACATGTACTTTCTTGCACCACAGATGTGATTATTATGCTAGTTAAGGACAAGGACTCCAACTCGTAAATATTTCCTGCTTTCTGAAAAAATTGAAAGATTTTTACGTTATTAATTTTTCTTGGGATTTGCTATACCAGGGAAATATTATGCATAGTAGCTATTTTTCATTGGAAATTGAATCTTTAATCGATAATATCTTGAACTAATATTTCTTTTATTGATAGTTTTGTAATAATAATTAATTGAAGATCTAAATTCAGGATATGGGAACCATCGTCTTCCTCTGTGGGGATTGATTCATCATTGGATTGGGGCTCAATCTCGATTTTTACACGACTATCTATTTCCCCTTCCAAAGGTGAGATCTTATTTTGCTCGGCAGTTCGATCATCCAATTCCTCGAGACATTTTCTTTCAATTTCCTCATCTAGCCCTTGTTCCTGTTCTCGTTTTATTTGTTCAGATTCAAAGTATATCTCCCTAAAAGATAGACCATCATGTTGATTTGGGATCTAGCTTTCTTCACGAAGTTGACTTAACTCCAACATCAATAATCTTTGATTTTCCTGAATCTCTCAATCTTCGTAATACCCATATTCATAGATATTCGCATCGTAATATCATCATACATAAGATCTACACAAAAATAATCATAAGCATCCATGGTTTTAAATATGATGGAAATTAAAAGAATGTGTTATATCTGAAAAAATAATAAAAATTGTTAGTAGGGTTAAATAGTATCTATAACCTAAAATTTTCCTAATTATTTTAATATAGAGAAAAAATAAATTTTACTAAAGCATTGCCTCCCCAACTACTGTGCCAACAACTTGACCACCCCCGAAAGTATTATAATTCGATGTAGATTTAGGATTTCCGTAAGTATACAGGTCAGGTTATAAATATAGTGTGTTACAACAGAACACTTTGTAGAATTCTGAGGATCGTACCCAAAGGAGACATAAGTGTCATGGGGCTAGATCTTTAGTCTTACAATCCATGCGGCCTTAGGCGATTCTTTCTTGCTAACACACCTAAGTCAGCCTAACCACCACAATTTGAGGATTCTCAAAGGAATTCCTCCAAGACACCAACTTGTATAGCGGAAGTGAGTAGCCAAAAGAAGGCTTCAAAGACAACAGAAAGCCACATGAACAAAGAACACCAAGTGTTTGAGTAAATGCTCTCAATTGTATTACTTTCTCTCAAAGAATACAAAGAATACAATGAATGGAATGGAATAGAAATGGAATCAGTTACAAATGAGAAGGGCTTCTATTTATAGTTGAGCTACCCCACAACCAACGGTCAAGATCAAATTAAACCAAAGATCGAGATTAGCCTATCCCTTAATTCATGGGATTTACAAGATTACAAATCTTATCTAATCCTATCTAATCTTAAAGATATGATTCTCCCTTTTCTTCTAAGATTAGTTCCCATATTTGCCAAGATGCCTTAAGTTGTCAAATCTTCATCATTGGACCACCTAGGTTTCAATCTGATAGGCTTGACTAACAGCTCTCTGAATCGGGCCATCTCATGTGCGCTAAATGATCCCAATGTCAATTACAGACCTTTGTGGGACTCATTGTGTGTAATGGTCACTAGCTTTGAACTCTAGCCCATGACATTCTCTCCCACCCATTCTCGCAACGCCCTCATTGCGGCTCCAAAATGTCACTGACCTGATTCATTTCGGTCTCATCTCGTTGCCATAGCATTTTCCCGATTAGTCTCACTATCAGGCCGTCCCTTCTTTTAAAACTTTCACCTCAGCTTTCATCGCCTCTTAACTCAAACCATCTCACTTGTTAGTACATATTATTGCAAGAAGTTTTCACGCTCACTTGCCCACATTCTAACTCGCTTTGATCGAAATCCTCTTGATTCACATCACTTGGCCTTGAATCACCCACAGTCCCTCGGCCTCCTTGCTTTAGAACTCTAAAAGGGCCTCTACATTCTTGCCAAACAACCAAGTTAAAATGCAAAATACTATCAAAGTGTTTCGAATGTACCTTACTCGTCGCATTTACTCTGGTCAACTGTCCAGCTTGCATCGTCACTTTAGTAAACTTTGATGCACCACCCACTTTTCCCATAAGTGGAAGCTCCTCCGATGTGTCAACAGAAATGAGCCTCATTGAACCTAGCTTCCATGTTTGCATCGCAACTTCTTCCTCTAAGTTCGATGCGAAACTCACCCTTCCATGGGTTGAAGCCTCGCCAAAGACTCAGCAAACTCCGTCGCTTTCCTTGAATTGGGCCTCACTGGTCCTAGCTTCACTGTTTTCATCACGGCTTTCTCCATTAAGTTCGATGAAAAACTCACCTCTTCCTTGGGTGGAAGCCCCTTTGATGACTCCATAAGCTTCGATGCTGCCTTTTCTTTGACCCTCACGGATTGTTGCTTTGGACAGTTTCGTAACTCATGTGGACCATGGCACAAGAAGCACTTGACTCACTTCTTTTTGCTCCTCTTTGCCCCTTTGGCTTCGACTCTTAACTCGTTCAAACCAATCTTCTTAGGCACCTTTTCTGCTCCATCAATGATAGACTTTTTCGAACATTTTCGCAACCTATGTAGACCAGGACACAAGAAGCACTCCACTGACTTCTTCTCTCTCTCGATCTTCTTGGCTTCGACACCCTTTGTGCTCGAACCAAGTCTCATGGCCTTACCTTTTGGCTTGTTGTAAACTGAAAAATATATAGGTTTTTCCTATATAATTTATCACCTTTTTACTTGAATTCATTGTTAAAACTAAGTAATGTTTAATAAATTAATGAAATATGTGAAAAATATGAAATTAGGACATAGAAATTATTAAAATGTGATTTTATGCTTTATTATATAGTTTTCATGCATAAAATGCCTTATTTTATAACTATTTGAACATATTATGTTTTTAAAACATAAAATGGGCCAATCATGATTAAATTAAATAATAAAATATAAAATTATATTTAATAATTTATTATAAAATATTTCATTAATGATTTAGGTTTAATTAATAATTTAAATTGGGCTAATTTTATTCTTTGGTCTTTAATTAATTAATTTGTTTTGGACAGGTCTAATAACTTTGCTGGATCACAAAACCATCCAAATTGAAGACCAAGTTAATTTCAGCTACACATGACTGCCCAAATAAACTACTTTTTGGTTTAATTGCACAAGGTCCTTGCAATATTGAAGAAATCTGAGATTGACCCGAAGATTTACTATTGATCGAGTCTCTGTCCTTAGTTGATATGGCGTGAAAATTGCTTAAAAAATAAAGAAAAAATCAATCACTCAAAATCCTTGAGTGATGGCCGACCAACCATTAAAGAAGCATGAAGAGATTAAACTTCTCCATTTTTAGTAAACAACTCTCCTCTCCTCACCTATAAATAAGACCCCATTTTCACCATTTCAAATCATCCCTTAATCCTGCACTCTCTCTTCTCTATCAATTCTCTCTAGCATTCCTTATTCCCCATGCCTAGCATCATCTCTTCATAGAGATTTTAGCTTCTTAAGCCTCTTAAAGAGCCTTTGGTCGACCACCTTGGGGAGCCATCAACAAAGGAGCAAAGCGAAAGAACGAAGGAGTCTTCTTCGATCAGAGTTTTGGGTGACAACCACTTTGATTTGGGTTTATTCTTTCTTTTTTCTTTTTAATTTGATTTAAAAATGTTTGCTATGTGTTCTTTGTTCTTGATTACAACAATATTAGCTTAATTTTATTTAAGCTAGGATAATTGCTTTGATTAAATAATATTTGTTTGATTCATCCTTATGATGTTTGTGCCTCAATCGATCATGTTTTCAATTAATATCAAGCCTGTATTTCATTCATACGTGATTGAAATGCACCAAAACTAGCTAAGTGATCCAGACCAGACGATGGCTAGTAGACACGTAATTGAAATGTGCATGCTCAATTTAGATCCTGACCCGATTCAATTGTAGGTTCATAAAAACTCTAACCAAGCTCTGTTTCTGCATAGTTTTTATATTAGTGTGATTAAACTATTCCAAACCTAACACGTCCTTGTTACCTCACATGAATGTTAAGAAACCCAGAGTAAATAAGGATCAGTAAAATGCATATTTACTAAGTAAAGGATTCCGAAAGGACCTAATTTGGTTTCCAAACTCATGAAAGATTGAGTTGCCATGAAATATTTTTCCGAACATTATTAAGCATGTTGATAATAAATTGTATTTAATTAAAGTATTTGTCCTAGTTTATTTATGTTATAATTGCTGTGAATTGTGTTTAATCTTGCTAAATTCTATTTCATACATTTAGTTTGCATACTTAGGATAATTAGGAAAAATTGCTTTAGGGATCATTTGCATTTAGTTTAATTTTAATCATCACTTATCAAATCATATTGTGTTTTTTTTTAATTCACCAAGTTGTTAATATAATTTTACAATTAATTAACTTAACACTTATACAATCCCCGTGGAGATGATAACTCGATACTTACTTATTACTTGATAATGATTGTGTACACTTGCACAAATCTACCCGTTACAAGTTTTTAGCGCCGTTACCGAGGATTGTTAACTATTGCCATTGTCATTTTTGTGAAATTATTTATTTTCAATTTGGTTTATTATTTCTAACATTACTAACTTATTCTTTTTAATTTTGTAATTTTCTTTTCAGGTGTTTATGAGCATAAATCGGATTATCAATTTACTCCCTGTAGACTTTGAAATTGAGCAAACTTTCAGACAAAGAAGACGTGAACAATCAGCTCAAAGACAAGCCGAGATGGACCTTGGAAATCAAAATCATGGCTAAGGTAATGAAGCTGATCGTGATTGAAATCCCATCCTCATTGCCAATGATAGGGATCGATGCACTAGACAATATGTTGTGCTACTTTTCAGTGAGTTAAATCTAGGAATTAGAAGGCCAGTTATTGAGGCACCCCTATTTGAGTTGAAACTAGTGATGTTTCAAATGCTACAAACGATGGGCCAATTCAGTGGTATGCCCACAAAAGATCCACATCTCCACCTTCGATTGTTTATGGAGGTGAGTGATTCATTCAAGATAGCCGATGTGACTGAAGATGCACTGAGGCTGAAGTTGTTTCCATACTCTTTGTGAGATCGAGCATGAGCATGGCTTAATTCATTGCCACCAAGTTCCATATCTACATGGCAAGAATTAGCAGAGAGATTTTTGGTTAAGTATTTCTTGCCTAGCAAAATTGCTAAGTTGAGGAATGAGATCACAAATTTCCAACAATTGGATGGCGAGTCTTTGTACGAGGCTTGGGAGCAATTCAAGGAATTACTTCGTAAGTGTCCTCATCATGGGATTCCTCATTGTATCTAGTTGGAGACGTTCTATAATGGTCTCAATGCAGATTCAAGATTGATGGTAGATGCTTTTGAGAATGGTTTAATTTTGTCTAAGTCTCATAATAAGGCTTATGAGATTATCAAGAAGATAGCTAGCAACAACTATCAATGGCCAACAATTCGAGCAACTTCAGGAAGACGTATAGCTGGAGTTCATGAAGTTGACGTCCTCACTTCGTTATCAGCTCAGGTATCGTCTAATTCCTTTATTTTAAAACAATTTAATGCTAATAGTGATAATAGTTTTATAGCTCAGCCACCAAGTCCGTTTGAAGTAGTTTCCTGCGTGTACTGTGAGGAATGTCATTCTTTTGAGAATTGTCCATCAAATCCCGAGTCAGTATACTATATGGGGAATCAACATCAAAATAGGAGTGGACAAGAACCCCAATCCAACTTTTACAATCCTTCATGGCGTAATCATCCTAACTTTTCTTAGAGCAATCAAGGAAATGGACCGAACAACAACTTTATATAGCATAGACCTAACCAATCTCAAGGGTTTAATCAGTAAGCTCCAAAACCACCTCAATCTAAGTCATCAAACAATTTAGAGAACTTGTTGGAAGCGTACATGGCAAAGAATGATGTTTTGATCTAGAGCCAAGCAGCAACACTGAAAAATTTAGAAAACCAAATAGGTCAGTTAGCTACGAAGCTTCATAAAGATCGTAAGGAACCTTGTCGAGAGATATTGAGAATCTAAGAAATTTAGGTAAAAAACATATCAAGGTAGTGGCATTACGAAGTGGTAAGATTATGGAACCCCAAATGATTGATGTTGAAGATGAACCTATTGAGAAGGAGGAAAGTCAACCAGCTGTTAAAGTTCCTACAACAAAAGAGTTAGAATCTACAAAGTCTGACAAGGTAAATCCTAACTTAGTGAATTATGATAATTTAACATCTTCTTTAAATGTAGCTTTACTTCCTCAAAAGAGTTATCAGATTTAACAAAAAGTTCCATCACCTCCATATCCGCAAAGATTGTAGCACCACAAGCCAAAACAGAAGGTGCAATTTAAGAAGTTTTTGGATGTTTAGAAGCAGTTACACATCAATATTCCGTTGGTGGAGGCTTTAGAACAAATGTCGAACTATTACTATCCAAGAAGAAACGATTCAGTGAGTACAAGACTGTTGCTCTAACGAAGGAGTGCAGTGCGTTCCTGCAGAACAAGGTGTCGCCGAAATTGAAAGACCTAAGAAACTTTACTATACCTTATAATTGATGATTCTTACTGTGGTAAAGCTTTGTACGACTTAGGAGAGAGTATCAACTTGATGCCTAAGTCCATTTTCAAGATGTTAGGGATAGGAGAAGTAAGACCTACGATTGTGACGCATCAGCTATCGGATCGATCTTTAGCATATCTCGAGGGAAAGATAGAGGATGTTTTGGTAAAAGTTGATAAATTTATTTTTCCTACTGATTTCATTATCTTAGGTTTTGAAGCAGATAAGGAAGTGCCAATCATCCTTGAGAGACCTTTCCCAGCCACGGGAAAAAGGTTAATTGATGTGCAGAAAGGTGAGCTCACCATGCAAGTTCAAGACGATCAAGTAACCTTTAACATTCTTAAAGCTATGAAATTTCTCGATCTGACAGAAGAGTGTTCAATTATGGAAGAGATAGAAACCTTGGTTTCTATGGAAAGCAATTTTAAAAAAGATCCATTGGAAGGAGCTTTAGAGTTTGACCCTTTTGAGGATAAAGAAGGTGAAGAAAACATGGCTTTGATGGAATCCAATCCGAGAAATTTTATTCAATCCACATAGTTTGAACTGTTGGAGTTAGAAGCTAGAGAATTTGTGCAACCAAAGTTGTCAATTGAAGAACCGCCTAAACTCTAACTAAAGGTACTTCCTTCCTATTTAAAATACGTTTATTTAGGTGACTCTTCTACTTTGCCTATTATTATTTTAGCAGAACTGGCGAAAGATTAAAAAGAGCAACTAATTATTGTTCTAAAGAAATTTAAGAAAGCAATCGGTTAGACCATAGCTGATATTCGAGGCTTAAGCCCTTCTTTTTGCATGCATAAAATTATTTTAGAGGAAGGCGAGAGAGATCGAATTGATGGGCAAAAGAGGCTCAATCCTATTATGAAAGAAGTTGTGAGAAAGGAAGTGGTCAAATGGTTAGATGTGGGAATCATCTATCCTATTTTAGATAGTACGTGGGTAAGTTCGGTGTAATGTGTGCTGAAGGATGGTGGAATCACGATTGTTGAAAATGAGCGTAATGAGTTTATTCCAATGAGAACTGTTACTAGTTGGAGGATCTTTATTGACTACATAAAGTTGAATAAAGCCACTCGAAAAGACCATTTTTCGTTGCCTTTTATGGATCAGATGTTAGACCGACTGGTAGATAATGAATTTTATTATTTTTTAGATGACTATTCGAGATATAACCAAATAGTTGTAGCTCCGAAGGACCAACATAAAACAACCTTTACTTGTTCGTATGGTACATTTGCTTTTAGGCTAATGCCTTTTGGTTTATGAAATGCATCTGCAAATTTCAACGATGCATGATGGCAATATTCCCTGATATGGTTGAAAATTTTGTTGAGGTTTTTATGGATGATTTTTCTATTTTTGGGAACACTTATGATATTTGTTTGAGTAATTTTTCTAAGGTACTGAAGAGATATGAAGAGACGAATGATCGTGTTTGTAATGTCATAGCGATTGTGCAAGTGAACACACGTGGATGCAAGTATAGTTGATAGAAAAATTCTATCGGATATCGATTCCACGAGGAATGGGTTCTTGATGTTCAAATATCGAAACAACTAATACTAGAATTAGATAAAATGTGAGTAAGGATGTCAGCGCAATTATGTAAGATCTGTATAGCTAAAATAGTCAATATTGCCAGTGTAATTATAAAAGTTAATTGTCAGAGCAACTGAAAGTAAATCAAAGTGTTGTTGTTGAGAATTTAAATACAGAAAAGTAAAGGTGTGATCAAGTGTGAAGAATTGGAATGGATCACTGACTTCGCTAAGTAGCAACACTGGATTCGCTGACAAGGTAAAATATAGATGGAATATTGCTACAATGAAGTCCCTTTGAGTTCTTACCAACAACAACTATCTACTTAATCCCGACTTAAATATCCACAATCACTCCACCTCTCGGTACGAGCAACGATGTGTATTCAAGAACAAGTAACTGGAGTTTGTCACAGTCCCAAGCAACTCTCTCCTAACTTACTTGTTAACCCATCCTGTCACCGTATCTCTCGGTCGGTGCATTGCAATTTCACTCTCGTCCTTAAAATGATTAGATCCAAGAATAAATAGATAAGCAGTGTAAAATAAGAATCAAAATGATTTAACATTAAAAGACATTCTTGTATTCATTTAATATCATCAAAATCCATCATCGTTTAAGAAGAATTAAAGAATACAACAAATCTTACTATCTCTAGACTACTAGGCCTACTCCCTAATTGTTCCTCTTGCTCTGCATCAAGCACTCCTCGTCAAAAGTTGCTGCACACTTGCTCTATTAGCTCACCCTCCTCTGACATCAAACTTCCATAGTAGCTTGCTTGAAGATTTGAGAGATTTTTGGATTTAAATTCTTCACTCCTTGATATTTATCTCCTTCTTTCCTCTATTTATAAGCTAAAAAAATTGCAGATTTTCTCCATTCTCAGATCCAACAACTTTGTACAACTATAAAAGTTTGTTATTGACAACTATGCAGATCTGATTTGTTTACTAGGCTGTTACAGAATGTCAGCGCAATTTATTAATTGGGCCAATTTGCCGCATTTCTTGACCAACTTGTAGCCACAACTCTGAATGCTTTCTGGCTTCAAGAATGATATATCTCATCTTTACTCAGATCCAATTCCATTTATAGTTGGCAAAGTTTGTTACAGTCTAGTTGTGCACTCACGCAGATTTGGTGTGATTTTAAAAAATCTACAGATTGTCTTCGCATCTTTGATCACGATCTAAAATCTTTAATTGCGGCGACAACGTGTGAAATTCCTGCGCTAGTGCTTCCAGATGTGTTTGTGGCTTGAATTCACTCAAACAAAGTAAAGCTTTCATTGCATGGCATCTCTGGTCGCAATTCCAAGCTATACTTGTGGCTGCATTCTTCTTCCATAATTGAACTCATGGGCTAATTCTTGCGCTGACAATTCTAAGGCGCAATATATCGGCTGATTGCGGCGATATTAGTAGAAAAAGAGGTAAAAATAACAATAATTTAAACCAACTAGTAGTGAGTTAGAAAATATAAAAACTAAGTATGAAATGCTTATGATGCATGCAAAATAAGATGTAAAAGAGACAATTAAAACACTAATTTAGGGAGAAAATATATGTCATTTATAATACCATCACACCCCTAAACTTGAGTTTTTACTAGTCCTGAAGTAAATAAAAATTAACAAAGTCACAAGCAAAAATGTCACCGCAATCAATATTCTCACAACTTAAATTTTCTGAAATCCTAATGCACAAATTGTATTTACATGATAGACTAATGCGTCGACAATTTATAGGCATGAATAATTAAAAACTGTAACTTGATAAATATTAATGTCCTGCATTGAATCCTAATCTTCCTTGAACCAATACAACATTTATCAAAAATTTCTTTTTTTCTTTTTCTTCCTTTTTCTCATTTTTTTCTTTTTCAAATGACTGAGAGATGTCATTGCATTACCCTACCTTTGTTCTTGGGCAGTAACGATGGGGTGCAACAAACCCTAGGAGGTATGTAATTGCATCGACACACACTCTTACAGTGACAGCCTTTGGCTAGATGGTTTTTCTAAACCTACAACGGAGTGTTCTCCTTTGAAAAGTCATAATGCAATCACATTGGAGTGTCTTTTATTCATATAATACCGCTACAACTGGTCGGTTAGTTCAAGATTCAAACATCAACATTATCCATTTATTACTGAAGCAATTCTAATCATTTATTCAAAAATAGTAGATTCATCATTCATTCATAGTCATCCAATTTCCGTATTAGCATCCAAACAATTCAAGAATTACGCATAAGAATAAAAATTGTGGTCACATTTTTGTTGAAATTCTGTATATTTTCATTAACTAAAGAAACATGTAAAATTCAAAGATATGGGTGCAATTGCATTTCCATTTCACACAAATTCCCCTTAAACTAAGTGTGCATTGTCCCCAATGCACTGACATTAATAAATATATATATGGAAATGTAATGAGAATGTAAATGTAGCGACAATAAAAATGCAATGACATTAATAATGTAGGGACAATTATACTACAGCTATATGATATGCATGAAAACTAAACTAAGTGCTAAAAAATAAAAATTAACTCAGTGTGCTGCAACCGAAGATGTAGCTGCATTGGTCTTTTTCTTGTTGCGCTTCCATTCCTTGTACCTCATTTTCTTATCTTTACACTTCCTCTTCAATTGGACTAGCGGATTGCTCCTCTTTAGTTGGTTGGGTGACAACCTCATCAACAGTTACATCTGATGGGTAGACTTCTACAAGTGGTGCTATATAAGGCACTATAGCCAAATGATTACAATCTTCAGAACTACTAGTAACTACCTTAGCCTGGCTGGCTTCAGGTGGAGCCAGGTTTAAATTGGATGCCCTCACATTTACGGGTGCTTCGACAATATCCTTAGTAATATCTATCGGGGTATCGTCTTGCTTTTCTTTTTTCTTTGCTACAAGGTCTTTCTTCTCAAATTCTTCCTCTCTTTCCTTCTCCTTCTTTTGGCCTTCTTCTTATTTTGCTTTCCTTCTTTAGGCTGTTCCTGTTCAATGATGCCTTTTTCGGCGACTTCCTCTGTTTCCAAACCTATGGATACAATTTGAGTATGCACCTCCTTAACCATAGCTACTCACTGTACCATATTAGCCCCAATGCTGTTCGAGAACTATTCTTCAAACAAGCTAGCTATATTTCTGTAACAATCCTCCATAGCATTAGAATGCCCCTCGTGCTCCCCGTTATCTGAAATGTGGATTCTTGTTGGAGAGGGAACATGTTGCGGCTTACCATCAAGAGTAGGCTGGTCGGAGGATGAGGTAGCTTCCTTAATAATAGGTGGGAAGACAGGGAACTCTGGTAGGGGATTTGGGCTCAGACTTCTCAATGCGTTGACAATAAATTTGTTCCATATTCTTGTGTATGCATAAAATAAATTTTGTCTGTAGTCCATGTCTTTCAATGCACTAATAATACGAATCTGGTGCATGTCGATGAGATCAATGTTTAGTTCCATTGTAGCCAACCTCTTCCCCAATTGAGGGTTTGTGGGCGAATTATCCTATTTTTCCTTCTTTTTCTCCTTCTCCTTCTTCTTGTGTGCTTCTCTCACTATTGGTATCTCTTTCTCTCTCGTCATTCTCTCTACTACGATGTCGTTGATGGGGCTCTTTTTTTCTAGCACCTCTTCACCATCTCTGAGTATAATACCCCGTTGTTTACGTAGCAGCATGATTAAAGAAGGAAAGGGTCCTTGTTGAGAAAGCTTTTATAAGTCATTTTATAATGCACCGACAAGATGTGCTTTATGATGCGTTGACAAAAAGACAATTTTTTTTTATTCCTACATAACACTTGGACTATTTCTTCAGTTCGCAAAATATGCTCTCGTAGCAGCTCTTCAAGAGCAGCCATAAGATCTGATCTTTGTGGAGAAAACTATTGTTGCTGTCACTGATACTGTCCTTGCATATGTGACAGCGCATTCAGTTATGACTTCATTCTCTCTTATGGTTGCATCCGGCTATGTGTTTGCATTTGATTAGGAATTGTACGTACCTGAGAATTCTTATTATAGTTCTACTGCTGATTGTTATTGTAACTTCCTTGTCTACAACTCCCTTGATGTGAGGAATTGCCATATCTATATGTAGATGCATTTTGACTCCCCTAAGGTTGTTAAGTTCGATTGTTGAATGAGTTACCAAAGGAATTTCCTTTGATGTTGTTGATGTAGAATGCATTCTCAACATGTTGTGGGTAATCCTCATAACTGTGGTTATCGCCGCAAAGTTCACATGAAAATGTCGGCACATCGAATTACTGTGCCACTTGAATGAGAGCAGCTTCACTTGTTCCCTTCATGTTCTTTATAATGTTAGCCAAAGGAGATACTTGTGCACTTAAAGCTGAAATTGCATCTAACTCAAGAACACCAGGATTAATTTTTACTTGAGTAGAACGAGAGATTGAATATTGATAATCTTTCTATGCAATTATCTCTAGAATTCGAGTAGATTCAATGTAGGTGCAATCCAACAAGGACCCATTTGTTGATGCGTTGGCAAGAATTATTGTCTGAGCATTTAAACTGTTGTAAAAGATCTCAACTTGAGTCTCTTGTTGAATTCCATACATAGGACAACATCGTAGCAAAGTCTTAAAATGCTTCCATGTTGTATGCAAGTTTTCATCATTAGCTTCCCCTTGACTCGCTCCATCTTGCGCCAAATCTTCAGTTATTGCACCCATAACTTCAGGTGCAAGGATAAATTTCTCAGCTAAATTTGCCTCGACATCTATTTTTTTATCTTTTTCTTCCTCTACATGAACTTCGCCTGTTTTCAGCACTAAGTCAGTAATTGCAGTACAATTGTACAAAATTGCATTGACAATGGAATCCTAATGCGTCGACAATGGTGTTTACTTATTCCTCAATTGGTATAGACACAATATTTATTCCTTCTTATTCAAGTGCTTCGTACTCTTTTATTCTCCACACGATCCCGAAAAATTTCCACTCTTTATTGTGTTTTTCCAATTCCATAAATTCTTAATTACGGATATAGGCATCAAAATTATGCTTTCATTGAAAGCACATAATGACTTTCCAATATACCGATCACCAATGAAATAGGGTATTGAGAAGCTCTTAGGATCTTTAAATTCTTGGAGCAATTTAATTACCATGACAGTGCACCCTTTAGTAAGTGTGTTTGCTTCAACATCTCCCAATCTTCTCTTCTTTGACAATGTGTCTTCAAGTTTCTGAGGTTGTTTTGTTGTAGCATTTCTGGTGACAAAATGTTTTGATTATGTCGTCGCAATATTTTGTTTAACCTCTTCAACTGTAGTTTGCTTTTCAGATTGCGCTGACATCTCTCCATTGTTGAGATTTGAATTATCTTCTTTTGCTGTAGCATCTCTAACAACTTCATTTAGTTGAGTTTCACTTCTGGGAATGATTTCCTCATCATTCTCTTGCCCTTGTGATATCGAATACTCAATATCAACCGAAAAAGTTTCTTGTGGTCGCAAATTTATTGTGCCCACAATCTGGCCAAATTGATATTCTAGAGCTCGTATGGATTCAGCTTGATTCTAAAGCACAACATCTGTCTTGGCAATATATTGTCTCAGTAAATTTTCAATTGATGAAAAATATGACGCTTCGTCTTACTGGATATTTTTCCTTGACAGAGGTTGATCATAATTAGGCAATGTCCACTCAGATCTAACATCATTTTCTATACTCCCAGGGTCTTAATTGTTCCAACAAAAATTTGGATGTTGCTCCCACTCTAGATTGTAAGTATTAGAATATGGATTTTCATAGAAATTCCCCATGTGGTTCATATTTTCTGGATTTGATGGGCATTGTTCAAACTCATGGTTGCGTCCACAGTAATCGCAACTTGTCGTAGCAAATTTCCATTCTACAGTTGCTATAGCATTCTGCATTGACTTACTCATATTAGTCAAAAAAGATACCTCGACATTTATGGCATCGTGCTCCATTTCTATAGCATCACTCATCCAACATCTTGAGGTTCTATATACCTCGTTCCTAGCCATATTTCGCTAAAAGAAAAACGTAAAAATAAAAAAAACAAAAAGGAAACAAGTTAGTGACAAATAAAATTTAGATATTAAAGACTAAATGCAACGACAAAAATAAACACAAACAAACACCATTCCCCGACAATGGTGCTAAAACTTGATCGTGTTTGTAACGTCACAATGATTGTGCAAGTGAACATACGTCGATGCAAATATAGTTGATAGAATAATTCTATCAGATATTGATCCCACGAGGAATGAGTTCTTAATGTTCAGATGTCGAAGCAACTAATACTAGAATTAGATAAAATGTGAGTAAGGATGTTAATGCAATTAAGTAAGACTTGCACAGCTAAAATAGTCAATATTGTCAATGCAATTATAAAATTTAATTGTCAGAGCAACTGAAAGTAAATCAAAGTGTTGTTGAAGTGTTGATAATTTAAATACATAAAAGTAAAGGTGTGATCAAGTGTGAAGAATTGGAATGGATCACTGACTTCTCAATGTAGCAATGTGGGATGCACCGAAAAGGTAAAATATAGATGGAATGTCGTTGCAATGAAGTCCCTTTGAGTTCTTACCAACAACAACTCTCTACTTAATCCCAACTTAAATATACACAATCACTCCACCTCTCGGTACGAGCAACGATGTGTATTCAAGAACAAGTAACTGGAGTTTGTCCTAGTGCCAAGTAGCTCTCACCTACCTTACTTGTTAACCCAACCTATCACTGCATCTCTCGATGTCAGCATATTATAATTTCACTCTCGTGCTTAAAGCGGTTAGATCCAAGAATAAATAGATAAGCAGTGTAAAATAAGAATAAAAATGATTTAACATTAAAAGACACTCTCGTATTCATTTAATATCATCAAAATACATCATTGTATAAGAAGAATTAAAGAGTACAGCGAAGCTTACTATCTCTAGATTACTAGGCCTACTCCCTAATTGTTCCTTTTGCTCTGCATCAAGCACTCCTCGTCAGAAGTTGCTTCACACTTGCTCCAACAACTCACCTTCCTCCGACATCAAGCTTCCATGGTAGCTTACTTGAAGATTTGAAAGATTTTTGGATTTAAATTCTTCACTCCTTGATATTTATCTTATTCTTCTTTCCTCTATTTATAAGCTCAAGAAATTGCAGATTTTCTCCATTCTTAGATCCAACAACTTTGTACAATTGTAAAAGTTTGTTATTGACAGCTATGCAGATCTAATTTGTTTACTGGACTGTTGCAGAATGTTGACACAATTTATTAATTGCGCCTACAATTTGCCACATTTCTTGACCAACTTGTGGCTGCAACTCTGAATGCTTTCTGGCTTCAAGAATGATAGATCTCATCTTTTCTCAGATCCAATTCCATTTACAGTTGGCAAAGTTTGTTACAGTCCAGTTGTGCACTCACGTAGATCTGGTTTGATCTTCATAAATCTGCAGATTGTTGCCACATCTCTGATCACGATCTAAAATCTATAATTGCGGCGACAACATGTAAAATTCCAGCGCTGGTGCTTCCAGATGTGCTTGTGGCTTGAATTCACTCAAACAAAGTAAAGCATTCAATGCATCAACATCTCTGGTCACAATTCCAAGCTATACTTGTGGTTGCATTCTTCTTTCATAATTGAGCTCCTGGGTGCTGACAATTCTAAGGTGCAATATATTGGCTGATTGAGGCCACATTAGTAGAAAAAGAGGTTAAAATAACAAGAATTTAAACCAACTAGCAATGAGTTAAAAAATGTAAAAACTAAGTATGAAATGCTTATGATGCATGCAAAATAAGATATAAAAGAGAATTAAAACACTAATTTAGGGAAAAAATAAATGTCATTTGTAATATCATCAACGAGTCTTGTCCTTAACTGGGAGAAATGCCACTTTATGGTAAGGGATTGTCTTAGGGCATAAAATCTCAAAGAGAGGAATTGAAGTCGATAAAGCAATGGTAGACGTAATTGAAAGATTATCGGCCCCAATTAATGTGAAAGGAGTCAAAAGTTTCTTAGGCCATGTCAATTTTTGTAGAAGGTTTATCAAGGATTTTTCAAAAATTTCTGAACCTCTATGTTTGTTGTTAGAGAAAGATACAGTGTTTGATTTTAACAAAGCATGTTTGGAAGCTTTTGAACATTTGGAAAGACAGTTAAGCTCAGCCCCAATAATCATTACACCTGATTGGAACTCACCTTTGAGTTGATGTACAATGCAAGCAATTATGCCATTGGAGCTATGATAGGTCAAAGAAGAAACAAAGTGTTTCACCCTATTTACCATGCAAGGAGAACTTTGACGGGAGCCCAACTCAATTACATGGTAACGAAAAAGAACTCTTTGCTATAGTTTTTGCTTTTGAAAAGTTTCGCTTATATCTTATAGGTACCAAAGTTACAGTATTTACTGACCATGTGGCCATTAAATACTTACTCACAAAGAAAGATGCTAAACCGAGGCTAATTCATTGGATACTCTTACTGCAAGAATTTGACCTTGAGATCCAAGATAGAAAAGGTGTTGAGAATTAAGTAGCTGATCACCTATCGAAGTTGGAGCAAGTTGAGGTAACTCAATCATGTATGCCTATCAACGAGAATTTCCCAGATGAACATCTATTTGAGGTAAGTCAAATTCATGAAACACCTTGGTTTGCTGATTTTGCCAATTATCTTACATGTGAAATAATTCCTTGAGAAATGACATACCAACAAAGGAAGATATTCCTTCATGATTTGTTTAAACAGTGTGTAGATAATATAATCCGAAAGTGTGTAGTTGAAAGTGAGATTGCTGACATCTTGTATCATTGCTATTCATCTCCAAGTGGGGGACACTTTGGTGGTTCACATACTGCAACAAAGATTTTGCAAGTAGGTTTCTTTTGGCCTACATTGTTTAAGGATGCTTATGCTTATGTGAAGAATTGTGATAGATGCCAAAGGATTGGAAATATATCAAGGAGGAATGAGATGCCCTTGACAAACATTTTGGAGATTGAATTATTTGATGCATTGACTTCTTAGGCCCATTTCTTTCTTCATATGGCGATAAATACATCTTAGTTGTTGTGGACTATGTAACCAAGTGGGTTGAAGCCAAAGCATACCCCACAAATGATGCTCAGGTAGTCACGCGATTCCTACATAAGCGTGTGTTTACACGATTTGGGACACCAAGAGATATTATTAGTGATGAAGGTTCTCACTTTGTGAACAAATGGCTTAAGTGGTTACTTCACAAATATGATGTGAAGCACAAGATTGATACTGCTTATCACCCCCAGTCAAATGGGCAAGTTGAAAGAGTGAACCGTGAAATCAAAGGTATCCTTGAAAGAGTAGTATGCCCTAGCAGAAAAAGATTGGTCTCGAAGGCTCGATGATGCATTATAGGCCTATCGAACAACATTTAAAACACAGTTAGGAATGACTCCTTATCGGTTAGTCTTTGGAAAGGCATGTCATTTGCCATTAGAATTAGAGAATAAAGCTCACTCGGCTTTGAAGCAATTGAAATTTGATCTTAAGCAAGCCGGTGAGAGATGGACGTCACAACTTGATGATTTGGCCCAAGTACTAAGAAGTTTTTTTTTTCTTTTAGTGAGTCTGTAAATACAGTTTGAGTCTTAGGCCCAAGAGAACAAAAAGGAGGGAAAATACCCATGCTTTGCCGCCACTCCCATTGCTTGTCGCCCAAGTAACCCTAATGTCACTAAATTTTTGCTACATGTTGCCCTAATTTTTTCCTATATAAAACCCTCTTCATTCCATTATTTTTCATATCCCTCAAAGTAATTTGCTCAAACCCTAAAAAGCCTTAAATTTTCCTCCTTGTACCGCTATACTCAAATCTTGAAGGAAACCCTAGTTTTTCTTCCCTTGTTACCGAAACTACCTAGTGCCACTACAAGAAGTTTGCCGAAGCACCAACATTGCCGCCTCACACCACCGTTACTGTCGCACATTATCGTCACTACCACACCATCCTTGTCTTCGCAAAGTTGTTGTCGTAGCAAGTCCCTACACCACCTTGCCAATTTCTCTTCTTTTCTTTTGTGCCGAAACTTTGCCAAATTTTTGGGAAAAATATCATGTCTCGTAAAAGAACTAGATCTTCAAAGACTACTCCTGAAAACCCTATTTTAATCGATGAAGAAGTGAAAGAGAGATTTGATTCAATCTTCAAGCATCAACCTATGATGCCGAAAAAAGGTTTTTACTTGAACAATCATGATTTGATGGTTGTTCCTGTGCCGATCAGAAAGAAAATCAATGCTCTCAAGTGGGAATAATTTTGTGATGCTCGATCACTTCCCGATGATGAATTAGTTCGAGAGTTTTATGCTAGTTTGACTCTACAAGATGCCACTGAAGTCATCGTTCGAAAGAAAAAGGTACCTCTTACTTCTAAGTCCATCAATAATTTGTTTAACTTACCTAATGTTAAAGAAGATGAGTACTACCCTATGATGAATAATATCAATTGGAATTTTCTTTAACAAGTGCTTGATGTTGTGACAAATCTGGGATCCCAATGGATTATAGGAAAGTATGGGAGCCATTCTCGCCGAAGGGAATACATAAAATCGGTAGCAAAGGTATGGTTTTATTTCGTTCGCTACAGTTTCATGCTTATCTCACATAGTTCTATTATCTCGATGGAACAGATGCTCTTGTTATATGCAATTTTGACAAAAAAGTCCATTAATGTTGGGAGAATTATTCTCAAGGAGATTCATGATTGTGCTAAAAAGAAGACAAGAAGTGTTTATTTCCCATCATTAATCACTTCACTTTGCTTAAGGGCCCATGTTAAAATACAAGCAAATTTGAAGGGGCAATAAGTTCAAGGGTGCATTACAAATCATGATCTTGAAAGGTTAGTAGAGAAGGTTCATGAACTAAATCAAGGCGAGCAAGAAGAACCAACTGAGCCAGATACCGAGGAGTCAATAAATGAAATTGGAACTGAAGCTAATTCAGTAGCTGACAATGAAGAACAAGAATCTGATAAGGAACCAAACAGTCCTAAACCAGTTGAGGGATCTACAAATCCTGAACCAAAAGTTGAGCTAGAAAGAGAAACAATCAAGCTAAGTGTTGAACCTAAATTTACAATTCCAATGCCGACTTTTGCAAGTACTTCAAAGAAATCGGAGTTGTCAATCATGACGGATTTGTGCAAGTTCATGCACAATCAACAACAAACTTACTGGAAATACGCAAAGATTAGAGATGATACAATTCAAAATACTTTTAAGAATATCTCTAACACTTTTGTTCTTGAGTTCTCAGATGGTATCTTTGAGACATGTAAGGAAGATAATGACTATGAAAGCGAAGATAGAGCTGAAGAAGACAAGGGGAATGAGTCAGAAAAATAAAAAGGGGGATTCTTATCTTGTTTATTTGTTTATTTATTTTTAGGTCCTTAGGAATTTATTTCTTCCGTAATTAGGATTTTATATCTGCAAAATAAAATATAGCAAGCATGAATAAACTTAACACCTCTTTAGAAAGAAAAAGACTTAGTGATGTGGTAATGGGAACCAACATGTCTAGGATTGGATTGTTAAGAAAGACTTGGTATTTAAGCAGTCTTAATGACTCACCTCTCTTTTCTTACAACCTTACCTAGTGTTCAGTTTTCATTCATTACTTTGTTCTTGCAATGAGGACATTGCTTCTTTTTAAAGGGGGTAAGGCAAATAAATTGCTTAAATTTTTAAAATTTTCAAGTATTTTTCAATCATTTTTTCATAAGTATGTTTTAATAAATGAATGGTTAGAGAAAATTTTTGTTAATAAGATAGTTTGTTTGCAAGCATGAATGATGATTCTATCTGAGTGAATGTATGTTAGATAATGGAATGCTTGTATGATCTTAATCTTAGGTAATGTTTTCCATGAAAACTTAGTTTCTCTTGAGATTAGACATGCATGAAGGTTTATATCTTTAGAATTGACTTAGTAACTTTCTTGAGGCGAAATCCTAGGAGATATGAAAATCTCAAATGATATAGGCACTATTTCTTTGGATTGTTTTAGCCTTTCAAGCCGACCTTATGATATTTGACCCTTGAAATTGTGATTTTGAGCTTAAAGGCGTGTTTATTACAATATACCTACGTTATAAGCCACATTACCATCTTTTAAGTTATCCTATTTTTGCGCTCTAATCTTAACTAAAGTTGTCTTGGTTTTGAGGAAAATTTCAAAAAGATGTACGTGTTCATGCTTAAAAAAATAGAGGAGGAAAAGAGCGAAGAAAAGTTTACTCAGTCTATGAAAAGAAAAATGCATGAGCATGAGTTCAAAATAAGTTTGGGGGTGTTCCAAAGGTTCACTTAAAGAAGAAGATTATATTTCGAGAAATCCAAGACAAAGTTAAAGGTTAAGATTTTGAAACCGAAATTTTCCATCTCTTAAAAATCCTTACCTTTAATGGAGCCCCATTTCAACCATTTAAAAGACCTATTGATTTGATGATTATGTCATCTACATTAGTGGAGAGAGAGTACTAAGTTCAACATATGAAGATAATAAATAAGCCTTATGATTGTTTTGTTTAGATTGATAAGAAATTTTGTTGAATGAAGAATGTTATCTATGAGTGTGACATACATACTAACCATGATTCATGTCAACATATTTTTGAAACTTAGTATAAAATTCGGAATAAATGTTTGCATTTGAACTACTTATTAATAAAGAAGATCTATGAACATGAATTTATTTATGCATGATTATGAGACAAAGATTGATACTGCTTACACATCTAGCAATTTTGCCTTAGCAAGACCTTTTGTTGTGCATGAATATTTCTCAGGACGAGTAATGATTTAAGTTTGGGGGCGTGTAAACTAAAAAATATATAGGTTTTTCCTACATAATTTATCACCTTTTTACTTGAATTCATTGTTAAAACTAAGTAAATGTTTAATAAATTAATGAAATATGTGAAAATATGAAATTAGGACATAAAAATTATTAAAATGTGATTTTATGCTTTATTATATAGTTTTCATGCATAAAATGGCTTTTTTATAACTATTTGAACATATTATATTTTTAAGACATAAAGTGGGCCAAACATGATTAAATTAAATAATAAAATATAAAATTATACTTAATCATTTATTATAAAATATTTCATTAATAATTTGGGTTTAATTAATTATTTAAATTGGGTTAATTTTATTCTTTGGTCCTTTAATTAATTAATTTGTTTTGGACAGGTCTAATAACTTTGTTGGATCACAAAACTATCCAAATTGAAGACCAAGTCAACCTAATTTTGGCTACACATGGCTGCCCAAATAAACCACTTTTTGGTTTAATTGCACAGGGTCCTTGCAATATTAAAGAAATCTGAGATTGGCCCGAAGATTTACTATTGACCGAGTCTTAGTCCTTAGTTGACATGGCATGAAAATTGTTAAAAATCAAGCAAAAATCACTCAAAATCCTTGAGTGATGGTCGGCCACCCATTGAAGAAGCACGAAGAGATTAAACTTCTCTATTTTTAGTAAACAACTCTCCTCTCCTCACCTATAAATAATACCCATTTTCACCATTTCAAATCATCCCTTCATTAAACACTCTCTCTTCTCTCTCAATTCTCTCTATCATTCCCTATTCCCCATGCCTAGCATCATCTCTTCATAGAGATTTTAGCTTCTTAAGCCTCTTAAAGAGCCCTTGGTCGGCTATTTTGGAGAGCCATCAATAAAGGAGGAAAGCGAAGGAATGAAGGAGTCTTCTTCGATAAGAGTTTTGGGTGACAGCCAACTTGATTTGGGTTTATTCTTTCTTTTCTTTAATTTTATTTAAAAAAGTTTGCTATGTGTTTTTTGTTCTTGATTACAACAATGTTACCTTATTTTTATTTAAGCTAGGATAATTGCTTTGATTAAATAATATTTGTTTGATTCATGCTTATGATGTTTGTGCCTTAATCGATCATGTTTTCAATTAATATCAAGCCTGTATTTCGTTCATACGTTATTGAAATGCACCAGAACTAGCTAAGCGGTCCTGACTAGACGATGGCTAGTAGACACATAATTGAAATGTGCATGCTCAATTTAGATCTTGACCCAATTAAATTGTACGTTCATAACAACTTTGACCAAGCTCTGTTATCTGCATAGTTTTTAGATTCGTGTGATTGAACTGTTTCAAACCTGACACGTCCCTGTTATCTCACATGAATGCTAAGAAACCCTTAGTAAATAAGGATCAGTAAAATGCATATTTACTAAGTAAAAGATTCCAAAAGGACCTAATTTGGTTTCCAAACTCATGAAATATCGAGTTGCCATGGAATATTTTTCGGAACATTATTAAGCATGTTGATAATAAATTGCGTTTAATTAAAGTAATTGTCCTAGTTTATTTATGTTATAATTGTTGTGAATTGTGTTTAATCTAGCTAAAATCTATTTCATACATTTAGTTTGCATACTTAGGACAATTTGCATTAGGGATCATTTGCATTTAGTTTAATTTTAATTATCACTTATCAAATCATAGTGTTTTTTTTAATTCACCAAGTTGTTAATATAATTTTACAATTATTTGAGTTAACACTTATATAGTCCCTGTGAAGACGATAACTCGATACTTACTTATTACTTCATAACGACTATGTACACTTGCACAAACCTACACGTTACACTTGCCCCTCTTAGACAACTCAGAGTTCTTTGGACATTCTTCAACAAATGTGGACCATCGCAAAGAAAACATTTCAACTTGCCTAGCTTTTTGTTGGGTTTCTTCTTCCCAACTCGTGGTTTCCCATTACCACCATTGTCACCGTTGCCACCACCATTATCATCTTCCTTGTGATTCCTTTCACATGCGCCCCTTTCCACAGACTTGGAAGTGGAGCTTGTCTTTCCTTAGACCAAGCTTGACCACGGACTCCACTACTGTAATGGCTTTTACCAGCTCTTGGACACCTCCTTGTTCCACTTCCTGTCTGACCCACGACTTTAATTCATTCTTGAAGACAAGCAATGCCTCTTTCTCGATCACAACTTTAACTTGGAGCATGAGTTCCTTGAACTCTCGAACGTACTCTCCAATTGTGACTCATTGCGTTTGTCATCCTAACTTTGCCCGAGGAAGCATCTAGGTAATATTGTCCATTCAATTCATCTTGGAACTCTTGCAACGTTCCAATCTCACTATGCTTTTTATCTGTGGTTCTATCTCGCCACCATAAAAGCACACTATTAGTAAGAAACATTAAAGTAATATTTACCTTACTCGCATCATCCTTGATGCCTTTAGGACGGAAGTAGTTCTCCATCCTCCACAAGAAATTATCCATATCACATGCAGACCTTGTCCCTGCAAACTCTTTCGACTTTAGGACATCATTGAGTGCTGCACTTGACACTCCTCTATTCTTCACAGCTGCTCAACCTAAGGCAAGCTCTCCCTCGAGCTCCTCCAGTCTTGTGCTCAAAGCCTTCGTCCTGGCCATTGTTTCCTCCTTTAAAGCCAACAGCATGACTTCGAGAGCATCACTCCTTTCTGTCAGCTTAGACCTATGGGAATTAAGCAATTCTTTTACCTCATCCGTAGTGTCATTGAGACTCATGATCACAAAGTCCATCGATTGTTCCCTCAAGTCGTCTATGTGCTCATGAGTTCCATCGATGAACTCCTTTGCGTTCCCATGGACTCCTCAAGTTCGTCCACTCAATCCTCTATAGCCGACAACTTTTCCCTCAACAATTTTGTGGGCCACTTCTGCTCGGTAACTTTTTTGACATCATGGATGGTGCCTTCGTAACCTTTAGCTTTGATACCACTTGTCACGAGGCTAGATCTTTAGTCTTGCAATTCGTATAGCCTTAGGCAATCCTTTCTTGCTATTACGACTAAGTCAGCCTAACCACCACGATTTGAGAATTCTCAAAGGAATTCCTCCAAGGCACCAACTTGTATAGCCAAAGCGACTAGCCAAAAAGAGGCTCGAAAGACAACAGAAAGTCACAAGAACAAATAACACCAAGTGTTTGAGTAAATGCTCTCAATTGTATTACTTTCTCTCAAAGAATACAATGAATGAAATGAAATGGAAATGAAATCAGTTAGAAATGAGGAATGAGGATGGGCTCTTATTTATAGTTGAGCTCCGCCACAACCAATGGTCAAGATCAAATTAAACCAATGACCGAGATTAGCATATCCCTTAATTCATGGGATTTAAAAGAATAAAAATCTTATCTAATCCTATCTGATCTTAAAGATATGATTCTCCCTTATCTTCTAAGGTTAGTTCCCATATTTGCCAAGATGCCTTAAGTTGTCAAATCTTCATCATTAGGCCACCTAGGCTTCAATCTGATAGTTTTAACCAATAGCTCTCTCAATCAGGTCAGCTCATGTGGGCTAAATGATCCCAATGTCAGTGAAAGACCTCCATGGGACTCATTGTGTGTAGTGGTCACAGGCTTTAAACTCTAGCCCGTGATATAAGGCGATAGTAAATAAAATCCTTACAAAGAATAAAATTAATTAGTACTTATTTCAGGGTTTATAGTACGACGAATAAAAAAGTTCGTTTTCATGAGCATAAAGTAAAAAAGAAAATAAAAGCAAAAAGTTGAGATGTACAATTCTTATAAACAACTTTGGGGATATTAGGTCGTTTTTGTATGAGTTCCTTAATTGTTGGGTTTTGAGGATTTTCCTCCAATCAACTAATTACTACCCTAGTTGGATCTCTCGATCTTCCGTCGACATAGCAAGTTGATAGAGATTACTTATTGCTAGATGTCACAAGATAAACCAATTTGGGGAAAAGGTGTTCATGAGTGAGCAATACCAATTTTGGGTTCATTCCCACCTAGATGACTTTCTAGGGTTGTCAAGTCTAGTGTTTGTTCAAAGTTCTTCCTTTCCCAAACAGCTAACCCGAAAGGTAAAATCCTCATGGTTTCTTTGATCATCATTAAAAAAATATATGAAAACGTATAATTGAAGAAGAGAATGAAAAAGAAACTAAATTGCATTAGCAATCTATCGGGAAAAATTTCTTGATTGTTTATACGAGTTTCTACAATCTCATTTCAAACTGAAAAACAAAGTACTAAAAACTAAGATCTATTGAATGGTGTCTAAACCCTAGTGCTTAAGGCCTTATTTATAGCTCTGGCCAATCATTTTTCATCAACCGTCGGTCAACCACCATCTTTCGTGCTTTAAGTTTTTTTGTGAAGATGAAAATACCCCTCGTTTGATGCAGAGTTGAAGCCTAGGGCTGATGTCGCGACACAACAGACAGTTCCTTGATTTTTCGCTATTGATCCCTTTGTTGTGACATAGGGCTTTCTATGTCGTGACGAAGTGGTCAGTATCATTGGTGCTCAATTGCTACTAGTCTCCTGTGCACTCACGAAGTATGTTAGCTAATCTTTAGGCCTCATTTGGCCTGAAAAGCAATAAAATAACCTTTTTAGCACATTTTATTTTAAAGACAAAACTAAACTAAAATCCCTAAAACATAAGGAAAATTACTTGATTTCAAGCTCATCAAATGTGAAAATAAGTTTAATCTGCTAGGTGTAACACCCTTATATCCGGTTCATATGCATAAACCCGATATAAAAGTATTACATTAAAATAAACCGAGTCATGCAACTTTTTTTTTTATCCAAAATACCTCATTTCATTTCGTCACACAAAACAACATTTTTGTTTATCTAATAAGTACACATATAAGTTCCATAGTACATGTCATTTTACATCAAAAGTAATATACCAAAATTTGAGCTCCAAGTGATGTGATGTAATGAGAGGTCCCGATCTACCTTCTTGTATTCCTTGTACCTACGCGTTAAAATAAACGCGTTAAGCCGGTGAAGGCTTAGTAAGCACTACAAAAGTAATGAATGATCATTTAAGTACTCATGCATATAAACTTCTTGTTTTTCTTATATGTAACTTGTAACTTACCACAATGGTACAACTTACACTTTTATCCACTTTCTGTAGTTTAGCCCTTAGTAGACTTTCATAGAACCGTTAGGATATACGGAACAAACAGAGAGCACATAAGTGCTGGCCAACAGAGAGCACACACAGTGCTAAACAGAGAGTACACAAAGTACTAGTCAGAGAGCACACAAAGTGCTAATCAGAGAGCACACACAGTGCTAATAACAGAGAGCACGAGACGTGCTAAACAGAGAGCGCGCTAGTGTTCCTTAATGGCATGTCACTAATATCACAATGGTTCTAATTTGTCTACTTGGGTACAATCTCAATTAGCATCATTTCTCATAAATGATATATCTCACATAAATACATCATCAAATACTTCACATTTATATTTTCAAAGCTGTACACTTGCGTCACAGTCACTAAATTATTTATATCTTGAACTACAGAATTCAAAATCATAATCCGCTTGATGTTTCTGAAACTAGACTCAATCATATTTTTACCATAAAATTTTCAGAATTTTTAATTTAGCCAATTTGTACAGTAAATTCATTCAATTTACCCCTTCGCTGCTGCCTGACAGTTTCGACCTTTCTTCACTAAAAATTATCTATCTTTTAGTAAAAAAATAAAATAATTTTTCCGTTTGTTTATATTTAAAATAGACTCATTAAGGATTCATACATATAAATTTCAGTCTATAATTATTTTTCTACATTTTTATATGATTTTTCAAAGTCAGAACAGGGGAACTCGTACCTACTCTGACCTTGTTACACAAAATCAGTTGTATCTCAGAATTTACAGATCCATTTCCATCACCGTTTCTTCCATATGAAACTAAACTCAATAAGATTTAATTTCATATATAATAGGACCCTTAAATCTTTATATACAATTTTTAGTGAATTTTCGAAGTTAATCCTCTGTTCTGTCCAGACTGTTTTACTAAATCACACATTAATCCCTTCATTTAATCATTATAAACATTCAAATCAAGTACCTATCTAACAATTTTTATGCTAATAATTCATATACCATTAGAGAAATTAAACCTTAGTTCAAAACTCTTGTAGTACTTCCAACAAAAAGGCTGATTTCCTTCTCTTTTACCCCTTGTTCTATTCTTTTCCTTTGTCTTCAATTTGATCCTTGCCTCTCTTCTCTTTCTCTTCAATTTCACACAAACACATGTAAGCTAAATGCTATAATTCAATGATTTCCATGCTAAATAACAGTAAAATACATGTATATCATGAGGATTTAACCATTTCTTACCTTAACCATTGAATTCAAATTTTCTTGATTTAGTGCTTTATCTCTCTGACACCTCAAAATTAATTCTATAAGAAGTTTAAGGTGTCTACTAACTCTCTTTTATGACTTTCTTTCAGAAGTTTCAAAGAAAATGGAAGGCTTTGGAGTTTGGAAAGCTTAAAAATGATGGAAGGACCTATTTGGAATAAAAGCAAAAGTTGGAAATGGAAGAAAAGGCCATGGACGGCTAACTTAATGAAAAAGATGATATTTTCATCTTTTTAACTAGCTTTTTCTTCTCTCAAATACTCTAGAATTTTCACTTAAAATATCTCACTTAAGAAAAATGGTAAAATTACACTCTTAGTCCTTGAGCCTTTCAACTTTACACTTTGGCCCAAAACTTTGCCTCCAAAAATATCTTCCACCAAATTACTCTTTTGCCCCTCCTCAATCAATCTAATTCCCATGATGACTCAAAGTTCATTTCGGATAATTTGCTATTTAATCCCCCCATATTTTCTCTCCTTTACTATTTAATCCTTAAATTTTTCTAACCTTCCTTACTTCAACTCAACATTTATAATTCTCTATTCTATTTTATCACTATTCCAAATCCGGTTCAAACACACAGATGTTACAATTCTTCCCCCCTTAAAATAAATTTCGTCCTCGAAATTTACCTGTGCTGAACAACTGTGGATACTGTTGTTTCATCGTTTCCTCTCTTTCCCAAGTAGCTTCTTATGAGTTATGATGTCTCCATAGCACTTTTACCAGAGGAACTCTTTTATTCCTCAATTCTTTCACTTCTTGAGCTAGTATCTTTATTGGTTCCTCTTCATAAATCAAATCCGGTTGTATTTCAATACTCTCCGGAGTAATCACATGGGATGAGTCAGATCGGTACCTCCGTAGTATAGACACATGAAAAACATTATGAATCTTATCTAATTCTGGTGGAAGAGCCAATCGATAAGCAACTAGACCAATTCTTTCCAATATCTCATATGGCCCGATAAATCTTGGGCTCAATTTCCCCTTTTTGCCAAATCGGAGAACTTTCTTCCACGGAGACACTTTTAAGAAAACCTTTTCACCAACATTGAACTCTATATCTTTCCTTTTCAAATCCGCATAGGACTTCTGTCTATTTGAAGAAGCCTTTAATCGCTCTCAGATCAACTTTACTTTTTCTTCAGTTTCTCGAATCAGATCAAGACCCACAAGCTTCTGTTCACTTAACTCTGTCCAACATACAGGAGTCCTACACTTTCTTCCGTACAATGCTTCATACGGTGCCATTTGAATACTTGACTGATAACTGTTATTATAAGTAAATTCAATCAACAGTAAATACCTTTCCCAATTACCTTCAAACTCAATAATACAGCTTCTCAACATGTCTTCCAGAATCTGAATCACCCTTTCTGACTATCCATCTGTCTGAGGATGATATGCTGTACTAAAGTTCAATCGAGTACCCAAAGCTTCATGTAATCTTTCCCAAAACTTTGATGTAAATCTTGGATCCCGATCAGAAATAATAGATACAGGCACACCATGAAGTCTAACTATTTCATCTATATACAATTGTGCATACTTATCCATTGAGAAATCAGTTCTTACCGGGAGAAAATGAGCAGACTTAGTTAATCGATCAACGATCACCCATATGGAATCCTTCTTCTTCGGTGAAAGTGGAAATCCTGTGACAAAATCCATTGTAATTTTTTCCCATTTCCATTCTGGAATAGTTATCGTTTGAAGCAACCCCGATGGCACTTGATGCTTTGCCTTTACCTTTTGACATATCAAACACTTGGAAACATACTCAACTATATCCCGTTTCATTGCTTTCCACCAATAAAATAACTTTAAGTCATGATACATCTTGTTACTTCCCGGATGCATAGCAAATGAACTATGATGAGCTTCATCCAAAATTCTCCGTTTCAAATTTTCTTGATTAGGAACACATAATCGATTATGAAATCTTAAACTTCCTTCACTATCAATTTCAAATTCATTACCTTTGCCTTCTTCAAGTTGTTTCTATATCTTCATCAACTCTTCATCGTCTTCTTGTGCATCTTTCACTTCTTGTAACAAAGTTGGTTTCACTCTTAACTCAACTGATAACTCACCATCTGATTGTATTTCCAAATGTGCATTCATCGCCTTCAAAGCTGCCATTGATTTTCTACTTAGAGCTTCAGCTACTGCGTTCGCTTTCCCAGGATGATAGTCAATGATACAGTCATAATCTTTAATCAATTCCATCCACCTCCTTTGTCTCAAATTCAGCTCTTTCTGAGTTAGCAAATATTTCAAACTCTTGTGATCTGTATAAATATGACACTTCTCTCCATATAAATAATGTCTCCAAATCTTCAGTGCAAACACTACTGCATCCAACTCAAGATCATGTGTCGGGTAATTCTTCTCATGTGGCTTCAACTGTCTAGACGCATATGCAACTACCTTTCCTTCTTGCATTAGTACACAACCCAAACCATTATAAGATGCATCACTTGTAAATCACAAATTCCTTACCAGATTCTGGTTGTATTAACACCGGAGCTTCGGTCAATGCTGCTTTTAATCTTTCAAAACTTTGTTGACACTTCTCATTCCATTCAAACTTCACATCTTTTTGCAATAACCTTGTTAATGGCAATGCAATTATAGAAAATCCTTGTACAAATCTTCTATAATAACCGGCCAAACTCAGAAAACTTCTTACCTCGGTCACATTCTTTGTCGGTTTCCACTCGAGAATAGCTTCAACCTTCTTCAGATTTACTCAAATGCCATCAGCCGATACAATATGTCCCAGAAAAATGACTTCTTTCAGCCAAAACTCACATTTACTCAGCTTAGCAAACAATTGTTTTTCTCTCAAAATCTGCAATACAATTCGAAGATGCTTCTCATGCTCTTCTTCACCTTTCGAATATACCAGAATGTCATCAATGAATACTACCACAAACTGATCCAAATATGGCTGAAAAATTCTGTTCATCAGGTCCATAAATGCAGCTGGAGCATTAGTCAATCCAAATGGCATGACCAAAAACTCATAATGACCATATCGAGTTCTGAAGGCAGTCTTTGGCACATCCGAGTCTTTTACCTTCAACTAATAGTATCCTGATCTTAGATCAATCTTTGAGAACACACTTGCTCCTTTCAACTGATCGAACAAATCATCAATTCTGGGCAACGGATACTTATTCTTTACCGTCACTTTGTTTAACTGACGATAATCTATACACAACCTTAAAGACCCATCTTTCTTTTTTACAAACAAAACCAGAGCTCCCCACAGTGATACACTTGGACGTATGAATCCTTTATCCAACAATTCTCGCAACTGAGTCTTCAATTCTTTTAACTCTGCTGGTGCCATTCTATATGGTGCTATCGAAATTGGTGCAGTCCCCGGAACTAATTCAATTCCAAATTCAACTTCTCTTTCAGGAGGTAAACCTGGTAATTCTTTAGGAAACACATCGGAAAATTCTTGTACTATCGTTAACTTTTCAATCTCACTTTCTTTTGCTCGAGTATCTAGAACATAGGCTAAGAAAGCCTCATATCCTTTCTTAATCATTTTACAAGCTTTGATTGCAAAAACCACATTTGACATAACACTGTAATTCTCACCAATTACAATCACCTCATTTCCATCTATAGTTCTTAAAGAAATTCTTCTTCTTTTGCAATCAACCACGGCTGCATATTTCGATAACCAATCCATCCCCAGTATCACATCAAATTCATTGAATGACAAGACCATAAGATTTGCTGGAAATTCACAATCCTGAATCTTTAAAGGACACCCATTACACACTTTATTGACTCTCTCACTTTGCCCAAAAGGGTTTGTAACTATCACCTCATGTTTTGTAGGTTCTATTACTAATTCTCTATCTTTCACTAATGAAATGCATATGTATGAATACGTAGAACCTGGATCTATCAATGCAACTATCGAAGAGTCAAATAAAGAGAATTTACCAGTGATCACATCGGGAGCATTTTCTTCTTCCCTGGTTCTGATGGCATATGTTCGTGGCTTTCGAGACTCAGATCTATCAACTTCATTTCTTGCTGATCTCATACCAACATTACCAGAATTTTCGGGTAATCTGCTTCTTTGTGGAGCTGAACTACCTTTTACAGACCGTTCGGTAGTATTCTCCATCATCCTTGGACAATCTCTTATAAAATGATCTTGAGACCCACATCTAAAACAAACTCGAGTATTCAGTCGACACTCTCCCCAATGAAATCTTCCGCAATGTTTACACGGTGATTGCATTTGTGATGACCTTCTTCTAGTACCACCTGTACTAACTATGGAAGTTCCTTGTTGAGTTTGTCGTATTTGGCTTCGAGACCTCTGACCAGCAGAAAAAGAAGCATATTTAGGATCTCTAAATCCTCTCATTCTTTTCAAAGAAAGGGGAGGTGCAGAACTAATGGTTGTTCTCTTTCCAGCACTTTTCTCTTTCGAACGAATCAATCCCTCCTCTAACCTCTAAGCTCGATCAACCAGAACAGAAAATTTTTGTAGATGTAACGGTAGCAGTGAAACATATATCTCTTCATTCAATCCCCACTCAAATCTTCTACACATATCTGCTTCATTTGCTATTAATTCTTTAGCATACCTGCTCAGTCTGAGAAACTCACGTTCATACTCAGCCACGGACATGTCATTCTACTTCAAGTCTAGAAATTCCCTTTTCTTCTTCTCCAAATATAACTCACTGATATATTTCTTCTTGAATTCAGACACAAAGAAATTTCAGTTGATCCTTTCTGCAGGATGAATATTTAACACTGTAGTCCACCATTGGTAGGCTTCACCCTTTAACAGAGATACAACACATCTTAGCTTTTCTTCTTCCGTGCATTGTAGTTCCTCAAATACCCTCTGACTATTCTCGAGCCATTCCTCTGCCTCTGCAGGATCATCATCTTTTCTCCCCTTAAACTCTTCAGCTCCATGCTTTCTTAATCTTTCTATAGGAGACCGGCGACTGGATACAGAGGGTTGCAACTGAGGGGCACTAGTAGATGGTGGTGGAGGCACATTTTGCACATTGCTTCTTACTACTTGTTGTAACAACTGGTTCATCGTTTGTAACAAAGTAGCAATCGAAATTTCTTGAGGAGGGGATATTGATTCACTTAGGGGTTGAGTTCTTTCTTCACTTACTGATTCTCTTCGGTCTCGGATCCTATGTGGATCTTCATCTCTATTAGGGTTTGGGACCCTACTTTCATTTTCGGACTCTTCTCGCCTATCTGACATCTTTACTTTCTACAATATTCATAATTTAAACAATTAAATAACTAAATAACCTCTCATCACATCAACATATAAAATGACATGTACTTGTGGACTCATTTTCCCGGCCCCAAATATCAAAAAACCTTCGCTCTGATACCAACAAATGTAACACCCTTATATCCGGTTTATATGCATAAACCCGATATAAAAGTATTACATTAAAATAAACCGAGTCATGCAACTTTTTTTTTATCCAAAATACCTCATTTCATTTCGTCACACAAAACAACATTTTTGTTTATCTAATAAGTACACATATAAGTTCCATAGTACATGTCATTTTACATCAAAAGTAATATACCAAAATTTGAGCTCCAAGTGATGTGATGTAATGAGAGGTCCCGATCTACCTTCTTGTATTCCTTGTACCTACGCGTTAAAATAAACGCGTTAAGCCGGTGAAGGCTTAGTAAGCACTACAAAAGTAATGAATGATCATTTAAGTACTCATGCATATAAACTTCTTGCTTTTCTTATATGTAACTTGTAACTTACCACAATGGTACAACTTACACTTTTATCCACTTTCTGTAGTTTAGCCCTTAGTAGACTTTCATAGAACCGTTAGGATATACGGAACAAACAGAGAGCACATAAGTGCTGGCCAACAGAGAGCACACACAGTGCTAAACAGAGAGTACACAAAGTACTAGTCAGAGAGCACACAAAGTGCTAATCAGAGAGCACACACAGTGCTAATAACAGAGAGCACGAGACGTGCTAAACAAAGAGCGCGCTAGTGTTCCTTAATGGCATGTCACTAATATCACAATGGTTCTAATTTGTCTACTTGGGCACAATCTCAATTAGCATGATTTCTCATAAATGATATATCTCACATAAATACATCATCAAATACTTCACATTTATATTTTCAAAGCTGTACACTTGCATCACAGTGACTAAATTATTTATATCGTGAGCTACAGAATTCAAAATTATAATCCACTTGATGTTTCTGAAACTAGACTCAATCATCTTTTTACCATAAAATTTTCAGAATTTTTACTTTAGCCAATTTGTACAGTAAATTCTTTCAATTTACCTCTTCGCTGCTGCCTAACAGTTTCGACCTTTCTTCACTAAAAATTATATATCTTTTAGTAAAAAAATCAAATAATTTTCCGTTTGTTTATATTGAAAATATACTCATTAAGGATTCATACATATAAATTTCAGTCTATAATTATTTTTCTACATTTTTCTATGAGTTTTCAAAGTCAGAACAGGGGAACTCGTACCTACTCTGACCTTGTTACACAAAATCAGTTGTATCTCAGAATTTACAGATCCATTTCCATCACCGTTTCTTCCATATGAAACTAAACTCAATAAGCTTTAATTTCATATATAGTAGGACCCTTAAATATTTATATACAATTTTTAGTGAATTTTCGAAGTTAATCCTCTGTTCTGTCCAGACTGTTTTACTAAATCACACATTAATCCCTTCATTTAATCATTATAAACATTCAAATCAAGTACCTATCTAACAATTTCTATGCTAATAATTCATATACCATTAGAGAAATTAAACCATAGTTCAAAACTCTTGTAGTACTTACAACAAAAAGGCTGATTTCCTTCTCTTTTACCCCTTGTTCTATTCTTTTCCTTTGTCTTCAATTTGATCCTTGCCTCTCTTCTCTTTCTCTTCAATTTCACACAAACACATGTAAGCTAAATGCTATAATTCAATGATTTCCATGCTAAATAACAGTAAAATACATGTATATCATGAGGATTTAACCATTTCTTACCTTAACCCTTGAATTCAAATTTTCTCGATTTAGTCCTTTATCTCTCTCACACCACAAAATTAATTCTATAAGAAGTTTAAGGTGTCTACTAACTCTCTTTTATGACTTTCTTTCAGAAGTTCCAAAGAAAATGGAAGGTTTTGGAGTTTGGAAAGCTTAAAAATGATGGAAGGACCTATTTGGAATAAAAGCAAAAGTTGGAAATGGAAGAAAAGGCCATGGACGGCTAACTTAATGAAAAAGATGATATTTTCATCTTTTTAACCAGCTTTTTCTTCTCTCAAATACTCTAGAATTTTCACTTAAAATATCTCACTTAAGAAAAATGGTAAAATTACACTCTTAGTCCTTGAGCCTTTTAACTTTACACTTTGGCCCAAAACTTTGCCTCCAAAAATATCTTCCACCAAATTACTCTTTTGCCCCTCCTCAATCAATCTAATTCCCATGATGACTCAAAATTCATTTCGGATAATTTGCTATTTAATCCCCCCATAGTTTCTCTCCTTTACTATTTAATCCTTAAATTTTTCTAACCTTCCTTACTTCAACTCAACATTTATAATTCTCTATTCTATTTTATCACTATTTCAAATCCGGTTCAAACACACGGATGTTACACTAGGTATGAAATCGACAGATCAATTGACTATGAGAGTAAACGAGCAAAAAGTTACTTTTAATGTGTTTAATGTGTTAAAGTCTACAGATGAGAGTGAAGAATGCCACATGATAAATTTGGAAGTCCGCTATGGAAGAGAGTTTAACAAATTTATGCTATAGCAATACTAATGTTGCTACAGAATTATGTGAAGAAATTTATGATGATGTTTCTGAAATTTGTGATGTCAAGCATTTACTAGAAAGACCAGAAAGGAGGTTTGAATCTTTATATTTATCTGATCGTGCTTTCAAAGAATCAAAACCTTCTATTATGGAACCTCCGACACTTGAGTTAAAGCCTTTGCCAATACATTTGAAATATGTGTTTTTAGGTGATAACAAAACTTTTGCATTAGTTGTTTCCGTAGGTTTAATGGATGAGTAAGAAGAGAAGCTGCTGGAGGCTTTAAAGAGGTTTAAAAAAGTAATAGGTTGGACGATAGCTAATATCAAGGGAATCAGTCCTGCATTTTGCATGCATAAAATCCTGCTGGAGGATTGCCATAGCAATTTGATAGAGCAACAAAGGAAGCCGAATTCTATTATGAAAGAGGTTGTGAAGAAAGAGGTGATAAAATGGCTAGATGTTGGAATAATCTACCTAATTTCTAATAGTTCTTGGGTTAGTCTGATTCAATGTGTTCCCCAAAAATGAGGAATTACGGTTGTGCGTAATGATAATAATGAGTTTATTCCTACTAGGATTGTTACGAGATGGAGAGTTTACCTGGATTATAGGAGACTAAACAAAGCCACGAGAAAAGATCATTTTCCTTTACCGTTTATAGACCAAATGCTAGATAGACTTGTGGCAAGGCATTTTATTATTTCCTTAATGGTTTTTTAGGTTACAGTCAAATTGCCATAGCACTAGAAGATCAAGAGAAGACCACGTTTACATGTCCGTATGGTACTTTTACGTTCAAAAGAATGCCATTTGGGTTGTGTAATGCACCAGTAACTTTTCAACGTTGCATGATGGTAAATTTTTTGGACATGGTGGGAAAATGTTTAGAAGTATTCATGGATAATTTTTTGGTATTTGAAGATACATTTGAATATTTCTTGAAGAATTTGAAGATTGTTTTAGGACGATGTGAAGAGACGAATCTAGTGTTGAATTGGTAGAAATGTCATTTTATGGTTTGTGAAGGCATTGTGCTTGGCCACAAGATTTCGAAGTAAGAAATTGTTATTGACAAAGCAAAAATTGAGGTGATTGAGAAACTTCCACCACCTAGTTTAGTGAAAGGTATTCGTAGTTTTTAGGGCATGCTGGTTTTTATAGAAGATTTATAAAAGATTTTTCAAAAATTTCTAAGCCCTTATATGAATTGCTATAGCATGATAAAGCTTTTGTTTTTAATGATGAATGTTTAAATGCTTTTGAGATTTTGAAAAAGCAATTAGTTACTGCACCTATAGTAATTTCTCCTAATTGTAATTTGCCATTTGAGCTAATGCGTGATGCTAGTGATTTTTCTGTTGGAGTAGTGCTAGGGAAAATGAAGGAGAAAGTGTTTCATGCAAGTTATTTTGTAAGCAAGATCCTTAATGATTCGAAAATCAATTACACAACAACTGAGAAGGGGTTGTTGGCAGTGGTCTTCGCATTTGCTAAATTTCGATCACATTTGATTGTCACAAAAGTGACGGATAGAATTTGATTCATTGGATAGAATATTTGATAAGAAAGAAGGATACTAAGCCACAATTGATTCATTGGATTTTTCTGTTGCAAGAATTTGATTTGGAGATAAAGGATAGAAAGGGTTTAGAGAATCAAGTGATGAATCGTTTGTCAAGATTAGAAGTGGATATTAGAGATGGTGATGCTCGGTTCATTGAAGAAGAATTTCCAGATGAGAAATTGTTTGTTGCAATAGCAGTACCATGGTATGCAAATATTGCCAAGTTTTTACATGATGCTAAACATTATTACTGGGACGAGCCATTTTGGTTTAAGCATTGTGCATATCAGATTATAAGGCATTTTATTCTAGATGATGAATGCTATAACATTTTACATCATTGTCATGTTACGCCTTATAGAGGCCATTTTGGAGGACAAAGAATTGTCACCAAAGTTTTGCAATCATGTTTTTTCTGGCCTACTTTATTTAGAGGTGCACATGATTTTTTCGTTCCTATGATAGATGTCAAAGAACAAGTAATATTTCGAGGTGGAAGGAAATGCCATTGCAAGGTATTATTGAAGTAGAATGTTTGATGTATGGGGTATGGATTTTATGGGTCCATTTCCTTCATCACGGGGCAATCTCTATATTCTTGTTGCTGTATACTATGTTTCGAAGTGGGTTGAGGCAGTTGCACTCCCTACTAACGATGCGAAGTTAGTGTTAATGTTTTTGCAGAAGTACATTTTTACAAGATTTGGAATGCCAAGAGCTATCATCAATGATGAAGGTTCACATTTTGATTGTAAGTATATTGAATGTGCTTTGACAATATATGGTATAAATCATAAGATTGCTACAGCAAAACATTGTTAGACGAATGGACAAGCAAAAATTTAGAATGGAGAGATAAAGCTGATTATGGAGAAAGTTGTTGATCCCACACGCAAAGATTGGTCGTCAAGGCTGGACGAGGCTTTGTAGGCATATCGTATTGCTTTTAAAACACCACTAGGGATGTCACCATTCAAGCTTGTATGTGAAAACCTTGCTATTTACCTGTTGAATTATAGCACAAAGCTTTTTGGGTGATTAAGAAGATCAATACTGATTGGTTAGTGATGGTATTACAAATGACATACATTTTCTTCCTAAATTAAAGTTTAAATTGTTCCTTTTATACTTCATTTAGCATGCATCATTAGCATTTTATACTTAATTTTCATGTTTTCCAACTTATTGATAGTAAGTTTAAATTCTTGTCATTTTTATCTATTTTTGTACTAATGTTGACGCAAGCAGTTGAAATATTGCATTTTAATTGTCAGCGAAGGAACTCAGCCTAGAAGCCTAATGCTGAACAATTGTAGCCACAAAATCAGCTGAATATTGCGATAAAGAGATGTCGCCGCATTGAAACTGAATCTCAAATGAGACGAATCAAGCTGAATTCACAGATGGAAGCACCAACGCAGGACTTTCATAGATAACGCTACGATTACAAATTCAAAATGCATCTAGCAATACAGGGACAATCTGTAGATCTGAGAAGAACATACTAGAACTGTGTGAGTGCATAGCTGTATTTTAACTAATTTTGACAGCTGCAAAATCCAGATCTAGATCTGAGAGAGAAAGGTGAATCCTACGACATTTCAAAGGGTATAAATAGACAAACAAAGAAGGAAAGAAATCATTAAGAGCAAAGGGATTAAATTCTGAAAATTCTGTGTGAATTAAAAGCTTGAGCTGGAAATTGGTGAGCTAATGAAGCAAGTCCACAACTGCTTCTGACGAGAAGTGTTTGATGCTGCACAAGAGGAACAATTAGGGAGTAGGCCTAGTAGTCTAGAGATAGTAAGCTTTATTTTACTCTTTAATTCTTCTTAAACGATGATGGATTCTAATGATATTAAATGAATACGAGAGTGTCTTTTAATGTTATATCATTTTTATTCTTATTCTACACTGCTAGTTTGTTTATTCTTGGATCTAACCGCGTTAAGCATGAGAGTGAAATTGCAGTATGCCGACATCGAGAGATACGGTGACAGGATAGGTAAACAAGTGTGTTAGGCGAGAGCTGCTCAGGACTGGGATAAAAACCAGTTACTTGTTCTCAAGTACACATCGTTGTTCACACTAAGAGGTGGAGTAATTGTGGGTATTTGAGTCGAGTTTAAGTAAGGAGCTGTTGTTGGTAAGAAATCAAAGGGACTTCATTACAATGACAATCCATCAATATTACACCTTGTCGACGCATCTAGCGTTGCAACTTAGCAGATTTAGTGAACCATTTCTACCATTTACACTTGGTCATATTTATTTTTCATGCATTTTAATATTCAGTACTCAACACTCAACACAATTGAATTTATTTTCAGTACACTGACATTAACCTCTAAAATTTACTTCTAATTGCGTTGACATTACTGATCATTTTTAGAGTGCAGATTTGACATAATGCACTAACATCAATACTCACATTACCTTAAATTTCCATAGTTGTTGCTCTGACAATGTAACATCAAGAACCCATTCCTCGAGGGATCGATATCTTATAGAATTGTCTATTAACTATACTTGCATCGACGTGTGTACGCTTGCACAATAATTGTGTCATAAAAACACCGATCTAGTTTTGACGCCATTGTCGGGGAATGATGCTTGTTTGATGTTTACTTTTATTATTGCAGTTAGTTTTACTTATCTAACTTTTAATTTTTGTTAATTTATTTATATTTCTTTTCTAGTTTTGAAGGTATTGCATGTCGACAAGGAGAATTCCTAACAACATTGTTAGTTTTGATCTGGAGCTCGAAAGGGCATTGAGGAGGAGAAGGCAAGAGCAAAGGAGAATGGCTGGAAACAGTAATAGTTTACCACCAATGCTACCAGAAAATGAAAATCCTCCAGTGCTACCACAAGCAATCGATGATTTACCACCACCACTACAAAATGAGAAAATACAGAATCGGGAAATAATGGATTTTGTTGTTCCTATACTCAATGATTTACAACCAGGGGTTGTGAGACCAGCAATTCAGGCTGGTAACTTTGAACTGAAACCACTGATGTTTCAGATGCTCAATTCTAATGGACAATATTCAGGTTTTCCACATGAAGATGCACGAGAACATTTGAAATCATTTTTACTTATTTGTGCATCCTTCAGTAAACATGCTGTCCCTGATGATGCATTGAAAATGCAATTATTTCCTTACTCATTGCAAGGACAAGCACGAACATGGTTTTTAGGTTTTTCTATTGGATCTATCACATCCTAGAATGCATTAGCAATGCAGTTTGTTTTAAGATTTAATCTGCCGACAATAAACGTGAGGTTGCAGAATGACATCACTACATATCATCAACTTGATGATGAGAATTTACACATAACGCGGGAGTGCTACAAAGCATTACGTCGATGTTTCCCAATGAATGGAATTCATCAAGAGACATAGATTGAGATTTTTTATAATGGTTTAAATGCTCAAACAAGGAATCTTGTAGATTCATTTGTAAATGGTGCGTTGTTGGATTGTACATACGATGAAGCTATACGAATTCTGAAGAGGATTGCTCAAAATGATTACCAATATCCAATCTCTCGTTCTACACAGGTGAAAACTAACCCTAGAGTTCTTGAATTAGATGTTATTTTTGCATTGTCAGTGCGGGTATCTTCACTGGCCAACATCTTAAAGAATATGAAAGGAACATGCGACATTGCTCCTATACAAGTCGCACAGCAACTAGATGCGTCGATATTTTTTTGTGAAATTTGCGATGACAACCAAAGCTATGAAGACTGCCCATAACATGCGGAAAATGTATACTATGTTAACAACATCTGAGGGGGTTCATTTGGTAACTCTTACAATAATCGCTCGTAACAACCTTGGGGAAATCAAAATACGTCCTCATATAGATATGGAAATTCTTCAAACCAAGGAAGTTATAGGTAAAGAGGTTTTAACAATAGCCAGTCGCAGAACTACCATCAGAATTCACGAGTAAATTCTCGTACTGAACCAATGCAGTCACATAGTCAAATGCAACCACAGTCGCGATTGCAACAAAAACCTTCTGTATTACCATAAATGCAAGGACAACATCATCAGCATCAACAGCAGTAATTTACTCAGCCTAAGGTAGATCCTATGACTACATTTGAAGCGATGATGCATGAGCATATCACACGGACTGAAGCGATAGTACAAGGTAATTCTTCATCTATACAAGCATTGGAAGCTCAACTTGGATAGTTGACATCTAATCTAAGCACTAGATCACCGGGTACTCTACAAAGTGATACTGAAAATCCAACACAAAGGGGGAAGGAGCATTATAAAGCAATCACGCTAAGAAGTAGGAAACAAATGGTAGATTTAAGTAATTCTGATTAAGATAATGTCGAAGCATCCATTTCACAATAATAACAAGAGGTTATAACTAAAGGAAGTCAAGCATAAAATAATGCTGAAAAACAAATTGTAGTACCATCTTTGACTACAATCTGTCCAGATAAGTTGTCGACACAACAATCACTATCGAAGCAACAAAGTTATCCACAACCACTTACTGTGACCATACCTTTTCCATTTCCACAATGTTTCAAAGAAAAAGTCCATGACAAGGGTTATCAAAAGTTTGTTTCTACTTTGAAACAATTGCATATAAATATACCATACCTCTAACAGATGCTCTTGTGCAAATTCCAAGTTATGGGAAATACATGAAGGAGCTTTTATCAAAAAAAGGTTATCCGATATCGAGATGATTACGCTCATAGAGGGATGCAATGTTGTAATCACAAACAAGTTGCTAACCAAAATGAAAGATCCTGGCAGCTTCACAATCCCATGCTCCATCGAAAATCATTACTTAGGTAAAACTTTGTGTGATTTAGGAGCAAGTATTAACTTAGTGCCTCTATTTACTTTTAAGAAGTTAGCAGTCGAGATGATGAAGCCTACTACGGTGACATTACAACTAGCAGATAGATCTCTAGCACAATCGAAAGGATAGATCAAAGATGTTCTTGTCCAAGTCGATAAGCTGGTGTTTCTTGCTGATTTTATCAAAGAAAAGAAGGTATCCGATATCGAGATGATTGCGCTCACAGAGGGATGCAGTGTTGTAATCACAAACAAGTCGCCAACCAAGATGAAAGATCCTGGCAACTTCACAATCCCATGCTCTATTGAAAATCATTACTTAGGTAAAGCTTTGTGTGATTTAGGAGCTAGTATTAACTTAATGCCTCTGTCTACTTTTAAGAAGTTAGGAATCGGGACGATAAAGCCTATTGTAGTGACATTACAACCGACAGAAAAATCTCTAGCACAACTGGAAGGACAGGTCAAAGATGTCCTTGTTCAAGTTGATAAGCTGGTGTTTCCAGCTAATTTTTATCATCCTAGACTACGAAGCAGACAAGAAGGTACCCATTATTTTGGGAAGACCATTTCTAGTAGCAGGACGAATACTTATCGATGTGTTCAAGGGAGAATTAGTGATGCGTCATAATGATGACCATGTAACTTTCAGTGTGTTTAGAGCATCACCATTTGAACCCAAAGAACAATGTCACAAAATTGACGTGTTGGACGAGGTTATTTTGGAAGAATTTCATGCAAGGAGTTCAACATTGTCTAAGGATGATGCGATGACGTCTATCGATGATATCCTAGCTGATTGTCAAGACAAAGAGGAGGTAAATAATTGTGAGATGCGTAGAAATTGGCAAATGGAATCTTTGGATTTGTCTAATTGGACAATCCCAATATTAAATCGTCTATAGAGCAAGCTCCTACCTTGGAGTTAAAACCATTACCGATGCCTTTGAAATATGTTTTCGTTAGTGTCAATGAAACATCGCCTATCATTGTTAATGCATCCCTCACGCAACACAAGAAGAGAAACTTATTGTAATCCTGAAAGATCACAAGAAAGCCATAGCCTAGAGCATCACAAACATAAGAGGCATCAGTCCTTTTTTCTGCATGCATAATATACAGTTACAAGATGAAGGGAAGCAATCTATTGAACAACCACGATGACTCAATGAGAAAATGAAAGAAGTGGTAAAAAAGGAAATTATCAAATGGTTGGATGCGGACATTATATACCCGTCCAATGTGTGCCTAAAAAGAGTGGTTTCATAGTTGTGACTAATGATAAGAATGAGTTAATTCCTACTCGCATTGCAACTGGATGGCAAATGTGCATGGATTATCGACGATTGAATGCGGCCACAAAAAAGGACCATTTTCCTCTTCCTTTCATCGACCAAATGTTAGATAGGCTAGCTGGTAAAGCCTACTATTGCTTCCTGGATGGTTATTTTGGATACAATCAAATAGCTATTGCGCCAGAAGATTAAGTAAAGACTACATTCACGTGTCCTTTTGGAAACTTTGCCTTTCGACGGATGCCATTTAAGTTGTGTAATGCTCCAACAACATTCTAGAGATGTATGATGGCGATATTCTCATATATGATTGAGGACTCACTCGAGGTATTCATGGATGATTTTTTTATTTATGGATAGAGTTTTGACCAATGCACCGATAATTTGGCAAGAGTTTTGAAAAGATGCGAGGAAACAAATCTGGTTCTGAATTGGGAAAAATGCCATTTTATGTCAACTAAAGGAATTGTTCTTGGCCATCGCGTTTCTTGTCAAGGCATTGAGGTCGATAAAGCAATGACCAAAATCATCGAAAAATTACCACCACCTACCACTGTCAAAGCAATAAGAAGCTTTCTTAGACATTTCTATAGACGATTTATCGAAGATTTTTCCAAGATAGATAAACCCTTATGCTCATTACTAGAGCTAAATAAAAAATTTATGTTCGACGATACATGTCTAGGAGCATTCACGTCAATAAAGAAGCAGTTGGTGCAAGCTCCGATTGTCGTAGCACCACACTAGACGCAACCTTTCAAACTAATGTGAAGTCCTAGTGACTTTGCTATCGGAGTTATTCTTGGCCAATGAAAAAATAAGGTATTTCATTCTATTTATTATGCTAGCAAAACACTAACTGAGACGCAAGTTAATTACTCCACAACTGAAAAAGAATTGCTAGCAGTGGTCTTTTCCTTTGACAAGTTCCATTCTTACCTTGTCGGTAAAAAGACTACAATTTACACGAATCACTCAGCATTGAGATACCTTTTCAACAAAAAAGACGCCAAACCTAAACTCATTAATGGATCCTACTCCTCCAAGAATTTGATGTTGAAATCAGAGATAGGAAGGGATCTGAGAATCAAGTAGCTCCATTTATCTCTGCTAGAAAGTGGGAGTGAAATTGGACAAAAGACCTAGATTGTAGAAGCATTTCCTGATGAGCAATTATTCACTGTCAACACATCGCCATGGTATGCCGATGTAGTCAACTATCTTGTATGTGGGAAGCTACCTATGAATGCGGCTTGTCACAAAACGATCAGGTTCATACGCGATGCTGCCAAATATCATTGGAATGAGCCATACCGATTTAAAGTATGCATCGAAAATATAATTTACCGTTGTGTACCTGAAGAAGAAATGATGTCAATCCTGAGACATTGCCAGGATGCCCCGTATGAAGGACATTTCGGTGGAACAAGGACTGCTGCAAAGGTCCTACAATCAGGATTTTATTGGCCCAATTTGTTTCGAGACGCTCAAAATTTTGTGCAACAATGTGATCATTGTCAACGCACTGATTCTATATCTCGACACAAAGAGATGCTCTAACAACCTATCATAGAGGTACAGCTTTTCGATGTTTGGGGTATAAAATTCATGGGACCATTTCCGAACTCTTTTGGAAATGTATATATCTTAGTGGCTGTTTATTACGTATCCAAGTGGATTGAAGCTATTGCAGTACCAAAAGATGGCACTCAGATAGTATTGAAGTTCTTTCATACATACATCCTCGCAAGGTTTGGAACCCTAAGAGCGTTGATAAGCGACCAAGGCACTCATTTCTACAATAACCAAGTGGCACCTATATTGAAATGATATGGTGTGAAGCATAGTATGGCCACCACGTATAACCCATAAACTAATGGTCAAGCCGAAGTATCCAATCGCTAAATTAAAGGTATACTTGAAAAGGTGGTTAATCCATCTATGGTTAGTAAGGAGTTGAGTGTTCAGGATATCTGAACCTTTGACGATTTTCTTAACGTGTTTCCTGAAGAGTTACCTAGTTTACCACCGGAACTTGAAGTGGAGTTTGGAATTGAGATTTATCCTAGTACTACACCGATGTCTATTATGCCTTATCGTATGACACCAAAAGATCTCAAAGAGTTAAAGATTTAGTTACAAGAGTAGCTTGATAGAGGGTTCATTCGATCGAGTCTATCTCCGTGGGGTGCACCAATTTTATTCGTGAAGAAGAAGGATGGTACGATGAGGATGTGTATTGAGTATAAACAGTTGAATAAGTTGACGATTGATAACATTAGAAATGACACTTAATTTCTCCTTAAACTAGTGTATAATTAGTTCCTTTTGTATTATATTTAGCATACTTTTTTAGCATTTCATATTTAGTATTTGCATTTTATAAATTAGTGTTTTATGGTCTTACTTTTTTTCATTTTATCCCTTTTGTGCCACTAATGTCGCTATATTTAGTACTAGTTTTGTGTCTAAATTTGTCAGCGCAGAAATCCACCTTGAAAGATCAGAGTAGGAAAGCATTCATAATTGCGGCCACAAGTTTGATATAGATTTGTGGCCAAATATGTTAACACATGAATGCTTTTACATTTTATGAAGGATTTTACGCTACTAACACATTCAGAAGCACCGCGGGAGAATGTTAATTTGTCACAGCAAGTTTAAATCATAATTTGTGTCCAGAGATGTCACGACAATCTGCAACTGCCTAATGCACAAACCAGATCTGCGTGAGTGCACAGCTGGCAATAACAAACTTGTATAGCTACAAAAAGGGAGTTTGGATCTGAGAAGAGGGATAGATCTATGTTGTGGAGTGATTATAAATAGAGGATAGTATAGGAAGATCAATATCAAGCTATGAAGAATTTAGATCTGTAATTTCTCTCATTCATTCTCAAAGAAAGCTGCCATGGAAGCCTGATTTCGAAGGAGGTGACCTGATGCAACAAGAATGCAACTGCTTCTAACAAAATGAGCTAGGTGCAATGCAGGAGGAGAAATTAAGGGAGAGTTCTAGTAGACTAGAATAGCATGCTTCAATTTCATTCTTTAATCCCTCTTAAATGTCGGTGAATTCTATTGACTATTGATTGTATAAGGAGGTATCTTTTAATGTTAGATTTACTCTGATTTCTACTCAATTATTCTCATCTATTTATATTTGAATTTAATTGTTTTGACCACGAAAGTACAATTGCAGTCACAATCACTGGAAGGTGCAGTGACAAGTTAGATTAACAAGTAAGACAACGAAAGTTGCTTGAAGCAAGAAGGAATTCTGGCCACTTGTTTTTGAGTACAAAGCATTACCAGCACTGGAAGGTGTGGTAATTGTGAGTACTTGGGTCTTGTTAAACAAAGAGTTTGATAAAAGTAAGATCTCATTAGAACGTAATTGTGGTGACAATTCATCTATTAGTTACCTTGTAGTCACATTTAGCGTTGCCAACTTGTGAAGTCAGTGGTCCTCTTAAATTCTTTACACTTGATCTATTTCTTTTATATTTTTGAGTTTACATTACAACATCTCAACAATCAATCTATTTTCTATTAATTTACTCTGACATTTTATATTACATTTGCATTGACAAGATTTAACTCTTAACCTATGTAGTTTTAACCAGCTTGCATTGACATTACTTTTAACAGTTCTTTTCGTTTTAACTCAAATTACTTCGATAGATTTAAACATAAACAACCATCTTTGTGGGATCGATATTCGACAGATTCACTTCTATCTACTATACTTGCATCGACAGTGTACGCTTGCATATTTTTGCTGTTATGTTCATAGTCCGATCAAGTTTTGGCGCCGTTACCGAGGATGACATTTGTTTGATGTTTATTTTTGTAGTTGCATTTTACTATTCTTTTTCTAACTTTTATTGATTAACTAATCTTTTGTTTATTTTCTTTTAAAATTATTTTTAGGTGTTTATGTCCACTAAGAGAAATCCTAACAACATTTTTAGTTTTGATCCGAAAATTGAAAGAACAATTCAAAGGAAGAGGCTAGAGCAAAGAAAAATGGCTGGAAATAACAATGATCTACCACCTTTGCTACGACAAAATTTTGTTCCTCCAGTGTAGCCATAAGGAGACAATAAATCCTGCCACAAAGAGAGCAAATTCCAGATAGGACAATTAGAGACTTCGCTGTTCCTGTGCTCAATGATCTACAACCAGGGGTTGTTAGACCAGCAATACAAGCTGGGAATTTTGAATTAAAATCAGTGATGTTCCAAATGCTTAACTCGAATGGACAATATGCAGGCTTGCCTCATGAAGATGCAATGGAGCATCTAAAATCTTTTTTGCTTATATGTGCTTCTTTCAGTCAACATGGTTTGCTGATGACGCCTTGAAGATGCAGTTGTTCCCTTACTCTTTGCAACTCAGTTTGTCGGTTTACCAACTGGATCTATTACTTCATAGAATGTGCTAGCAACTCAGTTTGTCTTGCAATTCAATCCACCCATAATGAATGCTAGATTGCAAAATGATATCACAGCATACCATCAACTAGATAATAAGAATTTGCACAGTATGTGGGAACATTACAAAACTCTGCTTAGACGTTGTCCCATGCACGAAATCCTATAGGAGACACAAATCGAGATCTTTTACAATGGATTAAATGTGCAGACAAGAAATCTTGTCGATGCATTTGATAATGGTCCTTTGTTGGATTGTACTTACAATGAAGCTATGCGAATCTTGGAAAGAATTGCGCAAAATGATTTTCTATATCCGATTTCTCATTTTACTTAGGTGAAAACAAATCCTGGAGTTATGGAATTAGATGCTATATCATCCTTAAGTGTACAAGTACCCTCATTGGCAAATATGATAAAAAACATGAAGGGGACAAGTAATGTTGCCCTTATTCAGGTAGCGCAACAGATGGATGTCCTGACATTTTCCTGTGAAATTTATAGTGACAACCATAGTGATCGGCCTGTAAACGTCACAACATTTAAGTGCAAGCGGATACTCATCGATGCAAGTATAGTTGATAGATTTCCTCTATTAGATATCGATCCCACTAGGATAGAGTTCTTGATGTTTAATTATCGAAGCAATTAAAATTAAAATTAGAAGAATTGTTACTAAGAATGTCAGTGCAACTGAGTTAGATCTGCACAGCTAAGAGAGTTAATTTGTTAATGCAAATATAAAACAAATTGTCAGAGCAAATTAAGATAAAATGAATAGTTGTTGGGATGTTTGCAAAGGTAATTCAGAACTTAAAATAAATGATCAAGTGTAAAGAAATGGAGAGGATCACTAATTTCACAAGTCGCAATGCTAAATGTGGTCATAAGGGAACAAATAGATGAATTGTCATCACAATTATACTTTAATGAAATCTTACTGCTATCACTTCCTCTATTTAATAAAGACCAAAATGCTAGTAACTACCACACCTTCCAGTGCTAGTAATTCCTTGCACTTAATAAGTGGTCAGAATTCCTTCTTAGCCTCAAGCAACTTCCATTATCTTGCTTGTTGATTTAACTTGTCACCACACCTCCCAGTGACTGTGACTACAATTGTTCTTCTGTGGTCAAAATGATTAAATCTAAAGATAAAAAGATAAAGAGAATAAAGTAAAAATCAAATTAGATCTAACTTCAAATGGTACTTCCATACTCAATTGATAATCAATAGTATTCGTTAATAATTAAGAGGTATTAAAGAAAAAAGTTGAACCATCCTATTCCTAGTTTAGTAGAACTATTTCGTGACAGCTCCTCTTGCGCCGCAGATAGGCACTTCTCATCAGAAGTCTTTCTCCTTTGCTCGTCAAGTCACCTTCCTTTGAACCTGAAGCTTCCATGGCAACTTGTTTAGAGATTTGAGAAATTTTTTAGAATTTAATTCTTCACCACTTGATGCTCATCTTCTACTTTTCCCTCCTAATTATAAGCTCCCGAAATTTGTAGCTCTCCTCTCTTCTCAAATCTAACCATTTTTCTAGCTGTACAAGTTAGTTATTTCCAGCTGTGCACTCACGCAGATCTGGTGTGTTCATCAGGCATCTGCAGGTTGTCACCACATCTCTGGGTGCAATCTATGATCTTTACTTGCGGCGACAACTTAGTGTTCTCCTGCGCTGGTGCTTCCAGGTATGTTTGTAGTGTGAATTCACTTGTACAAGGTGAAAGTCTTCATGCGGTGACATCTTTGGCACAAGTTTGATCTAGATTTGCAGCCAAATTTGTCACCACATTAATGCTTTTACATTTTATCAGGGATTTTACACTGCTAACACATTCAGAAGTACCAGTGCAGGAGAATGTTAAGTTGTCGCATAAAATTTAAATCATAATTTGCATCCAGAGATGTCGCAATAATTTGCAACTGCCTAACGCACAAACCAGATCTACGTGAGTGCACAGCTTGAAATAACAAACTTGTACAGCTGCAAAAAGGGAATTTAAATGTGAGAAAAGGGATAGATCTGTGCTGTGGAGTGATTATAAATAGAGGAAAGTACAAGAAGATCAACATCAAGCTATGAAGAATTTAGATCTATAATTTCTCTCATTCATTCTCACAGACAGTTGCTATGGAAGCTTGATTTTGGAGGAAGGTGACCTAATGCAACAAAGAAGCAATTGCTTTTGACGAGAAGTGCTAGGTGCGATGTAGGAGGAGCGATTAAGGGAGAATTCTAGTAGACTAGGAATAGCATTGATGGCATTAGAAATGACACCAATTTTCTCCTTAAATTTGTGTTTTATTTGTCTCTTTTGTACCATATTTAGCATGCATGTTAGGCATTTCATACTTAGTATTTCTGTTTTCTAACTCATTTGTGCTTAGTTTAAATTCTTGCTATTTTATCCCTTTTTGTTCACTAATTTCTTCACATGCATCATATATATTGCGTCTTAAAATAGTCAGCACAAGGATCCATCTCAGAAGACCAAAACTAAAAAGAATCCAAAAATGAAGCCACAAATTCAGCTTGAAATTGTAGCTAGTGATGTCGTCGCATAGAAATCTTTGCTTTGAATGAGTGAATTCAAGTTGAAATCACAATTGGAAGCACCAACGTAAGGGAAAAGCACGTTGTCACCGTAATTGAAGGTTTCAAAATGTGCCTAGCGATGTCACGACAACCTACTGATCCATGAAGTTCACACTAGACTGTAACAAACTTTTACAGCTGCAATTGGATCTGGATCTAAGAAGAGAGAAGGTCTACCATTCTTGAAGCCTATAAATAGAGGAGAAAAGATGAAGAAATATATGAAGAGGTAGAGGAATTGAATTATGCAAATACTGTGTGTTTGTGGAGATTTAAGCTGGAGAACGATAAGCTGATTAAGCAGAGGAGCAATCATTTCTGAAGAGAAGTGCTCAATGCAACGCAAGAGTAGCAATTAAGGAATAGTCCTAGTAGTCAATCACTTCTGAAGAGAAGTGCTCAATGCAACGCAAGAGGAGCAATTAAGGAATAGTCCTAGTAGTCTAGAGATAGTAAGCTTCAACGTATTTGTTAACCCCTCTTTTATGCTGATGAATTATTCTTGACACTTGAATGAATATGAAAATATCTTTCAATGTTAGATTACTTTGATTCTTACTTAATTCTTCTCATCTGTTTATTCTTGGATTTAATTGCATTAAACATGGCAGTTGAATTGCAGTCTACTTACATCGAGAGATACGATGACAAGTTAGGCTAACAAGCAAGTCAGCGAGAGCTGCTTGGGATTAGAAGAGATTCTGTCACTTGTTCTTAAGTACATAGTGTTGGCAACATCGAGAGATGGGGTAATTATGGGTACTTGAGTCTCGACTAAATAGAGAGCTGTTATTGGTATGATTTCATTGGAACCTTATTACTGCGACAATTTGTCTATACAATACCTTGTCAATGCATCCAACGTTTCTACTTAGTGATATAAGTGATCCACTTCAACCCTTTTCACTTGATCACACTTTTACTTTTTTGCATTTAAATTTTCAAACCTTCAACAACAATTTGATTTACTTTCAGTTGCACTGACAAATAACTTTTATTACATTGACAATTTTGACTATTTTGGTATGCAGATTTGATTTAATTACACTGACATCTTTACTCGCATTATCTCTAAACTTAGTTTTAATTGCATTGACATATAGACATCAAGAATCCATTCCTTATGGGATCGATATCCGATAAAATTAATCTATCAGCTATACTTGCATCGACGTGTGTCTGCTTTTACAACTGCTGTGACATTATAGGCTGATTTACTTTGATTTCTACTCAATTTTTTTCATCTGTTTATATTTGGATTTAACTATTTTGACCACGGAAGTGCGATTGCAGTCAGCCACTTACGGTGGCAAGTTAGATTAACAAGCAAGACAACGGAAGTTGCTTGAGGCAAGAAGGAATTTTGGCCCCTTGTTCTTGAGTACAAAGCATTACCAGCACTGAAAGGTGTGGTAATTGTGAGTACTTGGGTCTTTGTTAAACAGAGAGTTTGATAATAGTAAGATCTCACTAGAAGATAATTGCGGTGACAATTTATCTATCAGTTACCTTGTAGTCACATTTAACGTTGCCAAATTGTGAAGTTAGTGATCCTCTCCAATTCTTTACACTTGATCTATTTCTTTTATATTTCTAAATTTACATTACAACATATCAACAACCAATCCATTTTCTATTAATTTACTTAGACATTTTATATTACATTTGCACTGACAAGATTTAACTCTTAACCTGTGTAGTTTTAACTAGTTTGCATTGACATTACTCTTAACAGTTCTTTTCATTTTAACTCAAATTGCTTCGACAAATTTAAACATAAACAACAATCTCTGTGGGAATGATATTTGACAGATTCACTTCTGTCTACTATACTTGCATCGATAGTGTACGCTTGCACATATTTGCTATGACGTTCATAGCACGATCAATGATTAAGAACAAGTATCAATGAATGATTTGTTTGATCAGTTTCGAGGTGAAACGGTGTTTTCGAAGATTGATCTTAGTATTACCAATTAAAGGTGAAGGAGCCTGATGTTTTGAAAATCGCTTTTAGGACTCGATATGAGCATTTTGAGTTTTTGGTGATGTTATTTTGTTTAACGAATGCCCCGATCGCGTTCATGGATTTGATGAATTGAATATGCATTTCATACTTGGATCAGTTCATGGTGGTCTTTATAAATGACATTCTGGTGTATTCTTGTTCTGAAGAGGATCATGATATGTATTTAAGGGTTATTTTTCAGATTATGAGAGATAAACCATTGTATACGAAGTTGAGTAAGTGTGAACTTTTTTCTTAAGGAAGTTTCATTTTTAAGGATTCAGTAGAAAGGGTTTGAGTGTATCCGAAGAAGATTGAGGCGATTTTGGAGTGGAAGCCACCAAGGAGTGTTACCGAAGTTCGGAGTTTCTTAAGTTTGGCTAGTTAGTATCATAGATTCGTTGAAGGGTTTTCCTTTATTACTGCACCCTTAAGAAAACAACTTCAAACGAACGTGGTGTTTGAATGGGCTGATGAAAGACAGAAGAGTTTTGAATAACTTAAGGTAGTGTTGACGAAAGAACCTGTGTTGGTTCAACCAGAGCTTGAAAAAGATTTTATGGTTTATAGTGATGCTTTGTATGCAGGATTAGGTTGCGTGTTAATGAAAGAAGACAAGGTGGTGGCGTATGCTTTAAGCCAGTTGAAGACGAATTACTTAAATCATGACTTGGAATTGGCAACTACGGTGTTTGCACTCAAGATTTGGTTCCATTATTTGTATGGAGAGAAGTGTGTGATTTTACTGATCACAAGAGCCTTAAGTACCTCCTCACCCAAAAGGAGTCAAATTTAAGGCAAAGGCGTTGAATTGATCTTTTAAGGATGATGATTGTGTGATAGATGATCATCTTGGTAAGGCGAATGTTGTTACTGACGCTTTAAGTAGGAAGTTTATGTGGAGTGGAGAGCTAGGTTTGTGCGCTTAGCTTTAGCTAGTGATGGTGATTTGTTAGTTGAACTTCAAGTGAGGCTGACTTTGTCTCAACAAACTAAGGAGACACAATTGTTAGATGGCGATTTGTTAAAGAGGATTCGTCAAGTTGAGCAAGGTGTAAGGGAGATTTTGATGTTGATTGAAATGGGATAATGAATTTCTAAGGTAGGTTATATGTGCCGCAAGATGCGGACTTGAGGCAAGCGATCCTTACCAAGGCGCATAATAGCCATTACGCTATGCATCCCGGTAGTGGTAAGTTGTATCATGATCTTAAAGAGGTTTATTGGTGGCTTGGGTTGAAGTTGATGTTATGGATTTTGTGGCTCAATGTTTGGTTTGTCAAAAGGTGAAATCTGAACCTCGATTTCCTTTATGTTTGTTGCAACCTATTACGATTCCTGAAAGGAAATGGAAAAGGATTACTATGGACATTGTCTCTGGTTTGCCTTTAACCTTGATGAAGAAAGATTCTGTGTAGGTAATAGTTGATCGATTTTTGAAGAGTGCGCAATTCTTGGCAATGCGAACCAATTATTCTTTTCAGAAGTTAGCAGAGTTATGCATTACCGAAATTGTATATTGCCACTAAGGATTCGTGTTTTATATCGAGGTTTTGGAAGAGTTTGAAAGAGGCTTTGGGGTTGAAACTTAACTTCAGCACGACCTATCATCCTCAAACTGATAGCTAAACTAAAAGGGTAATTCAAGTGTTAGAGGATATGTTGTGAAGCTGTGTGATTGAGTTCAATGGTAGTCAGGAGTGATATATACCCTTAGAAGAGTTTGCTTGGGATAATAGTTTCCGAGCAAGCATTTGCTTGGCATCGTTTGAGGCATTGTATGGTAGGAAGTGTAGAACTCCTTTGTGTTGGATGGAATTGAGTGAAAAGAGAGTTGTTGGACTGGGTTCAGTTCAAGAGACTGAAGAGAAAGTGAAATTGATCTGTGAGAGGTTGAAAGCAGCAATGGATAGATAGAAATCTTATGCGGATTTGAAACACTGAGACATCAAGTTTCAAGCTGGTGATAAGGTGTTCTTAAAATTTTCCCCATGGAAAGTTGTTAGGTTTGTAAGGAAGGGTAAATTGAGTCTAAGGTATGCTGGACCATATGAAGTTGTTGAGAGAATTGGACTGATAGCTTATCAGCTTAAGTTGTCGTAAGAGTTTGAGTGAAGTCATGATTTTTTCCATCTGTCTATGCTACGGAAGTATTGTTTAGATTCGTCGCATTTTGTGCTAGTAAAGGAGATTGAGGTTCAACTTGATCTCACATATGAAGAGGAATCGATAGATTTTTTAGCTCATGAAGAGAAGGTTTTATGAAATAAGAAAGTTCTGTTGGTTAAGGTTTTGTAGCACAACCACTAAACAGAAAAGGCTACTTGGGAAATCGAGGAAGCAATAGGACGTCAATATCCTTATTTGTTTAGCTAGGGTAAATTTCGAGGACAAAATTCTTTTTAAAGGGGGAGAGTTATCACACCCCAAAATTGAACCTAGAAGTTTCTAGAGTAAAATATGAATTTTGCCCAAATTTTCTTGGTATTTTGTAAGTTTGGTAATCGATAATATATTTGACAATGACTATTAGGAAATCAAACCAATTTCTAAAAATGACTTTTAAATAACTTTAATTTTGAAAATAGGACTAATTTGCAAAAGATTCAAAATTAAGAGTTTTTATGAATCAATTTGACCAAATGTACCCTTTTCAAATTATTTTTCACGTCAACTTCAATTTCATATTTTGTGTCATCCCTTTGTTTTCCCTTTTCTCTTGCAATCAATTTTTACTTTCAATTCCTAATCCCCTTTGATTTCCATTATCCCTTGAACCTTCATCATCTTCTCTAAATGTTAGTTTTTCGGATTTGCGTCAAAACTCATTTCTCTTCAAACAAAGGTAACCTTTCGAATTTTTAGGAGTTTTAAATGATATCTAGTCTCTTAAACTGATTTTTTAGCCATTTGATCGGCCTGTAACATCACAACAGTTGTGCAAGCGGGCACACGTCGATGCAAGTATAGTTGATATATTAATTCTATCGGATATCGATCTGACAAGGAATGGGTTTTTTATGTCTATATGTCGAAGCAATTAAAACTATGATTAGAGATAATGTGAGTACAGATATCAACATAATTAAATCAGATCTGCACACTAAAATAGTCAAAATTATCAATGTAATAAAAGTTATTTATTAGTGCATCTGAAAGTAAATCATAATGCTGTTGAAAGTTTGGAAATTTAAATGTAGAAAAGTAAAAGTGTGATCAAATGCAAAGGGTTGGAGTGGATCATTGAAATCACTAAGTAGCAATACCGGATGCATCGACAAGGTATTGTATTGACAAATTGTCGTAGCAATAAGGTTCCAATGAAATCTTACCAATAACAACTCTCTTTTTAATCGAGACTCAAGTACCCACAATTTCCCCATCTCTCGATGTTGGCAACACTGTGTACTTAAGAACAAGTGACAAAATGTCTTTTAATCCCAAGCAACTCTCGCTAACTTGCTTGTTAGCCTAACTTGTCATCGTATCTCTCGATGTCCGTAGACTGCAATTCAACTCTCGTGCTTAATGCAATTAAATACAAAATAAACAGATGAGAAGAATTAAGTAAGAATCAAAGTAATCTAACATTGAAAGATATTCTCATATTCATTCAAGTGTCAAGAATAATTCATCAGCATAAAAGAGGGGTTAACAAATACATCGAAGCTTACTATCTCTAGACTACTAAGACTATTCCTTAACCTCTCCTATTACGTTGCATCGAGCACTTCTCATCAAAAGTGGTTGCTCCTCCGCTCAATCAGCTCACCGTTCTCCAACTTAAATCTCTAAAAACACACAATATTTGCAGAATTCAATTCCTCTACCTTTTGATATATTTCTTTATCTTTCTCCTTTATTTGTAGGCTTCAAGAATGGTAGACCTTCTCTCTTCTCAAATCCAGATCCAGTTGCAGTTGTAAAAGTTTGTTACAGTCTAGCTGTGCACTCATGCAGATTCGACGTGAACTTCATGGATCTGCAGGTTGTCGCGACATCGCTAGGAGCAATCTGAAACCTTCAATTACGGTGACAACATGCTTTTCCCTTACCCTGGTTCTTCTAGGTGTGATTTCAGCTTGAATTCACTTATTCAAAGTAAAGATTCCTATGCGACGATATCGCTAGTCGTAATTTCAAGCTGAATTTGTGGCTGCATTTTTGGATTCTTTTTAGCTTTGGTCTTTTGAGATGAGCCCTTGCGCTGACAATTTCAAGATGCAATATATATGCTGCATGTAAGGACATTAGTGCACAAAAAGAGATAAAATAACAAGAATTTAAACCAAGCATAAACGAGTCAGAAAACACAAATACAAAGTATGAAATGCCTAACATGCATGCTAAATATGGTACAAAGGAGACAAATAATATGGAGAAAATAAGTGTCATTTCTAATGCTATCACACCCCAAAACTTGAGTGTTTACTTGTCCTCAAGTAAACAAAATCAGCAAAATCACAGACAAAAATGTCACCGTAATTATGATTCTCACAACTTAAATTTTTCGGGATCCTAATGTACATTGCATTCACATGATAGAATAATGCGTCGGCAATTTAGAGACATGAACAATTAAAACTGCAACATCACTCTTGTTAGTAACATGCTTTGAATCTTTCCCTTTCTTAAACTAATACAACATTTATAACAATATATCTTTTTTTCCTTTTCCCTTTTTCTCTTTTTTTTTTTTTCTCAATCAACATTTTTTTTATATGTGATGAGAGATGTCATTGCATTACTCTACCTTGGTTCCTGGGCAGTAATGATGGGGTGCAACAAACCCTCAGGAAGTATGTAATTGCGCTGACCCACACTCTTGCAGTGATAGCCTTTGGCTAGATAATATTTATAACACATGTCGCGGAGTGTTCTCCCTTGATAAGTCACAATGCACTCACATTGGAGTGTTCTTTATTAATATAATGTCGCTACAATTGGCAAGTTAGTGCAAGATTCAAAGATTGTTACTATCCATTCATTACTGAAGTAATTCAATTATTCATTCAAAAATAGAAGGTTTAATATTCATTCATATTCACCCAATTCATATATTATCATCCCAAATAATTCAAGAATTACGCATAAAATAAAAATTATGGTCACATTTTTACTGAAATTTTGCATACTTTCATTAACTAAAGAAACAATTAAAATTAAAATATGTGGGTGCAGTTGCATTTCCATTCCACACAATATCCCCTCAAACTTAATGTATGCATTGTCCCAATGCACTAACAATAGTACAAACAAGAATGAAAATGCAATTACAATGTAGTTAAACTAATATGAAAATTGCAACGACAAATAACAATGCAACGACAATACAATGCATCCAACTACATACAGAAAAGAAAACTAACTCATTTATTCAGTAGCCGATGTCGTGGCTTCTTTGGTTTTCTTTTTCTTCTTCCTCGGATGCTATCCTTCCTTGGACGCTCTCCTTCCTCCTTGTGCTTCTTGATTTTGTCCTTACGCTTCCTTTTTTATCCTTCGGACCAACCGGAGTAGCGGATTGTTTTTCCACAGCTGGTTGGGTGGGGGCCTCATCAACAATTACATCTGATGGGTGGATCTTTGCTAACGGTGCCACATAGGGAACAATGGCATGAGGATTAAACTCCTCTATGCAACTGGTAACTACCTCAATTGGACTCGCATCAAGTGGAGCATGTTGTCACTAGATGCCCCTCTTACGAGTGTTTCGACAATATCCTCAGCGATATCTATCGGGGCATCGTGCTACTTATCTTCCTGCTTCTCTGCAGGGTCCTTCTTCCTCTTATTCTTTTTCCTTCTCTTAGCCTTCTTTTTGCTTTGCATCCTCCATTTCAAGCTATTCCTGCTCTATTGAGGTCTTGTCAGTGCCTACCTCTACGTCTACACTCATAGATACGATCGGGGTAGTCACCTCCTCAGCCATAGCTACCCGCTCTGCCATATTAGCCCCAAGGATATTCGAGAAATCTTCTTTAAACAAGCTGGATATAGTTCTGTAGCACTCTTCTTGAGCATTACAATTCCCCTCCTGCTCCTCTTCATCTGAAATGTAGATTCTCATTGGAGAGTGAACATGTTGCGGCCTACCATCAGAAGTAGGTTGGTTGGAGGATGATGGCATTGCTCAGAAGATCGAGGAGAATACAAGGAAATCTAGCAGTGGACTTGGGCTCATGTTCCTCAATGGGACGACAATAGCATCATTCCATGCTTTTGTGTATGCATAGAATATGTTCTGCTGATAGTCCATATGTTCTAATACGCTGACAATACAGATATTTCGCTGGTCAAAGCAATCAATATTTACTTCCATGGCAGCCAGCCTTTTTCCTAACTTAGGGTCTATAGGTGTATCTACCTTTTTTTCCTTCTTCCCTTTCCCCTTGTCCTTCTTCTCTGGTGCTTCTCTCACCAGTGGCGTCTATTGGCCCCTCGTCATCCTCTCTATGTAGATATTATTGATGGGGCTCTAGTTCTCTAATACCTCATCACCATCTATGGGCATAAAGCCCCGTTGTTTACATAGCAACATTATTAAGGAAGGGAAAGCTAGTATACCTGTCTGTTTAGATGTTGCTTTAACAATCTGGTTGTGGAGGATTGCACTGACATCGATGTGATGACCTTTGAAGATAGAATGCAGAATGCACATGCGATCTAGTGTCATCGTTGTGCTGTGTGTAGAGGGTAGGATACGACTATTCATAAAGTGGAACCATACCTTACTGTAGGTTGTCAGATAGCAACGGTGCATGGTAAAGTTGTGCGGACCAGTGCCCATCCAGACAGCACTATCAACACAAAGATCTTTTAGTAATTTGTCGGCATCTTCATCGGTCAATTCTTCCAAAAACACAGTGTGGGTGTCTTCTTTCTCAGCAAACTGGAATAGAGTGTTGATGTGGACAGCACTCCATGGTACTAAGCCCTCCCATACAAAGACAAAATCCTATTCAGTTTCAACAAGGTTGGCATAAAATTCCCTTACCATTGTAGGGGAATATCCTGCTAGATACTCGTAGAAGAATTCCCAGCCTAGCCGACTGATTGTTCGTGTGATTTGCTTCCCCAAAGTTTGGTGTGGGGACAACTGTAAGCCTTGCTCTAGATGGTAGTTTCGTTTCAGCATCACATCATGGTAGCAGTCCTTGGCCGCTTTAGACATAAATAAGATCGGCTCTTGTGATAGAGGTTGGTCTGTGGACTAAACCACGGTAGTGAAAGTTTCAGGGGTTTTGGAAGGCATTTTCGTACCTCTTATTTTGGCCATAATATCCTACGAAGAAGGTTAACAGAAACTTATAGAGAAAAGAAAACAAATTCGTGAGAGTAATAGCAAAAATAACAAAGAAGATGAGTTGCAGCAATAATGGCGATTGTTAGTGGAAAAGGAAGTCGGTAGAGAAGGGTTTTTTAACCTTTCAACGGGAAGAGACATGATTATTGTAAGGGATTTGAAGGGAAACATTATGTCTATAGCCAATAAATGCCAAGCTGCAGATCATACCTTTTTGTTCGATCGAACGGTTGGGAAAAGAAGAAAATCAATCGGTGCGATTCTTACTGAAAAAGCTTTATTGAGTCATCACAGAATGCGCCTAAAAGTTGTGCTGAGAGATGTATCAAAAAAAAGATGATTTTTATTCCTACATAGAATTTAAAAGGAAATAAGTAAAAGTGAAAAGATAAAAGGAAATGTAAAATGTGTTGACATTATTTAAATGTAGCCAGATTGATGGTCTCATTTGGTTCTTTGACTTCTAAGCTCACATAATGCTTCAGACGTTGGCCATTCATTCACCTTGAATTGTTGCCCATCCTTCAGATTCTCAATTGTCACCGCACTATTCTGGAATGCTTTGACAACCTTAAAAGGGCTCGACCATCTTGAACGCAACTTACCTGGATGCAATTTTAAACGTGAATTAAACAAAAGTACAAATTGACCAGGGCTAAATTGTAGACGTAAGATGATATTATCGTGCCTTCTCTTGGTCTTTTCTTTGTATATTACGACATTCTCATAGGAATTGCAACAGATTTCTTCTAGTTCAACAATGTCCAACAATCTTTTCCTTCAACCAGCATCATAATTCATATTTACTTGCTTGATTGTCCACATGGCTTTGTGCTCAAGCTCAACTGGCAGGTGGCATGACTTATCAAACATGAGTTGATACAGTGAAATCCCCGATGGGGTTTTATATGCGATGCGAAGTGCCCACAATGCATCATGTAGCCGCAAAGACCAATCCCTCCTAGATGGATTAACCACCTTCTCAAGGATGCTCTTAATCTGTCGATTGGACACCTCTACTTGGCCATTTGTCTGTGGATGGTACACTGTGGCCATACGATGTTTCACACCATATCTTTTCAATGCTGTCGTAACTTGATTATTATGAAAGTGAGTACCTTTATCACTTATTAATTCTCTAGGTGTTCCAAATCTCGTAAGGATGAAAGTGTGGAAGAACTTTAACACCGTTCGAGCATCATCTTTTGACACCACGATTGCTTCGATCCACTTTGAGACATAGTCAACAATAACTAAAATGTACACATTCCCAAAAGAGTTAGGGAATGGCCCCATGAAGTTTATAACCCAAACGTCGAATAACTCCACCTCCATAATAGGTTGTTAGAGCATCTCATTACGTCAAGATATTGAGCTAGTTCGCTGACATCGATCACATTATTGTACAAAGTTGTGGGCATCTTGAAATAATGTGAGACAATAGAATCTTGACTGTAGTATCTTTGCAGTAGTCCTTACACCACCAAAATGGCCTTTATAGGGAGCATCATGGCAATATCGCAGGATAGAAGTCATTTCTTCTTCAGGAACGCAGCGACGGTTAATATTATCGGCGCATACCTTGAATAGGTATGGCTCGTTCCAATGGTACTTTGCAGTGTCGCGCAAAAATCTGACTTTCTTGTGACCAACAATACTCAAAGATAACTTCCCACACACAAGATAGTTGACAACATTAGCATACCAGGGTGATGCGTCGACAAAGAACAACTACTCGTCTGGAAATGCATCGATAATTTGGACTTTATTCTTATCTTCACTTCTAACTTCAAGTCGAGACAAGTGGTCAGCTACTTGACTTTCAGATGCCTTTCTACCCATGATTTCAACATCAAACTCTTGAAGTAACAGGATTCATCTAATCAACCATGGTTTGCCGTCTTTCTTCATAAAAAGGTACCTCAATGCAGAATGGTCTGTGTATGCTGTAATTTTTGCACCGACAAGGTATGAACGAAACTTGTCAAATGCAAAAACTATTGCTAGGAATTTCTTCTCAATAGTTGTATAATTTACCTACGCTTCAATAAAAGTTTCACTAGCATAATAAATAGAATGAAATACCTCTTCTTTGCACTGTCCCAGTACAACTCCTATAGCAAAGTCACTTGCGTCACACATTAATTCAAACGGTTGCGTCCAGTCCGGTACGACGACAATCGGAGCTTGTACTAGCAGCTTCTTTATTATAATGAATGCGTCCAGACAGGTGTCATAAGACACAAAATTTTTATTCTGCTCTAGCAATGAGCATAACGATTTAGCAATCTTAAAATAATCACAGATAAATCTCCTATAGAAACCAACATGTCCAAGAAAGCTTCTTATTCCCTTGACATTTGTTGGCGGTTCCAATTTCTTGTTGATTTTGACCTTTGCTTTATCTACCTCAATGCCCTAACATGATATGTGATGGCCAAGGACAATGCCTTCAGTTTCCATGAAGTAGCATTTCTCCTAGTTCAGAACTAGATTTGTGTCCCCGCATCTATTCAGAACTATCGCCAAGTTGTCAGCGCATTGGTCAAAAGTTTGCCCATAAACTAATAAATCATCCATGAATACCTCTAAAGAATGTGGATGGTGCGTTAAACAATCCAAATGGCATACGTCGAAAGGCAAAGGTCCCAAAATGGGCATGTGAATGTGGTCTTTACTTGATCTTCCGACGTAATGGCAATTTGGTTGTATCCAGAGTAGCCATCTAGGAAGTAGTAATAGGCTTTACCAACTAGCCTATCCAGCATCTGGTCCATAAAAGGTATTGGAAAGTGGTACATCTTTGTTACCGCATTTAGTCGACGATAATCCATGCATACTCGTCAACCAGTCATAATGCGAGTAGTGATAAACTCATTCTTTTCATTGCGCACAACTGTGAAGCCACTCTTCTTGGGAACATATTGGACAAGGATCACCCAATTGCTATAAAAAATGGGGTAGATGATGTCCGTGTCTAGCCACTTAATAATCTCCTTCTTCAATACTTCTTTCATCTTCTCATTAAGTCGTCGCTATTGCTCAATGGTTTGCTTCCCTTCATCTTCCAACCTGATCTTGTGCATTCAAAAAGAGAGTCTGATGCCTCTGATATCTGCAATGCTCCAAGCTATAGCTCTTTTGTGCACCTTTAAAATCACGATGAGCTTTCTTCTTGAATTGCGTCAAGGGCTGCGTTGACAATAACAGGTAACGTTTCATTGTCACCCAAAAAGACATATTTCGAATGCGTTGGTAATGGCATCAACTCCAAGGTAGGGGCTTGTTCAATAGATGGTTTAAACACAATGATCATCCTATTAGACAAATCCAAAAATTCTAATTGCCAATTATGTCTTAGCTCAAATCTATAAACCTCAGCATTGTAGTCACATTCAGCTAAGACTTCATCAACGATTGCCACTGGATCTTCGTCTTGGATGACAGAACTCCATTCGTTAAATTCTTCCATGATTAGCTCATCCAACAGGTCAATATGGTGACACTGCTCTTTACTATTGGACGGAGATGCCTTGAACACACTAAAGGTCACATGCTAGTTGTCATGACGTATGACAAGTTCACCCTTGAAAACATCGATAAGAGTGCATCCCATTGCCAAGAACGGTCGCCTCAAAATGATAGGCACTTCCTTGTCTGCCTCGTAGTTAAGGATTATGAAATCGAAAGGGAACACGAGCTTATCTACTTGTACAAGGACATCTTTGATCTAGCCTTCAAGTTGCGCTACAGATCTGTCCGCAAGTTGTAATGTCACCGCAGCGGGCTTCATTGATCCTATTCCTAACTTCTTGAATGTGAACAAAGGCATGAGATTAATACTAGCTCCCAAATCATACAACGCTTTACTGAGATAATGATTTCCAATGGAGCAAGCGATTGTGAAGCTACTAGGGTCTTTCATTTTTTATGGTAACTTGTTTGTTAGCATAGTGTTACACCCCTTTCTGAGCGTAATTGTCTTGATATTGGACAATTTCTTCTTATTTGATAAATAGCTCCTTCATAAATTTTCCATAACTGGGAATCTGCACAAGAGCATCTAAAAGAGGTATGTTAATATGTAATTGTTTTAAAGTAGAAACAAACTTTTGATAGTCCTTATCATGGTCTTTCTCTTTAAATATTTGTGGAAATGGCAAAGGTATACTGTCAGTGGCTTGTTGTGGGATAATCGGTTGCATCGACACAAGTAACTGCGTCGACGTCTTTGTTGGGTAAATAGTAGGCATAGATTTTACTACAGTTGGCTCCTCCTTACTTATTTCTTCTAAGTTTCCTTCAGCTGCAACTTCTCCTTGTTCTGTTGGTTTGGATGCCCCGACATGATCTTGGTTAGTGTCTACATGGCTCGGCAGTTTGCTTGCCGCCTCGCAACGTGATAGCCTTACAATGCTCCTTCCCTCTTTGCATTGGATTCTCAGTATCACTAGGTAGAGCACCTAGAGACCTTACACTCAGATTAGAAGCCAACTATCTTAGTTGGGCTTCCAATGCTCGAACAAAAGAAGAATTACCTTGCACTATTGCTTTAGTCCGTGTGATATGCTCTCGCATCAATGCGTCAAGGGCAGCCATAGGATTTGACCTTTGTCGAGAAAATTGCTGCTGTTGTGGTTGATGCTATCCTTGAATATGTGACATTGCATTCTATTACGGCTACAATCGTGTTTGTGGTTGCATCTGGCTATGTGCTTACAATTGATCAGAATGCAAATGTACCTGTGAATTCTGATTAAAATTCTACTGTTGATTGTTATGGTAACTCCCTTGTCTATAACTCCCTTGGTTTGAGGAATTTTCATATCTATATGTGGAAGCATTCTAATTTCCCCAACGTTGTTGGAGTCTGTTGTTGTATGAGTTACCATATGAACCTCCTCTGATGTTATTAACATAAAATGCATTTTCAACATGTTGTGGGCAATCCTCGTAACTGTGGTTGTCACCGTAAATCTCACTGGAAAATTTCAGGACATCCATCTGTTCGGCCACTTGGATAGGAGCAATGTCACTTGTCCCCTTCATATTCTTTAAAATATTGGCCAAAGAGGATAATTGTGCACTCAAAGCAAAAATAGCATCTAATTCAAGGACACTAGGATTAGTTTTCACCTCAGCAGAACGAGGGATTGGATATTGATAATCATTCTGTGCAATTCTCTCTAGAATTCGTACAACTTCATTATAGGTACAATCAAACAAAGGACCGTTAGTAGATGTGTTGACAAGATTCTTTGTCTGAGCATTCAATCAATTATAAAAGATCACTATCTAGGTCTCTTGTTGATTTCCATGCATTGGACAATGTCTAAGTAGAGCCTTATAACGCTCCCATTCTATATGTAAGTTCTCATCATCCAGCTCATGATATACTGTATTGTCATTTTGCAACATTACATTCATTATCGGTGGATTAAATGCAAAACAAACTATGTTGCCAGCATATTCCAAGATGTAATGGATCCAACCAGCAATCCCAAGAACCATGTTATTACTTTACACTACAACAAACAAGGAAATCATTGCATTTTCAAGGCATCATCAGGGACACCATGTTGACTAAAGGATGCAAAAATAAGCAAAAATGATTTTAAATGTTCTATTGAGTCTTCATGAGGTAAGCTCGTTGATCGGTGTTTTTACGTCACAACAGTGTGCAAGTGGATACACGTCGGTGCAAGTATAGTTGATAGATAAATCTATCGGATATCGATCCCACAAGGAATGGGTTCTTCATGTCTAAATGTTAGAGCAATCAATATTAAAATTAAGTGTAATGTGAGGACTATTGTCAGTGCAATATATCAAATCTGCACACTAAAATAATCAGTAATGTCAACGCAATTAGAATTAAACTTTAGAGGTTAAATGTCAACGTACTGATAGTAAATCAAATATGTTGAGTGTTGAGTGTTGAATATCTAAATGCATGAAATGTAAAAGTGATCAAGTGTAAAGGGTAGAAATAGTTCACTGATTCTACCAAGTTATAACGTTGGATGCGTCGACAAGGTAGAATATAGATGGAATGTCACTGCAATGGAGTCCCTTTGAGTTCTTACAAACATCAACTTTCTACTTAATCCCGACATAAATATCCACAATCACTCCATCTCTTGGTGTGACGACAATGTATATTCAAGAACAAGTAATTGGAGTTTGTCCCAATCCTAAGCAACTCTTGCCTAACTTACTTGTTAATCCAACCTGTCACCGCATCTCTCCTTATCGGCGCACTGCAATTTCACTCTCATGCTTAAAGCGGTTAGATCCAAGAATAAACAGATAAGTAGTGTAAAATAAGAATTAAAATGATTTAACATTAAAAGACACTCTCGTATTCAATTAATATCATCAAAATCCATCAGCGTTCAAGAAGAATTAAAGAGTACAACGAAGCTTACTATCTCTAGAATACTAGGCCTACTCCCTAATTGTTCCTCTTGCTCTGCATCTCATCAGAAGTGGTTGCAGACTTGCTTCATCAGCTCCTCGATTTCCAGCTCAAATCTCCAATTCACACAGAATTTTCAGAATTTAATCCCTTCGTTCTTGTTGTCTTCTTTCCACCTTTGTTCGTTTATTTATAACCTCTAAAATCTTGCAGGTTTCAGCTTTCATTCTCATATCTAGATCTAGATCTTGTAACTATAAAAATTAGTTAGATTACAGCTGTGTACTAACGCAATTCTTGTATGTTCTTCTGAGATCTGCAGATTGTCACTGTATCGTTGGGCGCATTTTGAAATCATAATTACAGCAACATCTGTGAAATTTCTGCATCGGTGCTTCTAGCTGTGAATTCAGCTTGATTCTACGCATTCAAGGTTTAGTTTCAATGCGACAATATCTTTGCTTTGTCTACCTCAATGCCCTGACATGATATGCGATGGTCGCAAACAATGCCTTTAGTTGCCATAAAGTGGCATTTCTCCCAGTTCAGAACTAGATTTGTATCCTTGCATCTCTTTAGAACTTTCGCCAAGTTGTCAGTGCATTGGTCAAAAGTTTACCCATAAACTAAGAAATCATCCATGAATACCTCTAAAGAATCCTCGATCATGTCCAGTAAGATAGCCGTCATACACCTCTGGAATGTGGCTGGTGTGTTACACAATCCAAATGGCATAAGTCGAAAGGCAAAGGTCCCAAATAGGCATGTGAACGTGGTCTTTGTTTGATCTTCTAGCCAATGGCAATTTGGTTGTATCTAGAGTAGCCATCTAGGAAGCAATAATAGGCTTTACCAGCTAAACTATCCAGCATCCGATCAATAAAAGGTAGTGGAAAGTGGTCCTTCTTTGTGACCGCATTCAGTCGACGATAATCCATGCATACTCACCAGTCAGTCGCAATGCGAGTAAGGATTGACTCATTCTTTTCATTACATACAACTGTGAAGCCACTCTTCTTGGGCACATATTGGACAGGGCTCACCTAATTGTTATAAAAAATGGGGTAGATGGTGCCCGCGTCTAGCCACTTAATAATCTCCTTCACTACTTCTTTCATCTTCTCATTGAGTCGTCGCTGTTGCTCAATGAATTGATTCCCTTCATCTTCCAACCTGATCTTATGCTTGTAAAAAGAGAGACTGATGCCTCTAATATCTGTAATGCTCCAAGCTATAGCTCTTTTGTGCTCCTTTAAAATCGCGATGAGCTTTTCTTCTTGAATTGCGTCGAGGGTTGTGCTGACAATAACAGGTAATGTTTCATTGTTACCCAAAAAGACATTTTTCAAATGCATCGGCAATGACTTCAACTCAAAGGTAAGGGCTTGTTCAACTAATAGTTTAAACACAAGGATCATCCTATTAGACAAATCCAAAGATTCTAATTGCTAATTCTGTCTCAACTCACAACTATTAACCTCAGGATTGTAGTAACATTCAACTAGGACTTCATTAATGGATGACACTACATCTTCACCTAGGATGGTTGAACTCCGTTCGTTAAATTCTTCCACGATTAACTCATCCAGCACATTAATGTGGTGACACGGCTCTTTACTCTTGGACGAAGATGCCTTGAACACACTGTAGGTCACATGCTCGTCGTCATGACGCATGACAAGTTCACCCCTAAAAACTTCGATAAGAGTGTGTCCCATTGCCAAGAATGGTCACCCCAGAATGATGGGCACTTCCTTGTCTGCCTCGCAATCAAGGATTGTGAAATCGAAAGGGAACATAAGCTTATCTACTTGTACAAGGACATCTTTGATCTGGCCTTCAGGTTGCACTAGAGATCTATCTGTAAGTTGTAATGTCACCATAGTAGGCTTCATTGATCTTATTCCTAACTTCCTGAATGTGGACAAAGGCATGAGATTAATACTAGCTCTCAAATCACATAAAGATTTACCTAGATAATGATTTCCAATGGAGCAAGGGATTGTGAAGCTGCTAGAGTCTTTCATTTTTTGTGGCAACTTGTTTGTCCGCACAGCACTGCACCCTCTATGAGCGTAATCATCTCGATTTTGGACAATTTTTTCTTCTTTGGTAACAACTCCTTCATAAATTTCCCATAACTAGGAATCTACACAAGAGCATCTACAAGTGATATGTTAACATATAATTGTTTCAAAGTAGAAACAAAATTTTGATAGTCCTTATCATGGTCTTTCTCTTTAAATCTTTATGGAAATGGAAAAGGTATACTGTTAGTGGGTTGTTGTGGGATAACTGGTTGCATCGACACAGGTAATTGCGTTAACATCTTTGTTGGGCAAATAGTCAAATAGTAGGCATAAATGTCACTACATTTAGCTCCTCTTTACTTATTTCCTCTAAGTTTCCTTCAGCTACAACTTCTCCTTGTTCTGTTAGTTTGGATGCCTCAACATGATCTTGGTTAGAGTGTCTACTTGGCCTGGTAGTTTTCTTCTCGCTCCGTAACATGATAGCCTTACAATGCTCCTTCCCTCTTTGCGTTTGATTCTCAATATCACTAGGTAGAGCACCTGGTGACCTTACACTCAGATTAGAAGCTATCCTAACTGGGCTTCCAATGCTCGAATAAAAAAAGAATTACCTTGCATTATTGCTTCGGTCCGCATGATATGCTCTCGCATCAATGCCTCAAGAGCAACCATAGGATCTGACCTTTGTTGAAAAAATTATTGTTGTTGTGGTTGATGTTGTCCTTGCATATGTGGCATTGAATTATGTTCCAGCTACAATCATGTTTCTGGTTGCATCTGGCTATGTGCCTACAATTATCAGGATGTAAATGTTCTTGCAAATTCTAATTAAATTCTGCTGTTGATTGTTATGGTAACTCCCTTGGTTTGAGGAATTTCCATATCTATATGTGGAAGCATTCTGATTTCCCCAAGTTTGTTGAACTTTGTTCTTGTATGAGTTACCATAAGAACCTCCTCTGATGTTATTAACGAAAAATGCATTTTCAGTATGTTGTGGGCAATCCTAGTAATTGTGGTTGTCATCGCAAATCTCACAGGAAAATGTCGGCACATCCATCTGTTGGGCCACTTGGATAGGAGCAACGTCACTTGTCCCCTTCATATTCTTTATAATATTGGCCAAAGAGGTTACCTGCACACTCAAAGCAGAAATAGCATCTAATTCAAGAACTCCAGGATTAGTTTTTACCGGAGCAGAATGAGAGATTGGATATTGATAATCATTCTGTGCAATTCTCTCTAGAATTCGTACAACTTCATTATAGGTACAATCCAATAAAGGACCGTTAGCAGATGCATCGACAAGATTCCTTGTCTAAGCATTCAATCCATTATAAAATATCTCTATCTGGGTCTCTTGTTGAATTCCATGCATTAGGCAACGTCTAAGTATAGTCTTATAATGCTCTCATGCTGTATGTAAGTTCTCATCATCCAGCTGATGATATGTTGTAATGTCATTTTGCAACATTGCGTTCATTATTGACGGATTAAAATGCAAAACAAACTGTGTTGTCAACGCATTCCAAGATGTAATGGATCCAGTCAGTAATACCAAGAACCATGTTCTTGTTGTACCCTACAATAAATAAGGAAATAATTGCATTTTTAAGGCATCATCAAGGACACCATGTTGACTAAAGGATCCATAAATAAGCGAAAATGATTTTAAATGTTCTCTTGCATCTTCATGAGGTAAGCCCGTTGATTGGTAGTTTTACATCACAACAGTGCAAGCAGACAAACGTTAATGCAAGTATAGTTGATAGATAAATCTATCGGATATTGACCCCACAAGGAATGGGTTCTTGATGTCTAAATGTCGGAGCAATCAATATTAAAATTAAGTGTAATGTGAGGACTAATATTAGTGCAATATGTCAGATCTGCACACTAAAATAATCTGTAATGTCAACGCAATTAGAATTAAAATTTAGAGGTTAATTGTCAATGTACTGAAAGTAAATCAAATATGTTGAGTGTTGAGTGCTGAATATTTAAATGCATGAAATGTAAAAGTGATCAAGTGAAAAGGGTAGAAATGGTTCACTGATTCAGCCAAGTTACAATGATTGATGCGTTGACAATGTAGAATATAGATGGAATGTCACTGCAATGAAGTCCCTTTGAGTTCTTACCAACAACAACTTTCTACTTAATCCCAACTTAAATAACCACAATCACTCCACCTCTCGGTGCAAGCAACGATGTATATTCAAGAACAAGTAACTGGAGTTTGTCCCAGTCCCAAGCAGCTCTCGCCTAACTTACTTGTTAATCCAACCTGTCACCGTATCTCTCGATGTCGGCATACTGCAATTTCACTCTCATGCTTAAAGCGATTAGATTCAAGAATAGAAAGATAAGCAGTGTAAAATAAGAATCAAAATGATTCAACATTAAAAGACACTCTCGATTCAATTAATATCATCAAAATCCATTAACGTTTAAGAAGAATTAAAGAGTTTAACGAAGCTTACTATCTCTGCACCACTAGGCCTACTCTCTAATTATTCCTCTTGCTTTCCATCAAGCACTTCTCATCAGAAGTGGTTGCAGACTTGCTTCATCAGCTCCCCGATTTTCAGCTCAAATCTTCAATTCACACTGATTTTCAAAATTTAATCCCTTCGTTCTTAATGTTTTCTTTCCTCCTTTGTTCATTTATTTATAACCTCTAAAATGTTGCAGGTTTCAACCTCTAAAATTAGTTAGATTATAGCTGTGCACTCATGAAGTTCTTGTATGTTCTTCAGAGATCTACAGATTGTCGCTGTATTGCTGGGCGCATTTTGAAATCATAATTATAGTGACATCTATGAAATCCTGCAATGATGCTTCCAACTGTGAATCCAGCTTGATTCTACTCATTCAAGGTTTAGTTTCAATGCGGCGACATCTTTTGGTCACAATTTCTAGCTTATCTTATGGCTGTATTTGTCTAGCATTAAGCTACTAGACTGTGTTCCTTCACTGACAATATTGACACGCAATATATTAATACAAAAATAGATAAAAATAATAAGAATTTCACTTGACTAACAATGAGTTGGAAAATATGGAAACTAAGTGTAAAATGCTGATGATTCATGATGCTAATTGAAATGCAAAAGAGACAATAAACACACTAATTTAGGGAGAAAATATATGTCATTTGTAATACCATCACCCGCATATTGCCTATTTGAACTTAACATTTGAAACATCACCGGTTTCAATTCAAAATTTCTAGCTTGTATAGTTGGCCTTACAACCCTTGGTTATAAATCATCAAGGATAAGAACAACAAAATCTCGGATTGTCCTGTTTTGTACTTGTTCTTCTTGTGGAGGCGATGTTATTATATTTATGAGTTGTGGCTGCACTGGAGGAACAACATTTTGTGGTAGCAATGGTGGTAGGTTGTTATTGTTGATGTTACTAGCCATTTTCTTTTGCTCTTGGTTTCTCCTCCCAATCGTTCTCTCGAGTTTTGGATAAAAGCTCGCAATATCCTTAGGATTTCTCCTAGTGGACATGCAACACCTAAAAAAAATTTGAAAGAAATCACAAAAGAAAATTAAACAAGTTAGTAGAAATTAGAGGGTAGGTAAGAAAGAATAATTGTAACTAAAATAAACATCAATAAACGTCAATTCCCCGATAACTGTGCCAAAACTTGATCGGCCTATAACGTCACAGTAGTTGTGCAAGCACATACACGTCGATGCAAGTATAGTTTATAGATTAATTCTATCGGATATCAATCCCACAGGGAATGGGTACTTGATGTCTATAAGTCGAAGCAATTAAAACTAAGATTAGAGGTAATGTGACTAAAGTTGTCAGCATAATAAAATCAAATATGCATACTAAAATAGTCAAAATTATCAATGTAATAAAAGTTATTTGTCAGTGCAACTGAAAGTAAATCAAATTTTTGTTGAAGGTTTGGAAATTAAAATGCAGAAAAGTAAAAGTGTGATCAAGTGCAAAGGGTTGGAATGGATCACTGATATCATTAAGTAGTAACACTGGATGCGTCGACAAGGTATTGTATAGATGAATTGTCACAGCAATAAGGTTCTAATGAAATCTTACCAATAACAACTCTCTGTTCAATCGAGACTCAAGTACCCATAATTACCCCATCTCTCGATGTTGGCAACACTGTGTACTTAAGAACAAGTGATAGAATCTCTTCTAATCCCAAGTAGCTCTCGCTCACTTGCTTGTTAACCTAACTTATCACTGCATCTCTTGATGTCGGTAGACTGCAATTCCACTCTCATGTTTAATGCAATTAAATCCAAGAATAAACTGATGAGAAGAATTAAGTAAGATCAAAGTAATCTAACATTGAAAGATATTCTCATTTTCATTCAAGTGTCAGGAATAATTCATCAGCATAAAAGAGGGGCTAACAAATAAATCAAAGCTTACTATCTCTACACTACTAAGACTAATCCTTAACCGCTCCTCTTGCGTTGCATCGAGCACTTCTCATCAGAATTGGTTGCTCCTCCTCTCAATCAGCTCATTATTCTCCAACTAAAATCTCTAAAAACAAACAGTATTTGCATAATTTAATTCCTCTACCTCTTGATATATTTCTTCATCTTTTCTCCTCTATTTATAGGCTTCAAGAATGGTAGACCTTCTCTCTTCTCAGATCTAGATCAAAATACAGTTGTAAAAGTTTGTTACAGTCCAGCTGTGCACTCATGCAGATCTGGTGTGAACTTCATGGATCTGCAGGTTGTCGCGACATCGCTAGGCGTAATCTAAAACCTTCAATTGTGACGAAAACTTCATTTTCCCTACGTTGGTGCTTCCAGGTGTGATTTAAACTTGCATTCACTTATTCAAAGTAAAGATTCCTATGCGGCGACATCGCTAGTCGCAATTTCAAGTTGAATTTGTGGTTGCATTTTTAGATTCTTTTTTAGCTTTGGTCTTCTGAGATGGATCCTTGCGCTGACAATTTTAAGACGCAATATATATGCTGCATGTGACGACATTAGTGCACAAAAAGAGATAAAATAACAATAATTTAAACCAAGCATAAATGAGTTAGAAAACACAAATACTAAGTATGAAATGCCTAACATGCATACCAAATATGGTACAAAGGAGACAATAATACACAAATTTAGGAGAAAATAGGTGTCATTTCTAATGCTATCACCATTAAAACGCATGTTTTAAATAAAAGTTGAAAAATGAGTCATTAATGATGAATTTCAAATTTGTGGTTAAAAACTTGGTTTTAAAGTGTTTTTGAATTATTCTTAATATGATTAGAATGTTTCTAAAGTTATTTGAAGTTTCGTTAAAGATTAATAGTGTTTTAATGAATTTTCGCCGTAAATAGCCATTATTTGTAGAAAAATTTCAATACCTTAAAACATGTAGTTTGGTGTAGTTTAAAGGTTGAGAATTAGACATAGATGAACCTGTAGATGAAAGAAATTTGTTTTGCACGAAAAGATTAAGTTCAAATTGAGATATTAGAATTTTAAATTTTCTATGTTAAAGGTTTCGATTAAAAGTGAAAGAAGCTTAGGCTTTTGTTTGTGACTGTTTATGATGAGTTGATGATTGGTTGTTACTTGTATATTTGTGTGGTATGTCTTGTTGAAGCATCAGAGTCAATAGGACCTTCAACGAGTAGAGATAAAGGCAAAGGAAAGCTTGTCAAAGCTTTTGATTTTTCAGTAAAATCATATATTTTTATGAGTGTATTGGAATCATTGCTCGTAGATGATTCATTATGTCTTTGGGAATTTAGAGGTTGCCTAAACCCCTACTTTAAATTTCGAGTGTAAGTGTTCTTGCTGCTATGACTAAATGTGAATTAAGTATGCTTGTGAAATTATGAAATTGTGAACATATATGAGACGCTATGACACATGGTATAAGCTTATGATGACTTTTGTGAAAGTGAATATGAGAGTAAGTTATTCATGCCATGTGTTAGTAAATATATAGGTATGTTTTTCATGCCATGTGGTAGTGTTATATTATTCTAATAATGTGAATATGCAGTGAATATGTGCGGAATTGGTAAATAATTATATGATAATAATGTAGATATTTTGGCCTTGTGACTTTATGAGACCGTTGGATATAGTTGGCATGCCATAGAATTGTAAGTACTCACCTTTGTGTTGTGATATATGGGGCGTTGAGGCCCAGGGATAGTTTTTGGAAAGATAAGGGAATGTGAGCTAAGCTCTATTCATCGGGACATGTATGTGTGGTGTGTTTGGAGAGTGTTAGTTGTATGTTTCACTTATGGGACATGTTTGAATATATGAGTCATATTTGATGTGTTTGGAGATCCGTATATCTGTTATGTGGTAATAAAGTCCACTTTATGTTTCATAATCTCAAGAGTCAATTTATCATAAAATATGATTGAACGTGATTATATGTGATTAATATGTGCTATAAATTATACTTAAATATCCATGTGATTAAAGAGTAAAAGAATTCATGAAATATGTTTTAAAGTATGAAATATGACACTAGAGTTAACGATGCTAAGAATATGTTATATGTTTTTTTGTTTATGCATGATTACTTGTTTATGTAGTATTTATTATGAGCATTCATTGAGCTTGTTAAGCTCACCCACTACTTTTTAACCATTCTAAATACATTATGCCGGTATGAGCGGTGTTGTCCCGAGGAGTAATCTAAGCAAAGTTTTTTAGTTACTATTAGTAGGTGTTTATCGTTTATTTAAGTTTGTGGGATCAAAAGGAAATGTGGTAGATTTTATGTTGGTTTTTGCTATGATATTTAGTTGTTTGCATGCCTATTATGCTTAATGATATATGGACTTAAAATATGATGTTTGACACTATTATTTGAGATGTTTTGATGCTTATATTACGAGGTATTTGTAGTATGATGTTTAAGACTTGTCTAGAATGGTTTATGTGCTGATCTTTGTTATATTTTTAAGGTCTAGAATTGAGGTATCGATATTCGAGTTTTAAAAATGATACCTCCGAAACTTATGAAGTGTAGGATGTCAGTTTTGCTTGTCAGTATTGATATTTTATTATGAGTATCGATAACCTGGGTGAAATTATCGATACCTGTCTTGAAGTACCAATATTTTTAGGCAAATGAGTTTTTAAGTCGAAAAATAGTAAGCTAATTTGGTATCAATATTTCAAGCAATTTCGATACCACTTGTGAGAATTATCGATACCTCCTATTTATTATCGATACGTACGTGGTTGTGTTGGGAAAATTTGCTAAGTGGTCCTAATGCATGCTTAATACCTTTTTATGCTATTTAATGAATACTTAACATGATATTTCAATAAAAAAGGAATGTATGACTTGTAATATGTATGAACACTATTGTAATGAAAGGAAAAAATGTTGCATGTGTATTCATATGGCAATATGAGATGAACATGATGTGAGACTGTGGTGTGAAATCTTAGTATTCGGGCCTAACAACCGAGTCGGGTATAGGGTGTTACATTATTCATTATTTTTTATTTTATCAAATTAAAACCTTAAACTCTCTCTATATATTTATCCTAGTCTTCTATTAAATTCTTTGTTTTGAAACCCTTTTAAGCCCTTAAGTTTTACTAAAAATATTTTTTTGAAGTTTTTGAAAATTCAATCATGTCCTCATCAATTGTTGTTCTCCAAATTATTGAATTTTGAGTCAGTAGATCATTGAGTTTTTATCAAGATTGACCATTTAAGTGATTGAATCGAGCTTGAACAAAGGGTAACCGCCTGAGACCTCAAAAACTCAGGTGTGTGTTATTTTACGAAAAATTGAGTCAAAATTCAAATATACCCAATCACAAACGGCCTACCACACGAGCGTGTGGTCTGCGATTCACATGATAGTGTCCCTCTACTAATTCCACTTACCCACGCTTCGCACATGACCTAGAGGCTCGCACGCGGCCTGGTCACACGATCGTGTGGCTCCTATACCCAACCTATTAAATTGCCCACTACTTGGGGCTTCACCTTAAAATCTAGTTTTTAATTTTGTTCTAACTTGTATTAGTTTATTCAATCTGTCTCTGATTAGGTTTTTAATGGCATTTAGAAAACTAGATTATGAAATTACATCCTGGATTCAGAATAAAATAACGAGATATATGGATTAATGAATTTATAATTATGATTACTCTTCATTGATTGGTTGAACCATTAATATATTTGTCTATGGATAACCTACTAAATGATTTGTATGCCCTAAATGTTTGACATTTGAATTTTAATTGAATTGTAGATGTTATTTATTTGCAAAAGGGGTAGAATATCAAATATTACATTGTTTGAATGCTACCGAATTGGTTGTAATGCTTTGCATGGGATAGGATGTCATAGCCTAAAATTGGGCCTAGAGGTTTTGAGGGTAATTAAGGGATTTTAGCTCAAAGGTGTTTGGAATTTCAAAGCAAGAAAAATTGGAAATGTTTTCGTGTATGACTTTTAAAAAATTAAATCAATTTATGAAAATAATGTAGGAAAGGCTTTCAATTCTTAAAACAGGATTATTTTGAAAAAGGGTTAATTTAAGAGTAGTTTTACAGCAAATATACCAAGTTTTAAAATTAACCCAATTTATTCCATTAAAACCTTACTTTTGTCGTTAAAAAAAAAGAGAAACATTCTTCATCTTTTTCTTGTGCCGCCCATTAGGAAGGAAATATCCCAAGCTTTCATTCTCCAATTTCAATCTTCAAAAGCTCGAATCACTTGTTTTCTATCACCTTCGAAACATTAAACCTCCTTAGAATTTCAAGAAAGCAATAAAAAACACCATTGATCTTACCTTTGCTCATCTTATGGGTTTTCTAGATCTTCAATCAAATGATCGTTTCTTTTTTAAACAATGGAATTTTCCTATTAGTTTTTATTAATATTTGGCCTTTTGAATTGTGTTTTTATTCATTAAAATAAGACTTTTGAATAACTGTTGAAAATTGTGTTGTTAATGGTGAAATTCGGGATTTTGCATAAAAAAACCTTTCATAGTATTTTTCAACTTTTTGGACATTATTAGAAGGTTTTAAACTTTACCTAAAGTTTCGTTAAGAAATTCTAAGGTTTTAATGAGTTTTCATTAAAAATGTTCAGTTTATGTTGAAATTTTTCGAGTCATAAATTTTGGTAATTTTGTGTAGTTTGAAGGCTAAGAATCATTTATAGTTGATTAATTAGAAGAATGGAATCAGTTATAGGCAAACATGATAAGTAGAGATTGAGATAATTGAGTTTCAAGTTTACTATATCAAAAGTTTTGATTCTAAGAGGAACTAGCTTAGTCCTGCATTTTGGTTGATTTGTCAATGTCTATAGCTGAATATTATTTATGCTTGTTGTGTGATATGCTTTGGTGAAGTTTCGAAACCATTGAAGCCTTCGACGAGCAAGGCGAAAGGAAGGGAAAAGCTAGTTTATGCTTTCTATGTCTAGCCGAAAGAGCAAACGGCGAGTGTTTGGAATCGCTGTTAGTATACACGACTCATAGTGTGAAATGGGAGATTAAGAATAGGCTAAACCCCTATCCTAATTTTCGAGTGTAAGCTTTCTTATTCCTCTTGTTTAATTAGCAAAATATGTGATTATGTAAATAATTATGGTTTGAGTATTATGATGTAATAGCTCTTGTGGTTGTTTTAGCTGTGGGCATATTAAACATGTTGAATGACATTGTTCATGTTATGTTAGCGATATAAATTTGAAGTGAAAGTGTGTAGAAATGGTATATGTGCTGAATTGTAGAATGTGATGTTGATGTGACAAGTGAAGTAAGTGAATATTTGTATGTGGTATGTGGTAATCTGGTTTTTAATGCGTTCATATGTGAATGGATATGTGATGGCTCAATGAGCATAGTTGTGACATTTAAAGTGCAATTAAATGTGAATCTGATAAGTGTGTTATGTGTATAAATTATGATAAGAATTGATGTTTCTAAACAAAGATTAAGCGTATAAGAACAATAATTAAATGTTTGCTTATGGATACTTTGGCCTTGTGATCTCATGAAACCGTTGGATATAGTTGGCATGCCATAGGATTGTAAGTACTCACCATTGTGTTTTGGGTAATGAGGCCCTGGGATAGACCGGAGAGATAAGGGAATGTCGAGCTAAGCGCCATTCGTTGGGAAATGTTAGTGTGTTGGAGAGTGTTTAGTTTTATGCTACACTTATGGGATATGTTAGACTCTTTAAGTCATTAGTGTTGGAGATCCGTTTATCAAATGTGTTGTGATAGAGCCTACTTTTATGCTTCATGTTTCTAAGTTCCCAAATTATCATTAATTGATTAATACATGAAAATGTTGTGTGTAAATGCATGTGAATTTATAAGCTGGACTCGTCGATCATTAAAGCATGAATACGTTGTTTTGTCTTGATGAATTATCATTAAATGAATTATATATGTATAAGAGCTAAGTGTAATTGAATGTGAGAAAATATGCTAGTTTTATGATTTAATGAAGGGTGAATATGTTATTTTGACTTGGTTATAATATGGTTGTGAATGTGTTGTAGTATGCTCTTGTTTAACCTTTGATGTTGTGTATACTTGGTGGTTATTTCCACATTCACTAAGCTTGTTTAAGCTCACCGACTCTTTATAACCATTATAGATATTTAGCATTTGCAGTGTTAGCAGTGCATAATTCCAAGGAAGTGCTCCATGTTAGGCTTTAGTATTTAAGTAGGTGATATTATGTTATTGGGTTGTCTTGGCTTGGAAATAATGATGATGCTTTGAGCTGAAATTTTGGATTTTTTTATGCTGAAGTTTGATGTTATAGATGCATGATGAATCGATACATGTTTGGTTGTGATAAATGGCCTTTTTTGCTATATTTTTTTCTGATTTATAAGAGGTACTGATACCTACATGTTAAAATTAATGTGTAGGAAAATAGTAGCTCATTTAGGTATCGATACCAATTCTTAAGTATCGATACTCAAGGTGAAAATATAGATACTTTTTCCTTCATGTATCAATAATTTGATAGGTTTTAATTTTTGTAGAGAAACAAAATGCTAAAAAGGTACCGATTTTTTAAATAATATTGATACCCTTTATGAGAAATATCGGTACCATCGAGTGTGTATCAATACATGCGTGATTGTTAGCACAAATTTTTTAAATGGTCCCTAAGCATGTGTTTAAATTAATTCTAATGTTGAGTAATGCTTATTAAGTCGCGAACACTTCTACAAATTAACAAGTTGTAGAAAATTCAACTTTGTTTGAATGTTTTGTGTGTAAGTATGGGTCATGATGTTGATGTGACATCTTGTTACTAGGGTCCTGTGATTGGGTTGAGTATATGGTGTTACATGGGACGTTGTGATCAAAGAAAGTGTTCGGCAGTATAACTGCATTTAATTGTGCGTTGTGTATCCACAGGAAAAAATGATTCCAATTACGTCTATTTTACCGTACCGAGACAATCCTTTAATAGCTTTTATCTGCGAGTATGTTGTGATTCACGACCACTGGCAATGAAGACGTCAAATTATTGGTGGTGTTAAGTTCACAAATTAGAGTGATTGGTGGAGGGAGTTTTGGGGAACTCCCATTATGGAGGTGGGTAGGATTATTGATTGTTAAACGAAATGTTAAAATGATTGTTGCATAATATATTATGGATACTCATTGAAGAGTACATATAGAAATGATTAAATTGTTAAATGTGCATATGTTTATTATGAAAATTATAATGATTCGTTAACAGAATTCATCTTATAAACTATGATTGATTGTTAATGCTCGCTTGATTAAGTAGAAATCTCGATTTACTGTATTGATTTGATTGATATGTGAAACTGTTTGTTATTATTGTTGAGAATCTAATGTTGAATTGGTTTATTGTAAAGGGACTCACACTAAGCTTCCATAGCTCACTCTCCATATTTTCCTTCTTTTCAGATAACTCAGCGGACTAGGACACGAACTCGACTTACGGAGGATTTTGGCTTGTTCTCACAAATGGATTGTTATTAGTTATTACTATTACCATTACTATTACTACTATTGTTTAATCTTATTGTAAATCATGGTATGGGAAAATATTTTAATCACATAATGCATTTCATTAATTATTATGAATAGGGATTTACGTAGATGGAATAGTTTATACTTGATATTTATTACTGATAGTGATTTTGGAATGTTGTTTATTTATTAAGTATTTTAAACGGGTTGATTTTTTATGCAAAAGATTATTGATTTATTCCTCGCTGTTATAATTAATGTTAGTTTTAAATTTATAAAATTGAGATAATCACTTGTGTAAAACAAGTTTAGTATTAAAATTTGATTTGTAAAAACACCGAGACACCTCATTGGCGAATGTGATCTCTCTAGCTTGGGTTTACCATGTAGGTCGGGTTGGGTAGGTTACACTTGGTTGGTACCAAGCTCAACCATATCATTTTTCCGTAGATGGAAACTCTATTGTTTACTTGCTCATAGAATCTCGAGTGGATGACAATTCTTTCTGGGTTCTTTTGTTGATGTATATTTGCCAAGGTTTAGGCTATATATTTGCTTAAATTATATGTTTTGTTTCTCCGATCTAAGTTGTTTTTCACTTTCTTATTAAATAAGCTACCAACTTGAATTGTGTATGATAACATAAGGCTTTAGGACCAAGGTAGATTTGCAATGCTTCTTCAGCTCCTTGAAAAAGGCTATCACATTGTTCCACTGATAAGATATTTGGTTCCACCATTCCTTTGTCTCATTTTGAGCTATAGTTGGTTGTCGTACAGGTTGAATTTTTTTTTTTCTCTAAAGTATGATTGTTTCTTAAGTTTATAATATGCATACATTTTTCTAAGTTCTATGTTGGATTTTAGTTTTAGGAGTTTGTAAAAGTAAAACAAAAGGATAATAGATTAATTAGATAAATGAATTTGATGTATTTAATGAAATGTCTTATCCAAAATATGTACATTTTATGTCTTCATAATCTTTCTTGTCCTATTTTTAATTAAATTCAACATGAATAAATCTTCATCAGATAGTATCTAATCTAACAAATTTAAGGATTTTTTTGATAATTATAAGTAGAGGTAAGGCTACTAAAGATTGAACCTAAGTTATCATGTCATACACCACAAATATATTGATAATAGATTGTTTTCCATTCTAGAGAGTTCTATGTGATAACAGTACAATCATTCTTCACTTTCTTTTTCAATGAACATTTCTATTACAAATTTTAATCTTTCTCAATTACTAGTTGACCAAGTATTTTTATATTTTTTTATTGTAGGACCAACACCAATTGTGAACTTATTGTGAAAGGTGTCCAATAAGTATATCTTTATCACTAACCTATTTAGGCAACTCTTCAATAATTAGTAAAAAATGGTATAAGCAATGGAATGCGTTTAGTGACATTTTTTTGGTTTTTTTTTAAATAATATTATATTGTTCCATCTACCATCAATTGTGCTAACTTATATGTTTGCATTTTCATTACAAAATAATTTTTTATCTTAGTTTCCAATAATAATATAAGAAAAAGGAAATCTGGACCGTAAACAACTTCAATTTTTTATTAAGATATTTAGGACAACATTGAGTTGTTATTCAAAATTAACTCAATCTTAGTGTAACTTAAAAAACTAAAAGAAAAGAAGAGAAAAGAAAAATGGTCTATATTAGTAACTATGCTAAAAGAAGATTTGTGCAAGGATCTTATAATATTTTTAACAAAAACATCAACAACAATAAAAATTATATTGATGGTAAAGTAATTTAAACAGAAATAAGCACAATAAAATTATAAAGAAGGAAAAATAAAATAAATAACTATGAGATAAATCCAACATTTTTTATCATAGAAAAATTGAATACAAGATAAAAAATAAACACAATAAAACCATATCCAAATAAATTCAAGCAAGCCAAGGTTTGGTTAATCTAAATACAATATTATACAAGTTAAACAAAATTTAAAGAATAAAATGACGATTGAGATGAAGAATCACTTGAAGGATTGTCAATTTCTAAGCATGCAAATATGGTGGCCTTTGACTAGTGGTGGAGCCAGAATTTTTTTTGGGGCAAAATTAAATTGTAAATTTTTTTGATAGTAAAAATACAATTTCATAATTTTAATAGTTTATATTTTTATAATTTTAGAGGGTTAAATCAAATTTATATATTTTTGAGGCAAAATGCTATTTTAACATTACTATTTTAAAAGTGTATAAATTAAAAAGGGTCTAAATTGAAAATTTACATTATTTTTAAGGGGGCATGGCTCCCATAAGTCTAATAATGGCTCCGCCACTACCTTTGACTCCACGTCAAATTCCTTCAATTCACTCATCGCAATTATTTGAGTTAAACTGATATCCAAGTGATTTTTTGGACATTTGAAAATGGATACAGAAAATTTTCATCATTAGAATATAAAAGCTTCAAGGCATATATCAATGTCACTTTCTTTAAGGTTCTATTTGCCCCCATCTATATTATGGTGAGCAAAAGAGATATTGGTAATTAAACTACAAATGAAGCCCAATGATTGTCTACATTTTACATTGATAGAAACAACCTACTAAGCACTAAGTGAAACGTAGCAAGGATATCAATGTCCATAAAGAACTTATGAAGTAATTCTTTATAGTACAATCTAGGAATATAAAAGATGGTGGGAGGATATAAAGAAATTTTTAATTTGTTTTCTGGTGTGTCAAGCAAATGAAATTTGACTCTTATTTATAGGAGTTGTCAGTTGTCTTCATAGGAACACAACTATCTAAATGAATAATCACATATTTTAACAATAAACATGATTCATTGTTAATAATAAAGTGATACAATTTTTGAATTTAAGAGATATAATTCATCACTATGATATGTGAAAACCTTTGGTGAATAACTAAGTGATATAAATTTTTGTTGTTTATAACTTTTCATTTATAGCTAGTAGAACACTATATATATATTGAAAATGTTCCAACACCTCCAAACCTCTTATAAAAAATTGCCTTTGTTAGTGGGAAACAAGAACAAAAACCATGCCTCTACTTAATAGAAGTCTACGTCCCCCAAGCCAAGAATGACCAAAAATTTTCCAGTACCAATCATATTATATCGTAGCCTCTTCAATACTAACAAACTACAAAAAACCCCTAAGCTAAGTATATCATACCAACCCCTTCTTCAACTATTATAACAAACATATCTACAACTACGTTGGTATGTACTTACCACACTACTCCGATCTAGTACACCAAAATAACATGCAAGCAAACTTACAAGATCAAACCATCCACTAACACCAACCACTAGAAGCTTGGCCTTAAACATTAGCTTGAAATGGCTAATTTGAAATAGACAAATGATGCTATAAACACTTAATTTTATTCGGAGTCTCTAAAATTCTCAACATAAGTGATGGGAACATCTATTAGGACAGCTTCATGAATGATTGGAACAACTATCAAAGCAACTTCATCATTGATTGGAACATCTATTGGCATAGCTTCACCGTTCTATTCGACTCTAATGCTGGCTTGTAACACTCAAAAGCCGTAACCATCTCTGGTCCAAGATCTCAAGGTTTACAGAACTTTTCAAGTCTTTTCTTTTTTTAAATACATGCATATCAATCACAACTTATAGCTCAGAATACTAACTCCATTTGATTTTACAGATTCATTTACAACCTTTCAATCAATCAATAATCAAATTCAATCATGCAAGAATTTAAGAATCACGTACAAATATTTTCCATCAGGGATCACATGGTCCTGTGTCTCAAACACGTAGTTCTCACCACTAGCTAAACAAACTATAACCAAAACATATTTATCATTACATCGAAGGAGGAATCAATATTCATATCACAAATCATGACATCTATATTCCATATCGACCATAATACCACAATACCATCCAAGCTACATCAATTATTTCTTACTACCATTGTATAGTACCCAAACCCAACACCATCGCCAGTTAGGGTTTCGAGTTCATATGCATTCATGCCTTAAATCGTTACCTATTCAATCTTATTTCAACATTATTCTTGATTTAATAATATATAAATTTATAATCCATTATTCTTACTTTGTTTATCAACTCAATAAGGGTAAAAATGTCATTTCCACAATTCTAGGAGACTTCTACCGGTACTTGTTTGACAAGTATCGATAGTTGTTAAGTCAGTAAATAATTCAGGTAACAGTGCAGACTTCTACCGATACCTATGATAGTTCTACAAATACAAGTGAAGCTTCTACCGAAAAAAGTCATGCTTATACCGGTACTAAAAACTCCAAAGAGCTAAGATGTCCTACCCTGTAGCTTCTACCAATACAATTACATTGATAGCATTACAAATGACATATTTTCTCCCTAAATTGATGTTTTAATTGTCTCTTTTGTACCTTATTTAGCATGCATCATAAGCATTTCATACTTAGTTTTTATATTTTCTACCTCATTGTAGTTTAGTTTAAATTCTTGTTATTTTTATCTCTTTTTGTACTAATGTAACCGTAAGCAGTCGATGTATTGTACCTTAAAATTGTCAGAGCAAGAACTCAGCCCAGAAGATCAATGCTGGAAGAAAAATGCAGCCACAAGATCAACTCACAAAACCTAAACCTTGAATGAGTAAACTCAAGTTGAATTCACACCTGGAAGCACCAGTGTAGGAAATCACAAGTTGTCGCCGCAATTAACGATCTCAAATTACGCCTAGTAATGAAGTGACAACCTGCAGATCTCTAAAGAAAACATCAAATCTGCATGAGTGCACAGCTGTACTGTAACTAACTGTGACAGCTGCAAAAATTAGATTTGGATCTGATAATGGGAGGCTGAAATCTGCAGCTTTTGAAGGCTATAAATAGAGGAATGAAGATGGAAGAAATCATCAAGAGGTAAAGGAATTAAATTCTATAATTACTTTGTGTTTGGAGATTTAAGCTGGAATGGTGAGTTGATGGAGCAAAAGAGCAACCACTTCTGACAAGGAATGCTCGATGCAACAAAAGAGGAGCGATTAAGGAATAGTCCTACTAGTCTATAGATAGTAAGCTTCGATTGTATTCAATAATCCCTATTTTATGCTGATGGACTCTAATGACATTTGAATAAATACAAGAGTATCTTTCATTGTTAGATTACTTTGATTCTTATTTAATGCTTTTTATCTGTTTATTCTTGGATCTAACCACATCAAACATGAGAGTGGCTTTGTAGTTTACCGACATTGAGAGATGCAGTGACAAGTTAAGTTAACAAGTAAGACGACGAGAGTTGCTTGAGATTAGAAGAGATTCTAATCACTTGTTCTTGAGTACACAAAGTAGCACACACCGAGAGGTGGGGTGATTGCGGGTACTTGAGTCTCGAGTAAACGGAGGACTGTTACTGATAACAATTCATTGGAGTGTCATTGCTGCGACAATTCATTGATACAATACATTGTCGGTGCATCTAGTGTTCCAACTTAGTAAAATCAGTGATCCACTCCAATCCTTTCCACTTGATCACATTTACGTTTTCTGCATTTAAATATTCAACACACTTTGATTTACTTTTAGTTGTTCTAGCATTTGACCTTTCGCATTTAACTCTGATAGCATTGATAGTATTAATCGTTTTAGTGTGCAGATATGACATAATTGCTTTGACATCTTTACACACATTTTCTCTAATCCTAGCTTTAGTTGCTTTGACATTTAAACATCAAGAACCCATACCTCGTGGGATCGATATCCGATAGAATTTTTCTATCAACTATACTTGCATCGATGTGTGTTCACTTGCGCAATCGCTTTGACGTTACAAACATGATCAAGTTTTAGCGTCATTGCCAAGGAATTGGCATTTGTTTGATGTTTACTATTGTAGTAGCAATTATTTCTTACTTAACTATTTGTTTTTACTAATCTGTTTAATTTTCTTTTGTTGTTTTCCTCTTATTTCTTTAGAAGTTGCATGTCCAGAAGAAGAAATTCTAAGGATATTGTAAGCTTTGACCCAGAACTTGAAAGAACACTTCGAAGGAACAAACAAGAATAATGGAAAATGTCTAGTAATAAGAACAACTTAACACCAGTGCTGTCGCAAGATGGAGTTCCTCTAGTGCTACCACAAATAAATAATTTACCACCACCACCTCCACAAGAAGAACAAGTGTAAAATAGGACAATCCGAGATTTTTTTGTTCCTATCCTTGATGATTTGTAACCAGGGGTTGTAAGATTAGCTATTCAAGCTGGTAACTTTGAGCTGAAACAAGTGATGTTTCAGATGCTCAATTCAAATGGGCAATATTCTAGTTTGTCTCATGAAGATGCAAGAGAACACTTAAAATCATTTCTGCTTATTTGTGCATCCTTTAGTCAACATGGTATCCCTAATGATGCCTTGAAAATATAATTATTTCCTTATTCGTTACAAGGTAAAGAAAAAACATGGTTCTTAAGATTGTCGGCTGGATCCATCACATCTTAGAATGCATTAGCAACGTAATTTGTTTTACGTTTCAATCTACTGACAATGAATGCGAGGTTGCGCAATAATATTACTGCATATCATCAGCTGGATGATGAGAACTTACATACAACCTGGAAGCGTTACAAGACATTACTTCGACGCTGCCCAATGCATGGTATTCAGCAAGAGACCCAAACAAAGATCTTTTACAATGGTTTGAATGCTCAGACAAGGAATCTTGTCGATGCATCTGTTAATGGTCCATTGTTGGATTGTACCTACAATGAACCTAAAAGAATTCTATAGAGGATTGCTCAAAATGACTATCAATATCCAATTCTTTTTCTACACTGGTAAAGACTAACCATGGAGTTCTTAAGTTAGATATCATTACAGCTTTGAGTGCGCCAGCATCCTCGTTGGCTAATATCATAAAGAATATGAAGGGGACAAGTGACGTTGCTCCTATTCAAGTGGCCCAATAATTGGATGCGTCGACATTTTCCTGTGAAATTTACGACGACAACCATAGTTTTGAGGATTGCCCACAACATGCGAAAAATGCATTCTATGTCACAACATTCAAGGAAATTTGTTTGGTAACTATACAACAACTGAGCTTAACAAGCTTGGGGGAATCAAAATGCTTCCTTATTCAAATATGGGAATTCCTCAAATCAAGAGGGTTATAACAAGGGAGTTACATTAACAACCAACAGCAAAATTATAATCAAAATTCTCAAGTAAATCTCATTCTGAATAGATACAAGCACATGGCCAGATGCAACCACAATCTCGATTATTGCCACAACAGTCTGTGCTGCCACATATGCAAGGACAACATCATCAAATCAACAGCAGCAGTTTTCTCAACCTAAGTCAGATCCTATGACTGCTCTTAAGGCATTGAGCACGAGCATATCATGAGAACTGAAGCAATAGTGCAAGGAAATTCCTCTTCTATCCGAGCATTAGAAGCTCAGCTAGGATAGTTGGCTTCTAATATGAGTGGAAGATCACCGGTACTCTGCCTACTGATACTAAGAATCCAACGCAGAGGGGGAAGGAGCATTGCAAGGCAATCACCCTGAGGAGTGGGAAGTAGACGGTTGAACCAAGTAGTTCTAATCAGGACCATGTTGATGCATCTGAACCACAACAACAAGAAGAGGATGCAACTGAAGGAAGCCAAGCAGAAGTAAATGAAGAGGAACCAACCGTAGTGGCATCCATGCCTACAGTTTGCCCAACAAAGTTGTCGACGTAACTGCCAATATCGACACCAAGTTTTCCATAATAACCCAATGTTACAATACCTTTACCATTTTTGCAAAGATTTAAAGAGAAAGTCCATGATAAAAAGTATCAAAAGTTTGTTTATACTTTGAAACAATTACACATTAATATACCTCTTGTCGATGCTCTTGTGCAGATACCCAACAATGGGAAATTTATGAAGGAGCTATTGTCAAAGAAGAAGAAATTGTCTGAAATCGAGATGATTGCGCTCACAGAGGGGTGTAGCGTTGTGCTTAAAATAAGTTGCCAACTAAGATGAAAGATCCTAACAGCTTCACAATCCCATGCTCTATTAGGAATCATTATCTAGGTAAATCTTTATGTGATTTGGGAGTAAGTATTAACTTTATGTCTTTATCTACTTTCAAAAAGTTAGGAATAGGATAGATGAAGCCTAATGCGGTGACATTACAACTTGCAAATAGATCCTTAGCACAAGTTGAAGACCAATTTAAAGATGTCCTTGTCCAAGTTGATAAGCTCGTGTTCCCTACTGATTTCATAATCCTAGACTACGAAGCAGTTAAAGAGGTGCCCATTATCATGGGGTGATCATTTCTAGCAACGGGACACACACTTATCGATGTGTTCAATGGAGAACTTACCATGCAACATAACGATGAGCATGTGACCTTCATTGTGTTTGAGGCATCCTCATCAAGAACTAATGAGAAATGTCATCACATTGACGTGTTAGACGAAATCATTGTGGAAGAATTCAACGCAAGAAGTTTAACATTGTCAGATGAGGATGCAGTGACATCTATCGATGAATCCTAGCTGAATGTATCGACAAAAAAAAGGTTAATAATTGCGAGCTGAGACAGAATTGGCAATTGGAATCTTTGGATTTGTCGAACAGGACAATCTCAGTGTTTAAACCATCTATTTAGCAAGCTCTTACCTTGAAGTTGAAGATGTTGCTGACGTATTTAAAGTACGTCTTTCTTGGTGACAATGATACATTACAAGTTATTGTCAACGCATCCCTCAATGCAACGCAGGAAGATAAGCTCATCGCGATTTTGAAACAACACAAAAGATCCAAAGCCTAGAGCATTGCAGATATAAAGGCATTAGTCCCTCTTTTTGCATGCATAAGATAAGGCTGGAAGATGAAGGGAAGTAATCAATTGAGAAATAACGAAGACTTAATGAAAAGATGAAAGAAATAGTGAAGAAGGAAATTATCAAGTGGCTAGACACGGGCATCGTCTATCCCATTTCTGACAGTAATTGGGTGAGCCCTGTCCAATGTGCACCAAAGAAGAGTGGTTTCACAGTCGTGACCAACGACAAGAATGAGTTGATCCCTACCCGCATTGCAACTAGCTGATGAGTATGCATGGATTATAGTCGACTGAATGCGGCCACAAAGAAGGACCATTTCCTACTACCTTTCCTTGACCAAATGTTAGATAGGCTAGCTAGTAAAGCCTATTATTGCTTCTTAGATGGCTACTCTGGGTACAATGTTCCATTGCGCTAGAAGATCAAGCAAAGACTACGTTCACATGTCCTTCTGGAACCTTTGCCTTCCGACGTATGTTGTTTGGGTTGTGCAATGTGCCAGCAATATTCCAGAGGTGTATGATGGTGATCTTCTTGGACATGATCGAGGACTCTCTAGAGGTATTCATAGATGATTTCTCTGTCTATGGACAAAATTTTGATCAATGCGCTGACAACCTGACAAAAGTTCTGAAGAGATCCGAGGACACAAATCTAGTTTTGAAATGGGAAAAATGCCACTTCATGGCAACTGAAGGCATTGTCCTTGGCCATCGGATATCTTATCAAGGTATTGAAGTTGATAAAGCCAAGGTCAAAATCATCGAGAAATTACCACCACCCACAAAATGTCAATGCAATAAGAAGCTTTCTTGGACATGATGGTTTCTACAGAAGATTCATAAGTGATTTTTCAAAGATTGCTAAACCATTATGCTCATTGTTAGAGCAAAATAAAAATTTTGTATTTGATGACGCTTATTTGGATGCATTAATGACAATAAAGAAGTAGCTGATACAAGCTCCAATTGTCGTCGCACCGAACTGGACACAACCATTTGAATTAATGTGCGACGCAAGTGACTTTGCTGTGGGAGCTATACTAGGCCAACGAAAAGAAAAGGTATTTCATTCTATTTATAATGCTAATAAAACTCTAACTGAAGCACAGGTTAATTATACAACCATTGAAAAGGAGTTGCTAGTAGTGACCTTTGCATTTGACAAGTTTTGTTCATACCTTGTCGGCATAAAGATTACAGTGTACACGGGCCACTCTGCTTTGAGATACCTTTTTATGAAAAAAGACGCAAAACCTAGATTGATTCGATGGATCCTACTCTTTCAAGAGTTCGATGTTGAAATCAAAGATAGGAAGGGATCTGAAAATCAAGCAACTGACCACTTGTCTCGACTGGAAGTTGGAAGTGAAGATGGATAGATGTCCAAAATTGTAGAAGCATTTCTATACAAGTAGCTATTCTTTATCGATGAATCGCCTTGGTATGCCGATGTTGTCAACTGCCTTGTGTGTGGGAAGCTACCATTAAGTGCTACTAGTCACAAAAAGATCAGGTTTCTACGTGATGCTGCGAAATACCATTGGAACGAGCCATATCTATTCAAGGTATGCACCGACAACATTATCCGTCATTGCGTACCTGAATTAAAGAAAGGATACCTGTTTGTCTCGATTTTCGTGAAGAATTGAAGTCGTGACCAACACGTTAGGGCACGACATTCTCGAAATCTCGAAGCTAAAAGGCATTTAGAGAAAACTAGGAAAAGGATATTCGATTCGCATGAATTATACGAAAAATCACACCCGACATGTTAGGGCATGATTTCCCGAAGTTTACACACGAAAAGGACATTGCCTCGATTTTAAAGGTTTATGAAAAATAATTTTGAAAACGAATGCGTGAAATATAAACGACTAATAACAAAGATTAAATAACACGAAGAGTAAAATAATTAGGCAGATAATTACATACACGAAAATAAAAAATATAAAACACGAAAGCGTATTAATTAAAATCTAAGTATGGATGTTGAAGAGAAAGGAAAAAAACAAAGCAATTGAGATTAAATGCAATTTTTGGATGCCCGAGGGTAAAACGATAATTTTTAGAGGATCAAGAGTAAAATGGTAATTTTTAGATATCAAGGGGTAAAATGGTAATTTTGGAAATTTAGGATAAAAAATGGAATTTTTGGAAATTCAAGGGTAAAATGGTAATTTTCTGGAAAAATCGGGGGTAAAATGTTATTTTTTGAAGGTTTTGGGGTAAAATGGTAATTTTGGAAAGTTTAAGGGTAAAAATGTGATTTTTAGAAGGTTCGAGGGTAAAATGGTAATTTTTAGGTGTTTGGGGGTAAAAACATAATTTTTGAAAAGTTCAAGGTCAAAAATGTAATTTTAGGAAATTTAAGGTTAAATTGTAATTTTTGTGAAGTTTGAGGTAAAAAATGTAATTTTTGTGAAGTTTAGGGGTTAAAATGTAATTTTTAGAAGTTTGAGGGTTAAAATATAATTTTTGAAGAGTTTGGGGGTCTTTTGGGCAATAAAAGCAAAAAAGGGTTACACGTGGCAGCTTCTCAGGCATTTTGAAGTCAAAGGACCAATTTGAAAATAATGTAAAATTTTTGGGCTAATTTTATAATTAAACAGAACTTGATTGAAGGATGAAATTAAAATAAAAATAGAAAGGGAGGGACCAAATGCATAAATAATCCAAAAGCAGGACACATGGCAGCCTCTCAGGCTTTCAAAGAGTCAAGGGACCAAATTGAAAAAGAATAAAAATTGTTCGGCAAATTGAAAATTAATTAAAAATATAAAAAGGACTAAATTGTAAAAATCAGAAAAAGTGGAAGGATGGATTTAATTAGTATACCATTTAACAAAAACACACGAATCCTGAGGTCGGAACGGGTCGGGTCAGATCGGGCTAGGTCAAAATAGTGTCGTTTTTACTCAAAAGATCCTTACCAAAACGTTGTTGTTTTGGTAAGGCTATTTAAACCCAAAATTTGTTCCAAATCTTCATTTCTTCCTTTATTTCTCAAAAAAAAAAAGAATCAAAACCTTTTTCTCTCAAGGCCTCAACCTCACGTCGTCTGACCAAGGGTCGGTCCCTGGTCCGCAGCCGCCTACGTCGCACCGATCGTCACGCGCCACCGTCCAAGGTAAAAAACTTCTCCTTTTGCATCCCTTTTCTTGTTTTTAGTTTTTAAGACAGATCTAGGTCTAGATCGAACCCGACCTAGCCTAGATCTAAATAAATTCTGCCTCTTTTACCTTAAAACCTTTTTAAAAGAAACCCCAGAACTGGGTTTTTATTTTTCAACCTTTAAAACCGCGTTTTGAGTTCATAGCCACCCTTTCTTTAAAACGTTTTTTTATTATTTGTTTTCTATTGTTATTTAAAAAAAAATGAAATCTCATTAATCTTTTCTATTTGTGATTAACACGTTTTTGATTTTCTACGTCTGAAACTGCGATGGAGACAATCTTCGGGTCACGATATCGGTAACGTCGCGACGGGACTCCACTAGTGGCTCCGGTGGTGCCCGATCAAATCATATTAGGGTAAAACGTTTCAACTTTCTTTATTATTATTATTATTATAAAAAAATATTTATTATTATCACTATTATTCATGCTCTTTATTTATTAAATATATTTTCGGTTTCGAAAATTTCATTCAATGAGTGATTAATAGGGGTTTTGGTAGATAATAAATACACATACATAAATATACTAAAACAAAATACCTCAGAATAATGAACAGATAATAAATATATTAGTTAGGTACCTTTGAGATGCTAAGAATCTGTCTTTTGAATGCTGATAATAGTTGTCTGTCTTTCTATTCGGAATTCAAATGCTATCTATTGTGTTGTTGTGGAATGCCTATTTGTTTGAATTTTGGCTTTATATCCATGTGTACAATGATTTTGTTTTTTTTTTATGCAACTAAATGTGCATCTTTTCTTTGCAGGTACAGTGACAGTGGTGGCTAGTGCAGAGGACGATGGCAGTGGCAAGTTGCTGGTGGTACAACTTGGTGTTGATGTGGCGGCCTCTGAGTGGCTGAGGTGGAGGCATCAGTAGTACATGTGGTGGCAGTTTGACTTTGTTTGGGAGCATTAGGTTTAGGTCCTTTGGGCCTGTCTGGGTCACTTGTAATTGGGCCCTTTGTTTGGAATTTTATTTTGGGCCCTTTTGGGTCAAGAGTTTGTATTTGGACTTTTAATGTAACTTTTTGGACTTTATTAATTTATATTTAGGATAAATTTAAATTTGATAATAAATTTAAACTTAAATTAAATTTATATTTAGGATAAATTTAAATTTGATAATAAATTTAAACTTAAATTAAATTTAAATTTAAAATAAATTTAAACTTAAACTTAAAATAAATTTAAACTTAAAAACAAATTCAAACTTAAGATAAATCTAAAACAAAATAGGTTTTTTACTAGGTCCGAACAAATTGGGCTTCAACAATTATCATAATATAATTTATTCCCATTATATAAGAAACTATGCGTTTTTTACTCTTTCAAAATGAGACATGTTTTGGACAAATAATGGAATCTAAACAAGACATTACTTATGTGAAAAGTATTGTTCATATTATAATATTATAAATCTTGTATTGAATAACTTTCATAAAATCTTCTTTGCAGTTAAACTAGCTTCAAAAATTAATTTTTTATTAATTTAAGTGTTGATTTACAAGTAGGCAATAGCTTAAAAAAAATAATTTTTGAAATCCTATATTGTTTTTACTATTTGTATGAAGTGTATGAAGTAAGTTTTACCACTTGTTTTTTTTTTCTCAATTATAATCTTGCAAAGTTTAAGGAATTGGAATATCTAAGCCAAACCATGACAAAAACAGAGCTGCATATTGCAGCAAACTCATGAGCCAAATAGCTCAAACAATTAAGAACAAACCAAAAGAAAAGATACTCCTAGCACTAGTATGAACAAACAAAGCTACAAAAACAACCTTACAACCAATAATTTATCCCAAATATTTATTACCTCCCTTTAGAATCCACCTCCTACTGGCTCCCAAGCTGAGAAACCACCATTTTTCCTCTATAAAGATAAAAGAACATTGACAGAATCATAAAATTGCTCTTCTTCGATTTTCGCACAAACCATTTTTGGTGCCATCGTTGCAAAACAATACCACTCTCAAAGCATCTCACCACCAAGCTTTAAACACTTCATCTCTCTTAATTCCAACAACAGCCAATGCATACGCCATCTCGTTACCCCTCTGTTCCGCCTTCGAAAAGGAGACCCTGCCTACCTTCTCTACTCTTCTTTCTCTCTCTGTAAAAATGAGATTTAACAGCCATGGCCTCAATCTATTATTAAGTAACCAGTTAAAAACCACATTTGATCCAACCTCAATCATGATGCCGCCTTTGCCTATCCAACCCCTAGATGCTAACACGTCCAGCGCATAAATTATCATTTGATATTTGTTCTTCGAGGATACGCGTTCCTCTCTTTAGAGAAATCCAAGTTCCACATTGTCAATGTTCTCATGCTTTTTTATCTCATTAGTTGAAGTAGGTGTTTCTTCTACATTCAATTGTTTAGTTCCTTCATAAGTCAATGCCTACAAAAGTTTAAATGCCAATATAACAATGACATGGGAAGAAACTTTCAACCCTCTAAAGGATCATCACTAAGGAAAATTTAAAATTTTTATGCAAATAAATATGAGAGAATAACTTGTTCGTTGCTTAATCGGGTTGATCCCTAACAAGTGGTATCAGAGCTAGTTCATTTTTCATAGATTAACCCATTAAGAGATGATAACAACAAGATTTGACATTGAGAAGTTCGATGGTTTCACAAATTTCAATCTGTGGCAAGTTTGTATGATGGCAATTCTAGTTCAAACAGGTCTGAAAAAGGTCATTATCAAGAAAAGGCCCGAGAATCTAGATCAATCATAATGGAAAGAGATTGATGAAAAGACCTTGTCTGCAATCCAGTTGTGCCTCGTGAATAGGGTATTGCAGGAGCTACTGATGGATAAGACCTTATCCGCCTTGTGGAAAAGGTTAGCAACTCTTTATGCGACTAAGTCTCTGGCTATTCGTTTAGTCTAAAATAACGTCTATTTACGTTTCACAAGAACGAAGGTGAGCTTCTTAGAGATCACATCAGTCAGTTTATTACTGTTTTGAATGATTTAAATAACGTTGAGGTTCAGATTAACAATAAATATCAGGCTATGCTATTATTGTGTTCTTTACCCTTTTCATGCAAGTCTTTCAAGGAGACCCCGATTTATGGAAGAGATAAACTTTCGTTAGAGGATATAAAGGGTCATTTGTTGAGTAAATACAAACTCGATAATGAGTTCGGTTCAGGTAGCAAGGCAGATAAGCAAGCTTCCATTTTGGTAGCATCAAATAAGCAAGACAAAAGGTGTCGCTATTGTAAGAAATTAGGTCACGTCAAAGCAGATTGTTACAAATTGCGAAATAAAAGGGTTGCTAAGAGTAACGAGAAAGATGTAGCTGGTACTAATTTGGCTGACGAAAGCGGTGATGATTTCTTGTTAGTGTCAATGAGTGAAGGCTCCGAGCTTACGTTTGACTGGATCCTAGATTCGGGATGTTCTTTTCCACATGTGTCCCAATAGAGAATGGTTCTCCACATATAGTTCAGTTGAATGTGGAGTTGTGCGCATGAGGAACGATTCATCTAGTAAAGTAATCAGTATTGGTATTGTTAAAATTTGGATGCACGACGGGATGGTTAAGACACTCTCAGATGTCAAGTTAGTACCAGATTTACAAAAGAATCTCATCTCTTGAAGTATTTTAGACTCGAAAGGTTGCAAAATCAACATCGAGTCGAGAGACATTAAGGTGTCTCGTGGGGCTCTCATTTATGTGACCAATGAAATCGAATGTCCCTTGTCCTTTACGGGCTTGAAGTTAACTCGTTTGGAGCAGAGGCAACTTGGTCATAGGAGGGAAAAAGGTATGACTATTTCATTGAAGAGATCTTCTCTTTTTGATGCAGGTTTTGAAAAGTTAGGGCATTGTATTCGTGAAAATTAGACCCACGTTAGTTTTGATCTAGCAGTGCACAAGTCGAAGGCTAGAAGACTTCCAGCTTCAAATCACAAATTCGACTTAGTTAATTCCCTGCATAATTCAAGATAGGCTTGTGGCAAGCTTTGGCAAAGATGACGTTGTGGAAATATTAGTCAAGGTGGAGATTTGTCAATTATGACACCTATTTCAAGTCAAATTTCATAAATAATCTTTCAGTTAAACTCTATTTATTTGTTTCAATTAAACTCTTTTTATTGTTAGAGTAAAACTCTTATTAGTCTACATTATTTTTTTAGCCTATAAATAGGCTCCTATACAACTTTAGCAATACACCCATTAGAGTTTAGAACTACAAAGACTTTTGGAGAATTTAGTGTTTACGTTTTGAGGGTTCTTTGTTTTTGAATTTTTGAGGTTTAGTTTTTATCTTCATCCTTTGTACTCTTTATTCTTTTGGCATTATAGTGAAATTATTTTTGTCTGTGGTTTTTTATTCTCTTTGGAGGGGTTTTTCTACGTTAAATTTGTTTTTTCAATTTCTATATTTATTTTGCTATTTTTACTTGTTCATTTGCTTAATTAGGTTGATCCCCAACATCTTCTTTGAACACACAAAGTAAATGCCTTTCGATTCATATCTTTTTAGTTTAGCTATTGATCGAAAATGAAGATGCAATTTTTTATGATAGTAGGTTTGCAATAATGATAAATTATTAGAAAAAATTGATAAATGAGATATATTTTTATGAAAAGATATATTATTAGACAACACTGATAAATGAGATATATTTTTGCGAAAAGATATATTATTAGACAACATTGATAAATGAGATATATTTTTACGAAAAGATAGATTGGAAGAGTTGTAAAATTCATTTAACTGACAAGTAAAAAATTCAAGATAACCATAATCATATATTAAAATATCTACAAAAAATGACAATTAACAGGGTTATCTGTTCAATTTCTAAGGTGTGTTGCTGCTCTAGAAATTAGGTTCCTATCCTATTGTTTCTTCTATTCGGTGGTTGGACTTGAGTTTCAAGAGGTGTGAGAGCAACATGGGCTACTGTTTCTGGGTCTATCAATTTTAAACCATTTGATAAATCATGTCAGAAATTAGGAAAATATCATTGTTATACTATACAACTACATGTAAAATTCCACGACACATTGGAATATATTCATAATAGAAAAGAATAAGAAAATTTACCTAAAACAATATACATAAATAGAAAAGAATAAGTAAATTTACCTAAAACAATATATTTAAAATAGGAAAAAATCAGAAAAGTTACTTAAACAATCGTTCAAGGCAATAACAGAAGGGAATAACTTACATAGGATGACCCAAAACACTAAGGTTTCTAGGCACCAATAAGATTTTTCACATTATCAAATATTAAATACATGAAAATATTATTATACACTCCTCCATAAAGGAATTATTTTATCGTCCCTTCCCACCACTTTATTCACGGTCCTTTTTCAATTACTTAATTACATTTCAACAAATATTTCCATGTCATTAACATATAATTTTGGTAATTTTTACCCCGAACTCCAAACTTAAACCTTAAAACTATAATCTCGACCCCTAAAACCAAAATATCAAATCCCAAACTCATAACCCTAAAACCATGAACTCAAACACTAAACCCCAAACTCGTAATCTATAACCACAAACCATAAAATATTGAAACCAAAACATATAACTTCAAACCCTTGAACCCAAACCCTAAACCCCAAACTCGTAATCTATAACCACAAACCATAAAATATTGAAACCAAAACATATAACTTCAAACCCTTGAACCCTAAACTTGAACCTTAAATCTCGAACCAAAACCTTTAATCCTGAGGTTTTCGGTTCAAGGTTAAGAGTTTGGATTTCACGGTAAAATAAATACAAAAATTATGTGTCAATGACATGAAAAGAATTGCACAATTTTTTTTTTTAATTTGTTGCACAAAAATAATAAAAAATATTAACTAATGGGAAAAAAAACAAAATGAATAAAATTTGAAAAAAGAACAAATGTTTGTTTATAATTTAAAAAATTAGTTATTTTACGTAATTTAATGAAAGATAAATTAAGTTGGAAAAGATATTAAATATAGATCAGTGTATAATAATAATTTGCTATCTTTAAAATTGAATGACGTGACACTATTTTATTGGTGCCTAAAAACTATGCTTTTTAGAATCATTCTAATATAATTTATTCCCATAATATAAGTAAGAAACTTGTATTTTTTACTCTTTCAAAATGAGACATGTTTTGGACAAATAATGGCATCCAAACAAGACATAACTTATGTGAAATGTAATGTTAATGCAATAATATTATAAACCTTGTGTTGAATAACTTTCATAAAATCTCCTTTAAAGTTAAACTAGCATCTAATAATAAATTTGTTATTAATTTAAGTGTTGATTTACAAAAAATAATTTTGGAAATCCTAAATTATTTTTACTATTTGTATGAAGTGTACAAAATAAGTTTTACCACTTTTTATTTTAAAAATATTTTGAATTAATGTAGAAAATTTAGCATTAAACATAAGGGTCATTTTTTTTCTCCTTATCATCTCTAGCCATAAACTTATTGATATTAAAGCTAGAGCCAATTTTTCTCTTGTTTAAATTACAGATTATAAGGCTGCTTTTGCATAGGTGGAACTTGAAGACATTATAGACATTACACGTCATTGAGGGAGATTTTATCTCTATGGAAGAGAACACTCTGAATCTTTCTAATTTCTCTAAACGTGTGGTGTTAAGAAATAGTTTTATGAAGCTGAAATTGTGAAGGAGAATGGAGTGTTTGACATTAATGTCAAGAAAATGTCAATGAGGTAGTTCCTCATCGAATTTAAAGGAATGGTTCATTGAGAAAGATTATTGGTCTTTTTCACCTTTCTCGAGCATAGAACTACACAGGTATCGATTTGTGGTATTCCTTTAGAAGTTTGGAACTACAAAACATTCCAAAACACTACTAGAGTGTGGAGTAGTCCTCTATCAATGGAAAGTAATCCTCTCAAATTTAGGAATTTTGGAAAACAATAATGATTACCACTAGAAACCAACTTAAGAAGATTGTTAATATAATTCCTCTAAATTGTGATGAAATACAACACCTAGTTAGAGTTACAAAGTTACCTGAAGGGAATAATTTCTACTTTAAGTGTAAAGGCTACTACATCAATCTATATAACAGATAGGTGGGGGGCTTTCTCCTGAAGTTAGTGAGAGAGAGTAGGTAGAATTTCCTAAAAAATAAGTTGAAAGAGAAACCTTTTGTTGCTAAAGAAGTAGCAGGATTAGGCATGTACATGTTGTTGTAAGGTTCTATCATTTGATATTGTTCTTTGGGGATACGTGTTCTCGTCTTTGGAGAAATCAAGGTTCCACATTGTCAATGTTCTCATACTTTTTTATCTCATTAGCTGAAGCAGGTGGTTCTTCTACATTCAATTGCTCAATTCCCTCATAAGTCAATGCCTGTAAAAGTTGAAATGCCAATATAATAATGACATAGAAAGAAACTTTCAACCCCCAAAAGGATCATTACTAAGGAAAATTTAAAATTTTTATGTAAATAAATATGAGAGGTGAACTTGTTTTGGGTTTAGAGTTCACTAAATAACACACTTACTAGCAAATGTTCAAGTAATCTAGTTTGGTCTTCGTTCTCCTTTATCTTCTTTGTACACACAAAGTAAATGCCTTTCGATTCATACATTTCTAGCTTAGCTATTGAAAAAAAATGAAGATGCAATTCTTTGCAAGTAATAGGTCTACAATAATGAGATATTATTAGACAACATTGATAAACGATATATATTTTTGTGAAAAGATAGATTGGAATAGTTGTAAAATTCATTTAATTGACATGTAAAACATTCAAGATAACCACAATTATAACATAAAATATCTACAAAAAATGGCAGTTAACAGAGTTATCTTTTCAATTTCTAAGGTGTGTTGCTGCTCTTTAAATTAGGTTCTCACACTATTCTTTCCTCTCTTTAGTGGTTGGACTTGAGTTTCAAGAAGCTCGAGAGAATCCAGGGGTGTTGTTTTTGCATTTTTAAATTTTAAACCATTTGGTAAATCAAGTCAGAAATAAGGAAAATATCTTTGTTATACTATATGATTATAAGAAAAATTGTACGGCACATTAGAATATACTTAGAACAGGAAAGAGTAAGACATTTTACCTAAAATAATATATTTAAAATAGGAAAGAATCACTAAACTTACCTAAAACAATATATTTAAAATAAGAAAGAATCAGAAAAGTTACCTAAACAATCCTTCAAGGTAATAACAGAAGGGAATAACATACATTGAATGACCCAAAAAACTAAGGTTTCTAGGCTCCAATAAGATTTTTTCACATTATCAAATATTAAATACATTAAAATATTATTATACACTCCTTCATAAAGAAATTATTTTATCGACCCTTCCCACCACATTATTCATAGTCCCTTCTCAATTACTTAATTACATTTCAACAAATATTTCCATGTCATTAACATATAATTTTGGTAATTTTTACCTTGAACCCAAACCTTAAACCTTGAAACTATAATCTTGACCCTTATAACCAAAACCAAAACCAAAATCCCAAATCTTAAACTCATAACCCTAAACCCCAAACTCATAATCTATAATAAAAAATCATAAAATATTGAACCCCAAACTTATAACCTCAAACTCTTGAACCCTAAACTTCACCTTAAATCTCAAACCCAAACCTTTTAATCTTGAGGTTTTCGGTTCAAGGTTAAGAGTTCGGGGTTCATGGTAAAATAATTAAAAAAATTATGTGTCAATGACATGGAAAGAATTGCACAAATTTTTTTTTTTAAATTTGTTGCACAAAAAAACTATTAACTTATGGGAAAAAAACAAAATGAATAAAATTTGAAAAAAAAGAAGAAAAGTTGTTTATAATTTAAAAAATTAGTTATTTTAAGTAATTTAATGAAAGATAAATTAAGTTGGAGAAGATATTAGATATAGATCAATGTATAATAATAATTTGTTATCTTTAAAATTGAATGACAGGAAACTATTTTATTAGTGCCAGAAAACTATGCTTTTTAGAATCATCCTAATATAACTTATTCCCATAATATAAGTAAGAAACTATGTATTTTTTATCCTTTCAAAATGAGACATGTTTTGGACAAATAATGGCATCCAAACAAGACATAACTTATGTGAAATGTATTGTTAATGCAACAATATTATAAACCTTGTGTTGAATAACTTTCATAAAATATTCTTTGAAGTTAAATTAGCTTCCAATAATAAATTTGTTATTAATTTAAGTGTTGATTTACAAGTAGGCAATAGCATACAAAAAATAATTTTTGAAATACTAAATTATTTTACTATTTGTATGAATTGTACGAAATAGGTTTTACCACTTTTTATTTTTTTTAAAAATATATGAATTGATGTAGAAAAGTTTAGTATGAAACATAAGAGATCAATTTTTTTTCTCCTCATCATCTCTAGCCCTAAACTTACTGATATTAAAGCTAGAGCTAATTTTTCTCTTATTTAAATTAAAGATTATAAGGCTGGTTTTGCTTAGGTGGAACTTGGAGACATTATAAACATTACACATCGTTGAGGGAGATTTTGTGTCTATGGAAGAGAACACTCTCAATCTTTCTAATTTCTCAAATGGTGTGGTGTTAAGAAATAGTTTTATGAAGTTGAAATTGAGAAGGAGAATGGATTGTTTGACATTAACATCAAGAAATGTCAATAAGGTAGTTCCTGATGGAATTTGAAGGAATGGTTCGTTGAGATAGATTATTGGTCTTGTTTCACCTTTCTCAAGCGTAGAACTACATAGGTAGCGATTTTTGGTATTCCCTTAGAAGCTTGGAACTACAAAACATTCCAAACCATTGCTAAAGTGTGGGGTGGTCTTCTGTCAATGGAAAGTAACCCTCTCAAATTTTAGGATTTATGGAAAACAACAATGCTCACCACTAGAAACCAACTTAAGAAGATTGTGAATATAATTCCTCTAAATTTCGATGGAATGCAACACCTAGTTAGAGTTACAAAGTTACTTGATGGGAATAATTTCTACTTTAAGAGTAAAGGCTATTACATCAATCTATATAACAACTAGGTGGGGGACTTTCTCCTGAAGTTAGCGAGAGAGAGTAGGTAGAATATGCTAAAAAATAAGTTGAAAGGGAAACCTTACGTTGCTAAAGAAGTAGCAGGATTAGACATGTACATGTTGTTGCAAGGTTCTATCATTTGATATTGTTCTTTGGGGATACGCATTCTCGTCTTTGGAGAAATCCAGGTTCCACATTGTCAATGTTCTCATACTATTTTTATCTCATTAACTGAAGCAAGTGGTTCTTCTACATTCAATTGTTCAATTCCCTCATTAGTCAATGCCTACAAATGTTGAAATGCAAATATAATACTAACATGGGAAGAAACTTTGAACCCCCAAAAGGATCATTATTAAGAAAAATTTAAAATTTTTATGTAAATAAATATGAGAGGTGAACTTGTTCTAGGTTTAGAGTTCATTAAATAACACACTTACTAGCAAATGTTCAAGTAATCTAGTTTGGTCTTCATTCTCCTTTACCTTCTTTGTACACAAAAAGTAAATTCCTTTCGATTATACCTTTCTAGCTTAGCTATTGATCGAAAATGAAGATGCAATTCTTTGCAATATTAGGTCTGCAAAAATGAGATATTATTAGACAACATTGATAAACGAGATATATTTTTGGGAAAAGATAGATTGGAAGAGTTGTAAAATTCATTTAATTGACATGTAAAACATTCAAGATAACCATAATTATAACATAAAATATCTACAAAAAATGGTAGTTAACAGAGTTATCTTTTCAATTTCTAAGGTGTGTTGCTGCTCTTTAAATTAGGTTCTCACCCTGTTCTTTCTTCTCTTTGGTAGTTGGACTTGAGTTTCAAGAAGCTCGAGAGAATCCAGGGGTGTTGTTTCTGCATTTATAAATTTTAAACCATTTGGTATATCAAGTCAGAAATAAGGAAAATATCTTTGTTATACCATATGATTATAAGAAAAATTGTACGACACACTGGAATTGTCGGAGATCGACCGGATTTAGCAACGAACAAGTTAAAAAAAACGAAAGATATTGAGAAATTGAACACAAAAATTTAACGTTGAAAAACCCCTCCGAAGAGGTTAAAAAACCATGGGCAAAGATAATTTTACTATAATGGCAAAGAATGAAGAGTACAAAAGATGGATATAAAAACCAAACCCCAAAAAACCTGAAAATAAAGAACCTCAAAACGTAAGCACTAAATTCTCCAAAAGTATTAGGAGTTCTAAACTATGATAGGTAAGTCTAAATGGGTGTATTTTCTAATGTTGTAAAAGATCCTATTTGTCGGCTAAATTCTTAAGTCAAATAATAAAAAAATAATCTAGACTAATAAGAATTTGACTCAAACAACTAAACAAACTTTAATTGAAACAAATAAATAGAGTTTAACTAAAATATTATTTCTCAAATTTGACTTGAAATAGGAGTCATAATTCAACAAATCTCCACCTTGACTCATATTTCCACAATGCCATCTTTGCCAAAGCCCGTCACGGGCCTATCTTGAACTATGAAGGGAATTAATTGAGTCGTATCTGTGCTTAGGAGCTGGAAGTCTTCTAGCCTTTGACTTGTGCACTGTCGAATCAAAACTAACTTGGGTCTGATTTTCACAAACACAGTGCCCTAACTTTCCAAAACCTACATCCAAAAGAGAACCTCTCTTCAATGAAATAGTCATACACTTTTCCCACCTATGACCAAGTTGCCTCTGCTCTAAATGAGTTGACTTCAACTCCGTAAAGGACGAGGGACTTTCGATTTCACTAGTCATTGTAAAACTTCCAGAATATAAAGACTGCAGATCGTTTTACCTTTTAACAAAACGAGAGCCCCACGAGATACCTTAATGCCGCTCGACTCAATGTTGATTCTGTAACCTTTTGAGTCTAAAATACTTAAGGAGCTGCTATTCTTTCGTAAATTAGGTACATACCTGACATCTGATAGTGTCCTAATCGTACCATCATGCATCCTAATTTTAATAGTACCAATACCAATTACCTTACTGAATGAATCATTTCCCATGTGCACAACTCCACCTTTAATTGAACTGTATGTGGAGAACCATTCTCTGTTAGGACACATGTGGAAAGAACATCCTGAATCTAGGATCCACTCGGATGTAACCTTGGAGCTTTTGCTCGTTGACACTAACAAGAAATCATCACCACTTTCATCGGCCAAATTAGCACCAGCTAAACCTTCCTCGTTACTCTTAGCAACCTTTTTTTTCCCGGTTTGTAACAATCTACTTTGATGTGACCTAATTTCTTACAATAGCGACACATTTTGTCTCGCTTCTTTGATGCTACCAAAACAGAAGCTTTCTTATCTACCTTGCTATCTGAACCAAACTCATTGTCGAGTTTGTCTTTGCTCAACAAATGACCCTTCACATCCTCCAACGAGAGTTTATTTCTACCATAAATCATTGTCTCCTTAAAAGACTTGTATGAAGGGGGTAAAGAACACAACAATAGCATAGCCTGATCCTCATCATCAATTTGAATCTCAACATTATTTAAATTATTTAAAAGACTAATAAATTGACTAATGTGATCTCTAAGAAGCTCACCTTCGTTCATGCGAAACGTAAATAGACGTTGTTTCAGCACTAAACGGTTAGCTAGAGACTTAGTCGCATAAAGAGTTTCTAGCCTTTTCCACAAGGCGGATGAGGTCTTCTCTGTCAATACCTCCTGCAATACCCTATTCGCGAGGCACAACTGGATTGCAGACAAGGTCTTTTCATCAAGCTCTTTCCATTCTAACTGATATAGATTATCGGGCTTTTTCTCAATAACGACTTTTTTCAAACCGGTCTAAACTAGAATTGCCATCATCCGAACTTGCCACAAATTGAAATTTGTGTCACCATCAAGCTTCTCAAGATCAAACCTTGTTGCTGCCATCTCTGAACGGGCTGATCTGCGAAAAACGAACTAGCTCTGATACCACTTGTTGGAGATCGACCCGATTAAGCAACGAACAAATTAAAAATAGCAGAAGAAATTGAGAAATTGAACACACAAATTTAACGTGGAAAAACCCCTTCGAAGAGGATAAAAAACCACGGGCAAAGATAATTTTACTATAATGGCAAAGAATTAAGAGTAAAAAAGATGGAGATAAAAACTAAACCCCAAAAAACCCGAAAATAAAGAACCCTCAAAACGTAAACACTAAATTCTCCAAAAGTGTTAGTTCTAAACTATGATGGGTAAGTCTAAATGGGTGTATTTCCTAAAGTTGTAAAAGATCCTAATTATAGGCTAAATTCTTAAGTTAAATATTAATAAAATAATCTAGACTAATAAGAATTTAACTCAAACAACTAAACAGAGTTTAATTGAAACAAATAAACAGAGTTTACCTAAAATATTATTTCTCAAACTTGACATGAAATAGGAGTTATAATTCAACAGGAATATACTTAGAACAATACAGAGTAAGAAATTTTACCTCAAATAATATATTTAAAATAAAAAAGAATTAGAAAAGTTACCTAAACAATCGTTCAGGGTAATAACAGAAGGGAATAACTTACATAGAATGACCTTAAAAACTAATGTTTCTAGGCACCAATAAGATTTTTTCACATTATTAAACACTCCTCCAAAAAGAAATTATTTTATCGACCCTTCCCACCACATTATTCATAGTCCCTTCTTAATTACTTAATTATATTTCAACAAATATTTCCATGTCATTAACATATAATTTTGGTAATTTTTAGCTTGAACCCCAAACCTTAAACCTTTAAACTATAATCCGACCCCTAAAATCAAATCCAAAATCCCAAATCCCAAACTCATAACCCTAAAACCATGAACTCAAACATTAAACCCCGAACTCATAATCAATAATCACAAATCATAAAATATTGAACCCCGAACTTATAACCTCAAACCCTTAAACCTTAAACTTTAATCTTAAATCTCGAATCCAAACCTTTAATCTTGAGGTTTTCGGTTCAAGGTTAAGAGTTCGGGGTTCATGTTAAAATAATTAAAAAAATTATGTGTTAATGACATGGAAAGAATTGCACAAATTTTTTTAAAAATTTGTTTCACAAAAATAAAAAAAACTATTAACTTATGGGAAAAAAAACAAAATGAATAAAATTTGAAAAAAGGAACAAATGTTTGTTTTATAATTTAAAAAAATTAGTTAATTTAATAAAAGATAAATTAAGTCGGAGAAGATATTAGATATAGATCAGTGTATAATAATAATTTGTTATCTTTAAAATTGAATGATGTGACACTATTTTATTGGTGTCAACAAAATATGCTTTTTAGAATCATCCTAATATAATTTATTCCCATAATATAAGTAAGGAACTATGTATTTTTTACCTTCCAAAATGAGACATGTTAAGGACAAATAATGGCATCCAAACAAGACATAACTTATGTGAAATGTATTGTTAATGCCATAATATTATAAACCTTGTGTTGAATAACTTCCATAAAATCTTCTTTGAAGTTAAACTAGCTTCCAATAATAAATTTGTTATTAACTTAAGTGTTGATTTACAAGTAGGCAATAGCTTACAAAAAATAATTTGTGAAATCCTAAATTATTTTACTATTTGTATGAATTGTACCAGATAAGTTTTACCACTTTTTATTTTTTTAAAAATATATGAATTGATGTAGAAAAGTTTATGAAACATAAGAGATCAATTTTTTTTCTCATCATCATCTCTAGCCCTAAACTTATTGATATTAAAGCTAGAGCTAATTTTTCTCTTGTATAAATTAGAGATTCTAAGGCCGCATTTGTGTAGGTGGAACTTGGAGACATTATAAACATTACACGTCGTTGAGGGAGATTTTGTGTCTATGGAAGAGAACACTCTCAATCTTTCTATTTTCTCAAATGGTGTGGTGTTAAGAAATAGTTTTATGAAGTTGAAATTGCGAAGGAGAATGGATTGTTTGACATTAATGGCAAGAAATGTCAACAAGGTAGTTCCTAATGGAATTTGAAGGAATGGTTCGTTGAGATAGATTATTGGTCTTGTTTCACCTTTCTTAAGCATAGAACTACACAGGTAGCGATTTTCGGTATTCCCTTAGAAGCTTGGAACTACAAAACTTTCCAAAACATTTCTAGAGTGTGGGGCAGTCTTCTGTCAATGGAAAGTAACCCTCTGAAATTTTAGGATTTATGGAAAACAACAATGCTCACCACTAGAAACCAACTTAAGAAGATTTTGAATATAATTCCTCTAAATTTCGATGGAATGCAATACCTAGATATAGTTACAAAGTTACTTGAAGGGAATAATTTCTACTTTAAGTGTAAAAGGCTACTACATCAATCTATATAACAGCATGGTGGGGGGCTTTCTCCTGATGTTAGCGAGAGAGAGTAGGTAGAATATCCTAAAAATAATTTGAAAGAGAAACCTTACATTCCTAAGGAAGTAGCAGGATTAGGCATGTAGATGTTGTTGCAAGGTTCTATCATTTGATATTGTTCTTTAGGGATACGCGTTCTCATCTTTGGAGAAATCCAGGTTCCACATTGTCAATGTTCTCATACTATTTTTATCTTAGTAGCTAAAGCAAGTGGTTCTTCTACATTCAATTGTTCAATTCCGTCATAAGCCAATGCCTGCAAAAGTTGAAATGCCAATATAATAATGACATGGGAAGAAACTTTCAACCCCCAAAAGGATCATTACTAAGGAAAATTTAAAATTTTTATGCAAAGAAATATGAGAGGTGAACTTGTTTTGGGTTTAGAGTTCATTAAATAACACACTTACTAGCAAATGTTCAAGTAATCTAGTTTGGTCTTCGTTCTCCTTTATCTTCTTTGTACACACAAAGTAAATGCCTTTCGATTCTTAGCTTTCTAGCTTAGCTATTGATTGAAAATGAAGATGCAATTCTTTGCGATAGAAGGTCTGCAATAATGAGATATTATTAGACAATATTGATAAACGAGATATATTTTTGTGAAAGGATAGATTGGAAGAGTTGTAAAATTTATTTAATTGATATGTAAAACATTCAAGATAACCATAATTATAACATAAAATATCTACAAAAAATGGCACTTAATAGAGTTATATTTTCAATTTCTAAGGTGTGTTGCTGCTCTTTAAATTAGGTTCTCACCCCATTCTTTCTTCTCTTTGGTGGTTGGACTTGAGTTTCAAGAAGCTTGAGAGAAACTAGGGGTGGTTTTTCTGCGTTTATAAATTTTAAACCATTTGATAAATCATGTCAGAAATAAGGAAAATATCTTTGTTATACTATATGATTATAAGAAAAATTGTACGACACAATGGAATATACTTAGAACAGGAAAGAGTAAGACATTTTACCTAAAATAATATATTTAAAATAGGAAAGAATCACTAAACTTACCTAAAACAATATATTTAAAATAAGAAAGAATAAAAAAAGTTACCTAAACAATCGTTCAGGGTAATAACAGAAGGGAATAACTTACATTGAATGACCCAAAAAACTAAGGTTTCTAGGCACCAATAAGATTTTTTCACATTATCAAATATTAAATACATTAAAATATTATTATACACTCCTTCATAAAGAAATTATTTTATCAACCCTTCCCACCACATTATTCATAGTCCCTTCTCAATTACTTAATTACATTTCAACAAATATTTCCATGTCATTAACATATAACTTTGGTAATTTTTACCTTGAACCCAAACCTTAAACCTTGAAACTATAATCCTGAGCCTTATAACCAAAACCAAAACCAAAATCCCAAATCCTAAACTTATAATCCTAAACCCGAAACTCATAATCTGTAATCACTAATCATAAAATATTGAACCTAAACTTATAACCTCGAACCCTTGAACCCTAAACTTGAACCTTAAATTTCGAACCCAAACCTTTAATCTTGAGGTTTTTCGTTCAAGGTTAAGAGTTCGGGGTTCATGGTAAAATAATTAAAAAGTTATGTGTCAATGACATGGAAAGAATTGCACAAATTTTTTTTTTAAATTTGTTGCACGAAAATAAACTATTAACTTATGGGAAAAACCAAAATGAATAAAATTTGAGATAAAGAATAAATGTTTGTTTATAATTTAAAAAATTAGTTATTTTAATTAATTTAATGAAAGATAAATTAAGTTGGAGAATATATTAAATATAGATCAGTGTATAATAATAATTTGTTATCTTTAAAATTGAATGACGTGATACTATTTTATTGGTGCCAAAAAACTATGCTTTTTAGAATCATCCTAATATAACTTATTCCCATAATATAAGTAAGAAACTATGTTTTTTTTACCCTTTCAAAATGAGACATGTTTTGGACAAATAATGGCATCCAAACAAGACATAACTTATGTGAAAAGTATTGTTAATGCCATAATATTTTAAACCTTGTGTTGAATAACTTTCATAAAATCTTCTTTGAAGTTAAACTAGCTTCCAATAATAAATTTGTTATTAATTTAAGTGTTAATTTACTAGTAGGAAATAGTTTACAAAAAATAATTTTTGAAATCCTAAATTATTTTACTATTTGTATGAATTATATGAAATAAGTTTTACCACTTTTTATTTTTTTAAAAATATATGAATTGATGTAGAAAAGTTTAGTATGATACATAAGAGATCAATTTTTTTTTCTCCTCATCATATCCAGCCCTAAACTTACTGATATTAAAGCTAGAGCTAATTTTTCTCTGATTTAAATTAAAGATTATAAGGCTGGTTTTGCTTAGGTGGAACTTGGAGACATTATAAACATTACACGTTGTTGAGGGAGATTTTGTGTCTATTGAAGAGAACACTCTCAATCTTTCTAATTTCTCAAATGGTGTGGTGTTAAGAAATAGTTTTATGAAGTTCAAATTGTGAAGGAGAATGGATTGTTTGTCATTAACATCAAGAAATGTCAATAAGGTAGTTCCTGATGGAATTTGAAGGAATGGTTCGTTGAGATAGATTATTGGTCTTGTTTCACCTTTCTAAAGTATAGAACTACACAGGTAGTGATTTTCGGTATTCCCTTAGAAGCTTGGAACTACAAAACATTCCAAACCATTGCTAGAGTGTGGGGTGGTGTTCTTCTAATGGAAAGTAACCCTCTGAAATTTTAGGATTTATGGAAAACAACAATGTTGAACACTAGAAACCAACTTAAGAAGATTGTGAATATAATTCCTCTAAATTTCGATGGAATGCAACACCTAGTTAGAGTTACAAAGTTACTTGAAGGGAATAATTTCTACTTTAAGAGTAAAGGCTACTACATCAATCTATATAACAACTAGGTGGGGGGCTTTCTCCTGAAGTTAGCGAGAGAGAGTAGGTAGAATATGTTAAAAAATAAGTTGAAAGAGAAACCTTACGTTGCTAAAGAAGTAGTAGGATTAGACTTGTACATGTTGTTGCAAGGTTCTATCATTTGATATTGTTCTTTGGGGATATATGCGTTCTCGTATTTGGAGAAATCCAGGTTCCACATTGTCAATGTTCTCATACTATTTATATCTCATTAGCTGAAGCAGGTGGTTCTTCTACATTCAATTGTTCAATTCCCTCCTAAGTCAATGCCTGCAAAAGTTGAAATGTCAATATAATAATGACATGGGAAGAAACTTTCAACCCTCAAAAGGATCATCACTGAGGAAAATTTAAAATTTTTATGTAAATAAATAAGGGAGGCGAACTTGTTTTGGGTTTAGAGTTTATCAAATAACACACTTACTAGCAAATGTTCAAGTAATCTAGTTTGGTCTACGTTCTTCTTTATGTTCTTTGTACACACAAAGTAAATGCCTTTCGATTCATACCGTTCTAGCTTGACTATTGATCGAAAATGAAGATGCAATTCTTTGCGATAGAAGGTCTACAATAATGAGATATTATTAGACAACATTGATAAACGAGATATATTTTTGCAAAAGGATAGATTGGAAGAGTTGTAAAATTCATTTAATTGACATGTAAAAGATTCAAGATAACCATAATTATAGCATAAAATATCTACAAAAGATGGCAGTTAACAGAGTTATCTGTTCAATTTCTAAGGATTGTTACTGCTCTTTAAATTAGGTTCTCACCCTATTATTTCTTCTCTTTGGTGGTTCAACTTGAGGTTCAAGAAGCTTGAGAGAAACTAGGGGTGTTGTTTCTGCCTTTATAAATTTTAAACCATTTGGTAAATCATGTTAGAAATATGGAAAATATCTTTGTTATACTATATGATTATAAGAAAAATTGTACGACACATTGGAATATACTCAGAACAGGAAAGAGTAAGAAATTTTACCTAATATAATATATTTAAAATAGGAAAGAATCACTAAACTTACCTAAAACAATATATTTGGAATAAGAAAGAATCAGAAAAGTTACCTAAACAATCATTCAGGGTAATAACAGAAGGGAATAACTTACATAGAATGACCGAAAAAACTAAGGTTTCTAGGCACCAATAAGATTTTTTCACATTAACAAATATTAAATACATGAAAATATTACTATACACTCCTCCATAAAGAAATTATTTTATCGACCCTTCCCACCACATTATTTATAGTCCCTTCTCAATTTCTTAATTACATTTCAACAAATATTTCCATGTCATTAACATATAATTTGTGTAATTTTTATCTTGAACCCCAAACCTTAAACCCTCAAACTATAATCCTGACCCCTAAAACCAAAACCAAAACCAAAACCCCAAATCCCATACTCATAACCCTAAAACCATGAACTCAAACCCTAAACCCCAAATTCATAATCTATAACCACAAGTCAAATAATATTGAATCCCAAATTTATAACCTCAAACCCTTGAACCTTAAATCTTGAACCCAAACCTTTAATCTTGAGGTTTTCGGATCAAGGTTAAGTGTTCGGGGTTCATGGTAAAATAATTAAAAAAATTATGTGTCAATAACATGGAAAAATCTGCCCAAAAAATTATTTTTTTTAAATTTGTTGCACAAAAATAAAAAAAAACTATTAACTTATGGGAAAAACAAAATGAATAAAATTTGAGAAAAAGAACAAATATTTGTTTATAATTTTAAAAAAGTAGTTATTTTAAGTAATTTAATGCAAGATAAATTAAGTTGGAGAAGATATTAGATATAGATTAGTGTATAATAATAATTTGTTATCATTAAAATTGAATGACGTGACACTATTTTATTAGTGCCAAAAAACTATGCTTTTTAGAATCATCCTAATATAATTTATTCCCATAATATAAGTAAGAAACTATATATTTTTTACCCTTTCAAAATGAGACATGTTTTGGAAAAATAATGGCATCCAAACAAGACATAACTTATGTGAAATGTATTGTTAATGCAATAATATTATAATATTGTGTTGAATAACTTTCATAAAATCTTCTTTGAAGTTAAACTAGCTTCCAATAATAAATTTGTTATTAATTTAAGTGTTGATTTACAAAAAATAATTTTGGTATGAAGTGTACGAAATAAGTTTTACCACTTTTTATTTTAAAAAATATTATGAACTGATGTAGAAAATTTAGTATTAAACATAAGGGTCATTTTTTTTCTCCTTATCATCTCTAGCCATACACTTGTTGATATTAAAGCTAGAGCCAATTTTTCTCTTGTTTAAATTACAGATTATAAGGCTGCTTTTGCATAGGTGGAACTTGAAGACATTATAGACATTACACGTCATTGAGGGAGATTTTATCTTTATGGAAGAAAACACTCTTAATCTTTCTAATTTCTCTAATCGTGTGGCGTTAAGAAATAGTTTTATGAAGCTAAAATTGTGAAGGAGAATGGAGTGTTTGACATTAATGTCAAGAAAATGTCAATGAGGTAGTTCCTCATCGAATTTAAAGGAATGGTTCATTGAGATAGATTATTGGTCTTTTTTCACCTTTCTCAAGCATAGAACTACACAGGTATCGATTTTTGGTATTCCTTTAGAAGCTTGGAACTACAAAACATTCCAAAACATTGCTAGAGTGTGGAGTAGTCCTTTGTTAATGGAAAGTAACCCTCTCAAATTTTAGGAATTTTGGAAAACAACAATGATTACCACTAGAAACCAACTTAAAAAGATTGTTAATATAATTCCTCTAAATTACGGTGAAATACAACACCTAGTTAGAGTTACAAAGTTACCTAAAGGGAATAATTTCTACTTTAAGTGTAAAGGCTACTACATCAATCTATATAACAGCTAGGTGGGGGACTTTCTCCTGAAGTTAGCGAGAGAGAGTAGGTAGAATTTGCTAGAAAATAAGTTGAAAGAGAAACCTTTTGTTGCTAAAGAAGTAGCAGGATTAGGCATGTACATGTTGTTGCAAGGTTCTATCATTTGATATTGTTCTTTGGGGATACGCATTCTCGTGTTTGGAGAAATCAAGGTTCCACATTATCAATGTTCTCATACTTTTTTTATCTCACTAGCTAAAGCAGGTGGTTCTTCTATATTCAATTACTTAATTCCCTTATAAGTCAATGCCTGCAAAAGTTGAAATGCCAATATAATAATGACATGGGAAGAAACTTTCAACCCCCAAAAGGATCATTACTAAGGAAAATTAAATTTTTTATGTAAATAAATATGAGAGGTGAACTTGTTTTAGGTTTAGAGTTCATCAAATAACACACTTACTAGCAAGTGTTCATCTAATCTAGTTTGGTCTTCGTTCTCCTTTATCTTCTTTGTACACACAAAGTAAATGCCTTTCGATTCATACCTTTCTAGCTTAGCTATTGAACGAAAATGAAGATGCAATTCTTTATAATAGGAGGTCTGCAATAATAAGATATTATTAGACAACATTGATAAGCGAGATATAATTTTGAGAAAAGATAGATTGGAAGAGTTGTAAAATTCATTTAATTGACATGTAAAACATTCAAGATAACCATAATTTTAACATAAAGTATCTACAAAAAATGGTAGTTAATAGATTATCTTTTCAATTTCTAAGGTGTGTTGCTGCTCTTTAAATTAGGTTCTCACCCATTCTTTCTTCTCTTTGGTGGTTGGACTTAAGTTTCATGAAGCTCGAGAGAGTCCAAGGGTGTTGTTTCTGCGTTTATAAATTTTAAACCATTTGGTAAACCAAGTCAGGAATAAGGAAATTATGTTTGTTATACTATATGATTATAAGAAAAATTGTATGACACATTGGAATATACTTAGAGCAAGAAGGAGTAAGAAATTTTTCCCAAAATAATATATTTAAAATAGGAAAGAATCACTTAACTTACCTAAAATAATATATTTAAAATAAAAAAGAATCAGAAAAGTTACCTAAACAATCATTCAGGGTAATAACAGAAAGGAATAACTTGCATAGAATGACCTAAAAATCTAAGGTTTGTAGGCACCAATAAGATTTTTTCACCTTATCAAATATTAAAAACATGAAAATATTATTATACACTCCTCTATAAAGAAATTATTTTATCGACCCTTCCAACCACATTAGTCATAGTCCCTTTTTAATTACTTAATTACATTTCAACAAATATTTCCATGTCATTAACATATAATTTTGGTAATTTTTAACTTGAACCCCAAACCTTAAACCTTGAAACTATAATCCCTACCTTTAAGACCAAAACAAAAATCCCAAATCTCAAACTCATAATCCTAAAATCATGAACTCAAACCTTAAACCCCAAATTCATAATCTATAATCACAAATCATAAAATATTAAACCTCGAACTTATAACCTCGAACCCTTGAACCCTAAACTTGAACCTTAAATCTCGAACCCAAACCTGTAATCTTGAGGTTTTCGGTTCAAGGTTAAGGTTCGGGGTTCATGGTAAAATAATTAAAAAAAATTATGTGTCAATGACATGGAAAGAATTGCACAAAAATGAATTTTTTTTTAAATTTATTGCAAAAAAATAAAAAAACTATTAACTTATGGGAAAAAAAATGAATAAAATTTGAAAAAAAGAACAAATGTTTGTTTATAATTTAAAAAAATTAGTTATTTTAAGTATTTTAATAAAAGATAAATTAAGTTAGAGAAGATATTAGATATAGATCAATGTATAATAATAATTTGTTATCTTTAAAATTGAATTATGTGACACTAATTTATTGGTGGCTAAAAACTATGCTTTTTAGAATCATCCTAATATAATTTATTCCCATAATATAAGTAAGAAACTATGTTTTTTTTACCCTTTCAAAATGAGACATGTTTTGGACAAATAATGGCATCCAAACAAAACATAACTTATGTGAAATGTATTGTTAATGCCATAATATTATAAACCTTGTCTTGAATAACTTTCATAAAATCTTCTTTGAAGTTAAACTAGCTTCCAATAATAAATTTGTTATTAATTTAAGTGTTGATTTACTAGTAGGCAATAGCTCACAAAAAATAATTTTTGAAATCGTAAATTATTTTACTATTTCTAAGAATTGTACGAAATAAGTTTTACCACTTTTTCTTATTTTAAAAATATATGAATTGATGTAGAAAATTTTAGTATGATACATAAGAGATAAATTTTTTTTCTCCTCATCATCTCTTGCCCTAAACTTATTGATATTAAAGTTAGAGCTAATTTTTCTCTTGTTTAAATTAGAGATAATAAGGCTTCTTTTGCATAGGTGGAACTTGGAGACATTATAAACACTACATGTCGTTGTGGGAGATTTTCTGTCTATGGAAGAGAACACTCTCAATCTTTCTAATTTCTCAAATGGTGTGGTGTTAAGAAATAGTTTTATGATGTTGAAATTGCGAAGGAGAATGGATTGTTTGACATTAATGTCAAGAAATGTCAATAAGGTAGTTCTTGATGGAATTTGAAGGAAGGGTTCGTTGAGATAGATTATTGGTCTTCTTTCACCTTTCTCAAGCATAGAATTACATAGGTAGTGATTTTTGGTATTCCCTATGAAGCTTGGAACTACAAAACATTCCAAAACATTGCTAGAGTGTGGGACGGTCTTCTATCAATGGAAAGTAACCCTCTCAAATTTTAGGATTTGTGGAAAACAATAACGCTCACTACTAGAAACCAACTTAAGAAGATTGTGAATATAATTCCTCTAAATTTTGATGGAATGCAATACCTAGATAGAGTTATAAAGTTACTTGAAGGGAATAATTTCTACTTTAAATGTAAAGGCTACTACATCAATCTATATAACAGTTAGGTGGGGGGCTTTCTCCTGATGTTAGCGAGAGAGAGTAGGTAGAATATGCTAAAACATAAGTTGGAAGAGAAACCTTATGTTGCTAAAGAAGTGGCAGGATTAGGCATGTAGATGTTGTTTCAAGGTTCTATCATTTGATATTGTTATTTGGGGATACGTGTTCTCGTCTTTGGAGAAATCCAGGTTCTACATTGTCAATGTTCTCATACTATTTTTATCTCATTAGTTGAAGTAGGTGGTTCTTCTACATTCAATTGTTAAGTTTCGTCATAAGTCAATGCCTACAAAAGTTTGAAATGCCAATATAATAATGACATGGGAAGAAACTTTCAACCCTCTAAAGAATCATCACTAATGAAAGTTTAAAATTTTTATGTAAAGAAATATGAGAGGTGAACTTGTTTTGGGTTTAGAGTTTATCAAATAACACACTTACTAGAAAATGTTCAAGTAATCTAGTTTGGTCTTCATTCTCCTTTATTTTCTTTGTACACACAAAGTAAATGCCTTTCGATTCATACCTTTCTAGCTTAGCTATTGATCGAAAATGAAGATGCTATTCTTTGCGATAGAAGGTCGGCAATAATGAGATATTATTAGACAACATTGATAAACGAGATATATTTTTGCGAAAGGATAGATTGGAAGAGTTGTAAAATTCATTTAATTGACATGTAAAACATTCAAGATAACCATAATTATAACATAAAATATCTACAAAAAATGGCAGTTAATAGAGTTATTTGTTCAATCGCTAAGGTGTGTTGCTGCTCTTTAAATTAGGTTCTCACTCTATTCATTCTTCTCTTTGGTGGTTGGACTTGAGTTTCAAGAAGCTTGAGAGAAACTAGGGGTGTTGTTTCTGCATTTATAAATTTTAAACCATTTGGTAAATTATGTCTAAAATAAGGAAAATATCTTTGTTATACTATATGATTATGAGAAAAATTGTACGACAAATTGGAATATACTTAAAACAGGAAAGAGTAAGAAATTTTACCTAAAGTAATATATTTAAAATAGGAAAGAATCATTAAACTTACCTAAAACAATATATTTAAAATAAGAAAGAATTAGAAAAGTTACCTAAATAATCGTTCAGGGTAATAACAGAAGGGAATAACTGATAAGTGTTTCATTTGATTACTATTTTATCCTTAATAATTAGTTAATGTTGCTGATATGGACATTTTTGTGCGTTTTCTATGCAGGACTTCAATTCTAGAAATTGCACTTAGAAGAAAAAGTTTTGCAGTTTTATTTTCTGGAAGCAAGGCTAGGCTAGTGGGCATGACTTTGGGCATGAGAGTCTGATGTGACATCTAGTCAGTAGCTTCTAGAAGATCCAGTCAGTAGCTTTCAAAAGGTCTAGTCAGCAAGGATGGACGAGCGGATCAGTTGCATTTTAAATTCAAAATTAGAAATTATCTTTTGTTTTTATGATTTAATTTAAATATTTTCAAGAATTATCTTTTATTTTTTTAGGTTATTTTTAGGGTTTTACAGAACTATAAATACCCCCTTGGGGTAAGCTAGAAAGACATCTCATTATTAGTTTTATTCTTTCTTTGTAAAGTTCTATAAAAATTCTCTTTTTCTCAATTCTGATCGTGAGGATTGAAAAGCACTTTATATCTTCAGATATATTTCTCAATTTTCTGCAAACTTGGATTGACAATCGGCCTTTCCTTTTAAAATCCTTACACTTTCAAATTCAAAAAGGGCCCGTTGGTTTGAAGGTTGTTTAGATTTATAGTTGGGAGGAAGGATCAGCTTGTAACACATTCGACTTCCTGTGATCACACTTAGTGGCGGTTCGCTAAGGGAAATTGAGATCGGATTCGATTCTCATTGAGACAACATAGTCCGAGTCGGGTTTTTCCAGATTTTAAATTGTTTTATTCTAATGGCGATAGTCGTGGTTAGTCTAGCCAACTAAAATTCAAAAATTGATTTTGGATTTTCAGTTTACTAGAGAGAAAAACAAATTATAAGGGTTGGGCCTTGTAGACTGTAACCGACATTTATCCGGAGTAAAATCTTATTAGATGATCGGTTGGAAATGAGTCAAAGTGAAGCCAGAGGCTGATACTTAATCTGAGTTTCTTCTTAAATTTACTTTCGTTAAATTTTTAGATTTAAATTTTTATTTCTTCATTTTACTTTAATTAAACTCTTTCGATTAAAACCCCTCATTTTTATCCCATTTCACCTAAATCAATAACTAAAAGCTTTCTACATCAAAATTTCCTTAGTCCCTATGGATCGACCCTTCTTTTCTTTATACGCTATTTAATTATTTCTTTTGAGATTAAGGATAATTATTTTGATAGTTTACAATACTTGTCAAATTGGCGCCGTTGCCGGGGACTTTGGCAAAGTTATTGATAAAAGTTTTTGTTTTTGATTTATGACCAGGAACAACCAGGGAGAACTAGTAGATTTCGACCCGAAGATAGAAGCACGAGCTCATACAACCCACGCACAAACACTTCGAGAGAAAAAGAGACGACAACAACAAGAACATCAATGTCAAACAAATCCCCAACCGAGTCTAGAAACACCCTCTGATGCTGAAACACACTTTAAGTGTGATAACGAAGGACTAGTTCTGATGGCAGACAACGAACAAACCATTCAAGAACTTGCCGCAGCACCTACTAACCAACCATCTTTATGTATCATATTTCCTAATGGAGATACACCTTTCGTGCTAAAAACTGGTTTGATCCATCTTCTACCAACTTTCCATGGTTTGCCTAGTGAAAATCCGCATAAACACCTCAAAGAATTTCATATGGTTTGTTTGAGCACAAAACCACAGGGAGTATCCAAGGACCAAATCAAACTCCGAGCTTTTCCTTTTTCCTTAGTTGATTTGGTTGAATATTGGTTATTTGATTTACCTCTAAATTTGATTAATGCATGGGCTAACATGAGTCAACTTTTTCTTGTCAGGTTCTTCCCTGCAGCTAAGGCGAGCGAACTAAGGTGAAGCATCCTTGGAATCCGCCAAAAAGATAGAGAGTCACTTTATGACTACTGGAAGCGATATAAGAAACTCTACGCTAGTTGCCCCCAATACGAATTGAGTGAACAAACTCGTCTTCAATATTTCTACGAAGGTTTGCTTCCTTTGGAGATGAAGATCGTCGATGCTGCTAGTGGAGGAGCCCTTGTGAACATAACTCCTAATGCGGCTAGAACCTTGATTTCCACTATGGTCGCCAACTCCCAACAGTATTGCCCTCTTAGTGAACACTCTCGACGGGTTTACAAGATAAGTACATCTACTTTAGAAAGTAAAATCGATAAATTAACTGATGTGATTAATTCTCTTATTTCAGGAAAAATTGGTACAACCAGATTATGCGGAATGTGCACATTACCTGACCATCTAACGGACAACTGCCCAATGATACAAGACGATATCGAAGCCCAAGTTAATGTAGTGGGAAATTTCCTAGGCCCTCCCTAAAGGCCTTATAACCCCCACGCCAACACTTACAATCCCGGGTGGAGGGACCATTCGAACTTGAGCTATGGGAAAAGTCAAAGACTGAATCAAGCCTATCAACCGAGGCCTTCTCATCCTCAGCCATATCAACCATCGAAGTCTTCCTTGGAATCCATTGTTGAAAGGTTAGCTTTGTCCCAAGAAAAGTTCTAGAATAGAACCGAGGTTCGTCTACAAGAATTAGAGAAGCAAATGAGCCAAATGGCTCAGACAGTAGGATGACTCAAGTCCCAAGGCAAATTGCATTCTCAAACGGAGTCAAATCCAAAAGAAAATGTTAGTGCACCCAAAAGAAAGATAAAGAGAAAGCATCGTCTCCCACCATACAAGATACTCCGACATCATCTTCCACTCCCTCTCCTTACGTCGTTCCGCCTCCCTTTCCATCAAGGCTGGTAAAACGAGATAAGCAAGCTGAAGAAAGGGAAATTTTAGATATATTCCAGAAAGTGGAAATTAATATTCCACTTATTGAAGTAATCAAAAAGGTACCAAGGTATGCCAAGTTCCTAAAAGATCTATGCACAAATAAAAGGCGACTTACCGGAATAGAGAAGGTGAATTTGGGAGAGCACGTCTCGGCCGTTTTTTAATGAAAGCTTCCACCGAAGTTGAAGGACCAAGGTATGTTTGCTATTCCTTGTAAAATCAGTAAGATTGGAATTAAACGTGCAATGTGTGATTTAGACACTTCTATAAATGTTATGCCTCTTTCTTTGTACAACTCACTCTCTGCTGAGCCTTTGAAGGATATGAAAGTGACAATACAGCTGGCTGACCGGTCCGTGATATACCCAGAAAGACTCCTCGAGAACATCTTAGTAAAGTTAAACGAACTTATTTTTCCAGCGGATTTTTTTGTCATCGACATGGAAAGCGACCGATCAAACACTTCTTCAGAAATCCTTCTCTGACATCCCTTTCTTAGTACAACACATACAAAAATAGATGTGAGAAGCGAAATTCTTACAATGGAATTCGACGGTGAGGTTGTTAAATTTGATGTTTATAAAGCAATGCGATATCCAGATAATGTCGCTAGTATAAATTTTATTGATATTATTGAGCCTACCGTTGAAGAGTTTATAGAATCTAACTTTGTTAATAATTTGTGCAGGGAATCAGAGGACTTTGAAAAGGAAATCAGGGAGTTTGAGAAAAAAATTTCAATTGATTATGATTCATGTCTTATTCCCTCAGACTCAAAAATTTTACCTTCCATTTTGTAGGCCCCTCAAATCGACTTGAAGCAATTGTTGGAACACTTAAAATACATGTTTTTGGGAGAAAACAAAACTTTACCGATAATTATCTCAAATAAGTTGTCAAAAGAAGAGGAAGCTGACTTGGTGATAGTGTTGCGCACGTATAAAGAGGCCATTGGCTGGACCTTATACTCTGAGATTAGATGTAGCACATACTATGAGCTGGTTTTTGAATTTTATGTTACATTTACTTTTCTACAAAATCGAGTTGTTACTGTAAATTCGCCTGATGTTATTTCTTTTCGATTGATGGGACAGTACTTTAGTATGTTGGTTAAGAATTTCAATTTTTCTATGGGATTCATGTCAGACGTCAAGAATCCTAGTTATTTAACTGCTTTACTTAAGATTCTGTAGGATTTTAATACCAACCTTGCTTATGAGGGACTCACTAGCTCGGCGGGTAGAACGTTAAATGCTCGTACAATGAAAGGATGTCACATACACGACCCCGTGCTTCGCTACATTCACCGGTTCCTAGCATACAACTACTTTGGACGTAACGATACTACATCATGCTTAAGAAAGGTTGAACTATTCTTTTTGTGGTGTATGCAAACTGATATTAAGGTAAATTTTGGCTTTTGGTTCGCGCACGCTTTCAAACGTGTTGTGCGCTCCGATCGCCCACTCATTCTCGGGCTTTATATTACATACCTTGCATCTCGTCTTTTTCCATTGACATTTGACACTAGGCAGTTTACTCATGCTTTCGTAATGAATGCTTTAGATGCATGATGTTTGGACACAATGGGATTTCTAGTCGGCACCCCGACGCACCCTATATCATTCCACCCGGTACCATTACACCTCGTAATGAGTGAGTATTCCTTCGGAGGACAGTGCCTCAATCGACACCAGTAAAGAACTCCTAATTGGACGTCCATGTTAAGATCCACGAAGTGCATAATCGACTCGACTCCATTGAAACCAACCTTGCCGAGATTCTATCTTACCTTCGCCCGGGCACATCTTGATGTGTCCGCGGTCGCGATCGTCAGTAAACACGAGGAGTATCTCTATTCCCTCTCTTGTGCTTTCATTTACATATTGGGACAATATGATTTAAGTGAGGCGTTAGAATTTGCATCAAATTTTTATCTTGCTTATTCGATTGGTTGAAATTGAGTTTTTCTTAATTGTAATATGTTAGAATTTCTTGTTGCTTATCCTATGTTTCACTTTATCTCTTTGATTTCCTTATGACTTGTGATCTTGCTTTTGTTGGAATTTAGGATGCATGATAGATAATGGGCATGACTAGATATTTTCAATAAAATTTTACTTGACATTCCATATATTTGTTAATTGTCATGTTGCTTGACTTAGTACACGTTCCACCTTTTCATGAGTTTTTTTGAGCCTTACGAGCATATACCTTCATTCTTTATCTTTATTTCATTGAGTGTGCCGAACTAATTCTCAACATTCTAGAACTTGTAGTGAAATACTTGTCGAGATTACATGCTTGAATATGATGCTTTAATATGATAGGGGCACTTAGGATTAACCACTTCTCTACCCAAAATTGTCTTCCCACTCATTTCCCCTAGTTAGCCACTTTTGAGTCTATTCCCAATCTTTGTTTTCACCACATTTACAAAACCCGAGCCTTTTCGTATTTTCATCCCTCTTTTTCATACCCTTGTCGAGACAAAAGAAGATTTGTTCCACAAAAAAATAAGATTTGTTCCACCAAAAAATAAGGAAAAGAGAGAACAAAGAAGAAAAAATTAGAAAATAAGAACAAAAAAAAAAAAAAGAAAACTGTTCATACGAACAGCAAAAAAAAAGAAAAAAAGCAAAAGTTTCGAAAAGAAGAAAAAAAAGGAGAAAAAGAAGAAAAAAATGGTTGCTTAAACTTCTTTGCTTGCCTCATTATATTGGTTTGATTCGTGGCTTGAACTTCAACATTTTGCATCTTTTGTCTTGGCATTTTACCACACATTTTTTGCCTTTTCCTTACCCTACCTAAGACCCGTTACAACCCTGTTTAAAGGCCCCTTGATTTTTGCATCATGTTTGATTTTTAGTAGTGGAGATTGGATTTAGTTATAGGCTTATGGTAATGTTTTGATTAGTTCTGGCTTGTGTGATTCTTTAACCCAAACACTTTGAGCAGAACGAGTGAATCCTTGTGAAGGTATTAAGTTTTGCTTCATTGAAATTGACATGTTATTGGAATGTCTTGCTTTGTTCAAAATTGTTCCTAGTTATGCATTTACTTGATTGTCTCTTGATTTCAATAATTATTTCGATCTTGGGTCATTTGGTTATCTTAGATGCATTGTGAAATGAAGGATGAAACTTGAATTTTGATGTATTAGTTGAGAAATGCTTGAGGACAAGCATTGAATAAGTAAGGGGGAATTTGATAAGTGTTTCATTTGATTACTATTTTATCCTTAATTACTCCTTAATAATTAGTTCATGTTACTGATATAGACGTTTTTGTGTGTTTTCTATGCAGGACTTAAATTCTAGAAATTGCACTTAGAAGGCAAAGTTTTGTAGTTTTATTTTTTGGAATCAAGGCTAGGTAGTCGGCATGACTTTGGGCATGAGAGTCTGACATGGCATCCAGTCAGCAGCTTCTAGAAGATCTAGTCAGCAGCTTTTAGAAGGTCTAGTCAGCAAGGATGGACGACCGGATCAGCTGCATTTTAAATTAAAAATTAGAAATTATCTTTTGTTTTGATAATTTATTTTTAATATTTTTAATAATTATCTTTTATTATTTTTAGGTTATTTTTAGAGTTTTGAAGAACTATAAATACCCCCCTTGGGGTAAGCTAGAAAGACATCTCATTATTAGTTTTATTCTTACTTTCTAACGTTCTATAAAAATTCTCTTTTTCTCAATTCCGATCGTGAGGATTGAAAAGCACTTTATATCTTCAAATAAATTTCTCAATTTTCTATGTTTGGCAATAGGCCTTTCCTTTTAAAGTCCCTACACTTTCAAATTCAAAAAGGGCCCATTGGTTTGAAGGTTGTTTCGATTTATAGTTGGGAGGAAGGATCGGCTTGTAACACATTCGACTTCTTGTGAACACACTTAGCGGCGGTCCGCTAAGGGAAATTGAGATCGAATTCGATTCTCATTGAGACAACGTAGTCCGAGTTAGATTTTTCCTGATTTTAAACTATTTTATTCTAACGGCGATAGTCGTGGTTAGTCTAGCCAGAAAACTGAAATTCAAAAATTAATTTTGGATTTTCGGTTTACCAGAGAGAAAAACAAGTTACAAGCATTGGGCCTTTTAGACTGTAACCGAAATTTATCTGGAGTAAAATATTATTCGATGATCGGTTGAAAATGAGTCAAAGTGAAACCTGAGGCTGATACTTAAAATGAGTTTCTTCTCAAATTTACTTTCGTTAAATTTTTAGATTTAAATTTCTATTTCTTCATTTTACTTTAATTAAATTCTTTTGATTAAAACCCCCCATATTTATCCCATTTCGCCTAAATTAAGAACTAAAAGCTTTCTACATCAGAATTTCCTAAGTTCCTGTGGATCGACCCTTCTTCTCTTTACTACGCTATTTAATTATTTCTTTTGAGATTAAGGATAATTATTTTGATAGTTTTATTTTCTGGAATCAAGGCTGGGCTAGTGGGCATGACTTTGGGCATGAGAGTCTGCCGTGGCGTCCAGTTAGCAACTTCTAGAAGGTCTAGTCAACAAGGAAGGACGAGTGGATCAGCTGCGTTTTAAATTCAAAATTAGAATTTATCTTTTGTTTTTAGGATTTAATTTAAATATTTTTAAGAATTATCTTTTATTATTTTTAAGTTATTTTTAGGGTTTTGGAGAACTATAAATACCCCCCTGGGGTAAGCTAGAAAACCATCCCTCAGTATTTGTTTTATTCTTGTTTTTTAAATTCTATAAAATTTTCTTTTTTTTTATATTTCATTTTTAAGTTTTTATTTTCTTAAAAAATATTGAGTATGATTTCTTCCATAATCATGCTCAGCTAATTTTTCAAAAAGTCAAAGGCTAAAGAAACGACTAAACTTACCTAAAACAATATATTTAAAATAAGAAAGAATCAAAAAATTTACCGGAACAATCGTTCAAGGTAATAACAGAAGGGAATAACTTACATAGAATGATCCAAAAAATTAAGGTTTCTAGGCACCAATAAGATTTTTTCACATTATCAAATATTAAATACATTAAAATATTATTATACACTCCTTCATAAAGAAATTATTTTATCGACCCTTCCCACCACACTATTCATAGTCCCTTCTCAATTACTTAACTACATTTCAACAAATATTTTCATGTCATTAACATATAATTTTGGTAATTTTTACCTTGAACCCCAAACCTTAAACCTTAAAACTATAATCCCAACCCTTAAAACCAAAACCAAAACCAAAACCAAAATCCCAAATCCCAAACTCATAACCCTAAAATCATAAACTCAAACCCTAAACCCCAAACTCATAATCTATAACCACAAATAATAAAATATTAAACCTCGAGCTTGTAACCTCGAACCCTTGAACCCTAAACTTGAACCTTGAATCTCGAATCCAAACCTTTAATCATGAGGTTTTTGGTTCAAGCTTAAGAGTTCGAGGGTCATGGTAAAATAATTACAAAAATTATGTGTCAATGACATGGAAAGAATTGCACAAAAATTATATTTTTTAAATTGGTTGCACAAAAATAAAAAAAAACTATTAACTTATGGGAAAAAACAAAATGAATAAAATTTGAAAAAAGAAGAAGAAATATTCGTTTATAATTTAAAAAAATAGTTATTTTAAGTGATTTAATGAAAGATAAATTATGTTGGAAAATATATTAGATATAGATCAGTGTATAAAAATAATTTGTTATCTTTAAAATTGAATGACGTGACACTATTTTATTGGTGCCTAAAAACTATGCTTTTTAGAATCATCCTAATAAAATTTATTCCCATAATATAAGAAAGAAACTATGTATTTTTTACCCTTTCAAAATGAGACATGTTTTGGACAAATAATGGCATCCAAACAAGACAAAACTTATGTGAAATGTATTGTTAATGCCATAATATTATAAACATTGTGTTGAATAACTTTCATAAAATCTTCTTCGAAGTTAAATTAGCTTCCAATAATAAATTTGTTATTAATTTAAGTGTTGATTTACAAGTAGGCAATAGCTTACAAAAAATAATTTTTGAAATCCTAAATTATTTTACTATTTGTATGAATTGTACGAAATAAGTTTTACCACTTTTTATTTTTTTTTAAATACTTGAATTGATGTAGAAAAGTTTAGTATGAAACATAAGAGATCAATTTTTTTTTCTCCTCATCATCTCTAGCCCTAAACTTATTGATATTAAAGCTAAAGCTAATTTTTCTCTTATTTAAATTAGAGATTATAAGGCTGCTTTTGCTTGGGTGGAATTTGAAGACGTTATAAACATTACACATCGTTGAGGGAGATTTTGTGTCCATGGAAGAGAACACTCTCAATCTTTTTATTTCTCAAATGGTGTGGTGTTAAGAAATAGTTTTGAGAAGTTGAAATTGCGAAGGAGAATGGATTGTTTGACATTAACGTCAAGAAATGTCAATAAGGTAGTTCCTTATGGAATTTGAAGGAATGGTTTGTTGAGATAGATTATTGGTCTTGTTTCACCTTTCTCAAGCATAGAACTACATAGGTAGTGATTTTTGGTATTCCCTTAGAAGCTTGGAACTACAAAACATTACAAAACATTGCTAGAGTGTGGGGTGGTCTTCTGTCAATGGAAACTAGCCCTCTCAAATTTTAGGATTTATGGAAAACAACAATGCTCACCACTAGAAGCCAACTTAAGAAGATTTTTAAACCATGATTTTTAAACCATTTGGTAATTGTTAAGAATATTTTCACCACTAGAAGCCAACTTAAGAAGATTTTCACCACTAGAGCAACAAGGGGTGTTGTTTTTGCGTTGATAATTTTTAAACCATTTGGTAAATCATGTCAAAAATAAGGAAAATATCTTTGTTATACAATATATTATAAAAAGAATTGTACGACACGTTGGAATATACTTAGAACAGGAAAGAGTAAGAAATTTTACCTAAAACAATATATTTAAAATAGGAAAGAATCATTAAACTTACCTAAATCAATATATTTAAAACAAGAAAGAATCAAAAAGGTTACCTAAACAATCGTTCAGGGTAATAACAAAAGGGAACAACTTACATAGGATGGCCCAAAAAACTAAGGTTTTTACGCACCAACAAGATTTTTTCACATTATCAAATATTAAATATATGAAAATATTATTATACAGTCATCCATAAAGAAATTATTTTATCAACCCTTCCTACCACATTATTCTTGGTCACTTTTCAATTATTTAATTACATTTCAACAAATATTTCTTTGTCATTGACATATAATATTGGTAATTTTCACCCTTAACCCTAAACCTTAAACCTAAAACCAAAACCAAAATGCTAAAACCAAAATCCTAATCTCGAACCCTAAAACCATAAACTCAAACCATAAACCTCAAACTCATAATGTATAACTTCAAACCCTAAAATATTGATCCCTAAACCTATAACCTCGAACCCTTGAGCCCTAAGCTTGAACCTCAAATCTCGAACCTAAACCTTTAACCTTGGGGTTTACAGTTCAAGGTTAAGAGTTCAGGGTTCTAGGTTAGTGGTACATGGTAAAATAATTGCAAAAATTATGTGTCAATAACATGGAAAGAATTGCAGCAAAATTATTATTTTTAAAATTGGTTGCACAAAAATAAAAAAAATTATTAACTAATGGGAAAAAAAAATGAATAAAATTTGAGAAAAAGAAGAAATTTTTGTTTATAATTAAAAAATAATAATTATTTTAAGTAATTTAATTAAAGTTAAATTAAGTTGGAGAACATATTAGATATAGATCAGTGTATAGTAATTACTTTGTTATCAAATTGAATGACGTGACGCTATTTATTGGTGCCTAAAAACTATGCTTTTTAGAATCATCCTAATATAATTTATTCCCATAATATAAGTAAGAAACTATGTATTTTCTACTCTTTCAAAATGAGACATGTTTTTGACAAATAATGGCATCCAAACAAGACATAACTTATGTGGAAAGTACTGTTAATACCAAAATATTACAAACCTTATGTTGAATAACTTTCATAAAATCTTCTTTGAAGTTAAACTAGCTTCCAATAATAAATTTGTTATTAATTTAAGTGTTGATTTACGAGTAGGCAATAGCTTACAAAAATTAATTTTGGAAATCCTGAATTATTTTTTCTATTTGTATTAAGTGTACGAAATAAATTTTACCACTTTTTATTTTTAAAAATATTATGAATTGATGTAAAAAAGTTCAGTATTAAACTTAAGGGTCATTTTTTTCTCCTTATCATCTCTAGCTATACACTTATTGATATTAAAGCTAGAGCCAATTTTTCTCTAGTTTAAATTAGAGATTATAAGGCTGCTTTTGCATAGGTGGAACTTGGAGACATTATAAGCATTACACGTTGTTAGAATTGGGTGACTAGAATTCTTGTTAAAATAAAATACAGTGGTAAAATAAAATAAAAGTAAAGTCTAAATAAACTAGACTTCTTTTATTTTATTTTAATTAGAATAAGTCATCTATTTTATTTTAATTAGAATAAGGTGTTTCAACATTACTACGTTACTTCTATTAGTTGTTGATTGAAATAATGTTTTTCAACCTATAAATAGGCGTAGTCATCTCCTCTTGTGATCATTCAATTTTTGACATTAGTGAATCTTCTTCTCCTTTGCCCGTGGTTTTTCCTGAAAGGGTTTCCACATAAAATCTGTGTGTTCTTCCTTTATGTTTTCTTTGCGATATTTCTTCATTGTCGATATTTAATTTTATCAAATTGGTATCAGAGCTTTTCGAGTTACTATCTCGATCACGATAATGGCGACATTGAAGTATGATATTCCGCTGTTGGATCGCAACACCAGATTCGCGTTGTGGTAGGTAAAGATGCAAGCAGTTCTTGTGCAGATGGATTTGAAGAATCAAAATGGAAAACAACCAGAACAATCGGTGAAGCTGATGTAGTAGAAGACTACAGTGATGGTGAACCTACTTGCTTTTGTCGACAATTCTAAAGTGAGCGAGGAGTGGATCTTTGATTCTGGTTGCACCTTCCATATGAGTTCCAATAGGGATTGGTTTACAACATATGAAGCTATGTCTAAAGGTGTTGTTTTGATGGGAAATAATGCTTCATGTAAAATCGCAGGTGTTGGTACAATCAAAATAAAGATGTTTGTTGGGGTTGTTAGAACTCTTAATGGCGTGCGACATGTACCCGAATTGAAAAGGAATTTGATTTCGATGAGTACTCTTGATTCAAAAGGACATTGGTACATAGCTGAAAGTGGGGTTATAAAGATTAGTAAGGGTTCCCTCGTTGTGATGAAAGGGCAGAGAAAAACTTTCAAATTATATGTTTTGCAAGGTTCAACTATTACTGGTGATGCTGTAGTCGCTTCCTCTTCCTTGTCAGATGATGATATTACTAGACTTTGACATATGCGTCTAGGACATATGAGTGAAAACGGCATAGCAAAATTGAGTAAAAGAGGACTTCTTTATGGGCAAGGCATTAGCAAACTGAAGTTCTGTGAGCATTACATTTTTGGGAAGCAAAAGTGAGTTCGATTCACCAGAGGAATCCATAACACGAAGGGAATATTAAATTATATTCATTCTGGTCTTTGGGGACCATCTAGAGTGCCTTCGAGAGGTGGAGCTAATTATATGCTAACTCTTATTGATGATTTTTCCAGAAAAGTTTGGGCATTCTTTCTGAAGTAGAAAAGCGATGTGTTTTCTACATTCAAGTCTTGGAAAACTATGGTTGAAAAATAGATAAAACATCTCCGCACAGATAATGGCTTGGAGTTTTGTTCTAATGAGTTTAATGAATTGTGCAAATCAGAAGGGATCATGAGACATTTGACAGTTCGTCATACTCCACAGCAAAATGGCATTGCAGAACAAATGAAAAAAAAATCATGGAGAAGGTTCGATGTATGTTGTCGAATGCTAATTTACTGAAGTCGTTTTGGGCTGAAGCAGCCTCTACTGCATGTTTTTTGATCAACCGATCTCCATCCATTGTCATTGAGTAAAAGACTCCATAAGAGATATGGTCTGGTAAGCCTGCTAATTATTCTGATATAAATATTTTTGGGTGTCCTGCTTATGCTCATGTTGATAATGGAAAATTGGAACCAAGATCCATTAAGTGTGTTTTCTTGGTTTTAAAGTTGGTGTAAAAGGGTATAAATTATGATTTCCTGAAAATAGAAAAGTTGTGATTAGCAGAGATGTTATTTTTGATGAAACTGCTATGTTACCTAACTTATCTCTTAAAGACTCTTCCAGTAAAGAACAACAAAAGCAGGTGGAGTTTCAGATTGATCCAATATCTACAACAGAGTCAACTTCTCAAGTTAGTTCAGAAGTTCAAAATAGAGTCACTTCATCACCACTATATTCTATTGCCAAAAATAGACCTAGAAGATAAATTAAACCCCCGAAGAGGTACGCTGACGCTAATCTAGTAGCTTATGCTTTAAACGTGGTTGAAGATATTGATGCAAATCAGGAGCCATCTACTTATTCCGTGGTAGTAAGCTGTGAAGACTCAGAAAAGTGGATGATTGTCATGAAAGAAGAGATGGAATCACTCCATAAGAATAAAACATGGGACTTAGTACAACTTCCAAAGGGTAAAAAGGATGTTCATTGTAAATGGGTATTCAAGAGAAAAGAAGGGATTCCAAGAATTGAAGAACCCAGATATAAAGCAAGACTTATTGCAAAAGGTTACAGTCAGATTCCCGGTGTAGACTTCATAGACGTGTTTTCTTCGGTTGTGAAACATAGTTCTATTCAAGCCTTACTTGGTATTGTGGCCATGTATGATTTGGAGCTTGATCAGTTAGATGTAAAACCAACATTCTTGCATGGAGAACTTGAGGAAGATATTTTCATGCAACAACCAGAGGGCTTTATAGTCTCAGAAAAGGAGGACTATGTTTGCATGTTGAAAAAGTCCCTTTATGGTTTGAAACAGTCACCAAGGCAATGGTACAAGAGGTTTGATTCTTTTATGACTACTCATGATTTCAAAAGAAGTAGTTTTGATAGTTGTGTTTATTTTAAGAAAAACAGTGATGGTTCTTTTGTGTATCTACTCCTTTATGTTGATGACATGCTGATAGCAGCAAAAGATAAAGAAGAGATAAGAAAGGTTAAAGCTCAACTTAGTGAAGAATTTGAGATGAAAGATTTGGGAGCAGCAAAGAAGATGCTTGGGATGGAGATTCTTAGAGATAAATAGGCATGTAAGTTGTACCTAAGTCAGAAAGGGTACATTGAAAAAGTTCTTTGCAGGTTCAATATGCAGAATGCCAAGCCTGTTAGTACTCCATTAGCAACCCACTTCAGACTTTCATCGGCTTTGTCTCCGTAATCAGATGATGAGATTGATTACATGTCACGTGTTCCATATTCTAGTGCAGTGGGTTCTCTAATGTATGCTATGGTTTGCTTACGTCTAGATTTGTCATATGCAGTCAGTAGATACATGGCGAATCCCGATAAAAAACACTGGAAAGCAGTTCAGTGGATTTTGAGATACTTACGAGGTACCACTGATGTTTGCTTACAATTTGGTAGAACTAGAGATGGAGCCATTGGGTATGTTGATGCTGATTCTGCTGGAGACCTAGATAGGAGAAGATCTCTTATAAGGTATGTCTTTACAATTGGAGGTTGTGCAATTTAGTTGGAAAGCTACTTTGCAAACTACTGTTGCTTTGTCTACCACTGAAGCTGAGTACATGGCGATTATCGAAGCTTGTAAAGAAGCTATTTGGTTAAGAGGATTTTTTGGTGAATTCAATAAAGATCTTCATATTGGTACAATATTTTGTGACAGTCAAAGTGTCATTTTCCTTATGAAAGATCAAATGTTTCATGAGAGAACAAAACACATTGATGTTCGGTATCATTTTGTGAGTGATATTATTGCTCGTGGAGATGTTGTAGTGAGCAAAGTTAGTACTCATGAAAATCCTACAGATATGATGACTAAGTCACTTCCCATAACCAAGTTCGAGTATTGCATGGACTTGGTTGGTGTTCATTGTTGAAGAATACCCCTCAAGGGGTTTTGTTGAAGAGGTGGAAAACTTGTTCGTTGAGAGTTCTTGTTCGTAGAGAATTCTTGTCAAGGTGGAGATTGTTAGAATTGGGTGACTATAATTCTTATTAAAATAAAATACAGTGGTAAAATAAAATAAAAGTAAAGTCCAAATAAACTAGACTTCTTTTATTTTATTTTAATTAGAATAAGTCATCTCTTTTATTTTAATTAGAATAAGGTGTTTCAACCTTGCTACATTACTTCTATTAGTTGTTAATTGAAATAAGGTTTTTCAACCTATAAATAGGCGTAGTCATCTCCTCTTGTAATCATTCAATTTTTGACATTAGTGAATCTTTTTCTCCTCTGCCTGTGGTTTTTCTCGAAAGAGTTTCCACGTAAAATCTGTGTGTTCTTTCTTTATGTTTTCTTTGCGATATTTCTTCATTGTCGACATTTAATATCATTACACATCATTAAGGGATATTTTATCACTACAGAAGAGAACACTTTCAATCTTTCTTATTTCTCTAATCTTGTGGTGTTAAGAAATAGTTTTATGAAATTGAAATTGTGAAGGAGAATGGAGTGTTTGACATTATTGTCAAGAAAATGTCAATAAGGTAGTTCCTCATGAAATTTAAAGGAATAGTTCGTTGAGATAGATTATTGGTCTTGTTTTACCTTTCTCAAGCATAGAACTACACAGGTACCAATTTGTGGTATTCCCTTAGAAGCTTGGAACTACAAAACATTCCAAAATATTGCCATAGTGTGGGGTAGTCCTTTGTCAATGGAAAGTAACCTCTCAAATTTTAGGAATTTTGGAAAACAACAATGATTACCACTAGAAACCAACTTAAGAAGATTGTTAATATAATTCCTCTAAATTGTGATGAAACACAACACCTAGTTAGAGTTAGAAAGTTACTTGAAGGGAATAATTTCTGCTTTAAGTGTAAAGGCTACCACATCAATCTATATAACAGCTAGGTCGAGGGCTTTCTCCTGAAGTTAGCAAGGGAGAGTAGGTAGAATATGATAAAAAATAAGTAGAAAGGGAAACCTTTTGTTGCTAAAGAAGTAGTAAGATTAGGCATGTACATGTTGTTGCAAGGTTCTATCATTTGATATTGTTCTTTGGAGATACACATTCCCTTCTTTGGAGAAATCCAGGTTCAACATTGTCAATGTTCTCAACTTTTTTTATCTCATTAGCTGAAGCAGGTGGTTCTTGTACATTCAATTGTTCAATTCCGTCATAAGTCAATGCCTACAAAAACTGAAATACCAATATAATAATTACATGGGAATAAACTTTCAGCCCTCAAAAGGATCATCAGTAAGGAAAATTTAAATTTTTTATGTAAATAAGTATGAGATGTGAACTTGTTTTAGGTTTAGTGTTTATCAAATAGCACTCTTATTAGCAAACGTTCATGTAACCTAGTTTGGTCTTCGTTCTCCTTTATGTTCTTTGAACACCCAAAGTAAAAGCCTTTCGATTCATACTTTCTAACTTAGCTATTGATCGAAAATGAAGATACAATTCTTTGTGATAGTAGGTCTACCATAATGAGATATTATTAGACTACATTGATAAACAAGATATATTTTTGCGAAAAAATAGATTGAAAGACTTATAAAATTCGTTTAACTGACATTTAAAACATTCAAGATAGTCATAATTATATCATAAAATATCCACAAAAAATGGAAGTTAACATAGTTATCTATTAAATTTCTAATGTATGTTGCTTCTCTTGAAATTAGATTCTTACCCTATTGCTTCTTCTCTTTGGTGGTTGAACTTGAGTTTCAAGAGGTGTAAGAGAAACACGGTGTAACATCCACGTTTTTGAACCGAAGATGGAACAGTATTGGGAATGAGTGAAGAATTAGAATTTGTAGCTAAATAAGAAGATTAGAAAATTTTAAGGATTAATTAGTAATGATGAGAAAGAAGGAAGGACTAAATAGAAATTTAGTAAAAAATGAATTATGAGTTATTATGGGAATTATAGTGATTAAGAGGGGCAAAAGAGTAATTAGATAGAAGATATTTTTGGAGGCAATGATTTTGGGCCAAAGTGTAATGTTGGATGGCCTAGGGACTAAAAAAGCAATTTTTCCATTTTTATTAAAAAAGATATTTTTATAAAGAGAAATTGATAGAAAAATCTAGAGAAATGAAGAAAAGAAATGATGAAAAGGTTATAAAAGCCATCAGCCATTGTGCTTCATGTCATTTTTTCCACCATTTCAACTTTTTTTTCTTCTTTCAAATTAGTACTTTTCACCAAATACAAACCAATTAAGTTAGTTTCTTCCAAATTTCTTCAAGAATAGTGAATAAAATTAATAGAGAAGTGTAGTAGCTATCTAATTGTTAAAATAAATGCATCCATACTTGTCTTGGAGGAAAAAGAAAATGAAAATTAGTGTTGAATACAAGTGATTAAGGTAAGAAAGTTAAACTCCTCTTTAAATACATGTTTTTTTTTTGTTTAGAAAGATAAATTACGATATGTTAGAATGATTTTAATGTGAATATATGTGTTTTGTATGAAATTGAAGAGAAAGAAAAGAAGGAGAAGGACCAAATTGAAGGAAAAAGGAAGGAGAAAGCCAATGAGTGAAAAGGGATTATCTACAAGTGTTGTAAGTACTAAAGTATTAAAAGACCTAGAAATAATTAATTTAAAATTAATTTAAAGTGTTTATAATTTTAATATATATGATTAATCATGATAAAAATAATATATTTAATTATAAGTGTTGATTATGTGTGATTGAATGAAGCTTAGTGCAAAGGAACATGAGAAAGGAAATATTCTCATTAAAACAGTTTGGATAGAATCAGAGGACTAACTTCGAAAATTCACCAAAAATTGTATAAAAAGAGTTAAGGGTTGAATTAAACATGTAATTAAATCTTATTGAGTGTATTTTTTTATGGAAGAGATGTGAAAGAAAAGAAAAGGTATATTTTGAGATATACTAGTTTTTGTGTAACAAGGTCAGAGTAGATTCGGGTTCCCCTATTCTGACTTTGAAAAATCATAGAAAAATGTAGAAATATTATTAGTGACTGAAATTTATATGGTTAAATCCTTAATGAGTATATTTTCAAAAGAAATAGACGGGAACATTTTTAGATCACTGTATTAAAAGAAAATTAATTTTTAGAACGGAAAGGTCGAACCTGTCAGGCAGCAAAAAAGGAGAAAATTGGAAGAATTTCCTGTACGAATTGGATAAAATAAAAATTCTGAATTTTTATTGGTAGAAAGATATTTGAGTTTAGTTTCAGGAACATCAAGCGGATAATAATTTTGAATTCTGTAGCTCAAGATATAAATAATTTAGTGACTATGACTCAAATGGTCAACTTTGAAAATTAATGTGAAAATAAGAATAAAGAGGTATATGATGATATATATGTGATGAAAAATGTATATGTGAAATATTAAGTGTTTAATTATAAATATTGATTATATGATAAAATGGTGATATTGTGGAAGCCATTGAGGAAATAAAGGTGAGAAATACATGATTATGTAAATGTGAAGAGAAATGTAAATGTGATGAATAAATTGTGAATAATGATGTTAAATGAGATTATGCCCATGTAGATTAATTAGAACCGTAGTGATAATAGTGGCTTGCCATTATGGAACACTAGCACACTCTCTAATTAGCATTGTGTGCGCTCTCTGATTAGCACTGTGTGTGCTCTCTGTTTAGCACGTCTCGTGCTCTCTGTTATTATCACTTCATGTGGTCTCTGATTAGCACTTCGTGTGCTCTCTGATTAGCACTTTGTGTGCTCAGTACTTTGTGTACTCTCAGTTTAGCACTTTGTGTGCTCTCTGTTACCCAGCACTTATGTGCTCTCTGTTACCCAGCACTTATGTGCTCTCTGTTCAGTACTTCGGTACTCTCCGTTTGTTCTGTTTATCCAATAGGTTCTATAGAAGTCTACTATGGGCCATGTGGATAAATAAGTTAAGTTAGCTATGGTGGCTAAATTGTGAAAAGTGAAAGAATGTGCAAATTGTGACATTGAGGTAAGTGAAATGATGAACACATGAAAGGTAGGTAATCAAATGATGATAAAACTAAGTAAGCTAAAGAGGCTAAAATAGCTAAGTTGTAAAAAGTGGATGAATGTGTATAATCTGATAACAAGAGAAGTTAAATGATATATATATGTGAAAGATATGTATTTTATATGAATGAATATTCACATATATGTTGAAATGAGTTAATAAGAAATTTAGAGTTGATTAATTATTCTTGTAGTAATCACTAAGCCTTCACCGGCTTAAAACGTTTATTTCAATGCGTAGGTACAAGATCTTCGAGAAGCTAAGCTTGGATTAGGTGCCTCTCATCAAATCACTTCTACAATGGAAGATTACTACATGTCAATTATTCATGGTCCTTCCCACCACATTATTCATGGACCCTTTTCAATTATTTAACTACATTTGAACAAATATTTTTATGAAATTGACATATAATTTTAGTAATTTTTACTCTGAGCCCGACACCCTTAAACTTAAAATTATAATCCCGAACCCTAAAACTAAAACCAAAACCAAAACCCAAATCCCAAACTGAAAACCCTAAAACCATGAACCCAAACCTTAAATCCCAAACTCATAAGCTATTTCTCCAAACCCTAAAGTATTAAACCCCAAACCTATAACCTTGAACCTTAAACTTAAACCTTAAATCTCGAGGCCCAACCTTTAACCTCGAGGTTTGTGATTCAAGGTTAAGGGTTCAAGGTTCTAGGTTTGGGGTTCATGGTAAAATAATTACCAAAATTATGTTAATGCATGGAAAAAAATTGCACAAAATTTATTATTTTTAAAATTGGTTGCACGAAAATAAAAAAATATTTACTTATGCGAAAAACAAAATCAATAAAATTTGAAAAAAAGAACAAATGTTCGTTTATAAATTTAAAAAAAGTAATTATTGTAAGTAACTTAATTAAAGTTAAATTAATTTGGAGAAGATATTAGATATAGATTAGTGCATAGTAAAACTTTCTTATCTTTAAAATTGAATGACGTGACACTATTTTATTGGTGCCTAAAAACTATACTTTTTAGAATCATCCTAATATAATTTATTCTCATAAAATAAGTAAGAATCTATGTTTTTTTACTCTTTCAAAATGAGACATGTTTTGGACAAATAATGGCATCCAAACAAGACATAACTTATGTGAAATGTATTGTTAGTGCAATAATATTATAACCTTTGTGTTAAATAACTCTCATAAAATCTTCTTTGAAGTTAAACAAGCTTCCAATAATAAATTTGTCATTAATTTATGTGTTGATTTACGAGTAGGCAATAGCTTACAAAAAATAATTTTGGAAATTCTAAATTATTTTTACTATTTGTATGAAGTGTACGAAATAAGTTTTACCACTTTTTATTTTTAAAAATATTATGAATTGATGTAGAAAAGTTTAGTATTAAACTTAAGGGTCTTTTTTTCTCTCCTCATCATCTCTTGCCCTACACTTATTGATATTAAAGCTAAAGTCAATTTTTCTCTTTTGTAAATTATAGAATATAGGGCTGCTTTTGCTTAGGTCAAACTTTGAGATATTATAAATATTACACATCACTGAAGGAGATTTTATCTCTATGGAAGAGAAAACTCTCAATCTTTCAAAATTTTCTAATCGTCTGGTGTTAAGAAATTATTTTATGAAGTTGAAATTGTGAAGGAGAATGGAGTTTTTAACATTAATGTCAAGAAAATGTAAATGAGGAAGGTCCTCATGGAATTTAAAGGAATGGTTCATTGAGATAGATTATTGGTCTTGTTTCACCTTTCTCAAGCAAAGAACTACACAGGTACCGATTTGTGGTATTCCGTTAAAAGCTTGGAACTACAAAACCTTCCAAAACATTGCTAGAGTGTGGTGTACTCCTCTGTTAATGTTCTCATACTTTTTATCTCATTAGCTGAAGTAGTTGTCTATTCTACATTCAATTGTTTAGTTCCTTCATAAGTCGGTGCCTGTAAAAGTTGAAATTCCAATATAGAAATGACTAGGGAAGAAACTTTCAACCCTCAAAAGGATCATCACTAAGGAAAATTTAAAATTTTTATGTAAATAAATATGAGAGGTGAACTTGTTTTGGCTTTAGAGTTTATCAAATAGCACACTTACTAGCAAACGTTCAAGTAATATAGTTTGGATTTCGTTGTCCTTTATATTCTTTGAACACCCAAAGTAAATGCCTTTCGATTCATACCTTTCTAACTTAGCTATTGATGCAATTTTTTTGTGATAGTAGGTCTGTAATAATGAGATATTATTAGATGACATTGACAAACGAGGTATATTTTTGCAACAAAATAGATTGAAAGACTTGTAAAATTCATTTAATTGACATGTAAAACATTCAAGATAGCCATAATTATAACATAAAATATCTACAAAAAATGGAAGTTAACAGAGTTATCTGTTCAATTTCTAAGGTGTGTTGCTTCACTTGAAATTGGTTCTTACCCTATTGTTTCTTCTCTTTGGTGGTTGGACTTGAGTTTCAAGAGGTGCAAGGGAAACAAGGGCTACTGTTTATTGGTCTATCAACTTTAAACCATTTGGTAAATCATGTCAGAAATAAGAAACATAGCTTTGTTATACTATATAAATATAAGTAAAATTTAAGGACACATTGGAATATATTTAGAATAGGAAAGAAAAAGAAATTTTACCTAAAAAAATATATTTAATATAGAAAATAATAAGTATATTTACCTAAAACAATATACTTAAATAGGAAAGAATAAGAAAAGTTACCCCAGGAATCCTTCAGGGTAATAATAGAAGGGAAAAACTTACCTAAGATGACCCAAAAACCTAAGGTTTCTAGGCAGTGATAAGATTTTTTCACTTTATCAAATATTAAATACATGAAAATGTTATTATACACTCCTCTATAGAGAAATTATTTTATCGGCCCTTCCCACCACATTATTCATGGTCCTTTTTCAATTATTTAACTACATTCCAACAAATATTTTTATGAAATTGACCTATAATTTTAGTAATTTTTACTCTGAGCCCCACACCTTGAACCTAAAAATTATAATCTCGAACCCTAAAACCAAAACCCAAATCCCAAACTCAACACCCTAAAACCATGAACCCAAACCCTAAATCCAAAACTCATAAACTATTTCTCCAAACCCGAAAATATTGCACCCAAATCTATAACCTTGGACCCTAAACTTAATCCTTAAATCTCGAGCTCAATCCTTTAACCTCGAGGGTTGCGATGCAAGGTTAAGGGTTCAAGGTTCTAGGTTTGGGGTTCATGATAAAACAATTACCAAAATTATGTTAATGACATGGAAAAAAATTGCACAAAAATTATTATTTTTAAATTTGGTTGCACGAAAATAAAAAAAATATTAACTTATGCGAAAAACAAAATGAATTAAATTTGAAAAAAAGAACAAATGTTTGTTTATAATTTTAAAAAAAAATTAATTATTGTAAGTAATTTATTTAAAGTTAACTTAAGTTGGAGAAGATATTAGATATAGATTAGTGTATAGTAATACTTTCTTATCTTTAAAATTGAATGACGTGACACTATTTTATTGGTGCCTAAAAACTATGCTTTTTAGAATCATCCTAATATAATTTATTCCCATAATATAAGTAAGAAACTATGTATTTTTTACTCTTTCAAAATGAGACATGTTTTGGACAAATAATGACACCCAAACAAGACATAACTTATGTGGAAGGTATTGTTAATGCCATAATATTACAAACCTTATGTTGAATAACTTTCATAAACTCTTCTTTGAAGTTAAACTAGCTTCCAATAATAAATTTGTCATTAATTTAAGTCTTGATTTATGAGTAGGCAATAGCTTACAAAAAATAATTTGGGAAATCCTAATTTTTTTCTACTATTTGTATGAAGTGTACGAAATAAGTTTTACCACTTTTTATTTTTAAAAAAATTATGAATTGATGTAGAAAAGTTTAGCATTAAACTTAAGGGTCTTTTTTTTCTTTTCTCTTCATAATCTCTAGCCCTACACTTATTGATTTTAAAGTTAGAGCCAATTTTTCTCTTGTGTAAATTAGAGAATATAGGGCTGCTTTTGCTTAGGTCAAACTTTGAGACATTATAAACATTACACGTCATTGAGAGAGATTTTATCTCTATGGAAGAGAAAACTCTCAATCTTTCTAATTTTCCTAATCATATGGTGTTAAGAAATTGTTTTATGAAGTTGAAATTGTGAAGGAGAATGGAGTGTTTAACATAAATGTCAAGAAAATGTCAATGAGCTAGTTCCTCACGAAATTTAAAGGAATGGTTCGTTGAGATAGATTATTGGTCTTGTTTCACCTTTCTCAAGCATAGAACTACCCAGGTACCGATCTAAGATATTCCCTTAGAAGCTTGGAAGTACAAAACATTCCAAAACATTGTTAGAGTGTAGGGTAGTCCTCTGTCAATGGAAAGCAACCTTCTCAAATTTTAAGAATTTTTTAAAACAACAAAGCTTACCACTAGAAACCAACATAAGAAGATTGTTAATATAATTCCTCTAAACTGCGATGAAATGCAACACCTAGTTAGAGTTACGAATTTACCTGAAGGGAATAATTTCTACTTTAAGTGTAAAGGCTATTGCATCAATCTATATAACAACTAGTTGGGGGGCATTCTCCTGACGTTAGAGAGAAAGAGTAGGTAGTAGATATAGGTTTTCGATATGGGTACTTTATGAAAACTGAAAAGCTTGAGTTAGTGGTAGAATATGCTAAAAAATGATTGAAACAAATACCTTTTAGTGCTGAAGCAGTAGCAAGATTAGGCATGTACATGTTGCAAGTTTCTGTCATTTGATATTGTTCTTTGGGGATTCGTGTTCCCGTCTTTGGAGAAATCCAAGTTCCACATTGTGAATGTTCTCATACTTTTTTATCTCATTAGCTGAAGCAGCTGCCTCTTCTACATTCAATTGTTTAGTTTCTTCATAAGTCGGTGCCTGGAAAAGTTGAAATTCCAATATAAAAATGACTTGGGAAGAAACTTTCAACCCTCAAAAGGATCATCATTAAGGAAAATATAGAATTTTTATGTAAAACAATATTAGAGGTGAACTTGTTTCGGCTTTAGAGTTTTAAAATGGCACACTTACTAGCAAACGTTCAAGTAATCAAGTTTGGTCTTAGTTCTCCTTTATGTTCTTTGAACACCCAAAGTAAATGCCTTTCGAATCATACCTTTCTAACTTAGCTATTGATCGAAAATGAAGATGCAATTCTTTGTGATAGTAGGTCTGCAATAATGAGATATTACTAGACATTGATAAGCAAGATATATTTTTGCGAAAAAATAGATTGAAAGACTTGTAAAATTCATTTAATTGAAATGTAAAACATTCAAGATAGCCATAATTATAACATAAAATATCTACAAAAAATGGAAGTTAATAGAGCTATCTGTTCAATTTCTAAGGTGTGTTGCATCTCTTGAAATTCGGTTCTTACCCTATTGTTTCTTCTCTTTAGTGGTTGGACTTGAGTTTCAAGAGGTGCAAGAGAAACAAGGGCTGCTGTTTCTGGGTCTATCAATTTTAAACCATTTGATTAATCATGTCAGAAATAAGAAATATATCTTTGTTATACTATATAAATATAAGTAAAAATTGTAGACACATTAGAATATATTTAGAACAAGACAGAATAAGAAATTTTACCTAAAACAATATATTTAATATAGACAACAATAAATAAATTTACCTAAAACAATATTTTTAAAATAGGAAAGAATCATAAAAGTTACGTAAAGAATCCTTCAGGGTAATAATAAAAGGGAAAAACTTACATAGGATGACCCAAAAACCTAAGGTTTCTAGGCAGCAATAAGATTTTTTCACTTTATCAAATATTAAATACATGAAAATATTATTATACACTCCTCCATAGAGAAATTATTTTATCAGCCCTTCCCACCACATTATTCATGGTCCCTTTCCAATTATTTAATTACATTTCAAAAAATATTTTACGAAATTGACATATAATTCTGTAATTTTTACTCTGATCCACACACATTGAACTTTGAAACTATAATTCCGAACCCTGAAACCAAAACCAAATCCTAAATCCCAAACTCAGAACCTTAAAACCATGAGCCCAAACCCTAAATCCCAAACTCAAAACCTTAAAACCATGAACCCAAACCCTAAATCCCAAACTCATAAACTATTTCCACAAACCTTAAATATTAACCTCGAACTTATAACCTTGATCCCTAAACTTAAACCTTAAATCTCGAACCCAAACCTTATACCTCGAGGTTTGCGATTCAAGGTTAAGGGTTCAAGGTTCTAGGTTTGGGGTTCATTGTAAAATAATTACCAAAATTATGTAAATGACATGGAAAAAAATTGTAAAAAATTATTATTTATAAAATCGGTTGCACGAAAATAAAAAATAATAACTTATGCGAAAAATAAAATGAATAAAATTTGAAAAAAAAGAACAAATGTTCGTCTATAATTTTTAAAAAAAAATTTATTGTAAGTAATTTAATTAAAGTTAAATTAAGTTGGAGAATATATTAGATATAAATTAGTTTATAATAAAACTTTGTTATCTTTAAAATTGAAGGACGTGACACTATTTATTGGTGCCTAAAAACTATACTTTTTAGAATCATCCTAATATAATTTATTCCCATAATATGAGTAAGAAACTATGTATTTTTTACTCTTTCAAAATGAGACATGTTTTTGTCAAATAATGGCATCCAAACAAAACATAACTTATGTGGAAGGTATTGTTAATGCCATAATATTACAAACCTTATGTTGAATAACTTTCATAAAATCTTTTTTGAAGTTGAACTAGCTTCCAATAATAAATTTGTCATTAATTTAAGTGTTAGATTTACGAGTAGACAATAGCTTACAAAAAATAATTTTGGGAATCCTAAATTACTTGTACTATTTGTATGAAGTGTACGAAATAAGTTTTACCACTTTCTATTTTTAAAAATATTATGAATTGATGTAGAAAAGTTTAGTATTAAACTTAAGGGTCATTTTTTTTCTCCTCATCATCTCTAGCCCTACACTTATTGATATTGAAGCTAGAGCCAATTTTTCTCTTGTGTAAATTAGAGAATATAGGGCTGCTTTTGCTTGGGTCGAACTTTGAGACATTATAAACATTACACGTCATTAAAGGAGATTTTATCTCTATGGAAGAGAAAACTCTCAATCTTTCTAATTTTTCTAATCGTGTGGTGTTAAGAAATTATTTTATGAAGTTGAAATTGTGAAGGAGAATGGAGTGTTTAACATTAATGTCAAGAAAATGTCAATGAGGTAGTTTCTCATGGAATTTAAAGGAATGGTTCGTTGAGATAGATTATTGGTCTTGTTTCACCTTTCTCAAGCATAGAACTACACAGATACTGATTTGTGGCACTCCGTTAGAAGCTTGGAACTACAAAACATTCCGAAATATTGCTAGAGTGTGGGGTAGTCCTCTATCAATGGAAAGTATCCCTCTCAAATTTTAATGATTTTGGAAAACAACAATTCTTGCCACTAGAAACTAACTTAAGAAGATTGTTAATATAACTACTCTAAATTGCGATGAAATGCAACACCTAGTTAGAGTTACAAAGTTACCAAAGGGGAATAATTTCTACTTTAAGTGTAAAGGCTATTGCATCAATCTATATAACAGCTAGGTGGGGGGCATTCTCTTGACGCTAGTGAGATAGAGTAGGTAGTAGATATAGATTTCAATAAGTGTACTTTATGAAAACTGAAAAGTTGGAGTTAGTGGTAGAATATGCTAAAAAATGAGTTGAAACAAATACCTTTTGGTGCTGAAGCAGTGGCAGGATTAGGCACGTACATGTTGTTGCAAGGTTTTGTCATTTGATATTGTTCTTTGGGGATTTATGTTCCCATCTTTGGAGAAATCCAAGTTCTACATTGTTAATGTTCGCATACCTTTTTATCTCATTAGCTGAAGCAGCTGTCTCTTCTACATTCAATTGTTTAGTTCCTTCATAAGTCGGTGCCTGCAAAAGTTGAGATTCCAATGTAAAAATGACTTGGGAAGAAACTTTCAACCCTCGAAAGGATCATCACTAAGGAAAATTTAAAATTTTTCTGTAATTAAATATGAGAGGTGAACTTGTTTTGGCTTTAGAGTTTATCAAATAGCACACTTACTAGTAAACACTCAAGTAATCTAGTTTGGTCTTCGTTCTCCTTTATGTTCTTTGAACACCCAAAGTAAATGCCTTTCGATTCATACCTTTCTAACTTAGCTATTGATCGAAAATAAAGATGCAATTATTTGTGATAGTAGGTCTGCAATAATGAGATATTATTAGACGACATTGATAAACGAGATATATTTTTACGAAAAAATAGATTGAAAGACTTGTAAAATTCATTTAATTGACATGTAAAACATTAAAGAGAGCCATAATTATAACATAAAATATCTACAAAAAATGGAAGTTAACAGAGTTATCTGTTCAATTTCTAAGGTGTGTTGCTTCTCTTGGAATTAGGTTCTTACCCTAGTGTTTCTTCTCTTTAGTGGTTGGACTTGGGTTTCAAGAGGTGCAAGAGAAACAAGGGCTACTGTTTTTGGGTCTATCAATTTTAAACCATTTGGTAAATCATGTCAAAAATAAGAAACATATCTTCATTATACTATATAAATATAAGTAAAACTAAACGACATATTGGAATATATTTTGAACAGGAAGAAACAAGAAATTTTACGTAAAACAATATATTTAATATACAAAATAATAAGTAAATTTACCTAAAACAATATATTTAAAATAGGAAAGAATCAAGAAAGTTACCAAGGAATCCTTCAGCAAAATAATAGAAGGGAATAACTTACATAGGATGACCCAAAACCTTAAGGTTTCTAAGCAGCAATAAGATTTTTTCACTTTATCAAATATTAAATACATGAAAATATTATTATACACTCCTCCATAGAGAAATTATTTTGTCGGCCCTTCCCAGCACATTATTCAAGGTCCCTTTTCAATTATTTAATTACATTTCAACAAATATTTTTATGAAATTGAAATATAAGTTTTGTAATATTTACTTTGATCCACACACTTGAACCTTGAAACTATAATCCTAAACCCTAAAACCAAAATCAAATCCTAAATCCCAAACTCAAAACACTAAAACCATGAACCCAAACCTCAAATCTCAAACTCAAACTATTTCTACAACCCCTAAATATTGAACCTCAATCTTATAACCTTGAACCCTAAACTTAAACTTTATCTTTAACCCAAACCTTTAACCTCGAGGTTTGCGATTCAAAGTTAAGGGTTCAAGGTTCTAGGTTTTGGGTTCATAGTAGAATAATTACCAATATTATGTTAATGACATGGAAAAAAATTGCACAAAAATTATTATTTTTTAAATTCGTTGCAAGAAAATAAAAAAATATTAACATACGTGAAAAACAAAATGAATAAGATTTGAAGAAAAGAACAAATGTTCGTTTATAATTTAGAAAAATTAATTATTGTAAGTAATTTAATTAAAGTTAAATTAAGTTGGAGAAGATATTAGATATAAATTAGTGTATATTAATACTTTGTTATCTTTAAAATTGAATGACGTGGCACTATTTTATTGGTGCCTAAAAACTATGCTTTTTAGAATCATCCGAATATAATTTATTCCCATAATATAAATAAGAAAATATGTATTTTTTACTCTTTCAAAATGAGACATGTTTTTGTCAAATAATGGCATCCAAAATCATCCTAATATAATTTATTCCCATAATATAAGTAAGAAAATATGTATTTTTTACTCTTTCAAAATGAGACATGTTTTTGTCAAATAATGGCATCCAAACAAGACATAACTTATGTGGAAGATATTGTTAATGCCATAATATTAGAAATTGTATGTTGAATAACTTTCATAAAATCTTCTTTGAAGTTCAACTAGCTTCCAATAATAAATTTGTCATTAATTTAAGAGTTGATTTACGAGTAGGCAATAGCTTACAAAAAATAATTTTGAAAATCTTAAATTATTTTTACTAATTGTATGAAGAGTACGAAATAAGTTTTACCACTTTTTATTTTTAAAAAATATTATGAATTGATGTAGAAATGTTTAGCATTAAACTTAAGTTTTGGCTTTAGAGTTTACAAAATAGCATACTTACTAGCAAACATTCAAGTAATCTAGTTTGGTCTTCGTTCTCCATTATGTTCTTTGAACACCGAAAGTAAATGCCTTTTGATTCATACCTTTCTAACCTAGCTATTGATCGAAATAAAGATGCAATTTTTTGTGATAGTAGGTCTGCAATAATGAGATATTATTAGACGACATTGATAAACGAGATATATTTTTGCGAAAAAATAGATTGAAACACTTGTAAATTTCATTTAATTTACATGTAAAACATTCAAGACAGCCATAATTATGACATAAAATATCTACAAAAAATGGAAGCTAACAGAGTTATCTGTTCAATTTCTAAGGTTTGTTGCTTCTCTTGGAATTAGGTTCTTACCCTATTGTTTCTTCTCTTTGGTGGTTGGACTTGAGTTTCAAGAGGTGCAAGAGAAACAAGGGCTGCTGTTTATGGGTCTATCAATTTTAAACCATTTGGTAAATCATGTCAGAAATTAGAAACATATCTTTGTTATACTATATAAATATAACTAAAACTTAACGACATATTGGAATATATTTAGAACAGGAAAGAATAAGAAATTTTACCTAAAACAATATATTTAATATAGAAAATAATAAGTAAATTTACCTAAAACAATATATTTAAAATAGGAAAGAATCAGGAAAGTTACCCAAGGAATCCTTCAAGGTAATAATAGATGGGAATAACTTACATAGGATGACCCAAAAACCTATGGTTTCTAAGCAGCAATAATATTTTTTCACTTTATCAAATATTAAATATATGAAAATGTTATTATACACTCCTACATGAGAAATTATTTTATCGGCCCTTCCAACCACATTATTCAAGGTCCCTTTTCAATTATCTAATTACATTTCAACAAATATTTTACGAAATTGACATATAATTTCTATAATTTTTACACTAATCTACAGACCTTGAACCTTGAAACTATAATCTTGAACCCTAAAACCAAAACCAAAACCAAATCCTAAATCCTTAACTCATAACCCTAAAATAATGAACCCAAACCCTAAATCTTAAACTCGTAAACTATTTCCACAAACCCTAAATATTAAACCTCGAACCTTTATCCTTGAACCCTAAACTTAAACCTTAATTCTCGAACCCAAACCTTTACCTCGTGGTTTTCGATTCAAGGTTAAGGGTTCAAGGCTCTAGGTTTGAGGTTCATGGTAAAATAATTACCAAAATTATATTAATGACATGGAAAAAAATTGCACAAAAATTATTATTTTTAAAATTGGTTGCACGAAAATAAAAAAGTATTAACTTATGCAAAAAACAAAATGAATAAAATTTGAAAAAAAAGGAAGAATTGTTCGTTTATAATTTTAAAAAAAATTAATTATTGTAAGTAATTTAATTAAAGTTAAATTAAGTTGGAGAAGTTATTAGATATAGATTAGTGTATAGTAATACTTTGTTATCTTTAAAATTGAATGGCGTGACACTAATTTATTGGTACCTAAAAACTATGCTTTTTGGAATCATCCTAATATAATTTATTCCCATAATATAAGTAGGAAACTAAGCATTTTTTACTCTTTCAAAATGAAACATGTGTTTGTGAAATAATGGCATCCAAACAAGACATAACTTATGTGGAAGGTATTGTTAATGCCATAATATTACAAACCTTATGTTGAATAACTTTCATAAAATCTTCTTTGAAGTTAAACTAGCTTCCAATAATAAATTTGTCATTAATTTAAGTGTTGATTTACGAGTAGGCAATAGCTTACAAAAATAATTTTGGAAATCCTAAATTATTTTTACTATTTGTATGAAGTGTACGAAATAAGTTTTACCACTTTTTATTTTTAAAAATATTATGAATTGATGTAGAAAAGTTTAGTATTAAACTTAAGGGTCATTTTTTTTTCTCCTCATCATCCCTAGCCCTACACTTATTGATATTAAAGCTAGAGCCAATCTTTTTCTTGTGTAAAATAGAGAATATAGGGCTGCTTTTGCTTACGTCGAGCTTTGAGACATTATAAACATCACACGTCATTGAGGGAGATTTTATCTCTATGGAAGAGAAAACTCTCAATCTTTCTAATTTTTCTAATTGCGTGGTGTTAAGAAATTGTGAAGGAAAATGGAGTGTTTAACATTAATGTCAAGAAAAAGTCAATGAGGTAGTTCCTCGTGGAATTTAAAGGAATGGTTCGTTGAGATAGATTATTGGTCTTGTTTCACCTTTCTCAAGCATAGAACTACACAGATATCGATTTGTGGTACTCCCTTAGAAGCTTGGAACTACAAAACATTCCAAAATATTGCTAGAGTGTGGGGTAGTCCTCTGTTATTGGAAAGTAACCCTCTCAAAACTTAAGAACTTTGGAAAACAACAATGCTTACCACTAGAAACGAACTTAAGAAGATTGTTAATATAAGTCCTCTAAATTGCGATGAAATGCAACACCTAGTTAGAGTTACAAAGTTACTTGAGGGGAATAATTTCTACTTTAAGTGTAGACGCTTTTACGTCAATCTATATAACAGCTAGGTGGGGGCATTCTCCTGACGTTAGTGAGATAGAGTAGGTAGTAGATATAGGTTTTCGATATGTGTACTTTATGAAAACTGAAAAGTTAGAGTTAGTGGTAGAATATGCTAACAAATGAGTTGAAACAAATACCTTTTAGTGTTGAAGCAGTAGCAGGATTAGGCATGTACATGTTGTTGCAAGGTTCGGTTATTTAATATTGTTCTTTGGGGATTCGTGTTCCCGTCTTTGGAGAAATCCAAGTTCCACATTGTCAATGTTCTCATACTTTTTTATCTCATTAGTTGAAGCAGTTGTCTCTTCTACACTCAATTGTTTAGTTCCTCCATAAGTCGATGCCTTCAAAAGTTGAAATTCCAAAATAAAAATTACTTGGGAAAAAACTTTCAACCCTTAAAAGGATCATCACTAAGGAAAATTTAAAATTTTTATGTAAATAAATATGAGAAGTGAACTTGTTTTGGCTTTAGAGTTTATCAAATAGCACACTTACTAGCTAACATTCAAGTAATCTAGTTTGGTCTTCGTTCTCCTTTATGGTCTTTGAACACCTGAAGTAAATGTGTTTTGTTTCATACCTTTCTAACTTAACTATTGATCGAAAATGAAGATGCAATTATTTGTAATAGTAGGTCTACAATAATGAGATATTATTAGACTACATTGATAAACGAGATATATTTTCGCAAAAAAATAGATTGAAAGACTTGTAAAATTCATTTAATTGACATGTAAAACATTCAAGATACCATAATTACAAGAAATGGAAGTTAACAGAGTTATCTGTTCAATTTCTAAGGTGTGTTGCTTCTGTTGAAATTAGGTTCTTACCCTATTGTTTCTTCTCTTTGGTGGTTGGACTTGAGTTTCACGAGGTGCAAGAGAAACAATGGCTGCTGTTTCTGGGTCTATCAATTTGAAACCATTTGGTAAATCATGTCAGAAATAAGAAACATATCTTTGTTATACTATATAAATATAAGTAAAATTTAACGACACATTGGCATATATTTAGAACAGGAAAGAATAAGAAATTTTATCTAAAACAATATATTTAAAATAGGAAATAATCAGGAAAGTTACCCAAGGAATCCTTCAGGGTAATAATAGAAGGTATAACATACATAGGATGACCCAAAATTTGAAAAAAAAAAATAGATGTTTGTTTATAATTTAAAAAGTTAATTATTTTAAGTAATTTAATTAAAGTTAAATTAAGTTGGAGAAGATATTAAATATAGATTAGTGTATAATAATATATTGTTATCTTTAAAAATGAATAAGGTGACACTATTTTATTGCTACCTAAAAACTATATTTTTTAGTATCATCTTAATATAATTTATTCCAATAATATAAGTAAGAAACTATATATTTTTTACATTTTCAAAATAAGACATGTTTTGGACAAATAATGACATCCAAACAAGATGTAACTTATGTGGAAATTATTGTTAATACCATAATATTATAAACCTTGTGTTGAATAGCTTCCATAAAATCTTCTTTGCAATTAAACTAGCTTCCAAAAAAAAATTTGTTATTAATTTAAGTATTGATTTACATGTAGGCAATAGCTTACAAAAAATAATTTTTGAAATCCTAAATTGTATTTACTATTTGAATGAAGTGTACTAAATAAGTTTTACCATTTGTTATTTTTTATAAAATTATGAATTGATGTAGAAATGTTTAGTATTAAACTTAAGGGATCAATTTTTTGTCTCCTCATCATCTCCAATCCTACACTTATTGATATCAAACCTAGAACCAATTTTCCTCCAGTTTAAGTTAGAGATTATAGGGATGCTTTTGCATGGGTGGAACATGGAGACATTATAAACATTACACGTCATTGAGGGAGATTTGATCTCTATGAAAGAGAGAACTCTCAATCTTTCTAATTTGTCTATTGGTGTAGTGTTAATCACAACTAAGTAATTAAAAAACTTGATGAAATTGATTTTAGAATGCAAAGAGGAGCAGTATCTAATAAGAGTGCTAGAAGTTAGTGATATCTCTGATTTCAAAAATGGTAATGTTAGGGCAAAATTGTTGCCATAGAGTTTTAAGATTCTTCCATGGAAGATGAGATGGAGGGAGACAAATATGTGCAGGAGGTTAAAGATGCAATAAATAAGGAAGTGGGTACCAGAGTTAATGGCTAGGTACTCTATGGTAGTTCAAGTGGATATGATAGATCAAAGGTCTTTGTAAATGGTGGTTTTGTAGTAGAAACAATTAATTATGAGAATATCGGTGTTAGGGATACATCTCTATCTTAGATCAGATAGTCAAGATAATCTAATTGTGAAGGAGTTGGTGAATGAATTAAATTGAAAAAAGGAAGTGAAATAATTGGGTTGGTTATAGTGGTAGGGGCGTGTTATGCTAATGCCTTGGTGAGTGGAGGTGGATCTTCAACTACTTTTAGGGTTTGAATGTGTTCAATTTTAGTTTTAATTATAAAGGTGTCTTCATGGATTATGCATGGGATTTGCAACATGTTGAAAAGCAATATGCTTAGGTTCGATAGATTTTCCATTATGTTCTACTTTAGTCTATTTATTAGAGTGGTGCAGAGGTTAATATTGAATTATTTTATAATGGAATTTCGGTAAAGGGTTCTTGGGAGGTTTTTTGAATGCCTAGAGAGAGGCTAAAGGATTTTTAGTTGCCTTAGCTAATGTATGAATTGATCAATTGAGCATGTTTTCATCTTGGATGTTGATGTATCTTAATTTTGGATATGGATGTGTTTTGATTATCAAAGCCTGTTTTTGTGTGTGTTTTTATGCTTATTGAAATTTGTAACTTGCTTTTGACTTTCTAGTTAACAAATATAATTTCCTTGTTGAGCAAATATACTATATGGAATGTGAAAGCTTTTCACAAGAAGGTTTTTAAAAAATAATTTGGAAAATAAGCCATTTTTTTAATTTATGAAAGTGGGTTTATTTTAGTATAGTTAGAAAAAACTCCTTGCAGGAAGTGTTTTCTATTAGCCTTGCAGGAGAGAGGAGGGAAGTGTGCCTTGTAGGACGCACTTTTAGTGAAAGCCCATGGGACTTCTTCTTGACTAACTTGAGAAGCATGTCGAGCAACAACTCAATAAATGCATCATTTTTTATAGGGCACCAGAAATACAGGCCGCAATTGATCGACATGGATGCCTAAGAGATCATGCACACCATGAGTATTGTATACATCATATCATGGAAGGCCAATTCCATAAAATAAGGAATGGTGATGTTTTTTTAAAAAAACTCATGTGCAGGGCACCTGTTCCGACGTAGGCACACCCTACTGGAAGTACTTTCAGTGTTAGCACGTCTAACAGGGCACACTTTTGCCTACATTGCAATCTCAGCCCACAAAAAACCTATTTCCCTAAATTAGAAAAAGGTCTAAAGGTTGAATGTAATTAGAACAAATCTTCATCAGATAGGATCTAATCTAACAATTTTTATGATTTTTTTGGTAATTAGAAGTATAGGTAAAGATACTAAAGATTGAACCTAAGTTTTTAGGTTAGACAACCAAACATCTTTACAATATATATTTTTTACATTCTAGGGAGTTTTATGTGATAACAGTGCAATCATTCTTCACTTTTGTAACAACCTAAATTTGAGTATAATGACTAATTTTTTATTTTAGTGAAACTTAGGGACCAAATTAGAAATTTTGTAAAATTTAAGGTTTAAATTGGGATTTGTGAAGTTTAGGGGCCTAATTGTTCCTTAATTTAAAATTCTGTAGTTAAGATGAAATTTCATGAGATTTAGGGCTTAATTGAGATAGGGTATTAGATGGGGTCACTTTGTGTAAATTTCCCTTTTTCCTAAGGTTTAAATCCCCTTTTGACTCTTGGATTCCATTTCTTCTTTCCCTTTTCATTTTTCCCTCTTCTAGTTGCTCCCCTATCTCTCCCCTTTCCCTTTTTTTGATCGCCTTTCGTTTGTTGCCCTCCCGCCGTCCGTGTACCTCACCGTCACGACTGTCGTGTTCGCCATCATTCCATGAACATAACTCTTCACTCAAACCACCCTTCGTTGTTATTGTTTGCATGAAATTATATTAAGTACATTCGGTTTTCATCATTTCGCATTGCCTCTGTTGTTGCCTTGACATCCCTTATAGATTGTAGCATGTAAGCCCCAAGACTTGTGTTGGGGCCGATTTCAGGTCATTTTTTCTACTGTTTCGACGGTTGCACCGTGTCATCGGTGAGCTTGAGGTGGCGCCATGGGAAGGGTTATGAAACCCTAATTTTAGTGAACTAGCAAGTGTGTGGTTTGAACCTAAACCCTTAGCCTAAACCAAGACCAAATCAAGCCCAAGTTGTATACATAGTTTTCAACACATTTTAATCACATGCAATTACACTCAGTTATATACATAGGATGACATTTAAATATAATTTTTGATAATTTGGTACTTTAGACTGTGAAACATAAAGTGAGCTCTATCATCACACATTGGATACGCAGATCTCCAAATACACTAAACACATGACTCATAGAGTCAAAACATATCCCACAAGTGAAACATATAGCTAACATTCTCCAAAAACACCACACATACATATCCCATTGAATTGAGCGTAGCTCGTATTCCTTTATCTCTCCAAACACTATCCTTGGTCCTTAGCGCCTCACATATATCACAACACAAAGGTAAATACACACAATCCTATTGCATGCCAACTATATCCAATGGTCTCATAAGGTCATAAGCCAAAATATCCACATTATTATCTCATATTTCTTACCAATTTTTCCACACATATTCACTGCATATTCACTTTTTTAACACAATATTAACAATCACATGGTATGGAACATACCCACATATTTACAGTCACATGGCACAAATAACATATCCAGATATTAATATTCAAAACAGTCATAATAAGCTTATAGCATATGTCACAATATCTCATGTATATTCACAATATCACAAATTCACAAGCAACATACATTTGTTAAAAATTGGAAGTCGACAGTGAAGAAATTTCACAAAGAAAACAAAAAAGGAAGAGCACAAAAATTTTACATGGAAACCCTTTCGAGAAAAAACCATGGCAGAGAAGAAGAAAATTTACTAATGTCAAAAATCAAATGATTACAAGAGGAGATGACTACGTCTATTTATATGTTGAAAAACCTTATTCTAATAAATAACTAATAGAAGGAGAGTAGTAAGGTTGAAACACCTTGTTCTAATCAAAATAAAATAGATGAAGTCCATTTCTATTTGGACTTTACTTTTATTTTATTTTATCACTACATTTTATTTTAATAAGAATTCTAGTCACCCAATTCTAACGATCTCCACTTGAACACAAATTTTCAATGAATAAGTTCTTCACCACGAACTCTCAACGAACAAGTTCTCCACCTCTTTCAAAAAACCCCTTAAGGGGTATTCTTCAACAATGAACACTAACCAAATCCAAGCAATGCTCAAACTTGGTTATAGGAAGTGACATAGTTATCATATCTGCATTTCATGAGTATTAGCTTTGCTCACAACACTATCTCCACAAGCAATAATATCACGCACAAAATGATACCGAACATCAATGTGCTTTGTTCTCCCATGAAACATTTGGTCTTTTGTAACGAAGATGGCACTCTAACTATCACAAAATATTGTACTGATCTAAAGGTCTTTATTGAGTTCACCAAAGAATCCTTTTCACCGTATGGCTTCTTTACAAGCCTCACTAATCGCCATGTACTCAACTTTAATGGAAGACAAAACAACTGTAGTTTGTAAAGTGGCTTTCCAATTGATTGCGCAACCCACAATTGTGAAGACATAACCTGTGACAGATTTTTTTCTATGAAGGTCTCCAGCAAAATCAGCATCAATATACCTAATAACTCCATTTCTAGTTCTTCCAAACTATAAGCAAACATCAGTAGTACCTCGTAAGTATCTCAAAATCCCCTGAACTGCAGCAAACATCAGTAGTACCTTGTAAATATATCAAAATCCCCTGAACTGCAGCAAACATCAGTAGTACCTCGTAAGTATCTCAAAATTTCCTAAAATGCTTTCTAATGTTCTTTATCAGGATTCGCCATGTATCTCAAAATTTAGGCGTGAGCAAACCATAGCATACGTGAGAGATCCCACTACACTAGAATATGGAACACGTGACATGTAATAAATCTCATCATCTGATTGTTGAGATAAAACTGATGAAAGTCTAAAGTGTGCAACTAATAGAGTACTGATACGTTTGGCACTTTGCATATTGAACCTGCAAAGAACTTTCTCAATGTACCCTTTCTGACTTAGGTGCAATTTACATGCCTTTCTATCTCTAAGAATCTCCATCCCAAGCACCTTCTTTGTTGCTCCCAAATCTTTCATCTCAAATTCTTCACTAAGTTGGGCTTTGAACTTTTTGATCTCTCATTTATCTTTTGCTGCTGTCAACATGTCATCAACATAGAGGAGTAGATACACAAAAGAACCATCACTGTTTTTCTTGAAATAAACACAACTATTAAAGTTGCTTCTTTTGAAATCATTAGTAGTCATAAAAAAATTAAACCTCTTGTACCATTGCTTTAGTGACTATTTCAAACCATAAATATCATTATATTGTACCATCATTATATCAAAAGCCCCTAAGCTAAGGATATCATTCCAACCCTTTCTTCAACTATTATAACAAAAATATCTACAACTACATTGGTATGTACTTACCACACTACTCCTATCCAGTACACCAAAATAACATGCAAGCTGATGGTACTAAAAATAACATATGTTTTCTCCCTATTTATTGGATAGTTTGTTCCCATTTAGTTGTCCTTAGTACATATTTTAGCATATTTTAGTTTAGTATATTGCATTTTCTAACTCAGTGAACCTTGGTCTAGTTTTCCTTAATTTTTCCATATTTTACTACTAATGTCATTGTATGACCACTTCTACATTGTGCCCAAAATTGTTGCCGCATGAGCACTTCCAGATTGCATATAAAACTGTCACCATAGGAATATTTTCGAAATGCACCCAAGACTATCGCTGCATAAATATTCTTCAAATTGCATCCAGAACTATCGCTGCATAAGTATTCATCAATTGCACCCAAGAATGTCGTTGCATGAAAGTGTCCAAGATTGCACCTAGAATTATCGCCCCATCTGACAGTTGTCTGATAAGAACAGAAATGTGTGAGTTGTCCAATTTGGTTTAACCAACTTGTACAACTTAATTTTGTAGAAGAGACACCTGTACAATTTGGGGCTAAATATAAGCACACACAAAGCATGAAGGTGGAGTCTCTCTTCCTTTAGTCTTTCATTTTGCAATATTATCTTATTCAACCTAGCTTTTGAACTTTTCGACTATGGAGGCTTGAAACCCCTCGAGTGAATCAACATGAAGGCGATGCAGACCAACTCCTAACGAGGAGTTCCTAAGTGTGACACAAGAGGAGAGTAAGAGAGCAAGTCGAGTAGCCTAGACATAGTGTTATTGCAATCACAATCATTGGAAGGTGCAGTGACAGTTTAAACTAATAAGCAAAACAATGGAAGTTGCTTGGGGATTGAAGGAATTTGGTCTACTTGTTCTTAAGTCTGTTACATTGCCAGCACTGGAAGGTGTAGTTAGTGTGAATACTAAAGTCATAGATCTAACAGAAAAGCCAAGTTTGGTAAGATGTTCATAGCGACGATAAATTACGTGTTATTCTTAACCTTGTAAGCCACACTTAGTTTTCAGCTAACTATTCACGTTGTGGATCCCATTTTACCTTTATTACGTTTTATATTCATTTTCACATTATTGCTCCGACAACCATTCTCACAATTTATTACATTTTACTTATTCAATGCACCAACAATTTTAGACAACAGACACCCATCCTTGTGGGATCGAAATTCGACAGATTCACTTTTATCTACTATTCTTGCATCGATAGTGTACGCTTGCACATTATTGCTGTGACGTTCACAGCGCGATCACAAGCATACCTACAAGATCTAACCATCCACTAACACCAACCAATAGAAGCTTGGCCTTGAACATTGGCTTGAAATGGCTAACTTGAAATAGACAAATGATGCTATAAACACCTAATTTTATTCGGAGTCTCTAAAATTCTTATCATAAGTGATGGGAACATATATAAGGGTAGCTTCATGAATGATTGGAACAACTATCAAGGTAACTTCATCATTGATTGGAACATTTATCGACACAGCTTCATCATTCTATTCGACTCCCATGTTGGCTTCTCCTTCTAAACTCACCACTGTTTTCATCTTTCTCTTTCTTCCACGCCTACTTGCTGAATGAAGAAAAAACCAAGGTTGAATAACTTTAAAAAAGTACTAGATATAGATATGTGATTTAGTTAATAATCACATTGTCGAATGTTTGAATACACAGTAGATATGGGTATTTCACGAAAATTGGAAAGTTGAAGTTAGGGGTAGAGTATACTTAAAAAGTGAGTAGAAAGTGATAGATACCCTTTGGTATACTTGAAGTTGACTATAAGTCAATAAATGTAAAAGTTGAAAGCTAATATAATAATTGTTTGGGAAGAAACTCTCAAATCATGAAAGAATCATTACAAAGGAAAACTTAAACCATGTAAACAAATTTGAGAAATGAACTTGTTTAGGGTTTAGGAAAATAGCATGCTTATTGGAAAAGGTGCTACTGGTCCGCTTCGGTTGTTGCTCTCCTTTTCTTCTTTCCACAAAATGGGAGAATGCCATTCGTTTCATACCTTTTTACCTCAAGAAGTGATCGAAGAGTAATATTACGCTCTTTATGGCAGTATTTCTTCAATAATAAGATTTTATCGAATATTAGTGATAAATGAGATATATATTTGCCTACATATGGGAAAAATAGATCATAAGAGTTGTAAAAGTCATTTAAAGATTATTACCTTATCAATCCTCCCATTTTCCATGGACTTTCAGTAACAATCAAATTGTTTAGGAAGTCAGGTGCTGGCTTTCACTGATATACAAAAGCATTCAAGATAACCGTGAAATTACAACACAAAACATGTAAGAAAATGGTAGTTAATAAAGCTATTTGTTTATGTTTCAAAGGTATGTGGATGCTTCCCTTGTATCTTCTCTTTAGAGTACGAGCTTGAGCTTCAAGGGATAGCATAGAGATAGGGGTTGCCTCTATTATAAAACCAGTTGTTTCTACGACAACCATTTCAAACCATTTAGTAAATTCTATCAGGATAATATCCTTTTTCTACTATATAAGTAAAAAACAAAAAATTGTTTAAATAAAAACACACACTCATGCGTGATAAATAATTAACCTTTTGAAAAGAAAGAAATACAAAATGAATATGATAATCTACCTAAAAAAACTTAAAGGTATCTAAACCAGACATAACATATGTGGAAAGAGTTTAATATTAAAAGCCTTATGTTTAAAAATTTTCATGAAATATTTTTAAACCTTAAACTAACATCATAAAATAAAATTGTAAGGGTTCATTCACTTCAAAAAATAAAGCTTTAAAAATAATTTTTTTGAAAAATAAAATCGTTTTCACTATTTTTATAAATAAAATTTACCAATTTTTATTTCTAAAAATTATGAATTGTTATGGAAAAGTTTAGTGTTAAACTTAAGGGATCTTTTTTTCTCTCATTATTATTTATGTTATTGGAGCATTGCTAATTTACTTTTTTCAATAAACTTTAGGTGGTGCAACCTAACTAAACAAATCTAAAAGAGGCTTTTTTTTCTTTGTAATGTTCGTAGGAGGAAGATCGGTGGAGTTTAGTAGAAATATATAGTCTTATTTGGATTGTTGGTAATGGTTGGTGCATGACTCAGGTTCTCATTCTTCCTCTCTTTGTTTTAGTTTTGATCTCATGAACTTAATTAATGATAGTTTATATGACACATATTAATGTGACTTAATAATAATCACAATATCTTGTAATAAATAGATACATACCATTTTATATATTCTAGTTGGAGAAAGTTATTTGTGAGATTTACAAGGTTCAACAACAAACAAAGTATTGGAGAAGACTAAATCATATTATGAAGATGATGGAATATGGGCTTGATCGGCCTGTAAACGTCACTACATTTAAGTGCAAGGGGACGCTCATCGATGCAAGTATAGTTGATAGATTTTCTCTATCGGATATCGATTCCATGAGGATAGAGTTCTTAATGTTTAATTGTTGAAGCAATTAAAGTTAAAAAGAAGAATTGTTACTAAGAATGTCAGCGCAACTGAGTTAGATCTGCACAGCTAAAAGAGTTAATTTGTCCATGAAACTATAAAACAAATTGTCAGAACAAATTAAGATTAAATGAATAGTTGTTGGGATGTTTGTAAAGGTAATTCAGAATTTAAAATAAATGATCAAATGTAAAGAAGTGGAGAGGATCACTGATTTCACAAGTCGCAATGCTAAATGTGGCTGCAAGGTAACAAATAGATGAATTGTCACTGCAATTATACTTCAATGAAATCTTACTGCTATCAGTTCCTATGTTTAAAAAAGATCCAAATGCTAGTAACTACCACACCTTGCAATGCTGGTAATGCCTTGCACTTAAGAACAAGTGGCCAGAATTCCTTCTTAGTCTTAAGCAACATCCATTGTATTGCTCGTTTATTTAACTTGTCACCGCAACTTTCAGTGACTTTGACTGCAATCGCACTTTCGTGGTCAAAATGATTAAATCCAAAGATAAATAGATAAAGAGAATAGAGTAAAAATCAAATTAGATCTAACTTCAAATGTTACTTCCATACTCAATTGATAATCAACAGTCTTCATCAACAATTAAGAGGTATCAAAGAAAAAAGTCGAAGCATCCTATTCCTAGATTACTAGAACTATTCCATTACAGCTCCTCTTGCATTGCAGATAGGCACTTCTCGTCAGAAGTCTTGCACCTTTGCTCATCAGATCACGTTCCTCGAACCTCAAGCTTCCATGGTAGCTTGTTAAGAGATTTGAGAAATTTTTCAGAATTTAATTCTTCACCACTGATGCTCATCTTCTTCTTTTCCCTCTTATTTATAAGCTCTCAAAATTTGTAGCTCTCCTCTCTTCTCAGATCTAACCATTTTGGTAGCTGTACAAGTTAGTTATTTCCAGCTGTGCACTCACGCAAATCTAGTGTGTTCATCAGGCATCTGTAGGTTTTCGTCGCATCTCTGGGCGCAATCTATGATCTTTAATTGCAGCGACAACTTAGCGTTTTCCTATGCTAGTGCTTCCAGGTATGTTTGTAGCGTGAATTCACTTGTACGAGGTGAAGGTCTTCATGCGGTGACATCTTTGGCCACAATTCCATTTTAAATTTGTGGCTGCATTTTTCGACATTTCTTAGCACTGATCTTCAGAGGTAGATTTCTGCGCTAAAAATTTTAGACGCAAAACTCATGCAGCATATGGTGATATTAGTAGTATAAAAGAGGCTAAAATAAAAAGAATTAAAGCCATTCAACACTAATTTAGAAAATGCAAATATTAACTATGAAATGTTTAACATGAATACCAAATATGATACAAAAGGAACAATCAATACACAAGTTTTATGGAGAAAATAAGTGTCATTTCAAATGCTATCACACCCTCAAACTTGAGTTTCTACTTGTCCTCAAGTAAATAAAAGTTAACAAAGTCACAATCAAAATTGTCACCGCAATCATCATTCTAGCAACTTAAGTTCTCTGGAATCCTGATTTATAAATTGCAATCATATGACAAAATAATGTGCCAACATTTATAGATATGAACAATCAAAACTGCAACTTCACTAATGTTAGCATCATACTTTGAATCTTAATCTTTCTTAACTAATACAGTATTTATTGTAATATATATTTTTTTCTACTTTTCTCTTCTTCTTTGTTTTCTTTTTCTTCTTCTCTATTTTTATACGTGATTGAGAGATGTCATTGCATTACTTTACCCTTATTCCTGGGTAGTAACAAACCCCTAAGAAGTATGTAATTACACTAACACACACTTTGCAAGTGATAGCCTTTCGCTAGATAATTTTTCTAACACATGTGGTGGAGTGTTCTCCCTTAATAAGTCACAATGCACTCACATTGGAGTGTCTTATTATTAGTAAATATTACTGCAATTGGTAAGTTAATTCAAGATTCAAAGATTGATACTACCCATTCATTACTAATGCAATCCCAATCATTCATTCAAAAATAGAAGGACTCAATATTCATTCACATATCAGCATTCCAAACAATTCAAGATTTACGCATAAAATAAAAATTGTGATTACATGTTTCTTGCAACTTTGCATACTTTCATTGAACTAAAAAAAAAAGTAAATTCTTCAAATATGTGGGTGCAATTGCATTTCTATTTCACACAAATTCCCCCTAAACTCAATGTATGTATTGTCCCCAATGCACTAACAATATTATACAAATTAGAATGGAAATGCAACTATAATGCAAATGAACTAACAAGTTGCAACAACAACTAACGTGTAATGACAATAAAATAAGATGCATGCAACTAACTACTGAAAAGTAAACTAACTCATTGTTCAGCAGCCGATGAAGTGGTTGCCTTGGCTTTCTTTCTCTACTTTGGGTGCTCCTCTTTGTGCTTCTTTTTCTTGTCCTTGGAGTCAACAGGGGAAATGGATTGCTACTCTATAACTGGTTGAGCGGAGGTTTCATCGACAATCACGTCGAATGGGTGGAGTTCAGCAAGTGGTGCCACATAAGGCACAATGACTAGAGGATAAGAATCCTCAATGCTGCTGGTGACTGCCTCGGCCTCGCTCACTTTAGGTAGTGCCAAGTGTTTAACAGATGCCTCTGCACTAGTAGGTGTATCGACAAATTTTTCCTCGAAACCATTCGAGGCTTCTTCCTTCTCTTTATCGTTCTCCTCTTCTTCCTTCTCTTCTTCAGTTTCCTTTTTCCCCTTAGATTTCGCCTTCTCGGCTGTGCCTTCCTCATCTTTTTCCTTTCCTTTTCCTACTTCTAGATCCACATATACAACTGGTGTACACATATCCGTAGCAATAACTTCTCTTTCCGCCATGTTAGTCCGAAGGCTATTTGAAAACTCATCCTCGAACAGACTGGTGATGGTTCTGAAACAGTCCTCTATGTCCTTGGAATGTCCCTCGTGCTCCTTATCATCGGAGATATTAATTCTTGTTGGGGATGGGACGGGGTAAGGTTTACCATCAAGAGTAGGTTGCTCAAATAAAGATGGGGCTTCCCTAACAATAGAGGGAAAAATAGGGAACTCTAGTGTGGGGTTCGGGCTCAGATTCCTCAATGTGGCGACAATAGCTTTGTTCCATACCGAGTATTGGCATAAAACAAGTTCTGCCTGTAATCCATTTCTTCCAGTATGCTGACAAGTCGTATTTGGTGCATATGCAATCAACGAGTTGTTCTATCTCAGTCAACTTCTTCCCCATCTGAGGGTGTGTGGGCGTATTTTCTTGCTTCTTCTTTTTCTTTCCTTTCCCTATATCTTTCTTCTTGGGCATCTCTTTCACCAAAGGGGTTTCTTACCCCTCGTTATACGCTCTACCAAGATGTCATTTATGGGCCCCTTGTTCTCCAGCACCTCCTCACTATCATAGGGCAAAATACCCCTTTGTTAGAGCAACATTATTAAAGAAGGGAAAGATAAGATACTTGTCTGCTTGTTTGCAGCTTCAGCCATTTCATCATGGAGAATTATGCCGACATCAATGTGGCATCCTTTCAGAATGGAATGCAAGAGGCACATACGATCCAGCGTTGCAGTGGTGCTTTGGGTTGATGGTATAATGCGACAGTTAACAATGTGGAACCACACCTTGCTTTGTGGGGTGAGATAACATCGGTGCATAGTGTAATTACACGAATAGTTACCAGTCCACATTGTGCCCTTGAGGCATAAGTCTCGCAGCACCAAGTCAGCACCTTCATTAGTTAAAGGCTCCAAAAATGCAGTATGAGTATCTTCCTTCTCAACGATGTGGAAGAGCTCGTTGATATGGGTGGCACTCCAGGGCACTTGACCCTCGCATACAAAAACAAACTCCAGTTTAGAATCCACTAGGTTAGCGTAGAACTCTCTTACCATAGTAGGGGAAAAACCGACCGGATGGTCGCAAAAAGACTTCAAACCCAAGCGAGAGATTGTCCTTGCGACTTGTTTCCCTAACGATAATTATGGAGACAACTGGAACCCCTGTTTAGGGTGAAAGTTTTGCTTGAGCATCACTTCATGATATTTGTCCCTTGCTGCCTTTGAGAGGAACAAAACAAGTTCTTTCTGTGGTGGTTGTTCGGCGTGACGAACAATGGCTGCTATTGATTCAGTAGGGGATTTTGAAGGGGTTTTCGCTCCTTATGTTCTGGCCATAATAGCTAAAGAAAGAGATTAAGAGTAAGTAGTAGAAAAATTATAAGAGTAATAAAGAAAATGATTACAGCAGCAATGGAGGTTGTGAGTGGAAGACGAGAGTCGGTAGAAGAAGGATTTTTTAAAAACTCAAGAGGGGAGGAGATGTGGTTATTATAATTGGCATGGGAAAATGTTACGTCTACAGCCAATAAATGCCAGTATTACAGATCGTAGTTTTTGGGTTGATCCAACGGTTGGGAATGAATGGAGATGAATAGGCGTGATTCTTAGTTAAAACGCTTTGTTGAGTCATCATAGAGTGTGTCGACATGATAGAGTGGAGGAGATGTGGTTATTATAATTTGCATGATAGAGTGGTTCTGAAGACTTCGATCGTAGCTCCAGTAACGGCGGCGACGACAACGACCAGGTACGTCCCTTCGTCTTTTCAGTTTTTTTTATTCTTTTTTAATTAATGTTATTATTAATGTTATCATTATTATATATATTATTATTTGTTGAAAATATTAATACCATTAATGTCTATTATAAATAATGTACTTATCTTTATTATTAATGTCTTTTTAAAAAAATATATATTTATTACCACTTTCGAAACAAATAACAGTAATAAATGATGACAGTAGGAATCTTAATACACACATTAATGTATATCAAAGAAATTGAATGGGTTTGCCTTATACATCACAAATAGTAATAACACATATTGAAACTGTACCTGAACGTTTCGATGCACTCTAGTTTTGAGATCTGGTTCGAACTTGTGTTTGTTGCCTTAGGTCCAATATCTCTGCTTGCTATTGATTTGTGGTGTTCGTAAAAACAAAAGTCAGTAACCGTGTATTGATTTCTCAAAAAAGTTCGTAACCCATTACAAGACTTTCATTCTGGCTTTATAGCCATTTACATAATGATTATAATTTATTCTTTCCAACTAAATGTGCATCTTTTCCTTGCAGGTAAAAAATGACAGTGGTGGCTATGACAGTCGGCAGTGCAAGAGCAAGTTGAAGCTAGAGGTGGCAACTTGGGTCTGGTCAATACTAACGTGTCGTGTCCTGATAGGTTGAAATGAAGGAAGCAACAATAGTAGATTTTGTGGGTTTGAGGTGTAAATGAGTTTTGGATTTTGGGCCATTTGTAATTGGATTTGGGTTGGATCAGTTGTAATTAGGCTTTTGGACCCAGGTATTTGGGAGGTGTCAAAGTTGGTGTTGGGTAAACCTAAATTGGCCTAATTGGGCTTGTAAGCTTTGGACATTTATTGGACTTTTGTAATTGAACCTTATAATAATTTTTTTAAAATTTGAAAATAAATTTAAATTTAAGATTAATTTAAATTCAAATTTAAAATAAATTTAAAAGGGGCCCGGTCAAAATTGGGCTCCAACAGTTGCCCCTCTTTGCTCATTGGTGTGTAACAGGAATGGAGCAAAGACTAAAAGGAAGCCCAATTTGGTCACGCCTCACTTCTTCGATGATCTTTCTTCAATTGGTCCACTTTTCGCTCTGTTAACCATTTGATTTTTTCGCATCTACCTCTGCATCTTGATGTTGTGATTTCATCTTGCCTTTAGACAATTTTCAAAAAGATAAAATTTGCAACTGTAATTTCACTCTATTATCTTGAAATTTCAATGAGATTAGAATTCGTCACTGTTGTCTTTGAGTTTGGTTTCATTGACTTTGGCTTTCTTCTCAGTATCTCATCAGGAAGATGACCGTATTACTTGTTTTGATCCACTTTTCTATGTTTCATCAGGAAGACGGATTTGGTTCACTTCTCCGTATCTCATCAGGAAGCTAACCATTTTATTACCTCGACCTGCTTCTCAGTATCTCATCAAGAAGCTGGGGTTCAAAGATTTGCTCACATCGAGCGTAGGTTTGATTTGGTCTTCTTCTCAGTATCTCATCAGGGGGATGACCATATCGTTTGTTTCAATCCGCTTCTCTGTATCTCATCATGAATTTGGTCCACTTCTCAGTATCTCATCAGGAAGCTAACCATTTTATTGCTTCAACATGCTTCTCAGTATCTCATCAGGAAGATGACCGCATCGTTTGTTTCAATCTTCTTCTCTGTACCTCATCAGAAAGACAAATTTGGTCCACTTCTCAGTATCTCATCATGAAGCTAACCTTTTATTACTTCGCCCTGCTTCTCAGTATCTCATCAGGAAGCTGGGATTCGAATATTTGCTCACATAGAGCCTTGAGTTGGTATACTTCTCTGTATCTCATCAGGAAGCTAAACATTTTATTACTTCGACCTGCTACTCAGTATCTTATCAGGAAACTGGAGTTCGAAGATTTGCTTGCTTTGAGCCTTGTTTCATTGATTTGGTCTACTTCTTAGTATCTCATCAGGAAGATGACCGCATCGTTGTTTGTGGATAATCGCAATCTGCCCCGTGATCGGGGTAAGGTTTTGGAGTCCTGCTCCTTTTCAACTTTTCCTTGATAATCTATGTAGGCCCAAATTAGAAAGTCATGATTTAGAATGAATTAAATGCTCCTAACTTGCACGAATGTGTATGATGAATGTCAGATTTATTTATTATTATTTAGGACGGCATGGTCTATCGCCCGTCCAAATTCTGTCATCGATGTGTTGCTCCATCTTCTTCTAGGTTGTTCTTGAACTGCTTGTTTTTAAGTTTGTCTTCCTATTGGTGATCTTGTTTCGGACCTTTGTAATTTCTAAAAATTTCGGAATAATGCTCATAACTTTTTGTATGATTTATTAGTTCATTACTCGTTATTTAGATGCGAAATGCTTTAACAAAATTGTGCAGAAACAAAGTCTTATTTGAAAATTCTATTCAAAAGAAGATCAAAGGAAGCAATATTAGTCGAAAATTGCCAAGTATACAATAAAGGATAATTAGTTGCCCCGAATATCGTAAAATGAGCTACTCTGCGTCGACTTGCTGGGAATCATTCCTAGCTCAAATGTGTCTAGAAGATCTAGAGTGATTTGTTGATGCTTCAAGTTGTAACCTTCCTCCATTTCGTTGACTCGTTCTTGGATTTGAGCCGCCCTTTGCGGGTTTTCAACTCAAAATTTCCTTGGTTCCAGGATGCCCTTTGCGGGTTTTCATCTTGAGCCCTTTTTTTTTTCGAGACGCCCTTTGTGGGTTTTCATCTCAATTCCCCATTTGTTTTTTTTAGGCGAAGTATTTTTTCATTGAGTCTGAATTGACGGTGTTGTATAGATCCTTGCCGTCCATTTCTGTTAGGATGAGAGCTCCTCCTGAGAAAGCTTTCTTTACCACATAAGGTCCTTTCCAATTGGGCATCCATTTCCACGAAAATCTTTATGTATGAGAAGTATCTTTTTCAAAACTAGATCTCCCTCATAGAATTCCCTGGGATGAACCCTTTTGTCGTAAGCTCGCATCATTCTCTTCTGGTACATTTGGCCATGGCGAATGACTTTTAATCTCTTTTCCTTGATTAAATTCAATTGATCATATCGAGCTTGGATCCATTCAGCCTCATCTAGTTGAAGCTCAGTTAAGACTCGAAGAGAAGGTATTTCAAACTCAATAGGCAAGACCGCTTCCATACCGTATGCCAATGAGAATGGTGTTGCCCCAGTAGAAGTTCTGTAGGCAAAGAGGGCAAATGGTAGTTTTTCGTGCCAGTCTTTGTAAGTCTCTGTCATTTTTGCCACAATTTTCTTGATGTTTTTATTAGGTGCCTCCACAGCACCATTCATTTTTGGGCGATAGGGAGAAGAATTATGATGCTTGATTTTGAACTGTTCGCAAACTTCTACTATCGTTCTATTGTTCAAATTCAAGGCATTATCGGATATGATTCTTTCAGGCATCCCGTATCGGTAAATAATTTTTTTTTTCAGGAACTTGCTAATCGTAGACTTGGTAACATTGGCATATGAGGTTGCCTCTACCCATTTGGTGAAGTAGTCAATCACCACAAAGATGAACCTACGACCATTGGAAGCCTTTGGAGAAATTGGCCCAATGACATCCATGCCCCACACAGAAAAAGGCCAGGGAGTAGTCATGACATGAAGGTGTGATGGAGGTACATGAATCTTGTCTCCATAGATCTTGCACTTATGGCACTTCTTGGCATAAATTGATGCAATCGCCCATCATAGCAGACCAGTAATACCCAAATCTCATTATTTGTCGGGCCATCGTGAAATCGTTGGCGTGTGTCCCATAAATGCCTTCGTGAACTTCTTCTAAGATCTTCTTAGCTTCAAGTGCATGGACACATGTCAGGAACACTTGATCTTTTCTCCTCTTGTACAAGATTTCCCCATCTAGGACATATTCACTGGCCAGTCTTCTTAATGTTCTCTTTTCATTTTCTGAGGCTTGCTCGAGGTGCTTTCGATCTCTCACAAATTGAAGAATATTCTAGTACCATGGGCGATCATCCTTTTCTTCTTCTTCCTCTGCCTCAATATCACAACAATGAGCAGGAGCTTCATAAATACTCATCTGAGTGGGCTTTACATCTTTTGTCCTAGTTACCTTACTCATCCAGGCTAAAGTGGCAAGAGCATCGGCAATCTGGTTTTCTTCTTGTGGGAGATAATGGAATGTGACGTCAACGAACTTCGTGATCAACTTGAGGACCAATCTACGGTAATCCACTAGCTTTGAATCCCTTGTTTCCCATTCTACTTTGAGTTAATAGATTACCAATGCGGAGTCTCCATAAATCTCCAAAATTTTGATTACCAGCTCTATGGCCGCACGGATTCACAAGATACATGCTTCGTATTCAGCCATGTTGTTTGTGCAATCAAAATCAAGTTTGCTGGTAAAAGGGTAGTGATCTCCTTATGGTGATACCACGAATGCCCCGACCCCATTACCTGTGGCATTTGAAGCTCCATCAAAATTCAATCTCCAAGGTTATTCTACCGTGATTGCCCCTTCAGTAGTTGCAATATACATTAAATCTTCATTCCGAAAATCGAAGCTTATCGGCTCATAGTCCTCTATAGCCCTGCTGGCTAGGAAGTCTACTATCGCACTCCCTTTTATTGCTTTTTGATTGACGTAGACTATATCAAATTCTGAGAGCAAGATTTGTTATCGAACCAATCTCCTATTCAATGCAGCTGACTACATCAGGTACTTCAAAGGATCTAATTTTGAGATCAACCAAATGGTATGGTATAACATGTACTATCTTAATATGCGTGTGGTCCAGACTAGTGCACAACATAATTTTTCAATTGGCGAATATCGCGTCTCGTAATCAGTGAATTTCTTGCTGAGATAATATATCGTCCTTTCCTTCTTTTCGAATTCATCGTGTTGGCTTAGTACGCATCCCATGGAATTTTCAAAGACTGTCAAGTACAGGATCATTGGCTTATTAGGAATTGGAGGTACCAAGATGGGAGCTTTGGATAAATAATCTTTGACCTTGTTAAAGGTTTCCTGACATTCATCATCCCATACACCCAGGTTACGCTTTCTAAGCAGGCGAAAGATAGGATCGCATTTCTCAGTCAATTGTGAAATGAATCGAGCAATGTAATTTAGTCTTCCTAAGAACCCTCGAACTTCTTTTTGTGTGCTGGGTGGTGGTAGCTCCTGTATGGCTTTGACTTTATCTGGGTTAATTTCAATTCCTCTTTTGCTGACTACAAAGCCTAACAACTTTCCTGATGTGGCTTCGAAAGTGCACTTTGTTGGGTTTAGCTTTAATTGATATTTCCTTAGCCTTCCAAATAAATTTCTCAGGATTCTTACATGTTCTTCCTCCATTTTGGATTTCACAATCATGTCATTGACGTAAACTTTAATCTCCTTATGCATCATGTCATGGAACAGGGTCACCTTGCCCTTTGATAAGTTGCCCCTGCATTTTTTAGTCCGAAAGGCATTACCTTGTAGCAAAATGTTCCCATAGCGTGACAAATGTGGTTTTGATCATATCCTCAGGGTCCATCCTTATCTGATTATACCCAGAGAAACCATCCATAAAGGAAAATAGAGAATGTCCTGTCGTGTTATCGATTAAAGTGTCAATGTGGGGTAAGGGGAAATTATCCTTTGGGCTAGCTTTATTTAAATCTCGATAGTCCACACACATGCGCACCTTTTTGTCTTTTTAAGGAACAGAGACTATATTAGCTACCCATTTAGAGTATTTAACTACCTGGAGAAAATCGACGTCAAATTGTTTCTTGACTTCTTCTTTTATTTTAAACAACACATCCGGTCTCATCCTTCGGAGTTTTTTCTGCACGGGTCTGCTTTCTTCCTTTATAGGGAGTTCATGCACCACAATGTCAGTGCTCAAGCCGATCATATCTTGGTAAGACCATGTGAAGATATCTTGGAACTCTTGAAGCAACTCGACAAGATTCTTTCTAGTTTCTACGGAGATGCTTGTCCCAATTTTCACCTCTTTCTTTTCATCTTCGTGCCCCAGATTAATAACTTCCACTAGGTTCGAATGAGGCAGGATCTGTTTTTCTTCTTGCTCCATCATTCTTAACAGATCAGGAGGCAGATTACAATCTTGATTATCTTCATGGTCTTGAAACTCTTCCAAACACGTATCTTGCTCAAAGTGAGGTTCTAAGTTAGCGTCAGGGTTGCTCATATTATTGATATTCGAGGATCTGTCAAGGGATGAAAGGAAGGTCCAAAGAGCAAAATAAATTTACGAAAGAATGATTATGTGGTATGAGTATGTATGTATTAAAGAATAATTAATCTTGTTTATTGGATATGTACGAATGGTTTATTAAGCTGAATTAAGAAATGAAAGAATAATTATGGAGAAGAATATAAGATGGAAAGTGCATTTCATTCAAAATAACTGAATAATGACCATGGGCCCTTTTACAAAAAGATTCGTATTGCTTTCGAGCCTAAAGCAATAGGTGTTTTCGAGCATTACTCTGAGGAAATCTTAAAAATTACAGGGAGTTCCTCCACGGTCCAATTATTCAAAGTGCTTCCAGGTGTACACAGACCAATGCTTGATGGATTCCCTTCCTTTCCTTCATTTGATATAGCATTAATGCCTAGATCTTTCATGATCCCCCCTTGGTTCCAATTGTCACTCGCACCTTTTCTCGCTCTATTTTCTGGTTGATCACCCTTCCCGAGACGAAAGTCTCATAAATGTGCGAGAAGACCATGGGTTCCCACGAGATTTCCTTTCTAGATAGTCTGGCCCTCCTTCTTTCTTGCCTTTTTCTAGCTCCTTCCTCTTTTGTTTTGCGTCCGGCTTGTACCCCAGGCCATAACGATCCTGCTTTTCTATCAGCATCGGCACATTAACTCTTCCTTAGAGGTATTTTCCTAGTCCTTTCCCAGTTATAGCTCCCTTTCCGACTGTTAACTGCAAGCCCATCCTGGTGGTCGATGATATTGTAAGCATAGGTATATTGCTCCTTTCTGAAATGAAAGTTGCATTGAAAAACTCTAGTGAGCGGAACGAGCATTTCACAGCCTCCTCGTCTATTCCCACGTAGGGTGAATCGATCGTTATAGACGCGATTATTTCCTCCTCAGCATTAATCGTGATTAGAAGCCCTTCATTTATTAGCTTCACTTGCAAAGAAGAAGGTACTGCTCCAGCTGAGTGAATCGATGGTCTTCCCAGCAGACAGTTATAAGTGGGTCTAATATCCATCACCAGAAAATCCACTTCATATATATTCGGCCCAATTTGAAGAGGTATTTCAATCTTTCCCATTACCTTTCTTTTTGTCCTGTCAAATGCTCTCACTATGTTATTACACCCCTTCATATGAGAGCTATCAATTGGTAATCTTGGCAGTGTAGCTAACGGTAGCACATTTAGGGCTGAACCATTGTCTATGAGTACTTCAGGTAGCGTATACCCTTTAAAACGGGTAGTGATGTGTAAAGCTTTGGTGGAACATATTCCTCCCGTCGGTATTTCATCATCGCTGAAGAAAATGAAGTTATCAGCACTCAAGTTATTGACCAATCGATCTAGCTTACTGACGGAGATGTCATTTGCTACATATGTTTCGTTCAGCACCTTCATTAGTGCGCTTCGATGGGATTCCGAGCTTAAGAGCAATGACAAGATCAATATTCGGGCAGGCTGTTTGTGTAATTGTTATACTACACTATATTCACTATGCCTTAAAAACTTTAAAAACTCTTTCGCCTCCTTCTTAGATACAGGCTTGTTCGTGGGTACTTCGGGCTTGCTAGTTATTTCTTCCTCAGGCTCACACATTATTGTTTTCCCTTTGCTGACCTCTTTTTCTTTATTTACTGGGTCATAATTTTTACCGCTACGAGTAACAAGATTCACGTCCTTCCTAGGTTCCCCCTCTCTTGGTATGGTCACGTTACAATTATAACTCCATGGGACCTTCTTACAATCCCTGTAAGGAAACGTTGCAGGCTTTTGTATGATGATGCGAGGGGTTGTCTGTTCTCTTGTCGTGCCATTTGTTGGTCTACAATAATCACCTTGGGACGATTACTTCCATAAGCCTTAGTTGTTCCATCCTCGAAGGCACAAACATCATTAACTTCCTCTCCTTCTTCAAAAAATTTCAGCTCTTGATTGTCCATCAACATCTGCACCACGGTTTTAAACTCGACGCAGTCTTGAATTTCATGCCCCTTAATGGCATGAAACTCATAATGGTTATCATCCCCGATTATCATACTCTTTTTATCCTTCACGATTATCCCTTCTTTGACCAACTCCTTCTTTCAGCAAGGCATTCACCACTTGCTCTGGGTGATTAGGCAGAGGATTCCCAGCTATATTGGGCTTTGTTGGCTCTTCTAGTTTTACGACTCCATGCTCTATGATCCCTTCGACTCGTCTTTTAAAAGTAGTGTAATTTTCTATCGATAGTCCTTCTACCTGCATGCTATTCACAGTGAGCATTCACATCATACCAAGTCGGGAAAGGGGGTTTATATGGTCACACATGCTGAGGAGCTACCTCATGCGCGTCATATAGTATCTTGTAGAGTTCTCCGTATGACATCGAAAGGGGAGTATATTGAACTCTTCCTCTATTTGGCTTGATGCCCGGTTCCAACCGTTGGGCATTTTGGTAATTGCCCATTGGAGCTTTGGCCTGACCTGTCACGAAAGGTTTGGTGTAGCTATGTCTGTATATGCTTGCATTGTTGACTTCATTATCATTTTTTTGGGGGGTAAGCCTTTTAGGGTTTTCTTCGATTTCAATCTTGCCAGCCTTGATTGCATTTTCAATCATCTCTCCCGATATGACCATATTAGAGAAACTGTTGGTGGCGTTTCCTAACAGGTGATTCAAGTAAGGAGCTTTGAGGGTATTGACAAAGAACATCGTTGTCTCCTTTTCTGTTAGTGTTGGCTGTACTTGGGTTGCCACTTCTGTCCATCTCTATGCATATTATCTAAAGCTCTCGTTTGATTTCTTCTCCATATTTTGCAATGTAAGCCGATCAGGAGCTATTTCTATCACATGACCGTAGTGCTTTAAGAAAGCTTGTGCTAAATCTTTCCATGAATGGATTTTTTGATCGGCTCAATTGATTGTACCATCTGACTGTCGATCCTGCCACACTATCTTGAAAGCAATGAATAAACAATTGATCATTATGCACGTTCCCCGCCATCTTCTTGAGAACATGGTTAGGTGGGCTTCAAGGTAGCTCGTCCCGCTATATTTTTCAAATTCTGGAACCTTGAATTTGGGAGGGAGAACCAGATCTGGAACCAGACTTAACTCTTCGGCATCTACCCTATAGGATCGCGTCGATTTTCTCCTCTAATCGCCTGTATTTTTCCTCTATTTATCTAGGGAGATCCTCTTATCATCTCGTCGAAGTCTAAGACACCCAGATTCCTAGCATTATCCTCTGGGATTGACCCTGATCCAATTGGATAATTGGCTGGTCTTGGCGTGCCCGTGGCTTGTTGTTGTGCTCTTATGTAATGGTGGGCTCCCGCACTGGCATTTCATGTGAAGTCGGGTTATGGAGAGGAGTAAAGCTTGGGGACCATTGGGTCCTCTTCTTCCTCAATAGTAGGGCTCTTTCCTTTATCTGCCAAGCTCTGTTTTACTTGTGCTAATTCATTCATTAGGCTCTTTTGTACCTCCATGAATTGATTTTTCATTTCTCTGCACATCATTGTCATTTGTTCTTGGATGCGCTCTTGCATCTGGTCTTGTAATTCTTTTTGGATTTGTTAAAGTCTTTGCTCCATGGCCTTAGTTTTCTTTCGAGTACTAAAGTGATGCAAGTTTTCAATGATTACTGATGGAGCTGAATTGTAAGTTTTTAATAAGTTAGGATTGTTATGCAAAAATATGCAAAAATGTGATGTGAATAAGATGCATGCATGTAAGAGAAAGGCATTGACTTATAATTCATTTTCCATTTAGAAAACTTCATATGGATAACAAGTTCCTTAACATAAAGCAAATTACATAGATGGTTTCACTTTGATGCTCAGAGCCTTGACTTTCTTAAGGAGTCTTGATAGCTTTTCACCTCGTTCCATCTTCGTCTCGTACTGTATGCTTAACTCTTCTGCTTCAATTGCCAGTGTTTGCACATGATCAGCTACTTCACGGATTAGATTTAAGGCCTCACCCATAACATAATCCCTCTCTCTGACTTCTTTTTGAGCTTGCTGAATGCAAATCATTTGTCTCCAACGTCCTTTCCAAAATCTCAGTTCGTATTTCACTATTCTGCAAAGAGACTTCTAATTCTTCCACTCTCTTATTCAGTCTCTCGATCTCAGCTTGGCTTGCCTTCAACTCCATTATTGAATTTCGACTATGATGCCCGTACAAGGATTCCTCCAATTCTCGTACTCGAGCTTTTAATTCAGTCACCCTAGCTTGGCTTTCTAGAAGGCTACTCTTCATAGCATTTTCCTAAACTTGAGCGTCTTGAAATTTGTTTTTCCAGTGACTTGTTTTATTTTTCTCTTCGTGGATTTCTTGCTGCCCTTGCTCTAACATCTTACCTTTTATAGTCCTTTTTTAGGCTTCTAAGATCTTCTTCAGCCTTATTCTTCCCTTTTCTCAATTTTTCGCTTCTAGCTTCTTAACATCAACATCCAATCCTAAAAGCACCTTCTCTTCTTCCAGCTTTTTTATCATTTTCTCCATCTCAGCATTTTTCCTTTCAAAATCTTGTTTAATTATTTCTAATTCAATCGGGATAACCTGCAAGTGTTCTCCAATTGGGCGGACAATCTCTGGGTTTGGCACAAGAATGTTGTCGTTAATCCTTCGATTTCTCCACCAATCATATTCTGTAGTTATCATAGGATTGGCATCGAATGCTTTCATTTTTCTAACCTGGTTCCATGCATTTGAAATTTCTTAAATCCTTTTCTTATTATTTTTGCCTCAGTACGCGAATTCACACTGAGCTAACCCTTGAGTCGCGAGTATGAACTGTCTTGATCTGTATTGTCTTGAAACCAACAAAGGTGCATATCCTGTTGCTCCCAATATCCCTGCCAAAGAGACCCAGTCGAGATCACCGCACCGATACAGTATTTCATCAAGAGCGAACCATGGTGCTTGCCACTCTATGTCTTTGTCTTTGAGGCTTTGGAGTATGGCCATCCACTTTTCTTCTGAGAATTTTTCTTGTCTTTGCGTGGCCACGAACTCTTTCAAAAGGGAGTAATCTTTAGACAAGTACTGATAGGAGACTTTTTCTGTTTTCCAGAAGTGACTATGAAACCATACCATCAATAGCGGTGCGCAAGCAATAAATCGATCTTCTCCCTCCTTTCTGCACGCATTTAAGGATCTGAAAGTTTCAGTCAATATGGTCAGGACAGGTGTCACTCTGTTACTCAATCTATCAAACAAATCTATCATCGCGTCTTTTATATGCCCCAAAACCTTTAGAAAAATTATCAACCCGTAAATACTAAGGGCTAAGATGTCGATCTTTTTCTTTGCATCTGGATGAGCCAGTATAAAATCTCGTAGACTTGGCCACGTCATGCACTTGTTATCGCCTTTGACCTTAACTCGAGCTGTAGCCCACTGTTCGCTCATGCCGGTGATGTTTATTAAACTTTTAACAATGGTCGAGAGATTTGGTGCTCTAAAATAGGCCTTATCTACCGAAATCTTCGGACAATGGGCAGAGTGGTGTATTCTTCTATCGAAGGTGAACTAATTATTGGCTGGGTTCCAATACTATGTTAAGGCTCTAAAGAGGGATTTATCTACCTTAACATCGCACAAGTATGACAAATCTCCGTATTCTTGGTAAAAGGTCTATTTCATGTTGTTGTCCCAACTATCCCATATCTCTTTCGACTCTAGCACATTGTTTTGAGCCGTGTTGATCCTGGATAATCCCAAAGCTCTGACTCATATCCTTCCACTAAGCTGTCCCCTTTTTGGCGTTGAGTCTCCTCCAACCACATGCACACGACCATATTGTCGTCCACTTTATCAAAGTACTTGTTTTCCATGATTGATTCTCTTATCTGCAACTGAACTTTTGAGTCTATACCTTTCCTTTTTATGATGATGAAATGCAATGCAAAAGAAGACAAAATAAACAAGTTAGCGAAATCACAACAACATCAATATACAAGTATAGCACAGAACCTAAGAGTTTGCCTTGGAAGGTTGCTAAATGGTTCAGTATAATTCCTTCTAAAGCAAGTTCCTACGGCTTACTATATGTGGTTTTAGGTTCTAAAATAAGGGTACCCAAACAAGCAGATTCCTCGATCCTCACCCATTACAGGCTCATATGGACAAGTTCGGTTTTGGGGGACGCATTTCCCACATGTTTACACGAAAGTGAAAACTTCACGAAAATAAGGGTACTTTGTAATCCCGAATGCGATCCATTATCCTGCACGGAGGTGAAGACCTCACGAAGGAGTAGTTTTCGGCTTCCACTTGAAATGGTAATATCATATGCAGATGTATGCAAATTTACACTAGCAATCTAATGTCACACAAAAGATGTTGAGGATCGCATGTTAAACGAAAACGAAGCTTAAAAGTTTTCGAAAAGACCTGAAATTAATTAATTTTGGCTTGACTCTCGTTTATTTCTAAAAATGTCCCCAGTGGAGTCACCAACTGTCGAAACCGATTTAAAACGACGAGTTTCGAAAATTACTTTAATGTTGGAAAATGGGAGTTACCACCAATCCTTTATTTGGTGTGATTGGATCACCACAAAACGTTTTAAAAATCATTTTGAAAACATATAAGTCTTCGAAATCCAAAAAAATTTGTTCAGGAGTCGGTTATGCATGAGGAAGGATTAGCACCCTCATACGCCTAAAATTGGTACCGTATTGATTATTTCGGGTCTTAATTTGTAAAATCTAAAAGCTCGAATAAAGTTTAAAATACGATCCTTGAATGAATGAGTTAAGTTTAAAAGAAATCGGGTTTGTTTGAAAATCTCGCTATTTCAAATCGATCGAGGAAGAAAGTTACGTCCAGTGATTTAGGACACGACATTTCAAGATCTAGAAATAACGAGCTTTCCTTTGTAAAACTTTTTTAAATTTTTTGGAAAAGGATATTCGATTATCTCAACTTGAAGAAAGGTTGCACCTAGTAAGTTAATGCGCAATATTTCAAAACTGAAGATAAGGAAACATTACCTCCATTAAGGGTATTCAATTATTTCGATTTGAAGAAAAATTGCACCTAGTAAGTTAAGGCATAAATTTTCGAAACTCGAAATAAAAGAATATTGACTCGATTTTAAAGTTTTTATGAAAACAATTTTGAAAATAAACATGTGAATTTAATATGAATAAACAGTTAATAATGAATATTAAATGACACGAAGTAAGGTAATTAAGAAGATAAATGATATGCAAAAAGCAAAAATGCAAAATACGAGTGCATAATAATTAAAATTAAATGGAAATAGTGATGATCAAGAAAAATGATGCAATCAGAGTTGAAAATGAGACTTTTCGGATACTCGAGAGGCAAAACGATAATTTTGGATTCTCGAGGGCAAAATGGTAATTTTAGGAAAGTTTGGGTTAAAAATGGAAATTTAGACATTCGGGTGTAAAAGGATAATTTTGAGAGTTTAGAGGTCGAAAATGGAGTTTTTGGACATTTGGGGGCAAAATGGTAATTTTTGAAAGTTTCGGGTTTAAAAATGGAAATTTTGGAGGCTTGAGGGTAAAAATGAATTTTTTGGAAGTTTTAGGGTCAAAAATGGAATTTTTGGAAGTTTGAGGGTAAAAATGGAATTTTTTGAAGTTCGAGGGTAAAAATGGAATTTTTGGAAGCTTTGGGGTCAAAAATGGAATTTTTGGAAGTTTGGTGGTAAAAATGGAATTTTTGGAAGTTTTAGGGTCAAAATGGAATTTTTGGAAGTTTAGGGACATCCAGGGCAATAAAACCAAAAATAAGTGACACGTGGTAGCCCCTCAGGCATCTTGAAGTTAAAGGAGTAATTTGAAAACCATGAAAAATTTCTGGACCAATTTTGTAATTAAACAGAACTTGATTTGAGGATTAAATTAAAACAAATTAGAAATAAGAGGGACTTTTTGCAAAAATGAACCAAAATAATGACACGTGGCAGCTCCTAATGCTTTCAAAAAGTCGAGGGATTAAATTGAAAAGCATTGAAAATTATTGGGCAATTTAAAAATTAAAAATACAAAAGGACTAAATTGAAACAATCAAAAAATGCAGAAGGACCAAATGCATAAATATCCCTTCTCTCAAAAACACGTGGATCCTCCAGGCGGGTCAGGTCGGATCGGGTCGGCCATGGGTTTAACAAGTAAAACGGCGCCGTTTTGGGGCTTATGAGCCTAGACCAAAACATCATCGTTTTGGTCCCTTATAAAAACAATTTTAAGTTCATTTTTTTCATTTTTCTTTCTCCTTTCTTCAAAAAATCCCAAAACTCTCTCAAAATACTTTTTCCTTTCTCCATGGTCGACCAAACTCCGATCGGTCAGTCCTCCGCCGTCCACCGTGCGTGCCCGCCACGCGCCGCCGTCTGCCTCCGTCTTCGACCGCCTACCATGGTTTCAAGGTAAAAAATTCCTTTTTTAATTCCCTTTCTTTCTTTCCATAACCTTTCTATTTTTATTTTTAAAAAAAACTATTAGTTTATTTCATATGAAAATTTCCAGATCTGGGTTTTAGTTCCCCAGATCTTTAAAAAACATATATATATTTAAAAAAAAAAACCATTGACAAAATTAAATCAGTTCCTTTGATTTCCCCTTTTTTGCATGTTCGAAGATAGAGTGGTTCTGAAGACTCCGGTCGCGGCTCCAGCAACGGTGGCGACGGCAGCAACCAGGTACGTCCCTTCGTCTTTTCAGTTTTTTTTATTCCTTTTTAATTAATGTTATTATTAATTTTATCATTATTATAGATATTATTATTTGTTGAAAATATTAATACCATTAATGTCTATTATAAATAATGTATTTATCTTTATTATTAATGCCTTTTTTAAAAAATTAATATATTTATTACCACTTTCAAAACAAATAACAGTAATAAATGACGACAGTAGGAATCTTAATACGCACATTAATGTATATCATAGAAACTGAATGGGTTTGCCTTATACATCACAAATAGTAAAACACATATTGAAACTGTAGTTGAACGTTTCGATGCACTTTGGTTTTGAGATCTGGTTCGAACTTGTGTTTGTTGCCTTAGGTCTATTCCAATATCTCTGCTCGCTATTGATTTGTGGTGTTCGTAAGAGCAAAAGTCAGTAACCGTGTATTGATTTCTCAAAAAAGTTTGTAACCCATTACAAGACTTTCATTCTGGCTTTATAGCCATTTTCACAATGATTTGCTCACATCGAGCCTTGAGTTGGTATACTTCTCTATATCTCATCAGGAAGCTAACCATTTTATTACCTCGACCTGCTTCTCAGTATCTCATCAGGAAGCTGGAGTTCGAAGATTTGCTCGCTTTGAGCCTCGTTTCATTGATTTGGTCTACTTCTCAGTATCTCATCAGGAAGATGACCGCATCGCTGTTTGTGGATAATCACAATCTGCCCCGTGATCGGGGTAAGGTTTTGGAGTCCTGCTCCTTTTCAACTTTTCCTTGGTGATCTTAATGATTCGTCTCGCCATGTGGCGGGGATGTGACCTGTGAAATATGCTCCTATGGGCCTCTATGTAGGCCCAAATTACAAAGTCATGATTTAGAATGAATTAAATGCTCCTAACTTGCATGAATGTGTATGATGAATGTCAGATTTATTTATTATTATTTAGGTCGGCATGGTTTATCATTCGTCCAAATTCTGTCATTGATGTGTTGCTCCATCTTCTTCCAGGCTGTTATTGAACTACTTGTTTTTAAGTTTGTCTTCCCATTGGTGATCTTGTTTCAGACCTCTATAATTTTAAAAAATTCCAGAATAATGCTCATAACTTTTTGTATGATTTATTAGTTCATTACCCGTTATTTAGATGCAAAATGCTTGAACAAAATTATGCAGAAACAAAGTCATATTTGAAAATTCTATTCAAAAGAGGATCAAAGGAAGCAATATTAGTAAAAAATTACCAAGTATACAATAAAAGATAATTAGTTGCCCCAAATATCGTAAAATAAGCTACTCTACACCGACTTGCTGGGAATCATTCCTAGCTCAGATGTGTGTCTAGAAGATCTAGAGTGCTTTGATGATGCTTCAAGTTGTAACTTTCCTCCATCTCGTTGACCCGTTCTTGGATCTGAGCCGGCTTTTACGAGTTTTCAACTCAAAATTTCCTTGGTTCCAGGATGCCCTTTGCGGGTTTTCATCTTGAACCCTTTTTTTTTTGAGACGCCCTTTGCGGGTTTTCATCTCAATTCCCCCTTTGTTTTTTTTAGGCGAAGTATTTTTTCATCGAGTCTGAATTGATGGGGTTGTACAAATCCCTGCCGTCCATTTATGTTAGGATGAGAGCTCCTCTTGAGAAAGCTTTCTTTACCACATAAGGTCCTTCCCAATTGGACATCCATTTTCCACGAAAATCTTTATGTATGGGAATGAGAATGGTGTTGCCCAATAGAAGTTCTGACTGAAGTTCTGTAGGCAAAGAGGGCAAATGGTAGTTTTTCGTGCCAGTCTTTGTAAGTCTCAGTTATTTTTGCCACAATCTTCTTGGTGTTTTTATTAGCTTCCTCCACAGCACCATTCTTTTTTAGGCGATAGGGAGAAGAATTATGATGCTTGATTTTGAATTGTTCGCAAACTTCTGCTATAGTGCTATTGTTCAAATTCAAGGCATTGTCGGATATGATCCTTTCAGGCACCTGTATCGGTAAATAATTTCTTTTTTTAGGAACTTGCTAATCGCAGACTTGGTAACATTGGCATATGAGGTTGCCTCTACCCATTTGGTGAAGTAGTCAATCACCACAAAGATGAACCTATGGCCATTGGAAGCCTTTGGAGAAATTGGCCTAATGACATCCATGCCCCATATAGAAAAAGGCTAGGGAGAAGTCATGACATGAAGGTGTGATGGAGGTACATGAATCTTGTCTCCATAGATCTGACACTTATGGCACTTCTTGGAATAATTGATGCAATCGCCCTCTATAGTAGACCAGTAATACCCAAATCTCATTATTTTTCGGGCCATCGTGAAATCGTTGGCGTGTGTCCCATAAATGCCTTCATGAACTTCTTCTAAGATCTTCTTAACTTCTATTGTGTCAACACATCTCAGCAACACTTGATCTTTTGTCCTCTTGTATAAGATTTCCCCATCTAAGACATATTCACTGGTCAGTCTTCTTAGTGTTCTCTTTTTATTTTCTGAGTCTTGCTCGTGGTACTTTCGATCTCTCACAAATTGAAGAATATTCTAGTACCATGGGCGATCATCCTTTTCTTCTTCTTCCTCTGCCTCAATGTCACAACAATGAGCATCGGCCATCTGATTTTCTTCTCATGGGAGATAATGGAATGTGACGTCATCGAACTCCGTGATCAACTCGAGGACCAATCTACGGTAATCCACTAGCTTAGAATCCCTTGTTTCCCATTCTCCTTTGAGTTGATAGATTACCAGTGCGGAGTCTCCATAAATCTTCAAAATTTTGATTCCCCGCTCTATGGCCGCACGAATTCCCAAGATACATGCTTCGTATTCAGCCTTGTTGTTTGTGCAATCAAAATCAAGTTTGCTAGTAAAAGGGTAGTGATCTCTTTTTGGTGATACCAGGACTGCCCCGACCCCATTATCTGTGGCATTTGAAGCTCTATCAAAATTCAATCTCCAAGGTCATTCTACCGTGATTGCCCCTTCAGTAGTCACAATATACATTAAATCTTTATTTGGGAAATCAAAGCTTATCAGCTCATAGTCCTCTAAAGCCCTGCTGGCTAGGAAGTCTACTATCGCAGTCCCTTTTATTGCTTTCTGATTGACATAGACTATGTCGATTTCTGAGAGCAAGATTTTCCATCGAGCCAATCTCTCATTCAATGCAGCTGACTCCATCAGGTACTTCAGAGGATCTAATTTCGAGATCAACCAAGTGGTATGGTATAACATGTATTGTCTTAATCTGCGTGTGGTCCAAACTAGTGCACAACATAAATTTTCAATTAGTGAATATCGCGTCTCGCAATCATTGAATTTCTTGCTGAGATAATATATCGCCCTTTCCTTCTTTTCGGATTCATCGTGTTGGCCTAGTACGCATCCCATGAAATTTTTAAAGAGTTTCAAGTACAGGATCAATGGCTTATTAGGAATTGGAGGTACCAAGATGGGAGCTTTGGATAAATAATCTTTGACCTTGTTAAAGGTTTCCTGACATTCATCATCCCATACACCCGGGTTACGCTTTCTAAGCAGGCGAAAGATAGGATTGTATTTCTCAATCAACTGTGAAATGAACCGAGCAATGTAATTTAGTCTTCCTAAGAACCCTCGAACTTCTTTTTGCGTGCTAGGTGGTGGTAGCTCCTTATGGCTTTGACTTTATCCGGGTCAATTTCAATTCCTCTTTTGCTGACTACAAAGCCTAACAATTTTCCTGGTGTGGCCCTAAAAGTGCACTTTGCTGGGTTTAGCTTTAATTGATATTTCCTTAGCCTTCCAAATAAATTTCTCAGGATTCTTACATGTTCTTCCTCCGTTTGGGATTTTGCAATCATGTCTTGACGTAAACTTCAATCTTATTATGCATCATGTTATGGAACAGGGTATACCCTTTACAACGGGTAGTGATGTTTAAAGCTTTGGAGGAACTTATTCCTCCCATCGGTATTTCAACATCACTGAAGAAAATGAAGTTATTAGCACTCACGTTATTGACCAATCGATCTAGCTTACTGATGGAGATGTCATTTGCTATATATGTTTCATTCAGCACCTTCATTAGTGCGCTTCAATGGGCTTCCGTGTAGTTGTTCCACTACATTATATTCACTATGCCTTAAAAACTTTAAAAACTCCTTCGCCTCCTTCTCAGATATAGGCTCGTTCGTGGGTAGTTCGGGTTTGCTAGTTATTTCTTCCTTAGGCTCACACATTATTGCTTTCCCTTTACTGACCACTTTTTCTTTATTTACTGGGTCATAAATTTTACCGCTACGGGTAACAAGATTCACGTCCGTCCTAGGCTCTCCCTCTCTTGGTATGGTCACGTTACAATTATAACTCCATGGGACCTTCTTACTATCCCTGTAAGGAAACGTTGCAGGCTTTTGTATGATGATGCTAGGGGTTGTCTATTCTCTTGCCGCGCCATTTGTTGGTTTACAAATAATCACCTTGGGGTGATTACTTCCATAAGCCTTAGCTGTTCCGTCCTCGGAGGCACAAACATCATTAACTTCCTCTCCTTCTTCAAAAAATTTCAGCTCTCGATTTTCCATCAACATCTGTACCACGGCTTTAAACTCGACGCAGTCTTGAATTTCATGCCCCTTAACGGCGTGAAACTCGCAATGGTTATTATCCTCGATTATCATACTTTTTTATCCTTCACGATTATCCCTTCTTTGACCAACTCTTGCCATACCCACCGAAGTGGAGACTTAATTTCTTCAACATTTCTCTTAATTTTTCAAACTCCTTCTTCTAGCAAGGCATTTACCCCTTGCTCTGGGTGATTAGGTAGAGGATTCCCAGCTATATTGGGCTTTGTTGGCTCTTCTAGTTTTACGACTCCATGCTCTTTAAGCCCTTCGACTCATCTTTTAAAAGCAGAGCAATTTTCAATCGAGTGTCCTTCTGCCCTTGCATGGTATTCACAGTGAGCATTCGCATCGTACTAAGTCGGGAATGGGGGTTTATATGGTCTCACACGCTAAGGAGCTACCTCATGCGCATCATACAATATCTTGTAGAGTTCTCCGTATGACATCGGAAGGGGAGTATATTAAACTCTTCCTCTATTTGCCTGATGTCCGATTCCTACCACGGGGCATTTTGGTAATTGCCCATTGGAGCTTTGGGTTGACCTGTCACGAAGGGTTTGGTGTAGCTAGGTCTGTATATGCTTGCATTGTTGACTTCATTATCCCTTCTTTTAGGGGTAGGCCTTTTAGGGTTTTCTCCGGTTTTAATCTTACCAGCCTTGATTGCATTTTCAATCATCTCTCTCGATATGACCATATCAGAGAAACTCTTGGTGGCATTTCCTAACAGGTGATTCAGGTAAGGAGCTTTGAGGGTATTGATAAACAACATCGTTGTCTCCTTTTCTATTAGTGGTGGCTGTACTTGGGTTGTCACCTCTTGCCATCTCTACGCATATTGTCTAAAGCTCTCGTTTGATTTCTTCTCCATATTTTGTAATGTAAGCCGATCAGGAGCTATTTCTATCACATGAAAGCTTATGCTAAATCTTACCATGAATGGATTTTTGATCAGCTCAATTGATTGTACCATCTGACTGTCGACCCGGCCAGGCTGTCTTGAAAGCAATGAATTAACAATTGGTTATTATACACGTGCCACGCCATCTTCCTGCAAAACATGGTCAGGTGGGCTTCAGGGCAGCTCGTCCCGCTATATATTTCAAATTCTTGAACCTTGAATTTGGGAGGGAGAACCAATTCCGGAACTAGACTTAACTCTTTAGCATCTACCCCATAGGAAATTTCAATTCCTTGCATCGCGTCGATTTTCTCCTTTAATCGCCTGTATTTTTCCTCTATTTGTCTAGCGAGTTCCTCTTCTTATCATCTCGTCGAAGTTTAGGACACCTAGATTAATAGCATTATCCTCTAGGTTTGACCTTGATCCAATTAGATAATTGGCTCGTCTTGACGTGCCCGTGGCTATGCACTTATAGTAATGATAGGCTCCCGCACCGGTATTTCATGTGAAGCCGGGTTAAGGAGAGGTGTAAAGCTTAAGGGGACCATTAGGTCCTCTTCTTCCTCAATAGTAGGGCTCTTTCCTTTATCGGCCATGCTCTGTTTTACTTGTGCTAATTCATTCATTAGGCTCTTTTGTACCTCCATGAATTGAATTTTCATTTCTTTGTACATCATTGTCATTTGTTCTTGGATGCGCTCTTGCATCTGGTCTTGTAATTCTTTTTGGATTTGTTCAAGTCTTTGCTCCATGGCCTTAGTTTTCTTTCGAGTACTATAGCGATGCGAGTTTTCAATGATTACTGATGTAGCTGAATTGTAAGTTTTTAATAAGTTAGGATTGTTATGCAAAAATATGCAAAAATGTGATGCGAATAAGATGCATGCATGCAAGAGAAAGACATTGACTTATAATTCATTGTCCATTTAGAAAACTTCATTTGGATAACAAGTTCCTTAACATAAAGCAAAGTACATAAATGGTTTTGCTTTGATGCTTAGAGCCTTGACTTTCTTAAGGAATCTTGATAGCTTTTGACCTCATTCCGTCTTCGTCTCGTACTGTATGCTTAACTCTTCTGCTTCAACTGCCAGTGTTTGCACATGATCAACTACTTCGCGGACTTGATTTAAGGCCTCACCCATAACATAATCCCTCTCTGTGACTTCTTTTTGAGCTTACTGAAGATGCCAATCATTTGTCTCCAACGTCCTTTCCAAAATCTTAATTCGTATTTCACTATTCTGCAAAGAGGCTTCTACTTCTTCCACTCTCTTATTCAGTCTCTCGATCTCAACTCGGCTTGCCTTCAACTCCATTACTGAATTTCAGCTACGATGCCTATACAAGGATTCCTCCAACTCTCGTACTCGAGCTTTTAATTCAGTCACCTCAGCTTGGCTTTCTAGAAGGCTACTCTTCATAGCATTTTCCTGAACTTCGGCGTCTTTAATTTTTTTTTTCCAGTGACTTGTTTTATTTTTCTCTTTGCGGATTTCTTGCTACCCTTGCTCTGACATCTTACCTAAACCGGCAGTTCTCATTGACAAGCGAAGCTTTTTATAGTCCTTTTTTAGGCTGCTAAGATGTTATTCAGCCTTATTCTTCCCTTTTCTTAATTTTTCCGCTTCTAGCTTCTGAACATCAACGTCCATTCCTAAGCATCTTCTCTTCTTCCAACTTTTCTATCACTTTCTCCATCTCAGTATTTTTCCTTTCGAAATCTTGTTTAATTAATTCTAATTTAGTCGGGACAACCTATAATTGTTCTTCAATTCGGCGAACAATCTCCGTGTTAGGCACAAGAATGTTGTCGTCATGGGATTGGCACTGAATGCTTTCATTTTTCGAACCTAGTTCCATGCATTAGTAATTTCCCGAATCCTTTTCTTATTATTATCGCCCCGGTATGCGAATTCACATTGAGCTAACCCTTAAGTCGCAGGTATGAACTATCTTGATCTGTATTATCTTGAAACCAACAGAGGTGCTTATCTTGTTGCTCCTCATATCCCTACCAATGAGACCCAGTCGAGATCTCCGCACCGATACAATATTTCATCAGGAGCGAACCATGGTGCTTGCCACTCTATGTCTTTGTCTTTGAGGCTTTGGAGTATGGCTATCCACTTTTCTTCTGAGAATTTTTCTTATCTTTGCGTGGCCACGAACTCTTTCAAAGGGGAGTAATCTTTAGACAAGTACTGATAAGAGACTTTTTCTATTTTCCAGAAGTGACTACGAAACCATACCATTAATAGCGGTGCGCAAGCAATAAATCGACCTTCTCCCTCCTTTCTGCACACATTTAAGGATCTGAAAGTTTCAGCCAGTATGGCCGGGACAGGTGTCACTCTTTTACTCAATCTATCAAACAAATCTATCACCGTGTCTTCTAAATGGCCCAAAACCTTTAGAAAAATTACCAACTCGTAGATACTTAGGGTTAAGATGTCGATCTTTTTCTTTCCATCTGGATGAGCCAGTATCAAATCTCGCAGACTTTTCCACGTGATGCACTTGTTATCGCCTTTGACCTTAACTCGAGCTGGAACCCACTGTTCGCTCATGCCGGTGATGTTTATTAATCTTTTAACAATGGTCGAGAGATTTGGAGCTCTAGAATAGGCCTTATCTACCGAAATCTTCGGACAACGGAGCAAAGTGGTGTATTTTTCAATCGTCGGTGTCATGTCTATATTCCCGAGGTGAAGCAATTGTAGGATGGGTTCCAATACTATGTTAAGGCTCTAAAGAGGGATTTGTCTACCTTAACTTCGTACAAGTATGGCAAATCTCCGTATTCTTGGTAAAAGGTCTGTTTCATGTTGTTGTCCCAACTATCCCATATCTCTTTCAACTCTAGCACATTGTTTTGAGCCATGTTGATCCTAGTATAATCCCAAAGCTCTGACTCATATCCTTCCACTAAGCTATACCCCTTTTGGCGCTGAGTCTCCTCCGACCACATGCGCACGACCATATTGTCCTCCACTTTATCAAAGTACTTGTTTTCCATGATTGATTCTCTTATTGGTAACTGAACTTTTGAGTCTATACCTTTCCTTTATATGATGATGAAATGCAATGCAAAAGAAGACAAAATAAACAAGTTAGCGAAATCACAACAACCTCAATATACAAGTATAACACAGAACCTAAGAGTTTGCCTTGGAAGGTTGCTAAATGGTTCAGTATAATTCCTTCTAAAGCAAGTTCCTATGGCTTACTATATGTGGTTTTAGGTTCTAAAGTAAGGGTACTCAAACCAGCAGATTCCTCGATCCTTACCCATTACAGGCTCATACGGACGAGTTCGGTTTAGGGGACGCATTTCCCACATGTTTACACGAAAGTGAAAGCTTCACGAAAACAAGGGTACTTTGTAAACCCGAAAGCGATCCACTATCTTGCACGGAGGTGAAGACCTCACGAGGGAGTAGTTTCCGGCTTCCACTTGAAAAGCTAATATCATATGCATATGTATGCAAATTTACACTAGCAATATCATGTCACACAAAAAATGTCGAGGATCGCATGTTAAACAAAATCGAAGCTTAAAAGTTGTCAAAAAGGCCAAAAAATAATCAATTTTGGCTTGACTCTCGTTTATTTTTTAAAATGTCTCCAGTGGCGTCGCTAGCTGTTGAAACCGATTTAAAACGACGAGTTTCAATAATTACTTTAATGTTGGAAAATGGGAGTCACCACCAATCCTTTATTTGGTGTGATTGGATCACCACAAAACGTTTTAAAAATCGTTTTGAAAACATGTAGGTCTTCGAAATCCAAAAAAACTAGTTCGGGAGTCGGTTACGCATGAGGAAGGATTAGCTCCCTCATACGCCCAAAATTGGTACTGTATTGATTTTTTTCTGGTCTTAATTTGTAAAATTAAAAGCTCGAATAAAGTTTAAAATACGATCCTTAAATGCATGAGTTAAGTTTAAAAGAAATCGGGTTTGTTTGGAAATCTTGCTATTTCAAAGCGATCGAGGAAGAAAGTTACGTCCAGTGAGTTAGGACACGACATTTCAAGATCCAAAAATAACGAGCTTTCCTTTGCAAAACTTTTTTAAATTTTTGGGAAAAGGATATTCAATTATCTCGATTTGAAGAAAGGTTGCACCTAGTAAGTTAAGGCGCAATATTTCAGAATCGAAGATAAGGAAAAATTGCCTCGATTAAGGGTATTCGATTATTTCGATTTGAAGAAAAATTGCACCTAGTAAGTTAAGGCATGAATTTTCGAAACTCGAAATAAAAGAATATTGCCTCGATTTTAAAGTTTTTATGAAAACAATTTTGAAAACAAACATGTGAATTTAATATGAATAAGTAGTTAATAATGAATATTAAATAGCACGAAGTAAGGTAATTAAGAAGATAAATGATATGCAAAAATAAAAAATGCAAAATACGAGTGCATAATAATTAAAATTAAATGCAAATATTGATGATAAAGAAAAAATGATGCAATCGGAGTTGAAAATGAGACTTTTCGGATACCCGAGGGGTAAAATGGTAATTTTGGGAAAGTTTGGAGAAAAAAATGGAATTTTAGACATTCAAGGGTAAAAGGATAATTTTTGAAGTTTGGGGGTAAAAATGGAAATTTTGGAAGTTTTGGGGTCAAAATTGGAAATTTTGGAAGTTTTGGGTAAAAATGGAATTTTTAGAAGTTTGGGGTCAAAAATGGAATTTTTGGAAGTTTAGGGGTAAAAATGGAATTTTTGGAAGTTTTAGGGTAAAAATGGAATTTTTGGAAGTTTAGGGACCTTCAAGGCAATAAAACCAAAAACAAGTGACACGTGGCAGCCCCTCAAGCTTCTTGAAGTCAAAGGACTAATTTGAAAACCATGAAAAAATTTTAGACTAATTTTGTAATTAAACTAAACTTGATTTGAGGATTAATTAAAACAAATTAAAAATAAGAGGGACTTTTTGCAGAAATGAACCAAAACAATGACACGTGGCAGCTCCTGATGCTTTCAAAAAGTCAAGGGATTAAATTGAAAAGCATTGAAAATTATTAGGCTAATTTAAAATTAATTAAAAATACAAAAGGACTAAATTGAAACAATCAAAAAATACGGAAGGATCAAATGCATAAATATCCCTTTTCTCAAAAACACGCGGATCCTCCAGGCGGATCAGGTCGGCCATGGGTTTAACAAGTAAAACGGCTCTGTTTTGGGGCTTAAGAGCCTAGACCAAAACGACGTCGTTTTGGTCCCTTATAAAAACAATTTTAAGTTCATTTTTTTTCATTTTTCTTCCTCCTTTCTTCAAAAAATCCCAAAATTCTCTCAAAAAACTTTTTCCTTTCTCTCAAAAAACATATATATATATTTTTAAAAAAACCATTGACAAAATTAAATCAGTTCCTTTGATTTCCCCTTTTTTTCATGTTCGAAGATAGAGTGGTTCTGAAGACTCCAGTCGCAGCTCCAATAATGGCGGCGACGGCAGCAACCAGGTACGTCTCTTCGTCTTTTCAGTTTTTTTATTCTTTTTTAATTAATGTTATCATTATAATAGATATTATTATTTGTTGAAAATATTAATGCCATTAATGTCTATTTATATATCTTTATTATTAATGCATTTTTAAAAAAAAATAATATATTTATTACCACTTTCGAAACAAATAACAGTAATAAATGATGACAGTAGGAATCTTAGTACACACATTAATGTATATCATAGAAACTGAATGGATTTGCCTTATACATCACAAACAGTAATAACACATATTGAAACTATACCTGAACGTTTCGATGCACTCTTGTTTTAAGATTTGGTTCGAACTTGTGTTTGTTGCCTTAGGTTTATTCCAATATCTCTGCTTGCTATTGATTTGTGGTGTTCATAAGAAAAAAAGTCAGTAACCGTGTATTGATTTCTCAAAAAAGTTCGTAACCCATTACAAGACTTTCATTCTGGCTTTATAGCCATTTTCATAATGATTATAATTTATTCTTTGCAACTAAATGTGCATCTTTTCCTTGCAGGTAAAAAATGACAGTGGTGGCTATAGCAGTCGACGGTGCAGGAGCAAGTTGAAGCTGGAGGTGGCAACTTGGGTCTGGTCAATGTTGACGTGGCGTGTCCTGATAGGTTGAAATGAAGGTAGCAATAGTAGCAGATTTTGTGGGTTTGGGGTGTAAATGAATTTTGGATTTTGGGCCATTTGTAATTGAATTTGGGTTGGATCGATTGTAATTAGGCTTTTGGACCCGGGTATTTAGGAGGTGTCAAAGTTGGTGTTGGGTCAACCTAAATTGGCCTAATTGGGCTTATAAGCTTTGGAAATTTATTGGACTTTTGTAATTGGACCTTATAATAATTCTTTTAAATTTTGAAAATAAATTTAAAAGGGGCCCGGTCAAAATTGGGCTCCAACATTAACATTATAATCCTAAACCCTAAACTCATAACCCCAAACCCTTGATTAATTAACCCAAATCTTAAACCCCAAACTCATAACCCATTACCCCAACCCTCGAATAATAAACCCAAAACCTATATGATTCAAAATGAAATGTGCCTAGTAGAATCAAGGATGTTTGAAATCAAAGGGGATTAGGAATTGGAAGTAAAAATCAATTGGAAGAGTATGAGAGAATAAGGGATGGCACAAATATGGGGGAGGAGAAACTGTTGTGAAAAACATTGGAAAAAGGGGGTTTTTAGGTTGAAGTATAAAGTTTGGTCAAATTGCTTCATAAAAACTCTTAAATTTAACTCTTTTACAAATTAGTCTTATTTTCAAAACTAAAGGTATTTAAAAATGATTTTTAAAAATTGATTTAATTTCCTACGAGTCGTTGTCGACAATACTATCGATTACCAACCTTACAAAATTCCGAGTACATATAGGCTAAAATTCCTAAAATACCATTGAAACTTCTAGGCCCCATTTTGGGTGTGACAAGTCCTTTCAATATTTCACAACAAATCATTCATGCAAATATATCGTGCGATAAACTCCAATTCCAACAAATCATGCTATACATACAACCAATCATATATCAAATAAATCAATCATTCACCAAAATATCAGTCATGTAATCATACTGTGAAACTAGTAACTTTGCTAACAAATCAAGTTGCTAGAGCTCAAAACGTACCTGGTTCGACCACTTACAAATTTAATTATTTGGTTATTAAGCTAACTCAGATCAACAAGCTAAATCATCAATTATATCATAATAATTATTATTAACACCTTATTTTACGCTCTTTCGTAGCACACTAGCGAATCTTTTAGTTTCTCTAATAAACATTAAAACAAACCTAAGTTAAAAATTAGTATAAAACTCAATCAATACACTTCTTAAACATTCCCTAAAGAACCACTTATGGGTTCAATCCAATTGTCACAATTACAACTATTTTTCGAATCCAAAGTAGTTAGGTTTCTTACACTGATTTGATGTGAATTGTATGCACAAACATCTTTCGACTTTACTGTTGATTCGAAGCGTTTAGGTCGACACCTAACACATTTAAATACTAAAAATTTAGTAGCTAATATTTGATTAAAATCCTTCATTTAATCAACAAATAACCTTTTCCAAAAATCTTAGTTGAAACAATAAACTAGTTTACAATCGATAACACTTACGCTTACCGAATTATAAGATCTGAATTGCCGATTGATCAAGAACAATTTTCCCTAATTAACACATGATTAAAGGCTGATTAATAGGGGTTCAACAACTCAATATAATGTTGGAGAAAACTAGAAAAATATCAATTAATTCATTAAAATTCCCTCAAATTCAAGATTTGGAAATTTAGATTTTTAATAAACAAGATTTATCAAGAGATTGAGAGAAAAGGAGATCTTACACAAGCTAGATGATATAGGGGATGATTTTATTTTGGAAAATTGAAGCATGATTGTGGAGGAGATCATGCAAAATATTGTGGCCAAAATGAGAAGGAAAATATGCTAGATGAAGGGTATGGGTGATGGAAACAATGGAGGAAGAAAGAATAAAAGGAAAAAAATTGAAATGAGGAGGAGAAGATGAGAGGGACAACTAGGGTGGAGAAGAAAATTTTTGTTGATAATATAATGTAAAAATAATATTTATACATAGGTTTTCAAGGGTATGGATGACACACACAAAAAGACAAGGGTTTTTTTGCAAAATTATATTATTTTGCAAGCAAAGGGATTTGAACTTAGGACCTTAAATTAATTTTCATGCTTTCACATTAACAACTAACCACTAAGCTAATTCCTTATTCTTTGATATAAATCTACATTATCAATAAGTTAAAATTTGGGATGTTACACTACGCGTTTAAACAACGGACTTGTGAGCTTGATGAGCTTAGTAAGTAGACAAGGATAAACCTACTTATCCTATCTTGTCATTAGTTTGAGCCATTTTAAACATGTACATTACAAGGTTCCTTTATACTACCCTTTTAGTTTCGAACAAATTCATCCTTCGTTACCTAATTATAGGGGATCAACTTGCGTTTTAAAGGATATTCACATAATGAAGTTAGGTTTGAAACTCTTGTTTAGAGTCCAGTTGCTATTCGATCTAAAATTCATTCCCCTTTTAGTCATAGATTCTTCATGTGTTTATATAAGTTCAATTTAAGGTTATTTAATTATTATTCAAGTCATAAATTTCATTTTCAATTTCCTTTGGGGGCATACATATTCAAGATTTGAATCTCACAACTTTCTTCTATGATTATTATAGTTAGGAATTAGTCTATAGTTTTTTCCCATATTATAGAAGACATAATACTCTTAACCTAATTATTCAATTTTCTTTTTATGTATTAAGTTCGTTGCCCTTAGCATGTACCCCTTTAAAAAACTTGATACCATATCAATTTCTTATTAACTTACTTAGGTCATGCACCTTATAGGCATATTTTCTATTTTGTTATTAACCTCTAATTAAATTTCTTATTAACTCCCACTATAATCATAGTTTTTTAAGACCTAGTCACACGAAAAATCTAGTTACACCAATTAGCACCGAGATGCTAAGCTCAAAAGCAATAGAATTCTAAATATACATTAGAATCTCTAAAGAGGTAGCGTAAGCCCAATGATCCACAATACATGCCCAGCCAAGGGGTAAGTAATAGAGCTTTAGGAATAATTGCATAACACCTGTACAAAACTTTTGTAAAATCATGAGACCCTAATGAGCATGCTAAAAGTGTCCTAACCTTTCTACTAAGTTTACATGGGCTTACAAGCAACATAATCATGGGTATGGACATGTTTTGAGTGTCAAATCCCTTTTTTTGGAAATGGAATTTGATGTATGAGATTCATTTCTAAAGCTTTCTTTGTAACTAGCTTTTTATAATGAAGGCTTTTAAAACATAATTGGGGAAATAGGTCATTTTCTAAATTTATGGAAAGAGGTTCATTTTGGTATAGGTGGCAAAAATGCTCCTTACAGGCAGCGTTTTCTACTGTCGTGGTAGGAGAGAGGGGGGAAGTGCATCTTTTAGGACGCTCTTTCAATGAAAGCTTGTGGGACTTCTTGTTAACTAACTTGAGAAGGCATGTCGTACCACATCTCGTAATATGCATCATTTTTTCTAGGGCACCCGAAATACATGTTGTGATTGACTGACATGGAAGCTTATGGGATCATGTACAATATAGATATTTTTTCAAAACATCTTCTACAGTGCACTTGCTGCCATGTTGCCTATTAGATGTGTTCTTACTGAGCGTTCAGCAGGGCACACTTTTATCTACGTGGTTACCACACTCCAAAAAAAGACCTATTTTCCAAAATTGAAAAAAATAATGGTCTAATCCCCAAATTTTTCTTCCAAATTGGTATATATACCTAATTTTTCCAAATAAAAGAATGAAAAATTAAAGGATTTTCACTTTTATTAATTTTCCTTCCAAATATAAGAGGAAAGCAATCATCCAACATAAATATTAGTTTATTTAAATCTTTATCTCTAAATCTTATTTGTTTATTTTGTGGCATTCATACCATGTAAAATAAAGTAAATAAATTTTTTCCTCATACCCCTTTTTCATTCATCACTTTTTCCTTTTCCCTTTCCTTTTCCCTTTTCTTTTTTTTTTCTTTTTTCTTTTCAAGCATAAGTTAAATGTTCTATGTGTTAGTTATGATCCTGTCTACCTAAAACAATGGTCATGGATCACTATTTTTCAACAAATTTACACTTTTTCTCTATTCTCTATTCGTGAAGGAGTGAACTTTTAGGGTTTCTTTATCTTTTATTATCGTCGTCACTGCTTCCTTTTCATTTTCTCCAATTTTCAATTGCTTTCCATTTCTCCCATCTATATTGTCTTCCTTTGCTTCCATTATTTTCATCTTGTGGTATTAATTTCTCCTTTTCAATCACCTTTTCCCCCTCAACCTTAATTTCAAGCAGCTTTATTTGGCTAATGGAGAGGTAGATGATTCGTATATTTTGGTGGGTGTTTTGAAATCACTGCACGTAGATGATTCGTTATGTATTTGGGAATTTAGAGGTAGCCTAAACCCTACTCTAAATTTTGAGTGTAAGTGTTCTCGTAGCTATGACTAAATGTGAAATAAGTATGCTTGTGAATTTGTGAACATATATGAGACACTATGACATAAGCTATAAACTTAGGATTACTTTTGTGAAAGTGAATATAGGGGTATGTTATTCATGCGATGTAACAGTAAATATGTGGGTATGTTTTTCATGTCATGTGACAATATTATACTATGCTAATAATGTGAATTTGTAGTGAATATGTGTGGAAAATTGGTAAGTAATTATGTGATAATAATGTGGATATTTTGGCCTTGTGACTTTATGAGACCATTAGATATAGTTAGCAAGCAATAGGTTTGTGAGTACTCACCTTTGTGTTGTGATATATGGGCATTGAGGCCCAGGAACTATTTTTAGAGAGATTAGGGAATGTGTGTTAAGCTCCATTCATTAAGATATGTTTGTGTGGTGTGTTTGGAGAGTGTTAGCTATATGATTCACATATGGGACATGTTCAACTCTATAAGTCATTTGGTGAGATTGGAGATCCGCGTATCCAATGTGTGGTGATAGATTTCACTATACGTTTCATAATCCTAAGAGCCAATTTATCATAAAATATGACTGAATGTGATTATTTGTGATTAATTTGTGTTGTAAATTATACTTAAATATGCATGATTTTAAAGAGTAAAAGAATTCATGAAAAATGTTTATTGGTATGAAATATCACACTAGAGTTAATGATGCGAAGGATATGTTATATGTCTAGTTGTTGATGCACGATGACTTGTTTATGTATTAGTTCTTCTGAGCATTCACTGAGCTTATTAAGATCACCCACTCCTTTCTAACCATTGAAGATACATAGTGTCGTGTGAGCAATGTGGTCTTGAGGAGTGATCCAAGCCAAGCTTTTTAGTTACTATAAGGAGGTGTTTATCATTTTTTAAATTATAGGAATAGAAAGCAACATGGTAGATTTTATGTCAGTTTTTGCTATGATTTTTAGTTGTTTGCATGCCTATTATGCTTGATGATATGTGGACTTAAAATATAATGTCCGGCACTGTTATTTGAGATGTTTTGATAATTATATTGCAATGTATTTGTTGCATGATGTTTAGGACTTGTCTAGAATGGTTTATATGTTGATATATGTTGTATTTTTAAGGTCTGGAACAGAAGTATCGATATTCAAATTTTAAAAACGATACCTCTGAAACTTTTGAAGTGTAGGAAGTTAGTTTTGCTTATCGGTATTGATATTTTATTACAAGTATCGATGCTCAGGGTGAAATACCGATACCTATCTTGAAGTACCGATATTTTTCAACAGATGGGTTTTTAATTCGAGAAACAATAAAAGCTAATTTAATATCAGTTTTCCAAGCGATATTGATACTGCTTGTGAGAATTATCGATACATACATGGTTGTGTTAGGATAATTTGCTAAGTGGTCCTAATGCATGGTTAATACCTATTTTATGTTATTTAACGAACACTTAACATGATATTTCAATAAAAAGGGAATGTATGACTTGTAATATGTATGAACACTACATTAATGAATGGAAAAAAAAAGTTCCATGTGTATTAATATGCCAATATGAGATGAACATGATACGAGACGGTGGTGTGGCATCCTAGTATACAGGCATAACAAGAGGATCGAGTATAAGGTGTTACATTATTCATCATTTGCTATTTTATCAAATTAAAACCCTAAACTCTCTCTCTATATTTATCCTAGTTTTCTATTAAAATAATTTGTTTCAAAACTCTTTTAAGCCCTTAAGTTTTATTGAAAAATATTTTTAAAGGTTTTGAAAATTCAATCAAGTCCATATCAATTGTTCTTGTCCAACATGTTGAATTTTAAGTTAGTAGATCATTAAGTTTTTTTATCAAGATTTACCATTGTAAGTGATTGGATCAGTCTTTGAACGAAGGGTAATCACTTGAAACCCTAGAAAACTCAAGTTCGTGTTCTTTTACAAAAACTTGAGTCAAAATTAAAATCTTCCCAATATCACACAGCCTACCACACAATCGTGTGGCCTGCCCGTGTGGATCACACGACCTCACACACGATTGTGCCCTACTACCAATTCCCCTTACCCACATTTCACACATGGCCTGGAGGCTCGTACATGGCTTGTGGCTCTTACACCCCACCTATTTAAATTACACACTACCTAGGGCTTCACACACGGTCTGGTCACATAGCCGTATAACCCTTGAAAAAAACTTTTTTCAGTTTTGTCCTACCTTTTATTATTTTATCAATCAATCTCTGATTAGCTTTTTAATGGCATTTAGAAAACTCGATTATGCAATTACGTCCTGGATTCGGAATAGAATAACGATATATATGGACTAATGAATTTATAATTATAATTACTCTTGATTGATTAGTTGAACCATGAATATATTTGTGTATAGATATCTTATTAAATGATTTTTATGCGTTGAATGTTTGACATATTGAATTTTTCATTGAGTTGTGGATGCTATTGATTTGAAAAAGCAGTAGAATATCAAATATTACATTGTTTGAATGCTACAAAATTGGTCGTATTGCTCTGCATGGGATGGGATGTCACACGCAAAACTTGGGCCTAGAAGTTTCGAGGGTAGTTGAGGTATTTTAGCTTAAAATGTGTTTGAAAAATCGAAGCATGATAAACTGAAAATGTTTTCGTCTATGGCTATTAGGAAATTAAATCAATTTATAAGAATAATGTAGGAAAGGATTTCATTTTAAAGTAAATATACCAAGTTCTAAAATCAACCCAATTTATTCCTTTTGAACCCTACTTTTATCGTTTAAAAAAAAAAGAAAAGCATTCTTCATCTTTTTCATGTGCCACCTATTAGAAGGAAAAATCCCAAACTTTAAATTTCCAATTTCAATCTTGAAAAACTCTACTCACTTGTTTTTTATCACCTTCCAAACATTAAACAACCCTAGAATTTTAAGAAAGCCATAAAAAACACTATCGATTTTACCTTTGTTCAACTTGTGGGTTTTCTAGATTTTCAATCAAACAATCATTTCTTCTTCAAAAAATGAATTTTCCTATTAGTTTTTATTAACATCTAGCCATTTGAATTAAATTTTTATTCATTAAAACAAGACTTTTTGAATAATTGCTAAAAATTGGGTCGTTAATGGTGAAATTCGAGAATTTTCATAAAAATGATGTTTCAATGTGTTTTTCAACGTTTTGGACATGATTAGAAGGTTTTTAAACTTTCTCTAAAGTTTCATTAAAGGATTCTAAGGTTTTAAAGAGTTTTAATGATAAATGTTTATTTTATGTTGAAATTTGGGTAATTTTGTGCAGTTTAAAGGTTAAAAATTAGTCGTAGATGATTAATTAAGAGAATGAAGGCAAATAGGATAATTAGAGATTGTGATAATTGAGTTTCAATTTTGCTATGTCAAAAGTTTTGATTCCAAGAGCTTAAGCCTGCGTTTTGGTTGATTGGATATTAAGAATAGCCTAAACCCCTATCTTAAGTTTCGAGTGTAAGCCTTCTTATTCCCCTCGTTTAATTTGAAAAAATGTTATTAGGTGAATAATAGTGGACTAACTATTACGATGCGATATTATGACACGTGACATATACTGTAATAGTTCTTGTGAATGTGTTAGTTGTGGGCATATTAAACATGTTGAATGACAGTGTTGATGTTGTGTTAGCTATATAAATGTGTAGTGAAAGTGTGTAGAAAATGGTATGTACATATGTGTTAATTGTAGAATGTGATGCTGATGTGATGGATGAAGTAAGTTAATATTGATATGTGGTATGTGATAATCTGGTTTTTAATGTGTTCATATTTGAAAGGATAAGTGATGGCTCAATGAGCATAGTTATGGCACTTAAAGTGCATTAAATGTGAATTCGATAAGTGTGCTATGTGTACAAATTATTATGTGAATTGATATTTTTGAACATATATTAAGTGTATAAGAATAGTAATTAAATGTATGTTTGCAGATACTTTGGCCTTGTGATCTCATGAAACCCTTTGATATAGTTTGCAAGCTATAGGATTGTGAGTACACACCATTTTGTTTTGGGCAATGAGGCCTTAGGACAAATCGGAAAGATAAGGGAATGTCTAGCTAGGCTCCATTCGTTAGGCCATGTTGGTGTATTGGAGAGTGTTTAGTTTTATGATACACTTATAGGATATGTAAGACTCTTTGAGTCATTGGTGTGATGGAGATCCGTTTATCCAATGTGTGGTGATAGAGTCCACTTTTATGTTTCATGTTTCCAAATCACCAAATTATCATTAATTGATTAATACATGAAAATGTTGCGTGTAAATGCATGTGAACTTATAAGCTAGACTTGTGGATCATTAAAGCATGATTATGTTGTTTTGTCTTGATGGATTATTGTTAAATAAATTATATATGTATAAGAGTTAAGTGTAATTTCATGTGAGAGAATATTCTAGCTTTAATATTTAGTGAAGTGTGAACGTTATTTTGGCATGGTTATAATATGGTTGTGAATGTGTTGTAGTACGCTCTTGTTTAACATTTGATGTTGTGTATACTTTGTGGTTATTTCGACATTCACTGAGCTTGTTTAAGCTCACCCACTCTTTTTAACCATTATAGATATTTAGCATTTACGGTGTTAGCAGTGCAGAATTCCAAGGAAGTGATCCAAGTTAGGCTTTAGTATTTAAGTAGGTGATATTATGTTATTGGGTTGCCTTGGCTTGGAAATAATGATGATGCTTTGAGCTGAAATTTTGAATATTTTTTATGTTGAGGTTTGATGTTATAGATGCATGATGCCTTGGTACATGTTTGGTTGTGTTAAATGCTCTATTTTGATGTAACTTTTTTTTATTTTTACAGAGGTATCAATATTCGGGCATATGTATCGATACCTTCATGTTAAAACGAATGTGCAGGAAAGTAGTAGCTAATTTTTGTATCGATACTCAGGGTGAAAATATAAATACTTTTTCTATGTTTCAGTAATTTGATGTGTTTTTATTTTTGCAGAGAAACGAAATGCTGAAAAGGTTCTGATTTTCTAAACAGTTTTGATACCCTTTATGAGAAATAGTGATACCATCGAATGTGTATCGATACCTACGTGATTGTCTTCACAAATTTGTCAAATTGCCACTAAGCATGTGTTTAAATTAATTCTAATTTTGAGTAATGCTTATTTAGTCTCGAACACCTCTACAAATTAATAAGTTGTAGAAAAATCAACATTGTTTGAATGTTTTCTATGTAAGTTTGAGTCTTGATGTTGATGTGACATCTTGTTACTCGGGTTTGACAATCGGGTCAAATATAAGGTGTTACATAGGATGTTGTGATCGAAGGAAGTGCTTGATAGTATAATTGCATTTAATTGTGCATTGTGTATGCATAGCGAAAGAAGATTCCAGCTGCATCTATTTTATCGTACCGACACAACCCTTTCGCAGCTTTTATTTGCGAGTGTGCTGTGCTTCCATGGTCATTCGTAGTGAAAACTTCAAATTATTTCTGATATTAAGTCCATAAATTGGAGTGATTGGTGAAGGGAGTTCTAGGGACTCCCATTATGGAGTGTAGCGGTGAGGTATGATTATTGATTGTTAAACGAAATGTTAAAACGATTGTTGCATGGCATATTGTGTATACTCATTGAAAAGTACATATTTAAATGATTTAACTATTAAATGTGCATATGTCTTTTGTGAAAATTATAATGATTCGTTAACTGATTTCATCTGACAAACTATTAATGATTATTAATGGTCGCTTGATTAAGTAGCAAACCTGATTTACTGTATTGATTTGATTGATATGTGAAACTATTTGTTTTTATTGTTAAGAATCTAATGCTGAATTGGTTTATTATAAAGGGACTCACACTAAGCATCCATAGGTTACTCACTTTATTTTCCTTCTTTTTAGATAACCCAATGGACTAGGATGTAGACTCAAGTTGCCAAGGGTTTCGACTTGTTCTCACAAATGGATTGTTATTATTTATTACTATTTTAATTATTACTACTATCATTTAATCTAATGTTTAGAATTGAAAAGTTTTTTGTAAAAATATCGAGCCACCTAAGTGGCAAATGTAATCTCTCGAGTTGAGATGTTATACTTGGCTAGTACCAAGCTAAACCATCTCATGTTTCCATAGTTGGTAACTCTACTGTTTGCTTGCTCATTGCATCTCGAGTGGATGACTATCCTTTAGGAGTTCTTTTGTTGATGTAAATTCACCAAGGTTTAGGCTATATCTTTGCTTAAATAATATGTTTTGTTTCTCCAGTCTAAGTTGTTTTTTTCTTTCTCATTGATTAAGCTACCAACTTGAATTGTGTATGATAACATAGGGCTTTGGGACCAAGGTGGATTTACAATGCTTCTTCATCTCCTTGAAAAAGACTACCTTATTATTCCACTGATCAGATCTTTGGGTCCTCCATTCCTCTGTCTCGTTTGAGCTATAGTTGGTTGTTGCACAGCTTTAATGTATTTTTTTTGTTTTTTTGTCTAGGGTATGGTTGTTTCTTAGGTTTACAATATGCATATCGTTTCCTAAGTTCTATGTTGGATTTTAATTTTAGGAGCTTGTAAAATTAAAACAAAAAGATAATAGATTAATTGGAAAAAAGAATTATATGTATTTAATGAAATGTCTTATCCAAAATATGTACATTTTATGTTTCCATAATCTTTCTTATCCTATTTTTTTATTAAATTCAACAAAATCTTCATCACATAAAATCTAATCTAACAAGTTTTAGGATTTTTTTAGTAATTATAAGTAGAGGTAAGGATAATAAAGATTGAATCCAAGTTATCTTGTCATACAACACAAACATATTCAAAATAGATTGTTTTCCATTCTAAAGAGTTCTTTGTGATAATGGTACAATAATTTTTCACTTTCTCTTTCATGCAACATTTCTATTACAAATTTTAATCTTCTTCAATTACTAGATGACTAAGTTTTTTTTATATTTCTTTATTGTAAAACCAGCACCAATTGCGAACTTTATCATGAAAGGTGTGTAATAGGTATGTCTTTATCACTAACCTATTTAGGCATCTCTCCAATAATCGGTAAAAAATGTTATAGGCAATGTGATGCATTTGGTGACATTTTTTGGTTTGTTTTCTTAATAATATTATGCTCTTCCATCTACCACCAATTGTGCTAACCTATACGTTTGCATTTTGATTACAAAATAATTTTTTTATCATAGTTTCCAACTTTTAAATAAGAAAAGGAAATCTAGATAGTAAACACCTTCAAATTTTTATCAAGAAATTTCAGACAACATTGAGTTGTTATTCCAAATTAACTCAATCTTAATGTAACTTACAAATACAAAAAGAAAAGAAAAGAAAAGAAAACTGTTTATATTATCAACTATGCTAAAAGAAGATTTTTGCTACTGTCATAAGACTAGAACTTTAGTCTTGCGTTTCGTGTGACCTTCGACGATCATTTCTTGCAAACCCACCTAAGTAAGCCTAACCACTACAAAGTGAGGTTTCAATTAGAATTCCTCTAAGACACCAATTTCTATAGTGGAAGCAACTCAAGCTAAAAGAAGGCAAATTAGAACAGCAAGCCATAAAAAACTATGTATAAGAGGTGTTTGAGTAAATGCTCTCAACTTGTATTACTTTCTTTGAAAAGAATACAAAACAATGAAACAATGGATGAATTAAAAGTGAGGGGGAGGATCTTTATCTATAGTTGAGCTCTCCCAAAACCAACGATCAAGATCAAGTTACATCGATGAACGAGATTAGCCTATCCCTTAAATCATGAGATTTTACAATCAATTACATAATTAAATCCAACCTAATCTCATAAGATCTGATTCCCAATCTTCTAATATTAGTTCCCATATTTTTCATAATAGCCTATGTTGCCATATCTTCATCATTGGGTCACCCAAGCTTCAATCTGACAGGCTTCTCCAATAGCTCTCTAAATCGGGCCAACTCATGAGAGCCAAATGATCCCAATGTTAATGATAGACCTCTATGGGAATCATTGTGTGTGATGATCACAGACTTTGAACTTTGGCCCGTGACATTCTCCCACACCCATTCTCGTAACGTCCTTATTGTGTCTTCAGAATGGCACTTACATGATTTGCCTCGAACTTGTCTCGTTGCTTTGGCTCCTTCCTAACTAGTCCCACTATCAAGTCATTTCTTCCTTTGAAACCTTCACCTCAACTTTCGTCGCATTTTAACTTGAATCATCCTACTCGTTGGTACATCTCGTTGGCAAGAAGTCTCCGCTCTAACTTGTCTCGTTAGGAATGTTCTTGATTCACACCACTTGGCTTCATATTTCCCATAGTCCCTCAGCCTCTTCGCTTAATAACTTTAAAAGGGTCCCTACGACCTTGCCAAGTAAACTAGTCAGAATTCAAAGCACTACCAAAGTGTTTGATATGGACCTTACTCCCAACATTTACTCGTCCTGACTGTCTAGTTTGCATCATTACTATTCCATTGTAGTCTGATGCACAACCCACCTTTCCTAAAGGTGGTAGCTCCATAGTCGACTCTACAGGTCTCATTTCAATCCCAAGCTCCACTAATAATGTCGAAAGGGCTTTCGTCCCACTCAATTCTATCGAGTCGATGTTATTCCCATATGAAACATCCTCGACTAGCTAAATTGATGACAACACCTAGGTCCCAACCTTCATATCTCAATGCACGACATAATGATTCATGATAACACACCAGTAACGATATGAACTTAATAGGCCCATGGAAATAGAGCCACCTGAATCCCGTGAAGGAAGTTTAAATAAAGCAGAAAATCATAATTGTCTAATTGGATTACCTCAAAATCATCCTTGCTTTTCCATTTGCTAATTTGTAGCTCCACATCTCGAGCTATTGCCACAGTTGGGTCACCTCAGAATTTATTGTATTGATCTTCTTATTCGATTTCCTCATCGATAAACCAAGTTTTCTAGTAGCCTTTTTCCAATATGAACAAATCTAATGCTCCCGTATCAACAAGATCACTCCTCTTCAGGCCTGCAATGTTGATGTCTACAAACATCAATCCTTCCCTATCATCCCTCTTTGCTGGAGTGAGTACCATCTGAATTAATCATCAATACCTTTTTCTCCAGCTCATCATTTCTCTTGATAGCTTAAAATGAAGATATCTTTAGGCAGTTCTTCTTCATATGCGATCCCTTACAAAAGAAGCATCTAAACTTGCCCATCTTCTCTTTCGGGTTGTTAGGTCTCCACTTCCCATTTCGTGGTTTCTCCTTACTATCATTGCAACTACTACCATTGTCATCATCGCTATGTCCAGCTTTATCTTCCCTATGGTATCCACCACTATTACCCTTCCTATTAGGCTTGAAAGACACGAACATGTTCCTCCTCGAAACAAACTCGATTAAATACTCAGCTACAATCATGGCTTTTGATAGTTCTTGGACCCCTCAACATTTTAATTCTTGTTTAACCCACGTCTTCAACCCGTCCATAAAATAGACTCAAATTAGAGATCTGAAGCATCAACTCACTGAATTCTTTTACATACTCTCGAATTGTGCCTCATGGTGTGAATCGGTGCAACATAGACTAAGCCTCCCTCTCAGCATATTGAGGGTAAAATTGTTCCTTGAATTCCTTTTGGAACTCCTCCCATGTCTCAATTTTGTTTCCACCACATTTCACTTCTTTGGACCTATGACACCACCATAACAAACAAACATTAGTGAGATTCAATGAAGCAGTATTTACCTTAGCATCATCGTCCATGATGCCCATGGCATGGAAGTATTACTCAATCTTCCAAAAGAAGTTGTCAACCTCCCTTGTAGACCTTGTCCCCTTGAACTTCACTATTTAGGAGCATCAACCTTATGGCTTGGTTTTCCACCCAACACCCCTTTTCCCACATCAACCGGGCATAAATCAAGCTCCCCCATGTGCTCCTCAACTCTTGTGCTTAAAGCCCTTATTGTGGCAACTGTTTCCTCCTTTAAAGCTATCGTCATGGCCTCAAGAGCATCATCTCTCTCCATCAGCTTACCCATAGTGGAATTGAGCACCCCTTGTATCTCTTCCACATTAGAATTAAGAGACTCCAACACCATATCTTTGAGTTTCACTTCCTTTGAGTCAAACTCTACAATGCATTCCTCGATCACCTCGATAGTGTCCTTCACATCACCCATGGACTCTTCAAGATTGACCACTCAATTTTTCAAAGCTGACCACATGTCCCTCGAACAGTTCTATTTCTTGGCCTTCCCATGGGTCTCGAATGGCTCATTTTGTTTGAAAACTTCTTTCAACATCACATTTGGTGCCTTAGCAACCTTAGCTTTGATACCTACTACCATGGGGCTAGAATTTTAGTCTTGTATTCCGTAAGACCTTAGGCGATCCTTTCTTGAAAACCTACCTAAGTAAGCCTAACCACTAGAAAGTGAGGGTTCAATTAGAATTCATCACCAATTTCTATAGCGGAAGCAACTCGAGCCAAAAAAATGCAAAATATAATAGATAGCCAAAGAAAACTATGCACGAGAGGTGTTTGAGTAAATGCTTTTAACTTGTATTACTTTCTTTCAAAGAATACAAAAACAATGAAACAATGAATGAATTACAAGTGAGGGGGAGGCTCTTTATTTATTGTTGAGCTCCCCCAAAACGACGATCTAGATCAAGTTACATCGACGGATGATATTAGCCTATGCCTTAAATCATGGGATTTTACAATCAATTGCATAATCAATTACATTAGGCATACATTTTGTTTGTTGTGTGATATGCTTTGGTGAAGTTTCGAAACCATTGGAGCCTTCGACAATCAAGACGAAAGAAATGGAAAGGCTAATTTGAGCTTTCGACATCTAGCGCAGATGGTGAGTGTTTGAAATCACTATTAGTAGACACGACTCATAGTATTAAACTGGATATTAGGAATAGCCTAAACGCCCATCCTAAGTTCCGTGTGTAAGCTTTCTTATTCCCTTCGTTTAATTTTGTAAAATATATGATTATGTGAATAATTGTGGACTAACTATTAAGATGCGATATTGTGACATGTGACATATATTGTAATAGCTCTTGTGAATGTGTTAGTTGTAGGCAAATTAAACATGTTGAATAACAATGTTGATGTTGTGTTAGCGATATAAATGTGTAGTGAAAGTGCATGGAAAACGGTAAGACATACAAATTGTGATGTGAATTGATGTTTCTGAATAGAGATTAAATGTATAAGAATAGAAATTAAATGTATGTTTGTGGATACTTTGGCCTTGTGATCTTATGAAACCATTGGATATAGTTAGCATGCTATAGGATTTTGAGTACACGCTATTTTATTTTGTGTTTTGGGTAGTGAGGCCCTAAGACAGATTGGAAAATAAAGGAATGTTGAGCTAAGCTCCATTCATTAGGACATGTTGGTGTATTGGAGAGTGTTTAGTTTTATGATACACTTATGGGATATGTTAGACTCTTTGAGTCATTGTTGTGATGGAGATTCATTTATCCAATGTGTGGTGATAAAGCCCACTTTTATGTTTCATGTTTCCAAGTCGCCAAATTATCATTAATTGATTAATACATGAAAATGTTGTGTGTAAATGCAAGTGAATTATAAGATAGAATTGTGGGTCATTAATACGTTGTTTTGTCTTGATGAATTATCGTTAAATAAACTATATATGTATAAGAACTGAGTGCAATTTCATGTGAGAGAATATTTTAGTTTTATGATTTAATGAAGCGTGAATATGTTATATTGACTTTGTTATAATATGGTTGTGAATGTGTTGTAGTATGCTCTTGTTTAACCAGTGATGTTATGTATACTTTGTGGTTATTCCGATAGTCACCAAGCTTATTTAAGCTCACCCAATCTTTCTATCCATTGTAGATATCTAGCATTTTCGGTGTTAGCAGTGCAAAATTCCAAGGAAGTGATCCAATATAAGCTTTAGTATTTAAGTAGGTAATATTATGTTATTAAGTTGCCTTGTCATGGAAATAATGATGATGTTTTGAGTTTTAATTTTGGATATTTTAGATGTTGAAGTTTAATGTTATAGATGCATGATGAATCAATACATGTTTGGTTGGTTAAGTGCCCTGTTTTGCTATAATTTTTGCTTTTTTATACAGATGTATCGATATTTAAGGCATATGTATTGATACATCCATGTTAAAACAAATGTGCATGGAAATAGTAGCTAATTTTGGTATCGATACCAATTCTTGAGTATTGATACTTGGGGTGAATATATAGATACTTTTTTCATGTATCGATAATTTGATAGGTTTTAATTATTGCAGAGAAACACAATGCTAAAAAGGTACTGATTTTCTAAACAATATTGATACCCTTTATGAGAAATATCGATACCAACGACTTTGTATCGGTACCTACATGATTGTCTTCATAAATTTGTTAAATGGTGTCTAAGCATGTGTTTAAATTAATTTTAATGTTGAGTAGTGCTTATAAAGTCACGAACACCTCTATAAATTAATAAGTTGTAGAAAAATAGACATTGTTTGAAAGTTTTGTGTGTAAGTATAAGTGTGATGTTTATGTAACATCTTGTTACTCGAGTTCGGTGATCGGGTTGAGTATAGGGCGTTCATGAGACATTGTGATCGAAGGAAGTGTTTAGCAATATAATTGCATTTAATTGTGTGCTGTGTATCCACAACAGAAGAAGATTCCAACTACATCTGTTTTATCGTACCAGTACAACCCTTTGACAGCTTTTATCTGCAAGTATGTTGTGCCTCCAAGGATATTTGCAGTGAAAACTATAAACTATTGTTGGTATTAAGTCCACAAATTGAAGTGATTGGTGGAGGGAGTTCTGGGGAACTCCCATTATTGAGTGTAACGGTGGGGTAGGATTATTGATTGTTAAACGAAATGTTAAAATGATTGTTGCATGAAATATTGTGGATACCCATTGAAAAGTACATATTGAAATGATTGAACAGTTAAATGTACATATGTCTTTTATGAAAATTAAAATGATTTGTTAAATGAATTCATCTGATAAGCTATTATTGATCATTAATGGTCTCCTGATTAAGTAGCAAACCCAATTTAATGCATTGATTTGATTGATATGTGAAACTGTTTATTTTTATTATTGAGAATCTAATGTTGAATTGGTTTACTGTAAAGGGACTCACATTGAGCTTCCATAGCTCACTCACTTTATTTTCCTTTTTTTTAGGTAACCTAACAGACTATTACAACTATCGTTTAATCTTATTGTAAATTGTGGTATGGGATAATATTTTAATTACATAATTTAGGATGCATTTCATTAATTATTATGAATAAAGATTTATTTAAATGGGTTGATTTATTATACAAAAGATTATTGATTTATTTTTCACTACTAAAATTAATGTTTGTTTTAAGTTCATAAAATCGAGATAATCACATGTATAAAACATGTTTAGTATTGAAAATTGATTTGTAAAAGAACCGAGCCACCTCAGTGGCGAATGTGATCTCTCCAGCTAGGGTATACCTTCTAGGTCGGGTTTGGGATGTTACAATTGGTTGGTACCAGGATAAACCATCTCATGTTTCCATAGATTATAAATACTATTCGCTTGCTCATTGCATCTCGAGTGGATGACTACCCTTTCTAAGTTCTTTTGTTGTTGTATATTCGCCAAGGTTTAGGCTATATCTTTGCTTAAATAATATGTCTTGTTTCTATGGTCTAAGTTGTTGTTTTTTTCTTTCTCATTGATTAAGCTACTAACTTGAATTGTGTATGATAACATAGGGCTTTGGGACCAAGGTGGATTTGGAATGCTTCTTCATCTCCTTGAAAAAGGCTACATAATTGTTCCACTGATCAGATCTTTGGGTTCCCCATTACTCTGTCCCATTTGAGCTATAGTTGGTTGTTGTAGAGCTTCAATGTTTTTTTTTGTCTAGGGTATGGTTGTATCTTAGGTTTACAATATGCATATATTTTTCCAAGTTCTGTGTTGGATTTTAGTTTTAGGGGCATGTAAAAGTAAAACAAAAGGATAATAGATTAATTGGAAAAATGAATTATATGTATTTAACAAAATGTCTTAATCAAAATTTGTACATTTTATGTCTCCACAATCTTTCTAATCCTATTTGTTTTATTAAATTCAACACGCATAAATCTTCATCAGATAAAATTTAATCTAACAAGTTTTAGGATTTTTTTGGAATTATAAGTAGAGGTAAGGATACTAAAGATTCAACCCGAGTTATCTTATCATACAACACAAACATATTCATAATAGATTGTTTTCCATCCTAGAGAGTTCTATGTGATAACAGTACAATCATTCCTCACTTTCTTTCTCAAGGAATATTTCTATTGCAAATTTTAATATTTTTCAATCACTAGTTGACTAAGTATTTTTATATTTTTTTATTGTAGAACCAACACCAATTGCGAATTTTATTGTGAAAGGTATGTCTTTATCACAAACCTATTTAGGCATCTCTTCAATAATCAGTAAAAAATGGTATAGGCAATGTGATGCGTTTGGTGACAATTTTTGTTTTGTTTTCTTAATAATATTGTACTCTTCCATCTACCACCAATTGTGCTGACTTATATGTTTGCATTTTCATTGCAAAATAATTTTTTATCTTAGATTCCAAATTTTAAATAAGAAAATGGAAATCTAGACAGTAAACAACTTTAATTTTTTATCAAGATATTTAGGACAACATTGAGTTGTTATTCCAAATACAAAAAGAAAAGAAAATAAAAACTATCTATATTATCAACTACGCTAAAAGAATATTTTTTCAACTATCATAGGGCTAGAACTTTAGTCTTGCCTTTCGTGCGACTTTAGGCGATCTTTTCTTGCAAACCCACCTAAGTAAGCTGATCGCGCTATGAACGTCACAGAAAATATGTGCAAGCGCACACTGTCAATGCAATTATAGTAGACAGAAGTGAATTTGTCGAATATCGATCCCATAGGGATGGCTGCTTATGTTTCAATCTGTAGAAGCAATTTGAGTTAAAATGAAAAGAAATGTTAAGAGTAAAGCTAATGCAAGCTGGTTAAAACTACACAGGTGAAGAGTTAAATCTTATCAGTGCAAATGTAATATAATATGTCAGAGAAAATTAATACAAAATGGATTGATTGTTGAGATGTTGTAATGTAAATTAAGAAATATAAAATAAATAGATCAAGTGTAAAGAATTGGAGAGGATCACTAACTTCACAAGTTGGCAACGCTAAATGTGACTAAAATGTAACTAATAGATGAATTGCCGCCCCAATTACATTCTAATAAGATCGTACTACTATCAAACTCTCTGTTTAACAAAGACCCAAGTCCTCACAATTACCACACTTTCCAGTGTTGGTAATGCTTTTTACTCAAGAACAAGTGGCCAAAATTCCTTCTTACCTCAAGCAACTTCTGTTGTCTTGCTTGTTAATCTAACTTATCACCGCACCTTCTAGTGACTATGACTGCAATTGTACTTCCGTGGTCAAAACAGTTAAATCCAAATATAAGCAGATGTGAAGAATTGAGTAGAAATCAAAGTAAATCTAACATTAATAGATACTTCCATATACAATCAATAGTCAATAGAATTCACCGACATTTAAGAGGGATTAAAGAATGAAGTTGAAGCATGCTATTCTTAGTATACTAGAATTCTCCCTTAATCTCTCCTCTTGCGCCACACCTAGCACTTCTTGTCAAAAGCAACTGTTTCCTTGTTGCATCAGGTCACCTTCCTCTGAGATCAAGCTTCCATGGCAACTATCTTTGAAAATGAATGAGAGAAATTATAGATCTAAATTATTCACAACTTCATTTTGATCTTCTCTTTCTTCCTTCTATTTATAATCACTGGCAATTGCAGATCTTCCTCCATTTTCAGATCTAACTCCTTTTTACAGCTGTAGAAGTTTGTTATTGCCAACTATGCACTCACGCAAATCTGATTTGCTCATTAGGTAGTTGCAAATTGTCACGACATTGCTGGGCGTAAATTATGATTTTAATTTGCTGCGACAACTTGCCATTCTCCCGCGCTGGTGCTTCTGGATATGTTAGTAGCGTAAAATCCCTGATAAAATGTGGAAGCATTTATGTGATGACATATTTGACTGCAATTTTGGATCAAACTTGTGACCGTAACTCTAAATGCTTTCCTACTTTGATCTTCCAGGTGGATTTCTACGTTGACAACTTTAGACGCAAAACTAGCGCTAAATACAGCGACATTAGTAGCACAAAAGAGATAAAATGAAAGAAAGTAAGATCAAACAACACTGAGTTAGAAAATGCAAATACTAAGTATGAAATGCTAAAAAAGTATGCTAAATATGATATAAAAAGGAACAAATTATACACTAATTTAAGGAGAAATTAAGTGTCATTTCTAATGCTATCACACCCTTGAGTTTTTACTTGTCCTCAAGTAAATAAAAGTTAGCTAAGTTATATCCAAATTCTTGTCACCACATTCATTATTCTAGAAACTTATATTCTATGAAATCCTAATATATAAATTGTATTCATATGCTGGAATATTGCGTCGACTATTTATAGGCATGAATAATCAAAATTGAAACTTCACTAATGCTAGCATCATACTTTAAATCTTAAATCTTCTTAACCAATACACCACTTATGGTATATATATATATATATATTCTTCTTTTATCAACTTTTCTTTCTTTAATTATTTTCGTTTTCTTTTATGCGACTAAGAGATGTCATTGCATTACTATACTCTTGTTCTTGGGCAGTAACGATGGGGTGTAACAAAACCCCAGGGAGCACGTAATTGCACCGACACACACTCTTGCAGTGACAGCCTTTAGCTAGATAATTTTTCTAACACTTGCAGTGGAGTGTTCCCCTTGTTGAGTTACAATGCACCCACATTTGAGTGTCTTTTATTTAGTAAATGTAATGATATACATAGGTGCAAGATGGTAAGTTAATTCAATATTTAAAGAATGATACTACTCATTTATTACTAATGCTATCTCAACCATTCATCCAAAAATAGAAAGATTCAACATTCAATCACATTCATTCAATTTAAGCATTAGCATTCCAAATAATTCAAGAATTTACGCATCAAATGAAAAAATTGTGGTCACATTTTTCTTAACTTTGCATATTTTCATTCAACTAAAAAGAAAAATATATTCCTAAACTTGTGGGTGTAATTGCATTTCCATTTCCAACTTCCCCCTAAACTTAATGTCTGTATTATCCCTAATGCATTGACAATACTATACAAATAATAATGTAAATGCAACTACAATGCAAATGCTAGAACAAATAAAATATAGAGACAATAAAAATGCAATGGAAATTAAAAGAAATGCAGGCAACTAACTACTGAAAAGTAAACTAACTCAGTGTGTTGCAGTCGATGAAGTGGCTGCTTTGGACTTCTTTTTCTTCTTTAGGCACTCCTTTTTACTTTTCTTTTGTGCCTTTCATTTGCGCCTCTTCTCTTTTGGTTCAACCGATGGAGTTGATTGCTCCTCCATTGCTGGTTGAATGTCAGCTTCATCGACAGTCACATCTGATGGATGGATCTTAGCAAGTGGTGCCAAATATGACACTATAGCTAGAGGATTGGAATCCTCATTGCTCGATGTGACTGCCTCGGCCCAGCTCGCCCTAGATGGCGCCAATTGTTCAATAGATGCACCCACATTGACGGGTGTGTCGACAAATTCCTCTGTTAAATTTGTCGGGGTAACATCTTCTTCTTTTTCTTCTTCTACTTCAATACCCATTGAAGCATCTAGTGTTTGCTCTTCCGTAGCAGTAGCCTCTCTCTCCGCCATAGTGGCCCCCAAACTGTTTGATAGTTTGTCTTCAAAGAGGTTGGCTATGTTTCCAGAGCAATCTTCCATTTCCTTGGATTGTGCCTCTTGATCCTCATCATCAGATATGTGAATTCTAGTTGGGGATTGGACGGATTGGGTTCTACCTTTTGAACCATGCTGCTTTGATGATGGAGTGGCTTCATCAATAATAGGATGGAACACAAGGAATTCAGGCATCGAAATTCAGGCATCTGATAGAGTGGCTTCATTTGTCTGCTGCTTTTCCAATCAATAAACTTTTCAATCTCATCAAGTTTCCTCCGTATCTGAGGATCTGTGGGCACATGGGTTATGGTATCTTAATTTTTCCTTTTTCATTTTCCTTCTTTAGCGGGACCTCCTTCACCATAAGGGTTTCCTACCCCCTTGTCATCCTCTCCACTGAAACTTCATTTATTGGGCCTTTTTTTCCAAAGTCTCTTCCCCTTCACAAGGCACAATGCCCAATTGTTTACACAACATCATTATCAGAGAAGGGAAAGGCAAGATACTTGTTTGTTTGGTGGCAGCTTTAGTGATTTCTTTGTGAAGGATTGCGTCGACATCAATTCTTCGTTCCTTAAGTATAAAATGTAGTAGGCACATTTTCTCTAGTGTTACAGTGGTGTTGTGAGTGGATGGCAAGAGACGACGGTTTATAAAATGAAACCACACCTTACTTTGAACAGTGAGGTAGTGACTGTGCATAAATTGTTCAGTAAAAGCTCCGCACCTTCCTTTGTCAAGTTTTCCAAGAACTCGACGTGTTCATCTTCTCCCTCAGTAATATTGAAGAGAGCATTTATATGGTCAACGCTCCAGGGCACCAAACCTTCATGAACAAATATGAATTCCTGTTCTAGATCAACCAGGTTAGCATAAAATTCCCTTACCATGGAGGGATAGTATCCGGCTAGATGGTCACAAAACTGCTCCCAGCCCAATCGTGAAATGATTCTGGCAACTTGCTTCCCCAATGTCAGATGTGAGGACAACTGAAATCCTTATTCAGGATGATAATTCCTTTTCATCATCACCTCATGGTAACAGTCCTCGTCGCTTTTGATAGAAATACAACAGTCTCCTTGGGTTGTGGTTGGTCGGTGTTTCTGATCATAGTAGTCGAGGATTCAAGCACTGATTTGGATGGGGTTTTTGCTCTGCAAGTTCTTGCCATGACTACTAAAATAAATAAAGTAAGAATATTTTGTAGAAAAATAGAAGGTTGTAGTCAAAGAAAATACAACAATAATGGTGGTTGTGAGTGTGAGAGAATAGTCAGCACAAAAATGGAGTTTTATAAACGATGAAGGAGAAGAGACGTGATGATTGCTGAGATTATACTGTGCCTGCAGCCAATAAATGCTAGAACACAGATCATACTATTTCAAAATGATCCAATAATTAAGGATTGGGGTGAATCAACCGGCGTGATTCTTGCCCGAAATATTTTGCTGAGTCATCAACGCAATGCGTCGACAAGTCATGCTATCATGTGCGTTGACAAAAAGGAGATCTTTTACTCCTGCATAAAACTAAAGAAAATGAATTAAAAGAAAACAAAAGGTAAAAAGTAAATAGAAAAAATTGCAATGACATTCTTAAGTAAATGTGACCGGGTTAATGGTCTCATTTTGTTCGTTAGTGCCTGGGCTACGGTTATACTTCAATCGTTGGTCATTCACTTTAAATTGGTGTCCATCATTCAAATCTTTGATTGTCACCACACCATGTGAAAATGCTTCGACAACTTCAAAAGCTTCTGACCATCTTAGGTGCAAAATTCTTGGATGCAATTTTAAACGTGACTTAAATAAAAGCACTAACTGACCAGGAGAAAATTGTCCTCGCAAAATGATGTTTTTATGCCATCTCTTCATTTTTTTTCTTTGTAGATGATAGCATTTTCATAGGCATTGCACCAAATTTCTTCTACATCTGTAATAACCAACAATCTTTTCTTTCCAACAGCATCATAGTCCATGTTGACTTGCATGATTGCCCACATGGCCTTATGTTCAAGTTCGACTTGCAAGTGACATGATTTTCCAATCACCAGTTGATATGGCGACATCCTTAATAGACTTTTGTAAGAGATGCAAAGCGCCCACAACACATCCTTCAACCGCGAGGACCAATCTTGTCTACATGGGTTAACCACCTTCTCAAGAATACCTTTAATTTTCCAATTAGATACTTTCATTTGTCCATTTGTTTGCAGATGATATGTGGTTGCCATGCTATGTTTCACACTGTAACATTTTGCCACCTGATTGTAATGGAAATGAGTGCCTTGGTTGCTTATTAATGCTCGAGGTGTTCCAAATCGTGTAAGGATATATGTGTGAAAGAACTTTAATATCGTCCGAGCATCGTCCTTTGGAATAGTAATTGCTTCAATCCACTTGGAGACATAATCAACAGTAACCAGAATATACACATTTCCAAAAGAATTGGGAAAGAGTCCCATAAAATCTATACCCCAAACATCAAATAACTCAACCTCCATGATAGGCTATTGAATCATCTCATTGCGTCGAGATATATAATCGGTACACTAACATTTGTCGCACTATTGAGAAAAATTATGGGCGTCTGAAAATAGTGTTGACCAGTAAAATCCTGATTATAGGAACTTTGCAGCAGTCCTAATATCACCAAAATGGCCTCCACAAGGAGCATCGTGGAAATGCTTCAGGATAGATAACATTTCTTCCTTAGGAACGCAGCGACGAAGGATGTTGTCAGTGCATACCTTAAATAGGTACGGCTCATTCCAATGATACTTAGCAGCATCTCTAAGAAATCTGACCTTCCTATAACCTGTTGCACTCAATGGTAGCTTTCCACATACTAGATAATTGTCGACATATGCATACCATGGTGATGCGTCAATAAAGAATAATTTCTCATCTGGAAATGTGTCGATAATTTGTGACTTATTTCCATCCTCGCTTCCAGATTCCAAATGAGATAGGTGGTCTAGTACTTGGTTTTCTAATAATTTCCTATCCTTAATCTCAAAATCAAACTCTTGTAGTAAAAGGATCCATCTAATCAGCCTAGGTTTTGCATCTTTCTTAGCAAAAAGGTATCTCAAAGCAGAATGATCAGTATACACTATAATTTTTGCATCGACAAGTCAAATATAAAAACTACTACCAGAAACTCTTTCTCAATGGTTGTGTAATTCACTTGCACTTCAATTAGAGTCTTACTAGCATAATAGATTAAGTGGAATACCTTATCCTTTCTTTGTCCAAGCACAACACCTACAATAAAATCACTCACATCGCATATTACCTCGAATGGTTGTGACCAGTCGGGTGCGACGACAATGGGTGCCTACACTAGCTGCTGTTTAATCTTTAGAAATGCTTCCAAACAAGCATCATCGAACAAAACCTTTTTATTTTGCTCCAACAAGGAATAGAGTGGTTTTGCTATCTTGGAGAAGTCTCTGCTGAATCTTCTATAAAATCTGGCATGGCTGAGAAAACTCCTTATTTCGTTTACATTATTTGGTGGAGGTAGCTTTTTAATAATTTCCAACTTTGCTTTATCCACTTTAATGCCCTGACAAGATATTCGATGACCAAGGACAATTCCTTCGGTTGCCATGAAGTGGCATTTTTCCCAATTTAGAACCAAGTTGGTGTCCTCACATCTTTTCAAGACTTTGGCTAAATTGTCAGCGCATATATTAAAATTTTGCCTATACACAAAGAAATCATCCATAAATACCTCTAATGAATCCTCGATTATATCAAAGAAGACGGCCATCATGCACCTCTAGAATGTGGTAGGAGCATTACACAAACTAAATGGTATCCGTCGGAAGGTAAAGGTTCCAAATGGACATGTAAAAGTTGTCTTTTCTTGATCCTCCAGCGCGATTGCGATCTGGTTGTATCCAAAATATCCATCAAGAGAATAGTAATAGGCCTTACTATCAAACATTTGATCAATGAACGGAAGTGGGAAGTGATCCTTCATTATGACAGCATTTAAACGACGGTAGTCCATACACACTCTCCAACCTATAGCAATGCGTGTAGGGATTAATTCATTTTTATTGTTACCTACCACTGTGATGCCACTCTTCTTAGGCACACATTAGACTGGGCTCACCCATCTGCTATCCGAAATTGGGTAGATTATGCCTATGTCCAACGATTTGATAATCTCCTTCTTCACTACTTCCTTCATTTTCTCATTAAGTCTTTGTTGTTGCTCAATTAACTATTTTCCTTCATCTTCCAGCCTAAATCTATGCATACAGAAAGAGGGACTAATGCCTCTGATGTCTGCTATGCTCCAAGCGATGGCTCTTTTGTGCTGCTTCAATATTCCAATTAATTTTTCTTCTTGGCTCGCGTCGAGACTTGCACTTACAATTACAAGCAATGTATCATTGTCACCTAGGAAAACATATTTCAGGTGTGTTAGCAAAGGCTTTAACTCTAGAGTCGGGGGTTCTTCAATCGATGGTTTAAAAATAGGGATCATCCAATTAGTCAGATCCAAAGATTCTAATTGCCAACCATGTTTCAGCTCACAGATATTAGCCTCAACTTTGTGGTCACATTCAGGTGGGATATTGTCATCAGCTGTCATCGCATATTCCTCTTGTACTGTTGAACTTCGTTCATTATATTCCTCTATAATTAACTCATCAAGAACATCAATATGGTGACATTGTTCCTTACTTCAAGATGGAGATGCTTCGAAAACAATGAAGGTGACATGCTCATCATTATGACGCATAATCAACTCGCCCTTGAAAACATCTATAAGAGTGCAACCCATTGCTAGAAATAGGCGTCCCAAAATAATGGACAGCTTCTTATCAACTTCGCAATCAAATATAATGAAGTCGACCGAGAACACAAACTTATCAACATGGTCAACAACATCTTTAATCTGTCCTTCAAGTTGTGCCAAAGATCTATCCGCAAGTTGTAATGTCATCGTAATGGGCTTCAAATGACCAATCCCTACTTTCCTGAAAGTTGACCATGGCATAAGGTTAATGCTATCTCCTAAATCACATAAAGCTTTACCTAGGTAATGGTCTCCAATAGAGTATGGGACTGTAAAACTGTCAGGATCTTTCATTTTTTTGTGGCAATTTATTTGTCAGAACAGCGCTACATCCTTCTGTGAGCGCAATCATCTCAATATCGGATAGCTTCTTCTTCTTTAATAGTAGCTCCTTCATAAATTTCCATAGTTGGGCATCAACTAGAGGTATATTATTATGTAATTGTTTCAAGGTAGATACAAACTTTTGATAATCTTTGTAATGTACTTTCTCCTTGAATCGCTATGGAAATGGAAAAGGTATGTTCACAATGGGTTGTTTTGTTGTAACCAGTTGTGTCGACATGGACAGTTGAATCGACAACTTCATAGGATGAATGGTTGGCATCGGTGTGACTACTAATGGTTCCTCCTCATTTACTTCTGTTGTATCTTCTTCAAATGCAACTTCTCCTTGTTACTTTTGTTCATTTGCGTCGAAAGGTTCTTGGTTGGAGTTCCTACTTTGTTTGGTAGTTTACTTTCCACTTCGCAATATGATAGCCTTGTAATGCTCCTTTCCTTTCTGATTTGGATTTTAAGTATCAATAGGCAAAGCACCTGGTGTTCTTGTGCTCATGTTAGAAGCCAATTGTCCTAGTTGTGCTTCCAATGCTCGGATGGAAGAATAATTTCCTTGTACGATAGCTTTTATTCTTGTAATATGCTCACGCATCAACGCTTCAAGAGTAGCTAATGGATCTGATCTCGATTGAGAATACTATTGTTGCTGTTGCTGATGCTGTCCTTGCATATTTTGTAGCACAGTCTATTATGGTTGCATTTGAACCTGTGGTTGCATCTGAGCATGTGACTGTATCAGGTTCTATGATCGCACCTGGTCAGGCTGCATACACTTGAGGATTGTGATTATACTTCTGCTGCTATTGACCGTAACTCCCTTGTCTAAAATTACCTTGATTTGAGGAATTTTCATATATGTATGTGGATGCATTCTGACTCCCCCAAGGTTGTTGAGCTCTACTTGAACTATTGTATAAATTACCATATGAATTTCCATGGATGTTATTAACATAAAATGCATTTTCAGTATGCTGTGGGTAATCCTCATAGCTATGGTTGTCACCGCAAATGTCACAGGAAAATGTCGGGACATCCATCTATTGGGCTACTTGAATAGGGGCAACATCACTCATCCCCTTCATGTTCTTGATCATATTCGCCAATGAGGATACTTGTGCACTTAAGGATACTGATAATCATTTTGCGCAATTCTCTCTAAGATTCGCACAGCTTCATTGTAAGTGCAATCCAACAAAAGACCATTAGTAGATGCATCGACAAGATTTATTTTTTACGCATGTAATCCATTGTAGAAGATCTCAATTTATGTCTCTTGTTGGATTCCGTGCATGGGATAACATCTAAGCAGAGTTTTATAATGTTCCCATGTAGTGTGTAAATTCTCATCATCCATTTGATGGTATGTTGTGATATCATTCCGTAATCTAGCATTCATTGTGGGCAGATTGAATCGCAAAACAAACTGAGTTACTAGCGTATTCCATGAAGTAATAAACCCAGTCAGAAAACCAAGAAACCATGTACGTGACCTTCCTTGTAAAGAGTAAGGGAACAACTGCATCTTCAAAGCATCATCAGGAACACCGTATTGATTGAAAGAAGCACATATAAGAAGAAAATATTTGAGATGCTCCCTCGCATCTTCGTGAGGTAAACCTGCATATTGTCCATTCGAGTTAAGCATTTGGAACATCACCGGTTTTAATTCGAAATTACCAGCTCGTATTGCTGGTCTAACAACCCCCGGTTATAAATCATCGAGCACAAGAACAACAAACTCTAATTGTCCTATCTAGAATTTGCTCTTCTTATGGCAGCGGTATATTGTTGACTACTTGTGGCTGCACTAGAGGAACAACATTTTGTGGCAGCAATGATAGTAGATCGTTGTTATTTTCAGCCATTTTTCTTTGCTCTTGTCTTTTCCTCCGAATTATCCTTTCAAGTTCTAGATCAAAACTAACAATGTTGTTAGGATTTCTCCTTGTGGACATAAAACACCTAAAAAGAATTTAAAAGAAAATCAACAAAATATTAGTTAATCAATAAAATTTAGAAAAAGAATAGTAAATGCATCTAGAAAAATAAACATCAAACAAACATCATCCCTGGCAACGGTGCCAAAGGTTGATCGCGCTATGAACGTCACAGCAAATATGTGCAAGCGTACACTGTCGATGCAAGTATAGTAGATAGAAGTGAATCTGTCGAATATCGATCCCATAGAGATGGTTGTTTATGTTTAAATCTATCGAAGCAAATTGAGTTAATATGAAAAGAACTGTTAAGAGTACTGCCAACGAAAGCTTGTTAAAACTACACAGGATAAAAGTTAAACCTTGTCAGTGCAAATGTAATATAAAATGTCAGAGTAAATTAATAGAAAATAGATTGATTGTTGAGATGTTGCAATGTAAATTCAAAAATATAAAAGAAATAGATCAAGTTAAAGAATTGGAGAGGATCACTGACTTCACAAGTTGGCAACGCTAAATGTCACTACAAGGTAACTAATAGATGAATTTCGCCACAATTACGTTCTAATGAGATCTTACTGCTATCAAACTCTCTGTTTAGCAAAGACCCAAGTACTCACAATTACCATACTTTCTAGTGCTGGTAATGTTTTGTACTCAAGAACAAGTGGCTAGAATCCCTTATTACCTTAAGCAACTTCCGTTGTCTTGCTTGTTAATCTAACTTGTCACCGCACCTTCCAGTGACTGTGACTGTAATCGCACTTTCGTGGTTAAAATAGTTAAATCCAAATATAAACAGATGAGAAGAATTGAGTAGAAATCAAAGTAAATCTAACATTAATAGATACTTCCGTATACAATCAATAGTTTATAGAATTCACTGAAATTTAAGAGGGATTAAAGAATGAAGTTAAAACATTCTATTTCTAGTCTACTAGAATTCTCCCTTAATCACTCCTCTTGCATCGTACCTAGCACTTCTCGTCAAAAGTAGTTGCTTCCTTGTTGGATCAGGTCACCTTCCTCCAAGATCAAGCTTCCATGGCAGCTATCTTTGAAAATGAATGAGAGAAATTATAGATCTAAATTCTTCACAGCTTCATTTTGATCTTCTCTTTCTTCCTTCTATTTATAATCACTGGCAATTGTAGATCTTCCTCCCTTTTCAGATCTAACTCCTTTTTACAACTATAAAAGTTTGTTATTGCCAGCTATGCACTCATGCAGATCTGATTTGTTCATTAGGCAGTTGCAGATTGTCGCGACATTGCTGAGTGCAAATTATGATTTTAATTTGCTGTGACAAATTGTCATTCTTCTGCACTGGTGCTTCTGGATATGTTAGCAACGTAAAATCCCTGATAAAATGTAGAAGCATTTATGTGGTAACATATTTGACCGTAACTTTGGATCAAACTTGTGACCGTAACTCTAAATGCTTTACTACTCTGATCTTCCTAGGTGGATTTCTGCGCTGACAACTTTAGACACAAAACTAGTACTAAATACAGCGACATTAGTAGCACAAAAGAGATAAAATGAAAGAAAGTAAGATCAAACAACATTCTCGAAGTGCTATCGTACCACTCCATTCTATTGAGCCGATGTTCTTCCCATATGAAACATCCTTGACTAGCTAGATTGATGACAACACCTTGGTCCCAACCTTCATATCTAGATGCATTGGCACAAAGATTCGTAATAACACACCAGTAATGATATATATTTGATTGGCCTATGGAAACAGAGCCGCTTGAATCCTATCAAGGAAGTTTAAACAGAGCACAAAAATGTAACTGTCTAATTGGATTACCTCAAAATTGTCCTTGCTTTTCCATTGGTCGATTTGTAGCTCCACATCTTGAGGTACTCCCACAGTTGGGGCCGCTTCGAAATTTACCGTATTGATCTTCTTATTTAATTTCCTAATGGATAGACCAAGTTTTCTAGTATCTTTTTCAAATATGAATAAATCTAATGCTCCTGTATCAATAGTAGCACTCCTCTTCTAGCCTGCATGGTTGATGTCTACAAACATCAATCCTTCCCTATCATCCCTCTTTGTAAGAGTCAGTACCATTGAATTAATCATTGATGTCTTTTTCTTAATAGGCTTTGCTTCCTCCAGCTCATCATTTCTCTTGATAGTTTAAAATGAAGATATCTTCGAGCAGTTCTTCTTCATATATGGTCCTTTACGAAAGAAGCATCTCAATTTTCCCATCTTCTCTTTCGGGTTGTTGGGTCTCCACTTCCCATTTCATGGTTTCTCATTATTACCATTGCTACTACTATCATTGTCATCATCACTATGTTCATCTTCATCTTCCTTATGGTCTCCACCACTATTGCCCTTCTTATTGGGTTTGAAAGACACAAACATGTTTCTCCTCGGAACAAGCTCGATTAAAGACACAGCTACAATCTTGGCTTTTGACAGTTCTTGGACCCCTTGATGTTCCAATTCCTATTTAACCTATGGCTTCAACCCGTCCATAAAATAGAAAAATTCTTCCTCCTCACTTAGATTGGAGATCTGAAGCATCAACTCATTGAATTTTTTTACATACTCTCGAATTGTGCTTCATTGTGGTAACTGATGCAACATAGATCAATCCTCTTTCTCTGCATATTGAGGGTTAAAATGTTCCTTGAATTCCTTTTGGAACTCCTCCCATGTCTCAATTCTGGTTCCAGCTCGTTTCACATCTGTGGACCTACAATGCCATAATAACAAAGCAACATTAGTGAGATTCAAAGAAGTAGTATTTACCTTAGCATCGTCTTCCTTTATGCCCATAGCACGAAAGTATTGCTCAATCTTCCAAAAGAAGTTGTCCACCTCCCTTGCGGACCGTGTCCGCTTGAACTTCTTTGGTTTGGGAGCGTTAACCTTATGGCTAGGTGTTCCACCCAACACCCTTTTTCCCACAACAGCTTGACATAAAGCAAGCTCCCCCATGAGCTTCTCAACTCTTATGCTTAAAGCTCTTATTGTGGCCATTGTTTCCTCTTTCAAAGCCATCATCATGGCCTCGAGAGCATCATCTCTCTCCATATCTTACCCACAGTGGAATTCAGCACCCCTTGCATCTCTTCCACATTAGAATTATGAGACTCTAACACCATATCTTTGAGTTTCTCTTCCTTTGAGTCCAACTCTACAATGCGTCCCTCGATCACCTCGATAATGTCCTTCACATCACCCATGGGCTCTTCAAGATTGACAACTTGATTTTCCAAAGCTGACCACATGTCCCTCGAACGATCTATTTCCTGGCCCTCCCACGGGTCTTAAATGGCTCAATCTGATCGGCAACTTCTTTTAACAACCTTAGCTTTGATACCAACTATCACGGGGCTAGAACTTTAGTCTCGCATTTCATGCGACCTTCGGCAATCCTTTCTTGCAAACCTGCCTAAGTAAGCCGAAACACCATAAAGTGTGGCTTCAATTAGAATTCCTCCAAGGCACCAATTTCTATAGCGGAAGCAACTCAAGCCAAAAGAATGCAAAATAGAACAAAAAGCCATAGAAAACTATGCACGAAAGGTGTTTGAGTAAATGCTCTCAACTTGTATTACTTTCTTTCAAAGAATACAAAAATAATGAAACAATGAATGAATTACAAGTAAGGGGGAGGCTCTTAATTTATAGTTGAGCTCCCAAAAAATCGACGACCGAGATCAAGTTACATTGACTGACGAGATTAACCTATCCCTTAATTCATTGGATTTTACAATCAATTATGTATAATATATTATTCCAAATCATCCAAGATTAGTTCCCATATTTTCCAAGATAGTCTATGTTGTCATATCTTCATCATTGGGCCACCCAAGCTTCAATTTGACAGGCTTCTCCAACAGCTCCCTCATGTGGGTCAAATGATCTTAATGTCAATCATAGACCTCCATGGGACTCATTATGTGTGATGCTCACAACCTTTGAACTTTGGCCCGTGACACAATGATCTTATAATATTTTTAATAAAAACATCAGCAACAATAAAAATTATACTGATGATAAAGTAATTTAAACAAAATTAAGCATAATAAAATTATAAATAAGGAAAAATAAAAGAAATAACAATGAGATTAATCCAACATTTTTTATCCTAGAAATTGAATTGAAGATAAAAAATAAACACAAAAAAACCATATCCAAATAAATTCAAGCAAGGCAATGTTTGGTTAATCTAAATAGAATATTATACAAGTTAAACAACATTTAATGAATAAAATGACGATTGAGATGAAAAATCACCTGAAGGATTGTCAATTTCCAAGCATGCTAAGATGATGGCCTTTGACCAGTGGTGGACCTAGAAAAAATATCTTTGGGGGGTTGGCGATATTAAATTGTATATTTTTACGATAATAAAAATATAATTTCATAATTTTAATAGTCTATATATTTATAATTTTTAAAGGGTTAAATAAAATTTATATCATTTTGGGGGGAAAGTGCAATTTTACGATTACTAATTTAAAAGTGTATAAATCATAAAGGGTCTAAATTGAAATTTTATAATTTTAAGGGGGGCATGACTTCCTTAGGTAAGATTCCTTCAGTTCACTCATCGCAACTATTTGAGTTAAAGTGATATCCAAGTGATTTTTTTGGACTTTTGAAACAAGACACTGAAATTTTTTATCATTATAATATAAAAGTTTCAAGGCGTGCATCAATGTCAGTTTCTTTAAGGTTTTATTTGCCGCCATCTATATTATGGTGAACATAAGAGTTGTTGGTAATTGAACCAAGGATACAATGAAGCCCAAAAATTGTCTACGTTTTGCATTGATAGAAACAACCCACTGAGCACTGAGCGGAACATAGCAAGGATATCAATGTCTATAAAGAACTTGTAATATCCCTAAATCGAGTCTAGTCGTTTCGAGTATTTTTTTTGGGTTTCGAGCATGAATTTAGGAATTTATCAGGTTAATAATAATTTTTAATTTAATTTAAGAGGTAAATTTCATCTAAAATATATTAAACAATAATCCGAAAAAATAAAAATACTTTTGAAAAATTATTTTTAAATTAATTAAATAATTATTAGTGAAAATAATTAATTTGGTTGAAAAAAATTTGACAGACGACTGTTCACAAAATGAAACCATACTTTGCTTTGGGTTGTCAGATAATGTCGGTGCATAGTATAGTTGTGTGGACTATTACCCGTTCAGACAGCACCTTCAACATAAAGTCTCTCATCAACTGGTCAACTCCATCATTAATCAGATCTTCCAAAAACGTAATGTGGGTGTCCTCTTTCTTAGCAATCCGAAACATAATGTTGATGTAGGTAGCACTCCATGGTACTAAGCCCTCCCTCACAAAGATGAACTCCTATTTAGAGTCTACAAGGTTGGCATAAAATTCCCTTACCATGGTAGGGGAATATCTGGCTGGGTGCTCATAGAAGAATTCCAAACCCAGACGACTAATTATTCTTGTGATTTGTTTCCCTAATGTCTGGTGTGGGGATAACTGTATACCCTACTCTGGGTGGCAGTTCCGTTTAAGCATAATGTCATGGTAGCGATCCTTCACCACTTTGGATAGAAATAGGATCGGTTCATTTTGTGGAGGTTGGTTTATGGTCCGAACCACGATGGCGAAAGATTCAACGGGGGCTTTGGAAGGAGTTTCGAGCCTCTTGTTCTCACCATAATAACTCAGTAGAAAGATTAAAAGAAACTTGTAGAGAAAAGAATAAACTTGTAAGAGTAAGAGTTAAAACAACAAAGAAGATGAGTTGTAGTAGCAATGGCGATTGTGAGTGAGAGAAGAAAGTCAATAGAAGAAGGGTTTTATAACCTTTAAGTGTAAAGAGACATGATTATTACAAACGTCCTGAAAAATTGTCACGTCTGTAGCCAATAAATGCTAGGTTGTAGATCATACCTTTTGACTTGATCCAACGGCTAGGAAAATACGAAAATCAATTGACGCGATTCTTACTGAAAAAGCATTGCTGAGTCATCATAGAATGCACCGACAAGTTGTGATTTGTGATGCATCGAAAAAAAGATGACTTTTATTCCTGCATAGAATTTAAAAAGAAACAAATAAAAGTGAAAAGATAAAAGGAAATGCAAAAATGCGTTGACATTATTTAAATGTGACCAGATTAATGGTCTTGTTCGATTCTTTGACATATTGGCTCACATAGTGCGTTAGTCGTTGGCCATTCACCTTGAACTGGTGTCCATCCTTTAGATTTTCAATTGTCACCGTGCCATTCGGGAATGCTTTGACAACCTTAATGGGGCCTGACCATCTTGAACACAATTTACCTAGATGCAGTTTTAAACGTGAATTAAACAAAAGTACTAACTGACCAGGATTAAATTGTCGACGCAAGATGATATTGTCGTGTCATCTCTTAGTCTTTTCTTTGTATATTGTAGCATTCTTGCGGCGAATTTCATCCAGTTCAACAATGTCCAACAACCTCTTCCTTCCAGCAGTGTCGTAGTCCATGTTCACCTGCTTGATTGCCCACATGGCTTTATGCTTAAGCTCAACTGGCAAGTGACATGGCTTACCAAACACGAGTTGATACGGTGACATCCTCAACAGGGTTTTATAAGCGGTGCGAAGCGCCCTTAATGTATCACGTAGCTGCGAAGACCAATCACTCCTAGATGGATTAACCACCTTCTCAAGGATACTTTTAATTCATCAATTGGAAACCTTCGTTTGCCCAATTGTTTAGGGATGGAACATTGTAGCCATGCGATGCTTCACCACCATATCTTTTCAAGGTTGTCACCAATTGATTATTATGAAAATGAGTACCTTGATCACTTATTAATGCCCTAGGTGTTCCAAATCGTGTAAGGATATACGTATGGAAGAACTTCAACATAGATCGAGCATCATCTTTTGGTACCGCAATTGCCTCGATCAACTTAGAGACATAGTCAACAGTAACTAGAATGTACACATTCCCAAAAGAGTTTGGAAAAGGTCCTAAGAAATCTATACCCCAAACATTGAATAACTCCACCTCCATAATAGGTTGCTGGAGCATCTCATTGCAGTGAGATATAGAACTAGTGCGTTGACATCTATCGCATTGTTATGCAAAGTTATAGGCATCTTGAAACAATGTGGGCCAATAAAATCCTGACTGGTGGACCTTTACAGCAGTCCTCACACTGTCAAAATGGCCTCCATAGGGAGCATCATGGCAATGTCTCAGGATGGAAGTCATCTCTTCCTCAGGAACACAGTGACATATAATATTGTTGGCACATACCTTGAATAAGTATGGCTCGTTCCAATGATGCTTTGCAACATCGCACACAAACTTGATCTTCTTGTGATCAGTGACACTCAAGGGTAGCTTACCACAAACCAAATAATTGACAACATCTGCATACCACGGAGTTGCGTCAACATGAAATAATTGCTCGTTTGGAAATGTGTCGACAATACGTAACTGATTGCCATCCTCACTTCTAACTTACAGACAGAATAAGTGGTCTGCTACTTGATTCTCGGATCCTTTCCTAACTCTAATTTCAATATCAAATTCTTGTAAGAGTAGGATCCATCGGATCAATCTCGGTTTGGCGTCTTTCTTTGTAAAAAGGTATCTCAACACAAAGTGATTTACGTAGACAGTAACTTTTGCTTCAACAAGATATGAACGAAATTTGTCGAATGCAAAAACGACTGCTAGTAACTCCTTTTCATTAGTTGTATAGTTTACCTACGCGTTAGTTAAAGTTTTGCTAGCATAATAAATGGAGTGAAATACCTTCTCTTTGTGTTGTCCCAACATAGCTCCTATAGTAAAGTCACTTACATCAGACATTAATTCAAGCGGTTGCGTCCAATCTAGTGCGACGATAATCGGAGCTTGTACTAGCTGCTTCTTTATTGTGATAAATGCGTCCAAACATGTATCATCAAACACAAACTTTTTATTTTGCTCTAGCAACAAGAATAGTGGTTTAGCAATCTTGGAAAAATCTCGGATAAATCTCCTATAGAAACCAGCATGACCAAGAAACCTTCTTATTCCTTTGACATTGGTGGGTGGTGGCAATTTCCCAATAATTTCTACCTTTGATTTATCTACCTTAATACCCTAACATGATATGTAATGGCTAAGGACAATGCCTTCAATTGCCATGAAATGGCGTTTTTCCCAATTCAGAACTAGATTTGTGTCCTCGCATCTCTTCAGAACTTTTACCAAGTTTTCAGCGCATTGGTCAAATGTCTGCCCATATACAAAGAAATCATCCATGAATACCTCTAAAGAATCTTCAATCATGTTCTAGAAGATAGCCATCATGCACCTTTGAAATGTGGCTGGTGCATTACACAATCTAAATGGCAGACGTTAGAGGAAAAGGTTCCAAATGGACATATGTGAACGTGGTCTTTGCTTGATATTTCGGTGCATTGGCAATCTGATTATATCCGAAATAGCCATCGAGGAAGTAATAATAGGCTTTGCCAGCTAGCCTGTCCAGCATCTGATCAATGAATGGCAGTAGGAAGTGGTCCTTCTTTGTGGCCGCATTGAGTTGTCAATAATCCATGCACACTCGTAACCCTGTAGCAATGCGAGTAGGGATTAAATCGTTCTTTTCATTACTCACAACTGTGAAGCCAATTTTCTTGGGCATACATTGGATAGGGCTCACTCAATTGCTATAAAAAATTGGGTAAATGATGCCCACATCTAACCACTTAATAATCTCCTTCTTCACTAGTTCTTTCATTTTCTCATTAAGCCTTCACTGTTGTTCAATGGACTGCTTCCCTTCATCTTCCAGCCTAAACTTGTGCATGCAAAAAGAGGGACTGATGCCTCTAATATCTGCAATGCTCCAGGCGATAGCTCTTCTAAAATTGAAACAAGCTTTTCTTCTTGCGTTGCATCGAGGATTGCGCTGGCAATTACAGGTAACGTGTTGTTGTCACCCAGAAAGACATACTTCAAATGTGTCGATAATAGCTTCAACTCCAAGGTAGGAGCTTGTTCAATAGATGGTTTAAACACAAGGACCGTCCTCTTAGACAGATCCAAAGATTCCAATTGCCAATTCTGTCTTAGCTAAAAAATATTAGCCTCAGCTTTGTGATCACATTCAATTAGGATATCATCAATGAATGTCACTACATCTTCATCTGGAACTGCTGAACTTCATTCATTAAATTCTTTCATAATTATTTCGTCCAGCACATCAAAATGGTGACATTGCTCTTTACTTCTTGATAGAGATGCTTCAAACACACTAAAGGTCACACGCTCGTCGTTATGACGTATAATGAGTTCACCCTTGGAAACGTCAATAAGAGTGTGTCCCATTGCTAAGAATGGTCACCTCAAGATGATGGGCACTTCCTTATCTGCTTCGCAGTCAAGGAACTACCTATCATTCTAAAAAGCAGAGCACACTGGAAATGACATGGCATTATCACTAGCAATTACTGGAAGGAATAGAAAAGAGTTTTTTAAAGCATGGTGGTAATTTGTTGAGGATGTAAGCAGGACAAAGCAGAGACATCTAGTTTTTTTTTCTTTTGAAGAAGCAGTTTATATTCATGAAGTTTCTCTGTTTTAGTTAGGATTTACTGTTTTGGTTTCATGTATTTCTCTTTATTGCTTCTTTCGACAAAGCTTTAGATATGGCTTGTTGGTTTTGATAGCATCATTTTGGCCAATCATTCCTTTGCTCTTGACTGTTCTAAAAAAAAAAGCCGGAGCAAATTTTTCTCTTATTTAAATTAGAGATTATAAGGCTACTTTTGCACAGGTGGAACTTGGAGACATTATAAACATTACACATCATTTATGGAGATTTTATTTCTATGGAAGAGAACACTCTTAATCTTTCTAATTTCTCTAACGGTGTGATGTTAAGAAATAGTTTTATGAAGTTGAAATTGTGAAAGAGAATGGAGTGTTTGACATTAATGTCATGAAAATGTCAATGGGGTAGTTCCTGATGGAATTTGAAGGAATAATTCATTGAGATTGATTATTGATCTTGTTTCACCTTTCTCAAGCATAGAACTGCACAAGTAAAGATTTGTGGTATTCCCTTAGAGGATTGGAACTACAAAACATTCCAAAACATTGCTAGAGTGTGGGGCGATCTTCTGTCAATGGAAAGTAACCCTCAAATTTAAGGATTTAAGGAAAACAACAATGCTCACCACTAGAAACCAACTTAATAAGATTGTTAATATAATTCATCTCAATTGCATGGAATACAACACCTAGTTAGAGTTACAAAGTTACCTGAAGCGAATAATTTATACTTTAAGTGTAAAGGCTACTACATCAATCTATATAACAGCCAAGTGGAGGCTTTCTCCTAACGTGAGAGAGAGAGAGTAGGTATTAGATATAGGTATTAGATATGTGTACTTTATGAAAATTGAAAAGTTGTAATTACTGGTAGAATATGCTAAAAAATGAGTTGAAAGAGAAACCTTTTGGTGCTGGTGCTGTAGCAAGATTAGGCATGTACATGTTGTTGCAAAGTTTTATCATTTGATATTGTTCTTTGGGGATAAGTGTTCTCGTTTTTGGGGAAATCTAGGTTCCACATTGTCAATGTTCTCATAATTTTTTATCTCATTAGCTAAAGCAGGTCGTAATGACCCGGTTAGTGGTGGTACTCGATGCTTTTACATCACAACTGTTGTACAAGCAGACACGCGTCGATGCAAATATAGTTGATGGAACAATTCTATCGGATATCGATCCAACGAGGAATGGGTTCTAAATGTTCAGATGTCGAATAAGCTAATACTAGAATTAGATAAAATGAGAGTAACGATGTCAGTGCTTTATGTCAGATCTACACACTAAAATAATTAGGAATGTCAACGTAATTAGAGTTAAACTTCAAAGGTTAAATGTCAGTGTACTAAAAATAAATCCAATTGTGTTAAGTGTTGCGTGCTGAATATTTGAATGCATAAAATGTAAATATGATCAAATGTAGAAGGGCAGAAATGGTTCACTGATTCTGCTAAATCGCAATGCTGGATGCATAGACAAGGTAAAATATAGATGGAATGTCACTACAATGAAGTCCCTTTAAGTTCTTACCAACAACAACTCTCTACTTAATCCCCAATTAAATCACCACAATCACACCACCTCTAGGTGCGAGCAACGATGTGTATTCAACAACAAGTAAATGGAGTTTGTCCTAGTCCCAAGCAGCTCTAACCTAACTTACTTGTTAACCCAACCTGTCACTTCATCTCTCGATGTCGACACACTGCAATTTCACTCTCATGCTTAAAGCGATTAGATCCAAGAATAAATAGATAGTAAAATAAGAATCAAAATGATTTAACATTAAAAGACACTCTTGTATTCATTTAATATCATCAAAATCCATCATCGTTTAAAAAGAATAAAAGAGTACAATGAAGCCTACTATCTCTAGACTACTAGGCCTACTCCCTAATTATTCCTCTTGCTCTGTATCAAGCACCTCTCGTCAAAAGTGGTTGCGGACTTGCTTCATTAGCTCCTCGATTTCTAGCTCAAATCTCCAATTCACATAGAATTTTCAAATTTAAATCCCTTCGCTCTTGATGATTTCTTCATTCATTGTTTGTCTATTTATAACCTCCAAAATGTTGCAGGTTTCAGCCTTCATTTTCAGATCAAGATCTAGACCTTGTAGCTGTCTAAATTAGTTAGATTACAACTGTGCACTCACGCAGTTCTAGTGTGTTCTTTAGAGATCTGCAGATTGTTGCTGTATCGCTGGGCACATTCTAAAATCATAATTGATCAATGAAATTCCTGCGTTGGTGCTTCCAACTGTGAATTCAGCTTTATTCTACTCATTCGACGTTCGGTTTAAATGCGGTGACTTCTTTTGGTTGTAATTTCTAGTTGATCTTGTGGCTGCATTCGTCCAGCATTAAGCTTCTATACTGAGTTCCTATGCTGATAATATTAAGATGCAATATATCGGCTGCTTGCATCGACATTAGTGCAAAAAGAGTTTAAAAAACCAACATTTTAAACCAACTAGCAATGAGTTAGAAAATATAAAAACTAAGTATGAAATGCTTATTATGCATGCAAAATATGACACAAAAGAGACAGTTAATACCCAAATTTAGGGAGAAAATATATGTCATTTGCAATACCATCACACCCCCAAACTTGAGTTTTTACTTGTCCTCAAGTAAACAAGAATTAACGATGTCACAAGCAAAATGTCACCGTAATCATTATTCTCACAACTTAAATTTTTTGAAATTCTAATGTACAAATTGTATTCACATGATAGAATAATGCGCCAACAATTTATAGGCATGAATAATTAAAACTGCAACTTCATAAATGTTAATATCATGCATTGAATCTTAATCTTCCTTGAACCAATACAACATTTAAATTTTTTTTCTTTTTCATTTTCTTCCTTTTTCTTTTTCAAGTGACTGAAAGATGTCATTGCATTACTCTACCTTTATTCCTGGGCAGTAACGATAGGGTGCAACAAACCCCTAAGAGGTATGTAATTGCGCCGACACACACTCTTGTAGTGACAGGCTTTGGCTAGATGATTTTTCTAAACTTGCAGCGGAGTGTTCTCCATTGAAAAGTCACAATGCACTCATATTGGAGTGTCTTTTATTCATACAATGTCGCTGCAACTGGTCAGTTAGTTCAAGATTCAAACATTCACACTATCCATTCATTACTGAAGCAATTCAAATCATTCATTCAAAAATAGAAGACTCACTATCCATTCACATTCATCCAATTTACACATCAGCATTCCAAGCAAATCAAGATTTATGCATAAAAATAAAAACATTGTGTGTACATTTTTGTTGAAATTCTACATATTTTCATTAACACAAGAAACAAGTAAAATTCAAAAATATGTGGGTGCAATTGCATTTTCATTTCACACAAATTCCCCAAACTTAAAGTGTTCACTGTTCCCAATGCACTAATATTAATAAATGTATATATATATATCATGTAGTTGTAGTATAATTGTCCCTGCATTATTAATGTCATTGCATTTTTATTGTCGCTTCATCTACATTGTCATTGCATTTTAATGTCATGACAATGTAGATGCAGTGACAATAAAAATGCTATGACATTAATAATGCAGGGACAATTATACTACAGCTACATGGTATGCATGAAAACTAAACTAAGTGCTAAAAAATAAAAACTAACTCAGTATGCTGCAGCCAAAGATGTGGCTGCATTATTTTTTCTTATTGTGCTTCTGTTCCTCCTTGTGCCTCATTTTCTTGTCTTTACGCTTCCTCTTTCTGTCCTTCATACCAGAGATCAGCAGATTGCTCTTCTTCAATTGGCTAGGTGGCGGCTTTATCGATAGTTACATCTGATGGATGGACTTCTGCAAGTGGTGCTATATCAGACACTATGGCCAAATGATTACAATCTTTAGCATTGCTAGTAACTACTTTAGCCTGGCTCGCTTTAGGTAGAGTCATGTTTGCATTGGATGCCCTCACATTTACAGGTGCTTTGATAATATCCTCAACGATATCTATCGAGGGATCGTCTTGCTTTTCCTCCTGCTTCTTTACAAGGTCTTTCTTCTCAAATTCTTCCTCTCTTTCCTTCTACTTCTCTTGGCCTTCTTCTTGTTCTGCATCTCCTTCTTTAGGTTGTTCCTGCTTAGTGGTGTCTTTGTCGACGCCTTCCTCTACGTCCACACTCATGTATACAATTGGAGTATGTACTTCCTCAACCATATCTGTCCTCTCTGCCATATTAGCCCTAAGGTTGTTTGAGAACTCTTCTTCAAACAAGCTGACTATAGTTTTGTAGCAATCCTCCATAGCATTATAATGCCCCTCGTGCTCCTCGTCATCTAAAATGTGGATTCTTTTTAGAGAGAGAATATGTTGCGACCTACCATCAAGAGTAGGCTGGTCAGAGGATGAGGTTGCTTCCTTAATAATAGGTGGGAAGAAAGGCAACTCTGGTAGAGGATTTGGGCTCATACTTCTTAATGCATTGATAATAGATTTGTTCCATATTCTTATGTACGCATAAAATAGATTTTGTCTGTAGTCCATGTCTTCTAATGTGTTGACAATTTGAATCTAGCGCATGTCGATGTGATCAATGTTTAGTTCCATTGCAGCCAACCTCTTCCCCAACTGAGGGTTTGTGGGCACATTATCCTATTTTTCCTTCTTCTTCCCCTTCTGATTCTTCTTGGGTGCTTTTTTTCACTATCAGTGCCTCTTGCTCTTTCATCATTCTCTCTACTGAGATGTCGTTAATGCGGCTCTTATTCTCTGCCACCTCTTTACCATCTTTGGGTACAATGCCCCGTTGTTTACATAGTAGCATGTCTTTATTGAGTCATTTTATAATGCACCAACAATATGTACTTTATGATGCGTCAACAAAAAATCAATTTTTTTATTCCTGCATAAGACTTGGACTATTGCTCCAGTTCGTGAAATATGCTCTCATAACAACTCTTCAAGAGCAGCCATAGGATCTGATCTTTGTAGAGAAAACTGTTGCTACTGTCACTGATATTGTATTTGCATATGTGACAGCACATTCTGTTATGGCTGCATTTGCTCTTGTGGTTGCATCTAGCTATGTGCTTGCATTTGATCAGGAAGTGAACATACCTGAGAATTTTGATTGTAGTTATGTTGCTTATTGTTATTGTAACTCCCTTGTCTATAACTCCCTTGATGTGAGGAATTGTCATATCTATACATAGATGCATTTTGACTCCCCCAAGGTTGTTGATTTTGATTGTTGAATGAGTTGCCATAGGAATTTCCTCAGATGTTGTTGACGTAGAACGCATTCTCTGCATGTTATGGGCAATTCACATAACTGTGGTTGTCGTCACAAATTTCACATGAAAATGTCAGGACATCCAATTGTTGTGCCACTTAAATGGGAGCAGCTTCACTTGTTCCCTTCATGTTCTGTATAATGTTAGCCAAAAAGGATACCTGTGCACTTAAAGCTTAAATTGCATCTAACTCAAGAACACCAGGATTAGTTTTTACCTAAGCAAAATAAGAGATTGGTTATTGATAATCATTCTGTGAAATTCTCTATAGAATTCGAACAACTTCAATGTAGGTGCAATCCAACAAGGGACCATTTCTAGATGCGTCGACAAGATTTATTGTTTAAGCATTTAAACTGTTGTAAATGATCTCAATCTGAGTCTCTTATTGAATTCCATACAGAGGACAACGTCGTAGCAAAGTCTTAAAACGCTCCCATGTAGTATGTAGGTTTTCATCATCAGTTTCTGCCTAACTTGCTCCATATTACGCCAAGTCTTCAGTTATTGCACCAACTACTTCAAGTGCAGGGACAAATTTCTCAGCTAAATTGGCCTCGACACCTATTTCTTCATTTTTTCTTCTTCCACATTAAGTTCGTAGGTGCAGTACAACTGTACAAATTGCGCTGACAATGAAATACTAATGCATCGATAATAGTGTTTACTTATTCCTCAATTGGTGCAAACAAAATATTTACTCCTTTTTCTTCAAGTGCTTCATACTTTTTTAATCTTCACATGGTCCCAAAAAATTTCACTCTTTCTTGCGTTTTTTCCAATTTCATAATTTCTTAATTATAGATATAAGCGTCAAAATTATGCTTTCATTGAAATCACATAATACCTTTCCAATATACCGATCACCAATGGAATAGGGTATTGAGAAGTTCTCGAGATCCTTAAATTCTTAGAGCAGTTTAATTGTCATGACAATGCACCCTTCAGTAAGTGCGATTGCTTTGACATCTCCCAATTTTCTCTTCTTTGACAATGTGTCTTCAAGTTTTTGAGGCTATTTTGTTGTAGCATTTGTGGTGACAAAGTGATCTGATACTGTCACTGCAATATTTTGTTTAACCTTTTCAGCTGCAATTTGCTTTTCAGATTGTGCTGACATCTTTCTACTGTTGAGATTTGAATTATCTTCTTTTGCTGTAGAAAATTTAACAACTTCATTTAGTTGAGTCTCACTTCTGGGAATGATTTCCTCACAATGCTCACAATGCCCTTGGGATATCTCTCAATATCAATCGACAGAGTTTCTTATGGTCTCAAATTTATTACTTCCACATTCTGGCCAAATTGATATTCTAAAGCTCGTATGGATTCAATTTCACTCTGAAGCACAGATTCAGTCTTGGAAATATATTGTCTCAGCAAATTTTCAATTGATGAAAACTCTGACACTTTATATTGCTGGGTATTTTGCCTTGTGCAATGTCCACTCGGATCTAACATTATTGTCTATATTTCCAAGGTCTTGATTGTTCCAACAAAAATTTGGATGTTGCTCCCACTCAGGCATGTAGGTGTTGGAATATGGATTTTCATTTCGATAGAAATTCCCCATGTGGTACACATTTGCTGGATTTGATGGGCATTCTTCAAACTCATGGTTGCCCCCACAGTAATCGAAACTTGTCACAGTAAATTTCTATTCTATAATTGTTGTAGCATTTTGCATTGAATTACTCATATTAGTTAAAGAAGATACCTCTACGTTTATGGCATTGAGCTCCATTTCTATAGCATCACTCATCCAACATCTTGAGGTTCTATATACCTCGTTCATAGTCATATTTCGCTAAAAGAAAAATGTAAAAGTAAACAACAAAAAGGAAACAAGTTAGTAACAAATAAAATTTAGATAATAAAGAATAAATGCAACGACAAAAATAAACATCAAACAAACACCATTCCTCGACAGTGGCGCCAAAACTTGATCCATGTTTTTATGTCACAACAATTATGCAAGTGGACACACGTCGATGCAAGTTTAATTGATAGAACAATTCTATCAGATATTGATCCCATAAGGAATGGGTTCTTAATGTTCAGATGTCGAAGCAACTAATACTAGAATTAGATAAAATGTGAGTACTGATGTCAGTGCATTTATGTCAGATCTGCACACTAAAATAATCAGGAATGTCAACACAATTAGAGTTAAACTTCAGAGGTTAAATGTTAGTGTACTAAAAATAAATCCAATTGTTTTGAGTGTTAAATGCTGAATATTTAAATGCATAAAATGTAAATATGATCAAGTGTAGAAGGGTAGAAATGGTTCATTGATTCTGCTAAATCGCAATGCTGGATGCGTCGACAAGATAAAATATAGATGGAATGTCACTGTAATGAAGTCCTTTTGATTTGTTACCAACAACAACTCTCTACTTAATCCCGAATTAAATATCCACAATCACTCCACCTCTCGGTGCGAGTAACGATGTGTATTCAAGAACAAGTAACTAGAGTTTGTCTCAATCCCAAGCAGCTCTCGCCTAACTTACTTGTTAACCCAACCTATCATTGCATCTCTCGATGTCGCCGCACTACAATTTTACTCTCGTGCTTAAAGCAGTTATCCAAAAATAAACAAATAAACAGTGTAAAATATGAATCAAAATTATTTAACATTAAAAGACACTCTGGTATTCATTTAATATCATCAAAATCCATCATCGTTTAAGAAGAATAAAAGAGTACAACGAAGCTTACTATCTCTAGACTACTAGGCCTACTCCCTAATTGTTCCTCTTGCTCTATCAAGCACCTCTCCTCAGAAGTGGTTGAAGACTTGCTTCATCAGCTCCCCGATTTCGAGCTCAAATCTCTAATTCACATAGAATTTTCAGAATTAAATCCCTTCGCTCTTGATGATTTCTTCATTCTTTGTTCGTCTATTTATAACCTCCAAAATGTTGCAGGTTTCAGCCTTCATTTTCAGATCTAGATCTAGATGTTGTAGTTTTCAAAATTAGTTAGATTACAGCTGTGCACTCATGCAGTTCTAGTGCGTTCTTCAGAGATCTACAGATTGTCGCTATATCGTTGGGCACATTCTGAAATCCTAATTGCAGCAACATCTATGAAATTTCTGTGTTGGTGATTCCAACTGTGAATTCAGCTTGATTCTACTCATTCAAGATTCAGTTTCAATGTGGGGATATCTCTTGGTCGCAATTTCCAGCTGATCTTGTCACTGCATTCGTCCAGCATTAAGCTTCTAGACTGAGTTCTTGTGCTGACATTATTAAGATGCAATATATCGGCTGCTTGCGTCGACATTAGTGCAAAAGTAGGTAAAAATACCATGAATTGAAGCCAACTAGTAATGAGTTAGAAAATATAAAAGCTAAGTACGAATGCTTATGATGCATGCAAAATATGACACAAAAGAGACAATTAATACCCAAATTTGGGGAGAAATTATATGTTATTTGTAATACCATCAGGTGCTAATAATTATGAAATTTAGTTTGTAGGCTCAGATATATTATATGTATAAATCTTTAGCTAAGATCTAGTTACTAAAAAAAAGAAGTTAAAACAAAAAGGATCAAATTGTGATCTAAGAGAAATGTGGTTGCCATTAAAATAAGGGGTTATTTGTTAAGAGATTATGAAGGGAGGTTTTTAAAAAGAAATTACTACATAAAGGTTTAAGTGGACAAAGTGTGGATAAGGAAAATTAAAGTTAAAAGGGTTGAATGAGGGTAATTAAGTAATTGAACAATGGCATAATAAATCAAAAGAAAGTGAGAAAGAAGAATCTTGTCTTCTTCTTCCTTGGTTTACCAAAACTGAGAGAGAAAAGTTAGGGAAAATAGCCATTTATGAAGCTTGGAGAGCTAGGTTGTAAAAGTACCTTACATGTAAGTGATTTTTATTTTGTTTTGTTAAAATGTGAATTTCCATGTAATGGGAAGTGTTTAGCATGTAAAATGAAGTACATTTTTTGGTAAAATGAAGTACATTTTTTGGTAAAATGTGAGTTGTTTCTTGGCATTTAGTAAAGTCTATATCGCGAAGATAGTTATATTAAGATCATGGTATGGGGATGTTTTGGTTCAAATTAGTTTGGAACTATGTGTATTTTTATTAAATTGAAGGCCTTGCTGTTATGAATTTAGTTATTTTGTATGGAATTTTTAGCAAATAAATTCAAGTAGATGAAACGGTTGGAAGGTACAAAAGAATTCTAGTATAAGTCTCCTTAAATATCTTAAATTTATAAAGGATGGTTTTTGTGGGAGGATCAACTTGCATGAGAAGATATGTTGAACAATTAATGTGTAAAATGTCTAAATGGAAAAGAGATGGAATTTTTCCATTTTTAAAATAATATGATTAAAGATGAGTGGAAAATTAGAAGTAATTAAGTTAATTTGATGTTGATTTATTAGTTCAAGAGACAAGTAGAATGGTGGAATGTCATGTAAAGGGTAAAGCCATGGAGTGAAGCTCATCGAATTATATTTGTTGACTGTAAGGTAAGTATGTAACTTACAATTTATTCCGTTAGTTAGATACTTCTAATTATATTATTTAGTTGCTTACATATATATAATTATTGTGTATTTTGAGGTGGACTTGTAAATGGAAATTGTTGAGTTTTAATGTTAAGATGAAATGTAATAGTAAAAAAAAAAAAGAGTTATTCAAGCTACGGCTTAACAGGCTACGAGCCGGTGTTAATATTCAAGCTACGGTTTAGCAGGCTACGAGACAATGTTAATATTCAAGCTACGGTTTAGCAGGCTATAAGCCGGTGTTAATATTCAAGCTCTTGGATCAATCGGATGTAAGCTCGGAGCCTTCACTCGTTGACACTAACAAGAAATCATCATCGCTTTCGTCGGCCAAATTAACACTAGCTACGTCTTTCTCTTTATTCTCAGTAGCCCTTTTATTTCGTAATTTGTAACAATCCGCTTTGACGTGACCTAATTTTTTACAATAGCGACACATTTTGTCTCACTTCTTTAATGCTACCAAAACGGAAGCTTGATTATCTGCCTTGCTATATGAACAAAACTCATTATCGAGTTTGTCTTTACTCAACAAATGACCCTTCACATCCCCGAACAAAAGTTTGTCTCTTCCATAAATCAAGGTCTCCTTGAAAGACTTGTATGAAGGGGGTAAAGAACACAATAATAGCATGGCCTGATCATCATCAATTTGAACCTCAACGTTATTTAAATCATTCAACAAAGTAATGAATTGACTGATGTGATCTCTAAGAAGCTCACCTTCATTCATGCGAAACGTAAATAAACATTATTTTAGCATTAAACGATTAGCCAGAGACTTAATCGCATAAAAAGTTTCTAACTTTTTCCACAAGGCATATGAGTTCTTCTCCTTCGATACCTCTTGTAATACCCTATTCGCGAGGCACAACTAGATTGCAAACAGAGCCTTTTCATCAAGCTCTTTCCATTCTGACTGATCTAGATTCTCGGGCATTTTTCCAATAACGACCTTTTTCAGGCTTGTCTGAACTAGAATTTCCATCATCCGAACTTGCCACAGATTGAAATTTGTGATACCATCGAACTTTTCAATGTCAAATCTTGTTGCTGTCATCTCTTTACAGGTTGATCTACGAAAATTAAACTAGCTCTGATACCACTTGTTGGGAATTAACTCGAATAAGCAACGAATAAGTAAAAATAGCGGAATAAATTGAGAAATTGAACACACAAATTTAACGTGGAAAAACTTCTCCCAAAAGGATAAAAAACTACGGAAAAAGATAATTTTACTATAATGTCAAAAGAATGAAGAGTAAAAAATATAAAGATAAAAACTGAACCCTGAAAACAAAGAACCCTCAAAATGTAAATACTAAATTCTTCAAAAGTGTTAGGTGTTTTAAACTCTAATGGGTGTATTTCTAAGGGTATAAAGGAGCCTATTTATAATCTAAATTTCTATGTCAAATAATAAAAAAATAATCTAGACTAATAAGAGTTTTACTCAAATAAATAAACAGAGTTTAATTGAAACAAATAAACATAGTTTAACTGAAAGATTATTTCTTAAATTTAACTTGAAATAGGAGTCATAATTAACAGAAGATAAAGGAGAATGAGGACTAAACTAGATTACTTGGACCTTTGCTAGTAAGTGTGATATTTGATAAACTCTAAACCTAAAACAAGTTCACCTCTCATATTTATTTACATTAAAATTTTAAAATTTCCTCGGTGATGATCCTTTTGAGGGTTGAAAGTTTCTTCCAATGTCATTGTTATATTGGTATTTCAACTTTTGTAGGCATCGACTTATGAAGGAACTGAACAATTGAATGTAGAGGAAACACCTGCTTCAACTAATGAGATAGAAAAGTATGAAAACATTGACAATGTGGAACTTGGATTTCTCCAAAGATGGGAACGCGTATCCCCAAAGAACTATATCAAATTATAATTTATGCGTTGGGGGTGACTCTGGATTTTTTGAGTGGTTTTCCCTTAACACCATCCAAGAAAGATTCTGTGTGGGTGGTTGTGGATCGACTCACTAAGTCTGCACATTTTATTCCAGTGAGGGTCGATTATCCTTTGAGTAAGTTAGCTCGACTCTACATCTCGGAGATAGTTCATCTTTATGGGGTACCAATATCTATCATCTCTGATCGAGATCTGAGGTTTACTTTGAGATTTTTGGAGTCCTTGCACCGTACTTTGGGTGTTCGGTTAAATTTTAGTACTACTTATCATCTGCAGATTGATGGTCAATCCGAGCGAGTGATTCAAGTCTTGGAGGACATGTTGAGGGGTTGTGTGATTGAGTATCAAGGGAGTTGGGAGGATTTCTTACCACTAGCTAAATTCGCTTATAATAACAATTATTAAGCCAGTATTAAGATGGCCCCTTATGAGGCTTTATATGGGCGCAAGTGTCGTACCCCTATCGATTGGACTGAGTTGAAAAAGCATTGGTTGTTGGGACCAGATCTTGTTCACGAGTCTGAGGAGACTGTTAAATAGAAGTCTTATTCCGATTTACAGCATCGAGATATTGAGTTCAGTGTGGGTGATGAGGTTTTCTTAAAAGTGTCTCCTTGGAAGAAGGTGCTAAGGTTTGGACGGAAAGGCAAGTTGAGTCCTCGTTTCATCGGCCCTTACCGGGTACTTTGTCGCGTAGGACTAGTTACCTATCAGCTTGAGTTACCGCCTGAGCTGGAGAGGATTCATGATGTCTTCCAAGTTTCCATGTTGAGACGTTATTGATCGAACTCGTCTCATACTGTGCCTGTTGAGGAGATTGAGGTTCGTCTTGACTTGAGTTTTGATGAGGAATCGATTGAGATCATTGCTCAGGATAAAAAGGTTCTAAGGAGGAAAACCATTAAGATGGTTAAGGTCTTGTGGCGCAACCATGGTTATGAGGAGGCTATGTGGGAACCTAAAGCCTTCATCAAGGCTTAGTATCCTCATCTTTTTTGTCTAGGTAATTTCAAGGATGAAATTTCTTTTAAGGGGGGAGAGTTGTAACACTCTAGAATTTTAGGGATTAAAATGAGGTAATTACAAAAATTTAAGGACCTATTGGGTAAAAATTCATTAATTGAGGAAGTTGGACTTATTTCTAATGAGTGTAAAAGTTCAGGGTCAATTTAAGAACCATAGTATGCTCCGAGGACCCCTGAAGAAATAAACCATTTGGTTGAGTTTTTAAACACCCTAAACCTACTTGTTAAAACTCTTATTCTACCATTTGCAAACCCATCTTTGCTGAAATCACAAACTTTCCCTTCCCTCTTCTTTGTGTTTTTCGATCAACCTTCATTCAAAGTCGAACCTTAGTCCATTGGTTACATCGCCCCCATCTTTCTCACCCTTGAGGTTACGTGATCAAAACCTATTCACCAAGCTTTTCGTCGTCGTCATCGTTCGTGGGTTCTAGACCAAACCATTCGATCGTTTGGTTCTTGGTGGTTCCTCCATGGTTCTGTGATTTTTTTGGTGTTGGTAAGTGTGGAAATCATGTTTGTGGGTTGTTTTGGAGTTGGTTGGCGCGTTGTTCACGGTGGTTGGATGCCGTTTACGGTAAGGGGGAGTTGTTGCTGCCATCGATGTGTGGGGGGTTTAGAAAGCCTAACTCTTCCTTTGTGGTAATTGAGGATGTGGGCTAAGTTGTTTAAACCCAATTTCCAAGCCCAAGCTTTGACCCAATCCTAAACCCAAAACCTTTTTAATCCATTAAACCCTTTAAAAACCTTTAGGCCCCAACTTATTTGACCCAATAACCAAATTGAACCAAGTCAAACCGTTGATCGACCATTGACCAATAGTTGATTGATCGTTGACTAGCTGTTGATCGACCGTTGATCGTTGACCATTAATCGTTGACCATTGACCGTTGACTTTGACCATTGACTTTTTTAAAAAACCCTACCCTACCATTTTTCGACATCCTGATTCCGATTCCGCTGTCCTTTATGCCAAATTCTAACCCGAAAATCTTGTTTTGATAGTTTATCTTAAATTTTATACTTTAAGTTATTTTAGAGTTTTAATTTGGGGATTTTTAATATGAAATATTCTTGTTTAGGTGATCACGATTTCGAGGCAGACAATTTACCTCCTTCACCTGTTAAACCGGTTCCTGCTTCAATTTCGAGAGCTACACGTAAGTTACTTTAGTTTAGTTTTGTATTTAAGTGGTGACTAGGTTTGTAATAATATTTAGTTGTATTTGTAGGATCTAAATTTTATATTTTAAGTTATTTTAGAGTTTTAATTTGGGGATTTTTAATATGAAATATTCTTGTTTAGGTGATCACGATTTCGAGGCAGACAATTTACCTCCTTCACCTGTTAAACCGGTTCCTGCTTCAATTTCGAGAGCTACACGTAAGTTACTTTAGTTTAGTTTTGTTTTTAAGTGGTGGCTAGGTTTGTAATAATATTTAGTTGTATTTGTAGGATCTAATTTCGTTAGACCAGGAACTCATACAGTGCGTGGCGGACGACCTCCTTGTCGCTAGAGTTGTATTTGCTTCAGGTGTGTTTCTAAATGTAATATACCTTAACGTATGTAGTGTTGTTGAGATTATGTGATTTCATGCTATTTGAGGTATGTTGATATTGAGTTGTTTGTGTTGTGATATAAAAATAATGGTATGATTGTCTAAGCTCTGGAAGTGTTTGATGATAATGCTATGCATATATATTTGTACCTTGAGCATGTGACGGATAATTAATGTGATTATTCTTTTGTGATTGCAGTATATGGGTTATAAATTAAGATTGAGATTGGGGCAATATATATATATATATATATGATAATCATGTGATCATACCATTGTGTGTTCATGGGGTGGGATTGTAAGGTGGAAGAAGTGGTTATCATTCCTTTTTAAGGTTGATACTAAAACCACACTGCGATTGGTGACGATTGGTTAGAAAAGGGTTCTGGGGAACCTTTTAACTCTGTTGGTGTGATGGAGTATGAGTGCATTGCATTGTGCTTGTGTTTGAATTATGATTTGTGGTTACCCTTTTTGAGATATAAATAGTTATGTTGAAATACAAATGCATTAGGTTGTATTTACTTTAGAAACATACTGGGCTTCATAGCACATACCTCCATAGTTTCCTTACAGGTATTCAAAAATTAGGTGATTTGGTATCCGAAGGCTTAGTTACAAATTTATATTATTTTATTTTATTATTATTATTTTGATTTTGAATTATTAATTTACTTTGATAGTAACTATTTGTTTTGAGTTGTAAATATAATTTATTTTGGGACTTTTGATGTTTTATTTTTGGGAGTTTATTCAACTTATTTTATTTTTAATTATATATTTAAAAATATATATATGTACAATTATGTTTATCTTTGAGAATGAATTTGAATGATTTTGGATTGTCGAGTTGGGTGTGGGTAATTTACTTAAATAATCTCCTAGATTCGATAGTATCTTTTGGGTCGGGTATAGGGGGTGGCAGCCGTTGCCGGGGAATGGCATTTGTTGGATGTTTATTTTTATTGTTGCATTTACTCTTTATTATCTAAATTTTATGTTTCACTAACTTGTTTTCTTTTTTTTGTTTACTTTTACATTCTTTCTTTTAGCAACATATGGCTAGGAACGAGGTATATAGAACCTCAAGATGTTGGATGAGTAATGCTATAGAAATGGAGCTCGATGCCATAAACGCCGAGGTATCTTCTTTGACTAATATGAGTAATTCAATGTAGAATGCTACAACATTTGCAGGATGAAAATTTGCAGAGACAATTTGTAATTACTGTGAGGGCAACCATGAGTTTGAAAAATGCCCATCAAATCCAACAAATGTGTACCACATGGAGAATTTCTATGAAAATTCATATTCCAATACTTACATGCTAGAGTGGGAGCAACATCCAAATTTTTGTTGGAACAATCAAGACCCTAAAAGTATAAACAATGATGTTAGAACCGAGTGGACATTGCCCAATTATGATAAACCTTTGTCAAGGCAAAATATCCAGCAAGACGAAGCATCAGAGTTTTCATTAATTGAAAATTTGCTGAGACAAAACATTTCCAAGACTGAATCTGTGCTTCAGAGTGAAACTGAATCCATACGAGCTCTAGAATAACAATTTGGCCAGATTGTGGGAGTAATAAATTTGTGACCACAAGAAACTTTGTCGGTTGATATAAAGAATTCAATATCACAAAGGCAAGATCATGATGAGGAAATCATTCCCAGATGTGAAACTCAACTAAATAAAGTTGTTAGAGATGTTACAACAAAAGAAGATAATTCAAATCTCAACAATGGAAAGATGCCAGCACAATCTGAAAAACAAACTGCAGTTGAAGAGGTTAAACAAAATATTGCGGCAATAGAATCAGATTACTTTGTTACCACAATTGCTATAGCAAAACAGCCTGAAAAACTTGAAGACACATTGTCAAAGAAGAGAAGATTGGGAGATGTCGAAGCAATCACACTTACTGAAGGGTGCACTCTCATGACAATTAAATTGCTCCAAGAATTTAAGGATCCCAAGAGCTTTTCAATACCCTATTCCATTGGTGATCGGTATATGGGAAAGGCATTATGTGATTTCACAGAAAGCATAATTTTGATGTCTATATCTGTAATTAAGAAGTTACGGAATTGGAAAAAACGTAAGAAAGAATGGAAATTTTTTGGGACGGTGTGATGAATAAAAGAGTATGAAGCACTTAAGGAATAAGTAAACACCATTGTCAACGCATTAGAATTCCATTGTCAACACATTTTACATTTCCTTTTACCTTTTCACTTTTACTCGTTACCTTTTCAATTTTATGCAGGAATAAAAAATCATCTTTTTGTCGATGCATCACAAGCAAAACTTGTCGGGGCATTACATAATCACTCAGCAAAATTTTTTCAGTAAGAGTCGTGCAGGTTGATTTTCTTCTATCCCCATCCATTGGATCATGCAAAAAGGTTATAAACCCTTCTCTACTGACTTCATGCTTCCCACTCACAATCACCATTGTTGTTACATTCATCCTCTTAGTATTCTTAAAGTTTTTCTGTAGTTGCCTTTTTTCCTTCTACACATAGCACTACGGCGACATTAGATCGCATGTGCATCCTGCATTAAATCTTCAAAAGTTTCCACATTGATGTCAACATAATTCTCCACAACCAGATTGTTGAAGCTGTTTCTAAGCAGACAGAGATGGTGAGGAGGTGCTAGAGAATAAAAGCCCCTTCAACGACATCTCAATAGAGAGAATGATGAGAGGGCAAGAGACACCGATAGTGAAAGAAGCACCCAAGAAGAAGGAGAAAGTAAAGAAGAAGGACAAACAGGAGAATGCGCCCACTAACCCTCGGCTGGGGAAGAGGTTGGCTATAATGGAACTAAACATTGATCACATCGACATGCGCCAGATTCATATTGTCAGCGCATTGGAAGACATGGGCTATAGACAAAATCTATTTTATGCGTACACAAGAACATGTAACAAATCTATTGTCAACGCATTGAGAAATCTGAACTCAAATCCCCTACTAGAGTTCCCTGTCTTCCCACCTATTATTAAGGAAGCTACCTCATCCTTCGACCAGCCTACTCCTGATGGTAGGCCATGACATGTTCCCTCTCCAACAAGAATCTACATTTCAAATGACGAGGAGCACAAGGGGCATTTTAATGTTATGGAGGATTGCTATAAAACTATAGCCAACTTGTTTGAAGAAGAGTTCTTGAACAGCCTTGGGGCTAATATGGCAGAGCGGGCAACTATGGTTGAAGAGGTGCATACTTCAATGGTATCCATGGGTGTGGACGCAGAGGAAGGCGCTGACAAAGAAACCACTAAGTAAGAATAGCCTGAAGAAGGAGAAGCAAAACAAGAAGAAGGCCAAGAGAAGAAGAAGGAAAGAGAGGAAGAATTTGAGAAGGACTTTGCAGAGAAGCAGGAGGAAAAGAAAGACGATGCCCCGATACATATCACTGAGGATATTGTCAAAGCACCCATAAATGTGAGGGCATCCAATGCAAACGTGGCTCTACTTGAGGCGAGCTAGGCTGAGGCAGTTACTAGCAGCGCAAAGGAGTTCAATCCTCTTGCCATTGTGCCATATATGGCATCATTAGTTGAAATCCATCCATCCGAGGTAACTATCGATGAGGCCATCACCCAACCAACGGAGGAGGAACATTCCTCCGATCCGGTTGGTTCAAACGATAAAATAAAGAAAGAGGCGCTAGGATAAAAAGAAGAAACATAAAGACGATGACAAGCGCTCAAGGAAGAAAAAGATGAAAAAATAGATGTCGCGACAAACTTGGCTGAGCAATTTGTCACTGCACTTGAACTTGTGGATGCATCATCTGATGATTTGGTGCCACTTGAAGAGAGTCAGGCAGAGGCTGTGATGCCTGCTGTTGAGGAGCAATCCACGGGTCTGGCCAAGCCAAAGGAACGAAGGAGGAAGTGCACCAAAGACAAGAAGCAATGCAATGAGGAATTGAAGCACAAGAAGAAGAAGACCAATGCAACCACTTCTTTGGTTGCAGCACATTGAGTTAGTTTTTCTTTTATTATTATTATTATTTTATTTTTTATCACTTAGTTTAGTTTTCATGCATATCATGTAGTTGTAGTATAATTGTCCCTACATTATTAATGTCATTGCATTTTTATTGTTGCTGCATCTACATTGTCATTTCATTTCAATATATATATTTATTAATGTTAGTGCATTGGGGACAATGCACACTTTAAGTTTGGGGAGAATTAGTGTGAAATGGAAATGCAATTGCACCAACATTTTTGAATTTTACTTTTTTCTTGTGTTAATGAAAATATGCAGAATTTCAACAAAAATGTGCCTACAATTTTTATTTTTATGCGTAAATCTTGATTTTCTTGGAATGCTGATATATAAATTGGATGAATGTGAAAGAATATTGAGTCCTTCTATTTTTGGATGAATGATGGGATTGCATGAGTAATGAATGGGTAGTATTAATCATTGAATCTTTAATTAACTTTCCAATTGAAGCGACATTGTATTAATAAAAGACACTCAAATGTGAGTGCATTATGACTTTTCAAGGGAGAACACTTCGCTTTAGAAAAATCATCTAGCCAAAGACTGTCAGTGCAAGAGTGTGTGTCAATGCAATTACATACCTCCTGGGGTTTGTTGCACCCCATCGTTATTGCCCAGGAACAAAGGTAGAGTAATGCAATGACATCTCTTAGCCACTTGAAAAAGAAAAATGAGAAAAAAAGGGAAAAATGAAAAATGAAAAAAATTTAAATGCTGTATTGGTTCAAGGAAGATTAGGATTTAATGCATGATACTAACATTTATAAAGTTGCAGTTTTTAATTATTCATGCCTATAAATTGTCGGCGCATTATTCTATCATTTGAATACAATTTGTACATTAGAATTTCAGAAAATTTAAGTTGTGAGAATATTGATTACGGTGACATTTTTGCTAGTGACTTTATTAATTTTTGTTTACTTGAGGACAAGTAAAAACTAAAGTTTGGGCATGTGATGGTATTACAAATGACATATATTTCCTCCCTAAATTTGGGTATTAATTGTCTCTTTTGTATCTTATTTTGCATGAATCATAAGCATTTCATACTTAGTTTTTATATTTTCTAACTGATTGCTAGTTGGTTTTAATTCTTGTTATTTTTACCTCTTTTTGTACTAATGTCGCCGCAATCAGTCGATATATTGCGCCTTAGAAATGTCAGCGCAGGAATCAGCCCAGGAGCGTAATTATGGAAGAAGAATGCAGCCAGAAGTATAGCTTCGAACTGTGACTAGTGATGTCGATGCAATGAATTTGAATCTCAAATTAGTAGATTCAAGCTGAATTCACATCTGCAAGCACCAAGCAGGAATATCATAGTTGTTACCGCAATTACAATTTCAAATTGCGTATTGCAGTGCAGCGACAATCTGCAGATTTATGAAGAACACACCAGATCTGCGTGAGTGCACAGCTGAAATTTAACTAACTTTGATAGCTGTCATTAGATCTGGACCTAAGAAGAGATGAGGTCTACCATTCTTGAAGCTAGAAAGCAGTTAGAGTTGCGGCCACAAGTTGGTCCAAAAATGTGGTAAATTGTCAACGCAATTTACTAATTACACCGACATTCTGCAACAGTCCAATAAACAAATCAGATCTGCGTAACTGTCAATAATAAACTTTTACAACTGTACAAAGTTGTTGGATCTGAGAATGGAGAAAATCTAAAATTTGTTGAGCTTATAAATAAAGGAAAGAAGGAGATAAATATCAAGGAGTAAAGAATTTAAATCTAAAAATCTCTCAAATCTTCAAGCAAGCTACCATGGAAGCTTGATGTCGGAGGAGGGTGAGTTGATGTAGCAAGTGTGCAGCAACTTCTGATGAGGAGTGCTTGGTACTAGGCAAGAGGAACAATTAGGGAGTAGGCCTAGTAGTCTAGAGATAGTAAGCTTCGTTGTACTCTTTAATTCTTCTTAAACAATGATGGATTTTGATGATATTAAATGAATAGGAGAGTATCTTTAGATGTTAGATCATTTTGATTCTTACTTTACACTGCTTATCCGTTTATTCTCGGATCTAACCACTATAAACACGAAAGTGAAATTGCAGTACGCCGACATCGAGAGATGTGGTGACAAGTTTGGTTAGCAAGTGGGTTAGGCGAGAGTTGGTCGGGACTAGGATAAAAACCAGTTACTTGTTTTTGGATAAACATCGTTACTCGCGTCGAGAGGTGGAGTGATTGTATTTGAGTTGGGATTAAGTAGGGAGCTATTGTTGGTAAGAACTCAAAGGGACTTCATTGCAGCGACATTCCATCTATATTTCACCTTGTTGGTGCATCCAGCGTTGCTAATTAGCGAAGTCAGTGATCCACTCCAATTCTTCACACTTGATCAAACCTTTACTTTTATGCATTTAAATACTCAACACTTCAACAGCACTTTGATTTACTTTCAGTTACTCCGACAATTAACCTTGATTGCATTGATAGTATTAACAATTTTAGTGTGCAGATCTGACTTAATTGCATTGACATCCTTACTCACAATTACCTTAATTTCAATATTAGTTGCTCCAACATCTGAACATCAAGAACCCATTCCTCGTGGGATCGATATCCGATAGAATTGTCTATCAACTATACTTGCATCAACATGTGTACGCTTGCATAATCACTGTGTCATAAAAACACCGATCAGTATGTCTATAATGATCAACTGTTAATTCACTATTTCTAGGATAGCTGACGGGATCGACTACAAAAGTGGTACAATCAATTAAGTCGTGCTAGGATCAGTGCTTGAAAGGACTTGACACAAGCTTTCATGAAGCAGTATAGCCACATTACCGATATGGCTCCTGATAAGATCATGTTACAAAATGCGAAGAAAAAGCCGAGTGAGAACTTCAGGTAGCGCCCAAAGGTGGAGAGATATGGCCACTCAGGTACAGCAACCACTATCTGAAAAAGAGACAACCATGATTTTGTCAATACCTTGAAGGCACCATACATTACTCATTTATTGGGAAATGCCACCAAGAGTTTCTCTGTATGGTCATGTTTGGAGAAATGATTGAAAACGCAATCAAAAGTGGGAACATTGATGCTGGAGAGAGTGCCAAGAGGCCTACTCCTAGAAGGAAGGATAATAAAGTAAACAACGTAGGCTTATATAGGCTGAGTTAAGAAAAGTCGGTCATGGTGACACAACCTAAAGCCCCGACAGCCAATTATCAAAGCACTCTGAGACAAGAACCAGGATTGAGGTTAAACTTTGAAAGAATTGAATTTACCCTTATTCCGATGTTAAAGAAGGAGCTCTACAAAAATCTATTTGATGCCCATGTAGTGACCTCGTACTATTTGAAGCCACTGCAATCCGCATTCCCAAAATGGTACGATGCAAATGCTCAATGCGAATACCATACAGGAATAATTGTACACTCAATTAAGAATGACACTGCCTTCAAAAGGCTAATTGAGAAGTTCATTAATATGGGAACCATGAGGTTCGACGAGCCAACGATACCTAATGTAGCTGGAAATACCTTACCCAATCATCCTAATTAGGGAGTGAATGTCATAGTAGAGGAAAAGAGCAAGAAGATTAAAACTGATATTAGGGATGTCAAATCTCCATTAAAATGGGTCTTACAGCAAACGATCAACATGAGCTTGATCGTGCAAGATGTGGAAGACACACTAAAAGTTGGAAATTACTGTGAGTTTCATGCCACTGAGGGGTATAGAATCCAAGAGTGTATCAAATTTAGAGCCTTCATACAAAAAATGATAGGTAATAAGGAGCTTGAGTTTTTTGAGGAGATAGAGGATATAAAAGGAGAAGATATTTATGCTTTTGAGGAAAGGGCATCGAAAAAAACTTCCAAGGCCAATCTGCCAGTGGTAATCATATCTAAGCCCAAGAGTGATGTGGTTGGGGAACAAATGACACCACGAGTCATCATTCAGAAACCTACGACGTTCCCTTATAAGGACAGTAAAAAGAGTCACATGGAGCTATGATTGCAATGTGATGGTGCCAAAAGGGGAAGGATCAGTGAGAGATGTAAGTCTCGTCACACGTAGTAGGAGATGCTATAACTAAGAAGAGGCAGAAATAAATCCAACAAAGGAAAAGCCCTGATAGTTGAGCCTGAAGAGGGAAAAATAAATAAATCCGAGCTATCAGTGAATGAATCGATAATTGAGAAGAAAGCCAAGGAATTCTTAAAATTCCTAAAGCATAACGAGTATAGCGTGGTGGAACAGTTGCATAAGCAACCAGCTCACATATCAGTCTTAACCCTGCTGTTAAGTTTAGAAACCCATCGCAACACGTTAATGAAAGTGTTGAACAAGACATATGTTGCAAATGACATCTCAGTAAAGAAGCTGGACCGACTGGTTAATAACCTGAGTGCTAATAATTACATCTTCTTCAATGATGATGAAATACCTTTGAGAGGCATGGGCTCAACAAAAGCTCTACTCATCACAACTTGATGCAAAGGATACACGTTACCAGGAGTATTGATAGACAATGGCTCTGCCTTGAATGTGCTACCATTGACGACATTAAACAAGTTGCCAATCAACAGTTCCAACATGGAGACGTGTCACAACATAGTAAGGGCATTTGATAGAACCGAAAGAGTGATGCGAAGGATTGAGATATCACTTTAAATTGGGCCAAACACATATGAAGTGGACTTTTTGGTGATGGACATCAAGCCCACTTACAATTGTCTATTGGGAAGACCGTGAATCCATTCGGCAGGAGTAGTACCATCATCACTTCATCAGAAGCTCAAAATTGGTAATAGAAGACCGATTAATCACAATAAATGCTGAGGAGGAGATTATTGCATCAGTAACCAGTGATGTACCTTACATTGGGATAGATGAGGAAGCCATGAAATGCTCTTTCAAATCCTTGAAATTTGTAAATGCTACCTTCATTACTGAAGGAGATAAGATTCCTATGCCAAAGATGTTTGCAACTACCTGGATGGGTCTAAAGATGATAGTTAAAAGAGGAGCTCTACCTAAAGGAGGATTGGGAAATTATCTTTAGGGAAGGATCAGTGCACTGGTATTGGTAGAAAAACAAGACCACTTTGGCTTTGGAATCGAGCCAAATGCAAGAAAAAAGAGAAAAAAAATTGAGAAAAAGGAAGGAAAAAAGAAGAGCGCGAATAAACAGAGAAGAGATCAAATGGAAATCAATGGCCTTTCCCCACATATTGTAAACATTCGTATCAGGGGGTGTTATCAACCCTGAACAAAAGATGACAAAGAATGAGATGGTACGAATAATGGAAAACTAATGCATTAACTCTATTTTCGAGGAGAAGAGTGAAGAAGAAAACTTATTAAGAATTTCGTCCTTACGCCCTCAAAAGTGTTTTGGACAACTAGACTGCGAAAGAGCTCCCCATAGTTTGTAAGACTTTTTCAGAGTAATGTTCAGAGCACCCTTGTTGCTCTAAGCCCTAGAGCGATAGGATCTTTTTGTAAAGGGCACATGATTGTTAGCTTTCATTTCAAAAAAAATGATGTCTTTTCTTTCACCCCAATTGGCAAACATTCTTATTGTTCTTTTCATTTGTTTCATACCACAATAAACTATTCTTAAATTCATTTATTCTTTGGATCTATTTTTGTCTATATGACAGGTCCCTTGATATTAATGATATAAGTAAAGTTTTTACTGACCTAGAGCCTCATTTTGAGCAGGATGTGTGTTCAGAAGAATCTCAGGATTTCAAAGATGCTCAAGATTGTAATTTATCTCGTGATCTGCTGCAGATGGTTGATCAAGATGAGAAACAAATTCTATCTCACAAAGAATCAATAAAATTTGTGAGTTTAGGGGAAGAAATTGAAAAAAGAAAGGTGAAGATTGGAACCTGTATCTCTGAAAACGCAAGGCGAGATTTTATTGAGTTGCTTTGAGAGTTCAAAGACATATTTGTGTCGTCCTATCAAGACATGCACGGTCTAAGTATTGATATTGTGGTGCACAAACTCCCCATAAGAGAAGAATGCAAATCGGTCTAATAGAAGCTTCGAAGAATGAGGCCTGATGTACTATTGAAAATAAAATAAGAGGTTAGAAAACAATTTGATACTAGTTTCTTACAAGTGGTTAAATACTCAGAATAGGTAGCCAAATAGTGCTAGTTCTTAAGATAGATGGGAAGGTACGAATGTGCGTGGATTATAGAGACTTAAACAAAGCTAGCCCAAAGGATAATTTCCCTCTACCTCATATTGACACCTTGGTGGACAACACAGCAGATCATTCTTTGTTCTCCTTTATGGATGGATTTTTCGGGTATAATTAGATAAAGACGCATCTTAAGGATATGGATAAAACCACATTCATTACCATATGGGGAACTTTTTTCTACAAAGTCATGCCATTTGGACTAAAGTATGCAGGGGCAACATATCAAAGGGCTATGGTAATTCTGTTCCATGATATGATGCACAAGGAGATTGATCTGTTGATTTTATACCTAGCAAATTGAATTAGATTTCACACTTGAGGAGCTTGAAATTAAGCATTTTATTTATAATTCTATAGGATTTTACTTGGTTTTAACCATTGAATAAATTGTGAAAACTAAGTGCTAAAAGGTTACTTTATTATCTTTAAGGCCGATTGAGGCCTAAAAGTTGGCTAACGTACTTTGTGAGTGTGTAGGAGACCATTAGAAAGTGTACCATATAAAAAATGATCATTATGTCACGACACGGGACAATAGATGTCACAACATAGGGACCATAATGAAGACATCATGAATCTACCTTCTTCGTTGCAACATAGCATGTCTTCATCACGACAAACCCCTAAAAATATATACAAAGAAGTACAATGACTACTATGTCGCAACATAGGACTTGGTAGGTCGTGACATCGACCCCTGGATGCAAATTTTACACCAAGTGAAGGGCGTTTTAGTCTTTACAGTGCTACTTAAACACGAGGAATAATAGCTGACCTAGGGTTGACGAAAAAGGCTGTCCAAGGCTATCAATAGGGCCTCTTGCACTAGGATTTTACACACCATTCATTAGACTTTAGTTTTTAGTTTTATTTGTATTTTTAGTTTTGAAACGAGATTGTAGGAGTTCAGACAAACGTTCATGGAATTTTTCCCGACAGATTACTTAATACAATTCTAGTTTCCTTTTCATTCTCTTCTTCACTTATATGTTTTCATAAATTTTTTTATTGATGAATAAAGAAACCATGAGAAACTAATTCCATTTTGGAGAATTAGAGAGTGGACGTATGAATAATTAATTATTGTTTTACAGGGATTTTACCTTTCAGATCAATAGTTTGGGAAAGGAAGAGCATCGAACAAACACCAAGCTTGACAACCCTAGAAAGTCATCTAGGTGGGAATGAACCCAAAATTGGTATTACCCATCCGTGAACACCTTTTACCCAAACCGGTTTAGACTATGACATCTAGCGATAAATAATATCTATAGACTTGTTATGCCAGCGGAAGAACGAGAGATCCAACTAGGGTAGTGACTAGTTGATTGGAGGAAAATCTCCAAAACCTTACAATTGAGGAACTCATACGAAAACGACCTAAAATCCCCAAAAAAGTTTATAAGATTTCTACAACTCAATCTTTTGCCTTTATTTTCTATTCTATTTTATCTTTTTATTTTTATGTTCTCAAAACACTCTTTTATTTTTCATACTATAAACCCTAAAATAAGTACTAATTAATTTTACTTTTTGTAGGGATTTGATTTATTATTACTTTAAGCCTCCATTAGGTACGATCCTTGGAATACTACCAAGTGTTCCATTGTAACACAGTATATTTACAACTTGATCGATACACTTGTGGAAAGTCGAAATCTATGTCAAATAGGAGTATGTTCGGGGGCTATCAGAGATCGAGATCTGTGTCGGCGATATGATCGCTAAGTCCCAAACAAGAGAAAAACATGTTATGGTTTTGAGAAAATTGTTTTTGAGATTAAAAAAATTCCAGTTGAAGTTTAACCCGAAAAAATGTACTTTCGGGGTTACTTCAGGCAAGTTGTTAGGCTTTGTGGTTAGTAGAAGAGGAATTGAGATCGACCCTAATAAAATCAGAGCTATAAAGGAATTACTACCGTCACGTACTCAAAAGGAAGTTCGAGGGTTCCTAGGGAGATTGAATTACATCGCTCAGTTCATATCACAACTAACTGAGAAATATGATCCTATCTCCAGTCTTCATAAGAAGCATAACCCAGAGTATGGGATGATGCATGCCAAAAGACTGTGATAAGTTAGGAAAGAAAGAAAGAGAAATTTATTATCTCAGCAAAAAGTTCACTGAATGCGAGATAAGACATTCACTAATTGAGAAATTGTGTTACGCTCTGGTTTGGACTACTCGAAGGTTGAGGCAGTATATGTTATACCATACAACTTGGTTAATTTCAAAATTGGATCCTCTTAAGTTCATGATGGGGTCAACTGTATTAAATGGAAGAATGGCTAGATGGCAAATGATGCTCTCTAAATTCGACATAGTCTATGTGAATCAGAAGGCGATAAAAGGGAGTGCAATAGTAGATTTTCTAGCTAACAGAGATCTTAAGGACTATAAGCCATTAGATTTCGATTTCTCAAAGAAGATCTAATGTATGTTGCAACCAAGAAAGAATAAATTTCATAAGGGCACCTATCGAAAATGAATTTTCATGGTGCTTCAAATAACATTGGTAAAAGAATTGGAGCAATTTTGGTATCCCCGAAAGGAGATCATTACCCTCGCAGAAGCAAACTTGAATTCGATTGCACAAACAACATGGTAGAATATGAAGCTTGTATCATGGGTATTCGTGCAGCTATAGAGTGCAAGATCAAGGTTCTGAAGGTGAAGGGAGATTTTGCGTTGGTAATTTTTCAACTTAAGGGTGAATGGGAAATGAGAGATTTCAAGTTAATTGATTATTGAAAATTAGTTCTTGAGTTAATTATAGAATTTGAGGACATCACTTTCCATTATCTCTCGTGAGATGAAAATTAGATGGCTGATGCTTTGGCTACCCTTACCTTCATGCTTAAGGTCAATAAGCAAGAAGATATGAAGCCCATTCAGGTGAGCATCTATGAGGTTCAATCTCATTGCTACAATGTTGAAAGGGAAGAAAGCGATAATTATCCTTGGTACCAAGAAATATTGCAATATGTAAAAGATCGAAAATACCCCGACCAAGCCACTGAAAATGATAAAAGGATGTTGAGAAGGCTTGCAACTAATATTCTATACAAAAAAAGGAAAGATCAAGTTTTGTTTAGGTGTGTCGACGCTGTTGAGGCTTAGAAAATTCTAGAAGAAGTTCATGAGGTTTGGATATTATTGGTTAACCATGGAAGGAGATTGCATTAGATATGCTAAGAGATGTCACAAATGTCATATCTATGGGGACAAAATTCATGTACCTCCTTCACACCTTCATGTTATGACTTCCTCATGGCCTTTTTCTATGTGGGGCATGAATTTCATTGGGTTAATCTCACCGAAGGCTTCTAACGGGCATAGATTCATTTTTGTTATCATTGATTACTTCACAAAATGGGTAGAAGCTGCTTCCTACGCTAATGTTACGAAATCAACGATCATCAAATTCTTAAAAAAATGAAATCATATGTCGATATGGAATGACAAAAAAATCATATCTGACACTGCTTTGAACTTGAACAATAGCACGATAGATGAGGTCTGCAGTCAGCTCAAGATCAAGCATCATAATTCAGCATCGTATCGTCAGAAAATGATTAGGGTAGTGGAGAAAGCTAATAAGAATAACAAGAAGATAGTTGGGAAAATGACAAAGACCTATAAAGATTGGCATGAGAAGTTACCATTTGCTCTATACGCCTATCGAAGGTCAATCAGAACTTCTACTAGCGCAACACCTTTTTCATTAGTATATGGAATGGAGGTAGTTCCATCCATTGAAGTTGAGATTCCTTCCCTCCGAGTCACATGAGGCAAAGATGTACCAAAAGTTAAGATTTGACTAACTAAACTTGATTGAGGAAAAGATGTTGAAATCTACCCGGCACGATTAGATGTACCAAAAGTGCATGATGCGGGCTTATGACAAAAATTTTCACTCAAGGGAATTCCATGAGGGAGATCTAGTTTTGAAAAAGATTCTTCCTATACAAAAGGACTTCCGAGAGAAATGGATGCCAAATTGGGAAGGCTCATATGTGGTAGAGAAAGTCTTGTCTAGAGTAGCTTTAATTCTAGCTGAGATGGATGACAAAGATCTATCAAACCAGTGAAGAAATACTTCGCCTAAAAAAATCTCTCAAAATCCAAAATTTTGAATTGAAAACCTGAAAAGGCGGCTCAAACTAGCAAAAAAAGGGAGGGACCGAGATGAAAACCTACAAAGAGCGTCTCGAAGCCTAAGGAGATTTGAGTCGAAAATTAGAAAGGGCAGCTTAGATTTGGATTAAAGATTAGGCATGAAATGGTCTTCTTTCTCAAATGTAATAGGATGGAGAGACATTACATCTTGGGCATTGACGAAATACAACAGTTTCCATGGGTACACATCAGGCTCAAAATGGTCTTCATGAAGTTTGCTCTTAGAAACTTATACATTGATATCTGGGGCATTTGGTTGTATTCCTTTTTTTTCTCACTATAACAACTTTTGATTGATGTTTGTCATTTTTTGATTGACATTTGCTATTATTAACCAGTGCTTGTAATCTTTGGCCATTATTTAATAAACCCAGTTTTTTATCAATGTTGATATTTTTGGCCAATGTCTACTATCATTAATTCTCATTTAAGTCTTGTCTTCAATAACTTTAATTTTATCCATTTTTCATAACTCAGTTCAAGGCATTTTTTGCATTGAAATAACAGTTAGTGGAATAGACGATATAAGGTACAAAAAGATTTCTGCATATTGCATTGGAAAATTTCGAAAAAGTACTGGACTTGAAACAAGACTACCAGTTTGAGATAACAAAATATGAGGGTCTAAAGGATTCTGAAACATGTAGCTCAGAGTATAACTACCTTTTGGATTTCATATTAAGGACACCAGACTTGAAAAGAAGGCATGGTGACATATCAGTGATGGAACTTAGGCGAATGATGAACAATGTGGATTTAAGGACCAAAATAGAAAATCATTCTAAAATAAGACATCTTTGCATGCATATCAACATCAGTCATTCTCATTTATATAGGAGCATTTGATTCATTCAAATCATGACATCCTAATTACATGACCTAGATAGAGACCCACAAGATAGATTCTACAGGTCATATCCTTAGAGAATGGTGTGACAGAACAACAACTCCTATACCCTTAAAATTATAGAAGGGCGAAGTAAAACAAGTAGCAGATTTCAATCTTCATTAAAGTTGCAATGCAATGGAGTGAAGCCACACCAAATCTTATAGTCGTAGAGGGGTAAATTAAAGTTGCAAAGGCAAATCTTATACCCCTAAAGTTTTAGAAGGTCAGATTGAAGCTACAAAAGCAAATCTTATACCTCTAAAGTTGTAAAGAGGTTGATTGAAGCTGCAAAGGTGAATCTTATACTCCTAAATCTGTAGAGGGACAAATTGAAGCTACGAAAGCGAATCTTATATCCCTAAAGCTATAAAAGGGTAGATTGAAGCTGTAAAAGCAAATTTTATACCCCCTAAAGCTGTAAATAGGTAGATTGAAGCCACAAAGGAGAATCTTATACCTCTAAAGTTGTAAAGAGGCGGATTGAAGCTGGAAAGGTTAATCTTATACCCCTAAAATTGTAGAAGGGAAAATTGAAGCTGCGAAGACGAATCTTATACTCTTAAAGCTGTAAAGGGGCAGATTGAAGTTGTAAAAGTAAATCTTATACCGCTAAAGTTGTAGAGCGGTAGATTGAAGCCGCGAAGGCGAATCTTATACCCTTAAAGCTATAAAGGGGTAAATTGAAGCTATAAAAGTGAATCTTATACCCCTAAAACTGTTAAAGGGCAGATTAAAGTTATAAAAGCAAATCTTATACCCCTAAAGTTGAAGCTATAATAGCATACCTCAATCTCCACTAAAGTTGTATTGGAATGGAGTGAAGTTACAAGACCAAATCTTGTATCTTCAAGTTGCAAGGATCGGATTGAAGATGCGGTAACAAATCTTTATCTCTTTGAAATTGTAATAGAGTAAGATGAAGCTACCACACCAAATCCCATACAGCGAAAGTTGCAGTGGGTCAGATTGAATCCTATCTTCTTGAAGTTGCAGAGAAGTGGATCAAACAACAATCACTTTGAAGTTTTAGAGATTTAGAATGAAACTACAACAATAAAACTTATCTCCTTGAAGTTGCAATGGAGCAAGATGAAGCTGTGACACTAGATCCTGTCTTCCTAAAATGGTAGTGATAGCATTAGAAATGACATATATTTTCTCCCTAAATTGGTGTTTTAAGTGTCTCTTTTGTACCTTATTTAGCATGCATCATAAGCATTTCATACTTAGTTTTTATATTTTCTAACTCATTGTAGTTTAGCTGAAATTCTTGATTTTTATCTCTTTTTGTACTAATATTTCTACAAGTAGTCGATGTATTGCACATTAGAATTGTCAGCGCAGGAACTCAGCCTAGAATATCAATGCTAGAAGAAAAATGTAGCCACAAGATCACCATGGAATTGCGACCAGAGATGTTGCCGCATAGAACCTGAACCTCGAATGAGTAAACTCAAGCTGAATTCACACCTAGAAGCACCAGTGTAGGAAAATCACAAGTTGTCTCCGTAATTAACGATCTCAGATTGTGCCGAGTAATGAGCGACAACCTGCAGATCTCTGAAGAAAACATCAAATATGTGTGAGTGCACAACTATACTGTAACTAACTTTGACAGCTGCAAAATTTAGATCTGGATCTTAAAATAGAGGAGGATGAAACCTGCAACTTTTGAAGGCTAAAAGTAGAGGAAAGAAGAGGAGGAAAAATCATCAAGAGTCGAAGAGTGAAATTTGCAAATTACTTTGTGCTTTTGAAATTTATTCCTGGAGACTAGTGAGCTGACTGAGCCAACAAGCAACAACTCCTGATGAGGAGTGCTTAATGTTGAGCAAGAGAAGAAGTTAGGGGGTAATTCGAGTAGCCTAAAGATAGTATATTTCGATGTATTCGTTAACTCCTTTCTTATGGATGATTAACTATTATTAATATTTGAATGAATACGAGAGTTTCTTTCAGTATTTGATCACTTTGATTCTTATTTAATGCTTTTTATCTGTTTATTTCTGAATCTAATTGCATCAAACACGAGAGTGGCTTTGCAGTCTACCGACATCAAGAGATGCGATGACAAGTTAGGTTAACAAGTAAGTTAGGCGAGAGTTGCTTGGGATTAGAAGAGATTCTGATCACTTGTCTTGGGAACACAACGTTGTTCACACCGAGAGGTGGAGTAATTATGGGTACTTGAGTCATGACTAAACAAGGAATTGTTATTGGTAAGAATTCATTGGAGCTTCATTGCTACGACAATTATCTATTCAAAACCTTATCGACGTATCTTACGTTACGGCTTAGCAAAATCAGTGATCCATTCTAGATCTTCGCACTTGATCACATTTATATTTTCTACATTTAAATATTCACTTATCATTTAACACATTTGATTTACTTTCTGTTGCTTTGACATTTAACCTTTGGCATTTAACTCTGATTGCATTGATAGTATTAACAATTTCAATGTGCAGATTTGACTTAATTACACTGACATCTTTACTCACATTTCATCTAAATTCCAGTATTAATTGCTTTGACATCTGAACATCAATAACCCATTCCTTGTGGGATCGATATCCGATTGAATTGTCTATCAACTATACTTGCATCGACGTGTGTCCGCTTACACATTGCTATTACATTTTAAAAGCGATCAAGTTTTGGCACCGTTGCCAGGGATTGGCATTTGTTTGATGTTTACTATTGTAGTAGCAATTATTTCTTATTTAGCTTTTTACTTTTACTAATCCATTTGATTTTCTTCTATTTCTTTAAAAGTTGCATGTCCACAAGAAAAAATTCTAAGGATATTGTAAGATTTAATCCTGAACTTGAGAGAACACTTAGGAGGAAAAGACAATAACAAAGGAAAATGGCTGGTAACAACAACAATAATAATTTACCACCATTGCTGCCACAAGATGGAGTTCCTCTAGTGCTACCACAAACTGTTAATGATATACCACCACCACCACCACAAGTTGAACAAGTGAAAAATAGGACAATAAGAGATTTTGTTGTGCCTATCCTTGTTGATTTACAACCAGGGCTTGTGAGACTAGCTATTCAGGCTGTAACACCCAAAACCCAAAATCATTGTAGATCAAGGTTTCGAGGTCTTACTGTTTATCTATCACTGTTCGTCTTTTACTGTCATTTCATTCAATCTTATTTTAATAAAGATGTACACCTAACACATCATAAATCATCAATCGATTATAATCACAACTCAATAAGGGCAAAAGGGTCATTTCAATACTGGATTAGTAGCTGTTATTATATGCAAACTCCACCAACTATAGTTACTCCTTCAAACTCAAGTGTACAGTATCGTAGCATATCCTCAAGAATCTGTATCACTCGCTCTACCTGACCATTTGTTTGCGGATGATATGCAGTACTAAAATTTAACCTGGTCCCTAAAGCCTCATGTAACTTACCACAAAATCTTAAGGTAAAGCATGGATCCATATCGGAGATGATAGAGGTTAGTACCCCATGTAATCGAACTATCTTAGACACGTATTGCTCGACCAATCTCTCAAGTGGATAATCTACCCGAATGGGGATAAATTGAGCGGACTTCGTCAATCTGTCTACAATTACCCAGACTGATTCTTTCTTTCTCGGTGTTACCGAAAGTCCTGTGACAAAATCCATTGTGAGTCATTCCCATTTCCACTTTGGGATGGAAATCGACTGTAGTAACCAAGATGGCATCTGATGTTTGGCTTTCACTTGCTGACATATAATACATCTAGTCACAAACTCTGAAATCTCTCGTTTCATACCCGACCACCAATACAATTTTTTTAGGTCATTATACATTTTCACACTCCCCGGGTGTATGGAATAAGTGCTACTAATAGCCTCTATCAGAATGTCTCGTCTCAGATCTAAATCGTTCGGAATACATACCTTGCCTTCGAAATACAACATACCCTCTGTGTCAACTTTAAACTCCGTAGTGGCATCACCTTGTAACTATTCTCTTTTAGCTATAAGCTTTGGATCATTTCTTTGTAATTCTTGAATCCACTGTAGAAATAATGGTCTCGCCCTAAGTTTCACGGTGATAGAACCATCACCCTCCAAGGATAGATGGCTATTCATTACTTTCAAAGCAAACATTTATTTCTGACTCAGGGCATCAGCTACAACATTGGCCTTACCCAAATGATAATTGATCACAAGGTCATAGTCTTTTAACAGCTCTAACCATCGGCACTGTCGCAGATTCAACTCTTTCTATGTCATTAGATATCTCAAACTCCTGTGATCTGTAAATATGTGGCATCTTTCCTTATATAGGTAGTGTCATCAAATCTTCAATGCAAAAACTGTAGCTGCTAACTCCAGATCTTGAGTCAGATAATTCTTTTCATGAGGTTTTAACTATCGGGAAGCATAAGCTACCACTTTGCCATCCTGCATCAAAACACACCCTAATCCACCTAAAGATACGTCACTATAAACAACGAACTCCTTTCCCGACTCTAGTTGCGTTAAGATCGAAGCTTCAGTTAACAACTTCTTCAACTGGTCGAAACTTTGCTAACACCTTTCAAACCACACAAACTGGATGTTTTTCTGTAGCAACCTTGTCATCGGCAAGGCTATGATGGAAAAGTCTTTTACAAACAGACGGTAATAACATTTCAATCCCAAGAAACTGCGTACCTTGGAGACATTCTCTAGTACCTTCGAATCGAGAATAGCTGAAACTTTACTTGGATCAACACGTATTCCTTTCGAAGATACTACGTGACCCAAGAATCCAACTTCTCGAAGCTAGAATTCACATTTACTAAATTTTGCATACAACTATTTTTCTCGCAAAATCCGTAACACCTCTCTCAAATGCTGAGTATGCTCTAATTCTGTTTGGAGTAAATCAATTTATCATCAATAAACATCACCACAAACCTATCCAATTGGGGCTGAAATATTCTATTCATCAGTTCCATAAATGCTACGGGGGCATTAGTCAACCCAGATGACATAACTAAAAACTCGTAATGTTTGTACTGAGTTCTGAATGTCATTTTCATTATATCACAATCTTTCTCTCGCATCTGATAATAACTTGATCGAAGGTCTATTTTGGAGAACGTTGCCTTTTAACTGGTCAAATAACTCATCGATCCGAGGTAACAGATATTTATTCTTGATCGTCACCTTATTTAGCTGCCTATAGTTTATATACATCCGCATCGATCCATCCTTCTTTTTCACGAATAATACGGGCGCACCCCACTGTGACACACTATGTCGTGTGAATCCTCTATCTATCAATTCTTCCAGCTGGACTTTCAATTTTTTCAATTAGGTTGGTCCATTCTATATGGTGGAATAGAGATAGGAGTCGTACCCGGTAGCAAATCAATACCGAACTCTACTTCTCTATTTGGTGGCAAACCTAGTAGTTCTTTCTGAAACACATCTGTATACTCTTAAACAACTGGTACCTGATTCAAATCAGTTCTCGAGCCCTAAGTATCAAGTATGTATACTAGGAATGCTTTACAGCCTCTATGCACCATCTTCTGTGCCGAAATAGCTAAAATCACTCTAGTTTTACTATTCAATCTACCGGATTCCATTGTAATTACTTCACCTGTTGGACATTTCATACTAATTTGTCTTTGCTTACAATTTACTGTCGCATCATGCTTAGTTAACAAATTCATACCCAAGATCACATCAAACTCAGTGAATGAAAATAGCATTGAATCGGCAGGAAATTTATAGCCCTGAACTTTCAGTGGACATTTACGACATATCAAGTAAATAATGAGACTATGACCTAAAGGATTAGTGACTTGTACATCAAATTCAGTCGATTCAACGACCAATTTCTTATTAGTGGCTAGAGCAGTGCAAATATATGAATGAGTTGACCTTAGGTCAATTAAAGCACATATAATATCATTAAAAAGATAGAATATACCAATCACCACATCAGGAGCGGTAGCCTCTTCTCTAGCTTTGATGGCATATGTCCGTGCAGGTGCTCGTGTTTTAGACCAGGTTACGTTACCCCTATTGTCACCTTTGTTTACACTCGTACTACTACTCTGTCCCGGGCGTTTACCTTTTGACTGTGAAATAGGGGTTTTTACACTTTGATTCTCTTTTACCTCTGAAGTCACTAAAAAATTTCGCATAAAATGATCTATACCCCCGCATTGATAACAAACCCCTTTTATCTTTTGACATTCACCCGCATGGTATCTTTCGCAATAATTGCATGATGGGTTTGGCACATTTCGAACACTAGCTACACTGGCTACAGGACGGTTCTGAAATTTAGATTCTGGTGGACCTGTCTACTCCTGCTCAAAAACCCAAAAGGAACTGCTCCACGAGTTTCATTTTCTCTAAATTTCTTCAATGGCGACAAGGAAAAAGTTCTGGTAATGTTCTTTCTCTCAGATTCTCAAAATCTCTTCTCTCTCTACCTGTTGTTGTGCTAAATTTCTTCCATCTTTTGAGCTCTATCCGCAAGAACCACAAACAGTCGTAGCTCGGACCCTCCTATCGTTATCTTGATTTTGTCATTCAGCCCGTCTTCGAAATGGACGCACATTGCCTCATCTGTCGGTACAATTTCTCAGGCATACTTACTAAGTTGTACGAATTCTCGTTCATATTCTGCCACTATTTTGTTTCCTTGTCTCAATTCTAGCAACTCTTTCTTCCTCTTGTCCAGGTACCTTTTGCTGACATATTTCTTTTTGAATTCTGTTTGGAAAAACTCTCAGGTAACTTCATTCTCAAGCATCACTACTAAAATCGTCGTCCACCAATTGTAGGCCTCATCCTTTAACAATGAAGTTGCACACCTCAGGTAGTTTTTTGAGGGACAAGCCATCTCGTTCAAAACTCTTAATTTGTTTTCTAACCAATACTCATATCTAGAAGGATCGTCTTCTATATTTCCTTGAAATTCTTCTGCACCATATTTTCTAACCCTGTCCGTCAAAATACGACATCTCTGTTCCACCACCGGTGGAGGTAGAGGCATAGTAGGAGGTACCAAGGGTCAAGTAGTAGGTTGTACAATAAGAGGTGGAGGAGGTGGTGCCATTGGGTTGTTCCTCATGAACTCTAAGAACCACTGTCCCATCAGTTCGAAAAACATATTTTTTGTTTCGTTTTCTATCATTGGTAATATCGGTGCCTCATTACTAGCTCTAAAATCATTAGTCGGGACATTACTGTTCACTTCATTAGTTTCCTCTCTTTCTGAATCAAACATCTTAAGTTTATCAAACGAGCTCTTAAGATAGTGTGATGTCTTTAAGATGATCCGATCTTCAAGTCAGAAAACGAAATGTACAAAACAATAACAAGTTCACTAGAAAGCTTCATAGCTTAATAAGTTCGCAAGTTTATCAATTTACCAAGTCTTATGTGATAAACAACTCTATTAATCTGTCAACCCAGCACAACTGAACTTCAAAGGTTGATATTCGTTTAACTCCCTGTTGACACAAAGGTCATGGTGCTCATTTGCTTCCTATTGACCCAGGGGTTATGCCTGTTACCAGTATACGATGTTATTCTTAACTATTGATACGATATATCAGTTCCTTACGATGCTACTCACACTAAGCTAACGAGAAAATGCAATAAGCATAAATCTCAGCCATTGTAGGGCCTATAATCTAGTCATGGATTTTATTCACCTTTTTGGTGACTCACGATGCTGAAGAGAATCCGTAACAAATGCAGAATCTCAAGCATCGGACCATTTTCTATCTTTGGCACAAGACTGAGAAATTCTCATCTCCTAGCTAATGTCTTTCACGTTTCCAATCGTTGTCCACATTTTCAATATTCATTAGAAAGAAGTTATAAGCAATTGTTAATAAGAATTTTACAATACGAACTTACCAAACTGGTTTTCAGTTTTGGAAAGACTTTAGGGGCTAATCTGCTAATTTCCCTTTTTCGCGATCAGTAGCACGATTGTAGTCTACATTCACAAATCATTAAATTTTCACATTAAATTACATAATTTAGTCATTCAACACAATTTAGTCCTTTTTGGGAAATTATGATTTTACCTATACTAGTTTCTTTTTATTCAATCTAGTCCTTTCAACACAAAACATGCAAAATAATCATTCTCTTACACAACTAACTATAGCCGAATTCTCTTGGGTACCTATCTTACCCATTCACATATCTATTTTCATAACAATACAAGTAATTTCACCAATTTCACATTTTAGTCCTTTAATCCTAATTTCATCAAAAATCACTTTTCAAAAAGATTTAACTCAAGTATCAAACATTCAAATACATCAAAAGCTTTCAAGAACAATAAATTTTGATAATGACAAGTTTCCTAACATTTGACAGATTCACAAATTAGTCCTTGCATAAGCTAGATTAAGCTTATACGGACTAAAAAACATAAAAATTACTAAAAACGATCAAGGTTTGCTTACCCAAATCAAAGCTCAAAGATTGGGATTGAAAACCTTAAATTTCTCCCTTTTGTGTCGTGTGAAGAAGAAAGAAGAAAGAAAATGAAATGAAAATCCTAAATATCTTTCTTTTAATTCATTATATATGTAATGTCATTTTTGTAATTATTGAGACTTTCATCATTAAGCTTAATTAACTATTTTTAACCTTTATTAAACATATTTATAAACAATATAAATTATACCAATCCACTAACTAATGCTCGTTTGGTTAATTTACTCATTTGGTCCTTCTAATTAAACATCTATACTTTTATCCTTTTTATGATTTAGTCATTTCTATTCAATTAACTAGCTAATCAATGATATTTTCGAATCATAGTTTCATACGATGCATATATCACCATAAATATTTAAAATAAATTAATTAATGACTTGACTCATCGGAGTTGTGTCCCAAAACCACTTTTTTCGACGCCACTAAAAATCGTGTTGTTACACAGGCTAGTAATTTCGAGCTAAAATCGATGATGTTTCAAATGCTCAATTCAAATGGACAATATTCGGGTTTGCCTTATGAAGATGCAAGAGAACATTTAAAATAATTTCTACTTATTTGTGCATCCTTTAGTCAACATGGTGTCCCAGATGATGCCTCGAAAATGCAATTATTTCCTTATTCGTTGTAGGGTAAAGCGAGAACATGGTTCTTGGGGTTGTTGGCTAGATCCATTATATCTTAGAATGCGCTAGCAACGCAATTTTTTTTGCGTTTCAATCCACCGACAATGAACGCAAGGTTATGGAATGATATTACTACATATCATTAGCTGGATGATAAGAACTTACATACAACCTGGAAGCATTACAAGACATTGCTTCGACACTGCCCATTGCATGGTATTCAGCAAGAGACCCAAATTGAAATATTCTACAATAGTTTGAATGCCCAAAAAAGGAATCTTGTCGATGCATCTGCTAATGGTCCCTTGTTGGATTGTACATACAATGAAGCTGTAAGAAGTTTAGAGAGGATTGCTTAGAATGACTAACAATATACAATCTCTCGTTCTGCATAGGTAAAAACTAACCTTGGAGTTCTTGAGTTAGATGCCATTACTACTTTGAGTGCACAGGTATCCTTGTTGGCCAACATCATAAAGAATATGAAAGGGACAAGTGACGCTGCTCCTATTCAAGTGGCCCAGTAATTGGATGCATCGACATTTTCGTACAAAATTTATGGCAACAACCATAGTTATGAGGACTGTCCACAACACGCGGAAAATGCATTCTATGTCAATAACATTAGAGGAGGTTCATATGGTAACTCATACAACAATCGAGCTCGATAACCTTGGGGGAATAAAAATGCTTCTACATTCAGATATGGAAATTCCTCAAATCAAGGGGTTATAGACAATGGAGTTACAATAGTAACCAACAGCAGAATTATAATCAGAATTCTCATGTAAATTTTCATTCTGAACAGATGAAAGCACATAGCTAGATGCAACCACAATCTCGATTATAGCCATAATAATCTAGGCTACCACATATGCAAGGACAGCATCAACAACAGTAGTTTTCCCAACCTAGGTCAGATCCTATGGCTGCTCTTGAGGCGTTGATGCGCGAGCATATCACACGGACTAAAGCAATAGTATAAGGAAACTCTTCTTCCATCCGAGAATTGGAAGACCAACTAATTGGCTTCTAATCTCAGCACGAGGTCATCGGGTACTCTACCTAGTGATACTGAGAATCCTACATAGAAGGGGAAGGAGCAATGCAAGTTTATTACGCTAAAGAGTGGGAAGCAGACGGCTGAATCAAGCAGTTCTAATCAGGACCATGTCAATGCATCTGAATCATAGCAACAAGAAGAGAATGCAGTTGAAGGAAGCCAAGCAGAAGTAAATGAAGAGGAACCAACTTTAGCACCATCTATGCCTATAATTTGTCTAACAAAGTTGTCGACGCAACTGTCAATGTCGACACAACCAAGTTTTTCACAACAACCCACTACTATAATACCTTTTCCATTTCCAAAAAGATTTAAAGAAAAAGTCCATGATAAATAGTATCAAAAGTTTGTTTCTACTATGAAACAATTACACATTAACATACCTCTTATCGATGCTCTTGTGCAGATACCTAGTTATGGAAAATTTATGAAGGAGTTGTTGTCAAAGAAGAAGAAATTATCTGAAATCGAGACGATTACGCTCACAGAGGGGTGTAGCACTGTGCTTACAAATAAGTTGCCAAACAAGATCAAAGACCTTGACAGTTTCACAATCCCATGCTCTATTGGGAATCATTATCTAGGTAAAGTTTTATGTGATTTAGGATTTTCAAGAAGTTAGGAATTGGATCGATGAAGCCTATTGCGGTGACATTACAACTTGCAGACAGATCCCTAGCGTAACCTGAAGGCCAAATTAAAGATGTCTTTGTCCAAGTCAATAAGCTCGTGTTCCCTGCTGATTTCATAATCCTAGACTGTGAACCAGATAAAGAGGGCACATTATCTTGGGGTGACCATTTCTAGCAACGGGACACACACTTATCGATGTGTTCAAACGAGAACTTATCATGCGACATAACGATCAGTATGTGACTTTCAATGTGTTTGAGGCATCCCCATCTAGAACTAAAGAGCAATGTCATCACATTAATGTGTTGGATGAAATCATTATGAAAGAATTCAACGTAAGAAGTTCAGCAATGTCAGATGAGGATGTGATGTCATCCACCGATGAAATACTAGTTGAATGTATCGAAAAAGAAGAAGTTAATAATTTTGAGCTGAGATAGAATTGGCAAATGGAATCTTTGGATTTGTCGAATAGGACAATCCCGATGTTTAAACCATCTATTGAGCAAGCTCCTACCTAGGAGTTGAAGTCGTTGCCGACGTATTTAAAGTTTGTCTTTCTTGGTAACAATGATACATTACCAGTTATTGTCAATGCATTCCTTAACGCAATGCAGGAAGATAAGCTTATCGCGATTTTGAAACAGCACAAAAGACTCATAGCCTGAAGCATTGCAGATATCAGAGGCATTAGTCCCTGTTTTTGCGTGCATAAGATAAGGCTAGAAGAAGAAGGAAAGCAATTGATTGAGCAACAACGAAGACTTAATGAAAAGATGAAAGAAGTAGTAAAGAAAGAAATTATCAAGTGGCTAGACGCGAGCATCATTTATCCCAGTTCTGACAGTAATTGGGTGAGCCCCGTCCAATGTGTGCCAAAGAAGAGTGGTTTCACAGTCATGACCTACGACCAGAATGAGTTGATACCTACTCGCATTGCAACTAGCTGGCGAGTATGCATGGATTATCGTCGACTGAATGCTGCAATAAAGCAGGATCATTTCCCACTACCTTTCATTGACCAGATGCTGGATAGGATGGCTGGTAAAGGTTATTATTGCTTCTTTAGATGGCTACTCTAGGTACAACCAAATTGCCATTGTGCCTAAAGATCAAACAAAGACTACGTTCACATGCCCTTTTAGAACCGTTGCTTTCCGACGTATGCTGTTTGGGTTATGCAAGGCACCAGCAACATTCTAGAGGTGTATGATGGTGATTTTCTTGGATATGATCGAGGACTATCTAGAGGTATTCATGGATGATTTCTCTGTCTATGGACAAAATTTTGACAAATGCGCTGACAAGCTAATAAAAGTTTTGAAGAGATGTGATGATACAAATCTAGTTCTAAATTGGGAGAAATACCACTTCATGACAACTGAAGGCATTGTCCTTAGCCATCAGATATCTTGTCAGGGCATTGAGGTTGGTAAAGCAAAGGTTGAAATCATCGAGAAATTACCACCGCCCACTAACGTGAAAGGAATAAGAAGCTTTCTTGGACATGCTAGTTTTTACAGAAGATTCATACGTGATTTTTCCAAGATTGCTAAACCATTATGCTCACTGTTAGAGCAAAATAAAATTTTCTTGTTTGGACGCATTCATGACAATAAAGAAGCAGCTGGTACAAGCTCTAATTGTCGTCGCACCAGACTAGACGCAACTGTTTGAATTAATATGCAACGCAAGTGACTTTGTTGTGGGAGTTGTACTAGGCCAACGAAAAGAGAAGGTATTTCATTCTATCTATTATGCTAGTAAAACTCTAACTGAAGCGTAGATTAATTATACAACTACCGAGAAGGAGTTTCTAGTAGTAGTCTTTGCATTTGACAAGTTTCGTTAATATCTTGTCGGCGCAAAGATTATAGTGTATACAAACCACTCCAGATTGAAATATCTTTTACAAAGAAAGACGCCAAATCAAGGCTAATTCGATGTATCCTACTCTTTCAAGAGTTTGATGTTGAAATCAAGGATATGAAGGGATCTGAAAATCAAGTAGCTGACCACTTGTCTCGACTGGAAGTTGGAAGTGAAGATGGACAGTTGTCCCAAATTGTCGAAGCATTTCTAGACGAGCAGTTATTCTTTTTCGACACATCGCCCTGGTATGTCGATGTTGTCAATTACCTTGTGTGTAGGAAGTTACCACTAAGTACAACTGGTCACAAAAAGATCAAGTTTCTACGCGACACTGCAAAATACCATTGGAATGAGCCATACCTATTCAAGGTATACGGGGACAACATTATCTGTCGTTATGTACCTAAAGAAGAAATTACTTCAATCCTTTGACATTGCCATGATGCCCCTTATGGAGGACATTTTGGTGGTACAAGGACTGCTGCAAAGGTCTTACAGTTAGGATTTTATTGGCCTACATTATTTAGAGATGCCCACAACTTCGCTCAACAATGTGATAGATGCCAATGCACTGGATCGATATCTTGGTGCAATGAGATGCTCCAACAATCGATTATTGAAGTAGAGCTCTTCGACATTTAGGGTATAAATTTCATGGTACCATTTCCCAACTCCTTTGGGAATGTGTATATCTTAGTTGCTGTTGACTATGTCTCGAAGTGGATCAAGGCAATTGCGGTGCCAAAATATGATGCTCGGACGGTGTTAAAATTCTTTCACACTTACATTCTTACAAGGTTTAGAACACCGAGAGCATTAATAAGTGACAAAGGAACTCATTTTCATAACAACCAAGTGGTGACAGCATTAACAAGGTATGGTGTGAAACATCGTATGGCCACTTCATATCACCAACAAACCAATGGTTAAACCGAAGTATCCAATTGTCAAATCAAAAGCGTCCTTGAGAAGGTAGTTAATCCATCTCGGAGAGATTAGTCTTTGCCGCTGTAAGATGCATTGTGGGCGCTTCACACTGCATATAAAACCTCATTGGGAATGTCACCATATCAGTTAATGTTTGGTATGTCTTGTTACCTACTAGTTGAGCTTGAATAGAAAGCCATGTGGGCAATCAAGCAGGTGAATATGAATTATGATGCTACCGGAAGAAAGATTGTTAGACATCACTGAACTGGAAGAAATACGCTGACATGTTTATGAGAATGCCTCAATATACAAGGAAAAGACCAAGAGATGGCACAATAATATCATCTTGCGTCGACAATTTAGCCCTGGTCAATTAGTGCTTTTGTTTAATTCTCGTTTAAAATTGTATCCAGGTAAATTACGATCAACATGGTCAGGCCCTTTCAAATTTGTCGAGGCATTCTAGAGCGGTGCAGTGATAATTGAGGATTTGAAAGATGGACAACAATTCAAGGTGAATGGCCAACGGCTGAAGCACTATGTGAACCTAGATGTCAAGGAGTAAAACAAGGACATCGATCTGGTCACATTTAAATAATGTCGATGCATTTTTACATTTTCCTTTATTTATTTCACTTTTACTTGTTTTGTTTTATATTCTTCGCAGAAATAAAAATAATCTTTTTTGTCGATGCATCGAAGCACAAATTATCAGTGCATTCAGCGATGAGTCAGCAAAACTTTTTCAGCAAGAATCGCACCGGTTGATCTCTTTTCTATCTTAGCCATTAGATCAAGTGAAAATGTACAATCTGCATCCAGGCAATTAATGGTTGCAAAAAAAGCAACATTTCCATATAACCTTTGCAATCACAATCTTACAAAGCCTAGGTTATAAAATCTCTTTCCCTACAGATTTATTTTACTCACAGTCTCTATTGTTGTTACATCTCAACTCTTCCATTGCTTCTAATTTCTTTACGTTCACAAGATAACTTCTTTCTGCAAGTTTTTCTCACTTTCTTTTTCAGTCACCATGGAAAAAACTAGAGCATCAAGGAACACTTAAAAAAATCCTTTAACTTCAACCAATGTGGGTCCAACCACAACACCACAACCGTCTTTAGGGTCGGTCTTATTTTTGATGACTGCAGTCAAGGACCGTTATCAAAATATCATGCTGAAGCGGAATCTCCACCCAAAGTAAGGTCTACAATTCTCCACACATCAGACCTTGGGAAAACACGTTGCCCGAACCATCAGCCGCTTAGGATGGGAGTTCTTTTGCTAACATCCCGCTGGCTATACTCCCACACTGGTTAGAGAATTCTACGCAAACCTTGTTGATGCTGAACAGGAATTTGTGTTTATAAGGGAGGGCTCATTCCGTGGAGTGCCGCCCAAATCAATGTATTGCTACAGATCCCTGAAAGGGTGGACGACCATTCGTCGTTTATCCACCGACTAGATGATGAAGTCACTGCTCAGATTATGAAGGATCTCTGTGTTGATGGTACCACTTGGACAGGGAATGGGTTCCACAACTACACTATGCATAGAAGGTATCTCACAACCTTTGGAAAAGTGTGGCTCCACTTCACCAACAGTCGCATTCTTTCGTCCACTCACAACACTATAGCCATACTAGACCGTATGTGTCTTCTTCATTCCATCCCACAATGCAGACACATCGACATTAGAGAAATCGTCCACAACCAAATTACGGAAGCCGCTACCAAACAGACTAGTATACTCTCATTCCCTTCTCTGATTATGTTTCTTTGCAAACAAAATGGCATTATGCCCAGGGATGGTAAGGAGGTGTTAGAGAACAAGAGTCCCATCAACGAAATCTTCATTGAAAGGATGACTCATGGTCAGGAGACACCAGTGGCAAAAGAAGCTTCAACAAAGAAGGATAAGGGCAAGAAAAAGAAGAAGGAAGAACGAGTTGATGCGTCACAAATCCCCAAGTAGCAAAGAGACTGGCTATTTTGGAAGTTCACATTGACTGCATCGAGACGTGCATAATCCGCACTCTTAGCATATTACAAGATTTGGATTATAGGAAACATATCTTCTACGCATATATAAAGGCATGGAATGAAGCCGTTGTCATTGTACTGCGTAGAATAAGCCCCAATCCATTACCAGACTTCCCAGCATTTCTCGATATTTTTCGCTCAATGCAAGCTTCTTCCTCTAATTAGCCTACTCTTGATGGTAGGCCTCAGAATGTTCCATCCCCAACAAGAATTCACATCTCCGATGATGAGGAGAGCGAGTAACATTCTAATGTCATGGAAGACTGCTACCAAACAATTGCCAACTTATTCGAAGTATTTTCAAATAGCCTTGGGGAGTTGTCATTAAGGAGCTGAATAGGTCAGTGGGTGTAGACGTAGTGGATGGCACTAACATGGCTACAACCAAACCAGAGCAGCATGAGGATGAAGGTGTCGAGCAAGAAGATGACCAGATGAACGAGAATGAAGAGGAAGAGAGGAAGAAAAGAATAAGAGAGTGAAATGAAGAACCTTGAAACAGAGCAAGAGAAGAAGGAAGAAGATGCCCCGACAACGATTGCTGAGGATGTTGTCGACACACCTGAGAGTGTGGGGGTATCAAGCACTAATGAAGCTCGACCTGATTCGAGCCAGGCTAAGATTGTTACTAGCAGCATCAAGGAACTGAATCCTCTAGCCATCGTGCCCTATGTAGCACCACTCGAATGAAATCCACCCATCTGAAGAGGCCACCATCCAACCTGCTAAGGAGGAGCAATCCACCAATCCGGTTGATTCGACGGATAAAAAGAGGAAGAGGCACAAAGATAAAAAGAAGAAAAAGAGGAAGAGGCACAAAGATAAAAAGAAGAAGAAGCACAAACAAGAGGGTGAGAGCACAAGGAAAAAGAAAAAGAAAACAAAGGCAACCTTTGCATCGACTACTAGGAATAAATTGGTACACTTCTTTGTTGATAGTTTCTCATGCATTTTTACTGTTACTGCATTTTCTTTTATCATTACATTCATTTTGCTAACTTAGTTACATTGTCGTTGCATTTCCATTATATATGTATAATATTGTCAGTGCATTGGGGATAATGCAGACATTTAGTTTGGGAGGAGATAATGTGAAAAAGAAATGCAATTACACCCACATATTTGAATTCTACTGATTTCTTTAGTTAATGAGAATATGCAAAATTTCAATAGAAATGTGCCCACAATTTTTATTTTTATGCGTAATTCTTGAATTGTTTGGATGATGATGTGTAAATTGGATGAATATGAATGAATGGTGAGTCTACTATTTTTGAATGAATGATTGGAATTGCTTCAGTAGTGAATGAATACTGTTGATGTTTGAATCTTGAACTAACTGACTAGTTGCAGCGACATTGTATGAATAAAAGACACTCCAATGTGAGTGCACTGTGACTTTTTAAAGGAGAACACTTCGCTGTAGGTTTAGAAAAATTATCTAGCCAAAGGCGGTCACCGCAAGAGTGTGTGTCGACGCAATTACATACCTCTGGGGGTTTATTGTAGCTCATCGTTACTGCCTAGGAACGAAGGTAGAGTAATGCACTGACATCTCTCAATCACTTGAAAAAGAAAAAAATGAGAAAAAGAAAGAGAAAAGAAAAGAATAAAAAAAATTTATTGCTATAAATGCCGAATTGGTTCAAGAAAGATTAAGATTCATTTCATAATTCTTACATTGATGAAGTTGCAATTTTAATTATTCATGCCTATAAATTGTCGGCGCATTATTTTATCATGTGAATACAATTTTTGCATAAGGATTTCAGAAAATTCAAGTTGTGAGAATAATGATTGTGGTGATATTTTTGCTTGTGACTTTGCTAATTCTTGTTTACTTTAGGACAAGTAAAAACTTAAGTTTGAGGGTGTGATAGCATTACAAATGACATATATTTTCTCCCTAAATTGGTGTTTTAATTGTCTCTTTTCTACCTTATTTAGCATGCATCATAAGCATTTCATACTTTTTTATATTTTCTAACTCATTGTAGTTTAGTTAAATTCTTGATTTTTATCTCTTTTTGTACTAATATTGCCACAAGCAGTCAATGTATTGCACCTTAGAATTGTCAGTACAAGAACTCAGCCTAGAAGATCAATGCTTGAAGAAGAATGCAACCACAAGATCAGCTTGGAATTGCGACCAAAGATGTCATCGCACAGAACCTAAACCTCGAATGAGTAAACTCAAGCTGAATTCACTCCTTGAAGCATCAGCGTAGGAAAATTGCAAGTTGTCACCGCAATTAACGGTCTCGAATGAGTAAACTCAACCTGTAGATCTTTGAAGAAAACATCAAATATACGTGAGTGCACAGCTGTACTGTAACTAACTTTGACAGCTGCAAAATTTAGATCTGGATCTGAGAATAGAGGAGGATGAAACCTACAACTTTTGAAGGCTATAAATAAAGGAAAGAAGAGGAGGAAAAATAATCAAGAGTTGAAAAATTAAATTTGCAAATTATGTTTTTGGAATTTATTACTGGAGATCGGTGAGCTGACTGAGCCGACTGAGCCGATGAGCATCAACTCCTGACAAGGAGTGCTTGATGCTAAGCAAGAGAAGCAGTTAGGGGGTAATCCGAGTAGCCTAGAGATAGTATATTCTGATGTATTCGTTAAATCCTTTCTTATGGATGATGAACTATTATTAATATTTGAATGAATACGAGAGTTTATTTCAGTATTTGATCACTTTAATTCTTATTTAATGCTTTTTATCTATTTATTCCTGGATCTAACTTCATCAAACATGAGAGTGGCATTGCAGTCTACCGACATCGAGAGATGCAGTGACAAATTAGGTTAACAAGTAAGTTAGGCAAGAGCTGCTTAGGATTAGAAGAGATTCTGATCACTTGTTCTTGGGTACACAACTGTTCATACCGAGAGGTGGAATAATTGTGGGTACTTGAGTCGTGACTAAACAGGGAATTGTTATTGGTAAGAATTCATTGGAGCTTCACTACTGTGATAGTTTATCTATTCAAAACATTGTCGACGCATCCTGCGTTGCTACGTAGCAAAATCAATGACCCACTCCAGATCTTTGCACTTGATCACATTTATATTTTCTACAATTAAATATTCAACACTTATCACTCAACACATTTTGATTTACTTTCTGTTACTCTAACATTTAACCTTTGGCATTTAACTCTGATTGCATTGACAGTATTAACAATTTCATTGTGCAGATCTGACTTAACTGCGCTGACATCTTTACTCACATTTCATCTAAATTCCACTATTAGTTGCTTCGACATTTGAACATCAAGAACCCATTCCCTGTGGGATCGATATCCGATAGAATTGTCTATCAACTATACTTGCATCGACATGTGTTCGCTTATACATTGCTGTGATGTTTTAGACGCGATCAGGTAGCGAAGTAGATACATTGGAATAGAATAACCAACGAGACGAAAAAATAAACATCGGAGGCCGAAAGACCAGACAAAATTGTTCTTCCTTTGAGTCATTGCCCCAATCCCGTTACACGATAATGAGCAAAGAGGGGCAACTATAGGAGCCCATTTTTGTTCGGGCTCCTATTATTTTTAACCCAAAATAAAAAATAAACCCAATTTTTATTTAAATTTAAAAGTCCAAAATTACAAAAAAATAACCCAATACCCATACCGAAAATAATACAAGCCCAATACCCAATAACCCAATTTTTAACCTAAATACTAAACCAAGAAAACCCTAGCTAGCCGCCTTTGCTTCCCCAACATTCGACCATTGCTATCCCTGTTTGCCCGAGGATTTGCCTCGAATCTTCCAAGATCCGCAAATTTGCAAAATCAAGAACACAAAAGGAAACTAAATCATGGAAAAAAGATTGTAAATTCGTGTATAAAAATACACGAAAACAAATGTAATAGGGACAGATTTTTTTTGGAATAACATATGAATTTTCGGAATAATATTCAGATATATTTTTTGCAATCAAAGGGCATTCGTACGCAATTAAACGCAAAAAGGATTAAAGGTATAAAATTATTTTATTGATTTCAAAACTAACATAGTAGATCTAACTTTTTTTCTTCTTTGATTCAAAAGCACAAATAGATTTTAGGGTTTTTCTACCTTTGTGAGGTTTCGTCTTTCGTCGTCCCATGGGTGGTCATTGGGGGCTTCGTCGGAGAAGCAAGGCTTTAAACCGAAAGATTTTCAAGCTTTTGAGGTGTGTTGGTTAAATTTTGCGAAAAAGGACTTTGAATCTGGTTTTGGAGGGTTTGAAAAGGCTAAGGTGGGCATTTTGGGGTTCTTTGACCACAGTAAACGGTGGTCGTCGATGTTGATTCATGATGGACCCACGAAGGCTCATGGCAGAGGTTCGGTGGATCCATGATCGACCATAACCCTATTTGAGAGAAAAAAAAAAGGAAAACAAAAGTGTTTTTTGTTTAAAGGAAATGAAAATGAAAATGAAAATTTTTAAATAATTTTGGCTTATATGGCCATAAGAAAACGATGTTGTTTTGACCTAACCTAATAGGTACCAGAACGACACCATTCTGGCGTAACCTGAAGATCCGACCCGATTAAACCTTGGAATCCACGTATTTTTTAATTTTTGGGCAATTTACTACCCTAGTCCTTCCGTAATTTTAAGGTGTTTCAATTAGGTCACTTGTCATTTTTTATTTATTTTAACTTTGCCTAGTAATTTATGCGCACTTAAAATTTGGTCCTTTATTTAATTTTGCCTATTTATTCCTATTTTGTTTTAATAAGGATCTTGTTGTTCTATTTTTATTTAATTTAGTCCTTATTGTTCTTATTATTTATATTTACTTATTTATTTTAGCATTTAATTTTTATTTAATTTTTGTGGGTTAATTTTTTTGTTGTTGTTATTCATTTTCATGACATTTTATTGTTATTTTTATTATTATTTTCTATTTAATTTGTATTTATTATCTTGTTTGTTTATCTATTTATTTATCACTAATTTTTACGTTCTTTTAAGTACATGTTGTCATTTAATCCTTAATTTAATTATATTAAAATTTGTGCATTTCATATATTTATTGCTTTTTATTAGTTATTTATTTGCTATTCATTTTCTTTGTTAATTACATGCTCGCTTTTATTTAATTTTATTTATTTATTTATTTATTTATGTATGTATTTTATTATTTTATTATTTTTATACTATTTATATTTTTTCTTTCATTTAATTTTATTTATTCATTAATATTTTATTTGTTATTTATTTGTATATCATATTTTTGCATTTAAATTAATTACATATCTTATTGGATTTTTGACTTGACTATTTTAAAGTTTTCTCATATTGTATTTCCTATATTTAGTGCTATTTATATTCCCAATTAATTAATATCTATTGTCATTATTACGATAATTATGTTATTTTGTTTTTAATTGTTATTAATTGTATTCATTTAATTTATTCTATTCATGCATGCTTTTATTTTGTCATTATAAATTATGTACATACTATTCATTTGTGTATAATATTTCATTTATTTTTATGATATTTTTTATATTATACATGAATTGTTTTAAAAAATCGATGTAATATTTTTTATTTTAGGAATTTGTGAGAATTATATCCTATCTCATTAGGTATGGTTTTTCTTTGAACTAAGATAATTGAATACCTTATTTAAAATTGAAATATATGAGATTTTTGAGATAATAATTAGAAATGCTCATTAGTTCCGATGGTTTGAGTTGTTGTGCCCTAACTTACTAAATATGACTTTTCTCGATTAATTTGAAATAACGAACTTTCTTTGTAAAATTTAATTTTTAAAATAAAACAAACATGTCATTAATGCATTTAAGGATCACAATTTAAATTTTTCTCGAGTTTTTAATTTTCAACAATTAAGACATTAAGTAATCGACTAGGTACCAATTTTGGGCATATGAAGTTGCTAATCCTTCCTCATCGTAATCGATTCTCGAATCCGTTTTATGGTTTCAAAGACCAAAATTATTATTTTAATGATTTTAAAATTTTTACAAGGTGATCCAATCACAATCGTAATCGATTCTCGAATCCGTTTTATGGTTTCAAAGACCAAAATTATTATTTTAATGATTTTAAAATTTTTACAAGGTGATCCAATCACACCTATTTTAAAAAGATTGTTGGTGACTCCATTTTTGTTTTTAAATATAAGTCGGGATTTTTCTCAAAAAAATGGTTTTGACAAACATAATATAAAGTATTATAAACTTAAAATTGGTCGGGTCAGATCAGGTTCAAGCATTGTGTTTTTCAAGTCCAAGCTCGATCCATTTTTTAAATGGGCCTAATTTTTTGCCTAATCCCATTTTTGGGCCTAATATTTTTGCCCTAACCCTCCCAAATTTTGGGTAAACCTTTGAGCTTGCACTAGTAACTCGACCCATAAACAAATCTAACTTTATACTCTTATTTTGGGGATTCATACTCATAATGAAATTATTATATCTATGTATATATTTCATGTTATATATATTCATGTAAAATTTGCATTATCTTTATGTCTTGCTTTATTCATATTTTTTTATGGTTTCTCTATTGTGCAATTATATAGTGCTTAAAATTAATAGTCATATTAATTTATGGGATTCATGAAATATTTGTTTCGTAGTGTACAGTTCTTTACAAGACAATTGTGAATAGATTATAGCCTTTAATGTGTAAGTTGACTTGTCAGAACCAAGCCAGTTTTATTCCGGGTAGAGATATTACGGATAACATAATTATTGCACAAGAGGTAGTGCATTCTTTAAAGGGGTTCAATGGTGGTAAGTATGGTATGGTGCTAAAGATTGACCTGGAGAAGGCTTACGATCGTCTCCAATGGTATTTTTTTGCATGATACGTTATATGAGGCTGGTCTTCCTTTATAATTGATTCCAATTATAATGCATTGTGTTTCTTCGATTTGTCTCCAGGTTTTATAAAATGTGATCACAACGGATGTTTTTACTCCTTCCCGTGGTATACGACAAGGAGATCCTTTGTCTCCTTACCCTTTTTTATGTATAGAGCGTCTTGGGCATCTAATTGATGAAGCTTTTAGTTCAAGGCATTTGAAACTTTTGTTTCTTTCGAGACGTTGCCCTCCATTATCTCATTTGTTTTTTGTCGACGACCTTATACTGCTCTGTGAGGCAAGCAGTGGACAAGAAAGGGTGGTTTTTTCTATTTTGGAGAAATTTTGCTACTTTTTAGGTCAAAAGGTGAATAAGAGCAAATCTGAGATTTTTTTTTCTCTGCTAATACACCTATGAATATGATTGAAGAGATTTGTGGTATTGTGGGATTCACCAAGGTTGATGATCTTGGGATTTACTTGGGAATGTTGCTGATGCATAATAGAGTGACTGTGGGAACTTTTGACTTTCTTGTTAATAAAATTCGACAGAAGCTTTCCGGTTGGCAGGTGAAGAAGTTATCGGTGGCAAGTCGTATAACCTTGGTACGGTCAGTTCTTCTTGCAATCTTGAATTATTTTATGTATACAATTCATATTCCCATCTCGGTTTGTAATGAGATTGAAAGAGTTGCTAAGAATTTTATTTGGGGAACCACTGGTAGACTCATAAACCGTCTCTATTAGCTTGGAAGGACTGTTGCCATCCTTTGGAGCTTGAGGGCTTGGGTTTAAGGTCTCTAACTGACCAAAATAAAATATTTCTCTTGAAACTTAGGTACAGGTTTTTGTCTTATGAGGATGCTTTGTAGGTCCGAATTTTGGGCAAATATAATATTCAAGGAATGCTACCACCTTTTATTAGTCGCAGCAACTGTTCTTACATTTAGCAGTCACTCATGGGGATTTGGTCGGAGGTGTTGTGCAACGTTTATTGGTCCATTAAAGATGGTCGCACTACGAGCTTTCAGGATGATGTTTGGGTTAGACAAGTTGGTTCTTTTACGGAGTTAACTGGACACTTTAATCATGTCGATAGTGCATTGCGGGTTTGTGATGTCGTGACTGAACATAGAGTTTGGGATTGGACTCGCATTAATGCGCTTGTGCCAAGGAATGTTGCCCAGTATATAGCTGCCATGGAACTTCCGAATGTGGATGTAGGTCCGGACCTTTTGGCTTGGCCATGGGTTACAAGAGATGGCTTTCCCTCTGCTGAAACATACAAAAATTTGTTTGTCAATAGTCATGGGGATAGTGCAATTTGAAAGATTATTTGAAAGCTTTGTGCACCGTAAAGACTGCGAGTTTTTATGTGGCTTTTGTGGTAGGATAAACTGCTGACTAATAGGGAACGTTTACGTCGACATATGGCAACTGATGGTGCTTGCCCTTTTTGTAGCTGTCCGTTGGAGACAGAAGAGCATGTCATTCATGAGTGCTCCGTTGCTCGGTTGGTGTGGCAGTCGGTAGTTCCTGTGCATCTTCATGGCTGGTTCTTTTCCCTTTCTTTTAAGGAATTGCTCTCACGGAATATGCAGCATAATCATGTCTTGCAAGTTCAAAGTGTTGATAGGAAAGCTTTGTCTGTGATTCTGTGTTGGCTACTATGGAAATCAAGGAGTCTAGATATTTTTACTAATAGCCATCAAAAATTCTTCCTTACTCTTGGATACAAGTCTTTCTTGGAGTCACAATTTTAGAGATTTGGAGATACGATTTAAGCGAGTCAGCCCTTGGCAGGTGGATCTAAAGTGGCTTCCTTCAGTGGTAGGATAGGTAAAGTTGAACTCAAATGGCGCTGTCTCAACATAAGGAATTGGGCTTCAATTGGAGGGGTCTTATGAGATTCTAATACATAGTGGCTTTGGGGGTTTGTGATGAGCTTTGGGAAAGAATATGTTTTTCGAGTTAAGACGAGAGTAATGTTGGAGGGTCTTCGAATTGCTTGGGATAAAGGATATTGGCAGATTGAGGTTGAAAGTGATAAAGCATTGCTTGTTGAACTTCTTTTGTCGAGTGGTGGAACTACTAGTAGCTTTGCTGAACTACGCTTGTTGCATCAAATTTTACATTGATAATGGCAAGTTTGTATAAGGCATATTAAAAGGGAGCAAAATGCGGTAGATGATAGGTTGGCTAAGTGCGTTGTCTTTGGTAATTCGTTTTTGCAACTATATGCGGGTTCGCCTATGCCGGTTAGACCTTTGTTAGACAAAGACATGCATGATGCTAGGCTTGTTTGAATTCTGGTTTTTATGATGTAATCGCTTAACGCTATTTTCTTTCTACAAAAAAAACATGGGATAAATCTACTTATATATTCAGTTTAAAATTAAAATAGCTTTATATTTTTTATTCTTTTATAAATAATATTTTAACAATTTAACTATTAAATTTATTAATATAATTGCACTTGTCTTAAATATAAAATTTTTAATCGATCCAATATCTCTATCATGTCAATATATAAAAAAAGACTAGAAAGAAATGAGAGGTTTCAGAAATAACAAGGTAACATAAACAATAAAGAAAACAAAAGTAAAACTGTAGCAAAACTATCTCTAAATAAGATTTCAACCTTCCTCTTCCATTTCCTCCTCACCTTGTCCGTTCATCAGCGGTGGCTTGAAACTAGTTCCTCTCTTCCATCATCCAGTGATACGTATTTGATATGTGTAGGTGTGAGTGTGTCCTTTTAATATTGAGGTCCCCATTGTCCCTAAATCACTTATCCTTCGACTCAAAAATCCATCCTTTATTCCCTTCTCTGCATCCCGTTTCAATCTCGGCATGCCTCCTTCTCCACCGTCGTTGGTGCTTCTTCTATCTAGTATATATAGGAGACACAGCACCTCCCTTCCTCCGCCAAAATGTGGTTGCACTATTTGCGGTTCTAGGCAGGGGCGAAACCAAAAAAATTTTTTAGGGTCCAAAATTAAATTATAATTTTTACGATAGTAAAAATACAATTTTTAAAGGATTAAATCAAAATTTTATCATTTTTAAGGCAGCCAAACTGTAATTTTACCTTTACTAATTTAAAATTTTAAAAATTGTAAAAAGCTTAAATAAAAAAAATTTTCATTTTAAAGAGGGCCAAGGCTCCTGCTAACCCCTAGGTTCGCCCCTAGTTTTAGGTATGAATCAGAAACTACTACATTGAAATCGTCGAGCTCTCACCTTTATTTCTTTGATTAAGTAGCATATATAATATTTTTCATCCATTGTTGACTTCACTTTTTTAATACCTGTCGGTGCATCGTCTTCCACTTCGATCTTGCGAAACCCTAACTCCTCAACAACTAAGTCTTGTAGACATACTTGTAAAAACAAAAATATATATAAATATTTCAGCACCTTTTGAGCTCTAATTCATACAGTTTCGTAGTAATTTTTTGTTGAAATTCATAATTTAATTTATAATTAAACTCTACTTAAATTATGAAAATATTGAATTTTAATTATTTTTATAATAAATTTACATAAATTTAATTTATTTTCAATCGTTTTGCACAAAAGGTAAAAATCAGCTCGGCAGTCACCTTGAGAAACTTGAACCGTTGAGGTAGTTTTTGTATCAACTAACCCAAGAGTATGACCAATTATTTTTTTCATCCATGGACATTCCAATCATAATTATTGAACACATTTTATAATAAATTTTGGTCCAACACAAATTGGGTTACGTTAATTACAAGCTTGATAAAAAGAAAAGGGTCCAATTGTGCTAAGTGCAGCGGACTGATCCACCAAGAAATTTGGCAACCCAAACCGTCCCATGTAGTTGACCCAATCAACTTATTTTAACTGATTTTTATAATTGCAAATCAGCCCTTGAACTTGTCTTTAATTTTGTTCAAACCCCTCCCTTTTCATGCTTGCTATTTTTAGCCACAAGCTAAAAATAACAAATTCAAGTCAAACCATCCCTCCTACCATGCATGGTCGACCAAGGGAAGGGGGATTGATTGCTATTTTTAGCAGCCATCTCGACCTATAAAAAAGCTCCATTCACTCCCTCATTTTTTTCATCCCTCACTTCACACATCTCTCTCTCATACATTTTTTCTCTTTTTCCTTTTTTGTTGCCTTTCATTTTCTTTCTTCCCATGTTGATTTCCCCTCTTGAAAAAGAGTTTGCATGCCTCATGGAGTAGCAGCAATCAAGTGTTCATAAAGGTTTTGGATCAACAAAACGAGCAAAGAAAAGAGGAGTGCACTAGTCTAGCTTCGGAAAACCATCGAGATTTTTTTTTTCTAGTTCTTTCCTCTTAATCTTTTCCAGTTTTTGTTTTGATCATGAATTTGAATATTTTTGTTGCTATTCTTCAATTAATTAAAATGACTTAATTCCTTTCGTGTTAGATTAATTGCATTCTTTCTGCTTAGATTATTAAAAATGTGTTTGTGTTGTTATTAGGTCTTAGTAAATTGTTCAATTAAATAAAACCATGCTTATGTTATGCTTGCATTTTAATTGTAAGGAAACTATTGAATTAATTATTTAAACGGATTGAAATAGTAATTAATGAACACAATATTTAATTGGAACATGTTTAATCTTTTAAGATAGAACTATATTAAACAATACATTAGCCTTGCATAACTTTCAAGATTATTTTGATTAAATTATTTCAATATAGAGATAGATTGTTACATCACTTAATCTTTTATTTTCTTAGTAAGATTTGATTAATCGTTTAAATTGACATAGGGATATGGTCAAGAGATTGATGGGTTTTAATAGGAAAGTATGTGCATTAGTTAGCAAGTTACCGAGTTGCCACAAAATTATTCGTAACAATGAACATAACTTTAATAATTCTAAGTTAAAGAATAAAATTTATCTAACACAATTATGTCATATTGATTAAACTCATCTTCTATAAATCATGCATTGGAATTTTTACTTTTTATTTTCTTAGCTAATTACTTAGTTAATTTTTGGTTTTTATAATACTTCTTCATGTCAATATTTTTTGAACCCTAATGACATGTCATTTGTATGCTAATAATTTATTAAAGTCAAACAGACTTCGTTAATGTTATCGTATCTTTTCAAACCCTATAACCGTATACACTTTTCATATTTCGAATAGTAATCCATAAAAAATCATCACAACAAACATTTCAAACAAAACAAGAGTAGTAAAAACCTACCTTCCTATAATTCAATAACCTTGCACATGTTAGTGTATACATGTAATCTGTTGCATGCAGTTATGTAGCAGTTAGTATGACTAAGAGTAGTTACTACTGTTATATGCAGTTATGACTGTTGAAGTTGTTATGGTTAAACTGCTATAGATGTACTACTCATGTACTCTAAAGTATCAAGATTACAATTCACGAATGTTATTGTTTGCATTTCTTTCTGTTTAGTTTCTACTAGCTAACATGGTATCAGAAGTCTGTAGGTTCTGAGGACCTGTGATTAGTAGTTATAATCATCAATTTGCAACTGATTCTGTAGTGGATAATCGGGTGTTTTCCACTAAAAGGATTAACATCCTTCTTGAGGATTCCAACTATCTTCTATGACAGAAACAGGTGCTGTTAGCTCTAAAGACTCATAAGTTGCAGCACTTTCTTGATTCCCAGTCGACTCCTCCACCTTTAACAATCACTGCTGAAAATGGTGAGAAACAAGATAACCCTGCTTTTCTTGTATATGAACAACAAGACTTTGCTATTGCGTCCTGGCTTCTCTCGTCTGTTAGTCCAGGTGTTCTGCCACAGCTTATTGGCATGGATTCTAGTGCTCAAATCTGGACCACACTATCTATAATCTATGGCAGCAAAACTACATCCTGGTTGACGTTTAATAGGAGAGCTCTTCACTCTCAAAGAAAAGGAGATCTTTCCATGAAAGAGTTTCTTATGAAGATCAAAAGTTTTTGTTATAATTTGGCTAGCTTTGGGGAGGTGATCACTGAACATGAGCATGTAACAGCCATCCTTAATGGCTTACCTCCTGAGTATGAGCAGGTAATAACCATCTTAACTGCCAATCAAGCTCCCTACTGTGCAGTATGTTACCACTTTACTTCTTAATGCGGAAGCAAGAATGGCTACTGTTGTGATTGAAGCACCTAGCCTAGCTCATGTAGCAACACATCAAGATCCTGTTGTTGTTGAAGGTGATCAGACACCTGCATATCGTCCAGTGTCAAACTTCACTCGAGGACGAGGTCGTGGAAGATTTTTAGGGTCACGAATTCAATGTCAACTTTGTCAAAAAATGGGGCATTTGGTAACAGATGCTATCACAGATTTGACACATCTTTCAAGAGTTCAAGCTACAGACCTCCACAAGCCAACATGTGTATGTTTGGGTCTGGAGTGCCAATGACACCTTGGAGTCAACCTTTATACAATAACTTTTCTCCTCCTGTTATGAATTCTTTTGCAGGCTGGTCATTTCCACCTACTCAGGCTCTTTGGATGAATCCCTTCTGTGGTGCTTCACAACCTGCTACTAATTTTTCTAGCATGCCTACCTCGAGTGCTCCAACTCCTCAAGCATGCATTGCAACACCTGAATGTGTTGGTGACAACGCGTGGTACCCAAATTCAGGAGCCACTCATCATCTCACCAACTCTGCATCAGCTCTTGATCATAGCACTCCCTATGTAGGATGAGGTAAAGTATATGTTGGCAATGGCTCCTCACTTCCTGTGTTGCGTACTAGTTAGGCATCTCTTCTTACTTATTCACGCCCTTTGTATATACGATCATTTTTGCATGTTCCTAGTATCTCTAAAAATTTACTCTCTGTCTCCAAATTTACTAAGGACAACCAGGTGGTGTTTGAGTTCACTCCCTCAAGGTGTCATGTGCGTGATCTTCGAACCAGGGAGGTTTTTCTTAAAGGAACTGTTTAAGGTGGTCTGTACAAGCTGCATCTCAATTCTAATACAGATGATTCTTCTTGTGATAGTAAAAATGAATGTTTTACTGCTGTTAAGGCATTGCCTCTGTTTGTATGGCATGCAAGGTTAGGCCATCCTTGCTTTGTAAATCTAAAGCTAGCCTTGTCACAATGTAATATTCCTACTGTTGAGAATAAAGTTGATTGCATTGCTTGTCATCTGGGAAAAGAACACAAACTTCCTTTTCCTCATTCTCAAACCACCTATACAGCACCATTACAATTAGTTGCAGCTGATGTCTGGGACCAGCACCACTATGCTCAAATGGCTTCAAGTACTATGTGTCTTTTACAAATGCATTCACAAGGTACACATGGTTGTATTTTTTGAAGAGAAAGTCTGAGGTTGCTTCAGTATTTCCTCAGTTTTTGAAACAAGCAGAACGAGCACTTGGTGTAAAACTGGTGATATTGCAAACTGATGGAGAGGTGAATTTCAAGCATTGAAGGGTTATTTAGCAAAGGAAGGGGTGTCTCACAGAATCACATGGCCGTGCACATCTGAACAAGATGGATTGGTGGAAAGAAAGCATAGGCAGGTAGTAGAAACTGGGTTGTCTATGCTGGAACATGCAGGTATGCCTTTAACTCACTGGTATGAAGCCTTTAGTAATGCAATTTATTTGATAAATAGGCTACCAACCAAGCCTCTGGAAAATAACTCCCCTTATGAAAAATTGTTTCATGTCGAACCTGATTATTCAACTCTTAGAATCTTTGGCTGGTCAATGTTTTCCAAATTTAAGACCTATCCCTTGCACTTACTTGGGCTACTCACCTCAATATAAGGGATATAAGTGCAAAGACCCTATTGGAAGAATTTTTATCTCTAGGTATGTGACTTTCAATGAACATGTCTTTCCTTATAAGTCAGACACTTGTCTCATTAGCCAACCAAAACAGCATCCTATGCCACCTAATTCAAAACTATTTATTTTTCCCACCCCACCTGCTATTTTAGACGCACCAAGTGTCAACTTAGAAACAACACCATCATCTCTAAATAGTCCATACGTGTCTGACAACCATGAATTCACCTTTGCATGATAATACCCCACGACATGTTGAATCCACTTTATGTCTCACACCTCTCCCACCACATGCTGAATACTCCTTATGTCCCCCACCACATGCTATGTCTGAATCAAGTCCACTACCTATTACTTTACCTTCATCCACTACTAATACATCATGTGATGCTCCACTAAGCCCTAACCAAAACCAATCAACCTCATTTACAAATTGCCACCCCATGGTTACCCGCAGTAAACATGGAATTTTCAAGTCAAAAGCCTATGTCACCAAGGTAACAGATTTTTCAAATATTGCTATTATCACTGATTCTACCTCTGAAGTTCCAGGCACTATCCATGAGGGGATGCTCTCACCTCATTGGCAGGAGGCTGTTCACAATGAGCTTCAAGCTCTCATTAAAAATCATACCTGGACACTTTGTTCTCTTCTAGAGTAAAGACGAGCAGTAGGGTGCAAGTGGCTTTTTCAGATTAAAAGGAAGCCAGATGGTTCTGTGGAAAGGTATAAAGCTAGACTTGTGGCAAAGGGTTTTTCTCAGCATGCAGGATTAGATTTTTGCTTAAACATCCAGTCTTGTAGTTCGAGCAGTTATAATTCGAACAGTAATATCTTTGGCAGTAATTAATGGCTGGTCGTTGCAATAGATCGATGTTAATAATGCTTTTCTTAATGCCATACTAAGTGAGGAGATTTATATGGAATATCCTCCAGGCTTTGAAGTCTGTGGAAAAGATGATGAAAGATTGGTTTGCAAGCTCAATAAGACGCTATATGGATTAAAACAGGCCCCTAGAGCTTGGTTTCATACACTGAGACAACACTTGGTTGAGCAACTACAATTTCAAGTCTCCAAAGCCGATCCATCATTGTTCTTTCGAGGCAAAGCAGGGTCACAAATATTTTTGATGGTTTATGTGGATGATATAGTGGTGACAGGGAACTGCTCAGTTGAGATTAGTCAAGTTGTTAAACAGTTGCATAACAAATTTTCTCTCGAAGACATGGGGGAGTTAAGCTTTTTCTTGGGGATTGAGGTCCACAAGGTTGCTGGTAGTTTGGTACTCTCTCAAAAGAAATATGTTTCTCAGTTGTTGCATAGTACTGGGATGATGGAAGCATCTTTAACACCTATTCCCATGATAGGAACTAAGTTGACTGTTGCAGGAGAAAGTCCACTTGTGAATTCACATGAGTACAAAAGTATTATTGGAAGCTACAGTATGCATGTATTACACGACCTGATATTGCCTTTTGTGTTAATAAAATTAGTCAGTATATGAACTCCCCATGTGATACACACTGAAGAGCAATCAAGAGAGTGTTGCGGTACTTGAAAGGAACTTTGGATCATGGCTTGGAATTCAAGAAAGGTCAGGTTGGTCTTACAGGATACTCTGATGCAGACTGGGCATCTACAGTTGAGGACAGAAGGTCAACAACTGGAAATTGTATTTATCTTGGAAAAAATCTGATCTCATGGGCAACCAAAAAGCAGAATGTGGTGTCACGATCATCAGTTGAAGCTGAGAACAGAAGCTTGGCAGATTGTGTAGTTTAGCTCATGTGGATTAAAAATATGCTAACTGAGATTGGTGTGTTGGTTCCTTATCCACTGGTCGTTTGGTATGATAATACGTTTACAGTAACAATGGCTGCAAACTCCTCACATCATGCTAGAGTGAAGAATGTGGAGATTGACTATCAGTTTTTTAAGGAAAAGGTGCTTGATGGACTAGTACAAGTCAATTTTGTTCCTTCAGAGAAACAAGTTGCAGATGTGTTGACAAAACCAATTACCCCCAAGGAGTTCTCCTTTTTTAGGGGTGCACTACATGTGGTACCAGTCAAAAGTTCTCAAAATGAAGAAAGTTAGGGGAATTTTAATGTATACATGTAATCTGTTGCATGCAGTTATGTAGCAGTTAGTGTGACTAAGAGTAGTTACTGCTGTTATATGCAGTTATGACTGTTGAAGCTGCTATGGTTCAACACTCTAAGAGGTCACTTGGTGAAGGAACTTGGTTTTCAAGCTTCCAAGGCTGATCCTTCGTTATTTTTTAGGAAAACTACTTCATCAGTCATGTTTCTAATGGTGTATGTGGATGATATCATATGCTAATTGGAAGTTCAACAGATGATATTAGCATGGTTGTTCAGCAGTTACACAGGAAATTCTCACTTAAGGATATGGGGGAACTTCACTTTTTCATGGGAATTGAAGTTCAAAGAGATCTTAATGGAAGATTGTTTCTGTCACAAAAGAAGTATGTGTCTGAGGTGTTATAAGACTCAAGGATGGTAGAGGCAGCTGCTACCCCAACACCAATGGTGCGAACTCCAAAGCTGGTTGCTTCAGATGGAGCTCTCTTGTTGATGTTCATATGTATAGGAGCATTTTTGGCAAGCTTCAATATGTGCGTATAAGCAGACCAGAAATTGCTTTTAGTGTCAACAAACTTAGCCAATTTATGAATGCTCCCTGTGACACTCACTGGAAGGCAGTGAAAAGAGTGTTGAGATATCTGAAGGGCACATTGAACTATGGTCTACAGTTCAGAGGTGGTCAGATGGATTTGGTTGGCTACTCAGATGCTGATTGGGCATCGTCTGTTGAAGACAGGAGGTCAACAACGGGCTACTGCATTTACTTAGGTGGCAATCCAGTAGCTTGGACGTCAAAGAAGCAGAATGTGGTCTCAAGATCATCATCCGAGGCTGAGTACAGGAGTCTAGCCAACTGTGTATCTGAGTTTTGGATTAAGCAGTTGCTAGAGGAAATTGGAGTGTTAGTCAAACAACCTCTTGTCGTGTGGTGTGACAACACTTCCATTGTGTCTATGGCTGCCAACTCCACTAACCGTGCAAGAGTCAAACACGTGGAGATAGACTATCATTTTGTTCGAGAGAAAGTCAGTGATGGTATTCTTCAAGTGAATTTTGTTTCATCTGAAAATCAAGTGGCTGATGTGTTAACTAAGCCTATCACACCAAAACAGTTTGCTTCTTTCAGAGATGCTCTACGAGTTTTTTCAGCAGAAAGTATGGACAACGGTTAGAAAACCAGGGGAATGTTAAGAGTCTGTTAATATAGTTAGTGACTGTTAAGAGTTAGTTAAAAGTAGTTATGGCTTAACAGCTATAGTTGGTTATAGTCTGGTTGTATAAATAGAGCCCTGGATTGATGATACTGTATGATAGAGATTGAATGAAAGTATTGTTTCTTTAATCAAAATATTGATTTCTTAATACTCATGTACTCTAAAGTATCAAGATTACAATTCACGAATGTTATTGTTTGCATTTCTCTGTTTAGTTTCTACTAGCTAACAGCACAAATAGCTCTCTTGATCAGCTAAAATAGAACTGAACCTACTTTGAAGGTTTAAAATGCAACCTACTATTTAAAGGAAATATATAAAAGCACACCAAACCAATCTAATTACAGTAGAAATCAATGCCTTCCTTTCGCATGCTATAAAACCCAATCAATCATTTGCTGTCAACTATTATGCACCAACAACCACTTTAAACGCACGAAATAGTTAGGCCCATAATTTGATAAAATTCAAAGTCAAATTTATAGTTGATGTTTCGATTTCTCTTAAAATGAAAAATTATTATTTAGATTTTTTAAAATTTTTTAAAATTTTCAATTAGTAAATGTAAAATTACATTTTGTCCTCCTTAAAATTATAAAAATTTGATTTAATCTATTAAAAATTATAAAAATATAAATTATTATAAGTTAAAATTTAATTTTACCCCTTAAAAAAAATTTCTACCTTCGTTCTAAATGATACCTTGGGCTTCAATAGTTTTGTTTATGTTTGTTTGTACGTAATATTGTGGACAATTTGTTGAACTTTGAGTTCATGAAAAAATTGGGATTTTGCTATATTCGAACATCTCTAGGTATATGACTCTTAGCAAGAAATTTTCAATTTATTTTGGTTCGGTCTTTGGGATTAACGTTCATGTATAGTTAGTTTGTGAAAATTAAACCCACTTGATCTAGCCACACAAATGAAAGTATTTGGAACCAACTTCATGTTATAGTTTGATGGTTAAAAGTATTTATCGTCCCAGATGTGATCTAAGTTCAAGTCGTACTAATCCTATTTATTGTTCAAATTTTATCTTGTTATTGTAATTCACCAAAAAAGAAATGATAGTATTTGGAAGTCATGTCCCTAATCGTAATGGTTTGTTTCTTTGTAATAATTTGGATGATGTGTTGAAACTCTAGAGTTTATGACAAATTATTGGAATACCCTCTAAGGCAATAAAACAGTTTGGAAATGTAAGTAATGTTTTTATTGGGATTAAAAAAGAAAACAACTTTATCCAGCTACCAGAATGCCCATATTAGAAGAAACCATTGCTTGAAAAATTCTAAGCCTGTAGTTTTGTTTTTGGTTTTTGGGTTACAACCAGAGATTCTTATTGCCAAAATCATATGCCAAACATTGGTAATTTAGCTGATTAGTTGTGGTGAATGTATTTTTGCGTTTTGGAATGCTTAGTTTCTTAGCTTTTAGCTTTCATCCTATTTAAGGCTACCATTGTTCAATTCTTCTAGTTAAGTTGCATATGAAATAGGGGCAAAGTCAGAAAATTTTTTAGGGGACAAAGTTAAATTTTAATTTTAAAAAAATTAAATAAAAATTTTATCATTTTAAAGGGTTAAAATAGAAACAAATTATTTTCTTATTGCAAAACTAACATTTTATTCACCTTTGGATTGTTTATGTGCATAAATTTTGACCATTATATTCAATCTTTTGTTTATGAAATTAAGTTTTAAAAAACCCCATTTCTTTTGACAATTATTCTGGCTGAATTTTGATCCCTCTCACTAAATTTCTCCCATTTTGATTTTTATTGATCAAAGTTTAACTTTGACTTCTTATTTTTAGATTTTTCAAAATATATTATAAAAGCTTTGAATGAAGTAAATTTTTATTTTTAATTAATTAAAATATTAAAGTATTTGAGGTTCTCTACAAAAATTGTCACAATGAGTAATTAAAAAACAAATATCTTATGAATTTTTCTAATTCTTTCCATTTTTCCATTTTATTACAATTTTTTAACAAAAGACACCAAGATAAAGAAAACAGTCAGAAAATATTAGAACTTAAATATTATAATATGCATATATTTTTCTATATAAAAAATATAAATTATAAAAAAACCCTTAAAATAATACTATATTTTGTAAATAAGGATTTTTTTTCCTTGTTATCCAACTAAGTTAATTAATAAAGAATAGATAGAAACATGCATTAAACTAAGTTAATTAATATAGGTTTAGATAGATAGATCCATTAAGAAGCTAACATCAAGCATTTAATTGATTTACAATAATTTAAGTAAGATGCATTATTGTCAATAGTGATTGTTTACCAAACTCAACGAATGGCTCCAGTGATAAAAATGATATTATTCATCTTAGGAGACTCGTATTCAAGCATCTGTGTGTGTAAAATGTGTGTGCATTGTCAAAGGGTTAAAAAAGTATAAACAGATAATACCATGTAATCACACCAGTATATTAATAAAAATAAAAACAATGCTCCACAAGTAAAATTTGTACTTCTTTATTTGACATTGATTAGAATAAAATTTTTCAATCTTTAAATAAATATAGTTAAAAAAAAAATTTATCATGCGATTTTTCAATATTAGTGAATTTTCTTTTCTCCTAATCATGATTTTTCTCGAAAAATTTTTCTATGTATTTTATTTTTCTTTTCTTATCGTTTCGATATCCTTTCTAATATTGTTATGGTTACTCTTAACAATTCTCTGAAGCAAATTCAAATGAAAAAAAAAAAAAAGAATTGGAAAAATTCGACATGTATAAGAAATCTTCTATAAATACCACCTTGTCCTTTGTTTCATTTCCAGTTTTGACTTACTCACATTTTAGAAGGCACAGGATTTCTGGGATATTTCTGTATGTTCTAAACTCTCTATTCTTTTATTGCTTCTGATTCTTCTTGATTGTTTTTTTTTTTTTTTTTCCTTCTCTTATGTTGTGATGAAAAAGTTGGAGAAGATAACCACCCATCGCAGTATCTTGATTTTTCTTAGAAACATAAATAACAAAGAATGAATTTTCTTGTACGTTCAGTTTATATGGATTCTTTTCATTTCATATAGCAGCCAAAAACCAAGAAAAAACACTACGTTTTTCTATCTGTTCTTCATTGAAAACCAAGGAATCTTTTCTTACAGCTTATTGGAGTTTTCTCAGAGCTTCATATACCTACTTTCATCACCTCAATTTGGGATTGTAAGTGAGCATCATATTCCTCTTTAATCTCAAGGCAAATTGGAAGAAAGATAAATATGGCAAGAACAAGAATTACCATTTTTTTTATGGGACTACTGCTTTGGTGTTGCTTGACAAAAGCGGAATACATGAAATATAAAGATCCGAAGCAGTCAGTACATGATCGAACCCGGGACCTGTTGGATCGAATGACATTGGAGGAAAAGATTGGACAAATGGTCCAGATCGAACGCAGCATTGCTTCGGCCGAGGTGATGAACAAGTATTTCATTGGTGAGAGTGAGACACCATCATAATTGTATCAAATGTAGTAACTTTTTTGTATGTCATGTTAATGGAAACAAAGGGTATCGATTTTACTTTTGGCAGGGAGTGTATTGAGTGGAGGAGGGAGTGTCCCTGCTCCACAAGCTTCTCCAGAGGCTTGGATAAACATGATCAATGACTTTCAGAAGGGTAGTTTAGCAACCCGATTGCAGATCCCCATGATTTACGGGATTGATGCTGTTCATGGCAACAACAATGTTTACAAGGCAACAATTTTTCCTCACAACATTGGTCTAGGTGCTACCAGGCATGTTGCTTCACTTAAATCACATTACAATAGTACTGCGTTACTACATTGTTCTAAGTTTCTTGGTACATGTTACTCAGGGACCCTAAACTGGTTAAGAAAATTGGGGCTGCAACAGCACTTGAATCTAGAGCAACTGGCATTCCATATGTTTTCTCACCTTGTGTAGCGGTAGCTTTATTTTCATTTTTGTTTTCCTGTTTGTTTCCCGGAATTCATTTGAGTTTGAATTATTGATCTTTGCACAAGTCCACAGTCTGTTCTAACTACCGGTTCCTTCCACAGGTTTGCCGAGATCCGAGATGGGGCCGATGTTACGAAAGTTACAGCGAAGATCCCCAGCATGTTCAAGCAATGACAGAGATTGTATCAGGATTACAAGGAGACATCCCTGCTAACTCTTCTAAAGGCATTCCATTTGTTGCTGGAAAGTGAGCAATTCCATGGTTTACTATATATAGCAAAAAATCAACTATATAACTATCTATTAATGGTTTTTCGATGTCCAGTAAAAATGTTGCAGCTTGTGCTAAGCACTACGTAGGAGATGGTGGAACAACCAAGGGCATAAATGAGAACAACACAGTGATAAACTGGCATGGTTTGCTTAACATTCATATGCCAGGCTACTACACTTCGATTATCAAAGGTGTTTCCACGGTCATGGTTTCGTATTCAAGTTGGAACGGCGTTAAAATGCATGCTAATCGTGATTTAGTCACTGGTTTCCTCAAGAACAAACTTCGATTCAGAGTAATGTTTCCACACTCACAAGCATAACATACAAAAGAACCTTAGGAAACATAACACCAGATTTTGCACCATTGTTGCAGGGCTTCGTCATCTCAGACTGGGAAGGCATTGACCGGATCACTTATCCACCTCATGCTAACTATACCTACTCGATTCAATCCGGAATCCTAGCTGGCATTGACATGGTTAGAGCTTATATTTCATGCTGAATTTTATGTGTTTGATCTTCTTACTATATTTTCATCTCTGCAGGTCATGGTTCCATACAACTATTCCGAGTTCATCGACAGACTAACATTTCTTGTCAAAAACAATTTCATCCCCATGAGCCGCATTGATGATGCAGTGAAGAGAATTTTGAGAGTTAAATTTGCAATGGGTCTATTTGAGACCCCATTAGCAGATAACAGCTTAGTTGACCAACTTGGCAGTCAGGTCAGTTTATCCATTGCATGACACGGACCTGAAACAGAAAAATATAACTATAACCCAACATGACATACCCGAATCTATATTGTACGGATTATTAACGAAAACCTTAAACAGGAACATAGAGAGTTGGCTAGAGAAGCAGTGAGAAGATCACTTGCTTTGCTAAAGAATGGGCACTATGCCGATCAGCCATTGCTTCCCTTACCTAAGAAGACATCAAAAATACTTGTCGCTGGTAGCCATGCAGACAATTTGGGATATCAATGTGGTGGATGGACTATTGAGTGGCACGGGTTTAGTGGCAACGACCGTACAATTGGTAAAACAAACAATTTTAACTATGTTGTTCCGACTCTTTTATGTATCTTCCATTTTCCAATATGCAAATACCCATCAAGACTGTCCTTATGATCTCAGGTACAACAGTCCTAACAGCCATAAAAAACACAGTTGATTCAAGCACGACTGTTGTGTATGAGGAGAATCCCGATACCGAATTCATTAAGTCCTACTCCAACGACTTCTCCTTTGCCATTGTGGTAGTAGGGGAGCATCCATATGTGGAAACAGAAGGTGACAGCATGAATCTAACGATTCCAGACCCCGGTCCAACCACAATCACAAATGTATGTGGAGCTTTGAAATGTGTTGTTATCTTAATTTCGGGTCGCCCCGTTGAGATGAAACCTTATATTGACTCCATGGATGCCCTGGTTGCGGCATGGTTGCCAGGAAGCGAGGGTCAAGGTGTGGCTGATGCTCTGTTTGGTGACTACGGTTTTTCAGGGAAGCTTCCTTGTACTTGGTTTAAAACAGTTGATCAACTGCCGATGAATGTTGGGGATCCACATTATGATCCACTCTTCCCCTTCGGATTCGGCCTCACTACTGAACCAACTAAAGCTTACTAAGCTTTACCTTTTACAGGATTTCTATTTTCCATAACTTTTTGTTTATAAAAGAAGGAAAGAAAGACGTGTGACTGTTATAAAGAAGCCTCAACATTTGTGCATGCTAAAGCCTTTTTACTAACTTTTTTTTGCTTAAAGGTCAAGAAATCCCTCCACTTTAAAAAAAAAAAAAAAAAAAAAACCGCTTTTAATTAAGTTATTTCACTATTACTTCGTGGATGTGTTGATACGAGAAATGATGGTATAAAATAATGATATTATTTTTTTAATAATTTAATGTCATATCAATAATTTCATCTTAAATTTTAAAATTTTCATTTAAATTTGATTTTTTTAAGATAAAAATATTGAAATTTAAAATAAAAACTATTAAAAATATATAAATAATGTAGCTTTACTGTTTTCTATAATCCTTTCCCATGTTGATATAGTGGTTAGTTAATCATTTTGATGCTAATGTAACAACACACATCATCAACGCTTGCTAACCTAGCATTGTAAAAAAAATAAAAAATTTATAAATTACTAGAAAATTGTAAAAAAAGTATATAAGATTTATTAAAAATTAAAAAAAAATTACTGATTTTATTAAAAAGTGAAAAAACTGGAAAATATTCAAAACTGTGAAAGTTTTAAACTTGTACAAATTTCAAATAAGTATTAGTGAAATATTTTAAAAATTATTAAAATTCAAAAAAATTCAAAAAAACCTTAAAAAACTTCAATGAAATTGGAACAAATTAAAAATATTATACAATATTAATATTACAAAAATTATTTTAAAATTTTATTAAAAATAAAAATATTGTAATACTTCTCATCCGTATCGACCCTCAACACAACTAAATGATGTTACGTTGACACAATATTAACTTTTACAAAAATTCTTTTAACAAAATTCAACATGAAATCAATTTAAATAATTGAAAATGAACATTATTTCACTCTTTAAAACCTTAAAAACCATCACAAAATTTAATTGGCATAATGACAAAATTAATCCCAAATGTTTGGTAGTTTTGTCACTTTGGTCCTTATCGTTTTTTGGGGTCACTTTCAAACATAATCTTTCTTTTTTTGTCAAATTGCTTATTTTTTAACAGTCTTACTCACGTGGCCGTTAAGGGGCTAACGGCGTTGATGTGACAAATTTTTTTCAGCTGGATTAGCCTACGTAAGCATCTGCGTATGTGGCATATAAGACAAAAATATGTCACGTTAGCAAAAAAATTTAAAGTTAAAACATAAAATGAATTTAAAAAAATAAAATGTTTACCCACAATTAAAAGAAATAAGAAAAGTAAAAAAAGTTAAACGGTTAACTCTAACCTAAACCCAAACAAAAGTAAAAAAAAAAACAATCGATCAGAACATAAGTTTTCAATTGAAACTTTGTTTAGAACCCTAACCTAAACTGAGAAAGAAAATTTTTGGGGTATGTTTCTATAATTTTCACTTTCGGTTAAGTTTTATGGTTCTTGAGTTTAGGGATTTTGGTTTAGGTTTAAATAATTTAGGGATTTTTGGGTTTTAGGTTTCAAATTTTTTGGGATTTTGGGGATTTAGATTTTAAAAATTTAGGGATTTTCAGGATTTTTAGGGTTGTTAGGTTTGGGGATTTTGGTTTAGGTCTAAAATTTTGGGGATTTTTAGGGTTGTTGGGTTTGGGGATTTTGGTTTGAGTTAAAAAATTTGGAAATTTTTGAGACTTAGATTTCAAAAATTTTGGAGATTTTTAGTGTTTTTCTTTTTCTAACGTGCTTTCTCCCTTTTGCAGTAGGATTGATGAAGATTGAAGCTCAAAATCATAGAGAAAAAAAGGTGCAAACTATTCGACATTCGAATTTGCTTTGTTTTGTATGATTCTTTCTTTTTTTATTTGTTGGGATTTGTTTTGGTTTTTTATTTTACTACAACTTTTTCATGTATTTTAAGTTAAATAAAGAAATATTTCACTGGATAATTTGTTTATATAAGCTTTCGAACCCCCAAAAAACTTGTCTGTGTTTTGTCTTTTTCCATATATTAAGGATTGATTAAAGGCAACACTACTTTAATATCAACCTAACATTTTTGTCATGAAATGGATTAATTTATACTTTAATATGGCTTTTAGAAAGAAGAAATAATTTATTCGAATAGAAATTTTAGTTAAATACCACCTTCTAGTTTCTTCTGATTACCCACTGCAAATATCACCTTCCCATAGTATAGACTTGGTAGGATAGAACCCACCAATGCTCAATTTGGTTGAAATTGTCTTCAGAACAGACATTATAAAAGACAAGCACCGTGCTGTTATATAGAAAATAACCCTGAAGAAAAACATCTGTCAAATTTGAGACTTACTTTTGCCTCATGGATTAATTAGGCAACTAGGCAATTGTAGTAATATATAGAGTAAACAGGGAATATTTATCATTAACTATAAGATTACATTAAAGTTTGGCACATGATACAAAGAACAAAAAATATTATAAAATAATGGCATTTTGTGGCAAAAAATATGAATTTACTAAGAGAAACTAATTAAATGAAGACCTCCATGATACTATTGCTAATTAAATGGGGTTTGTATGAGATGTTTATCTATCTGTTGAAATATATGGAATTAATAATTGAATGGTAATTTATATATTTGACATGTTGATAATTTATTGAATCGTATTATTTAAAACTTGGTAATTTATATATTTGATATGTTGATTTATATATTTGACATGTTGATAATTTATTGAATCGTATTAATTTAAAACTTGGTAATTTATATATTTGACATGTCTGCTGGTTGTTGTTGTTGTTAATACTTTTGGTAGGGGCAATAATTTTAAATGTTTGCTAGTTCACTTACTGCACGAGGAATGGAAGTGGTCCCTTCATGTTTTATTGTTGTGCTGTTTCTGTTTGCTTTTTTGTCTGTACATTGTTTGTCATTATGCTTATGACGTATATATATGTTTTTTTTTATTCTTTAAATTGCAGATGTCTGAGGAGGAATACTACATCAATTTGCATGTTGGGGGTAAATTTGTTCGTGATCCTTATGTTAGGTATTTAGGTGGTGAGATTGTGAGGCTTAGAGAGGATCCAGATACGATATCGTATTTTGAGTTGTGTAAAATAGTTAAAGGTTAGAGTTTAATACAATGCAACTAATTTATTTCCATGTACCTGGCAGTAGCACTTTGTAGGATAGCCTTAGGGTTTTATGGAATGGCAGTAGCACTATTGACATGATAAACTACTGGGTTAAGCATAAAGAGATAAACTTATATGTAGAACATGAGATTGACACTATTGTTTTTGTTGATGGTGAAACAATATTAGCTATAGCATGTTTGGAATTTTATGCTGATGGTAATAAAGGTGGTAAGGGTTCGGGTGACGGTGTTGAGGGTTTGGGAGGTGGTGAGGGTAAGGGTTTAGATGATGGTAATAAGGCTAGTGAGGGTTTGGAAGGTGGTGAGAGTTCGGGTAAGGGTGTTGAGGGTGAGAGAGGTGGTGAGGGTTTAGGTAAGGATATTGCTAGTGAAGGTGTTGAGGGTGTTGAGGGTGAGGGAGGTGGTGAGGGTTTGGGTAAGGGTGGTGTTAGTAAAGGTGTTAAGGGTGTTGAGGGTGAGGGAGGTGATGAGGGTTCGGGTAAGGGTGTTGTTAGTAAAGGTGTTAAGGGTGAAGGAGGTGGTGAGGGTTTGGGTAAGGGTGCTGTTAGTGAAGGTGTTGAGGGTGTTGAAGGTCAGGGTGAGGTTGATGTTGCTGTTAGTAATGGAGGTGGTAGTGGTGATGAAGAGGAGGAGCTTCGAGATGATATTTACTTATCAGATGGTGATGATGATGAGCTTTAAGAAGCTAGGCAAAAGGTGAGGGAAGTGGAGGGAAAAACCAGTGGGAAAGGTAAAGAAAAAGTGCTTGATGAGATTGAAAGTGAAAGCACTAGAGAGCAGTTTGAGGCTCAGGTCCCTGAAGATGGAAATAAGACTGAATATTTTGATAGTGATGATCACGGGAGCATACTTGGGTCAGAAGATGATGATGATGACAATACTCATGTTTGTAGAAGAAGAAGTAGGTTCCCCACATACAATCCAAAGTTAACCACTCCACACTTCTGTATTGGGATTTTGTTTAAAGATGGTCAGCAATTCAAGTCCGTAATTCGTAAGTACTCAATGTGTTATAGAAGGGAAATTAAGATAATCAAGAATGAACCAAATAGGGTTAGAGCTAAGTGTATTGCATAAAAAAAGTGCAATGGGGAATTTTTGCTAGTTACAGTAAAATGGCCAGATGCATGCAGGTGAAAAGTTTTCATGATGAGCACGACTATTGTGTTAGTTTTAGAAACAAAATGATTAATGTGAAAGTTATTGTCGAACATTTTGAATCTACTATAGGGGACAACCCAAAAATTGAAGCTAAGGGAGATACAAAGAACGGTAGCTTAAGAAATGCATGTCAATGCTAATATGACAAGGTGTAGAAGGGACAAGAAAATGGTGAAGGATAAGTTGGCAGGGAACTTCATAAATGAATTTGCTATGTTGTGGGATTATGCTGATGAGTTGAGAGTAAAGAATCCTGGAAGTTCTATAAAGATGGCAGTGAATAGAGTCACACCTAAATCTCCAGCACATTTCAAGAGATTTTATATCTGTTTTGAAGCATTGAAAATAGGTTAGAAATAAAGGTGCAAATCTATACTAGGTTTGGATGGTTGCTTTTCAAAAGGTCCATTTAAAGGTGAGCTATTGGCTGCTGTTGGGAGAGATGGAAACAATCAGAAGTACCCAATTGCCTGGGCAATTGTTGAGGGGGAATGCACTGATTCTTAGGCATGGTTTCTTAGTTTATTGACAGCAGACTTAGGAATGGAAGATGGTTTTAGGTATACCATTATCAGTGACCAATAAAAGGTAAAATTTTTATTTTGCATTTATTTATTACTAATATTGTTAATTTAAATTATGGCAGCTACTTATACTCCTCTATGTTTTATAGGAATCCTTAGACTTTCTAGCTAAATATGCAAGAGGAATTTCTATTCTTAACTTTGTTTTTAAAATATATTGTTGTTTTTCTTTTTTGGGTGTGTTTTTTGTGTGGCTGTAAGACAAATGGTAATCATAGTTCATAGATGCCTTTGATATGGGAAAGCATTGATAACTTCTACTTTTGTATTTAGATTGATAATTGAGTTTGCTCTTGTTTAAATTGTTTGTTCTCTTGATCTCTGACTGTTGTCTTGTTGGTTTTGTTCCTTTTAAATATTTTTCCTTGTTATAAAAAAAGAAAAAGAAATATGACCTTTAATGGACATGTGCATGTTGGTGATGTGTTTGTTTGCATGTTTGTATTCATAGCTCTGTTACTGTGTCATCATACTCATGTTGCAAATGGCATTTAGTCAACATAATCAATTATCAGTGTCTTACTTGTTGTAAAATAATCAGTATAATGTTGTGGGGGTTACAATGCTACTGCTGTTCAGCACTTGATTATGAGAGAAATGCTGCAATCTAAGAGCATATAATCAGTAAGGTTACTTGATATTTTCTAATATTCTTTACTTGCCTCTAAAGTTATATATATATAAACTCATGATGAATTTTGACTTAATTCCAAAATTTTTACCTTTTAAATCTTTTCATGCCTCATACTGAAAACAATATACATGTGAAAAGGTAAGTGTTCAATATTTTTTGGTTGTTGGGATTTAATTATCATGTGATTAGGGTTTAATGTTTAGTGCAAGGAGTGAAGGCCATTTAATGTTTCTCAGTTTTTTGTTTAGTTGTGTAATATTTTTGAACTAAAATTCTAGTGTTCTATTCACAACAACTAGCTTCCTTGGAATTTTGGTTAGGTATTTTTGTATTACAGTATAGTAATTAAATTAGAATGAGAGATTAGTTGACAATTTGATAAGCGTATGAGATTTTTCTTAATTTAAAATTGACAGTAGACTTACTTATGTTTTTTAATTTAAATTGCAGGGTCTCGAAATAGCCATTAATGACGTTTTGCCTAGAGTAGAACACATAAATTGTGCAAGGCATGTCTTCTCAAACTGGTCTGGTAGGAAGAAAGCAAAGACATTCAAATTTGCTTTTTGGAAAGTTGTGAAGTCTACAACAGAGAAGGAGTGGGAACAAAACAAAGAAGGCTTGTATAAGCTTGATGAAACTGTTGCAAAGGAGTTGTTCTCTAAGAATTCGAAAGCTTGGACCAAGGCCTTCCAAGGGTTACACTCAATGTCAGATATTGTAGACAACAACCTCTGTGAAGCATTTAACTCCAGCATCGTGGAGCCTAGATTTAAGAGCATAATAACCATGTTGGAGGAAATTAGAGTTAATATGATGACTAGAATAGTGCTTAAGAGGAAGCAATGTAGTTCATGGAATTACAATTATGGTCCACTAATAAAGAAGAATTTTGATGAGAGCAAGAAGGAAGGTGTTGATTGGAAGATGATCTAGAATGGGAAAAATGGGTGTGAAGTTAAGAAAGGTAGAAAATAGTACATAGTAAATATAGAGCATAAAAACTGCAGTTGTCGAAGATGGCAATTATCTGGGATCCCTTGTCCTTATGCCTGTTGTGCTATATGGCATCTTGAAAAGATCCTAATGACTACTTGCATAGGTATTGCCAGAAGGACACATATTTGAAAGCATATTCATATGCTTTGCAACCCATAAATGGGTCACATGAATGGGCAAAATCTGGTATTGAGCTCGTGGTTCCACCAATTGAGAAAACAATGCTTGGTAGGCCAAAAAAGAATAGAAGAAAGGCAAAAAATGATCCAAAAAAAGTGAAGCCTAGACACCTCAGTAGGGCTGGTCTAATTATGAGATGCAAGAAATGTGGTGGTGAGGGTCACAACAAAAGATCATGCAAACAAGATCCTAACACAACGGGAACACAGGTATATTGTAAACACTTTCTCATTGTCAATTCCAAATCATAATAATCTAATTTCGGTTTTGATTTTTTGTGTCTTAGTCTGGCACGAGTATGAGAACTACAATCCAAAAAAGAACAACAGAACACCATAATGCATTTAGCCTAACACAACTAGATCATAGGTATATTGTAAACACTTTCTCATTGTCAATTCTAAATTATAATAATCTAATTTCGATTTTGATTTTTTTGTGTCTTAGTTTGGTATGAGTAAGAGAACTACAACCCAAAAAAAGAATGACAGATTACCACCATGCATTGAGCCTAACACAACTAGATCACAGGTATATCGTAAACACTTTCTCATTGTCAATTCCAAATTATTTAAATCTAATTTGGGTTCTGATTGTTGTTATCAGTCGGGTATGAGTATGAGAACTAAAAGCCAAAAAAGGATGACATTTCAAGAACCTATCAGCGCACAAGAATCATTGCAACAAAGAAGCTGAAGAAATGATTTGAGATCGTTTCGAAATTTTTTTGTTAGTTTTTTGAAATGGTTAGTACACATCTTACAACTATAGGATAATTTTGTTAATTGAAATAGTTGAAGATGACCATTGATGCAATGGAGTTGTTTTTTGATGTTTGCATGTAAATATCTTATTGCAAATTGTTGAAATTGTTGAAATGGTTGAAATGATAACTTTTTTATTGCTAAATGTTGTAATGGTTGAAATGGTGTATTTGGTTTGTGGATGATTTCTTTGTATACTACTAGTTATATCTTTCTATTCTCAATGTATAGGTGAATTTGATAGCAAACTACTGCACAATTAGTATTATGTTTTACTATTTTTAATTTTTGAAGACTTACCAAAAGTGGGTATTCTAAAAGATTATGTTACTAGTTGGTTTTTGGTTGAAATTGTTGTAATTTTTTATTGATTTTTTATGGTTGAAATTGTTTGCAAGTTTCTATGCTCAACTGAAAGTTAAGCAAAGTGTATCATTTTATTATGTTTTTATACATTTCTAGCTCTTCATCAATTTCTAATGCAGTAGAGCTGTAAGGGTAAACCATCAACAAACAGTAGAATTTCAAGGAAAAAATGTTTATGCTCAAGCACAAGCTCTAGTGGCATTTATGACAGTCTAAAGGCCTTGTATGTGGTAAGGTTCAGACAAATTGGCAATACACTGTTAATTCTTATGTTCTGTCATTGTCAAATCCTCTAGTTGTTCTTACTAATTACCAGTTGCCAATGAAGACAACAAGTTTTCTATTGGCACCATTGTTATGGAGCAAAATGCAAGTAATTCAATTTTAGAGAGGCTTAAATCGTTGCTAATTTCGAAGATATCTAAATTACATTGATAGAGTATTTTTTATACAAATCATCCACAAGCCTAAAATATTATTGCTTAAAGCTACCAAAGCCTAAAAAACATAAAAATTGTTTGCAATCCCCGAACATTTAGTACATAAAAATGGGTCAAATTATAAAATTCATAAATAATGTGACAAGTATGATAAGCAATATACTGCAAATAAACATTTTCTTATAAAACTCTTTCTCATTCTTGAGTGATTTACATTTTTTCTTCAACCTCTTAATCTTTGTGTTTAATTCTATGTGATCCATCTCTTTTGTTTAGTTGTCCCTTGCCCACATTTTGCACATTGCCACTCTCATACATCTTAACATTATTGCTTCCACTGCCAATCTCAAACATCTTACCACTTTCACACTTCATTATTTCCTTCCTAAGTCTCGTATTCTCTTTTGCAAATTTTCTTTCCCTACAACGTAACTCATGTATTAGTTTATTCGCCCTATTACATAACTTATAATCATACCACTTAAAAAATCCGCATCTACCAACCTATATTTCACACAAAAAAGTCGAGTCTTTATTATATAAGCTATATAATCTACATTCCACAACTGAGTTCATATACAGTTAATACTCTCGGTAAAACAACAACATCGATTAAACAAAACAACAACATTGATTAAACATTATTAAACAATCGAAATAAGCTTCTTTAAAACTTTTTGATCTACCAGTGGAGAAGAACAACTTCTTTTGTGTGGTTTGGTGATCAAAATAAGCTTCTCTTTCTAGTTTGCTTTTTTTCTTATTTGGCTATCGAGAAAAAAAACTGTTCTTTTTTTCTTGTTTTCGTTTTTGGGTCTTTTGGTTTTAGTGAAGGAGAAGTAGAGGAAATAAAAAAAAAACAACAATATCGATTAAACAAAACAACAACATCGATTAAACATGATTAAACAATCAAGATAAATAAAAAACATCTATTCAGCTGATCGATTACCCAAAAAAAAAACATCCCCAATTTCTTATGAACCTTAAAATAAATAAGCTAAATATATGCTTACCCAAAAATTTGAACAACCATAATACCTTCTACTTGGGTTTAAATCGCTCCACAATGTTTCTCTCGGAGCTAACTTGTTACAAAAACATCTTATTTTCTCTTCATCATAAATGAACTCCCCTCGTGATGATGAAACCAACTTCGAATAAGCTAACTTCTCCATTGATGACTTCAAATTAGTTTTTTCAAACAATATTTTCGAAGAAGATAGAAACCCATTAAATTTCAAGCTTCAATTTCTAAAGAATTTGCATGGAGAAGGAGAAAATGGAGAAGGAGAGAGTTTGGGATTTAAGGTTCTTTAAGGGGAGTTGTTAATTTTGTTTACTTTTGTTGCCTGTGTGTTTTAAACCAATTTTTATTTTTATTTTGTTTTTTAATTTAATTTATTTTTTAACTTTAAATTTTTTTACTAACATGGCATATTTTTGTTTTATATGCCACGTCAGCAGATGCTTACGTAGACTATCCCAGCTGAAAAAAATTGCCACGTCAACGTCGTTAGCCTCTTAACGGCCACGTCAGGAAGACCGTTAAAAAATGAGCAATTTGACAAAAAAAAGAAAGGTTATGTATGAAAGTGACCCAAAAAAACGATAAGGGTCAAAGTGACAAAACCACCAAATGTTAAGGGCTAATTTTGTTATTATGCCAATTTAATTAAATCATTTTCCAAGTATTTTGACAAGGTAAAAACATAAAACTAGTTTTAAGTTGTTCATTAGACTCATATCACAAGTTGTTAGGAATAAATTTGATTAAGCAACGAACAAGTAAAATAACAAAGAAATTGAAAAGATTGAACACAAATATTTTACATAGAAAAACTCCTTTAAACAGGATAAAAACCACAGGAAAGGATAATTTCACTATAACAGAAAAACAAAGAGTACAAAGATGGAGATAAAGCTAAACCTTGAAACCCAAAATAAGAACCCTCAAAACGTAAACACAAAATTCTATGAAAGTTTGTAAAAACTAATACCTAAATGTGTAATAAGTTATCTTTCTATGGTGGAAAAATGGCCTATTTATAAGCTAAATTCATAGGTCAAATAATATTAAAATAACCTAAACTAATCAAATTTTAAGTAGGAAACTAAAAACAGTTTAATTGAAAAAAGGCCAAAAAAATATGAGGCATAACTCTACAAATCTCCACCTTGACTCGTAATTCCACATTGCCTTCTTTGCCAAAGCTTGCCATGGGCTTATCTCGAACTATACAAGATATTAATTGAGTCAAAGTTTTGCATAGAAGTTGTAAGACTTCTAGTCTTCAACTTGTGTACTACCAAATCAAAATTAACTCAGGTTTGATTTCCATGAACATAATGCCCTATCTTTTCAAAACCTGCATCCAAAAGAGAATCTCTCTTATACGAAATGTTCATACATTTTTCCCTCCTATGACCAAGTTGTCTCTACTTCAAACGAGTCAACTTCAACTTCTTAACAGACGAGGTATGTCCCATTTCATCAATCATCGTTGATCCTTCCAGAAGATAAATATTTTCAATCTTTTTACCTTTCATCAAAACGAGAGCCCCACTGGATACCTTAATGTTGTTGGACCCGATGTTAATTCTACAAACCTTCGAGTCCAAAAACCCCAACAATGTCAGATTTTTCTTTAAGTCAGACACATGTCTGACATCTAATAATGTCCTAATTGTCCTATCATGCACCTTGATCTGAACACTACCAATATTGGTTACCTTTCTAGGTGAACAATTCTCCATGCACACAACTCCACCTTCAACTAAACTGTATTTGGAGAACTAGTCCCTATTAGGACATATGTAAAAAGAACATCTCGAATCCAAGATCCACTCAGATGTAAGCTCGAAGCTTTCACTTTTTGACACCAACAAGAAATCATCACCCTTGTCATCAGCCAAATTAGCACTAGCTAAATCTTCCTCGTTGCTTTAAACAGTCCTTTTATTTCATAGTTTGTAACAATATACCTTGACGTGATCTAACTTATAATAGCGACATCTCTTATCTTGTATCCTTGATGCTACGAAAATCGAGGCTTACCTATTTGACTTGTTATCCGAATCAAACTCATTGTCGAGTTTTTATTTACTCAACAGATGATCCTTCCCATCCTCGAATGAGAGATTATCTCTGCCATAAATCAACGTCTCGTTGAAAGACTTGTGTGAATGGGGTGAAGACCATAATAATAGCATAGTCTGATCTTCATCGTCAATCTGAACCTCAATAATTTTTAAATCATTCAAAAGAGTAATAAATTGACTGATGTGACCTCTAAGCTGCTCACTTTAATCCATGTGGAACATGTATAGACGTTGTTTCAACATTAATTGGTTAGCTAGAGACTTTGTCACGTAGAGAGGTTCTAACCTTTTCCATAAGGTGAATGTCGTTTTCTCCATTAAAACTTTCTACATTACATTTTTTGTTAGATTTAATTGAATAATGCATAAAGCTTTTTTATCTAACCTATCCCATTCTGATTTATCCATGTTTGTAGACTTCTTCCTTGTAAGGACCTTCTCAAGATCGCTCTAAAGCAGAAGAGTCGTCACTTGAACTTGTCATAGATTGAAAATTATGATGTCATCGAACTTATCACTATCAAACCTTATTGCTACCATCTTTGAATGGGTTGATTGCGAAAATCAAACTAGCTTTGATACCAATTAATTGGGGATAAACCCGATTAAGCAACAAACAAGTAAAGTAACATGAAAAATGAAAAGATCGAACAAATATGTTACGTGGAAAAACCCCTCCGAAGGGGATAAAATACGAGGGGCAATGATAATTTCACTATAACGACAAAAACAAAGAGTACAAATATAGAGATAAAACTAAACCTCGAAACTCAAAATAATATAAAAAAAAAATTATCTGAAAGCTTGTAAAATCTAATTCCTAAATGTGTAATGGGTTATTTTTTTAGGATGGAAAAATGACCTATTTATATGCTAAATTCGTAGTTCAAATAATATTAAAATAATTTACACTAATAGAGTTTAAGTCGAAAACTAAAACAAAAGTTTAACTGGGAGAAGAAAAGCTTAAAAATGTGAGGCATAACTCCACACAAGTTAATAAAATATTAAAGAGTAAGGGTTTTCCACAAAATCAAATCTATTTTTTTTTGTCTTAAAACATATTTCAAATCATTTTTAAGGTTCTTTTATAAACTATAACACTTAAATCTCATTTGGATTGTTTTAATGCTTGAAAACATAGTTATGTAAAATAAATAAAGGCATGTAAAAGACTTGTAGATGAACCACATGTTGGTGTTTTCGAGAGTACTAGCTTCATGCTACACATTATGGGTCCGGTATAGACTTTATGAGTCAAGTGTGGAGTGATGGAGATCCGTGTTTGAAATGAGTATTTTTAATATGTATTTTTTTCCTTACAAGTTGCCAATGTATCATTATGGTATGATCTTGATGATGCTACGTGATCAATGTGTCTAACATGCTTTTTCTAACTCTTGTGTTTATGGATTATTGTAGCACCTTGAATATTCACTGAGCTTGGTTAAGCTCACTGTGATTTTTTTTAGAGAGGCATAATTGGAGTGGAGTGGTGAAGTGAGCAAGTTAGTGATCCAAAGGCAAAGGCACCTCAGTTGTGTATGTAAGAAGGTTTAGTTCATAAAGGATGGAAATATCGGTGCAAATTTGAAGGACTAGGTTTTACTTTTGTTTTGAAATTGTTATTGGACTTTTTATTGATTGTTTTAAGGACTTTTATATCTGTTTGTGTGTGTTTATACTGCTTGAAATATGTTTGAAGAATGCAGTAGTTGTGGATAGGTTGATAAACCGTCGAATGTATTAAGGTAGTTTGCATGGGGGTTTGCAAAAAGGGTTCGCATAAGAGAGTTCACATAAGGGTTCCTGATAGGGTTCACACTTAATCATGAGTTTGCATAATACATAGGTTCACATTACACATAGGGTTCGCATAGCACATAGGGTTTGCACATCATAAGGCTTGCACACATATAGGCTCGAACACAATATTGGCTTGCTTACATACAGGCTTGCACATAATATAGGCTCGTATAAAAGGCTCGCTCAATATAAGGGTTCGCACAATGTAAAGGTTCGAACACAAAATTTGATAGGTTTTGCAGACACCATTTGATAAGATTCACATACAATAATGTGTGTTCTCTATAGGTGAGTCTACCATAAGGGTTTGCCAAGCATAAGGTTCACTAGAAGAGGGTGATCGTAGTTTAAGTGCTCACAGGGTAGGTTACGAGCTAGGTGCTCGCCAAGTGGACTACGATCTGCTAAAAAATTCCTGTATGTGTTCTCCTTAAGGTGGGGTCGCATGTACATATGTTTGATTTTCTTGTGTTGTTTTGGTTTTTGTTTTAGTTATGTGATTAGAAAAACATGTCTTAGAATTTTCGGGACTTAATTTCATTCCTTAAATTTTAGTATGGTAGCTTCAAATTCTTAAAATGGTTTTTCTGGATATTTTCAAAAAATTATGATTTAGTCCTTAAACATCGTTTTGGAGTTAAATGAGTTTTAAATATTATTTTGAACTAAATTTTCCACAAATGATTTAAAATAAAATGCCTAGGACACTTGTTGGTCCAAATTTATGATTTATGTATTTAACGTGTACAATGTGTAAAATGATTATTTTACCCCTGATCCTTTTTCGTTGAGCTATTATGAAAGAAGCGTGTTTTAGGATTGGTTATTTAAAAATTACTTGTTTAAAAATTATTTTAAACTGGTGTGATAGATGGTTTTTGGTATGTTGGTTGACTAGTAAGGAGAGTCACGTAAGTGGCAAAAATGACGTTCCAAATTCGGGTTGGTCTGTTCCGACTGGGTTTGGGGCACCACATTCCGATTAATATACTTTGTATTATCGTCCTCAAAATGGATTTTTCACCCAAAGAAACATGGAAGTAAATGTTTCTTATTGGTTGTCTAATGTTTAATTAATATTAAGCGGTATAACGTGGTCGGATCGTAATAGGGAAAGACAGCTTGTACTAGTAGACGAACCAAAATATGCCCTTAGTCTAATCGGAATGAGCAAACCGATTGAAAGACTCATATTTCATTTATCAAGTCTAATTGGGGAGATGCCTTGTCTTAGCCATTGGAGCGGATGACTCCCAGAAGAAAGAGATGGAGATGCGATTGACTGGACTAACAGTAAATCGGACAAAAACCATGCAAAATAGATCTGGATCCATTTATGGATTTATCACTTGTGACATTCATAGTGTGACATACCTAAATCCTAAATGGATGGTAGACTAGTATGCATGACTCGTACACTTTGATGTAAGTAAAAGCCTAAGTTCGAATAGATAACAAATTGAAAGCTGGTGCATTGGGTGTATGACTTTTGTGATATGTAGTGTCATCCAAAATAGTGTAATTCATAGCTCGAGACATGGGTAAATATTATCCTTTCATTGACATTATATGGTTGACGAAAAGTAAACATGGTCATGGGTCGTTTGTCACGAGATAAAACGTGATCATATTGGGAGAACAGATATTATCCCAAAGAGATTAAGGATATCCTATAAGGGTAACACACTTATAACAAGGTAGTTGCTTTTCGTAATGGTATGTCGTTAGGGATAGCTTAGTCACAATACTATAATGAATGACTTCGTGACTAAATGAGTTTATAATTAATTGGCGAAAAGTTGAAACTTAATTATAAATCATTTGAGCCTCAATTATATATGTCCAATCGATCCCTCCGCTAGCTCGTTGAAACCAGAAATTACTTGCGTGTTTGATTAGAAATGAACATAATGAATAGAAAAAGAGAAATGAGAAAAGTTCAGGAATGATTATGGTTTTCTCCAAAATGAAGAAATAGAATCATTTGGAAATTAATATAGGTTTCAAAAAAATGAAAATGGTTCATTTACAATTCTATATGGATTACTTAAAAAAGAGTGGAAGAAAGATTTTATGTTTTGAGCTATTTTGAAACACAAAAATGAAAATAAACCATTCAGTCATAGTGAACGTGTTGAGTAGTGGAATATTGAACGAATTTTCTTGAAATTTTTTTAGGGGGCAAATTGTCAAAATTTTACTAGGGATAAAATTGAGATGAGAAAATTATTTAATATGTATGTATTGAAGTTTATTTTGGAAAATAGAATAATAGAATTGGGTTGGATCAAATTACAAAGTACTTGGTCAAAAAGTCCAAGAAGTACTTTAATGTGACTCAATGTGAGAGAGGACCAAAATCCCTCATGGACATGAAGGGGGCGTTAACCATAGTAGGAATACTAAGGTGTGCCGTCCATCCTAGTCTTATTCTAAGTAGTATGTTGTTTTTATATTTCAAATAAACCACTACAACTCAACAAGGGTTTTATTTTCTCTTCCGATAAATAGATGGCACCGATAAAGCTATGAAGATAACTTAGAGAGATTGTTATTTTTGCCAAAAAATAGAGAGAATTTATTCTCAACTATCAAATATTTTTTTTCTAGAATAACAAGTCTATTATTTCTATTAGGAAGAGATAATTTTCGTTTTCACCCTAAAAAGGGAAAAACTTTTTCTAGTTTTGTGTTTCGATTCAATTGGTCTGACCTAACACTCGAAGTAGTTCATGGTACGTGAATAACGAAAAAGATCATTTGGTTGAAATTCTAAAAACATCAAGGAACCACTTATTCAAAAACACATGTAACCCCCTTTACACGACCCAAAAGATATGGCCAGATCTAGAAGGTCACTGTTGTAACTTCACCCTCAAGTATCCATTTAAAACATTAATATTATATATATAATTTGTAAATAAATAACAGTAAAATAATTCATTTTCCAATATTGTAAAGAATCTTAAAAGTTTATAAAATACAAACGTAATAGTGTTTATTAACATAATCTGGATCAAATTTATCATGTATCCAAAAGATCAAAATCCCAAGTTTGAATGTTTATCACAAACCCAAATATTTGATAACAAAATAGTTTGAATGATGACATAGAAGTATAGAATTGTGAGATCCTCTGAGCATAAAGTCACCTATGTCCAAGGATATTTGTAAGAGGAACTAAGGGGGAGTAAGCTAAAGAGCCCAGTGTATCTCTGTAGTGCAGACAATTACAACACAGTATCACAGTAATTTTCTCAAAGCATTTAAAGAAGAACACAACATGTCATAACTAAAATGCAACAAAATCACATAAACAATCCAATGCACCTAATCGCTTGTACCCCAGCGCTGTGGAGAAGGTTCCCTAGAACCCTTCCTCACCAATCGTTGTATGGTATAGTATCATCTGTTTGAAGGGGTGATAATCACGTCTTCCACCGAACAAACCCAACCCATGAACACATAGTAGTATGATATCACATTTATCTCAATCTCAACATAGTCTCATGATATTACATCAAGGTACACAGTTCATTAATTATGATAATCAAATATTCACAGTCTGATAGTATGCATAGAACATCAACATGCCATAACACAACACAAAATAAACTCACACAGATAGCACAACACAGATTACTATTACACAAGCTGTGGAACATCGTTACACAATAAATATGTACACATCTCAAACGGGCAAAAAATCTAAAGTAGTGGAGGATGCCTCCTATGCTCAGATCTAGCTCCAAGTCTAGTTGAATTAGAACTTACGGGAGTAAACTATTCATTAAAAATCTATCACTATGCCACAAACTAAACACAAAACTAATCTGAATAATAAATACTCATGTGCAGGTCCCAAAGCTCGTGCAGGGGCAGTTTGCACAGGTGGAGGAAGAGGTAACTCGTCGGCCTCAGAGTCATGATCACCTACACACAAAATATTTCAAGTCAAATCCCATATTCAACTTCTTAATAGTTACTATGTACAATAAATTGAAATTAGTAAAACGGGGCTTTCGGGTTCAAATTTGATGAAACTGGCTGCAAATTTGAAATTAGGACTTTGAAAAATGTTAAGTCAAAACTATTCGAAAAAGTCAACGGTTAACGATCAATAGTCCGGGTTGGATCAACATAGTTCAGATCGAGTTCAGGTCAACAGCTCGGATTCAGTCGGGTCAACGGTTCGAGTCACATTTTGAGTTTCGGTTCATGAATCTGATCGGGTTACAAGTCTCAGTTCGGGTCAGGTTTAAGGCCTCTCCATTGGGCTCACAAGATTGGGCCCTCGATTTGGGCCATATCTGATGGCCTAATTTACACACTTGATGTAGTAATAAATTAAGGTTTACAAACCCTCCTGACGATGCCGACACTCAAACCTCGTTGAGACGGCGTGAGTTCATCGGCGATAGAACAAAAAGGGATAAAAAGAGAGATCCCATCACTTTCAAACATCGAAGACGGTCGAAACGTGAGGAAGCAAACTACGGAGAGGTGGGGAGGGTAAGAATTGAATGGCTCTCACATCATTCTCATGAACGGTCGACGATGAGGGGTGTTTGAGGGGCGAGGTTAGCTAGCGAGATGACGGGGAACACAATGGTGATGATGGTGTGATGCACGGACGATGGGGCACGATCCACATAGCTTGATTAGGAAAGAGAGAAAAAGACGGATGTAATCAGTTGAGGGAAAAAGAAAGGAAGATGAAGGGTTTGAATCAAAAGAAAAAGGGGGTTGAAAACCAAATGAAAAAGGTAAATTACACGTAAGGGCTCTAATAACTGAGGGTTTTCAATTTAACCCTAAATTTCATCGAAATCTTAATTTATTTCTTAAGAAAAAATTAAGGTTTCAACAAAAATTCCCAAATTCTAGGGTTTTAATTGATGAAAATTTTTTATTATTACAACTCTCCCTCCCTTAAAAGTAATTTTGACCTTGAAATTTACTTGGACCAAATAGATGCATTGGGCCTTGATGACGACTTTGGTCTCCTACGTAGTGTCCTCATAACTTCGGTTACGCCATAAGACCTTGACCATCTTCATAGATTTTCTCCTAAGAACCTTCTCATCCAGAGCAAGAATCTCAATCGATTCCTCTTCAAAACTTAAATCGGGACGAACCTTAATCTCCTCAACAGGAACAATATGAGACGGGTCAGATTGATAACGTCACAACATAGAAAAATGGAAGACATCATGAATACGCTCAAGCTCTAGTGGTAACTCAAGCTGATAGGTAACTGGTCCTACTCGACGACGAATCCAATAAGGACCAATAAAATGAGGGTTCAGCTTGCTTTTGCAAAAAAATTTGAGCACCTTCCTCCACGAAGATACCTTCAAGAAAACCTGATGACCCACATTGAACTTAATCTCTCGATGCTTTAGATCAGCATAAGACTTTTATCTGTCAAAAGCAATCTTAAGCTTCTCTTGAATCAATCTGACAATCTCTATAGACTCTGGAGTAATATCGAGTCCCAATAATTTATACTCAGTTCAACCAATAGGAGTGCGGAACTTGCGCCCATATAGAGCCTCACATGGTGCCATCTGAATACTGGCTTTATTACTATTATTGTACACAAAATCTGTAAGTGGTAGAAAGTCCTCCCAACTGCCTCGATAATCAATCACACAACCCCTCAACATATCCTTCAGAAACTGAATCTACAGATGGTAAGCAGTACTGAAGTTCAATTGAGTACCAAGAGCATGGTGCAGAGGCTTCTAGAATCTCGATGTGAACCTCGAATCCCAAACATAAATAATAGATATTGGCACCCCGTGAAGACTAACTATCTTATAAATGTAAAGTCGAGCTAACTTATTTAAAAGATAGTTAGCCTGAATAAGAATGAAGTGTGCGGACTTGGTGAGTCGATCAACAATCACCCAAACTGAGTCCTTTTTGAACAGTGTCAAAGGGAGACCACTAACAAAATCTATAGTCACGAAGTAACCCAGATGGACACTGACATCCCTTCTTCACCTTTTGACAAGTCAAACATTTCAACACGAATCCAACAACATCTCTCTTGAGACCCTTCCACCTGTATCTCTCTCGAAAATTCTTATGCATATTACCCCCACTAGGATGCATAGAATAATGACTGTCATGGGCCTTACAAAGAATAGTCTGCTCAACTCAAAATCCCTCAGAATATAGTACCTTCCTTGGAAACACAGAATACCATCCCGATCGATAGAGAAATCCCTGTAGGTGCATTCTTTAACTTCTCTCATTCGGTACATCAAGTACATGTCATTAGACTGCTCAGGTGTAATCTTAGAAATCAAAGTGGGAATAACTCAGAGCTTAGCTAAGAGACTACCATCCTCAAACAAGCTCATTCGTGTAAATAAAGCTCTTAGATCGATAATAGAATTACAACTTAAGGCGTCAGCAATCACATTAGCTTTGCCTGGGTGATACTCAATCTCACAATTATAATCCTTGAGAAGTTCCAATCAGTGACGTTACCTCAGATTAAGCTCCTTCTAGCTGAGCAGATATTTTAGACTCTTATGATTTGTATAGATATAACACTTCTCTCCGTAGAGATAGCGTCTCCAGATTTTGAGAGCAAAGATCACCGCAGCAAGCTCAAGATCATGAGTAGGGTAGTTGCACTCATGCATTTTCAACTGTCGAGATGCATAAACCACTAGTTTCTCATCCTACATAAGCACACATCCCAATCTTATGTGAGAAGCATCACTATAAATAGTATAGGCCTTACCAAGCTCAAGTTAGATCAGAACCGGTGCTTGAGTCAACATAGTCTTCAATTCCTCGAAGCTAGATTGTTGGGCCTCAGTCTAGACAAATGAGACATTCTTCCATAGAAGTTTAGTCAATGGAGCTGTAATGATCGAGAAACCCTCCACAAACCTCCAATAATAGCCAGCTAAACTCAAGAAATTTTGGATCTCAAAAACTTTCTTAGGTTGCTTCTTGCTCATGATAGCCTCGATCTTTTTGGAATCAACCCGAATACCGTCAGCAAAAATTATGTGACCTAAAAACCGAACCTCTACAAGCCAAAACTCACACTTACTGAATTTAACATACAGTTGTTTCTCTCTTAGAGTCTGCAAAACAATTCTCAGATGTTCATCATGATTTGCTTCAGACTTAGAATAAATCAGGATATCATCAATAAATACCACAACAAACTGATCCAAGTAGGGTTGAAACACCCTATTCATCATGTCCATAAATGTGATCGGAGCGTTAGTTAATTCGAAAGGCATTCCTAGAAACTCGTAATGGCCATAACATGTCTAAAAAGCTGTCTTAAACACATCAGAATCCTTAACCTTAAGTTGGTAATTACTAGATCTCAGGTCTATCTTAGAAAACACGATAGTTCCTCAGAATTGATTGAAGAGAACATCAATACAAGGCAAGGGATATTTGTTCTTTATTGTCAGCTTATTAAGCTTCTGATAATCAATATACTGCCGAAGTGTCTCATCCTTCTTCTTCACAAATAGAACTGGAGCTTACCAATGTGAAACACTAGGTCGAATGAAACTCTTATCCAATAACTCTTACAGTTAAATCTTTAACTCCTTGAGCTCTTTGAGTGCCATCTTGTAAGGTGCCAAATACATGGGAGTTGTACCCAGATTGGCCTCAATGCCAAACTCAACCTTATCATGCTTTGGCAATACACCAAGTAACTCTTCCGAGAAAACATCCAGGAAGTCTCTCACAACTCAAACTTCTTAATCCCAGAATCTAACTGTTTCGAATCAAGAATATAGGCAAGATAGGTTATGGACCCCTTTTTAATCATCTTTTCGGCTTTGAAGGTTGAAATTACATTGGATAGATATCCTCTGTGTTCCCCAATAAAGGCCACCTCTAGATCATCAAAAGTTTTCAAGATTGCCCTTTACGTTCACCTAGAATTAGATTAAACTCACTGAATGCTATTTCCATCAAATTAGCTAGAAAGACTTCCCCTTGAATCTCAAGAGGACAATTATAATACACTCTGCTAACATCCACCAAATTTTCTACTAGACTCTGAACAGTAACTACAACCTTAATATCCTTTACAGGAATCTGAAGTCACCTAAATACCGCACTCACCATAAAGGAGTGCGTAAAACCATTATCAAGTAAGACAAAATATGAAATAAAATGAATAAAGAATGTACCAGCTATAACATATGGCTCATCACGATCCTCATGCATCCTAATTGAGTAAACTAATCTCGACTATCTCACCTCATATCTAGCTGCACCTCCACTCTGAACTGGTTTACCTCTACTAGTAGAACTCAAAGCAGTAGGTTTACCCTGTCTTCTACCTCCAGCAAGGGTCTGAACCGATGCCTGAGACTGACTCTTGACCAAAGAAGCTGTAGGAGGATGTGGACAATCCTTACAGAAATGCTCATTTGAGCCACATCTGAAACATGCATCGGTCTTCCTTTTACACTCTCCACTGTGCCTCTTATTACAATAAAAACATATATGCAAAGAACGAGGACCAATCAAACCACCCACACTACCAGCAAGAGCGGTCGAAATGCAGGTCTCACTCTCGGATAACTCTGCTAATCAATCTCCTCTCTAGGCCTCTTGGCGGAATGACTAATAGAACTAGACTAAACTATTGTGCTTGATTACTTCCTGCCTCGCTCCCTATCTTGAGCCCTCTGGTCTTTCTTAAGAGCCTCTAACCTCAAAGTTATCCTAGCTCGACTAACCAAGTCACTGAACACCGTATCCTGATGCATAGCAACTCCTTCCTGAATGTGAAAACTCTTTTGAAACCACCCACACTTTTATTTATCAGTAGTAACCAACCTAGAAGCATATCTTACGAACCTTAGAAACTCTATCTTATAATCATTTACTGACATGTTATGCCTCAAATTCATAAAATTATCATGACATTTCGCAAGAAACTCCTCTCCCACATAGCGGTCCTAGAATGTCTCTCAGAAATACTTGCACGTGATATGACTAGCTGGAACAGACTTCTGTATTGACTCTTACAAATTATGTGCTTCACAATGTGACTGACTCCGAATGTACTCCCATTCAGTATAGGTTTTAAGTTTCCGTAACCATACGAGTCATGTTGTAAACATAATGTGTTTACAATGGAACACTTTATAGTATTCCGAGCATCGTGCCCAAAAGAGGCATAAGGCAATAGTAAATTAAATCCTTACAAGGAATAGAATTATGAGTAATCACTTTAGGGGTTATAGTACGAAATAAAATAAAAGGTGTGGTTGCAAAAAGCATAAAAAAATAGAAATAAAAAGTAAAGAGTTGAGATGGAAAATCGATAAATGACTTTGGGGATCTTAGGTTGCTTTAGAATGAATTCTTCAATTATTGGGTTTTGGGAATTTTCATTCAATCAACTAGTCATTACCCTAGTTGGATCTCTCGATCTTCCGTTAGCATAGGAAGTCGACAGAGACTACTTATCGCTAGACGTCACAGTCTAAACCGGTTTGGGGAAAAGGTTTTCATGGATGGGCAATACTAATTTTGGGTTCATTTTCACCTAATTGACGTTCTAGGGTTGTCAGGCCTAGTGTTTGTTTGAAGTTCTTCCTTTCCAAAGCAATTGATTCGAAATGAAAAGTCCCTGTTAAACAACAATTAAATAATCATACTTCTACTCCCTAATTCCCCAAAGTGAAAGTAGTTCCTCATGATTTCCTTAATCATAATTGAAACAATGATATATAAAAACAAATAATTGAATAACTCAAATGAAAAAGAAACTTCAATTGTATTGGCAATCTATCGGGAAAAATTTCTCGAACATTTATACGAGTTTTACAATATCGTTTCTGAATGAAAATACAAAATAAAACTAAAGGCCAAGTAAATGGTGTCTCTAAACCTAGTGCTAAAAGCCCTATTTATAGCCTTGGTTGGTTGTTTTCATCAATCCTAGGTCAGCTATCATCTTTCATGTTTAAGTTACATTGTAAAGATTGAAACACCCTTCATTCGATGCAGAGTTGCGTTCAGGGGTCGATGTCGTGACATACCAATCCTGTGTTGCGATGAAGCAAGCAGTTTCCTTCATCTTCACTACTGGTCCATTTGTTGCGACATAGAGCTCCTGTATCGTGACAAAGTGATCAGTTTCACTTTTGCTCAGCTGCTAATGGTCTCTTGCGTAGTCACGATGTAGGTTAGCTAATTTTTTGGCCTCATTTGGCCTTAAAGGCAATAAAATATCCTTTTAGCACAATTTATTCAAAAGATAAAGACTAAGTTAAAATTTATAAAAACACAAGAAAAAATACTTGATTTCAAGCTCTTCAAGTGTGAAAACTAGTTTATTTCAACAGATTACCACACAATAGTGAAACGATGGCCCTCAACTTTGGATTGGCAGGATAGTTTATTTCAACAAACAATCTTTGTAAGTCCTTCAACCAATACTTAGCAACAAACGGATCTGTACTAGTTTTACCCTAAAAAAATCCCAACAATAAGAAAATAAGTGGATATAGGCTGCCTTGGACCCTCTAACTATTCCCCAACTAAACCACGGAGCAAACGCAAGAACTCTCAGTTCACAGTAACATTATCCAGCTCAACTATCTTATAGTCCCTCATATCATACAAGTCATCACCGTAAGTCTGCTTAGCAGGTGGGTCTCCACCTCCAATATTCTAGCCCTCAGTGCCGATAAGTAGCTTGTCCTCCTCAGTATTAGGAAACTCATTCAGATTTTCATTTGGTTCAACAAGAGGTGTAGGATCGCAAACAGCCCTAGAAGTAGGACCTCGACCGTGACCAGTCATGAGTCTAGAACTCCTACGAGGTGACATAATAAGACTATCTAAAAAAATCAATAATCACTAAAGTAAGATTTGGTACTAAAGTCTTGGATTAAATCTCAACTTAGAATTTCAGAATAAGAAGATAAATTATAAAATAATAGGTATATTACAAATTCATGTTTACCCCAAAACTTTTCAAATGCATGCAATACTTTTCAAGACTTTTTAAATTAACTGTTGTGAGCCTCATAGTCCAAGGGTTAAATCAGCTTTGAAATCACTAAATGTAACCCGCTTTACCCAACCTAGAAGATATGGCCGGATCCAAAAGATCACTGTTGTAACTTCACCCTCAAGTAACCATTTAAAACATTTGTATATATATAATTTGTAAATAAATAACGGTAAAACAATTCATTTTCCAATATTGTAAAGAATCTCAAACGTTTATAAAATACAAACGTAATAGTGTTTATTAACATAATCTGGATCAAATCTAGGAATGCAAGCAAAAAGTGTATCCAAAATATCAAAATCCCAAATTTGAATGTATATCACAAACCCAAATATTTGATAACAAAATAGTCTGAATGATGAAATAGAAGTATAAAATCGTGAGATCCTTTGAGTACCAAGTCGCCTATGTCTAAGGATATCTTTAAGAAGAACTAATGGGGAGTGAGCTAAAAAGCCCAGTGTGTCTCTATAGTGTAGGCAATCACAACACAGTATCACAATAATTTTCTCAAAGCATTTAAAGAAGCACACAACATGTCACAACTCAATTGCAGTAAAATCACATACACAATGCAATGCACTCAATCACCTGTACACCAGCAGAGTGGAGAAGGTTTCCAGAACCCCTCCTCACCAATCGTCACCAATCAATGTGTGGTATAGTATCAGCCATTTGAAAGGGTGATAATCGCGTCTTCCACCGTACAAACCCAACCCATGAACACACAATAGTATGATATCACAATTATCTCAATCTCAACACAGTCTCATGATATTAAATCAGGGTACACAATTCATTAATTATGATAATCAAATATTCATAGTTTGATAGTATGCATGGAACATCAACCTGCCAAAACTCAGCACAAAATAAAATCACACAGATAACATAACACAGAAGACTATCACACAAGGTGTGGAACACCATCACACAACAAATATGTAGCACAGGAGGAAACACACCTCAAGCGGACAGAAGCTCTAACATCGTAGAGGACGCCTCCCATGCTCAAATTTAATTCTAGGTCTAGTTTAATTAGAACCTACTAGAATAAACTCTTCATTAACAATCTATCATTATGTCACAAACTAAACACAGCACTAATATGAATAATAAATATTCATGTTCAACTCTCGAAGCTTGTCCAGGGGAGTATGCATAAGTGTAGGAAGAGGTAACTCGTCGGCCTCAGAGTTGTGATCACTGACACACAGAATATCTCAAGTCAAATGTCATATTCAACTTCTTAATAGTTATTAAGTACAATAAATTGTAATTAGTAATAAAGGGCTTTTGGGTTTGAATTTAATGAAATAGGCTACAAATTCAAAATCAAGACGTCGAAAAATGTCAAGTCAAAGTTATTCGAAAAAGTCAACGATCAACGGTTTGAGCCGAGTTTGGGCAACTCGACTCGGGTCGGGTTTAGATTTGGGTCAAGTTAACGGTTCAAGTCAAGTTCATGTCATAATTCGAGTTGAGGTTCACGAATCGAGTTAGGTCTAAGGCCTCTCCATTAGGCTAACGAGATTGGGCCCTCGATTTGGGCCATATTAGATGGCCCAATTTTCACACTTGATGTAACAGTAAATTAAGGTTTACAAACCCTCTTAACGGTGCCGAAACTCGAACCTCATCGAGATGGCACAAGTTCGTCAATGACAAAACAAAAGGGACAAAAAGAAAGATCAAATCACTTACTAACGTCGAAGATGATTGAAACATGATGAAGCAAGCGGCAGAGAGACGGCGAGGGCAAGAACCGAATAGCTCTCATGCCGTTCTCACGAACGGTTGATGGCGAGGGGTGTTTGAGGGGTGGGGTTTGCTAGAGAGGTGACGGGGAACTCAATGGTGGCGACGGTGTGACGCACGGACAATAGAGCTTGATCGAAAAAAAGAGAAAAAGAGGGGTGCAATCGGTTGAGGGAAAAAGAAAGGAAAAAAAAGGAATATGAAAGGTTTGGATCAAAAGAAAAAGCGGGTTAAAAACCAAATAAAAAGTGTAAATTACACATAAGGGCTCTAATAACTAAGGGTTTTTAATTTATCCCCTAAATTTCACCAAAATCCTAATTTAGTCCGTAAGTTAAAAGTAGGGTTTCAACAAGAAATTCCTAAATTCTAGGGTTTTTAGTTTAGGTAAGATTTGGGTTGTTACAACTCATGTACTATTTTTGTCTAAGGTTTATTACTATAAAATCACCAACTGGGTCGATTTTCAATATTATAATTTCTGCTGTGCAAGAAAACAATTTTCAAATCAATTTTTTCCAATAGACTCCATCATCTATCCCAGCCTCTAATCCTCCATTTTACAATATTTCTCTCTCTCAATTTTCTTCCTCGCTTTAGTATTAAGTTGCCAATAAAAATTTCAGTTTTAGGTATTCTTGAGTCATTGATGATGCAATATTGCTCCTAGATGCACTGGGTTCATATATCTTGTTGAGATTGAACCATTACCGCAAAAAACTATCTTGCGGAAGTCAAGTTTTGGGGTGATTTTTCTTTACACGATCACGGATGGAAGTCTGCGTTGAGGTCTCATTCGATGTTTGTTATAAGGTCATAAATCAGTGTTTAAATGGGGAGTCAGTTGACGATCATTATGTGAGCACAAGCATAAACTTTTCAGATCCCCGAGATGTTACCTTATCAATACCATATAGAAGTTTGAGGGCATAACCATAGGGAAAAACTGTAGTGCTTCCCGTTATAATCGATGTAATTTTTTTTCTTCACTTCCACCCATTCAATATCTTTAACCTTCCTTCTTATCCGAAGGTCGGCACCATCGTGGATGCAGGAAGACTCTCAAATGGATAATGGCTGTTGCAGTGTAGTAAAGGTGAGGCTCCTTTCGGGGTGACAAAGGTTGTCGTTATTAAACAACCCAATAATAACTACAAATGCTAAAGCCCTCTTGTCCACATCGATGTAAGCCTTCTGATAAGAATGAAAGGTTAAAGATATTTACTTCCTGGAAATATAGAAAAAAAATTACGTTGATTACAGCGGAAAGCCCTTCGTTTTTTCCTTATGATTATGATCTCAATCTTATGTATAGTATATACAAGGCATCATTTGTAGGTATCCAAAAAGCTTGAACTCATGACCGCATAACGACCATCAACTGGCCCTCGGTTATACTCGAACCCATGACCGCATCACGGTTGTTAATTGGGACCTCCACTTAGACTTCGACCTGTGATCGCATCAAACACTGTCACCCTGAATCTTGACTTCCATAGGATGGATTTCTAAGGTAATGGTCCTATCCCAACATGGAATATGAAATGTATGTGCTCTGAGATGCATTATCGCATCCTCAACTCCTCAAATCTACCTATAAACTTTCACGATTTCACTCCTAAAAACCTAAACCCTAATTCCTAAAAAAACCTTAACCCTAACCTTAACAAAATTTAAAAAAACTGAGAGAGTATGTGAAAGCACGCCTAATTGGAGATGCTTTTACACACACTCTAAAAAATGGGTCTATTTCCCCAATTTAAAAAAAACAACCTAAAAGACAAATTAAAAAATGGCATATAAAGAAAAATTAGTATTTTTATATAACAGACAAGTGAGGTGAACAATTACAATAACTACTTCATGTTCACTATCCAAAATAAAAATTTTGTTGCACCACATCAAAATTTTTTTTAAATTGGACTAGTGATCAAACTGGTCATGTCACTGGTTTGTCGGTTTGATCGATTCCAATCCAATTAAAAATGATTAAAAATTAAAAAAAATGATTCAATCGTCCTGCTCAATCGATTTTTTATCTGGTTCAATCAGTCTGTACCGATTCCCAAATAAATCGAGTCAAAATCTCTCTTTAAATCAATATCCCAATTAATTTACAATCCAACTAATTCGATTCCAATCTCGTTCAAGTAATATTATACCCTTCACTTTTCGACTTTTTAAAAGAATACTCTCAATTCAAAGAGGACTGGTTGAAAATTAGTTTGGGCATTTATTTCCATCCCATATCACTTTCTTTTGGACATCTATACTTGTGACATTACGACATGGGAGTTCAATTGAATTGAAATGCATCATTTTAGTAGAGAGAGAATCAATGAAAATTTTATTCTCTAACATGTCGCCATAAAACATGTATAAATATCAAACATCTATCAATGTCTAAATAACATAAAATTAAGTACAACCCTATCAATGTCGAAAATTTTGCATTTCATTCCACGGAAGCACTTAACCAGACCCTGACGGAGTTCCGACGGAGCCATAACTCATACATTGTCATATAAAATGCATCAAAATCCAAGGGCGGATCATTCCACTGGAAATGTTTACGAACCTTCATTGTATTACTTTGTAATAACGAGTACTCTTCTATGCTAATCCTTTGAAGTATGTTCTTCAAAACTGGGATATCATAATAATGAACCATTACCAAGAAGCTTTCCCAATTCATTATGTCTGCGAATGGAATATCGTAGTGATTCGCCAAAATCACCGGAACGCACCTGTAATATATTGCGTTGATCACACGAGCTGCATTCACCTCTAACCCTTTCACATGAGGCAGAACTTTGTGTCCAGCAGTTGCTCGGAAGTGGGTGTTCAGAGACGCCCAAAGTGGGCGAAAATGGCAGTGTCATTTCCCCATACTTTAAGAAGAGCTACTCGTGCTGGTGAGTTGATTGTCCCAGCGAAAAAGGCCAGCGTCTTTCTGCAATTTTGATCATTAGCAAGCATATAATACTGGAGAGATGGATAAACAAGTTATTCAATGAAACTTGTATGAAAAGAAACTTTTCATTGAATCAAAGTTTGGAGGGTCTCCCTGTCGAGGCAAAATTTACGGCATCGAAGCATCCTTGTGAAGAACATAGCCAGCAACAAAATACGATGAAGAATAAACAACTTGAATCACATTGAATTTGGCTTCAAACACTTGATCCAAAGTGAAATGCCCAATGGGATGGCATGCAACATAGAAATGATCAGCTCCATCAGTTCAATTCCAGTAAGGATACTTTTAACTAATGTTGTAGATGTAATGCTTAATGAACTACTGCATCCTTTCTGGACAATCCTGGGGTCACTTCTCATTTTCAATATGGAGAATGGCATAAAGAAAAGGTGTGCTTTGTTTGGGTTGTTTGTGATGAAATGGCTTTTGGAGAGAAGCTTTTTGAAGTATAGGTCGCTGGCATAATGGCCCTTGGGATAGTAATCCACTGACAATAAATCTAATACTTCATAAATTTTGACTAAAATGATAAACTTTCCATATAAACTCCACTTACCATATAAGCCAAAAAGGTTTCCCACAGACATAGGAGCAGATCTGGAGGAAAAGAGCCATTGATCAGTTGCATTTTCAAGTGAGAATGGAATCATTTGCTGGATTAAAGAAGATATGGGTGAAGATTCCTAGTAAAGATTGTTTTCATTGTTGGTGAAAACTTTTGATGTTGTACCAAAATTGTATAGAAAAATAAGAACAGCAGTAGAAATGGCTAAACTTAATGAAGAAAGAGCCCCCAAAAGAAGTTTAGAAATGATTCTGGGATATTTGGTAGTAAAAGGATGAAGACCTCGCCATGAAAGCAATGAGAAGCTTAAACAATGGAGATTCAAATTACAATCATTACATATATAAATCTCCGTCCATCAAATGCTGTCAAGATCATGAAAATCAGTGGACGGAATGCGCATTAAATTTTTATTCAGAATTTCCAATGAAAATTTTTCATTTAACATGTTTATGGTCAATAGTTTGCACAAATAGAAACCAACTAACCCACTTGCAAAGACCTTAGAAACATGCTTTTTTAAATATAGAATGTCTTTGTTGATGATAGCTTTCACCATGTTTGAAAAGAAATTACTCATAATCTTGAGGTGGTTCAAGCTTTGACGGATTCGAATTTGGAAGATCCAGAGATGACTCTGTTTAGAAGGACTCAACGTATTATGTAGGTTGAAGGACAATAAAAGCTCAGCTACACGTCGAGAGAACAAAACTTGATTATGAATCGACTAGTTAAACTTTGCCTAAATTGGAAAATAAGTCTACAATAAAATAAGTCTTTTATAAGTCTTTTAAAACTCAATAAGTGGCTCTATTGGAAAAGAGGATGTTGTTCATTCTAGGGGTCTCGGGTTCGAGCTCCTATGTTGCAAGGTGTGTGTGCGTTTTCAAAGGGTTAAGAAATTATGAACAGATACTACCATGTAATCACACCAGTATATTAAAAAAAATATTAGAACCTATACAAAATAAAAGCAAAGAGAATGATGCTTATATGCATTTAATATAATTTATCTTTTCTTTTCACCAAAAAAACAAATTGAGGATATTAAAAATCGAATTTCTATTTTACTTTGGATGAGAGGTTTGGTTTCGGCTCAATGTATTTATTTCAATTTTTGGTTGATTTTACTTTTTACATTAATATCTTTTCAAAACTTTAGAAAAACGACTAACCCAACAAAACTTAAATGGATGAGTTGACCCAATGGACTTCAACACCAAGTAGGTCCACCAATTCATCAACCAATGATGTAATGTTAAAGTATTTTGAATGTGAGTAAGATTGTAAATTTTTTTGCCTTTATGTGTGTGAGTGAGTAAGTGTTTTTGCGTTTGGTTTTGTAAACTGTAATGGTATATTTTATTTTGGTTTTGTAATGACTTTGTACCAAGAATATAGAGGTTTCATTATTGAGTGAAATGAGAAAGCACTGTAAATGAGATTTGGGTGTGACAATTATTTTAAACTATCATACATCACTGTCTCCATGGATGTGATTCGAGTGATCGATTTATTATTTTTATTGCATCCATGGATGTGATTCGGGTGTCTCTATTCGGGTGTGATAATTATTTTAAACTATCATACATCACTGTCTCCATGGATGTGATTTGGGTGATCGACTTGTTATTTTTATTACATCCATGGATGTGGTTCGGGTGTCTCTGTTTCTTTTTATTCACATTGCTTTATTGAAGACCCTTATTTCCTGTATGATTTTAAACTATCATACATCATTGTCTCCTCTCTCGATGTTCCTCAACAGGTCACTTTTCAATGCTTCCTCTTTACTCCTGTTCTTTCTTTTGAGTTCTATTGCTGCTTTACCCCGCTTAAGCTTAATTTTTTATGCTTTCCGCAATGGAAGGTGTTTTAATTACGTTTAGTGTAACTTCTGCTTTATTACGTATAGTAAAGGACTGGGATTCATAATCAATATTTTCAATCATATCATAGGGTCCAAATCGATTCTTTATGGGTCATCTAATGCATGCTTGTACTTATTTGTTTTTAAATCTACCACTCTTTGATTAACTTTGTAAGGCATCAGTTTCATTCCTTGTTGGTTTTCAATTGTTAAAGCATATGATTTGCACAAAGGAGTTGTCTCTGTATTTACAAGTAACTAATATTATGCAGCATTCATATTTGATGTTCTTAGTGGTGGCTTTTTATTTCTTAGCTTCATTGAATCAAATGTTCGGTTTAGAAACTCAATTAGTATTCCTACATTTTTAAATAATTGCAACTGGGGTGGTAAGTTTGGATTTGAGGCAGCTTTATTGATAATTATGACATTCTTTTCAATTTTCTTTAGAAGCCTTGTACTAATAATCTGTCAAATTCAACCAAAGCAGAGGCCATGATATGAAAATGGCGGCTGGTAAAGGTTCACTTTACCTTATGTTTCATTCTTTAACTTGTAGGTTATAGTAGTTAATGGGGAATTGCATCCATGTGATAATTATTCTAATTAATTAACTTATATCATTATCTTTTTATTAACTTTTTTTATGTCTTTACAACCATAGGCAATCAAAATTAACCAACAAGACCAGGGAGCTAGTACTACGATAGCTGCTCAAAAATCATCTTGCTATGGGAATTTAACAATCTACATTGCGGATAAGATCTGAAGGGTACATTTTCTTCTCTACGGTGCCATTTTGATCCTGGGAAAACTAATTTATTATAACTATTTTGTTTATATTCTCTTGCATATCATTATTTTACAGTTGCTATTGTTTGGTGTGAAATGTTATTAGATATTTTGTAATATTAATTATATTAGATTATTTGTTTAAATAACGTGCTTGAAGTCAAATAATTGTACATTAAGGAAAAAATAATTGTAAATTAAATTTTATTGACTGCATTTTGTTTAAGTTTGTTTGAAGTTTAATTCCAGCAACTTGTTAGAATTGACTCTTAGTATTTGTGTGGAACATATCTATGAGTATAAAACTTTGATGGAATTATGGCCCTTAACCATTTTGTAATTTTAATTGGTTATATTTAATAGTTTAGATGAATGACTCAATGTCATCATAAAAGTCTCAAAGAAAAAAACCATTACAAGAAGCTACACCTACTTCTCCTACTAAAGTTGTACACACAACAAAGAAGGGGCAAAGTGCAATTATTGCGATGCAAGTTACAATGGAACTCGGGGCTTTTACCACTGATGGTATTACAAATAACATATATTTTGTCCCTAAATTTGGGTATTAATTGTCTCTTTTGTATATTTTTTGCATGCATCATAAGCATTTCATACTTAGTTTTTATATTTTCTAACACATTGCTAGTTGGTTTAAATTCTTGTTATTTTTACCTCTTTTTGTACTAATTTCGCCGCAATCAGTCGATATATTACGCCTTAGAATTGTTAGCGCAGGAATCAGCCCAGGAGCGCAATTATGGAAAAAGAATGCAGCCACAAGTATAGCTTGAAATTGCGACCACCGATGTCGATGCAATGAGTTTGAACCTCAAATAAGTAGACTCAAGCTGAATTAACATCTTGAAGCACCAATGCAAGAATATCACAGTTGTCACTACAATTATGATTTCAGATTACGCATTGCAGTGCAGCCACAATCTGTAGATTTATGAAGAACACACCAGATCTGCGTGATTGCACAGCTGGAATTTAACTAACTTTGACAGCTGTCATTAGATTTGGATCTGAGAAGAGATGAGGTCCACCATTCTTGAAGCTAGAAAGCATTCAGAGTTATGGCCATAGGTTGGTCCAAAAATGCGATAAATTGTCGGCACAATTTATTAATTGTGCCAACATTCTGCAACAGTCCAGTAAACAAATTAGATCTGCATAGCTGCCAATAACAAACTTTTACAGTTGTACAAAGTTATTGGATCCGAGAATGGAGAAAATCTGTAATTTCTTGAGCTTATAAATAGATGAAAGAAGAAGGAGATAAATATCAAGGAGTGAATAATTTAAATCCAAAAATCTCTCAAATTTTCAAGCAAGTTACCATGGAAGCTTGACGTCGGAGGAGGGTGAGCTGATGGAGCAAGTGTGCAGCAACTTCTGACGAGGAGTGCTTGGTGCTGGGCAAGAGGGACAATTAGGGAGTAGACCTAGTAAGTCTAGAGATAGTAAGCTTCGTTGTACTCGTTAATTCTTCTTAAACAATGATGGATTCTGATGATATTAAATGAATACGAGAGTATTTTTTTAATGTTATATCATTTTGATTATTACTTTACATTGTTTATTAGTTTATTCTTGGATTTAACCGCTGTAAACACAAATGTGAAATTGTAGTACACCGACATCAAGAGATGCAGTGACAGGTTAGATTAACAAGTGGGTTAGGCGAGAGCTGCTTGGGACTGGGATAGACTCCAGTTACTTGTTCTTGGATACACATCATTGCTTGCACCGAGAGGTGGAGTAGTGTATTTGAGTCAGGATTAAGTAGGAGCTATTGTGAGTAAGAACTCAAAGTGACTTCATTACAGTGACATTCCATCTATATTTTACCTTGCCGGCCCATCAAGCATTGCTACTTAGCGAAGTCAGTGATCCACTCCAATTCTTCACACTTGATCACACCTTACTTTTATGCATTTAAATTCTCAAAACTTCAACAAAACTTTGATATACTTTCAGTTTCTCTGACAATAAACTTCTATAATTGCGTTTACATTCCTAATTATTTTAGTGTGTAAAATTAACGTATTGCACTGACATTAGTACTTGCATTACATTTAATTTCAGTATTGATTGCTCAGACATTTAGACATCAAGAACCCATTCCTCGTGAGATCAATGTCCGATAGATTTATCTATCAACTATACTTGCATTGACGTGTGTATGCTTGCACAATCGTTGTGTTGTAAAAACACCGATCAAGTTTTGCCACTGTTGTCGGGGAATGAAATTTGTTTGATGTTTATTTTTGTCATTTCATTTATTCTTTATTATCTAAATTTTATTGGTCACTAACTTGTTTCCTTTTTTGTTGTTTACTTTTACATTTTTCTTTTAGCGAAATATGGCAAGGAACAAGGTAATAGAACCTCAAGATGTTAGATGAGTGATGCTATAGAAATGGAACTCGATGCCATAAACTCCGAGGTATCTCCTTTGACTAATATGAGTAATTCAATGCAGAATGCTACAACAATTGCAGAATGAAAATTTGCTACGATAATTTGTAATTATTGTGGGGGAAACCATAAGTTTGAACAATACCCATCAAATCCAGCAAATATGTACCACATGGGGAATTTCTATCGAAATGAAAATTCATATTCCAACACTTACACGTCAAAGTGGGAGTAACATCAAAATTTTTGTTGGAACAATCGAGACCCTGGAAATATAGACAATGATGTTAGATCCGAGTGGACATTGTTCAATTATGATCAACTTTGTCAAGGCAAAATATCTAGCAAGACGAAGAATCAAAGTTTTCATCAATTGAAAATTTGCTGCGACAATATATTTCCAAGACTGAATCTGTGCTTAGAATCAAGCTGAATCCATACGAGCTCTAGAATATCAATTTGGCCAGATTGTGGGCGCAATGGATTTGCGACCACAAGAAACTTTGTCAGTTGATATTGAGAATTCGATATCACAAGGGCAAGAGCATGACGAGGAAATCATTCCCAAAAGTGAAACTCAACTCCGTGAAGTTGCTAGAGATGCTACAGCAAAAGAAGATAATTCAAATCACAACAATGGAAAGATGTGAGTGCAATCTAAAAAGCAAACTATAGCTAAAGAGGTTAAACAAAATATTGCAGCGACAAAATCAAATCACTTTGTCACCATAACTGCTACAGTAAAACAGCCTTAGAAACTTGAAGACATATTGTCAAAGAAGAGAAGATTGGGAGATGTCGAAGCAATCACACTTATTGAATGGTGCACTGTCATGACAATTAAATTGCTCTAAGAATTTCATGATCCCAAGAGCTCCTCAACACCTTACTCCATTGGTGATCGGTATATTGGAAAGGCATTATGTGATTTCAATGAAAGCATAATTTTGATGCCTATATTCGTAATTAAGAAGTTATGAAATTAGGAAAAATGCAAGAAAGAGTGGAGACTTTTCTAGGATGGTGTGATGAATAAAAGAGTACGAAGCACTTGAGGAATAAGTAAGCACCATTGTCGACGCATTAGGATTTCTTTTACCTTTTCACTTTTACTCGTTACCTTTTCAATTTTATGCTAGAATAAAAAATCATCTTTTTGTCGATGCATCACAAGCACAACTTGTCGGCGCATTATATAATGACCCAGCAAAGCTTTTTCAGTAAGAGTCGTCAATTGATTTTTTTTGTCTCATCCATTGGATCAAGCAAAAAGGTTATAAACCCTTCTCTGCTGACTTGATGCTTCCCACTCACAATCGTCATTGCTGTTTCATTCATCCTCTCAGTATTCTTAAAGTTTTTCTGTAGTTGTCTTTTTACCTTCTACACATAGCACTACGGCGACATTAGACTGCATGTGCCTCCTGCATTCAATCCTAAAAAGTCACCACATCGGTGTCGGCATAATCATCCACGACTAGATTGTTAAGGAAGCATCTAAGCAGACAGGTATACTGCCTTTTCCATTTTTAATCATGTTGCTATGCAAACAACGGGGTATTACGTCTAGAGATAGTAAGGAAGTACTAGAAAACAAGAGTCCTATCAACGATATCTCTATAGAAAGAATGACTTGAGGCCAAGAGACACCGTTAGTGAAAGAAGCACCTAAGAAGAAGGAGAAGGGAAAGAAGAAGGACAAATAGGAGAATGCGCCCATAAACCCTTAGTTGGGGAAGAGGTCGACTACAATGGAACTAACCATTGATCATATCGACATGCGCCAGATTCGTATTGTCAGCGCACAACGATATCGACGCAATGAATTTGAACCTCAAATAAGTAGACTCAAGTTGAATTCACATCTGGAAGAACCAACGCAGGAATATAACAATTGTCGCCGTAATTACGATTTCAGATTGTACATTACAGTGCAATGACAATCTGTAGATTTATGAAGAACACACCAGATCTGCGTGAGTGCGCAACTGGAATTTAACTAACTTTGACAACTGTCATTAGATCTAGATCTGAGAAGAGATGAGGTCTACCATTCTTGAAGCTAGAAAGCATTCAGAGTTGCGGCCACAAGTTGGTTCAGAAATGCGGTAAATTGTTAGCGTAATTTATTAATTACGCAGACATTCTGCAACAGTCCAGTAAACAAATCAGATCTACATAGCTATCAATAACAAACTTTTATAGTTGTACAAAGTTGTTGGATCTGAGAATGGAGAAAATCTACAATTTCTTGAGCTTATAAATATAGGAAAGAAGAAGGAGATAAATATCAAGGAGTGAAGAATTTAAATCCAAAAATCTCTCAAATCTTCAAGCAAGCTACCATGGAAGCTTGACTTCAGAGGAGGGTGAGCTGATGGAGCAAGTGCGCAGCAACTTCTAACGAGGAGTGCTTGGTTCAGAGCAAGAGGAACAATTAGGGAGTAGGCATAGTAAGTCTAGAGATAGTAAGCTTCGTTGTACTCGTTAATTCTTCTTAAACGATGATGGATTCTGATGATGTTAAATGAATATGTGAGTATCTTTTAATGTTATATCATTTTGATTCTTACTTTACATTACTTATCCATTTATTCTTGGATTTAACCGCTCTAAACACAAAAGTGAAATTACAGTACACCGACATCAAGAGATGTGGTGACAGGTAAGATTAACAAGTGGGTTAGGCGGGAGCTACTCGGGACTAGGATAGACTCCAGTTTCTTGTTCTTGGATACACATCATTGCTCGTACCAAGAGGTGGAGTAGTGTATTTGAGTCGGGATTAAGTAGGGAGCTATTATGGGTAAGAACTCAAAAGGACTTCATTGTAGTGACATTCTATCTATATTTTACCTTGTCGGTGCATCCAGCATTGCTACTTAGCGAAGTCAGTGATCCACTCCAATTCTTCACACTTGATCATACCTTACTTTTATGCATTTAAATTCTCAACACTTTAACAAAACTTTGATTTACTTTCAGTTGCTCTAACAATTAACTTTTATAATTGCATTTACATTCTTGATTGCGTAATTAACGTATTGCACTGAGATTAGTACTCACATTACATTTAATTTCATTATTGATTGCTTCAACATTTAGATATCAATAACCCATTCCTCGTGGGATCGATATCCGGTAGATTTATCTATCAACTATACTTGCATCGACGTATGTACACTTGCACAATTGTTGTGTCGTAAAAACACCGATCAACCACCTATCTAAATAACCATTTGAAGACTTGCTCAAGAAAACCCGGAGGTAATACCTCTAATCTTAAGCAAGTAGATCTTACATTTACAAAATCTAGCCAAGAAATTGTAGATTTCAACTTGGGTGTTTAATCAAGATAATATTGTAAATGCTTTGATTCATATTATTATTATGGATGAATTGCCTTTTAAATTTGTGGAAGGGGAGGGTTTTAACTTCTTTATTTCTATATCATGTCCAAGGTTTCATCTTCCATCTCGTTGGACAATTGGAGAAGGTTGTCTTGATTTGTTTAATTCAATGAAGAATAGATTAAAACATTCTTTTCAAAAGAGACAAGTAGAATTTGCTTGACGATAGACACTTGGACTTCATTATAAAGGATATCCTACATGGTTCGAATAGATCATTGGATAGATGATGAATGGAGGTTGCAAAAGAGAATTATAAACTTTTGCCTAATTTCTGCTCATAGAGGTGAGAGCATTAGTTAAGCCCTTGAGAAATGTCTTAGGGATTAGGGGATTGAGAAGGTCTTTGCTATTACTATTGATAATGCATCTTCTAACAATGTAGTTGTTGATTATTTGAGAAATAAATTGGTTCATCAAAAGCTTGTGTTGCAAATGGTAAATATATACATATGAGATCTGTGACACACATAATTAATCTCATTATTCAAGAAGGGGTTAAGGATGTTTCTATATCTGTGGATCGAGTAAGGGGAGTTGTGAGATATAGTAGAGTGTCCCCATCAAGGTTTTCTAAACTAAACTGTCGGGTAGAAGAAGAAATGGTAGGTATTAAGGCTCATTTATGTCTAGATGTGCCTACTAGATGAAATTCAACTTATATGATGTTAAATATGGCTTAAAAATATAAATTGTGTTTGAAGCTTATGTCCATGATGATCATAACTTTTTTCTAGACCTTAGTGTTGGATATGGGGTCCCCACATGTGATGATTGGGAAAATCTTCGAAGAGTTATGAAAGTGCTTAAGCCTTTTCATAAACTTACATTGAATGTGTCTGGATCATTGCATGTCACCTCTAATTCTTTTTTTGAAGTAGTCACAAATGTGCTTTGTCTTCTCGATGGGTAGAAACATTTTGGGTATTTAGACGTAATATCTATGGCTTCAAAAATGAATGACAAGTACAAGAAGTACTAGGGTGATTCAAAAGTGATGAACTTGCTTAGTTGTCTAGCAATTATCTTTGACCCACAACGCAAAATGAATTTTCTTGCATTTCGAGTCAACTTGCTTTTTCCTACTATTACGTATGACATTATAAGGATGGTCAATAAAGAATAGCATTGTTTGTTTGATGAATATTCTGCAGTTGTTAAGGGAAACCATCACATGAAAGTTGAAGTTTATTATAATTTTTCTACTAGAGTTCCAAGTTCAAGTGAAAATAAAATAGATCAAGTAAAACCGAAGATAGGCTTAGTCACGAAACAATATATGAAGAAAGAGCAACGTGTTGGCTTCGAAAGTAAATTTTAGTTTGATAGATATTTGGGAGAAGATTATGAAAATAATTTAGATTCATTTAATTTTTTATTGTGGTGAAAAGTTAATAGTCCAAGATTCTCAATTGTTGTGTAAATGGCTCTAGATGTGTTATCCGTGGTTTCAGCGCGAGTGCATGTGTTGTAGATAATTTGGAAATGAATGTAGAGTTCCAAAAATGAAAATTTGCAGTCCTATACAAGATTACTTAAAAAATTATGGAAGAATGAGTTTATGTTATTAGACTATTTTAAAGCCTGAAAATGAAAATAAATCATTTGGTCATAGTGAACTTGTTGAGTTGTGACATATTTAACGAATTCTCTCTAAATTTTACCAAGAATAAAATCGTCAAAATTTGACTGGGAGTAAAATCATCAAAATTTTACCAAGTAAAATTGGGATGATAAAATTATTTAATATGTAAATATTAAAGTTTATTTTGGGAAATAAAAAACTAAATCGGGTTGCATCATATTATAGAGTAATACTGGGTCAAAAATACCTAGGAAGTACTCGTAACTAGACTCGATGTGACCGAGGCCCAAAATCCCTCATATAACATGAAGGAGGCGGCAACCCTAATAAAAATAAAATGGTGAGTCATTCACCCCTATCCTAATCTAAATAAGATGTTGTTTTTCTATTTAAAATAAACATCAACAACTCTAAAAAGGTTCTACTTCTCTTCTTATAAATAGATGGCACCAATAGAGCTATTAACAGAACTTTTAAGAGATTGTTACTCTATTGAAAAAAAGAGAGAATTTATTCTCTACTTTTAAATATATTTTTCAGAATAACAATTCTACCGGTTTCTATTAAAGATGATAGAATTTTTGTTTTCACCCAAAAAGAAAAGATATTTTTTTTAGTTCTGTGTTTTGATTCAATTGGTTCAAACCCAAACTCGAAGCATTTCATGGTACGAGAATAGTGGAGAAGATTGTTTGGTTGAAAGCTATAAAACATCAAGGATCCATTAATCTAAAATGGATATATGAATTCAGCTAATGTTTATTGCTATAAATATCACAAAACGAATCAGTTTTCAAAATTTTAATTTTCTACCATGCAAGAAAACCATTTTCAAACCAGATTTTTTCCAACAGGAATATCTTCCTTCGTAAAGAAATAACAACTCCAAGGTTAGACCATAAGGTAGTTTCCATAGACCATCCAAGGCCCCTCTGTTAGAGCCTTAAGTTAGTCCTAGCTCGTAGCAAATTTAATGAGATAGTAGTCATTGTCGATATCAATCACTTGGAACAACCCAACCAATTTCCAAAACACCTGTATTTTGTTAAGGAGATCTCTATATCCAAGCTATTGTGTTAGAAACATGTTAGTGAAAAAACAGTAATATAAAATATTTATTTAAATCACATGATTGAACAAAAAATATAAATAAATATATATAAAATTTGAAAACATAAATTGAAAATAAACATTATTGAAATTTTGTACTCATAGGTAGTTGAGGCCTGTTTTCACAGTTTGCTTAAGACAGATTTGGTCACTCCTTTAGTGCCGAAGAAAAGTTGGTCAACTGTCTCTCAAGATACAATAACAAAATGAGCACGACAGTAGCACAGCTGTAGTGATAAACAAACTATAACGTTGCCTTATTCTATCACTGAAAACACACTGAAAATATTTGCAGTAAAAATTTTCGAAATTTCATGTATGAAAATTGAGAGAAAAATTAGTGTCTTCTTTTTTTTCTCTTGCAGATTATTTTGATTTAAATAGAATATTCAAAATGAAAGAACTTTCGTAAATTTTGATTAATGGAGCCATTAATGTTCATGAATTAAGGAGACATCAAATCAAAATTGATGTCTGAATTAAAAGAGTCATTAAATCAATTTAATATTTTTCCTTGTAATTTCAAAACAGAATTTAAAAAGATAAGCTTTATTGAGGAAAAATAAAATTATGTATTAGGCTAAAATATCCACATGCCGAAAAGGGCCCGATCGGTCCGAACATTTTGCACCTCAACCCTGGTGGGTTTGGGGAGGACTCCCTGCACACGATGGAGAGCTTTAGCTTAGTCATTCAATAACCACCAAGTTGGTTCACATATATAAACATATTCCACACTTGATATCTAACTAATGTGGGATCTAAGCTTTCTATTTCCTTAACATAATTCACAAGTGACTTACATTCAACATCAATTTCTCATTCATCACTCAACCATTTTGAGCATATGATATACGTTTGTAAATTTCTCATGGAGTAGAATATAAAACCATAAATTTATGATTCAAAGCTCCACCTTTACCAATCAAGAATATGTCTCAAAGTTTCCAAAAATCCATTTTTTTCAACAATCCCCCCTTATGTTTCTCAGCTCATCGAAACACACAACAGTCATTAAAAGCATTGCTTAACATATCCTACTTTTAATCAATGTTTACATCATAGGAACGAACTTGGGATAAGAACTTCCACAATGATCTCACAAGGTCTATGCAAGTAGGTTGTCCCTTTGAACCTAAATCTTGAGATCTCCCATCGACTAGGTTGGATTTTCCTTCAGATAGCGCATTTAATTTTCATGGGCTTTAGTCACATTCATTTTAATGTTTTATCAACCTGATCTCGATTTAAGCCTTTAGTTAGCGGATCCATAATGTTACCCTTTGAATTTACAAAATCAATAGAGATAACTCCATTTGAGATCAACTGTCTAACGGTATTGTGCCGACGACGCATATGTCTCAACTTACCATTATTCATTACATTCTATGCTTTATCAATTGTTGCTTGGTTATCACAATATATGAATATTGTGGGCACAAACTTTGGCCAGTCAAGAATATCCTCCAAGAAGTTTCGAAACATTCAGCCTCTTCTCCAGAATTGTCTAGAGCTCCAAACTTAGATTCCATTGTAGATATGGTTATAATCATTTGTCTTGAGGATTTTCATGACACAAGTCCTTCTCTCAATGTAAAAAAATATCTACTTGTGCCTTTGGTATCTTGAATATTATATATCCAATAAGCATCGGAGAATCCTTCTAAAACAGCTGGATCTCTGGAATAAAGTAGTCCGTAGTCTTAAGTATATCTGAGATATCTCAGTACCCTCACAATTGCTTTCCCATGGTTTTCCCTTCGATTGCTTATGAATTTGCTTAAACTGCTCACACTGAAAGTAATATCTGGTCTAGTACAGTTCATAAGGTACATTAGACTGCATATGACCTTGCATATTCCACTTGGTTAACACTTTCACCTTTATTTTTGGACAAATGTTGGCTCATATCCATGGAGTTCTGGCTATACTAGAATCATCCTTACTGAATTTCCTAAGAATCTTGTCCAAATAGTGTGACTGTGTCAATATGAGACCTTTAGATGATCTATTGATTTGGATGCCCAAAATCACATCAGCTAGTCTCATATCTTTTATGTCGAATCTTGAATTTAACATGTATTTGGTACGTTTTACCATTTCATTGTTATTTCTAATGATGAGTATGTCACCGACATATAAGCATAGGATTATGTATCTAATGTTGGTAGTTTTGACATACACACATTTGTCACACTTATTAATTTTAAAGCCATTTGTCATCATGACATTATCGAATTTTTCATGTCATTGCTTTGGTGTTTGCTTAAGTCCATAGAAAAACTTCACCAATTTACAAACTTTTCTTTCTTGTCTTCGAACTACATGAACCTCATGTTATTCCAGGTAAATCTCTTCATCAAGATCTCCATTTTGGAAAACTATTTTAACATTCATTTGATATACTTTTAGATTCCGCAAGGTAGTAATTGCAAGTATCATCATTATAGAAGTTATTCTTGATACAGGAGAAAATATATCAAAATAATCAAGGTCTTCCTTTTGTCTATAACCATTTATAACCAATCTAGTTTTGTACTTATCAATTGTTCCATCTGCTTTCATTTTTCGTTTGAAAATCCACTTAAAATTTAATGGTTTAATTACTGGACGAAGATCCACTAATTCTCATGTATGATCGTATAGCATCACTATAAGATTGAGGTTCGAACTCTAGCATAAAGGTTAGAAAATCCGATAAAAAATATTTTTCCACCCTTACTCATTTACTCCTTCTTGGCTCTTCCTCAATTTCAACCTCTTGTTGAACGTCTTGACTATTTCCAATGATAATCTCTGAAGTTCGTTTATTTGAACTTGAACCAACATCCTTAGTCATTCAAAGAATAAGTCATTCTTTGATTCCAATATAGTATTATTTTGAATTTCAGGATTCTTTTATTCATGCACAAGAAACCAATATGCATTGCTATGGTGTGCATAGCCAATGAAAATACAATTCATCATTTTAGGACCTATTTTCATTTGCTTTGGTAACAGAGTCACTACCTTTGCAAAACACCCCCACACTTTCAAGTAGTTGAAAGAAGTTTTTCTACGTTTTCATAACTCATATGATGTCTTGTCCTTTTCCTTGCGGGACACTTTATTTAAAAGGTAATTAGCTGATAGAAAAACTTTCCCCCACATGTTTTGTGATAACCCAGAGCTTCCTAGCATTATAGTTCTAAAGGCGGTAATAGCATCTACATCACCCTCTCTAATAGTAAGAGGATCATCCTTCAAAAAATTTGACCCAGATAATATGGTTGTCACATCAAGAAATTAAGCCTAGAAGTTTCAAGGGTAATCTAAGAACTTTAGCCTATATGAGCTCGAAATTTCGTACCTGTGGTAACCGATAATATTTTCGATAATGGTTAGTAGGATATTAAATCAGTTTCTAAAAATTAGTTTTAAATACCTTTAATTTTGACAATATGATTGATTTTTAAAAGAGTCAAAATTGAGAGTTTTTATGAAGAATTTGACCAAACTTTAAATTTCAAGCTAAAAACCCCTTTTCTCAATATTTTTCATGTAAAAAACTCCTTCCGCATATTTTGTGCAATCCTTTACTCTCCTAATCTCTTCTAATTTATTTTTATCACCAATTTCTAATCCTTTTTTATTTCTAATAACCTTGGTACTTTAAATACTCATTAAAACAAATAAAAACACCAAAACACTTCATCATCTTCACAATCTTCTCCAAAAGTGGGTTTTTTCGAATTTGTGTCAAATCTTGTTTTTCTTCAAGCAAAGGAAACCATTTGATTTTTTATTAGTTTTAAATGATATCTAGTCTCTTAAACTAGATTTTTAGCTATGAAAACACATCTTTTAAGTAAAAGCCAAAAATGGAGTCATTAATGGTGAATTTTGAGTTTGTGAATAAAACCTTGGTTTTAAAGTGTTTTTAAATTAATTTTAACATGATTAGAAGGTTTCTAAAGTTAATTTGAAGTTTCATTAATGATTTATTGAGTTTTTAATAAATTTTCGCTATTATAGCCATTTTATGTTGAAAAATTTTGATACCTTAAAATATGTAGTTTTGGGTAGTTTAAAGATTGGGAACTAGTCGTAGATGAATATGTTGGTGAATGAAATTTTTTTCGTGGGAAAAGATTAACTGTAGACCGAGATATTATAATTTAAAGTTTTCTATGTTAAAAGTATCAGATAAAAGAGAACGCAATTTAGGTTCTTGTTTATGACAGTTTGAGAAGAGTTGATGACTAATTGTTGCCTGTATATTTGTGTGGTATGTCTTGTTGAAGCATTGGAGTCAATAGGACTTTCAACAAGTACAGAAAAAGGTGAAGAAAAGCTTGTATAAGCTTCTGGCTTTTCAGCAAAAGCAATATTTTTGGTGAGTGTTTTGAAATCACTGCTCATAGACGGTTTATTATGTATTTGGGAATTTAGAGATAGCCTAAACCCCTAATCTAAATTTTGAGTGTAAGTGTTCTTATACCTATGCTTAATATGTGATAAATGTGCTTGTGTAATTGTGATAAAGAGAATTAAGATGTGATGTTATATGAATGTTATGATGATTGTTGGGAAAGTGAGATGAATGTATGATATTCATGTCATGTGATAGCAAATATGTGGGTATATTTTCATGCCATGTGACTGTGTATATTGTGCTAATAAAGTGAATATGTGCGAAAAATCGGTAAGAAAATATGTGTGAATAATGTGGATATTTTGGCTTTGTGACCTTGTGAGACAGTTGGATATAGTTGGCATGCCATATAATCGTGAGTTCTCACCTTTATGTTGTGATATATGTAGGGTGCTAAGGCCCAAGGATAGTGTTTGGAGAGATAAGGGAATGCAAGCTATGCTCCATTTAACGGGATATGTATGTGTGGTGTGTTTGGAGAGTGTTAGATATATGCATCACTTAAGGGATATGTTTCGAATCTGAGTCATATGTGTGGTGTGTTTGAAGATTCGCGTATCCAATGTGTGATGATAGAGCTCACTTTATGTTTCATAGTCTTAATAGCCAAATTATCATAAATTGTGTTTAATGTGTCTATATATATATGACTTAATATGCTTGTATGTGAATAAAGTATGTTGAAAGATATGTAATTAATGTGTTAATAAATAAAGTATGTTGAAAGCTATGTAATTAATGTGTTAATAAACACAAGAAAGATGTTATGAATATGTTGTATGATTGTTGGGATGATTAATGAAGATTGTTTATGTAGTGATTATTCTAGGCACTCACTGAGCTTGTTAAGTTCACCCACTCTTTTTAACCATTGCAGATATTTAGTACTGGTGTGAGCGATGTGATCTTGAGGGTGATTCAAGCCAAGTCGACCCTTTCATTCTTATTAATAGGTGTTATAAGTTATTTATGTTTGGGAACCAAAGGCAATGTGTTAGGAAAAATGGTGGATTTATATTTGTTTTTGTTATGTTCTTTTTAGGTATTTGCATGCCATTAGGTTCGATAAATTATAGGCTATAAAATATAATATTTTAGTTGTTTTGAGGTTTATTTTATTTGGTAAATGTTGCATGTTGTTTAGGGATTTGTAAGAATGATTCATATGTTGATATATGATGTATTTTTCAAGTTTAGAATAGAGGTATTGATGATCGAGTTTTAAAAACGATACCTCTGAAATTTTCCAGATACAAGAAGTCGGTTCTATTGGTCGGTATCAATACCATAATACGAGTATCGATATTTGTAACACCTAAAACCCGAAACCGTCGCCAGTTAGGGTCTCGATGTTCGTTCGATCTTATATTGCATTTATTATCATATTACTTTTTTGTTTAATCATATTCTAATGGACCAATACAAAGTACACAACATGAATCATCAACTGAATGTCAACATAACTCGAAAAGGATAAAAATGTCATTTTCGTGATTTTTAGAGACTTCTACCGATACCTGTTGGACAAGTATCGATAGTAGTCAAGTCAGTAAGCAATTTAGAAATAGTGTAGACTTCTACCGATACTTGGGAAAATTCTACCGATACAACTGTCACTTCTACCAAAACAAATCATACTTATACTGACACTAAAAACTCTAGAGAGCAAGGAAGTCCTACCCTGCAACTTCTACCGATACAAACATCTTAACTACTGATACAAGCATACAAAGAACTACCGAAACCTACTATGCAACTACCGATACAACCCAAGTCAGTAAACAACCTCTCTCCTACCTAGTAATTTTACTGATACATGCATGAGTTCTACCAAAACAAGTACACAAAAATAAAAAAAACATGCATAAACTACAAGTTTATCAAACATTCATCACTTCATAATTTTCAAATGCATTATACCAAAACATTGTCTGTGGTTTCAAGATCTTGCATACATATCATATAGTATGTATATTACATTTAACTAACTTACCAACTTGTTCAACATTTATCTAGAATTCATAACAAAAGATTCACTCATCCATACAAGTAGTACAAGTTAATTCATCCTAGTACATGCCATATAACCGAGTGATGTAAATACTACCGAATGAGCCCCCAGATAGTGTGATGTCTTCAAGATGATCCGATCTTCAAGTCACAAAATGGAATCTACAAAACAACAACAATTTCATTTCTAAGCTTCATAGCTTAATAAGTTCACAAGGTTTATCAAATTACCGATTTGCATGTGGTAAACAAATTTGTAAATCTAACGAGCCAAAACAAAATTGCACTTCAGTGGTCGTTATTCGTTTTACTCCTTGTTGACACATAGGTCATGATGCTCATTTTACTCCTTATTGACCCAAAGGTCATGATTCTCATTTTACTCCTTGTTGACCTGAAGGTCATGCCTATTACTAAAATACGATGTTGCTCTTAGCGATCGTTACGATATAACTGTTCCCTAAAGATGCTGCTCACACAAGCTGTTGAGAATATGCAATCATGCATAAATCTCAGCCATCGTAGGGACCTGTAATTCATTTTTGGATTCTATAAACTTTATAGTGACTCATGATTCCATAGAGAATCCGCAACAAATGCAAGATCTCAATCATCGGACCATAGTTTTGGCACAAGGCTAGGTAATTCTTCTTCTATCGTTTCTATCTTTCACATCTTCAATTTATCGTTTAAATCATCAACAACCATAAAGAAGACAGTTATAAGCAGTTACAAGTAAGAATTTAACATTACGAACTTACCGGACTGAATTGCAATTATGGATAGACTCTAGGGACTATTCTGCTAATTTCCTTTTTTACGATTTGTGGCACAATCGTAGTCTACATCGACAATTCAATCACTCACATTAAAATACACAATCAGATCATTTAAAACAATTTAGTCCCTTTGAAAAATTTATGATTTTACCCCTAACCTTCTATTTTTATTCAATTCAGTCCTTAAGCATAAAACACGCAAATTAACCATTTCTCTTATTCAACAACCATAGCCGAACATCATAGGATGTATCCTCACCCTCTAAAAACAACTATTTCATTCCAAATACATGTAATTTCATCATTTTTACATTTTAGTCCTTAAACCCTAATTTCTTCCAAAATCACTTTACAAAAACAATGAATCTATTCACCAAGCATACAAATCTATCCATAACTATTGCACTTTTTACAATTTAATCCTTTCTACTCAATTAACTATTGAAATGATAAAATCCCCCAACCAAAATTTAATACGCTACAAAAAATGTCACTAACATTAAATAATCAATATTTATGACTCGATTCTTCGGAGTTGTGGTCCCATAACCACTATTTTTGACACCACTAAAAATCGAGCTGTTACAACTCTCCCTCCCTTAGGGGAATTTCATCTCGAAATTTGTTACCAACAAATAGGTTAGGATACTGTGCTCTCATTGAAGTCTCTATCTCCCATGTAACTTCTTCTAACCCGTAGCGATTCCATAAGATCTTTACTAATGGTACCTTTTTGTTTCATAACTCCTTTATCTCATGAGCAACAATTTTAACCTTTTCCATTGAATACGATAAATTTGGCTGAATCTCAATTTCAGTGGGTGTAATAAAATGAGAAGAATCTGATTTGTACCGTCTCAACATCGAAACGTGTAATAGTTGTGATTCCTCTTACGTTCCGGTGGTAAAGCTAGCTTATAAGCTATAGGACCAACCCTCTCAAGGATCTCATACAGCCAAATAAATCGTGGACTCAACTTTCCTTTTCTACCAAATCTTAACACCTTCCAAGGTGAAACTCTCAAGAAGACTCGATCTCCGACGGTAAATTCTATATCCTTCTTCTTCAAATCTGCGTACGACTTTTATTGATCAAACGTGGCTTTTAAATAGTCACAGATTACTTGGACTTTGTCTTCAGTCTCGTGTACCAAGTCGGAACAAATCATCTTAGGCTCGCTCAATTCTGACCAATATAGAGGTGTTCGGTATTTTCTACCATATAGTACCTCAAACGGTGTCATTTTAATGCTAGCCTGATAACTGTTATTATAAGCAAACTCTACTAATGGCAGGTACCTCTCCCAACTGCCCTCAAACAAGAGAATACAACAACGTAACATGTCCTCCAAGATTTGTATCACTCGCTCAGACTAACCATCTGTCTGTGGATGATATGCAGTGTTGAAATTCAACTTGGTTCCTAAAGCTTCATGTAACTTACCTCAAAATCTAAAGGTAAAACGTGGATCCCTATCAGAGATGATAGATATCGGTACCCCCTACAATCGCACAATCTCAGATACATACAACTCAGCCAACTTTTCTAATGGATAATCTGCTCGAATAAGAATGAAATGAGCTGACTTAGTCAATCTGTCAACTATAAACCAGATTGAATCTTTCTTCGTCGGTGTCACCAGTAATCCTGTAACAAAGTCCATTGTGACTCGTTCCCATTTCCACTCAGGAATAGTGATATGCTGCAACAATCCAGATGATACCTGATGCTCAGCCGTTACTTGCTGACACACCAGACATCTAGCATCGAACTCATAGATTTTCTGTTTCATACCTGGCCACCAGTACATCTTCTTCAGGTCATTATACATTTTTAAACTTTCTGAGTGAATGGAATAAGTGTTACTGTGAGCTTCTATTAGAATGTCTCATCTCAGGTTTGATTCATTAGGAACACACACTCTGCCTCTAAAATACAACATTCCATCTGTATCAACTATGAATCCCATGGTGGCATCACCCTGCATTTGTTCTTTTCTAGCCAGAAGCTTTGGATAATTTTTTCGACTCTCAAATTTGCTATAAAAATAACGGTCTCGTCCTGAGCTCAGTAGTGATAGAATCATCACTCCTTAATTACAAGTGAGCATTCATTGCTCTTAAAGCAAATAATGAATTTTGGCTCCGGGCATCCGCAACAACATTTGCTTTCCACGGATGATAGTCAATCACAAGATCATAATCCTTCAACAGCTCCAACCATCAGTATTGTTGCAAATTCAACTCCCTCTACGTCATCAGGTACTTCAAGCTCTTATGATCAGTGTACACGTGGCACCTCTCACCATACAGATATTGACGTCAAATCTTCAATGCAAAGACAATGGTAGCTAACTCTAAATCATGAGTCGGATAGTTCTTTTCATGTGACTTTAATTGTCGGGAGGCATAACCTATTACTTTTTCAGCGTACATCAACACACAACCCAAACCATTCAAAGGCGCGTCACTGTAAACCACAAATTCCTTTCCAAATTCAGGCTACGTCAATACTAGAGCTTCTGTTAACATTTTCTTAAGCTGATCAGAAATCTGTTGACACTTCTCTATCCAAACAAACTGTATGTTCTTCTGTAGCAACTTCGTCAATGGCAAAGCTATGATGGAAAAATCTTTCACAAACCAACGATACTAACCTGCCAATCCTAGAAAGTTACACACATCAGTAACGTTCTTCGAAACCTTCCAATCGAGAATAGCTAAAATTTTGCTCGAATCAACCCGTATTCCTTCTATAGATACCACATGACCCAAGAATCCAACTTCTCGAAGTCAGAATTTGCATTTGCTGGATTTTGCATACAATTGTTTTTCTCGCAAGATCTATAATATCTCCCTCAATTGTTGAGTATGCTATAGCTCTATTTTAGAATAAATTAGCATGTCATCGATAAATATAACGACAAATCTATCTAACTGAGGCTGGAACACTCGGTTCATCAAATCCATAAATGTTACTGGGGTGTTAGTCAACCCGAATGACATTACCAAAAACTCATAATGTCCATACCTGGTTTTGAATGTTGTTTCCATCATGTTGCAATCTTTCACTCGCATCTAATAATAACTTGACCGCATATCTATCATGGAAAATACAGTTGCACCTTTCAACTAATCAAATAAATCGTCAATACGAGGCAACGAGTATTTGTTCTTGACTGTTACCTTGTTCAACTGTCTGTAATCTATGCACATTCTCATCGAGTCATCTTTCTTCTTCACAAATAACACTGGCGCACCTTAAGGTGACACACTCGGTCATATAAAGCCTCTGTCTGACAATTCTTGCAACTGAGCCTTTAATTTTTTTAAACCTGTTGGTGCCATTCTGTATGGTGGAATTGAGATCGGTGTGGTGCTTAGTAATAGATCAATACCAAACTCTACCTCTCTGATCGGTGGAAAACTCCACAATTCTTTTGAAACACATCTATAAACTCGTTGATTATCGGTACTTGTTTCAATTTTGTCCCTAAAACTCGAGAGTCAACTATATATTCCAGAAATGCTTGGCAGCTTTTATTGATAATTTTTTGTACAGAGATAGCTAAGATCATTTTGGATTCACTATTTAATCTACCAGACGCAATCGTAATCACTTCACTTGTCGGGCTTTTCAAATTAATATTTCTTCGTTTACAGTTCACTACTGCATCATAGAACACATAATACTCTTAACCTAATTATTTAATTTTCTTTTTACGTATTAAGCTCGTTGCCTTTAGCATGTACCCCTTTAACAAACTTGCTACCATATCAATTTCTTATTAACTTACTTAGGTCATGCACCTTATAGCCATATTTTTCTATTTCATTATTAACCATTTAATTAAATTTCTTATTAACTCCCACTATAATTATAGTTTTATAAGGCCTAGTCACACGAAAAATCTAGATACACAAATTAGCATCGAGGTGCTAAACATGAAAGCAACAGAACTCTAAATATACATGAGAGTCTTTAAAGAGGTAGCATGAGCCTAATGATCCACAATACATGCCCAACCAAGGGGTATGTAAAAGAACTTTAGGAATAATCACATAACTCTAGAATCCCACAAAACGCCTGTACGAAAATTTTGTAAAATCATGAGACCTTAATAAGCACGCTAATAGAATCCTAACCATTCTACTAAGTTTACATGGGCTTACAAGCAATCACAATCATGGGTATGGACGTGTTTTGAGTGTCAAAACCTTTTTGTTGGAAATGGAATTTGATGTATGAGATTGCTTTTTAGAGCCATCTTTGTAACTAGCTTTTAACATTGTAATTAAAAAATATAGTTTCCTTGTTGAACAAAAAATACTATATGGAATGTGAAAGCTTTTTACAATGAAGGTTTTTAAAAAATAATTGGGGAAATAGGTCATTTTTTTAATTTATGGAAAGAGGTTGATTTTGGTATAGGTGGCAAAAACGCTCCTTGCAGGCAACATTTTCTGTTGTCTAGGCGCGAGAGAGGGGGGAAGTGGGTATTTTAGGATGCTCTTTCAATAAGCCTATGGGATTTCTTATAAGTAACATGAGAAGGCATGTCGTGCCACAACTCGTTATATACATGATTTTTTATAGGGCACCCGAAATACATGTTGTGATTAATTGACATGGAAGCTTATAGGTTCATGCACACCTTAGATTTTTTTCAAAACTTCTTGTGTAGGGCACCTACTGCCATGTTGCCTATTGGATGAGTTCTTACTGAAAGAGTGTTTAGCAGGGCACGCTTTTATCTATGTGGCTACCTGATCGCGCTATGAACGTCACAGCAAATATGTGCAAGCGTACACTGCTGATGCAAGCATAGTAGACAGAAGTGAATCTGTCGAATATCGATCCCACAAAGATGGTTGTTTATGTTTAAATATGTCGAAGCAATTTGAGTTAAAATGAAAAGAACTGCTAAGAGTAATGTCAACACAAGCTGGTTAAAACTACACAGGTTAAGAGTTAAATCTTGTCAGTGCAAATGTAATATAAAATGTCAGAGTAAATTAATAGAAAATGGAATGATTGTTCAGATGTTGTAATGTAAATTCAGAAATATAAAAGAAATAGATCAAGTTTAAAGAATTGGAGAGGATCACAAACTTCACAAGTTGGCAACGTTAAATGTGACTACAAGGTAATTAATGGATGAATTGTCGTCGTAATTACATTCTAATGAGATCTTACTGCTATAAAACTCTCTATTTAACAAAGACCCAATGATCGCGTTTGAAACGTCACAGCGATTGTACAATCAAACAAACGTCGATGCAAGTATAGCTGATAGAAAATTCTATCAGATATCGATCCCACGAGGAAATGGGTTCTTGATGTTTAAATGTCGGAGCAACTAATACTAAAATTAAGTAAAATGTGAGTAATGATGTCAGTGTAACTACGTCAGATCTGCGTACTAAAATAGTCAATACTGTCAACGCAATCAGAGTTAAATGTCAGAGGTTAAATGTTAATGTACTGAAAGTAAATTAAATGTGTTGAGTGTTGAATGCTGAATATTTATGTGCCTGAAATGTAAATATGATCAAGTCAAAAGGATTGGAGTGGATCACTGATTTTGCTAAGTCGCAACGCTGGTTACACCGATAAGGTATTGTAGAGATGAAATGTCATAGCAATAACGTACTAATGAACTCTTACCAATAACAATCTTCCATTTACTCGAGACTTAAGTACCCACAATCACTCCACCTCTCAGTGCGAGCAACATTGTACAATCAAGAACAAGTAACTAGAATCTCTTCTAGTCCCAAGCAACTCTCGTTATCGTACTTGTTAACCTAACTTGTCATCGCATCTCTCGATGTCGGTAAACTGTAAATCCACTCTCATGTTAGATGTGATTAGATCCAAGAATAAACAGATAAAAAGAATTAAATACGAGTCAATGTTATCTAACAATAAAAGATACTCTCGTATTCATTCAATTATTACTAGAATCCATCAGCGTAAAAGAAGGATTAAAGAATACAATCGAGGCTTACTATCTCTAGAGTACTAGGACTATTTTAATCATTCCTCTTGCTTCGCATCAAGCGCCTCTCATCAGAAGTGGTTGCTCCCTTGCTCCATCAGTTCATCATTCCAGCGAAAGTCTCCAAATCACACAAAAATTGCAAAATTTAATCCTCTATCTCTTGATATCTTTCTCCTCTTTTTTCCTCTATTTATAGTCTTCAAGAAATTACAGATTTCCTCCATTCTTAGATCCAACTGCTTTGTACAGCGATAAAAGTTTGTTATTACATCTACGCAGATCTGATTTGTTTACTGGACTGTTACACAATATCAACAAAAATTATAATTTGCAGCGATAATTTGCAACATTTCTGGACCAACCTGTGGCCGCAACTTTGAATGGCTTCAAGAATGATAGATCACATCTTTTCTTAGATCCAGATCTAATTACAACCGTCAAAGTTAGTTAAATTCCAGCTGTGCACTCACGCAGATCTGGTGTGATCTTTATAAATCTACAGATTGTCGCCGCATCTCTGGTCACGATCTGAAATATTTAATTACGATGACGACATGTGAAATTCTTGCGCTGGTGCTTCTAGATGTGCTTGTGGCTTGAATTCACTCAAACAAAGTAAAGATTTCTATATGTCGACATCTCTGGCCACATTTCCAAGCTGCACTTGTGGCTGCATTCTGAATTCTTTTTAAACTTGATCTACTGAGATGTGTCCTTGCGCTGACAATTTTTAGATGCAATATATATGTGCTATACGTGATGACATTAGTGCACAAAAAGAGATAAAATAACAAGAATTTAAACCAAACAACAATGAGTTAGAAAACATAAAAACTAAGTATGAAATGTCTATTATGCATACTAAATATACTACAAAAGAGACAGTTAATACACAAATTTAAGGAGAAAATCAGTGTCATTTTTAATGCTATCATACCCCTTACTTGTCCTCAAGTGAACAAAAGTTAGCAAAGGCACAATCAAAACATGTCATCGCAATTACTATTCTCACAACTTGAATTTTCTGAAATCCTAATACACAAATTGTATTTACAGGATAGAATAATGCGCTGACAATTTATAGGCATGATTAATTAAAAACTACAAGTTCATAAATGTTAGTATCATGCATTGAATCCTAATCTTCCTTGAACCAATACAAAATTTATCATAAATTTTTTTCTTCCTTTTCTTTTTCTTTCTTTTTCTTTTTCTTTCTTTTTATGTGACTGAGAGATGTCATTACATTACTATACCCTTGTTCCTGGGCAGTAACAATGGGGTGCAACAAACGCTCAGGAGGTATATAATTGCACCAAAACACACTCTTACAGTGACAGCCTTTGGCTAGATGATTTTTCTAAACCTGCAGCGGAGTGTTCTCCCTTAGAAAGTCACAATGCACTCACATTGGAGTGTCTTTTTATTAATATATGTCGTTGCAACTGATAAGTTAGTTCAAGATTCAAACATTCATACTATCCATTTATTACTAAAGCAATTTCAATCGTTCATTTTCACATCAGCATCCGAAACAATTCAAGATTTACACATAAAAAAATTGCGGTCACATTTTTTCTTTTAACTTTGCATACTTTCATTGAACTAAAGAAACCAGTAAATTCTAAAAAATATGGGTGCAATTGCATTTCCATTTCACACAAATTCCCCCTAAACTTAAAGTGTGCATTGTCCCCAATGCACTGACATTAATATATATATATATATATATATATATATGGAAATGCAATAACAATATAGATGCAGTGACAACAAAAATGCAATGGCATTAATAATGCAGGGACAATTATACTACAGCTACATGATATGCATGAATACTAAATTAAGTGCTAAAAAATAAAAACTAACTCAGTATGCTGCAGCGGAAGATGTGGTTGCATTGGTTTCTTCTTCTTGCGCTTCCATTCCTCCTTGCATTGCTTTTTGTCTTTGATACACTTCCTCCTGTGTTCCTTTGGCTTGGCCGGACCTGTGCATTACTCCTCAACAGCAAGCATCATAGCCTTCGCTTGACTCGCTTTAGGTGGTGCCAAATCATCAGATGATGCATCGACAAGTTCAGGTGTGGTGACAAATTCCTCAGCCGAATTGGTCGCGACATCAGGTCTTTCTCTTCTTTCTTCTTTTACTTTTGTTTGAGCTTCGCATGATCTGTGGACTACTCCTCAGTTTCTCTCTACTCTAGCATCATCAACTGCTTCATTCGTTAATCTAGTATAGGCCACTATCGCCCAAAGGTTTTCATAAGCAACTTCTGCCTAACTCGCTCCATGTTGCGCCAAGCCTTTACTTATTGTACCCATAACTTCAGGTGTATGGACAAATTTCTCAACTAAATTTGCCTCGACATCTATTTTTTCATCTTTTTCTTCCTCCACATAAACTGCATCCGTTTTCAGCATTAAGTTAGTAGGTGCAATACAGCTGTACAAAATTACGTTGATAATGGAATCCTATTACACCGACAATAGTGTTTACTTATTCCTCAATTGTTGCAGACACAATATGTGTTTCTTCTTCTTCAAGTGCTTCATACTCTTTTATTCTTCACATGGTCCCAAAAAATTTTCACTCTTTCTTGCGTTTTTCCAATTCTATAACTTCATAATTACGAATATAGGCATCAAAATTATGCTTTCATTGAAATCACATAATGCCTTTCCAATATACTGATCACCAATGGAATAGGGTATTGAGAAGCTCTTGGGATCCTTGTATTCTTGGAGCAATTTAATTGTCATGATAGTGCACCCTTCAGTAAGTGTGATTGCTTCGACATTTCCCAATCTTCTCTTCTTTGACAATGTGTCTTCAAGTTTTTAAGGTTGTTTTGCTGCAGCATTTGTGGCAAGTGATTTGATTCTTTCGTTGCAATATTTTGTTTAACCTCTTCAGCTATAGTTTGGATTTCAGATTGCACTGACATCTTTCCATTATTGAGATTTGAATTATCTTCTTTTTCTGTAGCATCTCTAACAACTTCATTTAGTTAAGTTTCACTTCTAAGAATGATTTCCTCATCATGCTCTTTCTCTTGTGATATCGAATTCTCAATATCAACCGACAAAGTTTCACTTCTAGAGCTCGTATTGGTTCAACTTGATTCTGAAGCACAACATCAGTCTTGGCAATATATTATCTCAGTAAATTTTCAATTGATGAAAACTCTGATGATTGATCTTGCTGGATATTTTGCCTTAAAAAAGGTTGATCATAATTGGGCAATGTCCACTCGAATCTAACATAATTGTCTATACTTCTAGGGTCTTGATTGTTCCAACAAAAATTTGGATGTTGCTCCCACCCTAGCGTGTAAGTGTTGGAATATGAATTTTCATTTCGATAGAAATTCCCCATGTGGTACACATTTGCTGGATTTGATGGGCATTTTTTAAACTCATGGTTGCCCCCACAGTAATTACAAATTGTTACTGCAAATTTCCATTCTACAACTACTGTAGCATTCTGCATATTAGTCAAAGAAGATACCTGGGCCGTTATGGCATCAAGCTCCATTTCTACAGTATCACTCATGTCAGCCCGAAATCTTCTGGTTCTATATACCTTGTTCTTGGCCATATTTCACTAAAAGAAATGTAAAAGTAAACAACAAAAAGGAAACAAGTTAGTGACGAATAAAACTTAGATAATAAAGAATAAAAGCAATGACAAAAATAAACATCAAACAAACACCATTCCCCTGCAACGGTGCCAAACTTGATCGTATTTGAAACATCACAGCCATTGTGGAAGCGAACACACGTCAATGCAAGTATAGTTAATTGAAAATTCTATCGGATATCGATCCCACAAGGAAATGGGTTCTTGATGTTTAAATGTTGGAGCAACTAATACTGAAATTAAGTAAAATGTGAGTAATGATGTCAGTGTAATTACGTCAGATCTGCACACTAGAATAATCAATATTGTCAACACAATCAAAGTTAAATGTTAGAGGTTAAATGTCAATGTACTGAAAGTAAATCAAATGTGTTAAGTGTTAAATATTTAAATGCACGAAATGTAAATATGATCAAGTGAAAAGGATTGGAGTGGATTACTGATTTCGCTAAGTCGCAACATTGAATACGTCGACAAGGTATTGTATAGATGAAATGTCACAGTAATAATGCATTAATGAACTCTTACCAATAACAATCTTCCATTTACTTGAGACTTAGGTACCCATAATCACTCCACCTCTTGGTACAACAACGTTGTGTAATCAAGAACAAGTAACTAGAATCTCTTCTAGTCCCAAGCAACTCTCGTTGTCTTACTTGTTAGCCTACCCTGCCACCGCATCTCTCGATGTCGATAGACTGCAAAGCCACTCTTATGTTTGATGCGATTAGATCCAAGAATAAATAGATAAAAAGCATTAAATAAGAGTCAAAGTGATCTAACAATGAAAGATACTCTCGTATTCATTCAATTGTCATTAGAATCCATCAGCGTAAAAGAAGTATTAAAGAATACAATCGAAGCTTACTATCTCTAGACTACTAGGACTATTCCTTAATCGTTCCTCTTGCTTTGCATCAAGCACCTCTCGTCAGAAGTGGTTGCTCCCTTGCTCCATCAGTTCACCGTTCCAGCTAAAGCCTCCAAATCACACAAAAATTATAGAATTTAATCCTCTACCTCTTGATATCTTTCTCCTCTTCTTTCCTTTATTCATAACCTTCAAGAAATTGAAGATTTCCTCCATTCTCAGATCCAACTGCTTTGTACAACTATAAAAGTTTGTTATTAACAGCTACGTAGATCTGATTTGTTTACTGGACGGTTGCAGAATGTCGGTGCAAATTATAATTTGTGGCGATAATATGCCGCATTTTTGGACCAACTTGTGGTCGCAACTCTGAATGACTTCAAGAAAGATAGATCATCTTTTCTCAAATCCAGATCTAATTACAACTGTCAAAGTTATTAAAATTCCATTTGTGCACTCACGCAGATCTGGTGTGATTTTATAAATCTGCAGATTATCGCCACATCTCTGGTCATGATCTGAAATCTTTAATTGTAGCAACAACATGTGAAATTCTTGCGCTGGTGCTTCCAGATGTGCTTGTGGCTTGAATTCACTCAAACAATGTAAAGATTTCTATGCGTCAACTGAGATGCATTCTGAATTCTTTTAGCCTTGATCTACTGAGATGCATCCTTGCACTAACAATTTTTAGACGCAATATATATATACTATATGTGGTGACATTAGTGTACAAAAAGAGATAAAATAACAAGAATTTTAGCCAAACAACAATGAGTTAGAAAACATAAAAATAAGTACAATTAATACATAAATTTAGGGAGAAAATCAGTGTCATTTCTAATGCTATCAGCCAAGTACTCACAATTACCACACTTTCCAGTGCTGGTAATGCTTTGTATTCAAGAACAAGTGACCAAAATTCCTTCTTGCCTCAAGCAACTTTCGTTGTCTTGCTTGTTAATCTAACTTGTCACTGCACCTTCCAGTGACTGTGACTGCAATCGCACTTCCGTGGTCAAAACAATTAAATCCAAATATAAACAAATGAGAAGAATTAAGTAGAATTCAAAGTAAATCTAACATTAATAGGTACTTTCGTATACAATCAATAGTCAATAGAATTCACCGACATTTAAGATGGATTAAAGAATGAAGTTGAAGCATGCTATTCCTAGTCTACTATAATTCTCCCTTAATCGCTCCTCCTGCGTCAAACCTAGCACTTCTCATCAGAAGTAGTTGCTTCCTTGTTGCATCAGGTCACCTTCCTCCGAGATCAAGCTTCCATGGCAACTGTCTTTGAGAATGAATGAGAGAAATTATAGATCGAAGTTCTTCACAGCTTGATTTTGACCTTCTCTTTCTTCCTTCTATTTATAATCACTGGTAATTACAGATCTTCCTCCCTTTTCAGATCTAACTCCTTTTTGCAGCTGAAAAAGTTTGTTATTGCCAGCTATGCACTGACACAGATCTGATTTGTTCATTAGGCAGTTGCAGATTGTTGCGACATTGCTGGGCGAAAATTATGATTTTAATTTACTGCGACAACTTGTCATTCTCCTGCTGGTGCTTCTGGATATGTTAGCAGATTAAAATCCCTAATAAAATGTAGAAGCATTTATGTGATGACGTATTTGATCACAATTTTGGATAAAACTTATGACTGCAACTCTGAATGCTTTCCTACTTAAATCATCCCAGATGGATTTCTGTGCTAACAACTTTAGATGCAAAACTAGTACTAAATACAGTGACATTAGTAACACAAAAGAGATAAAATGAAAGAAAGTAAGATCAACCAACACTGAGATAGAAAATGCGAATACTAAGTATGAAATGCTAAAAATGTATGCTAAATATGATACAAAAGGAACAAATTATACACTAATTTAAGGAGAAATTAAGTGTCATTTCTAATGCTATCACTACCACACCCTGTAAAAAAGTCCTATTTTACAAAATTGAAAAATAATGGTCTAATCCCATAATTTTTCTTTCAAATTGGCATATATGCCTAATTCTTCCAAAATAAGAGAATGAAAAATTAAAGGATTTTAACCTTTATTAATTTTAATTCCAATTATAAGTGTAAATAATTTATTTTATTTAAATCTTTATCTCTAAAATTATTTCCTTCATTTTGTGGCATTCATACCATATAAAATAAAAGTAAATAATTTATTTCCTCGTTCCCCTTTTTCATTCATCACTTTTTCCCTTTTCCTTTTCTTTTTACTTTTCAAGTATAAGTTAAATGTACAATGTGCTAGTTATGATCCTATCTACTTAAAACAATGGTCATGGATCACTATTTTTCAACAAATAGTACACTTTTTCTCTATTATTTATTTATGGAGACGCGAACTTTTAGGGTTTCTTTACCCTTTATTATAGTCGTCACTGCTTCCTTTTGATTTTCTTCAATTTTCAATTGCTTTTTGTTTCTCCTATCTATGTTGTCTTCATTTGCTTCCCTTATTTTCATCTTGTGGTTTTAATTTCTCCTTCAATCACCTTTTCCCCCTGAACCTTAATTTCAGGCGACTTTATTTGGCTAATGGAGAGGTAGATGATTCATATATTTTGGTGAGTGTTTTGGAATCGTTGCACGTAGATGATTCATTGTATTTGGGAATTTAGAGGTAGACTAAACCACTACTCTAAATTTCGAGTGTAAGTGTTCTCGTAACTATGACTAAATATGAAATAGTATGCTTGTGAAATTGTGAACATGTATGAGACAATATGACATATTTTATAAGCTTATGATTACTATTGTGAAAGTGAATATAGGGATATGTTATTCATGCCATGTAACAGTAAATATGTGGGTATGTTTTCCATGCCATGTGATAATATTACATTGTACTAATAATGTAAATTTGTGGTGAATATATGCGAAAAATAGGTAAGTAATTATGTGATAATAATGTGGAAATTTTGACCTTGTGACTTTATGAGATTATTGGATATAGTTGGCATGCCATAGGTTTTTTAGTACTCACTTTTGTGTTGAGATATATGGGGCGTTAAGGCCTAGGAACTATTTTTGGAGAGATAAGGGAATGTGTGCTTAGCTCCATTATCGGGATATGTATGTGTGGTGTGTTTGGAGAGTGTTTGATATATGATTCACTTATGGGATATTTTTGACTCTATGAGTCATATGTGGTGAGTTTGGAGATCTACGTATTCGATGTGTGGTGATAGATTCCACTTTATGTTTCATAATCTTAAGAGCCAATTTATCATAAAATATGACTGAATGTGATTATATGTGATTAATATCTTTTGTAAATTATACTTAAATATCCATGTGATTAAAGAGTAAAAGAATTCGTGAAAGATGTTTAAAAGAATGAAATATGACACTAGAGTTAATGATGCTAAGGATATGTTATATGTCTGTTTATTGATGCATGTTGACTTGTTTTCGTAATAGTTATTCTGAGCATTCATTAAGCTTGTTAAGCTAACTCACTCCTTTTTAACCATTGAAGATACATAATGCTAATGTGAGCAGTGTGGTCTCGAGGAGTGATCTAAGCTAAGCTTTTTAGTTACTATAAGTAGGTGTTATCATTTTTTTAAATTGTAGGAACAAAAGGCAACATGGTAGATTTTATGTTGATTTTTGCTATGATTTTTGGTTGTTTGTATGCCTATTATGCTTAATGATTTGTGGAATTAAATTATGATGTTTGAAATTATTACTTGAGATGTTTTGATGCTTATATTGCGATGTATTTGTTGCATGATGTTAAGGACCTGCCTAGAATGGTTTATGTGATGATATATGTTGTATTTTTATGGTCTGGAATAGATGTATCGATATTTCAATTTTAAAAACTATTCCTCTGAAACTTTCTAAGTGTAGGAAGTCAATTTTGCTTGTCGAAATTGAAATTTTATTACGAGTATCGATGCTCGGGGTGAAATTATCAATACTTGTCTTAAAGTTCTGATATGTTTCGACAGATGGGTTTTTAATTCAAGAAATAATAAGCTAATTTGGTATTGATTTTTCAAGCGGTATCGATACTGCTTGTGAGAATTATCGATATCTCCTATTTATTATCGATACATACGTGGTTGTGTTGGGAAAATTTGCCAAATAGTCCTAATGCATGCTAAATACCTATTTTATGTTATTTAATGAATACTTAACATGATATATCAACAAAAAGGGAATGTATGAACACTATAGTAATGAAAGGGAAAAAAAGTTACATGTGTATTAATATGCCAATATGAGATGAACATGATGCAAGACGGTGGTGTGGCATCCTAATATCCGGGCCCAGCAATCGGGTCAAGTATAGGGTGTTACATTATTCATCATTTTCTATTTTATCAAATTAAAACCCTAAACTCTCTCAATATATTTATCCTAGTTTTCTATTAAAATTCTTTGTTTCAAAACTCTTTTAAGCCCTTAATTTTTATTGAAAAATAATTTTAAAGTTTTTAAAATTCAATCACGTCCTTATCAATTGTTCTTCTCCAACATGTTGAATTTTGAGTCAGTAGATCATTGAGTTTTTTATCAAGATTGACCATTGTAAGTCATTGGATCGAGCTTGAACGAACGATAATCGCTTGAGACCTTAGAAAACTCAGGTGTGTTTTCTTTTACAAAAACTCAAATCAAAATTCAAATCTTCCCAGTTACACACAGCCTACCACACAAGCGTCTGGACTTCCCTAGTGGATAACACGGCTTCACACATGATTGTGTCCCTCTACCAATTCCCCTTACCCGCGCTTCACACACGGCCTGGTCACATGGCCATGTGTCTCCTACACCCCACCTATTTAAATTGCATACTACTTGGGGCTTCACACATGGTTTGGTCACACGACAGTGTGGCCCTTGAAGAAAACTTTTTTAGTTTTGTCCTAACTTTTATTATTTTATTCAATCAGTCTTTGTTTAGGTTTTTAATGGAATTTAGAAAACTTGATTATGCAATTACGTCCTGGATTCAGAATTGAATAACGAGATATATGGATTAATGAATTTCTAATTATGATTATTCTTGATTGATTGGTTGAACCATGAATAGATTTGTGCATAGATATCTTGTTAAATGATTTATATGCCATGAATGTTTGACATATTGAATTTTTAATTGAGTTGTGGATGCTATTGATTTGCAAAAGGGGTAGAATATCAAATATTATATTGTTTGAATGCTACCGAGTTGGTTGTAATGCTCTGCACGAGATGGGATGTCACACACCAAGTTTGGATCTAGAAGTTTCGAGGGTAATTGAGGTATTTTAGCTCAAAATGTGTTTGAAAAATCGAAGCAGGATAAATTGGAAATGTTTCCATCTATGGCTTTTAGGGAATTAAATCAATTTATGAAAATAATGTATGAAAGGCTTTCATTTGAAAGAAAATATACCAAGTTTTAAAATCAACCTAATTTATTCCCTTTAAACCCTACTTTTTTCGTTAAAAAAGAAGAAGAAAAATATTCTTCATCTTTTACATGTGTCGCCTATTAAGAAGGAAAAATCCAAACTTTAAATTTTCTAATTTCAATCTCCAAAAGCTTCAATCACTTGTTTTCTATCACCTTCCAAGCATTAAACATCCCTAGAATTTCAAGAAAGCAATAAAAAACACTATTGATTTTACCTTTTCTCAACTTGTGGGTTTTCTAGATTTTCAATCAAACGATCATTTCTTCATCAAAAAATGAATTTTCCTATTAATTTTTATTAATATCTAGCCTTTTGAACTAAGTTTTTATTCATTAAAATAATACTTTTTCATAATTGATGAAAATTGGGTCGTTAATGGTGAATTTGGGATTCTGCATAAAAATGATGTTTCAAAGTATTTTTTACGCATTGATTAGAAGGTTTTTAAACTTTCCCTAAAGTTTCATTAAAAGATTCTAAGGTTTTAATGAGTTTTCATGAAAAATGTTTATTTTATGTGGAAATTTTGGTAATTTTATGTACTTTGAAGGTTAAAAATCAGTCGTAAATGTTTAATTAGAAGAATGAAAATAGTTATAGGCAAATAGGATAATTAGAGATTGAGATAATTGAGTTTCAAATCTGCTACATCTAAAGTTTTGATTCCAAGAGGAACTAGCTTAAGCCTGTGTTTTGGTTGATTCGATATTTGGAATAGCCTAAACCCTTATCCTAAGTTCTGAGCGTAAGCTTTCTTACTCCCATCGTTTAATTTGAAAAATATGTTATTAGGTGAATAATTGTGGAATAACTATTATGATGTGATATTGTGACATGCGACATATATTGTAATAGCTCTTGTGAACGTGTTAGTTGGGGGTACACTAAACATGTTGAATCATAGTGTTGATGTTGTGTTAGAGATATAAATGTGTAGTGAAAGTGTGTAGAAAACGGTGAGTACATATGTGTTGAATTGTAGAATGTGATGCTGATGTGACAGGTGAAGTAAGTGAATATTGGTAAGTGGTATGTGATAATCTGGTTTTTAATATGTTCATATGTGAATGGATAAGTAATGGCATAATGAGCATAGTTGTGGTACTTAAAGCACATTAAATGTGGATCCGATAAGTGTGCTTTGTGTACAAAATGTGATGTGATTTGATGTTATTGAATAGAGATTAAGCATATAAGAACAGTAATTAAATGTATGTTTGAAGATACTTTGGCCTTGTGGTGTCATGAAACTGTTGGATATAGTTGGTATGCTATAGGATTGTAAGTACACTCCATTGTGTTTTGTGTTTTGGGTAATGAGGCCCGGGGATAGATCGAAAAGATAAGGAAATGTCGAGCTAAGCTCCATTCGTTGGGACATGTTGTTGTATTAGTGAGTGTTTAGTTTTATGATACACTTATGGGATATGTTAGGCTCTTTGAGTCATTGGTGGGATGGAGATCCATTTATCCAATGTGTGGTAATAGGACCCACTTTTATGTTTTATGTTTCCAAGTTGCCAAATTATCATTAATTGATTAATACATGAAAATGTTGCGTATAAATGCATGTGAATTTATAAGCTAGATTTGTTGATCATTAAAGCATGAAAACGTTGTTTTTTCTTGATCAATTATCATTAAATAAATTATATATGTATAAGAGCTGAGTGTAATTGCATGTGAGAGAATATGCTAGTTTTATGATTTAATGAAGCCTGAATGTTATTTTGACTTGGTTATAATACGGTTGTGAATGTGTTGTAGTATGCTCTTGTTTAAGCTTTGATGCTGTGTATACTTTGTGGTTATTTCGACATTCACTCAGCTTGTTTAAGCTCACCCACTCTTTCTAACCATTATAAATATTAGCGTTTGTAGTGTTAGCAGTGCGAGATTCCAAGGAAGGAGTCCAAGTTAGACTTTAGTATTTAAGTAGGTGATATTATGTCATCGGGTTATCTTGGCTTGGAAATAATGATGATGGTTTGAGCAAAAAATTTTGATATTTTTTATGTTGAGGTTTAATGTTATTGATGCATGATGAATTGGTACATGTTTGGGGTTGTGTTAAATGCTCTGTTTTGATGTAATTTTTACTGATTTCTATAGAGGTATCGATATTCGAGCATATATATCGATACCTCCATGTTAAAATGAATAAGTAAGAAAATAGTAGCTCATTTTGGTAACGATACCAATTCTTAAGTATCGATACCCGGGGTGAAAATATAGATACTTTTTTCCATGTTTCGATAATTTGATGGGTTTTTATTTTTGAAGAGAAATGGAATGCTAAAATTGTACTGATTTTCTAAACAGTAAAAAATATTGATACATCGAATGTGTATCGATACCTACGTGATTGTCTTCACAAATTTGTTAAATGGTTACTAAGCATGTGTTTAAATTAATTCTAATGTCGAGAAATGCTTATTTAGTAGTGAACACCTCTATAAATTAATAAGTTGTAGAAAAATCAACATTGTTTGAATGTTTTCTATGTAAATTAATTCTAATGTGACATATTGTTACTCGGGTCTGACGACCAGGCCGAGTATAGGGTGTTACATGGGACGTTGTGATCGAAGGAAGTGTTTGACAGTATAATTGCATTTAATTGTGCATTGTGTATCCACAGCAAAAGAATATTCCAATTACGTCTATTTTATCGTATAGGCACAACCCTTTAACAGCTTTTATCTACGAGTATGTTGTGCTTCCACGACCATTGGCAGTGAAAACTATAAATTATTGGTGGTATTTAGTCCATAAATTGGTGTGATTGGTGGAGGGAGTTCTAAGGAACTCCCATTATGGAGTGTAGCGGTGGGGTAGGATTATTGATTGTTAAATGAAATGTTAAAATGATTGTTGCATGGCATACTGTGCATACTAATTGAAAAGTACATATTGAAACGATTAAACTATTAAATGTGCATATGTCTTTTGGGAAAATTATAATGATTCGTTAACAGAATTCATCTAATAAACTATTAATGATCATTAATGGTCGTTTGATTAAGTAGCAAACTCAATTTCCTGTATTGATTTGATTGATATGTGAAATTGTTTGTTTTTATTGTTGAAAATCTAATGTTGAATTGGTTTACTATAAAAGGACTCACACTAAGCATTCATAGCTTACTCACTTTATTTTCCTTCTTTTTAGATAATCCAATGGATTAGAACGTAGACTCGACTTGCGAAGGGTTTCGACTTGTTCTCACAAATGGATTGTTATTAGTTATTACTATTACTATTACTACTATCGTTTAATCTTATTGTAAACTATGGTATGGTAAAATATTTTAATTATATAATTTAAGATGCATTTCATTAATTATTATGAATAGGGATTTATATAGACAGAATAGTTTATACTTAATATTTATTAATGATAGTGATTTTAGAATGTTGTTTATTTATTAAGTATTTTAAACGGATTGATTTATTATACAAAAGATTATTGATTTATTTTCCAATGCTAAAATTAATATTAGTTTTAAATTCATAAAATTGAGATAATCACTTGTATAAAACAAGTTTATTATTGAAAATTGATTTGTAAAAAGTCCGAGCCACCTTAGTGGTGCATGTGATCTCTCTGGCTCGGGTCTACAGTCTAGGTCGGGTTGGGTAGGTTACATTTGGTTGATACCAGGCTAAACCATCTCATGTTTCCATAGTTGGTAACTCTATTGTTTGCTTGTTCATTGCATCTCAAGTGGATGACTATCCTTTTTGAGTTCTTTTGTTGATGTATATTCCCCAAGGTTTAGGCTATATCTTTGCTTAAATAATATGTTTTGTGTCTCCATTCTAAGTTGTTTTTTCTCTTTCTCATTAATTAAGCTACCAATTTGAATTATGTATGATAAAATATGGCTTTAGCACCGAGGTGGATTTGCAATGCTTCTTTAGCTCCTTGAAAAAGGCTACTTCATTGTTCCAATGATTAGATCTTTGGCTCCACCATTCCTTTGTCTCATTTGAGCTATAGTTGGTTCTTGCAGAGGTTCAAAGTTTTTTTCTGTTTTTATTGTCTAGGGTATGATTGTTTTTTAGGTTTACAATATGCATACATTTCTCTAAGTTCTATGTTGGGTTTTAGTTTTAGGAGTTTGTCAAAGTAAAACAAAAGGATAATAGATTAATTGGAAAAATGAATTATATGTCTTTAATGAAATGTCTTATCCAAAATATGTCCATTCTATGTCTTTATAATCTTTCTTATCCTTTTTTTCATTAAATTCAACATGAATAAATCTTCATCGAGTAGAATCTAATCTAACAAGTTATAGGATTTTTTTGTATTTATAAGTAGAGGTAAGGATACTAAAGATTGAACCCAAGTTATCATGTCATACACCACAAACATAATGATAATAGATCGTTTTCCATTCTAGAGAGTTCTATGTAATTTAGTACAATCATTCTTTACTTTCAAGGAACATTTTTATTAAAAATTTTAATCTTTCTCAATCACTAGTTGATCAAGTTTTTTTTTATATTTTTTAATTGTAGGACGAACACCAATTGTGAACTTTATTGTGAAAGGTGTCCAATAGGTATGTCTTTATCACTAACCTATTTAGGCATCACTTTAATAATTAGTAAAAAAATGGTGTAATGCATTTGGTGACATTTTTTTGGTTTGCTTTCTTAATAATATTGTGCTCTTCCATCTACCAACAATTGTGCTAACATATATGTTTGCATTTTTATTACAAAATAATTTTTTTATCTTAGTTTCCAATTTTTATATAAGAAAAAGGAAATCTAGACCGTAAACAAATTCAATTTTTTATCAAGATATTTAGGACAACATTGAGTTGTTATTCCAAATTAACTCAATCTTAATGTAAGTTAAAATACTAAAAAATTAAAGAAAAGAAAAATTGTCTATTTTACCAACTATGCTAAAAGAAGATTTGTGCAAGGATCTTATAATATTTTTAACAAAAACATCAACAACAATAAAAACTACACTGATGATAAAGTAATTTAAACAAAAATAAGTGTAATAAAATTATAAAGAAGGAAAAATAAAAGAAATAACTATGAGATTAATCCAACATTTTTTATCCTAGCAAAATTGAATACAAGATAAAAAAATAAACACAATAAAACCACAGCGATATAATTTCAAGCAAGTCAAGGTTTGGTTAATCTAAATAGAATACTATACAAGTTAAACAAAATTTAAAGAATAAAATGACGATTGAGATGAAGAATCACCTGAAGGATTGTCAATTTCCAAGCATGCAAAGATGATGGCTTTTGAAAATTATTTTTTTGGGGGCGAAATTTAATTGTATTTTTATAGTAAAAATACAATTTCATAATTTAAATAGTCTATTTTTTTTTATAATTTTTAAAGGATTAAATCAAATTTATATCATTTTGGGGGCAAAATGCAATTTTAACATTACTAATTTAAAAGTGTATAAATTATAAAGTGTCTAAATTGAAAATTTACATTTGTAAAGGGGGCATGGCTCCCATGGGTCTCTTAGTGGCCCCGTTAGTACTTTTGATTCCATGTCAAATTCCTTCAATTCACTCATCACAACTATTTGAGTTAAAGTGATATCCAAGTGATCTTTTGGACTTTTGAAAATGGCCACTGAAATTTTTTATCATTAGAATATAAAAGCTTCAAGGCATGTATCAATGTCACTTTCTTTAAGGTTCTATTTGCCCCCATCTACATTATTGTACGAAAAAGAGTTATTGGTAATTGAACCTTGAGGATACAATGAAGCCCAGTGATTGTTTATGTTTTGCATTAATAGAAATAGCCTACTGAGCACTAAGCGAAGCATATCAAGGATATCAATGTCTATAAAGAACTTATGCAATAATTATTTATAATACAATCTAGGAATATAAAAGATGGTGGGAGGATATAAAGAAATTTTGATGTGTTTTCTGGTGTGTCAAGCAAATGAAATTTGATTATTATTTATAGGAGTTCTCATGTCTCTTCATAGGAACACAACTATTTAATGAATAATCACATATTTTAACAATAAACTTGATTCATTATTAATAATAAAGTGATATAATTTTTTAATTTAAGAGACATAATTCATCACTATGAATGTGATAACTCTTGGTTAATAACCAAGTGATATAAATTTTTGTTGTTTATAACTTTTCATTTACAACTATTAGAAAACTATATATATATATATTGAAAATGTTCCAACACCTTCAAACCTCTTATAAAAAATTGCCTTTGTTAGTGGGAAACAAGAACAAGAACCATGTCTCTACTTAATTGAAGTCTACATCTCCCAAGCCAAGAGTGACCAAAAAACTTCTAGTACCAACATTATATTGTAGCCTCTTCAATAATAAAAAACTACAAAAATCCTCTAAGCTAAGGATATCAGACCAACCCCTTCTTCAACTGTTATAAAAAAAATATCTACAACTACGCTGGTATGTACTTACCAAACTACTCCTGTCCAGTACACCAAAATTACATGCAAGCATACCTATAAGATCTAACCATCCATTGACACTAACAACTAGAAGCTTGGCCTTAAAGCCTTACGATAAAAAATATTTTCAATTCAACTATCTAATAATATTAAGAGATCTGGGCCCAAGATGAGCTATTTCAAGCACAACTCCTTAGACAAACCAACCCTTAGTATGAGGAACATTGGCTAGAAATGGCTAACTTGAAATACACAAATGATGCTATAGACACTTAATTTTATTCAGAGTCTCTAAACTTCTCAACATAAGTGATAGGTATATTTGATTGCGCTATGAACGTCACAACAATTGGTGTAAGCGAACATTGTCAGTGCAAGTACATTTGATAGGTATTAGCTATCAGATATCGATCCCATAGAGATGGTTGTCGATGCTATAATTGTCAAAGCAATTAGAGTTAGAATAAAAGGAATTTTAAGGAATAATGCCAGCGCAATTAAATCACAGACTACATAATTAAAATGAATCAAATCTGTCAAAGCAATTGTTGTGAGTCCATGATACAATATGTCAAGACAATTTAATAAGAAATGAAGTCAAAGTTGAAAATATTTTGTAAATGCAAATTAAGCAAATTAAAGAAATAAAACAATGATGATAAAATGGGGGGATCCCTGACTTGATAAGTTTTCAATAACTAAATGTGACCACAAGGTAAATGATAGATAAATTGTCGCTGCAATTAAGCTTAATGCAATCTTACTCACTTCGACTTCTCTATTTATCCGTGACCCATATACTCACATTAACAACACCTTCTAGTGCTGGCATTGCTTTGCATTTGAGAACAAGTGACTAGAATTCTTTCGTGTCTCAAGCAACATCTGTTTTCTTGCTTGTTAATTTAACTTATCACTGCACCTTCCAATGTCAACGACTGCAATAACAGTTCCGTGATCAAGCAATTAAATCCAAATATAAATAGATATGAGGAATTGAACAAAAATCAATTTAGATCTAAATTTATATGGTACTTCGATACACAATTAAGTTGATTAGAATTTATCAACTTTTAAGAGGAAATAAAGAACAAGTTTAAGCATTCTATTCCTAGCCTACTAGAACTCTTCCCTGATGCTCCTTTTGTGTCGCACTTAGAACACTCCTCGTTAGGAGCAGATGTTGCCTTCTTCTCACAATCAGTTCACCCTCCAGGATAATTAAGCTGTCATGGAAGCAAGCTTAAGAAAAATGAAAAAATGGAATTGATTTATCATGAGCTAGATGATCCCCTTTCTTCTTCTCTCTCCTCAGTATTTACCTTTACCACCCAGTACAGGTGTCCTTCTTCTCTCAAATATAACTTCTCTGCAGATGTACAAGTTAGTTAATCCAGCTATACACTCACGCAAATCTGGTATATGCAGTAAGCAGTTACAGATTGTCACGACATTTCTGAATGCAAATTTAGATTTTAATTTGCTGTGAAAACTTTGATATCCTCACACATTGTACTTTTAGATATGTTCAAATAGTAAAATCTCTAGTGCAATCTGTAAGTGCTCATGCGGTGACATGTTTGGGCGTAATTCTGGATTGAAATTCTGGATTGAAATTGCGACGACAACCTTGAACACTTTCATTCTTTGATCTTTTAAGATAGATCCCTGTACTGACATCTCAAGACACCATACTGGTAGTAAATGTAGTGACATTAGTAGAATAAGTATAGTAAAATGAAAGAAAATTACACCAAACATCACTTACTAAGAAAATGCAATTACAAAATATAAAATGCTAAAAATGCATGCTAAACATGGTACCAAGGGAACAAATTATACTCTAAATAAGGAGAAATTAATGGTCTTTTCTAATGCTATCACACCCCCAAACTTTAGTTTTTACTTTTCCTCAAGTAAACAAAAGCTAACAAGGTCATAGCAAAATTTTTTTATAAAACCAATAATCATTCTAGCAACTTGAATTCTCTTCGATCCTAGTGTATAAATTACATTCATATGCACCAACAATTTAGAGGTATGAATAATCAAAACTGAAACTTCACTAATACTAGCATCATGCTTTAAATCTTAAATCCTCTTGACCAGTACATTATTTATTATTCTATATATGTATATTTTTTTCTTTTATGCGACTAAGGGATGTCATTACATTGCTATACCCTTATTCCTAGGCAGTAACGATGGGGTGCAACAAACCCCCAGAAAGTATATAATTGCACCGACACACACTCTTTTAATGATAGTCTTTGGCTAGATATTTTTTCTAACACTTGCATTGGAGTGTTCCCCCTTGATAAGTCACAATGCACCCACATTGGAGTGTCTTTTATTAATAGTTATAATTATATATAGCTGCAGATGGCAAGTTATTCCAAGATTCAAATAATAACACTACTCATTTATTACTAATGCGATTTCAACCATTCATCCAAAAATAGAAGGATACATCATTCAATCACATTCACCCAATTCACGCATTAGCATCTCAAATAATTCAAGAATTAAGCATCAAATGAAATTAAAAATTTTAGTCACATTTTTCATAACCTTGCATACTTTCATTCCATATACATTTTCCCCCAAATTTAGAGTCTGCATTGTCCCCAATGCAGTGACAATAATATACAAATATATACAGAAATACAACTACAATGTAAATTGTTGACAAATAAAATGCAGGGACAATTAAAATATGATGACAATGCAAGTACAACTACATGATATGCAACTAAATTAAATACTAAACAAATTAAAAGAAAACTAAATCAGTGATATGCAACCGAAGATATGACTGCTTTGGTCTTTTTCTTCTTCTTGTGGCACTCTTCCTTATGCTTCGCCTTATCTTTGTGCTTGCATTTTCTTTTTGTTGATGCAACTGAGTTGGCGGATTGCTCCTCCATATGCAGTTGTGTACTGGCTTCATCGTCGGTTACATCAGAATTTATCGCAACAAAAACTTCCTCTTTCTCTCCATCTTTCTTTTCTTCTTCTTTCTCCTCTTCCTTCTCCTCCTCGATACCCACAGATTCCATGGTCGTGTGCTCCTCATCAGCAGTAGTTTCTTTGTCAGCCATATTTGCCCCTAAACTATTAGAAAATTCATCTTCAAAAAGGTTAGCAATATTACGGACACACTCCTTATCATCCCATAAATTCACATCCTGGTCCTCATCATCAGAAATATAGACCATATGGGGAGACTCGACAGAGTGATCCTTCCTTTCCTAACTAGTTTTCTCGGTTGATGGTATTGCCACCCTGATGATAGGGGAAACACTGGGAATTCTGGAAAAGGATGCTATCTAATGCTGTGTAAGGTGCTAAAAATTGTAGTATTTTATGCCTTGGTGTAGGCATAGAATGAGTTTTGTTAGTGCTCCATGTCTTCAATTGTGGCGACAAGTTTAATTTTTTGCACATTCATTCTGTTAGCCAGTTGCTTGATTTCTGCAATCGTCCTTCATAATTTAGGATTTATAAGGGGCATGAGACTATTTTGCTTCCTTCTTTGCTTTTCCTTTCTCCTTCATTAGTGTAGTTTCTTTCGCCACAAGGGTCTCCTTCCCCCTTGTCATGCGCTCAACCGTGACATCATTAATTGGTCCTTTATTTTCTAAGAATTCCTTCCCCTCATGAGGCACAACACCCCTCTGTTGACATAAATGTGTTATAAGATAGGGGAATGGCAAAATACTTGTTTGCTTTGCTGGTCCTTCTACAATCTCTTGATGTAGGATTGCACCGACATCTATTCAGCGACCCTTAATAATTGAATGTATGAGACAAATTCCGTCTAAAGTTAGCATGGTGCTGTGGGTAGAATGCAACAAGCGGCAGTTGATAAAATGGAACCAGACTTTGCTCTGAACCGTGAGGAATCGATGATGCATTGTATAGTTGTTGGGGTTGTTGCCAGTCCAGACGACACCATTAATGCACAGATCATACAGTAATAAGTCAACACCCTCCTCCGGTAATTGTTGTAAGAAGGCGATATGCTCATCTTATCCCTCAGCAATGTTGTATAGGGCATTGATATGTGTAGCACTCTAGGGTACCAATCCTTCTTGAACAAAGACAAAATCTTGTTCCTTATCTATCAAATTGGCATAAAATTCCCTGACAAGGGACGGAGAATACCCTTTAGGATGCTCACAAAACTTTTCCCACCTCAAGTGTGAAATGGTTTTGTGGATTTGTTTTCCCAGCGCGATTAGTGGAGACATCTAGAATCCTTACTCTGGGTGGCAGTTACGCTTCAACATATTGTTATGGAAGCGATCCTTGGCTGCTTTTGTGGAAACAGTACTGGTTCATTGGATGGCAGCTGCTCTGCATTGCGAGCCACCGCAGTAAATAATTCAGCAGCTAATTTAGAAGGAGTTTTGGATCCTCTTGTTCTTTCAATAACTGTGTAATAGAAAGAGAATGAAAGTCACAAGAAATTGGAAGCTTGAAGAAAATAAAGTTTTGCAGCAAAAATGGTGGTTGTGGTTGTGAAGAACACCGTTGGCACAATGGGGTGTTTTATAGGGGATGAATACGAAGAGGCGTAATGATTTCCACTATAGGGATAGGACGTTGTGTCTGCATCCAATAAATGTAATGACACAAATTGTCCTTTTTTCGAATCGATCCGATGGTTAGGGAATAGGGTGGAATAGAGTCTGTAAGTAAATTATGTTGACAAGTAGTGTTTTTTATGCGTTAACAAAAAGCATAACTTTTGTTCCTGCAAAAGAACTAAAAAAGGTAATTGAAATAAAATAAAATTCAAAAAGTAAATAGAATATATGTAATGACATGTTAAGAAAATGTGACCAGATTAATGGTCTCGTTTTGCTCGTGATCGTCTGGGCTGAGATAGTGTTTCAACCTTTAGTCATTTACCTTGAATTGATGCCCATCATTTAAGTCTTTAATTGTCACCGTACCATGAGGAAATTCTTCGACAACTTCGAATGGCTCAAACCATCTAGAGCATAAATTTTCAGGATGCAATTTTAAACGTGAATTAAATAAAAGTACTAGCTGGCCTGTAGAAAATTATCGCCGCAAGATAATGTTGTCATGCCATCTCTTAGTTTTTTCTTTGTATATTGCAATATTCTCATATGCATTTTGTCGAATCTCGTCTAATTCAAAAATGTCCAATAATCTCTTTTGTCCAGTAGCATCATAATCCATATTCATTTGCTTAATTGCCCACATGGCTTTATGTTCAAGTTCCATAGGCAAGTGACAGGATTTATCAAAAACAAGCTGATAAGGCGACATTCCTAATGGTGTTTTATACGCTGTTCGAAGCACCCATAATGCATTATTGAGCCTTGAAGACCAATCGTGTCTAAATGGATTTACCACCTTTTCAAGGATATTTTTAATTTGTCGATTAGATACTTCAGTTTGGCCATTCATTTGTGGATGATATGTAGTTACCATTTGATGTTTAACACCATAACGCTTTAATGATATCGCAACTTGATTACAATGAAAATGAGTACCTTGATCACTGAATAATGCTCTAGGTGTGTTGAATCGTGTGAGGATGTGTTTGTGAAAGAATTTCAACATTGTTAGAGTATCATCTTTAGGGACAACAATTGCTTCGACCCACTTTGATACATAATCGACAGCGACCAAAATATAAACTTTTCCAAAAGAATTAGGAAATGGTCCCATGAAATCCATACCTTAGACATCAAAAAGCTCAACCTCCATAATAGGTTGTTGTAGCATTTTGTTGCGTCGAGATATTGATCCAATGTGCTGACAGTTATCACATTGTTGAACAAAATTGTGGGCGTCTCGAAACAGTGTTGGTAAATAAAATCCTAACTGAAGATCCTTTGCAGCAGTCCTAGCACCATAGAAATGACCTCCATAAGGGGCATCATGACAATGCTTCAGGATAGGAAACATTTCTTCTTTAAGATTGCAGGGACGAATAATATTGTCGGCACATACTTTGAACAGATATGGCTCATTCCAATAATACTTTGTAGCATCTTGAAGAAATCTTATCTTTCGGTGACCAATTGCACTTAGTGGTAGTTTTCCACAGACCAAATAATTGACAACATCCGCATACCATGGGGATGGTCGACAGAAAATAGCTTCTCATTTGGAAATGCGTCGATAATTTGTGAAGTATTTCCATCTTCACTCCCAGATTACAGATGAGATAAATGATCTGTTACCTGAATTTTTAATCCTTTCTATCTTTAATTTCAACATCAAATTCCTATAACAACAAGATCCATTAAATCAGCTTAGGTTTCGCATCTTTTTGGCAAAGAGATATCGCAATGCAGAATGATCAGTATATGCTATAACTTTTGCACCGATAAGATACAAATGAAACTTGTCGAATGCAAAAACGATTGCCAATAACTCTTTCTCTGTGGTTGTATAATTGACTTGCGCTTCAATAAGAGTTTTGCTAGCATAATATATTGTGTGAAATACCTTGTCTTTGCATTGTCCAAGCACTACACCTACTGCATAGTCGCTCGCACCATGCATAACTTCGAATGGTTATGACCAGTCCAGTGTGACGACAATAGGTGTCTGCACTAATTGCTGCTTAATTTTTCCAAACAAGCAGCATCAAAGATAGACTTTTTATTTTGCTCCAACAGTGACCAGGGACGTTTTTCAATTTTTGAGAAATATCAGATAAATCATCAATAAAATCCTACGTGGCCGAGAAAACTCCTTATTCCCTTAATATTAGTAGGTGGAGGCAACTTCTCAATAATCTCCACCTTTCCCTTGTCTACTTCAATGCCCGGATAAGAGATACGATGCCCAAGGACAATGCCTTCAGTTGCCATGAAGTGGCATTTTTACCAATTTAGCACCAGATTAGTGTCCTCGTATCGTTTTAAAATTCCAACTAAATTGTCAGTGCATTTATCAAAAGTCTAACCATAAATAGAAAAATCATCCACGAATACCTCCAACGAATCTTCAATCATATCAGAAAAGATTACCATTATGCACCTTTGAAATGTGGTTGATACATTGCATAAACCAAATGTCATTCAATGAAAAGCAAAGGTACCAAATGGACAAGTAAAAGTTGTTTTTGTTTGGTCCTCCGACGTAATTGCAATCTGGTTGTAGCTAGAATATCCATCAAGAAAGCAGTAATGGGCCTTACCAACAAGCCTGTCCAGCATCTGATCAATGAAGGGAAGTGGGAAGTGATATTTTTTTATGGCAGCATTCAAACGGTGGTAGTCCATGCAAACTTGCCAACCTGTAACAATGCGAGTAGGGATTAATTCATTTTTTTCATTACTTACCACCGTAATACGACTCTTCTTTGGAATGCATTAGATTGGGCTCACCCATGTTCTATTAAAAATTAGGTAAATAATGTCGGCATCCAACCATTTGATGATTTTTTTTTTACAAACTTCCTTCATTTTCTTATTTAATCTACGTTGTTGTTAGATGGACTGCTTTCCCTCTTCCTCCAACCTGATCTTGTGCATGAAGAAAGAGGGACTAATGCCTCTGATATCCGTAATGCTCTAGGCGATGGCACGCTTGTGTTGCTTCAATATTCCCATTAATTTCTCCTCTTGACTTGCATTGAGATTTACGGAGACAATTACTGGCAGGGTATTATTGTCACCAAGGAAAACATATTTTAAATACGTTGGTAATGGTTTCAACTCCAAAGTTGGAGCTTCTTCAATAGACGATTTAAATACAGGGATCGTTCTATTGGTCAGATCTATCTGCTAACCATGCCTATGCTCAACCATATTTGCTTGAGCCTTGTGGTCGCATTCAGGTAGAAAATTGTTTTTAGTTGTCACGGCAAGTTCTTCTAAAGCTGCTATACTTTGCTCATTAAATTCTTTCATAATTAATTCATCCAGTACATCAATATGGTGACATTGCTCTTTACTCCTACAGGGAGTTGCTTCAAAGACAATGAACATAACGTGTTCATCACTGTGTCGCATGATTAACTCGCCCTTGAATACGTCTATAAGAGTGCGTCCCATAGTAAGAAATGGTCGTCCCAATATTATGGGTACCTTCTTATTAGCTTCACAGTCAAGAATAACGAAATTTGCTGGAAATACAAACTTATCTACTTTGATGAGAACATCTTTGATTTGTCTTTCAGGTTGTGATAAAGATCTATCTGCCAGCTGCAATGTCACCGTAGTGGGTTTCATGTGACCAATTCCTAATTTTTGGAATGTTGATAAGGGCATAAGGTTGATATTTGCTCCTAGATCACAGAGAGCTTTGCCTAAATAACGATTTCCAATGGAGCATGAAATTGTAGAACTGCTAGGATCTTTCATCTTGGGTGGCAATTTATTTGTCAGTACAGCACTACAACCTTTTATGATTGTCTCGATACCAGTCAACTTCTTTTTCTTGGATAAAAGCTCCTTCATAAATTTCTCATAATTAGGAATCTGCACAAGAGCATCGACAAGAGGTATATTAACATGTAATTTTTTCAAGGTGGGTAAAAACTTTTGATATTCTCTATCATTTTCTTTCTCCTTGAATCTTTGTGGAAACGACAAATATATTGAAACATTAGGCTGTTGAGTAACAATCGACTGCGTCGACACTGGCTATTGTGTCGATAATCTTGTAGGTCTAATGGTTGGCATGGGAGTGATTACTGGTGGCTCCTCTTCATTGTGCTTTACTGATTCTACTTCAGATACAACTTTTCTTTTTGCTCTATTTTATTTGGGTCGACAGGTGTTGGATTGGAATTGCTGTTTTGTTCAACAGTTTGCTTTCCACTCTGAAGAGTAATAGCTTTGCATTGTTCCTTCCCCTTTTGAGTTGGATTTTCAGTATCACTGGGTAAAACACCTGGTGGTCTCGTGCTAATAATAGAAGCTAGCTATCTTACTCATGCTTCAAACTCTCGGATGGAAGAAGAATTTCCTTGCATAATATCTTCAGTTCTTGTAATATGTTCTCGCATCAAAGCTTGAAGTTCAGCTAAAGGATCTGTCCTTGCACATTCATATTTGGCATTACAGTCTACTATGGCTGCATACAAGCATGTGACTGCATCTGATCATGATGTGCCTACACCTGAGAATTGTGATTGTAATGTTGTTGCTGATTGTAATTCCCTTGTCGAAAATTTTCTTGACTCGAGGAATTTCCATAGTGAAATGTGGACGCATTTTGATTCCCCCAAGGTTATTGATTCCTAGTTGAATTGTTATAAGAATTACCATACGAGTTTCCTCTGATATTATTAACATAGAACGCATTTTCTGCATATTGTGGACAGTCCTAGTAGCTATGATTGTCACCGCAAATTTCACAACAAAATGTCAGGACATCCAATTACTGAGCAACTTGAATGGGAGCAACGCCACTCGTCCCCTTCATGTTTTTAATCATGTTAGCCAACAAAGATACCTGTGTACTTAAAGCTGATATGGCGTCTAATTCAATAACTCCAAGATTTGGTTTTACTTAAGCAGCTTGAGAAATTGGGTATTGATAATCATTCTGTGCGATTCTCTCCAAAATTCGCACAGCTTCATCGTAGGTGCAATCCAACAAAGACCGTTTGTAGATGCATGGACAAGATTTCTTGTCTACTCATTTAATCCATTGTAGAAATTTTTGATTTGAATTTCTTGTTGGATTCCATGCATGAGAAATGTTGAAGCAAAGTTTTGTAATGCTCCCATGTGGTATGCTAGTTCTCATCATCTAACTAGTGGTAGGCAGTAATATCATTTCTCAATCGAGCATTAATCGTGGTGGATTAAACTACAAAACTAATTGAGTTGCAAGTGCATTCCATGATGTAATAGATCAAACAAGTAATCCAAGAAACTAGGCGCAAGCCCTTCCTTGTAACGAATAAATAAATAGCTGCATCTTCAAGGCATCATCAGGAACACCATTCTGACTAAAAGAAGCACAAATTAGCAAAAAGGATTTAAGATGCTCTTTCGCATCTTCATGAGGCAAACCAGCATATTGCCCATTCGAATTTAACATTTGAAATAAATCGGTATTAACTCAAAATTCCTAGCTTGGATAGTTGGTCTAACAACACCTAGTTACAAGTCATCTAACACCGGAACAACAAAGTCTTTGATTGTTCTATTCTGTATTTGTTCTTCTTGTGGTAGCAGTGGGTTGCTTAAATTTTCTGGTTATATTGGAGGGACAAGATTTTGTGACGGCAACTGTGGTATAGAATCATTTATTGGTCAAGCCATATTCATTTGTTATTGTCTTCTCCTTCGAACGGTTCTTTCAATTTTTGGATCTAAGCCAACAATATTTTCAAGATTTCTCCTAGTGGTCATAAAACACCTAAAATTTTTTTTGAAAAATAGTCAACAAATATAAAACAAATTAGTAACACATAAAAATTAGGAGACAAAAAATAATTGCAACTACAAAAATAAACATCAAACAAACACCATCCCCGGTAATGGGGCCAAAACTTGATCGCGCTATGAACGTCACAACAACTGGTGCAAGCGAACATTGTCAATGCAAGTATAGTTGTTAGGTATTAGCTATCAGATATCGATCCCACAGAGATGGTTGTTGATGCTATAATTGTCTAAGCAATTAGAGTTAGAATAAAAGGAATTGTAAGGAATAATGTCAGCGCAATTAAATCACAGATTGCAAAATTAAAATGAATCAAAACTGTCAAAGCAATTGTTTTGAGTTTGTGATACAATATGTCAAGACAATTTAATAAGAAATGTAGTGAAAGTTGAAGATATTTTTTCGATGGTAATTAAGGAAATTAAAGAAATAAAAAAATGATGATAAAGTGGGCGAATCCCTGACTTGATAAGTTGGCAATCACTAAATGTGACCACAAGGTAAATGATAGATAAATTGTCGCTACAATTAAGCTTAATGAGATCTTACTCACTTCGACTTCTCTATTTATCCAAGACCCAAATACTCACATTAACCACACCTTCTAGAGCTGGCAATGCTTTGCATTCGAGAACAAGTGACCAGAATTCCTTCGTGTCTCAAGCAACTTCCGTTGTCTTGCTTGTTCATTTAACTTGTCACTGCACCTTCCAGTGTCAGCGACTGCAATAATAGTTCGTGATCAAGCAATTAAATCCAAAGATAAATATATATGAGGAATTCAAAATAAATCAATTTAGATCTAAATTTAAAAGGTACTTCCATACACTATTAAGTTCATCAGAATTTATCAATGTTTAAGAGGAAATAAAGAACAAATTGAAGCATTCTATTCTTAGCCTACGAGAACTCTTCCTTAATGCTCCTCTTGTATCAAATTTAGAACACTCCTCGTTAGGAGCAGATGTTGCCTTCTTCTCACAATAAGTTCACCCTCCAAGATAATTAAGCTGCCATTGAAGTAGGCTTAAGAAAAATAAGAAAATGAAATTGATTTGTCACGAGCTAGATGATCCCTTTCTTCTTCTCTCTCCTCAGTATTTATCTTTCCTGCCTAGTACAAGTGTCCTTCTCTCAGATCTAATTTCCTTGCAACTGTACAAGTTAGTTAATCCAACTGTACACTCACGCAGATCTGGTATATATGCAGTAAGCATTTGCAGGTTGTCGTGACATTTCTGAACGAAATGTAGATTTTAATTTGCTGTGACAACTTTGATATCCTCACACATTGGTATTTCTGGATACGTTCAAACAGTAAAATCCCCGGTGCAATCTAGAAATGCTCATGTGGTGACATGTTTGGGCGCAATTTTGGATTAAAATTACGGTGATAGCCTTGAACACTTTCATGCTTTGATCTTTTAAGATAGATCCCTGTACTAACATCTTGAGATGCCATATTGACACTAAATGTAGTGACATTAGTAGCAGAAGTATAATAAAATGAAAGAAAATTACACCAAACATCACTGACTTAGAAAATGCAGTTACTAAATATAAAATATTAAAAAGGCATGCTAAACATGGTAGAAAGGGAACAAATTATACTCTAAATAAGGAGAAATTAATAGTGTTTCCTAATGTTATCAACATCTATCAGGGCAGCTTCATGAATGATTGGAAAAACTATCAAGGCAACTTCATAATTGATTGGAACATCTGTCGGCACGACTTCATCATTCTATTCGACTCCAATGTTGGCTTCTCCTTCTAAACTATTTTCATCTTTCTCTTTCTTCCACGCCTACCTGTCGAATGAAGAAAACACCAAGGTTGAATAACTCTAAAAAAGTACTAGATATAGATATGTGATTTAGTTCATAATCATATTGTCGAGTGCTTGAATACACAGTAGATATGGGTATTTCATGAAAATTGGAAAGTTGGAGATAGGGGTAGAATATACTTAAAAGTGAGTAGAAAGTGATAGATTCCCTTTGGTGTACTTGAAGTTGAAGCAGTAATATTGGACATGTGCATTGTTGTCTTTGGAGAATACCAAGTACCAACATTTTAAAATTCTCAGAATTTGTTCTTTCCATAGTTGAAGCCTATCTTGTTTCTCCATAAGTCAATAACTATAAAAGTTGAAAACTAGTATAATAATTGCTTGGGAAGAAACTCTTAAATCACAAAACAATCGTTACAAATGAAAAGTTAAACCATGTAAACAAATTTGAGAAATGAACTTTTTTAGGGTTTAGGAAAATAGCATGTTTACTAGAAAAGGTACTTCTCTCCTTTTTCTTCTTTCCACGAAAAGGGAGAATGCCATTCGTTTCATACCTTTTTACCTCAAGAAGTGATCAAAGAGTAATATTGCACTCTTTATAGATGTATTTCTTTAATTATAAGATATTATCGAACATTAGTGATAAATGAGATATATATTTGCTTACATATGGGAAAAAATAGATCATAAGATTTGAAAAAGTCATTTAAAGATAATTACGTTATCAATCCTCCCATTTTTGCATGGACTTTCAGTAACAATCAAATTGTTTAGGAAGTCAGGAGGTGGCTTTAACTAATATACAGAGCATTTAAAGATAACTGTGAAATTACAGCACAAAACATGTAAGAAAATGGTAGTTAATAAAGCTATTTGTATATGTTTCTAAGGTGTGTGGATGCTTACCTTGTATCTTCTCTTTTGAGTACGAGCATGAGCTTCAAGAGGCAGCATAGAGACAGGGGTTACCTCTATTATATAACTAGTTGTTTCTATGGCTACCAGTTCCAAACCGTTTAGTAAATTTTGTCAGGACAATAACTTTTTTCTACTATATATGTAAAAAACTAAAATTATTTATATATAAACACACACACACACGTGATAAATAATTAACCTTTTGTAAAGAAAGAACTACAAAATGAATATAATAATCTACCTAAAAAACCTTAAAGGTATCTAAACCAGACATAACATATGCGGAAAGAATTTAATATTAAAAGCCTTGTTTTAAAAAATTTCATAAAATATTTTTAAACCTTAAACTAACATCAAAGAATAAAATTTTAAGTGTTCATTTACTTCAAAAATAAAGCTTTAAAAATAATTTTTTTGAAAACTAAAATCGTTTTAACTATTTGTATGAAATTAAATTTACCATTTTTTATTTCTAAAAATTATGAATTGATATGGAAAAGTTGAGTGTTAAAATTAAGGGATCTCTTTTTCTCTCTCTTATTTATATTATTGGGGCATTGCTAATTTACTTTTTTCAAAAAACTTTCAGGTAATGCAACCTAGCTAAAAAATTCTAAAATAGGTTTTTTTCTTAGTAATGTTAGTAGGAGGAAGAACAGATGAGTTTAATAGAAATATATATAGTCTTATTCGGATTGTTGGTTATGGTTGGTGCATGACACGGGTTCTCATTCTTCCTCTCTTTGTTTTAGTTTTGATCTCATGGTAGTTTATATGAAACATATTGATGTGACTTAACCATAATCACAATATCTTGTATTAAATAGGTACATACCATTTTATATATTCTAATTGGAGAAAGTTATTTGTGTGATTTACAAGGTTCAACAACAAACAAAGTATTGGAGAAGAATAAATCTTGTTATGTAGATGAATGGAATATGGACTCGAGTGGCAACTATTTACAACTGTAAGGAGATTGAAAACTCATGAGTTGTTCATAAATTTGATATGGAAGATATGCAAGCCATCAAGGTTGATAATGGTAGTTGGCCAATTAGAAAGGTGCTTGGTAGGGATTACGAAATGGTTTTATGAAGTTGAAATTGTGAAGGAGAATGGAGTCTTTGACATTAATGTCAAGAAAATTTCAATGAGGTTGTTCCAGATGGAATTTGAAGGAATGGTTCGTTGAGATAGATCATTGGTCTTGTTTCACCTTTCCATAGCACAAAACTACACGGGTAGTGATTTGTGGTATCCACTTAGAAGTTTGGAACTATAAAACATTCCAGAACATTGTTAGAGCATGGGGTGATCTTTTGTCAATGGAATGTAAATATCTTAAATTTCAAGATTTAAGGAAAACGAAAATGCTTATCACTAAAAACCAACTTATGAAAATTGGTAATATAATTCATCTTAATTGTGATGAGATGCAATACCTTTTCAGAGTTACAAAGTTATCTGAAGGGAATAATTTCTACTTTAGGTGTAAAGGTTGCTGCATCAATCTATATAACAGTCAGGTGGGGGTTTTCTCTCGACGTTAGAAAGAGAAGGTAGGTAGTAGATATGTGTACTTTATGAAATTTGAAAAGTTGGAGTTAGTGGTAGAATATGCTTAAAATGGGTAGAAAGAGATACCTTTTGGTGTAGAAGCAGTAGCAAGATTAGGCATGTACATGTTGCAAGGTTTTATCATTTGATATTGTTCTTTGGGGATACGTGTTCCCGTCCTTGGAGAAATACAAGTATCCAAATTGTCAATATTCTCATACTTTTTATCACATTATTTGAAGCATGTGGTTCTTCTACTTTTAATTGTTTAGGTCCTTCATAAGTCAATGTCTGTAAAAGTTGAAATGCAAATATAACAGTAACATGAGAAGAAACTATCAACCATCAAAAGGATCATCACCGAGGAAAATTTAAAATTTTTATGTGAATAAATATGAGAGGTGAACTTGTTTAGGGTTTAAAGTTTATGAAATAGTGCACTTACTAGAAAAGGTTCAAGTAATCTAGTTTGGCCTTCGTTCTCCTTTATATTCTTTGAACACCCAAGGTAAATGGCCTTTTGATTTATACCTTTCTACCTTAGCTATTGATAAAAAATGAAGATGCAATTCTTTGTGATAGTAGTTCTTGTTATGAATATTTTATTAAGTGAATGTTTATCAAGATCAAGATAAGTTTGGTTGAAGTTTAAATTCTAGTTGTCGTTAGAATTAGAGTTCTATTCCATTTATACTTTCTATGTCTATAAATATAGACCTTGGAGAATAATTGTAAGACACTTCTATTGATCAATAAAATACACTATCTCTCTCTTTTGTTCTCTTATTCTCTTTGTTATTTACTCTTCATCTCTTTATTTTATAACACGTTATCAGCATGATTCTCATTTAATTATTTTTTTTCAGTCGTCAATTGAGGCCGACGGACTATGGGTAATCACTAGAGCCTTTAACCACTCAGTGCTTATGATAATAGCTAGGGTGATAACGATGATGTTAAAGATCTTTAGGTATATTTTACTATGATTTATTTATTATATCATGTTTATTATAATTTTAAACTAATCATGACAATATAAATAGATAGATTATGATTTGAAATCCCGCATGTTTGCGATTCTAATTATGGAGTAAATAATCTATTGGGACATTTATATGTTCGTCCTACTAAATTTGTTGTGTTCCTAGAAGTGAATGCAAACATAAAAAAATGATATAATCATGGGCCACTAAAAGTGGAAACATAGTGATGAATAAGAGAACAATAATAATTCTCAAGATAACTCTTCAAAGGGCAAAGATAACTGATGTTATCAATATGATATGAAAGGTTTTTGGCCACATATGTGGCGTATGCCCAAATGTTTTTTTGTTAATATTCTTTAAGGAAAAATATTAGAATGTAGTAATGAATTTTATCATTACAGATGAAAAGTATTTATTTTATTTGGTACTGAAACAAACTAATATCATTCCAATATTTGGTAGTACAAAATTGGTCAAAAGCTCTAGAAGAGCTAATATATTAATATCTCGTGATGGTTAATCCATTAGTTTTAAAAGATATTCATAATAGATCTCATATTGAGATTGTGAAAGAGGAAAAGATTATATTTCATATGAATCAAAAGATGATTGGGTTATTGATTTATATTGAATTGATTATGATTATCTTTATGATATTCTTTTGTCATTATCCCCATTAAGGGGTTGAAGTCAAAATATTTGATTGTGAAATATCTACTTAAATTGTGGGAGAAAAATATGAGCAATAGAATATGGTAATTCTATCTAAAGCTCGATATGGTTGGATGCACTCGATATGGTTCTCAATTAAAATTATGTGGAAAAATATTATTGATGAGAACCTTGCAAGAGAGAACTTATTCAGTTTTTCATGATTCAAATGTGCTTCTATAGTAGCAATATCATGAAAAAATTTACTTATTGTTGAATTATGACTCCTATGTCGAGTCAAATTTGAGAAATAATCTTTCAGTTAAACTCTATTTATTTGTTTCAATTAAACTCTGTTTAGTTGTTTGAGTCAATTTCTTATTAGTCTAGATTATTTTAATATTATTTGACTTAAGAATTTAGCCTATAAATAGGATCTTTTACAACTTTAGAAAATACACCCATTTAGACTTACCCATCATAGTTTAGAACTCCTAACACTTTTGGAGAATTTAGTGTTTATGTTTTGGGGGTTCTTTATTTTCGGGTTTTTGAGATTTAGTTTTTTATCTCCATCTTTTGTACTTTTCATTCTTTGTCATTATAGTAAAATTATCTTTACCCGTGGTTTTTTATCCTCTTCGGAGAGGTTTTTCCACGTTAAATTTGTGTGTTCAATTTCTCAAAATTTTCCACTATTTTAAACTTGTTTGTTGCTAAATCGAGTCGATTTCTAATGAGTAGTATCAGAGCTAGTTCATTTTTCTCATATCAGCCCATTTAGAGATGGCAGCAACAAGGTTCGATATTGAGAAGTTTGATGGTAACACAAATTTCAATTTGTGGCAGGTTCGGATGATGGCAATTCTAGTTCAGTTTGGTTTGAAAAAGGTCGTTACCAGGAAAAAGCCCGATAATCTAGATCAGTCAGAATGAGAAGATATTGATGAAAAGGCCTTGCTTGCAATCCAGTTGTGCCTCGCGAATAGGGTATTGCAAGAGGTATTGATGGAGAAGACCTCATCTGCCATGTGGAAAAGGCTAGAAACTCTTTATGCGACTAAGTCTCTGGCTAACCGTTTAGTGCTGAAACAATGTCTATTTACATTTCGCATGAATGAAGGTGAGCTTCTTAGAGATCACATCAGTCAATTTATTAGTCTTTTGAATGATTTAAATAATGTTGAGGTTTAGATTTACGATGAGGATCAGACTATGCTACTGTTGTGCTCTTTACCCCTTCATACAAGTCTTTTAGGGAGACCTTGATTTATGGTAGAGATAGACTCTCGTTTGAGGATGTGAAGGGTCATTTTTTGAGCAAAGACAAACTCGACAATGAGTTTGGTTCAGAAAGAAAGGCAGATAAGCAAGCATCTATTTTGGTAGCATCAAAGAAGCGAGACAAAAGGTGTCGCTATTGTAAGAAATTAGGTCACGTCAAAGCAGATTGTTACAAACTGCGAAATAAAAGGGCTGTTAAGAGTAACGAGGAAGATTTAGCTGGTGCTAATTTGGCCGATGAAAGTGGTGATGATTTCTTGTTTGTGTCAACGAGCGAAAGCTCCGAGGTTACGTCCGGGTGGATCCTAGATTCAGGATGTTCTTTCCACATGTGTCCCAATAGAGAATGGTTCTCCACATACAGTTTAATTAAAGGTGGAGTTGTGTACATGGGAAACGATTCATTCAATAAGGTAATCGGTATTGGTACTGTTAAAATTAGGATGCACGATGGTACGATTAGGACACTATCAAATGTCAGGTATGTACCTGATTTACGAAAGAATCTCATCTCCTTAAGTATTTTAGACTCAAAAGGTTGCAAAATCAACATTGAGTCGAGCGGCATTAAGGTATCTCGTGGGGCTCTCGTTTTGTTAAAAGGTAAAAAGATCGACAGTCTTTATATTCTGAAAGGTTTTACAGTGACCGGTGAAATCGGATGTCCCTCGTCCTTTACAAAGTTGAAATCAACTCATTTGGAGCGGAGGCAACTTGGTCATAAGAGGGAAAAGTGTATGACTTAAGAATTTAGTCTATAAATAGGATCTTTTACAACCATAGAAAATACACCCATTTAGACTTACCCATCATAGTTTAGAACTCCTAACACTTTTGGAGAATTTAGTGTTTACATTTTGAAGGTTCTTTATGTTCAGGTTTTTGGGGTTTAGTATTTTATCTCATCTTTTGTACTCTTCATTCTTTGCCATTATAGTAAAATTATTTTTGCCCGTGGTTTTTTATCCTCTTCAGAGGGGTTTTTCCACGTTAAATTTGTGTGTTCAATTTCTCAATTTCTTTAGCTATTTTTAACTTGTTCATTTCTTAATCAAGTCGATTTCTAACACTTATTGTTGAACAAAAGTTTTTAACCACGAAACCAAACCATTCCCTGAAGACAATGTAACATTATGTGATAAATTCGAATGACATAATTTTTAAAAAGGATGTAGTAAATTGGACTATAGTAATAGTCATGGGGGATGGTCGTGATAATTTTTCTCACCACCAAAAGTGGAAAAATGAAAAAAGTAAGAAAAACAAAAAATTTCCAAGAACTCTTTAAGAAGAATAACAATTTATGTATGAAAAGTTATTGGTTATGTACTTGTTGTACACTTAGAAAATAAGATCCACTTTCAAAGTTTGCTATTAATAATTTTTTATTGGATTGAAAATCTACGACTGGAGTTTAATTTGTTTACTTCTTATCTTCAAGACTAAACGTATAACAAAAAGGTACGTTTTTATATATTAAATCGAATTGATATATGATTTAAATATTTGAGATGATCTTTTCAAATTTTGATTCTATGGGTTACATATTGTTTTAAGCATCTCATTGTTCATGAAAATGAATATTAACTGTTTTATTTATATTGTTATGGTATGTTTTATAATTAAATAATATATTTGATTAAAACATATCTAGTATGCAAATTTATGTCAGCAAACTAATGAATTTTATGTTATTCAAATTTGATTTAATTCAAAGAATTGTTAAAGGTAGCAGTTCATACATTTTATATTAATTCCATTTTTTAATTATTTAGATAAATGACATGAAAAATTGTAAATGAAATGTTTTATGAGCTTGAATGGCTGGATATTGAATTAAATTTCATGCATATTTATGATGATTGTTATGAAAGAGAAAATTGCTAGTTTTTCATCATGTCATATATGTTTGAGATGTGAATTTTAATCATATTTTTAATATAGACTTGTTTCTATACGTGACCTAGGCAATTATTCTTGGTGGTTAAATTGATTATGCAAAAGGGCTTTAAAAGTTTTTGAATTAATCTCATAGCTCCTTATGGCTATACAAAACAACGAGTTATTCGTTCCACCAGTTCTGCTCCATTCCCTGAAGTGATTATAGCTATTTATAACAATTATGAAGATTTTAAATATGTGAAGATTTTGGCATATTCTCTAAAGCGAATATTGCATATAATTATTTGGAAATTATATTATATGACTTAGTGTCATTATAAACTTCACATTAATTTAGACATTTCCAGTAGTAAATGTCACAATGGTACTTCTATGTGGATACAAAGTGAAAGGAATGATGGTAAAATTATCAATTTGCTATGATTTAGTTCAAAATTATATTATATGACTTAGTGTCATTATAAACTTCACATTAATTTAGACATTTTCAGTAGTAAATGTCACAATAGTACTTGTATGTGGATACAAAGTGAAAGGAATGAAGGTAAATTTATCAATTTGTTACGATTTAGTTCAAATTGAGAAACGCATGTTAAAGTAAACTAGAAGTTTACTGGTACAAATATATTTACTACTTGGCATGACTAGTTTCTTTAATTTAAAGAATTCTCATTTGTTGGTTGTTCTAAATGAAAATTGGTTGTTGAAAACTCACTAGCTAAATTTGAGATTTAATGTCTTGCATTTCTGAAATGAATATGGGCCCATTAATCCACCATGTGGATGGTTTTGATATTATATGATTTTGGTAGATGCATCTACAAAATAAACACATATGTGTTATCAATTTGCAACCTGTCGTTTGCAAGATTGTTTGAATAATTAATTTCAGGTCATGCAATTAAGACAATTCATCTTGCTAATATTGATGAATTTATATCTTAGTCTTTTATTGATTGAGTTTGAAAAACTTTGGTAAAAGTTTGTTATTTATGCACATAATGGTTTAGAGAAATTTTTGATTGAATGCCTCTGATTATTACTTATGTGAATTGAACTTTCTGTTTCAACATGGGATTATGTTAATTTATGTGTTGTACGTATCAAGCCAATAAGTTTTAAATACTCTCCATTCTAATTGATTTTAGGTCAAAAGCTGAATATTTCTTAACCTTGAATTTTTTGTATGTGCGTATATGTTCCAATTACTCCACCACAACGCACAAAGATGAGTGAATCTTCAAATAAAGTTAGAAATATACATTAATTATGGGTCTCCTTTTATTATAATATATTAAATGTATTGGAGATTCAATTATGACATGATTGTGATTGCTATTTTGATTTGATAGTTTTCTTGACATTAGGGGGAGAGAACTTATAACTTGTAATGAGTTAAGGGGGAGAGAAATTTGAACTAGAAGTTTAACAAGGATAACTTATTAAAGTTCCAAATATGAAAATTCTCATAAAAGGAAAAAATCTAAATGGTCATATAGTGAAGGTGATTACTCCAGAAGAGACCCAAGACATAACTAATAAGAAGAGATTCAGGTACCTGAAACTGAAGATTAAAATAGTGAAAATAAGAGATCTCGATAAGTTATGTCAGTTTGAGAAAATGTCGAACCAATAATAAACATGGTCGACAATGGTTTTGCATGAATATTATTGTGGAAATAATGAAATAAAAGGAGGATATTGAATAAATTTATTGGGAAATATAGATATGGAATAAATTGGCCAAAATAGAAAGACACAACTCAAATACAATTAAATTCGTGGATTTTTTGGACCAGTAGTCCAAATATGTAAAGGTATAAAGCTAGTAAGAGTACAAATGAATTAGTTTTGCAAAGACTAAATAAAAATATGAAGTTTTTCGCTAAGTCCTGTCATTGATTATGAGAAGATATAATATTATTTTGTGGTGGATGAAATCACCTTTAGATATATTATTAAATTTGCAGATCATACTTGTGTCTCATGGTTGTTGTTACAACCTTTTGTGAATCACTATATAGTAAAGTTTATATTAAAATCCTTGAAGGATTTGGAATGCAAGAAGCATATTGAAATTATCGGGAAATTGTTCATTTATATGAATTGAAATAATTGAACATGTAGTAAATTTGACTTAGTCAATAGTAGTTGAAGAAGGATTATAAAATGATCCAAAATACCTATTTGTGTTTTTATAAAAGAATCATGATTAAAGTTTGTTATGATTATTGTTAAAACTCCTGTAGAGATCAAAATATATTTCCCCCAAGTTTTCTCTCACTCATGACTTTCAAAAGAATGGTAATATAAATGCTTAGCATATACATTCAAATAGTTATTTGAAAGACTAGTATTCAAAGATTGAATACATAGAATATGAGATATCATGTGATGTTTTTATGAGGGGGATTAAATATGCGTTGTACTCTTTTTCCTTTAGCCGAGATTTTGTCCTTTTCGGTTTTCTTGGTAAGGTTTTTAATGAGGCAACATGTTATATGTATTATAGATATGTGTACTCTTTTTCCTTTACTAGGAAATTTTTTTCCCACAGGGTTTTTATCTTAGTAAAGGTTCTAACGAGGCACATTACCTACCAATGGACATCCAAGGGAGAGTGTTATGAAGTTTAAATTCTAATTGTCATTAGAATTAGAGTTCTATTCCATTTATACTTTCTATGTCTATAAATATAGATCGTGGAGAAGCATTGTAAGACACATCTGTTGATCAATAAAATACGCTCTCTCTTTTGTTCTGTCATTCTCTTTGTTATTTACTCTCTGTCTCTTTATTTTATAATAGTTCTGCAATAACGAGATATTATTAGACTACATTGTTAAACGAGATATATTTTTGCAAAAAAATAGATTGGAAGAGTTGTAAAATTCATTTAAAGATGATTACCTTATCAATCCTCCCATTTGGGCATTGCCTTTCGAAAACAATATATTTATCAATGTACTCAGGCAACAACTTTAACTGACATGCAAAGCATTCAAGATAACCATAATTATAACACAAAATATCTGCAAAAAATTACAGTTAACAGTGTTATCTGTTCAATTTCTAAGGTGTGTTGCTAGTTCTGAAATTAGGTTATTACCTCATTGTTTCTTCTCTTTGGTGCCTGGACTTGAGTTTAATGAGGTGCAAGAGGAACAAGGATTGTTGTTTCTAGGTCTATCAATTTTAAACCATTTGGTAAATCATGTGAGAAATAAGGACAATAAATTTGTTCTACTATATAACTATAAGTAAAATTGTATGACACATTGGAATATATTTAAAATAGGAAAGAATTAGAAAAGTTTCCTAAAAAATCCTTCAGGGTAATAATAGAAGGGAATAACTTACATTAGGATGACTAGAAAAACTAAAGTTTTTATACACCAATAAAATTTTGTCACATCATAAATTTTAAATACATGAAAATATTATTATACACTCATCCATTAAGAAATTATGTAACACCCAAAATTTGTTGTGGAGGATTAAATTAGAAAATTTGTAGATTTTGGGGATTAATTCGTAAATCTGGGGAAAATGCTTGGACTAAATTGAGCTTTAATTTAAATTCTGAGAGCTAATTGGGATTTTTAGGATTAAATTGTATGATGGGTAAAGTATGATGGCTTCAGTGAAAACCCTAACTAAATTGGGACATTATGAGAAATTTACCCATTTTGAGTGGTATTTAAATCACATTTTCATCTTCTAATGACTCCTCACCTTCCATTGTGCTTCTCTTTTCCTTTCCTTTCCCCATAACCGAACCCATCTCTCCCTTCTCCTTCTCCCTTTTCTTCTTTTCTGATTAGCCATCAATCAGCCCTCTTCATCTCTCAATTCAAACCTTGTCATAAAACTTCCTTTGCGGTCCGTCGTGCAAAACAATGACATTGAAGCCATTTTGGTTCTTATGCTCCATCGCGCACTTCGTCGGGTTTGGCTTTGGTGACCCTCTAATCTAGTGCAAGGGTTGGTATTATGGTTCGTTTTGCTATTGTTGAAGATGTGTTACCGCCATGCGTGAGGAAAATCTAGCGTTGGCACCATTTTGGGTTATGAAACCCTAGATTTCCTTAGTGGAAAAGGCATTGTGGAGTTGGGCCACCATATAATCCAAATTTTTTGTCCCAAAGTTTGGGTCCAAGTAAGAACCCCATTACCCTTTTGTAAACCAAACCAACATCCAAACCAAACCCAATTCGAATTGACCAAAACCTAAGAATCGATCCAAGCAGTCTCGAACCAAATCGAACTGACCCGACTCGGACCCAAACCCGTTGACCAACCCATTGACTTTGATTTATCCATTGACCCAACCGGTTGACCGTTGACTATTGACTTTTTCGACCCCAATACTTGATATGGCATGCATATCTATCGGATTGTGGGTAACTTAAAATAATGCGACTAATATACTGTGTACTCTGATATATATATTATCATGAGATTGTTATTTAGACTGAGATATGTGCTATCATACTATTGTGTGCTCATGGGTTGGGATTGTACAATGGAAGACGTGATAATCACCCCTTCATACGACTGATATAAAACAAAACTGCAATTGGTGACGATTGGTTAGGGAGGGGTTCTGGGGAACCTCTTGAAACAATGAAAATACATAGATTTTTTCATACCCTTTTTGACCTAATTTCATGCAAATTCTAAGTAATTAATGTCGAAAAATATAATTGACTTATAAAATTATTAATTTGTGCTAAAATTTTCAACATATTTCTTTTTAATTATTTTTAGAAATATTAAGCATGAATTTGATATTTTTTGATAGATTTGCAAAATTGATGAAAATCGATCTGGTAGACACTACTGACAGCTTAAACTGTTGAGGGAATTTTTACACCGAGTTAATGAAGAGCTAAGAAAAATATTTTTCAAGTCAAGGGTCGGTCCAATATGAAGCTAAATTATTCTTTATAATTATATTTTTAATTCAAATTAAATTGGATTAAATTATAAAGGTTGAACTAAAGTGGCTCAATATGCATGCAACCGAGGGTCGAACCATCTCCAATTAGGCTAGCCATGTGCCATCCAAGTGCTGACCGTATTCAGCTGAAATTTTCACCAATTCAACCTTGCAAAACAACCCTTGAAAGTTCCCAAAATTTCATTCCAACCTATCCTCTTTTCATGGTTTCAATTTCTTACCCCTAGCTCATTTTAAGCAAACTTTGAAAAAGTCAAAGTTGATGTGTGGTCACCAGCCATGGGGGACTTTGTGGCTATATTTATTTGCTAAATATAGCCACCACATCTCACCTCAACTCTACCTATAAATACACCCTCATTTCACCTCATTTCACACACCAAAACAATTCATTCTCTCTTCTTTCTCTCTAGCCTTCTATTTAGCCTTCCATCTACATTTTCCCTCATTCCCTTACCTTGCATATCCTTTGTTGAGTGTTCATCAGAGACCTAGATCTGGGAAAAATCGAGCAAGAACGACGAAGAACGCGGAAGCAATTCTTGATAAATCACCGGATTTAATCCTATTATTTTTGTCATATTTTTAGATCCTTGTTTGTTATCATGATGAATTCTATTATGAATGCTATTAATTCTTTAATTAAAATGGCTTAAATTCTTTAAGTGTTGGGTTGATTGTGTTGATTGCTTGATTATTTATTTATCATGTTTATATTATTATAAGCCCTAAATATTTTGTTTAATTAAATATTATCATGCCTAAGTTATTATTGCGTTATCTTTGTTATATAACTATTGAATTAATCATTTAAGCACAATGAAATTATGATTAATGGACATAATATTTAATTTGTGCATGCTTAATCCTCTAAGGAAACATATTTTTAATAGTAATGTTGTTCATAAGTTAGCAAGATACCAAGTTGTTGTGAATGTTATTTCGTAACAAGCACGAACATGATTTAGATTTAATTAAATAATTAAAGCAATTAACCTGACACATTTATGTCTTATTTATTAAAACCCTTACAAATTGTGCATAGGAATATAATCTAGTCTTAGCTTAACTTAGTTTAATTTAATTTAGAATACTTTAGATTAAAATCTCTTAAATATTATTTTGTTTCCCAACCAATTTGTTGATTAAATATTTCATAAATACTTTTCATAGCATAGTCCTTGTGGGTACGATACTCGATATTATTTGTCACTTTATTACTTGAATACGATTGTGTACACTAGCACATTTTCATCGTTCCAAGTTTTTGGTGCCGCTGCCGGGGATTGTAAAAATTATTCGTGAAATTATTTATTTTACATTTTAGTCTATTTTTCTATCTAATTACTAACTTATTATTTTCTGATTTCAGGTGTTTATGAGTATTGACCGAATCATCGACTTACTCCCAGTAGACCCTGAAATTGAGCAAACTTTTCAAGAATGAAGAAGACAAATATCTCAAAGGAGTGAAGAGATAAATTTCGAGAATCAGAATCAAGGACATGTAGATAACCATCCTATCCTTATTACTGATGATAGGGATAAAGCCTTGAGACAATATGTTGTACCATTTTTCCACGAACTTAATTCGGGAATTAGAAGACTTGATATTGAGGCACAACAATTCGAACTGAAGCCAGTGATGTTTTAGATGCTTCAGACATTAGGCCAATTCAGTGGAATGCCTACCGAAGACCCTCATCTTCATTTGAGATTTTTCATGGAGGTGAGCAATTCTTTGAAGATAGTCGGAGTGTTAGAAGCTGCACTTCGATTAAAACTGTTCCTATTTTCACAAAGGGATAGAGTTAGAGCCTAGTTGAACTCATTGCCACCAAATTCTATTACAACATGCCAAGAGCTAGTTGAATTATTCCTGAGAAAATATTTCCCTCCAAGCAATAATTCTAAGCTGAGGATTGAAATTACTACTTTCCAACAGATGGATGATGAACCTTTGTATGAGGCATGGGAAAGATTGAAGGAGTTGTTAAGGAAATTCCCTCATCATGGAATTCCTCATTGCATCCACTTAGAGACATTTTATAACGGTCTAAATTCGCACACAAGGATGGTAGTAGACGCTTCTGCCAATGGAGCTATTTTTTCTAAGTCTTACAATGAGGCTTATGAAATTATAGAGAGGACTGCAAGCAGTAATTACCAATGGCCAACTAATCGAGCAAACTCAAGAAGACGAGTTGTAGGAATTCACAATGTTGATCCATTAACTTCACTTGCAGCTCAGGTATCATCGATGTCCTCAATGCTTAAGAATCTTACTACTAATGGGTTTAATAATGTTGCAACTCACCCACCTAATCAATTCAAGAGCATAGCCTGTGTCTATTGTGGAGAAGGGCACTTGTTCAAAGAATGTCCATCAAATCCAGCATCAGTGTATTACATGGGTAATTCGAACCAAAATCGAGGCAGGTAGGGACTGTAGTCAAACCCATCTTGGTAAAATCGCCCTAATTTCTCATAGAGCAATCAAGGGGCTAGACTTAGCAACACTTATGCTCAACCGAGACTAACCCAGCCACAAGGATTTACCCACAACAAACTGAACCTTGCAATAGCTTAGAGAGTTTATTGAAGCCATATATGGCTAAGAATGATGCCACTCTAAGGAATTTGTAGAATCAAGTGGGGTAAATTGCCACTGAACTAAAGAACCATCCACAAGGTGTTTTGCCTAGTGATACGGAGAATCTGAGAAATCTGGGGACGGAGCATTGTAAAGCATTAACATTGAGGAGCAAAAAGACATTGTAACCCAACGTTGTTGAAGTAGAAGAAGAACAAGTTGATCCTCAAGAATTAGTTGAAGTTCATCAAAGTGTTGAAACTCCAAATTTGCTAGAATTAGAACCAAAACCAGAACCGATGAATGTTGAGAAAGAGACCTCAAAACTAGTCAAGTCTAATGATTTAACAACTTCGTTGGATGAAGAAGTGCCACAAAAACCAAAGTAGATAGTTCAAGTTAGAAATCCTCAATCACCCTACCCTCAAAGACTTTAGAATATGTATTTTTTCATGTTGATAATTTGAATATCCAGAAGGAAAATTTGAATATGTATTTGTTCATGTTGATAAGTTTATCTTTCCTACTGAGTTTGTCATTTTCGAATTTAAGCAGATAAAGAAGTACAAATAATCTTAGGAAGGCCATTCCTAGCAATAGGAAGGACTTTGATTGATGTGCAGAAAGGTTGACTATGTGTGTTTAGGACGATCAAGTAATGTTTAATGTTTTTAAATCTATGAGATTTCCTGATGTAGTTGATGATTGTTCTATAGTGTCTAAGTTAGAAGAGTTAGTCATTGAAGAGGAATTCAACTCAGTAGAAGATCCTTTAGAGAAGATTTTGCTGACAGACCCTCAATGTGATGAAGAGGGGGAGGAAAACTTAGCTTTGCTAGAAGCTAATTCAATTGAAGAGCCACCTAAATTAGAGCTTAAGGTATTACCTTCTCATCTAAAATATGTTTATTTAGACGAAGCTTCTACTTTGCCTATGATTATTTCAGCACAACTAACTGAGAAATAAGAAGAGTAATTGATTAAAGTGCTGAAGCAATTTAAGAAGGCTATTTGATGGACCATAGTCGACATTCATGGTATAAGTTCATTCGTATGCATGCACAAGATCATCCTTGAAGATGATAAGAAAGCAATAATTGATGGACAATGAAGATTGAAACCCATTATGAAGGATGTAATCAAGAAAAAAATTATCAAGTGGTTAGATACGTGTATAATCTATCCCATCTCAGATAGTTCATGGGTTAGTCCTATCAATGCATGTCGAAGAAAGGAGGTATTATGGTCGTAAAGAATGAAAACAATGAGTTGATACCAACTAGAACGATCACGGGATGGCGGATTTGCATCGACTAGCAGAAGCTAAACAAAGCGACTAGGAAAGATCACTTTGCCGTTCATGGATCAAATGCTAGATAAACTCGTAGGGTGAGACTATTACTATTTTCTAGATGGATACTCAGGGTACAATGAGATTATAGTCGCACTGGAAGATTAGCACAAAACGACATTCACATGCCTATATGGTACGTTCACATTTAAACACGTGCCATTTGGTTTATGTAATGCACCTGCTACGTTTCAAAGATGTATGATGGCAATTTTTACTGACATGGTTGAGAAATATTTGGAAGTGTTCATGGATGACTTTTTCGTGCTTGGGGACACTTATGATGATTGCTTAGCTAATCTAGCTAAGGTACTGAAGCAATGTGAAACAAAAACGTTGTTCTCAACTGAGAAAAGTGTCATTTTATGGTACGAGAAGGTATTGTTTTGGGGCACCAAATAAGAAGGAAAGGAATTGAAGTCGACAAGGCCAAAGTAGATGTAATCAAGAAGCTTCCACCTCCAACATCTGTAAAGGGTGTTAGGAGCTTCTTGGGACATGCTGGATTATATCGGAGATTTATCAAAAACTTCTCTAAAATTGCTAAACCCTTGAGCAAGTTGTTAGAGAAGGATTCGATGTTCAACTTTGATAAAGAATGCTTGACAACATTTAATGATTTGAAGAATCGACTAGTTTCAACACCAATTATCGTCACAATAGATTGAGAATTACAGTTCGAGCTAATGTGTGATGCAAGTGATTTCGCGATCGGAGCTGTGATGGGCCAGCGAAGGAACAAAGTTTTTCATCCCATCTACTATGCAAGTTGAACTTTGTCAGGAGCTCAACTGAACTATATGGTAATTGAGAAAGAATTACTTGTAGTTGTGTTTTCTTTTGACAAGTTTAGATCCTATCTTATAGGTACGAAAGTGACTATCTTTACGGATCAGTCAACAATGATGCTAAGTCGAGACTAATTCATTGGGTGTTACTACTTTAGAATTCGACTTGAAAATTCAAGATCGAAGAGGCATAGAGAACCCAGTAGCGAATCACTTGTATAGAATAGAGCCACGAGAATAAAATTTAACTCTTGTACCCATACAAGAGACGTTCCCTGGCAAACATATACTCAAGGTAAGTCATAACACCCTTTATTTTGATGATTTTACTAATTACTTAGCCTGTGGTTTGATTCCCTATGATAAGGCGTATCAATAAAGGAAGAAGTTCCTTCATGGTGCTAAGTATTACTTTTGGGAAGAGTCGTATTTGTTTAAGAAGTATGCAAATCAGATGATCAGAAGGTGTGTGGTAGAAGATGAAGTATAAGCAATATTATATCAGTGTCACACAACTTCAAGTGAGGGACACTTCGGAGGTTCACGTATTGCGGCTAAAGTATTACAAGCTAGATTCATTTGGTCAACATTGTTCAAGGATGCGTACGCCTATGTCAGAAGCTGTGACCAATGTTAAAGGGTTGGAAATGTCACCAATAGAAATGAAATGCCTCGAACAAACATCATGGAAGTGGAATTGTTCGATGTTCGGGGTAGTAACTTTCTTGGTCCATTCCCTCTATCATTTGGTAACAACTAAATTCTGGTAGCAGTCTACTACATATCGAAATGGATTAAGGCCGAGGCATATCTGAGAAATGATGCCAAGGTAGTGAAGAATTTTTTGCAGAAGCATGTGTTCACACGGTTTGGAACTTTGGAAGTCATCATCAGTAATGAGGGTCCCATTTTGTGAACAAATGGATGAAGTCGTTACTTGATAAACACGAAATAAGACACAAGGTTGCTATAGCTTACCATCCACAAATGAATGGGCAAGCTAAGTTAGAGAATAAAGAAATAAAAGGCATACTTGAGAAGGTAGTGTGTCTGAATTGACGAGATTGATCCAAGAGATTAAACGACGCTTTATGGGATTACAAAATAGCTTACAAGACACCTCTAAAGTGTCTCCCTGTAGGTTAGTATTCGGAAAAGCCTACCATTTGCGTTTGGAGTTAGAACACAAAGCTTACTAGGCTCTTCAGCAGCTCAACTTGGATCATAAGGTTACTAAAGAGAAATGAATGCTCTCAATTAGTTAGAAGAATTTCGAACGTTCTCTTATGACAATGGCAAGCTATGCAAAGAAAGATTAAAAAGATGGCATGACAAGAACATTCAAGTTAGAGAGTTCGAAGCAGGTTAGCAAGTTTTATTATTTAACTCTAGATTGAAATTTTTCCAGGTAAATTGAGATCACGTTGGTCAGGTCCATTCACTATCCATCAAGGTTTTCCATATGAAGTTGTTGAACTCTATGGTAAGCAAGGTAATTTTTGAGTTAATGCCCAGAGATTGAAACATTATTGGGGAAATAAAGTTGAGCGAAATGAAGCATCGCTCATTTTATCATACATTTAATTCTTTTTTGCAACACTGAAAACCCGAATATCGTCACCGATTAGGGTTCCGATGTCTTACTATTCATTTATCACTGTTCATCTTTAACATCATGTTATTCAGCTTTATTTATTAAAGAATTTCACTTCACATTTTATACATTGTCATTTAATCATAAACACAATTGAACAAGGGCAAAAATGACATTTTCAATATTTTAGGAGACTTCTACCAGTACTTGCTGGAAAAGTATCGGTAGTAGTCAAGTCAGTAAACAATTCAGGAACTGTGCAGATTTCTACCGGTACTTGTGCTAGTTCTATCGATACAAGTAAAACTTCTACCGATACAAATCATGCTTTTAATACTAAAAACTCCATAGAGCTAAAATTCTTACCCTGCAACTTCTACTGATACAAGTATACAAACTACCGATACATCAAAACACATAACTAACGATACTCACAATTTGACTACCGATACAACCCGAGTTAGTGAACACATAAATATATAATTTCCTAATCATTACATAGCACTTTAAGTCTATACTCCAGCATACACTACATGCATTTCTACATTCAACATTCCATCAACATAATAAGATTTTACCATCTCTATTACAAAACAATAGATAACAACATCCTAGTACATGCCATAAGATCGAGTAATGCAAGAACTACCAACAAACTCTGCAATAGTGTGACTTCGAAAAGATGATGATGATCTGATCTTCAATCAGCAAAACAATCTACAAAAAAACAACATCTTTGGTAAGCTTCATAGCTTAGTAAGTTCGATAGTTTAAGGAGTTACCAATATTTGTAATAAGCAACTATAGCTCAACCAAAGCCAAGATATTCCCATTGTTCTAGATTTAAATATAACTTCATTTTTCTGTTTATAACTTTCTGTTATAGCATCCGATGCTGCTCACACGAGCCGTCGAGGACTCGCAACATATGTGGTACTCCAGCCATCGGTACAGTGTCTATCTGTAAAGTGTCCCTTTAACGATGCTGCTCACATGAGTTGTCGGGAGTATGCATAAAGCATAAGTCCCAACCATCAAAGGGCTTGTAATCCATTTAGGTTTCATATCTGTTTTCTGAATCACGATGCTGCTCACACGAGTTGTCGAGGGCTTGCAACATATGCGGTACCCCAGCCATCGCGTCGGTACTTTTTCAACTGCATAAAGCCTACTATCTTTTTCGTTTCATTTTTTTGATCTCTTCAATGCCAAATACTTCCAATTGCTGAACATTAACAATATACAAACAATAAATATTAAGTAAAATTTACATTACAAACTTATCGGACTGAATTGCAGTTTAGGAAAGACTTCAGGGACTAATCCTCTAATTTCCCTTTCTCGCAATCTGTAGCACGATCGTAGTCTACATCCTCAAATCATTCAATTTCTTGTATTAAAACACTTAATCAGATCATATAATATAATTCGATCCTTTTTGATAAAATTACAATTTTACCCCTAATATTTTCCTTTTATTCAATCTAGTTCTTTCAACACAAAACATGCAAAATAACCATTTTCTCACAGAACCAACCTTAGCCAAATTCCCTAGGGTGTTTATCCCACTCCTTCACACATTTATTTTCACAACAATACATGTAATTTCATCATTTTCACGTTTTAATCTTTAAACCCTAATTTCATCAAGAATCTCTTTAAAAAAAATAACCAAAGCTTTAAACATTCAAATATATCAAAAGCTTTTAAGAAAAAGTATTTTCAACAATGGCAAGTTTCATAACATTTGACAAATTCACAAATTAGTTCTTACATAAGCTAGATTAATCTAATACGAACTAAAAAACATAAAAATTACCAAAAACAGTTAACATTTGCTTACTCAAATCAAAACTTGAAGCTTAGGATGCAAAACCCTAATTTTCTTCGTCTTGGCCGAATGTTAAAGATCAAAGTGTGAAATATTAACAATTTTTATCATTCTTCTTTGTTTAATTTCAGCAAATTTGTAAATTTTGAAACTTTCATAATTAAACTTTCTTTAATCACTTTTAGTCATAATTAAACCTATTTACACTTAATATAAATCATGTTAATCCACCCACTAGCAATCCTTTGGTTAATTAGCTCATTTGGTCCTTCTAATTAATCATCTATATTTTTGCACCTATTACAATTTTATCCTTTCTACTCTATTAACTACCTAATCATTAAAATTTCATTACGAACTTTTGATACGATGCTAACAAAGTCATAAATATTTAAATAAATTAATTAATAACTTGACTCGTCGAAGTAGTGACCTCGAAATCACTGTTTTCGACACCATTAAAAACTAGGTTGTTACAACTCTCCCCCTTTAGGGAAATTTCATCCTGAAATTTCTTACCACGAAACAAGTTATGGTACTGTGATCTCATTGAAGCCTCTGTTTCTCAAGTGGCTTCCTCTAACCCGTGACAATTCCACAGTACTTTCACTAATGGTACTCTTTTGTTTCATAGCTCTTTTACTTCACGAGCTAGTATTCTAAGCAGATCCTCTGAATATGACAATTTTGGCTATATCTCAACCTCACAAGGTAAAATCACATGAGAAGGATTGATCTATACCGTCTCAGCATCGAAATGTGAAATACATTATGTATCTTCTCTAGTTCCAATGGTAAAGCCAACTTATACGCTACAGGGCCAACCCAATCAATGATCTCATATGGCCCGATAAACCGTGAACTCAGCTTTCCTTTCTTGCCAAACCTTAGCACCTTCTTCCAAGGTGAAACTCTCAAAAAGACTTGGTCTCCCACTAAAAATTCTATAACTCTCCGTTTAATATCTGCATATGACTTCTGTTGATAGGACACTGCTTTCAACCAGTTGCGGATCACTCGCACTTTGTCTTCGGTCTCATGAATCAAGTCGGTGAAACCGACTTAGGCTCGCTCAACTCTGACCAATACAAGGGTGTTTTGAATTTCCTATCGTATAATGCCTCAAACAGTGCCATTTTAATACTGGATTGATAGTTGTTATTATATGCAAACTCTACTAGAGACAGATATTTCTCCCAACTTCACTCAAACTCAAGTACACAACATCGTAGCATATCTTCAAGAATCTGTATCACTCATTCTGACTGACCATCCATTTTCGGATGATAGGCAGTGCTGAAACTCAACCTGGTTCCTAAAGCTTCATGCAACTTACCCCAGAACCTCGAGGTAAAACGTGAATCCTTGTTAGAGATAATAGATGCTGGTACTCCTTGTAGTCGTACGATCTCAGATACATACAGCTCAGCTAATTTTTCTAATGGATAATCCACTCGAATACGGAGGAAGTAGGCTGACTTAGTCAATCTGTCAACTATAACCCAAATTGAATCTTTCTTCCTTAATGTCACCAGCAATCCTGTAACAAAATCCATTGAGACTCATTTCGATTTCCACTCTGGAATGGTAATAGGCTGTAACAAACCAGACGGTACCTGATGCTCAGCTTTTACTTGCTGACATACCAAACATTTAGTCGCAAACTCAGAGATTTCTAGTTTCATACAGGACCAACAATACATCTTCAAATCGTTATACATTTTTACACTTCCTGGATGAATAGAATAAGTACTGCTGTGAGCTTCTGTCCAAATATCCCGTCTCAAATCAGAATCATGAGGAACACTGATGGTACTAAAAAAAACATATGTTTTCTCCCTATTTATTGGATAATTTGTTCCCATTATATCATGTTTAGCATGCAATTTTAGAATTTTATATTCAATAATTGCATTTTCTAACTCAATGATGCTAGGTTTAATTTTATCCTATTTTTGCTATTAATATCGCCACAATTAGTGTTCAGTTTGCGTCCAAAGATGTCAATGTAGGAGTCTGTCCGAAAAGATCAACGCATGAAGGTATCTAGGGTTATCATCGCAAAATAACATCCAAATTTGCACCCAAAACTGTCGCCGCATGAGCATCTCTATACGCCCAAAATTGTCACCACATGAGCACTTCTAGATTGCACCTAAAACTATCATCAAAGGAATATTTCCAAAATGCACCTAAGACTGTCGCTGCATAAATATTCTTCAAATTGCATCCAAAACTATCGCTGTATAAGTATTTAACTGCACCTAGGAATGTCGCTGCATAAACGTGTCCAAAATTACGTCCAGAATTATCGCCGTATCTGACAACTGTCTGATAAGAATAAAATTGTGTGAGTTGTCCAATCTAGTATAAGCAACTTGTACAGCTCAATTTTGGGGAATAGACACTTGTACATTTGGGGCTAAATATAAGCACACACAAAGCATGAAGAAAGGTGTCTCTTCTTCCTCTAGTCTCCTATTTTGCAATATTATCTTCTTTAACCTAGCTTTTTAGCTTTTCGGCTATGGAGGCCTAAGACCATTCAAAGGAACTTGATGCGACAAGAAGGTAGCATCTACTCCTGACGAGGAGTGTTCTAAGTGCGACACAGGAGGAGCATTTACGGAAGACTTCTAGTAGGCTAGGAATAGAATGCTTCAACTTGTTCTTTATTTCCTCTTAAACATTGACAAATTCTAATGACTTTAATTGTGTATGAAAGTACCTCTTAATGTTAGATCTATTTTGATTCTTGCTCAAATCTTCTTAACTGTTTATCTTTGGATTTAATCATTTTGACCATGGAAGTGCAATTGCAATCACATTCACTAGAAAGTGCGGTAACAAGTTAGATTAACAAGCAAGACAATGGAAGTTGCTTGAGGTAAGGAGGAATTTTGGCCACATGTTCTCAAATGCAAAGCATTACCAGCATTGGAAGGTGTGGTTAATGTAAGTGTTTGGGTCTTTGATAAATATGGAAGTCGAAAGTAGTGAGATCTCATTAAGCTTAATTGTGATGACAATTTATCTATCAATTACCTTGTAGTCACATTTAGTGTTTGTTAACTTATCAAGTCAGGGATCCCCCATCTCTTTATCATTATTTTACTTCTTTCATTTTCTTAATTTGCATTGACAAAATATCCTCAACATTCATTTCATTTTCTATTAAATTGCTCTGACATTTTGTATTACATTTTTACAAAATTTGTGCTAACAGTTTTAACTCTTGTATTTGTGCAATCTTTGATTTAATTGCATTGACATTATTCCTAACAGTTCTTCTTAATCTGACCTCTTTTCAACTGACATCCATCCTCATGGGATCGATATCCGACAAATTCACTTCTATCTACTATTCTTGCATCGACAATGTACGCTTGCACAATTGCTGTGATGTTCATAAAGCGATCAAGTTTTGGCACCGTTATTGAGGATGGCTTTTATTTGATGTCTATTTTTGTCTTTGTATTTATTTTTTATTACCTAAATTTTATTTGTCACTAACTTGTTTTTTTTGTTTTTTACTTTTACATTTTTCTTTTAGTGAAATATGCCTAGGAACGAGCTGTATAGAACCTCAAGATGTTGGACTAGCATAAATGGTGCTGTAGAAATGGAGCTCGATACCATAAACACCCAGGTATCTTCTTTGACTCATATGAGTAATTCAATTTAGAATGCTACAGCAAATGTAGAATGGAAATTTACAGTGACAATTTATGATTACTATGGAAGCAACCATGAGTTTGAACAATGTCCATCAAATCCAGGAAACGTGTACCATATAGGGAATTTCGGTAAAAAAGAAAATCCATATTCCAACACCTACACACTAGAGTGGGAGCAACATCCAAATTTTTGTTAGAACAATCAAGACCCTGAAAGTATAAACAACAATGTTAGATCCAAGTGGACATTATCCAATTATGATCAACGTTTATCAAGGCAAAATATCCAGCAAGAAGAAGCATCAGAGTTTTCATCAATTGAAAATTTGCTGAGACAATATATTTCCAAGACTAAAGTTGTGCTTCAGAGTGAAATTGAATCCACATGAGCTCTAGAATATCAAGTTGGCCAGATTATGAGTGCAGTAAATTTGCGACCATAAGAATATTTGTTGATGGAAATTGAGAATTCGATATCACAAGGGTAAGGCATTGTAAGAGAATCATTCCTAGAAGTGAGACTCAACTAAATGAAGTTGTTCAAGATGCTACAGCAAAAGAAGATAATTGAAATCTCGATAATGGAAAGATGTCAGAACAATCTGAGAAGCAAACTGTAGCTGAAGAGGTTAAACAAAATATTGCGGAGACAAAATTAGATCATTTTGTCACCACAAATGCTACAGCAAAATAACCTCAGAAACTTGAAGATGCATTGTCGAAGAAGAAAAGATTGGGAGAAGTCGAAGCAACAGCACTTAGTGAAGGGTGCATTGTCATGACAATTAAATTTCTCCAAGAATTTAAGTATCCCAAGAGCTTCTTAATACCCTATGCCATTGGTGATCCGTATATTGGAAAGGCATTATGTGATTTCAATGAAAGCATAATTTTGATGTCTATTTTTGTAAAGAAGTTATGGAATTCGAAAAAACGAAAGAAAGAGAGGAGATTTTTGGGACCATGTGGAGAATAAAAGAGTACGAAGCACTTGAAGAAGAAGGAACAAATATTGTGTCTGCATCAATTGAGGAATAGGTAAACACCATTGTTGACGCATTAGGATTCCATTATCAGCACAATTTTATACAGTTGTACTGCACCTACTAACCTAATGTTGAAAACGGAACAAAAGTTTGTGTGGAGGAAGAAAAAGATGAAGAAATAGATGTCAAGGCAAATTTAGCTGAAAATTTTCTCCCTACACCTGAAGTTGTGGGTGCAATAACAGAGGCTTGGTGCAAGATGGAGTGAGTCAGGCTGAAGCTGTGGATGAAATTAATGAGGACCATAACCTTTGGGCAATAGTGGTCTATACTGGACCAACGAATGAAGCAATTGATGATGCCAGAGTAGAGATGGAAACTGAGGAGCAGTCCATAGACTATGCGAAGCTCAAACAAAACAAAAAGAAAAAGAACAGAAGGACTTGATGGATTTTATGTAGGGACAAATTCAGCTAAGAAATTTGTCACCGTACTTGAACTTGTGGATGCATCATCAAATGATTTAGTGCCACCTGAAGTGAGTCAGGCAGAGGCTGTGACGGTTAGTAATGAGGATTCCAATCCTCTAGCCATGGTGCTTTATGTTGCACCATTTGCTCAAATACACCCATCTGATGTCATGGTCGATGATGCCGGGATGCAACCTGATGTTGAGGAGTAATTCGTAGATTCGATCAAGCCAAAGGAATGAAGAAGGAAGTGTACCAAAGACAAGAATTTCCACAAGGAGGAGCAAAAGCGCAAGGAGGAGAAGACCAATGGAACCACATCTTCAGTTGTAGCACATTAAGTTAGTTTTTATTTTTAGCACTTAGTTTAGTTTTCATGCATATCATGTAGCTGTAGTATAATTGTCCTTGCATTTTTAATGCCGCTACATCTACATTGTCATTGCATTTCCATATATACTTATTAGTGTTAGTGCATTGGGGACAATGCAAACTTTATGTTTGGAGGGAATATATATGGGCTGGAAATGCAAAGCATTGTTAGCACTAGAAGGTGTGGCTAATGTGAGTGTTTGGGTCTTTGATAAACAAGGAAGTCCAAAGTAGTGAGATCTCATTAAGCTTAATTGCGGTGACAATTTATCTATCAATTACCTTGTAGTCACATTTAGTGTTTGCTAACTTATCAAGTCAAGGATCCCCCCATCTCTTTATCAATGTTTTAATTCTTTAATTTTCTTAATTTGCATTGACAAAATATCCTCAACATTCATTTCATTCTCTATTAAACTGCTCTGACATTTTTTATTACAATTTTACATAATTTACGCTGACAGTTTTAACTCTTGTATTTGTGCAACCTTTGATTTAATTGCCCTAACATGATTCCTAACAATTCTTCTTATTTTGACCACTTTTGCACTGACAATTTTAGACAACAGACATCCATCCTTATGGGATTGATATCCGACAGATTCACTTCTATATACTATTCTTGCATCGATAGTGTACGCTTGCACAATTACTGTGACGTTCATAGGACGATCAAACACATATCCTACCTCTGAAATATAGCATCCCGTCCATATCAACGTGAACCACGTGACAGCATTGCTCTATATCTGTTCTTTTCTGGTCACCAGCTTCGGATCATTTTTTTCCAACTCTCAAATTCGCTGTAGAAATAACGGTCTCGTCCTGAGCTCTGAGGTGATAGAACCATAATGCTCTAAAAAAAGAGAAATATAAATAGATTAATAGAGATCAAAAGTTAAGTATAATTAATTGTAACTATAAAAATAAACATCAAACGAATGCCAATTTCCCTGGTAACGGCGCCAAAACTTGATCGTGTTTGAAACATTACAACGATTGTGCAAGCATTCACACGTTGATGCAAGTATAGTTGATAGACAATTCTATTGGATATCAATCCCACGAGGAAATGGATTCTTGATGTTAACTATCGAAGCAATTAATATTGAAAACGAGTAAAATTTAAGTAAAGATATCAGTGCAATTACGTTAGATCTAGACAGTAAAATAGTTAATATTATCAATGCAATCGGAGTTAAGTGTCAGAGGTTAAATGTCAATGTATTGAAAGTAAATCCAATGTGTTGAGTGTTGAGTGCTAAATATTTAAATGCATGAAATGTAAAAGTGATCAAGTGTAAAAGGGTAGGAATGATTCACTGAATCTGCAAACTTGCAATGCTGAATGCGTCAACAAGATAAAGTTCAGATGAATTGTTGCAGTAATAAATCTCTCTTGAATTCTTACCAACAATAGCTCTCTAATTAATCCAGACTTAAATACCCACAATCACTCAACTTCTCAGTGTAAGCAATGTTGCGCATCCAAGAACATGTGATTGGAATCTTTCCAATCCCAAGCAGCTCTCGCGTAACTTACTTGTTAACCTAACTTGTCACCGCATCTCTTGATGTCGACAGACTGCAGTTTCACTCTCGTGCTTAAAGCGGTTAGATCCAAGAATAAACAGATAACCAGTATTAAATAAGAGTCAAAATAGTCTAACACCAAAAGATACTCTCATATTCATTTAATGTCATTAGAATTCATCATCATCAAAAGAGAAATTAAAGAGTACAATCGAAGCTTACTATCTTTAGACTACTAAGACTACTCCTTAATCATTCCTCTTGCCCACCACAAAGCACCTCTTGTTAGAAGTTGCTGTAGACTTGTTTTATCAGCTTCCCAATTCCCAGCTCAAATCTAAAAGTCACACAGAATTTGTAGAATTTAATCCCTTAGCTCTTGATGATTTCTTCATTCTTTATTCTTCTATTTATAGCCTTCAAAATGTTGTAAGGTTCAGCCTTCATTCCTTGATCTAGATCTAGATTTTGCAGCTGTCGAAGTTAGTTAGAGTACAGCTGTGCACACACACAGATTGAATGTTCTCTTCAGAGATCTACAGGATGTCGCTGCACTGCAAGGTGCAATCTGAGATCGTAATTGCAGCAACATCTACGATATTCCTGCGCTGGTGCTTCAGGATGTAAAATCAGCTTGAGTTTACTTATTCAAGATTTAGGTTCTATGTGACGACATTTCTGTCACAACTCCAAGCTAATCTTGTGGCTGCATTCTTCCAATATTAATCTTCTTGGTTGAGTTCCTGCGTTGACAATTCTAAGGCGCAATATATCTACTACTTGCATCGACATTAGTAGAAAAATAGATGAAAAACAACAAGAATATAAACTAACTAGCAATGAGTTGAAAAATATAAAAACTAAATATAAAATGCTTAATATGCATGCTAAACGAGGTACAAAAGAGACAATTAAAACACTAATTTAGGGAGAAAATATATGTCATTTGTAATACCATCACGCTCCAATGATAGGTGAGCATTCATCACCCTCAAAGCAAAAACGATTTCCAGCTCAGGGCATCAGTAACAACATTAACCTTCCTTAGATGGTCGTCAATCACGAGATCATAGTCTTTCAACAACTCTAACCATTGGCACTATCGCAAGTTTAGCTCCTTCTGTGTCATCAAATACTTCATACTCTTATGATCGTTGAATACGTGACATCTCTCACCATATAAATAATGTCGCCAAATCTTCATGGCAAAAACAATGGCAGGTAACTCCAAATCATGAGTCGAATAGTTTCATTCATGCGACTTTAACTGTTAAAAAGCATAAGCTATAACCTTTCCAGCTTGCATCAAAACACAACCTAAACCATTCAGAGATGCATCAATATATACGACGAACTCTTTACCCGATTTAAGTTGTGTCAAAACTGGAGCTTCTGTTAACAATTTCTTTAATTGCTCGAAACTCTGTTAACACTTTTTTGACCATACAAACTAGACATTCTTATGCAATAACTTCGTTATCGGCAAGGCTATGATGGAAAAGTCCTTCACAAACCGATGATAATAACCTACTAACCCTAGGAAACTACATACCTCGAAAACATTCTTTGGTACCTTCCAATCTAGGGTAGATGAGACTTACCTGGATCAACTCGGATTCCCTTCGATGAAACTACATGACTCAGAAATCCCACTTCTAATAACCAGAACTCACACTTGCTAAACTTCACATACAACTGTTTTTCTCTCAAAATTCGTAACACTTCTCTCAAATGCTGAGTATGCTCAGATTTTGTCTTGGAGTAAATCAAAATGTCATTAATAAACACAACTGCAAACTTGTCTAACTGCGGCTGAAATACCATATCCATCAAATCTCTAAACGTTATTGGGGCGTTAGTCAACCCAAACGACATAACTAGGAACTCATAATGACCATACCTAGTCTTGAATGTCATTTTCATTATGTCGTAATCTTTCACTCTCATCTATTAATAACCTGACCGGAGGTCTATCTTGGAGAATATGGTTGCACCTATTAGCTGATCAAATAATTTATCGTTCCGAGGTAATCGGTACTTATTCTTGATTGTCACCTTATTTAACTGTCTGTAATCTATAGACATCCGTATCGATCCATCTTTCTTTTTCACGAATAACACGGGTGCACCCCAAGGTGATACGCTAGGTCATATGGACGCTCTGTCTAACAATTCTTGCAGTTGAACTTTCAACTCTTTCAATTCTGTCGGTGCCATTCTATACGGTGGAATTGAGATCAGAGCAGTACCAGGTAACAATTCAATACCAAACTCTTCCTCTCTGGTTGGTGGCAAACCCGGTAATTCTTCTAGAAACACATCTGTATACTCATTAACAACTAGTACCTGTTTCAACTCTGTTGCCGAACCCAGTGTATCAAGTATGTATGCCAAGAATGCTTTATAGCCTCTACGAACCATCTTTTGTGCTGAAATAGCTTAAATCACCTGGTTTCACTGTTCAATATGCTGGACTCAACTATAATCACTTCACCTGTCAGGCATTTCAAACTAATTTGTCTTTGTTTACAATTTACTACTACAGCGTGCTCAGATAACTAATCCATACCCAATATCACATCGACTTGATGAATGACAATAACATTAGATCAGTAGAAAATTCATAGCCCTGAACTTTCAGTGCACATTATGACCCAATGGGTTTGTGAATTGCACATAAAATTTAGTCGACTCAACAAACAATTTCTTATCAGTAGCTAAGGCAATGCAAATATATGAATGAGTCGATCTCGGGTCAATCAAAGCACACACAATATCATTAAAAAGATAGAATATACCAATCACAACATCGGAAGCGATAACCTCTTCTCTAGCTCGGATGGCATAAGTCCGTGTAGGCGCTCGAGCTTCCAACCTACTTACATTGTCTCTACTTTCATTTCGATTCCCACCTGCACTACTATTCTGCCCCGGGCATCTACCTTTCTATGGCGTAACTACAGGATTAACACTCTGATCTTCCCTTGCTTCAGAATTCATCGGGCAATTTCGCGTGAATTAATTGGTACCTCCACATCGGAAACAGGCTCCCTTAATCAAACGGTGTTCTCCTGAATGGATTCTTTCACAATGCTCGCACACAGGTTTTGGCACGTTACGAACACTAGCCACACTGTCAGCTGGTCGATTCTGAAATCTGGTTTTTGGTGGTCCTGATCGGCTTCTACTCAAAAAGCCAGAAGAGACTGCTCCTCGGGCTTCACTATCTCTGAATTTCTTCGATGGTGGCATTGAGAAGGTTCTGGTAGGATTCTTCATCCTGAAATCTCGAAATCTCTTCTCTCTATGTTTCTTCTGGTTGTATACTTCCTCACTTTTCTGTACTCTATCTGTAAAAATGATAAATGGCCGTATTTTTTAACCACTTACAATCATCTTTATTTCATCGTTCAAACCATCCTCAAATCAGACACACATAGCCTCGTCTGTTGGTTTAATCTCCCGTGCATATTTTCTGAGAAATATAAACTCCCGTTCATATTCTACTACAGTCTTGTTTCCCTACCTCAACTCTAGGAATTCTTTCTTCTTTTTAACCAAATACCTTTTGCTGACATATTTATTTTTAAACTCAGTTTGGAAAAATTCCCAAGTAGCCTCGTTTTCCAACATCACCGCCACAATCATTGCCCTCCAATTATAAGCTTCATCTTTTAGCAACAAAATAACACATCTCACATAATCTTCAGGTGGACAAGCCATTTCATTTAGTACCCTCTTTGTGTTTTCCAACCAATACTCATCTCTGGATGGATCATCTTCTACATTCCCAAGTAATTCTTCTGCCCTATACTTTCTTACCCTGTCTGTCGAAATACGATGCCTCTATTCTGTTATCGGAAGAGGTGGAGGTATTACGGGAGGTACCGTAAGTCGAGTAGCAAGCTGTGTAGCTAGGGGCAGAAGAGGTGGCGCCATACAGTTGTTCTGCATAAATTCGAAGAACCACTGTCCCATTAAGCTGAAGTACATGTTTTTAGCTTCTCTTTCTGTTATCGGTAAGATAGGTGCCCCATGACTAGCCCCAGAATCACTCGTCGGGTTATTGCTGTTTACTTCATTGGTTTCCTCTCTTTCAAAATCAGTCATCTTTACTTTTATCTGCAAAAACTGTGGTTAGATTAGATTCATCTGTATCACATTATCACAGGTTCATATAGCGTGTACTACTAAATTATTAAATACAATCATAACTGTCTAAGAAATGGCTAAACCAAAAGCTCTAATACCACTAAATGTAACACCCAAAACTCAGATATCGTCACTAGTTAGGGTTCCGATGTTTTACTATTCATTTATCACTGTTCATCTTTAGCATCATGTTCTTCAGCTTTATTTATTAAAGAATTTCACTTCAGACGTTATATATCGTCATTTAATCATAAACACAATTCAACAAGGGAAAAAATGATATTTCTAATATTTTAAGACACTTCTACCGGTACCTGTTGGACAGGTATCAGTAGTAGTCAAATAGTAAACAATTCATGAACTGTGAAGATTTCTACCAATACTTGTGCTAGTTCTACCGATACAATTATAACTTCTACTAATACAAATCATGCTTTTACCGATACTAAACACTCTAGAGAGCTAAAATTCTGACCCTGTAACTTCTATCGATACAAGTATACAAACTACCGATACATCAAAACACATAACAAAAGATAGTCGCAATTCGACTACTGATACAACCAAAGTCAGTAAACAACCTCTTCCTACCCTGTACATCTATCGATACATGCATGGGTTCTAGCGAAACAAGTATGCAAAATCTCAAGAATTATGAAAAAACACAATTTTGTCAATATAAACATACATCATTCTAAATATGCATTAAAGGCAAACACACGAAATGTATAATTTCCTAGTCATTACATAGCACTTTAAGTCTATACTCCAACTTACGCTACATGCATTTCTACATTTAATGTTCTACCAACATAATAAGATTTTACCAACTCTATTACAAAACAGAAGATAACAACATCCTAGAACATGCCATAAGATCGAGTGATGCAAGAACTACCAACAAACTCCGCGATAGTGTGACTTCGAAAAGATGATGATGATCCGATCTTCAATCAGTAAAACAATCTAGAAAACAACAACAACATCTTTGGTAAGCTTCATAGCCTAGTAAGTTCGATAGTTTAAGGAGTTACCAACATTCGTAATAAGCAACTACAGCTCAACCAAGCCAAGATATTCTCATTGTTCTTATGAGTTAAATACAACTTCATTTCCCTATCTATAACTTTCTGTTACAGCACTCGATGCTTCTCACATGAGCTGTCGAGGACTCACAACATATGTGGTACCCCAGAAATCAATACGGTGTTTGTTTGTAAATTGTCCCCTTAACAATGCTACTCAGACGAGCTATTAGGAGTATGAATAAAGCATAAGTCCTAACCAGCAAAGGGCCTATAATCCATTTAGGATTCATATCTCTTTTTCGAATCATGATGCTGCTTACACGATCTGTCGAGGACTCGCAACATATGCGGTACCCCAGCCATCTCGTCGACACTTTTTTAATGGCATAAAGTCTACTATCTTTTTCGTTTCATTTCTTCGATCTCTTCAATGCCAATTACTTCCAATTGCTGAACATTGACAATATACAAAAAAAAGTATTAAGTAAAATTTACATTACGAACTTACCAGACTGAATTGCAGTTTAAAAAAAACTTCAACGACTAATCCGCCAATTTCTTTTTTTCGCGATCTGCAGCACGATCGTAGTCTACATCCACAAATCATTCAATTTCTTACATTAAAACACTCAACCAGATCATATAATATATAATTTGGTCTTTTTGGGAAAATTATAGTTTTACCCCTAATATTGTCCTTTTATTCAATCTAGTCCTTTCAACACAAAACATGCAAAATAACCATTTTCTCACACAACCAACCTTAGCCAAATTCCCTAGGGTGTTTATCCCACCACTTCACACATTTATTTTCACAACAATACATGTAATTTATCATTTTCACATTTTAGTCTTTAAACCCTAATTTCATCAAGAATCTCTTTACAAAAAGATCTAACCCAAGCATTAAACATTCAAATATATCAAAAGCTTTCAAGAACAAGTATTTTTAAGAATGACAAGTTTCATAACATTTGACAGATTCACAAATTAGTCCTTACATAAGCTAGATTAAGCTAATACGAACTCAAAAACATAAAAATTATCAAAAACAGTTAACATTTGCTTACACAAATCAAAACTAGAAGCTTAGGATGCAAAACCCTAATTTTCTTCCTCTTGGCCGAATGTTGAAGATGAAAGTTTGAAATATTAAGAATTTTTATAATTTTTCCTTCTTTAATTTCATATATATATTGTAATGACAAATTTGTAATTTTTGTAACTTTCAATCTTAATTAAACCTATGTACACTTAATATAAATCATGCTAATTCACCCAGTAACAATCCTTTGGTTAATTGACTCATTTGGTCCTTCTAATTAATCATCTATATTTTTGCACCTATTACAATTTTATCCTTTCTACTCTATTAACTATCTAATCATTAAAATTTCATTACCAACTTTTAATACAATGCTAACAAAGTCACGAATATTTAAATAAATAAATTAACAACTTGACTTGATGGAGTAGTGACCCCGAAATCACTGTTTCGAACACCATTAAAAACTGGGTTGTTACATTTTTCATTTTAATAAAGAACTTAGGTTATATTTTTTGGAATAGTATGTTTAAATGAATTTTGTCGAGGATCCTGGAACTTAAGCGGGATCGCTTGTGACCCCTCCAATCTTTGTTAGGAATTAATTTTAACTTAATTTTTCGAGAAATTATTTCTTAAGTTAGAAAATAAATTTTTAATTCTTGATTTTTGCAAATAAAAAGGGTCAATTTTTTACCCAAATTTTAATTACAACTCAATTTTTAAATTATTTTAATTATTTTAATTACAACCAAAATTAGCTATCTTTTTCTATAAATATTTTTAAACCAGCTAAAAATAATTTCATTTAATTATTTATTTTATTTATTTTTATTTTTTTAAAATTTTGATAATTCTTAATATTAAACTATAAATTAATTTTTGTAATTTATAATAATTATTATCAAAAGTTTAAATTAGGATTTTTTTAGAATTTAAATTTAAATAAAATTTGTGTTTAAGTTAAAGTAGGACTTATGAACGTTAATTTGAGTGTTTAAGTGTGAATCTTCTTCCATTCATTATACATAACCCACCTCTTAAGGGAATTATCACTCAAACCATCAAATTAGCCATCATCGATAATCATAGGCAGTCATCGGAAGTCATTAGGCCACATCGAGCACTATCAATCGGTGCCTTTCAGAAGTGTCTGACGCTTCCTTACGTAACTTCCACAAGCTCCTGACACCTCCCAACGCATCTGCCCGCAAGTCCTCGCAAGCGCCTAACAGCTCCCGACGCTCAGCTGGTTCGCACGCTCCTGCTCTAGCGTGCCAGGCAAGCTATTTCTGTGCCGGACATCCCAACGTATGGTACTACCAGGCGACACCCACACCCACACACGCCTTGTTGCTGCCTTGTGCGCCATTCACCTAGGTTGTGTGTTCCTTACCCTAAAACCCTAAGTTTCTTCCAAACCCTACCTTAGATAAAAAACCCTTTCATTTTTAACCTTACTTATTAATTTTGGATTTTATTTCAACAAAAGGTCGTAAAAATTCATATTCTAATTTTTAATTTATTTAATTTATTAACTTTTTTTAATTTATTTTAAAATTTTAATATCTTATACTAATTAAATTTTAGATAAAAGTTTGTATCCATTTATATATTAATCAGGTTCAAATCATGGCATGTAAGAGAACTTATGCCGCAATGGAAGAAGTGTCAAACAAATTCCACAGTGCAAGAGCTAAGGAAAGATACAATAGCACTTTCAGAAATCAACAGATGTTGCTTGAGAAACGATTTACTTGGGAAGAAAGTAAATATAAAAAATTCATGGCAAAAATCCAATAAATTTGCTGAAGCTCTGAATTAGGGATTATTTTGTGAAAAGTGACCGAGTGCAGATGAGGAGCTAGTTCGAGAATTTTACGCAAATTTTACCTCAGTTGAACTTAAAGAAATCTCCGTTCAAGGAATCAAAGTACCATTGAAGTCAAGCACCATTAATGAGTTCTTTGATTTACCTGATTTTGAAGAAGATGAATATCATACTTTGTTGAAGAACTTAGAGGTCGAGAATTTGGAAGAAATTCTTTGAGAACTTATAGTTTCAGGTTCTGAATGGACGATGTCAAAACATGGAATTCATACATGTCGTAGAGAAAATTTGACACCGATAGCAAAAGTGTGGTTTTAATTTATTCGATTCAGTCTCATGCCTATTCAATAAGGAACTACTGTTTCATTAGAACGAATGGTGTTGATTTATTCAATCTTGAAGGTAAAAACTATCGATGTAGGAAGAATTATCGTCAAAGAAATTCCAAACTATGGCATGAGACATTCTGTTCAAGCTTATTTCCTATTCACGATCACAGTGTTATGCCTAAAAGCTAAAATTCTTAGGGTGAATAGAGCAGGATACAACCAAGGAGCAATCTCTGATTGAGATCTATATTGAGTAGTAGGAAATTCCATTCTTCAACAGCAAGCTAAAAAATAAGAAGATCTTGAAGAAGAAGAGGATCCTAAGGAAGATTTTGTGGAGATTGAAGATGATCTTTAGATGACAGAACCAACTAGAATGCATGATGAGACAGAGTCTACTGAACAAACATCTGAGCTTGACAAATCCATACAAAGACCACCGTTGCCTCCAACTGAACATCGAAATGAACTATCAAAGATGATGCATTACATGTAACACATGCAATGGCAGCAACAATCGTATTAGAGATACACGAAGATAGGAGATGATGCATTTAAAAGTGCATTTGATAAAGTGTTTCGTGACCCATTTGTCTTTGTGACTGAATTTCCAGATTATATATTTCAACCATGGACTCTAATGGCGAAGAAGGAGCAAGGTGACTCGAGCAACAATAGAGGCTACCAAGCAAAAAGAGAGTCAATGTTTAGGGGGTCTGAACATAAATAAAAGGGGGGAACTTGTCTTTCTTTAAATTTTGTTATTTTATTTTCAGTCTTTAATTTTTTAATGAATTTAGGATTAGGTCACTAGGTTAGTTTTAAGTATTGCATAATAAATTAAGAGGTTGAAGATAAAAATTGAGCAACTTAGAAAAATAAGAGTGTGGTAATAAATACGTGGTGTACAGTATTTATTCACTTTTATTTTTTCGTTCTCTATTTTTTTTAACAATGAGGACATTGTTCAATTTAAGTAAGGGGATCGAAAATCGAAAACTTCTTGATAGTTATTATTTTTTCTTATTTTATGAATTTAGTTATAATTTTGCTTCAAAATTTGAATTTAAGTGAATTATATTAAAGATTTGGTAAAAAAAGAATTTAATTATCTCAATGGTTATGATATTAAGCTTAACCATGATAAGAATGCTACTCTTAATAAAATATGTGAAATCGTATTGTCGAAACCATTTTCTAAAACCGTCCCAACTTTTAATTTTAAAATACGAAAATGGAGTCGCCACCAATCTTTCTAATTTGGTGTAATTAGATCACCGTAAAATACTTAAGTTTAATTAAACAAAAGTTTTCATCTTCGAAATCCAAAAAATAAGTTCAGGACTCGGTTACGTGTGAGGAAGGATTAGCACCCTTACACGTCAAAAATTGGTACCTAGTCGATTATTTAAGGTCTTAATTTTTGGAAATTAGAAACTCGACGAAAAGTTAAAATGCGATCCTTAAATGTGTAAATAGAACAATTTGATGTTATTTGAAAAAAATTAAATCTCACGAAAAATAATCTTTTATTTCGAGTTAATTGAGAAAAATCACGTCTCGTAAGTTAGGGGCACGATATTTCAAGTTCTCAAAAATTAAAAATCATTTATCAATTGATTAAAGAAAATTTAAAATATGATCTTTAAATATACAAATAACATATTTCGAAAAAAATAAATTTCATAAATAAACGATCTTTTTTTCTCGAGTTAGTTGAGCATAAAATCACATCCCGTAAGTTAGGAACACGATGTCACGGGTACTCGAATGAAAAAAACATTTATCGATTAATTAAAATATGCATGTTTTGGTTTTAAATAAGGTATCTGATTATATAAGTTCAAAGATATGATCGCACCCCGTAAGTTGGAGCACAATCTTAAGTAACGAACATTATCTTGATTTTTTGAAAACTTTGCTTGTTCCTTTGGTGAAAATCAAATACGAAATTTATTTTGACATACAATTAATTCAATCGAGTATTGTACGAGGATGAACGAATGTATGCAACCGTAATATACAATGCAATAAAAAATAGTAACGGCAATAATAGTAAGGGTAAGAATAAATAAAAGTAGTATGGTAGTAACACAAAATAAAATACGAATGCTAAAGTAAAAAAAAATAAAAAGTATATAAATTTTAGATCTTAAAAAAAAATTTAGATCTTAAAAAGCCTAAAACAAATTATATGTGATGTATAAAATAAAATAAGCAAATGAAAGTTTGAACTGAAAAATAACAAAAAGTGGTAAAAATATATAAAAGTTTGACATAAAAGAAAATCGTAGCAAAATTGTAAAACACATAAAATGAAGGGTTAAATAAAATATATAAAAGGATTTAAATAAAATTAAAAGGGAATTTTAAAATAACAAAAGGACTAAATTAATATAAAATAAAGTTTTAAGAAAAAAACATGAAAATTTTTGGAGAGTTTAAGTGTCAAAATGTAAATTTTGGAAAGTTTAAGGGTCAAATCTAAATTTTTGGAAAGTTTATGGGTTAAATTCAAATTTTTAAAGAGTTTAGGGGTTAATATCAAATTTTTAAAGAGTTTAGGGGTCAAATGTGATTTTTGGAAGTTCAGGGACTTCTTAGGTAATAAATCCAAAAAGGCGACACATGGCAGCCCCAAGGTCATTTTTTAAATAAGGACAAAATTGTAAAAATTTTAAAATTATCGGATGAATTTAAAAAAAAAATTAATTCGAAGACCTAATTGAAGATTTTAAAGAAAGCAAAAAGTCCAGGGGAATAAATATCCCCTACTTGAAAACACGCGAACCTTGAGGGTCCGACGGGTCGAATCGGGTCGAGTGTTGATTCTTTTGCCTAAACGGCACCGTTTTGGGTGTTAAGACACCCTTCCAAAACAATGTCATTCTCAAAGCCTATAAAAGGCTATTTTTTCTGAAAAAAAATCATTTTCACTCTATTTTTTAAAAAAAACTCTTTTTCACTCCCTTTTTCTCTCTGGCTTTCTCCCTTTTTCCTCCATCCATCCCAAGGAGCCGTCCTAGGGTTTCGTCGTGTCCGCCGCGACTCCGTCGCCTCTAGTCGTCGCAAGCTATCATGCACGACGGTCAGATATGTAAAAATAGCTCCCTTTTTTATTTTTTTAATAAAATAGATCTAGGTCTAGATCGAACCCGATCTAGCATAGATCTTTAAAAAAGGTTTCATTTTTACATTTTTTTAATAAAACCTTAGATCTACAATAGAATTTTTGAAGATCTTCAAAAAAGGATTTTGATGATTTTTTTTATATTTTCTCCTTTTGAAATCTGCCCATTTTTATATTCTATTTTTTACTGTTTTTCTTTTGATAAAAATGTCTGGATAGTGGAATCCCTCGCGAACATAGACGAGTTCAGAGGAACTCCGATGCGACTACGACGGCGTCGCTTCAGATCTTGGTATGCCCTCTGAACTTCCTTTTTTTTGTATTTTTATTTTATATTTATTATATATTATTGTCGAATATAAAAAACAACACAATAATAATATAACTAAACATAAATGTATATTAAAACAAGTATACCTTAATAACACAGATTTTCGAATGCTTTGTAATCTGATTTCAAATTTCTTTTGATATCTATTACTTGTAAATACGTCTATATTTTTTTTATTTTTCTCTGTAAAAGTATACATGTTTGAATGGAGGCTTTTATAGCCGATTGTAATACACTACTATATTATCTTATGGTTTTTCTTCTATCTTTTGCCCATTGTTTCTTTGCAGGTACCACTAAAACGGTTGATTCTTAGGGTCAACGCTGGTGATGGGACACCCTCTATCTACTGTTTCAATGAAAGGGAGCAGAGGGATCAGATCCGACCTCGAGCTGTGTAGCTGACGTGGCAGCTGACATGGAGTTGATGTGGCAGTGACGTGGCCCTAGGGAGGTGAAAGGGTAGCAGTGGTAGAGGACCAAGTTAGGGTTTTAGAATTTCAAACATTCTAACTTTGGGCTTTGTATATTTGGGCTTGAGATTCAATTTTGGGCTTTGTATTTGGATATTTAATTTGTAAATGGACATTTGAGTTTTTTGAAATAAAATGGCTTTTTATTTATTTTATTTGTCTATTTCATTAGACCCGAACAAATTGGGCTCCAACAACTGCCCCTCTTTGCTCGTTGCTGTGTAACGAGAATAGAGCAAAGGCTAAAAGGAGAACCAATTTTGTCCGATCCCACTGAACTTGGTTCCTTCAGTATTTCTTCTTTGAGTAACCCATTGCTTCATAGGTTGCTCAACTTCATTGTACTTGCTCCTCGTGGCTTCACTCCATTCCATTATGGCTTTAGGGAGATCGAGATTCGCCATTGTAATCTCTAATTTGATCAATTGACTCTTCAGGGATATAGACCTTGCAGCTTCATTTTGCTTCACTACAGATTTGAGGTATAAGATTCGCCGTTGCGGCTTCAATCTCCTCCTCTTGAACTTTTGGGTATAAGATTCACCGTTGTAGCTTCAATCTTTCCTATCATATCTCTAAGGTACAAGGTTTTTGGGAAGGTCTCGACAAGTATTGCTAGGACTGGTGTGACTCTCTTACTAAGTCAATCGAAAAGATCAACAACTACATCTTCTACGTGTGTTAATGCTTTTGGGAAGATAACCAACCCATAAATGCTTAGAGCGAAAATGTCGACGCGCTTTTCCATATCTGGGTGTGCCAATGTCAAATCTCTTAGACTCTTCGAAGTGTTACACTTGTTATCTCCTTTTACCTTGATCCGAGATGCAACCCACAGTTCACTCATCCCGGTTAAGTTCATCAACCTTTTCAAAAAGGTCGAAACACATGCAGTTCTCTAGTAAGCCTTGTCGATTTGAATCCTTGGGCAACGGATTAATACGGTGTATTCTTCCACCGTGGGCGTCATGTCAAAGTTCCCAAAGGTAAAACAACTGTATATAGGATTCTAGTGTTGGGTTACAGCTCGAAAGAGATGCTTATGTATCTTCACCTTGAGTAAGTAGGGTAGATCTCCATATTCCTTATAAAACATTTGCTTCATCTCATCATTCCACTGACCAAAAATGTCTTTCAACTCTTGCACACTGTTTTGGGCCACCATTAATCTAGTATGATTCCAAAATTCTGATAAATGCCCTTCTATCAAGCTATCTCCCTTCTCACGTTGTCTTTCCTCCGACCATAAGCGTACGGCCATGTTGTCCTCCATTCTACCAAGAAATTCGTTTTCCATGACAAAGCTCTCTATTTGTTCAAGTAAGAATCAACACCTTTTCTATGATAACAATGCAATGCAAAAATAAAAACGAAGACAAAATAAAGGAAGTTAGTATAATAAACCTAGAAATTATGTCTAATAAAATCACAGTTAAAAGCAAAAATCATGGCATAAAAATGTGCCTCTTCTTTATTTGGGTGACCGCTAAAGGTTTAGCGTGATACTTCTTAGGGTAGGCTCCTAGGGTCGACTATATGCGGTTTTGGTTCTAAAGTATTGGTACCTAAACCAGTAGATTCCTCTATCCTCACTCATTATAGGCTCATACGGATGAGTTCAGTTCAGGGGGATACATTTCTCATATGTTTGCACAGAAGTAAAAACTTCACGAAAACATAGGTACAGATGTATTCTCGAAAGCGATCTACTATCCTGCACTGAGGTGAAGACATCACGAAGGCATAGTTTCTCACTTCCACTTCAGGGGTGAAGTAATCGAATCAATGCAAATGCATGAAACCCTCACTTCGATAATGAACAAATTAAATTTAAAATTTAAACATATGAACAAAAAATTGCAAGGATCAAAATCAAATTCAAATAAAATTCTCAATTTTCAATAAAAAAAGACCAAAAATAATCGACTCGCGGCTTGACTCTCTTATTATACCCAACAGAGTTGCCAAGCTGTCGAAACCATTTTTTGAAATCATCCAGACTTTTAATTTTAAAATACGAAAATGGAGTCGCCACCAATCTTTATAATTTGGTGTGATTAGATCACCGTAAAATACTTAAGTTTATTTAAACAAAAGTTTTGGTCTTCAAAATCCAGAAAATAGGTTCGGGAGTCGGTTACGTGTGAGGAAGGATTAGCACCCTCACACACCCAAAATTGGTACCTAGTCGATTATTTAAGGTCTTAATTGTTGGAAATTTGAAACATGAAGAAAAGTTAAAATGCGATCCTCAAATTTGTAAATAGAATGATTTGATGATATTTGAAAAAAATTAAATCTCACGAAAGTTAAGGGCACGATATTTTAAATTCTTGAAAATTAAAAATAATTTATTGATTGATTAAAGAAAATTTAAAATATGATCTTTAAATATACAAATAACATATTTCAAAAAAATTAAATTTCATGAATAAACAATCTTTTTTTCTTGAGTTAGTTGAGAATAAAGTCACATCCCGTAAGTTAGGAACACGACGTCTCGGGTACTCGAAAGAAAAGAACATTTATTGATTAATTAAAATATACATGTTTTGGTTGTAAATAAGGTATCTGATTACATAAGTTCAAAGATATGATCGCACCCCGTAAGTCGGAGCACAATCTTATCGAGTCCCTTAAGTAATGAACACTGCCTTGATTTTTTGAAATTTTGCTTGTTCCTTTTTTGAAAATCAAATACGAACTTTATTTTGACATACGATAAATTTAATCGAGTATTGTATGAGGATTAACGAATGTATGCAAGCGTAATATATAATGTAATAAAAAATAGTAATCATAATAGTAAGGGCAAGAATAAATAAAAGTAGTATGGTAGTAACACAAAATAAAATACGAACGCTAAAGTAAAAACAAAATATAAAGTATATAAATTTTAGATCTTAAAAAGCCTAAAACAATTATATGTGATGTATAAAATAAAATAAGCAAATGAAAGTTTGAATTGAAAAAAAAAAAAAAAAGGTAAAAATAAATAAAAGTTTGAAATAAAATAAAATCGTAGTAAAATTGTAAAACACATAAAATGAAGGGTTAAATAAAATATATAAAAGAATTTAAATAAAAATAAAAGGGAATTTTAAAAGAAAAAAAGGACTAAATTAATATAAATAAAGTTCTAAGAAAAAAAACATGAAAACCAAAAGTAGGGGTCAAGAATGAAATTTTGAAAGGTTTGGGGGCCAAATTTGAACTTTTGTAGAGTTTAGGGGTCAAAATATAAAATTTGGAAAGTTCAAGGGTCAAATCTAAATTTTTGGAAAGTTTAGGGGTTAAATTTGAATTTTTGAAGTGTTCAAGAGTCAAACTCAAATTTTTGAAGATTTTAGGGGTTAAAATGTGATTTTTGGAAAGTTTAGGGACTTCTTGGGTAATAAATCCAGAAAGGTGACACGTGGCAGCCCCAGGGTCATTTTTAAATCAAGGAAGAAATTGTAAAAATTTTAAAATTATCAGAAAAATGTTAAAAAAATAAAAAAAAATTCAAGGACCTAATTTAAGATTTTGAAAATTTTGAAGGACTAGGGGATAGATATCCCCCTGGTCGAAAACACGAGAACCCTGACGGTCTGAAGGGTCGAATCAGGTGGGGTGTTAATACTTTTGCCTAAACGGCACCGTTTTGGGTGTTAAGACACCCATCCAAAACGACGTCATTCTTAAAGCCTATAAAAGGTTATTTTTTTTGGAAAAAAAATTCGTTCACTCTGTTTTAAAAAAAAAAAACTCTTTTTCGCTCCCTTTCTCTCTCTGCCTTTCTCCTTTTTTCCTCCGTCCGTCCCAAGGAGTCGTCCTAGGGTTCCGTTGTGTTCGCCACAAGCCATCGTGCACGACAGTCAGGTACGTAAAAATAGCTTCCTTTTTATTTTTTTTAAATAAAATAGATTTAGGTCTAGATCTAACCCGATCTAGCTTAGATCTTTAAAAAAGGTTACATTTTTACAAGTTTTTTAATAAAACCTTAGATCTACAATAGATTTTTCGAAGATCTTCAAAAAAGGATTTTGATGATTTTTTTTATATTTTCTCCTTTCGAAATCTACCCCTTTTTATATTCTATTTTTTACTGTTTTTCTTTTGGTAAAAATGTTCGGATAGTGGAATCCCTCACGAACATAGACGAGTTCGGAGGGACTTTGATCGCGACTACGACGGCGGAACTTCGGATCCTAGTATGCCCTCTCAACTTCCTTTTTTAGTATTTTTATTTTATATTTATTATATTACTTTCGAATATATAAAAAAGAATGCAATAATAATATAACTAAATATAAATGTATATTAAAACAAATATACCTTAATAACACAAATTTTTGAATGTTTTGTAATCCTTTTGGTATCTATTGCTTGTAAATGTGCTCGTATTTTTTGTATTTTTCTCTGTAAAAATTTACATGTTTGAATGGAGGCTTTTATAGCAAATTGTAATACACAATATTATCTTCTAGTTTTTGTTCTGCTTTTGCCCGTTGTTTCCTTGCAGGTACCACCAAAATGGCGGATTCTCAGGGCCAACGTCGGTGATGGGACACCCTCTATCTGCTATTTCGGTGAGAGGGAGCAGAGGGGTCAGATCTGATCTTAGGCTGTGTGGCTGATGTGGCTAACGTGGCACTTATGTGGCCTTAAGGAGATGAAAGGGCAGCGATGATAGAGGACCAAGTGAGGGTTTTAGGGTTTCAAACATTTTAACTTTGGGCTTTGTATATTTGGGCTTAGGAATAAATTTTGGGCTTTGTATTTGGATATTTAATTTGTAAATGGACATTTGAGTTTTTTGAAATAAAATGGCTTTTTATTTATTTTATTTGTCTATTTCATTGGGCTCGGACAAATTGGACTCCAACACATATAATAAATTTTTAAATCCTTATAGAGCTAGATATGCATGAAAGTTTAAGTCTTTATAATTGACTTAGTAATTTGTTGAGGCAAAATCCTAGGAAGCATGAAATTTTGAAAATGATTAAGGCAACATTTGTTTTGATCTTTCGAGTCTTTCAAGCCAATCCTGATAAATGTTATCCCTTGAAGCCAACTTTGAGACTATATGGTTTGATTTTCTTTGTAACATACAATTATAAGTCATCTTATCTCTTGTATTTATCTCTAAATTGTCCCAACTACTAGACTTTAGTCTATCAAGAATATGTCCAAAAATAAGTTTGGGGGAGTTAAGAAGAAGTACCAAAAATGCTCAACAAAAGTTTAGTACATACAAAAATGATGATTAGAAAAACAGTAATGAAAAAAGAAAGAAAAAAGAGCATATGCACTCAAAAGAAAAAGAAAAGAGCATGAGCATGCAAAGTTCGTAAAAATAGTGGTGAAATTAAAGGCCTGATGCAAGTTGAGTCTAGGTTTTAGCTTAAATTTATCTATCTTTTCTTTACCTCTAGCCTAGCCCCACTACAACCTATGCAAAAGACCTATTTGATTCAAGATTTAAATGCTACCTACATTAGTAGAGAGAAATTGCTATGTTTAACATATGAAGACATAAGCTAAACTTAATGATTGTAGTTTAGTCTTAACTAGGGAAAAAAATTGAGTGATAGGATTTTAACATGTTTTTATTGAGACAAGCATGATGATAATTGAAGATAATTAAATAAAAAATACTTGAGCTACATAATTTATAAATTCTTATTTTTATGCTTAATTATTTTTACTTCATAAGTATGAGGAGAAATGATAAACTCTTTTGTGATTTGTGCATTTCTCGAGACGAGAAATGAATTAAGTTTGGGGGTGTGAAACGATGAAAATATAGACTTTTTCATGCCTTTTTTGACCTAATTTCATGCAAATTCTGAGTAATTAATGTCAAAAAATATAATTTATTTATAAAATAATTAATTTGTGATAAAATATCCAACATATTGATTTTTAATTATTTTTATAAATATTAAGCATGAATTTGATGATTTTTTGACAGATTTGCATAATTGGTGAAAATCGGCCTAGTAGACATTATTGATAGCTTAAACCGTTGAGGGAATTTTTATACAGAGTTAATGAAGAGCTAAGAATAATATTTTTCAAGTCAAGGGTAGGTCCAATATGAAGCTAAATTATGCTTTATAATTATATTTTTAATTCAAATTAAATTGGATTAAAATAAATTATAAAGGTTGAACTGAAGTGGCTCGATGTGCATGTAACCAAGGGTCGAACCATCTCCAATTGGGCTAGCCATGTGCCGTCCAAGTGCTGACCATATTCAGCTTAAATGTTGACCAATTCAACCTTGCAAAACAGCCCTTGAAAGTTCCCAAAATTCGATTCCAACCCCTCCTCTTTTCATGTTTTCAAATTCTTATCTCTAGCTCATTTTAGGCAAACTTTGAACAAATCAAAGTTGATGTGCGGTGGCCGGCCATGGGGGAGTGTGTTGAAATTAATCATTACCCTTGTGATATAACTATTTAATTAATCATTTAAGTGTGTTGAAATTGTGATTAATGGACACATTATTTAACTTGTGCATGCTTAATCCTCTAAGGAAGCTAAGGGTTAAAATTGTGATTGTATTGGAGAATACTAGTCTTGCATAACTTGAAGGATTTTTGTGATTAAATTGTTTCAATAAAGGTGTATGTTGTTACCTCACATGATCCTTTACATACTTATGAATATTGATTTAGTCAGTTGTATTGGCATAGGTGTATGTTAAAGAGATAAACTAATTTCATAATGTATGTATGTGTTATAACACGTTTACTTATTAAAAATTAATTTATTCGGTCGTATTGGCATAGGTGTATGTTCAAGAGCTAAACTAATTTTCAATAGTAATGTTGTTCATAAGTTAGCAAGATATCGGGTTGCCGTGAATGTTATTTCGTAACATTCATGAACATGATGTAAATTTAATTAAGTAATTCAAGCAATTAACCTGACACTTTTATGTCATATTGATTAAGACCCTTAGAAATGGTGCATAGAATATAATTTAGTCTTAGCTTAACTTAGTTTAATTTAATTTAGAATACTTTAGATTAAAATCTCCCAAATATTATTTTGTTTCCTAACCAATTTGTTGATTAAATATTTCATAAATACTTTTCATAGCACAGTCTTTATGGTACGATACTCAACATTACTTGTCACTTTTTTACTTGAATATGTTTGTGTACATTTGCACATTTTCATCATTCCACCTCTCCATTGTGTTGGTGTGCTGGAGGATGGGTGTATTGCATTATGCTTGTGTTTGTTTTCTCATTAAGTTGTATTATGATTTGTGGTTACTATATATGGAATTTACTGTGATAATGTAATGACAATGTATGCACTTTAGAGACACACTAGGCTCTATAACTCATTCCCCTACAGTTTTCCTTTTAAATACTTTGGACATAGGAGACTTGGTAATCAGAGGAACATTTATTTTTATTTCATTTTCTTTTATTATTTCGGTATAAGTTATTTTGGGATTTTCAGACTATGTTATTTTTATATTATTTTTGGGTTGTAAAGTGAATTTAAATTTTGGATTTTTAAGGTTTGTTTAAGTATCTGTTGATTATTTAACTTAAGTATAACTCATATATATATATATATATATATATGATTTTGGATTTTTGAGGTTACGTGAGGGTGAAATTACAATAGTGATCCTCTAGATCCTATCATATCTTCTAAGTCGAGTGAAGGGGGTTACATTTAGTTGTATCAAAGTTGAGTTTAACCCTCGGACTGTGATTCTCTCCAAAGTTTTCCAAAGTTTAAACCTTTTTTGGGGTAAACAAGGATTTTCAAATAAATTATCATGTCATATTATATCTTTTTGTGAGAAATTTTAAAAGTTAAGATTTAAATCTAAGACTCGGGTACCAATTCTTACTCTAGTGATCCTTGCCTCAATGGATAGATACTATGCCACCACGTAGGAGTTCTAGACTCAAGATTGGCCATGACGAGGCCAATGCCATACAACTAGGACTGTTAGCGATTCTACACCCAGTGGAATTAGAGGAAAATCTAAATGAGTTGCCTACTACTGAGGAGGAACCGATTGGGATTCTGACTCAGGATGTGAAAGTCCTTAGGAGAAAGATAATTAAGATGTTTAAGGTTTTGTGGCGTAAATTATTATTTAATTGTGAAGAGTGAAAAATGATTTTTTTAAGAAACAAGTATAGGTGAGTAGTAACAAGAAAATGTACTATTAGGGAAATAAGAAAAGACAAAGTGATGTTAATGTTTAAGGAGAGAAAAAGGTTTATTGGAATAAAAATAGTGAAGAAATGGAAGATCCAGGAAAGATATTAAAATCTAATAGTAAATGAGTATAAAGGAAAATAAGTTGTGAAGAGATAATCATAAAATAGTTTGAAGTATAAATTAAGACGGAAAGTAAATGCTATTTAGTCTTGTTTAGAGATTTAAAAAACGGTTCGTAATCTTTATAGATAAGAACGAGAAGATACATTAAGAATACAAGGTGTGTTTTTTAGGAACCTAAAGTTATGAAATAATATTAAGATATATGATCCGGGTAAGTAGTGGAATATATATAATAACAATAATAAAACTTGTGGGTTACTAACTAGTCTAGTATAAAGATTTGAAAGATAAATGGTAACTTTAGGATTATGAAAGAAATAGAAGAGAAAGGTAAAAAATTTAAAATTTATAATAGAAGATATGAATAAAAATATAGAGAAATACATGTGATGAAGAAGAAATTTTAAATTACAAAATAGATTATAAAAGATAAGAACATAATTGACCATGAAAAATAGTGTGAGTACTCTAGGAAGCATAAGAGTGTTCCAAAGAGTTAAATATATATATATATATATATACATAGCAGGTTGTAAGTTGTGTAAAAATAAATAAATAAAGGGTAAACTTTGGTAGGAAAAATTACCTTGAGGAGACTATTGGTAGTGGTTGGGCCAATAAAATTCTAAGAGGTTTTGAATAAGAGTCTTAACTCTGATCCGTAATTGGGATTATATGCAAATGAAGATAAGAATTGAAGGGTATAAGAAAATAAAGTCTAGAAGAATATTAAAAGAACAATGTTGTGATTAGTATGAGATAATTGTGATAAGAAAAAGAATATGAAAGAATAGAGAATGAATATAAGTGATAAGCTATGTGAATGTGTATGAAAGGAATTATAAAATCATAGAGATGATTTCAGGAAAACTAAATTAAGAAAAGACTTTTGGTTAAGTGGAAAGAAATGAAATAGGAGACTAGTTGAGGGAAAAGGAAATGTAGGATTATAAAATAATTTCAAACATGATCAACTAAAGTCCTTCATTCTTATGGAATGGAAAGTGATTTAAAAGAATAGTATCATTGCACAAGAAGTGCAAAACAATAGAATGATTGGAAATGTTTTTAATTGGAATTGGATAGATGAGGATAAAGTTAAGGGAAAGCACAATAATGATATATTAATAGTAAAGTGCGATAAGTGGGATTAAGAAGGAAGTTGATGAAGAAAGAAAGTAGAAAGAATATAGCAATAATGAACTGCATGGTCAGAAGAACCAATGAACTTTCGTGGATGAAATTTCTTTTAAGGGAGAGAGAATTGTAACTACCTAATTTTGTTGTTAAGGATTAAATTAGAAAATTTGTAGATTTTGGGGATTAATTTGTAAATTTAGGGAAAATGCTTGGACTAAATTGAGCTTTAATTTAAATTCTAAGGGAAAATTGGGATTTTTAGGATTAAATTGTAAGGCAGGTAAAGTATGAGGGCTTCAGTGAAAACCCTAACTGAATTGGGTCCTTATGAGAAATTTACCCATTTTGAGTGGTATTTAAATCACATTTTCATCTTCTGATGACTCGTAACCTTCAATTGTGTTTCTCTTTTCCTTTACTTTCCCCACAATAGAACCCATCTATCCATTCTCCTTCTCCCTTTCTTCTTTTTCCGACGAGCCACCAATCAGCCCTTCACTGTTGGCCATGAGTTACACCATCACAACTATTATGTTCCTCTTCATCTCTCTATCCAAACCCCACCATCCAACTACCCTTGTGCTCCATCGCTCACTCCGTCGTTTTGGCTATGGTGAACCTCTAATCTAGTGATAGGGTCTATCTTGTGGTTCGTTTTGCTGTTGTTGAAGACATGTTGTCGCTGTGTATGGGGAAAATTCGATGTCGGTACCATTTTGGGTTATGAAACCCTAAATATCCTTTGTGGCAAAGGTATTATGGAGTTGGGTTGCTAAACACCCCAATTTTTTTAAGAAAGAAGTATAGGTGAGTAGTAACAAGAAAATGTACTATTAGGGAAATAAGAAAAGACAAATTGATGTTAATGTTTAAGGAGAGAAAAAGGTTTATTGGAATAAAAATAGTGAAGAAATGAAAGATCTAGGAAAGATATTAAAATCTAATAGTAAATGAGTATAAAGGAAAATAAGTTGTGAAGAGATAATCATAAAATAGTTTGAAGTATAAATTAAGACGGAAAGTAAATGCTATTTAGTCTTGTATAGAGATTTAAAAAACGGTTCGTAATCTTTATAGATAAGAACGAGAAGATACATTAAGAATACAAGGTGTGTTTTTTAGGAACCTAAAGTTATGAAATAATATTAAGATATATGATCCGGGTAAGTAGTGGAATATATATAATAACAATAATAAAACTTGTGGGTTACTAACTAGTCTAGTATAATGATTTGAAAGATAAATGGTAACTTCAGGATTCTGAAAGAAATAGAAGAGAAAGGTAAAAAATTTAAAATTTATAATAGAAGATATGAATGAAAATATAGAGAAATACATGTGATGAAGAAGAAATTTTAAATTACGAAATAGATTATAAAAGATAAGAACATAATTGACCATGAAAAATAGTGTGAGTACTCTAGGAAGCATAAGAGTGTTCCAAAGAGTTAAATATATATATATATATATATATACATAGCAGGTTGTAAGTTGTGTAAAAATAAATAAATAAAGGGTAAACTTTGGTAGGAACAGTTACCTTGAGGAGACTATTGGTAGCGGTTGGGCCAATAAAATTCTAAGAGGTTTTGAATAAGAGTCTTAACTCTGATCCGTAATTGGGATTATATGCAAATGAAGATAAGAATTGAAGGGTATAAGAAAATAAAGTCTAGAAGAATATTAAAAGAACAATGTTGTGATTAGTATGAGATAATTGTGATAAGAAAAAGAATATGAAAGAATAGAGAATGAATATAAATGATAAGCTATGTGAGTGTGTATTAAAGGAATTATAAAATCATAGAGATGATTTCAGGAAAACTAAATTAAGAAAAGACTTTTGGTTAAGTGGAAAGAAATGAAATAGGAGACTAGTTGAGGGAAAAGGAAATGTAGGATTATAAAATAATTTCAAACATGATCAACTAAAGGCCTTCATTCTTATGGAATGGAAAGTGATTTAAAAGAATAGTATCATTGCACAAGAAGTGCAAAACAATAGAATGATTGGAAATGTTTTTAATTGGAATTGGATAGATGAGGATAAAGTTAAGGGAAAGCACAATAATGATATATTAATAGTAAAGTGCGATAAGTGGGATTAAGAAGGAAGTTGATGAAGAAAGAAAGTAGAAATAATATAGCAATAATGAACTGCATGGTCAGAAGAACCAATGAACATTCTTGGATGAAATTTCTTTTAAGGGAGAGAGAATTGTAACTACCTAATTTTGTTGTTAAGGATTAAATTAGAAAATTTGTAGATTTTGGGGATTAATTTGTAAATTTAGGGAAAATGCTTGGACTAAATTGAGCTTTAATTTAAATTCTAAAGGAAAATTGGGATTTTTAGGATTAAATTGTAAGGCAGGTAAAGTATGAGGGCTTCAGTGAAAACCCTAACTGAATTGGGTCCTTATGAGAAATTTACCCATTTTGAGTGGTATTTAAATCACATTTTCATCTTCTGATGACTCGTAACCTTCAATTGTATTTCTCTTTTCCTTTACTTTCCCCACAATAGAACCCATCTATCCATTCTCCTTCTCCCTTTCTTCTTTTTCCGACGAGCCACCAATCAGCCCTTCACTGTTGGCCATGAGTTACACCATCACAACTATTATGTTCCTCTTCATCTCTCTATCCAAACCCCACCATCCAACTACCCTTGTGCTCCATCGCTCACTCCGTCGTTTTGGCTATGGTGAACCTCTAATCTAGTGATAGGGTCTATCTTGTGGTTCGTTTTGCTGTTGTTGAAGACATGTTGTCGCTGTGTATGGGGAAAATTCGATGTCGGTACCATTTTGGGTTATGAAACCCTAAATATCCTTTGTGGCAAAGGTATTATGGAGTTGGGTTGCTAAACACCCCAATTTTTTTAAGAAAGAAGTATAGGTGAGTAGTAACAAGAAAATGTACTATTAGGGAAATAAGAAAAGACAAAGTGATGTTAATGTTTAAGGAGAGAAAAAGGTTTATTGGAATAAAAATAGTGAAGAAATGAAAGATCTAGGAAAGATATTAAAATCTAATAGTAAATGAGTATAAAGGAAAATAAGTTGTGAAGAGATAATCATAAAATAGTTTGAAGTATAAATTAAGACGGAAAGTAAATGCTATTTAGTCTTGTATAGAGATTTAAAAAACGGTTCGTAATCTTTATAGATAAGAACGAAAAGATACATTAAGAATACAAGGTGTGTTTTTTAGGAACCTAAAGTTATGAAATAATATTAAGATATATGATCCGGGTAAGTAGTGGAATATATATAATAACAATAATAAAACTTGTGGGTTACTAACTAGTCTAGTATAATGATTTGAAAGATAAATGGTAACTTCAGGATTCTGAAAGAAATAGAAGAGAAAGGTAAAAAATTTAAAATTTATAATAGAAGATATGAATGAAAATATAGAGAAATACATGTGATGAAGAAGAAATTTTAAATTACGAAATAGATTATAAAAGATAAGAACATAATTGACCATGAAAAATAGTGTGAGTACTCTAGGAAGCATAAGAGTGTTCCAAAGAGTTAAATATATATATATATATATATATACATAGCAGGTTGTAAGTTGTGTAAAAATAAATAAATAAAGGGTAAACTTTGGTAGGAACAGTTACCTTGAGGAGACTATTGGTAGCGGTTGGGCCAATAAAATTCTAAGAGGTTTTGAATAAGAGTCTTAACTCTGATCCGTAATTGAGATTATATGCAAATGAAGATAAGAATTGAAGGGTATAAGAAAATAAAGTCTAGAAGAATATTAAAAGAACAATGTTGTGATTAGTATGAGATAATTGTGATAAGAAAAAGAATATGAAAGAATAGAGAATGAATATAAATGATAAGCTATGTGAGTGTGTATGAAAGGAATTATAAAATCATAGAGATGATTTCAGGAAAACTAAATTAAGAAAAGACTTTTGGTTAAGTGGAAAGAAATGAAATAGGAGACTAGTTGAGGGAAAAGGAAATGTAGGATTATAAAATAATTTCAAACATGATCAACTAAAGGCCTTCATTCTTATGGAATGGAAAGTGATTTAAAAGAATAGTATCATTGCACAAGAAGTGCAAAACAATAGAATGATTGGAAATGTTTTTAATTGGAATTGGATAGATGAGGATAAAGTTAAGGGAAAGCACAATAATGATATATTAATAGTAAAGTGCGATAAGTGGGATTAAGAAGGAAGTTGATGAAGAAAGAAAGTAGAAATAATATAGCAATAATGAACTGCATGGTCAGAAGAACCAATGAACATTCTTGGATGAAATTTCTTTTAAGGGAGAGAGAATTGTAACTACCTAATTTTGTTGTTAAGGATTAAATTAGAAAATTTGTAGATTTTGGGGATTAATTTGTAAATTTAGGGAAAATGCTTGGACTAAATTGAGCTTTAATTTAAATTCTAAAGGAAAATTGGGATTTTTAGGATTAAATTGTAAGGCAGGTAAAGTATGAGGGCTTCAGTGAAAACCCTAACTGAATTGGGTCCTTATGAGAAATTTACCCATTTTGAGTGGTATTTAAATCACATTTTCATCTTCTGATGACTCGTAACCTTCAATTGTGTTTCTCTTTTCCTTTACTTTCCCCACAATAGAACCCATCTATCCATTCTCCTTCTCCCTTTCTTCTTTTTTCGACGAGCCACCAATCAGCCCTTCACTGTTGGCCATGAGTTACACCATCACAACTATTATGTTCCTCTTCATCTCTCTATCCAAACCCCACCATCCAACTACCCTTGTGCTCCATCGCTCACTCCGTCGTTTTGGCTATGGTGAACCTCTAATCTAGTGATAGGGTCTATCTTGTGGTTCGTTTTGCTGTTGTTGAAGACATGTTGTCGCTGTGTATGGGGAAAATTCGATGTCGGTACCATTTTGGGTTATGAAACCCTAAATATCCTTTGTGGCAAAGGTATTATGGAGTTGGGTTGCTAAACACCCCAATTTTTTTAAGAAAGAAGTATAGGTGAGTAGTAACAAGAAAATCTACTATTAGGGAAATAAGAAAAGACAAAGTGATGTTAATGTTTAAGGAGAGAAAAAGGTTTATTGGAATAAAAATAGTGAAGAAATGGAAAATCCAGGAAAGATATTAAAATCTAATAGTAAATGAGTATAAAGGAAAATAAGTTGTGAAGAGATAATCATAAAATAGTTTGAAGTATAAATTAAGACGGAAAGTAAATGCTATTTAGTCTTGTATAGAGATTTAAAAAACGGTTCGTAATCTTTATAGATAAGAACGAAAAGGTACATTAAGAATACAAGGTGTGTTTTTTAGGAACCTAAAGTTATGAAATAATATTAAGATATATGATCCGGGTAAGTAGTGGAATATATATAATAACAATAATAAAACTTGTGGGTTACTAACTAGTCTAGTATAAAGATTTGAAAGATAAATGGTAACTTTAGGATTATGAAAGAAATAGAAGAGAAAGGTAAAAAATTTAAAATTTATAATAGAAGATATGAATGAAAATATAGAGAAATACATGTGATGAAGAAGAAATTTTAAATTACGAAATAGATTATAAAAGATAAGAACATAATTGACCATGAAAAATAGTGTGAGTACTCTAGGAAGCATAAGAGTGTTCCAAAGAGTTAAATATATATATATATATATATATATACATAGCAGGTTGTAATTTGTGTAAAAATAAATAAATAAAGGGTAAACTTTGGTAGGAACAGTTACCTTGAGGAGACTATTGGTAGCGGTTGGGCCAATAAAATTCTAAGAGGTTTTGAATAAGAGTCTTAACTCTGATCCGTAATTGGGATTATATGCAAATGAAGATAAGAATTGAAGGGTATAAGAAAATAAAGTCTAGAAGAATATTAAAAGAACAATGTTGTGATTAGTATGAGATAATTGTGATAAGAAAAAGAATATGAAAGAATAGAGAATGAATATAAATGATAAGCTATGTGAATGTGTATGAAAGGAATTATAAAATCATAGAGATGATTTCAGGAAAACTAAATTAAGAAAAGACTTTTGGTTAAGTGGAAAGAAATGAAATAGGAGACTAGTTGAGGGAAAAGGAAATGTAGGATTATAAAATAATTTCAAACATGATCAACTAAAGGCCTTCATTCTTATGGAATGGAAAGTGATTTAAAAGAATAGTATCATTGCACAAGAAGTGCAAAACAATAGAATGATTGGAAATGTTTTTAATTGGAATTGGATAGATGAGGATAAAGTTAAGGGAAAGCACAATAATGATATATTAATAGTAAAGTGCGATAAGTGGGATTAAGAAGGAAGTTGATGAAGAAAGAAAGTAGAAATAATATAGCAATAATGAACTGCATGGTCAGAAGAACCAATGAACATTCTTGGATGAAATTTCTTTTAAGGGAGAGAGAATTGTAACTACCTAATTTTGTTGTTAAGGATTAAATTAGAAAATTTGTAGATTTTGGGGATTAATTTGTAAATTTAGGGAAAATGCTTGGACTAAATTGAGCTTTAATTTAAATTCTAAAGGAAAATTGGGATTTTTAGGATTAAATTGTAAGGCAGGTAAAGTATGAGGGCTTCAGTGAAAACCCTAACTGAATTGGGTCCTTATGAGAAATTTACCCATTTTGAGTGGTATTTAAATCACATTTTCATCTTCTGATGACTCGTAACCTTCAATTGTGTTTCTCTTTTCCTTTACTTTCCCCACAATAGAACCCATCTATCCATTCTCCTTCTCCCTTTCTTCTTTTTCCGACGAGCCACCAATCAGCCCTTCACTGTTGGCAATGAGTTACACCATCACAACTATTATGTTCCTCTTCATCTCTCTATCCAAACCCCACCATCCAACTACCCTTGTGCTCCATCACTCACTCCGTCGTTTTGGCTATGGTGAACCTCTAATCTAGTGATAGGGTCTATCTTGTGGTTCGTTTTGCTGTTGTTGAAGACATGTTGTCGCTGTGTATGGGGAAAATTCGATGTCGGTACCATTTTGGGTTATGAAACCTAAATATCCTTTGTGGTAAAGGTATTGTGGAGTTGGGTTGCTAAACACCCCAAATTGGTTGGTTCAAATTTTTGGTCCAAGTGGGAACCCCATGCCCCTTTTGTGAACCAAACCCAGCACCCAAACCAAGCCTAATTCGGATTGACCCAAACTTAAGAACCGATTCGACCCGACCCAAACTGAATCCAACTGACCCGAACAGAATGAAACCGACCTAACCCGAACTCGAACTTATTGACCAACATATTGACTTTGATTGACCCCTTGACTTTGATCGACTCGTTGATCATTGACCGTTGAATTTTTCGAGAAACCATATCCTTCCATTTTTTGACGTCTTGAGTCCGTTTTCGCAGTTCGTTTAGTCAAATTCGAACCCAGAAGCCCCGTTTAAGCTATTTGCAATTATTTTTGTTTTTAGTAATTTCTACGAAAAGAGTATAATAGATTTGACTTGAGATATTCTATGTGTAGGTGATTATGATTTTGAGAATGACGAGTTACTGAAACGATGAAAATGTGCAAGTGTACACAATCGTATTCAAGTAATAAAGTGACTAGTAATGTCGAGTATCGTACCCACAGGGACTATGCTATGAAAAGTATTTATGAAATATTTAATCAATAAATTTGTTAGGAACAAGATAATACGTGTGAAGGATATTAATCTAAAGTATTAATCTAACTAAATTAATCTAAGTTAATGCTAAAACTAAATTCCAATTTCACGATTTCTAGAGGATTAATCAATATGACATAAATGTGTCAGGTTAATTGTTTTAATTACTTAATTAAATCTAAATCATGTTAATGCTTGTTACGAAATAAATTCACGGCAACCTGATACTCTGCTAACTTATGAAGAACATCACCTGCTAAAATTCATTCATCTCTTGAACATATCTCTATGCCAATTCAACTGACTAAATCAATTCTAATAAGCAAATGTGTTATTCATATTATATGAAAGCTAATGAATCTCTTAAACATATCTCTATATTAATTCAACCGACTAATTAACAATCATAAGGATGTAAAGGATCAAGTGAAGTAACAATCATATCTCTATGCTGAAACAATTTAATCACAAAAATCCTACAAGTTATGTAAGGCTATGTATTGTTTAATACCATCACAATTCTAACCTTCAGCTCTCTTAGAAGATTAGACATGCACAAATTAAATAGTCTGTCCATTAATCACAATTTCAATGCACTTAAATGATTAATTCAATAGTTATATCACAATGGTAATGCAATAATAACTTAGGCATAATAATATTTAATTAAACACAATATTCAGGGCCTATAACAGTATGAAGATGAATTAAATATAAACGAGAAATTAAACACAATCAACCCAACACTTAAAAAATTTAAGCCATTTCAATTAAATAATTAATAGAATTCATAATAGCATTCATCATAATAACAAATAAGAATCTAAAATAAAGAAAAAGACTAGGATTAAATCCACTGATTTCTAAGAACAGTTGTCGCGTTCTACACCGTCTTGCTCAATTCTTCTCAGATCGAGGTCTCTGATGAACATTCAACAAAGGCTATGAAAAGATGAAGAACCACTCTTTCAAAGAGGGGAAATTGGCAAGGGAATGAGGGAAAAATGGGATGAAAAGTTAGAGAGAAAACTAGAGAAAGAAGAGAGAATGGTGAGTGAATTGGTGTGTTGGAATGAGAGGTGTGAGGGGGCTTTTATAGGTGAAATGTGGTGGCTATACTTAGAAAATAAATATCAGCCACACACATTGGTTGGTTGCCCATACATAAGCAACTTTAACTAGTTCAAAATTTGCTTTCTCTTTTCCTTTCTTTTCCCCACAACCGAACCTATCTCTCCCTTCTCCTTCTCCCTTTTATTCTTTTTCTGACGAGCCGTCGATCAACCCTTCACCGTTGGTCGTGAGTTACACCGCCGCCACCATTATGTCCCTCTTCATCTCTCGATACAAACCTTGTCGTCCAACTTCCCTTGCGGTCCGTTGTGCGTAAGAACAACGTTGAAGCCATTTTGGTTCTTGCGCTCTGTCACTCACTCTGTCATGTTTGGCTTGGTGAGCCTTTAATTTAGTGCTACGGTTGGTCTTATGGTTCATTTTGCTACTGTTAAAGACGTGTTGCCGTCGTGCGTGGGGAAAATCTAGCCTCAGTGTTGTTTTGTGTTATGAAACCCTAGATTTCCTCTATGGCAAAGGTGTTGTGGAGTTGGGCCACCAAACAACCTAGTTTGGTTGGCCCAAAGTTTGGGTCCAAGTGGGAACCCCATGCCCCTTTTTTGAACCAAACCCAACACCCAAACAAAACCCAATCAGATTCACCCAAACTTAAGAAGCAATCTAGCCCGACTCGACCTAGACTCGAACCCGAACCCGTTGACTGTTATCTTTTTTGAGATACCCTATCCTACAATTTTTCGATGTCCTAATTCTTTTCTACATTCTGTTTCATTAAATTCAAACCCGAAAGCCCCATTTTAGCTATTTGCAATTATTTTTTTAATTAGTAATTTATAAGAAAAGTGGATAAGGGATTTGACTTGGGATATTCTTTGTATAGGTGATTACGATTTTGATAACGATGAGTTCCCCCTCCACCTATCCAGACTGCCCCTGCACAAGTTTCAATAGTGAAACGTGAGTTTTGGTTTCGATTTTGTGTTGCGCTTAGTAGGTGCCATAGTGATAGATTTAATGTAGAATCTATTTTCGTAGGCTCTAGTTTAGCTAGACCCGGTGATAGATTTAAGCATGGGAGATGTTCTCCTTGTCATTAGAGCTTTTACTGCTTGAGGTGTGTTTCTATCTATGTTACATCCTATTATGTGATAATGCCATGTGTTGTTTTAAGTGTGTGAATCTAATTTGAGATGTTATAATGGTATGATCTTGATTTGAGTTATGTGATCGCATGAAGCTGTGGCATGCATATCTATCAGATTGTGGATAACTTAAAATAATGTGATTAATGTACTATGTACTTTATATATATATATATATATATATATATATATATATTATCATGAGATTGTGATTGAGACTGAGATATGTGCTATCATACCATTATGTGCTCATAGGTTGGGATTGTACGGTGGAAGACATTGTAATCACCCCTTCAAACGACTGATATAAAATCACACTGTGATTGGTGACGATTGGTTGGCGAGGAGTTTTGGGGAACCACTCTACTGTGTTAGTATGCTGAAGTATGGGTGCATTGCATTATGCTTATGTTTGTTTTCATATTTAGTTGTATTATACTTTGTGGTTACCCTACATGCTATGAAATTTACTGTGATAATGTAATGAGTATGTATTTACTTTAGAGACACACTGCGCTCTATAGCTCATTCCCCTATAGTTTTCCTTTCAAATACTGTAATAATGTATGAGATTCCTTTCTAAAGCTGTCTTTGTAACTATCTTTTGACTATGTAATAAAAAAATATAATTTCCTTGTTGAACAAAAAATACTATATGGATTGTGAAAGCTTTTTATAATGAAGGTTTTTAAAAAATAATTGGGTAAATAGGTCTTTTTTTTAATTTATGAAAAGAGGTTGATTTTGGTATAGGTGGCAAAAACACTCTATGAAAGCCTATGGGACATCTTGTTAACTAACTTGAGAAGGTATGTTGTGCCATAACTCGTTATATGCATCATTTTTTATAGGGCACCTGAAATACATGTTGCCATTGATTGACATGGAAGCTTATGGGATCATGCACACCATAGATTTTTTTTCAAAACTTCTTGTGTAGGGCACCTACTACCGCATTGCCTATTGGATGCGTTCTTAGTGAAAGAGCATTTAGCAAGGCATGCTTTTTTCTATGTGGCTACCGTACCCCGTAAAAAAGACCTATTTTCAAAAATTGAAAAGATAATGGTCTAATCCCCTAATTTTTCTTTCAAATCGGCATATATGCCTAAATTTTCCAAAATAAGAGAATGAAAATTTAAAGGATTTTCACATTTATTAATTTTCCTTCCAAATATAAGAGGAAAACAATCATTCAACATAAATATTAATTTATTTAAATCTTTATCTCTAAAACTTATTTAATTTATTTTGTGGCATTCATACCATATAAAATAAAAGTAAATAAATTTTTTCCTCATTCCCCTTTTTGATTCATCACTTTTTTCCTTTCCCATTTCTTTTTTTTTCTTTTTTTCTTTTCAAGCATAAGTTAAATGTTCTATGTGTTAGTTATGATCCTATCTACCTAAAATAATTGTCATGGATCACTATTTTTCAACAAAGTGTACACTTTTTCTCTATTCTCTATTTGTTAGAGGTAAACTTTTAGGGTTTCTTTACCCTTTATTATCGTCGTCATTGCTTCCTTTTCATTTTCTCCAATTTTCAATTGTGTCCCATTCCTCCCATCTATGTTGTCTTCCTTTGCTTCCCTTATTTTCATCTTGTGGTTTTAATTTCTCCTTTTCAATCACCGTTTCCCCCTCAACCTTAATTTCACGCGACTTCATTTGGCTAATGGAGAGGTAGATGATTTGTATATTTTGGTCAATGTTTTGGAATCACTGCACGTAGATGATTCGTTGTGTATTTGAGAATTTAGAGGTAGCTTAAACCCCTACTCTAAATTTCAAGTGTAAGTGTTCTCAAAGCTATGACTAAATGTGAAATTAGTATGCTTGTGAAATTGTGAACATATATGAGACACTATGACATATGCTATAAGCTTATGATTACTATTGTGAAAGTGAATATAAGGGAATGTTATTCATAACATGTAATAGTAAATATGTGGGTATGTTTTTCATGCCACGTGATAGTGTTATATTGTGCTAATAATGTGAATTTGTAGTGAATATGTAGAAAATCGATAAGTAATTATGTGATAATAATGTGCATATTTTGGCCTTGTGACTTTATGAGACTGTTGGATTTAGTTGGCATGCCATAGGATTGTGAGTACTCACCATTGTGTTGTGATATATGGGGTGTTGAGGCATAGAAACTATTTTCGGAGAGATAAGGGAATGTGCGTAAAGCTCCACTCATCGGGATACGTATGTGTGGTGTGTTTGGACAGTGTTAGCTATATGATTCACTTATGGGACATGTTCGACTCTCTATGAGTCATATTTGATGAGTTTGGAGATCCGCGTATCTAATGTGCGATGGTAGATTTCACTTTATGTTTCTTAATCTTAAGAGCCAATTTATCATAAAATATGATTCAATGTGATTATATGTGATTAATATGTGTTGTAAATTATACTTAAATATCCATGTGATTAAAGAGTAAAAGAATTCATGAAAGATGTTTAAAAGTATGAAATATGACATTAGAGTTAATGATGATAAGGATATGTTATATGTTTGTTTGTTGATGCATGATGACTTGTTTACGTAGTAGTTATTTTGAGCATTCACTGAGCTTGTTAAGCTCACCCACTCCTTTTTAACCATTGAAGATACATAGCGTCGATGTGAGTAGTGTGGTCTCGAGGAGTGATCCAAGCCAAGCTTTTTAGTTGCTATAAGTAGGTGTTTATCTTTTTTTTTTTAAATTGTGCGAACAAAAGGCAACATGTTAGATTTTATGTCAGTTTTTGCTATGATTTTTAGTTGTTTGTATGTTTAATGATATGTGGACTTAAAATATGATGTTTGGCACTGTTATTTGAGATGTTTTGATGCTTATTTTACAATGTATTTGTTGTATCATGTTTAGGACTTGTCAACAATGGTTTATGTGTTGAAACATGTTATATTTTTAAGGTCTAGAACAAATGTATCGATATTCCAGTATTAAACACAATACCTTTGAAAGTTTCGAAGTGTAGGAAGTCAAGTATTGATATTTTATTACGAGTATCGATACTCGAGGTGAAATTATCGATACCTTTCTTGAAGTATTGATAGTTTTCGACAAATGGGTTTTTAATTCGAGAAACAATAGCTAATTTGGTATCGATTTTCCAAGCGATATCAATACCACTTATAAGAATTATCGATACCTCCAATTTATTATCGATACATACATGTTTGTGTTGGGAAAATTTGCTAAGTGCTCCTAATGCATGCCTAATACCTATTTTATGTTATTTAATGAATACTTAACATGATATATCACTAAAAAGGGAATGTATGACTTGTAATATGTATGAACACTATAGTAATTAAAGGAAAAAAGTTGCATGTTTATTAATATTCCAATATGAGATGAACATAATGTGAGACGGTGCTATGGCATCCTAGTATTCGGGTCCAACAATCGGGTCGACTATAGGGTGTTACATTATTCATCATTCACTATTTTATCAAATTAAAACCCTAAACTTTCTTTATATATTTATCCTAGTTTTCTATTAAAATTCTTTGTTTCAAAACTCTTTAAAGCCCTTAAGTTTTATTGAAAAATATTTTTAAAGTTTTTGAAATTTCAATCAAGTCCTAATCAATTGTTCTTCTCCAACATGTTGAATTTTGAGTCAGTAGATCGTTGAGTTTTTTTTTATCAAGATTGACCATTGTAAGTGATTGGATCGAGCTTGAACGAAGGGTAATCGCTTGAGACCTTAAAAAACTCAGGTGTGTGTTATTTTACAAAAACTCAAGTCAAAAATTGAATATTCCCAGTCACACACGGCCTACCACACGGGAGTGTGGCCTTCCTGTGTGGATCACACGGCCTCACACACGATTGTGTCCCTCTGCCAATTCCCCTTCCCACACTTCACACACGGCTTGGAGGCTTGTACGCAGCCTGGTCACATAGCTGTGTGGCTCCTATACCTCACCTATTTAAATTGCACACTATTTGGGGCTTCACACACGATTTGGTCAGACGACCGTGTGGCCCTTGAAAAAAATCTTTTTTAGTTTTGTCCTAACTTTTATTATTTAATTCAATCAGTCTCTGATTAGGTTTTTAATGACATTTAGAGGGTAACTAAGGTGTTTTAGCTCAAAATATCTTTAAAAAATCGAAGCATGATAAGCTGGAAATGTTTTTGTCTATGGCTTTTAGGACATTAAATCAATTTATGAAAATAATGTAGGAAAGGCTTTCATTATAAAGAAAATATACCAAGTTTTAAAATCAACATACTTTATTCCCTTTAAACCCTACTTTTATTGTTTAAAAAAGAAAGCATTCTTCACCTTTTTCATGTGTAGCCCATTAAGAAGGAAAAATCCCAAAATTTCATTTTCCTATTTCAATCTGGGAGCGTGGATCAGCGAGAGGCGTCGAGAGCTTGCGAGGGCAAGGGCCAATGTGTGAGGTCTTGCACTGGAGGCAGTGATGTTGCTTGACGACCTCCGATGACTTTTGATGACTTTCGATGGTGGTTAGGATGGTACCTAATTGGATGCTTTGAATAATGAATTTATGAAGAGGTAGGCTATTTGTAAGGTATGAAATATAATTCTCATTCAAACTCTCATTATTAAAATACCTAAGTCCTACTTTAAATTATTAACATAAATTCATTTGGATTAAAACTCTAAAACAAATCCTAATTAAAATTTGATAATAATTAATATAAATCATAAAATTTAATTTATAATTTAAAATTAAGGATTATCAAATTTAAAATAAAATTAATTAAAATAAAAAATAAATAATTAAATGAAATCTCTTTTTAGCTATTTTAAAATATTTACAAGAAAAAGACAGATAATTTTAATATTTACAAAAATAACAACCAAATTATAAAGAATTCAATTAAGTCCTTGAACTCAAAATAATTTGAAAATTGGGTTGTAATTAAAAACTTGGATAAAAAATTGACCCTTTTCATTTGGAAAATTCAAAATCAAAAATTTATTTTCTAACTTAGAAGATAATTTCTCGAAAATTATGTTAAAATTAATTCCCATGAAAGATTGGAGGGGTCACAAATAGTCCCTCTTAAGTTCCAAACTCCTAGAGAGAATTCATTTCAACATACTAGTCCAAAAAATATAACCTAAATTCTTTATTAAAATGAAATAAATTAAGTGTCTGATAAAAAGAGCTATGCTTCATATCGCTCAACTTTTTTCCCGCAATAATGTTTCAATCTCTAGGCATTAACTCGAAAAATACCTTGCTTACCATAGAGTTCAATCACTCTATATGGAAAAACTTGATAAATAGTGAATGGACCTAGCCAACGTGATTTCAATTTACCTGGAAAAATTTCAATCTAGAGTTAAACAATAAAACTTGCTAACCTGCTTCAACCTCTCTAACTCGAATGTGCTTGTCATGCCATCTTTTTAATCTTTCTTCGCTTAGTTTGGCATTGTCATAAGAGAATGTTCAAAATTCTTCTAACTCATTGAGCTGAAGCATTCATTTCTCTTTAGCAAGTTTAAGATCCAAATTGAGCTACTGAAGAGCCCAATAAGATTTATGTTCTAACTCCGAAGGCTAATGCCATGTTTTTCCAAATACGAACCTACAGGGAGACATCCCTAAAGGTTTTTGTAAGCTGTTCTATAAACCTATAAAGCATTATCCAATCTCTTGGACCAATCTCGTCGGTTTGAACACACTACCTTCTTGAGTGTACCTTTTATTTCTTTATTCGCCACCTCAACTTGCCTATTCGTCTATGGATGGTAAGCTATAGCAACCTTGTGTCTTATTCTGTGTTTATGAAGTAATCACTTCATCCATTTGTTCACAAAATGGGACCCCTCAACAATGATGATGGATCTAGGAGCTCCAAATCGTGTGAACACATGCTTCTGTAAAAATTTATTCACTACGTAGGCATCAATTTTTTTTGAATATGTCTCGACCTCAGTCCATTTCAATACTTAGTTGACTACTACTAGAGTATACTTGTTACCAAATGACGGAGCGAATGGACTAAGAAAATCAATGCCCTAAGCATCAAACAATTCTTCTTCCATGATGTTTGTTCGAGGCATTTCATTTCTATTGGTTACATTTCCAACCCTTTGACATCGGTCACTGCTTCTGACACAAGCATACCCATCCTTGAACAATGTCGGCCAAAAGAATTTAGCTTGTAACACTTTGGCCATAGTACGTGACCCTCCAAAGTGTCCCACACTTGGAGCTGTGTGACATTGATATAATATTGCTCATACTTCAACTTCTGCAACACATCTTCTGATCATCTAATCTACACATTTCTTAAACAAATATGACTCTTCCCAGAAGTAATACTAAGCATCATGTAGGAACTACTTCCTTTGCTGATACGTCTTATCATAAGGAATCAAACCACAGGCTAAGTAGTTAGCAAAATCAGCAAACCAAGGGGTGTTATGACTTACCTTGAGTATATGTTCGTTAGGAAACGTCTCTTGTATGGGTACAAGAGTTGAATTTTCTTCTCATGGCTCAAATCTAGACAAGTGTTCGACTACTAGGGTTTCTATGCCTCTTCGATCTTGAATTTCCAAGTCGAACTTTTGAAGTTGTAGGACCCAATGAATCAGTCTCGACTTAGCATATTTCTTGGAAAGTAAGTATTTAATTATCGAATGATCTGTAAAGATAGTCATTTTTGTACGTACAAGATAGGATCTAAACTTGTCAAAATCAAACACAACTGTAAGTAATTCTTTCTCAGTTACCGCATAGTTCAGTTGAGCTCCTCATAAAGTCTAACTTGCATAGTAGATGAGATGAAAAACTTTGTTCCTTCATTGGCCTATCATAGCTCCGACCGCGAAGTCACTTGCACTACACATTAACTCAAATGGCGATTCCCAATCTGGTGTGATGATAATTGGTGTTGAAACGAGTCAATTCTTCGAAGCATTAAATGCTATCAAGCATTCTTCATTAAAGTTGAACATTGATTCCTTCCCTAATAACTTGATTAAAGGTTTAACAATTTTAGAGGAGTCCTTGATAAATCCCCGATAGAATCCAGCATGTTCCAAAAATCTGTTGACACCCTTTATAGATGTTAGAGGTGGAAGCTTCTTGATAACATCTACTTTGGCTTTATTGACATCAATTCCTTGTCTTGTTAATCGGTGCCCCAAAACAATACCTTCTCGTACCATAAAATGACACTTTTCCCAGTGAAGAACAATGTTTGTCTCTTCACAATGCTTTTTTACCTTAGCTAGATTAGCTAAGCAATCATCATAAGTGTTCCCGAACATTGAAAAATCATCCATGAGCACTTCCACATACTTCTCAACCATGTCAGTAAAAATAGCCATCATACATCTTCGAAATGTAGTAGGTACATTACATAAACCAAATGGCATGCGTCTAAATGCGAACGTACCATACGAGCATGTGAACGTCATTTTGTGTTAATCTTTCGGTTCGACTGTAATCTGATTTGAGCCTGAGTACCCATCTAGAAAACAGTAATAGTATCGCCCTACGAGTCTATCCTACATCTAATCCAATAATGGCAAAGGAAAGTGATCTTTCCTAGTTGCTTTGTTCAATTTCCGGTAGTTGATGCAAATTCGCCATCCTGTAACTATTCTACTCGGTATTAAATAGTTGTTTTCATTTTTCACGACTATAAAACCTCCTTTTTTTGGCATGCATTGGACAAGACTAACCCATGAACTATCTGAGATGGGATAAATGATACTCGCATCTAACCACTTGATGATTTCTTTCTTGACTACATCCTTCATAATGGGGTTCAGTCTTTGTTGTCCATAAATTGTTGCTTTCTTATCATTTTCAAGGATGATCTTGTGCATGCATATGGATAGACTTATACCACAAAAGTCGGCTATGGTCCATCCAATATCTTCTTGAATTGTTTCAACACTTTAATTAATTGGTCTTCTTGCTTCTCAATTAGTTGTGCTGAAATAATCATAGGCAAAGTATAACTATCAGTTAAATAAACATATTTCAAGTGTGAAGGTAATACCTTAAGCTTTAATTTAGGTGGTTCTTCAATTGACGCTTTTGGTTAAACATAATCTCTGTGTCCTAACTCCTAAGATTCAAAACTAGGTTGTGGGTAAATCCCCTCGAATTAGCTTCCAGTAAAGCTAAGTTTTCCTCCCCCTCTTCATCACATAAAGGGTCTATCATTCTAAATGATCTTCAACAAAGTTGAATTCCTCTTCAATGGTTAACTTTTCTAACTTAGACACTGCAGAACAATCATCAACTACATTAGGAAATCTCATAGATTTAAAAACATTAAAGGTTACCTGATCGTCTTGAACATGCATAGTTAGCTCGCCCTTCTGCACATCAATAAGGGTCCTTTAAGTTGCTAGAAATGACCTTCCTAATATTATTGACACTTCTTTATCTGCTTCAAAGTCTGAAATGACAAAGGCAACAGGGAAAATAAACTTATCAACACGAACCAATACATCTTTAATTTTTCCTTCAGGATATGCTATAAATAGATCAGCTAACTGAAGTGAAACTGTAGTTGGTCTAACTTCTCCTATCGCTGTTGTGTGGTGCAGGGCTTCTAACTTGAACTTGTCTTTGGCTGTTGTGGCACTTCTGCACCTAACAAAGTTGTTAGATCATCAAACTCGTCTGGTTTTGAAGTCTCTTTCTTAACATTCACTGGATTTGGTTCTGATTCTGGAATGTTGGTTCTAGTTCTGGTTCTGGAAAAGTTGGAGCTTCAACACTTGGTTGAACTTTCACTAAATCTTGAGCATCATCGTGCTCTTCTTCTACTTTAACAACAGTGGGTTGCAACGTCTTTCCGCTTCTCAATGTTAATGCTTTATAATGCTCCTTTCCCAGATTTCTTGGATTCTCCGTATCACTCAACAAAGCACCTTGTGGATGGTTTCTAAGCTCAGTGGCAAGTTGACCCATCTGTTTTTCAAGGTTCTTCAATGTGGTTGCTTGGCTCTAGATCAAAGCATCATTCTTCACCATGTATACTTTCAATAGATTTTCCAAACCATTAAAAGGTTCAACTTGGGTTGGTTTCTAAACTTGCTGGGTAAATCCTTATGGCTAGGTTGGTCTAGATTGAGTGTAATTGTTACTGTGTCCAGCTCCTTTATTGCTCCATGATAAATTAGGGTGATTTTGCCAAGATGGGTTGTAAAAATTCGACTATAGTCCCTGCCTTCCTCGGTTTTGGTTTTGATTGCCCATGTAATACACTGATTCTGGGTTTGATGGGCATTCTTCAAACAAGTGCCCTTCTCCACAGTAAACACAGGCTACATCCTCTAATTGATTAAGTGGCCGAGCTACAAAATTATTAAACAAATTAGTAGAAAAATTCTTAAGCATTGAGGAGATTGATGATACCTAATTTTGTAGGTGAAGTAAATGGATCAACTTCGTGAATCCCTGCAACTCTTCTTCCTGAATTTGCTCGATTACTTGGCCATTGGTAATTATTGGTTGTGATCCTCTCTATAATTTCACAAGAGTCATTGTAAGACTTAGAAGGAATAGCTCCATTGATGGAAGCATCTGCTACCAACCTTGTGTGCAAATTAAGACCGTTATAAAATGTCTCTAGCCGGATGCAATCAGGGATTCCATGATGAGGGCATTTCCTTAACAACTATTTAAACCTTTCCCATGCCTCATACAAAGTTTCATCATCTATCTGTTGGAAAGTAGTAATCTCACTACTCAGCTTAGCATTCTTGCTTGGAGGGAAATACTTTCTAAGGAATCGTTCAACTAACTCTTGCCATTTTGTAATAGAATTTGGTGGCAAAGAGTTCAACTAGGCTCTAGCTTTATCCCTTAGTGAAAATGGAAACAACATCAATCGAAGTGCATCTTCTGATGGCTGTCTTGAAAGAGTTGCTCACCTCCCTGAACAGTCTCAAATGATGATGAGGATCTTCGGTAGGCATTTCACTGCATTGGCCTACTATATGAAACATCTAAAACATCACTAGCTTAGTTCAAATTGTGATGCCTCGATATCGAGTCTTCTAATTCCTGAATTAAGCTCGTGAAACAAAGGCACTACATATTGTCTCAATGCTCTATCCCTATCATCAGATATAAGGATAGGATTACGAGCATGGTTAGCTCCGTTTCCTTAATTCTATTTCTCAAAATTCATCTCTTCAATCCTTCTTTGAGATGCTTGTCTTCTTCTTTCTCGAAAAGTTCATTCGATTTCAGGGTCCACTGGGAGTAAGTCGATAATTCGGTTAATACTCATAAACACCTAAAATAATCAGAAAATAATAAGTTAGTAATTAGATAGAAAAACATACCAAAAAGTAAACAAATAATTTTGACAATACCTGGTAACTACGCCAAAAACTTGGAATGATAAAAATGTTTCAGTGTACACAATCGTATTCAAGTAATAAAGTGACAAGTAAATGTCAAGTATCGTACCCACAGGTACTGTTCTGTGAAAAATATTTATGAAATATTTAATTAACAAATTGGTTAGAACCAAGATAATATTTTTGAGGGATATGAATCTAAGTATTCTAAACTAAGTTAATCTAAGTTAAAGCTAAAACTAAATTAATTCCAATGCACGATTTCTAAAGGTTTTATTCAATATGGTATAAATGTGTCAGGTTAATTGCTTTAATTAATTAATTAAATCAAAATCATGTTCATGCTTGTTACGAAACAATATTCACGACAACCAGGTATCTTGCGAACTTATGAACAACATTACTCACAAAAATCAGTTTATCTCTTGAACATACACCTATGCCAATACGACCGATTAAACTAATCTTTGATAAGCACAATTGAAGATACACCTATGCCAATTTGACTGACTAAATTAATATTCATAAGTATGTAAAGGATCAATTGAAGTAATAACATAGATCTATGTTGAAAAAATTTAATCACTAAAATCAATCCTGCAAGTTATGCAAGGCTAGTATTCTCTAATACAATCACAATTTTAACCCTCAGCTTCCTTAGAAAATTAAGCATGCACAAATTAAAGCGTTCATTAATCACAATTTCAACTCGCTTAAATGATTAATTCAATAGTTATATCACAAGGGTAATGCAATAATAACTTAGGCATGATACTATTTAATTAAATAAAATATTCAGGGCTTATAACAATATAAGCATGATGAATAAATAATCAAGCAATCAGCACAATCAATCTAACAAGTTAAGGAGTTTAAGGCATTTTAATTAAATAAATAATAGAATTCATAATAGCATTCATCATGATAACAAACAATAATCTAAAATATTAGAAAAATAATAGGATTAAATCTGAGATTTTCTCAAGAACTGCTTCCGCGTTCTTTGTCATTTTTATTCAATTCTTTCCAAATTGAGGTCTCTGATGAATACTATGCAAGGGAAAATAGAATGGAAGACTAGGAGAAAAAACTAGAGAAAGAAGAGAGAATGGAGTGAATTGGTGTTGAAAATGAGGTTAGTGAGGGTATTTATAGATGAGAGTTGGTGGCAATTTTTAGCAAATAAATATCAGCCACACAACTCTCATGGCCGGCCATGCATAAGAAAAGTTTGACATGTACAAAATTTGCTAAATTTGGCTTGGGGTGAGACTTTGAAACCACCAAAAGTGAAGGGTTTGAATGGGATTTTGGGAAAGTTTAGGGGCTTTTATGCAAGGTTGAATTGGTCAAAATAATCAACTGAATGGGTCAGCACTTGTACAGCACATGGCTAGCTCAATTCAAGGTGGTTCGACCCTCAGTTGCATGCACATGAGGACACTTCACTTCATCCTTTATAATTTATTTTTAATCCAAATTAATTGAATTAAAAATATAATTATAAAGCATAATTTAGCTTCATATTGGATCGACTTTTGGCTGGAAAAATATTCTTCTTATCTCTTCATTAACTCAGTGTAAAAATTCCCTCAACGGTTTAAGTTGTTAGTAGTGTCTATTGGGACAATTTTCACCAATTGTGCAAATTTGTTAAAAAATCATCAAATTCATGCCTAATATTTTTAAGAATAATTAATAATCAATATGCTGAAAATTTTACCACAAATTAATTATTCTATAATTAAATTGTATTTTTCGACATTAATTACTCAGAATTTGTATGAATTTAGGTTAAAAAAGATATGAAAAAGTCTATATATTTTCATCGTTCCACATAGTGGTAGATTTTAACGTAGAGTTACTCTCGTAGGTTCAAATTCAACTAGACCTGGACTTAGATTTGAGTGTGGGAGGTGTTCACCACGACGTTAGAGCTTCTGCCCACTTGAGGTTTGTTTATGTTCATGCTACAAATTTGTTGTGTGCTTCTTCTTGTGCTACATACTACTGTGTGTTCATTTTTGTGATATATGTTTGTTGTGTGACGGTGTTCCATTCCTGTGTTGAGTGATTGAATGTTGATGTTTCATGCATATTTATCAAACTTTGGATGACTGGATTATCACATTAATGAAACTGTGAATCTTGATTTAATATCATGAGATTGTGTTAACACTGCGATACATGTGACATCGTGCTATTGTGTGTACATGTGTTAGGTTGTACAGTGGAAGACATGGTTCTCACCCATTCAAACTGCTGGTACTAAAACCACACTACGATTGGTGACAATTGGATGGGTTGGGTTCTGTTTGAATTCATAACTTTGAGTTTCATCACAAAAATAAAAGTGGATTTATTTTTAATGATTACTTTATTTTAAATTATTATGCATTTATGTTTCAAATGGTTTCCTTGTATGAGAAACTAAAATAGTGACATTTTGGATTTGACCATATCTTCAAGGCTAGGTAAAGAGGGTTACATTCAATACCCAAAGGGAACAAAATCTTGGAGCATTATCATCTGGACCGATAAGAGGACACAATAGTGGAATTCAAACTTCCCACAAGGTCCTCAAATTAGGTTTTTATTGGCCCACTTTGTTCAAAGACATTAATAGGTATGTTGCTTCTTGTGATAGATGCTAGAGAATACGTAATATTTCCAAATGAGATGAAATGCCTTAAACTTATATTCTTTCTTGTGAATTTTTTGACATTTGGGGTATTGATTTCATGGGATCATTTCCTAGTTCTTATGGAAATAAATACATACTGGTAGCAGTGGATTATGTATCGAAATGAGTGGAAGCTCAAGCTTTACTAACTAATGATGCTAGGATGGTAGTTCGATTTCTTAAGAAACTTTTCTCTCATTTTAGAGCACCTAGAATAATCATTATCGATAGGGGTACACATTTTTGTAACACTCAATTTGATAAAATCCTTAAGAAATACGATGTATATCGTAGAATAGCTACCCCTTATCATCCTCAAACTAGCGGTCAAGTTGAAGTGTCAAACCGAGAATTAGAAAAGACCGTAGAGAAAAATAGAAAGAATTGGGTTGTTGATCGTGCTATAAACGTCACAGTAATTTTGCAAACGTACACTATCGATGCAAGTATAATAGATGGATGTGAATCTGTCGGATATTGATCCCACGAAGATGGTATTCTTGTTGTAAAAACTGTTGAAGCAAATGGAATTAATATAAGGAAAATTTTTAGAAATAATGTCAATGCAATTAAGTCAAAACTGCACAGAGATTAGAATTAAATCTGTCAACGCAAATACTATCAACTATAACATAAAACGTCAAGATAATTTAATAGAAAAATGAATTGAATATTGAAGATGTTTTATGAATCTATGTTAAAAAAATTAAAAGAAGTAGATCAAGTGTAAAGAAATGGGGGGGAATCCTTGACTTGGAAAATTGGCAAACCCTAGATGTGACTACAAGGTAACTGGTAGATAAATTGTCGTCGCAATTAAGTTCTAATGAAATCTTATTGCTATCAACTTCTCTCTTTAGCAAAGATCCAAGCACTCATAATTACCACATCTTCCAGTGCTAGTAATGCTTTGCACTTGAGAACAAGTGGCAAGAATTCCTCCTTGCCTCAAGCAACTTCCGTTGTCTTGCTTGTTAATTTAACTTTGTCACCACACCTTCCAGTGACTGTGACTGCAATTGCACTTCCGTGGTCAAAACTGTGAAATCCAAAGATAAACAGATGAGAAGAATTTAGTATAAATCAAAATAGATCTAACATTAATAGGTATTTGCATAGACAATTAAGTCAACAAAATTTATCAACATTCAAGAGGAAATAAAGAAGAAATTGAAGCATGTTATTCCTAGTCTACTAGAATCCTTCTATAATTGCTCCTCTTATGTCGTACTTAAACACTCCTCATCAGAAGTAGTCACTCTCTTATCGCATCAAATCACCCTCCTCGAAACTTAAGCTTCCATGGCAGCTCACTTTTAAATAGAATCAGAAAAATGTAGAATTACTTCTTCACGAGCTTGATGATGATCTTCTCTCTATTCCCTTTATTTATAATCACTAGAAGATATAGGTTTTTCCCTTTCTCTTATCTAATTCTCTTTTGCAGCTATACAAGTTGGTTATTTCTAACTGTACACTCATGCAGATTTGGTTTGTGCATTAGGTAGTTGCAAGTTGTCACGACAACTTGACATTTTCCTACGCTGGTGCTTCTAGATATGATAGCAGCATAAAGTCCTTGATGTAATGTAGAAATATTAATGTGATGACATATTTGGTTGCAATTCTACACCAAACTTGTAGTGACAACTTTAAATGCTTTCCTACTCCGATCTTCTAAGGTGGATTCCTGCACTGACAACTTTAGATGTAAAACTGATGCTGAGTACTAGCACAAATGAGATAATATGAAAGAAAGTAAGACCATACAACATTGATTTAGAAAATGCAAATACTAATTATAAAATGCTGAAAATGAATGCTAAATGTAATACAAAGGAGACAAAGTATACACTAATTAGAGAGATTTTAATGGTCATTGCTAATGCCATCACACCCCCAAACTTAAGTTTTTACTTGTCCTTAAGTAAGTAAAAGCTAGCAAAGTCATAAAAATTTTTTTGTCACCGCATTAATTATTCTAGCAACTTAAATTCTCAGAGATCCTAATATATAAATTACATTCATATGATAGAACATTGCGCCGACAATTTATAGACATGAATAATCAAATTTGCAACTTCACTAATATTAGCATCATGCTTTAAATCTTAAATCTTCTTAACCAATACAACATTTATATATATTTATCAAATTTTATTTCTGTTTCTCATTTTTTCTTTGTAAAAGCGACAGAGAGATGTCATTGCATTACTATACTCTTGTTCTTGGGTAGTAACGATGGGGTGCAACAAACCACAGGGAGTATGTAATTGCACCGACACACACTCTTGCAGTGATAGCCTTTGGCTAGTTAATTTTTCTAACACTTGTAGTGGAGTGTTCCCCTTTTTCAGTCATAATGCACCAACATTGGAGTGTCTTTCATTAGTATATATCATTATATACATAGCTGCAATTGGTAATTTAATTTAATATTCAAATTATGATACTACTGATTTATTACTAATGCAATTTCAATTATTCATCCAAAAATAGAAGGATACAACATTCAATCACATTCATCCAATTCATACATCATTATCTCACATAATTCAAGAATTAAGCATCAAATTAAAAATTGTGGTCACATCATAACTTTGCATACTTTCATTCAACTAAAAAGACAAATAAATTCCCAAACCTAGAGTCTGCATTGTCCCCAATGCACTGACAATATTATACAAATATTAATGGAAATGCAACTACAATGCAAATGCGCTGACAAATAAAATGTATTGACAAAAAATGCAATGACAATTATATGAAATGTATGTAACTAAACTAAGTACTGAAAAGTAAAAACAAACTCAGTTTGTCGCAGCCGAGAATGTGGCTTCTTTGGACTTTTTCTTCTTTTTGGGACGTTCTTCTTTACGCTTCTTTTTGTCTTTATGTTTGCGCTTTTTCTCAGATGGTTCAACCGGTGTGGTGGATTACTCCTCCATGATTGATTGGATATTGGCTTCATCGACAATAACATCCGATGGAAGAATCTCAGCAAGTGGTGCCACATAAGGCACAATAGCCAGAGGATTAGAATCCTTATTACTGCTGTTACGGCCTCGGCCTGGCTTGCCCTAAATAGTGCCAAGTTTTCAATTGAAGCACTCACACTAGCAGGTGCGGTGACAAATTCCTCTAATAAATTTATCGGCACAAAATTTGTCTCATTTTCATTTTCCTTTTCTTCTCTTTCATCTTTTTCTCCTTTCTCTTATTCCTCTTCAACACCCACAGAGGAAATAGTCGTGTGCTCCTCTTCTGTAGTGCCATCTTCTCTTTCCGCCATATTAGCCTAAACTATTTGAAAATTCATCCTCAAAGAGGCTAGCAATATTACGGAGATAGTCCTTCACATCCCTAGAATACATTTCCTGATCCTCATTATAAGAAATGTGGACCATTTAGGGAGAGTGAATAGACTGAGTTTTCTCTTCCAAAGTAGCATGCTCAGTGGATGGTGTCGCCTCCCTGATGATAGGTGGAAACACAAGGAATTCTGGCAAGGGATGCTTGCTCAAGCTACTTAATGTGCTAACACTGGCAGTTTCTCATGCCCTTATATAAGCATAGAACAAGTTCTGTGTATGCACCATCTCGTCCATTGCGTCGACAATTTTCATTTAGTGGATGCTTATTCGGTTAACAAGTTGCTTAATTTCATTCAGCTTCCTCAAAATTTAAGGATCTGTGGGCACATAGGTTTGTTTGTCCTTCTATTTCGTCTTGCCTTTTTCCTTCTCCGATGGAACTTCCCTTACACTAGGGGTTTCTTGCCCGCTCATCATTCTTTCCGCTGAAACATCATTTATCGGACCTTTGTTGTCCAAAAATTCTTCCCCTTCGCGAGGCATAACGTCCTTCTATTTACATAACAGCATGATTAGAGAAGGGAAAGGCAAGATACCTGTTTGTTTGGCTGCAGATTTAGTGATTTCTTGGTGAAGTATTGCCCAGACATCAATCTGTCGGCCCTTGATAATAAAATGTATCAGGCCCATTCTATCCAGCGCAACAGTAGTATTGTGAGTGGATGGTAGGAGACGACAGTTTAAGAAAAGAAACCATAACTTACTCTAGGCGGTGAGGTAACGAAGGTACATCGTATAATTATTCAAATTATTTCCAATCCAAATAGCACCGCCAACGCATAAGTCATTCAATAATACATCAACGCCTTCCTCTGTCAAATTCTCAAAAAACTTGGCATGCTCATCTTCTCCCTCGATAATGTGAAAGAGGGTATTGATATGGTCAACGCCCCATGGCACCAGACCTTCACGGACAAAGATGAACTCTTACTTCGGATCAGCTAAGTTAGCATAAAATCCTCTTACCACGGATGGGGAGTACCCTCTCGAATGATCATAGAATTGCTCTCAGCCCAAACACAAAATTGTTCTGGCCACTTGTTTCCCTAACGTCAATAATGGGGACAACTGAAATCCCTACTCAGGATGATAGTTTCGTTTTAGCATCACATCATGGAAATGGTCCTTAACCATTTTCGTTAAGAACAAGATAGGCTCATTGGATAGTGGTTGGTCGTCATTTTGGACCATCACTACCGATGACTCAGCAACTGGTTTTGACTAGGTTTTAGCAGCATGAGTTCTTGACATATCTAAATGAGAGAAATACAGAAAAAATTGAAAGTTGAAAAAAAGCAAGATTATAGCAACAATGGCACATGTGTGTGTGAATACACAGTCGGCACAAATAGGGTATTTTATAGAAAATGAAGGTGAAGAGGCATGATGATTGTTGTCGTTGTGAGAGTACATTATGCTTGCAGACAATAAATGTCTGATCACGGATCGTACTTTTCAGATTGATCAAACGGTTGGGGATTATGGTGAATCAACTGGCGTGATTCCTTCCTGAAACGCTTCAATGAGTTAGCAATTGGATGCATCGATAAGTCGTGCTTTCGTATGTGTCAACAAAAAGAAGAACTTTTATTCCTGTAGAAATCTAAAGCAATAAATTAAAGGAAAATAAAGGATGAAAAGTAAATAGAAAAAATATAATGACATTTTAAGAAAATGTGACCAGGTTAATGGTCTCATTTTGTTCGTTAATGTTAGGGCTTAGGTAGTGCTTTAATCATTGGCCATTTACTTTGAATTGGGGTCCATCGTTCAAATCTTTGATTGTCACCACACCATGTGGAAATGCTTCGACAACTTCAAAAGGGCCTGACTATTTGGAACGTAATTTTCCTGGATGCAATTTTAAACGTGAGTTAAATAAAAGCACTAATTGACATGTGGAAAATTATCACCGTAAAATAATGTTGTCATGCCATCTCTTAGTTTTTCTTTGTAAATGACAGCATTTTCATAAGCATTGCGTCAAATTTCTTCCAGTTCGAAAATGTCCAACAACCTTTTCTACCCAGCATCATCATAGCCCATGTTCACTTGCTTGATTGCCCACATGGCCTTATGTTCAAGTTTGATGGGCAAGTGATAGGATTTACCAAACACCAGCTGATATGGCGACATCCCTAACGGTGTTTTGTATGCAGTGCGAAGTGCCTACAATGCATCATTTAATTACGAAGACAAATCACGTCTAGATGGATTAACCACCTTTTCAAGAATACCTTTTATTTGTCGATTGGATACTTTTGATTGTCCATTTTATTACGGATGATATGTGGTTGCCATGCGATGCTTCATACCATAACGTTTTAAAGTTGTCGCCACTTGGTTACAATGGAAATGAGTGCCTTGATCACTTATTAATGCTCGAGGTGTTTCGAATCGTGTAAGGATGTATGTGTGAAAGAACTTTTTAACACCGTCTGATCGTCCTTTGGAACAACTATTGCTTCGATCCATTTCGAAACATAGTCAACAGTGAACAAAATATACACATTTCCAAAAGAATTTGGAAATAGTCCCATGAAGTCAATACACCATACATCGAAGAGTTCAACCTCCATGATAGGTTGTTGTAACATCTCGTTGCATTGAGATATTGATTTGGTACGCTGACATTTATCATAATGATGAGCAAAATTGTGGGTGTCTCGGAACAATGTCGGCCAGTAAAATCCTAATTGAAGGACCTTTGTAGTAGTCCTAACACCACCAAAATGACCTCCATAAGGATCATCATGACAATGCTTTAAGATAAATATCATTTCTTCCTCAGGAATGTAGTGACGGATAATATTGTTAGTGCATACCTTGAACAAGTATGGCTCATTCCAACAGAACTTTGCAGCATCTCAAAGAAATCTGATCCTTCAGTGACCAGTCGCATTTAGTGGTAGCTTCCCACAAACAAAATAATTAACAACATTTGCATACCATGGAGATGCATCGACAAAGAATAACTTCACATCTGGAAATGCATCCACAATTTGTGATTTATTCCCATCTTCACTTCCAGATTCCAGTTGAGATAAGTGGTCTGTTACCTAGTTATCCAATCCTTTTCTATCTACAATTTCAACATTAAATTCTTGTAATAATAGGATCCATCTAATCAGCCTAAGTTTGACATCTTTCTTGGCAAAAAGGTATCTCAAGACAGAATGGTCAGTATAAACTGTAATTTTTGCGCCGATAAGAAATGAGCGAAACTTGTCAAATGCAAAAACTATTGCTAGCAATTCTTTCTCTAGTATAATTAACCTGTGCTTCAGTTAAAGTTTTTCTAGCATAATATGTTGTATGAAATACCTTATCTTTGCTTTGTCCAAGTACAACACCAACAGCATAGTCACTCGCATCACACATCACCACGAATGATTGAGACCAATTAGGTGCGACGACAATAGGTGCCTGCACTAGCTGCTGCTTAATTGTAACAAATGCTTACAGACAAGCATCATCGAACAAAATTTTTTTATTTTGCTCCAATAAGGAGCAGAGAGGTTTTGCTATTTTGGAGAAATTTCGGATGAAATGTTAATAAAATTCGACATGGCCGAGAAAACTCCTTATTCCCTTTACATTGGTTGGTGGAGGTAGCTTTTCAATGATTTCTACCTTTGCCTTATCAACTTCAATGCCCTGGTGAGAAATACAATGGCCAAGGACAATACCCTCAGTTGCCTTGGAATGACATTTTTCCCAATTAAGCACTAGATTGGAATCCTCACATCTCTTTAACACTTTTGCTAAATTGTCGGTGCATTTATCAAAATTGTAACCATAAATAGAGAAATCATCCATAAATAACTCCAATGAATCCTCGATCATATCAGAGAAAATGACCATCATGAACCTTTGGAATGTAGCTAGTGCATTGCATAAACCGAATGGCATCCTTTGGAAAGCAGAGGTTCCAAACGAGCAGGTAAAAGTTGTCTTTGCTTAATCCTCCAGTGTGATTTCTATCTGGTTGTAAAAGAGTACCCTTCTAGAAAACAGTAATAAATCTTACCAACGAGTCTATCCAGCATTTGATCAATGAATGGGAGTGGGAAGTGATCCTTCATTGTGGCAGCATTCAAACGACGATAATTCATGCACACTCACCAACCTGTAGCAATGCGAGTAGGGATTTGTTCATTTTTATCATTGGTTATCATCGTGATGCCGCTCTTCTTTGGCACACATTGGACCGGGCTCAGCCATGTACTATCCGAAATTTGATAGATTATGCCTACGTCCAGCCATTTGATGATTTCTTTCTTCATAACTTTCTTTATTTTTTCATTTAATCAATGTTATTGTTCAATTTATTGTTTTCCCTCATCTTCTAGCCTAATTTTATGCATGCAAAAAGAGGGACTAATGCCTTTGATATCCGCAATACTCCAGGCAATGGCTCTCTTATGCTCCTTTAATATTCCAATTAGCTTTTCTTCTTAGCTTGCATTGTGACTTGCGCTAACAATTACTGGCAATTTATCATTGTCACCAAGAAAAACATATTTCAAATGCGTTGGGAATGGTTTCAACTCCAGCATCAGAGCTTCTTCAACAAATAGCTTGAAAACAAGGATCGTCCTATTCGTTAAATCCACAGATTCAATTTGCCAACTATGTCTAAGCTCACAAATATTAGCCTCAACCTTGTGATCACATTTTGGTAGGAAATTGTCTATAAAATTCCTTTGTAATTAACTCGTCTAGAACATGAATGTGGTGACATTGTTCATTACTCTTAGAAGGAGTTGCTTTGAAAACACTAAAGGTAATGTGTTCATCATTATGTTGCATGATCAACTCACCCTTGAAAACATCTATAAGTGTGCGTCCCATTGCAAGAAATGGGCATCCAAATATAATGGGCACCTCCTTATCAGCTTCACAATCAAGTATGATGAAATCTGTTGGGAACACAAACTTATCGACCTAAACAAGAACATCTTTAATCTGCACTGGGTTTCATATGACCAATTCCTAATTTCTTGAATATTAACAACGGCATATGATTGATGCTAGCTCCTAGATCACAAAGAGCCTTTCCTAAATAATTATTTCCAATGAAGCATGGAATTGTAAAGCTACTAGGATCTTTCATTTTGGGTGGTAGTTTATTTGTTAGTACAGCGTTACACCCTTCTGTAAGCGTAATTGTCTCAATATCAGATAACTTCTTCTTCTTTGATAAGAGCTCCTTCATAAATTTCCTATAGCTAGGAATCTACACAAGAGTATCAACAAGAGGTATATTAATATGTAACTGTTTCAGAGTGGATACAAACCTTTGATAGTCTCTGTCATGTTCTTTCTCCTTGAATCATTATGGAAATAGAAAAGGTATATTAACAGTGGGCTGTTGTGATACACTCGATTATGTCGACATTGGCAGTTGCATTGACAACTTCGAAGGTCGAATGGTAGGCATAGGCATGATTACTTGTGATTCTTCCTCACTTATTTCAACTGCTTCTTCTTCAAATGCAACTTCTCCCTGTTGCTTTGTTACATTTGCGTCGACAGGTGCTATATTGGAGCTGCTGCTTTGTTCGACAGTCTACTTTCCAATTCACATAGTAATATCCTTGCAATGATCTTTCCCCTTCTGATTTGGATTTTCTGTGTCACTAGGCAAAGCACCTGGTAGTCTCATGCTCATACTAGAAGCCAGCTGCTCTAGTCGTGCTTCCAACGCACAGGTGGAAAAAGAATTTCCTTGGACAATAGCTTCAATTCTGGTAATATGCTCACATATCAAAGCTTCAAGAGCAGCTAATGGATCTAATCTCGATTGAGAATACTGTTATTGTTGTTGTTGATGCTGTCCTTGCATATTTGGTATTGCAATTTGTTGTAGCTGCATGCGAGCATGTGGTTGCATCTGATTCTATGACTATATCAGATTAGGATGTGAATGTACTTGAGGATTATGATTGTAATTCTGCTGTTGATGGTTGTAACTCCCTTGTTGAAAGTTCCTTTGATTTGAGGAATTTTCATATCAAAATGTTGATGTATTCTAATTTCCCCAAGGTTGTTGGGTCCTAGTTGAACTATTATACGAGTTACCATATGAACTCCCTCTGATGTTGACATAGAATGTATTCTTAGCATGCTGTGGACAATCCTCATAGCTATTATTGTCACCATAAATTTCACAACAAAATGTCGGGACATCCATTTGCTGGGCTACTTGAATAGGGGCAACCTCACTCGTCCCCTTCATGTTCTTGATCATATTCAGCAGTGAGGATTCTTGTGCACTTAGAGTTGAAATGACATCTAACTCAATAACTCTAGGATTTTCTTTCACTTGAGAAGAACGACAAATCGGGTACTGATAATCATTTTGCGCAATTCTCTCTAAAATTAGCATGACTTCATTGTAAGTGCAATCTAACAAAAGACAGTTTGCAGATGCGTCGACAAGATTTCTTATCCATGCATTTAATCCATCGTATAAGATTTCAATCTGTCTTCTATTGGATTCCTTGCATGGGACAACGTCTAAGCAAAGTTTTGTAACGCTCCCATGTAGTGTGCAGGTTTTCATCATCCAATTGATGGTACGCCGTGATATCATTCCTCAATCTAGCGTTCATTGTAGGTGGTTGAATCTCAAAACGAACTGAGTTGCTACCACATTCCATGAAGTAATAGACCTAGTTGGTAAACCAAGAAACCATGTACGTGCCCTTCCTTGTAAAGAATAAGGGAACAAATGCATCTTTAACGCATCATCAAGAACACCATGTTGACTGAAAGAAGCACATATTAACAAAAAGGATTTGAGATGCTCCCTTGCATCTTCATGAGGCAAACCAGCATATTGCCCCTTCGAGTTTATCATTTGAAACATAACCGATTTCAAATCAAAATTTCCAGCTTGCATTGCTAGTCTAGTAACCCCTGGTTACAGATCATGGAGCACAGGAACAACAAAATCTCTAATTGTCCTGTTTTGGATTTGCTCTTCTTGCGACAGTTGTTTATTATTGATGTGTTGTGCCTGCACTAGAGGAACAATGTTTTGTGGCTGCAATGGTGTAACATTATTATTATTATTTCTAGCCATATTTCTTTGCCCTTGTCTCTTCCTCCGAATAGTTCTTTCAATTTTTGGATTGAAACTGACAATGTTGTTAGGATTTCTCCTTGTGGACATAAAACACCTAAAAAGAATTGAAAAGAATCAACAAAAGAAATAAAACAAATTAGTAACAAATAGAAGTTAGCAAAGAAAGAATAATTGCAACTACAAAAAAAAACATCAAACAAACATCGTCCCTAACAACGGTGCCATAACTTGATCATGCTATAAACGTCACAGCAATTCTGCAAGCGTACACTGTCTATGCAAGTATAATAGACAAATGTGAATCTGTCGAATATGGATCCCACGAGGATGTTGTTCTTGTTGTAAAAATTGTCGAAGCAAATGGAATTAATACAAGGAAAATTGTTAGAAATACGTCAATGCAATTAAGTAAAAAATATATAGAGATTAGAATTAAATTTGTCAATGCAAATACTATAAACTGTAACATAAAATGTCAAGGAAATTTAATAGAAAAATTAATTGAATATTGAAGATTTTTTATGAATGTAAATTCAAAAAATTAAAAGAAGTAGATAAAGTGTAAAGAAATGGGAGGATCCATGACTTGGCAAATGGACAGACACTAAATGTGACTACAAGGTGACACGTAGATGAATTGTCGCTGCAATTAAATTCTAAAGAAATCTCACTGCTATCAACTTTTCTGTTTAGCAAAGACCCAAGCACTTAAAATTACCACACCTTCTAGTGCTGGTAATGCTTTGCACTTGAGAACAAGTGGCTAGAATTCCTTCTTGCCTCAAGCAACTTCCGTTGTCTTGCTTGTTAATCTAACTTTGTCACCACACCTTCCAGTGAATATGACTGCAATTGCACTTCCATGGTCAAAATAATTAAATCCAAAGATAAATAGATGAGAAGAATTTAGTAGAAATAAACATATATCCAACATTAATAGGTATTTCCATACTAGATTAAGTCAACAGAATTTATAAACATTTAAGAGGAATTAAAGAAGAAATTGAAGCTTGCTATTCCTAGTCTACTAGAATCCTTCCATTATTGCTCCTCTTGCATCATACTTAGACACTCCTTGTCAGAAGCAGTCGCCTTCTTGTCCCATCGGATCACCCTCCTCGAAAGTTAAGCTTCCATGCAACTCACTTTTAAAGAGAATCAGTAAAATGTAGAATTAATTCTTCACGATCTTGATGTTGATCTTCTCCCTCTTCCCTCTATTTATAATCACTAGAAGATACAATTTTTTTCCCTTTCTTAGATCTAATTCTCTTTTGTAGCTGTAGAAGTTGGTTATTTCAAGCTGTACACTCATGCAGATCTGGTTTGTGCATTAGGTAGTTGCAAGTTGTCGCTATATTGCTAGACGCAAATTAAGATTTTTATTTGCTACAACAACTGGACATTCTCCTGCGTTGGTGCTTTTGGATATGTTAGAAGCATAAAATCCCTAATGTAATGTAGAAATATTCATGTGATGGCATATTTGGTTGCAATTCTACACCAAACTTGAAGCGACAACTCTGAATGCTTTCCTGCTCCGATCATCTAAGGTGGATTCTTGTGCTGACAACTTTAGAATCAAAACCGATGCTGAATACAACGACATTAGTAGCACAAATGAAATAATATGAAAGAAAGTAAGACCATACAACACTGATTTAGAAAATGCAAATACTAATTATAAAATGCTGAAAATGAATGCTCAATGTAATACAAAGGAGACAAAGTATACACTACTTAGAGAGATTTTAATGGTCATTTCTAATGCCATCAGCTGTCAAATTAGATGATGCCTTATGGACTGCGTTCAAAACACACATAGGAACATCTCCATATAGACTTGTTTATGGAAAGAGTTGTCAATTGATTTACCGGTCTTGTACCTAACAGATTGAACTAGTTTTCACACTTTAGGAGCTTGAAATTAAGCATTTTATTTATATTTAATTAGAATTTAACTTAGTTTTTGTCTTTGAATAAACTGTGTAAAGAAGTGCAAAAAGGTTATTTTGTTGTCTTTTAGGCTGATTGAGGCTAAAGGTTAGCTATCGTACTTTATGAGTGTGCAGAAAACCTTTAGATGTCTAATAAATGTGAAGCTAGTCACTATGTCATGACATAGGCTGCTTTGTCACAACAAAGGGATCACATTTGAAGAAACATGGGATTGACTTCTATGTCATGATATACATTAGCTATGCCACTACAACACTTACACATTGACACCAAATAAGGGGATTGATCTCTTCGTCATGACACAAGTTCCGATGTTTCACGACATCGACCCCTGGACACAATTTCTACACTGAGTGAAGGGCGTTTCGATTTTTACAATGCAACTTAAACACGAGGAACGACAGATAACCTAGGGTTGTGGAAAATGGTTGTCCAATGCTATAAATAGGGCCTCTACCACTAGCGTTTTACACACTTTTCTTAGTTTTTGTTTTTACTTTGTTATTATGTTTTAGAAACGAGATTGTAAACTTCGCATAAATGATCATGGAATTATTTCCTGATAGATTGCCAATACAATTCAAGTTTCTTTTCATTTCATTTTTTCTATCATATGTTTTTATATATTATTGTTTTGACGATGATTAAGAAAATCATAGGGAACTAATCCCATTGTGGGGGATTAGGGAGTGGAAGTATGGATATTTAATTGTTGTATAAATAGGGATTTTCAATCGGTTCAGTTGTTCGAGAAAGGAAGAACATGAAACAAACACTTGCCCTGACAACCCTAGAACATCATTTCGGTGAAAATGAACCCAAAATTGGTATTGCCTATCCGTGAAGACATTTTCACAAAATTGGGTTAGACTGTGACATCTAATGATAAGTAGTCTCTATCAACTCGTTATGTTGGTGGAAGATTGAAAGATCTTACTAGGGTAATGACTACTTGGTTGAAGAATAATCCCCAAAATTGATAATTGAAGAAGTCCATAATGAAGCGACCTAATCTCTCCAAAGTCGTTTATTGAATTCTTAATCTCTTTTATTTACTTTATTATTTTTCTTTTATGCTTTCCAAAAACAAACTCTTTTATTACTATCGTACTATAATCCCTAAAAATAGTACTAATTACCTCTTGTCTTTGTAGGGATACAAATCGCTATCGCCTTAAGCCTCCTTTGGGTACGATCCTTGGAATACTACCAAGTATTTCATTGTACAAACTATATTACAACTTGACCCGTATACATGCGAAAGCCAGAAATAGATATCGAACGAGAGAACATTTAGAGGCAGTCAAGTTGTCAGCGCCTTTGCCGGGGATGCAACACTTTAGTGATTTTAATTTCTTCTTTGGTATTTGAATAATTAGAAGGTTTTTAGGTTATAGATACGACTTTTATACTTTTTTGTACATTGTTAATTATTTATTTTTAAATTTCTTTTAACTTTTCTAAAATGATGAAAAATGCATTAGGGAATTTTTCGATTTAGAATGGTTACAATCTAGTATTAATCGACCATCAATTTATTATAATCATTTTGAATTAAATACGTCTCTAATATCTTGGATTACTAACAATATTATGTTTTCGAACCCTCTAACAAAAGATCCTGCAGCATTTTTGATGAAATTCGAGGTAATTTGTAGCATAGTTTCATATGCAAGGGTACCTCCAAATGTTATTAAACTATTATTGATTCCTTTTGCTCTAGATGCGAAGGCAGAATCGTGGCTAGATTCATTACCCTCAAACACTATCACCACATGGGAAGAATTTATGTACATGTTTCTCCAACGAATGATTTCTATGCCTAAAATTGTAGGATATATACAAATGTTTCATTTCAGACAAACTATGATCGAAACATTAGGGTATGGTGGGAAAAATTTAAAGTCATACTCTACTCTATATTAGGAGGAGCCATTCATATCGCTATACAAATTCAGCACTTCTATGATAGGTTGAGTACAGAAAATAGACGTATAGTGGACATTATGATTGGGGGAAGTATTTGGACCAAGACATGGCAAGATGTCATAGACTTACTGGAAATAGCCAATGTGAAAGAAATATTCTTGGAAGAACAACATGAACCCTCAAGCGATTCTGGTGAGCCTATTTTTAATCAGATTGCAACCACCCAATGTGAAGAAGAAGATTTTGAGGATGAAGAACCAAATGAAGAGGAGCCAAGTGTCGAATCTATAACCACCCAGTTGGAATGGTGGTAACAAAGTAAAGAGGCAATAGATAAAACTATGTCGAGTACCACGAAGATGATACCTTTAATCATGAGGCCACTAGAGGTAGAGTTAAAATCATTACCAGAACATTTGAAATATGAGTATTTGGGGGAAAACTACTTTACCCATAATAATTGCATCAGGGTTGAGTGGGTCGCAAGAGGAAGCTCTACTAGATGTGCTTAAATGTCATAAGAAAGCCATTGCGTGGATGATTGATGATATCAAAGGCATAAATCCAACATTTTGTCAACACAAAATCCGGTTAGAGGCAAGCTGTGGTGGATGCGTAAAGAAGACTTAATCCAGCCATAAAGGAAGTAGAGAAGAAAGAACTGTTAAAGTGGTTAGATGCGGGTATTGCATAAGCAATTTTATAGTGAATGGGTTAGCCTTACACAATGTGTACCAAAACAATGTGGGTTGACAGTAGTAGAGAATGACCAAAATGAGTTAATTCCCATACGGACGGTCATAAGGTGTAGAGTGTGCATTGATTACAAGAAATTGAATGACACAATAAGAAAAGATCACTTTCCATTACCGTTCATTAATCAGATGCTAGATCGGTTAGTTGGAAAAGAATACGATTGCTTCTTAGATGGATATTTGGGTTACCATCAAATCCCCAAACATATTAATGCTTAGAAGAAAACAACTTTTACATGCCCTTTTGGAACTTATGCATTTAAAACAATGCCTTTTGGACTGTGTAATGCTCCAGCCACATTTATGAGATGTATGGTCGTTATTTTTGCATATATGCTGGAAGGAGGGCTAGATGTTTTCTTAGACAATTTTTCAATATATGGGAATTTATTCCAGGAATGTTTGCTGAACTTAGAAAAGGTACTTCAAACGTGTGAAGAAACTAACCTAGTACTCAATTGGGAAAAATGTCATTCCATGGTTAGAGAAGGATTAGTTTTGGGACATCAAATTTTGCAAATGGGGTTAGAAGTGGACAAAGCTAAAATTGAGGTAATAAAGAACCAACCACATCCCACATATATCAAAGATATTTAAAATTTTTAGGGACATGCAAGATTTTATAGAAGGTTTATTAAAGATTTTGCTCACATTTTAAAACCTTAAATTTATTGTTACAAAAAGTTGTTCCTATCTTATTTAATAATGATTGTGTGGAGGCCTTCAAGAAAAAAAAAGAAAAATTACTATCTGCTCCTATAATTATCACACCAGACTTGAATGAGCCCTTTATTATTATGTGCGATGCTAGTGATTAAGCTGTAAATGCTGCCTTGGGCTAGAAAAAAGAGCGCTTATTTGGAGCTATTCATTATGCCAGCAAAACTCTTAACCCAACATAATGCAGTTATACTACCACTAAAAAGGAGATGTTAGCAGTAGTTTTTGCTTGTGAAAATTTTCATCCTTACTTAAAGGCTAATCATTTCTATGTTTATATAGATCATTCAGCATTGAAGTATGTAATGAAGAAAAAATAAATGTAGATGCGATTAATTGACCGCCACCGAACGTACTCCTGTTCGGCGTAGATTTAGGTTTTCCACAAGTATACAGGTCAGGTTGTAAATATATTGCGTACAACAAAACACAGGGTAGTATTTTGAGGATCATAACCAAAGGAGGCATAAAGCGATAGTAAATTAGATCCCTACGAAGAATAAAATTAATTAGTACTTACTTTAGGGATTATAGTACGAAGAGCACTAGAAGAGTTGGTCTTAAAAAGCATAAAATAAAATAGAAAATAAAGGAAAGATTTGAGATGTAGAAATTCTTATAAATGGCTTTAGGGAAATCAGGTTTTTTTCGTATAAGTTCTTCAATCATTGGGTTTTGGGGATTTTCCTCCAATCAATTAGTCATTACCTCAGTTGGATCTCTCGATCCTTCACTGGCATAGACAGTCGGGCATAGAAAGTCGATAGAGACTACTTATCACTAGATGTCACAGTCTAAACCGATTTGGGGAAACGGTGTTCACGAATGGGCAATACCAATTTTGGGTTCATTCCCACCTAAATGACGTTCTATGGTTGTTAGGCCTAGTGTTTGTTAGATGCTCTTCCTTTCCCAAACAAATTATCTGAAAGGTAAAATCTCTGTTAAATGACAACTAAATATTCATACTTCCACTCCCTAATTCCCCAAAATGGAATTAGTTCCTCATGGGTTTCTTTATCATCATAAACACAATAATATATAAAAACATAAAATTAAATAAGAGAAGGGAAAAGAAAATCGAATTATATTGACAATTTGTCGAGAAATATTCTTGAACGTTGATGCGAGTTCTATAACCTCGTTTCAAATTAAGGTACAAAATAAAACTAAAAACTAAAAGCTAGTCAATGGTGTTCTTGAACCTAATGCTAAAGGCCCTATTTATAGCCTTGGTCAGTCGTTTCCATCAATCCTAGGTCTATTGCCATCCTTCGTGTTTTAAGTTGCATTGAAAAAGACCGAAACGCCCTTCACTCGGTGAAAAATCTACTTCCAAGGGTCGATGTCGTGACACACCAAGACCTATTTCATGACAAAGATATCAATTTCAGTGTGAAGTGTTATCCTATAGGCGGTGTCGTGACATCGCCCATGTATGTCGTAATAAAGAAGTCAGTCTTTTAAATCTTCAATTCTAGTCTATTGGTTGCGATGTAGCTTAGCCTATGTCGCGACGAAGTGGTCAGGCTCCTAATGTTACAACTTCTTATGGTCTCCTACAAACTCACAAAGTATATTAGTTAACCTTTAGGCTGCAATCGACCTTAAAGACAATAAAATGACATTTTAGCATTTAGGTTGCACAATTTATTCAAACAGAAAATCTAAGTCGAATCCTATGAAGATAATGAAAATACTTGATTTCAAGCTCTTCAAGTGTGAAAAATAGTTCAGTCTGCTAGGTATGAAACCGGTAGGTTAGACTCCCCCACACTTAAGTTTTTGCTTGTTCTCAAGCAAATAAAACAAGAAACCCAAGGAAAACAAAGAGCTTGAGTTCATAACTATACAAAGAGTGGGCTCGTAGTATATAGTAGGCATCATATATCTCTTTATAACTTTGACATGAAGATCAAACAATTTTATCAATTTCAATTAGAAATAATTGTAAGTTTAGTGAGTTATAGGAAATACAAATATTAAGGTTTTATCAATATGCATCCATCAATGCGTAATATAAGTACTTTAATTATTCTAGTACAATACAAATAATTATAATGAGATCATACAATTTCCATATCTATTCATGCATAGTGTTATTTAAGTCACATAGGGCTTTTCGGCTTGTAACGTGTTAAGGCTTAGGATAGGTAAGGATTTTAGAGAATAGTTAAGGACAAAAGGTTACAAACACGAAAATAGTCTGGCACAATGTATTGTTCCTTATTCTTCCCATTTATGTCCCACTTCATCTCATCTCATCCCCTTACCTATCCTTCTCTCAACATCCTTTTTTCTTCATACTAGGAAATCTAAAAAAAAAGTAATCCCTTTAACTAGTCTATGAGTATTCTTTTTTTTCTTTTGTTTCTTTGAGAAAGATTCTTTTTTTCTTCTTTTTGGCGGCTTTATAATTTTTTTTATTCACATGTTTTCTTACTCATGTTTCTACTTTTCTTTTTGATTTTTCTATATTTCTTTCTTTTTTGGCTAAACTAAAGTTTATACATTGTATTGATTTTCCTATTTTTATTTTGTAACCTCTACCTTGGTGTGTCTACTTACCCTCAATACCAATGGCCATACGTCTATTTCCATACAAAATTGGACAAAAAAAAAAGAGTATACATAAATCATCATTTAAGGCTAAGAAGGCTTGTAATGTGGTTCATCAAAAAGGGTCATAAGGCTCAAAGATGGGTACTAATTGGAAATTCAAAATAGGGTTTGGCTGTTTTGCTCTAGACATGTCCAAACAATGCCTTAGGTCATCCTAAAAATCTCAACAAGCATAAACATCAATTTAATCACATAATCTCAAAATTATCATCTATCATATATACTAGCATGCTCATTTCCTTATGTTCCACACATCATTTGGTATTAATAATACCTCTCTATCGATACTTAATATAGCTTATAGAACTCAAAGAATTTCATGCTCAAAAATTTAAAAATTCCTCAGCATCATGCCAATTTTATTAATAAACACAATCAACCTATTATACATGCTTCTAACCAATCAGTTGTATTTCTACAAGCTCATGTACACATCACAAACAAATAAAAACTAAGGACAAAAACTATATGGCAAAATTTCCTTTGTTACCCCCTCACACTTTAGAAAACATATTGTCCTCAATGTGTAGTCCCCTCAATAATAAGGAAAGAAGTTACTCGATTTATCGTGAGAGTCCTCTTCTTCTTTTGGTAGTTGTCCTCCTTTTTGGCGTTAATGCTTGAAATTGTTGTGTCTTCCATAATGTGGATATCTTACAGAAAGAATTTAAACATATATACAAAAATAAAATCTAATCATACTCCTACAAATTATATAAGTAAAAAAATAAAAATAAAAAATTATAAAAATTTATAAAATTAAATTGTCTAAAACAATTATAAAAACTAAAGAAAACCTAATTCTAAACTTTGGTCAAACTATATGTCCCTATTCCTCTTCGTCATTCAATCCTCTCTTCCTTTGTTCTTCACTTTGACTTTGCTGTAGTAATGTGAATTGTACGAACAAATCATCACTTAATAGTTTACTCGGGTAGATTCATTGTCTGATCAAATCTCTCAGTTGATACTCCCGCCTTTGTACACATGGTAGATATTAAATGAGGGAAAAGTGTACCTTTCCCTAAGTTCTTTGCACATTCCACCATGCTTCGGAGAATCCACTTTCTCACACAAATTCGTTTCTACTTGAGAATCACGTACGTCATTATAGCATGGATTGGACGGATCTTTGTCATATCGGAAGTGGGAACTATTCGAGAAAAAACGAATTTCATCCATAAATTGGTTTTAGATGTCATGAGTTCTTGGTTGAAAGTTTCTAGGATTGCAATACCTTCTCGATATGTCTATAATTCTTTTCCAGCTATTAAGAAAATTAGGATCTCCACGGTATCGATATTCTTAAATTCCTTTAAGTCGACTCTATGGAGATAATCTTAGTAATAATACAGGACATTGTAAAATCTACAAATTTGGACCTCATTCAGGTATATTTCAACTCCTCAAATTTTCGTTAAACCTTGAATCTGCCCACAAGCTCTTCTGGCTTTGCTTTTCTTTAGAGCTAAATAAAATTCTTGAACTATTGAAATATTCACCGGTTCTTTGCAGGGCAGATAAAATTGAGTAAATTCATGATTAACCATTGTTTCCCAAATACCTTTGCAAACTCGCATCAAAGGTTCAAACCCTTGTTCCTAAATGAAGGTATGCGGTTGTAATTGCTGGAGATACCTGTCTAAAACATCTTCTGGGAATTCAAAAATAGGATTAGTAGCAGTTCCACTTGAATCAGCCATTTGACTTTATGATTTAAATCTTTTGATTATGGAATGAAATATAAAACAGAAGGGACACTATTTATAGGGGATGATTAATAGGACATTAAGTAAATTTAGAAGTTAATGTTATTTAGAAATTACAGTATCTAATTCTAATTAAAATTGTTTGGAGTTAGAGTCTTTCCTGGACTGTTATTACATCGGTGTGTCATGACATACTCTAGGTATGTCGCGACATCGAGACCAAAAATGTTATTCCGAGAAGTACTGTTTGTCGCGACATAAGAGTGACGTGTCACGACATCGAGACCAGTAGTCATGTCTTCTTAATTTGTGATCATCATGACATCGAATGTGTTCGTCGTGACATCAAGACCAGGTTCCCTCTTATTCCAAATCTGAGCTATTATCTATTCCTGGGGTATTCCTGATGTTTAAGTCTAACATTGGCTCTTTATCCCCTATCATTTTACAATGTAGAGGTCGCTTCTCAATAAGTATATATGTAGTACCCCAATAATATGGCTTTATTCTTTGCCTAGAAATTTTCACCACTCTTACCTAACAACTCAACTACCCTATATGGTTTTACCTAGTTAATGATATATGGCCCTGTCCATCTTGATTTGAGTTTTCCAGGAAATAGTTTGAGCCTAGAATTGAACAAGAGTACCTTTTTTCCTGGCTCGAAGTTTCCTTTTCAAATCATGGCATCATGACGCAGCCTACTTATTTCTTTATAAAGTTTCGCATTTTCATAAGCCATGAACTGAAACTCCTCCAACTCTTGCACCTGGAACAATCTTTCTTGTTTTGCTAACTCAGGATCTAGATTCAATTCTTTAATAGCCCAATGTAGTTTTTTCTCTAATTCAATAGCCAAATGAACATTCTTTCCTTACACAAGTTTATAAGGAGACATACCAAGGGCTGTTTTATAGGCTGTTCAATAAGCCCATAAGGCGTCATCCAATTTTGCCGCCCAATCATTGCGATTAGGATTTACTCTTCTTAAGGATCTATTTAATTTATCAATTAGAAACTTCAGCTTATCCATGCCTGAAGGTGATATGCAGTTGCCATCTTATGTCGAATATTGTATTTTGCGAGAGTGGCTTCTAATTGTTTGCTGCAATAATGTAATCCTTAATCACTAATCAATGCCCTGAGAGTTCCAATTCTTGAAACAATGTTTCTTCTTAAGAATTTTACCGCTGATTTGGTATTATTAGTAGGTAATGCCACTGCTTGTACCCATTTGGAAACATAATCTATTGCCAACAAGATATATTGATTCTCAAATGAGCTAAGAAAAGGACCCATGAAATCAATTCCCCAAACATCAAAGAATTATACCTCAATAATTCCCAACTATGGTATTTCATCCCTTTTTGATATATTACCCATTCGCTGACACTGATCATAGTTTTGCACGAACACATGAGCATTCTAATTCATAGTGCGCCAATAAAATCCGAATTGCAATATTTTTTGAGCTGTCTGTTTTTGTCGAAATGTCCACAAGGAGAGTCATGACATCCTTTAAGGATGTTGCTTATTTCTTCCTCAGCTACACATCTTCGTACTAATTGGTCTACGTATTGCCTAAATACATAAGGATCCTCCCAAATATAATTTTTTGCCTCATGCATAATTCATTTTTTTTGTTGCCAAGATGCTCTTTCTGGGAACAACCCTTTTGCTAAATAGTTCACATAATTTGTATACCACGATGCTCTTGTGTCAGGGAAAGGGGTTTCCACTTTGAATAGTTTCTCATCTACAAAAGTTTCCTTTATTTCTTCCAAATGTACAAAGATAGTAGGATTTTCCAATCGTGACAGATGATTTGCTATCTAGTTCTATGTCCCTTTCCGATCTATGATCCATAAGTCGAATTGTTGTAGTAACAATACTCATCTCATTAGCCTTGCTTTGGATTCTTTTTTATTCATCACATACTTCAAAGCTAAATGGTCTATATATATACACACGATTAGCCATTAAATAAGGATGAAAATTTCTTCCTAGTAGTTGTATAATTGCATTAAGTAGGGTTAAGAGTCCTGCTGACATAATGAACTGCTCCAAATAGATTGTCTTTCTTCTGTCCTAAGACAACACCTAAAGCATAATCACTAGCATTACACATAATAATAAAAGGTTCATTCCACTTTGGTGTGATAATTATGGGAGTAGTTATTAATTTTGTTTATCTTTTCAAAAGCTTCAATGTAGTTATTATCAAATACAAATGGAACATCTTTTTGTAATAATAAGTTTAAAGGTTTAGAGATATGAGCAAAATCTTTTATAAACCTTTTATTAAACCCGACATGTCAAAAAATTTTGAATTCCTTTGATAGTCGTGAGATGTGGTAAGTTTTTATTACCTCAATTTTTGCTTTATCCACTTCTAACCCTCTTTGTGATATTCGATGCCTCAAAACTAACTCTTCTCTTACCATGAAATGACATTTTTTCCAATTAAGCACTAGATTAGTTTCCTTGCACCTCTGTAGGAATTTTTCTAAATTTAGAAGGCATTCCTTGAAAGAGTGTCCATATACTGAGAAATCATCCATGGAAACATCTAATCCTTCTTCTAGCATATATGCAAAAATAGCAGTCATGCATCTCGTAAAAGTAGCCGGTGCATTCCAAAGTTCAAAAGGCATTCGTTTAAAAGAATATGTCCCAAAAGTGCATGTAAAAGTTGTTCTTTTCCTAATCATCAGGATGCAATTGGATTTGATGATACACTGAATACCCATATAAGAAACAATAATAATCTTTACCCGCCAATTGGTCTAGCATTTGATCAATGAAAGGTAGTGGAAAGTGATCTTTTTTCATTACATCGTTTAATTTCCTGTAATCAATACACACTCTCCACTCGGTAACCGTTCTTGTTGGGATTAGCTCATTGTGATCATTTCTACTACTGTCAACCCACCTTTTTTTGGTACACATTGTGTAAAGCTTACCCATTCACTATAAAAAATGGCATAAGCAATGCCTGTGTCTAACCACTTTACTAATTCCTTTTTCACCACTTCTTTCATGGCCAGATTAAGTCTTCTTTGTGCGTCTACAACATGTTTCCTTCGGTCATTACATCTACCTTGCGTCTATTTTCTTCACTCAGCATGTCATAAAAGTGCTGAAGTTGTATAGCAATATGAATTCCTCCTCCTAATATAGACCGAAGTATGGCTTTGAATCTTTCCTAAGCTTGTCCTAATGTTTCCGTCATTATTTGCCTCAAATGAAACATTTGTATATATATATCTTTACATAATCTTAGGCATAGAAATCATTTGTTGAAAAAACATATATACAAATTCTTCCCAAGTAGTGATGGTGTTTGGAGGTACAGAATCCAACCATGACTTGGCCTTTTTGTTTAAGGTAAAAGGAATCAACAACAACCTAATCACACTTGGGGCCACCCCTGCATATGAAACTGTGGTACAAATTGCCTCGAATTTTCGTAAAAATGCAGTAGGATCTTCTATCAAAATGATTTTATAGATAAATTTAAATCAAAATGATTTTGATAAATTGGTGGTTTAGCAATATTATATTGTAATCATTCTAAATCAGAAAACATCTTTAATGCATTTTTCATCATTTTATGAGTTAATGTAAGGAAAATAAAATTGAAAGCAAAAAAAATTGAAGAGAATCGTATCTATAACCTAAAATTTTCCTAATTATTATAATACAAAGAAAGAATGAAATTTACTAAGGTGTTGCCTCCCCAGCAACGGCGCTAACAACTTGACCACCCCTAAACGTACTCCCATTCAGTGTAGATTTAGGCTTTTTGCAAGAATACGGGTATGGTTTACAACGAAACAGTTGGTAGTATTCTAAGAATCGTACCCAAAGAAGGTCTAAAGTGATAGTAAATTAGATCCATGCAAAGAAAAAAATTAATTAGTACTTACTTTAGGGATTATAGTACGAACAGAAATAAAAGAGTTGGTTTTAAGAAGCATAAAATAAAATAGAAATAAAGGAAAGATTTGAGATGTAGAAATTCTTATAAACGACTTTGAGGATATTAGGTAATTTCCGTATGAGTTCTTCAATCATTGGGTTTTGTGGATTTTTGTCCAATCAACTAGTCACTACCCTAGTTAGATATCTCGATCTTTCGCCAGTATAGCAAGTCGATAGAGACTACTTATCGCTAGATGTACTTATTGATGAGCAACCATTATGTTATAAGATAGTGTGGAGTAAGGAACCTCCGTTTAGTTTGGAGTAAGCAACCACCGTTAGCTTTGAAAATAAAAAATAGAAACACCCAAGGAATGGATAGCAGTTCAGATTCGAAGTATTATGAAAGCTGGTTTCGATGTCAGGACACCAATAACCCAAGTCGCAACCATCAACCATGAGAACAACAAGGAAACTGGACATGTTGTCACGACACGTATCTTCCATGTCACGACACATCTATAAGCAGTTAAACTCTAACTCCTAATACTTACAGAGCTTAATTTCAATTTAAATGTTTTAATTTGTATAAAATAGTAACTTCTAAACCTACTAAATTTCTTCTTAATCATCTAGTATAAATTCTCTCCCACCTCTTTTCATATTTTTTTATTCATGATCAAAAGAAAAACCCTGAATTAGAAAATCTCTAAGCAAATGGCTGATTCAAATGCAAGGGATTCTAACCTTGATTTTGAGTTCCCAGAAAATAATTTAGACTGGAAATTATAGCAACTACAGCCATATACCTTCATCCAAGAATAGAGATTTGACCCCTTAAAGGAGAGTTTGTAAGGATATTTTGGAAAATGTGGTAGATCATGAGTGGACACAATTTTTTCTACCCTACAAAGAGCTAGTTAACATCTCTATCGTGCAAGAATTCTACTTGGCAATGAAGAAAAGGGAGGCCGAATGATCTTGTTGGCAACTTCAAGGCCCTTTGAAAATCTGAGTTGAGGTATATATGAATGAGGTCCAAATTTGTAGGTTTTATAACGCGTCGTATTATTACCAAGACTACCTCTATAAAATTGATTTGAAGGAATTTAAGAATATCAATACCGAGGAAATTTTGATATTCTTGACAGCTGGGAAGGAATTAAGGACATATCGAGACAGTACTGCGATCCCAGAAACTTTTAATCAAGAACTGATGACACCAGATGTGGATGAAATTCATTTGCTCTATGATTCTTCCTACTTCAGATATGACCGAGATACACCCGATTCATGCCATCAGGACATATGAGATGTTGGGTTATCAGTACACCTCGTGGTGCAGTGAAAAAAATATTCCGACTAATCCTAACGCTAGATCCATGTATGAGGAACGAATCGAGAAGGAAAGGTTCAGAATTATACCTTTTACTAAATTTGGAAAATCCTTGGAAACGTTGCTATGAAATCTTCCTCTACACGTCGCAATCCCAAGCCGCAACGAAATTGTCCCAGCCTCTACATACTCCACCTGATCAAGAACGAATAGAAAAATACACTTTAAACTTTTCAAAGAATTTTTTGACGGCTGCTAGACCTCTTTTATTTTTTTCTTTTGATTAAAAAATCAACAACACAATTCTACTATCTTTCCTTTTATTTTAATATCTCATATTAAAATGGAAATATGTATCTTTAGAGAAATATATGGAAGGTTTATTATATTCTTTCCAAAAGGATATTAACTTCCATGTTTTTAATATTCAATTTCTTTTTATATAATATCTCATATTAAAATGGAGATATTTGTTTAAAGAAATATATGAAAGGTTTATTAAAACATTATATCCTTTCGAAATGGATATTAACTTCAATGTTTTTAATATTCAATTTCCTTTTATATAATATCTCATATTAAAATGGAAATAGTCCTTTAAAGAAATATATGGAAGATTTATTAAAACAAAATATCCTTTCCAAAAGGATATTAACTTTTATATTTTTAATATTTAACGAAATTAATATAATTAATAATTATAATTACGCTAAATGATGGAAGGTTTATTGAAACATTATATCATTTCCAAAAGAATATTAACTTCCACATTTTAATATTTAACGAAACCATTATACTTAATAATTATAATTATGTTAAATTATATTCAGTAAATATTAAACTTTTATATGAATCAAATTCACATATTACTATTAATTGTGTCCTCTATTCGTATACAACAAATTTGTACACATAATGTGTTTAATATTTAACTGTCAAAATAAATTAATCAATAATTAATTTAAATAATTTGATAGCTAAACATAATACCGATTGTGTTTGGATTCTGTTTGTTTCAACAATAGGGTGAGACCTTGTAGATTCTTGTAACGTTAGTAGCAACATTAGAACGATTCTAATATTACAAACAATGAGTGGCATCTAGAATGCATCATTGTTACCAATGTTACAAGAAGTCGTGGTTCGACATAACCTTTCTATGATAAATTCGCATGTATTATATCCTTTTGACCTTTATATCTACGTTGGACACAAGTCATGGAGTAGTCACACTTGTATAATTCAATCTCATGTTTCTTGATATCCGAAGTAGACTTAAATAAACAAATAAGTGTAATATCTCATATAAACTTATTTGAGCATGGCCATGCATTTCTAGTCTCACTTCATCAAGTGGCCTAAGATATTGCTCCCATTATGTAGGAGGGACAAATCATATCTTGATCAATCATATCCCACTACATAGATTGTGGCATACCCAATATCAATCTTTATAGTCAAACATGTTACAATAGACGTTTGACTGTATCAAAATATATGATTCTCTACGTTGGGACAATGATTATCTCAAGTCTAAGGATAGTATACATAGTCATCACTATGAGTAATGTCGTGACTATTACATAATAATCTAAGAAACATACTTATAGTGGGTCAATCCAATATGTCGTTCTCTAACACATACTCATGTATTGATTTTAACATAGCTATGTCATCAATCAACTACATATTAGCCTCAATGCATTATTGTTATCCAAGCCCACAATAATACTTGACTAAGGACCTTTTAAGAATAATCGTATTATCCTCAAGACTTTATTATAAATCAATTTATTTAAATACACAAAAAACAAACTGAAATAACAATGGCAATGTCTTTTATAAATAAACAAGGTAAAATGAGTATGTGATTACAATCATCTCATGATTGGTCTTTAGGCATACTCTAACAATCTCTCACTAGCACTAAGACCAATCATTCATATATTTAATACTAAGTGACTTAGTGTTACGATCATGCTTCTACTGTGTCAGAGGCTTCATTAGCGGATCCACGATATTATCATTTCTTGGTACTCTTCTTATTTCCACATATCCTCGATCAATAATTTCTCGAATAAGATGAAAACACCTAAGTATATGCTTGGATCGCTGCTGAGATCTAGGTTCCTTTTGTTGTGCAATTTCTCTGTTGTTGTTACAACGAAGTTTTATAGAATTTGATATGTTAGGCACAACCCCTAGTTCAGTTATGAACTTCTTGATCCAAACAGCCTGTTTTGCAACTTCACTAGCTACATTATACTTGGCCTCTATTGTAGAATTAACAACTATACCTTGCTTTGAACTTTTATAGCTCATAAAGCCACCATTAAGGTAAAATACAAAACCTGATTGCGATTGTGAACCATCCTAGTCGGTTTGGAAGCTAGAATTAGTGTAACCTTTTACACTTAGCTCTTCCTCATCTCCATATATAAGGAATGTATCCTTAATCCTTTCCAAGTACTTAAGGATATTCTTAACTGCCACCTAACGACCTTCACTGGGATCTATTGATACCTACTCGTCATGCTTAAAGCATACGATACATCTGGATGAGTAGATAGCATGACCTACATGATAAACCCAATAGCCGAAGAATATGGAATCTTACTCATTTTCTCTCTCTCTTAAGAAGTTGAAGGACATATGTCCTTCGTAAGTGAAATACCATGTCTCATAGGTAAGAATTCTCTTTTAGATTCTTCCATACTGAACCGCTTTAGTACTTTATCTATTTGGCTCAAACCTATGAGTCACCTTGATCTATCTCTATAGATTTTGACTCCTAGAATGTACATGGCCTTGCCCAAGTCCTTCACAAAAAAGTAACTTCCTAACCACATTTTAACAGACTATAAGGTAGGTATGTCATTTCTTATTATAAGTACGTCATCTACATATAGTATCAATAATACAATAGTGCTCCAAGTAACTTTCTTGTAAACACAAGGCTCATCTTCATTTTTGATAAAACCAAACTCTTTGACTGTATCATTAAAACAAAGATTCCAACTTCGAGAAGCTTGTTTCAATCCATAAATGGATATTTGTAGCTTGCATATCTTTTCAGAATCCTTTGGATCAACAAAACCTTTAGGTTGTGTCATGTACACATCCTCTTCTAGTTACCCATTAAGGAAAGTTGTTTTGACGTCCATCTGTCAGATTTCATAATCATGAATGCAACTATTACGAGCAAGATCTGGATGGATTTAAACATAGCAACAGGAGAAAAGGTTTCGTCATAGTCGACACCATGAACTTGGATAAAACCTTTAGCTACCAATCGCCTTTTGTATGTTTGTACATTACCATCCATGTCAGTTTTCTTTTGATAACCCACTTGCACCCTCTGGGTTTAACCCTTTTAGGTGGGTTAACCAAGGTCCATACTTGGTTCTCTAACATGGAATCCATCTTAGATCTCATGGCCTCTAGTCATTTCTCATAATCTAGGCTCACCACTGCTTCTTGATAAGTACTAGGCTCATCTTGATCCATAAGCATAACATCACCATGTATGGTAATGAAAAATCCATATCTCTCAGGTACATGACATTCTCTTGAGGATCTTTGCGGTGGTTGTGTTTCCACAATAGTTGATTCTTCCACAACAACTTGTGGAACCTATTGGTGTTCAATCTCTGGTTTAGTGATCTGTTGTTCTTCTCGAATTTCTCCAAGTTCAGTCTTTCTACCACTTCCTTTTCTAGAGATGAATTCTCTTTCAAGAAAGACTCTTGTCCGTGCAATAAACACTTTGTTCTTGGTATGATTGAAGAAATAATATCCTTTAGTTTCTTTAGGATATCCCATAAAGATGCATTTTTGGATTTTGGTTTGAGCTTTATGGACGTATGAAGTTTAACATAAGCTTCACAACCCCAAATCTTCATAAAATTCATACTAGGATGCTTCCCAGTCCACATCTCATATAGTGTCTTCTGAATCGATTTAGATGGAACACGATTTAGTGTGAAGGTAATTGTCTCAATTACATGTCCCCAAAAGGAAGTAGGAAGATCAGCATAACTCATCATTGATCGAGCCATATCTAATAATGTTTGATTTCTTGTCTCAAAAACTTCATTCCATTGTGGAGTACCAAGAGGTGTAAGTTGTGACACAATCCCACACTCCTTTAGAAGCTCATCAAACTCTAAGCTTAAGTATTCTCCTCCCCGATCTGATCGAAGTGCCTAAATACTTTTGCCTAGTTGGTTTTGTACTTCATTCATAAATTCCTTGAACTTTTCAAGGGCTTCATATTTATGACAAATAAGATAAATATACCCATATCTACTCAAGTCATCACTGAAAGTCCCCTTTTGGCTTGTGTATTCATTGGCCCACATACATCACTATGTATTAAGCACAATAGATCACTAGCTCACTCACTTTTACTATTAAAAGGAGTTTTGGTCATTTTACCTCACAAGCAAGACCCACATATATCAATTTGTTAAAAAATAAAAGAATCCAAAAACCCAACTTTATGGAGCTTTGATATGCATTTCTCACTTATATGGCCCAAAAATTAAGGCCGAAGATAAGTTTAGTTAGAGTCATTTATTTTTGATCTTTTGGTATTTATGTTATAAATGGGTTTATCTTGATCCAAAATTTAGGGGCCATTAATTAATTGCACCAAACCATAGAAAACATTATTAAGATAAAATGAACAACAATTATTCTTAATAATTATCTTAAAACCAATTTTGTCTAAACAAGAAATTGAAATAATGTTTCTAGTTAAACTTGGTACAAAAATAACAATCCTCCAAACACAAATCAAGTCCACTAGGTGATCGCGCTATGAACATCACAGCAAATATGTGCAAGCATATACTATCGATGCAAGTATAATAGATAGATGTAAGTCTATCAGATATCGATCCCACGAGGATGGTTGTTTGTGTTTATACTTGTCGAGGCAAGGACAGAATAAACAAAATAAATTGGGGTAATTATTGTCGGAACAATGAACTAGTAAATGCAGTAAAAGTATGAGATTAATTTGTCGAAGCAAAAATGAAAAATTTAAGAAGTAAAGTAATGATAATGAAATGGGGTTCTTAACGTGAAAAGTTGGCAGAAACCTAAGTGTGGCTCACAAGGTTAAAATTAAAAGATAAATTTGTTGTCGCAATATTGCACAATGAAAATCTTACCAAACTTAACATTCTTGTTATATCTAAGACTCAAATATTCACACTAGCCATACTTTCTAGTGTTGGCAATGCAACATATTCAAGAACAAGTGGATTAAATTCTTTCAATCCCTAAGCAACTTCTTTTGTCTAGCTTGTTAACTTAATTTATCACTGCACCTTCCAGTGCCAGTGTTGCAATCACACTTTCATGGTTAAACAGTTAAATCCAAAGATTAACAGTAAATCCAATATATATCATTCAGTTCTAAAATTCAATTGTACTTCTATACAACTCAAAATAACAAGATTTATCAGTGATTAAGAAAGTGAAATAATAAAACAATCCTATTTCTAGTCTACTCAAATTACTCCCTTACTCTCCTCTTGGGTCACACTTAGGATGCTCCTCATCAGGAGCAATACTACCTTCCCTTCTACGTCAGGTCGCCCTTTAGGAAATTAAGCTCCCATGGATGCAAGCTTGAAGATGTGTTTTGAAGAAGAAAATGCAATAAGCTAAAAAGCTAGAAGAAGATCCATTCTCTTTCTTTCCCTTCAGAATTTAACAGCAACCTCACAGTACAGGTGTCCTACCTTTCAAATCTAGCATTCTTTGGCTGTACAAGTTGGTTATACTAGCTGTACAACTCACACATTTTTGGTGTGATAACCAGATAGCCGTCAGGTGTTGCGATAGTTCTGGGTGTAATTATGGATCCTCTTATGCACCGACAACTCTAGACAACTTCATACTCTGGACAAGTTCCTGCAGTAACGTCTTTTGGCGTAATACTAAGCAAACTAATGCAGTGACATCAGTAGTAAACATGATAAATTTAAAGTAAATTAGGCTGAGATTCTTTAAGTTAGAAAATGCAATAACTAAATTAAAAATACTAAAAATGTATGCTAAAGATGAACAAATGAGAACAAATTATACCATAAGTAAGGAGAAATCAATGGTTTATCACAGCCCCAAACTTGAGTTTTTACTTGTCTTCAAGTGAATTACATTCAAATGATAGAATATTGCACCGACAATTTATAGGGATGAATAATTAAAATTGCAACTTCATTAATGCTAGCATCATACTTTAAATCTTAAATTCTTTCTACCAAAACAACATTTATTGTACAGTAATAAATACATATATATTTTTCTTCTTTTCCCCTTTTTTTTCTTTTTCTCTTTTTTTTTATGTGACTGAGGGATGTCGTTGCATTACTATACTCTTGTTCCTAGGAAGTAACGATGGGGTGTAACAAATCCCCAGGGCGTATGTAATTGCACCGACACACACTCTTGTAGTGACAGCCTTTAGCTAGATTACTTTTTCTAGCACTTGCATTGGAGTGTTCCCCCTTGACATTTCACAATACACCCACATTGGAGTTCTTTTTATTTTATTTATAACTATACTTATATACAAGCAGCTATATTTATTCAAGATTCAAATAATGATACTATTCATTCATTACTAATGCAATCTAAATCACCCATCCAAAAATTGAAGATACATCATTCAATCAAATTCATCCATCTAATTCATTAGCAGTTCACAAGATTCAAGAATTAAGCATCAAATGAAAAAAATTCAAGGACATTTTCAATAACCTTACATGCTTCATTAAATTCAAAAGGATAATTTTTTAAAATGTTGGTGCATTTGCATTTACAGCCCATATACATTCCCCAAAACTTAAAGTCTGCATTGTCCCCAATGTACTGACATTAATTTACAATGATATATGGAAATGCAATGACAATGTAGATGCAGTGATAATAAAAATGCAGTGACAAAGGAAATGTTGTGACAATTACATTACAGCTACATGATATGCATGAAAACTAAAACTAAGAACTGAAATAAAAACTAATTCAATTTGCTGCAGCCGTAGATGTGGCTGCATTAGTCTTCTTCTTCTTGTGTTTTCACTCCTCCTTATGGTGCTTCTTGTCTTTGGCACGCTTTCTCTTTCGTTCTTTTAGCTTGGCTAGATATTCAGATTGCTCCTCAGCATCTGGCTGCGCAACATCATTGACCATGACATAAAATGGGTGGATCTCTGCAAGTGGTGAAGTATAAACCACTATGCCCAGAGGATTGTAATCCTCATTATTGGCAATCACAGCGTCCACCTGACTCGCTTCAAGTGGTGCCAAATCATTAGATGATGCACCCACAACTGCAGGTGCGATGACAAATTCCTCAGCCAAATTTGTCTCGACATCAGTTCCTTCCTTTCTTTCTTCATTTTCTTCCTCTATCTCCACATGTTCCACTAGTGTGTTCCCTTCATCAACATGGGCCTTTGGGCCTCTTTCTCAGCCACAGTGGCTTCTAGATTGGACAAAAAATCATCCTCAAATAGGCTTGCAATGTTCCTGAGGTAGTCCTCTACTTCCTTTGAATCCACCTCTCGTTCATCATAAAAACATGCACCATTTGCGAGGATGCCACAGATTGGTCTGTCCCTCTGGATTCAGCCTCTTCAGTTGATGGCTCAACTTCTCTGATTATCTAAGGGAAAACAGGGAACTCCGATAGAGGTACGTTGCTCATACGTCACAATATGGTCACAATGGCACTATTCCATGCCTTAGTGTAGGCATAGAATAAGTTTTGAGACATCTCCATATCTTTAATTGTAGTGACAAGTTTAATCTGCCTTACATTGATGGAGTCAGCGATCTTTACTGCTTCCTTAACTTTATGCCATAAGGATGGGTTTATGGTGACAGTAGTTTTTTTTCTTCTACTTTTGCCTTGCCTTTTATTTCTTTGGCATCAGTGTCCTTCACAGTAAGAGTGTCTTTCCCACAAGTCATGCATTTGATGGAGGCATCATTGATAGGTCCCTTGTTCTCTAAACTTTCCTCTCCCTCATGAGACATCACTCCCCGTTGCTGGCACAACTGTATGATCAATGCGGGAAACGCCAAAATACTAATCTGTCTAACAGCATAATACGTAATTTCTTGGTGCAAAATTGCACAGACATAAATTTTTCTCCCCTTTATGATCGTATGTATCAGACACATCCAATCAAAAGTTCAAGTCGTGTTGTGGGTGGAAGGTATGAGGCGACAACTGATAAAATGAAACAAGACCTTACTTTATAATGTCAGAAATCATCGGTGCATGGTGTAATTATTTGCATTGGAGCCCATTCACACAGCTCCTTCAACGTAGAGATCTTGCATCAACATATTAGCCCCCTCTTCTGTGAGTTCCTCAAGGAATGCCATATGTTAATCCTTGGTCACTGTGATGTTATAGAGATCATTAATGTGTGAGGCACACCAATGTACTAATCTTTCACGAACAAATATGAACTCTTGCTCATTATCGTAAGGTTCGTGTAAAACTCTCGCACCAGAGATGGTGAGTAACCCCTAGGATGACTATAGAAAGTTTCCCACCCCATATTTGTGGTGGTTTTATTTACTTGCTTCCCAAGGTCCTGTTGCTTCGACAGCTGAAAATCTTATTCAGGATGGCAATTTTGCTTCAGCATATTATCTTGGAAGCGGTCCTTACCTACCTTGGTAAGGAACACCACCGATTCTCTGGATGGGTGATGCTTTGTATCACGCACCACGGTGGCAGAGGAAGATTCTACAATAGACTTTGATAGTGTCTTAACGCCTTGAGTTCTGGCCATATTTTTTGGTAGCAAAGGTAGTAAAGAGTAGAAAAGGTGAGAGCTTCGAAGAAAACTTCGAATAATAAGGGAGGTTTTTTATGAATAACACATTTAGCACACAAGGGATTGCTTTATAGGGAATGAAAAGAGTAGATGGAGATGCGTGTTTGTTTACACATCATAGAGAGGGCAGTAGATTTGTAATCAATAAATGCGTCCACTTGGATTGCCATTTTTCAAACCGATCTAACGGTTGGGGAATAAGGGATGAAACGTCATGATTTATTTCTTGATATGTTTCGATTCTCTGGTGAGTTAGCAATGAGATACGTCGACAAAAGAAAGCGCTTTATTCTTGCAAAAATACTAAGGAAGATAAATTGAAACAAAAACAAAATAAATTAAAATTACATGATAAAAATGTAAAGAGAGGTTAGAAAAGTGTGACTAAATTAATGGTCCCCTTCTGTTTGTGATCATCATTGCTAAAATAATGCTTCAGTCGTTGTCCATTCACTTTAAATTGGTGCCCATCATTTATGTCTTTAATTATGATTGCACCGTAAGGATATCCTTCGACAACTTCAAATGGTCTAGACCATCGTAAGCGTAATTTACCTTGGTACAATTTTAGTTGAGAATTAAATAATAGCACTTGCTGTCCTGTAGTAAATTGTTGCTACAAAATTATTTTGTGTTGCCATCACTTGGTCTTTTCCTTATATATTGCAGCATTTTCATAGGCATTGCGCCTAATTTTCTCAAGTTCAGTGATGTCCAACAGCCTTTTCTTCCTAACAGCATCGTAATCCATGTTTACTTGCTTGATTGCCCACATTTCTTTATGTTCCAATTCCACAGGCAAGTGACATGCTTTACCAAATACAAGTTGATATGGTGACATCTCAAGTGGGGTTTTGTACGCTGTCCTTAATGGCCACAACGCATCATCAAGCCTAGAAGATCGATCTTTCATTGATGGATTCACCACCTTCTCGAGAATATTCTTGATTTGTCTATTGGAAACTTCATCTTGTTCGTTGGTTTTTGGATGGTATGTGGTCGCCATTCATTGGTTAACTCCATACTGCTTCAGTGCGACTGCTACCTGATTGCAATTGAAGTGAGTACCTTGGTCGCTAATCAATGCCTTAGGTGTGCCAAAACTAGTAAGTATATGCTTGTGGAAAAATGTCAGCACTGTCATTGCATCATCTTTTGGGACAACAATGACTTCCACCCACTTTGACACAACTAGGATATAAACATTTTCAAAAGAACTTGGAAATGGTCACATGAAGTCCATACCCCAAACGTCAAAGAGTTCAACCTCCATGATTGGCTATTGCAATATCTCATTTCGTCGAGATATTGATCCAGTGCGCTGAATTTATCACATTAGTACACAAACTTGTGGGCATTTTTAAACAATGAAGTCCAATAAATCCTGACTTAAGAACCTTCATAGCAGTTCTTATGCCACCAACACGACCTCCATAAGGGGCATCATGACAATGCTTCAAGATTAAAAGCATTTCTTTCCCTGGAATAGATATGGCTCGCTACAGTAATATTTTTCTATGTCGTACATAAATCTTTCTTTCTTATGACCTGTTGCACCCAAAGGTAGCCTTCCATATACCAGGTAGTTGACCACATCCCATACCATGGGGTTTCGTCGACAGCAAATAGCTTCTCGTCAGGAAATGCTTCAACAATTTGAAATGTATTTCCATCTTCTATACCCACTTCCAAAAGAGGGAAATGATCAGCCACTTGGTTTTTCGACCCCTTTCGATCCTTTACCTCTATATCAAACTATTGTAGTAGCAGGATCCATCATATGAACCTTGGTTTAGCATCCTTCTTTGCAAAAATGTATCTTAACATGAAATGATCAGTGGATACAGTAACCTTTGCGCCGATAAGATATGTGCGATATTTGTTGAAAGCAAAGACTACAGCCAATAACTCTTTTTCTGTGGTTGTGTAATTAATCTGAGCTTCTATGAGAGTCTTGATGGAGTAATATATAGCATGCATTACTCTTTCCTTGCATTGTTCTAATACTACACCCACTGCAAAATTAATTGCATCATACATTACATCAAATGGTTGCGACCAATCTAGTACAGTGACCATGGTTCCTACACGAGTTGCTTCTTTATTTGCATAAATGCATCCACACATGCATCATCAAACATAATTTTTTTATTTTGCTCCAAAAACGAGCAGAGAGGTTTCACAATTTTTGAGAAATCTTGAATAAATCTATGATAAAAACCTACGTGTCTGAAAAAACTATGAATACCTTTTACATTAGTTGGCAGGGGGTAACTTCTTAATAATTTTAACCTTCGTTTTGTCTACTTCAATGACCTGACAGAAAATGCGATGACCTAGGACAATGCCTTCTGTTGCCATGAAGTGGCATTTCTGCCAATTTAGAACAAGATTTGTGTCCTCTCAATGCTTTAAAACTCTGGTCAAGTTGTCAGCGCATTTATCAAAAGTATTTTCATAAATAGAAAAATCATCCATAAATACCTCCAATGAGTCCCTGATCATGTCTAAAAATATTGCCATCATGCACCTTTGAAATGTGGTGAGTGCATTGCAAAGACCAAAATGCATTCAGCTGAAGGCAAAAGTGCCAAAAGGACAAGTAAAAGTCATTTTTGCTTGATCCTCCGGCACAATAGCTATCTGATTGTAGCCAAAATAGCCATCGAGGAAGTAATAGTAGGCTTTTCTGGCAAGCTTATCTAGCATTTGATCGATGAAGGGAAGTGGAAAGTGGTCATTCTTTGTGGTTACATTCAACTTGCGATAATCCATGCATACGCGCCATCCCGTAGGAATCGAGTAGGGATTAACTCATCCTTGTCATTACTTACTTCTGTGATACCACATTTCTTAGGGACACATTGGACTAGGCTCACCTAGGTGCTCGCATTCAACCACTTAATAATTTCCTTTTTAACCACCTCCTTCATTTTCTCATTTAATCTTCTTTGCTATTCAATTGATTTCTTTCCTTCATCTTCCAACCGAATTTTGTCCATGCAGAAAGAGGGACTAATGCTTATAATATCTGCAATACTAAAAGCAATCGTACACTTATGTTACTTCAATATATGGATCAATTTTTCTTCTTGAGTTGCGTAAAGGGTTGTAGAGACAATAATTGGTAGTGTATTATTGTTACCAAGAAAAACATACTTCAAGTACGTAGGTAGTGGCTTCAACTCCAAGGTAGAAGCTTCTTCAATAGATGGTTGAAATACTGAAGCCGTTCCATTGGTCAAATCTAAAGATTCCATTTGCCATCCACAACTAAGCTCGATATTATGCGCTTCAACTTTGTTGTCACGGTTAACTAGATAATCTTCATTCGATGTCACCGTAAATTCTTCTGGAACTGTTGTGCTTCGCTCATTGAATTCCTCCTCAATTAATGTGTCCAGCACATAAATGTGGTGACATTCTTCTTTTTCTTTGTAAGGAATGGCCTCAAACACACTAAAAGTGACGTGTTTATCATTCTGTCGCATTGTAAATTCGCCTTTATACATGTCGGTGAGAGTGCATCCAGTGGCGAGGAATGGGCATCCCAAAATTATGGGTATCTCTTTATCTGCTTCACAGTCAAGAATAATGAAATTTGCTGGGAACACAAACTTTTCTACGCGAGTTATGATGTCTTTAATTTGTCCTTCAAGTTGCGCCAATGATCTATCTGCCAAATATAATGTCACTACAATGGGCTTCATTGACCAATCCCTAATTTTCTAAATGTTGACAATGGCATAAGGTTGATACTTACGCCTAAATCACATAGAGCTTTTCCCAAGTAATGATTTCCAATTGAAAGCTACCAGGGTCTTTCATCTTGCTTTGCAATTTATTTTTCAAGACTGCACTGCATCCTTTTGTGAGAGCAATTGTCTCAATATCAGTCATCTTCTTCTTCTTGGATAGGATCTCCTTCATGAATTTCTCATAACAGGGAATCTGTACTAAAGCGTCCACAAGAGGTATATTGACGTGTAATTATTTTAATATGGTTTGAAACTGTTAATATTGTCTATCATTCTCCTTCTCTTTGAATCGTTGTGGAAATGGGAAAGGCATGGGAGTAACAATTGGTGGAGCCTCTTTATTTGGTTCTTCTATAACTTCTTCAAACACAAATTTTCCCCCTTAGCTTCACTCGTGCCTATAGGTGCTGCACTAGAGCTGATAGCTAGCTCGACAGTTTGTTTCTCACTCCGAAGAGTAATAGCCTTGTAATGTTCCTTCCCTTTTTTATTTGGATTTTCTTTGTCGCTGTTGAAAGCACCTGGTAGTCTTGTATTCAAATTGCATGCCAGTTACCCCAACTATGCTTCCAATGCTCGGATGGAATATGAATTTCCCTGCACAACGGCTTCTATTTGTGTTATATGTTCACACATCAAGGCTTCAAGGGTTGCTAAAGGATCAGCTCATGGTTGTGTGTACTGTTGTTGTATTGTTGTCCTTGCATATTCAGATGTGGCATTAAAGATTGTTGTGGCTGGTGCGAATTGTAATTCCCTTGTCGAAAATTACCTTGACTAGATGAAATTCCATATGTAAAGGTCGTCGCATTCTAACTTCCCCAAGGTTGTTGATATCTCATAAAACTGTTGTAGGAATTACCATAAGAATTTCCACGGATATTATTAACATAGAAAGTGTTCTCGGCGTGCTATGGATAATCCTTGTAACTATGATTATCGCCAAAAATTTTCAACAAATTGTAGGGACATCCATTTGTTAGGCAACTTGAATGCGAGCAACTTCAATGGTCCCCTTCATGTTATTTATCATATTTGCTGACGAAGACACTTGTGCACTCAAAGCGGTATAACATCTAATTCAATAAGTCTGGGATTTGCTTTGACTTGTGTAGCACGAGAGTCGGATATTGATAATCGTTCTGAGCTATCCTCTCAAAAATTCTTATAGCTTCATCGTAAGTACAGTCTAAAAAAGGACCATTTGTAGAGGCATCGACAAGATTTCTTGTTTGTGTATTCAGCCCATTGTATAAGATTTCAATCTGCGTCTCCTATTGAATTCCATGCATCGGATAGCATTGAAGTACAAAATTATAACGCTTCCATGCAGTATGAAAATTTTCATCATCTAGTTGATGGTACATAGTGATATTATTCATAAGACAAGCATATATCGTTGATGGAATAAATCGCAAAATGAATTGAGTTGCTAGCGTATTCCATGACGTGATTGATCCAGCAGGTAATCCAAGGAACCAGGTATGAGCCCGTCCTTGCAATGAGTAAGGGAATAGCTGCATCTTCAAGGCGTCATCAGGAATGCCCTGTTGAATGAAAGAAGCACAAATCAGTAGAAAGGATTTAAGGTGCTCTCTAGCATCTTCATGTGGCAGCCTAATATACTGCCTATTAGAATTCAACATATGGAACATGACCAACTTTAATTCAAAATTTCTAGCTTGAATAGCTGGTCGAACTGCCCCTGGCTGCAAATCATCCAAAACATGGACAACAAAGTCTTGAATAGTTCTATTTTGTATCTGATCTTATTGTTGCAGTGGTTGATTATTTATGTTTTGTGGATGTATAGGAGGGATAGGATTTTGTGGCGAAAATTATGGTATGGCTACATCGTTTCCAAGCAGAGCCATATTTCTTTGTCCTTGTCTACTCCTTCTAATAGTCTAATCAATTTCAAGATCTAAGCCAACAACAAATTCAAGATTGCTCCTGATCGTAAAACACCTAAAAAGAAAATTGAAAAATAGTCAATGAAAAAGAAAACAAGATAGTAACAACTAAAGATTAAAAAAAAAAGAATAAATGCAAATACAAGAATAAACATCAAACTAACGCCATCCTCGACAATGACGGTAAAACTTGATCGCGCTATGAACGTCACAGAAAATATGTGCAAGCGTACACTGTCGATGCAAGTATAATTGATAGATGTAAGTCTTTCGGATATCGATCCCACAAGGACGGTTGTTTGTGTTTATAGTTGTCGATGCAATGACAGAATAAACAAAATAAATTGGGGTAAAAATTATCAGAACAATGAACTAGTAAATGCAATAAAAGTATGAGATTAATTTGTTGAAGTAATAATAAAAGTTTTAAGAAATAAAGAAATGATAATGGAATGGGGTTCCTGATGTGAAAATTTGGCAGAAAGCTAAGTGTGGCTCACAAGGTTATAGATAACAGATAAACTTGTCGTCGCAATATTGCACAATGAAAATCTTACCAAACTTAACTTTCCTGTTATATCTAAGACTCAAATATTCACACTAACAACACCTTCTAGTGTTGGCAATGCAACATATTCAAGAACATCTAGATTAAATTCCTTCAATCCCCAAACAACTTCTATTTTTTTGCTTGTTAACTTTTTTTATCGCTGCACCTTTCAGTGTCAGTGACTGCAATCACACTTCCGTAGTTGATCAGTGTTTTTTTCGACACAATTATTGTGCAAGCGTACACATGTCGATGCAAGTATAGTTGATAGATAATTCTATTGGATATCGATCCCACGAGGAATGTGTTCTTGATGTTTAAATGTCGGAGCAACTAGTATTGTAATTAAGTGTAATGTGAGCACTGATGTCAGTGCAATATGTTAGTTCTACACAATAAAATTAGATATCAATGTCAACGCAACCAGAGTCAAATGTCAGGTGTTAAATGTCAATGTACTGAAAGTAAATCAAATGTGTTGTGTTAAATGTTGAATATTTAAATTGTGTAAAATGTAACAAGTGTAAAGGGAAGAAATGGTTCACTGAATCTGCTAAGTTGCAATGCTGGATGCGTTGACAAGGTGTAATATTTATGAATTGTCATTGTAATGAAGTCCCTTTGATTTCTTACCAATAACAGCTCCTTGCTTAATCTTGACTCAAATTACCCATAATTTCTCCACTTCTCAGTGTGAACAACGATGTGTACTTGAGAACAAGTAACTAGTTTTTATCCCAGTCCCGAACAGCTTTCACCTAACCCACTTGTTAGCCTAACCTGTCATCGCATCTCTCGATGTCGACGTACTGCAATTTCACTCTCATGCTTAAAGCAGTTAGATCCAAGAATAAATAGACTAGTAGTGTAAAATAAGAATCAAAATGATATAACATTAAAAGACACTCTCGTATTCATTTAATATCATTAGAATCCATCATTATTTAAGAAGAATTAAAGAGTACAACGAAGCTTACTATCTTTAGACTACTAGGCCTACTCCCTAATTATTCCTCTTGTGCAGCATCAAGCACTTCTCTGCAGAAGCATTTGTGGACTTGCTTCATCAGCTCACCAATTTCTAGCTCAATCCTTCAATTCACACAAATTTTTAAAATTTAATCCCCTTGCTCTTGATGATTTCTTTCCTTCTTTGTTCGTCTATTTATAGCCTCTAAAATGTTACAGGATTTAGCTTTCTCTCTTAGATCTGGATTTGGAATTTTACAGCTGTCAAAATCAGTTAAAATACAGCTGTGCACTCACGCAGTTCTAGTATGTTCTTCTCAGATCTGCAGATTGTCGCTGTATCGTTGGACACATTCTGAATTTGTAATCGCAACAACATCTGTGAAATTCCTATGTTGGCGCTTCCATCTGTGAATTCAGCTTGATTCTTCTCATTTGAGATTCAGTTTTAATGCGGCGACATCTCTTTATCACAATATTCAACTGATTTTGTGGTTACAATTGTTCAACATTAGGCTTCTAGGCTGAGTTCCTGCCCTGACAGTTAAACACAATATTTCGACTACTTGCGTCGAAATTAGTACAAAAATAACAAGAATTTAAACCTACTATCAATAAGTTGGAAAACATGAAAATTAAGTATAAAATGCTAATGATGCATGCTAAATGAAGTATAAAAGGAACAATTGAAACAGCAATTTGGGAAGAAAATATGTGTCATTTGTAATACCATCACACCCCCAAACTTCAGTTTTTACTTGTCCTCAAGTAAACAAAATTAACAAAGTAGGAATTAAAAATGTCACCGTAATTATTATTCACACAACTTGAATTCACTAAACTTCTAATGTTTAAACTGCATTCATATAATAGAATGATGTGCCGACAATTTATAAACATGAATTTGAAACTGCAATTCATCAATGTTAATATCACACATTGAATCTTAACCTTCCTTGAGCCATTTCAGCAATTTATTCTTTTTTTTTTTCTTGTTGAAAGTGACTGAAAGATGTCATTGCATTACTCTACCTTTGTTCCTGGGTAGTAATGATAGGGTGCAACAAACCCCCAGGAGGCATGTAATTGCACTGACACACACTCTTGCAGTTACAACCTTTGGCTAGATAAGTTTTCTTTTCTTTGTCTGCAGCGGAGTGTTCTTCCTTAAAAGTCACAATGCACTCATATTGGAGTGTCTTTTATTCATACAATGTCGCTGTACTGATCAGTCAATTCAAGATTCAACTCCAATACTATTCATTCATTACTAAAACAATTTCAATTATTCATTCCAAAATAGTAGACTCATCATTCATTCATACTCATCCAATCTCCACATAAGTATTCAAACAATTCAAGAATTACGCATTAAAATAAAAATTTGTGGGCACAATTCAGTTGAAATCTTGTCAATTTTCATTACTAAATAAACGAAATAAAAGTCAAATAAGAAGGTGTAGTTGCATTTCCAAGTCACATTAGCTTCCCCTCAAACTTAGTGTCTGCATTGCCCCTAATGCATTGACAATAGATATACAAAAAATATTGGAAATGCAGCTACAATGTAGTAAATTAACATCAATGCATTGACAATGAAAATGCAGGCATAAGAAAAATGCATGAAAAGTAACTAAAAAGAGATGTACCAATTTATTCAGCAGTAGCTGATGCAGAGGCTGCTATAGTTTTCTTCTTCTTCTTTTTCGGGCACTCTCCCTCGTCACAGTGTTTCTTCTTTTTCTTGTCCTTTCACCTCTTCCTCTTCTTATCCTTTCAACCAACTAGCTCGATGGATTGTTCTCCCTCGATAGGTTGGGTGACGGCCTCGTCAATTGTCACGTCGGATGGGTGGATTTCGACGAGTAGTGCTATGAACGATACAATAGCAAGAAGATTCAGTTCTTCTACTCCTCTAGTGACACCTTCAGCCTGACTCGCAGTAGGTCGAGTCTCTTCTAAGCTGGATGTTCCCACAACGTCCTCCACAACCATTGCTGGGGCATTGGGTTCCTTCTCTTCCTACACCTCGATAGGTTCTGTGTCTTCCTTCTCTTCTTCCTTTCCTTCTTCTTCTTTTTCTTCATCCTTCTCTTAAACACCTCCCTGATTGGTTTCCTCTTCCATATGTTGTGCAGGTTCAGTTGGGCCAATGTCAGTGCATTCGGCTACATCGACATCTTCTTCTGCAACAACTGTTGTCTCAGCCATATTTATACCTAAACTATTAGAGAATTCATCCTCGAATAGATTAGCAATATTGCAATAACAATCCTCCTCAGCATTTGAATGCCCTTCGTTGTTTTCATCATCAGATATGTGAATTCTTGTTGGAATTCGAGTAGGCCTACCATCAATAGTAGGCTGGTTAGATGAGGAATGGTGCATAGGATAGAAGATATCAGGGAATGCTAGAAAATCTAAAAGTGGTCTAGTGCTGATGTGACACAATGTAGTGATAATGGCTTCGTTCTAGGCTTTTGTGTATGCATAAAATATATGCTGCTTGTAATCCAAATCGTCTAATACACACATGAGGTGGATTGTATGCGTATCAATATGATCAAGATGGATTTCTGAACTAGCCAGTCTTCTTAATATTTGTGGATCTGTGGGCGCACTAGTCTGTTCTTTTCTCTTTTTCCCTTTCCTTTTGTCTTTCTTTTTCGAAGCTTCCTTGGCCACAGGTGTATATTTGCCTCGTGTCATCCTCTCAGCTGATATATCGTTGATTGGACCTTTATTTTCCATAACCTCCTCATCATCTCTTAGCACAATACCCTTATGTTGGCAAATCAGCATAATAAGAGAGGGGAAAGGAAGGATCCAATTTGCTTCCCTACTGCTTCCGTACTATGGGCATGTATAAGTTCCCCAATGTCGATGTGTCGATAGTGCAAAATGGAATGCAGCAAACACATTCGATCCAATATGGCCATAGTACTGTGAGTGGATGGCATTACACGACTATTAATAAAGCGGAACCATACCTTACAAAAAGTCGTCAGGTAACCTCTATGCATTGTATAATTATGGAATCCACTGCCCGTCCATGAAGCATTATCGACGCAAAGGTCGTTCATCATCTCTGTCAGGCTATCTTCGTTTAAACTGGGCATGAAGAGCGAGTGATTGTCTACGCGCTCTGGTATCCGTAGCAGGACAATGTATGTGCTGCACTCCATGGTATAAGCCCCCTCGAACAAAAATAAATTCTTACTCTTTGTCCACTAAATTGGCATAAAATTCATGAACTAGAGTAAGGGAATAGGCAGATGGATGGTCACAAAAGTATTCCCACCATAAACGACTGATAGTGCGATGGACTTATTTTCCAAGGGTCAAGTGTTATGAAAACTGAAAGCCCTATTTAGGATGGATATTACGTTTGAACATGATATTGTGGTATTTATCTTTAGCCGCAGTCGTTAAAAATAGCACCGGGCCTATGGATGAATGTGGTGGTGTCATGGACGGAATCTCAATAGGGGTTGTCAGAGTGTTTTTGGAGGAAGGTTTGGAAGTATTCTTAGAAGCACGGGTCTTAACCATGGTGAAAATAAAAGAGAATAAGAAAAATTACAGAAGGATATTGCTTTGAAATATGAAAAGGAAATTTCCCAATAGTGATGAAGATGAGTTGCAGTAACAATGGCGATTGTGAAAAGGAAGATAACTGCAATGGGGTATTTTATAACCTAAATGTAATGAGTGAAAAAATATAGGAAATCATTGTGTCTGCAGCCATTAATTGTCAGGATGCAGATCATACCGTTTTTGTTTTGATCTAAAAGCTGGGATGAGAGAAAATCAATGGGGACGATTGTTACTAAGAAAGTAATGCTGACTCATTTCGAATGCGCTGACAATCAGTGCTTCAATGCGTCAACAAAAAGAGGATTTTTATTTCTGCTAAGAATCTGAAACAACACAATGGAAAGTGAAACAAATACAATAAAATAAATGAATGCATCGACATTATTTAATTGTCACCAGATCAACGGTTTCATCTGGCTCTTGAACATTTGGGCTCACATAGTGCTTAAGACGTTGGCCATTCACTTTGAACTGTTACCCATCCTTTAAGGTTTCGATTGTCACTGCACCGCTTAGAAATGCTTCGACAACTTTGAATGGTCCTGACCACCTTTATCGCAAATTTCCTAGATGTAATTTCAAACGTGAATTAAATAAAAGTACCAACTGATCGGGATGAAATTGTCGATGCAATATGAGGTTGTCATGCCATCGCTTTGTCTTTTCCTTATATATCGCAACATTCTCATAAGCATGGCGTTGGACCTCTTCTAATTCCGTGATGTCGAACAATATTTTCTTCCCAATCATAATCCTAATTTATCTACTTAATTACCCACATGGGTTTATGTTAAAGTTCGACAGGTAGGTGACAAGATTTTCCAAATACTAGCTGATATGGCGACATTCCCAATGGGGTTTTGTAAGCGATGCGAAGCGCCCACAATGTATCATGTAGCCGCACTGACCAATCCTTCCTAGATGTATTAACCACCTTTTCAAGTATACCTTTAATTTGGGGATTGGATACTTCGACTTGACAATTAGTTTGTGGGTGATACGTGGTGGCCATACGATGCTTCACACCATATCATTTCAATGCAGTTGCCACTTGGTTATTGTAGAAATGAGTGCCTTGGTCGCTTATCAACGCTCTTGGGGTTCCAAACCTTGTGAGGATGTATGTATGGAAGAACTTCAATACTGTCCGAGCATCGTCTTTTGGTGCTACAATAGCTTTAATCCACTTGGATATGTAATCAATAGCCATTAAGATATATACATTTCCAAAAGAATTTGGAAATGGTCCCATCTATACCCCAAACATCGAAAAGCTCTACCTCCATGATAGGTTGTTAGAGCATCTCATTGCGTCGAGATATAGAACTAGTGCATTGACAATGATCACATTGTTGCGCGAAATTGTGAGCATCTCAAAACAAATTGGGCCAATAGAATCCTGATTATAGGACCTTTGTAGCAGTCCTTGTTCCACCGAAATGTCCTCCATACGGGGCATCATGGCAATGTCTCAGGATTGACATCGCTTTGTCTTCATGTACACAACGACGAATTATATTGTCAGCGTATACTTTAAATAGGTATGGCTCGTTCCAATGATATTTGGCAGCATTGCATATGAACCTGATCTTTTTGTGACAAGCCGCACTCATAGGTAGCTTCCCACATACAAGATAGTTGACTATATCGACATACCATGGCGATGTGTCGACAGTGAATAATTGCTCGTCAGGAAATGCTTCTACAATCTATGTCTTTTGTCCAATTTCACTCCCACTTTCTAGGCGAGATAAATGGTCAGCTACTTGATTCTCAGATCCCTTCCTATCTCTAATTTAAACATCAAATTCTTGGAGGAGTAGGATCCATCTAATGAGTCTAGGTTTGGCATCTTTTTTATTGAAAAGGTATCTTAATGCTAAGTGATCTGTGTAAACTGTAGTCTCTCTGCCGACAAGGTAAGAACGAAACTTGTCAAAGGCGAAGACCATTACTAGTAATTCTTTTCCAGTTGTGGTGTAATTAACCTGCATTTCAGTTAGTGTTTTCCTAGCATAATAAATAGAATGAAATACCTTGATTTTTCTTTGGCCATGGATAGCTCTGACAGTAATGTCACTAGCATCACACATTAGTTCGAATGGTTGCATCCAGTCTGGTGCTACGATAATTGGAGCTTGTACCAACTACTTCTTTGTTGATGTGAATGCACCCAGACATGCATCGTCGAACACAATTTTTTTATTATGCTCTAGCAATGAGCATAAGGATTTAGCTATCTTGGAAAAATCTTAGATAAATCGTCTATAAAAACTAGCATGTCTAAGAAAGCTTCTTATTGCTTTGACAGTGGTAGGTGGTGGTAATTTTTCGATGATTTTAACCTTTGCTTTATCAAGCTCAATGCCTTGACAAGAGATGTAATGGCCAAGAACAATTCCTTCAGTTGTCATAAAATGGCATTTTTCCCAATTCAGAACCAGATTTGTTTCCTCGCATCTTTTCAAAACTCTTGCCAAATTGTTGGCGCATTGGTTGAAACACTGTCCATAAACCAAAAAATCATCCATGAATACCTCGAGTGAGTCCTCAATCATATTCGAGAATATCACCATCATACATCTCTGGAATGTTGCTGGAATATTACACAACCTAAATGGCATCCGTCGGAAGGAAAAGGTTCCAGAAGGACACGTGAATGTAGTCTTTGCTTAATCTTCAGGCGTAATATCTATTTGATTGTATACAAAATAACATCTAGGAAGCAATAGTAGGCTTTACCAGCTAGCCTATCTAATATTTAATCGATGAAAGGAAGTGGAAAATAGTCCTTCTTTTGGCTGCATTCAGTCGTTGGTAATCCATGCACACTCGCCATCCAGTTGCAATGCGAGTAGGAATTAACTCATTCTTATCTTTAGTCACAATTGTGAAACCACTCTTTTTAGGCACACATTGCACGGGGCTTACCCAGTTACTATAAAAAATAGGGTAATGATGGCTGTATCCAACCATTTGATAATTTCCTTTTTTACCACTTCTTTCAATTTTTCATTGAGCCTTTGTTGTTGTTCAATGGATTGCTTCCCTTCATCTTCTAACTGTATGTTATGCATGCAGAAAGAAGGACTAATGCCTCTTATGTCTGTAATGCTCCAGGCTATGGCTTTCTTGTGATCTTTCAGGTTTGCGATAAGCTTCTCTTCTTGTATTGCGTTGAGGGATGCGTTGACAATGATAGACAGTGTTTCATTGTCACCATTGAAAACATATTGCAAAGGCACCGGCAATGGTTTTAACTCCAAGGTAGGAGCTTGCTCAATAGACGATTTAAATACTGGAATTGTCCTATTGGAAAGATCCAAATATTCTATTTGCCAATTTCTACGCATCTCATAATTATTTACCTTTTCTTTGTCTTGACAATCATCAGCTAGGATATCCTCGATATATGTCATCGCATCATCCTCAGACAATGTTGAACTCCTTGCATGAATTTCTTCCAAAATAACTTCGTCCAACGCATCAATGTGGTGACAATATTCTTTAGGTTCAGATGGTGATGCTCCAAACACATTGAAAGTTACGTGGTCATCATTATGATGCATCACTAGTTCTCCTTTTAATACGTTGATAAGTGTTCATCCTGTTGCTAGAAATGGTCTTCCCAAAATAATGTGTACCTCCTTGTCTGCTTTGCAGTCTAGGATGATAAAATCAGCAGGAAACACTAGCTTATCAACTTGAACAAGAACGTATTTGATTTGTCCTTCCGGTTGTGCTAGAGATCTTTTTGCCTGTTGTAATGTCACCGTAGTACGCTTCATCGTCCTGATTCCTAACTTCTTAAAAGTAGAGAGAGGCATTAGGTTAATACTAGCTCCTAAATCACACAAAGCTTTACCTGAGTAATGATTTCCGATGGAGCATGGGATTGTGAAGCTGCCAGGATCTTTCATCTTGGTTGGCAACTTGTTTGTGAGTACCGCGCTGCACCCCTCTATGAGCGTAATCGTCTCGATGTCGGATAACTTCTTTTTCTTTGATAAAAGATCCTTCATGTATTCCCCATAACTGGGTATCTGCACAAGAGCATCTATTAGAGGTATATTAATATGCAATTGTTTCCAAGTAGAAACAAACTTTTGATAATCCTTGACATGGACTTTTTCTTTGAAACGTTATGGAAATGGCAAAGTTATGGTCGCAGTAAGTGGTTGTGGATAACTCTGTTGCTTCGATAGTAATGGTTGTATCGACAACTTATCTGGACAGACTATAGGCAGAGATGGTACTACAGCTGGTTCTTCAGCATTATTTTGTGCTTGACTTCCTTTAATTATAACCTCTTCTTGCTACTGTGAAGTGGATGCTTCGACATGATCTTGATCAGAATTACTTAAATCTGCAGTCTGTTTCTCACTTTTTAGCATGATTGCATTGCAATGCTCCATCCTGCTTTCTGTTTGATTTTTAGCATCACTAGGTAGAGTACCCGGTGATCTAGTGCTGAGATTAGATGCCAACTGTCCAAGTTGAGCTTCCAATGCTCGTATAAAAGAAGAATTACCTTGCACTATCTCTTCGGTTCGTGTGATATGCTCGGCATCATCGCTTCAAGAGCAGCCATAGTATCTACATTAGGTTGAGTAAATTGCTGCTATTGATGCTGATGATGTGGTCCTTGCATTTGTGGTAATACAGATGGTTGTGGCTGCAATCGCGATTGTGTTTGCATTTGACTATGTGACTGCATTGGTTCAGTACGGGAATTTACTTGTGAATTCTAATGGTAATTCTGTGATTGCTTATTATTATGACCTCCTTGCCTATAACTTCCTTGGTTTGAAGAATTTCCATATCTATATGTGGATGTATTTTGATTTCCCCAAGTTTGTTGTGAGCAACTATTGTATGAATTACCGAATGAACCTCCTTGGATGTTGTTAACATAGTATGCATTTTTTCCTTGTTGTGGGTAGTCTTCATACTTGTGGTTGTCGCCATAAATTTCACAGGAAAATATCGGCACATCCAATTGTTATGCTACTTGTATAGGAGCATGTCGCTTGTTTCTTTCATATTCTTTATGATGTTGGCCAGTGAAGATACTTGCATTGACAATGCAGAAATAACATCAAATTCAAGAACTTTAGGGTTAGTTTTCACCTGTGCAGAATTAGAGATTGAATATTGGTAGTCATTATGAGCAATCCTCTCCAGAATATGAACAGCTTCATTGTATGTACAATCAAACAATGGACCATTTACCGATGCGTCGATAAGATTCCTTATCTGAGCATTTAAACCATTATAAAAAATCTCAATCTGTGTCTCTTGTTGATTTCATTCATTGGGTAACATCGAAGCAATGATTTGTAGCGCTCCCACGTTGTGTGTAAATTCTTATCATCAAGTTGATGATATGCAGTGATGTCATTCCGCAACCTCACGTTCATTATTGATGGATTAAATCTTAAAACAAATTGCGTTGCTAATGCATTCCAAGATGTGATAGATCCAGTCGATAAACCTAAGAACCATGTTCGTGCTATTCCTTGCAATGAGTAAGGAAATAGTTGCATCTTCAATGCATCATCAGGGACACCATGTTGACTAAAGGATGCACAAATAAGTAAAAATGATTTTAAATGTTCTCACACATCTTCATGCAGAAAACCTGAATATTGTCCATTAGAATTGAGCATTTGAAACATCACTGGTTTCAGTTCAAAGTTACCAGCCTAAATTGCTGGTCTCACAACCCCTAGTTGTAAATCATTGAGTATAGGAACAAAAAAATCCCTTATTGTCCTATTCAGTATTTGCTCATTTTGTAGTAGCGGTGGTAAATCATTGATTGCTTGTGGTAGCACTGGAGGATTTCCATTTTCTGACAGCATTAGTGGTAAATTATTATTGTTTCCAGCCATTCTCCTTTGCTCTTGCCTTCTCCTCCTCAATGTCCTTTCCAGCTCCGGATCAAAACTAACAATTTTGTTAGGATTTCTCCTTGTAGACATTCAATACATTCAAAACCAGAAAAGAAATATAAACAAGTTAACAAAATTTAAAAGTTATAAGTACTAATTGCAACAATAAAAGTAAGCATCAAACAAATGTCATTCCTCGACAACAGCGCCAAAATTTGATCGTGTTTTTTTCGACACAATGATTGTGCAAGCGTACACACATCGATGCAAGTATAGTTGATAGATAATTCTATCGGATATCAATCCCACGAGGAATGGGTTCTTGATGTTTAAATTTTGGAGCAACTAATACTGTAATTAAGTGTAATGTGAATACTGATGTCAGTACAATATGTCAGATCTGCATACTAAAATTAGATATGAATGTCAACGCAATCAGAGTCAAATGACAGGTGTTAAATGTCAATGTACTGAAAGTAAATCAAATGTATTGTGTGTTGAATGATGAATATTTAAATTGCATAAAATGTAAAAAATGATCAAGTGTAAAGGGTAGAAATAGTTCACTGAATCTGCTAAGTTGCAACGCTGGATACGTCGACAAGGTGTAATATTGATGAATTGTCACTACAATGAAGTCCCTTTGATTTCTTACCAACAACAGCTCCTTACTTAATCTCGACTCAAATACCCACAATTACTCCACCTCTCGGTGTGAACAACGATGTGTACTTGAGAACAAGTAACTGGTTTTTATCCCAGTCCCGAGCAACTCTCGCCTAACCCACTTGTTAACCTAACCTGTCACCGCATCTCTCGATGTTGACATACTGTAATTTCACTCTCATGCTTAAAGCAGTTAGATCCAAGAATAAATAGACTAGCAGTGTAAAATAAGAATCAAAATGATATAACATTAAAAGACACTCTCATATTCATTTAATATCATTAGAATCCATCATCATTTAAGAAGAAATAAAGAGTAAAACGAAGCTTACTATCTCTAAACTACTAGGCCTACTCCCTAATTATTCCTCTTGTGCAACATCAAGCACTTCTCGTTAGAAGCATTTGTGGACTTGCTTCATCAGCTCACCGATTTCCAGCTCTAACCTTTAATTCACACAGAATTTTCAAAATTTAATCCCCTTGCTCTTGATGATTTCTTTCCTTCTTTGTTCGTCTATTTATAGCCTCTAAAATGTTACAGGATTTAGCTTTCTCTCTCAGATCTAGATTTGAATTTTTACAGCTGTCAAAATTAGTTAAAATATAGCTGTGCACTCACGCAGTTCTAGTATGTTCTTCTCAGATCTACAGATTGTTGCTGTATCGTTAGACGCATTATGAATTTGTAATCGCAGTGACATCTATGAAATTTTTGCGTTAGTGCTTCCATCTGTGAATTCAACTTGATTCTTCTCATTTGAGATTCAATTTTAATGCAGCGACATCTCCTTATCGTAATATTCAGTTGATTTTGTGGCTGCAATTGTTCAACATTAGGCTTCTAGGCTGAGTTCCTACGCTAACAATTAAAACAAAATATTTCAACTGGTTGCGTCGACATTAGTACAAAAATAGATAAAAATAACAAGAATTTAAACTTACTATCAATAAGCTGGAAAACATGAAAATCAAGTATAAAATGCTAATGATGTATGCTAAAAGAAGTATAAAAAGAACAATTTAAACACTAATTTGGGAAGAAAATCTATGTCATTTGTAATACCATCAGTAGTCAAACAATTAAATCCAAAGATTAACAGTAAAGGTAAGATTGAAATATATATCATTCAGTTCTAAAATTAAATTGTACTTCCATACAACTTAAAATAACAATATTTATCAACGTTTAAGAAAGAGGAATAACAGAACAATTGGGGTATCTTATTCCTAGTCTACTCAATCACTCCCTTACTCTTCTCTTGGGTCGCACTTAGTATGCTCCTCGTTAGGAGCAAGACTTCCTTCCCTTCTATGTTAGGTCACTCTTTATGAAATTAAACTACCATGGCTGCAAGCTTGAAGATGTGTTTTGAAGAAGAAAATCCAATTAGCCAAAAAGCCAAAAGAAGATCCATTCTCTTTTTTCCCTTCAGTATTTAACAACAACCTCACAGTATAAGTGTCCTATCTACCTGATCTAGCATTCTTTGGCTATATAAGTTGGTTATACTAGCTGTACAACTCACACATTTTTGGTGTGATAACCGGACAACTGTCAGGTGCTACGACAGTTCTAGGCGCAATTCTGGATCCTCTTATGCACCGATAACTCTGGACAACTTCGTGCATCGATACTTTTGGATAGGTTGCTGCAGTGACATCTTTGGGCGTAATACTAAGCAAACTAATGCAGCGACATCAGTAGTAAAAACATGATAAATTTAAAGGAAATTAGGCTGAGCTTCATTAAGTTAGAAAATGCAATAACTAAATTAGCTAATGCAGTAACTCTTGCTCCATTTCCAACTCGCAGGTCCACATCACCTTTAGCCAAATTCCTACTTCTTTGTAGTCCCTGTAAAGTGGTATAAATATGAGAACCACAACCAGTATCTAATACCCAAGAAGTAGACATTGATAAATTAATATTAGTAACATAAATACCTGAAGTGGATGCTCCACTTACCTTAGCCTTTTTCACCTCTTCAAGGTAGATAAGGCAGTTCCTCTTCTAATGTCTAGTTTTACTGCAATGGAAACATTTTCCTTCCTTAGCAACTTCTCGTTTAGATTTCAATGCAGCCTTTCCTTTGTTTGGTTTGGCCTTGCCATTGTCCTTAGCTTTACCTTAGCCTCAAGCTTACCTTTGCCCTTGTTCTTACGAACCATCAGAATGGGCTTAAGTCCAGTCTTTTTCATGTTACTTTCAGCAGCTCGCAACATGCTGAGTAATTGTGGCAAAGTCTTATTAATCTCATTCATACTGAAATTAAGGACAAATTGGCTAAAACTATCTTGAAACTATTGCAAGATAACATTAGTGGTCAATTCCTCACCTAGATAGAATCCAAGGTTTTTAATATAGCTTACCATTTTGAGAATGTGAGTTCCCACGGGAGTTCCCTCCATCATTTTGCATTGAAATAGAGCTTTGGAGGTCTCATACCTCTCTTAACATGCTTTCCCCATATATAATTCCTTGAGATGCTAGATCATATCATAAGTAACCATATCCTCATGTTGCTTCTGAAGCTCAGGAGTCATGGTAGTAAGCATTAGACATCCTATGTTAGCCATGTCATCAAGGTGCTTCTTATAAGCATCCTTTTCATCTCTAGGGGCATTAGATACTGGTTCACTAGGAATGGGTTCTTCAATGGCATATAATTTCCACTCTTGCCTGAGGACAATCCTCAAGTTACGAAACTAGTTAAGGGTTTCAAGCCATTCAACTTGTCCTTCTCAAGGACAGATCGCAGAGATAATGAGTTTGTGTTATTTACCATAATAAATCTACAAGAATGAAATATTTTCATAAGTAAATTTACCAAGTTTATTATAATCATTTAAAAAAACTTTATTAAATGATGCTCCCACTATTTTATTCAAAATTAATAATCCTCATGTATTAATTTCAGAAAATCCTTTCTCTAAAGTTTTTCTAGCAGGTAAGGATTCGTATTTCACCTCCTCTTAAGTGAGCTTTAGCTTTACTCTCAAGATTATGGTTATTTAGGTAAGCAATGCTTGTTAATTACATCATATGTAACTCCTTACTATTTGGTGAACAACTCTTGTTCCAATCATCTAATGATTATCCAAATCTTTTGTCTCTAGGTTTCTAATTCTATTAAACTAACCTAGTTAAGTTCTCAACCAATATTATAACCGATGAAATTCACTTGCTTATTCTTCGCGTTTAACCAAGATAGATACAAGTACTTTGCTTTAGCAGAACCCACATTGTTTCGGTCGAGGCTTTAACGAGGGTAAATATTGGAAGGTTATCTTAACTTAATATTTTATTGAGGGTTTTTAAGTAATAATAATCTCATCATTAATAAACAATTTGGCTTATTAATATTTTAATTGATCTCATCGATTTTATTAACATACATGCTAATATATCATTCATTGCATCTCATACATGAAAATATAAAGCATTAAATGAAATGCAATGGTTATAGCCTATTAAAACTAATGTGGTTCCTCATAAGCCAATGGGAGAACCAAAAGAGATCCTAAGGGTACATGTCGCTTCTCAAGCTTCTTTTCCACATTACATATCTCCACCTTCATTTCCTTGAGTCCGCAGCATCTCGAACAATTTTACAAATTATAGAAACTCATTTTACATACGAAGGAGTAAGATGAGAAGAGAAGTACAATAGAACTATAGAAAGGCAGAATACGCAGGTCATATTTATAAAATTAAAACCTTTGAAATTTATAAACTAAATGGACATCGGGCTATAACCATGCATTTCCAAACACCGTACATATCAAGCAAAACATACAACATACTTCTATGTATAACATGTCATATTATTATTAAATAAATTATGATATAGTGTTCCGATGATTTTTCCTACTAGAACAACCATTGTTCCCAAACACATTAGTTAACTCTTAACAAACCATTCTTTTTAATCAAATAGATTACATGTATTCGAACATACATATAACAGATCAAGCAGATCAGAAAAAAAAAACATGCTTAACATACAATAACGTCAACCATTGAATTTAATCCAAAATCTATATCGTACAAACGACTCTTTGCCACTGTTAGGTCGTCGGTACACCCCATGATGCAACGAAAAAATTAGTCCAATGATCCCTAACCCTAGATCCATGCAGGAGGAATGAATTGAGAAGGAAAGGTTCGAAACTATACCTTTTACAAAATATGGAAAATCCCTGGAAACGATGATGTGAGATCTTCCTCTGCATGCTATCGATCCTAAGCCGCAACAAAATCATCCTGTCCTCTATATAGTCCACCCGATCAAGAATGAACATAAAATACCCTCTAAACTTTTAATTAGTGTAAAGAAGTGCAAAAAGGTTGTTTTATTGTCCTTCATGCCAATTGAAAACTAAAGGTTATCTAACGTACTTTGTGAATGTACAAGAAACCTTTAGAAGTCGAAGCAATGTGAAGCTGATCACTATGTCATGACATTGCCTGCTTTACGTCGCAACAAAAACATTAGACTTGAAGAAACATGGGATTGGCTTCTTTGCCACAACATACATAAGCTATGTCGCGATAACCCTTGCACGTTGACACCAAATAAGGGGATTGATCTATTCGTCGTGACAGATGTCTTGATCTGTTGCGACATCGACCCTTTAACGTGGTTTCTACACCGAGTGAAGGGTGTTTCAGTCTTTACAATGCCACTTAAACATGAGGAACAACAAATGACCTAGGGCTGAGGAAAATGACCGTCTAAGGATATAAATAGGGTCTCTAGCACTAGGGTTTTACACATTTTTTGTTAGTTTTCGTTTTTACTTTGTTATTCCATTTTAGAAATGAAATTGTAAACTTCGCATAAACGATCATGGAATTATTTCCCAACAGATTGCAAATACAATTCAAGTTTCTTTTCATTTCATTTATTCAGTCATATGTTTTTATATATTACTGTGTTGATGATGATTAAGAAAATCATGAGGAACTAATCCCATTGTGGGGGATTAGGGAGTGGAAGTATAAATATTTAATTGTTGTATAAACAGATATTTTCAATTAAATCAACTGATTGAGAAAGGAAGAACATGAAACAAACACGAGGCTTGACAAGTATAGAATGTCATTTAGGTAGGAATGAACCCAAAATTGGTATTGTCTATTTGTGAAGAACATTTCCCTAAACCAGTTTAGACTGTGACCTCTAGCGATAAGTAGTCTCTATCAACTCATTATGTTGGTGGAAGATCAGAAGATCCTTCTAAGGTAATGACTAGTTGGTTGAAGAATAATCCCAAAAATTGATAATTGAAGAAGTTCATACTAAAGCGACCTAATCTCCCCAAAGCAATTAATCGAATTCTCAATCTCTTTCATTTATTTTATTTATTTTTTCTTTTATGCTTTCCAAAAACAAACTCTTTTATTATTATCATACTATAATTCCTAAAAATAGTACTAATTACTTCTTGTCTTTGTAGGGATACAAATCACTATCGCCTTAAGCCTCCTTTGGGTATGCTCATCAGAATACTGCCAAGTATTTCATTCTAAAAATTGTATTACAACTTGACCCATATACTTGTGAAAGCCATAAACACATACTGAAAGGGAGTACGTTCAGATTCAATCATCACTAACCACTTGAACTTGAACACAAAGCATTTTGGGCAATAAAATTTCTAAACTACAATCCTAAGCGTACAGGTGAAAGGAGAATGTTGCAACTGAATGAGCTTGATGAATGACACACTAATGCTTATGAGAGTTCGAGTTTTTACAAAGAATCAACAAATCAACACCATGATGCTCATTTAAAGTAGCCTAAACAATTTGCATTTGGGGATCAAGCTCTTCTATATAACTCAAGGCTCAAATTATTTCCTGGAAAGCTAAAATCGAGATGGTCAGGCCCATTTGTGGTAAAAATTGTTTCCCTTACAGTACAACAGAGGCTACACATCCTAAATATGACACTTACAAGGTAAACGATCATCTACTCAAATTTTATCTTGGTGGTTATTTTAATAACGAGATAGAGGAGCTTCGACTTCAAGATCCGATACAACCGAGAGCTAAAAATGGAAGTCGAACTTAGACTCTAAACAAGTGCTTCTCAAGAGAATACCTGAGCGTTTTAATTATTTTTATTTTTATTCTTGTTTTTATTATACTTAATTTTTATGTTTTATTACTTATTAAAAAAGAGGTCACACAAGCTATGGGTGAGCCATACTGACTAGACACACGGTTGTGTGATTCCTAGAATGAAAATTTTCTATTTTATTCCAAGTTAGTGAGTTATACAGGCTAGTAAAACCTTAACTGAAGTGCAGATAAACTATACGACTACTAAGAAGGAATTACTAGTAGTAGTTTTTGCATTTGACAAGTTTCTTTCAAATCTTGTCGGCGCAAAAACTACAGTTTACACAGATCACTCTACTTTGAGATACCTTTTTGTGAAGAAAGATACCAAACCATGCTTGATCAGATGGATCCTACTTTTACAAGAATTTGATATTGAAATCAAAGACCAGAAGGGCTCCGAAAACCAAGTAATAGACCACTTATCCCGTTTGGAAGTTAGAAGCGAAGATGGCAATCAGTCATGCATTGTAAATGCATTTCCAAATGAGCAATTATTTTATGTCGACGCATCTCCATGGTATGCTGATGTTGTAAATTATTTACTTTGCGGTAAGCTACCTTTGAGTGCAACAGGTCAAAAGAAGATCAGATTCATTAGAAACGCTGCGAGATATGATTAGAATGAGCCATACCTACTCAAGATATGCGCTGACAACAATATCAGTCGCTGTGTTCCTGAGGAAGAGATCTCTTTTATCCTGAGGCATTGCCATGATGCTCCTTATGGAGGCTATTTTGGTGGAGTTAGGACTACTGCAAAGCTCATACAATCAAGATTCTACTGGCTGAAATTGTTTCGAGATGCCCATATTTTTGCGCAGTAGTGTGACAATTCTCAATGCACTGGTTTTATATCTTTATGCAATGAGATGCTCCAACAACCTATCATGGAGGTGGAATTATTTGATGTTTGGGGTATAAACTTTATGGGACCATTTCCAAACTCTTTTGGGCATGTGTATATTTTAGTTGCTGTTGACTACGTCTCCAAGTGGATCGAGGCAATTACAGTTCTGAAAGACAATGCTCGGACGGTGTTAAGGTTCTTCTACACATACGTCCTTACAAGATTTGGAACACCTCGAGCATTGATAAGTGACAAAGGCACTCATTTCCATCACAATCAAGTGGCGATAGCTTTAGAGTGCTATGATGTGAAGCATCGTATGGTAACAATGTATCATCCACAAACAAATGGCCAAGCGGAGGTCTCCAATCGAAAAATTTAAAGCATTCTTGAAAAAGTGGTTAATCCATCTAAAAGAGATTGCTCTTCGCGGCTACATGATGCGTTGTGGGCGCTTCGTCCTGCATATAAAACTCCATTGGGAATGTCATTGTATCAGTTGGTATTTGGTAAATCTTGTCACTTGCCAGTTTAGCTTGAACATAAAGCCATATGGGCGATTAAACAAGTGAACATGGATTATGATGCTGCTAGATAGAAACGGTTGTTGGACATTTTCGAGTTGGAAGAAATTCGACGCAATGCGAATGAAAATGAAGCCATATAAAAGGAGAAAACTAAGAGATGGCATGACAATATCATTTTGCGGCGATAATTTTTCCCTGGTTAGTTGGTACTTTTATTTAACTCATGTTTGGAATTACATCTAGGAAAATTGCACTCGAGATGGTCAAGCCCTTTCAGAGTTTTCGAAGCATTCCAACCTGGTGTGGTGACAATTGAAGATATGAATAATGGTCACCAATTAAAAGTAAATGGCCAAAAACTGAAACACTACTTAAGCCCAGATGTCAAAGAGCAAAGCAGGACCATTAATCTGGTCACATTTATTTAATGTCATTGCAATTTTTACTTTTACTTTTTGCTTTTTATTTTCATTTGTTTCCATTTTAGTTTATGTAAGAATAAAAAAATCTTCTTTTTGTCGATGCATCTGATAGTACAACTTGTCGATGCATTTTGTGATGACTTAACAAAGCGTTTTAGGAAAGAGTCACGCCGATTGATCTCCAATCAACTCCAATCGTTGGATCAACCTAAAAAGTGTGATCTGAGCCCTGGCATTTATTGGCTACAGATGCAGCGTACTCTCATGCCAATAGAGGTAATCACGTCTCTTCACATCCAGAGTTTATAAAACCCTTCTTCTGTCGACTGTACTCTTACACTCACAATCTCCATTGCTACTACATTTTTTTTCTTCTTCCAATCTCAATTTTTCTGCACAAATATTATTACTCTCTTTTCTTAGATATCATAGCCAAAACACAAGGAGCTAAAATCCCATCAAAGTCACCTGCTAAATGATCGGTCTCCATGGTTAAGAATGTCGAACAACCATTGTAGAAAGAACCTCTTATGTTTCTATCCAAAGAGACGAAGGACAAATATAATGATGTGATGATAAAGAGGAACTGTCACGCTGAACAGGGGTTGTAGTTGTCCCCACAATAGCCGTTAGGTAAACAAGTTGCCAGAACTATTTCTCACCTGGGTTGGGAGTTCTTTTGTGGCCATCCGGTCGGTTACTCCCTAACTATGGTAAGAGAATTCTACGCTAACTTGATTGATTCCGAGCAGGAATTTTCTTTTGTTCGTGAAGGATTGGTGCCCTGGAGTGCCACTTACATCAATGAGCTCTTCCATATTGCTGAAGGGGAGGATGCACATACTGAGCTTTTGGAGAATCTCACTGACGAGGGGTTGGATATTGTGTTGCAAGACCTATGCGTCGACGGCGTAATGTGGACTGGCAACGGTCCACATAACTACACTATGCATCGATGCTACCTAACCACTCAAAGTAAGGTGTGGTTCCACTTTGTCAACTGTTGCATTCTATCATCTACCCACTGCATCATTACGATACTAGATCGCATGTGCCTCTTGCATTCTATACGAAAAGGAAGACATATTGATGTCGGCGCAATCCTACATGATGAGATTACGGAAGTGACGAGCAAAGAAGTAGGCATCCTACCTTTCCCTTTTTTAATATTGATGTTGTGCAAGTAGAGGGGTATTGTACCCCATGAGGGTGAAGAGGTGTTGGAAACTAAGGGACCCATCAATAACATTTCTGTGGAACGAATGACAAGGGGGCAAGAAACCCCTCTGATGAAGGAGATGCCTAAAAAGAAAAAGAAGGGAAAGGGGAAGAAACAGGAGAACCAAGCAATTGTACCCATAGATCCTCAAATGTGGAAAAAGCTGTCTGTAATAGAACAACTTATTGACCGTATGGATATGCGACAAATTCGACTTGTCAGCATACTAGAAGAGATTGACAACAGGAAAAACTCTTCTATGCATAAACTTGGGTATGGAACAAAGCTATTGTCGCCACATTGAGGAGTCTAAGCCCAAACCGCACACTAGAGTTCTTTGCTTTTTTCCCCTATTGTTAGGGAAGCCCCATCGTCATCTGAGCAGCCTATTTTTGAAGATACACCTCAGCCCGTCCCATCCCTAACTAGGATTCATATTTTTTATGATGAGGATCATGGGGGAAACTCCAAGGTTATGGAGGACTGTTTCAGAAACATAGCCAGCCTTTTCGAGGATGAATTTTCCAACAGTCTTGGAGCCAACATGGCGGAACGGGAGGCTGCTACTGAGGAGGTACGCACACCAGTCGTTTCTGTGGATTTTGAAGTAGAGAAGGAGAATGAAACAGTGAAGGAAAACCCTGAGGAAGAGAAAGGAAATGAAGAGGAGAAGGAGGAAGAGAAGAAGAATGAAAAGGATGTAAATGCCCCAACAAATTTAGATGAGAAATTTGTCGATGCACCCACCAGTGTAGGGGCATCCATTGAAGACTTGGCTACACCTAAAGCGAGCCAGACTGAGGTTGTTACGTCTGAAGATGAGGATTCTAATCCTCTAGCTATTGTACCCTACGATGTATCACTTGCTGAAATCCATCTGTCGGATGTCACGGTCAATGAAGCCGATACCTGTAGAGGGGCAGTCAACTCTAATGGTTGAACCACAAGAGAAGTGGTGCAAAAGAAAAGAAAAGAAGAAATCCAAAGAGGAGCGCCCAAAGAAGAAGAAAAAGAAAGCTAAGACAGCCACATAATCAACTGCTGAACACTGAGTTAGTTTACTTTTTTGTAGTTACTTGCATGCATCTCATTTAATTGTCATTGCATTTTACTTGTTAGTTCATTTGAATTGTAGTTGCATTTCCATTCTTATTTGTATAATATTGTCAGTGCATTGGGGACAATACAGACATTAAGTTTGGGGGGAATTTGTGTGAAATGGAAATGCAATTACATCCACATATTTGAAGAATTTACTTTTCTCTTTAGTTCAATGAAAGTATGCAAAGTCACAATAAAAATATGATCACAATTTTTATTTTATGCGTAAATCTAGAATTGTGTGGAACTCTTATATGTGAATTGGATGAATATTGAGTCATTCTATTTTTGAATGAATAATTGGAATTGCACTACTAATGAATGGGTAGTATCGATCGTTAAATCTTGAATTAACTTACCAATTGCAGTGATATTTACTAATAATAAGACACTCCAATGTGAGTGCATTGTGACTTATTAAGGGAGAACACTTTAATGCATTTGTTAGAAAAATTATCTAGCCAAAGGCTGTCACTACAAGAGTGTGTGTCGGCGTAATTACATAATTTCTAGGGGTTTGTTGCACCCCATTATTACTACCCAGGAATAAGGGTATTGTAATGCACTGACATCTCTCAGTCTTGTATAAAAATAAAGAAGAGGAATAAGAAAGCAAAGAAGAAGAGAAAGTAGAAATTTATATATATTGCAATAAATACTACATTGGTTAAGAAAGGTTAAGATTCAAAGCATGATGCTAACATTAGTGAAGTTGCAGTCTTGATTGTTCATATCTATAAATTATCTGCGCATTCTTTTTTCATATGAATGCAATTTATACATCAGGATTCCAGAGAACTTAAGTTGCTGGAATGATGATTACGATGACAATTTTGATTATAACTTTGCTAATTTTTATTTACTTGAGGACAAGTAAAAACTCAAGTTTAGGAGTGTGATAGCATTAGAATTAACACCTATTTTCTCCCTAAAACTTGTTTATTAATTGTTCCTTTTGTATCATATTTAGTATGCATGTTAAACATTACATAGTTAGTGTTTGCATTTTCTAACTTAGCCCAGACGTGACATCGACCCCTAGATGCGGTTTCTACATCGAGTGAAGGGTGTTTCAATCTTTACAATGCCTCTTAAACACGAGGAATGATAGCTGACCTAGGGTTAAGGAAAGCGATCGTCCAAGGATACAAATAGGGTCTCTAGCACTAGGGTTTTACACATTTTTTTCTTAGTTTTCATTTTTACTTTGTTATTTCGTTTTAGAAATGAAATTGTAAACTTCGCATAAACGATCATGGAATTATTTCCCAACAGATTGCCAATACAATTCAAGTTTCTTTTCATTTCATTTATTCAGTCATATGTTTTTATATATTATTGTTTTAATGATGATTAAGAAAATCATGAGGAACTAATCCCATTGTGGGGGATTAGGGAGTGGAAATATGAATATTTAATTGTTGTATAAACAAATATTTTCAATTAGATCAACTATTTGAGAAATGAAGAACATGAAATAAACACTAGGCCTGACAACCCTAAAATGTCATTTAGGTGGGAATGAACCCAAAATTGGTATTGCCTATCTGTGCAGACCTTTTCCCCAAACCAGTTTAGACTATGACCTCTATCGATAAGTAGTCTCTATCGACTCATTATGTTGGTGGAAGATCGGAAGATCTTACTAAGGTAGTGACTAGTTGGTTGAAGAATAATCCCCAAAATTGATAATTGAAGAAGTCCATACTGAAGCGACCTAATCTCCCCAAAGCTATTTATCGAATTATCAATCTCTTTCATTTATTTTATTTATTTATCTTTTATGCTTTCCAAAAACAAAGTCTTTTATTACTTTCGTATTATAATCCCTAAAAATAGTATTAATTACTTCTTGTCTTTGTAGGGATACAAATCACTATCGCCTTAAGCCTCATTTAGGTACGATCCTCAGAATACTACCAAGTATTTCGTTCTACCAAGCATTTGGGTCTTTGTTAAACTGAGGAAGTAATAGCAGTAAGATTTCATTGAAGTATAATTGCGGTGACAATTCATCTATTTGATACCTTGCATCCACATTTAGAATTGCGACTTGTGAAATCAGTGATCCTCTTTACTTCTTTACACTTGATACATTTATTTTAAGTTTTGAATTTACCTTTACAAACATCTCAACAACTATTCATTTTATCTTAATTTGCTTTGGAAATTTATTTTATATTTGCGTTTACAAACTAATTCTTTTAGCTATGCAGATCTAACCCAGCTGCGCTAACATTCTTAGTAACAATTCTTCCAATTTTAACTTTAGTTGCTTCGACAATTAAACATCAAAAACTCTATCCTCAGGGGATCAATATCTGTAAACTAAAACATATATAGGATTTTTCTTATGTACTTTATCACTTTTTTACTTAAATTCATTGTTAAAACTAAGTAAATATTTAATAAATTAATGAAATATGTGAAAATGTGAAATTAGGACATAGAAATTATTAAAATGTGATTTTATCCTTTATTATATAGTTTTCATGCATTAAATGGCATATTTATATTTATTTGAACATATTATATTTTTAAGACATAAAGTGGGTCATGCATGATTAAATCAAATAATAAAATGAAAATCATATTTAATAATTCATTCTAAAATATTTCGTTAAATAATTTAGGTTGAATTAATTAATTAAATTGGGTTAATTTTATTTCTTTAGTCCTTTAATTAATTAATTTATTTTTGACAAGTCTGATAAATTTTGCTGGACTACAAAACCATCCAAATTGAACACCAAAACAACCCAATTTCGGCTACACATGGTTGTCCACATAAACCACTTTTTGGTTTAATTGCACAAGGTCCCTGCAATATTAAAAAAATCAGAGATTTGCCTGAAGATTTACATTTGACGAAGTCTCAGTCCTGAGTTGTTATGGCATTTAACTTGTTTAAAAATCAAGCAAAATTCAACTCAAAATCTACTTATCATGGCCGACCAATCATTGAAGAAGCTTGAAGAGACTAAACCTCTCTGTTTTTAGCAAACTACTCTCCTCTCTTCACCTATAAATAAGGCCCCATTTCACCATTTCCTAATCATCCCTACATCCAACACCTTCTCTTCTCTCTTAATTCTCCCTAGCATTCCGTAGTCCCCACGCCTAGCATCATCTCTTCATAGAGATTTTAGCAATTAAGCCTCTTAAAGAGCCCTTGGTCAGCCACCTTGGAGAGCCATCAGCAAAGGAGCAAAGCGAAGAAATGAAGCAGCCCTCTTCGATCAAAGTCTTGGGTGACAGCCACTTTGTTTGGGTTTAATCATTCTTTTCTTTCATTTATTTTGAAAATGTTTGCTACGTGTTCTTTGTTCTTGTTTACAACAATGTTAGCTTAATTTTATTTAAGCTAGGATGATTGCTTTAATTAAATAATATTTATTTAAATCATGCTTATGATGTTTGTGCCTCAATCAATCATGTTTTCAATTAAAATCAAGTCTGTATTTGGTGCATACGTGATTGAAATGCACCTGAATTAGCTAAGCAATCCTAACCAGACGACGGCTAGTAGACACATAATTGAATGTGCATGCTCAATTTAGATCCTAACCCGATTAAATTGCAGGTTTCATAATAACTCTAACCAAGCTCTGTTATCTGCATAGTTTTTAGATTTGTGAAACTGTTTCAAACCTAACATGTTCTTGTTACCTCACATGAATGCTAAGAAATCCTTAGTAAATAAGGATCAGTAACATGAATATTTACTAAGTAAAGGATTCCGAAAGGACCTAATGTCATTTCCAAACTCATGAAAGATCGAATTGTCATGCAATTTTCGAATATTAATAAATTGAGTTTAATTAAAGTAATTGTCCTAGTTTATTTATGTTATAATTGTTGCAAATTGTGTTTAATCCTTCTAAAATCTATTTCATTCATATAGTTTGCATATTTAGGATAATTTGCATTAGGGATCATTGCATTTAGTTTAATATATTTAATTTAATCATCACTTCTCAATCATATTGTGTTTCTAATTTTACCAAGTTGTTAATATAAATTTACAATTAAGTGATTTAAGACAAATAAAATCCCTGTGGAGACGATAACTCGATACTTACTTATTACTTGATAAAAACTGTGTATACTTACACAAACCAACGCGTTACAAGTTTTTGGTGCCATTGCCTGGGATTGTTAACTGCTACCATAGTCATTTTTGTGAAATTATTTATATTCAATTTGGTTTTTATTTCTAACATTACTAACTTATTCTTTTCAAATTTGTTATTTTCTTTTCAGGTGTTTATGAGCATAGATCAGATTCTCGATTTACTCTCCGTAGACCCTGAAATTGAGTGAACTTTTAGACAAAGAAGACGTGAACGAACAGCTCAAAGACAAGTCAAGATGGACCTTGGAAATCAGAATCAAGACCAAGGTAATCAAGCCGATCGTGAGCGAAATCCCATCCTCATTGCCGATGATAGGGATCGATGCATTAGACAATATGTTGTGCCACTTTTCAATGAGTTAAATCCAGGAATTAGAAGGCCAGATATTAAGGCAACCCAATTTGAATTGAAACCAGTAATGTTTCAAATGCTACAAAAGGTGGGCCAATTCAATGGTGTGCCCACGAAAGATCCACATCTCCACCTTCGATTATTTATGGAGGTGAGTGATTCATTCAAGATAATTGGTGTGACTAAAGACGCACTGAGGTTGAAGTTATTTTCGTACTCGCTGTGAGATCGAGCACAAGCATGACTCAATTCATTACCACCAAGTTCCATATTTACATGGCAAGAATTAGCAGAAAAATTTTTGGTTAAGTATTTCCCGCCTAGTAATAATGCTTAGTTTAGGAATGAGATCACAACTTTCTAACAATTGGATGACGAGTCTTTGTCCGAGGCTTGGGAGCGATTCATGGAGTTACTTCGTAAGTGTCCTCATAATGGGATTCCTCATTGTATCTAGTTGGAGACATTCTATAATGGTCTCAATGCACATACAATATTGATGGTAGATGCTTTTGTGAATGATGTAATTTTGTCTAAGTCTTATAATGAAGCTTATGAGATCATCAAGAAGATCGTTAGCAACAACTATCAATGGCCAACAAATCTAGTACCTTCAAGAAGACCTGTAGTCAGAGTTCATGAAGTTGACGCCCTCACTTCATTATCAGCTCAGGTATCGTCTATTTGCTCTATGTTAAAACAGTTTACTGCTAATAGTGCTAACAATTTTGCAGCTCAGCCACCAAGTCTGTTTGAAGTAGTGTCCTGCGTGTACTATGGGGAAGGTCATTCTTTTGAGAATTTTTCATCAAATCCTAAGTCAGTGTACTATGTGGGAAACCAACATCAAAATAGGAGTGGACAAGGACCTCGACCTAACTTCTACAATCCTTCATGACGTAATCATCAAAACTTTTCTTGGAGAAACCAAGGAAATGGACTGAACAACAACTTTATGCAGCATAGACCCAACCAATCTCAAGGGTTCAATCAGTAAGCTCTAAAACCACCTCAAGTTGAGTCATCAAACAATTTGGAGAACTTGTTAAAAGCGTACATGGCAAAGAATGACGCTTTGATCCAGAGCCAAGCAGCAACACTAAAAAATTTGGAAAACCAAATGGGTTAGTTAGCTATGGAGCTTCGCAATAGACCATAAGGAACCTTGTCCAACAATATTGAGAATCCAAGAAATTTGGGTAAAGAACATATAAAGGCAGTTACATTGTGAAGTGGTAAAATTCTTGAACCCCGAATGATTGATGTCGAAGATAAGCCTGTTGAGAAGGAGGAGAATCAACCAGCTGTTGAATTTCCTACATCAAAAGAGTCAAAATCTGCAAAGTCTAACAAGGTAAATCCTAACTCAGTGAATTTAGATACCTTAACATCTTCTTTGGATGTAGATTTACCTACTCAGAAGAGTTGTCTAATTCAACCGAAAGTTCCATCACCTCCATATTTGCAAAGATTATAGAAACACAAGCAAAAATAGGAAGTGCAATTCAAGAAGTTTTTGGATGTTCTGGAGCAGTTACACATCAATATTTCGTTGGTGGAGGCTTTAGAACAAATGTCGAATTATGTGAAGTTTATGAAGAATATACTGTCCAAAGACTTAGTGAGTATGAGACTATTGCCTTGACGAAGGAGTATAATGCGTTCTCGCAGAACAAGCTGCCGTCGAAATTGAAAGACCTAGGAAGCTTTACTATACCTTGTAACATTAGTGAATCTTATTGTGGTAAAGCTTTGTGTGACTTAGGAGCGAGTATCAATTAGATGCCTAAGTCTATTTTCAAGATGCTAGGGATAGGTGAAGTAAGACCGACAACTTTGACGCTTCAACTAGCAGATCGATTTTAGTATATCTCGAGGGAAAGATCAAGGATGTTTTTGTAAGAGTTGATAAATTTATTTTTCCTATTGATTTCATCGTCTTAGATTTTGAAGCAGATAAGGAAGTATCGATCATCCTTGGGAGATCTTTCCTAGCCACGGGAAGAATGTTAATTGATGTGCAGAAAGGTGAACCTACCATGGGAGTTCAAGACGATTAGGTAACCTTTAACATTCTTGAAGCTATGAAATTTCTTGATCTGACAAAAGAGTGTTCAGTTATGGAATAGATAGAAACCTTGGTTTCTATGGAAAACAATTTTGAAGAAGATCCATTAGAGAAAGCCTTAGAGTTTTGACCCTTTGGAGGATGAAAAAGGTGAAGAAAACATGGCTTTGATGGAAGCTATTCCGAGAAATTTTATTCAATCCACACGGTTTGAACCGTTGGAGTTAGAAGTTAGAGAATTTATGCAACCAAAGTTGTCAATCAAAGAACCACCTAAACTCGAACTAAAGGTACTTCCTTCCCATTTAAAATACGTTTATTTAGGTGACTGTTCTACTTTGCCTGTGATTATTTCAGCAGATTTGATGAAAGATCAAGAGGAGCAACTAATTGCTGTTCTAAGAAATTTAAGAAAGCAATCGGTTGGACCATAGCTGATGTTCGAGGTATAAGCCCTTCTTTTTGCATGCATAAAATTATTTTAGAGGAAGGTGAAAGAGCTCGAATTTATAGGCAAAGGAGGCTCAATCCTATTATGAAAGAAGTTGTGAGAAAGGAACTGATCAAATGGTTAGATGCGGGAATCATCTACCCTATTTCAGATAGATCGTGGGTAAGTCTGGTGCAATGTGTGCCGAAGAAAGGTGGAATCACGATTTTTGAAAATGAGCGTAATGAGTTAATTCCAACGAGAATTGTTACTGGTTAGAAAATTTGTATTGACTACAAAAGGTTGAATAAAGCCACTCAGAAGGACCGCTTTTCGTTGCCTTTTATGGATCAGATGTTAGATAGACTAGTAGGTAAAGAATTCTATTGTTTTTTAGATGGCTATTCGAGATATAACAAAATAGTTGTAGCTCCGGAGGACTAACATAAAACAACCTTTACTTGTCCGTACGGTACGTTTGGTTTTAGGTGAATGCCTTTTGGTTTATGCAATGCACCTCCAACATTTCAACAATGCATGATAGCAATATTCACTGATATGGTTGGAAATTTTGTTGAGGTTTTCATGGATAATTTTTCTATTTCTAGTAACACTTATGATATTTATTTGAGTAATTTGGCTAAGGTACTGAAGAGATGCGAACAGACGAATCTTGTCCTTAACTGGGAGAAATGTCATTTTATGGTTAAGGAAGGGATTGTCTTAGGGCATAAAATCTCAAAGAGAGGAATTGAAGTCGATAAAGCAAAGGTGGATGTAATTGAAAGATTACCAGCCCCAATCAATATGAAAGGAGTCAGAAGTTTCTTAGGCCATGCAAGTTTTTACAGAAGGTTTATCAAAGATTTTTTAAAAATTTCTAAACCTTTGTGTTTGTTGTTAGAGAAAGATACAAGTGTTTGATTTCAACAAAGCATGTTTGAAAGCTTTTGAAGATCTAAAAAAAGGGTTAATATCAGCCCCAATAATCGTTACACTTGATTGGAGCTCACCTTTTGAGTTGATGTGTGATGGAAGCGATTATGCCATTGGAGCTGTGATGGGTCAAAGGAGAAACAAAGTGTTTCACCCTATTTACTATGCAAGCAGAACTTTGACGGGAGCCCAACTCAATTATAAGGTAACTGAAAAGGAACTCTTTGCTATAGTTTTTGCTTTTGACAAATTCTGCTCATAACTTATAGGTACCAAAGTTGCAGTATTTACTGACCATGCGACCATTAAATACTTGCTCATGAAGAAAGATGCAAAATCGAGGCTAATTCGTTGGATACTCTTACTCCAAGAATTTGACCTTAAGATCCAAGACAAAAAAGGTGTCAAAATCAAGTAGTTGATCATCTGTCGAGGTTAGAACAAGATGAGTTAACTCGATCATGTGTGCCTATCCACGAGAATTTCCCAGATGAACACCTATTTTAGGTTAGTCGAATTCATGAAACACCTTGGTTTGTTGATTTTGCCAATTATCTTGCATGTGGAATAATTCCTCGAGAAATGACATACCAACAAAGGAAGAAATTCCTTCATGATAGTCGATATTATTTTTGGGAGGATCCGTTTTTGTTTAAATAGGGTGCAAATAATATAATCCAAAAGTGTGTAGCTGAAAGTGAGATTCCTAAGATCTTGTATCATTGCCATTCATCTCCAAGTGTGGGACACTTTGGTGGTTCACGTACTGCAGCAAAGATTTTGTAAGCAGGTTTCTTTTGGCCTACATTGTTTAAGGATGCTTATGCTTATGTGAAGAACTGTGATAAATGCCAAAGGACCAAAAATATATCAAGGAGAAATGAGATGCCCTTGACAAAAATTTTGGAGATTGAGCTATTCGACATTTGGGGCATTGACTTCTTAGGCCCGTTTCCTTCTTCATATGGGATCAAATAATCTTACTTGTTGTGGACTATGTATCCAAGTGGGTTGAAACTGAAGCATACCCTATAAATGATGCAAAGGTAGTCATGCGATTTCTACATAAGCATGTGTTTACACAATTTGGGACTCCAAGAGCTATTATTAGTGATGAAGGTTCTCATTTTGTGAACAAATGGCTTAAGTGGTTGCTTGAAAAATATTATGTGAAGCACAAGATTGCTACTTCTTATCACCCCCAGTCAAATGGGCAAGTTAAAAGAGTGAACCGTGAAATCAAAGGTATCCTTGAAAGGGTAGTACGCCCTAGTAGAAAAGATTGGTCTCGAAAGCTTGATGATGCATTTTGAGCATATCAAACAACATTTAAGACACCGTTAGGAATGACTCCTTATTGGGTAGTCTTTGGAAAGGCATGTCTTTTGCCTTTAGAGCTGGAGAATAGAGCTCACTGGGCTTTGAAGCAGTTGAACTTTGAACTCAAGCAAGCCGGTAAGAGAAGGATGTTACAATTTGATGAGTTGGAAGAGCTGAGGTTGTTTTCCTTTGAGAATGCCAAAATGTGTAAAGAAATATTAAAGAGATGGCATGATAGTCATATACAACCTCGCGAGTTTAAAGAAGGTCAGAAGGTTTTGTTGTTTAATTCAAGGCTGAAGTTATTCCCTGGGAAGCTTAAATCGCGATGGAAAGGACCCTATACCATCTACTGAGTTTATCCTTATGGAGCTATTGAATTATACGACAATTATAGAGGTACATTTAAATTTAATGGTCAACGTCTCAAACACTATTGGGATGGTGAAGTTGAGCGAGTTGAATCCTCGTTCAAATTAACAGACCCTTGATTTTTCCTGAACTCATTTTGTGAATAAATAAATAATTATAACTTATTTTTTTAACTTAGTACATTTAATTAATTCTGTCTAAGGAGATTGGAACTTAAGCGGGACCGCTGTAACCCCTCTAACCTTTCCTGGGAATTAATTTAATGTAATTTGTTAAGAAGAAATTTTCTAATTGAGTTTTAAAATTTTTAAGTTTCAGTCTTTGTTGTTTAAATTTTAATTTTAATGGTTATGATAATAAAGGAGGTCAAATTTGGCCCAAGTACTAATCAGTTTTTTTTAAATAAGTTTGTAAATACAGTCTGAGTTTCAGGCCCAAGATAGCAAAAAGGAGGGAAAATATCCATGCTTTGCCACCCAAGTAACCTTAATGTAGCTAAATTTTTGCTACATGTTGCCCTAATTTTTCCCTATATAAACCCCTCTTCATTCTACTATTTTTCATATCCCTCAAAGCAATTTGCTTAACCATAAAAATCCCTAAATTTCCCTCTTGTGCAGCTAGCCTCAAATCTTGAAAGAAACCCTAGTTTGTCATCCCTTGTTGCTGAAATCACCTATTGTCGCCACAAGAAGATTACCGAAGCACCAACGTTGCTGCCGCACATCGTCGTTATCATCGTCACACACTGTCGTTACTGTCACATGTTGTTACTGTTGCACCAACCTTGTCGTCGTAAGGTTTTTGCCGTAGTAAGTCTTTACATCACCTTGCCGATTCTTCTTCTCTCCCTTCTGCTGAAACTTTGCCAAATTTTTGGGGAAAGATACCATGTCTCGCAAAAGAACTAGATCTTCAAAGACTACTCCTGAAAACCCGATTTTGATCAATGAAGAAGTGAAAGAGAGATTTTATTCAATCTTCAAGCATCAACCTATGATGCCAGAAAAAGGTTTTAACTTGAAGAGTCATGATTGGATGGTTGTTCCTGTACCGATTAGAAAGAAAATCAGTTCTCTCAAGTGGGAACGATTTTGTGATGCTCGCTCACTTCCAAATGATGAACTAGTTCGAGAGTTCTATGCTAGTTTAACTATGCAAGATGCTATTGAGGTCATCATTCAAAAGAAAAAGGTACCTCTTACTTCTAAGTCCTCAATGATTTGTTTAACTTACCTGATGTTAAAGAAGATGAGTACTACCCTATGATGAACAATATCAATTGGTATTTTCTTCAACAAGTGCTTAATGTTGTGACAAATCCGGGATCCCAATGGATTATAAGAAAGTTTGGGAGTCATTCTTGCCGAAGGGAATACCTAAAGTCGATAGCAAAGATGCTATCTTTGAGACATGGAAGGAAGATACTGACTATGCAAGCGAAGATGGAGCTGAAGAAGACCAGGGGAATGAGTCAGAAAAATAAAAGGGGGATTCTTGTCTTGTTATTTATTTAATTGTTTTTAGGTTTTTAGGAATTTATTTCTTTCGTAATTAGGATTTAATTTCTGCAGAATAAAACATAGCAAGCATGAATAAACTTAACACTTCTTTAGAAAGAAAAAGACTAAGTAATGTGGTAATGGGAATGAACATGTCTAGGATTGGATTCTTAAGGAAGACTTGGTATTTAAGCCATCTTAATGACTCACGTCTCTTTCCTTATAACCCTAACTGGTGTTCAGTTTTCATTCATTACTTTATTCTTACAATGAGAACATTGTTTCTTTTTAAAGGGGGGTAAGGCAAATAAATTGCTCATCTTTTTAAAAAAAATTTCAAGTATGTTTCAATCATTTCTATCATAAGTATGTTTTAATAAATGAATGTTTAGAGAAATTTTTTGTTAATAAGATAGTTTGTATGCAAGTATGAATGATGATTCTATCTGAGTGAATGTATGCTATCATTAAGAATGGAATGTTTGTATGATCTTAATCTTAGGTAACGTTTGCCATGAAAACTTAGTTTCTCTTGAGATTAGACATGCATTAAGGTTTATATCTTTAGAATTGACTTAGTAACTTTCTTTAGGCGAAATCCTAGGAGACATAAAAATCTAAAATGATATAGGTACTATTTCTTTGGATTGTTTGAGCCTTTTCAAACCAACCTTATGATATTAGACACTTGAAACTGTAATTTTGAGCTTAAAGGCCTCTTTATTGCAATGTACCTACATTATAAGCCACATTACCATCTTTTTAAGTTATCCTAATTTTGTGCACTCATCTTAACTAAAGTTGTCTTGGTGATCAACATTTGAGGAAATTTTCAAAAAAGATGTACATGCTCTTACAAAAAAAAAAGGGAAGAAAAGTTTGCGCTATCTTTGAAAAGAAAAATGTATGAGCATAAGTTCAAAATAAGTTTGGGGGTGTTCCAAAGGTTCACTTAAAGAAAAAAGGTTGTATTTCAAGAAATCCAAGACAAAGTTAAAGGTTAAGATTTTGAAACCGAAATGTCTCATCTCTTAAAATCCCTACCTTTAATCGAGCCCCATTACAACCTTATAAAAGACCTATTAATTTGATGATTATGTCACCTACATTAGTGGAGAGGAAGTACTAAGTTCAACATATGAAGATCATAAATAAACCTTATGATTGTTTTGCTTGATTGATGAGAAATTATGTTGAATGAAGAATGTTATCTGTGACTGCGACATTCATACAAACTATGATTCATGTCGACATATTTTGAAATTTAGTATAAAATCTAAAAATATTTGCATATGAATTACTTGTTAATAAAGAAGATCTATAAACATGAAGTTATTAATGCATGATTATGGGACAAAGATTGATGTTGCTTACACAACTAGCAATTTTGCCTTAGTAAGACCTTTTGCTGTGCATGAACATTACTCGGGACGAGCAATAATTTAAGTTTGGGGGTGTGTAAACTGAAAAATATATAGGATTTTTCCTATGTAATTTATAACCTTTTTACTTAAATTTGTTGTTAAAACTAAGTAAATGTTTAATAAATTAATGAAATATGTGAAAATATGAAATTAGGACATAGAAATTATTAAAATGTGATTTATCCTTTATTATATAGTTTTCATGCATAAAATGGCTTATTTTATATTTATTTGAACATATTATATTTTTAAGATATAAAATGGGACATGCATGATTAAATTAAATAATGAAATATAAAATCATACTTAATGATTCATTCTAAAATAGTTCATTAAATAATTTGGATTGAATTAATTAATTAAATTGGGTTAATTTTATTTTTGTAGTCCTTTAATTAATTAATTTATTTTTGACAGGTCTGATAAACTTTGCTGGATTGCAAAACCATTCAAATTGAAGATAAGTCAACCCAATTTCGCCTACACATGGCTGTCCACATAAGCCACTTTTTGGTTTAATTACACAAGGTCCCTGCAATATTAAAGAAATAAGAGATTTGCCCGAAGATTTACATTTGACCAAGCCTTAGTCCTGAGTTGTTATGGCATTTAAATTTTTTAAAAATCAAGCAAAATTCAACTAAAAATCCACTAATCATGGTCGGCCACTCATTGAAGAAGCTTGAAGAGACTAACCTCTCTATTTGTAGCAAACTACTCTCCTCTCTTCACCTATAAATAAGACCTCATTTCACCATTTCCTAATCATCCCTCCATCCAACACCTTCTCTTCTCTCTTAATTCTCTCTAGCATTCCCTAGTCCCCACGCCTAGCATCATCTCTTCATAGAGATTTTAGCAATTAAGCCTCTTAAAGATCCTTTTGCTGACCACCTAGCAGAGCCATCAGCAAAGGAGCAAAGCGAAGAAATGAAGGAGCCCTCTTCGATCGAAGTCTTGGGTGACAGCCACTTTGATTTGGGTTTAATCTTTCTTCATTTTTTGAATTTATTTTGAAAATGTTTGCTATGTGTTCTTTGTTCTTGTTTGCAACAATTTTAGCCTAATTTTATTTAAGCTAAGATGATTGCTTTAATTAAATAATATTTATTTAAATCATGCTTATGATGTTTGTGCCTCAATTAAACATGTTTTCATTTAAAATCAAGTCTATATTTCATTCGTGATTGAAATGCTTTTGATTTAGCGGAGTGATCCTAACCAAACAACGACTAGTAGACACATAATTGAAATGTGCATGCTCAATTTAGATCCTAACCTGATTAAATTGTAGGTTGCATAATGACTTTAACCAAGCTCTGTTATCTGCATAGTTTTTAGATTTGTATGATTAAACTGTTTCAAACCTAACACGTCCCTATTACCTCACATGAATGCTAAGAAACCCTTAGTAAATAAGGATTAGTAACATGCACATCTACTAAGTAAAGGATTCCGAAAGGACCTAATGTGGTTTCCAAACTCATGAAAGATCGAGTTGCCATGGAATATTTTTCCGAATATTATTAAGCATGATGATAATAAATTGAGTTTAATTAAAGTAATTGTCCTACTTTATTTATGTTATAATTGTTGCAAATTGTGTTTAATCCTTCTAAAATCTATTCAATTCATATAGTTTGCATACTTAGGATCATTTGAATTAGGGATCATTGAATTTAGTTTAATATATTTAATTTTAATTATCACTTCTCAATCATATTGTGTATCTAATTTTACCAAGTTGTTAATATAATTTTACAATTAAGTGATTTAACACAAATACAATCCCTGTGGAGACGATAACTTGATACTTACTTATTACTTAATAATGACTGTGTACACTTGCACAAACCTACGCATTACAATATCCGATAGAACAAATCTATAAACTATACTTGCATCAACGAGTGTTCGATTGCACTTAAATGTTGTGACGTTTACAGGCCGATCAATCACACGGTCAGAGAACAACCACATGCCTATAGACACGGCCTTATGGGTCGCGCATCCAGGACACACGGGTATGTCCTCAGCCATGTGAACTCTAGAGCTTATTTTTCCATTTTTTATTGACACATGGGCTAAGGGCATGCACACGGGCACGTAACACGATCGTGTCCCCAACTCCCCTCCCATATTGCGTCATTTTCAAACCTTCCACCGACTCCCTCTATCTTTCCCTTTTTCATATCATCAACAACCAAACACTCAACTTCGGTCACCCTTTCCCCGTCGATAGTTCGAACGTCAAGCTCTAACGCCTCCTAACACAACCTAAAAAATTGTTAAAACAACTTCTAAAAAAACTCAAGAGCAAATCTTGAAGAAAAGCTCAAAAAGAATTATTATTAACTCAAAAGAATTAAAATCAAGTGTGATTTGTTTACAATTCCAGGGCCAATATATAGGCAAGCTAAATAAATCTAAATAAAAATCTTAATTAAACTAGAACTCTAACTAATCTAAACAAGAAGTAGTTTTAAGTTAAACTTTCTTGTTGACATTAAACTACTAAAAACTTAAACTACTTAATAATTATCAAAATTTAGAATAAATATAACAATAAAATAATAAGAGTTGATAATACAATATTGGGCTCATATATAATAAAAATTAAACCTAAAACCCAAACCCAAAATGTTTTAAACTTAAATTAAAAGATCGAAACTCGTAATTCCCGTCATAATCACTTCAAGAAATTCTACTCACGGAGTCTTTATTAAAACGATCATATTTGAGCTCTCGAACTATAAATCTAGTGATTCAAAGTGTGTTTCGAAGATAAGAGATAGATCTTTGAACCCTAAACCCTAAACTCTAAATTCATGCAGACATCTCAACCCATAAATTCTTGGATCCCATCCAAAAAAGATACTGCAAATCTACTGATTTCCCCAACTTGAAAATTGGTAGCTTCGGTTTCTTGGACCAAGATTTCCAAGATTTCAAATCTTGATTTTCTTGATTCTAGAAATTGTTTGGAATGAAAAAATTGGACCAAGATTTTGTTTCTTGATTTTCTTGAAAACAAGAAAGTGAAACTTGATTTTCTTTTTCGTCCGTGTGCGCATCTAGGACCTTGGTAACAAAGTCTTGGATGGTCCAGTTCAATCTTACTCAAATTTGCTTGGCCTTTGACCTTGTTATTGGGCCTTGAGAAACTTTGATCCTATCACATTCAAGCTTGAATTTGGGCCTTACAACTTGTATCAACTAGTGACCATGTGGGCAGCACATGGCTAGCCCAAATTAAGGTGGTTCGACCCTCGATTGCGTACACATCGAGCCACTTCAATTCAGCCTTTATAATTTATTTTTAATCTAAATTAATTGAATTAAAAATATAATTATAAAGCATAATTTAGCTTCATATTAGACCAACCTTTGGCTGGAAAAATATTCTTCTTATCTCTTCATTGTCTTAGTGTAAAAATTCCCTCAACGGTTTAAGCTGTCAGTAGTGTCTGCCAGCCCGATTTTCACTAATTGTGTAAATCAGTCAAAAAATCATCAAATTCATGTTTAATATTTATAAAAATAACTAAAAATCAATATGTTGGAAATTTGATCACAAATTAATTATTTTATAATTTAATTATGTTTTTTGACATTAATTAATCAAAATTTACATGAATTTAGGTTAACAAAGGTATAAAAAGTCTATATATTTTCATCGTTCCAGTACTCTTGTTCGGTGTAGATTTTTGGCTTCCAGAAGTATATGGGTTAGGTTGTAGTATTGATTTGTACAACGAAATACTTGGTAGTATTCCGAGGATTACGCTTAAGAAGATAATGAATTAAATCCTTGAAAAGAAAAGAATTAATTAGTACTAAGTTTAGCGATTATAGTACGATAATAAACTAAGAGAGTTGTTGTGAAATTCATAAAAATAAAATGAAATAAAATAAAGTAAAGGATGAGATGTAGATATTTGATAAACGACTTTGTGGAGATTAGGTCGCTTCAGTGTGATCTCTTCACTTGTTGGGTTTTGGGGATTTTGCTTCAATCAATTAGTTACTACCCTAGTTGGATCTTCTGATCTTCCGCCAACTTAGCAAATCGTTAGAGACTACTTACTGTTAGATGTCACAGTCTAAATTGGTTTGGGGAAGAGGTTTTCAAGGATAAGCAATATCAATTTTGAGTTCATTCCCCCCTAAATGACTTTTTAGGATTTCAGACCTAGTGTTTGTTTCATGTTTTTTCTTTCCCAAACAGTTGATCTTATTGAAAATCTTTGTTTATACAACAGTTAAATATTCATACTTCCACTCCTTAATTCCCAAAAATGGAATTAGTTCTTCATTGTTTCCTAAAACATCATAAGAACAATAATATAACGAAGCATAAAATTGATTCAATGAAATAAAAGAAACTTCAATTGTATTGGCAATCTGTCAGGAAATAATTCCTCGAACATTTATGCGAATAGTTACAATCTTGTCTCTAAAACAAAAGTAACAAAGTAAAAGATAAAAAAGAAAAGGTGTGTGAAGCCCTAGTGCTAGAGTACCTATTTATAGCCTTGGATGGTGGTCTTTTCTCACCCTTAGGTCAACTATTGATCTGCTGGTTTCATACCTACCAGATTGAACTATTTTTCACACTTGAAGAGCTTGAAATCAAGTATTTTCTTTATGTTTTCATAAGATTTAGTTAAGGTTTCTTATTTGAATAAATTGTGTAACCTAAGTGTTAAAATGTCATTTTATTTGTCTTTAAGGCCAAATAAGGCCTAAAGGTTAGTTAATGTACTTGGTGAGTGTTTAAGAGACCACAAGAAGTGTAATTATTGGAGACAAATCACTTCCTCATGACATAGCCTAAGCTACGTCGCAACCAAAGGACTAGACTAAATGAACTCGAAGCCTGACTTCTTTGTCGCTACATACAAGGGTATGTCGTGACAACGCCTATAGGATAACGCTTCGCATGGAGACTAATGTCTTTGTCACGACATAAGACCTGGTGTGTCGTGACATCGACCCCTAGATGCATATCTCACACTTAATGAAGGGTGTTTTGGTCTTTACAATACCACTTAAACACGAGGAATGACAGTTGACCTAGGGTTAAGGAAAAACGAACATCTAAAGCTATAAATAGGACCTTTAGCTTTAGGGTTTTACACACCATTCCCTAGATTTAGTTTTTAGTTTCATTTGTATTTTTAATTTTTGAAACAAGATTGTAGGAACTTACGTAAACGATCGAGGAGTTTTTCCCAATAGATCGCTTAATACAATTTTAGTTTCTTTTTCATTCTCTTTTGCACTTATATGTTTTCATATATTGTTTCATTGATGAATAAAGAAACCATGAGGAACTAATTCCATTTTGGGGTTAAGGAGTGGACATATGAATAATTGATTGTTGTTTTACTGGGATTTTACCTTTCGAATTAGCTGTTTGGGAAAGGAAGAGCCTCAAACAAACACTAGGCTTGACAACCCTAGAAAGTCATTTAAGTGGGAATGAACCTAAAATTGGTATTGCCTATCCGTGAACACCTTTTCCCCAAACCAATTTAGATTGTGGCATCTAGCAGTAAGTAATCTCTATCGACTTGTTATGTTGGTGAAAGATCGAGAAATCCAACTGGGGTAGTGACTAGTTGATTAGGGGAAAATCCCTAAAACCCAATAATTGAGGAAATCATATGAAAACGACTTTATTTACCCAAAGCCGTTTAAAAGATTTTGTACTTCTCTAACTTTCACTCTTATTTCCTATTTTATTTATCTTTTATTTTTATGCTCTCTACAACACACTCTTTTACTTTTTGTACTATAAAACCCTAAAATATGTACTCATTACTTTTACTCTTTGCAGAGATTTAATTTAGTATCACTTTAAGCCTCCTTTTAGGTACGATCCTCGGAATATTACCAAGTATTCCATTGTAACATACTATTTACAGCCTGACCCATATACTTACGGAAAGTAGAAATCTACACCGAACGGGAGTATGTTCGGGGGCGATCAAGTTATAGGCGCCATTTTCGTGGAGGCAACGCTTTAGTAAATTTTATTTCTTCATTGTTAATAAAATAATTAGAAAATTTTCAAGTTTTAGATACGATTATCTTTAAATTCCTATTTTTAATTTTATTTATTTTCTTACATCGACTAGCAAAATGATGAAAAACACATTAGGGATGTTTTCTGATTTAGAATCGTTACAATCTCGTATTTCTAAACAATCAATTTATCAAAATCATTTTGAATTAAATCCATCCTTAATATCTTATATTACTAACAATGTTACTTTTTTGATCCCTTGACAAAAGATCCCGTGACATTTTTACGGAAATTCGAGGCAATTTATAGCACAATTTCTTATGCAGGGGTGGCCTCAGGTGTGACTCAATTGTTGTTGATTCCTTTCACCTTAAACGAAAAAGCCATGTCATGTTGGATTCTCTACCGCCAAACACTATTATTACTTGTGAAGAATTTGTGCATATGTTTTTTCAACGAATGATTTCTACGCCCAAGGTTATTTAGGGATATATACAAATGTTTCAATCCAGGGAAACCATGACAGAAACATTAGGACAAGCTTGGGAAATATTCAAAGCCATACTTCAATCCATATTAGGCGAAGGAATTCATATTGCTATACAAGTTTAGCATTTTTATGACGGTTTGAGTACGAAAAATAGATGCAAGGTAGATATAATGACTAAGGAAGCATTCGAACTAGGACATGGCAAGATGTTACAGATATATAAGAAGTAGTAAGTGCAAACGAAATATTTTGGGAGGAACGATTGGAACCACTAGAAGAGATTAGTAACCTTGCTTGCAACTAGATTGTGACTAATCATTACACAAAAGAAGATTCCAAGGATGAGGAACTCATGGAAGAAGAGACAAATGAGGAATCTTTAACGACTCTGTTAGGGTGGTGGCAGCAAAGTAAAGAGGTGGTGGATCAATCGATGCCAAATGCTACTAAAATGATACCATCAATTATGAGGCCACCAAAAGTGGAGTTACAGCCATTACCATAACATTTAAAATATGAATATTTCAGCGAGAAAAATACTTTACCTATTATACTTGTATCAGGATTGAGTAACTCGTAAGAAGAAGCTTTAGTGGATGTGCTTAAACGTCATAAAAAGGCTATTGGGTGGACTATTGTTGATATAAAAGGTATAAACCCTACCTTCTGTCAACACAAAATTCGATTGGAAGAAGGTAAGAAACTCGTTATTGACGCACAAAGAAGACTTAATCTGATCATGAAAGAAGTAGTGAAAAAGGAACTGGTAAAATGGTTAGATGCAGGTACAGTTTATGCAATTTTTATAGTGAATGGGTAAGCCTTACGCAATGCGTACCAAAATAAGGTCGGTTGGCAGTTGTAAAGAATGATTACAATGAGCTAATCCCTTCAAGTACAGTTACCAGATGGAGAGTTTGTATGGATTGCATGAATAAATGATGCAACAAATAAAGATCACTTTCCACTACTTTTCATTGATCAAATGTTGGATCGGTTGGTAGGTAAAGAATATTACTGTTTCTTGGATGGGTATTTAAGGTATCATCAAAGCCCAATACATCCTAACGATCAAGAAAAAGTAACGTTCACATACCCTTTTGGAACATATGTTAGAAGAAGGGCTAGACGTTTTCATGGATGATATCCTCGATATATGGAGACTCTCAAATGGGAAAAATATCATTTCATGGTAATAGAAGGGTTAGTTTTGGGGTATCAAATATCACAGTAGGATAGAAGTGGATAAAGCAAAGATCGAGGTAATCAAAAGCCTACCACCTCCCACAAATGTCAAAGGTATTCGAATTTTTGGGACACGTTGGTTTTATAGAAGGTTTATAAAAGATTTTAAGCACATTTCTAAACCTTTAATTTTCTTACTACAAAAGATTTTTCATTCTTATTTTATAATAATTGCATTAAAGCTTTTGAGATGATAAAAGAGAAGTTAATAACTGCCCCCATTATTATCACACCAAATTGGAATGAACCTTTTATTATTATGTGTGATGTCAATGATTATGCTATAGGTGTTGTCTTAGGAAAAAAGAAAGAAAATCTATTTGGTGCAATTCATTATGCCAACAAGACTCTTAAACCCGCTCAATGCAATTATATCACTATTGAGAAGGAAATGTTAGTGGTAGTTTTTGTTTGTGATAAATTTCATTCTTATTTAATGGCTAATCATGTGTATATTTATACAGATCATTCAGCTCTGAAATATGTGATGAAAGAAAAAGGAAATCAAAGCAAGGCTAATGATACAGGTATTACTGCTATAAGAATTTTACTTATAGATCATGGATAGGAAAGGGACGGAGAACCAGATAGCAGATCATCTATCATGATTAGAAAATCCTACCACCACTATATCTTTGGGAGAAATAAAGGGAACTTTTACAGATGAGCAACTATTTAGAGTGGAAACTCGATTTCCAGATACAAGAGCACTGTGGTATGCAGATTACGTGAACTATTTGGCCAAAGGAGTGTTCCCAGCAAAACCATCTTCACAACAAAAGAAACGAATTATGCATGAGGAAAAAAAATTATATTTGGGAGGATCCTTATATATTTAGGCAATGCACAGATCAGTTGGTACGAAGATATCTGGCTGAGGAAGAAATAAATGACATCTTTAAAGGATGTCACGACTCTTCTTTTGGAGGACATTTTTGTAGAAAACTACGGCTTAAAATATTTTACAATCCAGATTCTATTGGCCTAGCATGAATTGGGATGCCCATACATTCATACAAAACTGTGATCGATGCCAGTGAATGGGGAATATATCAAAGAGGGATGATATGCCACAGGTAGGAATTATTGAGGTAGAAATCTTTGTTGTTTGGGGAATTGATTTCATGAGTAATTTCCCTAGCTCATTTGGGAACCAATATATCTCATTAGCAGTTGATTATGTTTCCAAATGGGTAGAAGCAATGGCATTACCTACTAAAGATACCAAATCAGTGGTAAAATTCTTGAGAAGAAACATGTTTTCAAGATTTGGGACTCCCAAGCCATTGATTAGTGATGAAGACTCACATATTTGTAGCAAACAATTTGAAGTTGCTCTTGCAAAATATATTATCCGGCATAAGATGGCAATTGCATATCATCCTCAGGCGAATGGTCGAGCTGATGTTTTTAATCGAGAGATTAAACAGATTCTTGAAAAGATAGTAAATCCTAATCGCAAAGACTGTGCAGCAAAATTGGATGACGCTTTATGGGCCTATCGAACAGCATATAAAACACCACTTGGTATGTCCCCTTATAAACTCATGTATGGAAAAAATTGTCACCTGCCTATTGAATTAGAGAAAAAATCATATTAGTCTATTAAAGAATTGAATTTAGATCCTGAATTAGCAATGAAAGAAAGATTGTTCCAATTACAGGAATTAGAAGAGTTTAGATTCATGGCCTACGAAAACACGAAACTTTACAAAGAAAGAAGTAGGTTGCATCATGATGCCAAGATTCAGAAATGAAACTTCGAGCCAAGACAAAAGGTACTCTTGTTTAATTCTAGACTCAAATTATTTCTTGGGAAACTCAAATCATGATGGATAGGGCCATATATCATTAATCAGGTAAAACCATATGGAGCAGTTGAGTTGATAGGTTAGAGTGGTAAAACTTTTCTATTTAACAACAAAGGATAAATCCATATTACGAGGGATCTACTGATATAATTATTGAGGAGCAACCTTCGCAGTGTAAAATTGTATGGGATACAAAGCCAGTGTTAGACTTAGATATCATAAATACCTTAGGAATAGAAAATAGTTTAGATTCGGAACTAAAAGAAAATTGGTCCTGACGTTACGATGAGCACATTCAATGTCGCGACAACATCATAACAAGGTAACATGACTACTGGTCTCGATGTCGGGACACGACACCTTTATGTTGCGACAAAGAAAACTCCATAGAGTAGCAATTACGATATAGATGTCGCGACATACCTAGTGTATGTCGCGACAAATTGATGTGACAGCAGTAGTACAAGTAAGACTCCAACTCCTAACAGTTTTAATTAGAACTAGATACTGTGATTTTTGAATAACATTTAACTTCTAAATTTACTAAAATTCCTATTTAATCAGTCCCTATTAATAAACATCTCTCCCATGATTACTTTTCCATTCCATAATCAAAAGACTCCAATCATAAAGTTAAATGTTGATTCAAGTGAAATTGTTGCTAACCCTATTTTTGAATTCCTAGACGATGATCTAGACAAGTATCTCTAGCAACTGCAATTGCATACTTCCATTCAGGAACAAGAGTTTGATCCTTTAATTCGAGTTTGCCGAGGTATTTAGGAAATAGTAGTCGATCATGAATGGGCTCAATTTTGTCTACCCTGCAAAGAACCAATAAATATTTCAAAAATTCAAGAATTTTATTTAGCCCTGAAGAAATGTGAAGTCGGGAGAGCTTGTGGGTAAATTCATGGTCCAATGACAATTCGAGGAGTTAATATATACCTAAATGAAGTCCAAATTTGTAGATTTTACAATGTCCCATATTATTACCAAGATTATCTCCATAGAGTCGACTTAAAGGAATTTAAGAATATCGACACCAAGGAGATCTTAATTTTCTTAACAGTGGGAAAAGAGGTATGGACGTATCGCGAAGGTACGACAATCTTAGAAACTTTCAACCAAGAACTTATGACGGCTAAAGCCAAGATGTGGATGAAATTCGTTTGTTCCCAAATACTTCTCACTTCTGATATGACTAGTTACGTCCAATTCATGCTATAATAACATACGGAATTCTCAAGAAGAAACGGATTTATGTAAGAAAGTGGATTCACCAAAGCATGATTGAATGCTCAAAGAACTTAGGGAAAGGTATACTTTTCCCTCATCTAATTTTGCTATGTGTACAAACGCGAGAGTACCAACTGGGAGATTTGATCGAACAATGAATCCACCAAGCAAACTCTTAGGCGATTACTTGTTCGCACAATTCACATTACTACAAAAAACTCTAGGTGAAGAACTGAGGAAAAGAGGATTCAATGACGAAGAAGAATAGGGACTTATAATGGTCTTATGTTTAGAATTAGGTTTTCTTTAATTAATTATTTTTTTATTTATTTTTCTTATTAGTTTTATTCATTGTTTAAAACAATTTAATTTTGTAAATTTTGGATAATTTTTTGTTTTTATTTTTTTAGACTTATATAATTCGTTGGAGTAAGAATAAATTTATCTTTGTATATATGCTTAAATTCTTTCTGTAGGAACCCCACATTATGGAAAACGCAACAATTTTGAGCATTAACACCAAAAGGAGAAGGACAACCACCATAAAAAGATGAGAACCTTCACGATAAATTGGGTAACTTCTTTCCTTTATTATTTGAGGGGACTACACATTGAGGACAATGTTTTTTCTAAAGTGTGGGTGTAGCATAGGAATTTTGGGCATAAAGTTTTTTTTAGTTTTTATTATTTTTATGTGTGCTTGAGCTTGTAGAGATACAAGTGATTGGTTAGGAGCATGTACAATAGGTTGAGTGTGTTTATTGATAAATTTGGCATGATGATAACGAATTTTTAATTTTTTTAGCATGAAACTTTTAAGTTTTAAGTATAGATAGGAAGGTATTACTGATACCAAATGGTGTGTGATAATTTTGAGAATATGTGATGAAATTGATATTTGTGCATATTTAGGTGTTTAAGGATGACCTAAGGCATAGTTTGGACACACCTAAAGCTAAAAAGTAAAACCTTATTCTTAATATTCAATTAGTAGCCATCTTTGAGCCTTATGACCCTTCTTGATGAACCACACTATAAACCCCTTTAGCCTTAAAATGAAAACTTTATGTATACTCTTTTTTTATCCCGTTTTGCATGGAAATAGACGTATGGCCATTCGTATTAAGGGTAAGTAGACACATTAAGGTGGAGGTTATAGAGTAAAAATAGGAAACTCAATATAATGTATGAACTTTAGTTTTGCCAACAAAAGAAATAGAAAAGATCAAAAAGAAAAGAAAAATGAGTAGAAACAAAAGAATCATGAGTAAGAAAACATGTGAATAGTAACATAAGTATAAAGTCACCAAAAAGACAAAAAAATAAATCTTACTCAAGAATCAAAAAAAAAAAAAGAAAATACTTAAAGACTAGCTAAAGGGATTACTTTATTTTGAGAGTCCAAAAATTGAGAAAAAAAGATGGTGAGAGAAGGAGAAATAAGAGGGTGATATCGAGTGGGATATAAAGGGGAAGAATAGGGAACAATACATTTTGCCAAACTATTTTCGTATTTGTAACCTTTTGTGGTTAACTGTTCATTGAAATTCATACCCATCCTAAGCTTCAACACGTTACAAGCCGAAAAGGTCTAAGTGACTTAAAAATTTTATGCATGTATAGATATGAAAATTGCATGATCTCATTATGGTCGTTTGTATTGTACTAGAATGATTAAAATACTTAAAATTTCACTTTGTGGAACGATGAAAATATATAGACTTTTTCATACCCTTTTTAACCTAATTTCATGCAAATTCAAAGTAATTAATGTCAAAAAGTATAATTTATTTATAAAATAAATAATTTGTGTTTAAATTTTCAACATATTGATTTTTAATTATTTTTATAAATATTGAGCATAAATTTGATTCTTGACAGATTTGCACAACTGGTGAAAATCAATCCGACAGACACTACTGACATCTTAAACCGTTGTGGAAATTTTTACACCGAGTTAATGAAGAGCTAAGAAGAATATTTTTCCAGCAAAGGTTCGGTCCAACATGAAACTAAATTATGCTTTATAATTATATTTTTAATTCAAATTAAATTGGTTTAAAAATAAATTATAAAGGTTAAATTGAAGTGGCTCGATGTGCATGCAACCGAGGGTCAAACCACCTCTAATTGGGCTAGCCATGTGCAGTCCAAGTGCTGACCATGTTCACCTAAAATTTTGACCAATTCAACCTTGCAAAACTGCCCACAAACTTTCCCAAAATTTCATTCTAACCCCTCCTCTTTTCATGGTTTCAAATTTTTACCCGTAGCTTATTTTAAGTAACCTTTGAACAAGTCAAAGCTTGTGTGTGGTGGCCGGCCATGGGGGAGTGTTTGGCTGATGTTTATTTTCTAAATATAGCCACCATATCTGACCTCAACTCCACCTATAAATACACCCTCATTTCACCTCATTTCACACACCCAAAATAATCCATTCTCCCTTCTTTCACTCTAGTGTTCTCTCTAGATTTTTCATTCCATTTTCCCTCTTCCTCTGCCGATTTTCCCTCTTGAGAAAGAGTGGTTTTTCAACCCTTTCATAGACTTTCTTGAGTATTCATCAGAGACCTCAATCTGAGAAGAATCAAGCACGAACGACAAAGAACGTGACAACTATTATTAGAAATTAACGGATTTAATCCTAGTCTTTTTCTTTATTTTTTAGATTCTTATTTTTTATTATAATGAATTCTATTGTGAATGTTATTAATTATTTAATTGAAATGGCCTAAATTCTTTAAGTGTTGGGTTGATTGTGTTTAATTTCTTTTTTATATTTAATTCATGTTTATATTGTTATAGGCCCTGAATATTCTATTTAATTAAACATTATCATGGCTAAGTTATTATTGCATTACTCTTGTGATATAATTATTCAATTAATCATTTAAGCGCATTGAAATTGTGATTAATGGACACACTATTTAATTTGTGCATGTCTAATCTTCTAAGGGAGCTGAAGGTTAGAATTGTGATGGTATTAAACAATACATAGCCTTGCATAACTTGCAAGATTTTTGTGATTAAATTATTTCAACATAGAGATATGATTGTTACTTCACTTGATCCTTTACATGCTTATGATATTTAATTAGTCGGTTGAGTTGACATAAAGATATGTTTAAGAGATTCTGTAGCTTTCATATAGTATGTATGTGCAATAACACATTTGCTTATTAAAACTGATTTAGTCAGTTGAATTGGCATATAGATATGTTCAAGAGATGAATGAATTTTAGTAAGTGATGTTGTTCATAAGTTAGCAGAGTACCGGGTTGTCGTGAATATTATTTCGCAACAAGCATGAACATGATTTAGATTTAGTCAAGTAATTAAAGAAATTATCCTAACATATTTATGTCATATTGATTAAAACCTTTAGAAATCGTGCATAAGAATTTAAATTAGTTTTAATTTAACTTAGTTTAATTTAGTTTAGAATATTTAGATTAATATCTCCCATAAAAATTATCTTGTTCTTAACCAATTTGTTGATTAAATATTTCATAAATACTTTTCATAGCACAGTCTTTTTGGGTACGATATTCGACTGTACTTGTCACTTTATTGCTTGCATACGATTGTGTACACTTGCACATTTTCATCGTTCCAAGTTTTTGGCATCGTTGCTGAGGATTGTCAAAATTACTTGTGAAATTATTTGTTTATATTTTGGTTTATTTATTTTCTAATTGCTAACTTATTCTTTTTTATTATTTAAGGTGTTTATGTGTATTGACCGAATTATCGATTTAGTCCCAGTGAATTTTAAAATTTAACGAACTTTTCGAGAAAGAAGGAGACAAGCATCTCAAAGAAGGACTAAAGAGATGAATTTCAAGAACTAGAATCAAGGAAATGGAGCCAACCATGGTCATAATTCTATCCTTAATACTGATGATAGGGATAGAGCCTTAAGACAATATGATGTGCCATTGTTCCACGAAATTAATTCGAGAATTAGAAGACCTAATATCGAGGCACAACAATTAGAACTGAAGCCAATGATGTTTCAGATGCTTCAGATAGTGGGCCAATTCAGTGGAATGCCTATCGAAGATCCTCATCTCCATTTGAGACCGTTCGTGGAAGTGAGTGATTCTTTCAAGACAGCCGAAGTGTTACAATATGTTCTTTGATTGAAGTTGTTCTCATTTTCACTAAAGGATAGAGCTAGAGCCTGATTGACTTCATTGCCACCAAATTTTGTTACAACATGACAAGAGTTAGCTAAACGATTCCATAGGAAATATTTCCTTCCAAGCTAGAATGCTAAGCTAAGAAGTGAGGTCACTACTTTCTAAGAGATGGATGATGAATCTTTGTATAAGGCATGGGAAAGATTGAAAGAGTTATTAAGGAAACACCCTCATCATGGAATCCCTCATTGCATCCAATTAGAGACGTTTTATAACAGACTTAATTCACACACAATGATGGTAGTAGACACTTCCACCAATGGAGCTATTCTTTCTAAGTCTTACAATGAGGCTTATGAAATTATAGAGAGGATCGTGAGCAATAATTACTAATGGCCAACTAATCGATCAAATTCAGGAAGATGAGTTGCAAGAATTCATGATGTTGATCCATTAACTTCACTTGTGGCTCAAGTCATCGATATCCTTAATGCTTAAGAGTCTCACTACTAATAGGTTTAATAATGTTGCAGCTCAGCCTCCTAATCAATTCGAGAACATAGCCTGTGTCTATTGTGGAGAAGGGCACTTGTTCAAAGAATGCCCATAAAATCGAGAATCAATGTATTACATGGGCAATCAGAACCAAAGCCAATGAAGACAAGGATTGTAGTCAAACTTTTACAACTCATCTTGGCAAAATCACCCTAATTTCTCATGGAGCAATCAAGGGGTTGGACCTAGTAACACTTATGCTCAATCGAGACCAACCTTGCCACAACGATTTACCCAGCAAGTTTAGAAGCTACAATAAGCTGAACCTTCAAATAGCTTAGAGAGTTTATGATGGTATTACAAAAGACATATATTTTCTCCCAAATTTAGTGTTTTTAATTGTCTCTTTTGTATCTCATTTAGCACGCATCTTGAGCATTTTATACTTAGTTTTTATATTTTCCAACTCATTGCTAGTTAGTTTAAATTCTTGTTGTTTTTCATCTATTTTTGTACTAATGTCGACGCAAGTAGCAGATATATTGCGCCTTAGAATTGTCAGTGCAGGAACTCAGCCCAAAAGATTAATATTGGAAGAATGCAGCCACAAGATCATCTTGGAATCGCGATAGAGATGTCGCCACATAGAACTTGAACCTCAAATGAATAAACTTAAGCTGAATTTACATCTGGAAGCACCAGCGCAGGAACATCATAGATTGTGCCCTGCAGTGCAGCGACATCCTGCAAATCTTTGAAGAGAACATTAAACCTGCGTGAGTGCACAGCTGTACTCTAACTAACTTTGACAGCTGTAAAATCTAGATCTAGATTTTGAAATGAAGGTTGAACCCTGCAACATTTTGAAGGCAATAAATAGAAGAACAAAGAATGAAGAAATCATTAAGAGCTAAGGGATTAAATTCTACAAATTCTGTGTGATTTTTATATTTGAGCTGGGAATTGGGAAGCTGATGAAGCAAGTCTATAGCAACTTCTGATGAAAGGTGCTTTGTGCTAGGCAAGAGGAATGATTAAGGAGTAGTCTTAATAATCTAGAGATAGTAAGCTTCGATTGTACTCTTTAATTTTTCTTTTGACGAGGATGAATTCTAATGACATTAAATGAATATGAGAGTATCTTTTGGTGTTAGATTATCTTGACTCTTATTTAATACTGCTTATCTATTTATTCTTGGATATAACCGCTTTAAGCACAAGATTGAAATTGCAGTATGCCGAGATCGAGAGATGTGGTGACAAGTTAGGTTAACAAGTAAGTTAGGCTGAGAGCTGCTTGGGATTGTAAAGATTCCAGTCACTTGTTCTTAGATGTACAACATTGCTCATATCGAGAGGTGGAGTGATTGTGGGTATTTAAGTTTGGATTAAATAGAAAGTTGTTATTGGTAAGAACTCAAGAGAGATTTATTGTTGCAACAATTCATCTAAACTTTACCTTGTCGACGCATTTAACAGTGCAACTTTGTAGAATCAGTGAACCATTCCTACCCTTTTACACTTGATCAATTTTACATTTCATGCATTTAAATATTCAGCACTCAACACTCAACACATTTGATTTACTTTCAGTACATTGACATTTAACCTCTGACATTTAATTTCGATTACATTGACAAGATTAACTATTTTAGTGTGTAGATCTAACGTAATTGTACTGACATCCTTACTCACATTTTACTCATTTTTAGTATTAATTACTCTGATAGTTAACATTAAAAACTCATTTCCTCGTGGGATCAATATCCGATAGAATTGTCTATCAACTAGCATCAACGTGTGTACACTTGCACAATCGCTGTGACATTTTAGATGCGAACAAGTTTATTTAAGGCATATATGGCTAAGAATGATGCCACTCTAAGGAATTTGGAGAATCAAGTGGGACAACTTGCCACTGAACTGAAGAACCATCAACAAGATGCTTTACCGAGTAATACGGAGAATCCGAGAAATTCGGGGAAAGAGCATTGTAAAGCACTGACATTAAGGAGTGGAAAGACGTTGCAACCCAATGTTGTTGAAGTAGAAGAACCATAAGATGATGCTCAAGAATTAGTGGAAGTTCAACCAAGTTTTGAAACTCCAACTTTTCTAGAACCAAAAGTAATTTCACCAAAACCAGAATCGGTGAATAAAAAAAATTAAGGAAAAGACTTCAAAATCAGTCAAGCCTGATGATCTAACAACTTCATTAGATGCAAAACTGCCACAGAAGTCGAAGTAACCAATTCAAGTTAGAAATCCTCCACCACTCTACCCTCAAAGACGTCAAAAGCAGAAGCAGGAAGTCCAGTTCAAGAAATTCCTTACCATACTCAAGCAACTTTATATCAACATTCCATTCATAGAAGCACTTGAGCAAATGTCGAATTATGTCAAGTTCACGAAGGATATCCTATCATAAAACCAAAGACATGGAGAATTTGAGACAGTAGCCCTAATGATGGAATGGTGCATATCTTCAAGACAAACTACCCCCAAACTTGAAAGATCTTTGATGTTTTACCATACCATGCAACATTGGAGCAACTTATTATGGTAAAGCACTATATGATTTGGGTGCGAGCATTAACTCAATGCCCATTTTGATATTTAGAAAGTTGGGGATAGGTGAAGTTAGACCAACTATAGTTACACTTTAGTTTGTCGATCGATCTATAGCAAATCCTAAAGGAAAAATTGAAGATGTATTGGTTTGTATTGATAAGTTTATATTCCCTATTGACTTTGTCATTTTAGAGTTTGAAGGAGATGAAGAAGTGTCAATCATCTTAGGAAGGTCGTTTCTAGCAACAAGAAGGACTTTGATTGATGTGTAGAAGGGTGAGCTGACTATGCCTGTTCGGGACGATCAAGTAACACTTAATGTTTTTAAGTCTGTGAGATTTTCTGTTGTAGTTGATAATTATTCTACAGGTCTAAGTTAGAAGAGTTAATCATTGAAGACAAATTCAACTCTGTTGAAGATCCTTTAGAAAAGATTTTGCTGACAGACCCTCAAAGTGATAAAGAAGGGGAGGAAAAACTTAGCTTTGCTGGAATCTAATTCAAGGGGATTTAGTTCGTAACCTCGTTTTGAATCTTTAGATTTGGAAAAAAAGAGATTATGTTCAACCGAAAGCATCAATTGAAGAGCCACCTAAATTAGAACTTAAGGTATTATCTTCTCATTTAAAATATGTTTATTTAGGTGACGCTTCTACTTTGCCTGTGATTATTTCAGCAGAACTAACTGAGAAGTAGGAATATCAATTGATTAAAGTGTTGAAGCAATTCAAGAAGGCTATTGGATGAACCATATCTAACATTCTTGGTATAAGTCCATCCATATGCATGCATAAGATCATTCTTGAAGATGATAAGAAAGGAACAGTTTATGGATAACGGAGACTAAACCCCATTATAAAGGATGTAGTAAAGAAAGAAATCATCAAGTGGTTAGATGCGAGTATAATCTATCCCATCTCAGACAATTCATGGGTTAGTCTTATCTAATACATGCTAAAGAAAGGAGGTATTATGATCGTGAAGAATGAATACTATGAGTTAATAGCAACTAGAATGATCAAGGGATGGCGAAAATTGAACAAAACGACAAGTAAGGATCACTTTCCTTTATCATTCTTGGATCAGATGCTAGATAGACTTGCAGGGCGAGACTATTACTGTTTTTTAGATGGATACTCAGGGTATAATTAGATTATAGTCGCACTGGAAGATCAACACAAAACAATGTTCACATGCTCTATTGTACATTAACATTTAGACGCATGCCATTTGGTTTATGTAATGCACTTGCTACATTTCAAAGTTGTATGATGGTCATTTTTACTAACATGGTTGAGAAGTGTTTGGAAGTGTTCATGGATGGCTTTTCAATGTTCAGGGACCCTTATGATGACTACTTACCTAATCTACGTAAGGTACTAAAGCGATACGAAAAGACAAACCTCGTTGTCAACTGGGAAAAGTGTCATTTTATGGTACAAGAGGGTATTGTTTTGGGACACCGAATAACAAGACAAGGGGTTTAAGACAATAAGACCAAAGTAGCTATTATCGAGAAGCTTCCACCTCCAACATCTATAAAGGGCTTTAGGAGCTTATTGGGACATGTTGGACTCTATAGAAGATTTACCAAAGACTTCTCTAAGATTGCTAAACCTTTAACCAAGTTGTTAGAGAAGGACTCGACGTTCAACTTTGATGAAGAATGCTTGATAGCATTCAATGATTTGAAAAGTCGACTAGTTTTAGCACCAATTATCATCACACTAGATAGGGAATTGTCGTTCGAGTTAATGTGTGATGGAAGTGACTTCACAGTCGAAGTTGTGATGGGCCAGCGAAAGAACAAAGTTTTTCATCATATTTACTATGTGAGTCGGACTTTTTCGGGAGCTCAACTATATTATACGATAATTGAAAAATAATTACTTGCAGTTGTGTTTGCTTTTAACAAGTTTAGATTCTATCTTGTAGGTACAAAAGTGATGGTCTTTATGGATCATTCGACAATTAAATACTTACTTGCCAAGAAAGATGCTAAGCTGACACTGATTCGATGGGTGCTACTACTTCAAGAATTCAACTTGAAAATTCAAGCTTGAAGAGGTGTAGAGAACCTAGTACCCGATCACTTGTCTACATTGGAACCACGAGAAGAAAATTCAACTCTTGTACCCGTACAAGAGACGTTCCCTGACGAACATATACTCAAGGTAAGTCATAACACCCCTTGGTTTGTTGATTTTGCTAACTACTTAGCTTGTGGTTTGATTCCTTATGATAAGACGTAATAGAAAAGGAAGATGTACCTTCATAATGCTAATTATTACTTCTAGGAAGATCCGCATTTGTTTAAGAAGTGTGTAGATCAGATATCAGAAGATGTGTGGTAGAAGATGAAGTACAAGCAATATTATATCATTGTCACACACCTCCAAGTAGGTGACACTTCGGAGCATCAAGTATTGTGGCCAAAGTATTACAAGTTGGATTCTTTTAGCCGACATTGTTCAAGGATGTGTACGCTTATGTTAGAAGTTGTGATCGATGTCAAAGGGTTGGTAATGTTACCAACAGAAATGAAATGCCTCGAAAAAATATCATGGAAGTGGAATCATTCGATGTTTGGGGTATTGACTTTCTCGATCCATTCCCTCTGTCATTTGGTAACAAGTATATTTTGGTAGTAGTCGACTACGTATCAAAATGGATTGAAGCCGAGGCATATCCGACAAATAATGCCAAGGTAGTCAAGAAGTTTTTACAGAAGCATGTGTTCACACAGTTTAGAACTCCAAAAGCCATCATCAGTGATGAGAGGTCCCATTTTGTGAATAAATGGATGAAGTAGTTACTCGATAAACACAGAATAAGACACAAGGTTGCTACAGCTACCATCCACAGACGAATGGGCAAGCTGAGTTAGCAAATAAAGAAATAAAAGGTATACTCGAGAAGGTAGTGTGTCCAAATCAACGAGATTGGTCCAAGAGACTAAACGATGCTTTATGGGCTTACAGAATAGCTTACAAAACACCTTTAGGGATGTCTCCCTATAGGTTGGTATTTGGAAAAGCCTGTCATTTGTCTAAAGCTTACTGAGCTCTTCAACAGCTCAAATTGGATCCCAAGCTTGCTAAAGAGAAACAATTGCTTCAACTCAATGAGTTAGAAGAATTTCGAACATTCTCTTACGACAATACCAAGCTATGCAAAGAGAGATTAAAAAGATGGCATGACAAGCACATCCGAGTCAAAGAGTTCGAAGCAAGTTAGCAAATCTTGTTGTTTAACTCGAGAATGAAGTTCTTTCTAGGTAAATTAAGATCTTGTTGGTCTGGTTCATTTACTATCCACAACAGAGTTGTGGAACTTCACAATAAGAGAGGTAATGTTCAAGTTAATGCTCAGAGATTAAAACCTTATTGAGGATGTGAAATTGAGCGAGATAAATTGTCACCATTTTATCTGATGATTAATTTTTAGTTGTTTGAATAAATAACTTAGGTTATATTTTCACGATTAGTATGTTTAAATAAATTCTGTCAACGAATTCGGAACTTGAGTGGGATCGCTTGTGACCGCTCCAATCTTCCTTGGCAATTAATTCTAACATAATTTTCTGAGAAATTATTTCCTAAGTAAAGAAAATAAATTTTTTATTTTCAATTTTGCAAATAAAAAGGGTCAATTTTTTATCCAAGTTTTCAATTACAACCCAATTTTCAAATAATTTTAAGTTCAAGGACTTAATTAAATTTTTTTGTAAAATTTGGTTGTGCTTTTCGTAAATAACAAAAATTAGATGTATTTTTTGTAAATATTTTGAACAACTAAAAGTTAAATTTTCATTTAATTATTTATTTTATTTATTTTTCAAAATTTGATAATTCTTAATATCAAATTATAAATTAAATTTTATAATTTATATTAATTATTATCAAAAGTTTAAATTAAGATTAGTTTTTAAAATTTGAATTTAAATAAAATTTGTGTTTGAGTTAAAATAGGACCTAGGAATTTAATTTGAGTGTTTGAATTTGAATCATCTTCCATGCATTATAAATAGCCCACCTCTTAAGGGAATTATCACTCAAACCATCAAATTAGTCACCATAGGCAGCCAACATCGAACACCATCAAACGACGCCTTCTGCAAGTTGTTTGACGTTCCCTAATACAACTCTCGCAAGCGCCTGACTCTATTCGATGCCTTTTGACACATCCACTCGATGCTCCTACAAGTGTCTGATAGTGTTTGCAAGCGCCCGACGCCTCCTGATGCATCCACCCTCAAGTGCCCGATAGCTTTCGATAGCATTCGACAGCCTCCGTACGACCCAGCTGCTCCGCATGCACCAGCATCCATACGCCTAGGCGCCTGCGTGCTACTATCCGCTGCTACTGCCGACCCACATCCACACCCATGCCACGCCGTGTTGTTGCCTTATGTGTCATTTTCCTAGGCTGTGCACACCAAATGCCTTAGGCACCTAGGCCGTGTGTCCCTTACCCTAAACACTAAGTTTCCTCCAAACCCTACCTTATATAAAACCCTTTTATTTTTAGCCCTACTTATTAAATTTGGATTAAATTTCAACAAAAGGTGGTAAAAATTCATCTTTTAATTTTTAATTTATTTACTTTATTAACTTTTTAATTTATTTTAACTGTTAATATTTTATACTAATTAAATTTTAGAAAAATTTTTGTGTCCATTTATTTGTTGATTAGGTCAAAATCATACCACGCAAGAACTCGTGCCGCAATGGAGGAAGAGTCGAATATATTCCACAGTTCAAGAGCTAAGGAAAGATACGATAGCACATTCAGAAACTAGCAGATGTTACCTGAAAAAGGATTTACTTAGGGAAAAAGTAAATAAACCAAATTCATGGCAAAAGTCCAACAAAATACTGAAGCTTTGAACTGGGGATTATTTTGTGAAAAGTGATCGAGTGTAGATGAGGAATTAGTTCAAGAATTTTATGCAAATTTTACCTAAGTTGAACTTAAAGAAATTCTCGTCCGAGGAATCAAGGTACCATTGAAATCAAGCACTATTAATGAGTTCTTTGACTTACTTGATTTCGAAGAAGATATCATACTTTGTTGAAGAACTTAGAGGCTGAAAAATAGCAAGAAATTCTTCAAGAACTTACAGTTCCAAGGTCTAAATGGGCGATATCAAAACATGGAATTCGTACATGTCACAGAGTAAATTTGACACCGATAGCAAAAGTGTGGTTTTACTTCATTCGATTAAATCTCATGCATATTCAACAGGGAACTACTATTTCATTAGATCGAATGGTGTTGATTTATTCAATCCTAAAGGTGAAAACCATCGATGTAGGAAGAATCATCATCAGAGAAATCTGAAACTATGCCATGAGACGTTCTGCTCAAGCTTATTTCCCATTCACGATCAAAGTGTTGTGCTTAAAAGTTGAAATTCTTAAGGACATTAATAGAGTAGGATATAACCAAGGAGCAATCTCTAATTGGGATCTATATCGAGTAGTAGGAGATTCCATTCTTCAACAGCAAGTTGAAGAAGAAGAAAAACACACTAAAGGAGAACAAGACCCTAAGGAAGAAGAAGATCCTGTGGAAATTGAAGATGATCTTTCGATGACAGAACCGATTGGAATGCATGATGAGACAAAGTCTATTGAACGAACATCTGAGCCTGATAGATCCATACCGAGACCACCGTCGCCTCTATCTGAACTTCGAATTGAGCTGTCAAAGATGATGGATTTCATACAACACATGCAACGGCGGCAACAATCGTATTAGAGATACACGATACGAACTGTTGCATTTAAAAGTGCATTTTAAAAAGTGTTTCGTGACTCATTTCTCTTTGTGCCTAAATTTCCAAATTATATATTTGAACCATGGACTCTAATGGTGAAGAAGGATCAAGGCGACTTGAGCAACCATAGGGATTACCAAGCAAAAGGAGAGTCAAAGTCTATGGGGTCTAAACATAAATAAAAAGGGGGAACTTCTCTTTTTTCTAATTTCTGTTATTTTAGTTTTCAGTTTTTAATTCTTGAATGGATTTGGGATTAGGTCACTAGGTTAGTTTTAATTCTTGCATAATAAATTAAGAGGTTGAAGACAATAATTGATCAAACATAGAAGAATAAGAGTGTGGTAATAAATATGTACATGTTTAGGATTGGACATTGAAGAGCTTGGTACTTAAGTAGTCAAACTGACTCACCTCCTCTTCTTTGACCCTAACTGGTGTACATTATTTGTTCACTTTTATTTTTACATGTTCTATTGTTTTTAACAATAGAGACATTGTTCAATTTAAGTAGGGGGACCGAAAATTGAAAACTTCTTGATAGTATTATTTCTTCTTAATTTATGAATTTAGTTATAATTTTGCTTGAAATTTTGAATTTATGTTAATTATGTTAAGCTTTAGTTAAAATAAAATTTAATTATCTCAATGGTTTTGATGTTAAGCTGAACCATGATAAGAATGTTACTTTTAATAAAGTATGTGAAATCAAATCATAAAATTCTTTATTCCTTATAGAGCTGGATATGCATGAAAGTTTAAGTCCTTAGAATTGACTTAGTGATTTCTTGAGGTGAAATCCTAAGAAGCATGAAATTTTAAAAATGATTTAGGCAACATTTGTTTGGACCGTTTGAGCCTTTCAAACTAACCTTGATAAATGTTTTCTCTTGAAACCAACTTTGAGACTATATGTCTTGATTTTCTTTGTACCTTACAATTATAAGTATCTTATCTCTTGTATTTATCTCTAAATTGTCCCAACTACTAGACTCAGTCTATCAAGATTATGTTCTAAAAATAAGTTTGGGGGAGTTAAGAAGAAGTACCAAAATGCTAAACAAAGGTATAGTACATACAAAATGATGCTTAGAAAAACATAATTGAAAAAGAAAAAGAAAAAAATTAGCATATGTACTTAAAAGAAAAAAAAAATAAAAGAGCATGAGCATGAAAAGTTCGAAAAAAGCTGGTGAAATTGAAGGTTCAATGCAAGCTGAGTCTAGAATTTAGATTAAATTTATTTATTTTTTCCTTACCCCCAACCTAGCCCCATTACAACCTATGCAAAAGACCTATTTGATTCAAGATTTCAATGCTACCTACATTAGTGGAGAAAAATTGCTATGTTAAACATATGAAGACATAAGTTGAACTTAATGATTGCAGTTTTGTTTTAACTAAGGGAATAAGATTGAGTGATAGGATTTTAGCATGTCTTTATTGAGATAAGCAAGATGATAATTGAATCAAAAATACTTGAGCTACTTAATTTCTAAATTCTTGTTTTTATGCATAATTATTTTGAATTCTCCAGTATAAGGAGAAATAATCAACTCTTTTGTAAATTGTGCATTGCTTGGGACGAGCAATGAATTAAGTTTGGAGGTGTTGAACGATGAAAATATATAGACTTTTTCATACCCGTTTTAACCCAATTTCATGCAATTCGGAGTAATTAATGTCAAAAAGTATAATTTATTTATAAAATAATTAATTTGTGTTAAAACTTCCAACATTTTGATTTTAATTATTTTTATAAATATTGAGCATAAATTTGATGATTTTTTGACAAATTTGCACAATTGGTGAAAATAGGCTCGACGGACATTGTTAACAGATTAACCGTTGAAGGAATTTTTACATTGAGTTAATGAAGAGTTAAGAAGAATATTTTTCCACCCAAGGATCGGTCCAATATGAAGCTAAATTATTCTTTATAATATATTTTTAATCAAATTAAATTGGATTAAAAATAAATTATAAAGGCTGAACTGAAGTGGCTCGATATGCATGCAATCGAGGGTCAAACCACCTCTAATTGGGCTAGCCATTTTCCATCCAAGTGCTGATCATATTCAGCTGAAATTTTGACCAATTAAACCTTGTAAAATAGCCCTCAAACTTTCCCAAAATTCTATTCCAATCCGTCCTCTTTTCATGGTTTCAAATTCTTACCTCTAGCTTATTTTAAGCAAGCTTTGAACAAGTCAAATCTTGTGTCTGGTGGCCGGTCATGGGGGAGTGTGTGGCTGATATTTATTTTCCAAATATAGCCACCACATCTCACCTCAACTCCACCTATAAATACACCCTTACTTCAGCTCATTTCACACACCATAAACAATCCATTTTCTCTTCTTTCTCTCTACTATTCTCTCTAACTTTTCCATTCCATTCTCCCTCTTCCTTTGCCGATTTCCCCTCTTGAGAAAGAGTGGTTCTTCAGCCCTTCCATAGCATTTGTTGAGTGTTCATCAGAGACCTCGATCTAAGAAGAATCGAGCAAGAACGACAAAGAACGCGATAGCTGTTCTTAGAAATTGATGGATTTAATCCTAGTTTTTTTCTTTATTTTTTAGATTCTTGTTTGTTATTATGATGAATGCTATTATGAATGATATTAATTATTTAACTGAAATGGCTTAAATTTTTTAAGCATTGGGTTGATTGTGTTTAATTTCTTTTTTATATTTAATTCATGTTCATGTTGTTATAGACCCTAAATATTTTGTTTAATTAAATATTATCATGCCTAAGTTATTATTACATTACCCTTGTGATATAACTATTGAGTTAATCTTTTAAGCGCATTGAAATTATGATTAATGGACACACTATCTAATTTGTACATGGTTAATCTTCTAAGGGAGCTGAAGGTTAGAATTGTGATGGTATTAAACAATACATAGTCTTGCATAATTGCAAGATTTTTGTGATTAAATTGTTTCAACATAGAGATATGATTGTTACTTCACTTGATGCTTTACATGCTTATGATTGTTAATTAGATGGTTGAATTGGCATATAGATATGTATCTACAATAACACATTTCCTTAATAAAATTGATTTAGTCGGTTGAATCGACATAGAGATACGTTCAAGAGATGAATGAATTTTAGCTAGTGATGTTGTTCATAAGTTAGCAGAGTACCGGGTTGCCATGAATATTATTTCGTAACAAGCTTGAACATTATTTAGATGTAGTCAAGTAATTAAAGCAATTAACATAACACGTTTATGTCATATTGGTCAAAACCTTTAGAAATTGTTCATAGGAATTTAAATAGCTTTAATTTAACTTAGTTTAATTTTGTTAGAATACTTAGATTAATATCTCTCACAAATATTATCTTGTTCTTAACCAATTTGTTGATTAAATATTTTATAAATACTTTTCATAGCATAGTCCCTATAGGTACAATACTCAACATTACTTTACTCAACTATAAAGAATATAAGTAATTAGTAATCACTTTAAGGATTATTGTATGAAGTGAAATAAAAGATTTGTTTGTGAAGAGCATAAAAATAAAAGAATTAAAGTAAAGAGTTGACATGTAAAAGACCTATAAATGGCTTTGGGGATATTAGGCCGCTTCAGTATGAGTTCTTCAATTGTTGGGTTTTGGGGATTTTCCTTTACTCAACTAGTCACTACCCCAATTATATCTCTTGATGTTTCGCCAGCATAACAAGTTGATAGAGATTACTTATCGATAGATGTCACAGTCTAAACTGATTTGGGGAAATGGTTTTCATCGATGAGCAATACCAATTTTGGGTTAATCCCTAGCTAAATGAAGTTCTAAAGTTGTTAGGCCTAGTGTTTGTTTGATGTTCTTCCTTTCTTAAACAGCTGATCTGAAATGTAAAATCCCTATTTAGACAACAATTAACTAATCATACTTCCACTCCCAAATTCCCCAAAATGGAATTAGTTCCTCATGGTTTTCTTAATCATACTTGAAACAAAGATATATAAAAACATATAATTGAATAACTCAAATGAAAAAGAAACTTTAATCGTATTGGCAATATGTCGAGAAAAACTGCTCGAACGTTTATACTAGTTCTATAATCTCATTTTTGAATGAAAATACAGAGCAAAACTAAAAGCTAAGTAAATGTAATTAAACCTAATGCTAAAGGCCTTATTTATAGACTTGACCGGTAGCTTTCATTAACCCTAGGTCTGTTGTCATTTTTCGTGTTTAAGTGACATTGTAAAGATTGAAACGCCCTTCACTCAATTCAGATTCCGCATCCAGGGGTCAATGTCGGGACACACCAAGACCTGTGTCACGGTGAAGCCATTAGTCCCCATACAAAGTGTCATCCTACAGGTGTTGTCATGACATAGCCTATGTATGTCGTGACAAAGAAGTCAATCTCTTAAATCTCCAAGTCCGGTCCCTTTGTTGCGACGTAGATCATCCTATGTCGTGACGAAGTGATCAGCTTCATATTTTTGCAACTTCTTATGGTCTCCTACACAATCACAAAGTACATTAGCTAACCTTTAGGCTTCAATCGACCTTAAAGACAATAAAACAACATTTTAGCACTTAGGTTACACATTTTATTCAAAAGAATAATTTACGAAAACATAAAGAAAATACTTGGACTCAATCTCTTCAAGTGTGAAAACTAGTTCAATCTGCTAGGTATAAAATCTACAAGTCAAACTCCCTCACACTTAAATCCTTGCTTATCCTCAAGCAAAAATAAAGAAAGAAAAAATAGAAGAGCTTGAGTTCATATCATACAGAGGTTGGGATCTGATCTGTCGATTTAATACCTAGTTGATTGAACCTATTTTCACATTTGATAAGCTTGAAATCAAGTAATTTCCTTAATATTTTATGCATTTTTAGTATAGTTTCATTTTCTAATAAAATGTGTTAAATAGGTTGTATTATTGCTTTAAAGGCCAAATGAGGCCCAAAGGTTAGTTAACATACATCGTGAGTGCACAGGAGACTAGTAACAGCAAGCTAGAGAGATACTGACCACTTTATCAAAACATAGACAACTCTATGTCGCAACAAAGGGATTAGCAGTGAAGAATTCCAAGACTGCCTCCTACGTCGCGACATTGGGCCTGATGTGTTGTGACATCGGCCTCAGCCCCTAACTCTACATCCTATGAGGGGCATTTTCGTCTTTACAATGCAACTTAAACATGAAGGACGGTACCTAACATAGGTTTGAGGAAAAATAGCAATGTAAAAGCTATAAATAGGACCTATGAGGGGCATTTTTAGTTTTACTTTATTTGTTTTTATCTTTTGAAATGAGATTATAAAAACTCGTGGAAATGATCGAGGAATTTTTCCCGACAGATCACTTAATACAATTTAGTTTCCTTTTCATTCAATTCTTGATTTACATGTTCTCATATATTATGTCCTTAATGAATAAAGAAACCATGAGGAACTAATTCCATTTTGGGGAATTAAGGAGTGGACATATGAATAATTGATTGTTGTATTACAGGGATTTTACCTTTCGGATTAGCTATTTGGGAAAGGAAGAGCATCAAACTAACACTAGGCCTAACAACCATAGAAAGTCATCTAAGTGGGAATAAACCCAAAATTGGTATTGCCCATCCATGAACACGTTTTCCCCAAACTGGTTTAGATTGTGACATCTAGCGATAAGTAATCTCTATTGACTCATTACGTAGGTGGAAGATCGAGAGATCCAACTAGGGTAGTGCCTAGTTGATTGAAGGAAAATCCCTAACGTCCAACAATTAAGGAAATCATACTGAAACGACTTAATCTCCCCAATGACATCTATAAGAATTTGTACAACTCATCTTTACTTTATTTTATTTTATTTTGATATTTTTATTTTTATGCTTTCAACACACTTTTATTTTCCCTCGTACTATAAACCCTTAAACTAGTACTAATTTAATTTTATTCTTTACAAGGATTCTATTTACTATCGCCTTAAACCTCCTTTGGGTACGATCCTTGAAATACTTCCAAGTGTTCCGCTGTAAACACACTATATTTACAACTTGACTCGTATACTTACGGAAACCAAAATCTACACCGAACGGGAGTACGTTCGAGGGTCGAAATGTAACACCACTATATATACTAACCTAAACTAAACATTTTCCCTCACTTAAACACTCCCCAAACAAATCACAAAACCTCCAAAACTCACACCCTCCCTTCCTCAGTCAAAAACCTAAAATCCTACTCTCTTAAAAGGTAATACTTCATCTAAAAGTGCAAGATGATTCCATCAACAAAGGCTACACATCAAAATCAAAGGTATCTTCTTCATGTGTTTCATTTGTTATTTTTTGTCCTTTCTTTGTGATTAGATTACAATGCCACTAAGAAAGAGAGTGATAATCCAAGAAAGTGACAATGACTCAGACTTTGAACATTTGCGAATGCCCAAATAGAAAAATACTTTTTGGCTTCACAAGGTTTCACGCTTATTCAAGAACTCGGTTTTGAGCCATCAATGGTTCTTTGCAAAGAGTATGGCTTTTGGTTCTATTTCATAAGTAGGAGTAATTCTGTGTTGCCCCAACAGGTAACGCCATAGTCTCGATAGTTCATGAATTCTACGCATCCCTTAAGGATAACATAGTTAAGCAAAAACCCTTAGGCATAGTAATAGTTCGATATTGTGAGGTTCACATGAACCCCAAGGATCTATGCCAATACTACAATGTTCCTTACTATGAAAACAATTATGTGCATAGGGTAAATTTAAACACCCAAGGATAATAGCATGGTGTGTGGAATGTTAGACCCAACACTGGCACACCATCTAATTTTAACCAAGCTATTATGTTTTTAGTAGCTAAGATGTGGATGCAATTTCTAGCTACACGACTTATACCTTCTTTAAATGTCTCTAACGTTAATTCTTTGCGAGCTTTGCTATTATATTGTATTTTTTAGTGCAAGCAGGTTTATGTAGGCTTTTGGATATACGAGGAGGTGAAGCAATGCACCCAAAGCCAAAAGAGTGGTCAGTTTTTCCCAAACTTGGTCATCGCTTTATGCAAGGCGGGACCAATGAAAGATGACGAATAGTTTCTTAAATCGACTCGAAGCATCATTAGAGACTCCTTATACAAGTAATACGTTGAGCTCCAAAGAAAGCAAATCAAGGAGTGGAATCAGAGACGAAAAGAGAGGATGGATGTGGCAGCCTTGTTGAAAAGAAGGGAGAAGACCACAAAGAGCCAAGGAAGCATCGAGTCCAAGCTCAATGGAATGATAGCTTGGATAAAAAAAATGACCTCGGTGCTGACAGAGTTTGCGAGGATACATGGGCTACCAACCTCGAACTACCCTCCAAACATGTTTGGGGAGGAAGGAGACGAGGAAGAACTTGACTTGGGTGGAGCGAATGAGGAGCAAGACGAGCCCAACACGATGACGAGTATGAGGCAATGTTTCAGCCTCAATACTCAACTCCCAAAGGACCAGTGATTGGGAGCCTCGCACGACAACAAGGTGGAAGCTCCGGGAAAAAATACACGGCAAGGGCAAGGCTCCCATGGATCCTCAACCCGACGAGGAGGAGGATGATGATTGAACTTTTATTTTTTTAAAAACTTTGTTTAAAGACTTGTAATTGTTGGGATAATTTTCTTTTTATTTTTTGGACTTATATAATTTGTAGGAGTAGGATTACGAGTTATTCTTGCATATATGATTGAGGACAATGTATTATCTAAAGTGTGGAAGTAACATATGAATTTTTGCATTTAATTATTTTCTATTTTGACTTTTTGATGTTAACTTGAGCTTGTAGAAAAACAAGTGATTGGTTAGGAGCATGAATAATAAGTCGATTGTGTTTTCTTGATAAATTTGGCATGATAAAGAGGAATTCTACATTTTGATCATGATTTTTAAAGTTCTATAGGTTACACTATATATAAATAAAGAAAGTTTTATTGATACCACATGATATGCATAATACGAGGAAACGAGCATGCTAGTATATATGATAAATGATAATCTTGAGATTAGGTAAGTAAATTGACATTTGTGTATACTGAGTTGTTTAGGAATGACCTAAGGCGTTGTTTATGACAACTAGAGCTAAAAAGTCAAACCCTATACTAAATTATCAATAGTACCCATTTTTTAGCCTTATGACACCTTTTTAATGAGCTACATTACAAGCCTTTTAAGCTTCAAATAATGATTTGTGTATATCATTTTCTTTGGTCCTATGTTGCATGGAAATGGATGTATGGCCATATGTATTGAAGTTAGGTAGACACATTACGGTGGAGGATGTAAAATAAAAGAGGGAAATCATAATAAAGTATGACTTTTAAAGTTAGCCAAAGTAAAGAAAACCAAGGGAAAAGAACAAAATGAAAATGAGTAGAAAAACAAAAAGAAAAGAGTAAGAAAAAGTGTAAGAAGTGACAAAAACAACAAAAGTCACCAATAGAAAAAGAGATAGCTTACTTAAAAAAGCAATTCATGTACTCATAGGCAAGATAGAAGGAGTACTTTGGATTGATTTCTTAAAGGGAGAAATAAGGAAGGCGAGAGAGGGAGAAATAAGAAAGTAAGATGGAGTGGGACGTAAATGGAAAGAATAGGGAACAATGCAATGTGTCAAACTGTTCTCGTGCTATGTAACCTCTTTGTGCTTAATTATTCTTTAAAAATAACACATGTCCTAAGGCTCAAAACATTACAAGCCGAAAAGCCCTATGTGATTTGACCAACTCTATGCATAGATGAATATAGATATTGCATGATCTCATTATAATTGTTTGTATTGTACTAGGATAATCAAAGTACTCATATTAGGCATTGATGGAACCATATTGATAGAACTTTAATATTTGTATCTTTTGTAACCTACTGAACCTGAACTGCCTCTATTTTGAAATAGTGAAATTGCTCTATTATCATGTTAGGATTATCTAAAGATACATGAAACCTACAATAAGTGTTGCAAGTCTATCCTTGTATGATACTCTCTCAAGCCCACTTATCTTTTTTCTTTTCCTTAATTAGTTGCCTTGTTTTCTGGTTTGCGTGAGGACAAGCAAAGACTTAAGTGTGGGGGAGTTTGATCTGTCAGTTTCATACCTAGCAAATTAAACCTATTTCCACATTTGATGAGATTGAAATCAAGTAATTTCCTTGATATTTTATGCATTTTTAGTATAGTTTCATTTTCTAATAAAATGTGTTAAATAGGTTGTATTATCGCTTTTAAGGCCAAACGAGGCCTAAAGGTTTGCTAACATACTTTGTGAGTGCATAGGAGACTAGTAGCAGCAAGCTAGAGTGACACTAACCACTTCGTCATGACATAGACAACTCTATGACACAACAAAGGGATCAGCAGCGAAGAATTCCAAGACTGCCTACTATGTCGCGACACAGGGCGTGGTGTGTCGCGACATCAGCCTCAGCCTCCAACTCTGCATCTTGCGAGGGGCATTTTCGTCTTCACAATGCAATCTAAACACGAAGGACAATAGCTAACTTTTGGTTGAGGAAAAACGACCATTTAAAAACTATAAATAGGACCTTTAGCACTAGGGTTTAGAGACAATTACCTAACTTTTTATTTTCAGTTTTATTTTATTTATTTTTAGCTTTTGAAACGAGATTGTAGAAACTTGCATAAACGATTGGGGAAATTTTTCTTGACATATCGCTTAATAAAATTTAGTTTCTTATTCATTCAATTCTTGGTTTACATGTTTTCATATATTATGTTATTGATGAATAAAGAAACCATGAGGAACTAATTTCATTTTGGGCAATTAGGGAGTAGATGTATGAACAATTGATTTTTTTTTACAAGGATTTTACCTTTTGGATCAGCTGTTTGGGAAAGGAAGAGCATCAAACGAACACTAGGCCTGACAACCCTAGAACGTCATCTAGGTGGGAATGAACCCAAAATTGGTATTGTCCATCCATGAACACATTTTCCCCAAACCGGTTTAGATTATGATATCTAGCGATAAGTTATCTTTATCGACTCACTATGTTAGCGAAAGATCAAGAGATCCAACTGGGTAATGACTAGTTGATTGGAGGAAAATCTCCAAAATCTAATAATTGAGGAAATCATACGGAAACGACCTAATCCCCCCAAAGACGTCTATAAGAATTTCTACAACTCATCTTCACTTTATTTTATTTTATTTTGATATTTTTATTTTCATGTTTTCAACACACTCTCTTATTTTCCCTCGTAATATAAACCTAAAACTAGTACTAATTAATTTTATTCTTTGCAGGGATTCTATTTACTATTGCCTTAAGCCTCCTTTAGGTACGATCCTCAGAATACTTCCAAGTGTTCCATTGTAAACACAGTATATTTACAACCTGACTCGTATACTTGCGGAAGCCAAAATCTACACTGAATGGGAGTACATTCAGGGGCGGTCAAGATCGTAGCATTTATTCTAAGCATTTCATATTTCTTAATAATTTTAACACGATGAATAAGTATTTTTACCATTTTTTTCTAGAAAAGATATGAGTTTAGTAAGTTTACAAAAAATAAAAATATAAAAGTTTTATCAATATAAGTCCATCAGTGCTTAATACAAGTACTTTGATTATCCTAGTACAATACAGATATTCATGCTGAGATCATGAAATTTCACACCTATTCATGCATAGAGATATTTACTTCACATAGGGCTTTTCGACTTGTAACGTGTTGAGTCTTAGGATAGGTCTGACAGTCAAGGAACAGTTAAGCACAAAAAGGGTCACAAACACGAAAATTGTTTGGCACATTGTATTATTCCCTATTCTTCCCCTTAATGTCTCATTCCATCTCACCCCCTTATTTCTCCTTCTCTCACCTTCCTTTCTCTCTAATTTTAGGTAATCTCAATATAAAGCAATCATCTTAGCTAGCCTATGAGTACTTTCTTTTCTTTGTTTCTCGAGTAAGATTCTTTTTCTTTTTAGTGACTTTATGATTTTGTCACTCTTTAGGTGTTTCCTTACCTAAGATTCTCTTGTTTTACTCATCCTTTTCATTTTCTTTTGATTTTTCACTATTCTTTTCTATTTTTAGCTAAGCTAAAGTTCATAGATTATATTGGTTTTCCTATTTCCCTCTTTTATTTTATACGTCCACCGTAATGTGTCTACCTACCCTCAATACATATGGTTATACGTCGATTTTCATGCAAAATAGGACCAAAGAAACGTGTAAACACAAATCATCATTTTAGGTTTTTGAGGCTTATAGTGCAGTTCATTAAGAAGGGTCATAAGGCTCAATAATTGGAAATTCAGAACAAGGTTTGGCTTTTGAGCTCTAGATGTATCCAAAAAATGCCTTAAGTCATCCCTAAACATCATAATATGCATAAATATTCATTTAATCAGACAATCTCAGAATTACTATCTATCATATATACTAGCATGCTCGTTTCCTCATATTATGCACATCAGTTGCTATAAATAATACATTTCTATCTATACTTAGTGTAATCTATAGAAATAAAAATTTTCATGCTCAAAAATTGAAAATTCCTCATCATCATGTCAAATTTATCAATAAATACAATCAACCTATTATACGTGCTCCTAACCAATCACTTGTATTTCTACAAGCTCAAGCAGAAAACATAAAAATTGAAAATTAAAACTATATGCCAAAATTCCTATGTTACCCCCCCACACTTTAGAAAACACATTGTCCCCAATGTGTAGTCCTGTAAGTAGTAAGGAAAGAAGTTACCAGATTGCTCGTGGTTGTCCTTTTCTTCTCGTGGTGGTTGTCCTTTTCCCTCTTTGCATGAATTCTCGAAATCTTTGTGTCTTAGTGTGAGGTTCCTTCATAAAAATTTTAAGGCATATATATATGCAAAAATATTCTCCAATCCTATTCCTACAAATTATATAAATTTTAAACAAAAACAAAAAACTGAATAGTTTAAAATTCCTTACATATAAAAATAATTGAAATAATGACTATAAAACCTAAATAGAACTTATAAAAGAAACTATTAAAACCTAACCCAAACAACAGTCAAACTTTAAATCCCTATTCATCTTCATCGTTCAATCCTCTTCTCATCTGTTTTTCACTTTGACTTTGCTGCAGTAATGTAAATTGAGCAAACAAGTCATCACCTAAGAATTTACTAGGTGGATTCATTGCTCGATCAAATCTTTCAGCTGGTACTCTTGCTTTTGTACACATAGCAGATATTAGATGAGGAAAAAGTACACCTTTCCCTAAATTCTTTGCACATTCCACCATGCTTCGGTGGATCCATATACCCATACATATTCATTTCTTTTTGAGAATACCGTGTGTCATAATGGCATGGATTGGACATATCTCTGTCATATCTGAAGTAAGGAGTAACCTAGAACAAATGAATTTCATCCACATCATAGCTTTGGGCATCATTATCTCTTTGTTGAAAGTTTCTCGGATTGTAGTGCCTTCCTAGTAAGTATATAATTCTTTTTCTGCTTTCAAGGAAATTAGGATCTCCTCGGTGTCGATATTCTTGAACTCCTTTAAATCAATTCTATGAAGGTAGTCTTGGTAGTAATATGGCACATTGTAAAACCTACAAATTTGAACTTTATTCATATATACCTCGACTCCTCGTATTTTCAAAGGTCCTTGAATTTACCCACAAGTCCTCCCGACTTCGCGTTTCTTTAGTGCCAAATAAAATTCCTGAACTATCGAAATTTTCACATGTTCCTTACAAGGTAGACAAAATTAAGTCCATTCATGATCAACCACTGTTTCTCAAATACCTCTACAAACTCGTATTAGAGGATCAAACCCTTGCTCTTAAATGAAAGTACATGGCTGTAGTTGTTGCAAATACGTGTCTAAATCATTCTTTAGAAAATCAAAAATAGGATTAGCAACAATTGCACTAGAATCAGCCATTTGATTAAAGTTTTTTAAAAATTTAGGGTTTGCTTTATTAATGAATTGTTGACTAGAAAGGAAGAAATTTTATAATTTTTAATAATTTTTTAATTATTTCTTGACATGACATATAAAAATGATTTTAAGTTAGCTTGATGTGCTCATGGACTACCATGCGAGTTACCATGACAACAACGTTAAAAATTAATCTTTTAGTCATCATTTCAGTTAAAACCTATTTTACTTTTTTTCGAAAAGTTAAGGGCCAAATTTAGCTAATAATAATAATAATAATAATAATTTAATTGATAAAAATATAAACATTGAGAACTAAACTTATCGTTATGCCTTTTGAAATTTGATCCTTTAAATTCAAATATTATATGTGGATATTTTTATATTGATTATGGATTTAAGTTTCACCGTATGAGATCACATCAAGATGTATTTTACTTTTCAAATTTTTTGTCTTTTATTGAGTTAATTTTAGTTATAATTGCTCAAACATGTTATATTTATGACTTTACATGTCATTGTACTTGTAAAGTCCTTTAAAAACCCATTTTGAGCATGATCAATTCAACAATGTAAACTAATCGGTCTTGATTGAAATGACAAGGCTGAAGCTTTGAAAATCTTAATGTCGTAGGTTCAATTTTTATATTGATTGCTGACCTAAGAAAATTTTTATTGATTGTTCATCTAGAGACGTGGTTTTCTCTTTTCTCTTGGCTTAGCCTAAAGATTTCATCAATAGAAAGCTCTCATTTTCTGTGTCTTTCTTTTTCTTTCATTCTTACTTCTTTTATCTTTTCCTTCCTCCCTTTTATCCACACTCTCTCACCATTTCCCAAGCTTCAAAATTAGAAAGGTGATTGAATCGGTCAAGTTATCGATTCGTCAATCCAATCGATCTATCTAGTCCATTAAATAAATCATTAAAAATTAATAAAAAATAAATTCGGTTCAACTGATCTATACTAAATCCCAAATCAACATATTCAGAGTACCTCTTTGAACAGATATTCGGTCTGATTCTTGATCTAGTCAGTCTGATTGGACTGATCCAACCCTATTCAAATAAGCTAGCCATTTCCCCAATTTGAGTAAACATTTAATTTCCTTAACCATATTTAATTCACACCTCCTTAAGGCCAAATAGTGTGTGTTTTTTGGTCGCTCATAGTTATTGCTATTTTGTTCATCACCTTATTGCGTTGCTTATCTATCAATGAATTCGAGCTCAAATCCAAGATCCAATTGAGGTTGGTTTAAATCAAATCCATCATAGCGTTCAGCAACCTTCGAATGTGTTTGGCGTTGGTTCTTGGTTCTACTTGGGTTGCACCCCCCTAAGAGGTTACAACGTAAGTATTTGCCAATAGATTTGAATGTACGGTGCATTTACCTGCGGTTAGTGTAAAAATAGCGGTGGTAGTGAGATTAGATATTGTAACGATATTATAACGTAAGATAAAAAGTAAACTAAACACACCGCTCCGCTCCAAACCCCACCGTCCATCCAAACTTACCTTAAAAGCTGGGAATTTAGCCAAGCTCCCTCATCTTTTAAAGTCTCTTTTTATATAGAGTTATTTTTTTAGTTCTAAGCTTGTCATGGTGGCATGAATGCCTCATTTTTTATACCTTAAATCATCTCTTGAATTGTGCTCGTTTTTGCACTTTGGTGTCTATTTTTTTTTTCTCACTTTGATATATAAGTTATCATTTTCATCTTAATTTACCCAAAAATAAAAAAGTTACTAGTAGGAATGTGACATGTGACAATTCTTATTTGGCATTGACAAATTTTTGGGTAAAATGAAACAAAAATGATAGTTGAGTTATATAAATGGGACATAAGTTAGAATACCAAAATGAAAAAAATATATAATTTTTAGGCCAAATAAATAAATAATAAAGTAAAATAATAAAGTAAAAAAGTAAAATTTAGTAATTTAAATAAAAAAATTCAAACAGTTCATTAATCATTGTGTAACTTTTTGAAATTAAATGATAAAGACATAAATTTATTAATAGTTTAATAACATTAGGTGTAATTTACCCTAAAATATACATGTTGCAATTTGATTGACAAGTGATTGAATCTCGTGTATTGGCTTGATCATCAAGGTGCTCAATGCTTTAAGTATGTCTTGAATTTGAATCGTGTTAATCACATAATTGTTAAGGCTTTTTCTGTATTAAATACATCTTATCAATATACAATAACTCAAAAACAACAATAATATATCATAATTGAATTCAGCTCATTTTTTTCTTTATTTCCTATTTGCTTTCAAATATTATGATTGAGAAACCCTATAGTTTTATTTATGTATTCGTTGAATGGCCTCTCGCCAGATATAGCCAAGAACCATCAAGTCCTGAAGAAGTACACTATTCAGTTAGGAGAGAACATGCTAGTCCTCAAGGTTTCCTTGGGTTTTCGTTATTTTGCTGATTGAATTGATTGATTTATTAAACGAGGATGCAAATATGTACAAGTTGATACGTCCAGTGCTTGTGAAACAAGATTTAGCGGAGGCTAACGCTAATGTTCGTAAGAGAATTGAGTACTTCTCTGCTGAATTGTACACTTTCTTTCACGTTTTATCTTTATCTTTCATTTTGTTGCTAAAATATATTATGGATGGTTTTTCTTGATTCTGTTTCAATCGGTCTTGTATAAGAATCATTGACAGTATTATTTTGCCAAGACATTTTGAGGCAAAATTAAGCACCATGATTCAGATACAAAGTAAGGGTTAGGGTGGTGTTCGGATTATGAGTTTTTACTGTAAATTAATGGATTTTCGAATGTGGTTTCCAAACCCGAATTTTGTGACCCAACTAGAATTCCAAATTAAGCTAAGTTGGTTTTATTTTAACTAATATCTTATTCCATGCGGATATATTCCCATAATAACGATATCTGTTTGGGTTCCAATATTAAAAGTCGATTTCTTATTTATTTGAAAGTAGAGGGTATCTTCACCTTGATCCTTCTAGAGTTGTAATCAGATGTATGGTTAGTTGTTTAACATCACAGCAATATTTTGCAAGCGTACACTGTCGATGCAAGTATAGTAGGTAGATATGAATCTATCGGATATCGATCTCACGAAGATGATTGTCGTTTGTCTATCAATGTCAATGCAATCAACAGATAAAAACGAGATAAATTGTGAGAATAGTTGTCGGAGCAATACTTTGAAAATAAAGATGAAATATGATAATGATAAAATAAGTTCCCCTACGTGTGAATATTCAACAGAATACTAAGTGCTCACAAGATATAAAAGGATAGGTTATTGTCGATGCAATAAATTGCAATGAATATCTTACCAAGCTTAGCTTCTATATTTGATCTAAGACTTAAACATGCATATTAACCACACCTTCCTATGATGGCAATGGAACACACAATTAAAAACAAGTGGATTAAATCCTTCTAATCCTCAAGCAACTTCTATTGGCATGCTTGTTAACTTGAACTGTCACTGCACTTTTTAGTGGTAGTGACCACAATAACATTTTCATGCTAAAAACATTCAAACCCAAAGATTAAATAGTAGAAGCAACGTTGAATAAAATGACATTTAACCCAGAATTCATGTGTAATTCCATACAAACATGAAATAGAAAGTAATCATCAGCATTTAGAAAAGAAATATAAAAGAAACAAGTAGAGAATACTATTCCTAGACAATCTCGACTTGATCTCTCAGTTCCCTCTTGTGTCACACTCAAGGCTCCTCGCCAAGAGCTGATCTGCATCCCTTTCACATCGGTTCACCCATAGGACACTTACGCCGCCATAACCAAAAGCTTCAAAGGATAAGTTGAAGAAGAAAATGCATGAAAAAACTCTCTCTTTTTTTCTCTTTCCTTGTGAATAGTTAATTTCTTCCAAATTGTACAAGTGTCATTTCATAAGAATTATGTTGCCTCTGTTCGTATCAGTTGGTTATACCAGATTGGATAGCTTACACATTTTTGTTCTTATCGGCATTGGAAGCTTCTTTGACAGTCGTCAGGTGCGTTGACAGTCCTAGGCGCAATCTGAAAATACCAATGCAGCGACATCAGTGCCAAAACATGACAAAATTAAGGATAAATTGGTTAAGGTCCATTAAGTTCTAAAATGCAATTTACTAAACTAAAAATACTAAAATATTTGCTAAAGATAACTAAATGGAGATAAGTTAACCAATAAAAATATTTGCAATGTGCATCATGTGATATTGTAATTATCATTCCATAGTTGCATGTGTATGAACTTTAAGACTTTGTTTCTGTCAACAGGAAACGACTTGATGGATCTCTTCAAGATTTGAAAGAGAAACAACATAGCAAGAGAGAAGCGGTAGGTTTTCTTTCTTTTAAAGTGCTTTACTTGTGCTGTTTTGATGCCTGTATAAATTGTCTCTATTTGACTCTAAACAACACTGGCTCAACATGCCTATATAAATTGTCTCTATATCTCCTACATGCTACTAAATCCTTGTTATAAGGGTTTTTGGGTCTTGATGAGTATCTTAAATAGGTGATTTAATTTGGGTGCTAACTTGCTAATACTCTGTATGTCTACTTTTGGGGCCCTAGCTTGCACCATTTATTTACTTGGCCTTGCCTGATTCATCAAGGTCCAATTTCATTTAAATTTGTTCTTATTTTAAACTTTTGTGTTATTTACAAATTTGTTGGTTTGCCATTTGCATTTCAGGGAATTTTATGTTAACATCTCGGATTAAATTTCCTTTTTTTTTTTTGCTCTCTAAAATACCATGGCCATTTTACATAAGCTTTTTACATGGATGCTTCTTGCTGTTTGTCTTTTATGAAAGTTGCCTACTGGTAAAATAGAAGGCTTAATGATAAATTTAACCACTAACGTTTATATGTTTTGTCAAAATGATCTTAATTATATTTTTGAACATTTTTTTACCATCAACCTTTGTTCTTTTTTTCAATTTGATTTTTTAACAGATTTAATGAAAGTACTGTTAAAAAGTTAACAGGGATGATATAAAATTTCATATATTATATATTTTTTATGAGATGTAATTTATTACTTAGATCACCCAATAAGATAATTACATGTAGAAAATAATAAAATAAATAAATATTAGATTAAATATAAAAAATAATTCTTAATTTAAAGAAAATAAGTTTAATTATTTAAAAAATTAACTTAGTAGAAAAACTTTTCAATAAACAAACGTATGAAGGATTGAAACATTTTCAAAGAAAAGAAATATTGCAATTTTTAATTTATTCATTAAATTTATTAAAAAAAGTAAATTGAAAAAAAAAGAATAAAATTGATAGTAAAAAAGACTTAAAATTATAATTAAAACTATTTTGACAAAATATATAAATGTTAATCATCAATTTTATCATTAGACGAAACTAAAATACAACAATCATATTGAGTTCCTATTAAATCCACAATATATGGAATCAAATTGTGTTTTAGAGTTTTCAAATTTCAACAATAAGTTATTCGGCTGATAGTTTCCCTCAATTAACCATTACCATCGTCAGCTGATGATGACAAGACTATTATTTATCCAATTGGTGATATATGGGGACTTCCATAAATAATTTAAAATGAAAAAGAAAATTAAAAGATTTAAACGTATGATTAAGGTGTTGGAAAATAATGTTTACTAGAGAATTTTGAGACATATTATTTATAGGTAAAATTGAAGTTTTTAAATAATAAATTTTATTATTATATTTTATTCTATGAGACATTTAAAACAATATATAATATACTCAAAATGGTTTAGTAATGAATGAGAAATTGAAACTCAAAGTAAGCTACATGAAAATAATTGTTGAGGAAAAATAGTGCTTAAAAAACCTCATATCACACATTGTTAAAAGTGTGGTATACGGAAACCTAAAACCAACATGTTGGTTAGTAAATGATTAAACCAAAGCTTTCTTTCATGCGTAGGGGGGTGTCGATCAAACCAAAACGGGTTAGGGCCGCACCCGCACGACGTAGGCAACACAAAATGTTCGGATCGATCGAGCTTTACTAGGCTTATCGAAATTTTTAGCCAATTTAAATATTTTTCCTCTTCAACAAAACTGTCCTTTGGTGTTCCAAAGGCAGTTACATATCTTTATTTGTTTTAATTTTTTTAGCTCACCATTTCTGTAACCTACAAAATATTTGTTTTGTAACTCCCTCATAATGTTTTGTTTTAAATTTCATTAACTGTTTCATGAAATTTTCATTATAAATAGTCCTTTCTTCTTTTCATTTTACACATCAAGTTGAAAAAAACACTTTTGCTCTCTTTCAAAGTTCTCTGAAAAAAATTCCAATTCAGTTTTTGGTGATAGAGAAGGTTTGGTTAGCATTCACTTCTTACAAAAGTTGTGCTGCTTTGGTAACTGATCGTTGTTTTATCCTAGGAGATAGACGTCCAAAAAAAATTTAGCACCTAGGAGAGGTGAATCTGTCTTAAAGAGACTGTTTATACAGGTCTCAAAGGATTTTATTTACAATCCATTTATAAATACTATGTAAAGTATACTTGTTATTTATTTTTAAATTTATTATTAAATTTAAATTATATTTATATTTTCTATATATTGTCTTTTATTTAACAATCTTAAGACAGATACTCCTACAAATCAAAGGCGAGTACGTACGAATAATTGAAAAACAATTTGGGACTGCATGTCTAGGATTGGTTTTTTGAAAGACTTGGTATTTAAGTGTGTCTTGTGCATCACCTCTCTTTCAAAGTAACATACCTGGTGCACTGTTCATTATTGTGTTTTTATTAGTCCGTGTGAATTTTTGTTTCGGGTTTTTAGTTTTATTAAATTCCTATCGTTTAATAGAATGTTGTGTTTCTGTTTCTGGTTTTTAGTTTCTAACTAAATTCCTAACGTTTAATAGATTCATAATTTACTAATATTGATTTTGTTTTTGAATTCCAGATGGGAAAAATGTTTGAAACATCCAGGAATTCAACCAGCTCTCAGTTTGGTGCCGCTATTGTCCCTGCTTAAGCTCAAAACCAAAGTCAAACGTTGTCAGTGGCTATGAGCCATAATGAAAAACTTGCGAAATTCACTGGAAAGAAATTCAAAACGTGGCAATAAAAGATGTTGTTTTATTTGACCATGCTAAATCTGACCAAATTTCTAAAGGATGATCCTCCTACTATAAGAGAGGATGAGGTAGATTTTTCTACCGCCTTCAATGCTGTTGAAGATTGGAAATAGTCTATTTTTTTAATGTCGTAATTACATTTTGAACAGTTTGACTGATGCATTGTATGAAATGTATAGTGTGAAGAAGACAACTAAACAACTATGGGAGTCATTGGACCATAAATACAAAACTAAAGATGTTGGAGCTAAGAAATTTCTAGTTGCCAAATTTTTAAATTTTGTAATGATTTATTCTCAAGCTGTTGTGAATCAGGTGCATGAATTTTAATTGATCATTCACAGCATTCTTGTTGAAGGGATGGTTATAAGTGAATCCTTTCAGGTAGCAGTCAAATAAAAAAGCTACCCCCTGCTTGGAATGATTTCAAGAACTATCTGAAGCATAAAAGAAAGGAAATTACAGTAGAAGATTTAATTGTCAAACTTCGAATTTAAGAAGACAATAAAAGTTCATCGAAAACGCTCAACAAAGCAGCTAATCTTAATGTAGCTAAGACGAGAAGAAAGATTTCAAGAAAAAGAAAGAATCTCAAACTGGGTCTAAACTAGGACGAAAAGGAGGTGTTTCCAAGAAGCCCAAATTTGAAGGGAAATTCTTCAATTGCAATAAGATGGGACACAAATCATCTAACGATAGGCTATCAAAAAGAGTTAGAACCAATGAAGCTAATATTGTGGACGATATTTAGAAAGAAATGTCTGATATAGACTTTTGTGCCTAATATAGGCTTTATGTGGGAAGGGGATATGTAATCTCTGTAAAAGCAATGATAATAAATAAAAATGTCGCTTTTCTATTTATATGTTTAAGTCATTTAATTTACGACATGGCAGACTCGTACTTGTTAATTAAATACTTTATGAAGATTAATTGACTTAGAGCAAATTCACATTAATTATATTCATAAAATGTGAAACATGTGTTGAGGAAAATTAACGAGGTCTTCATTTCAAACAATTGAAAGAAACACAAAATCACTTGATCATAACAATACTTGTGACTTAAGATTTGTTCAAACGAGAAGAAAGAATAAATACTTTGTTACCTTAATTAATGAAAGTACAAAACATTGTTACATGTATTTGCTTAAGAGCAAAAACAAAACTTTTCTTTATAAGCAAGAAGTTGACAAGTGAATGTGGTGATGAATATGTTGAATCATTTGATGACACCACCATGTTTTCCTTAAATCAAATGTAGTAGTCGAACCGATAAATCTGACTTTAAAGGAAATGATGAACTCATTGCTAGGAAGCTCTGAGTTATCACAGAACATGTGGGGGGAAGCTGTTTTATCAGCTAATTACCTCTTAAATAATGTTCCTCATAAGGAAATATACACGACAACCACTTGGAAATGTGGGGGGGTCCTAAAACCACTTGAAAATGTGAAGGGTGTTTTGTTAACGGAATGGTAAGTCGAGACATATGCATCGTCGACATAATACCGTTAGACAACTGATCTCAACTAGGGTTATCTCTATTGATTTTTTAAAATCAAAAGACAACATTGTGGATCCGCTAACCAAAGAAAACCCAACCTAGTTGATAAAACATCGAAAGGAATGGGATTGAAGCCCATGAACATTTAAAGGCGCTATGTGAAAGAAAACCCAACCTAGTTTACTGGAGATTCCAAGATCTAAGTTCAAAGGGACAACCTACTTGCATAGACCTTGTAAGGTCTCTGTCAGGTGTTATTACTCTAAGTTTATTTCTATGGAGATAACAGTGATTAAAAATGTGGAAAAGGTTAAACAAATGCTTTTAATGACCTTTGTAAGTTTCGGTGAGCCGAACAACATATGTCAACTATGTGAGAGTGAAGTGGGGCCGCTTCAAGGAGACTACTGGGGCATAGTTCACTTAAACTCTTGTAAAACCAAGAGATGTTCACTGCTAAATAAACATACCCATAAAAATAAAAAAACCTTGCCAGAGAGGTATTTGAGTGAGGTATATCATAGTTTACACTGAAGGCAGAACAGTAGATTCAAGGGTTGATGCCTACCTATCCTATACAAATATCTAATATAAACTTTATCACCACTCAGTGTTATTGAATTTCGTTGATCTTTTAATTTCATTCATGTGATGATTGTTGGAAAATAATGTTTACTAAGGAACTTTGAGGCATATTATTTATGGGTAAAATTGGAGTTTTTAAATAATAAATTTTTTTATTATATTATACTCCATGAGACCTTTAAAACGATATATAATATGTTCAAAATGGTTAAGTAATGAATGAGAAATTTAAACTCAAAGTAAGCTATATGAAAATGATTGTTGAAGAAAAATGGTGCTTAAAGCCTCATATCCCGCATTGTTAAAAGTGTGGTACATGGGAAGGGTTTATAAGCTAAAAACAACATGTTGGTTAGTAAATGATTAAACCAAAGCTCTCCTTTGTGCGTAAGGGGATGTTGTTCAAACTAAAATGGGTTAAAGGCGCACCCGTATGATGTGGGCGACATGAAATGTCTGAACCGATCAAACCTTACTAGGCCTATTGAAATTTTTAACTCATTTAAATATTTTTCCTCTTCAAAAGAACTGTCATTTGTCCTTCCAAAGGCAGTTACATAGCTTTATTTGTTTTGATTTTTTTTACCTCACCATTTTTATAACCCATAAAACATTGTTTTATAACTTTCTGTTGAAGCCCAATTTTAACCTGACCCAAGCTTTAGATCAAAACTTTTGATTTTAAATTAGGTTTAAATTGGTTTTAAATTTATTTTTAAATTTAAATTTATCTTAAATTTAAATTTGTTTTAAATTTAAATTTAATTAAATTTGAAATGACTTAAAACTTAATATTAAATTAAAAAAGCCCAAAATAAAATACAAAATAAAAGTCCAATTACAAAATGTCTAATTACAAAGCCCAATATCCATTTTTACAAACCCAATTGGGCCTAAATACAAATGACCCAATTCCACTTACCCTATTACACCATTGGCCAAAAACCCTAAGCCACTTGCACCAGTCACCTCCATCTCAGCCAACTAGAGGCTGCCACGTCATCAGCAACTTGCTGCCACCAGCAGCTTGGACTGCCATTGCCACTGCTACAGCCACCGCAGTTGCACCTGCAAAAGAAGAACAAGACAGGTCTTTAATGCTTGTAATGATCATAATACTGGTTATAAAAACCAGATTCAAAGAGTTTGTAGAGTACTGACCTTTTTTAGTCATCCAAATTCAACAAAGTTGTTATTTGAGATTAAGGCATACAAATATTTTTCGAAAAGTCAATACAAAGCAGAAGATATCTGAACAGACACACAAAGCACCAAAATAGACTCAAGGGAAATTCAAAGTCTCAAGTTCCAGGTACTTTTAACTTGTATTTACTGTCATTTATTGTTCAATACTAACCCCATCAGTTTCTAAAATATCCATTAATATATGTATTAAAAACCCTACTGTCACCATTTATTATTTTGTGTTTGTTTAAAAAAGTGTAATAAATATAGATATGTTAACTGTTTTAATAGCATTAATAATAATATTAATATTAATAATAATAATATTGTAGTTATTGATTACTTCACCAAGTGGGTAAAAGCTGCCTCTTATTCCAACGTTACAAAGTTTGCAGTTGGCAAGTTCCTAAAAATGGAAATCTATGCCGATATGGAATGCCAGAAAAGATCATATTGGACAATGCATTGAACTTGAATAACAGCACAATATCGGAGGTGTGTGAGCAATTTAAGATCAAACATCGTAATTCATCTCCATATTGCCCAAAGATTAATGGAGCAGTGGAGGCGGCAAATAAAAACATCAAGAAGATCATTGCAAAGATGACAGAAACTTATAAAGATTGGCATGAAAAATTACCATTCGCCCTCCTTGCTTATAGGACTTCAGTCAGAACGTCCACTGGGGCAATGTTGTTCTCACTTGTATATAGGATGGAAGCCGTTTTACCCATCAAGGTGGAGATTCCTTCTCACCGAGTCTTGTCAGAGCTAAACTTGGACGAAGCAGAATGGATCCAAGTCAGATATGATCAATTGAACTTGATCGAAGAAAAGAGGTTAGCCATCCGTCTTGGTCAGATGTACCAAAAGCGGATGATAAGAGCATACAACAAAAAGGTCCGCCCTAGAGAACTCCAGAAGGGAGATCTGGTCTTGAGGAAAATACTCTCAATACACAAAGACTCTCGAGGAAAATGGATGCCTAATTGGGAAGGGTCGTATGTGGTAAAGAAAGCCTTCTCTAGAGGAGCTCTAATTTTGACTGAAATGGATGGTAAGGAGCTATACAACCCAGTGAAATCAGACTCGGTGAAGAAATATTTCACCTAAAAACAACGCGGAGAGGTCAGGATGAAAACCCATGAAAGGGCATTTTGAAACCAAAGGGATTTTAGTTGAAAACCCGAAAAGGGCAGCTTAAATGTGGGATGAAGGCGATCAATTGTTCCCTTAAATGTGACAAGATAGAGAAATTTTATGTCTTGGGGCATCGAAAAAGTACACCAAGATCTCTAGATACATATCAAGCAGAAAGATGATCCTCAGATCAGAGAAACTCATACTTGATATCTAGGCATCTAATACTATTCCTTGTAATTATTTTGTTCCTTGTAAATATTTAGCAATTTTTCTTTAGCCAACAATTCTTCAAGCTGACTCTAATACAATCTCATTCTTTCCCACATTGCCCAAGTATTTTCATACCAAAATAATGGATATTAGACTTATATCGCATGAAAATGCAAGGATCTGCGAGTATTACTTTAGAAATTTCCTAAATGATACAAGGACCTTAAAAAAGACCACCAGTTAAAAGAATCAAACCTGGAAAGAACAGTTCAAATTGAGAATCTACCGAGTCGTAGATTTAATAAGACGTAAAGAGATTATCCAAAAGCAAAATAAACTAATCTTTGAAAAATTAACATTAATCATGCACATACATCTAGTTAGGAGCATTTTGACTCATTCCAAACATGGCATCCTAAACAACCTGGCCTACCTAAAGGCCCATTTGAGCATATTCTACAGGTATCAGTACCGTGAAACACAAAAGGAAAGGTTTAAGTCGCAACGACAAACCTTGTACCTCAGAAGCATGAAGGGAAAGATTTAAGTCGCAACGATGAATCCAGTACCACGAAGACACAAGGGAAAGGTTTAAGTCACAATGGTGAACCTAGTACCTTAGAGACATGAAGGGAAAGATTTAAGTTGTAATAGTGAATCTAGTACTGTGAAGATAAGAGAGGGAAGGTTTAAGTTGCAATGACGAACCTAGTTCCTTAGAGACATGAAGGGAAAGATTTAAGCCGCAATGGCGAATCCAGTACCACGAAGACACATGGGAAAGGTTTAAGTCGCAATGGCGAACCTAGTACCTTAGAGACATGAAGGGAAAGATTTAAGCCGCAACGGCGAATCCAGTACCGCGAAGACACAAGGGGAAGGGTTTAAGTCGCAATGGCGAATTTTGTACCATGCAAATTAAAGCAGCAATAGCAAATGCCATGATGGAGCAGTTAAAGCCGTAACTGTAAAGCTTCTACGTTGAAGTTGCAGTAGATCGGGTCAAGATAGCGAATCTTTATCTCTTTAAAGTTGTAGTAAGAGCAAGATGAAGCCTCGACATCAAATCCTATTTGAGGGTGTAGCAAGTTGGATAACGAAACCCACTCTCCCCGTAGTCGCAGTGGAGTTGTCATTTTATGTTCGACAGTGGAAAACAAGTCAACAGGATTGGACAAAACTGGTCTTCTTTTGATCTTTGCTCCGTTCCTTTTGCACAGCAACGAGCAAAGAGTGGCAGCTGTTGAAGCCCAATTTTAATCGGGCCCAAGCTTTGGATCAAAACTTTTGATTTTAAGTTAGGTTTAAATTGATTTTAAATATATTTTTAAATTTAAATTTATCTTAAATTTAAATTTGCTTTAAATTTAAATTTAATTAAATTTGAAATGATTTAAAACTTAATATTAAATTAAAAAAGCCCAAAATAAAATACAAAATAAAAGTCCAATTACAAAATGTCTAACTACAAAGCCCAATATCCATTTCTACAAACCCAATTGAGCCCAAATACAAATGACCCAATTCCACTTAACCCATTACACCATTGGCCCAAAACCCTAAGCCACTTGCACCAGTCACCTCCATCTCAGCCAACCAAAGGCTGTCACGTCATCAGCAACTTGCTACCACCAGCAACTTGGACAGCCACCGCAACTGCACCTGCAAAAGAAGAACAATACAGGTCTTTAATGCTTGTAATGATCATAATACTGGTTATAAAAACTAGATTCAAAGAGTTTGTAGACTATTAACCTTTTTTAGTCATCCAAATTCAACAAAGCTATTATTTGAGATTAAGACATACAAATATTTTTTGAAAAGTCAATACAAAGCAGAAGATATCTGAACAGACACACAAAGCACCAAAATAGACTTAAGGCAAGTTCAAACTCTCAGGCATTAAGTTATCCAGGTACTTTTAACTTGTATTTACTGCCATTTATTGTTCAATACTAACCCCATCAGTTTCTAAAATATCCATTAATATATGTATTAAAAACCCTACTGTCACCATGTATTATTTTGTGTTTGTTTCAAAAAGTGTAATAAATATATATATGTTAACTGTTTTAATAGCATTAATAATAATATTAATAACAATAACATTAATATTATTAATAATAAAAGAAAGTTGAAAAATCGGAAAGACATTACCTGGGTTGCACCGCCGTCGTCCACCGTTGTGAGAACGCCCACCGAAAGAGTACGATCTGCAAAAAAAATATATAGAAAAAGGAACAGATTCGACAATGAACAGAAGGTGGAAAATAGATTCGAAACAAGGATTTGAAAAATGAAAATAAATTTAGAAAAAAAAAGAGGATCAAGGAATCAAAACATTTTTTAAAAAGAAAAAAAGAGAACAGACTTGGTTTTTCTTAAAAAAGATTTTTTTTTAAAGAAATTCTTTTAGATCTAGGCTAGATCGGGTTCGATCTAGACCTTGATCTGTTTTTAAAAAAGAAAAGAAAATGAAAAAAGGACGATTTCTTACCTGGATGGTCGAAAACGGCGGCGCGTGGAGGGAGGAGTTGTCCACGAGTGACGGAGGCAACAGCGCGTGCATCGGCGTCGATGGAGTGACGGTGGCGCATCGGATCGCAGTTAGACTGACGTGAGGAGAGAAGAGAGAGAACAACAGAGGAGTGAGAGGCTTTTTTTTAAAAGACAGCAAAAATGATTTTTTTAACAAAAATGGGTTATTTATAGGCCATCAAAACGGTATCTTTTTTAGGGCTGAAAAACGGCGCCATTTCAAGCCTCTGCCCATGACCCGTCCGACCCGACCCGAATCGCCCAAGAGGATCCATGTGTTTTCAATAAATGGGTTATTTGCGCGCACAGTCCTTCTGCTATTTTCTAGATTTCTAGTCAGGTCCTTTTATATTTTTGATTTATTTTAAATTAACCCAATAATTTCACTTCTTATTCAATTTAGTTCTTTTGATCTTTTGAAAGCCCAAGAAGATGGCATGTGTCTTTAATTTGGCTTATTTATGATATTGGTCCTTCGCCTTTTATTTTTGTTCCAATTTTGCCATTAAATCAAGTTATGTTTTATTACAAATTTGGCCTAGAAATTTTAAATGATTTTCAAATTAGTCCCTTGTCTTCTAAACACCTGAGAGACTGCCATGTGTCATTTATTTTTGGTTTTATTACCTTGAAGGTCCCTAAACTATTTAAAAATAATATTTTGACCCCTAAACTTTTCCAAAATTCCATTTTTAACCCTAAACTTTCCAAAAATATCATTTTTATCCTCAAACTTTCCAAAATTCCATTTTGACCTTGATTTTTCAAAAAATATCATTTTACCCCAAAACTTTCCAAAATTACATTTTATACCTCAAACTTTTTAAAAATTACATTTTTACCCTCAAAGTTTCAAAAATTCCATTTTTGACCCTAATTTTTCCAAAAATTACCATTTTACCCCCAAACTTCCATAATTCCATTTTTGACCTCGAATTTTCCCAAAAAATTACCATTTCACCCTTGAACTTCCAAAAAATTCCATTTTTGACCCCAATTTTTCCAAAATTTCCATTTTACCCTCGGATGTCTAAAAATTCCATTTTTAAACCCCAAACTTTCCAAAAATTACCATTTTACCCTCGAATGTCTAAAAATTCCATTTTTGACCTCGAACTTTCTCAAAATTACCATTTTGCCCTCGAGTATCCAAAATTACCATTTTGCCCACGGGTATCCAAAATTCTCATCTTCAACTCCGATTGTTTTATTTTCTTCCTCTTCAATATTTATATTTAAAATTTAATTATTATTCCCTCGTATTTCGTATTTTTTATTTTGTATATCATTTATCTGCCTAATTATTTTGCTTTATGTTATCTAATTTCCATTATAAATTGTTCATCCATATCTAAAATTTCATATTTGTTTTCAAAATTATTTTAAACTCGAGGCAATGTCCTTTTTGTGTGAAAACTTCAAGAAATCATGCCCTAACGTGTCGGGTGTGATTTTTTGTATAACTCACACGAATCGAATATCCTTTTTCGAGTTTTTAAACCCCTTTTAACTTTGAGATTTCGAGAACGTCGTGCCCTAACGTGTTGGTCACGACTTCAACTCTTCGCGATAATCGAAGTAAACGGGCATTCTATCTTCAAATTCATTAAGTCATGTGTCCGAGGATCGTATTTTAAGCTCAATACGAAATTTCAAGTTTTCAATACATATATACAAATCATTTTAAAGCAAAACTAGGCAATGTCTTTTCGCGTGAAAAACTCGAAAAACCATGCCCTAACGTGCGGGGTGTGATTTTCGTAATTCATGCAATCAGGTATCCTCTTTGAAATCTTTCAAAACGTCCTTCAATTTTGAAAATCCGAGAACGTAGTGCCCTAACATGTTGGACACGACTTCCAGTTCTCATAGAGATTCGAAACACGGGGACGGATTTCCTCAAAAAGGGTTTTCTTCGAAATCTTGCAAAGTTTTCTAAAAGACAAAGATCGTATTTTACTCGAGTTTTCAAAGTTTTAACAAATCAAAACCCGAAAGTAGTCAATGTGGTACCAATTTTGGGCGTATGAGGGTGATAACCCTTCCTCATGCGTAACCGACTCCCGAACCTGTTTTATGGATTGCGAAAACCAAAATATTTCTCAAAACGGATTTTAAACGTTTTGTGGTGATTCAATCACACCAAATAAAACATTGTGGCGACTCCCATTTTTCAATTTTAAAATAAATTTTCGAAACACGTTTTGAAAGATGGTTTCGACACTTTCCTCATAATGTTTTGTTTTAAAATTCATGTAACCGTTTCATGAAATTTTCACTATAAATAACCCTCTCTTCTCTTCATTTTACACATCAAGTTGAAAGAAACACTTTTGCTCTCTTTCAAAGTTCTCTAAAAAAAAATTCCAATTCAATTTTTTGTGATAGAGAAGGCTTGATTAACATTCGCCTGTTACAAAAATTGTACTGCTTTGGGAACTGTTGACACTTTGGTTAACATTCGCCTTGGTTAACATTGTTCTTGTATCTCTGAGATATAAACGTCCAAAAATTCTTTAGCACTTAATAGAAGACAAATCTATCTTAAAAAAACTGTTTATACAGGCCTCAATGAATTTTATTTACAATCCATCTATAAATACTACGTAAAATATACTTATTATTTTTTTTAAAATTTATTATTAAATTTAAATTATATTTATATTTTTTATATACTGCCTTCTTTCTAGATTAACCATTGCGTCAAGTAGGTGTTTCAGAGTTGCAATCTCATTGAACATCATCGTATTTAATTGTTTGTATAAAAAGATTAACAGCATTTTACAAGCAGCACATGGGCTGTCTCATTGCCATCATCACCGTAATAAGGTCAATGAGATTCCTTGAACACTCTTCTCAAGACATCAAATACAAATGTGCCATGTCTATATCATCTTTCACCCCTAAACAACAATAATGTCTAATGATAATTCCATGCTTTTAAAACATAATTTTGTTTTATTTAAGCAGAAAAGTAGATGCATTGTAATATATGACAAAATAGACAGAAATGAAGAGAAACACCACCATATCTCAACATCCATATCAAAAGCATAGTTTAAAAATTACATAATATAATATTTGATATTTAAATTTGATATTTTTTCTTAATTTAGTATTTAAATTAGATATATTTTTTAAGTTGATACTTAAACTTTTGAGATCCAATTTTGTACTTAAACTTAACATTTTTTTCTAATTTATTATATAATCTTTTTTAATATTAATTCGTTAAGCATAGCTCAATACCTATTTTTAACATGAATTTTCACTAAAGCTGACTATTTTTGTAGCATAATAAAAAAAATTTCAACATTGTTATTGTTTTGCATAATTTTTATAATATTTAATAAATTTAAGTACCAAATTGAATATTAAAAAAAGCTTAGGTATCAAATAAAAAAAAGTCAAGTTTAGATACCAAATTAGGTCCAAAAAAATTTTAAGTGTCAAATTAGAAAAAAGTGTCAAAGTGCAGGTACTAAATTAGATAAAAAAAAATCTAAATATTAAATTAAGAAAAAAGTGTCAAATTTAAGTACCAAATATTATATTAAACACTTAAAAATAAATGAAGAGTGAGAGTAGCATAACTTACAAGTAAAAATCAACCCCGAGCCTAAGATTTCCACTAGCTGCTACACCCAAATGCATCAATATAATCAACAGAATCACAGCCAATCGTTAAAAGGTGCGACTTGATGAATACTTCAAAACGTGGTAGGGACAAGAAGCCAAACTACAAAGCTCTAGCCACTCACTTCCCCTTGAGCACCATCAACTAGGCTATTTATTAATTGAACTACTCAGACTTAAGATCAAGTATGAAGCATAACTGAAGCAACAGAAACATTAGTACAAGTAAAATAAACAAACACTTTCCGAGGTGCATTCTGCAATACACTGAACATTTGGATTATGTAACTATAAAAGTAAACAAGACAATAGTAAAATAATTGACATCTTGAATCTTTGCCATTAGCAACACTTCCACACCTTTGAACACTAACATTAGTTTATTTAAAACAAATAAAATCTTATCATAAGACCCAGTAACTTCATAAACAAGGGCAATGCTTCCTTAATTATCCATATATTGTGCTCTAATGCTTAGAATATCTATTTCCAGGCAATGCTACTTCCTCGAGAAAACAAAAATTATAGACATCCCACTGGAGATGGCCAAAAAACTAACCTGGACACACCAGCCTTCCTATAAAATTTATATTAAAAAAAACCCAGATATTCTCTTCCTCTCCTTTCACACTCCCAACAGAATCAAGAGTTTTTTTTTTAACTCCTAAGTTAAAGAAAAACAAGCCAAAATTAGGAAATAAAATAGAACTTGAAACTAGAGATGGCATCCAAAGCAATTACAGGTCTTGGGAGTGAAAGAGCAGAAACCAAAAGGTTTGTTTGGAATGTTGCAATTGATGGCATAGCAACAAGGAGATGGCAAGCAAACACCTTTCGCTCCACCACAGCATGTACAAGCAGCACATATCTGGAAAGTCCCCAACTTTCTTCTGCTTTCATTAAACATCATCATCTTCACCATCTTTTCGTCCACCAATGGAACCAGGTCTAAAGACTCATTTACCTTCAAATCAAGAAACTGACTTTAAATCCATAAAAAAAAAAAGACAAAAAGCTCAAATATTGGACATGAAAAGCAAAGGGATCAATGCAATCCAAACCAAGGTTTTTTTTTTACTTACTTGAGTAGATTCATTGTAATTGAAGAAATAAGCTGAAAAAACCAGAAATAGGAGAAAAAGAGAAACCTCGAGAGGAGATTTCATGTTTCTTGAAGTGGGTTTCGCGTTTTGTTGTTGACTGAGCAGTTAGTAAAATGAAAAGAGGGAAAAAAGAAGAGAAGAAATTGATGTATAAGAATGTGAAAGGGTTTTTGTAAAGGACTAGTTGAGCAATTGAAGTTAGACGTGGAAATCATAAATGAAAAAGAATCGCTTTTTTGTACACCATTTTCCGGCGGTGCTTATTTGAGGGCATCTTAAATGGGTTTTACTATTGAGCTTGGAGGAGAGGGAGGGGGGAGAACCCATTGATTGAATGTTATACAAATTGAATGATGATGGAATCGGTCTTATATATATTTTTAGTCAATTTCATTTCAATTAATAATAATTAATAAAAAATTAATTAAAAAAAAAAGCTTATATGTCAAAAAAAAAGTCGATAAGAATATATATAAAAAAAATTAAGTTACTATAATAAATTCACACTAAATTAAATTTTTTTAACGATTATCATAATTAATTACGTTAAATTGATGAGCTAATTAAATGGTAACACGTGATAATATATGGTTTAATATAATATTTATCCATAAAAATGATTAAAAAATATAAAAAAATAAATAAATATATATATTAGAAAAAAATATAAAACTAAATAAATATTAAATATTTAATACTTCTATTAAATCAAAATTTTATTATCCAATTATTAACATATGTCAGAATGAAATATTCTAACCAAGGTTTTCAAAATCGGATCGGTGGTCGAACCAATCAAGCAATCAATTTGTAAGTTCGACTAATCCGTTTAGTTTAATTAAATAAAACATTAACAAAAATAAAAAATAAAAAACATATTAAAAAATAGAAAAAATTGGTCCAACCGACCTATTCCCAATTCAACCAGTCTAATCGCTTTTTCCGAACTGATATCCTTTCTGATTTCGATCTAATTGGTCCAACTGTTTGGTCCGATCCAACCCAGTTCAAGTTTTTATTATCTTTTAATAATTTTTTATAAGTTTATATCAATTTTAATATTTTTTTTATAACACCCCATGCTCGAATCGACCTCCGAATCCGGGTGTGGAGTGTCACAAGTTAACCCGATTTGAAAACACATCCATTTACTTTCCTTCATAGAAAAGTCTTTATCCATTTTGGGTAGATATCCCTTTTTACAGAGCGGTATTTCTTTAGTTTAAAACTACTTTTATTTGTGTTGAGTATGATTTATATTTTAATCAAATTTGAGAAATAATATTTCAGTTAAACTCTATTTATTTATTTCAATGAAACTCTGATTAGTCTAGATTATTTTATTATTATTTGACTTAGAAATTTAATCTATAAATAGGCTCTTTTACAACCTTAGAAAATACGTTCATTAGAGAAAATACATTCATTAGAGATTAGAACTCCTAACACTTTTGGAGAATTTTGTGTATACGTTTTGAGGGTTTTTTTGTTTTCTGGTTTTCAGACTCTAGTTTTTTATCTCCATCTTTTGTACTTTTCGTTTTTTTTCCATTATAGTAAAATTATCTTTACCCGTGATTTTTTATCCTGTGTAGAGGGGGTTTTCCATGTTAAATTTGTGTACTAAAAAATCTCTCAATTTCTTTAACTATTTTTACTTATTCGTTGCTTAATCGGATCGATCCCCAACAATTGGTATAAGAGCTAGTTCAATTTCCGCAGATTAACTAGTTCAGAGATGACAGCAACAAGGTTTGACATTGAGAAGTTCGATGGTATCACAAGTTTCAATTTGTGGCAAGTTCGGATGAAAGTAATTCTAGTTTATATTAGCCTAAAAAAGGTCGTTATCGAGAAAAAACCCCAAAATTTAGATCAATTAGAGTGGGAAGAGCTTGATGAAAAGGCCCTATCTACAATCCAATTGTGCCTCACGAATAGGGTATTATCCTCCTTGTGGAAAAGGTTAGAAGCTCTTTATTCACAGTTTATAACAATTTGTTTTGACATGACCTAACTTCTTACAATAGTGACAACTTTTGTCTGGTTTCTTTATGCTACCAAAATGGAAGCTTGCCTATCTACCTTGCTATCCGAACCAAATTCATTGTCGAGTTTGTCTTTACTCAACAAATGACCCTTTACATCCTCGAAAGAGAGTCCCTCTCTTTACCATAAATCAGGGTCTCCCTAAAAGACTTGTATGAAGGGGGTAAAGGATACCAATAATAGCATAGTCTGATCCTCATCGTCAATTTGAACCTCAACGCTATTTAAATCATTTAAAAGGGTAATGAATTGACTGTTCTCTAAGAAGCTCGCATTCGTTCATGCAAAACATAAGCAATACTTGTTATAAACTGTGAATAAAGTAGCTATTGAGAGTAATGAGGAAGATGTAACTAGTGGTAATTTGGCCGATGAAAATGGTGATGATTTCTTATTAATGTTAACAAGCGATAGCTCTAAGCTTACGTCTAAGTGGATCCTAGATTCAAGATTTTCTTTCCACATGTGTCCTAACAAAGAATGGTTCTCCACATATAGTACGGTTGAAGGTGAAATTGTGCGCATGAGAAACGATTCACCCAATAAGGTAATTGGTATTGGTACTGTTAAAATTAAGATGCATGATTGAACGATTAGGATACTCTCAAATGTCAAGTATGTACGTGATTTATGAAAGAATTTCATCTCTTTGAGTATTTTAGACTCGAAAGGTTGCAGAATCAACATCGAGTCGAGTGAATTTATGGTGTCTCGTGGGGCTCTCATTTTGTTAAAATGTAAAAAGACTGATAATCTTTATATTCTGGAAGGTTCTACAGTGATTGGTGAAATCGGACGTCCCTTGTCCGTTACTGAGTTGAACTCAACTCGTTTGGAGCAGAGGTAATTGGTCATAGGAGGGAAAAAGGTATGACCATTTTGTTGAAGAGGGGTTCTCTATTGGATGTAGGTTTTGAAAAGTTAGGGCATTACGTTCATGTAAATTAAACCCGGGTTAGTTTTGATTTGCAAGTTGTAAACTGAAAAATATATAGGATTTTTCCTATGTAATTTATCACCTTTTTACTAAAATTCGTTGTTAAAACTAAGTATTAAATTCGTTGTTAAAACTAAGTAATTGTTTAATAAATTAATGAAATATGTGAAAAATATGAAATTAGGACATAGAAATTATTAAAATGTGATTTTATGCTTTATTATATAGTTTTCATGCATAAAATGAATTATTTTATATTTATTTGAACATATTATATTTTTTAAGACATAAAGTGGGCCATGCATGATTAAATTAAATAATAAAATATAAAATCATATTTAATAATTCATTTTAAAATATTTCATTAAATAATTTGGGTTGAATTAATTAATTAATTTTTGACAGGTTTGATAAACTTTGCTGGATTACAAAACCGTCCAAATTGAAGACCAAGTCAACCCAATTTCGGCTACACATGGCTGTCCACATAAACCACCTTTTGGTTTAATTGCATAAGGTCCTTGCAATAAAAGAAATCAGAGATTTGCCCGAAGATTTACATTTGACCGAGTCTCAATCCTGAGTTGTTATGGCATTTAAATTGCTTAAAAATCAAGCAAAATTCAACTCAAAATCCACTAATCATGGCCGACCACCCATTGAAGAAGCTTGAAGAGACTAAACCTCTCTATTTTAAGGAAACTGCTTTCCTCCCTTCACCTATAAATAAGATCCCATTTCACCATTTCCTAATCATCCCTTCATCCAACACCTTCTCTTCTCTCTTAATTCTCTCTAGCATTCTCTAGTCCCCACGCCTAGCATCATCTCTTCATAGAGATTTTAACAATTAAGCCTCTTGAAGAGCCCTTGGTCGGCCACCTTGGAGAGCCATCAGCAAAGGAGCAGAGTAAAGAAACGAAGGAGCCCTCTTTGATCAGAGTATTAGGTGACAACCACTTTGATTTGGGTTTAATCTTTCTTTTCTTTAATTTAATTTGAAAATATTTGCTATGTGTTCTTTGTTCTTGTTTACAACAATGTTAGCTTAATTTTATTTAAGGTAGGATGATTGCTTTAATTAAATAATATTTATTTAAATCATGCTTTTGATGTTTGTGCTTCAATCGATCATGTTTTCAATTAAAATCAAGTCTGTATTTCGTTCATATGTGATGCACCTGAATTAGCTGAGTGATCCTAACCAGGTGACGACTAGTAGACTCATAATTGAAATGTGCATGCTCAATTTAGATCCTAACCCGATTAAATTGCAGGTTGCATAACAACTCTAACCAAGCTCTGTTATCTTCATAGTTTTTAGATTTGTGTGATTAAACTATTTCAAACCTAACACATCCCTATTACCTCACATGAATGCTAAGAAACCCTTAGTAAATAAGGATCAGTAAAATGCATATTTACTAAGTAAAGGATTCTGAAAGGTCCTAATGTGGTTTCCAAACTCATGAAAGATAGAGTTGCCATGGAATATTTTTCGAATATTATTAAGCATGATGGTAATAAATTGAGTTTAATTAAAGTAACTGTCCTAGTTTATTTATATTATAATTGTTGCAAATTGTGTTTAATCTTGTTAAAATCTATTTCATTCATATAGTTTGCATACTTAGGATAATTTGCATTAGGGATCTTTGCATTTAGTTTAATATATTTAATTTTAATCATCACTTCTCAATCATATTATGTTTCTAATTTTACCAAGTTGTTAATATAATTTTACAATTAAGTGATTTAACATAAATACAATCCTTGTGGAGACGATAACTCAATACTTACTTATTACTTGATAACGACTGTGTACAATTGCACAAACCTACGCGTTACAAGTTTTTGGCGTCGTTGCCGAGGATTGTTAACTGTTGCCATAGTCATTTTTGTGAAATTATTTATTTTCGATTTGGTTTTTATTTCTAACATTACTAACTTATTCTTTTTAATTTTGTGATTTTCTTTTCAAGTGTTTATGAGCATAGATCAGATTATCGATTTACTCCCCATAGACCGTGAAATTGAGTGAACTTTCAGACAAAGAAGACGTTGACGAATAGCTCAAAGACAAGTCGAGATGGAACTTGGAAATCAAAATCAAGACCAAGGTAATGAAGCCGATCATGAGCGAAATCCCATCCTCATTGCCGATGATTGGGATCCATGCATCAGACAATATGTTGTGCCACTTTTCAATGAGTTAAATCCAAGAATTAGAAGGCCAGATATTGAGGCAACCCAATTTGAATTGAAACCAGTAATGTTTCAAATGCTACAAATGGTGGGCCAATTTAGTAGTATGCCTACGGAAGATCCACATCTCCACCTTCGATTATTTATGCAGGTGAGTGATTCATTCAAGATAGCCGATGTGACTGAAGACGCACTGAGGTTGAAGTTGGTTCCGTACTCATTGCGAGATCGAGCATGAGCATGGCTCAATTCATTGCCACCAAGTTCCATATCTACATGGCAAGAATTAGCAGAAAGATTTTTGGTTAAGTATTTCTCGCCTAGCAAGAATGCTAAGTTGAGGAACGAGAACACAACTTTCCAACAATTGGATGACGAGTCTTTGTACAAGGCTTGGGAGCGATTCAAGGAGTTACTTCGTAAGTGTCCTCATCATGGGATTCCTCATTGTATTCAGTTGGAGACATTCTATAATGGTCTCAATGTACATACAAGATTGATGGTAGATGCTTCTATGAATTGTGCAATTTTGTCTAAGTCTTATAATGAGGCTTATGAGATCATTGAGAGGATCGCCAGTAACAAATATCAATGGTCAACAAATCGAGCAGCTTCAGGAAGACGTGTAGCCGGAGTTCATGAAGTTGATGCCCTCACTTCATTATCAGCTCAGGTATCGTTTATTTCCTCTATGTTAAAACAGTTTACCACTAATAGTGCTAATAATTTTGTATCTCAGCCACCAAGTCCATTTGAAGTAGTTTCCTGTGTGTACTGTAGGGAAGGTCATTCTTTTGAGAATTATCCATTAAATCCCGAGTTAGTATACTATGTGGGGAATGAACATCAAAATATGAGTGGACAAGGACCCCAGTCCAACTTCTACGATCCTTCATGGTGTAATCATCCTAACTTTTCTTGGAGCAACCAAGGATATGGATTAAACAACAACTTTATGCAGCACAGACCCAACCAATCTCAAGGGTTCAATTAACAAGCTCTAAAACCACTTCAAATTGAGTCATAAAACAGTTTGGAGAACTTGTTGAAAGCATACATGGCAAAGAATGATGTTTTGATCCAAAGCAAAGCAGTAAAATTGAAAAATTTGGAAAACCAAATGGGTCAGTTAGCTACGGAGCTTTGTAATAGACCACAAGGAACCTTGTCGAGCAATACTGAAAATCCAAGAAATTTGGGTAAAGAACATATCAAGGCAGTGGCATTACGAAGTGGTAAGACTCTGGAACCCCGAATGATTGATGTTGAAGATGAGCCTATTGAGAAAAAGGAAAGTCAACTAGCTGTTGAAATTCTTACACCAAAAGAGTCAGAATTTGCAAAGTCTGCCAAGGTAAATCCTAACTCAATGAATTCAGATACTTTAACATCTTCTTTGGATGAAGATTTACCTACTCAGAAGAGTTGTTCGATTCAACTAAAAGTTCCATCACCTCCATATCCCCATAAATTACAGCAACACAAGCAAAAACAGGAGGTGCAAAGCAAGAAGTTTTTGGATGTTCTGAAGCAGTTACACATCAATATTTCGTTGGTGGAGGCTTTAGAACAAATGTCGAATTATGTGAAGTTTATGAAGGATATACTGTCAAAAAAGAAACGACTTAGTGAGTATGAGATTGTTGCCTTGACGAAGGAGTGCAGTGCGTTCTTGCAGAACAAACTGCTGCTAAAATTGAAAGACCTAGGAAGCTTTACTATACCCTATAACATTGGTGAATCTTACTGTGGTAAATCTTTGTGTGACTTAGGAGCGAGTATCAATTTGATGCCTAAGTCTATTTTCAAGATGCTAGGGATAGGTGAATTAAGACCTATAACTGTGACACTTCAGCTAGCGGATCGATCTTTAGCATATCCCGAGGGAAAGGTCGAGGATGTTTCGATAAGAGTTCATAAATTTATTTTTCCTGCTGATTTCATCGTTTTAGATTTTGAAACAGATAAGGAAGTGCTGATCATCCTTGGGAGACCTTTCCTAGCCACGGGAAGAACATTAATTGATGTGTAGAAAGGTAAACTTACCATGCGAGTTCAAGACGATCAGGTAACCTTTAACATTCTTAAAGCTATGAAATTTCCTGATTCGACAGAAGAGTGTTCAGTTATAGAAGAGATAGAAACTTTGGTTTTATAGAAAGCAATTTTGAAGAAGATCCATTGGAGAAAGCCTTAGAGTTTGACCCTTTGAAGGATGAAGAAGGTGAAGAAAACATGACTTTGATGGAAGCCAATTCGAGAAATTTTATTCAATCCACATGGTTTGAATCGTTGGAGTTAGAAGTCGGAGAATTTGTGCAATCAAAGTTGTCAATCGAAGAACAACCTAAACTCAAACTAATGGTACTTCCTTCCCATTTAAAATACGTTTATTTAGGTGACTGTTCTGTTTTTGGTAACACTTATGATATTTGTTTGAGTAATTTGGCTAAGGTACTGAAGAGATGCGAAGAGACGAATCTTGTCCTTAATTGGGAGAAATGCCATTTTATGGTTAAGGAAGGGATTGTCTTAGGGCGTAAAATCTCAAATAGAGGAATTGAAGTCGATAAAGTAAAGGTGGACGTAATTGAAAGATTACTGGCCCCAATCAATGTGAAAGGAGTCAGAAGTTTCTTAGGCCATGCAGATTTTTACCAAAGGTTTATCAAGGATTTTTTAAAAATTTCTAAACCATTGTGTTTGTTGTTAGAGAAAGATACAGTGTTTGATTTCAACAAAGCATGTTTGAAAGCTTTTGAAGATCTGAAAAAATGGTTAATCTCAACCCCAATAATCGTTACACCTGATTGGAGCTCACCTTTTGAGTTGATGTGTGGTGCAAGCGATTATGCTGTTGGAGCTGTGATGGGTCAAACAAGAAACAAAGTGTTTCACCCTATTTACTATGCAAGCAAAACTTTGACGGGAGCCCAACTCAATTATACGGTAACTGAAAAGGAACTCTTTGCTATAGTTTTTACTTTTGACAAATTTCACTCATATCTTATAGGTACCAAAATTACAGTATTTACTAACTATGCGACCATTAAATACTTACTCATGAAGAAAGATGCGAAACCTAGGCTAATTGTTGGATACTCTTACTCCAAGAATTTGACCTTGAGATCCAAGACAGAAAAGGTGTCGAAAATCAAGTAGCTGATCATCTATCGAGGTTGGAACAAGATGAGGTAAATCGATCATGTGTGCCTATCAACAAGAACTTCCCAGATGAACACTTATTTGAGGTAAGTCGAATTCATGAAACACCTTGGTTTGCTGATTTTGCCAATTATGTTGTATATGGAATAAATCCTCGAGAAATGACATACCAACAAAGGAAGAAATTCCTTCATGATAGTCGGTATTATTTTTGGGAGGATTCATTTTTGTTTAAATAGTGTGTAGATAATATAATCCGAAAGTGTGTAGTTGAAAGTGAGATTGCTGAGATCTTGTATCACTGCCATTCATCTCCAAGTGGGGGACACTTTGGTGGTTCACATACTGCAGCAAAGATTTTGCAAGCAGGTTTCTTTTGGCCTACATTGTTTAAGGATGCTTATGCTTATGTGAAGAACTGTGATAGATGCCAAAGGAGCAGAAATATATCAAGGAGAAATGGGATGCCCTTGACAAACATTTAGTGATTGAGCTATTTGACGTTTGGGGCATTAACTTCTTAAGCCCATTTCCTTCTTCATATGGGAACAAATATATATTAGTTGCTTTGGACTATGTATCCAAGTGGGTTGAAGCTGAAGCATACCCTACAAATGATGCAAAGGTAGTCATGAGATTTCTACATAAGCATGTGTTTACACGATTTGGGACTCCAAGAGCTATTATTAGTGATAAAGGCTCTCATTTTATGAACAAATGGCTTAAGTGGTTGCTTGACAAATATGATGTGAAGCACAAGATTGCTACTGCTTATCACCCCCAGTCGAATGGGCAAGTTGAAAGAGTGAACCGTGAAATCAAAAGTATCCTTGAAAGGGTAGTACGCCCTAGTAGAAAAGATTACTCTCGAAGGCTCGATGATGCATTATGGGCCTATCGCACAGCATTTAAGGCACTGTTAGGAATGACTCCTTATCGGGTAGTCTTTGGAAAGGCATGTCATTTGCCATTAGAGTTAGAGAATAGAGCTCACTAGGCTTTGAAGCAATTGAACTTTGATCTCAAGCAAGTCGGTGAGAGAAGGATGTTACAACTTGATGAGTTGGAAGAGCTGAGGTTGTTTTCCTATGAGAATGCCAAAATGTGTAAAGAAAGATCAAAGAGATGACATGATAGTCATATACAACCTCTCAAGTTTAAAGAAGGTCAGAAGATTTTGTTGTTTAATTCAAGGCTGAAGTTATTCCCTAGGAAGCTTAAAACTCGATCGAAAGGACCTTATACCATCTACCTAGTTTATCCTTAAGAAGCTGTTTAATTATACGACAATTACGGAGGTACATTTAAAGTTAATGGTCAATGTCTCAAACACTATTAGGATGGTGAAGTTGAGCGAGTTGAATCCTCGTTAAAATTAATAGACCCTTGATTTTTCCTGAACTCACTTTGTAAAAAAATAAATAATTAGAACTTATTTTCTTAACTTAGTACATTTAATTAATTCTGTCTAAGGAGATTGGAACTTATGTGGGATCATTGTGACCCCTCCAACCTTTTCTGGGAATTAATTTAATGTAATTTGTTAAGAAGAAATTTTCTAATTGAGTTTTAAAATTTTTAAGTCTCATTCTTTGTTGTTTAAATTTTAATTTTAATTGTTATAATAATAAAGGGGGTCAAATTTGGCCCAAGTACTAATCAGTTTTTTTTTAATAAGTTTGTAAATACAGTCTGAGTTTGAGGCCCAAGACAGCAAAAAGGAGGGAAAATATTCATGCTTTGCCGCCACTCCCATTGCTTGTCGCCCAAGTAACCCTAATGTAGCTAAATTTTTGCTACATGTTGCCCTAATTTTTCCCTATATAAACCTCTCTTCATTCTACTATTTTTCATATCCCTCAAAGCAATTTGCTTAACCATAAAAATCCCTAAATTTCCCTCTTGTGCTGCCAGCCTCAAATCCTGAAATAAACCCTAGTTTTCCTTCCCTTTTTGTCGAAATCACCTATTGCCACTGCAAGAAGATTGCCGAAGCACCAACGTTGTTGCCGCACATCGCTATTGTAACTGCCGCACACTACCATTACTTTCGTACATTGTTGTTGCCCCCGTACCATCCTTGTCATCGTAAGGTTTTTGCCGTAGTAAGTCTTTACATCACCTTGCCGATTCCTTTTCTCTCCCTTGTGCCGAAACTTTGCCAAATTTTCGGGAAAAGATACCATGTCTCGCAAAAGAACTAGATCTTCAAAGACTACTCTTGAAAACTCGATTTTGATCGATGAAGAAGTGAAAGAGACATTTGGTTCAATCTTTAAGCATCAACCTATGATGCTGAAAAAAGGTTTTAACTTGAAGAGTCATGATTTGATGGTTGTTTCTGTACCAATTAGAAAGAAAATCAATGCTCTCAAGTGGGAACGATTTTGTGATGCGCGTTCACTTCCCGATGATGAACTAGTTCGAGAGTTCTATGGTAGTTTGACTATGCAAGATGCTACTGAAGTCATCGTTCGAAAGAAAAAGGTACCTCTTACTTCTAAGTCCATCAATGATTTGTTTAACTTACCTAGTGTTGAAGAAGATAAGTACTACCCTATGATGAGCAATATCAATTGGGATTTTCTTCAACAAATGCTTGATTTTGTGACAAATCCGAGATCCCAATGGATTACAAGAAAGTTTAGGAGCCATTCTTGTCGAAGGGAATACCTAAAGCCGGTAGCAAAGGTATGATTTTATTTCGTTCGCTACAGTTTCATGCCTATCTCACATAGTTCCACCATCTCGATGGAACAAATGCTCTTATTATATGCAATTTTGACAGAAAAGTCCATTAATGTTGGGAAAATTATTCTCAAGGAGATTTATGATTATGCTAAAAAGAAGACAGGAAGTGCTTATTTCCCATCATTAATCACTTCACTTTGCTTAAGAGCCCATGTTAAAACACAAGCAAATCTGAAGGGGCAATATGTTCAAGGGTGCATTACAAATCATGATCTTGAAAGGTTAGTAGAAAAGGTGCATGAGCTGAATCAACATGAGCAAGAAGAGTCAACTGAACCAAATATTGAGGAGTCAACAAATGAAACTGACACTGAAGCTAATTCAGTTACAAACACTAAAGAAGAAGAATCTGATAAGGAACCGAACAGTCTTAAACCAATTGAGGGATCTGCAAACCCTGAACTAAAGGTTGAGCCAGAAGAAGAAACAGTCAAGCTAAGTATTGAACCTGAATTTACAACTCCAATGCTGACTTCTACAAGTACTTCAAAGAAATCAGAGTTGTTAATTATGATGGATATGTGCAAGTTCATGCACAATCAACAACAAACTTACTGGAAATATGCAAAGATTAAAGATGACTCAATTCGAAATACTTTTAAGAATATCTCTAACACTTTTGTTCCTGAGTTCCCAGATGCTATCTTTGAGACATGGAAGGAAGATATTGACTATGCAAGCGAAGATAGAGGTGAAGAAGACAAGGGGAATGAGTCAGAAAAATAAAAGGGGGATTCTTGTCTTGTTATTTATTTAATTGTTTTTAGGTTTTTAGGAATTTATTTATTTCGTAATTATGATTTAATTTCTGTAGAATAAAACATAGCAAGCATGAATAAACTTAACACTTCTTTAGAAAGAAAAAGACTAAGTAATGTGGTAATGAGAATGAACATGTCTAGGATTGGATTGTTAAGGAAGACTTAGTATTTAAGCAGTCTTAATGACTCACCTGTCTTTCCTTACAACCCTACCTAGTGTTCAGTTTTCATTCATTACTTTATTCTTGCAACGAGGACATTGCTTATTTTTAAAGGGGGTAAGGCAAATAAATTGCTTAATTTTTTTTTTAAAATTTTCGAGTATGTTTTAATCATTTCTATCATAAATATGTTTTAATAAATGAATGTTTAGAGAAATTTTTTTGTTAATAAGATAGTTTGTATGCAAGTATGAATGATGATTCTTTCTGAGTGAATGTATATTATCATGAAGAATGGACTGCTTGTATGATTTTAATCTTAGGTAACATTTGTCATGAAAACTTAATTTCTCTTGAGATTAGACATGCATGAAGGTTTATATCTTTAGAATTGACTTAGTAACTTTCTTGAGGCGAAATCCTAGCAGACATAAAAATCTAAAATGATATAGACACTATTTCTTTGGATCGTTTGAGCCATTTCAAGCCAACCTTATGATATTAGACCCTTGAAACTGTAATTTTGAGCTTAAAGGCCTGTTTACTGCAATGTACCTACATTATAAGCCACATTACCATCTTTTTAAGTTATCTTAATTTTTTTCACCCATCTTAACTAAAGTTGTCTTGGTGATCAACATTTGAGGAAATTTTCAAAAAGATGTACGTGCTCTTACTAAATCAAAAAAAAAAGCGAAGAAAAGTTTGCTCAGTCTTTGAAAATAAAAATGTATGAGCATGAGTTCAAAATAAGTTTGGGGGTGTTCCAAAGATTCACTTAAAGTAAAAAGGCTGTATTTTAAGAAATCCAAGACAAAGTTTAAAGTTTAAGATTTTGAAATTGAAATGTCTCATCTCTTAAAATCCCTACCTTTAACCGAGCCCCATTACAACCTTATAAAAAACCTATCGATTTGATGATTATGTAACCTGCATTAGTGGAGAGGAAGTACTAAGTTCAACATATGAAAATCATAAATAAACCTTATGATTGTTTTGCTTGATTGATGAGAAATTATGTTGAATGAAGAATGTTATCTATGATTGTGACATACATACAAACTATGATACATGTCGACATATTTTGAAACTTAGTATAAAATCTAAAAATATTTGCATATGAATTACTTGTTAATAAAGAAGATCTATGAACATGAAGTTATTAATGCATGATTATGGGACAAAGATTGATGCTGCTTACACAACTAGCAATTTTGCCTTAGCAAGACCTTTTGTTGTGCATGAACATTACTCGGGACGAGCAATGATTTAAGTTTGGGGGTGTCTAAACTGAAAAATATATAAAAATTTTCCTATGTAATTTATCACCTTTTTACTTAAATTCATTGTTAAAACTAAGTAATTGTTTAATAAATTAATGAAATTAATAAAATGTGATTTTATGCTTTTTATATAGTTTTCATGCATAAAATGGCTTATTTTATATTTATTTGAACATATTATAATTTTTAAGACATAAAGTGGGTCATGCATGATTAAATTAACTAATAAAATATAAAAGCAAATTTAATAATTCATTCTAAAATATTTCATTAAATAATTTAGGTTGAATTAATTAATTAAATTGGGTTAATTTTATTTCTTTAATCCTTTAATTAATTAATTTATTTTTGACAGGTTTGATAAACATTGCTAGATTACAAAACTGTCCAAATTGAAGACCAAGTCAAACAAATTTCAACTACACATCGCTGTCCACATAAACCACCTTTTGGTTTAATTACACAAGGTCCTTGCAATATTAAAGAAATCAGAGATTTGCTCGAAGATTTACATTTGACCGAGTCTCAATCCTGAGTTGTTATGGTATTTAAATTGCTTAAAAATCAAGCAAAATTCAACTCAAAATCCACTAATCATGGCCGGCCACCCATTGAAGAAGCTTGAAGAGACTAAACCTTTTGGTTTAATTTCACCATTTCCTAATCATCCCTTCATCTAACACCTTCTCTTCTCTCTTAATTCTCTCTAGCATTCCCTAGTCCCCATGCCTAGCATCATCTCTTCATAGAGATTTTAGCAATTAAGCCTCTTAAAGAGCCCTTGGTCGGCTACCTTGGAGAGCCATCAGCAAAGGAGCAGAGTAAAGAAATGAAGGAGCCCTCTTTGATCAGAGTCTTAGGTGGCAGCCACTTTGATTTAGGTTTAATCTTTCTTTTCTTTAATTTAATTTGAAAATGTTTGCTATGTGTTCTTTATTCTTGTTGACAGCAAGGTTAGCTTAATTTGATTTAAGCTAGGATGATTTCTTTAATTAAATAATATTTATTTAAATCATGCTTTTGATGTTTGTGCCTCAATCGATCATGTTTTCAATTAAAATCAAGTATGTATTTCATTCATACGTGATTAAAATGCACCTGAATTAGCTGAGTGATCCTCACCAGGCAACAACTAGTAGACGCATAATTGAAATGTGCATGCTCAATTTAGCTCCTAACCCGATTAAATTGCAGGTTGCATAACAACTCTAACCCAGCTCTGTTATCTGCATATTTTTTAGATTTGTGTGATTAAACTGTTTCAAACCTAACACGATTATGTTACCTCACATGAATGCTAAGAAACCCTTAGTAAATAAGGATCAATAAAATGCATATTTTACTAAGTAAAGGATTCCGAAAGGACGAAATGTGATTTCCAAAATCATGAAAGATCAAGTTGCCATGGAATATTTTTCCGAATATTATTAAGCATGATGATAATAAATTGAGTTTAATTAAAGTAATTGTCCTAGTTTATTTATGTTATAATTGTTGCAAATTGTGTTTAATCTTGCTAAAATCTATTTCATTCATATAGTTTGCATACTTAGGATTGCATTAGGGATCTTTGCATTTAGTTTAATATATTTAATTTTAATCATCAGTTATCAAACATATTGTGTTTCTAATTTTACCAAGTTGTTAATATAATTTTATAATTAAGTTATTTAACACAAATACAATCCCTCTGGAAACGATAACTCGATACTTACTTATTACTTCATAACGACTGTGTACACTTGCACAAACCTACGCGTTACACTAGTGCGCAAGTCGAAGGCTAAAAGTCTTCCAACTTCTAAGCATAGATTCAACTCAATTAATTCCCTACATAGTTCAAGCTAGGTTCGTGACTGGTTTTGGGAAAGATGACATTAATGAAATATGAGTCAAGGTGGAGATTTGTTGAGTATGACTCATATTTAGTCAAATTTGGGAAATAATCTTCTAGTTAAACTCTATTTATTTATTTCAATAAAACTTTGATTAGTCTATATTATTTTAGTATTATTTGACCTAAGAATTTACCCTATAACTAGACTCTTGTACAACCTTAGTGAATACACCCATTAGAGCTTAGAACTCCTAACACTTTTGGAGAATTTTGTGTTTATGTTATGGGGTTCTTTGTTTTTGGGTTTTTCGGGTTTAGTTTTTTATCTCCATCTTTTGTACTCTTCATTCTTTTGCCATTATAGTAAAATTATCTTTGCTCGTGGTTTTTTATCCTCTACAGAGGGGTTTTTCCATGTTAAATTTTTTGTGTTAAATTTCTCAATTTCTTCCACTATTTTTACTTATTCGTTGCTTAATTGGGTCGATCCCTAACAATTTGGAAACACGATTTTAGAATAACACTTCACCTTAAGTAAAGATTTAAACATTTACAGGTTTAACTTTGGGGGCTGCTTTAAATAACATCAATGAATCACAATTTCGTTATGTTGTCAAGGCTTCCATTTAATATTTGACGTGTCCAAAATAATGTTTCAATACATACTAACAATTTGGAAACACAATTTTAGAATAACACTTCACCTTAAGTAAAGATTTAAACATTTACAAGTTTAACTTTGGGGGTTGCTTTAAATAACATCAATGAATCACAATTTCGTTATGTTGTCAAGGCTCATTTGACGTGTCCAAAATAATGTTTCAATACATACTGAAAATTCCAAGGTGGCAGTATGTAGCAAATGACCTAACACCCCTAGAAATGACATGTTAAAACCGAAAATAAGAAGGTTCACAAATGACTGTAGATTTGGCTATATCCCTTCGATCACCACGCTTAACCTAAGAACCTATACGAAAAAAGAAACTAGGTAAGTTCATAAGAACTAGTCAGAACATGCTACTTGATGAGATTGTCCCACAATGACTCATTTGTGGTGCATGATGTGATAGGTGTTGATTTGATGGTTATACACTCAAGATCTTCTAGTTAAGTAACTCCCTACGGAGCTTTACTTAAGTGAGAAAGATGGCCAAATGTTACACAATTATTAGTACATGTGAATGCAAAGTGTAACACCCTATACCCATCCCGATCGTCTATCTAGAGTATTAGGATGCCATACCACCTTCTCATCATCAACATAGCCAAAACATCTCATCAAACATGCAATTAATCTTAAACATAAATAGAGTTTCTCAATCAAGAATATCCTAGGCAACATTATATTAAGCTAAACATACATTAAACGACTTATTACACAATTGAAGCATGCATTTGAACCACTTAACAAAATTTCAAAACAAATCACATAGGTATTGATATTGAATCAAAGGTATCAATATTTCTCATAGATAGTATCGATACCGCTCGAAAAATCGATACCAAATCTGTTTCTCGCTTAAAATCAAAACCCAAGAATTTATCGTTACCTTTCATAAAGTATTGATTTTATTAACTTAAGTATCGATACTCGTGATATGGTATTGACACCAAATTGCATTACTAACGTCTTGCACATTTGAAAAATCTATAGAGGTATTGATTTTTAAATCCGAATATGGATACCTTTGCTGTAGATAGCAAAAACACAACATATTAAGGCATTCAGTCCATTCTAACTAATAACTATTCAACATGCATCTATTACCTCATCAAACCATCGTAAAAATGATTATAATAGACATCGAAAATATGTTCGAGCAAGAAATCACTATATTAAGATCTAAGTCCGTAAATCCTAAGAGAAATAAAGTGATGTAAACATCCAAAACATCTTAGAAAAATAAGCTAAAAGTCTACCACATTGCTTTATTCCAACAATTCCAAAATAATGACTATAAAACACATACTCAAATGCTAAACAATCGTAAAGTTGAACATATCCCAAAAGCGTAGCATATAGTTAACACTTTCCAACACACTAACATATCTTGGTGAATGGAGGTTAGCTCATATTCTTTTATCTCTCCAAAATTGTTTCGGGCGTCAACGCTCCAAAAACAAAACACAAAGGTGAGTATTCACAATCCTATGACATACCAACTATATCCAACAGTCTCATAAGGTCACAATAACAAAATATCTACAATATAACACACATTTACTTACCGATTTTCTGCTCACTATCACAACATAATTGCTTCATTAGCATAATATTATCACTATCTTTTGGCATGTATAACATGCCCACATTTACACTTTCACAGTAGTCATCACAAGCGTATAACACATGTCATGGCATCACATCTCAATTCTCATTTTCACAATCACAAAAGCACATATTTCACAAATTAAACATGGGTATGAGAAGGCTTACACTTGGAATTTAGAGTAGGGGTTTAGGCTACTTCTAAATTCTCAATTAACCCAATGAATTGTGTCTTCAAGCAGCGATTCCAAACACTCACCATTCAAGCTTTCGCCTAGATGCCGAAAGCTCAAACTAACTTTTCCTTGCCTTTATCTTTACCCGTAGAAAGTCCTAAAGATTCCAAAAATTTAACAAGTAAATCACACAACAAGAACAATCAACATTCAGTCAATGACTCTCCTAAATCAATAAAAAACACAAGCTTAAGCTAGATTTTCTTGTAACCGAAACTTTCGGCATAACAAACTTGAAACTCAATTGTCTCGATTTATACTTATTATTTTTTGCCTAAAACTGATTCCATTCATCTAATTATTCATCAACGATTGATTCTCAATCTTTAAACTACACAAAACTACCTAATTCATGGTATCGAATGTTTTCGACATATTATGACAATTTTCACGAAAATTCATTAAATCCATAAAATTATTTAACAAAACTTTAAAGTAAGTTTAGAAACCTTCTAATCACATCAAAACTAATTTAAAAACACTTTGAAACCATATTTTTATTTAAAATCTCGAAATCCACCATAAAAGACCCAATTTTTGACTTTTATTGAAAACATCCTATTTAATGGGTAAAAACTTTATTTAGAAGACTAGATAACATAAAAACTGACAAGGAATCGAATCATTACCTTCGATGGAAGAAAAACAAGCATTTGGTTGAAAACTCAAAAAACTCATTAACTTGAGAGATGACAAAATCAATGGTGTTTTGGGTGTTTTTCTTGAAACTCTATGGAGATTTATGGCCTGTGTGATGATAGAAATCAAAGAAATTATGGTTTGTAAAATAAAATTGAATGGAAAGTGCTTAGAGAAGTAAGGGACGTGATAGTACTAGAAAGAACCATTGATTTCTCCCTACTTATTGTTTAAGTTGTTCCCATTTGGTCATCTTTAGCGTTTTTAATTTAGTTATTGCATTTTCTAACTTAATGGAACACAAATTAATTGCCTTTGGATTTATGATATTTTTACTACTGATGTCGTTGCATCAGTCTGTTTAGCATTGTGCCCAGAATTGTCGCTGCAGGAACCTGTTAAGAATTATCGCTGCGTGAATATGTCCAGAGTTGTCGCTGCATAAGAAGATCTAGAATTACGCCCAAAACTGTTTTAATATCTGACAATTGTCTAGTTAACACACCAGAAATGCCTGAGTTATACAGCTGATATAACCAATTAGTATGGCCAGAGAATGTTAGATCTAGAGCAAAGGACACCTGTACTGTTCAGCTGCAGTTAAATACTGATAAAAATGAGAGAGAAAGGATTTTTGGAATTTGGCCGGATTGCTTTTCTTCTAAAAATCCATTCTCAAAGCTTGCATCCATGGTAGCTTAACTTCTCAAGGGTGACCTAACGCAGAAGAGGAGGCATATATGCTTTTAACGAGGAGCATCCTTAGTGCCACACAAGAGGAGAGTAAGGGAGCAAGTTGAGTATCCTAGGAATAAAATGCCCCATTTTTTCTTTTATTCCTCTTTCTTAAACACTGGTAATTCATGTTATTTCAAGTTGTATGGAAGTGCATTTGATATTTATACTAAATGATATCTTATTGAAGCTTGCCTTTACTGTTTAATCTTTGGGTTTGATTGTTTTTAGCATGGAAGTGTTATTAAAGTCACTGTCACTGGAAGGTGTAGCCACAAATTAAATTAACAAGCAAGATAACAAAAGTTGCTTGGGGATTGAAGGAATTTATTCATTTGTTCTTGAATTTGTTTCATTGCCAACATTGGAAGGTGTGGTTAGTGTGCATGTTTAAGTCTTAGATCTGATAGAAAAGTCAAGTTTGGTAAGACATTTATTGTGCCTTATTACAGCGACAATTACCTGTTATTTTTAACCTTGTGAGCCACAGTTAGTTTTCTGCCAACTATTCACGTCAGGAACCCCGTTTCATTATTATTACATTTCATTTTAATTTTACAGTATTGCTTGGACAAATCAATCACACAATTTTGCTGCATTTACTTATTCATTGCACCGATAATTATAGACAACAAACATCCATCCTCGTGGGATCGATATCTGACATGTTATACATCTGTTTGCCATACTTGCATCGGCAGTGTACGCTTGCACATATTTACTGTGACATTCATAAATCGATCAAGTTTTGGCACCGTTACCGGGGATGGCGTTAGTTTGATGTTTATTTTTGTTTTTACATTCATTCTTTATTTTCTAATATTTATTTGTTACTGACTTGTTTTTTTTTTTGTTAACTACTTTTATTTATTTTTTGTTGACTACTTTTACATCTATCTTTCAGGTGTTTTATGATCCTGAGAAATCCTGAATTTATTGTTGGCTTAGATCCTGAAATCGAACGTACCATTCGAAAGAGACGACAAGAACAGCGGAATATGGCTCTGCTCGAAAATGATGCAACCATGCCACAATTGTCGCCACAAAATCTTGTTATACCTCCGATACAACCACAAAATATCAATAATCCACCATTGCTACAAGAAGATCAGATGTAAAATCAAACTATTCTAGATTTTGTTATTCAAGTTTTGGACGATTTGCAGCTAGGTGTTGTGAGGCCAACTATTCAAGCTGGAAATTTTGAATTAAAGGCAGTTATGTTTCAGATGTTAAACTCTAATGGGAAGTATGCTGGACTGCCTCATGAAGATGCGAAAGAGCACCATAAATCTTTCCTATTGATTTGTGCTTCTTTCAATCAGCATGGCGTTCTTGATGACACCTTGAAAATATAACTATTCTCTTACTCATTGCAAGGATGGGCTCGTAGCTGGTTCCTTGGTTTACCTACTAGATTAATCACGTGCTAGAATGCGCTTGTAACTCAATTTGTTTTGCGTTTTAATCCACCGACTATGAATGCTCGTCTTAGAAACGACATTACTTCGTATCATCAGCTAGATGATAAAAATTAGCATACTATGTGAGAGCATTATAAATATCTTTTTTGACGCTATCCCATGCATGGAATTCAACAAGAGATGTAGATTGAAGTTTTATACAACGGGTTGAATGCACAAACAAGAAATCTTGTCGACGCATCTGCTAATGGTCCTTTGTTGGATTGTACTTACGATGAAGCTGTTAGAATTCTAGAGAGAATCACTCAGAATGATTATCAATATCCGATCTCTCGAGTTGCATAAGTGAAAGCAAATCTTAGAGTTATTGAATTGGATTCTATATTTTCTTTAAGTGCACAAGTTTCTTCGCTCGCAAACATGATAAAGAACATGAAAGGGACAAGTGTAGTTGCACCCATTCAAGTTGCTCAACAAATTGATGTCCCTACATTTTGTTGTGAAATTTGCAGTGACAACCACAGTTATGAAGATTGTCCACAGCACTCTAAGAATGCTTTCTATGTTAATAACAACCGTGGAAATTCATATGGTAATTCCTATAATAATTATGTAAGAAATCAACAACTTTGGAGAAATCAGAATGCCGCGACATTCAGATATGAAAATTCATCCAATCAAGGTAGTTATAGAAAAGGGAATTACAATCCGCAGTAGTAGAGTTACAACTAGAGTACTTAAATGCATTCACATCATGATCAAATGCAGCCACATCAAAATCATCTTCAGTCACATTAACGATCCCAAATTTTAATATTCAAGGACAGCAGTAGCAGTAGTACGCACAACCACGATCTGATCCTTTTACAGCCCTCGAAGGCTTAATGTGTGAGTATATAACTCGAACGAAAGCCATTGTGCAAGGAAATTCATCTTCCATCCGAGCATTAGAAGCATAATTGGGGCAAATCGCTTTGAATTTGAACACACGACCACCAAGTACATTATCTAACGACACAGAAAATCCAAATTCAAAAAGGAAGAGTATTGCAAAGCTATCACTCTTTCAAGTGGGAGACAGACAGCTGAGCCAGTTACCAACTCTACTGCAGCACTTGTAGATACTAGTGAAGTGAATCAAGGTGAGAGAGTTGTGTTTGAAGAAATTATAGATGAACCAAAGAAAGAGGCTCCACAAATTATCACCACGGTGCCTATTGTCAGATCAACAAAATTGTCGGCGAAACTGACTATGTCGACACAACCTGATGTATCCATACCTTTTCCTTTTCCACAAAGATTTAAAGAAAAAGGAGCATGATAGACAATATCAGTAGTTTTTGACTATATTGAAGCAGCTTCATGTTAATATCCTTCTTGTAGACGCTCTAGTACAGATTCCCAGTTATGGGAAATTCATGAAGGAGCTATTGTTCCAAAAGAAGAAGCTGAATGATATATTGAGACAATTGTGCTCACAGAAGGATGTAGTGTTGTCCTGACAAATAAGTTGCCACCTAAGATGAAATACCCTGGAAGCTTTATGATCCAATGTTCGATTGGCAACCACTACTTAGGTAAAGCTTTGTGTGATTTAGGCGCGAGTATGAACCTTATGCCATTATCTACATTTAGAAAATTGGGGATTGGTCATATAAAGCCCACTACAATGACATTGCAGTTAGCAGATAGATCGTTGGCGCAACCTGAAGGACAAATCAAGGACATAGTAGTTCGCGTGGATAAGTTTGTGTTCTTGGCGGATTTCATTATACTCGACTGCAAAGCAGATAAAAAGGTACCTATAATCTTTGGGTGCCCATTTCTCTCCATCGAACGCACTCTCATCGACATATACAAAGGTGAGTTAATAATGCGACATAAAGATGAACATGTCACCTTCAGTGTTTTTGAAGCTATCTCTTGCAAAGATGAAGAAGAATGTCACACTATTGATGTGCTGGATGCATTAATTAAGGAGGAATTCAATGAGCGAAGCACAACATTTTCAGAATAATTTGCAGTGACATTGGATGAAGAATTTCTAACTGATTGTGACAGTAAGGTTGAAGCGGATAATATTGAGCTTAGGCGTGGATGACAAATGGAATCTTTAGATTTGACCAATAGAAAGACTCTAGCGTTTAAGCAATCTATTGAAGAAGCTCCTACCTTGGAGTTGAAGCCATTACCTACTCATCTGAATTATGTTTTTCTTGGCAATAATAATACTCTGCCAGTTATTGTCTTTGCAACACTAGACGCAACTCAAGAGGAAAAATTGATCCATATCTTGAAGCAGCATAAACGTGTGATTTCTTGGAGTATTGCTAACATTAGAGGCATTAGTCCCTCTTTTTGCATGCACAAAATTCGGTTGGAAGATGAAGAAAGGTAACTGATTGAACATCAAACGAGATTGAATGAGAAAATAAAGGAGGTGGTTAAAAAGGAGATTATCAAGTGGCTTGACGCGGGCATTATTTACCCAATATCTGATACAATTTGGGTAAGTCCAATTCAATGTGTCCCACAGAAAAGTGGTATTACTATGGTGAGTAATGACAAAGATGAGTTAATCTCTAGCCGTATTCCTACGTGTTGGCACGTATGCATGGATTACCGTAAATTGAATGCAGTCACAAAGAAAGACCATTTTCCACTTCCTTTCATCATCCAGATGCGTGATAGGCTTACTGGAAAAACCTATTATAGCTTCCTCGATGGTTATCCTGGTTACAATCAAATCGCCATTACGTTGGAGGATGAAGTAAAAACAACGTTTACTTGTCCTTTTGGCACTTTTGCCTTTCATTGAATGTCATTTGGACTCTACAATGCACAAGCCACATTTCAAAGTTGCCTGATGGCAATATTTTCAGACATGATTGAAATACTTTTGATAAATGAAATTCAATGAAATATTTTTGATCAATGCTAAAGTTACTGTATCTATTGACCATTCAACATTGAGATACCTTTTTGCAAAGTAGGATGCTAAACCACAGTTGATACAATGGATCCTGTTATTACAATAATTTGATATAGAGATAAAGGATCGAAAGTGGTCGAAAAACCAAGTAACAAATCACCAGTCTCATCTGGGAATTGGTAGTGAAGACGAAAATACATTTCAAATTGTCGACACATTTCCTAACAAGAAGTTGTTTGTTGTCGACGCAACCCCGTGGTATGTGGATGTGGTCAATTACTTGGTATGTGGGAAGTTACCTTTGAGCACCACTGGTCAGAAGAAAAAAAGATTTCTTCGCGATATAGAGAAATATTATTGGAACGAGCCATACTAATTTAAGGTATGCAATGACAATATAATTAGGCGTTGTGTTCTAGATTAAGAGATGCTTTCAATCCTGAAGCATTGTCATGATGCTACTTATGGAGGGCATTTTGGTGGTATGAAAATTGTTGTAAAGGTTCTTCAATCAGGATTTTATTGGCCTTCATTATTTAAAGATGCCCACAACTTTGTGCACCATTGTGATCGATGTCAAGTGCATCGGATCTATATCTCGACGTAATGAGATGTTTCAATAGCCAATCATGAAAGTTGAACCCTTTGACATTTGTGGTATGGACTTCATGGGACCATTTCCAAATTTATTTGGAAATGTCTATATCCTAGTTGTTGTTGACTATGTATCAAAGTGGGTGGAGGCCATTGCAGTCCTAAAAGATGATGCAAGGACAATGTTGAATGTCCTAGGCCAAAGAAAAGATAAGGTATTTCATTCTATTTATTATGCTAGCAAAACACTAACCGAAACGCAGGTTAATTACACCACAACTGAAAAAGTGTTACTAGCAATGGTCTTCCCCTTTAACAAGTTCCATTCTTACCTTGTCGGTGCAAAGACTACAGTTTACACGGATCACTCAGCATTGAGATACCTTTTCAACAAAAAAGACGCCAAACCTAGACTCATTAGATGGATCCTACTCCTCTAAGAATTTGATGTTGAAATCAGAGATAGGAAGGGATTTGAGAATCAAGTAGCTGACCATTTATCTTAGCTAGAAAGTGGGAGTGAAATTGGACACAAGACCCAGATTGTCGAAGCATTTCCTAACGAGAAATTATTCACTGTCGACACATCACCATGGTATGCCGATATCGTCGACAACCTTGTGTGTGGAAAGCTATCTATAAGTGCAACTGGTCACAAGAAAAGTAGGTTCATACATGTTGCTACTAAATACCATTGGAACGAGCCATACCTATTCAAGGTATGCATCGACAATATAATTCGCCGCTATGTACCTGAAGAAGAAATGATGTCAATCTTGCGACACTGCCATGACGCTCCTTATGGAGGCCATTTTGTTGGTACAAGGACTGCTGCAAAGGTCCTCCAGTCAGGATTTTATTGGCCCAATTTGTTTCGAGACGCCAATAACTTTGCGCAACAATGTGATTGTTGTAAACGCACTGGTTCCATAACTCGATGCAACGAGATGCTCCAACAACCTGTCATGGAGGTAGAACTCTTTTACGTATGGGGTATTGCCTTTATGGGCCATTTTCAAACTCTTTTGGAAATATGTATATCTTAGTAGCTGTTGACTACGTCTCAAAGTGGATTGAAGCTATTGCGGTGATGATGCTCGAACAGTGTTGAAATTCTTTCATACATACATCCTCACAAGGTTTGGAACACTGAGAGCATTGATAAGCAACCAAGGCACTCATTTCTACAATAACCAAGTGGCAACTGCATTAAAAAGATAAGGTGTGAAGCATCGTATGGCTACCACATATCATCCACAAACTAATGGTCAAGCCGAAGTATCCAATCATCAAATTAAAGGTATATTTGAGAAGGTGGTTAATCCATCTGGGAAAGATTGGTCAGTAGGGCTACATGATGCATTGTGGGCACTTTGTACCGCTTACAAAACCCCATTAGGGATGTCGCTATACCAACTAGTGTTTGGAAAATCTTGCTACTTGCCTGTCGAACTTGAACATAAGGCCATGTGGGCAATTAAGCAGGTAAATTTGGATTATGATACTGCTGGAAAGAAAAGACTGTTAGACATCACAGAATTAGAAGAAATCCGACGTCATGCTTATGAAAATGCTGCGATATACAAGGAAAAGAAAAAGAAATGGCATGACAATATCATCTTGCATTGATAATTTCATCCTGGTCAGTTCGTACTTTTATTTAATTCACGTTTAAAATTACATCCAGGGAAATTTTGATCAAGGTGGTCAGGTCCATTTAAGGTTGTCGAAGTATTTCAAAGTGGTGTGGTGACAATCGAAAACTTACAGGATGGACAACAATTCAAAGTGAATGGCCAACGTCTTAAGCACTATGGAGCCCAGATGTTCGAGAACCAGATGAAATCATTAATTTGGTGACATTTAAATAATGTCGATGCATTTCTTTATGTACTTAATTTTGTTTCACTTTTTGTTGTGTTGTTTCAGATTCTTAGCAGAAATAAAAATCATCTTTTTGTCGACGCATTGAAGCACAGATTGTTGGCGCATTCGGCGATGAGTCAGTGTTACTTTTTCAGAAAGAATCGCGCCGATTGATTTTCTATCATCCCAGCCATTAGATCAAAATAAAACGGTATGATCTGTAGCCTGGTAATTAATGGTTGTAGTTACAACGATTCCCCATATTTTTTTCACTCATTACACTTAGGTTATAAAGTCCCCCATTGCAGTTATCTTCCTCTTCACAATCGCCATTATTACTGCAACTAATCTCCCTCACTGTCTGTAGATTTCCTTTTCTTATTTCAAAGCAATATCCCTCTGCAATCTTTCTTTATTCCCTTTTATTCTCACCATGGCTAAGACCCGTGCTTCTAAGAATACTCCTAAACCTTCCTCCAAAAACACTCTGACTATGCCTTTTGAGATTTCATCCACGACACCACCGCCTTCATCCACAGGCTCGGTCTTATTTCTAACGACTGCGGCTAAAGACTAATACCACAATAACATGCTCAAATGTAATATCCATCCTGAACAGGGCCTCTAGCTTTCACCGTACTTGACCCTCGATAAACAAGTCCATCGCGCTATCAGTCTCTTAGGGTGGGAATATTTTTGCGACCATCCATCTGGCTATTCCCCTACTCTAGTTCGGGAATTTTATGCCAATTTAATGGACAAAGAGTAAGAATTTATTTTTGTTCGAGAGGGGCTTGTGCCATGGAGTACGACACATATCAATGTTCTACTACGGATACCAGAAGGGTTAGACAGTCACTCGCCCTTCATACACAGTTTAAACGAAGATAGCCTGACCGAGATGATGAATGACCTTTGTGTCGGTAATGCTAAATGGACTGGCAGTGGATTCCATAATTTTACGATGCATAGACGTTACCTGACGACTTTCTAAAGGCATGGTTTCACTTTATTAATAGTCATGTAATACCCTCCACTCATAGTACTACGGTCACATTGGACCTTATGTGTTTGTTGCATTGCATCTCGCACCATCATCACATCGACATTGGGGAGCTTATACATGCCTAGATTGCGGAAGCATTAGGGAAGCAAACTAGTATCCTCTCTTTCCCTTCTCTTTTTATGCTCATTTGCCAAAACAAGGGCATAATGCCAAGAGATGATGGGGTGGTCTTGGAAAATAAAGGTTCGATCAATAATATATCGGTTTAGAGGATGACATGAGGCCAAGATACACCTGTGGCGAAGGAAGCTTCGAAAAAGAAAGACAAGGGAAAAGGGAAAAAGAAAGAAGAACATACCAATGCACCCATAGATCCATAAGTATTGAGAAGACTGGCTAGTTCGGAAATCCATCTTGACCGTATTGATACGTGTATAATCTACCTCATGAGCATATTAGACGATTTGGATTACAGGTAGCATATATTTTATGCATACATAAAAGCCTAGAATGAAGCCATTGTCGCTGCACTGCGTCACATTAGAACTATACCACTGCCAGATTTTCCAACATTCCCTGATATTTTCTATCCTATGCACCACTCCTCATCTGACCAGCCTACTACTGATGGTAGGCCTACTCAAAGCCAACAAGAATTCACATATCTGATGATGAAGGAAATGAAGGGAATTCAAACGTTGAGGAGGATTATTATTGCAATATCGTTGATATGTTCGAGGATGAATTCTCTAACAATTTAGGCGTAAATATGGTTGAGAGAGCAGTTGTTACAGAATAAGATGTCGAGGCAGTTGAATAAGCTGACACTGGCCAAACTGAACTTGAGCAACATATGGAAGAGGAAGCCAATCATGGAGGTGATCATGGGAAGGATGAAGAAAAAGAAGAAGAAGAAAAGGAAAAAGAGAAGGAAGAAACTGAACCTACCTAGGTGTAGAGGGAGAAGGAATCCGATGCTCCAGCAATGATCGTTGAGTATGTTGTAGAGGCATCCAGGTCAAAAGAGACTCGACCTACTGTGAGTCAGGCTGAGATTGTCATTGGTGAAATAGAGGAACTGAATCCTCTAGCTATTGTGCCTTACATAGCACCACTCCTTGAGATCCACCCATCAAAGGTGACGATTGATGAGGCCGTCACCTAACCTATCGAGGGAGAACAATCTACCGAGCCGGTTGGTTCAAAGGACAAGAAGCGAAAGAGGCACAAGGACAAGAAAAAGAAGAAAAACAATGATGAGGAGAAGTGCCCGAAAATAAGAAGAAGAAAACCAGAGTAGCTCTGCATCGGCTGCTGCTGAATAATTTGGTACAATCCTTTTAGTTAACTTTCTTGCATTTTTATTATGCCTACATTTTAATTGTCATTGGATTAAATTTAGTTTAATACATTGTAGCTGCATTTCCACAAATTTTGTATAATTATTGTTAGTGCATTTGGGACAATACAGACATTAAGTTTGGGGGGAAGCTAAGGTGACTTGGAAATGCAACTATACCTTCTTATTTGACTTTTATTTTGTTTCTTTAGTAATGAAAATTGACAAAATTTCATTAAAAATGTGGCTACAAATTTTTATTTTATGCGTAATTCTTGAATTGATTGAATGCTAATGTGAAGATTGAATGAGTATGAATGAATGTTGAATATGCTATTTTTGAATGAATGATTGAAATTGCTTCAGTAATGAGGGAATAGTGTTGGTGTTGAATCTTGAACTATCTGACCAAGTACAGTGACATTGTTTGAATAAAAGACACTCTAATGTGAGTGCATTGTGACTTCTAAAGGAGAACACTCCGCTGCAGACAAAGAAAAGAGAAATTTATTTAGCCAAAGGCCATAATTGCAAGAGTGTGTCGGTGCAATTACATGCCTCTTGGGGGTTTGTTGCACCCCATCATTACTACCCAAGAATAAAGGTAGAGTAATGCAATGACATCTTTCAGTCACTTGAAAAAAAAATGAAGAAAAAGAAGAAAGAAAATAAAAAGAAGAATAAATTGCTGAAATGGTTCAAGGAAGGTTAAGATTCAATGCATGACACTAACATTGATGAAATTGCAGTTCAAGTTGTTCATATCTATAAATTATCGATGCATCATTCTATTATATGAATGCAATTTAAACATTAGGATTTTAAAGAATCCAAGTTGTATGAATAATAATTGAGGTGACATTTCTCATTACTACTTGTTAATTTTTGTTTACTTGAGGACAAGCAAAAAATAAAGTTTGGGGGTGTGATGGTATTACAAATGACATAGATTTTCTTCCCAATTTAGTGTTTAAATTTTCTCATTTGTACTTCATTTAGCATGCATAATTAGCATTTTATACTTAGTTTTCATATTTTCCAACTCATTGATAGTTAGTTTAAAGTTTTGTTATTTTTATCTATTTTTGTACTAATGTTGATGCAAGTAGCCGAAATATTGCATCTTAATATTGTCAGCGCAGGAGCTTAACCTAGAAGGACGATATTGGTAGAATGCAGCCACAAGATTAGCTTGGAATTGCGACCAAGAGATGTCACCGCATTGAATTTGAACCTCAAATGAGTAGACTCAAGCTGAATTTAAATTTGGAAGCAACAGCGCAGGAATATCACAAGTGTTGTCGCAATTACAGTATCAGATTGCGCCTAGCAGTGCTGCGACAACCTACAAATCTTTGAAGAAAACATGTAATCTGCATGAGTGTACAGCTGTACTCTAACTAACTTTGACAGCTACAAAAATCTAGATCTGAATCTAAGAATGAAGGTTGAAACCTGCAATATTTAGAGGCTACAAATAAATGAACAAATAAGGAAACAAGGAATCAAGAGCTAAGGGATTAAATTCTACAAATTCTGTGTGAATTGAAGATTTGAGCTGGAAATTGGGGAGCTGATGAAGCAAGTCTACAACTGCTTCTAACAAGAGGTGCTTGATGCTGAGCAAGAGGAACAATTAGGGAGTAGGCCTACTATTCTAGAGATAGTAAGCTTCATTGTACTCTTTAATTTTTCTTAAACGATGATGGATTTTGATGGTATTAAATGAATACGAGAATATATTTTGATGTTAGATCATTTTTATTCTTACTTTACACTGCTTATCCGTTTATTTGGATCTAATTGCTCTAAACACGAAAGTGAAATTGTAGTACGCCAACATTGAGAGATGCAGTGACAGGTTAGGTTAACAAGTGGGTTAGACGAGAGCTGCTTGGGACTGGGATAAAAACCAGTTACTTGTTTTTGGATAGACATCGTTACTTGCACCAAGAGGTGGAGTGATTGTATTTGAGTTGAGATTAAGTAGGGAGCTGTTGTTGGTAAGAACTCAAAGGGACTTCATTGCAATGACAATTCATTTATATCTTACATTGTCGATGCATCTAGCGTTGCAACTTAGCAATATTCAGTGAACCATTTCTACCCTTTACACTTGATGACTTTTATATTTCATGCATTTTAATATTCAATATTCAACACTCAACACAATTGAATTTATTTTTAGTACACTGACATTTAATCTTTGAATTTTAACTCTAATTGCATTGACATTGATTGATTATTTTAGTGTGTAGATCTGACATATTGCACTGACATCAGTACTCACATTACATTAATTTTAGTATTTATTGCTCCGACATTTAGACATCAAGAACCCATTCCTCATGGGATCGATATCTGATAGTTTTATCTATCAACTATACTAGCATCGACGTGTGTACGCTTGCACAATCATTGTGTTGTAAACACACCGATCAGTCACATTCCGTTGTTGAAGCAACTTACTTTTCTATTAATTTTTTTGAAAAAGAAAACATCGAGGTAAATTTATTTTATTAAAATTTAGATATTATTTATGCCTATTTACGTAAAATTCCCTTGCAAAATTTATATTTCCAATATATTCACATTCAAATAATCTCCCAGATCAATTCCCAACACTTCGATTTCTCAAAACATTCCAATAAACTAGATTTCTACGTTTTACTATTTCATCAAAACATTAGTTATAAAGTACTAGAAAAAATATTACGAAAATATTTAAATTCAGTTTACGAAACAATATTATATATATAAGCCTAGGTACATGCCATTTATATCAACTAAAAAGTAAACATTTGACCAACTTTTTTAGGGCTGATCTTCGATTCTTGGGATACTAGAATGACCTACTAAATCCGACTACCTACGCACGAAAAAAAATAGACAAACCGTACGTTGAGCAATTTTTATGCTCAGTGGTGCAAATATCCTATAAATCATTACATAAGTATTAAACTTAAGTTAGTTGAGAAAAAAAAATTAAAACATTATTATAAATATCATTAATACCATCACAATAAAAGAAAATTCTAATATTATTAAAATTTAATATTATGATATTGACAAACTGAATAAATAAATAAAAATAAGCTTTTTAATCAAATTTAAAATCACATAATTAATTTAATTGGCACAATATGGAAATTCAAATAAATTAAACTTTTGCTTTTGCTTTTCTTTCAATCTAGACCTCATACTAAAGTTTAGACTCATAACCAGACACACGAATCTGTCACCTCGAGTTGTTCGGCAATGTTGGTTATCAAAGTAGTCCACGACCCTTAGGGAATTGGGACTGCCCATGACCCTCTAAGAATTGGGGCTAACAATAATAAAAACTGACCAATTTGGCCTATTCTTCCATGACCCTATGGTAATTAGGGACATCTAAATTCGCTGATATAAAGACTATGGCATTTGATTGACTATTTAACGTCACAGCAATAATGTGCAAGTGTACACTATCGATGCAAGTATAGTAGAAAGATGTGAGTCTGTCGGATATTAATCCCACGAGGATGGCTATCTTTTTGTCTATTAATGTCAGTGCAATGAATAAGTAAAAAAGAATAAATTGTGAGAGTGGTTGTCAGAGCAATAATTTGAAAATAAAAATGAAATGATATAATAATAAAATGGGGTCCCTAACATGAATATTCAACAGAATACTAAGTGTGGCTCGCAAGGTATGAAAGAATAGGTGATTGTCATTGCAATTATGTGCAATGAATATCTTACGAAGCTTAACTTCTATGTTCGATCTAAGACTGAAATGTGTACATAAACTACACCTTCCTATGATGTCAATGTAACACAATTAAGAAAAAGTGGATTAAATTCCTCTAATCCTCAAGTAGCTTCCGTTGTCATGCTTGTTAGTTTAAACTTTCGCTGCACCTTTCAGTGATAGTGACTGTAATAACACACTAAAAACATTCAAATCCAAATATTAAATAGTAGAAGCAAGATTAAATAAAATAACATTCAATTCAAAAATCATGAGTACTTCCATAAAAAAAAAAAAACAGTAATCACCAGTTTTTAGAAAGAAATGTAAATGAACAAATGGAGAATACTATTCCTAGACAACTCGACTTGCTCTCTTACTTCCTTTTTGCGTCACACTTAGGGCTCCTCGTCAGGAGCTGTTCTACCTCCTTTTTTACATTAGTTCACTCTTGAGAGACTTAAGCCTTCATAGCCGAAAGCTTTAAAAGATGGGTTGAAGAAGAATATGCACCAAAAGAGCTCTCTTTTTTTTCTCTTTCCTAGTGCACATTTATATTCAGCCAAATTGTGTAGGTGTCCTCTCATCAGAATCAAGTTGTTTATGGTCGTACCAATTGGTTATACCAGATTGGATAGTTCACGCTTTTCTATTCTTATCCAGACAATTCTCAGATGCGACGACAATCCTGAACACAATTTGAAAATTCTCATGCAACGACATTGGTACCAAAATATGACAAAATTAAGGGCAACTAAGCTAAAGTTCATTGAGTTAGAAAATGCAATTAACTAAATTAAAAGGTGATAAAATATGTGTTAAGGATGGCTCAATGTGAACAACTTAACCAAAAAGTAGGGAGAAAATAATGCTTTTTCTAGCACTATCACACCCCCAAACTTGAGTTTTTACTTGTCCTCAAGTAAAATAGAAACTAGCAAGACTACACAAAAATTCACCAAGGCAAATGATAATTTTAGCAACTTGAATCATCTAAAATCTCAATGAATGAATCACATTCAAATGGTAGAATATTACATCGACAACACATAAGTATGAACAACTAAGATTGTAACTTCATCAAAGCCAGCATCATGCTTCAAATCCTAAATTCCATCTACCAATACAGCATTTATTGTACAATAGTATATACATATATCTTTTTCTTTTCCCTTATTTTTTTTTCTTTTTTTATGTGACTGAGGGATGTCATTGCGTTACTATACTCTTTGTTCCTGAGAAGTAACGATGGAGTGCAACAAACCCCCAAGGAGTACGTAATTGCATCGATATACACCCTTGCAATGACAGCCTTTGTCCAGATTCATTTTTCTAACACTTGCATTCGAGTGTTCCCCTTTAAACAATTCGTAATACACCTACATTGGAGTGTCTCTTATTTATAACTATATATATAAGTAGCTATAAAAGGTAGATTCATTCAAGATCCAAGGAATGATACTAATCATCCATTACTAATGCAAACTAAGTCATTCATCAAAGAATTGAAGATACAACATTCAGTCAAATTTATCCAACTCATTCATTGGAAGTTCACATGATTCAATAATTAAGCATCGAATGTAACAAAATATTTCAAACAGATTTGCATTAACCATTCATAAACCTTGCATGCTTCATTAAATTCAAAAATAATTTTTTTTCAAAAATATGGGTGTAATTTCAATTCCAAACCCCATACGCATTCCCCTAGACTTAAAGTCTGCATTATCCCCAATGCACTAACACTAAAATGCAATGACAATGGAAAAGCAATGACAATGTACATTAACAAAATGAAAACTACAGCTACATGCAATGCATAAATACTACAACTAAAAACTTAAAATAACAAACTCAGTTTTCCTCAACCGTCAAAGTGGCTGTATGGTGCTTTTTCTTCCTTCTCTTCTTTTTTCCTTTATACACTTTTTGTCCTTGGAGCGCTTTCTCTTCCTTTCTTTGGGTTTTTCCCGATCCTCGGATTGCTCCTTAACATCCGGCGTTGCCTCAGCATCATCAGTTGCGTCTTGTGTTGGATGGATCACCTCAAGTGGTTTAATGTAGACCACTATTTCCAAAGGATTGTGGTGTTCCTCATTGGTTTTCTCCGCAGCTTCCGCCTGACTCGCTCTATCTTGCTCTAAGTCCTCAGTCGTTGCACCCACAATATAGTGAAATCATCTTCGAATAGGCTCTCAATTTTTCGTAAGCATTCATCGACATCCCTTGATTTCGCTTCCTTTTCATGAACAGAGACGTGCACCATTGGAGGGGAAGCCACTAATTGCTCTTTGTCCCCTAAGTTAGCCTCTTCTGATGAAGGCTCATACTCCATGATGATTGGTGGAAATACTTGGAATTCTAGGAGTGGGGCTTTGCTTAGCTGCCTTAATGTGGCTATAGCAAAACTATTCTAAGCCCTGGTATAAGAGTAGAACAAATTTTGTGCTCTATCCATGTCTTCGATTATAGTGACAAGCTTGATTTACCTGTTGCTAATGGAAGTGGCTAACTTCTGGACATCTTTTAGTTTACGTAGCAAAGATGTCTTTGCGGTCAGATTTGCTCCTTTGTTTTCTACTTTTGCTTTGCCCTTCCTTTTACGTGCTTCTATTTGTTTCACTTTGGGTGTATCCTTACCATGAGTCATTCTCTCAATAGAGGCTTCATTGATTGGGCCTTTGTTCTCTAAATTTCTTCACCATCTCGAGGTACGATTCCTTTTGCTGGCATAGTTACATTACCAGTGATAGGAAAATTAAGATGCCCGTTTGCCTTGTAGCACATTCAATAATTTCCTGATATAGTATTGCCCTGACATCAATCTTTCGACCCTTGATAATAGAATATATCAGACACATTCGATCAAGGGTGATTGTGGTGCTATGCATAGAGGGCTTAAGTCTGCAGTTTACAAAATTAAACCAAATTTTGCTTTACAGTGTTAAGAAGCGTCTGTGCATGGTGTAGTTGTTGTGATTTGAACCCGTCCACGTTGTTCTGTTGACACAAAGATCCTTCACCAAGAGGTATATCTTATCATTAGTGATCTCTTCAATGAACGTAGAGTGTTCATCCTTATCCACCTTGGTGTTTGATGGTATTAAAAAGAGCATATGTTTTCTCCCCATTTATTGTATAATTTGTTCCCATTATATCATGTTTAGCATGCAAATTTAGCATTTTATATTTAGTAATTGCATTTTTTAAGTCAGTGATGTTTGGTTTAATTTTCTTTCATTTTATCTTACTTTTTCTACTGGTGTCGCCAAGTTTAGTGTTCAATATTGCATCTTGAGATGTCAATGCAGGAACCTATCCAGAAGGACCAATGCATGAAGGTTTACAGAGTTGTCGTCACAAAATAACATCCAAATTTACGCCCAAAACTGTCGCCACATGAGCACTTCTAGATTTCACAAAAAGGGTCGCTGCAAGAATATTTTTGGAATGCACCCAAGACTGTCGCAGCATAAATATTCTTCAAATTGCATCCAAAAATGTCGGTGCATAAGTATTCAATTGTACCCAGGAATGCTGCTGCATGAACATGTACAAAATTGCGCCCAGAATTGTCGATGCATCTGATAGCTGTCTGATAAAAATAGAAATGTATGAGTTGTACAATCTGGTATAACCAACTTGTATAGCTCAATTTTGGAGAATAGACACCTGTACATTTGGGGCTAAATATAGGCCCACACAAAGCATGAAGGAAGGTGTCTCTCTCTTCCTTTAGTCTCCCATTTTATTATCTTCTTCAACCTAGCTTTTGAGATTTCTGGCTATAGAGGCTTGAGACCCTTCGGGTGAATCGATGTGAAGGCAAGGCAGATCAGCTCCTGACGAGGAACATCCTAAATGCGACGTAAGAGGAAAGTAAGGGAGCATTTTGAGTAGCTTAGGAGTAGTATTCTCCATTAGTTCTTTGACATTTCCTTTCTTAAATGATGGTAATTCATGTTTATTCAAGTTTGTATGGAAGTACTCTTGATTGTTAGACTAAATGATATCTTATTAAAGCTTGCCTTTATTGTTTAATCTTTAGGTTTGAATGATTTTATCATGGAAGTGTTATTGTAGTTAGAGTCACTAGAAGGTGCAATGACAGGTTAAACTAACAAGCAAGACAACTGAAGTTGCTTGGGGATTGGGAGAGTTTGGTCCACTTGTTCTTGAGTGTGTTGCATTGCCAGCATTGTAAGGTATGGTTAATGTGCATACTAAGGTCATTGATCTAATAGAAAAGCCAAGTTTGGTAAGATGTTCATTGCACTTCATTGCGCCGACAAATTAACTGTTATTCTTAACCTTGTAAGCTGCACTTAATTTTCTGCTGACTATTCATGTTGTGGATCCCATTTTACCTTTATTACATTTTATCTTTATTTTCACATTATTGCACCGACAACCATTCTCACAATTTATTGCATTTTACCTATTCAATGCACTGACAATTTTAGACAATAGACACCCATCCTCGTGGGATCAATATCCGATAGATTCACTTCTATCTATTATACTTGCATCGACAGTTTACGCTTGCACATTTGTTGTGACGTTCATAGTGCGATCAAGTTTTTGGCGTCATTACCAGGGATGGCGTTTATTTGATGTCTATTTTTGTCTTTGAATTTATTCTTTACTATCTAAGTTTTATTTGTCACAAACTTGTTTCCATTTTTTGTTTACTTTTACATTTTTCTTTTAGTAAATTATGGCTAGGAACGAGGTGTATAGAACCTCAAGATGTTGGACTAGCATAAGTGGTGCTATAGAAATAGAGCTCGATGCCATAATTGCCCAAGTATCTTCTTTGACTGATATGAGTAATTCTATGCAGAATGCTATAGCAATTGTAGAATGGAAATTTGCTGTGACAATTTGCGATTACTGTGGGAGCGACCATGAGTTTGAATAATGCCCATCAAATCCAGCAAATGTGTACCACATGGGGACTTCCTTTCGAAATGAAAATCAATATTCCAACATCTACATGCCAGAGCGGGAGCAACATCCAAGACCCTGGAAGTATAAACAATGATGTTAGATCTGAGTAGACACTCAATTATGATCAACCTTTTTCAAGGCAAAATATCCAGCAAGACAAAGCATTAGAGTTTTCATTAATTGAAAATTTGTTGAGACAATATATTTCCAAGATAGAAGTTGTGCTTCAAAGTGAAACTGAATCCATATGAGCTCTAGAATATCAATTTGGCCAAACTGTGGTTTACGACCACAAGAATCGTTGTCGATTGATAGTGAGAATTCGATATCACAAGGGCAAGAGCATTGTTAGGGAATCATTCCCAAAAGTGAGACTAAACAAATTGAAGTTGTTACAGATAATACAATAAAGGAAGGCAATTCAGATCTCGACAATGGAAAGATGTCAAAACAATCTGAAAAGCAAACTACAGCTAAAGAGATTAAACAAAATATTACAGAGATTGAATCAAATCATTTTGTCACCACAAATGCTACAGCAAAACAGCTTCAGAAACTTGAAGATTCATGGTCAAAGAAGAAAAGATTAGGAGAAGTTAAAACAATCGCACTTACTGAAGAGTGAACTGTCATGACAATTAAATTGCTCCAAGAATTTAAGGATCCTAAGAGCTTCACAATACCCTATTCCATTTGTGATCGGTATATTGGAAAGGCATTATGTGATTTCAATGAAAGCATAATTTTGATGCCTATATCCATAATTAAAAGTTACGAAATTGGAAAAAATGCAAGAAAGAGTGGAATTTTTTGAGATCATGTGGAGAATAAAAGAGTACAAAGCACTTGAATAAGAAGGAACAAATATTGTGTCTGCACTGATTGAGAAATAAGTAAACACCATTGTCGACGCATTAGGATTCCATTGTCAGCACAATTTTGTATAGCTGTACTGCACCTATTGACTTGATGTTGAAAAGGGAAGAAGTTTGTGTGGAGGAAGAAAAAGATGGAGAAATAGATGTCGAGGTAAATTTAGCTGAGAAATTTGTCCCCGCACCTGAAGTTGTGGATACAATAACTAAGGCTTGGAACAAGATGGAGCGAGTCAGGCAAAAGTTTTGGATGAAATTAATGAGGACCACAATCTTTTGGTAATAGTGGTCTATACTGAACCAACAAATGAAGCAGTTGATGATGTCGGAGCAGAGATGGAAACTGAGGAGCAATCCACAGACTATATGAAGCTCATACAAAAAAGAAGAAGAAGATATCAATGAAGTGAGTCCTCTAACCATGGTGCAACCTCTGATGATTTGTCACCACACATGAACTTCTGGGTGCATCCTCTAATGATCTGGTGCCACCTAAAGTGAGTCAGGCGGAGGATATGATGGTCGATAATGAAGATTTTAATCCTCTAACCATGGTGCTTTATGTTGCACCACTTGCTGAAATACACCCATCTGATGTCACGATCGATTATGCTGGGGTACAACCTGATGTTAAGGAGGAATCCGCATATCCAACCAAGCCAAAGGAACGAAAGAGGAAGCATGCAAAAGATAAGAAGCGTCCCAAGGAGGAGCAGAAGCACAAGAAGAAGAAGACCAATGCAGGCACATCTTCAGCTACAACACACTGAGTTAGTTTTTATTTTTAGCACTTAGTTTAGTTTTCATGCATATCATGTAGCTGTAGTATAATTGTCCCTCCATTTTTATTGTCACTGCATTTTATTGTCGTTGAATCTACATTGTCATTGCATTTCCATATATATTTATTAATGTGAATGCATTGGGAACAATGCAAACTTTAAGTTTGGGGGGAATGTATATGGGATGAAAATGCAATTGCACCCACATTTCAAAAATTTGTCCTTTCGAGTTTAATGAAGCATGCTCAAAAATGTGATTGAATTTTTTTTTCATTTGATGCTTAATTCTTGAGTCATGTGAACTGTTAATGAATGAGTTGGATGAATTTGATTGAATGTTGTATCTTAAATTTTTGGATGAATGATTTAGATTGCATTAGTAATATGAATAGTATCATTATTTAGATCTTGAATAAATTTTCCATTTATAGCTACTTGTATATAAGTATAGTTATGAATAAAAGACACTCCAATGTGGGTGTATTATGAACTATCAAGGGGGAACACTCCAATGCAAGTGTTAGAAAAAGTAATCTAGCCAAAGGCTGTTATTACAAGAGTCTGTGTCGGTACAATTACATACTCTCTAGAGGTTTGTTGCACCCCATCGTTACTTCCCAGGAACAAGGGTATAGTAATGCAACTACATCCCTCAGTCACCTAAAAACAAGGAAAAGAAGAAAAAATATATATGTGTATATTATTTTACAATAAATGTTGTTCTGGTAAAATGAATTTAAGATTTAAAGCATGATGCTAGCATTGATGAAATTGCAATTTTAGTTATCCATACTTATAAATTGTCGGCGCAATATTCTGTCATTTGAATGTCATTCATGCATTAGGATTTCAGATGCTTCAAGTTGCTAGAGTGATTATTGCCTAGACAAAATTTCTTTTGTAGCCTTGCTAGTTTTTGTTTTACATAAGGACAAGTACAAACTCAAGTTTGAGGGTGCGATGATATTAAAAAGAGCATATGTTTTCTCCCCATCTATTGTATAATTTGCTCCCATTATATCATATTTAGCATACATTTTTAGCATTTTATATTTAGTAATTGCATTTTCTAAGTTAGTAATGTTTGGTTTAATTTTCTTTCATTTTATCTTACTTTTTTACTAATGTCGCCACATTTAGTGTTCAGTATTGCATCTTGTCATTACAGGAAGCTGTCTTGAAGGACCAATGCATGAAGGTCTACAGAGTTGTTGCTACAAAATAACATCCAAATTTGCACCCAAAATTGTCGACGCGTGAGCAATTCCAAATTTGGACCCAAAACTGTCGCCGCATGAGCACTTCCAGATTTCACAAAAACGGTCGCAAGCAGGAATATTTTTGGAACTGTTGCTTGATAAATATTCTTCAAATTGCATCCAGAAATGTTGGTGCATAAGTATTCAATTGTACCCAGGAATGTCGCTGCATGAACATGTACAGAATTGGGCCCAGAATTGTCAATGCATCTAACAGCTATCTGATAAAAATAGAAATGTATGAGCTGTACAATATGGTATAACCAACTTGTACAACTCAATTTTGGACAATAGACACCTGTACATTTAGGGCTAAATATAAGAACACACAAAGCATGAAGGAAGGTGTCTCTCTCTTCCTTTAGTCTCCAATTTTATTATCTTCTGCAACCTAGCTTTTGAGCTTTCTAGCTATGGAGGCTTGAGACCCCTCGGGTGAATCGACGTGAAGGCAAGGTAGATCAGCTCCTGACGAGGAGCATCCTAAGTGCGATGCAAGAGGGAAGTAAGGGAGTATTTTGAGTAGCCTAGGAATAGTATTCTCTATTTGTTCTTTTACATTTCCTTTCTTAAACGATGGTAATCCATGTTTATTCAAGTTTGTATGGAAGTATTCTTGATTGTTAGACTAAATGATATCTTATTCAAGCTTGCCTTTATGTTTAATCTTTGGGTTTGAATGATTTTAGCACAAAAGTGTTATTACAGTCACAATCACTAGAAGGTGTAGTGACAGTTTAAACTAACAAGCAAGACAATGGAAGTTGCTTGGGGATTAAAGGAATTTGGTCCACTTGTTCTTGAGTGTGTTGCATTGCCAACACTAGAAGGTGTGGTTAGTGTGCATAGTAAAGGCATTGATCTAATAGAAAAGCCAAGTTTGGTAAGATGTTCATTACGCCGACAAATTACCTGTTATTCTTAACCTTGTAAGCCACACTTAGTTTTCTGCTTACTATTCACGTTGTGGATCCCATTTTACCTTTCCTACATTTTATCTTTATTTTCACATTATTGTGCCGACAACCATTCTCACAATTTATTGTATTTCACCTATTTAATGCATTGACAATTTTAGACAACAAACACCCATCCTCGTGGGATCGATATCCGACAGGTTCACTTCTGTCTACTATACTTGCATTGACAGTGTATGCTTGCACATTTGCAGTGACGTTTATAGCACAATCAATGTTGGACAGCTCATTGATTCGTTCAGTGCCCAAAGGGATTAATCCTTCGCGAACGAAGACAAACTCTGACTCTTGGTCAATAAGGTTAGCATAAAACTCACGTACCAGAGACGGAGAGTAACTGACAGGGTGAATTGAGAAGGTTTCCCATTTCAGCCTTGAGATGTTCTTGTAGACTTGCTTCCCCAAGTCTTGCTGTCACGACAAGAGAAAGCCTTGTTTTGGGTGACAATTTCTTTTCAACATGTTGTCCTCAAACTGGTCCTTGGCTGCTTTCATTAAAAATCTCACCAGATCTTTTGGCACGGAGGGCTCTGCTTCATGAACTGTTGTGGCAGAGGATAAGTGTTCTTCGACAAATTTGGTTGCTTTCTTGACTAATGCTCGAGTTCTTGCCATGTTTTTGTGAGTAAAGAAGGTTTTATGGTGTAAAGGTGCAAGCTTGGTGAATAAAGTTCCTTTGTGGTTGTTATAGTCAGCACAGAGAAGGGGGTTTATAGCGAGTGAAAGGGGAAGATGGAAAGTTGTGATTTTTCTGTGATTAAGCGAAAGGACATAATGTTTGGCGGGAATAAATGCGTCCAATGAGAATTTTGTATGCTTAAATAGATCCAATGGCTGTGTGACTGTTAATGAAACGGTGGGATCTGAATTCCTGATATGCTCTGATTTTTCAAGAGTCAGTAGTTGCAATACAGCTTTACGAATTGTGTTAACAATGAAGTCCAAATGCATCAACAATGGGGTTTAATTATTCTGCAAAAAACAAATAAGAAATAAAAAAAATTAAATAAAAGAAAATTTAAAAAATAAAATTACATAATAATAAATTTAATAAAATTAAAAAATTTCTACCAATTTAATGGTCTTTTTTTTCTTTTGATCACTATGCCCAAAGTAATGCTTCTGTCACTATCCATTCACTTTGAACTGGTGTCTATCATGTAATTCCTTAATAGTGACTGCAGCATGAGGAAAATGCTTCGACAACTTTGAAAAGCCATGACCAATGTGAGCGCAATTTACCTAGATGCAATTTCAACCTAGAATTAAATAATAAAACTTGTTGACATGTGATAACTTGTCGCTGCAAAAAAATTCTGTCATGCCATCGTTTGGCCCTTTCCTTGGAAATTGTAGTATTTTCATAAGCATTTCATCTAATTTCCTCTAGTTTAGTGATATCCAACAGCCTTTTTCTTTCCAACAGCTGCATAATCCATGTTCACTTGCTTAATTACCCACATTGCCTTCATGTAGTAATCCAGCATACGGCCCATTAGAATTTAACATTTGGAACATGATTAGTTTTAGCTCAAATTTTCCAGCTTGAATTACTGGTCGAACAACACCAAGCTACAAATCATCCAAAACTATAACAATAAAATCTCAGATGGTTCGATTCTTCAATTGATCTTCTTGTCGTGGCAGTGGATTATTGATAACTTGTGGTAGTATTGGAGGATTCTGAGGCGGCAACGATGGTATTTCAATATTGATTCCTGGCAAAACCATGTTTCTCTGTTCTTGTTGCCTCCTTCTAATGGTTCCATCGATCTTCGAATCTAGGTCAACAATATTTTCAGGATATCTCCTTTTCATAAACACCTAAATAAACAAGTGAAAATAGTAACATCAATAAAACCAATCAGTAACAAATAAAGATTAAGAAATCACAAATAAATGCAGAGACAAATATAAACATAAACAAACGTCATTCTCGACAACGACACTAAAACTTGATCGCGCTATGAACATCACAGCCAATATGTGCAGGCGTACACTTTCGATGCAAGTATAATAGATAGATGAAAATCTATCGGATATTGATCTCATAGGGATGGCTGCTTATGTTTATAATTGTCGATGCAAAGGAAGTTAAAACAAAAGAGATTGTGATGAAAGATGTTGGAGCAAATTAATAAGAAAATGCAATAAAAGTGTGAAAAGAATTTGTCAACGTAATTTAAGAAAATTTAATAAGTAAAATAGTGGTAAAGAGATGGGGTTCTCTGACTTGAAAAGTTGGCAAACAACTAAATGTGATCACATGGTAAATGATAAATAAATTGTCGCCGCAATTAAGCTCAATGAACTCTTACCAACCTTGACTTCCTTGTTTATAAAAGACTCAAATACTCACACTAACCACACCTTCCAGTGCTGGCAATGAAAAATATTCAAGAACAAGTGGACGAAATTCCTTCGATCCTTAAGCAACTTCGGTTGACTTGCTTGTTAACTTAACCTATCGCTGCACTTTCCAATGATAGTGACTTCAATTATACTTTCGTGGTCAAGCAATTAAATCCAAAGACAAACAATGAAGGAAAGATTAAGTAAATATCATACTTGATCTGAAATTAAATTGTATTTCTATACAAATTCAAATAATTAAAATTCATCAGTGTTTAAAGAGAGAATAAAAGAATGAATTGAAGCATTCTATTCCTAGTTTACTAGAACTATTCCCTTACACTCCTCTTGCGTCGCAATTAGGAATGCTCCTCTTTAGGAGTAGATTTGCCTTCTCGTCACAGTCAGGTTGCCCTCAATAAAGTTAAGCTGCCATGGAAGCAAGCTTAAGAAAATGTTAAAGAGAAAGTTTTTTATGTGTCAAAAATCTGGAAGATGAAGCTTGAAGAAGATCCTCTCTCATCAATATTTATCAACCATTGCCCAGGACAGGGGTCCTCCCTTTCAGATCCAACTTCCTCTATCTGTACAAGTTATTTATACCAGCTGTACACTCATGCAGTTTTAGTGTGTTCATCAAACAGCTGTCAGTTGTAGCGACATTTCTGGGTGCAAATTTACATTCTATTTTGTGGGGACAACCCTGGATACCTTCATGCGTTGATCTTCCAGGACAGATTCCTGCACTGACATCTTTGGATGCAATACTAAACAATTAACTGTGGCGACATTAGTAGCAAAAACATGATAAAAATAAAGGAAATTTAAATCAAGCATCACTGAGTTAGAAAATGCAGTCACTAAGTTAAAAATGCTAAAAATGCATGATAAAAATGATAAAATAGGAACAAATTATACCCTAAGTAAGGAGAAATCAATGGTCTTTTCTAATTCTATTAGTACGATACTTTACTTATCACTTTATTACTTGAACATTGTGTATACATGCACAGCAATATTGTTTTAAACGTGAAACCAATCCTTGCGCATTGGATTCACCACTTTCTCTAAAATCGACTTGATCTCTCTATTCGATATCTTTTCTTGTTCATTTGTTTAAGGATGATTCAAATAATTTTTTTTCAATAGCAAAATCCATCGAATCAAGCATCCTTCTTTACTATCAAATGTTTTATCGCATCATGAACTGTGTAAACTATCACTTTTTTGCCAACCAAATACGATCTAAATTTGTCAAATGCGAAGACCACTGCTAATAGCTCTTTCTCCATTGTTATGTAATTGAGTTGCGAATCATTAAGGGTTTTGCTCACATAATAAATGGCATGAAATATTTTCTCCTTTCTTTGTCCTAGCACAACTCCAACAACAAATTCACTAGCATCAAACATTAGCTCAAATGGAAAATTCCAATATGGTGTCATAACAATAAATGTAGCAACTAATTGCTTCTTCAAAAGTTTAAAGGCTTTTAAACTAAACAAAATCAAATACTCTACTATGCTCTAGTAATTCACAAAATTATGCTATGAAAAAATAAAAGCAAATGCAAAATTAAAGTTACCCTCAATCGGTGTAGACACAAGATTTGTTCCTTCTTTTCAATTACTTGGGTTCGTACTCTATAGCAGCAAACTTGGTAAAAAAATTATTTATTTTTGAAGCTACCTCTTATTCTCCACACGGTTCCCAAAATTTTCACTCTTTCTTATGCTTTTTCCAATTTCATAACTTCTTAATTACAGACCTAGACATCAAAATTATGCTTGTTCTGAAATCACATAATGCCTTTCCAATATACCAATCACCAATGGAATGGTGTATTGTGAAGTTCTCGGGTTCTTAAAGTCTAGAAGCAATTTGTTTGTAATAGCAATGCACCCTTCAGTAAGTGCAATTGTTACTACTTCTCCAATCACCAATGGAATGGGGTATTGTGAAGCTCTCGGGTTCTTAAAGTCTAGAAGCAATTTGTTTGTAATAGCAATGCACCCTTCAATAAGTGCAATTGTTTCTACTTCTCCCAATCTTTGCTTCTTTGACAATATATCTTCAAGTTGCTGACGTTGTTTTGCTATGGCATTTATGTTGACAAAATGATCTGATTTGACCTTTCTACAAAATGCTTGACATCACAAATTTCTGAAACTTCAGCTTCAATTCCTTCACAAATTCCTTAACAACATCAGTATTGCTATAACAAAAATTTGCTAAATTTTCTTCCACAACTACCTCTTCTACATTAATCATTCGGCATTCTTCAGCAACCTCTGCATACTTTAACGCATTAAACACATTAAACATAACTTGTTGCCCATTAACTCTCAAAGTTAATTCTCCTTTTTGCACATCTATTAAAGTTCTACCCATAGCAAGGAACGATCTTCCCAAAATTATGGGGACTTCTTTATCAGCCTCAAATTCTAGAATTATAAAATCCGCAAGGAAAATAAATTCATCTACTCTTACCAACACGTCTTCAATCTTACCCTCCAGATGCACGAATGAGCGATCTGCTAATTGTAGCGTCACCATCGTAGGTCTTGCTCTTCCAATTCCTAGTTTCCTGAAAACTGACATTGGTATTAGATTAATACTAGCACCTAAATCACATAATGCTTTACCAATGTAGTTGTTACCAATAGCACAGGGAATAGTAAAACTCCTGGATCTTTTAATTTTTGTGGCACCTTATACACCAGCATCGTCGTGCACCCTTCAGTAAGCGCGACGGTCTCAAACTCACCCAATCTCTTCTTTTTGGACAAATGTCTTTCATCAATTTCACGTAATTGGGCATTTGCTCCAATGCTTCTACAAGAGGAATGTTAATATGTAGTTGTTTCAGTACCTCCAAAAACTTCTTAAACTGAACATCTTACTTCAATTGTTCAAATCTTTGTGGAAATGGTGGCGAAATCTTTTCTTTTGTCTGATGACAAGATTTTGTCATGACATTTTCCTTTGCGTCACCAATATCATGCTTTTCTTATTTACTAAACTTAACCTCTTTTCGAACACTTTCCTTTTCAACTTCCAACATAATATCTTCCATCTCTCTTTTTGCTTTAACATTACTTTTTGCTCCAGCATCTAATTCTGGACTTTCTTCATCATCTGTTACAGCAAATTCATTATCATAAATATCATCAACAAATAATTGAATACCTATAAGTGAAATGGCTTTGTAATGCCCTTTTCCTTGCAATCTCGCATTCTCAGTATCACTTGGCAACGTTCCTTGCAGACGTGAACTCATTTCATTAGCAATTTGCCCAACTTGATTTTCTAATGCTCTCAATGACGCAGTCTGATTCTGAATAATTTCATCATTTTTAGACACATACTCTTTCAATAAATTTTCTATTGATGAAAAACCTCCATTTTTCTGTTGATTTTTCTTTGGAAATTTAGGCTCAAATCCAGCGCTCTGTTAGTATTCTGTCGAACAACATTACCTGAAATGACTCCTTGATTCTTGCTTCAACTAAAGTTTGGGTGTTGTCTCCAACTAGAATTATATGTATTAGAGTAAGGATTATGATTACCTCTATTGAAATTCCCCATGTGATAAACAGATGCTAGATTGGATGGACATTCTTCAAAAATATGATCATCTGCAAAATAGACACATTTTGCTTCAATAACTTCCACTTCTCTAGCCATGCTCAGTTTCTGCATAGTTTTGATCATATTGGCCAACAAAGATACTTTTGTTGTAAGTGATGTAATTGCATCCAACTCCATTGTACCAGCATTTATTCTACCAGAATTCATTCTTGTTGTTGGATATTGATAATAATTATTTTCAATTCTCTCCAATATTTTATTCGCCTCATTGTACGTTTTATCCAGCAACGTACCATTTGCTAACGCATCGACTACCATTCTTGTGTGCGTATTCAACCCATTGTAAAACATCTCCATTTGCGTCCAATGTGAAAAACCATGCATAGGACATTTCCTAAGCAAATCATTATATCTCTCCCATGCCTCATAAAGTGTTTCATCATCCAATTGCTTAAATGTTGTAATGTCAGTTCTTAACTTTGCATTCATATTCGGCGGATTATATCACAGCAAAAATCTTTGACATCATTCATTCCAAGATGAAATCATACCCGATGGCAAAGCATTTAACCATGCTCTTGCACAATCACACAAAGAATATGGAAACAATTTCAACAGCAAAATCACTGGCGTCACACATTAGTTCAAATGGTTGTGTCTAGTCTGGTGCGATAACAATCGAAGCTTATACCAGCTACTTTTTTATTGATGTGAATGCACTCAGACATGCATCGTGGAACACAAACTTTTTGTTCTACTCTAACAATGAGTATAAGGGTTTAGCTATCTTGGAAAAATCTTTGATAAATCGTCTATAAAAACTAGCGTGTCCAAGAAAGTTTCTTATTGCTTTGACAGTGGTAGGTGGTGGTAATTTTTCGATGATTTCGACCTTTGCTTTATAGACCTAAATGCCTTGACAAGAAATGCGATGACCAAGAACAATTCCTTCAATTGCCATAAAATGGCATTTTTCCAAATTTAAAACCAAATTTGTTTCCTCGCATCTTTTCAAAAGTCTTGCCAAATTGTCAGCACATTGGTCAAAATTCTATCCATAAACTAAAAAATCATCTATGAATACCTTGAGTGAGTCCTCAATCATATCCGAGAATATCGCAATCATACACCTCTGGAATGTTGCTCGCACATTACACAACCCAAATGGCATCCGTCGGAAGGCAAAGGTTCTAAAAGGACACGTGAATGTAGTCTTTGCTTAATCTTCCGGCGCAATAGCTATTTGATTGTATCTAAAATATCCATCCAGGAAATAATAGTAGGCTTTACCAGGTAGCCTATCTAACATTTGATCGATTAAAGAGAGTGGAAAATGGTCCTTCTTTGTGGCCGCATTCAGTCGCCGGTAATCCATGCACACTCACCATCCAGTTGCGATGCGAGTAGGGATTAACTCATTCTTATCATTAGCCACAACTGTGAAACCACTCTTTTTAGGCACACATCAGACTGGGCTTACCCAGTTACTATCAGAAATAGAGTCTATAATGCTCGCATCCAACCATTTGATAATTTCCTTCTTTACCACTTCTTTCATTTTCTCATTAAGTTGTCATTGTTGTTCAATGGATTGCTTCCCTTCATCTTCTAACCGTATCTTATGCATACAGAAAGAAGGACTGTTGCCTCTGATATCTACAATTCTCCAGACTTTGGCTTTCTTGTGATCTTTCAAGATTGCGATAAGCTTCTGTACTTGTGTTGCGTTAAGGGATGCGTTGACAATGACAAGCAGTGTTTCATTGTCACTAAGGAAAACATATTTCAAATGTATCGGTAATGGTTTTAACTCTAAGGTAAGAGCTTGCTCAATGGACGGTTTAAATACTGTGATCGTCCTGTTGGACAAATCCAAAGATTCCATTTGCCAATTTCTACGCATCTCACAATTATTTACCTCCTCTCTGTCTTGACAATCAGCTAGGATATCATCGATAGATGTCACAACATCATCCTCAGACAATGTTGAACTCCTTGCATGAAAATCTTTCAAAATAACCTCGTCCAACACGTCAATGTGTTGACATTGTTCTTTGGGTTCGAATGGTGATGCTCCAAACACACTGAAAGTTACATGGTCATCATTATGACGCATCACTAGTTCTCCTTTGAACACGTCGATAAGTGTTCGTCCTAATTCTAGAAATGGTTTTCCCAAAATAATGGGTACCTTGTTGTCTACTTCGTAGTCTAGGATGATAAAATCAGCAGGAAACACCAGCTTATCGACTTGAACAAGAACATCTTTGATCTATCCTTTCGATTGTGCTAGAGATCTGTCTGTCAGTTGTAATGTCACCGCAGTAGGCTTCATCGTCCCGATTCCTAACTTCTTAAAAGTATACAGAGGCATTAAGTTAATACTAGCTCTTAAATCACACAAAGCTTTACCTAAGTAATGATTTTCGATGGAGCAGGGAATTGTAAAGCTACCAGGATCTTTCATCTTGGTTGGCATCTTGTTTGTGATTACAATGCTACATCCCTTTGTGCATCTCTATGTCAGATAACTTCTTTTTCTTTAATAAAAGCTCCTTCATGCATTTCCCATAATTAGGTATCTACACAAGAGCATCTATTAGAGGTATATTAATATGCAATTGTTTCAAAGTAGAAACAAACTTTTGATATTCCTTGTCATGGACTTTTTCTTTAAAATGTTGTGGAAATGACAAAGGTATGGTTGCAGTAAGTGGTTGTGGATAACTTTGTTACTTCGACAGTGATGGTTGTGTCGACAACTTATCTGGACAGACTGTAGGCAGAGATGGTACTACAGTTGGTCTTGAGCATTATTTTGTGCTTGACTTCCTTCAATTATAACCTCTTCTTGTTGCTGTGAAATGGATGCTTCGACATGGTCTTGATCAGAATTGCTTAATCTTACCGTCTGTTTCCCACTTCTTAGTGTGATTGCCTTGCAATGCTCATTCCCCCTTTGCGTTGGATTTTCAGTTTCACTAGGTAGAGTACCCGGTGATCTAGTGTTGAGATTAGAGGCAAACTATCCAAGTTGAGCTTCCAATGCTCGTATGGAAGAAGAATTACCTTGCATTATCGCTTCGGTTCGTGTAATATGCTCGCACATCATCGCTTCAAAAGCATCCATAGGATCTACCTTAGGTAGAGTAAATTGCTGCTGTTGATGATAATGATGTTGTCCTTGCATTTGTGGTAGTATAGATGGTTGTGGCTGCAATCGCAATATTCTAATGGTAGTTCTACGATTGGTTGTTGTTGTAACCTCTTTGCCTATAACTTCCTTGGTTTGAAGAATTTTCATGTCTATATGTAGACGTATTTTGATTTCCCCAAGGTTGTTACAAGTGATTATTGTAAGAGTTACCAAATGAACCCCCTCAGATGTTGTTAACATAGTATGCATTTTTTGCATGTTGTGAGTAGTCTTCATAGCTGTGGTTGTAGCCGCAAATTTCACACGAAAATATCGACGCATCCAATTGCTAGGCTACTTGTATAGGAGCAACATCGCTTGTTCCTTTCATATTCTTTTAATATTGGCTAGTGAAGATACCTGCACTGACAATACAGAAATAGCATCTAATTCAAGAACTCTAGGGTTAGTTTTCACCTGTGCAGATCGAAAGATTGGATATTTGTAGTCGTTCTGAGCAATCCTCTCCAAAATTCTAACAGCTTCATCGTATTTACAATCCAACAACGAACCATTTGTCGATGCGTCGATAAGATTTCTTGTCTGAGCATTTAAACCATTATAAAAAAATCAATCTGGGTCTCTTGTTGAATTCCATTCATTACGCATCGTTGAAGCAATGCTTTGTAGCCCTCCAATGTTGTGTGTAAAATCATCAAGTTGATGATATGTAGTGATGTCATTTTGCAACCTTGCGTTCATTTTTGGTGGATTAAATCTTAAAACAAACTGCGTCACTAAAGCATTCCAGGATGTGATAGATCCAGCCGGTAATCCTACGAACCATGTTCGTGCTTTTCCTTGCAATGAGTAAGGAAATAATTGCATCTTTAAGGCATCATCAGGGACATCATGTTAACTAAAGGATGCACAAATAAGTAAAAATGATTTCAAATGTTCTCGTGCGTCTTCATGCGAAAAACCTAAATACTGCCCATTAGAATTGAGCATTTGAAACATCACCGGTTTCAGTTCAAAGTTACCAGCCTGAATTGCTAGTCTCACAACCCCTGGTTGTAGATCATCGAGTATAGGCATAACAAAATCTCTTATTGTCCTATTTTGTATTTTCTCTTCTTGTATGTCCTTAGGATTTCTCCTTGTGGACATGCAATAAAAAATCTAAAAAAGAAAACAATTAGAAAAATAATAATAACAAATTAGTAAAAATTAAAAATTAAGTAAGTAAAATTAATTACAACTACAAAAGTAAACAATAAAGAAACGCCAGTTCTCGACAACGGCGCCAAAACTTGATCGGTGTTTTTACGACACAACGATTGTGCAAGCGTACACATGTTAACACAAGTATAGTTGATAGACAAGTCTATTAGATATCGATCCCACGAGGAATGGATTTTTAATGTCTAATTGTCGGAGCAATCAATATTGAAATTAAAGATAATGTGAGTACTGATGTCAGTGCAATATGTCAGATCTGCACACTAAAATAGTTAATCAATGTTAATGCAATTAGAGTTAAACTTCAAAGATTAAATGTCAGTGTACTGAAAATAAATCTAATTGTGTTGAGTGTTGAATGTTGAATGTTGAATATTTAATATTTAAATGCATGAAATATAAATGTGACCAAGTGTAAAGGGTAGAAATGGTTCATTGAATATTGCTAAGTCGCAACGCTGGATGCGTCGACAAGGTAAAATATAGATGAATTGTCACTGCAATGAAGCCCCTTTGAGTTCTTACCAACAACAGCTCCTTACTTAATCCCGACTCAAATACAATCACTCCACCTCTCGATGTAAATAACAATGTGTATCCAAGAACAAGTAACTGGTATTTATCCCAGTCTCGAGCAGCTCTCGCCTAACCCACTTGTTAACTTAACCTATCACCGCATCTCTCGATGTCGGCGTACTGTAGTTTCACTCTCGTGTTTAGAGCTGTTAGATCCAAGAATAAACAAATAAGCAGTGTAAAGTAAGAATCAAAATGATCAAACATCAAAAGATACTCTCGTATTCATTTAATATCAACAGAATCCATCGTCTTTTAAGAAGAATTAAAGAGTACAACGAAGCTTACTATCTCTAGACTACTAGGCCTACTCTCTAATTGTTCCTCTTGCTCGGCATTAAGCACCTCTCGTCAGAAGCAATTGCAGACTTGCTTCATCAGCTCCTCGAATTCCAGTTAAAATCTTTAATTCACACAGAATTTTTGGAATTTAATCCCCTTTCTCTTGATGATTTATTTTCTTTCTTTGTTCGTCTATTCATAGCCTCTAAATATTACAGATTTCAACCTCCATTCTTAGATTCAGATCTAGATTTTGTAGCTGTCAAAGTTAATTAGAGTACAGCTGTGCACTCACACAGATTACATGTTTTCTTCAAAGATCTTTAGGTTGTCGTTGCACTGCTAGGCGTAATCTGATATTGTAATTGTGGCGACACCTGTGATATTCCTGCGCTAGTGCTTCCAGATGTAAACTTTATTCTACTCATTTGAGGTTCAAATTCAATGTGGCAACATCTCTTGGTCACAATTCCAAGCTGATCTTGTGGCTGTGTTCTTCCTATATTGACCTTCTAGGTTGAGCTCCTGCACTGACAATATTAAGACACAATATTTCGGCTGCTTGCGTCGGCATTAGTACAAAAATAAACAAAAAAGAACAAAACTTTAAACTAACTATCAGTGAGTTGGAAAATATGAAAACTAATTATAAATGCTAATGATGCATGCTAAATAAGTACAAAAGAGACAATTTAAACACTAAATTGAGAAGAAAATCTATGTCATTTGTAATACCATCAAACACCTTATTGTCTAAAAGAATCATATACCTCAAAAAATAATTACAAATGCATCCTTGGATCTTCTGTAGGTAAACCACCGAACTGCCCAACAGTTTGTAGCATTTGGAACATAACCAGCTTAAGGTCAAAATGAGTAGCATCATTTTGTGGCCGCAAAATACCTGGACCGAGATTTTCAAGAACTGGCACTACATGCTCTCGAATTGGTCTATCTCTATCTTCAATTATTTGTGGAACATTTAAAACCTCTGGCTTACGAACAACTGGAATAGGAACTTTAGGATTTTCTCTTCCTTCAATTCTCTCCATTTCTTGCTTTCACAACTCTCTTCTACGTCTCCTCAACGTTCTTTCTATTTCTGGATCTAACAACAAATTATCTTCACTCATTCCATAAAATTTCTACAAAAATCTACTACGACGAAAATCAAAACAAACTTAAAAATAACTAAATCAAATGTTAGCTCAACTATATAACAAAAATCTTACTGAATTACACCAATCTCCTCGACAACAGCACCAAAAACTTGTTGCATGTAAACTAATATTACTGTAGCAAATGTGCAAGTGTACACAACGTTCAAGTAATAAAGTGATAAGTAGAGTATCATACCCACAGAGAGATTGGTGTTCAAAAGAAATTGTTAAGACTGTTGACAAAAGAATTGTGCATACAAAATAAATTGATAACAAGATAATCTGTGTTTGCAAAGTGCGTGTCATAACAAAATGCAATACAAAAAAGTTGATCAAGAATTAACCAAGCAGAGCATCAAATCCACTAAGTACTTATCAAGCCTAGTAGAAATGATTGGCAAAATCTTTAGTACAAGATAAGGTTGCAATCAATAAATCTGGAATATTGCGGATCCAAGTTTTAGATCTACGAATGTCTTAGCAAATATCTGCTTCTACAAAATATCTTAGAGTGACTAAGTAATGACGTGCTAATTTTATGTAGTAACGTTTTACAGTGAACACACATTATATTCTTATAACATGCATTTTCCTAACAAAACTTACATCACCTTAACGAACGCAGCTCATCAGAGTTACTACAATTATCTTTTGATATATGCTCAATACATTGATTTATGCTCCAACAAATCTGTCCTTCTTTCAGTCGAGATTATGCGCATGCAAAATAAGAGCTTATTCCTAAGATTGCCAGCACATAGAATTGACAACAACTAAGTCATAAATCAATAAAGAGATTTAATAGAAACATATTGGTAATTCATTCATAGAAATAAAACAAAGTTCAAAAATATTCATCGCTTAAAGGTTAGAGTAAGGGTGCAAATTGTTGCTAAAACAAATAACAAACATACTTAAAGATTAAGATACTCCTTGTTGAGACCCAAAAAGAACATCAGGCTGCATTCTCGATTCTGCTTTGCTCCGTCACAACAACGTCTCTTTGCTTTGATGGTTTTGCTATAACATTGTCGAGCTCCGCTCCTAGCGATGGCTGATAACTCTGCCTTTTGCACCTCTTATCTGCCGTGTGACTCTCCCGATTTTCCTCCTTCCGAAATCTAATGCAACAACACTCTAACCTTACTTGATTGAATTCTTTGATATCTTTTTTCGAATTTCTAAGGGTTCTAGAGCCCTCCTAGAGCTTTCTAGTACAGACCACAATAGATCTGGCTTGCTTCAGCAGAATCCTGTGTGCCTAGTACTGCTAGAGCATTTAGTAGCTACAAAGTTTTGCTACTTCCGCTCCCAAAAAATGCTTCGTTATTAGGCCTTGTACTCTTCTTCTTCCTTCACCTATTTCTGCATCATGAAAACACGTACCAACAGGTGTAGTTTACTACAACAAAAATTGTTAAAATGTATAGATTTTGCTAATTAAGTGCACTGCAACTCCGACGACAAAAACACATAAAAATTCTACAAATGTTATAGCAATTTTACTAAAGATCAAATAAAATGTTCTAACAAAAGTATGTAACATAACTCTTTTTCAAGAGTTATCAGTCAACAATCCTGATTTTGCTAGAGCGTTCGGCAGCAACGTTTTGCTCCAACAATTCTTCATTCTCCAGACTCTATAGCACTTTCCTTCCTGCACCATACCACAATATACCAAAAGCGTAATATTGCCATAGCAAAAAGGGTAAAAACACAGAAATTATCGCTAAAGCTCAAGATAGCTCCTCAGAAAAAAAATATAAAAACACTAACAATGTTGTAACAAATTTACTTAACAACAGACAAAAAATTCTAGCAAAAGTATGTTATATAGATCTTTTTAAAGAATTATCAGTAGCCTATATAAAGGCCTCTTCATTGTACACAATTGAATAAAATTCATTCAACATCTTCTCTCTTTGAGTTAATAAAAATTCTCTTTGAGTTTTTCTTTTCAATAATTTCTCTTGAGTTTTATTTTAGAAGAGTTTTAAAAATATTTTAAGATTGTGGGGATCATTTTCAAGTTTTTTCTTGCCAAGTTTTTTTTCTTGGAGGGGAAATTAGAGCCATTTGGAGGGGGTTATGGATTCATCTAATTTCCAAGGCTCTTTACGACTTCTACACCCAACTTTCCATCTTTTCCATCTATCTTGTTTTGTTTCTTTGTTATTCTGTTATGTTTTGTTCTAATTGTTTCTAATATTTAATTTGGATTTCTTTTTCTTTTTTTTATCTTTTATTACTTGTTTTAATTGCTGCCTTTTTTTTTGTTTTTAGATTTGACTTGGATTTGTTTACATTTCAAGTTGTGTCAAATTTTAAGTTTTCTCTTCATTCGTCTGGAGCCCTAAGTCAAATTCGTAACATGAACAAAGTTACGATCCTATTCCACTCTTCTCCATATCACAAATAATCCATTGAGACATGGAGTATCAATGAAGACTATGTAGCTATTTTGGAAATCAACTCTTCTATTGCTTGTACTTTGCTTATTATGATTGTAATAGATATTTTCAAGAAGTTATTTTGTATTCACTTAGATTCTATGTTAGCAAGTCGAATTGAATATTTGTTGTAGTCTAAGTTTTGTAAGAGAACTTATTGAAAGCACTTAAATTTGTTCATTGAGGAACTATTTTTGTGAGAGAGTGCAAAGGTTGTATTATAAACATTGAGAGAGAGTTTACTGTCCAAGTTCTCAGGGAGAGGATTTAGATGTGAAAGTTCAAGTCATTAGGTACAAGAGTGAGATCTCTATTCTTGGAGAATCTTGGAGAGTGATAGAATGTGATCACTTGTATTGTAGATTAATGATAGGGGAAATTCTAATTGAGCTAGATTTTACAAACATAAGGAAACAGATATGCGTAAATAAATCTTTGGTGTTATTTGTTATTCTCTTTTGCATTGCAAATAGCTTTGCAATGCCAAGCCGTAGTGGCCACATCAATGTAGCACTTGTATTATACTTGTTTTTTGTTACCAAAATAAGCCACTTCAGATAGCAACAATTAGTAAGTATAGATATAGATGTTATGTGTTAAATTACTATTGTAGCAAATTTAAAAGTTGTCAAGTTACTTTTTTGTTAGTATTTTAATAGCTTCTAATAAAAAAAATCCAATAATTTTGAGATAAAAAAAATAGTAGTAATTTATTCTGTGTAGTTTACCAGAAACAAATTTTGACATTTATTTCGTCTCCCAAACCGTGCAACTGTCATTTGTTGAATGCGGTTATAACGGAAAAGCCTGAGATAATATCCATAACCGTAAATTTTTATTTTCGATTGCCACAAAAATCAGTTGACAGTGAGAAAAAACACAGAAAACAGAGGGAAACCTTTAAAAAAAAAATGGTGGCGATTTCTTTGTACAGAGGGAACCTCCACAGAGCACCGGAGGTATCTCGGCGCTGGCTAATGCCGACTCCCAAAATCTCTCTCAAAGACTTCAAATCTCTCTTGCACCGCCGCGGCAAAGCTCTCTCTCGTCTCCGTGCCTCTTCTTCTTCTAACCCTAACCCTAACCCTGTTTTAAAGCATCAAATTCAGTCTTCCGTGTCCTGTGAGCCTCCTATTGAGCCGAAATTGAAAGCCAAACTGGAACCTGAACCGTCCGAGGGTTTGAAAACCGGAAAACCTCTCAAGGAGGTCAAGGTGGACATAGTTGTAGGATCCGACGGTGGAGATTGTTTGGTGAAGTCGGAAGATGAGCAGACCGAGAAAGATGTCAATTTGCAAGTGGATGAGAAACCGCCTGAGGAGGCTAAAACAAATGTAGAGGTATTATGATTACTATTTTTTTCTTCTAGTTGATTTTTGCTAGCTTGAATTTTTAATTTGTGAATTCGTAACCATAACTGTTGAGAGTGGATGAATATTAGTTTATTTGAAAGTGCTAACAAGTCTGATTTTTTCCCATATTATGTTTGTGCAAAACTTCCATTCTTGTTTGTTGAAATGTTCTTGATTTATTGTGGCTTGCTAGGTAAGCGATAAAATAAACGATTTCAATGGAAAAGAGAAAAGGAAAAGGGATGTTGAGGAGAAATTACAGGTTTTGAATGCAAAAAAGCATAGTTTAGTACAAGTACTAAAGCAGGTAAACCTCAATTGTAATGCCTTTCTATTGAAGACCAGTCTTCCAATAATTGAACTCCTGAAATTAATTGGTAGCACTTCATAGATCTTGAACGCAGAGGAGGAGTTGAAGAGAAGAAATAGCACACAAGGTACAGTGAATCGTCCAGCCGTTCCAATTCAAGTGGAAACCACAAATGACTCGGGGTCAATGATGAGGCTTGTCACTCCCCGGATGGGCTTGGATGCTAATCTTGCTGGCGAAAATGATGGAGTTGAAGCTGATGATGTTTCAAACCTTAACGTTCATTCTCGTCATGTGTTTCGGATGAGCAGTACATCTCCATCTTCAGAATCTCCTCTTAGAAGACCTACCTACATTCAACATAATGTGGTAATATACTAAATTTGTTCTTCCTTTTTTCTTTTTCAAGTAACACATCAATACATGAGCATCCATAGATTTTATTTTTCAGCATCGTTATGCTGTATGTCAAAGTGGGTGGTCTGAGCTAGGAACCTAAAGCTTATGTGAACCTGCATTTGATCTCTTAACTGTATGCAAATGTGCTTTTGGTTAAGATCTGACCCTAAAACTTACCTCCCATGATTTGCTCCTATTTCTGCTCGGTCATATTTAGGAAATTGCCAATTGCATACCTTATGAATCACCACAAGCTCCTTTCCTCCCATGATTTGCTGTTCTGTCAAATGCTTGACATTTACTTAACATGGGAATTTGAAGATTAATCACCCTCATCTGGACATTGGTAGGTAATAAGCCTTTTTAGAGCCTTTTTCCTTACCTTTCAAATTAAGGAAACAGCACATGTTATGATACTTCTTTCTTTTTTTATGTTTTGTGTAAATAAATGCACTATGTAGCTGTTAGAGTGGGATCTCATAGAAAACGATGATAAGCATCAACTGCAAGATGTACTTGTTCAGTTATTTATATTCCTACTTTACAGAAATAATATATGATCTGTTACCACCAAAGGATCACATTGTTTAGTGTTAACATTCAAGAAAATATGTTTGTTTGATTGGTTGATCTTCGTTGAGTTGTATTGAAATCGAATTATGTTCTCTCCTGGTAAATGATATTCTATGTAAAATTAAGATTAGCGTACGATATCTGTTAAGGCAAGGTTGGTTTCTAAAGATATTCAGTTATTGGTCATGTGTGTAGGTTTCGCACCCATCTCGAACAAGCATGGGGGTCACAGGTAGTCCTTCACGTTTTGCTCCTACTGGAAATCAAGGTCATCCTGGGAATCCTCCCACCGTATCTGTGTCAGGAACAAATTTTGTTGCGTCCTCTCCTTCCCCTGCAGCATCTGGTGGCACTTCAGTGTTAAGAGAGGCTTGGCAGCCAAGCCCATGGAATTAGAATCTGTAGCCAATTGAACTTTTCTTGTGACTTGAGCCTCTAAGATTTGTATCGCGAGCTTGGCAACATTGTAAGCCCTTTCTAGTTCTTCCTGCTTAATCAAAGCGAGAATATCGGTTCTCAATTCCATGTCATATTATCAGGAATATTGGTTCTCAATTTCACATCATTATCAGGTCTGTGGAAATGCCGCCTTTTACTTGTTAGCCATTTATTGAAGCTGAAGCTTCTTTTTTTCTTTTTCGTTTTTCTTTTGGATTTATTCCATTCTCTTAGGCCTAGAGAGAATTAAATTTGTTAAAAATAAAACTAAAAAGAAATTATCTTCCATATTAGTTCTTCTTGTTGGTAGTCTTATGAAAAGGTATATAAAAGATTAGGTCAAAATAACCCAAAAAGTTGGAACAAGAAAAAAAAAAGATAATGTTATTTGAGACGATATATTCACCAGTTTTAAGAGAAAATGCATGGTTTCCTCTGAATTTTCTTAACCAATTGGCAATCACTGATTGATGGATCTAGCAATGTCAATTATTCGGAAATTGATAAGCCCTGTTCTAAACTGTGAATCGGTCTATTCGGCCTCTTGGAATAAATATCCTTACTTATTTGTCGTAGTTTTTTTCAATTAGGCGTTATTTGTCGTGTTGATATGACATTTCTTGGTGAGATTGGAGGTATGACTTTTTTTTTTTTATAATAATTAAAGGAGAAGAATGATATCATTCGAGATAGAACCCAAATAAAGGATATAGATAAAAGGATACGGTGTTATATATATATTTTTTGGTATAATGACTATTTGAACAAAGGATACGAAGGAATAATTATATTCACAAACTATTGAAATTTGAAAAATTTTATGATAAATTGTATTCGATATCATTAAACTATTAGTAAGTTTATGTTTTAATCATTCAATTTTAAAAACGTTATAAAATAGTCATTGAACAATTCAAAAGATTTCGTTCAAGTCATTAAGTTGTTAAAATCGTTATTAATGGTCTTATCTGTTCGCACTACATTCGCCAATCGAAACCTCTCCTTCGAAGATCTTCTGTTGTTCAGTTTTTTTTCATGAAATAAATTTGAATGTAACACCCATACTCGATCCGCTTGTGAGGTTCGAGTAACGGAATGTTACATTTGTTGCCGAAACAACTTCCGAAAAACATCAGTTCAATTATTCTCCCTAATCAAGTTAACCAAACAAATCGTTGTTACTATATAATTTCAGTTCCATTTCGAGTTTCAATTGAGCTTTCGTTAGCTCTATCTAACTTTTATCAGCCACTTAGGATATGTCTACACTTTTTTTTTTTTTACATAAAGGGCATCGTCACGACGTCAGATGACCACGTTGCGAGTTGCACTCTATTTTTCTTAATTTCTCCAAATTTTCAATTTCCTTTATAGTTTAGTGCCTACTTCATATTCCACTTTTTACTTCATTCATATAACTTATTCTCAACTCTTAGCATCATATATTCTCACTAAAATATTATTTTATGCTTTATGCAATTTAATTACTATATCATAAAATTTATTATTATTCATATGCTTCTATTCCCCATTTCAACTTTATTTGATTATCAATAAAATTTATAAGATTGACACGAGTATCAAAGTTATACAAATAATTTCATATAAATTTACTATTATTTTTCAAAGTAAGAACAAAGAATACTGAAACCATTCTGATCATGTCATACAAAAATTATTATATCTCATAATCTAAAATTTCATTTCTTACACCGTTTCTTCTATGTGAAATTAGACTCAATAATATTTAATTCTATATCCGATTCAACTTCTAATTTGATTTCTGCAATTTTTGATAAAATTTCAAAGTTGAACCATTGATGCTGTCCAAAAATTGTTTTGGTGGTAACATTTACCTTTTCATGGTTCTTTTATCTTTCATTTAACATACAGAACCATTATGCTTTTGCTTATTATTCAATTTAATCCTTAAAACTTACATATCTTTAGCCTATAGTTTTATAATAACTTATCTTATTTCAATTATTTACATTTTATAACTTTACAGTTTAATCCCTAGCACCATGAGAATTCATCATTTAATATAATTTCACTTTAATATCACCGTTAAAGTTATCCTCTAACACCTAACACATCATTTAAACTATTCGTCATACTACTTTATTTAAATTATAAGCTTTTGTACACTTTATAATTTAGTCACCATTATCATAAATGTAAGTTAACTTGGTAATTTCTTCACACCATCACTTTTGATGTAATCATTATTTCATCACACTTTATGTATGTTCTCTTTTTAACATCCAATTTCACATAACTTATTTTGTTTACTTTACAATTTAGCCTTTTTTCTATTACTTCAATGCACTAATCAATTTCATACATAACATTTGCATATTCATAATTAATTCAACTATTCAACATTTTCTACACTTAAATTAAAATTAAATAAAGTTCTTGAAGTACATACCTTGTCTCTTTAATCTCTTCACTGTCTCCTCAACTTTCTTCACTTTAACTCCAATTTCTTACTTCCAAGATGGAATTCTAACTCTTTATTATTTTTACTTCACTTCTCCTTTTGGGTGACTATGGAAATTTTCAATTAAATTGAGAGAAAAAGTAGGGTTTCATAGTAAAAGACCAAATTGTAAAGAAAAGAAACCTTTCTTTCTTTCTCTTTTCTTCCAACGTGCATAGAGAAAATATGAACAACTTTCTTCATCTTTCTCCCTTTTATCCAAACCTTAAATTAATAAAATATTGATAAATATCTAATTAAAATATTAATAAAATAATATTTATCTAATTGTTTAATTATAAAATATCATTAAATACCATCAATGTCATCATTACCTTCTAGAATTCTCGTTCTTGCTAATTGTTCATTTTGCCCTTTATAATCTTTCAAAATTTTCATCCTTGAATCATCACTTAATTCGATAAAATTATGATTTAGTCCCTCATAATTCTTCATTTATTGAATTTGGTCTCTACATGCTAATTCCATGGCATGATATATTGGGCTATTTTCACTTTTGGTCCTTCAATGTTTTCACTTTTACACTTTGACCCCTTGAATTTTAAATAATTATACTTGAACTACAAAAAGTTTCTCACATTTACAATTTAATCCTTACTTTAAATTAATGTATCTCAACATACTTCTTAATTAAAAATTTCTTTGACATTACTCACTTTCTCTTTTTTTTTTCACTTTTATTTCCTTATTTTTTTATTTCACTTTATCGAGGACAAATTCTCGATTTTTCGCTACTTTCATAATGTAATGATTTTTAAGGTGTTACATTTCTACCCTTAAATAAAATTTATCTTCGATTTTTTTCCTGACCATGAACTTCGCTATCTTCTTCTTATTCATCATTTTTTTCTTTTTTTTTTTCCAACTTATTCCTGAATTAATATCTCTAAAATTTCTTTACTGTAACAATTCACTTATTTCTAATTTCTTTAGCCTTTTGAATCGATATCATACTCGATCCTTCTAATTCACATAAACTTTTTTCTCTTATTTCTTCTTCACAATATCATATACTTTTATACATATATTTAATTCATTAGTGGTTTATAACCTTCATGACATTCTTCGAATTTTTATAATGAAATTTAACCTTCCATTACTTCACTTATTTCATATCTCATCACCAACACGTAACTTACTATATTGCTTCATGGCTTTCAATACTAAGTATAAGATATACTAACTTTTATCTTTCTTCAGTCTTTCCACACCTGTCATATTTCTTGGTTTCACTTCTTTTTTTTCTCTCTTCGTATTCAAATCAAATAATCAAAACATTAATCCAATATCAATTTTATACACATTTATTTGAATAAATATATTAATGTCTCTAATTTATGAAAATTATCATTTTTAACCTAAATAAATTTATTTCAATCACTTTTTCATGTCACATACAGGTCAATTTACTCTTTCTAAATCTTATATTATTGTTTCTTTCTATCAATTTCACACTAATATATATATATATATATTCTTTTCACCTAGTAAGTATTTTTTTTAATATTCTCACATTTGTATCCATCCATTCACTAATTTATACTTAAGTTTCACTCTCTTTCTTTCCTCTTCTTCTTCCTTTTTTTTAACTATTCATTTACCATTTACCACTTGTTTTACCCATTGTAAACACAAATGAACTCATACGATATGCGAAACATTAATAGTAATGCACTAAAGTGCCAATAACAGTATCACACCGAAGTGCTAATCATTTCCTATTAATCCTAATTTGTCTTCCATTTAATTCACATATTTTACTTACAATGACTAAAACAATTCAAGTCTTGCTCTTTTTACAATTTTAACTCTTGTCAACAAATAATGCAATATACTTACAACTTTACTTCCATTTTCGATTTTTTTAAAATTAGTTCATGTACTAAAGTTTAGACTTAAGACTGAATACACGAGTCTGCCACCCCGAGTAGTTCGGCAACGATAGCTATCGGAGTAAGTCCACAATCCTCTGGGAATTGAGATTGCCCATGACCCTTTAGGAATTGGGGCTAATAATAACTGACCATTTGGTCTTTCCTCCCTCGACCCTCTGGGAATTGGGGAGTTCTATATCTCTTATTTAAAGGCTCTATTGAATGCCAACTATACTCGAACACAGTCTAACTTAGTTAACGGGGTAAAAACCAATTTTCGTAATTCATTTTATTTCCATTTTCACATCATTCTTTTTTTAACTTTTCTTTCAAGTTTATCCCCATACTAAAATTTATACTTAGGTTTGGATACGTGAATTCGCCACCTCGAGTTGTTCGACAACAATGGCTATTAGAATAAGTTCACGACTATAATGCCCCAAAAATTTGAACTTTTATTTGTTAAATTTGGTCATAATTAAGTATCTGATTTAGTGTTTTAGGGCCTTGATTGTGTGTTTGAGGTTAGGGTTCAAGTCCCACTTTTGGAAAATTTTGTTATTTTTCTGATTCAACCTTTATCTTTGAACCTTCGACTTAAGTTTAATTCTATGTGAATTTGTATCAATGATGAGCCTAGCGGTTTAGTGATAAGATTTTAGCTTATCCTTGGTTTTATGTTCAAGTACCTAAATAGATAGTAAGGAAATATTTTTATGCTACTTCGCAAATTTGTTTATTTTAAATTTATTAAACTTTTCCAAAATTCCCTCTTCTTTCACATTCATTTTCCATTTTTCTTCCTGTCGTTCCCTTTTTATTTTCTCCTTTGTGGTTTTGCCTTCTTCTTCTCAAGTTGTCTTTTCTTTTGTTATTTTACGTTAAATTGATTTAGTGCGAGGCTTGATTTTTCCTTCTTGGTTCAATTCTTGAAGCGAGTAAGAGTTTAATTCCTTATATCACTAGTTTGGTGAATTTTCTATTTGATTCTTGAGTTGATTTGTAAGGGTTGTTTCTTCATTGGATGTTAGTTTAATTGGTTTGTTTGAATCAGGAGACGATCGAGTGACGTCTAACGTTCCTCCAACAACCTAACTTACTTGTTAACCTAACTTGTCACCACATCTCACGATGTCGGTAGACTGCAAAGCCACTCTCGTGTTTGATGCAGTTAGATCTATGAATAAATAGATAAAAAGCATTAAAAAGGAATCAAAGTGATCAAATATTGAAAGACACTCTCGTATTTATTCAAATATTAATAATAGTTCATCATCCATAAGAAAGGAGTTAATGAATACATCGGAATATACTATCTCTAGGCTACTCGGATTACCCTCTAACTGCTTCTCTTGCTCTGCATCAAGCACTCCTCGTTAGGAGTTGCTACTTGTCGGCTCAGTCAGCTCACCGGTCTCTAGCAATAAATTCCAAAAACATAAACTAATTTGCAAATTTAATTCTTTAACTTTTGATGAATTTTCTCCTCTTCTTTCCTTTATTTATAGCCTTCAAAAGTTGCAGGTTTCATCCTCCTCTATTCTCAAATCTAGATCTAAATTTTACAACTGTCAAAGTTAGTAACAGTACAGCTGTGCACTCACGCGTATTTGATGTTTTCTTTAGAGATCTACAGGTTGTTGCTGCATTATTGGGTGCAATCTGAGATCGTTAATTGCAGTGACAACTTGTGATTTTCCTACGTTGGTGCTTTCAGGTGTGAATTTAGCTTGAGTTTACTCATTCGAGGTTCAGGTTTTGTGCAGCGACATCTCTTGTCACAATTCCAAGCTGATCTTGTGGCTGCCATTCTTCTTCCAGCATTAATCTTCTGGGCTGAGTTCCTGCGCTGACAATTTCTAAGGTGAAATACATCGACTGCTTGTGACAACATTAGTACAAAAAGAGATAAAAATCAAGAATTTAAACTAAACTACAATGAGTTAGAAAATATAAAAACTAAGTATGAAATGCTTATGATGCATGCTAAATAAGGTACAAAAGAGACAATTAAAACATCAAATTAGGGAGAAAATGTATTTCATTTGTAATGCTATCAGGTCTCAACAAGGAGTGATCTTAATTTTTGAATTTGTTTGTTATTTTGTTTAAACAACAATTTGCACCCTTACTTTAACCAGTTAAGGGATGAATATTTTTGAACTTTGTTTTATGCCTATAAATGAATTACTAATATCGCTATATTAAATCTCTTTATTGATTTGTGACTCAATTGTTGATAATTCTACGTGTTGGCAATCTTAGGAATAAGCTCTTGTTTTGCATGTGCATAATCTTGACAGAACACAGGACAGATTTGTTGGAGCATAAATCAATGTAATGAGCATGTATCAGAAGATATGTGTAGTAACTCTTATGAGCTGCGTTCATTAAGGGTGAGATAAGTTTTGTTGGGAAGATGCATGTTATAGGAATATAATGCATGTTCATTATAAAATGTTGCTGCATTAAACAAGCACATCATTACTTAGTCATTCTTAGATATTTTCTAAAAGCAGATATTTGTTAAGACATTCGTAAATCTAGAACTTCGGACTGCAATATTCTAGATTTAATGATTGCAACCTTGTCCTATATTGAAGACCTTGCCAATCATCTCTATTAAGCTTTATAAGTACTTAGTGGATTTGATGCCTGCTTGAATAAATCTTGATCAACTTTATTGTTTTGAATTTTGTTATGACACGCATTTTACAACCACACTTTATCTTGTAATTACATTTAATTTTGTATGCACAATTCTTTTGTCAACAATATTAGAAATTTTCTTCTGAATATCAATCTCTCTATGGGTACGATACTCTACTTATCACTTTATTACTTGAACATTGTGTACACTTGCACATGCTATAGCAATATTAATTTACATGCGACAAAATCACAAGCTATATAGAAGAAAATAAAAAATAAAAGGAATAAAAGAATTTAATGCAGCTAAATAATAGCCAAGAATAGTGCGACACGTGGGTGCGAAAAATACGCCGAATGCTCACCAATCTGAGATTTGTTATGACAAAGATGAAACCGCATTTTTTGGTCCAACAAACCTCACACTATCCTTCATTTACTGCTAAAGCGACTGCCGTTTCAACTATCTTGCAAAACTTCAACACTAATTAAAAAATTCAAATTCTAATTCAATAACAAACTGAAATTAAAATAAAACAACTTCCAACTTATTTGGATTCACGCAATGTAATGGAAAAATTATGTTGGAGCATCGGATCATTATAATAATGTTTCAAACGATATCCATTTGCATTAAACACATTCTCTATCGTGACATTTTTTATATCAACATCACCATGTGGATAAGCAAAAATGACTTCAAATGGTCCAACCCACTTAGACTTCAATTTTCCTGGAAAAAAAAATGAGTCTGGAATTAAATAAAAAAACTTAATGTTTTAGTTCAAATTGCTTATCCAAATCTTGCTATCATGCCATCTCTTCGTTTTATCTTTATAAATATTGGTAGTTTCATATTCCTGTAATCAAAACTTTTTCATCTCATTTAACTCCATCAACCTTTTCTCTCTAGACACTAACTAATAAGCATTTATCTTTTTAATCGCCCAAAAAGTTCTATGCTCTAATTCAACAGGTAAATGGTAAGGCTTCCAATAGACAAGTGATCGGCCTGTAAATGTCACAGCATTTAAGTGCAAATGGACACTCGTCAATGCAAGTATAGTTGATAGATTTGCTCTACCGGATATCGACCCCACAAGGATAGAGTTCTTGATGTTCAAATGTCGAAGCAACTAAAGTTAAAATTAGAAGAATTGTTACTAAGAAGTCAGCGCAACTGAGTTAGATCTGCACAGCTAAAAGAGTAAAACTGTCAATGCAAATATGAAATGAATTTGTCAGAGCAACTTGAGATAAAATGAATAGTTGTTGTGATGTTTGTAAAGATAAATTTAGAGCTTAAAATAAATGATCAAGTGTAAAGAAGTGAGAGGATCATTGATTCCACAAGTCGCAATACTAAATGTGGTTGCAAGGTAACACATAGATGAATTATCATCGCAATTATATTTCAATGAAATCTTACTACTATCACATCCTCTGTTTAACAAAGACCCAAATACGAGTAACTGCCACACCTTCTAGTGCTGGTAATGCCTTGCACTTAAGAGCAAGTGGCCAAAATTCCTTCTTAGCCTCAAGCAACTTTCGTTGTTTTGCTTGTTGATTTAACTTGTCACTGCACCTTCCAATGACTGTGACTGCAATCGCACTTCTGTAGTAAAACGATTAAATCCAAAGTTAAACAAATAAAGAGAATAGAGTAAAAATCAAATTAGATCTAACTTCAAATGGTACTTCCATACTCAATTGAAAATCAACATTATTCATCAAAAATTTCGTGACAGCTCCTCTTGCTTCGCCAGTAGACACTCCTCGTCAGAAGTCTTGCTCCGTGCTCGTGAGATCACCCTCCTCTTAACCTCAAGCTTCCATGGCAGCTCGTTAGAGATTTGAGAAATTTTCTAGAACTTAATTCTTCACCACTTGATGCTTATCTTCTTATTTCTCTCCTATTTATAAGCTTTAGGAATTTTAGATCTCCTTCCTCCTCAAATCTAACCATTTTGGTAGTTGCGCAAGTTGGTTAATTCCAGTTGTGCACTCATACAGATCTAGTGTGTTCTTTAGTCATCTGCAAGTTGTCACCGCATCTCTAGGCGCGATCTCTGATCTTTACTTGTGGTGACAACTTAGCGTTCTCCTGCGCTAGTGCTTCTTGCACACTTTTCAGCACTGATCTTCAAAAGTGAATCTTTGCACTGACAGTTTCAACCGCAAAACTTATGCTGCATATGATGAAATTAGTAGTATAAAAGAAGCTAAAATGAAAAGAATTAAAGTTATTCAACACTAAGTTAGAAAATGCAAATATTAACTACGAAATGTTTAACATGCATACTAAATATGATACAAAAGGAACATATATTACACAAGCTTTAGGGAGAAAATAGGTGTCATTTCTAATGCTATCACGACCCCAAACTTGAGTTTTTAGTTCTCCTAAAGTAAATAAAAGTTAACAAAATCACAATCAAAATTGTCACCGCAATCATCATTCTAGCAACTTAAGTTTTCTGGAATCCTAATGTATAAATTGCATTCCTATGATAGAATAATGCACCGACAATTTATATATATGAACAATCAAGACTGCAACTTCACTAATGTTAGCATCATGCTTTGAATCTCAACCTTTCTTAGCCAATACAGTATTTATTGCAATTATTTTTGCTTTTCGCTTCTCCTTTTCTTTCTTTTTCTTCTTTTCTATTTTTTTACGTGACTGAGAGATGTCATAGCATTACTATACCCTTATTCCTGGGTAGTAACGATGGGGTGCAACAAGCCCCCGGGGAGTATGTAATTGCACCGACACACACACTTGCAGTGACAGCCTTTGGCTAGATAATTTTTCTAGCACAAGTAGTGGAACGTTCTCCCTTAATAAGTCACAATGCGCTCACATTGGAGTGTCTTATTATTAGTATATATTACTGCAATTAGTAAGTTAATTTAAGATTCAAAGATTGATACTACTCATTTATTACTAATGCAATCCAATCATTCATTCAAAAATAGAAGGACTCAGTATTCATTCACATTCATCCAATTCAATATCAGCATTCCAAATAATTCAAGATTTACACATAAAATAAAAATTGTGATCACATTTTTCTTGTAACTTTGCATACTTTCATTGACTAAAAAAAAGTAAATTCTTCAAATATGTGCAATTGCATTTCCATTTCACAGAAATTTACCCCAAACTTAATGTCTATATTGTCCCCAATGCACTGACAATATTATACAAATTAAAATGGAAATGCAACTACAATGCAAATGTAGTAACAAATAAAATGCAGTGACAAATAAAAATGCAATGACAACTAAATGCTATGCATGCAACTAACTAATGAAAAGTAAACTAACTCATTGTTCAGGAGCCGATGAAGTGGCTACCTTGGCTTTCTTCTTTTTCTTCGGGCGCTCTTCTTTATGCTTCTTTTCTTTTTGTCCTTTCTCTTTCTTTTCTTGTCCTTGGAGTCAATTGGGTCAGCGAATTGCTCCTTTATAGCCGGTTGATTGGAGGCTTGATCGACAGTCATGTCAGATGGGTGGACTTCAACAAGTGGTACCGCATAGGGCACAATGGCTAGAGGATTATAATCCTTAGTGCTGCTAGTGACTGCCTCAGCCTGGCTCGCTTCAAATAGCACTGAGTGTTCAACAGATGCCCCCGCACTGCTAGTTGCATCGACAAATTCTTCCTTAAAATTTGTCGAGGCATCTTCCTTCTCTTCATTCTTCTCCTCCTCTTCCTTCTCTTTTCCAATTTCCTTCTTTTCCTCAGGTTTTTCCTTCTTAACTGTACCTGCCGTATCTTTTTCCTCTCCTTCTCTTGCTTATAGACCCACAGATACAACTAATGTGCCCATATTCGTAGCAACAACTTCCTTTTCCGCCATGTTAGCCCCAAGGCTATTTAAAAACCTATCCTCGAATAGACTGGCGATAGTTCTGAAGCAGTCCTTTATGTCCTTGGATTGTCCCTCGTGCTCCTCATGATCGGAGATATGAATTCTTGTTGGGGATAGGACTGGTTGAGGTCTACCTTCAGGAGTGGGTTGCTCGGAGGATGATGGGGCTTTACAAACAATCGGGGGAAACATAGGAAACTCTGGTTTGAGATGTGGGCTTAAATTCCTTAATGTGGTGACAATGGCCTTGTTCCATACCCGTGTGTAAGCATAGAAGAGGTTTTTCCTATAGTCCATCTCTTTTGATACGCTGACAAGTCGCATTTGCAGCATATCCATGCGGTCAAGGAGTTGTTCTATCTTCATCAGCTTTTTCCCCATCTGAGGGTGTGTAGGTGCATTTTCTTGCTTCTCCTTTTTCTTTCCTTTCTCGATCTCTTTCTTCTTGGGCATCTCTTTCACCATAGGGGTGTCTTTCCCTCTTGTCATACGCTCCACGAAGATGTCATTTATGGGCCTCTTATTCTTTAGCACCTCCTCACCATCACGGGGCACAATACCTCTTTTTTTGCAGAGCAGCATTATCAATGAAGGGAAAGGTAAAATACCTGTCTGCTTGTTTGCAGCTTTAACAATTTCATCATGGAGAATTGCACCGACATCAATGTGGCATCCCTTCAAAATGGAATGCAAAAGGCACATGTGATCCAACGTCACAGTGGTGTTATGGGTCGATGGTAGAATATGATAGTTAACAAAGTGGAACCACACCTTGCTTTGACTTGTGAGATAACGTCGATGCATCGTGTAGTTATACGGATCGTTGTCTATCCATATTATGCCCTCGATGCATAAATCTCGCAGCACTAAGTCAGCACCTTCATCAGTTAAAGCTTTCAAAAACTCAATAAGGGTATCTTCCTTTTCAGCGAAGTGGAAAAGCTCGTTGATATGAGTGGTACTACAGGGCACTAGACCCTCGCATACAAATACAAACTCTTGTTTATAATCCACTAAGTTGGCATAGAACTCTCTTACCATTGTGAGGGGAATAACCGACTGGATGGTCACAAAAAGACTCCCAACCCAGGCGAGAGATTATCGTTGCAACTTTTTTCCCTAATGGCCGTTGTGAAGACAACTGGAACCCCTGTCCAGGGTGACAGTTATGCATGAGCATCACTTCATGATATCTGTCCTTTGCTGCCTTTGAGAGGAATAGAATAGGTTGTCTCGATGTTGGTTGTTCGAGTTGATGAACCATGACAGTTGTTGATTCAGTAGGGGATTTTAAAGGGGTTTTCACTCCTCTTGTTCTAGCCATAATAGCGGAAGAAAGAGAGTAAGAGTAACTTGCAAAAAACTTATAAGAGCAATAAAGAGAATTCTTACAGTAATAATGGAGGTTGTGAGTGGAAGAGAAGAGTGGAAAAAAGAAGGATTTCACAAAATCTAGAGGGGAGGAGATGTGATTATTGCAATTAGCGTGGGAAATCGTTGAGTCTACAGCCAATAAATGCCAGGATTGCAGATTGTACTTTTTGGGTTGATTCAACGGTTGGGGATGATTGGAGATCAATCGGCATGATTCTTGGCTGGAACGCTTCGTTGAGTCATCACAAAGTATGTTGACATGTTATCAGATGTGTTGACAAAAAGGAGATTTTTTTATTCCCGCGTAAACTAAAAAGGAAACAAATTAAAATAAAGAGTGAAAAGTAAAAGTAAAAACTACAATGACACTAATTTAATGTGACCAAATTAATGGTCTCGCTTTGTTCTTTGACATTTGGGCTTAAGTAATGTTTCAATCGTTGGTCATTTACTTTCAACTGGTGACCATCATTCATATATTCAGTTGTCACCACACCATGTTGGAATGCTTCGACAACTTTGAAAGGGCCTGACCATCTGGAGCGCAATTTACCTAGATGTAATTTCAAACGTGAGTTAAATAGAAGTACCAACTTCCAGGGTTAAATTGTCACCGCAAGATGATATTGTCGTGTCATCTCTTAGTCTTCTCCTTCTATATGGCTGCATTTTCATATGCATTGCATCGAATTTCTTCCAGCTCAGAAATGTCCAACAATCGTTTCTGTCCAGTAATGTCGTAATCCATGTTCACTTGCTTGATCGCCCACATGGCTTTATGTTTAAGCTGAACTGGCATGTGACAGGATTTACCAAATACCAACTAATATGGCGACATTCCTAGCATGATTTTATATGCAGTGCGAAGCGCCCACAACGCATCATGTAGCAGCAAAGATCAATCTCTTCTAGATGGATTAACCTTTTTTTCAAGAATGCTTTTAATTTCTCGATTGGAAACTTTCGCTTGGCGATTCGTTTGTGGATGATATGTTATTGCCATACGATGTTTCACATCGTAGTGCTTTAAAGCTGTCGCCACTTGAGCATCGTAGTGCTTTAGAGCTGTCGCCACTTGATTGTTATGGAAATGAGTGCCTTGGTCACTCATCAATGCTCGAGGTGTTCCAAATCTTGTAAGGATGTATGTGTGGAAGAACCTTAACACCGTCTGAGCGTCATCTTTCAAACCCACAATTGCCTCGATCCACTTGGAGACATAGTCAGCAGTAACTAAAATATATGCATTCCCAAAAGAGTTTGGAAATGACCTCATAAAGTCTATACCCCAAACATCAAATAACTCCACCTCCATGACAGGTTGTTGGAGCATTTCATTGCGTCGAGATATAGAACCTGTGCTTTGACACTTGTCACATTGCTGTACAAAATTATGGGTGTCTCGAAACAATGTTGGCCAGTAGAATCCTAATTGTAGGACCTTTGCAATATTCCTAACACCACCAAAATGGCCTTCATTCCAATGATACCGCGCAGTGTCTCTAATGAATCTGATCTTCTTGTGACCTGTTACACTCAAAGGTAGCTTACCACAAACTAAATAATTGACATCAGCATACCATGGAGATGCGTCGACATAAAATAATTTCTCATTTGGAAATGCATTGACAATGCATGATTGATTGTCATCTTCGCTTCCAGTTCCAGACTGGATAAGTGGTTTGCTACTTGGTTTTTGGATCCTTTTTTGTCTTTGATTTCAATATCAAATTCTTGTAAAAGTAGGATCCATCTAATCAAGCGTGGTTTGGCAACTTTCTACCCAAAAAGGTATCTCAAAGCTTAGTGATTTGTGTAGATTGTAATTTTTGCACCGACAAGATATGAACAGAACTTGTCAAATGATAAAACAACTTCCAGTAATTCCTTCTCAGTAGTTGTATGATTTACTTGTGCTTTAGTTAAGGTTTTACTAGCATAATAAATGGAATGAAATACCTTTTCCTTGCGTTGACCAAGTACAACCCCTACAATAAAGTAGCTTGTGCCACATATTACCTTAAATGGTTGCGATCAGTCTGGTACAACGACAATAAGAGCTTGTATTAGCTGCTTTTTAATTGTAACAAATGCATCAAAACATGCGTCATCAAACAAAAACTTTTTATTCTGCTCTAACAATGAGCACAGTGGCTTTGTAATCTTGGAAAAATCTTGAATAAATCTTCTATAAAAACTAGTGTGACCAAGAAAGCTTCTTATTCCTTTAACATTTGTGGGTGGCGGTAACTTCTCAATGATTTTTACCTTTTTTTTTGTCTACTTCAATGACCTAACATGATATTCGATGGCCAAGGACAATGCATTCAGTTGCAATGAAATGACATTTTTCCTAGTTCAGCAGTAGATTTCTTTCCTCGCATCTCTTCACTACTTTCACTAGATTATCGGTGCATTGGTCAAAATTCTGCCCATACACAGAGAAATAGTCCATGAATACCTCCAATGAATCTTCAATCATCTTTGAGAAAATAGCCATCGTGCACCTTTGGAATGTAACAGGTGCGTTACACAAACTAAACGGCATATGTCGAAAAGCAAAAGTTCCAAATAGACAAGTGAACGTCGTCTTTGCTTGATCCTTCGGCGCAATGGCTATTTGATTGTAACTAGAGTAGCCATATAAGAAATAGTAATAAGCTTTACCAGCTAGCCTATCCAACATCATTTCAATGAATGGTAATGGAAAATGATCCTTCTTGGTAGCCGCATTTAGACGACGGTAATCCATACATACTCGCCAACTTGTAGCAATACGAGTAGGGATTAGCTCGTTCTTCTCATTACTTACTACCGTGATGACACTCTTCTTGGGTACACGTTGGACAGGTCTCACTCATGTGCTATCTAAAATGGGATAAATGATGCCTGCGTCCAACCACTTAATGATATTTTTTTTCACTACCTCTTACATTTTCTCGTTAAGACTTCGTTGTTGCTCAATGGACCGCTTCTCTTCATCTTCCAGCCTGATTTTATGCATACAAAAAGAGGGACTAATGCCTCTGATGCCTGCAATACTCCAGGAAATGGCTCCTTTATATTGCTTTAAAATTGCGATAAGCTTTTCTTCTTGATTCACATTGAGGCTTGCGCTAACAATCACGGGTTATGTGTCATTGTCACCTAGAAAGACATACTTCAGATGCGTCAGCAATGGCTTTAATTCTAGAGTAGGAGCTTGCTCAATTGATGGTTTAAACATTGAGATCGTCCTATTAGAGAGATCCAAAGATTCCAATTGCCAACCCTGTTTCAATTCACAAATATTAGCCTTAGCTCTGTGGTTGCAGTCATTTATGATATCATCAGTGGATGTCACTGCATATTCATCTGGAAATGTTGAATTTTTTTCATTGAATTATTCTATAATAATTTCATCTAGCACGTCAATGTGATGACATTGCTCCTTACTTCTTGACGGAGATGCTTCGAACACACTGAAAGTGACATGCTCATCATTATGATGCATAATCAGCTCACCTTTGAAAACATCAATGAGTGTGCGTCCCGTTGCTAAGAATAGGCGCCCTAAGATAATGGGCAACTCTTTATCTACTTTGCAATCAAGGATGATAAAGTCAGCATGGAACACAAGCTTATCAACTTGGATGAGGACATCCTTAATTTATCTTTTTGGTTGCGCCAAAGATCTATTTACAAGCTGTAATGTCACCGTAGTGGGCTTCATAGAACCAATTCCTAACTTCTTGAAAGTGGATAATGGCATGAGGTTCATACTAGCTCCCAAATCGCATAAAGCTTTACCTAGATAGTGATTTCCAATGCAGCATGGAATTGTGAAGCTGCCAGGGTCTTTTATCTTTGGTGGTAACTTGTTTGTTAGCACGGCGCTGCATCCTTTTGTGACGTAATTGTTTCGATGTCAGAAAGCTTTTTCTTCTTCGATAGTAGCTCTTTCATAAATTTCCCATAACTGGGGATCTGCACAAGAGCATCTACTAGAGGTATGCTAATGTATAATTGCTTCAAGGTAGAGACAAACTTCTGATAATCTTTTCATGGTCCTTCTCCTTGATTCTCTGTGGAAATGACAAAGGTATATTGTCAGTGGGTTGTTGTAAAGGATTCGGTTGCGTCGACATGGGCAGTTGCATCGACATCTTTATTAGTTGAATCATAGGAGTGACTACAGGTGGCCCCTCCTCATTTATTTCTACTGAGTCTTCCTCATAGATAACTTTTTTTTGTTGCTTTGGCTTAGATGTGTCGACATGTACTTGATTGGAACTGCTACTTGGCTCAGTAGTTTGCTTTCCACTTCTCAGTGTGATCGCATTACAATGCTCCTTCCCCTTCTGAGCTTGATTTTCAATGTCGCTAGGCAAAGCACCTGGTGACCTTGTGCTCATGTTAGAAGCCAATTGTCCTAGCTGAGCTTCCAACGCGTGAATAGAAGAAGAGTTGCCTTGAACGATTGCTTCCGTTCTCGTGATATGCTCTCGCATCAATGCTTCAAGAGGAGCCAATAGATTTGCTCTTGGTTGAGAATATTGATGTTGCTGTTGTTGATGTTGTCCTTGCATACTTGACATAACATTTTGTTGTGGTGGCATTCGAGCTGGTAATTGCATCTAGTTATCTGAATGCATTTGATTTTGTGATCGCATTTGGTCATGTGATCGCATATTATCTGGGTGCGCATGCAATTGCAGGTTGTGATTATAGTTCTGCTGTTAGTGGTTGTTACTGTAACTCCCTTGTCTAAATTACCTTAATTTGACCTACTTCTATATATAAATGTAGACGCATTCTAGTTCCCCCAAGGTTGTTGTGTACGATTAGGATTACTATATGAGTTACCATATGAATTTCCTCTGATGTTGTTGACATAAAATGCGTTCTCAGCATGTTATGGGCAATCCTCATAACTATGGTTTTCACTGCAAATTTCATAGGAGAATGTCGGGACATCCATTTATTGGGCTACTTGAATCGGGGCAACTTCACTTTGTCCCTTCATGTTCTTGATCATGTTTGCCAACAAGGATACCTGTGCACTCAAAGCTGATATAGCATCTAATTCCATAACATTAAGATTATTTTTACCTGAGTAGAACGAAAAATTGGATATTGATAGTCATTCTCTGCAATTCTCTCTAATATCTGTACGACTTCATTGTAGGTGCAATCCAACAATGGTCCATTGGCAGATGCATCGACAAAATTTCTTGTCTGTGCATTCAACCTATTATAAAATATCTCGATCTGAGTCTCTTATTGAATTCCAATCATGGGGAAACGTCTCAGTAAAGTCTTGTAACGTTTCCATGTAGTGTGTAAGTTCTCATCATCCAGTTGATGATATGCCATGATATCATTATGTAATTTTGCATTTATTGTTGGCGGATTAAATCTCAGCACAAACTGTGTTGCTAGCACATTCCAAGAAGTAATGAATCCAATTGGTAAACCAAGGAACCATGTTCTCGCCCTCCCTTGCAAAGAATAATGGAATAGTTGCATCTTCAAGGCGTCATCAAGAACACCATGTTGACTAAAAGAAGCGCATATGAGTAGAAACGATTTGAGATGCTCTCTAGCATCTTCATGATGTAAACTTGCATATTGCCCATTAGAATTTAGCATTTGAAACATAACCAGTTTCAATTCAAAATTTCCAGCTTGTATTGCCGGTCTAACAACCCCTGGTTGTAAGTCATCAAGCACAGAAATAACAAAATCTCTAATCGTTTTGTCTTGAATTTGCTTCATTTGTGGAAGTGGTGGTGGTAAATTATTAATTATTTGTGGTTGTATTGGAGGAACTACATTCTGTGGCAGCAATGGTGGAAGATCATTGTTGTTTGCAGCCATTTTCTTTTGTTCTTGGTTCCTCCTTCGAATAGTCCATTTGAGTTCTGGATCAAAGCTCATAATATCCTTAGGATTTCTCCTTGTGGACATGCAACTTCTAAAGAATTTGAGAGAAAATCAAAAGAAAGTTTAAACAGATTAGTAAAAATAAAAAGTTACGTAAGAAAGAATAATTGCAACTACAAAAATGACCATCAAACAAATGTCATCCCTGACAATGGCACCAAAACTTGATTGGCCTGTAAACTTCACAGTATTTAAGTGCAAGCAGACACTCGTCGATGCAAGTATAGTTGATAGATTTACTCTATTGGATATCGATCCCACGAGGATAGAGTTCTTGATGTTCAATTGTTAAAAGCAACTAAACTTAAAATTAGAAGAATTGTTACTAAGAATGTCAACGCAACTGTGTTAGATCTGCAGAGCTAAAAGAGTTAAATTTTCAACGCAAATATGAAATGAATTTTTCAAAGTAACTTGAGATAAAATGAATAGTTGTTGGGATGTTTGTAAAGATAAATTCAGAACTTAAAATAAATGATCAAGTGTAAAGAAGTGAGAGGATCACTGATTTCATAAGTCGCAATACTAAATGTGGCTGCATGGTAACACATAGATGAATAGTCATCACAATTTTATTTCAATGAATCTCACATCCTCTATTTAACAAAGACCCAAATGCGAGTAATTACCACACCTTCTAGTGCTAGTAATCCCTTGCAGTTAAGAACAAGTGGCCAAAATTCCTTCTTAGCCTCAAGCAACTTCCGTTGTCTTGCTTATTAATCTAACTTGTCACCGCACCTTCTAGTGAATGTGACTGCAATTGTACTTCCGTGGTCAAATGATTAAATCCAAAGATAAACAGATAAAGAGAATAGAGTAAAAATCAAATTAGATCTAACTTCAAATGGTACTTCCATACTTAATTGAAAATCAACAGCATTCATCAAAATTAAGAGGTATCAAAGAAAAAGTCGAAGCATCCTATTCCTAGAACTATTCTGTGATAGCTCCTCTTGCACCGCAGGGAGACACTCCTCGTCAGAAGTCTTGCTTCATGCTCGTGAGATCACCCTCCTCCTAACCTCAAGCTTCCATGGCATCTCGTTAGAGATTTAAGAAATTTTCTAGAATTTAATTCTTCACCACTTTATGCTTATCTTCTTCTTTTCTCTCCTATGTATAAGCTTTGGGAATTTCAAATCTCCTTCCTCCTCAGATCTAACCATTTTGGCAGTTGTACAAGTTGGCTAATTCCAGCTGTGCACTCACGTATATCTGGTGTGTTCTTCAGTCATCAGTAGGTTGTCGCCACATCTCTGGGCACAATATCTGATCTTTACTTGTGGCGACAACTTAGCGTTCTCCTACACTGGTGCTTCCAAGTAGCGTGAATTCACTTATACGAGGTGAAAGTCTTCATGCGGTGACATCTTTGGTCGTAATTCCATGTTAAATTGTGGCTGCTTCTTTGCACACTTTCCAGCACTGATCTTCAGAAGTGAATATCTGCGTTGACAGTTTCAACCATAAAACTTATGCTGCATATGGTGACATTAGTAGTATAAAAGAAGCTAAAATGAAAAGAATTAAAGTCATTCAACACTAAGTTAGAGAATGCAAATATTAACTATGAAATGTTTAACATGCATACTAAATATGATACGAAAGGAACAATTATTACACAAGTTTTAGGGAGAAAATAGGTGTCATTTGTAATGCTATCAACAAGCTGAAATGGTGACATCCCTAATGGTGCTTTAAAAGCAGTCCTATAGGCCCACAAAGCTTCATCAAATCTTGATGACCAGTCTTTGCGAGTTGGGTTAACAACCTTTTCTAAAATCGACTTAATCTCCCTATTTGATAATTTTGTTTGTCCATTCGTCTGAGGATGGTATGTTGTAGCAATTTTATGATTTACCCTGTACCTTGTCAAAGCATTTTCAGTGTACTCATAGTCAAAGTGTGAACCTTCATCGCTGATAATCGCTCTTGGCATCCTAAATCTCATGAAAATATGCTGTGCAAAAACTTCAGCACTGACTTTGCATCGTTAGAAGGGAGGCAACTGCTTCGAACCACTTCGAGACATAATCTACAGGGACGAGAATATAGGTATTTCCCCATGATGGCGAAAATGGTCCCATAAAATCTATACCCCATACAATCAAATAATTCAACTTCAATAATGTTTTTCAATGGCATCTCATTCCTTCTCCAAATATTAACTGTTCTTTGACATCTATCATAGGAACGACAAAAATTATGTGCTTCTTTAAATAAAGTAGGCCAAAAGAAACCTGATTGTAAAACTTTGGTAATGGTTCTTTGTCCTCCAAAATGTCCTCCGTAAGGCATAGCATGACAATGCTATAAAATGCTGTAGCATTCATCATCTGGAACACATCGCCTTATAATTTGATCTATACAATTTTTAAACAAAAATTGCTCGTCCCAATAATAGAATTTAACATCACGTAAAAAAATTTTCGTCCTTCGGTTAGTCAAAATCAGGGGGTAATAATCCACTCACTAAAAAATTGACAATATCTGCGTACCATGGTAATGTTGTTACAGCAAACAATTGCTAGTCTAGAAATTCTTCTTTTATGAACCTAGCATCACCATCTCCAATATCCACTTCTAACCTTGACAAATGATCCACCACTTGATTCTCTGTACCTTTTCTATCTTTTATCTCCAAGTCAAATTCTTGCAACAGCAAAATCCAACGAATCAAACATGGGTTAGCATCCTTTTTTGCTATCAAATATTTTATGGTAGCATGATCTGTATAAACTGTTACTTTTGTGCCAATAAAATATGATCAAAACTTATCAAATGCAAAGACCACTACCAACAAGTCCTTCTCCGTTGTTGTGTAATTGATCTGCGAATCATTAAGGGTCCTGCTCGCATAATAAATTACGTGAAACACCTTCTATTTCCTTTGTCCTAGCACATCTCCTATAGAAAAATCACTAGCATCACACATTAATTCAAATGGAAAATTCCAATCAGGAGCAATTACTATTGGTGCAGCAACTAATTGCATCTTCAAAAATTCAAAAGCTTCTAAACATTCATCGTTAAAAACAAAAGCTTTATCATGTTGCAGCAATTCAGATAAGGGCTTACATATTTTCAAAAAATCTTTTATAAATCCTTTATAAAAACCATAATGCCCTAAAAAACTACGAATACCTTTCATCGAAGTAGGCGACAAAAGCTTCTCAATTACCTCAATTTTTGCTTTGTCAATTGCTATTTCTTACTTCGAAATTTTGTGACCAAACACAATGCCTTCACAAACCATAAAATAGGATTTCTCCCAATTCAAAACAAAGTTTGTTTCCTCTCATCGCTTTAGAATAATCTCCAAGTTCTTCAAACAATCGTCAAATGTATCTCCAAAAATTGAAAAATCATCCATAAAGACTTCCTAAAATTTTTCCACCATGTTTAAAAAATTGCCATCATACAGCATTGAAAAGTTGCTGGTGCATTATACAGTCCAAATAACATTCTTCTAAAAGCAAAACTTCCATACGAACACGTGAAGGTGGTTTTTTCTTGATCTTCAAGTGTTGTGGCGATCTAATTATAACTTTAATAACCATCAAGAAAATAATAATATGCCTTACCTACAAGTCTATCCAACATTTGATATATAAACGACAAAGAAAAATGGTCTTTTCTTGTTTCTTTGTTGAGTCTCCTATAGTTCATGCAAACTTTCCATCCTGTAACAGTCCTAGTAAGGATTAACTCATTATTGTCATTACATATGACCATAATTCCTCCTTATTTGAGGACACATTGAACTGGACTAACCCAAGAACTATCATATATTGGGTAGATTATTCCAACATCCAACCATTTTATCATCTCTTTCTTGACAACTTCTTTCATAATCGGATTCAGCCTCCTTTGCTGCTGTATTAAATTGCTATGACAATCTTCCAGCAAAATTTTGTGCATGCAAAACGCAAGATTGATTCCTTTAATATCAGTTATCATCCACCTATTGCCTTCTTAAACTTCCTTAAAACATCCAATAGTTTCTCTTCTTGCTCTTTTTCCAAACCTACAAAAAAAACTACTGGTAAAGTTTCGTTATCACAAAAAAGTGCATACTTCAAATGTACCGACAAAGGTTTTAACTCAAGTGTCGGGGGTTCCACAATAGAAGGTTTCGATACTTTAAAAGCATGATTAGATAAATTTGATGCGAGCACGAGTAGTGCGAACACTAATAATGCGAGCATGGACCTCGTGAGCTTTGAAGATGCGAGCACTCATGTTGTGAACACTGGAGCTGCGAATACTCATGTTGTGAACATTGGAGCTACGAACACTCATGTTGCGAGCATTAACATTGAGAACACTGATGATGTGAACACTCGCGTTGCGAGCATGAACGAAGCGCAAGCCTTGCACAATCCAATAGAGCTACCTAGAGGACCAATCACGCGAGTACAAACCAAGAAATTTGAAGAAGTTGTCATGAGTTTAATTAAACGAGTTTGGGAAACCTCTTCATGCATTCCATTCATTTCATGTAACTCGTGAACTTCTTGCAATACATGCATTCCATGCAATGTGTTACTCATAAATATTTAATTTATTTAGTTAATTAAATTGTTGGAAATAAGGTTTTAATCATTTAGTTATTTTAGTATAATTATTAATTATGTTTTTGAGTTATTTTGATAAGTCTTTAATATGTCCTAAGTTAGTTGTTAGTTTTAGTCAACTTTTTGCTGCCCATTTAATATGTCCTAACCAGCATGTTTAATATGATGTAAGGATATTAATGGTTGGCTAACACAAGCTTTTAATGCACCTACCAACATTTAAGGTGTTGAAAACATCTCTCTAAAAGGGCATTTCATGATCAGCAAAGGAATTCAATGTTCTCTTCATGCATGGTTGATTGGGTTCATCAAAGGTCTCAAGGTACTTAAATGCTCAAAGGTTGATCATGGGAACATGAAAAGTGGCTGTTCAGGTCACTAAAAAGTCATTAATGCACCGCTCACATTTATTCCAAGTGTTTGGGGAATTTCAGAAGAATTTAAGAACACTTCTTCCTAGCCAACCAAGCACTAAATTCGACCAACTACTCCGTTGAAATAGCCACCACATTAACTTAAAGTGCATTGGGAATATTGGATGAATTTATGGTGTAATTTTGATTAATTATTTCATGCCTTTTCAACTCGTCATTTGTAAGCCTATAAATATAAGGCTCGGAACATTTTGTAAAAAAAAAACTTTTTGATGAATTTTAATCTTATTGTGAGTTTGCAAACTCCTTGTTCTTATTTGACTCAAATTGACTTATCAAGTAACACTTATAGTGTCAATCTGATTCTTTCGAACTTATCACTTCTTCGGAGTGTGTCGTTCACCCTTATACCGATTGGTTCCTATCTTGCTGGATAGAGGGTCATGGTTCTTCTTGTTTTTGTTCTAAGTACTAATGTAAGGATTGGGTCAATATTCTTCTATAATTTTGGTTTGTTCTTGAGTCCTTAAAATCGAATTCAAGTCTTTTCATCTATATCCTTCGCATATCCATTCATCCACCACCTCAAAGCCTATCATTTTCATTCACAAACTTCACCAAATTCATCTACGAATGATAGCATTAGAAATGACACTTATTTTCTCCCTAAAATTTGTGTATTAATTGTTTCTTTTGTATCATATTTAGTATGCATGTTAAACATTTCATATATAGTGTTTGTATTTTCTAACATAGTGTTGTATGACTTTAATTCTTTTCATTTTAGCCTCTTTTGTGCTACTAATGTCGTCGTATGCAGCATAAGTTTTGCATTTGAAATTGTCAACATAGAGATCCACCTCGAAAGATCAATTATCGAAAGTGTTCAAAGATGCAGCCACAAATTTAACCTAGAATTGTGGCCAAAGATGTCACCAAAAAGATACCTTCACCTCGTACAAGTGAATTCACGCTACAAACATACCTGGAAGCACCAGTGCAGTATAATGCTAAGTTGTCACCGCAAGTAAAGATTATAGATTGCACCTAGAGATGCGACAACAACCTGTAGATGCCTGATGAACAAACCAAATCTACATGAGTGCACTGCTGAAAATAACCAACTTGTACAGCTTCCAAAGAGGTTAGATCTGAGAAGGGAGGAGATCTGAAATTCCCAGAGTTTATAAATAGGAGGGAAAAGAAGAAAATGGATATAAAGTGGTGAAGAATTAAACTTTGCAAAATTTCTCAAATCTTTAAACAAGATGCCATGGAAGCTTGAGTTTTTGAGGAAGGTGATCTGACGAGCAAAGGAGCAAGACTTCTGATGAGAAGTGCCTAGATGCGGCACAAGAGGAGCTATCATGAAATAGTTCTAGTAGACTAGGAATAGGATTCTTTGACTATTTTATTTGATACCTCTTAATTGTTGATGAATACTATTGATTATCAATTGAGTATGGAAGTACCATTTGAAGTTAGATCTAATTTGATTTCTACTCTATTCTCCTTATCTGTTTATATTTGGGTTTAACTATTTTGACCACGGAAGTGCAATTGCAGTCCCAATCACTAGAAGATGCGATGAAAAGTTAGATTAACAAGCAAGACAACAGAAGTTGCTTGAGGATAAGAAGGAATTCTGACCACTTGTTCTTTAGTGCAAACCATTACCAACACTGGAAGGTGTGATAATTATTAGCATTTGGGTCTTTGTTAAATAGAGAAAGTGATAGTAGGTAAGATCTCATTGAATCATAATTGCGACGACAATTCATCTATTTGTTACCTTGCAGTCACATTTAGCATTGCGACTTGTGAAGTCAGTGATCCTCTCCAGTTCTTACACTTGATCATATCTTTTAATTTTTTGAATTTACATTTACAAACATCCCATCAACTATTCATTTTATCTTAATTTGCTTTGACAATTTATTTTATGTTTGCATTAATAGATTAATTCTTTCAATAGTACAGATCTAACTATTTTACGCTGACATTTTTATTAACAATTACTCTTATTTTAACCTTAGTTTCTTCGACAATTTAAACATCAAGAACTCTATCCTTGTGGGATCGATATCTGATAGATCAAATCTATCAACTATACTTGCATCGACAGGTGTCCGCTTGCACTTAAATGCTGTGACGTGTACAAGTGATTTCTAAAACCTTCTTCCTGGCCTATCCACCAACTGCTTGACATCACAAATTTCTAAAACTTTAGCTTCAACTTCTTCATGAGACTCTGTAATATCATCAGTATTGCTATAGCAAAAATTTACTACATTTTCTTCCACTACCAACTCTTCTACATTAATCATGTGACATTCTTCTGTATCATCTGCACCATTTAATGCATTAAACACATTAAATGTAATTTTTTGCTCATTAACTCTCATAGTTAATTCTCCTTTTTGCACATCTGTTAATGCTTTCCCCGTAGCAAGAAACAGTCTTTCCAAAATTATGGGTACTTCCTTATTAGCTGAAAATTCTAGAATTATAAAATCAGCAGGAAAAATAAACTCTCTACTCTTACCAACACATATTCAATATTACCCTCAGGATGTGCATACGAACGATCTGCTAGTTACAACGTAACTGTCGTAGGTCTTACTCTTCCAATTCCTGATTTCCTGAAAACTAATATTGGCATCAAATTTATGCTAGCACCTCAATCACATAATATTTTACCAATGTAATTATTGCTAATAGCACAAGTAATAGTAAAACTTCCTGGATCTTTCAATTTTGGTGACGATTTATTCACCAACATCGTCGTGTACCATTCAGTAAGCGTGATGATCTTAAACTCACCCAATTTTTTCTTCTTGGATAAAATGTCTTTTATAAATTTCACATAATTGGGCATCTACTTCAATGCTTCTACAAAAGGAATATTAATATGCAATTGTTTTAGTACCTCCCAAAACTTCTTAAATTGAACATCTTGCTTTGACTATTCAAATCTTTACGGCAATGGTGGCGGAATCCTTTCTTTAGTCTGATGAAAAGGTTTTGTCATGATAGTTTTCTTCACATCACTAACTTCACATTCCTTTTCTTTTCAGCTTTAAAACATTATATCTTCAATATCTAGCTTTGCTTGAACATTACTTTTTGCTTCAACATCCAAGTTTGGACTTCCTTCATCCTCTGTTACAGCAAATTCATTATCATAAACATCATCAACAAGTATTTGATCTTTACCTGTAAGTGAGATAACTTTGCACTACTCTTTTCCTTGCAATCGCGCATTCTCAATATCGCTTGGTAATATTCCTTGTGGTCATTAACTCATTGCATTAGCAATTTGCTCAACTTGATTTTCTAATGCTTCTCAACGATGCAACTTGACTCTAAATGATTGCATCATTTTTAGACATATATTCTTCCAACAGATTTTCTATCGATGAAAAACCTCCATTTTGTTGCTAATTTTGCTTTGACAATTTCGGATCAATTCCAGGTGCTTTGTCATTGTTTTGTTGAACAACATTGCTCGAACCGACTCCTTAATTATTGCTCCAACTAAAATTTTGGTGTTGTCTCCAACTTGAATTATATGTATTAGAATAAGGATTAGGATTACCTCTATTAAAATATTCCATGTAACAAACAGATGCTGGGTTGGACGAGCATTCTTCAAAAACGTGATCGTCTCCACAATATACACATTTTGCTTCAGCAATTTTCATTTCTCTAGCCATGTTCGGCTTCTGCATAGTTTTGATCATATCAGCTAATGAAGATAATTGTGCTATAAGTGATGTAATCGCATCCAATTCTACCAGCAATTCTTCTACTAGAATTCACTCTTACTGTCGGATATTGATAATCATTATTTGTAATTCTCTCCAAAATTTCATATGCCTCATTATACGTTTATCCATCAACGTACCATTTGGTGAGGCATCAACTACCATTCTTATGTGCGCATTCAATCTATTGTAAAACATCTTCATTTGCATCCGATGTGCAAAACCATGCATAGGAGATTTCCTAAGCAAATCCTTATATCTCTCCCACGCCTCATAAAGTGTTTCATCATCCAATTGCTTAAATGATGTGATATCATTTCTCAACTTTGCATTCATATTTGGCGGATTATATCGTAGCAAAAATCTCTGACATAATTCATTCCAAGATGAAATCATACCCGATGGGAAAGCATTTAACCATGCTCTTGCATGATCACGCAAAGAATAAGGAAACAATTTTAATTGCAAGGCATCTTCAGGAACACCTTGTTGTCTAAATGAATCACATACCTCTAAAAATAATCGCAAATACATCCTTGGATCTTCCGTAGGAAAACCACCAATTTACCAAACAGTTTGTAACATTTGGAATAACCAGCTTAAGCTTAAAATAGTAGCATCAATTTGTGGTCGCAAAATACCTGGACCTAGATTATTAAGAATTGGCTCTACATGCTCTCGAATTGGTTTATCTCTATCATCAATTAATCTTGGAACATTCACAACCTTGTAATGCGTAGGTTTGTGCAAGTGTACACAGTCGTTATCAAGTAATAAGTAAGTATCGAGTTATCGTCTCCACAGGGATTGTATATGTGTTAAATCAATTAAATGTAAAATTATATTAACAACTTGGTGAATTAAAAACACAATATATTGGGATGAGTGATGATTAAAATTAAATATAATAAACTAAATGCAAATGATCCCTAATAAAAATTAACCTAAGTATGCAAACTATATGTATGAAATAGATTTAGCAAAGATTAAACACAATTCACAACAATTATAACATAAATAAACTAGGACAATGACTTTAATTAAACTCAATTTATTATCAACATGCTTAATAACATTCGAAAAAACATTCCATGGCAACTCGACCTTTCACGAGTTTGGAAACCACATTAGGTCCTTTTCGAAATCCTTTACTTAGTAAATATGCATTTTACTGATCCTTATTTACTAAGGGTTTCTTAGCATTCATGTGAGGTAACATGGATATGTCAGGTTTGAAACAGTTTAATCACACGAATCTAAAAACTATGTAGATAATAGAGCTTGGTTAGACTTGTTATGATCCTACAATTTAATCGGGTCAGGATATAAATTGAGCATGCACATTTTAATTATGTATCTACTAGCTGTCATCTGGTCAGGATCGCTCAGTTAATTCTGGTGCATTTCAATCACGTATGAATGAAATACAGGCTTGATATTAATTGAAAACATGATCGATTGAGGCACAAACATCATAAGCATGAATCAAACAAATATTATTTAATCAAAGCAATTATCCTAGCTTAAATAAAATTAAGCTAACATTATTGTAAACAAAAAAAAACACATAGAAAACATTTTTAAATCAAATTAAAGGAAAGAAAGAATAAACCCAAATCAAAGTGGCTGTCACCCAAAACTCTGATCGAAGAAGACTCCTTCATTCCTTCGATTCGCTCCTTTGATGATGGCTCTCTGAGGAGGCCGACCAAGGGATCTTTAAGAGGCTTAATAAGCTAAAATCTCTATGAAGAGATCATGCTAGGTGACAATGAGAGAAAAGATGAGAGAGTTGAGAGAATGAGAGAAGATTGATGATTTGAAATGGTGAGAAATGACTCTTATTTACAAGTGAAGGATGAGAGCTCATTTACTAAAAATAGGGAATTTTGAATCCTTCATGCCTCTAAAATGTGTGGCTTACCATCACTCAAGGAGTTTGAGTGAAAATTGTGCTTCATTTTGAAGCTTTCTTCATGTCACATCAACTAGGAACTGAGACTTGGTCAACAGCAAATCTTCGGGCCAATCTCTTATTTCTTCTAAATTGCAAGGACCTTTTGAAACTAAACAAAAAGTGGTTTATTTTGGCAGACATGTGTAGCCAAAATTGGGCTAAGTCACTCTTCAATTTAGACGGTTTTGTGATCTAGCAAACTTATCACAGCTGTCCAAAACAAATTAATTAATTAAAGGACCAAAGAATAAAACTGACCTAATTATTAAATAATTAAATAAACCCAAATTATTAATGAAATATTTTACATTAAATTATTAAATATAATTTCTTATTTTATTATTTAATTTAATTATGCATGGCCCACTTTATACCTTAAAAATATATTACATTAAAATAATCATAAAATAAGTCATTTTATGCATGAAAAGTATATAATAAAACATAATATCACATTTTAATATTTTTCATGTCCTAAATTCATATTTTCACTTATCTCATCAATTTATTAAACATTTATTTAGTTTTAAGAATGAATTTAAGTAGAAAGGTGATAAATTACATAGGAAAACACCTATATATTTTTCAGTTTACACACCCCCAAACTTAAATCATTGCTCATCTCAAGTAATGTTCATGCACGGCAAAGGTCTTGCTAAGGAAAAAATTTCCAAATGTGTAAGCAGCATCGATCTTTGTCTCATAATCATGCATCAACAAATTCATGTTCATAGATCTTTTTAATTAATAAGTAGTTCACATGCAAACATTATTCACAATTTTATACTAAGTTTCAAGATATGTCAACATGAATCATGGTTTGCATGTATGTCACAATCATAGATAACATTCTTCATTCAACATAATTTCTTATCAATCTAAACAAAACAATCATAAGGCTTATTTGTGATCTTCATATGTTGAACATAGTACTTCCTCTTCACTAATGTAGGTGACATAATCATCAAATCAATAGGTCTTTTATAAGGTTGTAATGGGGCTAGGTTAAAGGTAGGGATTTAAGAGATGTGAAATTTTCGTTTCAAAATATTAACCTTTAACTTTGTCTTGGATCTTTCGAAATACAACCTTCTTCTTTGAATTAATCTTTGGAACACCCCCAAACTTATTTTAAACTCATGCTCATACATTTTCTTTTAAAAGATTGCGCAAACTTTTCTTCGCTCTTTCTTTCTCCTTTTTTTTTTGCTTTTTTGTTTTTTTTAGCATCAACACGTACATCTTTTTTGAAATTTTCCTCAAATGTTGGTCACCAACATAACTTCAGTTAAAATGGGTGCACAAAATATGATAACTTAAAAGATGGTAATGTGGCTTAGTATGTAGGTACATTAAAATAAACATGTCATTAAGCTCAAAATTATGGTTTCAAGGGTTTATTATCATAATAAGGTTGGCTTGAAAAGGCTCAAACGATCCAAAGAAATAGTACCGATATCATTTTAGATTTTTATGTCGCCTAGGATTCCCCTCAAGAAAGTTATTAAGTCAATTCTAAAGAAATAAATTTTTATGCATGTCTAATCTCAAGAGAAACTAATTTTTCATGGCCAACATTACCTAAGACTAAGATCATACAAGCATTTCATCATTCATGATAACATACATTCAACTCAAATAGAATCATCATTCATGCTTGCATTCAAACTATTTTATTAAAAAAAATTCTCTAGACATTCATTTATTAAAACATAATTATGAAAAAAATGATTGAAACATACTTGAAAAATTAAAAAAATTAAGCAATTATTTGCCTTACCCCCCTTTAAAAAGAAGCAATGTCCTCATTGCAAGAACAAAGTAATGAATGAAAATTGAACACCAGGTAGGATTGTAAGAGAAGAGAGGTGAGTCATTAAGACTGCTTAAATACCAAGTCTTTCTTAACAATCCAATCCTAGACATGTTCATTCCCATTACCACATCACTTAGTTTTTTCTTTCTAAAGAGATGTTAAGCTTTTTCATGTTTGTTATGTTTTATTATATGAAAATAAAATCCTAATTACGAAAGAAATAAATCCCTAAGGATCTAAAAACAAATAAATAAACAAATAAACAAGACAAGAATCCCCCATTTTATTTTTCTGACTCATTCCCCTTATCTTCTTTTTATTCAGCTCTATCTTCGCTTTCTTAGTCGTTATCTTCCTTCCATGTCTCGAAGATAGCATCTGGGAACTCAGGAACAAAAGTGTTAGATATATTCTAAAAAGTATTTCAAATTAAGTCATCTCTAATATTTGCATATTTCCAGTAGGTTTGTTGTTGATTGTGCATGACCTTGCACATATCCATCATGATTGGCAAATCTGATTTCTTTGAAGTACTTGCAAAAGTCGGCATTGGAGTTGTAAATTCAGGTTCAACACTTGGTTTGACTGGTTCATCTTTTGCCTCAACTTTTGGTTCAAGGTTTGCAGGTTCCTCAATCGATTTAGGACTGTTTGGTTCCTTTTCAAATTCTACTTCTTCAATGTCAGCAACTGAATAAGCTTCAGTTCAGTTTTATTTGAGGACTCATCGATTTCTAGCTCAGTTGTCTCTTCTTGCTCGCCTTGATTCAGTTCATCAACCTTCTTAACTAACCTTTCAAGATCATTATTTGTAATGCACCATTGAACATATTTCCCCTTTAAATTTGCTTGTGTTTTAACATGGGCCCTTAAGCAAAGTGAAGTGATTAATGATGGGAAATAGGAACTTACTGTCTTTATTTTGGCACAAGCATGGATCTCCTTAAGAATAATTTTCCCAACATTAATGGACTCTTCTGTCAAAATCGCATACACCAAGAGCATTTGTTCCATCGAGATGGTGGAACTATGTGAGATAGGCATGAAACTGTAGCGAACGAAGTAAAATCGTACCTTTGCTATCGGTTTTAGGTATTCCCTTCAGTAAGAATGGCTCCCATACTTTATTTTAATTCATTGGGATCCTGGATTTGTCACAATATCAAGCACTTGTTGAAGAAAATCCCAATTGATATTGTTCATCATAGGGTAGTACTCATCTTCTTCAACATCAGGTAAGTTAAATAAATCATTGATGGACTTCAAAGTAAGAGGTACATTTTTCTTTCAAACAATGACTTCAGTAGCATCTTGCAGAGTCAAACTAGCATAAAAATCTCGAACTAATTCATCATCGGGAAGTCAACGAACATCACAAAATTGTTCCCACTTGAGAGCATTGATTTTCTTTCTAATCGGCATAGGAACAACCATCAAATCATGACTCTTCAAATTAAAACCTATTTCTAGCATCATAGGTTGAAGCTTGAAGATTGAATCAAATCTATCTTTCACTTCTTCATCAATCATAATCGGGTCTTTAGGAGAAGTCTTTAAAGATCTAGTTCTTTTACGAGACATGATAATTTTCCCAAAAATTCAACAAAGTTTTAGCATAAGGGAGAGAAGAGAAATCGACAAGGTGGTGTAGGGACTTACTGCGGCGACAACCTTGTGATGGTAAGGATGGTACGACGGTGATGACAGCTCATAACAACGGTGTGCAACGATGACGATGGTGCTCCGGAAAACTCCTTGCGACAACAATGGGTGGTTTCAGCACTAAGAGAAGAAAAGCTAGGGGTTTCATTGAGATTTGAGGCTAGCGGTACAAGGGGGAAAATTTAGGGTTTAAGTAAATTGCTTTGAGGGATGTGAAAAATAGTGTGATGAAGAAGGGTTTATATAAGGAAAATTAGGGTAACATGTAGCAAAAATTTAGCTACATTAGGGTTACTTGGGTGGCAAGCAATGGAAGTGGCAGCAATGCATGGGTATTTTCCCTCCTTTTTACTGTCTTGGGCCTCAGACTCAAACTGTATTTATAGACTCAACTTAAATACAAACTGATTAGTACTGGGGCCAAATTTGACCCCCTTTATTAACATAAAAATCAATATTAAACTTAAAACAACAAAAAAAGAAACTTAAAAATTTTTAAAACCTAATTAAAAAATTTCTTCTCAACAAATTACATTAAATTAATTCCCAAGAAAGGTTGGAGGGGTCACAGCGGTCCTACGTAAGTTCCAATCTCCTTAGACAGAATTAATTTAATGTACTAAGTTAAGAAAAATAATTTCTAATTATTTATTTATTTACAAATGAGTTCATGAAAAATCAAGGGTCTATTAAATTGAACAAGGATTCAATTCGCTTAACTTCACCATCCCAATAGTGCTTGAGACGTTGACTATTAACCTTAAACATACCTCCAAAATTGTTATACAACTCAACAACTCCATACAGGTAGACTTTGTAGATGGTGTAGGGTCCTTTCCATCGGGATTTAATCTTCCCAAGAAATAACTTCAGCCTTGAATTAAACAACAACACCTTCTGACCTTTTTTAAACTCACGAGGCTATCAATGACTATCATGCCATCTCTTTGATCTTGCTTTACACATCTTGGCATTTTCATATGAAAACAACCTCTGCTCTTTTAACTCATCAAGTTGTAACATTCGTCTCTCACCAGCTTGCTTAAGATCAAAGTTCAACTACTTTAAAGCCCAGTGAGTTTTATTCTCCAACTCTAATGACAAATAACATGCCTTTCCAAAGACTAATCGATAAGGAGTCATTCCTAACGGTGTCTTAAATGTTGTTCGATAGGCCCATAATGCATCATCAAGCCTTCGAGACCAATCTTTTCTACTAGGGCGTACTACCCTTTCAGGAATTCCTTTGATTTCACGGTTCGCTCTTTCAACTTGCCAATTCGACTGGCGGTGATAAGTAGTAGCAATTTTGTGCTCCACATCATATTTGTCAAGCAACCACTTAAGCCATTTGTTTACAAAGTGAGAACCTTCATCACTAATAATAGCTCTTGGGGTCCCAAATCCTGTAAACACATGCTTATGTAGGAATCACAAGACTACCTTAGCATTATTTGTAGGGTATGCATCAGCTTCAACCCACTTGGATACATAGTCCACAGCAACTAAGATGTATTTGTTCCCATACGAAGAAGGAAATGGGCCTAGGAAGTCCCCATACACCGAATAATTCAATCTCCAAAATGTTTTTCAAGGTCATCTCATTCCTCCTTGATATATTTCTGGTCCTTTGACATCTATCCAGTTCTTTACATAAGCATAAGCATCTTTAAACAATGTAGGCAAAAAAAACCTGCTTGTAAAATCTTTACTGGAGTGCGTGAACCACCAAAGTGTCCCCTACTTAGAGATGAATGACAATGATACAAGATCTCGACAATCTCACTTTCGACTACACACTTTCGGATTATATTATCTGCATACTGTTTAAACAAAAACAGATCCTCCCAAAAATAATATTGACTATTATGAAGTAATTTCTTCCTTTGTTGGTATGTCATTTCACAAGGAATTATTCCACAATCAAGATAATTGGAAAAATCAGCAAACCAAAATGTTTCATGAATTCAACTTACCTCAAATAGATGGTCATTTAGGAAATTCTCGTTGATAGGCACATATGATTGAGTAAACTAATATTGCTCCAACCTCGACAGATGATCAGCTACTTGATTCTCGATACCTTTTCTATCTTGGATTTCAAGGTCAAATTCTTGGAGTAAGAGTATCCAGTGAATTAGCCTCAGTTTAGCATCTTTCTTCATGAGCAAGTATTTAGTGGCCGCATTGTCAGTAAATACTGTAACTTTGGTACCTATAAGATATGAGCGGAACTTGTCAAAAGAAAAACTTGTAGCAAAGAGTTCTTTTTCAGTTACCGTATAATTGAGTTGGGCTCCCGTCAAAGTTTTGCTTGCGTAGTAAATAGGGTGAAACACTTTGTTTCTTCTTTGACCCATGACAGCTCGAACGTCATAATCACTTGCATCACACATTAACTTAAAAGGTGAGTTCCAATAAGGTGTAATGATTATTGAGGCTAAGATTAATCATTTTTTTAGATCTTCAAAAGCTCCCAAACATGCTTTGTTGAAATCAAACACTGTATCTTTCTCTAACAAGAAACACAAAGGTTTAGAAATTTTTGAGAAATCTTTCATAAACCTTCGTTAAAAATCGGCATGGCCTAAGAAATTTCTGACTCCTTTCACATTAATTGGGGGCGGTAATCTTTCAATTACGTCCACCTTTGCTTTATCGACTTCAATTCCTCTATTTGAGATTTTATGCCTTAAGACAATCCCTTGCTTAACCATAAAGTGGTATTTCTCCTAATTAAGGACAAGATTTGTCTCTTCGCATCTCTTAAGTACCTTAGACAAATTACTCAAACAAATTTCGCAACTGTTACCAAAAATAGAAAAATCATCCATGAAAACCTTAACAAAAATTTAAATCATATCATTGAATATTGCCATCATGCATCGTTGAAATGTTGCAGGTGCATTACGCAAACCAAAAGGCATTCGCCTAAAAGCAAACGTACCGTACGGACAACTAAAGGTTGTTTTATGTTAGTCCTCCGGAGCTACAACTGTTTGGTTATATCCCAATAAGCCATCTAAAAAAATAATAGAACTCATTACCTGCCAGTTGATCTAACATTTGATCCATAAAAGGCAAGGAAAAATGGTCCTTCCGAGTGGCTTTATTCAACTTTCTGTAGTCAATACAGATTCTCCAACCAATAACAGTTCTTGTCGAAATCAACACATTACGTTCATTCTCGACAATCGTGATTCCACCTTTCTTCGGTACATATTGCACCGGACTTACCCACGAACTATCTAAAATAGGGTAGATGATTCCTACATTTAACCATTTAATCACTTCCTGTCTGAGCCTCCGTTGCCCATCAATTCGAGCTCTTTTACCTTTCTCTAAAATAATTTTATACATGCAAAAAGAAGGGCTTATACCTTGAATATTAGCTATGGTCCAACCGATTGCTTTCTTAAATTTCTTTAAAACAGCAATTAGTTGCTCCTCTTGATCTTTCGACAATTCTGCTAAAATAATCATAGGCAAAATAGAATAGTCACCTAAATAAACATATTTTAAATGGGAAGGAAGTATCTTTAGTTCGACTTTAGGCAGTTCCTCAATTGAGAACTTTGGTTGCACAAATTCTCTAGCTTCTAACTCCAATAGATCAAACCGTGCGAAGTGAATAAAATTTCTTGGATTGGCTTCCATCAAAGCCATGCTCTCTTCACCTTTTTCATCCTCCAAAGGGTCAAATTCTAAGGCATTCTCCAATGAATCTTCTTCAAAATTGCTTTCCATAGAAACCAAGGTTTCCATCTCTTCCATAACTGAACACTCTTCTGTCGGATCAGGAAATTTCATAGCTTTAAGAATGTTAAAGGTTACCTGATCGTCTTGAACTCGCATGGTGAGTTCGTCTTTCTGCACATCAATTAATATTCTTCTCGTAGCTAGGAAAGGTCTCCCAAGGATGATCGGTACTTCTTTATCTGCTTCAAAATCTAAGATAATGAAATCAGTAGGAAAAATAAATTTATCGGCTCTTACCAAAACATCCTCGATCTTTCCCTCGGGATATGCTAAAGATAGATCCACTAGTTAAAGCGTCACAGTCGTAGGTCTTACTTCACATATTCCTAATATCTTAAAAATGGGCTTAGGCATCAAGTTGATACTAACTCCTAAGTCATACAGAGCTTTACCACAGTAAGATTCATCAATGTTACAAGGTATAGTAAAGCTTTTAGGGTTTTTCAATTTTGGTGGTAGCTTGTTCTGCAGGAACGCACTGTACTCCTTCGTCAAAGAAACAGTCTCGTACTCACTAATTCGTTTCTTCTTGGATACTATATCCTTCATAAACTTCACATAGTTCGACATTTGTTCTAAAGCCTCCACCAACGGAATATTGATGTGCAGCTGCTTTAGAACATCCAAGAACTTCTTGAATTGCACCTCCTGTTTCTACTTCTATTACTGTATTCTTTACGGATATGGAGGTGACAGAACCTTCGGTTAAATCAAACAAATCTTTTAAGGACGTAAATTTGCATCTAAAGAAGTTGATAAATTATCAGAATTACTAATTTAAGGTTTACCTCGTCAGACTTTACAGATTTTGACTATTTTGGTGTAAGAACTTCAATAGCTGGTTGACTTTCTTCCTTCTTAACTAGCTCATCTTAAACATCAATCATTCGAGGTTCCAGAATCTTACCACTTCATAATGTCACTACCTTGCAATGTTCTTTACCCAAACTTCTTGGATTCTCAGTGTCACTAGGTAAGGTTCCTTGCGGTCTATTACGAAGCTCTGTAGCTAGCTAACCCATTTTGGTTATCCAAATTTTTTAGTGTTGTTTCTTGGCTTTGGATCAAAGCGTCGTTCTTTGCAATGTACGCTTTTAACAAGTTCTCCAAATTGTTCGATGACTCAGCTTAAGGTGGTTTTGGAGCTTGCTGATTAAACCCTTGAGATTAGTTGGACCTATGTTGCATAAAGTTGTTGTTCGGTCCATTTCCTTTATTACTCCAAGAAAAGTTAGGATGACTACGCCATGAAGGATTGTAGAAGTTGGACTAGGGTCCTTGTCCACTCCTATTTTTATGTTGATTCCTGACATAGTACACTGACTCGGGATTTGATGTACAATTCTCGAAAGAATGACCTTCCCTATAATACAAGTGGGAAATACTTGACCAAAAATCATTTTGCTAATTCTTTTCATGTAGTTATGGAACTTGGTGGCAATGAATTGAGCCATGCTCGTGCTCGATCTTGTAACGAGTACGAAAACAACTTTAACCTCAGTGCGTCTTGATGGTATTACAAATGACATATATTTTCTCCCTAATTTATTGTTTTAATTGTCTCTTTTGTATCTCATTTAGCATGCATCTTGAGTATTTCATATTTAGTTTTTACATTTTTTAATTTATTTCTAGTTAGTTTTATTTTTTGTTATTTTTATCTATTTTTGTACTAATGTCAATGCAAGTAGGCCGATATAGTACACCTTAGAATTGTCAGCGCAGGAAGTCAGCCCAGAAGATTAATATTGGAAGAATGCAGCCACAAGATCAGCTTGGAATTGCGATAGAGATGTCGTCGCATGGAACCTGAACCTCGAATGAGTAAACTCAAGCTGAATTTACATTTGGAAGCACCAGCGCAAGAACATCGTAGATGTCACCGCAATTACGATCTTAGATTGTGCCCTGCAGTGCAGCGAATCCTACAGATCTCTGAAGATAACATTCAATTTGCGTGAGTGCACAACTGTACTCTAACTAACTTTGACAGCTACAAAATCTATATTTGGATCTGGAATGAAGGTTGAACCCTACAACATTTTGAAGGCTATTAATAAAAGAACAAAGAATGAATAAATCATTAGGAGATAAGGGATTAAATTCTACAAATTCTGTGTGATTTTGAGATTTGAGCTTGGAATCGAGAAGCTGATGAAGCAAGTCTGTAGCAACTTCTAACGAGAGGTGCTTTGTGTTGGGCAAGAGGAATGATTAAGGAGTAGTCTTAGTAATCTAGAGATAGTATGCTTCGATTGTACTCTTTAATTTTTCTTTTGACGATGATGAATTCAATGACATTAAATGAATATGAGAGTATCTTTTGGTGTTAGATTATCTTGACTCTTATTTAATACTGCTTTTTCTATTTATTCTTGGATCTAATCGCTTTAAGCACGAGAGTGAAATTGTAGTCTGCCGACATTGAGAGATGTGGTGACAAGTCAGGTTAACAAGTAAGTTAGGCGAGAGATGCTTGGGATTGGAAAGATTCCAATCACTTGTTCTTGGATGCGCAGCATTGCTTACACCGAGAGGTAGAGTGATTGTGGGTATTTAAGTTCGAATTAATTACAGAGCTATTGTTGGTAATAACTTAAGAGAAATTTATTGCTGCAACAATTCATCTAAACTTTACCTTGTCAGTGCATTCAACATTGCAACTTTACAGAATCAGTGAACCATTCCTACCCTTTTACACTTGATCACTTTTACATTTCATGCCTTTATATATTCATCACTCAATACTCAACACATTTGATTTACTTTAAGTACATTGACATATAACCTCTGACATTTAAGTCTGATTGCATTGACAATATTAACAATTTTAGTGTGTAGATCTAACGTAATTGCACTAACATCTTTACTCAATTTTACTCATTTTCAGTATTAATTGCTCTGACAGTTAACATCAAGAACCCATTTCCTCATAGGATCGATATCCAATGGAATTGTCTATCAACTATACTTGCATCGATGTGTGTACACTTGCACAATCGCTGTGACGTTTCAAACGCGATCAAGTTTTGGCTCCTTTGCCGGGGAAATTGACGTTTGTTTGATATTTATTTTTGTAGTTGCAATTAATTCTACTTACTTAACTTTTAATCTTTATTAATCTATTTATATTTCTCTAATTGTTTTCTTTTTGAGATTTTTGATTGTTGCATGTTCACAAGGAGAAATCCTAAGAACATTGTGAGCTTTGCAATGGAGCTTGAGAGGACACTTAAGAGGAGAAGGTAAGAACAAAGGAAAATGGCTAGTAACAACAATAACAATAATTTACCACCATTGCTGCCACAAGATGGAGTTCCTCTAGTGCTTCCACAAATTGTTAACGATATACCACCACCACGTCCACAAGAAGAACAGGTGCAAAATAGGACAATAAGAGATTATGTTATGCCTATACTTGATGATTTACAACCAGGGGTTGTGAGACCAACTATCTAAGCTGGAAATTTTGAGCTAAAACCAGTGACGTTTTAGATATTAAATCCTAATGGGCAATATTCTAGTTTTCCTCATGAAGACACAAGAGAACACTTAAAATCATTTTTGCTTATTTGTGCAACCTTTAGTCAACATGGTGTCCCTGATGATGCTTTAAAAATGCAATTATTTCCTTATTCGTTGCAGCGTAAAGCAAGAACATGGTTCTTGGGATTGTCGGCAGGACCAATTACATCTTGGATTGCGTTGGCAACGTAGTTTGTTTTGCGTTTCAATCCGTCAATAATGAGCGCCACATTGCGAAATGATAATACTGCATATCATCAGTTGGATGATGAGAATTTACATACAACATGGGAATGTTATAAAACATTGCTTCGATGCTGCCCAATGCATGGAATTCAGCAAGAGACCCAGATTGAAATATTTTACAATGGTTTGAATGCTTAAACAAGGAACCTTGTCGATGCATCTGCTAATGGTCCCTTGTTGGATTGTACATACAATGAAGTTGTAAGAGTTCTAGAGAGGATTGCTCAGAACGATTATCAATATCCGATCTCTCGTTCTACACAGGTTAAAACTAACCCTGGAGTTCTTGAGTTAGATGGTATTTCTACTTTGTCAGCACAGGTTTCCTCATTGGCCAATATCATAAAGAATATGAAAGGAACAAATGACATTGCTCCTATTCAAGTGGTTCAACAACTGGATGCGTTGATATTTTCTTGTGAAATTTGCAACGATAATCATAGTTATGAGGACTGCCCACAACATGCAAAAAATGCTTTCTATGTCAACAACATCAGGGGAAGTTCATTTGGTAACTCATACAAGATCCGATCAGAACAACCTTGGGAGAATCAAAATGCTTCCACATTCAAATATGAAAATTCCTCAAATCAAGTGGGTTATAGACAAGGAAGATTCAATAACAACCAACAGCAGAATTATAATCAAAATTTGTAGGTAAATTCTCGATCTGAACAGATGTAGTCACATAGCCAGATGCAACCATAATCTCAATTACAACCACAACAGTCTGTGCTACCACATATGGAAGGACAACATCATCAACATTAACATCAGTGGTTTTCTCAACCAAAGTTAGATCCTATGGCTACTCTTGAGGTGATGATGCGTGAGTATATCACACGAACTGAAGCAATAGTGCGAGGAAACTCTTCTTCCATACGAGCATTGGAAGCACAGCTAGGGCAGTTGGCTCCTAATCTTAGCACCAGGTCACCAGGCACTCTGCCTAGTGATATTGAGAATCCTACGCAAAAGGGGAAGGAGCATTTCAAAGCAATCACGCTGAGGAGTGGGAAGCAGACGGTTGGACCAAGCAGTTTTGGCCAAGACCATGTCAATGCATTTGAACAACAACAACAGGAAGAGGAGGTAGCTGAAGAAAGTCAAGCTAAAGCAAATGAAGAAGAACCAACTATAGTGCCATATATACCTGCGGTTTGCCCAACTAAGTTGTCGACACAACTGCCAATGTCGACACCACCGAGTTTTCCACAACAATCCACTACTACAATACCTTTTCCATTTTCGCAAAGATTTAAAGAAAAAGTTCATGATAAGGAATATGAAAGGTTTGTTTATACTTTGAAACAATTGCATATTAACATAGCTCCAGCTATGGGAAATTTATGAAAGAGTTGTTATTAAAGAAAAATAATTTGTCTGAAATCGAGACGATTATGCTCACAGAGGGGTACAACGCTGTGCTTACAAATAAGTTGCCAACCAAGATGAAAGACCCTAGTAGCTTCACAATCCCATGCTCCATTGGGAATCATTATTTAGGCAAGGTTTTATGTGATTTGGGAGCAAGTATTAACCTTATGCCTTTGTCTACTTTTAATAAGTTAGGAATAGGTTCGATGAAGCCGACCGCAGTGACATTACAACTTATGGATAGATTCTTAGCATAACCTGAAGGCCAAATCAAAGACATCATTGTCCAAGTTGATAAACTTGTGTTCCCTACTGATTTCATTATCCTAGACTGTGAAGCAGATAAAGAGGTGTCCATTATCTTGGGGCGACCATTTCTAGCAATAAGATGCACATTGTATTCAAGGGAGAACTTATCATGCATCAAAACGACGAGCATGTGACCTTTAGTGTGTTTGAGGCATCTCCGTCCAGAAGTAAAGAGAAATGTCACCACATCGACATGCTAGATGAAATCATTTCGGAAGAATTCAATGCAATAAGTCTAGCAGCATTAGATGAAGATGCGACGACATCCACTGAGGAAATCCTAGTTGATTGTAGCGATAAATAGGAGGTTAACAATTGTGAGCTGAGATAGAATTGGAAATTGGAGTCTTTGGATTTGTTTAACAAGACAATCCTAGTGTTTAAATCATCTATTAAAAGCTCCTACATTGGAGATGAAGCCATTGCCAACACATTTAAAATATGACTTCCTTGGTGACAACGAGACATTACATGTTATTGTCAACGCATCCCTCGACGTAACTCAGGAAGATAAGCTTATTGCCATTTTGAAAGAGCATAAAAGAGCCATAGCCTAGAGCATTGCTGATATCAGAGGCATTAGTCCCTCTTTTTGCATGCACAAACAATCAATTGAGCAACAAAGACGACTTAATGAGAAGATGAAAGAAGTAGTGAAGAAGGAAATTATCAAATGGCTAGATACGTGCATCATATACCCTATTTTTGATAGCAATTGGGTAAGCCCCGTCCAATGTGTGCCTAAAAAGAGTGGTTTCATAGTTGTGACCAAGGATAAGAACGAGTTATTCCCTACTCGCATTGCAACTGGCTGGCGAGTATGCATGGATTACCGTCGACTAAATGCAGCCACAAAGAAGGACCATTTCCCACTGCCTTTCATTGATCCGATGCTAGATAGGCTAGCTGGTAAAGCCTACTATTGCTTCTTAAATGGCTATTCTGGATACAACCAAATTGCCATTACGCCGGGAGATCAAGCGAAAACCACATTCACATGCCCTTTTGGAACATTTGCTTTCCGACGTATGCAATTTAAGTTGTGTAATACGCTAGCAACATTCCAAAGATGCATGATGAAAATTTTTCCAGAAATGATCGAGAATTCCTTAGAGGTATTCATGGATGATTTCTCTGTTTATGGATAGAACCTCGACCAATGCACTAACAATCTGACGAGAGTCTTGAAGAGATGCAAGGAAACAAATCTAGTTCTGAATTGGGAGAAATGCCACTTCATGGCAACTGAAGGCACTATCCTCGGGTATCGGATATCTTGTCAGGGCATTGAGGTTGATAAAGGAAAGGTAAAAATCATTGAAAAACTACCACCACCTATCAACGTCCAAGCAATAAGAAGTTTTCTTGGACACGCTAGCTTTTATAGAAGATTCATCCGAGATTTTTTCAAGATAGCAAAACCATTATGCTCATTGTTGGAGAAAAAATAAAAAGTTTGTGTTTGATGACAACTTCTAGATGCATTCATGACAATAAAGAAGCAGCTAGTACAAGCCCCAATTATCGTTGCACGGACTGGACACAACCATTTGAACTAATGTGCGACACCAGTGATTTTGCTGTGGGAGCTATCCTAGATCAAAGAAAAGAGAAGGTATTTCACTCTTTCTATTATGCTAGTAAAACTCTAACTGAAGCGCAGGTGAATTATACTTCCACTGAGAAGGAGTTGTTAGCAGTAGTCTTCTCATTTAACAAGTTTCGTTCATATCTTGTTGGCGTAAAGATTATAGTATACACAAACCACTCCGCATTGAAATATCTTCTTACAAAGAAAGACGCCAAGCTTAGTCTGATACGATGGATCCTACTCCTTTAAGAATTTGATATTGAAATCAGAGATAGGAAAGGATCTAAAAATCAAGTAGCTGACCACTTGTCTTTACTGGAAGTTAGAAGTGAAGATGGGCAGACGTGCTAAATTATCGAAGCATTTCTAGACGAACAGTTATTCTTTATCAACGCATCGCCCTGGTATGCCGATGTTGTCAATTACCTTGTGTGTGGGAAGCTACCCATGAATACTACTAGTCACAAGAAGATTAGTTTCATACGCGATGCTGCAAAATACTATTAGAATGAGCCATACCTATTCAAGGTATGCACCGACAACATTATTCGTCATTGTGTACCTGAAGAAGAAGTGATTTAAATCCTGTGACATTGCCATGATGCACCTTATGGAGGACATTTTGGTTGTCCTAGGATTGCTGCTAAGGTCCTACAGTCAGGATTTTTTTGGCCCACATTGTTTTGAGATGCCCACAACTTTGCACAATAATGTGATAGTTGTCAACACACTGGTTCAATATCTCGACACAATGAGATGCTCCAACAACTAATCATGAAGGTAGAGCTCTTTGACGTATGGGGTATAGACTTTATGGGACCATTTCCAAGATCTTTTGGAAATATGTATATCTTAGTGGCTGTTGACTATGTCTTGAAGTGGATCGAGGCAATTGTGGTGCCAAAGGATGACGCTAGAATGGTGTTGAAGTTCTTTCACTCGTACATCCTTACAAGATTTGAAACATCGAGAGCATTGATAAGTGACCAAGGGACTCATTTTTATAATAACCAAGTGGCGACTGCATTAAAAAGATATGGTGTGAAGCATCATATTGCTACTACGTATCACCCAAAAACCAATGGTCAAGCCGAAGTATCCAATCGCCAAATTAAAGGCATACTTGATAACGTGGTCAACCCTTCTAGAAAGGATTAGTCTTTGCTGTTACATGATGCATTGTGGGCACTTCACATTGCATACAAGAACTCGTTGGGAATGTCACCGTATCAACTAGTGTTTGGTAAGTCTTGTCACCTGCCAGTTGAGCTTGAACATAAGGTTGTGGGCAATCAAGCAGGTGAATATGGATTATGATGCTACTAGAAAGAAAGATTGTTGGACATCACGGAGCTAGAAGAAATATGATGCCATGCTTATGAGAATGTCGTAATATATAAGGAAAAGGCAAAGAGATGGCACGACAACATCATTTTCCATCGACAATTTCACCATGGTTAGTTAGTGCTTTTATTTAACTCGCGTTTAAAATTGTATCTAGTGAAATTGAGATCAAGATGGTCAGGCCCTTTCAAAGTTGTCGAGGCATTCCAGAGCAGTGCGATGACAATCGAAAATTTAAAGGATGAACAACAATTTAAAGTAAATGGCCAATGTATTAAGTATTATGTGAGCCCAGACAATAAATAACCAAACGAAGCCGTTGACCTGGTCCCATTTAAATAATGTCGACACATTTCTCTATTTACTTTCAGTTATTTTAATTTTACTTGTGTTGTTTCAAATTCTTTTGCAGAAATAAAAATCATCTTTTTGTCGAAGCATTGAAGCATAAATTGTCGACACATTCTATGATGAGTCAGCATTGCTTTTTTAGTAAGAATCGTGCCGGTTGATTTCTCTTCTCTCCTAACCGTTCGATCAAATGAAATAGTACAATCTGTAGCTTGGCAATTAATGACTGCAGACGTAACGCTTCCTTGTAATTCTTTCAATCATTACGCCTAGGTTATAAAACTCTCTCCTGAAGTTTTATATTCTCCTCACATCTTTCATTGTTGCTACAACTCGTCTTCTTCATCGCCTCTGTATTTTCTTTTCTGTTCACAGAGCAATCGTTTTCTATAACCTTTTCTAACTTGCTTCTTCCATTACAATGGTTAAAACACGTGCCTCAAAAAACCCTTCAAAAACTCCTTCCAAGAACACTTCGACAATTTCTAATGGGGCTCTGACCACAACAATACCTCCTTTTATAAGAGCAGTTTTATTCTTGATGACTGCAGCCAAATACCACTACCAAAATACCATGCTGAGAAGAAACCTCCAGCCTGAACAAGGTTTACAACTTTCTCCACACCAGACTCTGGGAAAGCATGTTGTCCACACTATCAGCCACCTTGGTTGGGAGTTCTTCTACAAATATCTCTCTAGTTACTCCCCTACACTAGTCAAGGAGTTCTATGCCAACTTGGTGGATCCGTAACAAGAGTTTGTTTTTTTTCCGGGAGGGACTCATACCATGGAGAGTTGCTAACATGCTGTTGAGGATTCCCAAACGAGTGGACGACCATGATTTATGCATCAATTGAATGATGACTATATGGATTAGATGATGAAGGACTTATGCATTGATGGAGCTACTTGGACTGGAAACGAGTTCCACAACTACACCATGCACAGACGATACCTTAAAACCTTTAGTAAAGTTTGGTTCCATTTCATCAATAGCTGCATCATGCCTTCAACACATAGCACTATGGAAACATTAGACCTTATGTGTCTCCTGCATTCGATCTTGCACCACTGATACATCAACATCGGTGAGATCATCCATGCCTAGATCGCAGAGGCAGCTGGCAAGTAAACTGATATACTCCTATTCCCTTCTCTAATTATGCTGCTGTGTAAACAAAAGGGCATTATGCCCAAGGATGGTGAGGAGGTCTTAGACAATAAAGGCCTGATCAACGACATTTCCATTGAATGGATGACACATGGCCAAGAGACACCAGTGGCCAAAAAAGCCTCTAAGAAAAAGGATAGAAGCAAGGTAAAATGAAGGCTACCCAAACCGATGCATTGATATAGTCACAAGTGGTAAAAAAGTTTACTTTAATGGAAGTACACCTGGATCGCATCGACATGTGCTCAATCCACATTGATGGCATATTAGAGGATAATGATTTTTTACTGTATAAATTTTATGCTTACACAAAGGCTTGGAATGTGGCTATTGTCACAGCACTACGCTAGATCAGCCCCACTCCATTGCCAGACTTTCCAACCTTTCCATCCATATTCTGATCGATGCAATACTTATCATCCGATCAGCCTACCCCTGATGGTAGATTTTCCCCTGTGCCAACACGAATTCACATTTCGGATGATGACAAGGAAGAAGGGCACTCAAAGGCTAATGAGGACTACTATCGCACCGTGGCTAATCTGTTTGAGGATGAGTTCTCCAATAGCCTTGGTGCGAATATGGCTGAACGAGAAGCTGTTATGGATAACAGTGTCAACGTAGTGGAATGCGCTAACATTAGCTTAAATGAACTAGAGCAGCATGTGGCTAAAGGTGTAGACAATGGAGATGATCAGCTGAAGGAACAGAAAGAAGAAAAGAAGAAAGGACCCTATCGAGGTGTAGGAAGAGAAAGAAACAAATGCTCCGATAATGATCGCTAAAGATGTTGTCGGCACACTAGAGAGTATGGAGGCATCCAGCTCTGATGAGGCTCGACCTGCTGCAAGCTAGGCTGAGGTTGTTACTAGCGAGATTAAGAAACTAAATCCTGTTGCTATCGTGCCTTATGTGGCACCGCTCGTAGAAATCCACCCATCAAAGGTGACAATCGATGAAGTCGCCACCCAACCTATTGAGGAGGAGCAATCCGTCGAACCGGTTGACACAAAGGATAAAAAGAGGAAAAGGCGTAAGGATAAGAAGAAGAAGAAGTACCATGACGAGGGTGAGAGCCCAAAGAAGAAGAAAAGGAAAATAAAGGCAGCCTCTGCATTGGCCGTTGACGAGTAAGTTAGTACATTTCTTTTTAGTTAGTTTTCATGCATTGTTACTGTCACTGCATTCCTTTTGTTAGTTTAATTGCATTGTAGTTGCATTTCTATTATTTCTGTATACTATTGCCAGTGCATTGGGGACATTGCAGACTTTAAGTTTGGGGGAAGATAATGTGAAATAGAAATGCAATTACACCCACATATTTGAATTCTACTTATTTCTTTGGTTAATGAGAATTGATAAAATTTCAACAGAAATGTGCCCACAATTTTTATTTTTATGCATAATTCTTGAATTGTTTGGATGATAATGAGGAAATTGGATGAATATGAATGAATGATAAGTCTGCAATTTTTAAATGAATGATTAGAATTTCTTCAGTAATAAAATGATAGTGTTGATGTTTGAATCTTGAGCTAACTAACTAGTTGTAGTGACATTATATGAATAAAAGACACTCTAATATGAGTGCATTATGACTTTCCAAGGGAGAACACTCTGCTGCAGGTTTAGAAAAATCATATAGCCAAAGGCTGTCAATACAAGAGTGTGTGTCGGCGCAATTACATACCTCATGGGGGTTTGTTGCACCCATCGTTATTGCCCAGGAATAAAGGTAGAGTAATGCAATGACATCTCTAAGTCATTTGAAAAAGAAACAAAATGAGAAAAAAAAAGAAGAAAAAGAAAAAAAAGAGAAGAAAGAAATTATTGATAAATGTTGTATTGGTTCAAGAAAGATTAGGATTCAATGCATGTCACTAACATTTATGAAGTTGCAATTTTTAATTATTCATACCTATAAATTATCAGCGTATTATGCTATCATATGAATACAATTTATACATTAGGACTTTAGAGAATTCAAGTTGTATGACTAATGATTGCGATGACATTTCTGGCTTGTGACTTTGTTAATTTTTGTTTACTTGAGGATAAGTAAAAACTCAAGTTTGGGGGTGTGATGGTATTACAAATGACATATATTTTCTCCCTAATTTAGTGTTTTAATTGTCTCTTTTGTATCTCATTTAGCATGCATCTTGTGCATTTCATACATAGTTTCTACATTTTTCTAATTCATTGCTAGTTAGTTTTATTTCTTGTTATTTTTATCTATTTTTGTACTAATGTCAACGCAAGCAAGCTGATATATTGCACCTTAGAATTGTCAGCGCAGGCCCAGAAGATAATATTGGAAGAATGCAGCCACAAGATCAGCTTGGAATTGCGATAGAGATGTCACCGTATAAAACCTCAACCTCGAATGAGAAAACTCAAGCTAAAATTAAATCTGGAAGCACCAGTGCAGGAACATCGCAGATGTCGCCGCAATTACGATCTCAAATTGCACCCTACAGTGCAGCGAAATCCTACAGATCTCTGAAGAGAACATTCAATCTATGTGAGTTCACAGCTGTACTCTAACTAACTTTGACAGATGCAAAATCTAGATCTAGATCTGGGAATGAAGCCTGAACCCTACAAAATTTTGAAGGCTATAAATAGAAGAACAAAGAATGAAGAAATCATCAAGAGCTAAGGGAATAAATTCTACAAATTCTGTGTGATTTTGAGATTTGAGCTGGGAATTGAGAAGCTGATAAAGAAAGTCTGCAGCAACTTTTGACGGGAGGTGCTTTATGCTAGGCAAGAGGAATGATTAAGGAGTAGTCTTAGTAATCTAGAGATAGTAAGCTTCGATTGTACTCTTTAATTTTTCTTTTGTCGATGATGAATTCTAATGACATTAAATGAATATGAGAGTATCTTTTGGTGTTAGCTTATCTTGACTCTTATTTAATATTGTTTATCTGTTTATTCTTGGATCTAATTGCTTTAAGCATGAGAGTGAAATTGCAGTCTGCCGACATTGAAAGATACTGTGTCAAGTTAGGTTAACAAGTAAGTTAGGCGAGAGCTGCTTGGGATTGGAAAGATTTCAATCAGTTGTTCTTGGATGCACAACATTGGTTATACTGAGAGGTGGAGTGATTGTGGGTATTTACGTCTGGATTAAATAGAGAGCTGCTGTTGGTAAGAACTAAAGAGAGATTTATTACTGCAATAATTCATCTAAACTTTACCTTGTCGGCGCATTCAGCATTGCAACTTTGCAGAGTTAGTGAATCATTGCTACCCTTTTGCACATGATCACTTTTACATTTAATGTATTTAAATATTCATCACTCAACACTCAACACATTTGATTTACTTTCAATACATTGACATTTAACCTCTGACATTTAACTCTAATTGCATTGACAATATTAACTATTTTATTGTGTAGATCTAACGTAATTGCATTGACATCTTTACTCACATTTTACTCATTTTTAGTATTAATTGCTCCGACAGTTAACTTTAAGAACTCATTTCCTCATGGATCGATATCCGATAGAATTGCTATCATTTATACTTGTATCGACGTGTGTACGCTTGCACAGTAGCTGTGACGTTTCAGACGCGATCACGTCTTCAGCCACACCGGCTATCTTGAATGAATCACTCCCCTTTATAAATAATCGAAGGTGGAGATGTGGATCTTTCGTGGGCATACCACTGAACTAGCCCACCGTTTGTAGCATTTGAAACATCACTGGTTTCAACTCAAATTGAGGTGCCTCAATATTTGGCCGTCTAATTCCCAGATTTAACTCACTAAAAAGTGGCACAATATATTGTTTGATGCATCGATCCCTATCATGGACAATGAGGATGGGATTTCGCACATGACCAGCTCCATTACCTTAGCCATGATTCTGATTTCCATGGTCCATTTTGACTTTTCTTTGAGCTAATCGCTCACGTCTTTTCTATCTGAAAGTTCGCTTAAATTCGATCTATGCTTATAAACACCTAAAAAGAAAATCACAAAATTAAAAAGAATAATTTAGTTATGTTAAAAATAAAAACCAAATTGAGAATAAACAATTTCACAACAAATGACTATGGCAACCATTAACAATCCCCAGAAACGACATCAAAAACTTGTAACACGTAGGTTTGTGCAAGTGTACACAGTCGTTATCAAGTAATAAGTAAGTGCCAAGTTATCGTCTCCACAAGAATTGTATATGTGTTATTTCAATTAAATGTAAATTTATATTAATAACTTGGTGAATTAAAAACACAATATATTAGGATGAGTGATGATTAAAATTAAATATAAATAAACTAAATGCAAATGATCCCTAATGCAAATTAACCTAAGTATGCAAACTATATGTATGAAATAGATTTTAGCAAAGATTAAACACAATTCACAACAATTATAACATAAATAAATTAGGACAATTACTTTAATTAAACTCAATTTATTATCAACATGCTTAACAACATTCGGAAAAAAATTTCATGGCAACTCGACCTTTCATGAGTTTGGAAACCACATTAGGTCCTTTTTGGAATCCTTTACTTGGTAAAAATGCATTTTATTCCTTATTTAAAGGGTTTCTTGGCATTCATGTTGTATAACAGAGAGTGTCAGGTTTGAAACAGTTTAATCACACGAATCTAAAAACTCTGGACATAACAGAGCTTGGTTAGAGTTGTTATGAACCTACAATTTAATCGGGTCAGGATCTAAATTGAGCATGCACATTTCAATTATGTGTCTACTAGCCATCTTCTGGTCAGGATCGCTCAGCTAATTCTAGTGAGTTTCAATCACGTATGAATGAAATACAAACTTGATATTAATTGAAAACATGATCGAGTGAGGCACAAACATCATAAGCATGAATCAAACAAATATTATTTAATCAAAGCAATTATCCTAGTTTAAATAAAATTATGCTAACATTGTTGTAAACGAAAACAAATAACACATAGCAAACATTTTTAAATCAAATTAAATAAAAGAAAGAATAAACCCAAATAAAAGTGGCTGTCACCCAAAACTCTGATCGAAGAAGACTCCTTCGTTCCTTTGCTGATGGCTCTTTGAGGTGGCCGACCAAGGGCTCTTTAAGAGGCTTAATAAGCTAATATCTCTATGAAGGGAAGATGCTAGGTGACAATGAGAGTAAAGATGAGAGAGTTGAGAGTATGAGATAACATTGGTGAGTGAAGGACCAATCTCTGGTTTCTTCTAAATTGCAAGGAACTTTTGAAATCAAACAAAAAATGGTTTATTTGGGCAGCCATGTGTAGCCAAAATTGGTCTAAGTCACTCTTCAATTGGACAGTTTTGTGATCTAGCAAAATTATCAAACTTGTCCAAAACAATTTAATTAATTAAAGGACCAAAGAATAAAATTAACCTAATTATTAAATAATTAAATAAACCCGTATTATTAATGAAATATTTTATATTAGATTATTAAATATAATTTAATATTTTATTATTTAATTTAATCATGCATGATAAAATAAGCCATTTTATGCATGAAAACTATATAATAAAGCATAAAATCACATTTTAATAGTTTTCATGTCCTAAATTCATATTTTCACATATTTCATCAATTATTTAAACATTTACTTAGTTTTAACAATGAATTTAAGTAAAAAGGTGATAAATTACATAGGAAAAAACCTATATATTTTTCAGTTTACAAACCTCTGGATCATGAACTTCTAGAACAGGAACTTTAGGATTTTCCCTTCCTTCAGGTCTTTCCATCTCTCACTGCTATTCTCGTAACTCTCTTCAATGTCTTCTTAATGTCCTTTCTATTTTTGGATCAAATGGAAAATTATCTCAACCAAACCTTCTCATAAAACTTCTACAAAAATCCGCAAAAAAAACAAAAACTAGGACAAAATTAAAAATAACAAAATCAAATGTTAGCTAAAAAATTTAACAAAAATCTTACTGAATTACACTAATCTCCCAGGCAACGGCACCAAAAACTTGTCGCGTGTACAGTAATATTGTTGTAGCAAATATGCAAGTGTACACAACGTTCAAGTAATAAAGTGATAAGTAGAGTATCGTACCCACAAAGAGATTGGTATTCAAAATAAATTGATAAGACTATTGACAAAAGAATTGTGTAAACAAATAAATGTGATAACAATGATATTTGTGATTGCAACTTGTGTCTCATAACAAAATGCAAAATTAGTAAATTGATCAAAACAAAGCATCAGATCTAGTAAGTACTCATCACTCTTGGCAGAAATGATTGGCAAAATCTTCAGTGCAAGACGAAGTTGTGATCTCTAAATCTGGAATATTTCAGATCTAAGTCTAGATCAATGAATGTCATGACAAATATCTGTTTCCAAGAATGACTAAGTAATGGTGTGCTATTTTTATGTAGCAGCTTTTACAATAATTCCATATTAAATTCCTATAACATGTATTTTCCCGACAAATATTTACCTAACCCTTAATGAACACAACTCATCTTTCAGAGACACTACACATATCTTTCGATACATGCTTATTATACTGATTTACGCTCCAGCAAATCTGTCCTGCTTTCAGTCGAGATTATGCACATGCAAAAAAAGAGCTCATTTTAAAGATTGCTAGCATGTAGAATTAGCAACAATTGATTCAAAAATCAATGAAGAGATTCATTAGAAAGATATTGGTAATTCATTCATAAAAATAAACAAAGTATCAGAAATTTTCAACCCTTAATTGATTAGAATAAGGGTGCAAAATGTTGTTTAAAAAAATTAACAAACGAACTTAAAGATCAAGAGTACTCCTTGTCGAGACCCAAAAAGAACACCAGAATCACATTCCCGATTCAACCTTACTTTGCCACAACAACGTCTCTTTGTTACGGTGGTTTTGCTACAACAGTGTCGAGCTCTACTCCCAATGATGGCTAACAACTTTGCCTTTTGCACTTCAGATCTACTGTGTGACTCTCTCGATTCTCCTCCTTCTAGAGTTTATTGCAGCAACACTTTAGCCTTAGCTTGATTTAATTCTTTGATATTGATTTCTTCATCAAAATGATTCTTTTATAGGAGCTTGGCCACACAATACACGTTCGTCAGATCCAAATTTCTAGGTGTTCTAGTGCCCTCCTATAGCTTTCTAGTGCATATCACAATAATTTGGCTTGCTTCAGTAGAATCCTGCGAGCTTGGTACCGCAAGAGCATTTAGCAACTATAAAATTTTGCTACTTTTGCTCCGAACAATACTTCATTATTAGGCTCCTACTCTTCTCTTCTTTCACCTATTCTTGCATCATGAAAACACATACCAACAAGCGTAGTTTGCTATAACAAAAAGGGTAAAAATGTATAGATTTTTCCAATTAAGTGCATTACAGCTCCAAAGACAAAAATACTACTAATGTTATAACAAATTTACTAAAGAGTAAACAAAATGTTCTAGCAAGAGTGTAATATAACTCTTTTTTAAGAGTTATCAGTCAACAATGCTTTGTTTGCTCCATCATATTGTTGATGAGAAAGGAATATGTTGAGTAAGAGTTCTTAAAAAGAAAAGAAAAAATGTTAAAAGAAAAATATAGAAAAAGATAAATTTTGTAGGGACACTCCGTTGTAGCAAAAAAAGCAGAGTAGGATAAGGTGGTAGTTGTATGCTCCATCCATCTCTTTGGTTGAAAACTTTGAGTTGCATTAGTGTATAAGTTCAGATTATGATGTATTGTTGGCATGACAATTAAGTGTTTGCTCTACTGTAGTTGTCAAGTATAACATTGCATGACAAAATGAATTCCCTTAGAGCTAAAATAGAAAATTGCCTAAGTAAAGTAGAAAGAAAACTTAACGAAAGAAGTAAATTAAGTTTTTAAGATATTATTTGCTTTAGATTTAATTACATGTGAATTTAGATTTTGTTTATTCTTTAGATTGAAATTTTTGCACTAAATTTTATGGATTTATCTATGACGTTGTTGCAAAATTTTACAATAGAAAAGGTTGCTGAGAACTAAATACACGTTATACTGGAAAGGTGTAAGCAAAATTTTCATAAAAATTATCAAGGCTATTATCTCTGCATTCATGCACACAAGCATTGGTATATTTTGCTTGAGGACAAGCAAAAGTTCATGTTTGAGGGTGTGATAACTCTTGAAAAAGAGTTATATAACACACTTTTGCTAGAACTTTGATCGAAGAAGACTCTTTCATTCCTTCGCTTTGCTCCTTTGCTGATGGCTCTCTGAGGTGGCTGACCAAGGATACTTTAAGAGGCTTAATAAGCTAAAATCTCTATGAAGAGATGATGCTACGTTTAAGAGGCTTAATAAGCTAAAATCTCTATGAAGAGATGATGCTACGCGTGGGGATGTGAAATGAGAGAAAATATGAGAGATGATTGAAGGGATGAGGGATGATTTGGAATGGTGAAAGTTCCTCTTATTTATAGGTGAAGGGTGAGAGCTTGTTTTCTAAAAATAGTAAGTTTTCAATACTTCATTCCTCTCAACTGTGTGGTCGGCCATCATTCAAGGAATTTGAGTGAAATTATGCTTTATTTTGAAGCTTTCTTCACGCCATATCAACTAGGGACTAAGACTTGGTCAATAGCAAATCTTCGAACTAGATTCTAATTTCTTCTAAAGTGCAAGGACCTCTTGAAATTAAACCAAAAATGGTTTGTTTGGGCAGCCACGTGTTGCCAAAATTGGACTATGTCCCTCTTCAATTTGAACAATTTTGTGATGCAGCAAAATTATTAGACCTGTCCAAAACAATTTAATTAATTAAAGGACCAAGGTATTAAATTAATTCAATTTATTTGACAATTAATAACCCAATTTATTAATGAAATAATATATATTAAATTATTAAATATAATCTTATGTTTTAATATTTAATTATTTTATGCATAGCTCACTTTATATCTTAAAAATATATTACTTTAAAATAAATTGTAAAATAAGTCATATTGTGCATAAAAACTATATAATAAAGCATAAAATCACATTTTAATAATTTTCATGTCCTAAATTAATATTTTTCACATATTTCATTAATTTATTAAACATTTACTTGGTTTTAACATTAAATTCAAGTAAAAATGTGATAAATTATATAAGAAAAAAACCTATATATTTTTTAGTTTACACACCCCCAAACTTAAATCATTGCTTGTCCCGAGTAATGGTCATGCACAATAAGGGTTTTGCTAAGGCAAATTGCTAAATGTGTAAGTAGCATAAATCTTTATCTCGTAATCATGCATCAACAAATTCATTTTCATAGATTCTCTTTATTGATAAGTAGATCACATGCAAACATTTTTTTTGAATTTTTATACTAAGTATCAAGATATGTCAACATGAGTTATGGTTTGTATGCATGTCAAAGTCATAGATAACAATCTTCACTCAACATAATTTCCCATCAATCTAAACAAAACAATCATATGGTTCATTTGCGGTCTTCGTATGTTGAACTTAGTAATTCCTCTCCACTAATGTAGGTGACATAATCATCAAATCAATAGGTCTTTTGTAAGGTTGTAAGGGGGCTAGGCTAAAGGTAGAGATTTAAGAGATGTGAAATTTTAGTTTAAAAAATCTAAACCTTTAGCTCTATCTTGGGTCTTTCGTAACACAACCTTCTTCTTTGAATGGATCTTTGAAATACCCCCAAACTTATTTTGAACTCATGCTCATACATTTTTCTTTTAGAGATTGAGTAAACTTATCTTCGCTCTTTCTTTCTCTATTTTTTTAGCATGTGAGCATGTACATCTTTTTAAAATTTTCCTCAAATGTTGATCACCAAGACAACTTTAGTATTGGAAAACTTAAAAGGATGATATTATGGCTTATAATGTAGGTAAATTGCAATAAACATGCCATTAAGCTAAAAATTAAGGTTTCAAGGGTCTAATATCATAAGGTGGGCTTGAAAGGCTCAAACAATCTAATGAAATGGTGGCTATATCATATTTAGACTTTTATGTCTCCTAGGATTTCACCATAAGAAAGTTACTAAGTCAATTCTAAAGACATATACCTTCATGCATGTCTAATGTCAAGAGAAACTAAGTTTTCATGGCAAACATTACCTAAGACTAAGACCATACAAGCATTCCATCATTCATGTTACATACATTCAACTCAGATAGAATCATCATTCATGCTTGCATTCAACTAACTTATTAACAAAAATGTTCTCTAAAAGTTTATTTATTAAAGCGTACTTATGAAAACGATTGAAACATACTTTAAAATTTTAAAAGTTTGAGCAATTATTTTTCCTTACCCCTGATAACTCTTGAAAAAGAGTTTTATTACATACTCTTGCTAGAGCATTTTGTCTATTTTCAAGTAAAATTATTATAACATTTGTTAAGTTTTTATATGTTTTTTCATTGGAGCTGTGTTGCGATTAAACTGGCAAAATATATACATTTTACCCTTTTTTGTTGTAGCAAACTACGATTGTTGGTACATGTTTCTGGATGCAGGTGAATGAGGAGGAAGATGAGAGTACGAGGCCCAATAATGAAGCACTGTTGGGAAGCGAAAGCAGCAAAACTTTGTAGCTGCTAAACGCTCTTGCAGTACCAAGCACGTAAGATTCTGTTGAAGCAAGCCCGATCCATTTTTGGTTTGCATTAGAAGTTCTAGGAGGCTTTAGAACCCCTAGAAAAGTGGTTTTGACAACGTGAGTTGTTTGGCCAAAGCCCCTATATAAACAACATTTGGATGAAGGAAAAGATATCAAGAATTTTATTCAAGTAAGGCTTGAGTGCTGTTGCGTAAGAAACTAGAAGGAGGGAAATTAGGAGAGTCACACGGTAGATCCGAAGTGCAGAGGCAGAGCTGTTAGCCATTGCTGGGAGCGAAGCTCAACTTTGCTGTAGAAAAACCACCAAAGCAAAGATATGTTGTTGTGGCGAACCAAAACAGAATCGAGAATGTGGGCCTGATGTTCTTTTTGGGTCTCAAGAAGGTGTACTCTTTATCTTTGAATTTGTTTGGTTAATTTGTGTGAACAACAAATTATTGCCCTTACATTTATTTGTTAAGGGGTGAATATTGTTGAAACTATTTTTTTATGTTTAAGAATGAATTTACCAATATCGTTCAATTAAATGTCTTCATTGATTTGTGACTCAATTGTTGATCATTCTACATGTTGGCAATCTTAGGAATAAGCTCTTGTTTTGCATGTGCATAATCTTGACCTATAGCGAGATGGATTTGCTGGAGCATAAGTCGATGTAATGATGATAGTACTAGAAAGAACCATTGATTTCTCCCTACTTAGTGTCTAAATTTCTCTTATTTGGTCATCTTTAGCATATGTTTTTAGCATTTTTTAATTTAGTTATTGCATTCTCTAACTTAATGGAGCACAGCTTAAATGCGAATTTATGACTTTTTTACTACTGATGTCGTTGCAATAGTTGTTTAGCAATGCGCCTAGAATTGTCGCTGTAGGAACTTGTTCATAATTATCGCTGCAAGAATAATTTTGGAGTTGTCGCTACATAAGATGCTCCAAAATTACGCCCAGAACTATCGTATTGCCAACACTGGAAGGTGCGGTTAGTGTGCATGTTTATGTCTTAGATCTAATAGAAAAGCCAAGTTTGGTAAGATATTCATTGTGTTCATTTGCAGTGACAATTACCTGTTATTTTTAACCTTGTGAACTGCACATAGTGTTCTGTCGATTTTTCACGTCAGGGACCCCATTTCATTATCATTGCATTATTTCTTTAAATTTACATTATTGCTTCGACAAATTAATAACTCAATTTTATTTCAATTACCTATTCATTGCATCGACGATTATAGACACGAACAACCACCCTCGTAAGATCGATATTCGAAAGGTTATACATCTGTCTACTATACTTGTATCGATAGTTTAAGCTTGCACATAATTGTTGTGACATTCATAGCGCGATCAAGTTTTGACGTTGTTGTCGTTGATGGTGTTAGTTTGATGTTTATTCTTGTTTTTGCATTCATTCTTTATTTTCTAATCTTTATTTGTCACTAACTTATTTTTTTTTACTACTTTTACATTTTTCTTTTAGGTGTTTTATAACAAGGAGAAATCCTGAATTTATTGTTGGCTTAGATCTTGAAATCGAATGCAGAATTCAAAGGAGAAGACAATATTAGCGAAATATGGCTCTGCTAGAAAATGATGCAGTCATACCACAATTGCCGCCACAAAATCCTGTCATAACTCCTATACAGCCACAAAACGTAGTAATCAACCGCTGTCACATGAAGATCTGGTGCGAAATTGCACTATTCGAGATTATGTTGTTCCAGTTTTGGACAATCTGTAGCTAGGAGTTGTTCGACTAGCTATTCAAGCTGGAAATTTTGAATAAAAATCAATCATGTTCCAGATGCTGAATTCTAATGGGCAGTATGTTGGATTGCCTCATGAAGATCAAAGAGAGCAGCTTAAATCTTTCGTACTAATTTGTGCTTCTTTTAGTCAGCACGGTGTTCCTGATGATGCCTTGAAAATGCAACTATTACTTTATTCATTGCAAGGACGGGCTTGTACCTGGTTCCTTGGTTTACCTACTAGATCAATCACATCATGGAATGCGCTCGCAAGTTAATTTGTTTTATGTTTTAATCCATCGACTATGAATGCTATACTTAGAAACGACATTACTATGTATCATCAACTAGTTGATAAAAATTTGCATACTATGTAGGAGCGTTATAAATCTCTACTTCGATGCTGTCCCATGCTTGCATTCAACAAGAGACGCAGAATGAAATTTTCTATAACGGATTGAATGCACAGATAAGAAATCTTGTCAACGCATCTGCTAATGGTCCTTTGTTGGACTATACATATGATTAAGCTGTCAGAATTTTAGAAGGGATCGCTTAGAATGATTATCAATATCCGATTTCTCGAACTGCACAAGTGAAAGCAAATCCTGGAGTTATTGAACTAGATGCTATATCAGCTCTAAGTGCACAAGTTTCTTCACTTGCAAACATGATAAAAAACATGAAGCGAACTAGTGAAGTTGCACCAATTCAAGTTGCCCAACAAATTGATGTCCTTACATTTTGTTGTGAAATTTGTGGTGACAACCACTGTTATGAAGATTGTCCACAGCATGCAGAGAATGCATTCTATGTTAATAACATCCGTGGAAATTCTTTTTGTAATTCCTATAATTCTGCAAGAGATCAATAGCCTTGGGGAAATCAGAATGCTGCGACATTTAGATATGGAAATTCATCCAATCAAGGTAGTTATAGATAAGGGAATTACAATCCACAATAACAAAGTTACAACCACAATACTTAGATACATTCACATCAAGATCAAATGCAATCAAATCAAAATTGTGTATTGCCATAACAGCCTTAATGCCAAATCTGAATGCCCAAGGATAACAGCACCAGCAGTACACATAACCATGATCTGATCATTTAAAAGCCCTCAAAGTCTTAATGAGTGAGCACATAACTCGAAAGAAATCCATTGTGCAAGGAAATTCATCCTCCATTCGAGCGTTGGAAGCACAATTAGGGCATTGCAAAGCTATCACAGAAAATCCAAATTTAAAAGGGAAGGAGCATTGCCTAACGACATAGAAAATTCAAATTTAAAAGGGAAGGAGCATTGCAAAGATATCACTCTTCGAAGTGGTAGTCAAACTGCCGAGCCAGCTATCAACTCTACTGTACCACTTATAGACACTACGAAAGTGAATCAGGGCAAGAGAGTTGTTTCTGAAGAAATTTTAGATGAATCAGAGAAAGAGGCTCTACAAATTGTCACACCGATGCCTACTGTTAGACCGATGAAATTATCGTTGCAACTGTCAATGTCGACACAACCTGATGTACCCATACCTTTTTTGTTCCCACAAAGATTTAAAGAAAAGGAGCACAATAGATAATATCAGCAGTTTTTGACCACATTAAAACAACTTCATGTTAACATCCCTCTTGTGGACGCTCTAGTATAGGGAAATTCATGAAGGAGCTATTGTCCAAAAAGAAAAAGTTGTCTAATATGGAGAAAATTACGCTCACAAAAGGATGTAGTGCAGTCCTGACAAATAAGTTTCCACCTAAGATGAAAGACCCTGAAAGATTTACGATCCCATGTTCGATTGGAAACCTCTACTTGGGTAAAGCTTTATGTGATTTAAGCGCAAGTATCAACCTTATACCGCTGTCAACATTTAGGAAATTAGGGATTCGTCATATGAAGCCAATTGAAGAGACATTGCAGTTAGCAGATAGATCATTGGCGCAACCTGAAGGACAAATCAAGGACATCCTAGTTCGCTTAGAGGAGTTTGTGTTCCCAACGGATTTCATTATATTAGACTGCGAAGTAGATAAAGAGGTACTTATAATTTTGGGATGCCCATTCCTTGCTACCGGATGCAGTCTTATTGACGTGTATAAAGGTGAAATGATAATGCGACACAATGATTAACATGTCACTTTCAGTGTTTTTGAAGCCCCTATAAAGACAAAGAAGAATGTCACACGGTTGATGTGCTAGACGCATCAATTGAAGAGGAATTCAATAAGTGTAACACAGTATTTTTAGAAGAATTTACGATGACATCGGATGAAGAATTTCTAGCTAACTGTGATAGCAAGGTTGAAGCGCATAACATTGAGCTTAGGTGTGGATGGCAAATGGAATCTTTAGATTTGACTAATAGAACGACTCCAGTCTGAAATATGTTTTCCTTGGCAATAATAATACACTGGCAGTCATTGTCTCTGCAACCCTTGACGCAACTCAAGAAGAAAAGCTGATCCATATATTGACGCAACATAAACGTGAGATTACTTAGAGTATTACCGACATTAGAGGAATTAGTCCCTCTTTTTTCATGCACAAAATAAGATTAAAAGATGAAGGAAGGTAATCAACTGAACAGCAAAGGAGATTGAATGAGAAAATCAAGGAGGTTGTAAAAAAGGAGATCGTCAAGTGGTTAGACATGGGCATCATTTACCAAATTTCTGATAGCAATTGGCTAAGTCCAGTTCAATGTGTCCCTAAGAAAAGTGGCATTATTGTGGTGAGTAATGACAAGAACAAGCTAATACCTACTCATATTCCTATGGGTTGACGCATATGCATGGATTATCGCAAATTGAATGCAGCCACAAAGAAGGACCACTTTCTACTACCTTTCATCGATCAGATGCTAGATAAGCTTGCTGGAAAAGCCTATTATTGATTCCTCAATGGTTATTCTAGCTACAATCAGATCACTATTGCGCCAGAGGATCAAGCAAAAACAATGTTTACTTATCCTTTTGGCACTTTTTCCTTTCATCGAATGTCGTTTGGCCACTGCAATGCACCAGCCACATTTCAAAGATGCATGACGGTAATATTTTCAAACATAATCGAGGACTCGTTAGAGGTGCTGATAACCTAGCCAAAGTTTTAAAGTGATGTGAGGACACAAATTTGGTGTTGAATTAGGAGAAATGTCACTTCATGGCAACTGAAGGCATTGTCCTAGGTCACCGCATTTCTAGTCAGGGCATTGAAGTGGATAGAGCGAAGGTAGAAATTATTGAAAACTTGCCCCCGCCAACTAATGTGAAGGCCATTCGGAGTTTTCTTAGACACATAGGTTTTTACCGTAGATTTATCCGAGATTTTTCCAAAATTACTAAACCTCTCTGCTTACTGTTGGAGCAAAATAAAAAATTTATGTTTGATGATGCATGTATGGATGTATTTATGCAAATAAAGAAACAGCTTGTGCAAACACCCATTGTCGTTGCACTAGATTAGTCGTAACCATTTCAAGTAATGTGTGATGCAAGTGACTTTCTCGTGGGTGCAGTCTTAAGACAGCGCAAGGAAAGAGCATTTCACGCTATATGTTACGCCAACAAGACTTTCACAGAAGCTCAAATTAATTACACAACCATAGAGAAAGAGTTGTTGGCTATAGTCTTTGCTTTCGACAAATTTCGCTCATATCTTGTCGGTGTAAAGGTTGCTGTGTTTACTAACCATTTAGCATTGCGATATCTCTTTGCATAGAAGGACGCTAAACCAAGATTGATATGATGAATCCTATTACTATAAGAATATGATATAGAGATAAATGATTGAAATGGATCGAAAAACCAAGTGGCTGATCACTTATCTTGTTTGAAATTAGGTAGTGAAGATGAAAATACATTTCAAATTATCGATGCATTTTCGGATGAAAAGCTATTCGCTGTTGATGCAACACCGTGGTACGTGATGTGATCAATTACCTGGTATGTGGAAAGTTACCTTTGGGCACGATAGGCCACAAGAAAGAAAGATTTCTTTGCGATATAGAGAAATACTACTGGAACAAGCCATACTTATTCAAGGTATGCAATGACAAAATAATTAGGCATTGTGTTCTGAAGGAAGAGATGCTTTCAATCCTAAAGCATTGCCATGATGCTCCTTATAGAGGTCATTTTGGTGGGATGAGAACTGCTGCAAAGGTTCTTTAGTCAGGATTTTATTGGCCTTCATTATTTAAAGACACCCACAATTTTGTGAACCAATGTGATCGATGTTAGAGCACCAGATCTATGTCTCGACGTAATGAGATGTTACAAAAGCCGATCATGGAAGTTGAACTCTTTGACATTTGGGGTATGGACTTCATGGGACAATTTCCAAGTTTGTTTGGAAATGTCTATATCCTAGTTACTATTGACTATGTACCAAAGTGGGTGGAGGCCATTGTAGTCCCAAAAGATGATGCAAGGACAGTGTTGAAGTCTCCAATTGACAAATCAAGAATATTCTCGAGAAGGTGGTGAATCCATCAAGGAAAGATTGGTCCTCTAGACTTGATGATGCGTTGTGGGTATTAAGGACAGCATACAAAACCGCACTTGGGATGTCACTGTATCAACTTGTCTTTGATAAAGCATTTCACTTTCTTGTGGAATTGAAACATAAAGCAATGTAGGCGATCAAGCAAGTGAACATGGATTATGAGGCTGCTAGGAAGAAGAGGCTGTTGGACATCATTGAACATGGATTATGAAAATGTTGTAATCTATAAGGAAAAAGACTAAGCGATGGCACGACAAAATTATTTTGCAACGACAATTACTGCTGGACAACGGGTGCTATTATTCAGTTCTCAACTGAAATTGCAGCTAGGTAAATTATGCTCATGTGGGTCTAGGCCGTTTGAAGTTGTCAAAGCATTTCCTCATGGTGCAGTCACAATTAAATATATACATGATGGACACCAATTTAAAGTGAATGGACAATGGCTGAAGCTTTATCTTGGCCATGATGATCATACACAGAAAGAGACCATTAATTTGGTCACATTTTTCTAATCTCTCTTATCATTTTTATCATGTAATTTTAGTTTATTTTGTTTTTGTTTGCTTTTACCTTAGTATTTTTGCAAGTTAAAGTTCTCTCTTTTGTCGTCTCATGCAGATCTCTTTGTTAACGCATCTAGTTTGCTGCTAACTCATTAGAAAATCAAAGCATATCAGGAAATAAATCATGATGTTTCATCCCTTAACCCCAACCATTGGATCAGTTTGAAAAAGTTCAATCCGATTGGACGCATTTATTACTACTGACCTATTGTCATTTCTCTATTACATAAACCAACAGGCCTCTCCATCTGCTCTTTTGATTCCCTATAAACACCCTTGTTGTGCCGACTGTGCCATTCAAAACCTCCATTGTTATTCCCATAATTTTCTTCAAGCTTACACCTTCTGACAACCTTTGCTTACCAAAAAAAATGGCCAGAACCCGTGGGTCTGTGAAGAAACCAACGAAAGCTGTTGCAAAATCTTCTAACACATATAATGCAGGTTGGAGACAACATCCAAATTTTAGTTGGACCAATAATCAAGGTGCTAGTTTGGACAATGCTGTTAGACAAAATATTGACAAAGCACCTAGATTTGAGCCTAATTTACAGAAGCAAAATTAGCAACAAAGCTGAGGTTTGTCCTCACTAGAAAGTTTGTTGAAATAATATGTCTATCAATTATGCAATTATTAGAGTCAAGTTGCTTCGTTGATGATGTTTATGATAATGAATTGGCTGTAACAGATGATGAAGTAAATCAAAAGTTAGATGCTCGAGCAAGAAGTAACATTAAAGCAAAAAGAGAGTTGGAAGATGTTATGTTGGAAGCTTAAAAGGAAATTTTTCAGAAAGAGGTAGAGTCAAGAAAAGAAGAGAAACATGATATTGTTGATGTCATGGATAATGTTAAGACAAAATCTTACCATCAAGCAAAAGAAAAGGTTGTGCCACCATTTTCGCAAAGGTTTGAACAGTCGAAGCAATATATGTAGTTCAAGAAATTTTTTGAAGTGCTAAAACAGTTGCACATTAATATTCCTCTTGTGGAAGCGTTAGAGTAAATGCCCAATTATGTGAAGTTCATGAAAGATGTTTTGTCTAAACAGAAAAATTGGGTGAGTTTGAGATCATTACGCTTACTGAAGGGTGCACGACAATGTTGGTAAATAAGTTGCCACCAAAAATAAAAGATCTAGGGAGTTTCACTACCCCTTGTGCTATTGGTAACAACTACATTGGTAAAAATTTATATGATTTAGGTGCTAGTATTAATCTAATGCCAATGTTAGTTTTTATGAAACTTGGAATTGGAAGAGCGAGACCTACGAAGGTGATGTTACAATTAGCAAATCGCTCATTCGTACATCTAGATGGTAAGATCGAAGATGTGTTGGTAAGAGTTAATGAATTTATTTTCCCTACAGATTTTATTATTTTGGAGTTTGAGGCTGATAAATAAGTTCCCATAATTTTAGGTAGACCATTTTTAGCTATGGGTAGAGCTTTAATACATGTGCAAAAAGGAGAATTAACTACGAGAGTTAATGAGCAGCAAGTTACATTTAATTTGTTTAATGTGTTAAGGTATGCAGATGATGCTGAAGAATATCATATGATTAATGTACAAGAGGTAGTTGTGGAAGAAAATTTAGCAAATTTTTGTTGTAGCAATACTGATGTTGTTACAGAAATTTGTGAAGACATTGAAGCTGAAGTTTTAGAAATTTGTGATGTCAAGCATTTTGTAGATAGGCCAGGAAGAAGGTTTGAATCTTTAGATTTATCTGATCATGTTTTCAAAGTACCAAAGCCTTCTATTATTGAACCCCCGACACTTGAGTTAAAGCCTTTGCCAGTACATATAAAATATGCATTTTTATGTGATAATGAAACTTTGCCAGTAGTTATTTCTGTAGGTTCGGGGAAAGAGCAAGCACAGAAACTATTGGGAGTTTTGCGAAAGTTTAAAAAGGCAATAGGTTGGACTATAGCTGACATTAAAGGAACTAGTCATGTGTTTTGCATGCACAAAATTTTACTGGAAGATTGTCATAGCAATTCGATAGAGCAGCAAAGAAAGCTTAGTTTGATTATGAAGGAAGTTGTCAAGAAGGAGGTGATAAAATGGCTGGATGCTGGAATAATCTACCCAATATCTAATATTTCTTAGGTTAGTCCGGTTCAATGTGTCCCCTAAAAATGAGGAATTACGATAATGCGTAATGACAATATGAGTTGATTCCTACTAGGACTGTCACAGGATGGAGAGTTTGCATGGACTATAGGTAACTCAACAAAGCTATGAGGAAGCAACAATTTCCTTTACCATTTATAGATCAAATGTTGGATAGGCTTGCAGGTAAAGCATATTATTGTTTCCTTGATGGTTATTTAGGTTACAATCAAATTGCTATACACCTGAAGATAAAAAAGGACAACATTCATGTGTCTGTATGGAACTTTTGTGTTTAGAAGAATGCCATTTGGACTATGTAATGCGCTAGCAACTTTTCAATGTTGTATGATGGTAATTTTTTCAAGATGGTGGAGAAATTTTTAAAAGTCTTTATGGATGATTTTTCAGTTTTTGAAGATACATTTGAGGATTACTTGAAGAATTTTGAGGTTGCTCTAAAGCGTTGTGAAGAAACAAACTTGGTCTTAAATTAGGAAAAATGCCACTTTATGGTTTGTGAAGGCATTGTGCTTGGTCACCAAATTTTGAAGTAAGGAATAGCAGTTCATAAAGCGAAAATTGAGGCTATTGAGAAGCTTCCACCACCTACATCGGTGAAAGCTACTCATAGTTTTCTTGGGCATGCTAGTTTTTATCGGCAATTTATAAAAGATTTTTCAAAAATATCTAAGCCCTTGTGTGAATTGCTGTAATACGATAAAGCTTTTGTTTTTAATGATGAATGTTTACAAGCCTTTGAACATTCGAAGAAGTAATTAATTCTTGCGCCAATTATAATTGCTCTTAACTAGAATTTGCCATTTGAATTCCTATACGGTGCAAGTGATTTTGCTATAGGAGAAGTCCAAGGTCAAAGAAAAGATAAGGTGTTTCACGCAATTTATTATGCGAGCAGGATCCTTAATGATTCTCAGATTAACTACACAACAACGAAGAAGGAGTTGTTGGTAGTAGTCTTCGTATTTGATAAATTTTGTTCGTATCTGATTGGCACAAAAGTAGTAGTTTATACAGATAATGCTGCCATAAAATACTTGATATAAAAGAAGGATGCTAAGCCAAGATTGATTCGATGGATTTTGTTGTTGCAAGAGTTTAATTTGGAAATAAAGGATAAAAAAGGTTCAAAGAATCAGGTTGCGGATCATTTATCACGTTTAGAAGTGAATATTATTTATGGTGATGCTAGATTCATAAAAGAGGAATTTCTAGATGAGCAATTATTTGTTGTGACAACATTGTCATGGTACGCTGATATTGTCAATTTCTTAGTTAGTGGATTGTTACCCCCTGATTTAACTAACTAGAGGAAGAAAAAGTTTTTGCATGATGTTAAATTCTATTATTAGGATAAGTCATTTTTGTTTAAGAATTGTGTAGATCAAATCATAAGGCGATATGTTCTAGATGATGAATGTCATAGCATTTTAATGTATTTCCATGTTGCGTCTTACGAAGGACATTTTGGAGGACAAAGAACCGCTGCCAAAGTTTTGCAATCAAGTTTATTTTGGCCTATTTTGTTTAAAGATGCACATAATTTTTGTCGTTCTTGTGATAGGTGTCAATGACAGGTAACATTGTGAGAAGAAATGAGATGCCATTGTAAAACATTGTTAAGGTTGAACTATTCGATGTATGGGGTATGGATTTTATGGAACCATTTCCGCCATCATGGGGAAATATTTACATTTTAGTCGTTGTTGACTATGTCTCGAAGTGTGTTGAGGCAGTTGCACTCCTTACAAACGATGCAAAGTCAGTTCTAAAATTTTTGCACAAGCATATTTTCACAAGATTTGGAACGTCAAGAGCGATAATCAATAATGAAGGTTTACACTTCGATTGTCGTTACATCGAAGATGCATTAACAAGATATGGGATAAACCATAAAATTGCAGCCGCATATCATCCCCAAACAAATGGACAAGCGAAAATATTGAATAGGGTGATTAAGTCAATTTTAGAAAAGGTTGTTGATCCAACGGAAAAGGATTGGGCATCGAGGTTAGATGAAGCTTTGTGGGCATATAGGATTTCCTTTAAAACACCCTTAGGGATGTCATCGTTTAAGCTTGTTTATGGAAAGCCCTGTCATTTACCTGTTGAGTTGGAGCATAGAGCTTTTTGGGTGACTAAAAAGATTAATGGTGATTAGTTGGTTTCAAAAGAGCAGAGGATGATGGATTTGAATGAGATAGAGGAGTTTCGTTTGCAGGCATATGAAAATGCTAGGATTTATAAAGAGAAGGCAAAAAGTTGGCATGACAATAAGATATTGCCAAAGCATTTTGAACCTAGTCAACAAGTTTTGCAGTTTGATTCAAAGCTCAAATTATTTCCAGGCAAGTTCAAGTCTAAGTGGACAGGGCCATTTGAGGTAGTTTTTTCTTATCCACACTGTGCTGTAGATATAAAAAATGCTACGATAGGAAGTGTGTTCAAAGTTAATGGACAACGTCTTAAGCGTTATTAAAATGATCAGATGTTGCAACAAAATTTTGCTATTACATTGCGTGATGTCAGAAGAGTTTGAATTTGTTTCGCTTTAGTTTGGTGTTAGTGCAAATTTTGAATTTTTGAATTAGTTGTAGGTTAGTGAAACGACGTTAGATGTTAGCAGTAAATGAGTTCTGCTTGGGGTTTTGCTGGACCAATGGGAGGAGATTTCGTCTTTGTCATAACAAAGCTAAAATGGCAAAGCAATCAGCACAACTTTCGCACCCACGTGCCATACATTTTTGCTAATTTTTTTTTTAAATTCCTTTATTTTAGCCTTTTATTTTTGTTTCCTTATATATGGCCTTTGTTTCTTTATTTGCTAGGTTTATTTATCTTTTAAACATTTTATGTTTCCTTTGAATAGTTTGCTGGTACAAAATATGAAGCGTAAAGGAAAGATGCCACACCAACTGATTCCCATAGTTGCAAGGAAGTTCTACAATCGGAATCCTGAAGCAAAGTTCCAGGAGAACTATTTGAAATGTTAATCACTATTGGAGAACGGGTTCAAGTTTACTCAAGAGAAGTATATGGGTTTTGATGAAGACATTGCAAGGGTGATTGAAACTCATGGATGGGATATGTTCTACTACCATCTGGATGAAGTCTATCTTAAAATGGTAAGAGAGTTTACTCTCATTTAACTACTAATAGCCCATTTGTATACGTTCAGGGCATTTCGATTCTGTTTTATGCAGATAAAATCAACGCTTATTATGCTCTCGATGACGTGAAATACGAGCATACGAGAAGTGCGTGTGGGATTTCGGAGGGGAATCTGAAAAAAATGTTAGAAGACGTGTGTGTTTTAGGAAACACATGGGATAAGTCAAAGACGGATCGGTTTACAATTGAGAAGCAATATTAAAAGCTTGAGTGTAAAATCTAGTTGAGTTTTCTGAAAACCAAATTAATGCCTACTATGCATACAACCACCATTGGAAAAGAGAAGTTATTACTGCTGCATTCTATCATGACTGGAAGGAAGATTGATGTTGAGTAGATCATTCACAATGAAGTCCATAAGTGTGCCCAGAAGAATTCAGGTAATTTGATATGTCCTAATCTGATTTGTGCATTGTGTCTACAAGCAGGTGTTGCTTTAGAGGAGAATGAAGATATGTTACCAAACAAAGGTGCCATCACTAAGCAAACGGTGATGTGATAACAAAAGGAGGATGTGCTTACATCTACACCATTTAAGCAGTACGTTAGTTCAGAGCCACCAGTTTGCGAAAGAATCATCTAGTAACCCTTTTGAACTATCTGCTTCATCTCGTTTGGGTTTAGTTGATGATAAATGTATTGATGCTATTAATTGTCTCAAGAAAATTGATAAGGTTTTAGAGGATTTTCATTGCAAGACTAAAGCCTTGTGGGGTTACGTACATGCTTGTGATGAAGCGATACGCCAAGTGCTACAACAGAACTAGGTCAAAGTCCCAAGGTTCTCATATTTCTCGAGGATTCTCTACGATGAAACAAAAATGAAAAAGTACGACGCTGGCGACACCAAGATTCTATAGACGTCTGGAAAGTCATCTTCTGGGGAGGAATATCATCTGGTCGAAGATGAGGAAGAAGAGATGAAAGAACCTGAACTTGATGACATTGATGGTAGCCCGATTGTGAAGGAAAAGTCTACTACACCACCAGCGAAAACTGTGACACCTAAGAAGCTTGTAACACCAAAAGTGTTTGCTACGCCATCCAAAGGTCCCGATCAAGATGCAGAAGTTGATTGCTTGATTGATGAGATGATAAAATCGGGTGATGAAGATGAGGAGGAGGCAATGATGTCACGAAAGAGGAAGATGAAAGGCAAGAAACCTACCAGGAAGTCCTTCTGCCTCAACTGAAAAAGGTAACATCTAAAATTTTGCAACTCTAATTTGTTTTATTTTTGTGATATAAGTGTTTGTTTGTTCATGCATAATTTTGTGTTTGTATTTCATTGTGTTCATGCATTGAGGACAATGCACACTCTAGGTTTGGGGGTGTGGTTGTTCCATGTAGTTGCATATAGGTATATGTTGATAGTTTTGTTTTATAAGTTGCTAGTACATATCATTTGACACATTGAGATATTGCCATGACAATTTTTTGTGAAAAGTTAGTGGAAACTGGAATGTGTAAATATATTGCTGATGTTCGATGAGGAAATTATACCTTAAAACTTTAAATTTTTGTAGAAGTTAAGTAGGAAATTCATATTAGGAAAGTGTTGTAAATTGATTTTTGAAGATAATTTGATTTTGAAATCTTTGTAATTATTTTAAAGTAAATATTTCTTAATAAAACTTATGTTTTCTTTTAGGTAAGTGATAAATGTGAATGTAAAGGCATAAAATGTAGAAAACAAAATTTTTGTCACCCCAATGCTTAACTGTTCGAAGTATGTCAACAATACTTTGTTTGCTCAATCATATTGTTGATGAGAAAAGAATATGTTTGACTATGAGTGCTTAAAAAGAAAAAGATAAAAATGTTAAAAGAAAAATTTGTAATAAGAATTTTTTTTTTTAAGAACACTCCATTGTAGCAAAAAGAAGAGTAGGCTAAGGAGATATTTGTTTGCTCCATCTATCTTTTTAGTTGAAAACTTTAAGCTGCATGAGTGTAAGTTTAGATTGTGATGTAATTGTTGGCATGGTAATTAAGTGTTTGCTCCAATGTAGTTGTCAAGTATAACGTTTCATAACAAGACGAATTCCTTAAGAGCAGAATAAAATGCCTAAGAAAAGTAAGTGAAAAACTTAGCTGAAGAAATAAACAAGTTTTTAGGAAATTTTTTGCTTTAAAACTAATTGCATGTGAATTTGGAGTTTCTTTATTCTTTAATTTGAAGTTTATACACTAAATTTTCTAGATTATTCTACAATATTGCTACAGAATATTACAAGTATAAAGGTTGCTGAGAACTGAAATATATGCATACTAGAATGTGGAAGAAATTTTTTTACTAAAAATGTCAAGGCTGTAAGCTTTGTGTTTTCATGCATTCATGCATCTGCATGTTTTACTTGAGGACAAGCAAAAGTTCAGGTTTGGGGGTGTGATAAATCTTGAAAAAGAGTTATATTACATACTCTAGCTAGAGCATTTTGTCTATTTTCAAGTAAAATTGTTATAACATTTGTAGTGTTTTTATGTGTTTTTGTCATTGGAGCTGTGTTGCACTTAAACTGGTAAAATATATACATTTTACCTTTTTTGTTGTTGCAAACTACGCCTGTTGGTACATGTCTTTAGATGTAGGTGAGGGAGGAGGAAAATGATAGTGCGAGGCCCAATAACGAAGCATTGTTGGGGAGTGAGCAGCAAAACTTTGTAGCTGCTAAAAGCTTTGGTAGTACTAGGACGTAAGATTCTGCTGAAGCAAGCCCGATCCATTTATGGTCTGCACTAGAAGTTCTAGGAGGCTCTAGAACCCCTAGAAAAATGGATCTGATAACTTGAGTTGTGTGACCAAAGCTCCTATATAAACAACATTTGGATGAAGGAAAAGATATCATGAATTTTATTCAAGTAAGGCTTGAGTGCTATTGCGTTAGAATCTGAAAGGAGGGAAATTAGGAGAGTCACACGGTAGATTCAAAGTGTAGAGACAAAGTTGCCAGTCGTTGGTAGGAGTGGAGCTCAACTTTGCTATAGCAAAAACACTAAAGAAAAGATATGTTGTTATGGTGAAGCAAAGTAGAATCGGGAATGCGGGCTTGATGTTCTTTTTGGGTCTCAAGGAGTACTCTTTATGTTTGAATCTGTTTGGGTAATTTGTGTGAACAAGGAATTGCTACCCTTACATTAATTTGTTAAGGGGTGAATATTGTTAAAACTATGTTCTATGTTTATGAATGAATTTACTGAAATCGTTCTATTAAATGTCTTCATTGATTTGTGACTCAACTATTGATCATTTTACATGTTGGCAATCTTAGGAATAATCTCTTGTTTTGCATGTGCATAATCTTGACCTACAGCGGGATAGATTTCCTAGAGCATAAGTCGATGTAATAAGTATAAATCGGAAGATAACTGTAGTAACACTTAGGCGTTACGTTAATTAAGAATAAGATAAGTTTTGTTGGTAGAAGCATGTTACAGGAATATAATGTGTTTCACTGTAAAAAGTTGTTGCATGAAACAAGCACAATCATTGCTTAGTCATTCTATGATAATTTTGTAGAAGCAGATATTTGTGAGGGCATTCACAGATCTAGAACTTGGATCTGCAATAGTCCAAATTTACATATTGCAACTTTGTCTTGTGCTAAAGATTTTGCCACCCGTCTCTGCTAAGCTTGATAAGTACTTTGTGGATTTGGTGCTCTGCTTGGATAAATCTTGATCAACTTTGTTGTTTTGCATTTTGTTATGAACGCACTTTACAAACACATCTTATCTTGTTATCACATTTTATTTTGAGTGCACAGATTCTTTTGTCAATAGTTTAACAATTTCTTTGAATACCAATCTCTATGTGGGTACGATATTTTACTTATCACTGTATTACTTGCATTGTATACACTTGCACATTTGCGGTTGCAATATTATTTTACACGCATCAACCCCCTTTAAAAAGAAGTATTATCCTCATTGCAAAACCAAAGTGATGAATGAAAATTGTACACCAGGTAGTGCTGTAAGAAAAGAGAGGCGAGTCCTTAAGACTGCTTAAATATCAAGTCTTTTTTAACTATCCAATCCTAGACATATTAATTCTCATTACCACATCACTTTGTCTTTCTTAATAAAGAGATATTAAGCTTATTCATGTTTACTATGTTTTATTATGTGGAAGCAAAATGCTAATTACGAAAAGAAATATAAATTCTTAAATATTTAAGAAAAGAAATTTCCCCGCTTTTTCTTTATTTGTCATCCCTTTTTTCGAGATTTCTACAGCATGGGGAAGTGATGCTATGAAGAAGGGAAGGGGTAACGAGTGTTGGATATTTTAGTACATGCATTGAAAATTGCGATAATTTTATTACCTACACTGAAATAAAACTTAACAGAAATAAACTGATTAAACATTGAGTCAACTTAGCCCTCCTATTGAACATTAAACTAAAAAAAGAAAATGAAAATAAACTTAAAATTGAAAAATTATAAATTTCTTTTAGGCTAACTAGAAAGTTTTTCTCAGAAAATTACATTAAATTAAATTCCCAGTAAAGGTTAGTGGGGTCACAAATGGTCCCACTTAAGAACAAGTGAAAGTAAATCAAAATGTGTTAAGTGCTTAGTGTTGAATATTTAAATGCATAAAAGTAAAGGTTTGATCAAGTGTAAAGAATTGGAGAGGATCACTGATTTCGCTAAGTAGCAACGCTGGATGCGTCGACAAGGTATTATATAGGTGGAATGTCGCTGCAATGAAGTCCCTTTGAGTTCTTACCCACAATAGCTCCCTACTTAATCCCGACTCAAATACACTACTCCACCTCTCAGTGTAAACAATGATGTGTATCCAAGAACAAGTAATTGGAGTTTGTCCTAGTCCCGAGCAGCTCTCGCCTAACCCACTTGTTAATTTAACTTGTCATCGCATCTCTCGATGTCGGTGTACTGCAATTTCACTTTTGTGTTTAGAGTAGTTAAATCCAATAATAAACGGATAAGCAATGTAAAGTAAGAATCAAAATGATATAACATTAAAAGATACTCTCGTATTCATTTAACATCATTAGAATTCATCATTGTTTAAGAACAATTAACGAGTACAACGAAGCTTACTATCTCTAGACTACTAGGCCTACTCCTTAATTGTTCCTCTTGCCCAGCACCAAGCACTCCTTGTTAGAAGTTGCTGCACACTTGCTCCATCAGCTCACCCTCCTCCAATGTCAAGCTTCCATGGTAGCTTGCTTGAAGATTTGAGAGATTTTTGGATTTAAATTCTTCACTCCTTGATATATCTCATTCTTCTTTCCTCTATTTATAAGCTTAAGAAATTGTAGATTTTCTTTATTCTCAGATCCAACAACTTTGTACAGCTGTAAAAGTTTGTTATTGACAGTTATGCAGATCTGATTTGTTTACTGGACTGTTGTAGAATGTCGACGCATTTCTGGACATCTCTTCTCAGATCCAGATCTAATTACAGCTGTCACAGTTAGTTAAATTCCAGCTGTGCACTCACGCAGACTAGTGTGATCTTTATAACTCTGTAGATTATCACCACACTCTGGTCGCAATCTGAAATCTTTAATTGCGACGACAACGTGTGAAATTCCTGCGCTGGTGCTTCCAGATGTGCTTGTAGCTTGAATTCACTTAAACAAAGTAAAACTTTCAATGCGTCAACATCTCTGGTCGCAATTCCAAGCTATACTTGTGGCTGCATTCTTTTTCCATAATTGAGCTCTTGGGCTGATTCCTGTGCGAACAATTCTAAGGCGCAATATATCGGCTGGTTGCGGCGACATTAGTACAAAAAGATGTAAAAATAACAGGAATTTAAACCAATTAATAATGAGTTAGAAAACATAAAAACTAAGTATGAAATGCCTAATATGCATACTAAATATGACACAAAAGAGACAATTAATACACAAATTTAGGGAGAAAATCTATGTCATTTGTAATACCATCACACCCCCAAACTTGAGTTTTTACTTGTCCTCAAGTAAACAAAAATTAACAAAGTCACAAGTAAAAATGTCACCGCAATCATTGTTATCACAACTTGAATTTTTTGAAATCCTAATACAAATTGTATTTACATGATAGAATAATTCGTCGATAATTTATAGGCATGAACAATTAAAAACTGCAACTTCATAAATGTTAGTATCATGCATTGAGTCTTAACCTTTCCTTAACCAATACAGCATTTATTGGAATATAGCATTATAATTTTTTTTTCTTTCTTTTTATGTGATTGAGAGATGTCATTGCATTACTATACCCTTGTTCCTGGGCAGTAACGATGGGGTGCAACAATCCCCCAAGAAGTATGTAATTACGCCGACACACACTCTTGAAATGACAACCTTTGACTAGATGATTTGTCTAACACATGCAACGGAGTGTTCTCCCTTGATAAGTCACAATGCACTCACATTGGAGTGTTCTTTATTAATACAATGTTTCTACAATTAGAAAGTTAATTCAAAATTCAAAGATTGATACTACCTATTCATTACTAATGCAATCTCATCATTCATCCAAAAATAGAAGGACTCAATATTCATTCACATTCATCCAATTTACACATCAACATTCCAAGCAAATCAAGATTTATCCATAAAAAAATTGTGGGCACATTTTTGTTTACATTTTGTATATTTTCATTAACACAAGAAACAAATAAAATTAAAAAATGTGGGTGTAATTGCATTTCCATTTCACATAAATTACCCACAAACTTAAAGTGTGCATTGTCCCCAATGCACTGACATTAATATATATATATATATATGGAAATGCAATGACAATGTAGATGCAGCGACAATAAAAATGCAATGACTTTAATAATGCAGGGACAATTATACTATAGCTACATGATATGCATGAAAACTAAAATAAGTGCTAAAAAATAAAAACTAACTCAGTGTGCTGCAGCTGAAGATGTGGCTGCATTGATCTTTTTCTTGTTGCGTTTCATTCCTCCTTGTGCCTCATTTTCTCCTCTTTACATTTCCTCTTTCTATCCTTTGTTCTAGTCGGATCAGCGGATTACTCCTTTTCAGTTGGTTAGGTGGTGACCTTATCGATAGTTACCTCTAATGGGTGGACTTCTGCAAGTGGTGTTATATAAAGCACTATGGCCAAATGATTACAATCTTCAGCACTGCTAGTAACTGCCTCAACCTGGCTTGCTTCAGGTGGAGCCACGTTTGCATTAGATACCCTCCATTTACGGGTGCTTCGACAATATCGTCAGCGATATCTGTCGGGGCATCATATTGCTTTTCCTCCTGCTTCTCTGTAAGGTCCTTCTTCTCAAATTCTTCCTCTCTTTCCTTCTCCTTCTCTTGGCCTTTTTCTTGTTCTGTTTCTCCTTCTTCAAGCTATTCCTGGTCAGTGGTGTCTTTATCAGCGCCTTCCTCTACGTCCACACCCATGGATAAATTTGGAGTATGCACCTCCTCAACCATAGCTACTCGCTCTGTGATATTAGCCCCAAGGCTGTTTGAGAATTCTTCTTTAAACAAGCTAACTATAGTTCTGTAGCAATCCTCCATAGCATTAGAATTCCCCTCATGCTCCTCGTCATCTAAAATGTGGATTCTTGTTGGAGAGGGAACATGTTGCGACCTACAATCAAGAGTAGGTTAGTTCGAGGATGAGGTAGCTTCCTTAATAATAGGTGGAAAGATAGGGAACTCTAGTAGGGGATTTGGACTCATTCTTCTCAATGTGTTGACAATAGATTTGTTCCATATTCTGGTGTACTCATAAAATAGATTTTGTCTGTAGTCCATGTCCTCTAATACACTGACAATATGAATCTAGCGCATGTCAATATGATCAATGTTCTTTTCCATTACAGCCAACCTTTTTCCTAACTGAGCATCTATGGGCGCATTCTCATATTTGTCCTTCTTCTTTCCGTTCTCCTTCTTCTTAAGTGCTTCTTTCACTATCGATGTCTCTTGCCCTCTCGTCATTCTCTCTATTGAGATGTCGTTGATGGGGCTCTTATTCTCTAGCACCTCTTCACCATCTCTAGGCATTATACCTCATTGTTTACATAGCAGCATGATTGAAGAAGGAAATGGTAATATACCTGTCTGCTTAGAAGTAGCTTCAGCAATCTGGTCGTGGAGAATTACGTCGACATTGATGTGGTGACTTTTAAGGATTCAATGCAGGAGAAACATGTGATCTAATGTCGTCGTAGTGCTATGTGTAGAAGGTAAAAAGATAACTATAAAAAGACTTTAAGAATACTGAGAGGATGAATGTAATAGCAATGGAGATTGTGAGTGGGAAGCATGAAGTCAATCAATGCGAATCTTACTGAAAAAGCTTTGCTGAGTCATTATATATTGCGCCGACAAGTTGTGCTTGTGATGCATCAACAAAAAGATAATTTTTTTATTCCTACAAAAAATTGAAAAGGTAACAAGTAAAAGTGAAAAGGTAAAAGAAAATGTAAAATGCATTGACAATGGGATCCTAATGCATCGATAATGGTGTTTACTTATTCCTCAAGTGCTTCGTACTCTTTTATTCATCACATCATCCCAAAAATTTCCACTCTTTCTTGCTTTTTTTCCAATTTTGTAACTTTTTAATTATGGATATAGGCATCAAAATTATGCTTTCTTTGAAATCACATAATGCCTTTCCAATATACTGATCACTAATGGAATTGCGAATTGAAAAGATTTTGGGATCCTTAAATTCTTGGAGCAATTTAATTGTCATGATAATGCACCCTTCAATAAGTGCGATTGCTTCGACATCTCCCAATCTTCTCCTTTTTGACAATGTGTTCTCGAGTTTCTGAGGCTATTTTGCTGTAGTAATTGTGGTGACAAAGTGATTTGATACTGTCGCCGTAATATTCTGTTTAACCTCTTCAGCTGCAATTTGCTTTTCAGATTGCACTGACATCTCTCCATTGTTGAGATTTGAATTATCTTCTTTTGCTGTAGCATCTCTAACAACTTCATTTAGTTGAGTTTCACTTCTGGGAATGATTTCCTCACAGTGCTCTTACCCTCGTGATATCGAATTTTTAATATCCATCAACAAAGTTTCTTGTGGTCGTAAATTTATTGCGCCCATAATCTAGCCAAAGATATTCTAAAGCTCGTACGGATTTAGTTTCACTCTGAGGCACAGATTCAGTCTTGGAAATATATTGTCTCAGCAAATTTTCAATTGATGAAAACTCTAATGCTTCGACTTGCTGGATATTTTGCCTTGACAAAGGTTGATCATAATTGGGCAATGTCCACTCGGATCTAACATCATTGTCTATACTTCCAGGGTCTCGATTGTTCCAACAAAAATTTGGATGTTGCTCCCACTCTGGCATGTAAGTGCTGGAATATGGATTTTCATTTTGATAGAAATTCCCCATGTGGTACACATCTGTTGGATTTGATAGGTATTCTTCAAACTCATGGTTGCCCTCACAATAATCACAACTTGTCGCAGCAAATTTCAATTCTACAATTGTTGTAGCATTCTGCATTGAATTACTCATATTAGTCAAAGAAGATACTTCGACATTTATGGCATCGAGCTCCATTTCTATAGCATCACTCATCCAACATCTTGAGGTTCTATATACCTCGTTCCTAGCAATATTTCATTAAAAGAAAAATGTAAAAGCAAACAACAAAAAGGAAACAAGTTTGCGACGAATAAAATTTATATAATAAAGAATAAATGCAATGACAAAAATAAACATCAAACAAGCACCATTCCTCGGTAACGACGCCAAAACTTGATTGGTATTTTTACGACACATGATTGTGCAAGCTTACACACGTCGATGCAAGTATAGTTGATAGATAAATCTATCAGATATCGATCCCACGAGGAATGGATTCTTGATGTTTAGATGTCAGAGCAACTACTACTGGAATTAGATGAAATGTGAGTAAGGATGTCAGCACAAATTAAGTTATACCTACACACTAAAATAGTTAATACTGTCAATGGAATCAAAGTTAAGTATCAAAGGTTAAATGTCAGAGCAACTGAAAGTAAATCAAAATGTGTTTAGTGTTTAGTGTTGAATATTTAAATGCATAAAAGTAAAGGTTTGATCAAGTGTAAAGAATTGGAGAGGATCACTGATTTCGCTAAGTAGCAATGCTGGATGTGTCGACAAGGTATTGTATAGATGAAATGTCGCTGCAGTGAAGTCCCTTTGAGTACTTTTTTATCTGCTTCAAAATCTAAGATAATAAAGTCAGCAGGAAATATGAATTTATCAATACGTACCAAGACATCCTCAATCTTTCCTTTTAGGTATGCCAAAGATCGATTTGCCAGTTAGAGGGTAACAGTAGTTGGTCTAGCCTTACCAATACCTAATCGTCTAAACATAGACATAGGCATCAAGTTGATACTCGATCCCCAATACACAAAGCCTTACCATAATAGGATTCTCCAATATTGCAAGGTAGGGTGAAACTTCCCAGATCGTTCAACTTATGAGGTAACCTATTATGAAAAAATAAGCTACATTCTGTAGTAAGGGCTATGGTTTCAAATTTTCTCAACCTTCTCTTCTTAGACAGAAATTCCTTCATAGCTTTCGCATAGTTCGACATTTGCTCCAAAGCTTTTACCAACGGAATGTTGATACGTAGTTGTCTCAACACATCAAAAATTCTCCTCAATTGCATATCTTGCTTATGTTGCTAGAGTCTTTGAGGATATAGAGGTTCTGGAACCTTGGCTTGAATTGGACAACTCTTTCGAGATAATAATTTTGAATCTAGCATAGACGTTAGCTTCTTAGAATTGACAAGTTTAAGGTTTACCCCATCAGAGTTTTCAAAAGTTCGTTCCTGTGGCATGAGAATTTCAATTTTTGATTGAACCTCTTCTTTTTTCTTGAGAATCAGTGGGCTCATTTTTTACCTCTATAACATTGGGCTCTATTGTTCTTCCACTTCATAAAATGGACACTTTGCAATTGTCTTTGCCCGAATTTCTTGGGTTCTCTATGTCACTAGGCAAAGCTCCTTGTGGTCTATTTCGAAGTTCTTTGGCTAATTGCCTCATTTGGTTCTCAAAATTCCTCAAAGTTGCATCATTCTTCTCCATGTATGCCTTCAATAAGCTCTCAAGATTATGTTTCTTGGTACAACACCTTGGAATTTGCTTCTAAGCTCATTAGCTAATTGTCCCACTTGATTTTCTAGTCTCCAATGTTGTTACTTGACCTTGAATCAAGGCATCATTTTTAGCAACGTATGCCTTCAACAAGTTGTCCAAATTATTGGACGATTCAGGCTGAGCTACAACATGATTAAAACCATTAGTAGTAAACTATTTCAACATTGAAGAGATAAAAGATATCTAAGCTAAGAGTGAAGCGAGGGCATTTACTCTAGTCGTCTTCCTAAAATTATTTGATTTTTTAGCCATTAGTAATTGTTACTAGCGATCCTCTCGATGATTACGTATGCCTCATTATAGACTTCGACAATAGGGCACCATTAGCAGAAGCATCTACCACCAACCTTGTGTGAGCGGTGAGACCATTATAAAATGTCTCCAACTAGATGCAATGTAAAATTCTGTGGTAAGGGTACATACGAAGTAACTCTTTGAATCTCTCCCATGCCTCGTACATGGACTCATCATCCAATTATTGAAAAGTAGTGATCTCGATTCGCAACTTAGCATTTTTGATAGGTAGGAAACTTTAGTAGAGAGCGTTAAGCTAATTCTTGCCAAGTTAAAATTGAATTAGGCGGCAATGAATTAAGCCATCTTCGTGCTTGATCTTGTAGTGAGTATGGAAACAACTTCAATCTCAATGCATCTTCAGTTACACCAACCATCTTTAAGGAATCGCTCACCTCCATGAATAATCTAAGGTGAAGATGTGGATCCTCTATGGGCATTCCACTGAATTGACCTATTGTTTGAAGCATCTAGAACATCACAGACTTCAATTCAAAATGCGATGCCTTGATCTTCGATCTCCTAATTCCCAGATTTAGTTTGTCAAAAAGTGGCACAGCATACTGCCTTATAGCATAATCCTTATCATCAGCAATAAGGATTAGATTACGAACATTAGCAACTCCATTTCCTTGAACATCGTTTCGATTCTCAAGGTTCATTTCTGCTTGTCTTTGAGCTTGTCTTACTCGTCTTCTCTATCTAAATGCCCGCTCAATTTCAGGGTCGATAGGGAGTAAATCGATGATTTGATCAATACCCATAACCAAATAAAAAGATAGTAAAATAAATTAAATTAAATTAAATTAAAGAATTAGTTAGTAATTAAAGAAATATATATATATATATAAAGAATAAAATGAAATGAAAACCAAAATTGAAAAGAAATAAATAGAATAAATTAGTAAGTTAAAAATAAATAAATAAAATAAAGCCAAATTGCAAATAATAATTTCACAAAAAATAATTAAGGCAACAATCCCTAGCAACGACGTCAAAAACTTGTAACACTTAAGTTTGTGCAAGTGTATACAGTTGTTATCAAGTAATAAGTAAGTATCGAGTTATCGTCTCCACAAGGACTATATGTATGTTAATAAATTAATTATAAAATTATATTAACAACTTGGTAAATAAAAACACAATATATTTGGATAAGTGGTGACTAAAATTAAATATAATTAAACTAAATGCAAATGATCCCTAATGCAAACTATATGAACGATTAGATTTTAGCACAAATTAAACACAATTCACAACAAATATAACATAAATAAACTAGGACAATTACTTTAATTAAACTCAATTCATTATCAACAATCTTAATAACATTCAGAAAAAAATTTCATGGCAACTCAATCTTTTATGGGCTTGGAAACCAAATTAAGTCCTTTCGGAGTCTTACTTAGTTAAATGTGCATTTTACAGGTCATATAAAACTAAGGGTTTCTTAGTATTCATGTGAAATAATAAGGATTGGGTCGGTTTGAAAGAATTTAATCTCATGATCCTAAAAGCCATTCAAGGTAATAGAGCTCGATCAAGTTATTACGAACCTTCAATTCATTTTGGGTCAGATATGAATTAAGAAAGTACATTTCAATTATCGTGTCAATTAGCCGATGTCTAGTTCGAATCTCTCCACTAATTCTAATGCATTTCAATCACATATGAACAAAATACATGCATGATATTAATTGAAAGCATAATTGATTAAGGCACAAATATCATAAGCATGAGTCAAATGAATATTATTTAATCAAAGCAATTATCTTAGCTTAAATAAAATTAAGCTAACATTTTTGTAATCAATAACAAAGAACACATAACAAGCATTTTAAAATTAAATTAAAGAAAAGAAAGAATAAACCCAAATCAAAGTGGTTGTCACCCAAAACTCCGATCGAAGAAGACTCCTTCGTTCCTTCACTTTGCTCCTTTATCAATGGCTCTTTGAGGTGGCCGATCAAAGGCTCTTTAAGAGGCTTAATTAGCTAAAATCTCTATGAAGAGATGATACTAGGCGTGGGGATGCAAAATGAGAGAAAAGATGAGAGAGTTGAGAGAATGAGAGATGATTGAAGGGATGAGGGATGATTTGGAATGGTGAATGTGGCTCTTATTTATAGGTGAAGGGTGAGAGCTTGTTTTCTAAAAATAGTAAGTTTTCAATCCTTCATTCCTCTTAAGTGTGTGGCCAGCATCATTCAAGGAATTTGATTAAAATTATGCTTTATTTTGAAGCTTCCCTCATGACACATCAACTAGGGACTGAGACTTGGTCAACAGCAAATCTTTGGGCTAGATTTTAATTTCTTATAAAGTGCAAGGTCCTCTTGAAATTAAACCAAAAATGGTTTATTTTGGTAGTCAGTGCTGCCGAAATTGGGCTATGTCTCTCTTCAATTTTGACGGTTTTGTGATCGAGCAAAATTATCAAACCTGTCAAGAACAATTTAATTAATTAAAGGACCGAGGTATTAAATTAACCCAATTTATTTGACAATTAATTAACTCAATTTATTAATGAAATGATGTATATTAAATTATTAAATATAATCTTGTGTTTTAATATTTAATTAATTTATGCATGACCCACTTTATACCTTAAAAATATATTACTTTAAAATAAACTGTAAAATAAAACATTTTGTGCATTAAAATTATATAATAATAAAATAACATTTTAATAATTTTCATGTCCTAAACTAATATTTTCACATGTTTCATTAATTTATTAAATATTTACTTGGTTTTAACTTTGAATTTAAGTAAAAAAGTGATAAATTATATAGGAAAAAACCTGTATATTTTTTAGTTTACATACAGTTATACCAAAAGATGGGTTTTAATGTAACATTTCAGTCTTGATCACACACCAAACTTGCTTTGTATGCTTAATAGCCAAGTACGTTGCTCCTTGGCATAGTCCTCGCATTGTTCTTCCTAGCGTAGACACACATTCAACCTAAATTATAAAGTATAACTTATGTAAGTTCATAAGAACTTAGTGAAAAATAATCATTTATACCTTAGTAGTCTTTTCCTTAAAGTGCTGGATAGTCCATCACCACCAACTTATCTTCTTCAAACTTCAACTATCTATCACTATGAGCATCACATAAATTGTGAAACGTATCCATTTCTTCTATTTGCTATATCATGGTCAGTATCGGTTACCATCATTTTACCAATAACTTCATCCTCTACGTATGACAAATGGAACAAGAACCTCATGATTGTCCTAATCTTTGAGAAACTCAAGATTATTCTTGATAATTAATGCTCTATAGTCAAACAAGCTGAGGCTAGAAATAATTGAGGGCCCAATTCCCCTAATTTCACATTAAGGGTGACAACCTTAGGGTTTTTATCTAGGGTGTGTTGCCCCCTCTTCTAGTTAGACTGGGAGAGTGCTTTTCTATTAAATAAAAATTATTTGTGCAATTCTTATTCAATTAGGATTCTTATATCTCTTCCTATAAATAGATGACATTAATGGAGTTATTAAGACGAAAAAGTTTCATATATTGTTGTTTTGTCAAAAAGTAGTAGGAATTTATTTTCTTAGAATAAATTCTATTTTCTAGGAAATACGATTTCTACCAGTTTTTATTGAGAAAATTACTTTCCTATTGAAAGTAATAAAATCAATTGTTGTTTTGTGTTTGGTTCGTGTTGCTCATTCCCACAATTGACACAATTTGAGGTACAAGGATAGCAAGAAGGCCATTCAGTTGAAGATCGTGAACGATACAATTTTGTCTTGCACAAAGCACATGTACATTTCAAGAAAATGTTTTTTTTATGAATATAACAAATTGACTCAATATTCAAAATTTTAAATTTTTCTATGACAAAATCATTTTCTAAACTGTATTTTTCCAACAATTGGTATAAGAGTAAGGTTATGCTATGTTTATAGTATAAATTGATACCGAGTTTTCTTTCTTCTTCATGTTTGGTTAATTTTGATAATATGTGAAATTCTTGTAATTATATGCATGTTTTAGGTTATGTATATAAATGAATATATTTTATTATATAGAAGAAAAATTAATTTTGTCAATGTTGAGATTCTAAAAATTAGATTGGGTGTACATTTTTTTAGCCATAATTTAAGAATTTTTTTTTTTACAAATAAGTTATGATAGAAAAAAACTATAACATTTTTTACAAATAAGCATATTATTTTTATAACATATAGCATGGACACATAAAGAAGTTGCGTCCAAACTTCTTGGTCATAATATATTATAATTAAAAATATACTTAAATTATTTTTATAATATAATCCTTTAGGTTTTATTGTATAATAAATCTTTGGTCATAATTGATGCGGGAAAGGATAGTACGAGCATGAATAATGCGAGTATGGACATTGCAAGCACTAATGTTGCGAGCATGGATGAAGGAAAAGCCTCGCACAATCCAATCGAGTAACCTACAGGACCAATCACTTACTCACAAGACAAGAAGTTCAAATAAGTCAACACGAGTTTAATTAAACGAGTTTGGGAAATACTTCACACATCCCATGCATTTCATACAACTTGGGCACCTCTTGCAACACATGCATTCCATGCAATGTGTTGCATATAAAACTTTAATTATTTAGTTAATTAAATTGTTGGAAATAAGGATTTATCCATTTAAATATTTTAGTTTAAGTTTTAATTATGTTTTTGTTACTCTGATAAGTTTTTAAATATGTCCTAAGTTGTTAGTTTTTAGTCAAATATTGTTGCCTATTTAATATGTCCTAACCAGCATGTTTAATATGTCTTAGGGACATTAATGGCCGGCTAACACAAGCTTTTATTACACCTTCCAACATTTAAAGTGCTGAAAACACCTCCCCAAACAGGAATTTTGTGAAAAGCAAAGGAAATCAATGCTTTCTTCATGCATGGTTGATTGGTTTCATCAAAGATCACAAGGCGCTTAAATGCTCAAAAACTGCTCATGGGGACATAGAAAGTGGCTGGAAAATCATTAATGCACCGCCCATAATTACTCCAAGTGCATAGGAATTTCAACCGAATTTAAAGAACACTTTTTTCCGAGCTAACCAACCACTAAATTCAACCAACAACTCCACTGAAGCAGCCACCACATTAACTTAAAGTGCATTTGGAATTTTGGACAAAATTAAGAGCATTAAACTAATTAAATTGTTTATTATTTCATGTCTTTTCAGTTGGTTATTTGTAAGCCTATAAATATGAGGCCTGAAACTTTTTATAATAACTTTAGATTAATTTTAATCTTATAGTGAGTTTACAAACTCCTTATTCTTGTTTGACTCAAATTGACTTATCAAGTAACTCTTGTGGCGTAAATCTGATTCTTTTGAACTTATCACTTCATTGAAGTGTGACGTTCACCCTTATACTGATTGGTTCCTATCTTGCTAGATAGAGGGTCACGATTCTTCTTGTTTTCATTCTAAGTACTAATATAAAGATTGGGTCAATATTCTTCTATAATATTGGTTCGTTCTTGAGTCCTTAAAACTGAATCCAAGCCTATCCTTCTTTATCCATTGCATATTCATCCATCCACCCTTTTACAACCTGTCATTATCATTTCCAACCCTCACAATAGTCATTACGAATGATACTTCTTAATTTCGATCAAGAACACTCACGCGACTCATAATCATCCTACGAGGACGAGCTCGCATCATTTGGTATCAGAGCTAGTTAAATTATGTAAGTATTCGACGTTCTTATCTCTCCCGAAATTAGTGTTTGAAAAAAAAATAAAAGAAATTCTAAGAAGAAGAAGAAGAGCTAGTTGAAAGTGTGCAACTCTCAACTACAAGTTTCCATTACCACAACGTTTTTTTTAGCCACACTTCTACCTACCCTTTATTTTTCTTCTAAGCCTTCCTTATCACTTAATCATCATACCTACCTTATATCATATTTGAAGCTGATACTATGAGGTTTGTTGTTAAGTCTAAGGAAGTTACTTAAGAACTTTGAGAGAGTAAAAAGTGGTAAAAGGCAAGAGTGCGAAAGAGTAATAGAGGAAATAAGAGCCAATATCAAGTGCAAATACGAGTGGAACGATTTCCTTTCCTAGTAGCTCATGAGGTTTTGTATTTGGTAAGGTACGTATTAACTTTCAATCAAAATCTTTTATTGCTAATCTTTTCTGTATTGAAGAGAACATGTCTCGAAGTCCCAATAGAAATGAAGGTGGTGGAGCACCAAACTTACAAATGCAATCCATAATTCGAGAAATGCAATGAATGCTTCGCCTCAAACTAAAGCCAATCCAAGAACAACTCGATCGAGTCGAGGAAAGGTCACAACGAGGTTGCTCACCATGAGGGCCTAACGTACAAGATGGTTGCATTCATATGAGAAATGACTATGAAGAATACTATAGTAATGAAGAGGTTGATAGTGATCATGGGTCTGTTGTTACATTAGACGACGAGTACAGAGAATACGTGAAAGGATCAATGATAACCTCGGGAATATTAAGCTACAAATTTCGCCATTCCAATGCTTGAACGATCCCGAAGCTTATTTGGAGTGAGAAAGAAAGATTGAAATGATCTTTGACTGTCACAACTACTTTGAGATAAATAAGGTAAAACTTGCTGCCATTGAATTTACTGATTATGCTATGATATGGTGGGATCAACTAACCATGAGTAGGAAACGAAATAGAGAGCGTCCCATAGAAACTTGGAGTGAGATGCGTGCCATCATGCGAAAGAGGTCCATTCCTAGCCATTATCAACAAGACCTCTATCAAAAATTACAAGTCATGACCCAAGGTAATCGAAGTGTTGAGGAGTATTTTAAGGAGATGGAGATCGCCATGATTCGAGCCAACATTGATAAAGATCAAGAGGCGACCATGGTTCGATTTTTGTCTAGTTTGAATCATGAAATTGCTAACATCGTGGAACTTCTACATTACGCTAAATAAACTGATATGGTGTATATGGCTATAAAAGTGGAGAGGCAACTTAAGCAGAAAGGTATGACGAGACCTGTGAACAATGTGAGGTCTTCCTCACGATGGAATCTAAATGCTAACGTGATGCCCAAAGTGAAAAAATGATCCAAAGCATCTAAAGTTAATAAGCCTTATGTTTCCAATTATAAGGGAAGAATGAAGTACAATAAGGCCTAACTCGTTAGGTGAAGTGTTTCAAGTGTTTGGGACATGGTCATATTGCTAGCCAATGTCCTAACCAAAGTTTGATGATACTTAAGGATAGTGGTGAGATCGAGTCTGAATATGAGAACGAACAAGAGCTAGTTCCACCAAACGAAGAATTAAACGATATGGAATTTCTTGTTTAAGGAGAACTCCTTGTTGTCAAGAGGAGTTTAGCCATTCAATCCAAAGAAGATGAGCAGCAATGTGAGAACCTATTTCACACTCGTTGCCACATCAATGGCAATGTTTGTAGTATGATCATCAATGGTGGAAGTTGAACCAACGTGGTTAGTTTTGTCTTGGTCGAGAAGTTGGGTTTATCAACTACGAAGCATCGATATCCGTATAAGCTTCAATGGCTTAGTGAAGGAGAAGAAATTAAGGTGACCAAGCAAGCATTAATTACTTTTTCTATTAGTAAGTATACCGATGAGATTTTATGTGATGTTGTTTCGATGCATGTAAGGCACATTTTGCTTGGAAGACCATGGCAATACGATCGAAAGGTGATGCATGATGATTATACCATCCAATATATCTTCAACTTTGATAGCAAGTCCATTACACTTGCCCCTTTGACACCAAAGCAAGTGAATGAAGATCAGATTCGACTAAAGAATGATCAAGCGGGAAATACTTCAAAGGAGAGTGAAATGATGAAATCAACTGAAAAGAGGTTGAGTGAAAAAGAAAAGGAGAATAAGCGGGACAAAATTGCTAAAAAAGAGATGTTAAAAATTGAAGAGAAAGAAAAAGGAAAAAATATAGAGAGAAAACAATAGAGAATATCCAAAAAGAAGTTGAAATTTTTATCAAGGAAAATTGAGAGTGAGAAAGCTTTAAGGATAACTTCAATAATGGAAGAAAAAGAATTCCCTGACCCACTTGATAATTCTTTTGACTTATTTCAAGTACCTTCACATGGAAGCATGGAAACTCTTGATAAGGAAAAATGCAAGGATCGTAGATTTGACATGCCTTTTCAACTGGTCATTTGTAAGCCTATAAATATGAGTTACAAACTCTTTGTTCTTATTTTACTCAAATTGGCTTATCAATTAACCCTTGTGACGTCAATCCGATTTTTTCGAACTTATCACTTCATTGAAGTGTGGTGTTCACCCTCATATCGATTCGTTCCTATCTTGCTAGATAAAGGGTCACGATTCTTCTTGTTTTCATTCTAATTACTAATATAAGGATTGGGTCAATATTCTTCTATAATATTGGTTCGTTCTTGAGCCCTTAAAACCAAATCCAAGCCTATCCTTCTTTATTCATTGCATATCCATCCATCCACCCTTCTACAACCTGCCATTATCATTTCCAACCCTCACAAATGTTACTACGAACGATACTTCTTAATTTTGATCGGGAACACTCACGGGACTCATAATCAGCCTACAAGGATGAGCTCGTATTAATAATTATCCCAAATTCCATACATATTCATGCTTATAATATAAAAATTTATAACTTAAACTTGGATAAAATTAAAAATAGGATTTAAGTGTAATTATCTTTGTAATTTCTTCAATTCTCACCCTTAAGAATTGAAAAGTGTAACTAGGGTGCTCCAATTACACCTAATTTAGTGGGATCCACTAATTACAATGGTTATCCAAACATGTCACCTTTATGTAATTACAAGCAATTACATCCAAATCTAATTACTAGGTGACTTTCCAAACACTACCTAAATATTTTTATTTAAATTAAATTGTAAAATTTATAAATATTAATAATTTTTCTTTAAATTTTATAAACAATAAAATAGGTGGATGCAATAGGTTGGATTTCGTTTTTCAATTTGGATATAAAAATTTTACGAATGAGGTGACAGTTCGATGATGGACATCTTAAAAAAACCCTCGCAACCTAGTTTTTTTTTTTTTTGTAGTTTGAAAAATATTTTTTAAAAGTTGGATTTAAAAAAGTGCTTTTAAAGTATTGTGAAAAAGTGTGACATAAGATTTTAAGTGTTTAGCATTGTTGTAAAAAGAAGTATTGTGAAATCTAAAATGTTCATTTTAGATATGATGTTGAAAACAATTAATATAAAATTTATATATTTTTTAACTATTAATATAAATTATTTATAAAATTTAATTTGAGCATGTAAATTGTAACATCTCATACCCAACTTGATCGCCAAGTTCGAGCTATGGGATGCCGCATTCATTGCTGGAGCAATTATGATCTCAAATGAAATTTAAGTCAACAATTTATGTAACACCCTATACCCAGCCCGGTCATCGAGCCGAAATACTAGGACGCCACACCACCGTCTCGCATCATGTTCAACTCATATCAGCAAATTAATACACATGCAAATTTTGTTCTTTCATTACTATAGTGTTCATACAAATTACAAGTCATACATTCACTTTTTATTGATAAATCATGTTAAGTATTCATTAAATAGCATAAAATAAGTACAAACATGCATTAGGACCACCTAACAAATTTTCCCAAAACAGTCATGTATGTATTGATAATAAAAAGTAGGTATCGATAATTCTCACAAGTGGTATCCATAATGCTTGGAAAATTGATACCAAATTATCTTATGATTTCTCGAACTAAAAAGCACATCGTTTGAAAAATATCAGTACTTTAATACAGGTATCGATAATTTCACCCGAATATCGATACCTCTATTCCAGACCTTAAAAAACATTATATATCAGTATATAAACCTGATAGCATTAGAAAAGACCATTGATTTCTCCTTACTAATGGTATAATTTGTTCCTATTTGATCATCTTTAGCATGCATTTTTAGTCTTTTTAACTTAGTTATTGCATTTTATAACTTAGTGAAGGTTGGCCTAATTTCCTTTAAATTTATCATGTTTTTACTACTAACGTCGCTTCATTAGTTGTTCAGTATTGCACCAAAGATGTCACTGCAGGAACCTGTTCTGAAGGATCAATGCATGAAGGTGTCCAGAGTTGTCACTGCAAAATAGGATCCAAATTTGCACCCAAAACTGTTGTTCCACCTGACAACTATCTAATGAACACACCAGATTTGTGTGAGTTGTACAGCTGGTATAACCAACTTGTATTGCTAGAGGAAATTAGATCTGAAAGGGAGGACACCTATACTATGCAGTGGATGTTAAACATTGAAGAGAAAATACTTTCTGGAGCTAGTGGGGGCTGGACTTTTGAGTGGGAAAAAATTTCTTCTTCATTATTTCTTTCAAGCATGCATCCATGGCAGCTTAAATTCTTGAGGGCAACCTTGCTCCTGATGAGGAGCACCTTAAATGCGATCTAAGAGGAGTGTAAAGGAGTGATTCAAGTAAACTAGGAATAGGATACTTCAATTTATTATGTTATTTCTCTTGATTAACGCTGATAAGTTTTGATAACTTGAGTTGTATGGAAGTACAATTTCATTTCAGATCTGAATGATATCTATTTCAATCTTTCTTTTATTGTTTCTCTTTGGATTTAATTGTTTGACTACAAAAGTGTGATTGTAGTCACTGTCACTAGAAAGTGCTGCGACAAATTAAATTAACAAGCAAGACAACGGAAGTTGCTTGAGGATCAAAGGAATTCATTCCACTTGTTCTTGAGTATATTGCATTGCCAACACTGGAAGTTATGGTTAGTGTGATTATTTGAGTCTTTGATAAAAAGGGAAGTTAAGGTTGGTAAGATTTCATTGTGCTTAGTTGTGGAGAAAATTTATCTGTTATTAACCTTATGATCACATTTAGCTTTCTGCCAACTTTTAAAGTCAGGGAACTCCTATTTTATTATTTGTACTTTACTTCTTAAATCTTTCAATATTGCTTTAACAAATTAATCTTATTCATTTACTGCATTTCTTATTTTAAATGCTCTTACTTCTATCATTACAATCTATCTTGTTTTAACTTTTATTGCATAGATAATTGTAAACACAAACAACCATCCCTATGGGATCAATATCCGATAGATTTGTATCTATCTATTATACTTGCATCGACAGTTTTTGCTTGCACAAATTGATGTGACGTTCATAGCGTGATCAAGTTTTGGCGCCGTTGTCGGGGATGGCGTTTGTTTAACGTTTATCCTTGTATTTGTAATTATTCTTTATTTTCTAATCTTTCCTTGTTACTAACTTGTTTTTTGTTTTTGGTCAGCTATTTTTCAATTTTCTTTCCAGGTGCTTATGACCAGGAGCAATCCTAAATTTGTTGTTGGCTTAGATCCTGAAATTGATAGAACCATTAGAAGGAGAAGATAAGAACAAAGAAACATGGCTCTACTAAGAAACGATACAGCCATACCACCATTGTTGCCATAAAATCCTGTTATACCTCCTAGACAACTACAAATCAATAATAATTCGTTGCTATCGCAAGATGATCAAATACAAAATAGAACTATTCGAGACTTTGTTGTCCCTGTATTGGATGACTTGTAATAGGGGTTGTTCGACCAGCTATTCAAGCTAGCAATTTTGAATTAAAACCAGTCATATTTCAAATGCTGAATTCGAATGGGCAGTATGCTAGATTGCCTCATGAGGATGCGAGAGAGCACCTTAAATCTTCTCTACTTATTTGTGCTTCTTTTAGTCAGCATGGCATTCCTGATGACGCTTTGAAGATGCAACTATTTCCTTACTCATTGCAAGGATGGGCTCATACATGGTTCCTTAGATTGTCTGCTAAATCGATTACATCATGGAATGCGCTTGCAAATCAGTTCATTTTGCGATTTAATCCACCAACGATGAATGCTCAACTTAGGAATGATATTACTACGTATCATCAACAGGATGATGAAAATTTCCACACTACATTGGAATTTTAGGAATGATGAAATTTTGTACAACGGGTTAAATGCACAGACAAGAGATCTTGTCGATGCATATGTAAATGGTCCTTTGTTGGATTGCACTTATGATGAAGCTGTAAGAATTTTAGAGAGGATCGCTCAGAATGACTACCAATATCTGATTTCTCATGTAGCACAAGTCAAAGGAAATCCCGGTCTTATCGAATTAGATGTTATATCAACTCTGAGTGCACAAGTATCTTTGTTAACAAATATGATAAAGAACATGAAGGCAACTAGTGAAGTTGCACCCATTCAAGTCGCCTAAAAAATGGATGTCCTTACATTTTGTTACGAAATTTGTGGCGATAATCATAGCTGTAAGTATTGTCCTCAGCATGCCGAGAATGCTTTTTATGTTAATAATATCTGAGGAAATTCTTATGGTAATTCCTACAACAGTTCTGCTCGAAATCAACAACCTTGGGGAAGTCAAAATGCGATGACATTTAGATACGACAATTCCTCTAGTCAAGGCAATTTTCGACAAGGGAATTACAATCAACAGTAGTAGAATTTTAATCAGAGTCCTCAGATGCATGCACATCAAGATCAGTTGCAGTCACACACTCGTGTGCAGCCACAACAATCTTCAATGCCACATCTGAATATGTAAGGACAACAACAGCAATAGCAGTATTCATAACCACGAGTTGATCCATTTACAGCCTTTAAAGCCTTGATGCATGAGCATATAACGCGAACAGAGGCTATTGTGTAAGGAAATTCCTCTTACATCCTAGCATTGGAAGCAAGTTAAGGCAACTAGCTTCAAATTTGAGCACAAGACCACCAGATGCTTTATCCAGTGACATTAACAATCCAAATCAAAAAAGGAAGGAGCATTGCAAGGCTATTACTCTTCAGAGTGGGAAACAAACTGCCAAGCCACCTAACAGCCCTAATGTAGCACCTATAGACACAAGTGAAGTAGATTAAGGGGAAAGAATAGTATCTGAAGAAGTTATAGAAAAACCAATGAAAGAGGTTCCACCAATTGTTACTCCCATGGCTAATGTCAGACTGACAAAATTGTCGATGCAACCGATTTTTTCACGACAACCTGATGAATCAATACCTTTTTTATTTCCACAGTGATTCAAAAAAAAGGAGAATGATAAAGAATATCAAAAGTTTCTAACCACATTAAAACAATTGCATGTCGATAAACCTCTTGTGGATGCTCTCATACAGATTCCTAGTTGTGGGAAATTCATGATGGAGCTCCTATCCAAAAAGAAGAATTTGAGTGATATTGAGACAATTACGCTCACAAAAGGATGAAACGCAGTCCTGACAAATAAATTACCACCAAAGATGAAGGATCCTAGTTGTTTTACAATTCCATGTTACATTGGAAATCATTACTTGGGAAAAACTCTATTTGATTTAGGAGAAAGTATCAACCTCATGCCATTTTTAATGTTTAGAAAATCGAGGATTAGTTACATGCAGTTGGCAGATAGATCATTAGCGCATCTTGAGGGACAAATTAAAGACATCCTCGTCAGCATAGATAAGTTTGTATTCCCAGTGGAGTTCATTATTCTTGATTGTGAAGCAGATAAAGAGGTGCCCATAATCTTGGGATGCCCATTCCTTGCCACTGGTCGTACTCTTATCGATGTATTCAAAGGTGAACTGATAATGCGACATAATGATGAACACGTCATATTCAGTGTTTTCAAAGCAAGTCCCTGTAAAAACAAAGAAGAATGTCACCACATTGATGTGCTGGACGAATTAATTGAGGAGGAATTTAATGAGCACAACACAGCAATCTCAGAAGAATTTTCAGTGACAAAAGAAGAAGATTTTCTAGTTGATTGTGACTCCAAGGTTGAGGCAAATAATGTTAAACTTAAGCACGGATGGCAAATGGAATCTTTAGATTTGACAAATAAAATAGCTCCAGTATTTAAGCCATCTATTAAGGAAGCTCCTACTTTGGAGTTGAAGCCTTTTCCTACCCATTTGAAGTATGTTTTCATTAGTGAGAACGATACACTACCAGTAATTGTCTTTGTAAATCTCAACGCATGTTAGGAGGAAAAATTAATCCATAAATTGAAGTAACACAAGTGTGCGATTGCTTGGAGTATTACGGATATTAGAGGCATTAGCCCCTCTTTCTGTATGCACAAAATCCTATTAGAAGATGAGGGAAAGCAATCCATTAAGCAGTAGAGAAGATTAAATGAAAAAATGAAGGAGGTTGTTAAAACAAAAATAATTAAGTGGTTGGATGCGGGCATTATCTACCTAATTTTTTATAGCATATGGGTAAGCTCAGTCTAATGTATTCCTAAAAATAGTGGTATCATGGTGGTATGTAACGATAAGGATGAACTAATCCCTACTCGTATTCCTACAGGCTGGTGAGTGTGCGTGGACTATAGTCATTTGAATGCAGCCACAAAGAAGGATCACTTCCCACTTCCCACTTCCCTTCATTGATCAAATGCTGGACAAGCCTATTATTGCTTTCTCGATGGCTATTCTAGCTACAATCAGATAGTGATTGCACTAGAGGATCAAGCAAAAATGACCTTTACTTGTTCTTTTGGCACTTTTGCCTTCCGTCGAATGTCATCTGGTCTCTGCAATGCACCGGCCACATTTCAAAGGTGCATGATGGAAATATTCTCAAACATAATTGAATACTCATTGGAGGTATTTATGGATGAGTTTTCTATCTATGAAAATACTTTTGATAAATGCGCTGACAATTTGGCCAGAGTGCTAAAGCGATGTAAGGACATAAATCTAGTGTTGAATTGGGAGAAATGCCACTTCATAGCAACAGAAGGCATTGTTCTCGGCCATCAAATTTTGTGTTAAGGTATTGAAATTGATAAAGAAAAAGTTGAAATCATTGAGAGTTACCCCCGCCAACCAATGTAAAAGGTATTCGGAGTTGTCTCGATCATGCAAGTTTTTATTGAAAATTTATCCATGATTTCTCCAAGATTGCAAAACCTCTCTGCTCCTTGTTAGAGCAAAATAAAAAATTTATATTTGATGATGCATGTTTGGATGCATTTATGCAAATAAAGCAGCAGCTTGTGAAGGCACCTATTGTCGTTGCACCAAACTGGTCGCAACCATTTGAAGTGATGTGTGATGCGAGTAATTATGCAGTGGGTGTCGTGTTATACCATGTACAGGATGACATGTACTTTATGTCTAAATTATTTATGAGGTTCATATGTGTCATATACTATGTTCATTGCAATTAACTTTCATCATGTTATACCATTTCGAGTAAACATCCATATAATCCTTATTTACCAAACATAATATCGAATTAACTAACAATGTCATTTAGTTCAATTTACTATTTATCATATATCAAACAAATTTAATTCATTCGTAACATGAATAATAACTAACACAACACTTAATCATTTAAGCGTTTCGTTGTCATCTGATTTCAACTATATCATTTCGTCACTTTCAATCATGCTTCCCAATACAATTTCATTTTTAATGTATTTCAATTCATCAATTTAATATTTACTAAGCAACAAATTTAAATACAGCATACTTAAATTATTTCAATAATTTACAAATAAAAACTAAATCAATTATCTTACTATACGAACTTACCGGACTAATTTGCAGCAATCGTTAAAGTACAGGGACTATTGTTCTACTTTATTTTCTCCTCCGTTATCAACACATTCTTGATCTAACATAATAATTCCATTTAATTAACTAATTTTGATAGTAAAATAAACTTATTTAATGCAATTAAGCCCTTTCTGACAATTTTACAAAATTACCCTTAATATTTTACTTTTATTCAATTTAGTCCCTAAGCCTTAAACATGCAAAATACCGATTTTTATTCCAATTTCAACCCAGACGAATATCCATGTGCCTTTCAAAAGCCCACTTCTTTCATTATTTCCCTTAAGTCCTTGCAAATTTATCATTTTAACGTTTTAGTCCTTAAACATTAAAATTATCAAAAACTACTTTACAAAATAATCAAATCCAACAACCAAAATTAAAAATCCATCATAAAATTCCAAGAATATAAAAAAATCAACAATGGCATAACGCACAACATTTAACAGCTTTACAAATTAGTCACCGGATTAGCTAAATTGAGCTAAAACGAACTCAAAAACATAAAAATTACCAAAAACGGACAAGGTTTACCTATCTAATTTGAAGCACTAAGCTTGGTCGAACTTCTTCTCCTCTCCTATGGCTGAATCGGGTTTCAATTGCTGAATGAGGAAGATGATTCTTTCCTTTTTATTTTGTTTATAATATTTATTTCTTTATTTACCAATTTCCCCTCCATTAAAACATTCAAAATTCAACAAATTCAAGGCCATGACCGTCTACTTGCCTCCTTAATGGTATAATTACCATCTAAGTACTTTAACTTACCTTTCAATTAGCATTTAATACCTTTAATTAAGAGAATTCAACTTTTTCATTTAATTAACTATATAAACGATTAAAATTTAATAAACAAATTTTAATATAATACTAATGATCTCATAAATATTAAATAATTAATACTTATGGTCTGAGATATCGAAGTTGTGACCTCAAAATCACCATTCCCGATCATACTAAAAATAAGCTAATTAGTTAGTCCCCATTTTATTTCGATTTAATTGCAATTTACCAAAATCCAAAGAGTTTCACATCATTTCTATTATTAGGCCATTTAAAGAGGGTCCAATTTCATAATTGGTCCTTCAATTATATTAAATTTTAATTAAACAAAATTGTTTGCAATTTAGTCCTAAACTAATTTGGACTTAATGAATAAATAACCTAAAAGTTACTGGATGGTAATTATATCCATCACCGCTTGTACTTTTTTACCATGGTATAATTACCACTTTGGTCCCTTTTATTTTTAATCAATAGCAATTAACTTTTACCTCTTTTACAATATATTCCTTTTTCTTTAATTAAGCAATTAATCATCAAAATTACCCAACCAAACTTCAATTAACATATAATAAGACTCTGTAAATATTTAATAAAAATATTATGACCCTTAACTTCAAAAACGAGGTCTCGATACCTCATTTTCTAAAACCACTTGACTTTTGAACCAAGCCACTTATACTAACTTTTAATTCAATAATTAAAATTCCTCAATTCAAAATTCCATGTAAAATTAACATTGAATTATTTAATTTAATCACTCATTATAAAAAATTTTCCGTCGAGTTTGTGGTCCCAAAACCACTGTTTCCGACACCAATGAAAAATGGGATATTACAATGTCACTTGCTTATGGTATTAAAATATAAAGCCATGTGGGCAATCAAGCAGTTAAACATGGACTATGAAGTTGCTGGAAAGAAAATATTGTTGGACATTACTAAACTGGAGGAAATTCAATGCAATGCTTATTAAAATATCACAATCTATAAGGAAAAGACTAAGTGTTACCACGACAAAATTATTTTGCAGCGACAATTTACTACAGGTCAACTGGTGCTATTATTTAATTCGCAACTAAAATTGCACCAGGTAAATTGCGCTCACGATGGTCTGGTCCATTCGAGATTGTCGAAGCATTTCCTCATGGTGCGATCATAATTAAAGACATAAATGATGGGCACCAATTTAAGGTGAATGGCCAACGGCTGAAGAATTACTTTAGTCAGGATGATCACAACCAGAAAGAGACCATTAACCTGGTCACATTTTTCTAACCTTTCTTTACATTTTTATCATTTATTTTTAATTTATTTTTGTTTATATTTAAGTTATTTAGTCTTTTTATAGGAATAAATTTCTTCCTTTTGTCGACAAATGAAAAACTCCTTGTCAACGCAACTTATCTGCTGACTCATCATAAAATCAAAACAGATCAAGAAGCAAATCATGACGTTTCAAGCACCTATTCCCCAACCGTAGGATCGATTTGAAAAAAGACAATTCGAGTTGACGCATTTATTGGATGCAGACTGACTATTATCTCTCTGCAGTGGAAAAGAGCACGACTCTCCATCTTCACGTTCCATTCCGTATAAAGTGATTCACTGTGCCAACGGTGTGCCACAAAAAAACCTCCATTGCTGCTTAAAATTTTCTTCAAAGCTCTCACCTTTCCTGCTCTCAACTCTCTTTGCTACAAAAAAGATATGGCCAAAACTCAAGGCGCAAAAACACCATCCAAATCTGCTACAAAATCCTACTCTGCCGCAGTGCTGTGAGAAACAGAGCAGCACCCATCGAGAGAACTAGTGATGTTTCTGACCAAGGCTGTGAAGGACCGCTTCCAAGAAAACATGCTAAAGTGCAACTATCACCCTGAACAAGGCTTCCAGCTGTGGAAACATCAAGACCTGGTGAAGAAAGTTAAAAACACTATTGCGAGAATGTGTTGGGAAACCTTCTGCACCCATCTTGAGGGATATTCACCATCACTTATGATAGAGTTCTATGCAAACAAGAGTTCATCTTCGTTCGTGAAGGGTTGGTGCCTTGGGGTGCCTCCCACATTAATGTTCTTTACAACATCACTGTCGAAGAAAACGAGCACATGGCCTTCCTAAAAAAACTCACAGAAGAGGGGGCTAACATTTTGGTGCAAGACCTCTGCATTGACGGAGCAGTGTGGACGGACAACAATCCAAACAACTACACAATGCACCGTCGCTTCCTCAAAATACAAAGTAAGGTCTTGTTTCACTTTATAAACTATCGTCTCATGCCTTCTACTCATAGCACAATAGTCACTTTGGATCGAATGTGTTTAATCCACTTGATCATCAAGAGGAGACAAATTTATGTCGGTGCAATTTCGCACCAAGAAATTATGGACTTTATTACAAGGTAGACGAGTATTCTAGCATTCCCTTCATTGATCATGCAGCTATGCCAACAACGAGGAGTGATGCTCGTGAGGGAGAAGAAATGTTGGACAACAAAGGACCTATTAATGATTCCTCCATTAAGCGCATGACTAGGGGGAAGGACAATCCTATTGTGAAGGAAGTTGAAGCCAAGAAGAGGAAAGGCAAAGCAAAGATGGAAGAAAGGAAGGCTCATGTCGCCACAGATCCTAACTTATGGCATAAGGTTAAGGAGGTAGAAAAGATTGTTGATACCATCAACATTCGACAGATCAAACTTACGAGCACAGTCGAGGAAATTGAAAGATCTCAGAAGCTATTCTATGCCTACACAAGGGCATGGAATAGTGCCATTTTGACTACATTGCGCTATATGAGTAAAGCACCTTTGCCCAAGTTCCTTGTGTTCCCTCTAATCATCAGAGAAGCTACGCCTTCAACTGAGAGGGTTTCATTAGAAGGAAAGGACCAATCAGTAGCTACTATGGTTGAGAAGGAGGCCAATGTTGATGAAGGAAACACGCCCTTGGAACTTGTGGAGACAGAAGAGGAAAAACAAGAAAAAGGAAAAGAAGAAGAGAAGAACCTGATGTCAAAACAAATTCGTCTAAGGAATTTGTCACTGCACCTGAAGTTATTGGTGCATCTTTTAATTACTTGGCACCACCTGATGCGAGTTAGATAGAGGCCATGACTATCAGTAATGAGGATTTTAATCCTCTAGCCATGGTGCTTTATATTGCACCGCTTGCTGAAATACACTCGTGTGATGTCACAATCAATAATGCCGGGGCATAGCCTGATGCGAAGGAGCAATCCGAGGATCTGGCCAAGCCAAATGAAAGGAAGAGAAAATGCGCCAAGGACAAGAAGAGATGTAAGGAGGACTGCAAGCGCAAGAAGAAGAAGACCCATGCAGTACATTGAGTTAGTTTTTATTTTTGGTACTTAGTTTAGTTTTCATGCATATCATGTAGCTGTAATTTAATTATTACCACATTTCTTTTGTCATTGCATTTTAATTTTCACTACATTTCCATTGTCATTTCATTTTCGTGTGTCATTGTAAATTAATGTCAGTGCATTGGGGACAATGTAGACTTTAAGTTTAGGAGGAATGTATATAGGGTTGGAAATGCAAATGCACCCACATTTTAAAAATTGTTTTGTCTTTTTGAGTTTAATGAAGCATGCATGGTTATTGAAAATGTGCTTTAAATTTTTCATTTGATGCTTAATTCTTGAATCTTGTGAACTGCAAATGAATGAGTTGGATGAATTTTATTGAATGTTGTATCTTCAATTTTTGGATGAATGATTTAGATTGCATTAGTAATGGATGAATAATATCAGTATTTGAATCTTGAACAAAATTTTCATTTACAGCTACTTGTATATAAGTACAGTTATAAATAAAAGACACTCCAATGTGGGTGTATTGTGAACTGTCAAGGGGGGACACTCCAATGCAAGTTTTAGAAAAAGTAATCTAGCCAAAGGCTGTCACTGCAAGAGTGTGTATCGGCGCAATTACATACTCCCTGGGGGTTTGTGCACCCCATCGTTACTTCCCAGGAACAAGGGTATAGTAATGCAATGGCATCCCTCAATCACATACAAAAAAATATATATATATATGTGTGTGTGTGTGTGTGTGTGTGTGCGTGTGTGTGTGTATGTGTGTGTGTGTGTATTATTATACAATAAATGTTATTTTGGTAGAAAGAATTTAAGATTTAAAGCGTGATGTAGCATTGATGAAGTTGAAATTTTAGTTATTCATACCTATAAATTGTCGACGTAATATTCTGTCATTTGAATGTAATTCATGAATTAGGATTTCAGACACTTCAGGTTGCTAGAATGATCATTGCCTTAAAATAAATTTTGTTATAACATTGCTAGCTTTGGTTTACTTGAGGATAAGTAAAAATTCAAGTTTGGGGGTGTGATAGCATTAGAAAAGACCATTGATTTCTCTTTACTTATGGTATAATTTGTTCCAATTTGATCATCTTTAGCATGCAACTTTAGTCTTTTTAACTTAGTTATTGCATTTTCTAACTTAGTAAAGCTTGGCCTAATTTCCTTTAAATTTATTATGTTTTTACTACTAATGTTACTACATTAGTTGTTCAGTATTGCACCCAAAGATGTCACTGCAAGAACATGTCCTAAATGATCAGTGCATGAAGGTGTCTATAGTTGTCGCTGCAAAATAGGATCCAAATTTACGCCTAGAACTATCGCTGCACTTGACAACCATATTTGTATGAGTTGTACAACTGGTATTGTAGAATCCAATTTGTTTGGGCCTTTACAATCCAATTTTGTTTTTTATTTTATTTTAATTTATTTATTATTATTTTATAGATAAATAAATAAATAATAAAATTAAAAAACAAAATACAAACCTAATTCCATTTACCAAAAACCCAACTAAACTAACCCTAAAAGCCTAACCTAAACTAAGCTGAAGTAGCCTAAAACATTACACACAAATAAAAAAAACACTAGCCACCCTTTTGGATCTACCGCCGCCGCTAGCATGCCCACGCAGCCGTCGCCACCACCATCGTCGGGATCTTTGGATGCCACCCTCAGATCCAAATCTCCACAATCTGCACGCAACTGACACACCAAAAAATCCGAAAAAAGATTGTAAAAATTATGTATATAAACATAAGAAATTATTTGAAAAAACTATGAAAACATAGAGATACAAAGAATTTTCTAGCATTCGAAATACAAAATCAGCATTCTTAAGGTATATTACTGTTTTTATACATACATATATTTGTATTTCTTTACATTTTATTTATTTATTTATTTTTCCTTATTTCAAAACAAGTTTTAAATAAATAAAATAAAAAAGAGTGGTGGTTAGGGTTCATACCTTAACGTCACCGTTTTGGAGGATCGTCGGAAGCTCGTCAGAGGGTCAGTTTTTCTTTAGAAACCGAAAGGTTTCTTATTTTTTTTAAAAACTGTTAGGATTCTATTAGAAATAACCCCAGATCTGAGATTTTTAGACTTTCTAAAACTTTAAAATAAAATAAAAACTTTTTATCTTTCCGACCGTCATAGGTGGTGATCACTAGCACCAATGATCGACGGTAGGAGATCAAGTCTAGACACTAGAAGTGAGGGAGCACAAGAGAAAAGAGAGGAAATTTTTGGTTTTTTATAAAGACAAATGTGAGAATGAATTTTTTTACAAAACATAACCTTTACAAATACAAAACAACGTAGTTTTATGCCTAATTCCATAGGCATCAAAACAACGTCGTTTTGATTGAGGACCTGACGACTCGACCCACTTCAGCATGAGATTCGCATGGTTTTAAACCAAAGGGAAAATTGTTCATTCAGTCCCTCCGCGTTTTTAATCATCACGATTAGATTCTTTTGCCCCATTTTTGTTATTTTAAAATTTTCCCTACAATTTCACTTGGTTTTCAATATGGTCCTTAACCCAAAAGTGTCTCAAGGGCTGCCACGTGTCAAGATTTTTGGGTTTATTGCCTACAAAGCCCCTATTTTATTTTAAAATTATTTTTAAACCCTCAAACTATCCAAAAAATATGTTTTAACCCCCAAAGTTTCTAGAAATTCAAATTTGATCCCTAAAATTTCCAAAAATTTGAATTTCACCTCTAAATTTTCCAAAAATTCTAATTTGACCCCTAAATTTTCTAAAAATTCCAATTTGATCCAAAAGCTTCCAAAAATTAGAATTTGACTTGGTTTTAATTTTTTTATTTGTTTATTTTATCTTATATGTATATTATTTTATTAAATAAATTATGTATATATTGTTTTTTTATTATATATATTTTTAAATCATGTGCAAATTTTTGCATGACATGAAAAGTTGTTTTTTAAAAAATACTTAAATTGTTTTAATAAATCAAGGCAATGTCTTTTGTCTCGAGAATTTGAAAAATCATGTCCTAACTCACTGGGTGTGTTTTTTTCTTTGAACAGGGATTATTGAATATCCTTTTAAAATTTAAATACGAGATATTTTTTTTTGAAAAGCTCGTCATTGTTGAATATTCAAATTGTCATGTCTTAACTTACTAGATGTGACTTTTTCTCGATTAATTCAAAATAACGAGCTTTCTTTGGAAATAATTTTTTTTTTAAATGGAATAAATATGACATTCATGCATTTAAGGATCACGATTTAAATTTTTCTCGAATTTTTAATTTTTAACAAGATCTTGAATAATCGATTAGGTACCAATTTTGGGCATGTAAGGGGGCTAATCCTTCCTTATGCATAACTGGCTCCCGAACACATTTTATGGTTTCAAAGACTAAATTTATTTTATAGATTTTTTTAAGAAAAAATCTCGAAAGGTGACCCAATTACACCTGTTTTAAAAATTGTTGGTGGCGACTATATTTTCATTTCCAAAATATAAATCGAGACTTGTTTTTTTTTTTTTTTTCAAAAAATGGTTTCAACTGCTTGGCGACTCCATTGGGGACCAATAAGAGAGCTAAGCCGTAAGTCGATTATTTTTTGTCTTTTTTGTTGAAAATTTCAAATTCAATTTAATTTAATTTGCGATCCTTTGCATTTTCATTTTTGTGATTTATATGTTGTTTGATAAATGTATGTTGATATTGTTATATGTTTATGTTTCTGCACACATGCATTTGTTACTACACTGCTTAAGTGGAAGTGAGAAGCTACTTCTTTGTGAGGTTTTCACCTTCGTGTAGGATAGTGAATCGCTTTCGGGAAACAACCGCACCTATGTTTTCGTGAAGTTTTCACTTCCGCGCAAACAAACGGGAAATGTGTCCCCTTGAACCGAACTCGTCCGTATGAGCCTATAATGGGTGAGGACTGAGGAATCTGCTGGTTTGGGTACCATTACTTTAAAACCAAAAACCGAATATAATGAGCCCTAAGTTCCCACCCTAGGTAGAACTATACCAAACCTTTAGAGTCTACCTAATAGATGCGTAGGTTCTCTATTGTATATTTATTAATACATTTTACGACTGTGGGTACTAACTTGTTTTATTTTTTATCTTATTTTGCATTGCATCCTCATATTAGAAAAGGTATTGACTTGAGTTCGATTACTAGTAGAGAACTGGTCATGGAAAAAATGTATCTTGATGAGGTAGAAGACAATGTGGCCGTGCGTATGTGGTCAGAGGATAGATAACGTCAGAAGGGTGATAGTCTAGTTGAAGCCATGTATCGAATTACTGGGACTTCACTCGGATCAGTGTGACTCAAAATAGCTTACAAGAGTTGAAAGAAATCTAGGATCAGTAGGATGATGGAATAAAGCAGATTTTTTACCGAGAGTTTAGGGATCTACCGTACTTGTTAGAAGTTAAGGTGGACAAGCATCTCTTTCGAGCCCTTGCTCAGTACTAGAACCCGGCTTATAGTTGTTTCACTTTTGGGAACATGGATATGGCGCCCACGATTGAGGAATATACCACTTGTTTCGTTGCCCCAAAATTCAGGTAAATAAAGCCTATTTGAGAGTTGCTAATGTACCAACTTTCCTTAAGAAGTTGATGAACATTACGGGGATGAGTGAGCAATGGGTCACAACTCGAATTAAGGTGAAGGGCGACAAGTCACTTGAAAAAGTTTGCGAGATATGATCTTAGCATATCCAGATGCGAGGAAAAAGGTTGATATATTTGCTCTTAGTTTGTATGGACTGTTATATTACCCAAGGCATTGGGACATAGAGATGAGGAGGTCATTGATTTATTCGATCAACTCGACAAGTGGGTTACAACTATTTCAGCAATTTTGGTCGAAACTTTTAGGTCATTAAATGCATGCTGAAGAGAGGGAGAAGGGAGATTTATTGGTTGCACACCACTACTAATGGTTTGGTTTCATAGCCACTTTTGGAAAGTGGAAAAGGTTCTTTGCTGGGTGTTTTCTGTGAGTTATTCTCCTTTGAAGGAATTTGTTACAACACAAAGGCGAGAGGATATTTTTGAGGAAAAGTCGATGGCAATACTCCATAGTCTCCGTGACGAAGACATTGAATGGCGAGCACCGTGGTTCATTCCCAACGAAATTATTTATCGTTGCGGTGATTTCGACTAGGTTCCATTACTAGGGATATTGGGAGCTGTAGGGTATGCTCCTTTGTTAGTAATGAGACAGTATCGATCAAGACTGTTCATCCCAATAACATAAGGTTTGGCTCAGTGTGAGTTTGTATAAAAAGGTGAGAACAATAAGAAAAGAGTTTGGGTGATGTCAAATATCTAGAATCAAGTCCGTAAAATGAAGTCATTTGTTGCAAATCCCATGAAAACCTAAGAGTATGGTGAATGGAGGGGTCGAAAAGTCAATGATAACATCCCCGTGCTAAACCCTGACAATGTTCACACAGTTAAAGAGCATTTGCAAGTAGTCCTATCAGAATTAGAGCTCATCAAGCAAGACTTTGAAAAGAAAAGTTCTGAATTAGGGAAAAAGATAGAAGCATTAGAAGAGGAAAAGATGCAGTCAGGTTTGGATGTTGATGTCCAAAAGCTAGAAGCCAAAAAGATAAGGAAAGGGAAGAGAAAGGCTGAGGAAGACTTGGATGGCTTGAAGGAGGACTATAAGAAGCTTCGTCAATCAATGAGAAATGCTGGTTTGGGTATGACGTCAGAACTATGGCAACAAGAAGTCCAAGAGGAAAGGACTCGAGCGTAGCAGTGAAAAAGAAAATTCAAAGATGCTCAGGTCCAAGGGGATGCCATAAAAGGCGAGCTACTACAAAGCCAAGTTAAGAAAGTTGAGTTGAAAGCTCGAGTAGTCAAGTTAGAGGAGTCATTGCAAAGGCACCACAGTTGTAAATCTATGACAGAATTCAGGGTAAGCCAGTCTGAGAATGAAAGATTAAACAGAAGAGTTGGAGAACTTTGAAGCTTTATTGCAGAACTGTGAGATTCAGATCGAGTTCCTTGAAAGAACTTTGGAGACAAGTAATAGGCAACTTCAACACTCTCAAAGGCAAGTCAGAGACTGAGACCATGTCATGGGTGAAGCATTAACACAAGTGAGAGAAGTAGCAGAATACTTACAAAAGTTAGCTGTCCAGGCAGATGCTTTGAGCATAGAGTATGAGTCAGTGTCTGATAAAAGCCAAAAGTTAGCATGTCTCCTTCAAAAGATTAAAACTTTGATCATTAGGGCAAGGCCTTATTTGTAATTATCTTATTTAAAGACATTCGTTTTCTAGTAAAGTTATTCTATCAAAATTCGATTTAGAGTCAATATCTTTTTTGCATTTGCATTCAAGCATTCATAAAGTTTCACATTGCATTTTCATACATTAAAATTTCAAGAAAGACATTTCTAATTAATTAAAATTTTCTTTTAAAAGTTACTCTGAAAAAACCACACCTTTACTACACTCGTGCTAAGACAAGAGCAATGGATCAACGATTGGAAAAGTTGAAGCTGACGCAGAAAGAAATGCAAGATCAACTGCATGAACAGTTAGCATGCAGCAAGATACGAAGGACCAAATTATTGAGTCTCAAAAAGACAATATCAATAAGTTAACTCAATTTTTGGATGGAAAAACTAATAAGAGAAAGGGGATTGTATTTGATCCAAATGAAAGGGGTGATGGTCTTCTGTATCCTTCAAATGTTACCCCAACACCGGCCCAAGTTCCATAAGAAACGTGTGTTCAAGAAGCATCTTTCACTATTAACTTGCAATCCTACTTATTTGGCACACCAAAATAGATAAACTACCAAACAGGTTCTAGTTCTAACCCAAGAAATGACCTTGTTGACCTTGGCATACCAGATTTAAATGAGGTGATGGAGCTAGAAAAAAAATAAGAGTCGAACTTCCTAACTAGTTGGAGGAGCACTGTAAATGGTTAGAGGTGAGGTTCAAAGCTTTAGAAGGAGTTGAGGTGTACTATGGGATTGATGTTAAGGAGCTGAGTTTGGTTCCCAACCTGGTACTTCCCCTAAAATTTAAAGTTTTGGAGTTCGAGAATATAACGCGACAAGTTGTCCAAAGGCACATATCACCATGTTCTGCAGAAAGATGACGGAGTATGTCTATAATGATCAACTGCTAATTCACTATTTCCATGACAGTCTGACGGGATCAGCTGCAAGGTGGTATAATCAATTAAGTCGTGCCAAGATCAATTCTTGGAAGGATTTGGCATAGGCTTTCATGAGGCAATACGGTCATGTCATAGACATAGCTACTAACAGGATCACCTTACAAAATACTGAGAAAAGGTCGGGTGAAAGCTTCAGGCAGTACGCTCAAAGGTGGAAAGATATGGCCACCCAAATACAGCCACCACTGTTTGAGAAGGAGACAACCATGCTCTTCATCAGTACTTTGAAGGCACCATATATCAATCATCTATTGGGAAACGCTACTAAAAGTTTCTCCGATATGGTCATATCAGGAGAAGTGATTGAAAATGCAATCCGAAGTGGAAAAATAGATGTCAGAGAAAGTACCAAAAGGTTTACTCCTAGAAGGAAGGACAATGAGGTGACTAATTTAAGCTTATACCGAGCGAATGTTACGAAATCGATCATGGTGATGCAGTCTAAAGCCCCGACAACCAATTATCAAAATAGACCGGGACCAGAATCAGGCTCGAGGCTGAACACTGAAAGAATCCAATTCACTCCTATCTCGATGACCTACAAGGAGCTTTACAAGAGCTTATACGATGCTCGAGTGATGTCCGTTATTATTTGAAGCCAATGCAACCCCTGTTCTCGGAATGGTATGACACAAATGCTCAATGTGACCACCATGTAGGAATAATGAGTCACTCCATTGAGAATTGCACTGCTTTCAAGAAGTTGGTTGAAAGATTTATTAAGATGGGGATCATAAGGTTCAATAAATCTGCAAGACCTAACGTAGCTGGAAATCCCTTGCCAAATCATCCCGATCAGGGGGTGAATGCAATAACAGAAGACAGGAGCAAGAGGATAAAGAATGATGTTGGGGAGGTCAAGTCTCCATTGAAATGAGTTTGGCAACAAATTGTCAATAAAGGTTTGATCGTGTAAGAGAGAGAGGATATGGTGATAATAGCTAGAAATTACTCGAGTTTCACAAAATCTAAGGGTGTGTCGAATTCCAAACCTTGGTACAAAAATTGATGGATAATAAAGAATTTGAGTTCTTTGAGGAGAGGAATGATAATGAGACAAATGATGTTTGTGCTTCTGAGGAAGAGGCACCAGAAGCTTATAAGGCTAACCTACCAGTGGTAATTATATCTAGGCCAAGGGGTGAGGTTGGAGGTCAAATGACACCATGGGTCATCATTTAGAAACCCGTGGCATTTCCTTATAAAGACATAAAAAGGTACCATGGAGCTATAACTTCAACTTTATAGTTCCGAATGAGGAAGGATTGAATGAAAATACAAGTATCACTAATATAAAGAAGGAGGCTAATAAGAAAGCCTTAATGGTTAGGCTTGAGAAGAGAGAAGACAACAAACTTGGTATGCCAGTGAATGAGCCAGTAACTGAGGAGAAGGCCAAGGAATTTTTGAAATTCCTAAAGCATAGCGAGTACAACCTGGTGGAACAGTTACATAGACAACCAAATCGAGTATCAGTTTTAGCCCTGCCATCAAGTTCAGAAGTCCACCGTAACGCACTACTGAAAGTGTTGAATGAAATGTACGTGGCAAAAGATATCTCGATAAACAAGTTGGATCGACTGGTTAATAACATGAGTGCAGATAATTTCATTTTCTTCAGTGATGATGAAATACCTTCAAGGGGCATGACCTCAACGAAAGATCTTCATATTACAACTCGATGCAAAGGGTACATTTTACCAAGCATATTGATAGATAATGGCTCAGCCTTGAATGTGCTACTATTGAGAACGCTTAATAGGTTACCGATAGACAGCTCTCACATGAAGGTATGTTACAGCGTAGTAAGGGCCTTTGATGGAACGGAGAGACGAGTGATAGGAAGAATTGAGATTCCACTCGTAATTGGTCCAAACACGTATGAGATGGACTTTTTGGTAATGGATATTAGGCCCACTTACTATTTCCTGTTAGGAAGATCGTGGATCCATTCGGTAGGGGCAGTACCGTCATCCTTGCATCAAAAGTTAAAATTGGTGATAGAAAGTTAATTAATCACCATTAATGTTGAGGAAGACATCATTGCATCAGTGATTAGTGATGCACCCTACATAAGTACAGATAAAGAGGCCATGGAGTGCTCCTTTAGATCGTTGAAGTTTGTGGATACTACCTTTGTGGCTGAAGGAGATAAGATCCTCACACCGAAGATTTCGGTGACCACTAGGATAAGGCTAAAAATGATGGTTGGAAAAGGAGCTTCACTTGGAAGAGGATTAGGGAGATATCTCCAAGGAAGGATTACAGAGCAAGTATTGGCAGAGAAACATGATCAGTTTGGTTAGGATTCAAGCTAAATATGAAACAGAGAAAGGAAGAGCTACAGAAAAAATAAGAGAAGAGCACGAATAAGTGGGGAAGAGATCAAAAGCAAGCCAATGGTTCTTCCTCAATCTCAAGGTCATTTGTGTCGGAAGGCATTATTAACCCCGAGCAAAAGTTGACAGAAGATAGGTTGGTAGGAATAATGGAGAATCTGAACATCAGTGTTATTTTCGAGGGGATGAGTGATCAAAGGAATTTGTCAAGAATTCGCCCCTACGCCCTCAAAAGCGTTCTAGACAACTGGACTGCAGAAGAGCTCCCTGTAACTTTTAAGTCTTTTCCAGAGTAATGTTCAAAACACCCTTGTTGCTATAAGCCCGAAAGCAATTGGGATCTTTTTGTAAAAGGCATATGTTCATTTGCTTTTTATTTTCAATAAAAAAGATGCACTTTCTTTCACCCAAATTTGCAAAAATTCTCATTATTCTTTTCATTCATCTTATTCTACAATAAACATTCTTAAATTCATTTATCTTTCAGATCTTTTGGTCCATATTACAGGTCCCTAGATATCAACGATATGAGTAACATCGTTGCTGACTTAGAGCCTCATTCTGAGCAAGATGTGTGTTTAGAGGAATCTCAAGATTTTGAAGAAGCTTGGGATTGTAGTTTATCTCCTGATTTGTTACGGATGGTTGAGCAAGACAAGAAACAGATCCTACCTCACAAATAATCAATAGAAGTTGTGAGTTTAGGGAATGAAGTTGACAAAAAGGAGGTGAAGATTGAAACTTGTATCTCTGCAAAAACAAGGCGAGATCTCATTGATCTGGTTCAAGAGTTCAAGGATGTGTTTGCATGGTCGTATCAGGATATGCCAAGTTTAAGCGCTAATATCATGGTGCATAAGCTCCCTATAAGAGAAGAATGTAAATCGGTCCAACAGAAGCTTCGAAGAATGAGACCAGACATTCTCCTAAAGAAAAAAGAAGAGGACCGAAAATAGTTTGATGTCGGCGTCTTACGAGTGGTTGGATACTCAGAAGGGTGCCTAACATAGTTTTTGTTCCTAAAAGGATGGGAAAGTACGAATGTGCATGGACTATCGGGACTTAAACAAGGCTAGTCCAAAAGATAATTTCCCGCTACCTCATATCGACACCTTGGTGGATAATACAGTAAGTCATTCATTATTCTCCTTCATGGATGGTTTTTCTGGGTACAACCAAATAAAGATGCATCCTAAGGATATGGATAAAACTACATTCGTCACCTTGTGGGGAACCTTTTGCTACAAGGTTATGCCATTTGGACTAAAGAATGCAGGGGCAACATATCAAAGGGCTATGGTTACTCTGTTCCATGACATGTTGCACAAGGAGATTGAGGCCTATGTCGATGATATGATCGCAAAGTCTCGAACATAAGAGGAACATGTGGAATTTTAAGAAAGTTGTTCTTAAGATTGAGGAAGTTCTAATGGAATTTGAACCTAAACAAATGTACTTTTGGGGCTACGTCAGGCAAGCTATTAGGCTTTTTAGTTAGTAAAAAGGGAATTGAAATCGATCTTGATAAAGTCAAAGCTATACAGTAGTTACCACCACCACGTACTCAAAAGGAAGTCAGAGGGTTCCTGGGGAGGTTGAATTACATTGCTCGGTTCATCTCACAACTAATCGAAAAGTGTGATCTTATTTTTCATCTTCTCAAGAAGCACAACCCGAGAGTTTGGGATGATGAATGCCAAAAGACTTTTGACAAAGTCAAACATTATTTGTCCAATGCTCCTAATGCCACCAAATCTGAACAAACCTTTGATCCTGTACTTGGCAATATTCGAAAGCTCTATGGGATGCGTATTAGGCCAACATGATGAGTCAGGAAAGAAAGAAAGAGCAATCTATTATCTCAGCAAGAAATTCACTGAATGCGAGATAAGATATTCTCCAATTGAGAAATTATGTTATGCTCTGGTTTGGACTACTTGAAGGTTGAGGCAATACATGTTATATCATACGACTTGGCTGATTTCAAAATTAGATACTCTCAAGTTTATGATGAGGTCAACTGCATTGAATAGAAGGATGGCCAGATGGCAAATGCAACTTTCTGAATTTGACATAGTCTATGTGAATCAGAAGGCGATAAAAGGGAGTGCAATAGTAGATTTCTTGGCTAGCAGAGCTCTCGAGGATTATGAGCCATTAGATTTTCATTTCCCAAACGATGATCTAATGTATGTTGCAACCACAGCAAAGAAGCTTTAGAAGAGCATGGAGATCATTATCCCCTCACAAGCAAGCTTGACTTCGATTGCACAAACAACATGGCAGAATATGAAGCATGTGTCATGGGTATTCGAGCAGCTATAGAGCGCAAGATTAAGATTTTGGAAGTGTACGGGGATTCTGCGTTAGTAATTTATCAACTCAAGGGAGAATGGGAAACGAGAGATTCCAAGTTGATGGATGATCGAAAGTTAGTTCTCGAGCTAATTAAAGAATTTGAGGACATAACCTTCCATTACCTCCTACGAGAGGAAAATCAGATGGTTGATGCTTTGCCACTCTTGCCTCCATGATCATGGTCAATAAGTAAGAAGATATGAAGCCTATTCAAATGAGTATCTACGATGTTCCAGCTCATTGCTACAGCATTAAAGAGGAAGAAAAGGATAATCACCCTTCGTACTAGGAAATTTTGCAATATGTAAAGGACCATAAGTACCCTGAGCAAGCCACCGAGAATGACAAAAGGACATTAAGAAGGCTCGCGATTGACTATGTCCTTGATGGGGATATTTTGTATGAAAAGAGAAAAAGTCAAGTCCTGTTAAGGTGTGTTGATTCTGTTGAGGCTAAGAAAATCTTATAAGAAGTTCATGAGGGTGTTTGTGGAACACATGCCAATGGTTTCATGATGGCCAGACAGATTATGAGGTTCAGGCATTATTGGTCAACCATGGAAGGAGATTGCATTAAATACGCTAAGAAATGTCACAAGTGTCAAATTTACAGAGACAAAATTCATGTATCTCCTTCACCTCTCCATGTTATGACTTCCCAGTGGCCTTTTTCTATGTGGGGCATGGACGTCATTGGACCAATCTTACCAAAAGCTTCTAATGGGCATAGATTCATATTTGTGGTCATCAATTTCTTTACTAAGTGGGTGGAAGCTGCTTCCTACGCTAATGACACGAGATCAACTGTCAACAAATTCTTAAATAAAGAAATTATATGTTGATATAGAATGCTAGAGAAGATCATATCCGAAAATGCTTTGACCCTGAATAATAGAGCAATAATAGAATTCTATATTTAGTTCAGGATCAAGCACCACAAATTCAGCACCGTATCGCCTGAAAATGAATGGAGCTGTGAAGGAAAGTAATAAAAACATCAAGAAAATCGTGGGGAAAATGATATAGGCCTACAAAGATTGGCACGAGAAGCTACCTTTTGCTCTATACGCTTATCGAACGTCAGTTAGAACTTCTATCGGGGCAACACCTTTCTTGTTAGTATAAGGAATGGAGGTACCCATTGAAGTCAAAATTTCTTCCCTCCATGTCTTGTCAGAAGTAAAGTTAGATGAGGCTGAATGGATCCAGTAAAGATATGATCAGCTGAACCTAATTGACGAGAAGAGGCTGAAAGATATCCAATATGGCCAAATGTACCAGAAACAGATGATGCGGGCTTATGATAAAAAAGTTCGCCCTAGAGAATTCCATGAGGGAGATCTAATTTTGAAAAAAAAATCCTTCCCATGCAAAAAGCTTTTCGGGGCAAATGGATGCCAAATTGGGAAGGCCCATATGTGGTAAAGAAAGCTTTCTCTGGAGGAGCTTTAATTCTAGCTGAGATGGACGGTAAAGATTTGTCAAACCTCGTGAACTCAGATTCAGTGAAGAAATACTTCGCCTAAAAAAAAGGGTAGGGATGAGATGAAAACCCATAAAGAGCGTCTCGAAGCCTAAGGAGATTTGAGTCAAAAACCTGAAAGGGCGGCTCAGATTTGGATCAAGGATTGGGCATGAAGAGCTTTTTTCTTAGAAGTGGTAAGATGGAGAGACATTGCATCTTGGGCATCGATAGAGTGCAATAGCTTTCATGGGAACACATCAAGCTCAAAGTGGTCCTTATCAAGTTTACTCAAAGAAGTTCGCATATATATAAGGCATCTGGTTTTATTTCTTGTTGCTAACTTTAGCAATTAGTTATCAATGTTTGATAAATTTTTACCAACATTTGTAATCTTGGCTGATATTTTGATTAATGTTTGATGTCTTCTAATTTATTTTCATTCAAGCATTATCGCCAATAAATTCAATCTTGTCCATTTTCGTAACCCTGCTCAGAGCATTCTTTGCATTGAAATAATGGTTAATGGACTTGATGATATAAGGTATAAAAAGATTTTTGCATATTACTTTGGGAAATTTTAATAGTACAGGGACCTGAAACAGGACCATTAGTCGAAAAATCGAATCCGAGGGTTGAAAGGATCCTGAAACGAATAAGTTCAGCTTATAATTACCTCTTTAGATTCCGTATCAGGAACACCAAACTTGAAGGAAAGGCATGGTGACACATCAATGTTAGAACTTAGGCAAAAGACAATTAGTGACAACCTAAGGACTAAAACAAAAAAAAACATTTTAAAATGATATCTTTGCATGCATATCAGTATCATTCATGCGCATTTAGATAGGAGCATTTAATTCATTCAAATCATGACATCTTAGTTACATGGCCTAGATAAACACCCATAAAACAGGTTCTACAGGTCATATCCTCAGAGAATGGCGATAAAACGCAAATCATATACCCCTAAAGCTGTAAAGGAACAGATTGAAGCCACAATGGTAAATCTCATACACCTAAAGTTGTAGAGGGGTAGATTGAAGTCGTAAGGACGAATCTTATACTTCTAAAGCTGAAACGGAGTGAAGTTACGACCCCGAATCTTTTATTTTAATCATGAGGTAGATTAAAGCAATACAATCTTTACCCTAACCAGAGGGCAGATTGAAGATCATTCGATCTCTTACCCCGACCAAGAGGCAGATTGAAGCAATTCAATCTTTTACCCTAACTAGAGGGCAGATTAAAGACTATTAAATCTCTTACCCCGACCATGGGGCAGATTGAAACAATCCAATCTTTTACCCCTAAAGCTATAGAGGGGCAAATCGAAGCTACAAAATATAAACCCAATTCCATTTACCCAAAACCTAAACTAAACTAACCCTAAAAGCTCAACCTAAACTAAGCCCACGTAGCATAAAACATTACACACAAACAAAAAAAACCCTCACCACCCTTTTGGATCTGTCGTCGTCGCTAGTACGTCCATGCAACCGTCGCCGCCACCTTCAAATCCAGATCTCCACGATCCGTACGCAACTCACTCACACCGAAAAATCCAGAAAAATATTGTAAAAAATATGTATATAAACATGAGAAATTACTTGAAAAAACTACGAAAAAATTGAGATACAAAGAATTTTCTAGCATTCAAAATACAAAATCAGCATTCTTAAGGTATATTATTGTTTTTATCCATACATATATTTGTATTTTCTTTACATTTTATTTATTTATTTATTTTTCCTTATTTCAAAACAAGTTTTAAATAAATAAAATAAACAGGGATGGTGGTTAAGGTTCATACCTTAATGCTGTCATCGTTTGAGGATCGTCGTAAGCTCATCGGAGGGTCGATTTTTCTTTAGAAACCGAAAGGTTTCTTATTTTTTTTAAAAATTTGTTGGGATTCTATTAGAAATAACCCTAGATCTGAGATTTTCAGACTTTCTAAAACTTAAAAAAAAAACTTTTTACCTTTTCAGTCGCCATAGGTGGCGGTCGTTGGCGTTGGTGATCGACAGTCGGAGATCGAGCCCAGACGCCGGACATGAGGGAACCCAAAGAGAAAAGAGAGGAAATTTTCTGTTTTTTTTAAAGACAAATGTGAAAATGAATTTTTTTTTTACAAAACATAACCTTTATATACACACAATGACTTAGTTTTATGCCTAATTCCATAAGCAGCAAAACGATGTCGTTTTGATTGAGGACTGACGACCCGACCCGCTTTAGCATGAGATCTGTGTGTTTTTAAACCAAAGGGAAAATTTTTCATTTAGTCCCTCCGCGTTTTTCATTGTCACGATTAAATATTTTTGCCCCATTTTTGTTATTTTAAAATTTACCCTACAATTTCACTTGGTTTTCAATTTGGTCCTTGACCCAAAAGTGTCTCAAGGGCTGCCACGTGTTAGGATTTTTGGGTTTATTGCCCGCAAAGCCTATAATTTATTTTAAAATTATTTTTTGACCCCTAAACTATCTGAGAATTTTGTTTTGACCCTTAAAGTTTCCAAAAATTCAAATTTGACCCTTAAAATTTCTAAAAATCTAAATTTGACCCCTAAATTTTCCAAAAATTCCAATTTGACCCCTAAAGCTTCCAAAAATTCAAATTTGACCCGGTTTTAATGTTTTTTTTATTTGTTTATTTTATTGTATTGTATATTATGTATATGTTTTTTTTATTATGTATACTTGTAAATCATGTGCATATTTTTTCATAACATGAAAAAGTTGTTTTTTAAAAAATACTTATATTATTTTAATAAATAAAGGCAATGTCCTTTGTCTTGGGAATTTGAAAAATCATGTCCTAACTCACTAGGTGTGTTTTTTCTTTGAACCGAGATAATTGAATATCCTTTTAAAATTTAAACACGAGTTGTTTTTGAAAAGCTCGTCATTGTTGAATATTCAAATTGCCATTTCCTAACTTACTGGATGTGATTTTTTCTCGATTAATTCAAAATAACGAGCTTTCTTCGGAAATAAAATTTATTTTCAAAATGGAATAAATATGACATTCATGCAATGATCACGATTTAAATTTTTCTCGAATTTTTAATTTTCAACAAATAAGATCTTGAATAATCGTTTAGGTATCAATTTTGGGCATGTAAGGGTGCTAATCCTTCCTTATGCATAATCGACCCCCGAACTCGTTTTATGGTTTCAAAGACCAAAATTGTTTTAGAGATTTTTTAAGAAAAAATCTCGAAACGTGACCCAATTACACCTGTTTTTAAAAATTATTGGTGGCAACTCCATTTTCATTTTCCAAAATATAAATCGAGACTTGTTTTTTTCTTTCAAAAAATGGTTTTGACAGGTATAACCAACTTGTACAGCTAGAGGAAGTTAGATCTGAAAGGTAGGACACTTGTACTGTGCAGTGGATGTTAAATATTGAAGAGAAAAGATTTTCTCAAGCCGGTGGGGGTTGGACTTTTGAGTGGAAAAAATTTCTTCTTCAACATTTCTTTCAAGCTTGCATCCATGGCAGCTTAAATTTCTTAGGGCAACCTGACGTTGAGGAGAAGGCAGCCTTGCTCCTGACGAGGAGCACCTTAAATACGATCCAAGAGGAGTGTAAAGGAGTGATTCAAGTAAACTAAGATTAGGATACTTCAATTTATTCTGTTATTTTAATTTGAGTTGTATGGAAGTAAAATTTCATTTTAATTTGAATGGAATCTATTTCAATCTTTCCTTTATTGTTTATCTTTGGATTTAACTGTTTGACCACGGAAGTGTGATTGCAGTCACTGTCACTGGAAAGTGCAGCGACAAATTAAATTAACAAGCAAGACAACGGAAGTTGCTTGAAGATCGAAGGAATTTATTCCACTTGTTCTTGAGTATATTGCATTGCCAACACTGGAAGGTGTGGTTAGTGTGATTATTTGAGTCTTTGATAAATAGGGAAGTTAAGGTTGGTAAGATTTTATTGTGCTTAATTGCAGTGACAATTTATCTGTTATTAACTTTGTGATCACATTTAGCTTTTTACTAACTTTTCAAGTCAGGAAACCCCTATTTTATTATCAGTATTTTATTTCTTAAATCTTTCAATATTGCTTCAACAAATTAATCTCATTCTTTTACTGCATTACTTATTTTAAATGCTTCGACATCTATCATTACAATCTATCTTGTTTTAACTTTTATTGCATCGACAATTGTAAACACAAACAATCATCCCTGTGGGATCAATATCCGATAGATTTACATCTATCTATTATACTTACATCGACAGTGTTCGCTTGCACAAATTGCTGTGACGTTCATAGCGCGATCAAAACCACACTAGACAAGTCATAAACCTCTAACAATAAATAACTCATAAAATAAACACCAATATGTGTCAAGTAGCAATCCCAACAACATAATTTAAGGTCCATAAATCACCAAACATAATAGGCATGCAATCAACTAAAAACCATAGCAAAAACCGTTATAAAATCGAACACATTGGCCTATCACATTGCCTTAATTCCAAAAAATAAATAAGCATATAACACCTAATAATAGAAGCTAAAATAATTGGCTTGCCTTGTATCACTCCTCGAGACCAGACTGCTCACACCAGCTCTGAGTATCTGTAATGGTTGAAAAGTGGTGGGTGAGCTTAACATGCTCACTGAATGCTTAGAATAATCACTACGTAAACAATTTATTATGCATCAATAAACAGACATATATCATATTCTTAGCATCATTATCTTTAGTGTCATATTTCATACGTTTAGTCATCTTTCATGAATTCTTTTACATTTTAATCACATGAATACTTAAGCATAATTTACATCACATATTAATCACATATAATCACATTCAAATACAATTTATGATAATTTGACTCTTGAGATTATGAAACATAAAGTGGACTTTATCACCACACATCAGATACGCGAATCTCCAAACACACCAACTATGACTCATAGAGTCGAGCATGTCCTATAAGTGAAACATATAGCTAACACTCTCCAAGCACACCACATATACATATCCCAATGAATGAAGCTTAGCTTACATTCCCTTATCTCTCCAAAAAATTTCCCTGGGCCTCAATGCCCTATATATTACAACATAAAGGTGAGTACTCATAGTCCTATGGCATGCCAACAATATCAAACAGTCTCCTAAGGTTACACGGCCAAAATATCCACATTATTATCACATATTTACTTACCGATTTTCCACACATATTCACATTATTAGCATAATATATTCACTGTCATATGCCATGAATAACATACCCTCATATTCACTTTCACAACAGTCATCATAAGCTTATAGCATATGTCACAACATCTCATATATGTTCACAATTTCACAAGCTTGCATTTATCACATCTAGTCATAGGTGCGAGAACACTTACACTCAGAATTTAGAGTAGGGTTTAGGCTACCTCTAAATTAAACCCTACTCTAAATTCCCACATACACAATGAATCACCTACAGGCAGTGATACCAAAACACTCACCAAAATATACACTTTTGCCGAAAAACTAAAAGCTTAGACAAGCTTTCCTTTGCCTTTATCTCTATTCATTGAAGGTCCTATTGACTCCAACGCTTCAAAAAGACATGTCACACAAATATACAAGCATCAATCAGTCATCAGCTCATCTCAAACAGTTACAAACATAAGCCTAAGCTACGTCCTTTTTTAACCCAAACCTTTAAATTTGAAAACTTTAAATTCTAATATCTTGGTCAACACTTAATCTTTTCACACAATGAATTTAGTTCATCTACGTGTTCATCTAGGGCTAAGTCTCAACCTTTAAACTACACAAAGCTACACGTTTTAAGATATCAAAAATTTTCAACACACAATGGCTATAATAACGAGAATTCATTAAAATGCTATAAATCTTTGACGAAACTTAAAAGTAGGTTTGGAAACCTTCTAATCATATTAAAACTAATTGAAAAACACTTTACAATCAAATTTTTTTATCGACAAGCCCGAAATTGACCATTAATGACCCAATTTTTTACTTTTATTCAAAACATGCATTTTTATGGCTAAAAATTCAGTCTAAGAGACTAGATATCATATAAAACTAATAAAAAGTCGAATGGTTACATTTTTTTGAAGAAAAACGAGCTTTGATGCAAATCCGAAAAAACCCACATGTGAGGAAGATGATTAAGTTAATGAGAATTTTTGGTGTTTTTCTTGGTTTTAATGGTGTTTAAGGCTTGAATATTGGTAGAAAATCAATAGAGATTAGGATTTGGAAGTAAAAATCAATTGGGAGAGTTGAGAGAATGGGGGGAACGACACAAGTATGAAGAGTGAGACAACTAAAGTGAAAACAATTTAGAAAAGGTGTGGTTTTTAGGTTGAAATTTAAAGTTTGGTCAAATTGCTTCATAAAACTTTTAATTTTGACTCTTTTGCAAATCAGTCATATTTTCAAAATTAAAGGTATTTAAAACTTATTTTCAGAAATTGATTTAATTTCCTAATGGCCACTATCGAAAATTTTATTGGTTACCAAACTTATGAATTTCCGATCACATACAAGCTAAAATTCTCAAAATACCCTTGAAACTTCAAGGCCCAATTTTGGGGTGTGACAACTCTTCCCCTCTATACGTCCTCAAAATTCCCTACTCGAACGCACTTGCTTAGTCACAATATATGCTATTTCTACTTTTAAACCAACCAACACAGTTTTGTTACGCACTCTAATTCCTATTCTCCTGAACTTCCTATGACTTTTCCTAAAAATCCTTTTCACCATCACGGATTCTTTTATGGTAACTTTTGTAACAATTTCCTCTATTCCCTACGACATTCTCGTCTAAAGAATTCATAACCGTTTTTCCTAATTTAATAATCTCTATCGGAATTCTCCACTTATTAGCTAAATCACTTAGAACATACAAATACGTTCGCATATGTTACATAGTCATATACGAATATATATACACATATACATACTTATTTAGTAACCTTTGTCACGTCAAGTTTTAGCATACATTAATATCCCATAAATATATATTATGTAGAACTAGACCGGTTATATTAAGACCCACACATATAACATAATATATGTATAACACTCCACGCATATATATTTATCAACCCCATTCATATATATTATATATAATACCAAAATCCATGCATATATATTATATAAAACAAAGCCCACACATATATATTATCCATAAAATAAAGCCACACCAATATATAATATAATAACACAAGACTCATGCATATAACTATTATATATAACTAAACCATACACACTTATTTATATTATATACTTACCCATTAATACAATTGCAACTACTCCTCACACCTACTAATATGCACACAAGCACGCAACAATTAATGCACCACCCTTATCATGTCAACTTCATCAAGCACTCTCAACTTTGCATAGCATGCATATCTAGAAATTCAAGCAAGACTAACAATTTGCACAAGGAAATGAAAACAAAAGTTTGCATACCACAATGGGGTTCGTAGGCCTCATTTTGACATTTTGGATCTCGCAATTCAGGTAAAAATCCAATATACAAGTGCACTCACAATAGCACGTCTAGGAGGCATATCAAATATAATTTAATTCAAACACAAACAATAAAGGTGTAACTGGTAGGGGAAATAAGCCTAGCTACATTTCTGCCAGGAAACTTTAGGACTAAAGGTAATGTTTTCTAATTCCAATCCCACATGCAATTCAAACAAGAGATATCTCGTGCAATTCAAGAAATTAGAATAAGTTAATCACTTGGGTTTCACAATCCTACTACACATAACAATCACCTAGGTCCGAGTGTTATTGAACCTAGGCTTTGATACCACCAAATGTAACATCCTATACTCGACTCGATCGTCGAGCCCAAATACTAGGACGTCGTACCACTGTCTCACATCATATTCATCTCATATCGACAAATTAATACATATGCAATTTTTTTCTTTTATTACTATAGTGTTCATATATATTACAAGTCATACATTCACTTTTCATTGATAAATCATATTAAGTATTCATTAAATAGTATAAAATAAGACCTAAACATACATTAGGATCACCTAGCAAATTTTCCCAAAACAATCATGTATATATTGATAATAAAAAGAAGGTATCGAGAATTCCTACAAGTGGTATCGATATCGCTTGGAAAATCGATACCAAATTAGCTTATTGTTTCTCGAATTAAAAACCTATCTATCGAAAAATATTGGTACTTCAAGACATGTATCGATAATTTGACCCTGAGTATCGATACTCGTAATAAAATATCGATACCAACAAAAAAACTGACTTCCTACACTTTAAAAATTTCAGAGGTATCGTTTTTGACACATGAATACAGATACCTTTATTTTAAACCTTAAAAAAATCATATATCAGCATATAAACCATACTAAACAAGTCCTAAATCTCATGCAATAAATACCTCATAAAATAAACACAAATATGTCTCAAGTAGAAGTCCCAACAACATAATTTAAGGTCCATAAATCACCAAACATAATAGGCATGCAATCAACTAAAAACCATAGCAAAAACTGATATAAAATCTACCAAATTGGACTATCACATTGCCTTAATTCTCAAACATAAATAAGCATATAACACCTACTAATAGAAGCTAAAATAATCGGCTTGGCTTTTATCACTCCTCGAGACCACACCGCTCACACCGACACTAAGTATCTGCAATGTTAAAAAGGAATGGGTGAGCCTAACAAGCTTAGTGAATGCTCAGAATAACCACTATGTAAACAAGTCTTTACACATTAATAAACAGACATATATCAGATTCTTAGCATCATTAACTCTAGTGTCATATTTCATACGTTTAGTCATCTTTCATGAATTCTTTTGCATTTTAATCACATGAATATTTACGCTTAACTTACAGCACATATTAATCACTTATAATCACACTCAAACACAATTTATGATAATTTGACTCTTGATATTATGAAACATTAAGTGGACTCTATCACAACACATCGAATATGTGGATATCCAAATACACCAAATATGACTCATAAACTCAAACATGTCCCATAAGTGAAGCATATAGCTAACACTCTTCAAACATACCACACATACATATCCCGACGAATGAAACTTAGCTCACATTCCCTTATCTTTCTGAAAACTGTCTCTGGGACTCAACGCCTCATATATCACAACATAAAGGTGAGTACTCAGAATCTGATGGCATGCCAACAATATCCAACAGTCTCATAAGATCACAAGGCCAAAATATTCACATTTTTATCACATATTTAATTACCGATTTTCCGCACATATTCACATTATTAGCATAATATATTCACTGTCACATGGCATGAAAAACATACCTAGATATTTACTATCATATGGCATGAATAACCTAGCCTCATATTCACTTTCACAACGGTCATCATAAGGTTATAGCATATGTCATAACATATCATATATGTTCAATATTTCATAATTCACAATTTCACAAGTAGTCATAGGTGCGAGAACACTTACACAAGAAATTTAGAGTAGGGGTTTAGGCTAAATCTAAATTCACAAATACACAATGAATCTTCTAGAAGCAACAATTCCAAAGCACTCACCAAAATATACGCTTTTGCCGAAAAATCGAAAGCTGAGACAAGCTTTCCTTTGCCTTTATCTCTATTCGTTAAAGGTCCTATTGACTCCGACGCTTCAAAAAGACATGCCAAACAATATACAAGCAACAATCAATCCTCAACTCATCTCAAACAGTCACAAAAATAAGCCTAAGTAACGTCCTCTTTTAACCAAAACCTTTAACAAAGAAAACATTAAATTCTAATATCTCGATCTACACTTAATCTTTTCACATGAAACAAATTCCGTTCATCTACATGTTCATATATGGCTAATTCTCAACCTTTAAACTACACAAAACTACACGTTTTAAGGTATAAAAAAATTTCGACATACAATGGCTATAATAATGAAAATTCATTTAAACATTATAAATCTCTAACAAAACTTCAAAGTATGTTGGGAAACCTTTTAATGATGTTAAAACTAATTGAAAAACACTTTAAAATCAAGTTTTTATCCACAAACCCAAAATTCACCATTAATAACCTGATTTTTTACTTTTATTCAAAACATGCATTTTAATGGCTAAAAAACCAGTTTAATAGACTAGATATCATATAAAACTCATAAAAAGTCGAATGGTTACCTTTTCTTGAAGAAAAATAAGCTTTGACGCAAATCTAAACAAACCCACACGTGAGGAAGATGATGAAGTTGATGAGATTTTTAGGTGTTTTTCCTTAGTTTTAATGGTGTTTAAGGCTTGAATATTGGTAGAAATCAATAGGGATTAGGATTTAGAAGTAAATATCAATTGGGAGAGTTGAGAGAATGAAAGGGATGACAAAGTATGAAGAAGGAGACAACTAATGTGAAAACAATTTAAAAAAGGGGGTTTAAGTTGAAATTTAAAGTTTGGTCAAATTGCTTCTTAAAAAACTCTCAATTTTGATGTTTTTACAAATCAGTCCTATTTTCAAAATTAAAGGTATTTAAAACTCATTTTCAAAAATTGATTTAATTTCCTAATAGTCATTGTCGAAAATATTATCGGCTACCAAACTTATATAGGCTAAATTCCCAAAATACCCTTAAAACTTTTACGCCCAATTTCGAAATGTGACAATTTAAACATACTAATAAGTTCATTACACATGTTACATAATCAATTTGGGGTTTAAAACAAGCTTACGAAAGCTCTTTCGATAACCCAAGGTCAATTAAGGACTAAAATGTAAAATATCAAAACTATCGGGTTGACATGGCGACTTCAAAGGTCCATCATCATGATGTCACTCACTGTCGATTTCTTATCGTAGCATTATGGGTATAACCTAGTGATGTCACTTATTGTTTACAAAATGTCCATATGTTACCAATCAAAATACCTAAAAGAAATGATCAAATGTCTTATTTCATCCATTTTAGTTGATATACCATTTCCAAACATACTTAACAAACCATATGCTTAATTCAAATTCACATTAACTACCTTAAATTTCAAAATGACCATTTACAATACAAAACTGACTAAAAACTTTGATACATGCCATTTATCGAAAACATAGGGAAACTATATAAACTTTTTTGAGTCAAGTGTCGTGGTTTGGATGCAGGATCACTCCTCAAGTCTTCGATGTCTACAATTACCTGCTTATAGGATAAAAAAACTGCATGTTAAGTGATAAAGCTCAATGATACTTCCATTATTTAAGTTAATTAAACATTAATATTAACATGTATGAACTCATTCAATGTAGTATCTAATTTCAAGCAATTCAATTACCATTCGTGTATCAAAAGCCAAGATTATGCACAATATCATTTAACCAAGTTTCTATACACATATCAAGTCATATATTGTAAAATTATAACATATTCATTCCATCCCATTCCATTTTATACTATCTATTCATTTCTTTATCTCGTTCTTTCTTAAATCTACTGATTCATTTCATTACCATATCGACCTTAGGGCTCGCATAAATAGGTTCGTATGATCTTTCACATGCTATATTTAGTCATGTTTCACATATATGTACATATAATAGAATTTCATATCATCATTTCAATTCAACATCATTTATAAGTTCATATTTTATAATCCTTATTGATCGGACTCGGACTCAAGATGAATACACGGATCATCCAACCAACACTCCAATCTAGAACTTCAGTGCATCATTGAAAGAACCAAAGTAAATATACTGACACAGTGCATCGTCAGATAAACTAAAGTATAAACCCATACACAATCTATTTCTATGGCATGACAACTATATCCTACTATGCTCAAAATAGTTAATAGTGTAACCAATGTTCCAATCACATACATTACATTCTCATATATCATAATTCCATACCATTTCCATCATCATTTCATACCATGAATCATTAGCATGTTCATATCATGCTCATTTTTACTATGCTCAAATCAATTCAGTTCTCGACATTCAATACTATCAAACACAATCAATTCATGAGACAAGTAATGATCTTACCTCAATAGCAAGTATACAAAAATCGTGTATATATTTATATATATATATTGAACTTGAATCATAAAGTGCAAATGCAATTTTCGTCACTCATTTACAATTATCATCTTTCCCTTCTCTCGCGATAGTTCGATGTCGTCTTTAGCTACGTTTGATAATTCACTTATAAAAACAATATTATTTTACATTCAATTCAAATTTAAATATATAACCAAACGTATTTTGCATTTTATTCATTTTAGACCCTATCTCTGGATACTTGTATTTTTTTCATATCTAATATTAGATCAAAATCCAATTTCACACACTTTCATTAGGGAACCTTACCTTTCATCTTCAACATAATCTCATAAATATTTTTAATTTATTCAATTTATTCCCTAATATCACAAAGTTATCTAACAAGTTTAACTTACTTTCTAATTTACTCCTTATTACAATCTAAGTTTATTAACTATCAATTTATTCAAATCAAGCTCAAAATCATCATTTTCACTATAATGAAAACTTACTAAATATAAATTAATTGAACAAATTAAAATATGGGCTAGCTAATTCAAACTCACATGACCAGGAATATATAAAAATTTTAAAGAAATTGCTTGATTACCTTAACAAATTGATAGTCGAAAGTTTGGTTGAAAGCTTTGAATTTCTCTTTTAATGGCTACGGCTTGGGAAGGAAGATGACAATGTCATCTTTCCATCCACTAACTTGATTATTTATAGATTGATTAACATTTAATTAACTTAATTAATAATGATTAGTTAATTTATTAAAATTTATTTATTTACTTAATTATAAGATTCAGATTTAGTAGAAACCATTATCATCCTTTACTATCTCATGTTTAAAATTGGTTAAATATCATTTTGTTCTTTTGGATAATTGCTAATTAGGTCCTCAAGCATTTTTAAATAAAAACTCAATAGCAATTGTAGTTTTACAATTTAGTCCTTAATCTTTAATTAATTATTTTCCTTGTTAAATTACTTAATTGATCTTTATTATATTTTCATACATGATTTGGACTTTCAAAAGATGCAATATGTTCAAGAACATGGGCGAGCATTTTGAAGGTGGGTAGGGTTCAGCGTTCGATCGAATCGAATGAAAAAATTTCGAGTTAATTGAGTTGATGAATTCTATTTTATCATCCTAATTCTATTTGAAATTTTCTCGAACTGAATCGAATAAGATAGAATTTGAATCGAATATATTTTTTGAAATTAAATTTAAAAAAATAACTTAAGAAGGTCTTTGTAACCACTGTCATCTACTTTAATCAAATTTGCTATTAACTTTCATCATCGTAATCGTGTTGAATTAGTTTCTTTGCTTGCTTAGTTACTTCAATTATATTCTTATTTTTGTCACTATTTGTTTTGAAATTTAAAAATATATTAAATGTAAAAATGTGATTTTTTCTAATAAAAGTTATTTTAAAGATAAAATGTAAAATTAATACCAATATAAAATTTTAACACGAATATTTTATGATATCATCAATAATTCAATTTTAATATACATATTTAATATGATTAAACAATTCAATAATATAAATAGCACAAAATGTAAAATTTAATTTAATAATATAAATAGTATATATAAATAAAATTATTACTGTTTACGTTTAGAGATTTTTTTGGATGATTTTGATTTCTAATTGAAGTAAAAAGTGAGAAGTAAAAGTTTAGAAGAAAAATAAAAAATTTTGGGAGGTTTTGGGGAGTAAAATTTTGGGGAAGTAAGAGGTGGGTGAAATTTTAGAGGAAAAATATTCAAAAAAAGGTTGGGGAAAAATAAATTTGAGGTAGATGGGTGTTGAGATGGGAGGAGAGTAAAAGTTTTGGGAGAAAAGTGAGAGAGAGTAAATGTTTTGAGGGGAAAGTAAAAAAATTTAGAGGTTTAGGTAAAATGTAAAACATTATAGTTTAATATTCAGTTTATTTGAATTATTTAATTTGAAAATTCAACTCGATTCGAATTTAAAATTCGAAAAAAAAAATTTTGAGTCGACTCAAATTTAAATTTTTTTAATTATATCGAATTTTATTCACTCCTAAAAATGAGTGATTATGAGAAAAAAATGAAAATTAAACGTGTAAATGATAGAGAAGGATTAATATTAAATAAAAGCTTATTTTTATTTAATTAAAATATCACATGTCAAACTCTGATTAGATTTGAAAATTTTTTAATGGAAGAAATGGTTTCGGCCAAAATAAAAAAAAAATTACCATTTTTCTTAAAAAAGAATTTTAGATATCTAAATGGAAAACCACTAGGTAAATTTTTTATTTAAGAAAAAACAAACCAAATGAAATAGCTTGAATAGTAATCTGAAATCATGTTAACATTATCAAATTGTCAATAGTTCTACACTAGTACTCTGTATCATTCCAAAAAAAAAAAAACGACAGAGATAAACCCAATCAAATTTACCGATCAGGTAGGCATCTGGAATCGACAAAGTGGACAAAGATTACTCTTCTCCAACCAGCTTAAGATGCAATGTAGATGATATATATGAGAGCAAGGCATTTGAGTAACTTTAAACCCATCCAAAATCTCTTCCAAACAAATCACACACTGCAGTACGGTAAACTTGCCTTCTTCAACTTTAACCTTCTTCAGTGATCCCTTGCGCTTATCGACGGCTTCGTCCTCTGATGATGTTGCAGCAGCAGGACCCAGAGTGACGATAATTGGGATGTTCTTGCGCTTCCTGTTCTGTGTTTCCTTCATGGCGGAACGTGCACATTCTATGATCTTTTGCATAACCCTGGCATGAAGGCTAAAGGGTATTTCCATTTGCGAAAGCTTGCTACATATGGCCGACCACGATGTGCTGCTGGCCTGCGTTAACTGATCCTGTGGCAGCAATAGCTGTTGAATGATGGTTCCATGATCAGGTACAATGTTGGCGAAGATTTCAATAGAAAACACAGGACACAGCGACGAATCTTCTTCTACTTGCATCACCACTTCACCATCTTCACCCTCCATCTGCCATGCCTCACATTCATAGTGACACATTATTCTGTCTGTGCAAGGCAAAATACCCTTAACAAAGGAACCAAAACCCAACAAAATATGTTATATGTTTGGTGGGTGAGTGGCTTAATGTGTGTTCATTGAAGGTTTAGAAGAGTGGGTGAACATTTTTATTGATTACAACTTGATTTCTAAGATTTTGGCAATTCGAAAAAGGAGTCTTTTAATAATTTTGATTTTGAAATTTTATTGGTTGGTGATTATTTAAGGCTACTCATTTAGGTAGATTTAAGTTACACATTTTTTTTTAACAAACATGTGGAGAGAAGTGACTTGGAAGCTAAAAAATAGAAAGCTAGCTAACAACTTTGATTAGGATAATTAGGGTTGTAACAAAAATGTTTTGAATATTAAATAATTGGAAGAAGATAAATATTTCTATTTTCCTTAAAACATTATTACTTCGTTCCGTTATTAGTATAATTAAAGAAATTTACTTCTTATAAAGTGTAATTTCACCCAAATTTGATGAAGAATAAGTTGTTGTACAACTTCGTCAATGGATAACTCAATAAAAAACTGTTTCGGCTGGATGGACCAGAGAAAGAGGTCATAGAATTTTTTTCCCATCATATCTGGTTATACACTGGATTTTTGTAATGAAACAGATGGATAAGAAAAAATGCATGCTCATTGCTGTGCGGGGGTGCCCAATTCACTATATACACCAGCAATTATTAAAATTCCTCAAATAAATTTAATATATCGTTATACTCCAACAGATCCTGGTCATATCTATATATTTTTAAACCCCAAGATTGTGGCTCAAATAACATAAACCCCACAAATGGTTTAATCTATTTAGAGTCCCAGCTCAATTAAAGGGTCAAAGCCTGCTATGGGATTAGGGGCGAAATTAGGGGCTGGCACTGGCAGCCACGTCTCTCTAAAATATAAAATTTTTTATTTACAATCTTTTAAAATTTTAAATTAATAAAAATAAAATTATACTTTGATCTCATAAAATATAAAAATTTAATTTAATTTTTTAAAATTTATAAAGATATAAATTATTAAAACGATAAAATTATATTTTTATCATATTAAAATTATAATTTAATTTCAAACCCCTAAAAAAATTTTCTGATTTCATCCTTGTATAGAATAAACCCATGAAACCATGCCAACACAAAGAAGCATGTCACTGGCTTCATCTGGTTTTTTTTCTTTCTCTAATAGAAGGAAGATTCTACAGTCTCTCGGCTCAACAGAGCACATAAGTAAGGATGTAATAAAATTTTTAGATTTCCATCGGGCATTTTTTTCATGTTTTACAACAAGTAAATCATTATATATACACAGTTCATGCACTTTAATACATTGAAAATTTTTGCTCTCAATAGTAGATATGTCTTCACTCACAATAATAGAATCATATTTCGATAAAAGGAGTAACGGTATCCTCTCAATAACATTGCATAATTATGAATATAGAACAATAACCATGGGTCATTTGTTTGTGGACAAATTCATAGGAGGCAATGAATCAAGATCGTGTTCAAGTTGTTTGACACGAGTAGATTTGGATCTAATTTAAAAAGAAGAAGCAAAATAAAAACAACTAAAAAAAGAAATTTAAGAACAAGAATAAATATTTAAAACAATAAATAAATAATTAAGAAAATTAAAAATGAAAGATGGATCGGATAAACTGATGAATATAGATGAAAGATAGTTGTTCAACTTAACCCTTTGAGATATAAACCTCGAAAAATTAAATTAATGACTCTAATCAACCCTCTAAGAAATAATCTTTGACAAATTGAAGGGTGAAGAATGAATTCCAACGACTCCTTGAAGAAAAGCGAGAAAAAAAAACGCTTCTAAAAATTACAAAAAAGTAATTTTGCACGAATGAAATTAATTCTCACAGTTGAACATTTATTAATGAATGAAGCAACCAATTTTATGTCTTTAATGAGCAATGGAGAAACCTCTATATAGGCTAGCTAATTACATCCAAACAGAACTCTCAAGTTTAATGAACTATAATTAATCTAAACTTTAAGAAATAGTTTTAGTAGAACTAAATCTTATTGTTGACTAAGAAACATAAAACTCCTAAGCAAATTCTAAGTACTTAAAATATGTTAAAATTCACAATAAATAAATAATAAAACAATAAAATCTAATAGAAATAATATTAGGCTCATATATAATCAAAATTAGGCCTTAAACTCGAACCCAATATGATTTAAACTCGAATTAAAACTTGAAATTCGTAATTTCTCATAATAATCTCGTCCAAAAAGTTTTCTTGCACGATCTTCAATAAAATAGTCATAACTTGAGCTCACAAACTCTGAATCGAGTGTTTAAAGTATGTTTCGAAGCTAAGAGATAGATCTTCAAATGCTATTAAAACATCTCAGTCCAAAAATGCATGGATCCCATCCTAGAATTCGACGCAAGTCGACTGATCTTCCAAACTTAAAAATTGTTAGCTTGGTTGAATTGCCTTTAATAAATTTCACCCATCCGTTAACACATCACAAATGATTTTATCATTATTGGTATAAAAATCATTTAGTAATTATTTTCGTTATGGAATATACAATGGAGACCATGAGATAAGAGTGATTGGATTAGGTGAAAAAATTTAACCTCAAGGGATCATAGATATTAATGTGCTTGGATTGTGTATACAAAATATTTTAAAATAAAGCATGATTTCTACAACAAGCCAGTGACGTCTAGTTATAGTATAATCTTACAATGAAATACTCTGCTAGGTAAGTATATGAATGATCATACCTTCAAGGATAAATTTCACAATGTTAAGGTCTAAATTAAATCTTGTTAGTTTTGATTTTCGAATGTTTCAATATAACAAAAAAAAAAGAAGCTAAAATAGCTTAATCAAATTTGCAAAATTTTTCTTAAAATCTCTAAAATTATTTTCAAGTGTTACAAACTCAAAAAAACGAAGTTTCTAAATGAATTATACTTTTTACAAATGTTTTTGAGTACTCTCAATTCTCTTAAAATGTTTCCAAATCAAAACAATGTAATTTTCCAGCCAAATCTCAAGACACAAGTCTTTATACTTTGCATATTCTTCATATGTCCTTTGACTTTTCCTTATTTCTTTTGTTGGGTACTTGATCGCCCCAGAACGTACTCCCGTTCGGTGTAGATTTCGGCTTTCCACAAGTATATAGGTTAGGTTTTAAATATAGTGTGTTACAATGGAACACTTGGTAGTGTTCCGAGGATCATACCCAAAGGAGGCTTAAGATAATAGTAAATAAAATCCTTGCAAAGAATAAAATTAATTAGTACTGATTTTAAGGTTTATAGTATGAGGGAAAATAAGAGAGTTGTTTGAAAGCATAAAAATAAAAAGGTAAAAATAAAATAAAGTAAATAAGAGAGAAAGCTTGAGTTGCAGAAATCTTATAAACGACTTGGGGATATTAAGTCGTTTCTGTATGAGTTTCTCGATTGTTGGGTTTTGGGGATTTTCCTCCAATCAACTAGTCACTATCTCAGTTGGATCTCTCGATCTACCATTGGCATAATGAATCGATAGAGATTACTTATCGCTAGATGTCACAATCTAAATCGATTTGGGAAAAAGGTGTTCACGGATGGACAATACCAATTTTTTGTTCATTCCCACCTAGATGACTTTCTAGGGTTGTCAAGCCTAGTGTTTGTTTGATGCTCGTCCTTTCCCAAACAACTAATCCAAAAGGTAAAACCCCTATAAGACAACAATCAATTATTCATACGTCCACCCTAATTCCCCAAAATGGAATTAGTTCCTCATGGTTTCTTTATTCATCAATAACACAATATATGAAAACATGTAAATCAAGAATTGAATGAAAAAGAAACTAAAATTGTATTAAGAGATCTATCGGGAAAAATTTCTCGATCGTTTACGCGAATTTCTACAATCTCGTCTTGAAAATTGAAAATACAAATAAACTGAAAATTTAAAGCTAAAGGCTAATTAATGGTCTGTAAAACCCTAGTGCTAAATGTCTTATTTATAGCTTTTGATAGTTGTTTTTCCTCAACCGTAGGTTAGCTGTCATTCCTTGTGTTTAAGTGGCATTGTAAAGACCAAAATGCCTTTTATTAAATGTGAGATCTGCGTCCAAGGGTCGATGTCGCGACACATTAAGTCCTATGTCGTGACATAGGCATTAGTCTCCATGTGAAGCGTCATCCTACAATCGTTGTCATGACATAGCTTTTGTGTGTCGCGACAAAGAAGTCTGATGTCAAATTCCTTAAGTTTGGTCTCTTAGTTGTGACTTAGTGATCGACTGTTTAACATTACAGTAATATTGTGCAACTGTACACTGTCGATGCAAGTATAATAGACAAATATGAATCTGTCGGATATCGATCCCACGAGGATGGTTGTCTTTTGTCTATCAATGTTAGTGCAATAAACAGATAAGAACGAGATAAATTGTGAGAATAGTTGTCAGAGCAATAACTTGAAAATAAAGATGAAATATGATAATGATAAAATGGGATCCCCAAAGTGAATCTTCAACAGAATATTAAGTGCTCACAAGATATAAAAGGATAGGTGATTGTCGATGCAATAATTTGCAATGAATATCTTACCAAGCTTAGCTTCTATATTTAATCTAAGACTTAAATATGCACATTAACCGCACATTTCAATGATGACAATGAAACATAATTAAGACCAAGTGGATTAAATCCCTCTAATCCTCAAGCAACTTCCATTGTCATGCTTGTTAACTTGAACTGTTGCTGCACTTTCAGTGATAGTGGCAGCAATAACATTTTCATGCTAAAAACATTCAAACCCAAAGATTAATAAAATAACATTTAACACAAAAATCATATGTACTTCCGTACAAAAATGAAATAGAAAGTAATCACCAGTGTTTAGAAAAGAAATATAAAAGAAACAAGTGGAGAATACTATTCCTAGACAATCTCAACTTGACCTCTCAATTTTCTCTTGTGTCGCACTCAGGGCTCCTCATCAAGTGATGATCTACATCCCTTTCATGTTGGTTAACCCGTAAGAGACTTAAGCCTCCATAGCCAAAAAGCTTCAAAATATGAGTTGAAAAAGATAATGCACCAAAACCCCCCCCTTTTTCTCTTTTCTTGTGAATATTTATATTCTTCCAAATAGTACAGGTGTCCTTTCATAAGAATCATGTTGCCTCTGTCCATATAAGTTTGTTATACCAGACTGGACAACTAACACATTTTTGCTCTTATCCGCGTTGGAAGCTGCTTTGACAGCTATCGGGTCCGACGACAGTCTTAGGCATAATCTAGAAATACTCATGCAGTGACATCAGTACCAAAACATGACAAAATTAAGGATAAATAGGTTAAGGTCCATTGAGTTATAAAATGCAATTTATTGAACTGAAAATGCTAAAATATATGCTAAAGATAACTAAATGGGGACAAATTAACCAATAAGTAAGAAGAAAGCATATGTTCCTTCTAGTACTATCACACCCCCAAACTTGAGTTTTTACTTGTCCTTAAGTAAAACAGAAACTAGCAAGGCTACACAAGAATTCGCTAAGGCAAATGATCATTCTAGTAACTTGAATCACCTAAAATCCAAATGAATGAGTCACATTCAGATGACAGAATATTGCATCGACAATACATAAGTATGAATGAATAAGATTGCAACTTTATCAAAGATAGCATTATGCCTCAAATCCTAAATTCTATCTACCAATACAACATTTATTGTATAATACTAAGTATCTATGAAGATCATAAATATATATTTCTTTTTCTTATAAGGGATATCGTTGTATTACTATGCCCTTGTTCCAGAGAAGTAACGATGGAGTGCAACTAACCCCTAGGGAGTACGTAATTACACCAGCACACACTCATGCAGCGATAACCTTTGGCCAAATTCATTTTTCTAACGCTTGCATTGGAGTGTTCACTCTTTAACAGTTTACAATAAACCCACATTGGAGTGTCTCTTATTTATAACTATATGTAAAAGGCAGATTCATTCAAGATTCAAGGAATGCTACTAGTCACCCATTACCAATGCAACCTAAATTATTCATCAAAGAATTAAGGATACAACATTCAGTCAAATTTATCCAACTCATTCATTTATAATTCACATGATTCAAGAATTAAGCATCGAATGTAACAAAAATTTTCAAACACATTTGCATTAACCAGAAATAAACCTTGCATGTTTCATTAAACTCAAAAGAATTTTTTTTAAATGTGGGTGCATTTCCAAACCCCATATGCATTCCCTCAAACTTAAAGTTTGCAATGTTCTAAATGCACTAATATTAAAATGAAATGACAATAGAAATGCAACGACAATGTGCTCTAACAAAATAAAAATTACAGCTACATGCAATGCATGAACACTATAGCTAACAAAAAACTTAAAACAAACTAACACAGTTTTCCTCAGCCACAGATGTGGCTGCACGATGCTTCTTCTCCCTCCTCTTTTTCTCCTTCTCCTTGCACTTTTTGTCTTTGGAGCGTTTTCTCTTCTTTTCTTTGGGCTTTGCACGGTTCTCAGTCGCTCCTCAGTTTTCGACTCTACCTCGATATCATCAAATGCTTCCTGTGTGAGAGGGTTCACCTTGAGTAATCCAGTGTAGACCACTATCACCAATGAGTTGTGATGCTCCTCACTGGTTACCTCTGTAGCTTCTGTCGGTCTAGCTCTATCTTGCTCCAAATTATCAATAGTTACACCCACAAACCCGGGTGCAGTGACAGTGTTCTTAGCAGATTCTCAACATCTTCTTTCTCAGCATTTTCTCCCTCGTCCTTCTCGTTCACATCTTCAATAAGGACTTCCTCCTCTCTAACAGTAACTTCCTCCTCAACAGCAAGTTCCTCTTGACCAACAATGAAGTCACCTTCGAACAGGCTATCAATCCTTTGCATGCACTCGTCAATATCCCTTGATTCCTCTTCTTTCTCATATCAAAGATGTGCACAATGGGAGGGGATGCCACCGACCTGTCTTGATCCTCTAGGTCAGCATCCTCTGATGAGAGTTCATAATCTCCAATGATTGGTGGGAACACTGGAAATTTTGGGAGTGGGATCGGGTGCAACTGACTCAATGTGGCTACAATATAACTGTTCTAGGCCTTGGTATAAGCATAGAACAAATTTTTTGATTTGTCCATATCCTCTATTGTAGCGACAAGCCTGATCTGATTATTGCTGATGGAATTGGACAACTTCTCGATATCTTTTATTTTGTGCAACAAGAATGTCTCTACAATTAGGTTTGTTCCCTTACTTTCTGCCTTGGCTTTGCCCTTCCTCGTCTTGCTTGTCTCTGCCTCCTTCATGTTCGGCGTATCTTTTTCACGAGTCATTCTTTCAATAGAGGCTTCATTGATCGGGCTCTTATTATCCAGGACTTCTTCATCATCATGGGGCAGGATCCCTTTCTACTGGCATAATAGCATCACCAACGATGGGAAAACCAATATTCTAGTTTGCCTTGTGACACGGTCAGCAATTTTCTGGTGGATTATTGCACCGATATCAATCCTGCTGCCCTTGACAATTGAATGTATCAGGCACATTCTATTGAGGGTGACTGTGGTGCTATGAGTAGAGGGCTTTAGCCTGTAGTTCAATGAAAACATATTTTGCTTTGCAGTGTTAAGAAGCGTCAGTGCATCGTATAATTCTTTTGATGTGATCCTGTCCAAACTGCTCCCTCGACACATAAATCCTTCACCAACAGGTCTCTTTTTTCGTCTGTGATATCCTCAATGAATTTGTTGTCTATGATTCCTCAATGAACTCAGAGTGTTCATCCACATCCACTTTAGTGTTGCACAGCTCATTGATTTTTTAGCATCCCATGGGATTAAGCTTTCTCGAACAAAGATGAATTGTAACTCATGGTAATAAAGGTTAGCATAAACCTCACATACCATTGAAGGAAAATAGCTACCAAGATGAGTGCAGAAAGTCTCTCACTTTAGCTTGGAGATGGTTTTGTGAACTTCCTTGCCCAAGTCTTGCTGTTACGAAAGGAGAATGCCCTATTCTAGGTGGAAGTTTCGCTTTAAAATGTTGTCTTGAAACAAGTCCTTGGCCGCTTTCATTAAAAAGATCACCTGCTCCTTTTTCTCCATTGGCATGGAGGATTCCGATTCACGAACTGCAGTTGTAGAGGACGAGTGTTCTTCAACAAACTTGGTGGTTTTCTTGGCTGATCCTCTCATCCTTGCCATAATTTTTTTGAGTGAAAAAGGTTTGAAGTTGTAAAGGTATGAGCTTGGGGAAGTGAATAAAAATGGTTGCTTTGTATTTGTTAAAGTCTACGTAGTGGAGGGGAGGTTTATAGCGAGTGAAAGAAGATGAAAAGGCATGATTTTTGTGATAAATCGAAGGAACATAAAGCTGGCGGGAATAAATGTGTCCAATAAAAATTACACCCGCTCAGACAGTTTAGATAGCTACGTTACTTTTGATCAATCGGTGGGATCTAAAATCCTTGATATGCCCTCATTCTTGATGAGTCATAAGTGGTAGTATTATCGTACGAACTGTGTTGACAATAAAGCCCAAGTGCGTCGACAATGGTACCTAATTATTCTGCAAAAACAAGAAGTAAAACAAACTTGAAAAAAAATTAAAACAAACTAAAATTACATAATAATGAATTCAATAAAATTTAAAAAATTTCAACCAATTTAATGGTCTTTGCTTGCTTTTGTTCAAGATTCCCAAAATAATTTTTCAACTGCTATCCATTCACTTTGAACTGGTGTCCATCATGTAAATCTCTAATTGTGACCACACCATGAGAAAATACTTCAACAACTTCGAAAGCTCCAGACCAACGTTAGCGCAATTTACTCAGGTGCAATTTCAGTCTAGAATTGAATAATAAAACTTGTTGACCCGCAATAAATTGTCGTTGTAAAATAATTTTGTCATGCCATCGTTTGGTCTTTTCCTTGTAAATTGTAACGTTTTCATAGGCATTTCACCAAATCTCCTCTAGTTTAGTGATATCCAATAGCCTTTTCTTTCCAACAGCTTCATAGTTCATGTTCACTTGCATCATCCATTGGGATTTCAACAGCTTTAACCCACTTCGAGACGTAGTCAACAGCTAATACTATATAAAGATTTCCGAATGAACTTGGAAATGGTCCTATAAATCCATACCCTAAACATCAAACAATTCAACCTCCATAATCGACTGCTGTAACATTTCATTGTGTCGAGATATAGAACCAGTGCGCTATCACCTATCGCATTGATTCACAAAATTGTAGCCATCCTTGAATAGTGAAGGCCAGTAGAATCTTGATTGGAGAACTTTAGCAGTAGTTCTCATGCCACCGAATGATGTTGTCATTGCATATCTTACCACTAATTCTAATGGTACTTTGCTACTTCACGAAAAAATCTTTCTTTTTTATGGCCTGTGACACCCAATGGGAGTTTTTCACACACTAGATAATTAACCAAATCCGCATACCAAGAGATTGTATCTACAGAAAATAACTTCTCATTTGGGAATGCGTCGACAATTTGAAATATATTTCCATCTTCCCTGCTAACTTCTAACTGAGACAGATGGTCTGTAACTTGATTTTTTGAACCTTTACGGTCTTTTATCTCGATGTCGAATTCTTGAAACAGTAAGATCCAGCATATCAGTCTTAGTTTTGTATCCTTCTTCACAAAAAGATATCTCAACGCCGAGTGATTAGTGAATACGATAACTTTTGCGCCGACAAGATATGGACGAAACTTGTTGAAAGCAAAGATTACAGCCAACATTTCTTTCTCTGTAGTGGTATAATTGATTTGAGCCTCTGTAAGAGTTTTTCTAGCATAATAGATGGCATGAAATATTTTTCCTTTGCATTATCTTAGAACAACACCCATAGCAAAGTCGCTTGTATCGCACATAACTTCAAAAGGTTGAGACCAATTTGGTGCAACGACAATAGTTGCATTTACTAGCTGCTTCTTTATTTGAACAAATGCATCCAAAAATGCTTCGTTAAAGAGGAATTTTCGATTCTGTTCCAGCAATGAGCATAAGGACTTTGCAATTTTTGAAAAATCTCTAATAAATCTTCGGTAAAACCTCATATGCCCAAGAAAACTGCGAATGCCTTTCACATTTGTCGGTGGAGATAATTTCTCAATGTTTTCCACTTTAGTTTGTCTACTTCAATATCTTGACTAGAGATGCGATGGCTTAACACAATACCTTTAGTTACCATGAAATGACATTTTTCCCAATTTAGAATAAGATGTGTGTCTTCACATCGCTTCAATATTTTATCCAAATTGTCAGTGCAATGATCAAAATAATTCCCAAAGACTGAGAAATCATCCATAAAAACCTCTTGGCTCAGATGGCTTATGTCCGTGCATGTGCTCGAACTTTAGACCTATTTGCATTATCTTTATTATCATTATAGTTTCGGCTCATATTACTACACTGTCCTTTACGTTTACCCTTTTGCGATGTGATCGGGGGTTTTACACTTCTATTCTCTACTTTTTCAGGTGCCATCGGACAATTACGTAATAGGTGATCAATCGCTTCACATCTGAAGCATGCTCTCTTCTTTATTTGGCACTCACCCTGGTGAAATCTTCCACAATATCCACATGCAAGATTTGGAGCATTACGAACACTGGCCACACTATCCACATGCCTATTTCAAGTTGTCCCGATTTGCTCTTGCTTTGAAAATCAGATGAAGTTGTCACACAATTCTCATTTTCTCTGTATTTCTTTGGCAGTAGCAAAGAGAAAGCTTTAGAAGGGTTCTTCTTACCAAATTCTCGAAATTTCTTCTCTCTATCTCTTATGATTATAAATTTCCTCCATTTTCTATGCTCAATCTGTCAACACAACAAACAATCATAGTTCTGAAGCACCAACCATCATCTTAATTTCATCATTCAATCTGTCTTCAAAACGAATACACATAGCTTCATCTGTCGATACAATCTCTCGAGCATACTTGCTGAGGAATACAAATTCTCGTTCATATTTAGCAAATTACTTGTTTCTCTATTTTAATTTCAGGAACTCTTTCTTCTTTCAATCCAGATATCGTTTGTTGATGTATTTCTTTTTAAATTCATTCTAAAAGAACTCCCAACTAATTTCATTTTTAGGAACCGTCGCCGCCATTGCTGTCCACCAACTATAAGCCTCATCTTTCAACAGTGATGCGTCACACTTCAAATAGTCTTCAGAAGGATAAACCATTTCATTAAGAGCTTTCAAAGTATTTTCCAGTCAGTCAGCTCTGGTTGGATCATCCTCGATACTCCCTCGAAATTCCTCATCCCCGTATTTTCTAACATTATATGTCGAAATACGATGTCTCTGTTCTACTATGAGTGGAGGTGGAAGCACAACGAGTGGTACTACAGGTCATATAACAGGTTGTAGAGGAGGAGGTGGAGGTTGCGGAGCTGTCTAATTGTTTCTCATAAACTCGAAAAACCATTGGCTCATCTAGCCAAAAAACATGTTTTTTGTCTCGTTTTTAGTCAACGATATAACCGATACACCTCAACTTGCACCAAAATCAAAAGTCGAGATATTGCTATTTATCTCATTAGTTTCACCTCGTTTTGAGTCAGACATCTTTACTTAACTATAAAAATTTAAGGTTACATGTAATTCTAAGCCTTTAAATTCATAAATTCAGTCAAAGAATCGACTAAACCGTAAGTTCTGATACCACTGAATATAACACCCAAAACTTGACACCGTCATCGATTAGGGTTCCAAGCTTACAAATGTTCACTATCAATGCAATCATAGAATAAAACTTATTTCCATATCACACTTAGTATTTAATATACTAATCAAATTGAACACATCGTCTTTATTTACATCATCTCAATTTACAGGGACTTGATTAATAAGCAACAGAAACAATTTACGAAACATTGAAATTCCATGAAATAGAGGTCACACAGTCGTACCATAAGCTATGTACCAGACCGTGTACATACACGAAATACCCATACACGGTCGTGTCACAAATCATGTGACAAGTTGTGTGGACATACGAAATCACCCCACACGTTCATGTGTGTAATCGTGTGTTAGGCCGTGTGTCTACTCAAATTTGGCCACGCGGTCATGTCTCAGCCCGTGTGTTACCCTTGTGTACCCTACACCTATTTACCCAGGGCACACACCCATGTGGTGACCTATGTGTCAAGCCGTGTACACCTACGAAAGCCCAAAAATAGCAACAAAATTTCATACCAATCACACAAGAAGCACCTATCTTTATAACCTTGATAGCTTTACTAAAGCACATCATAAAACATACAATTTTCACATAAGAAAGAGGCAAAACATACCAAATAACCATCATCCACAAAACATTTCACTTTTCTTACATGTATGTCTACTTAAAAGACTAGTCATTTTACCAAAACATAAGTCATTGATCTAGACAATTATCATTTATACAATTCAACCAAAATCAAATATTATAGAAGACAACATCCTAGTACAAGCTATATAACCATGTGAGGTAAAAACTACTGAATAAACTCCCGGGATAATGTGAGTTCTTCGAGGTGATCCGATCTTCAGGCAGCAAAATAAATCTACAAAACAATAACAATTTCACGGGTAAGCCTTCAAAGCTTAGTAAGTTCGTAATAAAATTTACTTACAAAACAACCAATTCGGTTATAGAAAGAGTACTGAAACATCCTCGTAATTTTATGATATTAACATCAGAGTTTAACTAGTATATAATACTGCTCACACAAGCTGATGAGAATCTGTAACATATGTAGGACCTCAGCCATCGATACGGTCCATATTACCAATTCATGATGCTGCTCACACAAGTTGTCAAGAATCCATAACATATGCAGGATCTCAACCATTGTAGGGGTTCGTATAGTTAGTATTCAGTATTCAGTGAGGATTCATTGACTCATGATGCTACTCACACAAGCTGCCAAGAAACTGCAACGTATGTAGAATCTCAGTCATCGCATCAATACAGTTCACTGGCCCAAGGCCTAACATCTCATTTCTTCATTCCTTTCTCAAATTCCTCAAAATATTAAGCGTATTTAATTTGCTACAATAACAATGGAGTATAAGAAGGATTATAATAGTGTAGAAGATAACAGTACGAACTTACCGGACAAAATTACTGTTAAAGATGAACTTCAGGGACTATTTCGTAATTTTTCCTTTTCCATGATAGGTAGCACGATCTTGATCTATCACAAAAAAATCATTCAATTCTCTCATTAAAATGTAATTTAAATCATTTAATACATTTAAGTCCTTTTTTAGAAATTTACGAAATTACCCCTAATATTTCATTTTTATTCAATTTAGTCCTTAGACCTTAAACATGCAAAATAATCATTCTCTTCCCAAACCCATACCAGCCGAATGCACAATGATACCTCCCAATCTCTACTTGCAATTATTTCACATCAAGTACATGTAATTTTAATATTTTAGCAACCTAGTCCTTAAACCCTAAAATCATCAAAAATCAATTTATAAAATAAAAAAAACCTAACAACCAAACTTCCATAAATTTTCAAGAATAAGCTCATTCATCAATGAAAAAATATTTAACATTTGTTAGAATCGCAAATTAGTCCTTGGGTTAGCTTGATTAAGCTAATATGGAATCAAAAACATAAAAATTACTAAAAATAAGTAGGAAATCACCTACCAAATCAAAGCACTAAGTCTGGCTGAATTCTTCTCTTCTCCTCATAGGGTTCTTTTGTTTTTCTTATGGAAGAATATGAATGAAAATCCTTTAATTTCTTTTTTCTTTCATTTAAACTAATTTATTGACAAATTACTAAATTACCCTTAATTAATTATTTAGATTTCCACCAACCAAATACCCAAAACCGTCCACTCACCTTTTGGATGAGCTATTTACCTATTAAGGACTTAAACTTATCCTTCAATTAGCATTTAATGCTTCAATTAGCATTTAATGCATTTAATCTATAAAATTCAACTTTTACACCTTTTACAATTTTTAATCCTATTTACTTAATTAATTATCTAAACGATAAAATCTCTTAACCAAAATTCAATACGATGCTAATGACATCACTAACATTAAAAAAACAAAATTTATGGCCTGATTTGTTGGAATTGTGATCCCGAAGTCACTGTTTCCGACACCTTTGAAAATCGTACTATTATAACTCAAGTAAGGTAGAATGAGCAATCATGCTACTTACCATATTCTTTAGAGTCCTATTTTGTCTTTCAGCTACACCATTTGTACTGGGTGATCCTAGCATGGTGTATTATGGGATAATACCACATTCCTCTGGGAATTTCACAAATAGTTCCAGACATTGTTCACCTAAGCCATCATATATGCCATAGTACTCACCACCACGATCAGATCTGACATTCTTAATCTTTTTGTTGAGTTTATTCTCAACTTCAACTTTATAAGCTTTGAACGCATCCAAAGATTGAGATTTCTCATGAATGAGATATAGGTACCCATAACGTGAGTAATCGTCTATAAATGTTATGAAATATTGTTGACCATTCCAAGATGCCGTAGGGAATGGCCTACAAATATCTGTATGAATTAATTCTAAGACGTCTGAAGATCTATTGGCACCCAATCTCTTGGTTTTGGTTTGTTTTCCCTTAATGCAATTGACATAAACATCAAAATCAGTAAAGTCAAGGGACTCTAAAATACCATCAGACACAAGGCGTTCAACTGTAACTTTTGAGATATGACCTAAGTGCTTATGCCATAATGATGCTAAAATTTCCTTATTTAATTTACGTTTAATACCATGTGATTCCACATGCAAGGTTTCATTATAGGATGCAACTGTTTCTAGAAAATAAAGGTTGTCATAAGTATTTAAATAACCAGTTCCAACAACATTAGAATTTAAAGACAAACTAAATTGATTGTTTCCTAATGAACAATAATAACCAAATTTGTCCAATGAAGAAACATAAACTAAATTCCATCTAAATGACGGTACAGTAATAATGTCTTTTAAATCCAAATAAAAACTAGTTCCTAATAACAACCTAAAGTGCCCAATTGTTTCCACTTCTACCGATTTTCCATCGCCCATGAAGATGTGTCTTTCACCACCACTTGGCTTTCTATAGCTCAGGCAACCCTGCATAGAAACACTTATGTGAGTAGTAGCACCAGAATCTATCCACCAAGTGTTTCTAGGTACTGAAGCTAAATTAACCTTAGAACAGACCAAATTAAGAATTATACCTTTCTTTGCACGCCAGGCATGATATTTGGTACATTCTTTCTTCACGTGTCCAAACTTGTTACAAAAGAAACAACTCTCTGTAGCTTGCTGTTATTTCTTTTGAGCTGGACCCTTAGTAACTTCATTATGATATTTTCTTTTTTTGCCCTTATCTTTACGGACATTGGTCAAATGAGCACTTTTAGACTTATCATGCTTTAACCTTTCTTCCTCTTGCACACAATGAGAAATGAGCTCATTTAGAGTTCATTTCTCCTTTTAACAGTTATAACTAATTTTAAATTGATTGAACTGTGCAAAAAGCGATACGAAAAACATAAGAACAAGCAATTCCTTCGAAAGCTCAATCCTAAGTGCCTTAAGTCTTGAAGCAACGTGGAACATCTCCATAATCTACTCCCTCACATTTCCTTGACCCTTATAATTCATAGACATCAAAGAAGTCAGAAGTGATGTCATCTCAACCTTATCATTTTTAGCAAAACGTTTCTCAATTTCGTCAAGGAAACTCTTGGCCTTAGTAATCTCTTCAGATTCTATGCCCCTAAAGGCTTCTAGAATACTGTGTTTCATAATCATTAGACTCATGCGGTTTGAACGATCCCACATCTCAAAATCCCTTTTAACATCAACGGTGTTTTTCGTAGTGAGAGGTGCAGGTTGCTCTTCCCTTATTGCAAGGTTTATGTCCATACAGCCAAGCACTATAAGTAAAGTGCCTTTTCCATTCCTTAAAATTAGTCCCATTAAGCAGGGGTATAGAATTTATATTAGCAAATATTGTGACAGTAGAAGATGAAGTAGCTGAATAACAAAAAACAAGCTCACATCAATATGCATAAGTAAACAATAAATTCAAGATATTGGTTTATCCCATTTCAAGATATTAAACACTACATTAATATCAAATCTTTGGACAATAATATTAACAGTAAGCGATACTCTTGTTGTAGTAATCAAATATTGACAATAAATTATATTAAACAATGAATCAATCTTTGGACTAACTTATTTCTCACATAAAGTACCTTACAATTGTCACACATTTATCACCACAGATGTCGTTGAAATTCGGCCAAATATTAACTTACCTTTGGGTCAATTAATAAACGCATGAATCACAAAACCATATAATCATCTTGATATTTTAAATAAACTAATCTACGCAGAAGAGGTCACTTTGGTGACATTTTGTTTCAACTAATCTATTTAAAATATTAGACATCCTTAATTAAAATTCAAAGTCAAAATCTGAATTTATTTATTTCAAAATATTTTTTTTTAATCTAATCTTTCAATCTAATTAAAAGATAACTGTATCTATATCTATATATATATATAAGTATTTATATACTTTTCCAAAACATGCATATATTATATATTTATATAGAATCAACAATATATATATAAATTAACATGCATCTCATGCACCTTTAAATTACTAAATAATCAAAAAGAAATTGAAACATAAATAAACCCCAAAATATATATAGTAAAATTCTAGCATAAATCCATTAACCATACATCACTAAAAAACATATTGAAACAATGATTGAATTTTTTTTTAAAATATATTGATGTGATTACATAGTAATATCTGTTCATACTTTTTTAATTTTTTGACAACACGCACACACCTCGCACATACAGGTGCTTGAACTCGAGAATTCTAGAATGAACAACATTCTCTTTTCTACTAAAATCACTTGTTGAATTCTGAATCAATGATTGATTTAATATTTAATCGAAGGAATCAACACTCACAAACATCCAATTAAAAGGATGTCCTAATTTTATATTAACCTTATTCCTTTTTTCCTAAAAACCAAATATATAATCAAATCAAAATATTCACATCATAAAATAAATATAAGATAATTGATAAAAAAGAATACGTTTGGTAACTGGCAGACAAAACCAAAGCATAAATCAAACTTAATTGCAATTATCACAAAAATCATAAAAATATCACCGACTTTTCCAAGATAAACTTGCATTCATATTCAACCTTCTAGAGTTTAAACCAAAACGCAAATTCAAAATCTTTCTTATTTGTTGATTATTGGCATTATTAACAAGAAACCAAAAGCAACCGGTAAAAAAAATGGTTCAAATATATTAGATTAATTCTAAATTTAAGCATGCTGAGTTTCAATTGAAGCATGACAAATCAAAATCACCAAACTAAAAATAAATACAATAAAATATAAACCCTAAAATTTTGAACCCAAAAAATTTACTCTATATATGATTGAAACGCCACATTCATATATTAAACTCATAAAATTTAAATAATGAATTAAAACAATAGAAAATCAATCCATTCTCAATAATTCAACATGACGAGGTTCGATGTCACTTTTTAGAATCGTAAAATAAATCTGAAATAAAACTTAATAAACCATAAACCAGAATCTGTCATGTCAAATAATCAAGAATAAATCAAGAACAAAACTATATGTGGAAACATACTTGAATCCATGGATTCTCGGAGATTTTTGGATCTTGGGGTTTTGATCTTCCAAATTAGCACACAATTAATCTAGAGAAGGTGGCTCTCTCTTTTACAAAGATGAGATGTTAGAAAAGCTTTCTTATGTATGATTTAGGGACCATAACCCTAATATATATAACTTTGACACATTAGTCCTAATTCCTAATCAGCTCATCATCAATTAGAATTTAGTTACTAGAGTATCTACACATATTTGACTCATACTTTATTTAATAATTAAAGCCGAATAAACCTTAACTAAATTAGATCACTTTTAATTTGGGCTAACCAATTATGATAATAACTAATAACATGCAATTACCCTTATTATATATGTGATGTCCATATTTTCCAACATAGTTGGGTTGCATTGTGTCTTTTGTTGTTTTGGTTACATGTTTGAGAGGGTTGTGTTGTCAATTTGTTATAAGTGAGGGGGTGTTTTTCGGCGGTATGTTTAATCATTTTTGTGTATGAATATGTTGGAGGATTTTTGGTATTCTTGATTTTTGGCCAATGTTAATTGTGCGCATTTTGGTTAGGTGAAGGACATGAAATTTACGACATTCCTCTAGCGAACTAGGTGATTTAGAATTACTATGAATACCGTTTGTTTTATGAATTATTCTTAAATGTAAAGCCTTAAAATTCTTTTTTGGATTTGTAGTTGATATCGATTTTAATCTTAAATTTGTATGATGCATTCAAGATTTTTCCTTGCTGCTTGGTATCTTTGTTCAGGTAGTATTAGGTATGTTTTTCTAACCTGATTTATCACTTGAAACTCGAGAAAATTGTGAAACACAGCTTAGTGTCACACGGTCGTGTGCCAGTCTGTGTGGTAGACTATGTGCGACACACAATCGTGTAGGTAGGTCGTGTGTGATTTTGTAGGCCGTGTGGACCACACCACTATGCGGGGCTTTTGGACCAAGTTTGGGGCCTGATTAGGGGCCGATTAAGGGACTGAGAAATTGGGTTCATGGGCATTATATAGGCTAAAAAAGCGTAAGTTTCAATAAACAAACATGAGTAAGTGTATGAGGTATGTTAAATAAGTTTCGATAATTAAAATAATGTATTATGATCTGCTATAAGTAGGTACGTGAGTTAAGCATGACTATTCTCTAGCCATGTGTGTTATATGTATTCTATTACTTGTTTTGATAAGCTATTCGATTTGATTATGAAATATGATATTCTATGATTTGTATAAGTTATGTATTATGTTATGATTCGAATAACATCTGTTCATGTATGCAAGCCATACAATCTACGTGATATGTATATATGTTAATGTGGCTTTGCATATGCATTGGGGTGAATTATGATATAATGGAGGAAGTGTTATATGGCAGTTTTACTGCAATTATGGTGGCAAGACCGCAAATTTGTATATGGAAGACCAACTACAGTTATATGAGTGGCACACCACCACATATTGGTGCGATTGGATGGATGGACTATTGTAATCCTATTTGGTGTGATTGGTAGGAAGGAGATAGTGTGTAGTGTATGGGGATGGGACATTACATTATATGATATTATTTGATGTGATATGATCTGATACGTTATAATATGATAAGACATGTTTTGATATGTTTTAGGCACGCTCTCGGACAATTATGAGTTGTTTATTGTATATGTAAAATCTTTAGTAAATTTTTATTGTGGGTCGGGTCACATACTTGGCTTCTAACTCACTCGTTTGTTTAATTTGTTTCAGGTGTACATCCGACTTAAGTCTTGGGGGCAACTCCGTAGTTCAATTCATACAATTTGGTATAAGTTGATTTGATTTTTAATTTCGAACTTTATGCTTTTTTTTATTTTAATTTTGTTTTGGGAACGTTCAATTTTTTATTTTGATATTTGTTTTCACAGACGTGTTATTTAAAACTCGTAAAAACACCCAAGATTACATAATAAATTGATCTTATGATTTTAAGTGATAAGAATATTAAAAGTGATTTTCCGCTGCAATGTTTTGAAATTAAATACGGCTTTTTATAACCCAATTGGTTAAACATTCAGAATTGTTTTTTTGTAAAATTATTGAAACAAGATTTGTCTAAGTGCTTACACGCGTTCTTCTGAAAATTTGTGTTTTCGATAAACAAAATAATTTTATTACTTTGGAATTAAAACTAAATTTTTGCATAAGTTAATTGATAATATTTTTACGAGAGTTGCAATCTTCATAATCCGATCGTAACTTTTAGGCCGGATCGAGGGTGTTATACTAGTCATCTAATGGCTAGCACCGCAAAAAAATAATTTTTTAGTATTGACCATTTAATGGTTAGCACCCAAAATTTTTTTTCAAATATTGGTATAAATGTATACCAGTATGATATAGTGTGAAAATAAATATCTTGATGCCGACTATTGAAATCTCAAAATCAAAAAAATCATTTTTTAAACCCTGATACAATTATCAAGTAATGATTAGGTCAAAACGCAATATAGTGTCAACAATTAAAGTCTCCGTTTAATTTTACTATCCATTTCAAGATATTTGGATAATTATTTTTGAACCAAGATATTTTTATAAATATTAATTTTTTTATGATTAGTTAAAATAGCGAATTCAGTCCAAAGACAAATAAATTATTAATGGTATTAATAAAATATAGATAAAAACATTGCAGAGCATCACGTGAAAATCTTTAAAGCAAAAAAAAAAAATGATAAAGTTTTAGTACACTTGTAATCCAATAGGAAGTAGCGTCAATAGGAAGTAGAGATAGCAATAAATAATAGATTACAAGAATACTATAATTGACATATTATAATGAGTCACTTGTATCAATTCAATAAAGTTGTTTGGGAGTAATTTACTCAAAAATGTTAAAAAAATAAAAAAATTTACTTGACTAGGTTGTAATTTAAAAAAATTACGATGAAAAAGCTTCCAACTGAAAGTATTTTTAGGTGAAATGTAGGAAAACATTTTCAGTTGAAAGTGTTTTCAACGTATTGTCATGAAAACGTTTTCAACTGGATGTGTTTTATGACAAGTCACTTGAAAATGCTTCGAATTCCTTTTTTTAAGATTAGGATTTTGTTTGTTAGGGTTTGTGTTTATGGTTTTTAAAGTAGGGTTTATTGAATTTAGGGTTTTAAGTTTAGTTATTGTTTTGGATTAAATTTTTAAAGTTGAAAATATATTATTTTTTATTTTTTATAATTTTTTGAACTGTTAAAAAATAATTATTTTATTCCAAATTTAAAAATATTGTATTTATACCAATCGTATATTCGAAATTTATTTTGCATATCGATTCATTATCGAAACTCGGAGTACTCGGTTGGGATGAAATATTAGTTTTTAGTTTTTTGTTCTTTTTTAAGCTTAATTTGATCTGATATTTCAGTAAATTATTTATCACAGTGCATTGGTTTTTGGTGAGATGGGTTCTAAAAATATATCTCGAGATTCTCGAGATATATGATGGGTTTTTGGTCCAAAGGTTGGGGTTGAAATTTGTAGAGGGAAAATGCTCTAAGCAAGACGCATTGTCAGCAAAAGCATTGAAAGCGCGTCCAACTGGAAGCGCTTTCAAATGACATGGCACTGAAAACGCTTCCAGCTGCTTTTGTTGACAGTGCGTCTTGCTTGGAGTGTTCTCTCTCTACATATGTCAACCCCCACTAGCAGATATTGGTGGGTCTAAAAAGAAGAGGGCAGTGAATCTGATGCCAATCCAATCCAGCAGCCCGGTGCTGATGGTTTAGAAATTACATTATTTTCTGAACCAGAGCTCGATCCAACTGAACCAGAAGATGGTGAAGGAAGTGAAGATCCATATGAAGATGCCGAAGAAGGTCCACGATTCAAGGTGTACTTGCCTCCAGCTCACATGCATAATGTGGACATATCGACAGAGGATGGGTTGGAGTTTGCAAAACTATCACATAGGAGGTCGGGCCACATGAGTTCTTCATTGGATTCGGGAGATTTGGAAGTGGGTAAGGAGTTTTGCATTAAAGATGATTTTGTTGCTGTAGTGAAGTGATACAGCATCAAGAACGGGGTAAACTTCGATGTGGTTAATTCTGGATCTGAGAAGTTCAAGGAGAAGTGCTCAATACAGGACAATAGATGTGCATGGAAAATCATGGCTTTTGTTAAGAAGTAGACAGGGTTGTGAACAATAAAGAAGTTAATTGCTCTGCATACGTATGTTGCCATGGTTATTGTATCAATACTAGTATATATTATAACAAAGTTGAATTGCTAATTTTAACGTGCTCGTTCTTTTGCTGGTATTTTACGGGATAATCCGAAATTGGATTCGGAGATGATCGCGAACATAATACTACCTATGGTCAAAGCGAGTCCCAAGATCGGTGTGTCGATTTTAATTGCAAATATTCGTAGCTAATTCAATTACATGCCTTCTTACTAGAAGGCGTGGATTGCAAAGCATAAGGCATTCAAGAAGATGCACAATAGGTGGGACGCGTCGTACAATGAGGTATGTGTTGGAAAATTTTGCAAAAAATAAATTTAGAGAAAAATCAGTGGAAAATAGATTTTTACAATAGTTAATCAAAAATCAAATTCTTTGGTAAAGTCCCAAAGAAATGTAACTCTTCCACTACAAAACCACTAAAGACCCACCACTGTCGACCACCGAAACATCGGCGGCATCGTCGTGTCCAGCGGTGCAAGTACGACACCCTCATGACATCCTAAGTTGGTTCGGCTACTACTAGTTTGGTCCGGGTTAGTGACGACTCAACCAGTTTGGTCTAGCCACCAGTTGGATTGTCAACCCGATTTCACAAATCAAGCTCGATTTGATCAGTTTTGGGTCTTGATCTCGGTTTTGGGCTCCTGGACCAAATTTTTGACCTCAGGTCCAATTTTCAAGTTCAATTACTCATTGGGCCAATTGTCCGATTTGAAAATTAATTTCTAAAAATATCATATTAATTTTAATTAATTTGATTAATTTAATTTTACTTTGTCAAAATTAATTTCCCAAAAATCACTTTGATTTTCTAAAATAATTTTTTCAAGAAAAATTCTTTAATCAAGTTTTCTAGTTGAATAATTCTCACGACCACCTAATTTAATTTCACATTAAAAAATAACTCAATTAAATTATTTCCAAAGACGAAGAATTTTTTTTAATTCAAATGCAGTCTGATCGAGCTTTTGTTGAGCTAGCAGAAGGACTATTGGGACATATGCAATTAGGCTCTAGTAATTGCAATTATTTCTAAAAGCATCGTTTCGATAATTCACATTTACTTAATCATAGAGTTAGCCCACAAGTTTTTAATGTTTTGGGATTTATACTGGGTAGCTTATTTTATTTGATTCTAGCCTTAGATTTTCTTTTGTTTTTAACTTTTCTTATTCTAGTATGCATTCTAACACATTTTCGCTTCTTATGCTAATAGGTATGAAAAGAGTTGACTCTCCTTTCTCCGCAAAATTTATTTCCTTTGGAGTCGAGGTTTTCTTTGGCTTCTTAGAGCCTTAGGTCAACTTTGTTAATGAGTGATCCCACATATTTTCGATCGAGTAGTCTTCTTCGCCATCCTCAAACTCATGTCTTTCGAATGTGGGCTTGCTTCAAATAAGAAAAAATTTTCATAAAATTACTAATGGGGAAATTTCATAATTTCTCTAAACTTCTAGGGTCAAGTTGTAAATAACAAGAATATCTCTAGAAATTTTCTAAAATAATTTATTCAGAGAATTTTCTCTCTACAACTTTTCTTGAATTCAAGTGTATGAAAATAATGACCCATGCTCTCTTTATATAGGAAGAGTTTAGAGAGAGATCAATTAGGATTAAAATTAATCACATTAATATTAAATTAATAAAATATTATCTAGATAAATATTAAATTAAATTTGATATATCATATTAATATTAAATTAATAAATACTATCTAGATAAATATTAAATTAAATTTAATATTTCATATTAATATCTAGATAAATATTAAATTTATTAAAACAATATTATATTTGAAAAGTTAATTTGAAATCAAGTTACCTCATAGAGTCCCACTAGGAGTTTAATTTTTCCATTGCTATATCACCGGAGAACCACTGTTGTCAACCATCCACTGGTCTTACGATCACCGTTGTCGCATTTGCCATGCCTGACGGTGCCACCGTTAGCGCGACTCCCTCGACACCCCGAACCGTCACTGTTTTGCCCGAATAGGCCTAGTCAGTTCGACCGCTATTGGTTCGATCTGAGCCAGTGACGGCTCGACTGGTCTGGTCTAGTCATCGGTTGGATCGTCACCTAATTTCATACACAAAGCTCAATTAAACCAATTTTGCGGTTCCAGTCTTAGGTTCTGGTTCTCGAGTTCAATTTTCGATCTCGGGTCCAATTTTTAAGTTCAATTACCCATTACGCCAATTATTTAACTTGAAAATTAATTTCCAAAAATATCATATTCATTTTAATTAATTTGATTAATTTAATTTTACTTGATCAAAATTAATTTTCTCAAAAATCACTAAGATTTTCCAAATGAATTTTTCAAGAAAATTCTTTAATCAAATTATCTAATTGAACAATTTACACGATCACCTAATTTAATTCCACATCAAATAAATCGACTCAATTAAATTATTTACAAAGTCGTAGAATTTTCTCCTGATTCAAATGAAGTCTGATCAAGCTTTTGTTGAGCTAGCGGAGGGACCAATCAGACATATACAATTAGACTCGAGTAATTGCAATTATGTTCAGAAGCATCATTCCGATAATTTGCATTTTACTTATTAATGGATTCAATCCACAAGAAGTATCATAATTGAAAACTTCTATTGTATGCTTTTTATGAAAACAAGTCAGCCAACTGCTTTGTCCAGTGATCTCATATGATGTCTTTGTTACCCTCATATGATATCCTTGATTCCTTTTAATCAAATTCATTCACTTAATACAATCTTCTTTTATCTCATTGTCACCATTGTATCTTCTCAATGATTAATATTATCGCTGTCAACTAATAACTATGATAAATTGCTCATTCAAGAATAAGCAATCTGTGGTCACATTTTATAAATTCCACACAATGTCAATGAGAGGATATTATTAACTCTTTAATCAAGCTTTAAATTTCATTGTTGCTAGTAAAATCATGTCAAACACAAGTCATATACCCAACATACTGATTATAGACTCGATTAATTTTAGAATATAAGTCTTCACTTATATCAAAGCACATGAGTTATATATGCATGGTTAGTGATTAACTTAGGATTTTAGGTAAGTCATACCATTAACATCACAAGTGAATTAATTCACAAACAGATTCAGAACTAATTCAACTTGGGTCCAACCCAATGTATCATTCTTCTAATGAGTACATTTATGTCTCTACCCATGGAGTCAACTGCTCCGATAGCCAAGATTAGCCATCTCCCTAATTAGAATTATAGACAACATAATAATCCTTCTATGCATTTAAATCAAATGTTCACTTTAATCCTTTTACGAGATTACAAACTCGTTTAGATTATCTATTGAAGTAAGTTATCTTTCTCACAACGTAAACATTCTTACTATAACACCCAAAACCCATAACTATCACCTATTTAGGGTCTCAAGGTTTTACAAAACTTTATGATTTTTTTTACATACAAATCAATCACAAATCCATATAATTACAAACTAGCATCTCAGAATACTTACTTCATTTACTCTTTCACATTCATTTGCAACATTCCAACCAATCGATGATCAATTTGAACTATACAATAACTTAGGACCACAATTAAAAATTTTCCCTACAGGGGGTCATACGGCCCTGTGTCTCAACACGTAACTTTCATCACTAACTAACCAAATTATGACCTAAGACATACTCATTAATACATTTGCCAAGAAAGAATCAATACTCATATCACACATCATTACATCTATATTCCATATCAACCATAATCCCATAACTATCTACTAAGCTACATCAATCATTCTTAGTATCACTATGTAGTACCCAAACTTGACATCGTCTTCGATTAGGGTTTCGAGGTCTTTCAGTTTTTACAATTGAAACAATTACAAATCAAAACATCATTTCAAATAGTTGCACTCATCAAACTAGTTTACAATTCAATTAAATATTTCATTCTCTTTTACAACGTTTCAAATTAACTGGGACCTGATTAAATTGCAGTTGAACATCACACGAAAATATCAAATTTCCAACAACAAGGGTCACACGATCGTGTGTCTGAGACACATGACCGTGTGCCCTGTTATACACGCCCATGTCATAATCGTGTGCTAGACCATGTGCATACCCGAATCACCAACACACGGTCGTGTCACAAATCGTGTGACAGGCCATGTGAGCTTACGACAATACCCTACACGTCCGTATTTGAAATCGTGTGCTGGGCCATGTGTCTATTCGAAATAGGGCAACACGGTCGTGTCTCAGCCCGTGTGTTGCCCGTGTAAGACTTGCTCCTATTTACCCTAGGCATGCTCGTGTGATGGCCCGTGTATCAAATCGTGTGTTCAATCGAATTACTTAATAATTATGCATAAATTTTACGAATTAGCTAAACATGCACGTATCCCACAACCATTTATAAACCTATAGATATTCAACTTAATTCATGCAATCGATACATCAATAAGTGACTTACCATTCAAATTCAGTCATTTATCTAATTCAAACATATTACCCTTTGCAATACATACAAAACCCAAATCATATCTAGCATTTCATGTCAAAGTATATATTTCATTCAACAAAAACTATCATCATTCATATAACTTAAGCATATTCAAGTAATTCAGAATACATCACCCTAGTACATGCCATATAAGCCAAGTGATACAAAATCTACCGAAAGTACACCCGAGATAGTGTGATTCTTCTTGATGATCTGATCTTCTGACAGCAAAATGAAATCTACAAAAATAAATCCACAGGTAAGCTTACAAAGCTTAGTAAGTTTGTAAAGTTAGATAAATTTACCACCATAACTAGTGCCTTGTGCAAATTATAGCTTATTCGAGCTCAGATACAGAATAACACTCTTTCCGAGTTGGAAACAGATTAACACTCAACTCAAGCCAGAAACAAAATACCATTCTACCCATAGCCATAAACAGATTACTCCTCAAGTCTTTGTAATATCGGGATATTAGCATCAAGTTGATCTCTTTGGGTCTTTCAAAAATTTAGCTCATACAAGCCCAAATAGAGTTTAGCTCTTACGAGCCCAGACGGAATATCGCTCTTACGAGCCAAACAGAATATTGCTCTTACGAGCTAGAGTTCAGATAATTCTCCACCAAGTCAGAATCTAAAATATTCTTCAGTGTCTTCCATCTCATTCCAACTCAAGAATATAATCAAAATAATGAAACTATAATTAACAAATGAGAATTTAATTACACGAACTTACCTGATTAAATTGCAGCAGTATACAGAATAGAGACTATTCCATAATTTTCTCCTTGCCTCAATTTTCAACCCACTCTTGATCAAAAAATAATAGTTTCATTCAATTAACTAATTCCAATAGTAAAATAAACTTCTTTTATGCAATTGAGTCCTTTTTTGACATTTTTACAAAATTGTCTCTAATATTTTACTTTTATGCAATTTAGTCCCTTAGCTCAAAACTTGTAAATTAACCATTTTTAAATAAAAAAAAGTTCAGAAAAATATTATAGCAATTAAATACTACCCATATTTGTTTTTATTTAATATCAAATCCTTTTACTTTTACTATTTTTACATTTTAGTCCTTAAACGTTAAAATTATCAAAAACTACTATACAAAATAATCAAATCTAACAACCAAGCTTATAAAACTTCCATAAACTTTCAAGAAACAACTCATTCATCAATGACATAATTTATAACATTTGACAGATATACAAATTAGTCCCCGAGCTAGCTAGATTAAACTAATACAGACTCAAAAACATAAAAATTACTAAAAACGAACAAGGTTTACTCACCTAATCTCCAAGCCAAAGTTGATCGAATGTATATCTTTCTCCCTTTAGGGTTTGGATTTTCAAAAGTTAAAAGAAGAAGATGAAATCTTCTTTTTCTTTCTTAATTTTTGATATAAACACATTTACTAATTAATTTACAAATTTACCCTTAGTTCACACTTAAATTCTAACTAAATTTAAGTCAAAATCGTCCACTCAATTTTCTAATGGTTATATTACCATTTAAGTGCCTTAACTCCCCTTTCAATTAATACCTTTAATTAATAGGATTCAACTTTTACTCCTCTTACAATTTAATCTTTTTTACTTAATTAACTATCTAAATAATAAAATTTCTTAACAAAAATTAATATGACACTAATAACATCATAAATATTAAATATTTAATATTTACGGTCTAACACATCGAAGTAATGGCCTCTAAACTACCAATTCCGATCATACTGAAAATAGGCTAATTAGTAAATCCCCATTTAATTTGGATTTAATAGCAATTTACCAAAATCTAAAGAATTCCACATCATTTCTATTATTAGTCCATTTAAGGAGGGTCCAATTACACAATTGGTCCCTCAATTATATCAAAATTCCAACTAAACAAATTTTATTTCAATTTAACCTTAAACAAATTAGGACTTAATGAATAAATATCCCAAAAGTTAATGGATGGTAATCATATCCACCATCGCTTGGACTTTTTGACCATGGTTTAATTACAATTTTGGTCCCTTCACAATTTTAGTCAATAGCAAATAACTTTTACCTCTTTTACAATTTACTCCTTTTCCTTAATTAAGGAATAAATCATTAAAATTACCCGACTAGACTTCAATTCACATATAATAAGACTATAAAAATATTTAATAAAAATATTTACCGTCCTAAATTTCAAAAACAAGGTCTCGATACCTCATTTTCTAAAATCACTTGACTTTTGAACCGAACCACTTATACTAACTTTTAATTCACTAATTAAAATTCTTCAATTCAAAAATTTCATATAAAATTATTATTGACTTATATAATTCAAAAAATAATTACATGTTTACTACAATATAGGCATATTTTCCAATAGAAAGTTGTGATGATGAATTCAATGTTCAAAATTTTTGTGAGGGGTTAAAGGGAAGTGGGTATGACTCATGTAAAAAGATTGAGAGAAAAAAGACATTAAGTGATAAAAGTTAAATTGATGGTCCAACTTTGATAAGTGAAAATTCCTACGGGGTAAAATTAAAAAGTTCAATTCACATTGGAAAAGAGAATGCAATAAAAGAGAGAACCTATCCAAAAGAGAAAAATGATTATGTTTTCACTAACCTTAACTTAAATTTGTCTAGTGGACTTGTTTCATTCTTTTAGGAATTTGTTGATCCTTTGAGAGGAGCTCAATTAAAACATTCCACCTATGCTTAAGGTCCTTTCTTGTTCGATCAAATATTCGATGAATTTTTTCAAGGAAAGGGAGAATGATACATGTACGAATAAAGTGAAATTTATATAAAAAATTAGTTGATGTTTTTTTAATATATATTTAACATAATGATATAGACCTATTCATGGGCTAGGCTACCTGTCCTGGCTCAAAGGTCCGTCCGAAATTTGAGAGGGTTTTGGGAAAAATATTAGGCCCAAAATGGGTTTGAAAAAAAAAATTAGGCCCATTTAAAATATGGGTCAGGCTCGAGCTTGAACATTTAATGCCCGAACCTGGCTCGACCCGACTAGTTTTAAGTTTTTAATATTTTATATTACGTTATTTTTATATATTAATGTAATTTAAAACACATTGAAAGAATAAATCTATACTAAATATATAATACTACTCTAATGTAAACATTAAAAAAAATATTAAGATCACTAAATAAAAATTTTCAATAAATAAAAAATTTATAAATTTATTAAATATTAAAATAAAGAAATATAAATATTTTTTTAAAAAAAATTAAAAATTAATATGGGCGAGCCTAAAATGGACTTGGATTAATTTTTTGTAAATATGAGCAAGTTTGGGTAAAATTTTAGGTTCAGATTTTTGATCGGGCCAGACTTAGACAAACATAAAATATGTTAATATCATACTTTGACCCAACTCAAATCCGACCCAATCCATGAACACCTCTATAATAATATATATAAAATATATATTTCATTATATAACTACATATTTTTTATATAAATAGAAAAGTTATTAAGTAAAAACATGAATTAAAAATAAAATAAAAAACTTAAAAACATGTTTGTTAATTAAAAAAAGCAAAAAGCTTGAAACATGTTTTAGAAAAAAAACAAATATACAACTGATAGAATTCAAACCTAGGTCATGCTGCGGAAAAACGTAAGCATATAACCATTCAATCACGGGAGCTAAGCAATCACATGAAAACGTGTTTGGTATAAATTGCTTTTTGAAAAACGCCTCTTATATGGTGTGGTTTTATCCGTCAACTGAAAATCGACTTATTTTTTTAAAAATAATATTAAAAACGGCTTAATTTCCTATTTTTTTAAACAAGTGACATTACTATTAATTTTACCAGATTATGACACATTCAAAATGTGAATATAAAAAAAATTATGTAATAAATATAAAAAATGCTAATATAAGAATACTCTTAAAATTATATTTTTTCGTTTTATAAACATATTATACTTTTAATAATTTTATAATTAAATTAAGAAATGATTGATGATGACACAAATTTAATCAAAACCTTCTAAATAATAGTATAAATATAAATTTTAACGCAACAGAATGAGATGAGTTCTTACCACGTGCTATGTTTGAATTTTACCCCTTTGTCATTGACTGTCAGTTCTCTCCATATTAACGAAGTTTCATAGGAAAGGGACTTTCTTAGGAACTACCAATTTAAGCGGTCGGAACTTGTGATTATTGTTTTTTTTTAGGGTTTAATAAAATTTTGACTTTTTTCATTTTGGATTTTGTAAAAGTACAATGATGTAGCAATTAAAAGTGTTCAGGTCGGATTGGATTAGGGTTAGAATTAAGCATGATATTAATATGTTTTATATTTGTTTAAATTAGGTTCGACTCGAAATTTAGGTTTAAATTTTTTCTAAATTCTTTCATATTTGAAAAAAAAAAATTAGTCCAAATTCATTTTAAACTCACTCATATTATTTTTTATTTTTTTTAAAATATTTATTTTATTTTATTTTAATATTTAATAATTTTATACATTTTTTATTCGTTGAAAATTTTTATATAATAATCTTAACAATATTTTAATGTTTACATTAGAGTATTATTATATATTTAGTAGAGGTGTTCACAACTGCGTACTCGCAAATTCGGGTATCCAAAGATTCAGGTATCCGGATTTTCGGGTATTAAAAATGTCGGCCCATGACCCGACCCTTGAATATTCATATTTTCGGGTCACAAGGTATCTGGATTAAATTTGTGTAAATTTTTTTATAAATCATATTGTTTATAATGATTCAAAATGACAAACTTAAAAATCAAAAGTAGATAATAGCATAATCCAAATATAAAATTTAAAAATCTAAACATAAAGTTTATAAATCCAAATTACATAATACAAAGACAAAATTTCAAAAAAATACAATTAAAGATAAAACCTGTAATGTGTACTCATTAATTATTATGACATGGTGTGGTGTCCGAAACTTCGTTTATCTAGAATAAGGTGCAAAATACACAAAGATTAGAATGCTTCCATTGATGTGTGGAAAGAGAATGACTTATGCAAGTTATTTGGCGAGGCAGGCTCCCACATCAGCTTAGACTATTTTTCCTTTCTATATTTAAAAAAAAAAAAAAAATTCTTTTATTGGTTTCATTTCTGTTTTATATAGTTCAGGAGAAATATTTTAGATTATTTATATGCATATAGTTCAGGAGAAATATTTTAGATTATTTATATGCATATAGTTCAGGAGAAATATCTACAACATTGTGCATAAATATTCTGTTATTGTTTTTTTTCAGGACATAGCAGTATGTTGCTTCGATACACCTATTTAATTATAAGTAAACATGATACGAAAAATGGCATGTTCTTATATAAAAATTATTAATGAAATTTAAAAAATAAAAACAATACAAATACATATAGGTAATCGAGTTGGGTACCCGTGAAATTTAAAAATTGCAGATCGAGCCCAACTTGTGAACCCGTAAAAAATAGTGGGTCTGGTATCCGGGTCGAATTTTTTTTAAATAAAAAATACTCGTTTAATTTTTTATCGGATCAATGGGTCAATGGATTGGATCTTTTTGAACACCCCTAATATTTAGTATAACTTTATTTTTTTTATATGTTTTAAATTATATAATATATAAAAAAAACATAATATAAAATATTATAAATTTAAAACGGGACGGGTAAGATTCGGGCCTTAAATATTCAAGCCCGAACCTAACCCATATTTTAAATGGATCAAATTTTTTTACCTAAACCCATTTTCGAACCTAATTTTTTTGCCCAAACCTTCTTAAATTTTGAACGGACCTTCAAACTTGGACTGACATATTATATATCCAAACAACATAATTAAAAATGTTAACATTTTGAATTCATAAATTCTAGAATGCTTGTAGATTTAAATTAAAAAAATGACTGTTACATAATTTCATAATATCTCATTTATCACGCTTTTATGAATGAAATAAAAAATGGGCTAATGCAACTCAGCCTTCGAAATCATCAATAAAATGCCAATCTCAATGTAAGTATGCAATTAACATCATTATGGCTCAACTACCTTGCATTCATTGCCGATATCAGTACTATAGTTCCTCTCTTCATTAAGGAATTCTTCCATATAAAGGAAAGTTTTGAAGCTTTAATTTTTTATCTGAGACCATTATGGCTCAACTAGCTTGCATTCATTGCCGATATCAGTACTATAGTTCCTCTCTTCATTAAGGAATTCTTCCATATAAAGGAAAGTTTTGAAGCATTAATTTTTTATCTGAGATCTTTGTTTTTGGGGTGGAGATCAGAAAATGGAGCTTGGACTTTTTGCATTGCTCAGACTCACTTGGGTTGCTGCCATTCTTCCCATTATCTTAGCTTCACTGAGTTTCAGACCCTTTCATCAAACTATATTATGGATAGCAAAAAGAGGGAAGACAGTGCAACCATCTTCCTCTGTGAGTGTTTTTACTTCTTTGCATGATATGTTCCTGCTTTAAACTCAATACCATATTTGGATCTTACTTGCTCTGTCGAATGTAGAAGTTCACAGTTCCTCAGAGATTCTTCTCTCATTTCTACATGGTGGGCACCCTGTGGACTACCCTTTTGCTACTCACCACATGGCTATATGCATGCACTGCTGGTTCAACTTCGTCAACCATCTTTGTATGGCGTGCTGTGTTGCTTCTTTGGTTGATGGAAGCTCAAGTGTTGAGACGCCTTTACGAGTCATTATATGTATTCCATTATCGGCCCTTAGCTCGAATGCACATATTCGGCTATTTCATTGGCATGAGGCGAGTCATTTCGTAAACACCTCTCACCATATTTGTATTCTCTTTCAAAATGTTGGATGGTGAGATACATGTTTTTGCATGGCCAGTTACTACATAGTAGCACCATTGTCACTGTGCTACACTTGTGCCCCGGAGGTGTTTGAGTTTACTCTGGATCTGGTGTCTGAAGGAAGGAAACAATGGCAGCCATTGGAAGTGATAGGTGGGAACACATTCTTCCCCTTGTGGCGTGGATGGAAGCAGTGGGTTGGCAGTGCTATATTTCTATGGGGTTGGATTCATCAGCTCCGTTGTCATGCAATTCTCGTAAGTTAACACTCTATTTCACCAACTTTTTTGAAAGATCTAGTTGGGAAAATCCAAGAAACATACAGTGTTAGACCAAGTTTTGGACCATTAAAAAAAAGTGTAACCAAAAAATCAATGTCATAATTATTTAAAATACGACATTACAAGATTTTTAAAAAAATTTAAGTAATTCGAATCCCGTTTATTGACTTGATGGTCAAGGGTGTTCACTGTCCTAAGTGTGATATGAGTTCGAGTTGTGCTAGTCACTGTTTGTAATTCAACAAAAAATATTAAGTAATTCGTTGAAATAATTAATTAAAATATGAAAATGTTTCTAAAAAATTAAGTAAATTCTAAAAAAATTTTACTTAATGCATGAAAGGATTACTTAAAATATAAAAAAGTTTTTAATAAATTAAGTAATTCGTAAAGCTTGAAATAATTAAATAATAATAATTTATGATACATTAAAAGGTGTCCAAAATATTACATATTACAATGAAAGAGTTATATAATTGAACTTCATGTAATGGCCTTAAGGTTAAGAATATTTATCGTTTTAAGTGTGGTTTGAGTTCGAGTTGCACTAATCGTGTTGTTATTCGAGTTTTGTTCGGTTAGTGTAATTCACCCAAAAAAATGAAATAATTCGTAAAGAGGTATTACATGAAAAGGTTTCTAAAATTTGTAAAATATGAAAAATAATTACTTAATACATGAAATAGTTACTTAAAAATGCAATATTTTTAAAAATTAAGTATTTCTTAAAACATGAAAGATTTATTTAAAATATAAAAAGATTTCTAAAATACAAGTAATTCTTGAAAAAATTCTAAAAATAATAATTTATGGTACATGAAAGAATTACTTAATCCATTAAAGCGTTACTTAACACATGAAAATGTGTATATGAAATTAAGTAATTCATAAAACAAAAAATAATTTATTTAAAACCTAAAAGTATTACTTAAAACATTAAAAGGATTCTAAGGAATTCAGCAATTTGTGATGCATGAAAGAATTACTTAAAATATGAAACGGGCACTGAAAGTAGGATAGAGCATAACTCAATCCAAATCGAAAACATCGATTTTTTTTTTTAGTTTCGATGTTAATCAAATTTAATTTTTAGGTTTTTTTTTTCAGATCAATTTGATTAAGTGATTCAATCTGTTGAGTTCAAATCAAATTAAATTTTACAATTAAAATAATTAAAAAACTCATATAAAAAAAATTAATGTAAATCTATCTTAGGTTCCTACAATTTAAAATGATCACTCAAAAAATAAAAAAAATAAAATATTCTTTAAAATTTTAAAATATTTATAAAAATTTCCCAATATTTTATAAAAATGAAAATCTTAAATATTATTTAAGATGGTAAATTATAAATTTAGAAAAAATCCAAAATAATAAATTTAAGACCTTAACCAAGTAAATTATAAAATCTTGTTTACATAATAATTATATTGTTCTAATTTAAAAGTGTCCAAAATATATATGGTATCACATTTATTTATTTATTTATTTTTAATTTTGGAATCCAGTCATATAATCAACAATATTTTAATAGGGTCAATTTAATTTTTTTTTATTTTAACTTGAATAAATTTATTAAATTCAGCTCGACTCAAATTTTATTTCACTTGATTCAATTTGAAAAAGATTTTAATCAAGTTAGAATGATAATATAGAACTCGTCAACTTGATTAACTCAAAAAAATTTTCATTCAATTAAACCGATTTGATCAAATGTTCACCTCTAATTGAAAGCATGAAAATATTTTTAATAAATTATATAATTCATAAAACATGAAAAAAATTACTTAATACATGATACATGAAAGGAATACTTAAAACATAAAAAACGGTTTTTAGAAAATTAAGTAATTACTTTAAATATGAAAAGATTATTAAGAAATTAAGTAATTCATAAAACATCAACATGAAAGAGTTACTTAATACATTAAAGCATTATCAAAAAGGTGAAAAGGTGAATCAGAGTGTTGACCCAATGATTAAAGGTGTTTATTGTTTCAAGTGTGATCTAGGTTTTAGTCGCACCAATCTTGTTGTTGTTAAAACTTTGCTCTCCTCTTATAACTCACCCAAAAACACTGAAAAAGCTTAGAATTACTTAATGCATAAAAAGTTTTTAATAAATTAAGTAATTTTTAAAACGTAAAAAAATTTATTTAATACATTAAAGTGTTATTTATAACATTACTGAAAACAAATATATAATGTATGTATCATGACGGGTATATGAAAACAAATAGATGAGTATAAGGATTGGCTTATATTTTATTCTGATACACGATACTAATTTAATGACATACATATAAATTAGATCAACAAATGAATCAACAAAATCCTATTATTTAAACTCTCAAATTTTCTCTTTTGTAGAAATCTCTCACTCTTTTGTATTCCTGTACGAATCAAATTAAAACATGGATTGATTAATTTTATTTAAAAATTGATAAAATTCATAACAAACTTAAAACCATTGTATATATCAAAATGACTGGTATTATTCTTACTGGTCAGAAAAATTCACATTCAAAAAAAGGAGAATTGTTTTTTGGTTTTACGGGAAAAAAAAATCATCTCAGTTATTTTTCAAGGAAAAAAAAAAGAAGAAAATAGGGGGTTTGTTGAATTTCAAATAGTTAGCTTCACCAATAAGATACGAAGATTTATTTCACATTTCGAATTGCACAAAAAAGACTATTTATGTAGCAATCTCGACTCGTCTCCGTCACCGAAATTGAATTACGAGATGCTTAGTAAATAACAGAAACAAAACATGCAATTTAATTCAAATATTTTATTCAAAACAATCTTAAATAATTAATTTATCAAACAAATCATGTCTTACATACAAATTTGAACTTAATTTGAGCTTATAAAAGCTCTAAAACCAATCTCGAAACAAACAAAGACTAATTTAAACATTTTAGAAAAGATTGGGCAAAAGTGTAAAACAATGTCACACAGTCGTGTGGCCAGGCTGAGGCTGTGTAGTGCTAGGTCACATGGTTGTGTATCCTAATTGTGTCACAAACTAAAGTCGTGCATAACAGAATCACACGACTGTGTTGCCAGACCGTGTAACAAAATGAGATAGTGTGGACCTAAAAGTAAAATCCTACAACCATTCGCACAATCGTATAGCCAAGCCGTGTGAGAGACTGAAACCATGTTTAAATAACACCACCCTGATCATACAGAGCACACGACCGTGTCACTTGCATGTCCATTTTCTAATTTATCACCTTGCTCACTTGCACCATTCAATTCGCAACATATACTCTTACCATAAACATCCATTATGTAATACAAATATACCTATCAAGATTCCAACAACAACATTAAATTATAAGATTTTGAGCTCAATCACATATATACATCAAAGATTCGTATTTTCATTTCAAACAAACTGATACCTTATATTCAACTCATATGTATAACTTAGCCAACAATCAATGGCATATGATCACCTTTTTTACACAATATTACTCGATGAAACTTCGTAAAAGAACTTTGTATACAAGTTAAAGTAATAGTGCCTGGTTACGTTAGGGTTGAACCTACATAATAAATAGTCTGGCCAGGGCTTAATATTCTTGTATTCTCGAGTCTGCAACATATGCAGGAGTTTGGAACCTATTCTTGTATTCTCAAGCCTGCAACATATGCAGAAGCTTGAAACCTTGAAAAAAATTATAACTTCATATACGAGATTTTTACTATTTTCATCGGGATTTAACCTCACATTATATCATTTCGCAACAATCCATTTCAATTTGATTTAAATTCTCAATTTAGGTACTAATTTGTAGCAAATTCAAATTGCTAATAAAACATTGATGAACATACAGATAAAACTCAAAAGAAAATTAAACATATTTATATCGTATGAACTTACTTGACATAACGTAGCAGTTTAGTTAACAAGGACTATTCAACAATTTTCCATTTTTTTGCCTAAGTCAACAACTAATCTATGTAATAGTTAAGATTCAAAATATCAATACTAATCTCATAATAGTACTCAAATCCATGCTTATAATCTTTTAATTTCATTTTACACAATTTCCCTGAACTTTTACATTTTATTCAATTTAGTCCATAAAATCGAAACAAGTATAACTTTCATAATTGAGCTTCATTTTTAATTCAAAATTTCAATTATGTCCTTCTACGTCCCTCAAAAATCCAAATTTATAGAAATAAAAATAACTTTTAACATATTCATAATTTAGTCCCTAAATGCAAAATTAACAGAAATTACTTTATCAGATAATCCTTAAACATTTCATAGCTTCCAAATCTACCATTTTCTATAAAAAGAAACATCTAAAATAATCAATGAAAGATTTTAAAACCTTTAATAGTTTTGAAAACGGAAGTATGAGTTAGTTGAACCTAAATGCAATGATTTCAAAAGTATAAAAATTACAAGAAACGAAATTAATTAGCTTACCATGCAAGAGGGCCGAAAGTTTGATAGCTTTAAGATTTCATTCTCTGCTATGGTTGAAATTCGGTGGAAGAAGAAAATGTTAAAAGATGACTTATTTTTAATGTTTTATCATATATTAATTATTAATTTCTAATATAATTTAAGTAAATTTATTTTTACAAACAAAAGGACCACAAACCGTCCACCATAATGAAAAAGGGGTATATTTATCACCTAGACCCTTGCACTTTCATTAATTATGTCATTTCACTAATAAAATTCAATGCCGATTAACTTTTACGGTTTTTACATTTTAGTCTTTTTACCTTTATTAACTATATAATCAACACAATGTCCGACCCAAACTTCAATCCACTTATATAATAGCTCCATAAATATTCAATAATAATATTTATGAGCTTGGTTTATGAAAATGAGACCCCGATACCTCATTTTCCAAAATCATTGACTTTCGATACAAACCACTTGTACTTTAATTAGTCAACCAATTGACAAAATTTATCAAATCAAAATTCACTATATTATCGGATTTGACTCGTAAATATACATATATATATATATTGAATATATTGGTGTGATTACATGGTAGTATCTGTTCATACTTTCTTAACCCTTTGACAACACACACACACACCTTGCACACACAGGCGCTCGAACTCGGGACCCCTATGAACAACATCCTATTTTCCACTGGAGCCACTTGTTGGGTTCACTCGTAAATATTAAATCATAATATTTGCGAACTCACTCATCAGAATTTTGATTCTGAAATCACTGTTTCTAACATTATTGAAAAACGGGTTATTACATAATTCGAGCTTACGAAAGGTCTAAAGTCAATCTCGAAACATAGGGCTAATTTAAAATATTTTAGAAAAGATTGGGAAAAGTGTAAAATAGGGTCACACGGCCGTGTAGCCAGGTTGAGGCTATGTAATGCTAGATCACATGGTCGTGTATCCCAATCGTGTCACAAACTGAAGTCGTGTATAAAAGAGTCCCACGGTTGTGTTGCTAGGCTGTGTCGACTTAAAAGTAAAATCCTACAGCCATTCACACAGTCGTGTAGCTAGATTGTGTGTGAGACTGAGACCGTGTTTAAACAACATCACCCTAATCATACAAAGCATACGATCGTGTCACTTGCCCTTGTGTGACACACGACTGTGTGCCAGCCCGTGTGGATAAATATATATACCTTAACAATCGAGTTACCTACCTTTACAATTGATTTATCTACCTTTACAATCTAGTTACCTAACTTTACAATCGATTTATCTACCCAATTTTTACCTAGGCCATGTACATGTAACAACCAACTCTTAAACTTGTTCTAAATGCATCAAAATCACAGTTAAAGACAAACCAATCCAATTTCTAACCAATATACCTCAAGACACCTCAATCAATAAGTAAAGCCATCACAAGTCAATCTATAATTCATATAGAAAACATGCCATAAGCAAAATCAATGTAACTAAACTTCAAGGCTCGATCATTCATATGAACTAATATCCATTCACCATCTCATTAAGTTACCATAAGCATATACTTATGTAACCCAAGTTCAACAATGCCAAAAATTTAACACATCCATTACATTACAAGTATTTGACCATCTATATACATGCCACATATAACCAAGTTTGAAACATTCAAAAGTCTATCGAATCGGGAGATGAAGAGTGTGAGCTTCTTGCTAATTCGATTGACATGTTCCAACGTCTAAAATCTACAAAGAAGTAAGAACACAGGTAAGTATTATAAATACTTAGCAAGCTCATATAATATAAACAAATAACTTACTTTAATCAATTTAACAATTACAATTCGTTATACCATAATTTCCACCTATCATAACATTCACAACAACATCAACCAAATGAGATTTAAACTATAACCACATATATAGCTTCAAATGGTAAAACACCGATTTCAACTTAAAATACTTCTTGAATCAATTTTTTAAATTATCACTTTAGTCTCATTCACCACATACCTTTTTACATTTCATATGTGTCCAATGACAACATTTATTTTGTAACATCATTTTAATTTCAGTATAAATTCTGCTCGATGAAACATAGTAAAAGAGCTCAATACATAGGTGAAATTAATACCAACTGCTCGTCCGAGCTAATCATAAACACTAGTGCCTAGTATCCCATTCGGGTTAAACCTACACAACAAATAATCTGGCCAGGACTTAATATACATGTAAGGTTACTAGTCCAAACTAAACCTTTAAAACGACAACATATTACCAATCTAGGCTAAATCTATGTCACATTTATCTTTGAGTCCGCAAAAAATGCTAGAGCTCGGTACCATCGGGTATCAACCCGTAACCTCGTATATGAGACTTTTACTAAGTTCATCGGGAATTAACCTCAACATTTCCAATTCCATATTATTTCATTATCAATCCAAAACTTTCAATAAAACATTAACATATATTCAAATATGATAAACGATTATTTAAACTTATTTATATTATATGAATTTACTTGGAAAAACAATAACGATTTAGTTGTCGTAGTCTATTTAACAGTTCTTATTTTTCCTTGTAAATCTTTCGGTTGTTATAAATCTTGATCTAAATCATAATTTAACTCAATTATCTATTCCACACATAATTTAACAACATATTAAAGTTATATAACAGCTTAATTTCATCTATGCAATAATTCTTCAAAATTTTCTTTTATTTCAATTTAATCCCTAAAATAAAAAATATCATAACTTTCGAGTTTGAACTTTGATTTCAAAACTGATTTCAAATTCATCCTTAGCTAACTCTCTATAAGTATATAATGTATCATTTTCACCCCACTGTTTGCAAATTTTACATTTTAGTCCTTAATGACAAAACTACCCAAAATCTCACTTACAAATTAATTCAACTAACATTTAAGCTTACATGCAACTATTTGACAACAAATGCTCCAAAAAAAATCAATAATAACTTTCGTAAACTTTAACAGTTTCTCTAATTAGTCGATGGGCTAGCTAAATTAAGCTCCTTAGATTCCAAAAACATAAGAATTACAAGAAAAAAAAAAAACTAAACTGAGATACCAAAATAAGTGTCGAAAGCTTCAAATCCCTAAAGAGGTCTTCTTCAATGGTGAAATCGGTGGAAGGGAGGAAGATGACCAAAAATGCTTTCTCTTTCCTTCCACCATACATATTTGTTTCTTTTTATTTTCAATATTTTTATGTTATTTAACTATAATTTATAACAATATAACATATAAAACTAAACCAAACCGTCCATTAAAAATTCTATACCACATTGGTTCCTAATTTAAGTTTTCTAGTTGCAATCTATAGTAACACAATTAACTATTCAATAATAAAATTATTTATCTGAAATTCAATATAACCACTTCGTGAATGTTAAATAACAATATTAACTGACTTGATCATCGGAATACGGAGTTTTGAAACCACCATTTCTAATACCACTAAACACGTTATATTAGGGTGAGTGAAATTCTAGGAAAATGTCAACGGTTGCTGTCTTATTTATCAAAGACAAATAAAATATGTTATAAAGAATTAATTGGTGAGTGAAGCAACGTAAAATAAATCTAATTTGATACCTGAATATTCAATTTGATACCCTGCTATTAATTCTTCCTCAGCTTTGGATAAATCAAAAGATAATCTCCCACATTCTGCTAGAGAAGAAATTAAAAAAAAAACGATAAACCTTATTGGTTGACGCCACAAATTTCATCCCAAAAAATATATTTTGATTGCGCCTCAACTATATCAACTATACTTGAACTGTTAGATAATTATAGTCGATGATAACATCACTGTTTCCATTGCTAGTCCAAAACCATACATGAAATTTTCACCTCATACGACTCTTCATGGGTCACAAATAAATTTAAAGACTAAATCAGTATTATTTATTTTCGTATGGTTATAGAATAGAAGGAGAAAATATAGATTGGAAGGACCAAAATTATACTAATGGAGTTATGTCTGCTATATTTTGAAGAATAAGTAAGAGTGCTTTTGAATTGATCTCGCTCATTCATAAATGCAATTTTTATTTGTTGAGTAATAACTTAGGCCTTCAATAAAATAGTTATTGTAGAATATCAATAGATATTTCAACCGATTGTTTTCTATTACGAAAAAAATGAAATATTACATGAACTCATAAATCATGACACGGATTAGATGTCTCTATATTTATGAAAAAAATACTTTTAAAAAAATAAATAATTTGTAAAAATAAAAGAAATTAAACAATTTATAAAATATAATAATGCATGAAATGATTACTTAAAACCATTTCTAAAAAATTAAATAATTTAACCTGTTACCCAGTTAAATAGGTTGCATCTCACCATTACCTCATGTTAAGGAGTTCATAGTAGAACTCTCGCAATTATATAGCCTTCTACTTTTTATTATGTATATTTAATTTGGAGAATAACCTTTCTTCCTTAATTCTGATGAATTTTTAAAAAAATATATAATGGCGTGACGCGGTAGTGGTGGAGTCAAAAAAAAAATTTTTTTTAGGAGGTCGGAATTAAATTTTATATTTTTATGATAGTAAAAATACAATTTTACTATTTTAATAGTCTACATCTTTATAATTTTTAAAGGATTAAATCAAAATTTTATTATATTTGAAAGGTCAAAATGCAATTTTATCATTACTAACTTAAATTTTTATAAACTATAAAAAACCTAAATAAATTTTTTTGCAATTGTATCAATTCTTAATCCGTTTGTGCTTGTAATTGTTTTATTCTACTTTATGATTACTCGGATAATCTATGTTGTAATAGTTTAATACTTATAGTCACTCGAACATGTATATGTATTGTACTTGTAACGTTATAAAAAAAAGATCACCATGATGTAAATGGTGAAAAAAATTGATCTCGAAATTAAAAAATACATGTTTTGTTAAATAAAAATAAAATGAATTAAATTAGGGTAGAAAGATTAAATCCTTAAAAATGCTAACATAGATTGTGGAATTGGGTAGGGTTCAATACGAGCAGGAGGTGAAGAGTACGTAATCCCTAAGGGGGAATGGTTTGAAATTGTTTCATCTCCACACTATTTGGCTGAGATTGTAAGTTCACACGCTTTTCCTCCCATTTTAGTGTCCCTTTAGATGGAGCTGTGCATTTATTTACAGTTGCTGTAAAAATAACGATGACGATGATAATAAATATTATAACGTGATATAAAAAAATTAAACACACTTCACTAAAAATAATCACCCATCCAAAAGTGCACCTAGTCACCACCTTTTATTTTGCTCATAATGTGCATGGTTTCAATGATGAAAAAGGTCATTTATGTTGGCCTGTTGATTGCTAGTGGAGGAGCAGACATCACCATTTGGTTACTCCTAGCATTTGTGGTAAACAACAAGCAGCTTTAATTTAATTTGCTGGCCTTTCTAGGATTGTTAAATGACCTGAAATCTATGTATATTTCTAGGTCACCAATCTGGGGTTTGCAGCAGCTGAAATACATAAGTGGTATATTGGTAAGTTTGAAGATTACCCAAAACATCGATATGCCATGATTCCCTACATCTTTTAATGTTTTAGGGAAGGAGTTAAGTAATATCAATTACTTTATAATAAAATAAATTAGAACATTAAAATAGGACTATTACCAATTCATGTATGAAGTTGTGTAATGCAGAATTAAATATCAAACATTATATGAACTCATGTGATGATTTGATAGTTAAAAATGTTCACCGTCCCAACTATGATCTATATTCGAGTCACGTTTATTATTTAGGTTTTTCTTTTATTCTTTTTTACTTTTTGTGCATTTTATACAACATTGGTCAAATATCACTTCTAATCTCTCTATTTGACACGTGTTCAGTTTTTATCTTCTTCTTTTTTTACATTTTACGGAAAATTGGTCAAATATCACTTTTGGTCCCTCTACTAGGTCTAAAATTAAGATTTAATCTTGATAATTGAATTTCTACAATAATTTGGTCCTTCTTTTATAATGTTTATTCCAAATAGTTAATTATGGGTGTTGAATATACTAAAAATAATATCCCTACGCCTAAACAGTGAATTAATAGCAGTATAGGGAGTAGGGTCAATTTCATAGAGATTGGTTATCTAAAATTGTCGTTTCGATTTAATTTGATTGCGAGTTAGTCAGTTGCCATTTCCACGACGTGTGACAAAAAAAAAAGTAATTTAAATACGATAAAAGTAAAAATAATAGAGACAATTGAAATTGAAACAATAGTAAAAATAAACAGAAAAATAAATAAATAAATTGATGTGATGAAATTATAGCTTCAAGCTCAATTTTTTCTTCGGTTTCGAATTGATCCATGATAATAAGTCTTCTCCTTCAACCAACAAGTCAATTATAGTGATTGAGGACGCCTAAAACCACTCATCCTTTCGTGTGTAAATTAATTGCAGGAACACTTAGAAACTAGCTCTTACTGAATGAACAACCACAAAGCACGCGTCCATGATTTAGCTCTCTGATAGTCTTGCGAACTAGAAAGGCCAAGCTTGAACCAATGACTTCAATAGTGGGGGTCGTTTAAATTGAATTGCTATCTCCCTCGACGGATCCAACCAACCACTTAATTGGACACACCAATGTGCTCTTCCATAAACCAAATACAACATACAATTCTTCCAACATAAGCCTATCAAATCAAAACCTTTTTTTGACTTGATACCAATATAACTTTATGAGATAATAGTGTTTATCTCCTAAATCGGAGAAATAACAAATACTAGATTGAATGATTTTAGGTACAATTTTAAGTCTCACGATTCCAAAATTCGGATAAAAAATCAACCTAAAACTAAATCAAATTAATTCATAAAATTAAAAAAATAAAAGAAAATATAAAAAACTGTATTAAAAGAAAAATAAAAAAGAAACAATGAGAGATTTTTTTTTTTGTTTTGCGCCAACGTGCCATCCTCCTTTCTTCCATAAATGAAGAATAAATTATATTAAAATGATATTAAAAATTGAATTTCGTATATTGACATGATAATTATGAGTGTTTATTATTTCAGGTATGATCTTAATTTGAATCGCGTCAATTATATTATTGTTAGAACTTTACCCTCTTTTATAATTAACCAAAAAAAAAATATACAAAAAATTAAAATAGATGTGTACTAAGACATCTTTTCTTAACTATTAGATGTAAATAAAACCTACCTTTCAGGGGTTGGTTGTTATGCGCCAAGCCTCTATCCTATTTTTTAACTTAATTATAATAATAATATTAACCTAAATTAATAAAATCTAAAATAAGGAGACATACTTAAAAATACAAAAAGTCTTAATAGAAATAATAATAAAAAACAATTTTAAAATGTTGGACTTATGCACCAACTCAAGTTCTCGTATCAATTTTTTCGTGCAATTCGCATATTCATTCGATTCCCGACATAACTTACATAGAAAATAATTGATTAAATATCAAATTAAGTAAAATTTATGTCCAAAATTATTTAAAATAAATAATAAAAATATGTCAATTAAGTGCATTTTCAACTAATATTGTTGATTACTTTGACAAAAAAATTTACTTATTTGTTTAAACAAAATACTATTCTAACAAAAAAAAATATTTTGGCATGATGAATTGGAATACGTTTTTTTAAATCCACGTCAACTACCAAAATTATTAAGAGTACTAATTATTTGGATTAACTAATGACATAATTTTCTCCTTTTTTTAATCATTATAAGATAATGGTAAAATTGCAATTTTGATTTCTCTACTGTGCTCAAATTTGATATTTAATATTTATATTTTAAATTTACTTCATTTGGTCCTTTACTTTTATAGTTGCATTAAGTAGTTCTAATAATTTACATACTTATATGTGATAGTTATCTTATTATTTTACTAACATATCCTTTGTATGCTGACAAGTGTCCAAGAATAAAAAAATTATTTGTAGTTGAAAGGCTAAAGGTGATTATTTTCAACTATTTATAAACATCTTAGCGAAAAAAGAGTCTATAAACGTGGCAAAATGGCATGACACTATATTCTTTCTATAGATTATATAACAATGGTCAATTTTCAATCTTGGTCCCTATATTGATGCAAGCACGAGTAGTGCAAACACTAATAATGCGAGCATGGACCTTGCGAGCTTGGAAGATGCGAACACTGGTGTTGCGAGCACTCATGTTAACACTAGAGCTGCGAAGACTCATGTTGCAAACACACACAATGCGAACACTGTTATCGCGAGCATGGATGAAGGGCGAGCCTCGTACGATCCATTCGAGCTACCTAGACGACCAATTACGCTAGCACAAGCCAAGAAATTCAATCAGGCTGTCACGGGTTTAATTAAACGAATTTGGGAAGACACTTCATGCATTCCATGCATTTCATACAATCTATCATGCATTCCATGCAATGTGCTGCACATTCAACTTTAATTTTAATTTAGTTAATTGCTGGAAATAAGTTTTTAAACATTTGGTCATTTTAGTTTAAGTTTTAATTATGTTTTGTGTTATTTTAATAAGTCTTTAAATATGTCCTAAGCTAGTTGTTAGTTTTAGTCAAATATTGTTGCCCATTTAATATGTCCTAACCATCACGTTTAATATGATGTAGGGATGTTAATGGCTAGCCAACACAAGCTTTTAATGCACCTACCAACATTTAAAGTGCTGAAAACACCCCTCCAAAAGGGCATTTCGTGATCAGCAAAAGAATTCAATGTTCTCTTCATGCATGGTTGATTGGGTTCATCAAATGTCTCAAGGTACTTAAACGTTCAAAGGCTGATCATGAGGACATGAAAAGTGGCTATTTGGGTTACTCAAAAGTCATTAATGCACCGCCCACATTTATTTCAAGTGCTTGGGAAATTTCAGCCGAATTTAAGAACACTTCTTCCTAGCCAACCAAGCACTAAATTCGACCAACTACTCCATTAAAGCAGGCACCACATTAACTTAAAGTGCATGGGGAATATTGGACGAATTTATGGTGTAATTTTGATTAATTATTTCATGTATTTTTAGTTGGTCATTTGTAAGCCTATAAATATGAGGCTTGAAACATTTTGTAAAAAAAAACATTTGATGAATTTTAATCTTATTGTGAGTTTGCAAACTCCTTGATCTTATTTGACTCAAATTGACTTATCAAGTAACCCTTGTGGCGTTAATCTGATTCTTTCGAACTTATCACTTCATTGAAGTGTGGCGTTCACCCTTATACCGATTGATTCCTATCTTGCTAGATAGAGGGTCCCAGTTCTCCTTGTTTTCGTTCTAAGTAGTAATATAAGGATTGGGTCAATATTCTTCTATAATATTGGTTCGTTCTCGTGTCCTTAAAACCGAATTCAAGCCTATCCATCTATATCCTTCACATATCCATTCATCCACCATCCCAAAGCCTATTATTTTCATTCACAAACTTTACCAAATTCATCTACGAACGATACTTCTTAATTTCAATCGGGAACACTCACGACTCGTAATCACCTAATGAGGACGAGCTCGCATCATTTGGTATCAAAGCTAGCTAAATTAAGTAAGTATTCGACGTTCTTATCTCTCTCGAGATTAGCATTAAAAAATAAAAGAAAAGAAGAAAGAAATTCAAAAAAAAAAAATACAGTAGATTTGCATCACAAGTTCAAAATACACAAGGGAGATTCAAAATTTATATTAAAAAAAAAAGAAGAAAAAGAGCTAGTTGAAAGTGTGTAATTCCCAAGTACAAGTTTTCATTTCCATAACAATTTTAGTCACACTTCTACATGTCCTTTATTTTTCTTCTAAGCCTTCCCTAACACCTAATCATCATACCTTTTTTTACATCCTATTTGAAGCCGACTCTACAAGGTTTATTGCATAAGTCTAAAGAAGTCACATAAGAACTCCGAGCAAGCAAATAGTGGTAAAAGGCAAGAGTGCGAAAGAGCATTAGAGAAGATTAAAAGCCAATATCGAGTGCAAACACGAGTGGAGAGATTTCATTCTGAGAGGCTCGTGAGGTTTTGTGTTTGGTAAGGTACTCTTAACTTTCAATCAAAATCTTTTATTGCTAATCTTTTTTGTCTTGAAGAGAACATGTCTCTAAGTCCCAATAGAAACGAAGGTGGTAGAGCACCAAATTTACAAATGCAAACCTTGATACAAGAAGTGCAAGGAATGCTTCGTGCTAAATTAGAGCTAATGCAAGATCAATTGGACCAATTAGAGGCGATATCTCAAAGAGGACATTCACCTCATGATTAAAGTAGAAAGAGAGGTCTTCCAAGACCAACCCAAGAGGACTACTATGAACCAAGTGAAGTGGAGAGTGATTAATCCTCTAGTCGAAGTTTGAGGCGTCGAGGACAAAGAAATCGATATCCTAAGGATCAAAATCAAATAGATGATAATCTTAACAATATCAAGATGACAATTCCTCCATTCCAAGGGAAAATCGACCCCGAAACTTATTCAGAGTGGGAAAAGAAAATAGAACTCATCTTTGATTGCCATAACTACTCGAAAAATAAAAAGGTAAAATTTGCTGCCATTGAATTCTTTGATTATGCTAGTATTTGGTGGGATCAGGTAACCTTGAGTAGGAGACGAAACGGTGAACGGCCCGTGTCTACATGGGTTGAAATGAAAGCTATCATGAGAAAGAGGTTTGTACCCGCTCACTATCATCGAGAGTTGTATCAAAGGCTATAAAATCTCAATCAAGGAAATCATAGTGTGTAAGATTACTACAACGAGATTGATATAGCCATGATACGTGCTAATGTTGAGGAAGATCGAGAGGCTACCATGGTAAGATTCTTAGTCGGCCTCAACCGAGACATCGCTAACATAGTAGAGTTGCAACACTATGTTGAAGTTGTTAACGTGGTTCACATGGCACTTAAAGTGGAAAAGCAATTGAAAAGAAAAGGTACCACCCGACCCCCTTCTAATTCTATTTCTACATCAAAATGAGGGCAAGGAACCTACAAAAAGGATACCACTTTTCGATCCAAAGACAATATTGGGACATCCATGCCCAATAAGTCGAATGTAGATCCAAGCAAGGGAAAGAATGAGGCTATTCCAAACTGATCTGAGAATCAAATGTTTCAAATGCCTTGGGAGGGGTCATATGGTGAACCAATGTCCAAATCGAAATGCCATGTTTATAAGGGACAATGGTGAAATCGAATCCGAACCCAAGAAAGAAGATGAGCTCGAATCACTTACTGATGAGGAGAATGATTTGGAGTATGCTGTAGAAAGGGAAATCCCTATGATTAAACGAAGCTTGAGCATCCAAACCGTAAAGAGTGAGCAACAATATGAAAACATTTTAATACACGCTGCCATGTTCAAGGAAAGGTATGTAGTGTTATTATTGATGGTGGTAGTTGCACTAACATTGCTAGCTGCTTGTTGGTAGAAAAGGTTAGCCTACCAACCACCAAGTATCCACGCCCTTACAAGCTTCAATGACTCAATGAAGGTTACGAGCTCAAAGTAACTAAGCAAGCTGTTGTCACTTTTTCGATTGGCAAGTATTGTGATGTAGTGCCAATGCATGCTAGTTACTTGCGGTTAGGGAGACCATGGCAATTTGATCGTCGAGTACTGCATGATGGTTATACTAACTGATATACCTTCAAACACCAAGGAAAGAACGTTACTTTGGAATCACTTACTCTTGAACAAGTGTATGAAGATCAGCTCAAATTACAAAATTCGTTTGAAAAATTGAAAGAAAAAGAAAAAGATAAGTGTGAGAAATATAAAAAAATATAATAGAAGAGAGAAAAGAGTGAAACAAAAGCAAAAGAAAACAGAAAGCATAAGGTAAAAACACGACAGAAGAATGAGAGAAAAGAAGAAAGTGAGATGGGAAAATTGTGTGTTGTTGCAAAAGGAAGAGAAATCAGAAAGTCCTTGCTTTTAAAGCAACCTTTTCTTGTGCTTGTGTACAAGTAAAGTTTGTTTAGTACTAACGACTTATCTAACTCTATTCCTTCTTCTATTATGTCTTTGCTACAATAATTCGAGGACGTGTTTCCGGAAGATATCCCAAGTGGATTGTTTCCTATTAGAGGCATTGAGCAACAAATAGATTTTATTCTCGAAGCCACTATTTCGAATCGACCAGGTAAGTTATTGAGCTAATGAAAAAGGGGTATGTTCGAGAGAGCTTAAGTCCATGTACCGTGCCTGTGCTATTAATACCTAAGAAGGATGACTCTTGACGCATGTGCATTGATTATCGCGCGATCAATAAGATCACCATTAAGTATCGACACTCGATCATGTGCTTAGATTATATGTTAGATGAGCTAAGTGGAGCTTGCATTTTCTCCAAAGTCGATCTCAAGAGTGGTTACCATCAAATACAGATGAGAGAAGGAGATGAATGGAAAACTGCATTCAAAACCAAACACGGTTTGTTTGAGTGGTTGGTTATGCGCTTTGGCCTAACTAACGCACCCAACATTTTTATACGGTTAATGAATCATATTCTTCGATCCTTAATTGGTAAATTTTGTGTGCTATACTTTGATGATATTCTAATTTATAGTAAGTCTTTGGAAGAACATATACATCATTTGAAATCTATATTGGAAGTACTAAGGAAGGAGACTTTATTTGCAAATTTTAAAAAGTGTTCCTTTTTTACTAACAAGCTTGTTTTTCTAGGATTTGTGGTTAGCTTTAACGATCTCCAAGTCGACCAAGAAAAGGTAAAAGCAATTCGAGAATGGCCACAATCTACTAGCATAAGCTAAGTAAGAAGTTTTCATGGTCTTGCCAGTTTTATCGAAGGTTTGTTCCTAATTTTAGCACCTTAGATTCTCCTTTAACTGAAATTATCAAGAAAAGCTCCAACTTTCATTGGGGTGAGGAGCAAGAGAAATATTTTAATTTGATTAAAGATGTTTGACTAATGCACCGTTGTTATCCTAACCTAATTTTACAAAAACTTTCGAGATTGAATGTAATGCATCAGGAATAGGGATTGGAGTCATGCTAACACAAGATGGGTGACCCATAGCTTACTTTAGTGAGAAATTAAATGGTGTAGTTCTCAATTACCCAACTTATGACAAGGAAATGTATGCACTAATCCGAGCATTGGAGACATGACAACACTATTTATGGCCTAAGGAGTTCGTCATTCACACTGACCATGAGGTATTGAAACATCTCAAGGGTCAAAACAAGTTGAACAAGAGACATGTCAAATGGGTTGAATTCCTAAAATCATTTCCCTATGTGATCAAGTACAAGAAAGGTAAAGAGAATGTTGTTGTGGACACATTGTCACGAAGGTACGCATTACTCAATAGCTTAGATTCTAAGTTAGTTGGTTTTGCATATCTTAAAGAGCTTTATGAAAATGATTTTTTTGAAGTTTATAAAGCTTGCAAAAAAGGGCCTTTCGAAAGATACTATAAGCATGATGGCTACCTTTTTAAGGAAGGTAAATTATGTATTCCTCAAGGTTCCATTCGAGATGTGCTCGTAAAAGCGGCACATGGTGGAGGTCTCATGGGACATTTTGGAGTGGCCAAAACGTTAGTGCTCCATGAACATTTCTTTTGGCCTAAGATGAGATGAGATGTTAAGAGGGTTTGCAATCGATGCATTACTTGCAAGAAGGAAAAATTGCGCATTAAACCCCATGGTCTGTACACGCCACTACCCATTCCCAAAGCACCTTGGGTAAACATTTTTATGGACTTTGTGCTAGGCCTTCCTAGAACTACAACTGGAAAAGACTCTGTTTTTGTCGTAGTTGAACGATTTTCTAAAATGACTCATTTTATATCATGCCACAAAACTGATGATGCTTTGAATGTAGCTAACTTATTTTTCAAGGAAGTTATTTGACTGCATGGAGTACCAAGAACAATTGTATCCAATCGCGATGCTAAATTTCTTAGACATTTTTTGAGGACTTTATGGAGCAAACTTGGTACTAAGTTACAATTTTTTACGACATGCCACCCACAAACGGATGACCAAACTGAAGTTGTGAATCAAGTGCTCTTTACCTTGTTAAGAGAAATCATTCGAAAGAATTTGAAAACATGGGAAGAATGCTTGTCGCACATCGAGTTTACTTACAACCGTTCTGTACATTCGGCCACCAAGCATTCACCTTTTGAAGTTGTTTATTATTTTAATCATTTAACTCCTTTATATTTAATTCTCTTACCTTCTAATCAACTTGTGCATGCAGATGGAAAAAAGAAGGTTCATTTCATGAAAAATCTACACCAAAAAGTGAGTGAAAACATTTAGGAGAGGACCCAGCAGTATGCAAGTAAAGCCAACAAGGGACGTAAACGAGTAGTCTTTGAACCCAAAGATTGGGTATGGCTTCACATGCGAAAATAAAGGTTTCCATCTCAAAAAAGTCCAAGTTGCTACCACGAGGTGATGTCCCTTTTCAAGTGCTAGAAAGAATTAATGAAATTCGTACAAATTGGACCTTCCAGGTGAGTATATTGTTAATGCAAGTTTTAGTGTTGCTGATCTATCCCTTTATGATGTAAGCGATAATTTGAGGACAAATTGCTTTGAAGAGGGAGGGGATGACGCAAACACGAGTAGTGCGAACACTAATAATGCGAGCATGGACCTTGCGAGCTTGGAAGATGCGAGCACTGGTGTTGTGAGCACTCATGTTGCGAACACACACAATATGAACACTGATGTTGCGAGCATGGATAAAGGGCGAGCCTCGCACAATCCAATTGAGCTACCTAAAAGACCAATTACGCAAGTACAAGCCAAGAAATTCAATCAGGCTATCACAAGTTTAATTAAATGAATTTGGGAAGTCACTTCATTCATTCCATGCATTTCATACAACTTGTCATGTATTCCATACAAGGTGCTGCATATTTAACTTTAATTTTAATTTAGTTAATTACTGGGAATAAGATTTTAAACATTTGGTCATTTTAGTTTAAGTTTTAATTATGTTTTGTGTTATTTTAATAAGTCTTTAAATATGTCCTAAGTTAGTTGTTAGTTTTAGTCAAATATTACTGCACATTTAATATATCCTAACCAACATGTTTAATATGATGTAGGGATGTCAATGGTTAGCCAACACAAGCTTTTATTGTACTTACCAACATTTAAAGTGCTGAATACACCCCTCCAAAAGGGCATTTCGTGATCAAAAAAAGAATAAAATGTTCTCGTCATGCATGGCTAATTGGGTTCATCAAATGTCTCAAGGTACTTAAATGCTCAAAGGCTGATCTTGGGAACATGAAAAGTGACTATTTGGGTTACTCAAAAGTCATTAATGCACCGCTCATATTTATTCCAAGTGCTTGGGAAATTTCAGTCGAATTTAAGAACACTTCTTCCAAGCCAACCAAGCACTAAATTCGACCTACTACTCCATTAAAGCAGCTGCCACATTAATTTAAAGTGCATGGGGAATATTGGACAAATTTATGGTGTAATTTTGATTAATTATTTCATGTCTTTTCAGGTGGTCGTTTGTAAGCCTATAAATATGAGGCTTGGAACATTTTGTAAAAAAAAAACATTTGATGAATTTTTATCTTATTGTGAGTTCACAAACTCCTTGATCTTATTTGACTCAAATTGACTTATCAAGTAACCCTTGTGGCGTCAATCTAATTCTTGTGAACTTATCACTTCATTGAAGTGTGGCATTCACCATTATACCGATTGGTTCCTATCTTGCTAGATAGAGGGTCACGGTTCTCCTTGTTTTCGTTCTAAGTACTAATATAAGGATTGAGTCAATATTCTTCTATAATATTGGTTCGTTCTTGGGTCCTTAAAATATAATTCAAGCCTATAATCTATATCCTTCACATATCCATTCATCTACCATCCCAAAGCCTATCATTTTCATTCACAAACTTCACCAAATTCCTCTACGAACGATACTTCTTAATTTCGATCGGGAACACTCGTGACTCGTAATCACCCAACGAGGATGAGCTCGCATCATATATTATGCTTAAATTTAGGATTTAATCTTTATACTTCAACTTCTTGACATAATTGGGTACCTCAACTTTTACAAGGACATTGATTATCCCAAATGCTTTATTTTGATTAAAATGATGATGTAATTTTTAAAAGTTAATACCATTAAAATTATCTATTAAATTCACATCCATTGCAATGTGTAGGGGATCGACCCGCATAAACAATGAGATAATAAAAGTGAAGAAGAACGAGCACAAATATTTTACGTGAAAAACCCTTAAGGTGGGAAAAATCACGAGCAAAGGAGACTTTGACTTTTCAATAAATGAATAAACCAATGAGAGTACAACATGGAGAAAATTAACCTAGATGAAGTAAACATACATTACCCAAAACTTCGAATACAAAACTCAAACTCCTAAAAAGCAAACCGATAAACAAAACTCTAAATCTCATAGGCCACTCACAAAAGTGGTAAAAAATACTCTCCATAATTACCATGAAACTCTTATCAAAACTCATATGCGGCTACATCTTGTCGCCCCCAAAAAAAAGTCCTTTTTCTAATTGGCATATCAAAACAAGGATACAAGGCCTATTTAAATAAGCTAAGATTAGAGTTCTAATCATACTAAAATATCCCTGGAATAATAAGAGTTTAACTAGGAGAAGAATATGAGGCATACCCCACAGATCTCCACCTTGACTCATATTTATCATGCTTTCTTTTCCATTGCCCATCACAAGCCTAACTTGAATTTTGGAGAATGTCAACCAACTCTAAATCATGCTCGAACTTGGAAACTGAAAGACTCTTAGTCTTCAAATCAAAGTTGTATAATGCAACAAGAGCAAATAATACCCGAACAAGAGAGAAAACATCAACTCTCTTGACCTGACTATAACCCTTAGCGACCAACCTTGCTTCAAAACATTCTACGAACCATTCGAGTCCTTAAAACCAAAAGGCGATGAGATTCTTCTTTAAATCAGGTACATGCCTAACATCTGACCGACTTCACTAGATTATGTGGAGAGCAAAACTCTGTAATTATCCAAAACTGGCAAAAACTAAAATTTGTGATCCGTCAAACTTCCCGATACCAATTTGTTGTGTCACTGAACAAGTCGATCTGCGGAAGCTAAATTAGGATCTGATACCAATTTGTTGGGGATCAACCCGTATAAATAACGAGATAATAAAAGTGGATAAGAACGAACACAAATATTTTATGTGGAAAACCTTCAAAGAGGGAAAAACCACGAGCAAAGGAGGCTTTAACCTTTCACTAAATGATTAAACAAATGAGAGTACAATATGGAGAAAATTAACCTACATGCATTACCCAAAATCTCAAATACAAAGCTCAAAATCTCGAAGAGAAAACTATTAAACAATACCCAAAATCTCATAAAGTACTCACAAAAGGACTATAAAATACTCTTCATAATTACCACGAAACTCTCACCAAAACTCATATGCGGCTACATTATGTTACCCCCAAAGAAAAACCTTTTTTTTATTGGCATCTCAAAACAAAGATATAGGTTCCTTCAAATAGGCTAAGATTAGAGTTCTAATCATACTAAAATATCCATATAATAATCAAAGTTTAACTGGAAAAATATAACTTAGTTTAATTGAGAGAAGAATACAAGATACACCCCACACAATGTTTTTTTATTACATGATTATCATGAGAGTATTTAAAATTTTTTAAAATGTTACTCCAACAAATTCAACAAAAAAATTAATGGAATTAATTATTGGAGTTGAATTTTAAATTTGAAAAAATAAAGGAACTAAAATCTTAAAAAAAAAAAATGAAGACTAAATTCTAAGTGCATGAAGAGTACAGAGACATGAATTATATTTTAACTTTCAAAATTTGTTCTATAATTTAATTAAAAAACAATTAACCTAACACAAAATATGGGGTTTTTACCAAATTAATACAAAATAAATATTTATATATCAAAATGGTATCCCCACCCTATTAATTACCAAAATGATATTTTTTTGGGGTGGAGGGCATTTAAGAGGTGGCACCAAGGGATTTTCTAACACGAATTTTATTTTTATTTTTTATTATATTTATATATTAAAAAATTTTAAAAAAATAATGGTGGTGCCAACTTGATTGGCGGCACCATTATGTATACATACACAGTACAAGCCAAAGAAATAAATACGGGAATGGGATAAAAAAAATATCTGACACATGGGTTATGCCCTTTTGAAGGGCGGCATTGGAGGTGCCAACTTGAGTGGTGACACCGAGGGATTTTTTTATAGGTGTCATGCCTGCAATAGTCGCGTGTGTGGGGGGGGAGTGGGAGGCAGGCGTAGATACGATTAGAGGGTGGGGGACAATTAATTGGGGTTTTAGGTTATAAAGAAGGAGGGGGGACCTTATGGTTGAAAGAAAGAAAGGTAAAAAAAATAGTAAAGAGAGTGTGTGGTAGCAGCGGGAGAAGAAGAAAAGGAAAGAAAGAAAGAAATGAGAAGGAGAAAGAAAGAAAGAAAGAAAGAAAGAAAGAAGAAGGAGAAGAAGGTTAATTTATTTTATTTTGTGTGGTTATGTTAATTTTAAATTTATTTTTAAAGTTATTTAATTTGTTAGTAGTAGTAATTATTTAGTTTTTTTTTAATTTTAATGTTTAATGTGATTGATTTGTTATTATAATTTTATTTGTTTAGTAGGTTGATTAAAGAAAAAAAATCTAAAAGAAAGGTAAATGTAAATGTTTTATTGTTAATTTAAAGTTATATTTTCTTTAATAATTATTATAAGTTATTTGTTTTGTTTAATTTAATTTTTATTTGGTTTGTTATTATTATTTTTATTTAGTAGAGTAGATTAAGAGGAGAGGAAGAAATGTAAGTTTCGTTGTTTTTAATTTTATTTTATTTTATTTTGTTAGTAAGTAATATAAATTTGTATTATTTTTAACTTTAAAAAATATTAATTAATTAAAAGACTAAATTAAAAAATAGGTTATTTACCAAAATGATACAAAATAAATATTTATATACCAAAATGATATCCCCACCTTATTAATTACCAAAATGGGGTAGAGATACCAATTTGGTATATAATTCTTTTTGTATTATATTTGTAAAAAACCCTAAAAAAAATTAATAATGTGATATTTTAGGTTTTTATTATTTTTTACCAAAAAAATTATTTATGTACCGGATTAATTGAATTATTTTTTTTTAAATTTTAGAGTGGATTCTTTAATTGACAAGACGCGTCCTCACATAGTAGACACGGTGAATGAAAGATCACACGAAGGCAATCTCGATGTAATAAAATTATTATTTGTTCCTTATGTCATTTGCAAAATTATTATTTGTTTACGAAATTAAATTAAGTTATATTAACTATTTCGGTAAATTAACAGGGCAGTTGCGTGTATCGCGTAGTGCGGGGTCATGTGCACAACCTCAGATATAAACTCCATGAACATTTGCTTCCATACTTGCAGATGGCTAGATTTGGATCAACGACATTAATCCAAACTTTTGATATGCGGTATGATTTAATAACCGCATTAGTGGAGCGTTGGCACCCGGAGACCTATACATTTCATCGGCTGTTTGGGGAGTGCACCATCACGTTGGAGGATGTTGCACTACAACTCAAGCTCCCAATAGATTGTAATGTGGTCACGGCGTTAGTACAATTCAAGAGTCGTCTGTAGTTTGCAACAACTTACTAGGACGCTCACCTAGTGATGGCAAGTTTACGGGGTTGACCTTTACATGGCTGAGGGCTAATTTTGCATATTTGCTCAATAATCCAACCGAACTGGAGGTTACATGGGACGTTCGAGCATATATTTTGCAAATCATAGGGGTGTACTCATGCCGAATGTGAACAACAACAAGGTTCACATGATGTACTTACCCCTACTAGCTGATCTGCAAAATATTCGTTCATATAGTTGGGGATCTGCGGTGCTAGCGATTTTGTATCAAGAACATTGTCGCACCACAAAGCCTTCGGCTGTGGATATAGGTGGTTACCTAATACTATTGCAGTCTTGAGTACTTTGTCAGATGCCATTTCTGGCATCCGTCAAGCACCAAGCATATGTTTTTCCACTCATTAATAGGTTATTATCCTAAACCCAATATTGCAATTATGTGACATATTTTTTGTAATTATATTATTCTAACAAGTTTTTTTTTTTTGTTTTCTTAGATGGAAAACAAATCTAGGAATCGGGAGACTATACATGATTCCCATATACCCCGAGGACCACACCATCTAATTATGGATATTAGGGTTCTATCTATTAGTGGTTAATTGTGTATATTTGACTATTGATGAGTTTTATTGATGACTTTTTACTTAAATTTTACATATATTTTAACTCATTTGACCATTTATTAAAATTTCATATTTATATATCGACTTAAATTTCACATATGAGTTAGGGTTTCACGTCTAAGGATTAAGGTTCATATTTTTATATTTAAGGTTTTAATGGTTTATGATTTATAGTTTAAGGTTTAGGGTTTAAGATTTAGAGGTATAAAACCAAACTCACTTTTAATCAAATTACCTAATAATTAAGAACTTCAATTGGAACAAACATAATAATATAAATTGATTGTATTAAAATAAACATAATAATTTCATTTTATAATCGAGTACAAATATCTTAATTCTTACCCGATCCGGATGACTAACCTTCATTGAGGGAAATTACGACGATTATGCCCAGCTAGCCTACACACTACACAAAGCTTGCTGCCGTATGTTTTCTCCATAATGTCTATTTCATTACGGAATCTGGTCACATGCAGACGACCTTTCGAATTCATTCGCAAACCTTTGTTCAGGATAAGCTCGAAAGTCATCGGAGGCACCTCCCTTGTAGACAAGCCAAGCAAGACGGGGAACTCGTTTTCCCAAATACGTAACGTGTGATCGAGAGTGTAGACGGAGTCGATGAACTGTTCAACATTGAGCGATGCTTTAGCACAAGCTGCAACGTACAGGGATAATGAAGTGTATCGAACCTCCTGTAGTCGCAGTGTCTGTTTTGGAGATCAACCCTGTAGGACCTAGGTGGGATACCAGGTCGATGCCCAATGGTCTCCGTAACTTGAAATCTTTGAAACTATCATGAATATATTTCAATGTTCATTGACCTTGCTCTCTAATGGTTTGTATCCATTTCCTTCCCGAAAACTTTTACAAACACGTGTCCAGCATTAATTTGATCGATTTGTCGCGTCCCCATTACTGGTATCAAGGTAGCCAGCTTGTAGAACGTAGCCGAGAACACGAATGAAATCGGAAGATGTCGTACTCTCTTGAACACACCGTTAACCAATTTTGCCAGGTTGGTCGTCATTTGACTATATCGAAACCCGTCATCGAAACTTTGAGACCATTGCCATGGCTCCATGGTACCCAACCACTCTCGCAAAAGCTTATTCATTTGACCTTCCATGTCACGCTCAAGTCTGGTCATTCTTTGCCAGAATCGGTATGGCTCTAGCTCGTATGTTGTGTATGTATTAAAAAAAGATAAGTTACAATCTCGAATTAAAACATTAACAATATAAAATGAAACTAAATTTTTTTACCCATTTTCACAAATTGTCTCTTCCAGTTTGCATTCTTATATTCTCGATGGAAGTTAGCCGCTATGTGTCAGTTGCAATAAACCTATCTCCATGGTACACCGGTACGCCCAATAGCGATAATTATTCCCTTCCCTCTATCGGAGATGATGCAAATATTATCGTTATGAACAACATACCTTTGCAGGTTCATCAGAAAGAATTCCCATGATTCCATGTCTTCCTTGTCCATAATATTAAATGCTATCAACAGCATGTTTTGGTTCTCGTCTTGAGCCACTGCAATAAGTAGAATATGTGTATATTCCCCGTATAGCCAGATTCTATCTACTTGAATAAATGGCTTGTAGTGAGGAAATGCTCGAATGTAGAGATCAAACGTTTAAAACATATATTAAAAAATTCTTCTTCCCGATTGTAGGTCGTTATCCGGGCCATAATAAGGTTGTGTCACCAACTCAATGGCATCCCTGGCACATACTATCGCTTGGGCCTGTCCACCCCTATTGCTCATTGTATGATGCATTCCAATCACTGAACAATTATTCCATTGCCATATGTTTTTCTATCCATGCTTTCCGATATGAAACCCAATACTGGAATCGTGCTTGCATCTCGGCAATCAGTATGAAAACTTTAATGGTCGGCAAGTCCTTCACCATTGACATGATATGTGTGCAGATAGTTTTTGAATCAATTTTCCGGTGATCTTTTGACATAAGTGTTAAAGTGCATGTGTGAGGCTCATCAAATTTTCTTATCTCCCACATCTGCGACTTCTGGATAAATGCAACTCGTACCTGCCAATTGCAGCCTTCCGTCGACTTTCAGCACTCCCTAATATACAATGTCAGTTTAGAGACCACGACTTTGTAATCCACCAACACATTCATTCTATACCGCTTAATGGAAAATATTCACTCTTCCTTGGATTCAAATTTTTGGCCCACAAACAACTTTTCAGGATTTGCTATTACGACCAATCGGTGAGCAGGTAGAGTATATCAGGGTACTCTGTGAACTCGACTGCATGTGTCGTATCGGGGTCTATAAGCAACATGTGTGCCCCAAAAGGATTATTGTGCATCATAACATGTCTAATCAGGTTCTCGACTGGAGACGTGTTACAAGTTCCATCGTCATTCGCGCCTTCATCGTCGATATCATACAAGAACTCATCCGCATCCGGATCACTACCAATATCGACCTCATGATCAGATGGAATACTACTATCTTATCCAGCATCTCCATCCACATCATTCTCGGGTGCAGCAACATTAAGATCAATGTCTATCCCACGTACTATTAATTGACTTTCAATGTACAATACTAGAACCACCATAAACAAAGTTGGATCTTCGTTTTCTATTGGAGTTGGATCTTCAGTTGGTTCCACATCAACTAACTCGGCAAACAACTGAACCGGTGCATTTTGGTCACTTTGATTCAAACAATAAAGAGCAATCGTTGTCTCCACGTCTTCATCGTCTATAAGTTCCATCTCGGAGAATTTGATGGGATGTGTCGAAACTGGAAACTTGTAGAAAAGTTTCGAGATCTTTCTCCCACAACGTCTAAAAATTTTTGCACTAATCCTTACTTTCATATCATCAACCGAGACATTTCGACGAAATCTCATTGCTATTTTTTGCCGACACTCAAATATACATCTAACTAATGTTCTCAAAATTACTCCATCAAAATAAATGCATACAAAAAATTATTTTCCATCTTCAATAAATCTGTTAATAAATAAATAAAATTTCAATAAAATAACAATTTAAAAATATACCCTACTAAAAATGAATTTATAACAAATAAATATCAAACTAAACTAAAATATACTAAACTAAACTGTATAAGAATAACAAAAAAAAATTATCTTTTTATTTTTCCCCTTCTCCTGCTTTTCTCTTCTACTGTTTTCTTCTTGTTTTCCTTTAATTTTTTTCTCAAATTTAAACAAAATTTAAAGATCCCAATACCATAACCCATGTGTCAGGTATTTTTTTTATCCCATTCCCATATTTATTTCTCTGGCTTGTATTGTGTATGTATACATAGGGGTGTTGTCACTCAAGTTGGCACCACCATTATTTTATTTTTTAAAATTTTTTAATATATAAATGTAATAAAAAAAAAAAAATTCATGTCAAAAAATCCCTTGGTGCCGCCTCTTAAGCACCCCAACCTTAAAAACATACCATTTTGGTAATTAATTAGGTGAAGATACCATTTTAATATGCAAATATTTATTTTGTATTAACTTGATAAAAAAAGACCCACAAAATGTGATAAAGAGCCACACTAGTAAATATTTGAATTTGAATATTCATATAGATGCCTATAAATAATAGATGCCTAGGATATGAAAATTGTATCTTATGTATATATCTTTAATCAAATCAATAAGTATCAAAATTGGCCATTTGAATTTAGGGTTCTTTGCACTTTGATTAGTTTTGTTTTTCTTAAATGCCAAGAATCATTGTAAAGTAATTAAAAAATTATTTAAACCCCTAAATAAAAACTGCAATCAATTGAGACTCTAATTTAATGTTAGAAATCAATTAAGTTCTTGAAATATAATTTTTCATTGAAATCCCAACAATTAAGTGATAATTTGGCATTTATCATGGAAAAATGTTGAAATAGAGAACTTAATTAGTTTTTTAAATTATTTTACGAGAGATTAATTTATTTTTTTAGATAATAGGAAAGTTAATTAAATTATTTAAAAATTAGGAAAAATATTAAAATGACATAAATATTATTAAAAATTTTAAAATTTACAAAAGAAGTAATCATTTTTAAATTTTATGATTTTTCTAATAATTTATATATATTGCTTCTATTGTTTCCTTTTTTATAATTTTCTAAAATTTTTAATAATATTTTTTGTTTTCCCTCACACACTACCCTACATCATACCGTAGTCCATCCTTATCAACTTCCTTTGCATCACTTCTCATCGACCAAAATTATTACTCATCACTCATCTTAATCCATCAAAAGCTAAACCCATCATTAGTCAAACTCCCACTCGACACCCCATATAAGTTCGATCACCATCACCCTTCAAGCTTCCTGTTTCTTAATTTAAAATCAAAGAGTCTAAACCTTCAAAATAACATAAAAAAAAAATTTCTATATTTTTTATATTTATAAATTTTAATAAAAATATATTTTAATTTTTTATCATTTTAATATTTTTTAGGGTAAATTACACCCAAGATCATTAAACTATTGGTAAGTTTACATTTTGGTCACTCAACTTAAAAAAGTTACAAAATAATCACTAAACTATTCAAAAGTTTTTATTTAAGTCCTTAGGCGACTAAGTTTTTATTTAAAGTCCGACTTGTGAGCTTTAAGCAATGATTCGATGATCGATACAATGGATTAGTACCCATCGGCAAGTAAAAGAACATACCTTAGATCCAAGTTGATCTGACCATCAATGTCAAAGATTGAAGAAGAAAGTTGTTTGGCGTTTGGTTGGCATGGTGACATTTAAAGATGTCTAATGAAAAAAAGTTAAATTGTAAAAGAGAAGGAGGAAGTAGAGCTTTTGATTGGTGCATGCAGTGTGAACAAAAAAGACTATACGACAATAATTTTAATAGTCGAGTGACTTAAATGAAAACTTTCGAATAGTTTAGTGACCATTTTATAACCTTTTGAAGTTGAGTGACCAAAACATAAACTTACTAATAGTTTAGTGACCTTAAGCGTCGTTTATCTTATTTTTTTATATAATTTCTATATCTTTTTTTTGTAGTTTTTAAATATTTTTTCTATAATTTTTATAATAATTTTACTTTTCTTTCGTATTTTTCATAACATATAAATGATATTCATAATATTTAATTAAATTTAATAAATTGTATGGTTTTTTATAATAATTTTCTTGTAACACCTTTAACCTATAATCGTCATTGATTTAGGGTCTCGAAGTGTCACATGACATTTTACAACATTAATCTACATTAATCTACTTTATGAAGAAGTTTCATCATTGGCATATCTATCTTTGAAAATCCTTTCACGAATCGACTATAATATCCCACTAAGCCGATGAAACTGCGGATTTCTAATACATTCTTGGGTGCTTTCTACTGTAAAATTGCTTCTATTTTTCTCGATTCCACACGAATACCCTCAGAAATACCACGTGACCCAAAAAAATCACCTCTCGAAGCCAGAATTCACATTTACTAAATTTCCCGTACAACCATTTTTCCCTCAAAACTTGTAAAACAATTCAAAAATGTTGTTCATGTTCGATTTCTAATTTTGAATAAATCAAAATATCGTCAATAGAAACAACTACGAACTAATCTATATACGATTGAAAAATACAATTCATTAAGTCCAAGAGAGCTGCTAGAGCATTCGTCAATTCGAACCGTTTAAGGTGCATCTCTATCCTTTACTTTCATCTGATAGTATTCAGATCTTAAATCAATCTTAGAAAATACAGAAACTCCCTTAAGTTGATCAAACAAATTGTCGATACGTAGAAGAGGGCATCAATTCTTAATTGTCAACTTGTTTAATTAACGGTAGTCGATGCAATGTCACATTAAACCATCCTTCTTAACAAATAAAACCGGAACTCCCCAAGGCGATATGCTCGATCGAATAAATCCACGCTCCAATAAATCTTGCAACTGCACCTTCAATTCTTTCAACTTTGTAGGTGCTATACAATACTGAGCTATGGATACCAGAGTTGTACCTAGAAATACTTCAATTGCAAATTTTACTTCTCGAGTAGGTGGTATTCCAGGAAATTCTTCTGGAAATACATCATAAAATTCGCAAACTTTTTAAATATTACTCAACTCAACTTTCCCGTTCTTGGAGTTAATGACATAAGCTAGAAAAGCTTCACATCCTCTTTTCATCAACTTTTCTGCTTGAATTGCCAAAATCATTCGAGTTGATCCACTCGATCTAACACAGTTTACTTTGATGACCTTTCCATTCGATTCTTGAAGTGAACTTTTTCTTACGACAATCTAGAATCACTCCATGTTTAGTTAACTAGTCCATTCCCAAATAACATCAAAGTCACCAAAAGGCAAAATTAGCAAATCTACTGGGAACATTGACTTTTGAGTTTCTAATGGACAACACTTGCAGACCTGATCGACTAATATTATTTGACCCAAAGGACTTGATATTGACATTGCTATTTTAGACATTTCAAAATTCATACATCCCAATTTAACCATATCAGAGTTAACATACGAATGAGAGGAACCAGGGTCTATCAAGGTATACACAGGTGTAGAGAATAATAGAAAAATACTTGCTACAACATCTGTAGCATCTCCCTCATCCCTCATTCTTACAACTTAGGCACGAGCTGGTGCCCTGGCTTCATACTGACGAGCAACAATTTCGCTCCCTTTTCTAGATCCTCATCTCACAACTGATCCACCTTTACTCTATCCTCGACCTCGAATAGTTGAAGTGGCTCTTTGAGTGACATTTGGCATCTCAATACCATTCTTGGGACATTCCCGAGCAAAATTTTCAAGTGATCCACACTTAAAACACCCATTAGTCAATTTTCAGCACCTTCCCCAATGTCTCCTACCACAATGCTCACAAATCGGCATTTCAAAAGTCTTATTTGGCCCTTTCACACTTTCCATTGAGATTGTACGTTGATTATCTCTTACTCTATTCATCGTACCCGATTTTGCCACTGACTTTCCAAAATCTCATGATTCTTTATTCCTCTTTGGCGTAGAAAAGAACTAGGATTCCCAAACTGTTTCTTCATAACATGAGAGGGCTCCAATTTCTCACTCAACTCCAACGATTGTTCTACCATTTTTGCTCGTTCAAAAAAAACTACAAATTCTTTGATTCTCAAGGCCACAGTTGAGTTTTGATTTCATCACACATACCTTGTAGAAAATGCTTACAGCTTTCTTCCTCCGTAAGGATCAATTCCTTAGCATCTTGCTAAGCTGTGAATATTCTCTTTCATAGTCCGCTACAGACAAATCTTCTTGCTTCAACATGAGAAATTTTTGTTTTTTATCTTCTAAATATAGTTCTCCAACGTACTTCTTTTGAAACTCTTTTTGGAAGAATTCCCAATCAGCTCTTTCTTTGTAATAACGATATCGTGCATATCACACTTTCCTCGCATTCAAGTTGTTATAGATTCTTGTTATGGATTCTAACCACATTTTCGCCATTGATAGATCCACTCCTTTTAACCTCAAAAATTTCGAAGCACCATACCTTCTCAACTCCTTAATAGGAGCTTGTCTGGCCATAGTTGATGGCATCACGATAGGGGTCACTCCAGCTACCCTCTGAAGGGCTTCTACAATCGTATGTAATTTGTTCATATCCACTTGCCCTTCATTAAGGCCTCTATTATCGCTGGCTTATTGTTCACCATCTGACATCCTTTAACTATAAACAAAAAAAACTCACATCAGCATCTAAATCCCGACTTAATTTTGACTCAACATTAGCATGTACCTTTAGACTCACTTACGAGCTCAATTTAGTTTGAGAATTGGCTAAACTCGATAGCTCTTTTACCATTAATTATAACACCCTTAACTCATAACCATCATCGATTTAGGGTGTCAAAATGTCATAAGACATTCTACAACATTAATCTACTTTAAGCAATTATTTTTCATCATAAACAACTACATTCACATACCAAATTATACATTAATCCAATTTATATATCACATACCATATGCAAGCATTACAATCATTCATGAATCACTTTCAAATAACTTGCAAAGCATAAAGAAACTAGATAATTTTTCACAAACAGGGATGCACGGTCATGTCTCTGACCGTGTTCTAGGTCGTGTTCCTACTCAAAAGGCAGCCACATGGTCGTGTCACAGACCGTGTGATAGGCCGTGTGTTTATGTGAATTAGCATCACACGCCCGTGTGTTGGACCATGTTTCTATTCGAAATTGAGCCACACAACTGTGTACTAGCCTATGTGTCAACCCGTGTAACCTGCACTGCACCTAAAAGATAGCGCACGGCCGTATGTACCTAGTTTTCTTTCCAACCAAGTTAATTCCTTAACCTAGCTTTATCCACAAGAAGCATTACTAAAGTGCTATAATTTCTAGAATTCAAAACATCATCTAAGCATCAACCAAAACCTACGCATGACATTTCCAGCTTAACCAATAAGACCATTCCCTAAATAGCTATTTGTAATTCACTAACTAGTTGTCTAACTACCTAAAACCTCATATTATAACCCACAAGACTCCATTTCCAAAACAAGAAAAATAAAACATACCACTACTGTTCTTCAATTCATTATCACTAAACATAATAACCTTTTATCCATTCCAAAATCATACCATTCAACCAATTCTATAACTCAAACAATTACCAAGATTGACATACAAGACATACATATTTCATTAAGTATCATTATAATCAAAATATTTACATAACTTCAAAACTTACTAAATCATTGTATCATTCATTATATATTTATCAAGCCAACTAACATGTGACTAGTATTCACATGTGTTCATCTCCTAAAGACTCCAAAACATACAATTAGTCCTAGGTACATGCCAAAATAACCAAAAGAAAACATCACTGACTTTGAGTACGAGATTCCTGCCTTGATGCTAAGTTGGAATCTACTGTAAAATTAACCTGTAATCATGAGGTTTAATTACATTAGTAAACTTTCATTCACCAACATAACCATTCACATGGATGTATATGATCATTACATAGATGCTTTCATTTGATAATTTCTAATCTTAATTTCAATATAGCACATACACCATCAATCTACTATAAGTGATGCTCCAAATCATTATAAATCTTACTCCATGTATATATATATAACTTGTCAAGTCTCACCGATAATCCTTTCACTATATCGTTCATAATTTTCGTCAATTCATGGCACTCGGAGCCTAGCAGTTAAATCGCGATATATGAGCCCAACACTAGTTGGAATAACCAAAAAAGTCTATCAATTCATGGCACCCAGTGCCTAGTAGATAAACCACGATAAGTGAGCCCAACTCTAGTTGGATTAACCAACAGTTTACGCCCAGCGCTAATCGGATAAACCGACGATCTTGGCACCTAATGCCTAGCGATTAAACTGCAAAAGTGACCCTAGCTCTAGTTGGATTAACCAACGAATAATCTATCAAATCTTGGCGCCCAGTGACTAGCGGATAAACTACGAAAGTGAGCCCGACTCTAGTCGACTAAACTGAAGAACATTTAATAATTCATTTCCACAATTTACTCAATTCGCCCTTAAGCACAACAATTCAATTCTACCATTCCATCATCTCAAGATCTATTACCATTTAATCAAAAGTTCTATCACAATTAAACATAACTAAATTAAAAACACAATGAATAGAAATAATAAGTTCACAAATACGAACTTACCGAATATCACCGCTTTCCAAAACCGTGTTTGCTACTCGATGATCTTTTCCTTCCCACGATTAACATTCGTTCTGCTGACTTCTTAATCTGTTTGAACCAATCAAATCAATTAACCATTTACATTGTCATTTATGTGTTCAAATATTAAAAACACTTTTCTCATTCAATCTATGATTTATACCCTTAACAAATAATTTTTAATCCATTTGGTACTTAGTCAAAAATCATAACAAAATCATACCCTTCTCATGATACACATGCTTATATATTACTTTATTTATTTCTTCCCATTTCTAGCATTCTCTAATAGCCCACGTTTATACCCAAATTCATCAAAACTCCACATAAACTTTTATTTTCATAAACAAGTCCAAAACTCCATAATTTCTATTCTTGCTTAACAATTTTAGCCAATCCAACAATCAAACATAAAACTCCATAGCAAAACATTATCAAACCTTCAAAAATGTCCATGGAAACTATTTAATTTTTTAATTGATTTGCAAAAAGACTCTCAACCTAGCTAGTTTAGATCAAGACTACCACAAAAACATAATTTCCATAAAATTTTAAGGCTCAACAATGCCAAATGACAGCTCCCTACCTTCTTTCTTTTCTTTAAATTTTCCGGTGAAGAAGAAAATGTTTAGAAAAATATTTCTTGTTATAAAATAAAAGGACAGAGAGTAAAGAACAAAGAGAATGAGTGAGTAAAAGAGAGAGCGTATTTTATTAATCAATAGAAGTGCGTTACAATGCTTCTCCAAGGTTTATATTTATAGACATAGAAAGTATAAATGAAATAGAACTATAATTCTAATGACTACTAGAATTAATGTTCATCCAAACTTATATTGATCTTGATGGACATCCACTTAATAAAATATTCAGAACACTCCCCCTTGGGTGTCCATTGGTAGATAATGTGCCTTGTTAAAACCTTTACTACGATAAAAACCCTATGGGAAAAAATTTTCCTAGTGAAGGAAAAAGAGTACACATATCTATAATACACATAACATGTTGCCTCATTAAAAACCTTACCAAGAAAACCCAATGGGAATAAACCTCGATTAAGGGAAAAAGAGTACAACGCGTATTTACTCCCCCTCATAAAAACATCACATAATATCTCATATTTTGCGTATTCAATCTTAAATACTAGTCTTTCAAATGACTACTTGAATCTATCTACTAAGAATTTATATCACCATTCTTTTGAAAGTCATGAGTGAGGGAAACTTTGGGGGAAATATAATTTGATCTATTTAGGAGTTTCAACAATAATCATAATAAACTTTAATCATGATTCTTCTATAAAAACACAAATAGGTATTTTGGATCATTTTATAATCCTCCTTCAACTACAATTGACTAAGTCAAATTAATCACATGTTCAATTGTTTCAATTCATATAAATGATCAATTTCTCGATAATTTCAATATGTTTCTGGCATTCCAAATCCTTCAAGGATTTTAAGATAAACTTTACTATATAGTGATTCACAAAAGGTTGTAAAAACATCCATGAGACGCAAGTATGAACTGTCAGTTTAATAATATATCTAAAGGTTATTGCATCCACCACAAAATAATATTATATATTCTCTTAATCAATGTCAGGACTTAGCGAAAAACTTCATATTTTTACTCCGCCTTTGCAAAATTACTTCATTTGTACCGTCACTGGCTTTATACACTTAGATATTTGGACTGTTGGTCCAAAAACTCCACGAATTTAATTGTACTTGAGTTGCGTCATTCTATTTTGATCAATCTATTTCATATCTATATTTATCAATAGATTTATTCAAGATCTTCCTTTTATTTCATTATTTCAACAATAATATTGCATGCAAAATAATTGTCGACCACTTTTATTATTGGTTCAACATTTTCTCAAATTGACATAACTTATCGAGATCTTTTATTTTCGTTATTTTAATCTTCTAAAGTTTTACTTATTAGTTATGTCTTGGGTCTCTTCTAGAGCACCCGCCTTCACTATATGATCATCTAAATTTTTTCCTTTTATGAAAATTTTCATATTTGGAACTTTAATGAGTTATCCTTGTTGAACTTCTGGTTCAAATTACTCTCCCCCTTAACTCATTACAAGTTATTAGTTCTCTCCTCCTAATGTCGGGAAAACTATCAAATCAAAATAGTAATCACAATCATATCATAATTGAATCTCCGTTACATTTAATATATCATAATAAAAAGAGGCCCGTAATTAATATATATTTCCAACTTTCTTTGAGGATTCACTCATCTTTGTGCGTTAGGGTGGAGCAATTGGAACATATACACACATACAAAAATTCAAAGATGAGAAATATTTAGCTCTTGACAAAAAATCAATTGTAATAGGGAGTATTTAAAACTTATTGGCTTGATGCATACAACACGTAAATCAACATAATCCCATGTTGAAAGAGGAAGTTTAGTTCTCATAAGTAATGGTTTAGCCATTAATTAGAGGCAGTCAATCAATAATTTCTCAAAACTATTATACGCATAAATAACAAACTTTTACCAAAGTTTTTCAAACTCAATCAATAAAAAACTGAGATATAAACTCGTCAGTATTAGCAAGATGAATTATCTTAATTATATAATCTGAAGTTAATTATTCAAACAATATTGCAAACGATAGGTTGCAAGTTGATAACACATATGTGATTATTTTGTAGATGCATATATCAAAATCATATAATATCAAATCCATCCATATGGTGGATTAATGGTCACATATTCATTTCAGAAATGCAAGACATTAAATCTCAACTTTAGCTAGTGAGTTTTTAACAATCATTTTCATTGAGAACAATCAACAAATGAGAATTCTTTAAATTAAAGAATCTTTTGGTTCTTTAATAAATGTCCATATGAATTCTCAATTAATTTTCGCATCATATATGATCCAGGATTGTCTAATTGGTCATGCCAAGTAGTAAATATATTTGTACCGGTAAACTTCCGGTTTACTTTAACATGCGTTTCAATTGCAATAAATTATAGCAAATTGATAATTTTACTATCATTCCTTTCACTTTGTATCCACATATAAGTAGCACTTGTGACATTTACTACTGGGAATGCCTAAATCAATGTGAAGTTTATAATGACATTAAGTCATATCATATAATTTTCAAATAATTATATGCAATATTTGCTTCAGGGAATATGCCAAAATATTCACATGTCCAAAATCTTCATAATTGTTATATATTGCTACATTCACTTCAGGGAATGGAGTAGAATTGGTGGAACAAATAACCGTTGTTTTGTATAGCCATAAGGAGATATGAGATCAATTCAAAATACTTTAAAGCACTTTTAACAAGAGTTTTGCACAATTAGTTTAACCACCAATAATAACTACCTTTTTCATTTTGCGTTGAGTCTTGATGATAAGAAACAAGAAAATTGAACTCTAGTAGTAAATTTTCAATCCAATAAAAATTTATTAATAGCAAACTTTGAGAGTGAATCTTATTTTCCAAGTGTACAACAAGTACATAACCAATAACTTTTCATGCATAAGTTATCACTCTTCTTAAAGAGTTCTTGGAAATTTTTGGTCTTTTCTTACTTTCTTCATTTTTCCACTTCTGGTGGTGAGAAAATTTATCACGACCATCCCCCGTGACTATTATTAAAGTCCAATTTACTACATCCATGTCAAAGATTATGTCCTTCGAATTTATCACATAATGTTACATTCTCTTCAATAAATGGTTAGGTTTCGAGGTTAAAAACTTTTGAACCATGATATTGCTACTGTAGGAGCACATTTGAATCATGAAAAGTTGAATAAGTTCTCTCTTGCAAAGTTCTCATCAGTAATATCTTTCCACGTAATTTTAATTGAGAACTTATTTCGAATACTGTAAAGTTATACTCACAGTTTTAAAAACTTGCAACTTCAGGTGCATCGAATCATAACGAGCTTTAGATAGAATTACCATATTTATTGCTCATTTTTTCTTCCACAATTTAAGTAGATCCTTCACATTCAAATATTTTGACTTCAACCCCTTAATGGGAATAATGAAAAAAGAATACCACAAAGATAGTCACAGTCAATTCAATTTATAATAAATATAAATCAATAACCCAATCCTCTTTTTATTCATATGAAATATAATATTTTCTCATTCACAATCTTAATATGAAATCCATTATGAATATCTTTTAAAACCAATTGATTAACTATCACAAGATATTAATATATTAGCCCTTCTAGAGCTTTCGACTAATTCTGTACTACCAAATATTGGAATAATATTGGTTTGTTTTAGTATCAAATAAGATAAATATTTTCTATCTGTAATGATAGAATTCATTACTACATTCTAATATTCTTCCTCAAAGAATATTAACAAAAACAAAATATTTGGGCATACGCCACATATGTGGTCAATAACCTTTCATATCACATTGATAACATAAGTTATCTTTGCCCTTTGAAGAGTTACCTTGAGAACCCGTATTGTTCTCTTATTCATCACTATATTCCCACTTTTAGTGGCCCATGATTATATCTTTTATTTTCTTTATGTTTGCATTCACTTCTAGGAATGCAATAAATTTAGTGGGACGAACTTATAAATGTCTCACTAGATTATTTATTCCACAATCATCATTGCAAACATCTGTGGATTTCAAATCAAAATCTATCTATTCATGTTGTCATGATTAGTCTCAAATTATAATAAACATGATATAATAAATAAATCATAGTGAAATATACCTGAAGATCTTTAACATCATTGTTATCACCAAGGCTATTATAATGAACAATGAGTGGTTAAAGGCTCTAATAATTATCCATAGTGTACAAGCCTCAATTGAAGATTGAAATAGTAGTAGCTCTAGGAGGAAATTGACAATAACAAATTTGGGGATATTTTTGTGACTTATGGAGACAAATAATTAAAAGAGAATGGGAGAGCAAAAGAGAGAGCGTATTTTATTGATAAATAAAAGTGCGTTACAATACTTCTCCAACGTTTATATTTATAGACATAGAAAGTATAAATGAAATAGAACTCTAATTCTAATGACTATTAGAATTTAAAGTTCATCCAAACTTATCTTGATCTTGATGGACATCCACTTAATAAAATATTTCATAACATTTCTTCTTTCTTTTCATTTCTTTTACCTTTGCTAAACTTAATTATTAGTTTACTAAATTGACCTTATTACTTAACTAAAATTTCACTCCAACCTCCATTACCATTTCCACTAATATTACTTTGGTAGATTTACACTTTTAATACCCAAAGTTTATATTTCTTAACTCTTATTAAGTAAATGTGATTAATTAAATATTCTTTAGCCCTCGTATAATAATAAATTAATATTTACTAAGCAATATTATCGATACTACTAATTACGGGTCGTTACAATTCTAATTCTTTCATGTTTTAATTTATATTTTAATAGTTCTATAGTATTTCTATATTTTTTTAATTTTCTAAAATTGTTATGATTTTTAAGTTTTAATAATTAAAAAATCAATTAAGCCCTTCACATTACCATTTTTTTTCTTGCCCAATGCCATATTAGTTGCCACATTATCCTTTTTCCACATTAGTCTTCATGTCATAACTTAATAGTTCAACAAGAGTTCGTTATTCTTATTTTTGAATAAAACGGGCCCCAAGGTCACTACCTCTATATTAAACCAAATCAGAAATTATAAGATAATGAATATCTCTTGGATAATCCATATTGAAATCAGAATTATAACAAGAATCAGTTGCTAACAAGCTAAGCTTATCAGCTATTTTATTACAATCTCTATGAAACCACCAAATCTCAACCTCAAAAAAATTCCTATGTAAAGATCGAATCCCCTCAATATAATGGCCCAAAAAGGTGATATCCTCTCGTTGATGATTAATCCGATTAACCATACTAGCGCAATCAAACTCAAGGGAAATATGCGTGATATTTTTATTAATTGCCCAAACTAAGCCATCCCAAATAGCATCTAGCTCAACCCAATCCATGCAAGCAATATCATTTTTAAATCTCAAACATCCTCCAAGAACAAAACCATCGCAATCACGCCCAATGGCCATAATGTCAATCTTGTTATCTCTCACTGCGGCATACACGTTGATAATACCCTCTGAAGGTTTTTGCCACTACTAGGGGCTGCTTACTCTCAGCCTCTAGGGGCACCTAGTCAAATTATGGATCTGAAAGTCGCCTTCAAGAGCTTTAGCTCTGTTCCAAGTGATACGGGCATCCTCATCAATGCCACGAAAAATAAAGTTGTTTCGAGCGTTCCATATGTTCCAAAGGACCACTAAATAATCTTCAAAGGTGTTTTTATCTAAGAAATGCATAGCATATTCAAGCTAATCAATGTTGTAATTAGATTTAAAATTAAGGATCCTTCCGTCAATAGCACCATAGGACAAAACTGCATGTGCTTTCGGACAATCTTTGAGAGCATGTATCAACAATTCGTTAACCGCACCACATCTCAGACAACTTTTATTATGTAAATGAACAACAGCCTTAATCTTTTCATTTTTCGGGAGAATACCATGGCCAACTCTCCATGAGAACATGCGGATTTTAGGCAGGATACGGAGCTTCCTAATGGTACGCCAATACAATCGATGCAGATAATACCCAATTTTTTAAAGAGTGAGCCAAGAGTATCCAAACTTAATAGTGTAACAACCTGAGGGATCATGGAACCGTCTAAGTCTATCCGAAGGGGCATTGATCGTGCTATGAACATTACAGCAAATATGTGTAGGCATACACTACCGATGCAAGTATAGTAGACCGATGTGAGTCTGTCGGATATCGATCCCACAAGGATTGATGTTTGTTCTCTATAATTAACGGTGCAATAAACAAGTAAATAGAATAAAATTGTGAGATTGACTTGTCGAAGCAATAATGTAAAATTAAAGATAAAGTACGCTAATAATGAAATGGGTCCCTGACGTAGAACACTAAGTGTGGTTCACAAGGTTTAAAATGTCAAGTAATTGTTGCTACAATAAGGCATAATGAATGTCTTATCAAACTTGGCTTTTCTATTAGATCTAAGAGTTAAACATGCACACTAACCACACCTTCCAGTGCTGGCAATGCAACACATTCAAGAACAAGTGGATTAAATTCCTTCAATCCCCAAGCAAATTCTGTTGTCTTGCTTGTTAGTTAATTTGTCACAGCACCTTCTAGTGATAAAGGCTGCAATCAGACTTTCGTGGTCAAAACAATCAAACCCAAAGATTATACAGCAAAAGCAAGCTTAAATAAGATACCATATAGTCTAAAAATCAAGAGTACTTTCATACAAACTTAAAATAAACATGAATCACCAGCGTTTAAGAAAGAGAAATAAAAGAACAAATGAATAATACTATTTCTAGGCTACTCGACTTGCTCTCTTACTCTCCTCTTGTGTTGCACTTTAGGAGCTCCTTGTCAGAGTAGATCTACCTCCTCTTTTGCGTCAAGTCATCCTTGAGAGAGTAAGCTGCCATGCAAGCTTTGAGAAATTGATTTTTCAGAAGAAAAATTAATTCGAAAGAAGAGAAGATCCTTTCTCTCTTATTCTCATCAGTATTTAACTACAGCTAAATAGTATAGGTGTCATTCCCTCCAAATATAACATTCTCTAGCCGTACTAGTTGGTTATACCAGCTGTACAACTCACGCATTTCTGGTGTGTTAACCAGATAGCTGTCAGATGCTGTGACGGTTTTGAGCGCAATTCTGGATCCTCTTATGCAGCGACAACTCTGGACATATTCACACAGCAATAATTTTGAACTGGTTCCTGCAACGACACTTCTAAGTGCAATGCTAAACAGACTAATGCAGCGGCATCAGTAGTAAAAATATCATAAATTCAAAGGAAATTAAGGTGAGTTCCATTAAGTTAGAAAATGCAATAACTAAATTAAAAATGTTTAAAATGTATGCTAAAGATGACCAAATGGGAACAACTTAAACAATAAGTAAGGAGAAATCAATGGTTCTTTCTAGTACTATCAGCCATCATGAATGAGAGGTAAAGAAATAATACGATCCCCAAGATCATTACCAAAGAGAGCACGAACCCAAGCCTCATCCCACTTTTAAAGCCTCAGTAGCCATAAGTCACACATCACTATCTCTTTACATTCGGTGCTACGATCTCTCAACGCATCATCATCGAGACCCTCAAAGCCTCATTTGTCCCAACCAATCTTGGGACTCATGCCATTACCAATATGCCAACCAAAACCCCTATAAAAAATCTTAATGGTACTAGCCCATGCGTACGAGAGCTTATCCACCCTTTTAGTATAAAAGACATCGCCATCCAAAAAATACTTGGTACTAAGAACACGAAAACAAAGAGTTTCCTTATGATGAATAAGTCTCTAAACTTGTCTACCAAGGAGAGCTAAGTTTAAGTGCCAATGATCCCTAAAGTCAAGCCCCTCATGCCTTTGGGCGTACAAAGAGTGTCCCAAGCTAATGTAGCCCAACCCCATCTTTGAATTTTGCTAGACCACTAAAAGCCTCGCATCCGAGACACCATTTCTTCCGTCATCCCTTTAGGATAAAGGAAACAAGAAAAGCCATAAGTAGGAAGGGATTGCAAAATAGATTTTTATTAATATCTCTTTGTCACTGTAAGAAAGGAGGCGTTTCGATCAACTATTAATCTTAGTTGTGAAACGATCGAGAATGTGTTGAAACACCTTGGTTTTGTTTTTTCCAACGATCAGAGGGAGTCTAGGTAGTTGTCTATATGGTCAAGCTCAATCATGCCCATGATGCTACAAATATGGTCCCTTTGATCTCTAGGAGTGTTGGGACTAAAGTAGATGGTAGATTTAAGAATATTAAATTTTTACTCAGAAACACCTTCTAAATCCCTCAAGATATGCATAGTATCTGAAGCCTCACTATCTCTATTATGAGCAAAAAGAATAGCGTCATCAGCAAAAAACAAGTGGTCAATTCTAGGACCATTTTGGCTAGCCCTGATTTAATGCAAAATGCCCTTAAGTTAGGCACTATGAAACATTCTCAACAAAGCATCCATACAAAATAGAAAAAGGTAAGGGGAAAGGAGGTCTCCTTGTCTCAAACCTCTCTCCGGAATGATAGCATTAGTAAGCTTCATATTACACTTGACAACATATTTAACTGACCAAACACAATGCATGATTTTAGAAACCCATCTCTCCGAAAGCCTAACTTGATCATGACTTTCTCTAAAAAATTCCACTCTACTTGGTCGTAAGTTTTGCTTATGTTAAGCTTGACCATGAAACCCTTATAAGGGCCATTTTCAGAGCTCTGTAAATAATGGATTAGTTCATGTGCAATCAAGATATTATCATGAATCATCCTACCGTGAACAAAAGCACTTTGGTTATCACTAATGCAAATCAAAAATAAGGGTTTCAATCTATTAGCAAGGACTTTAGAAATTATCTTATATATGACTCTGCAAAGACTAATGGGTCTATATTGGGTCATATCAATTGGATCCTTAACCTTAGGAATGAGAATTATCATGGTATCACTAATGTCTGCTACACTACCATTACCATTAAGAATAATTTTGCAAAAACAAATGATATCCTAACCCACAACACTCCAATTTTTCTTATAAAACAAACCAAGAATACCATCAATACCAGGGGCCTTGCGAGGGTCCATCTAACGAAAGGCCTTGACAATCTTAGCATTCGTCACATCTCTATCAAGATCCAAGCACATATTCACAATAACGCATCTCAAGACATGACATAAGACCCTCTACAAATCACCACTAGTTTTAGACATGAAAACGGAATGGAAATAACCTTTGGCTACATCACAAATTTCCTTAAAGTCCTCCACCCTAATGCCCTCTGCATTATTAATACCCTTAATCCAATTCTTTTTGTTACGATGCATAGCACGGACGTGAAAAAATCGGGTATTTCGATCACCCTTCTTGAGCCAAGCAACACGAGATCTTTGTGCCCAATAACGCTCCACCCCCATATAAATGATCCAGCTTGACACGTGCCTCTCTAAGCCTTTCGGTGTTATAGTCAATTATAGGAGCATCAATAAGACTGCCAATCTACGTAAACAAAAAGCGAATGCGACTTCTATTCTTAGTCAACCGAAGGTACTACCACTTACCAAGCTGATGTTAGACCTCCTCAATCCCCTTAATAACATCCCCATCACGATAATGCCAAGCTTCCTTAACAATTTCACGAGCTTCCTCATCATTCACCCAACATGCCTCAAATCAAAAGGACAATCTAGGGTCTTTAATCTCACCTCTCAGCTTATGCCCCAAGATATCAAGGGGGACAGCATCATGATCCGAAAAAGCTTGTTGCACAACCTCATTCGAAAGGAATGAGACCTCTAACCAGCCTTTAGAAGCAAAGAACCTATCAATCCTCTCCTTAACTAGCCTATCGCTCGTACGATTATTCGTCCAAGTGTACCAACCCCTATCCAGCTTGATGTCCACCATACCAAGATCCTCGATAACTTTCCTAAACTAATACATTAAGACTCGCAGCTTACGTCTACCGCTGCACTTCTCCGTATCATCCAAAATTTCATTAAAATCACCCTCGATAATCTAATCCTCGCGTATCGTGCTACCCACCAATCTAAGAATGTCCCAAGACTCACTTTTGTGATTCAACTCTGGGAAACCATAAAAGCCAGTGTACCTTAAGCAGCTACCATCCGGAAGGTTAATGTAAGAATAAATATGGTTTTGAGAATGATGTTGGATCCTCACGTTAATCTCGAATTTCCATAATAAGAACAAACCACCCCTATGCTCGATTGAGTTAACCATGAAGCACCCCCTCCATCTTGCATTACAACCTAATGTTCTCAAATTCATAAAAGTTCAATTTAGTCTCACATAAGAAAAGAATGTCAGGATCCTTAGTAGTAATGAGCTACTTTAACTCACGAACTATCAAGAGATTACCCAACCCTTGAAAATTCTAGCTAAGGATTTTCATGGTTACGGGCGGGGTTGCTCGCCAGCCACCTCCTTAAAGGGAGATGCTCCCTTCAAAAGTTACCTACGAACTGATCTTGATGGACTCCCAATAGGTCCCTCCTCAATCCCATTCATCTTTTTTCTCTTGTTCCTTCCCTTTCCCTCTTTTCTTTTAACATGTGCACCATGTTCCTACTCGATAAAGAACTAAAATATGAGGCACCCTCATTACTTTTGATCCATAATTTCTCCCTTTGTCTCACAACTAGTCGTCCTTCCTCCGTAACTGTCCTTGCTTCCTTATGGTTGTCTTTATCCTTTAGAAATTCAATCTCATTGTGCACTTGACCCCCGCCACAAAGCTATTGTCCCAATTGTACCCTCAACCAAATCCCATCTGAAATACTCTGCAGCTCATATTCGTAAGAACCTGCTCGTATTTTTTAGTGTTGTGCCCAAAGTTCGCACCAATAACAAAAAATTGGTAGTCTCTCATATTTTATAGCATAGACGATTTCTCTATTTTGGCACCAACCATGCACACAATCCATTGGAGAGGCTTTGTCGTATCCATTTTCACACGCACCCTAATGTAGTCCAGCCAGCATCCCTCCTTATCTCTTCAATCAATAGCCACAATTTCACCAACAACCCCTTCTACGTTCAAGGCTACCTTGCGGTCCATCCATTCAAAGGGAATGTTATAAATCCTAATCTAAAAAGGAACTATATGGAACACATAATCAACAACATTCTATCCTTTCAGAAAGGGGACCATAAAAAGGAGGCATTGGTCAAAAAACCATGGTGCGAGGTTGAAAATCCTTTCCCTATCGTCTACTAATCCAAACTTCACAAGAGAAATATCACAAGACATAGCCACAAAGTTGATTGCCTCTTTAGTGAACCACAAAGAATTTAGTACACGATACATAGCCTCTGTTTATTTTTTTCTTTTGCCAAGATTTTGCCTATAGCCCAACCCTCGTAACCCATCAAATCCATCTACTTAACACCTTCACAAATCACTTCCTCCTGTTCAGTTTTCGAGAAGGTCAAATTTTCCATCAGGGTATTAATTTCTTCAACCATGGACATACATACTCAAGAAACATCGAAACCATAGACCACCCCGAAACCGCACCTAGCCCCTAAAGAAGCACCCCTTGGAGCAAAGAAGCTATAACAACTCATTTTTCAGTGATGTTGAAAACAATGGTTTTCGGACCACAAATTCGACGAGTAAATTCATATAATGAGTATTTAAATTATATGAGTCAATAATAATTTTATATGGAATTTTGAATTGGTGAATTTTAATTATTCAATTAAGAGTTAGTATAAGTGATTTGGTTCAAACGACAAATGGTTTTAGAAAATGAGGTATCGAGACCTCGTTTGAAATTAAAGGCCGTAAATATTTTTATTAAATATTTACAGAGTCTTATTATATTTAATTGAAGTTTGATTGGGTAATTTTGATGATTAATTGCTTAATTAAGGGAAAATGGGTAAATCGTAAAAGAGGTAAAAGTTAATTGCTATTGATTAAAAAAAGTAAAGGGACCAAAATGATAATTAAACCATGGTCAAAAAGTCCAAGCAGCGGTGACATGATTTTCATCCACTAACTTTTGGGTTATTTATTTATTCAGTCCAAATTAGTTTAAGGCTAAATTGTAAACAAGTTTATTTGATTGGAATTTAATATAATTTAAGGACTAATTGTGTAATTGGACCTTCCTTAAATGGCCTAATAATAGAAATGATGTGGAATTCTTTAGTTTTTGGTAAATTGCAATTAAATCCTAATTAAATGAGGATTTACTAATTAGTCTATTTTTTTGTGTGATTGAGAATGGTGGTTTCGAGGCCACAACTTCGATGTGACAGTTAGTAAATATTAATTATTTAATATTTACGAGGTCATTAGTATCGTATTAAATTTTGGTTAAGAAATTTTATTGTTTAGATAGTTAATTAAGTTGAAAGGATTAAATCGTAAAAGACATAAAAGTAGAATTAAATTAATTAAAAGCATTAGATGCCAATTGGAAGGTAAGTTAAGGTCCTTAAAGGGTAATATAACCATTAGTAGTTTGAGTGGACAATTTTGACTTAAATTTAGTTAAAATTTAAGTGTGAAGAAAGGGCATAATAGTAAATTTGTAAATAAATGGTTTTTAAATCAAATTAAGAAAGAAAAGAAGAGTTTTCATCTTCTTCTTTATCCTTTCAAAATCGAAACCCTAAGGAGAAAGAAGAGAACATTCGGCCATCTTAAGTCCTTCAATAGGTATGTGCAATTTCGTCCGTTTTTAGTAATTTTTATGTTTTTGAGTTCGTTTTAGCTTGATCTAGCTAACTCCGGGACTAATTTGTAAAACTGTTAAACATTTGGTTTATGCCATTGATGAGTTTAGAGAGTTTTTGAAGTTTAATAATAAATTATTAATCTTGATTGTTAAATAAGACTATTTTGTAAAGTAATTTTTAATAATTTTTATGTTTAAGGACTAAAATGTTAATGTGATAAATTTGTACGGACTTAAGGTGAAATAACAACATGTATAAGCTTTAGAGAACTATGGAACAATTTGACTAAACTCATTTTTAAATAAAAATGGTTAATTTGCTTGTTTAAGGCTTAAGGACTCAATTGAATAAAATTGAAAAATTAAGGGTAATTTTGTAAAAATATCATAAAGACTTAATTGCATAAATAAGTTTATTTCACTATTGTAATTAGTTAATTGAATGAAATTATTATTATAGATAAAAAATGGGTTGAAAATCGAGGTAAGGAGGAAATTATGGAATAGTCCCTATACTATATATTACAGCAATTTAATCAGGTAAGTTTGTATAGTAAAGTAATTGATTTAGTTTTTGTCTGTAAATTATTAAAATTATTTAAGTATGTTGTATTTAAATTTTTTGCTTAATAAATATTAAATTGAAGAATTGAATTAAATTGAAAAAAAACTGGTATTGAGGAGCATGATTGAAAGTGATAGTTGAATTTAGGTGACAACAAACGCTTAAATGATTATGTGTTGTATTAGTTATTATTTATGTATGAATAATTAATTCGATTGATATATGACAATAAGTAAATTGAATTAAATGGCATGGTCAGTTAATTTGATATTATGTTTGATAAATAAGAATTATATTGATGTGTGCTCGAAATGGTATAATGTAAAGAAAGTTAATTGAAACGAACATGATATATGACGCAAAAGAACTTCATGACTAATAAGCACACAAAGGACGTGTCATTAGGGGCTATACAGTTCGGGAGCTAGTCTTAGATGTCTTACTGACGAGTAGTCCCTGTACTTACAGTTCGGGAGCTAGTCTTAGATGTCTTACTGACGAGTAGTCCCTGTACTTGAGTCGTTACTACAAATTAATTCTGTAAGTTTGTTTGTTAAATTTCATATTTGAATTGCTTTGCTTAATGTGGAACTCTTAAGTCAATTGATGTATAAATGGAAGACTCATGTCTCGGAATGAGTGTGAGATTATGTATTAAATGGAAGACTCATGTCTCGGAATGAGTGAGAGATTATGTGTAAATGGAAGACTTGTGTCTCGGAATGAGCGTGAGATTATGTATAAAATGGAAGACTCATGTCTCGAAATAAGTGTGAGATTATGTATAAATGGAAGACTCATGTCTTGGGATGAGCATGAGATTATGTATAAATGGAAGACTCATGTCTTGGGATGAGCATGAGATTATGTTTAAAGGAAGACTTATGTCTCGGATAGAGTATACGATTGTTTTAAAAGGAAGACTTATGACTCGGTTTGAGCATAAGGTTAATTCAGTTATGGATGAATTGGTATTCCGTAAAAGTGACTCGGTGGAACATGTCCTTGCAAGATTTTATGATGTATTGAATTGTAACATTTGCGAACTTACTAAGCTTAAAAGGCTTACTTGTGCATTGTTGTTGTTTTGTAGATTTCATTTTGCTAGTTGAAGATCAGATTACCTCGAAGAAATCACATTATCCTGAGAACTCGTTCGGTATTATTTACATCACTTGGTTATATGACATGTACTAGGATGATGTTATTTTTCATAATACTTGATTTCTGGGTTGGTTGGTTCTTTGATGAAACTTGTAGATGATCATTGAACATATTTTGTATGTTGTACTTAATGTTGGAAGTAAACATTATGCATTAAAATGTTTAGACTAGTGAATTTATGATCACTTGAATTGTTACTATTGTATGATGTGGTTATACATATGAAGAATGTTTGTTAAACTTGAGAACTTATGTGAATATTTGAAATCTGTATACTTCTTTCGGTAGAACTTTTGCATTTATCGATAGAAGTACAGTGTAGGATAGAGATTGATTACTGACTTGCATTGTATTGGTAGTATCATAGAAGTATTGATATTCCTATTCATAGTAGTATCGGTAGTCTGTATACTTGTATCAATAGAAGTTGCAAGGTAAAACTTTCTAGCTCTCTGGAGTTTTTAGTATCGGTAGAAGCTTGAGTTGTTTCAGTAGAAGTCACCCTTGTATTGGTAGAGCCATCTCAACTATCGGTAGAAAACTGCAGCTATTTTCGAATTGTTTACTGATTTGAATTCTACTGATACTTATCCAATGGGTACCGGTAGAAATCTCCCAGAATTGTGAAAATGATATTTTTTTCATTATTAAGTTGTATTGGTATTTGAAATTGTTTATGACGTGTATTATGTATTTATCTTCTTTAAAATTTATTTTATTGAAGTAATATTGAGAGTTAAATTAGTAGTAGATGATCGAAAAGACCCTCGGGACCCTAACCGGCAACGGTGACAGATTTTGGGTGTTATAGAAGCCCTTACCAGCTTAAAAAGAAAACAAAACCACCAGGAGAAGAAAGAACAACCTATCAAGAGACCACCAAACCTAAACAGCCCAAGGTAAGAAGGTGTAAATCCTAATTAGAATGAACCACGTAAACAAAAAACCTTAGGCCGCAAAAACTAATTCTCTAGATCTTGATGAGACATTAGACAAGAAAATTCTAAGAACACAAAACAGGCAGAATCAAAGGAATAAAACATAAATCGAGCAAACAAATTTGGACGCACCAAAAATAATAAAACCAAGAAAATGTTTTAACAGTCCAAATTACAATTAAACAAATTTAATGAATCAAGAAAAATAATGGAAAACTAAAAATGACTAGGAACAAGAATTATAGGAAGCACGATCTTGAACAGGAAAGCTGCCAACTACCCTGAGGATTCAACCCATCACCATGCTTCACTATAGAAGATACACTACGTATCTTACCAAGATGGCAACAAAACACAAACTATGAGGTGGCAAATTAACAAAAAGTTCCTAAAAAGTGTAGAATACAAACTTGAAAAACTGCTAAACAAAATTAAGAGAATTAATCTGAAAGTTAGATGTAAAACATAAAAAAAAAATTAATATAAATGTAAATTTAACAAGAAACAAAATTTAAAGATAGAAAGAAACTCATGCACCGTCGTCAGCCTCCAATATGGTGAAAGGAAGTCAAAAATGAAAAAAAACCACATAACCTCGTCAATTACGAATAGAAGAGCAAAATACTCCTTCAAAACTTCAAGGAACATAGATGTAAAAGGGGTAGAATCTTGCAAAACAATCAAAAGAACGTTAAAATGGGATAAAAAAAACCAACTAGATACCAATAAAAGTCGATTAACAAAACTAAAACACAATCAATAAAACTCCCAAAAACTAAAATTGCATGAGGATGCAAATCTTCTTCAAGCCACCACCGTCATCCATCATAATCCACCTCAATGAGAACGTCGAGGGGAACAATGCTCATTTCAATAGGATGATATTGGAAGGCAAACCAAGAGAACCAAGATTAATGCCAAGAACACAAAGACGACCAAAACAACCTTTCAAACCACACCGAACGTAATTGTTGAGAAAACACATATGAAATAACACCACCTCAACTCTCCCAACAGAGAAAAAGGTGGACCGAGTAACAATCACCACCCAATCGTCCAAGGCACGAGGGTGGACAATCGAAAAATTATCAAGAAAGAGAATCACCAGGATAAGAGTTTGTTAATTATTAATTATTGATTAAAGGGTTAATTTATATTTTAATTATTTAAAGGGTTTTTTTTAAAGACAAGGTTTCTTTTTTACATTTAAGCTTTTTGACACAATACCTAAAACTACCCATAACCTCTCCCTAACTCATAAATAAGAGGATAATGTGTTTTAGCGCACTTGAACCCACATCCTCCTACATTGGCAATAATGCTCATGCCAATCAAATTAAGACTCAATCAGCATCATTAGAGTTTTTTTTACTCCGCAAAAGGGGTTTTAAGAGTATCACATATTTCATTTAAGATATAGTAAAAATAAAATAAAAATCAAGAATTAAAAAGTGTAGATATGATAGTTTTTGGATCCTACTTGTGAAATTAACAACACGTTTGGTTCATTGTAGTGAAATAAAGCTATAATGAAATAGAGCTGTAACGGAATAGAGATGTAGTCTTTAATTTAATTGTTTGGTTGAATGTAATGATGTTGTAATAACAAAAGAAAAACAAATGAAATGACTAAAGTGCCCTTAATAGAATTTTTTTTTAAATGGCTAATTATTGTTATTAAATTTTACTAGTATTTCAATAATAATAAAATAATTTAATCATATTTTAATATAATTATTACCAAATATAATTTAATAAAAATAAAAATATATAATTTAATAACATTCTTAAAAACATTGTTGCTACTTTAATTTGTAGATATTAGACTCTCCTACTGTAATCTAAATCTCATTTATGGAGATTGCATGAGATTTGAGGAATCAATGTAGCAATCAATGAAGGTCTCTGTTTGAATTAAGAAATTGACAGAAAAAAGGTGATACCTTGAAGGCTCAACCTCACTAAGCTCTAACAACAAGCCAGTCTTTGTATAGAAATAGACTCTCTTATGTCAAGGTTGTAAAAATAAACTCTAAGTAGAGAAACATTGTGTTTTTATTGATGTGAAATTTGACCATGCCCTCGAATTATCTAATATTCTCGGAATCAAAATTCTTAATGATCACTAAAAGTACTTACAGTCCATCATATGAAACAGTACTGGACTCTATCTAAATCATTGAACTCTATGATTGAATGCAAGTTTCAATCCCACCTAAGCATTGAGTTGGATCTGAAAGGGAAAAAAAGATGATAAATCAAACAATCATAGAGCAAGGAACCCTTGTGATCACAATCTAGGTAAGTTTCTTGTGCAAGATGTTATATGTTATATTATTGTGGCCATGAATTCAAAAAGTTGAGAATAGGGTTATGAAAAAGTTACGATAATTTTGCCTTATTTGGAGAGGAGATGAGGGGAGAGTAGAATATAGTTTAACTAGCATGTTAGTGTTCATGGCCCAATTACAACTATAACTTGAATTAAAATAATCACTGGATAAAAGAAGAGGAAATGAGTCAAATAAAGCTCTCCCAAAATGCTCTTATCAGTAACGAACGTCTAGGTGACCCACTTCTGATGAAGTTACTCCGAGCGACGAAGAAGGTTAAGAACAAGGAGGTTGGTCTGGTGGATGGGGATGATCTTGTCATGCAAGAAACCGAGACCAGTAAAATCTTTTTTAAGGATATGTTATTGGGAAAAAGTTGGTAGAAACAGAGAATGATATTCATCTCCCTTTGGATGATAAGAAGAGATTGTCCTTCAAGAGGATGATGTCCAGGTATCTTTGAAAGGTCTGTACCCCTAAGTCTAGTTTTCTGAAAGAGTGCACTCTCGAGTTGATGAGAATAACAAACAATCAGTGATTATTCGTATGCTTGGTAGACATATCGGCTATAAAGCTTTGTCCAACAGACTTGAGAGCCTCTAGAGTCTTACCAATGACTACAAAATAGTTGATCTTGACAACAATTATTTTTTAGTTAAGCTAGCTAGTCAAAGTGACTATAATAGAGTGTTAATGGGAGGCCTTGGGATGATTTATGGTCACTATCTGGTTGTACAACCGTGGAGTAGAGATTTCTCCACAGAGGAGATATATCCGTCCAAGATCATTGTGAGGATAAGGTTACCAGGACTTCACTATCGATACTACACGAAAGGACTTATCCGTGCCCTAGCAACACTCACAATGGTAGTAGGGGCAAGTTTGCTAGAGTGGCAGTGGTTATTGACATCTCAAAACCGTTAGTGTCTTACTTGGGAATCGATGGTAAAAAAATAAGTGGTGGTTTATGAAGGGTTGCCAGCCATTTGCTATACCTGTGGGAAAGTAGGACACATCAAAGGGAGATGCCAACAAGGCACAAGTGAGAAGAAGGGAGAGGCTCTATCGATTACCATGGAAGATGGAGAAATCCCACCTTGTCAAAAATGCAGGAAAAGCATGAAGCAATAGAACATGAGCTATTTGGTCCATGGATGCAAGTAACTAAGAGAAGAAATCGGTCCAAGGCAGTGGAGGGCAGCTTCAGTGTTCCTCCTGCTAACCAGCGCAAGCAAACCCCGACAAATCAGCGATTTGCAGTGCTAAACAAAAAAGAAAGTGCCAAAAGCTTGCAAAACCAAGCTGAATTTTTACCTAAGCCTGTGTAAGTCAGTAATTGGCAAATGGCTAAGTTAAAGGGAAAGAACATGTGGCATGCTAGTAACCAAAACTTGGGGTCAAAAGGTGGACGTCCATCAAGTGCATTTAATGCTAGACTCAAAATTGAGCAATTGTCTGACAAAGCTAAGGATAAAAATAAAAAAGAAAATAGACAAACATCCCTTGGGAAAAGGCCCATGAATGAGGTGGCATCGGTTTTGTCTTCTAATAGAGCCAAATTTAATAATTTTTCTTCCCCTTTGTAGGCTAAACCTAATGTGGGCATTGGTCGGCAGTTAGGTATGGATATAAGTATGGCCCAAGCAAGCAGCAGCAAGTGCATGAGCCCATCAATTGAGGGAGATGACAAAGCCGGCTTTGGGATGGGTCAACAGCAAATCCATTTAAAAATTAGTCAGGTCACCCCTAAGCCCAATTTTAATTGCTTTAATTCCGTTAATGTGCAAGTCTATCACAATGCAGGTGAGGTTGGAGATAGGATTTTAGTGTAGGACATGGACAAATATTTGGAGAGTGATTCGACACATTCTAATTTAAATTTTGAAGAACCAGTAGCGATTGAAGTCCAATTGTTCGAGGGCATTCTAGATCCAGAGAAACATTATGCGGTCACCTTTAAAAATTCTTTCAAAATTTTTTATTATCCTAAAGGCCGTAAAGATCGAAAATTTAATAGTGGGCTTAGTATTGCGCGAGGAGGTAAAAAACATAATATATCGTTACGAGGACGTGAGAGTCAGTTTAAATCTTTAGGAAACTCCTGAGTGCCTCCTAATGAATCTATGGAAAAAATAGAGACTCTCATCTCAAATGAATTGGCAAATGAAACTAGATCAAGAGAGACAGATGAGATGGCTTCGACTGATGACACCGAGTCTCAGTAATGATGGTACTTTCCCCCCTTTATATATATATATATATGTCAATATCAATATTTTTATGGAATTATTAAGCGTATGCAAACGTCAAATTTCCTCGTATTTTTCAAGAGTACAACGTAGAGCACAAGCCAGATATCATCAGCTTGCTTGAAACCAGAGTTAGTGGCCCTAAAAACAGATAAAGTTATAGCGCAGTTGGGTTTTCAATATTCACATCGTGTGGAGGCCATCGGCTTTGCGGAGGGTATATGGATTGGGTGAAAGGATCCGGCTCGGGTTGAGGTTCTTTTTAGCCATGGTCAATTTGTCCTTACTCGAATTTGGCCCGCCTCATTCACGCTACAGTTTCTTGTTGCTTTCGTCTATGGAAGTCTTAGTCGTAAAAATCGCCAAGATCTTTGAAAGAGGTTGAGTGAGTATATCCTTGTGGACCAGACCTCATGGGTGGCTGTCGGGGATTTTAATGCTATTCTCTCGACCAATGAAAAGATAGATGAGATTTCTTCAGGGAAGAGATGTCCCCACTTTGGGGAGTTCGTGAATTCGGCTGATTTGATTAACTTAGGTTTTTTAAGGGCTCCTTTTACTTGGTATCGGGGTAATCTTTTCGAGAGATTGGATAAGGCTTTGGGTAATAAGGCTTGGATCAGAAATTTTTCCAACAGTTTGATTTCTCACCTTTCGAAGATTAAATCCGACCATAGACCACTTCTCCTCGTTCTCAAACCGAAACTTGTTTTACCCAGAGGAAGACCTTTTCGGTTTCTTGCAAGGTAGGTTGAGCATCTAGCCTTTCGTGACCTCGTCAAGGATAAGTGGAGACCTGGATCCTTTATAGTAGAGTCCTTAAATAGTCTTACTGAGGGCATTAAGGATTGGAATAAATCGGTTTATAGATACATAGCTATGCGGAAGAAAGGCTTGCTTCAAAGTTTGGCCTCGATTCAAAAACAGATGGATGTCTTGGGTTCTAAACGTCTTGCCCCTCAAAAAATGGAATTAAGATAGGAATTAGAGAATGCTCTTCGACATGAGGAAAACCTATGGAAATAGAAGGTTAGATGTGATTGGCTTCATCTTGGAGATCATAATACTAAGTTTTTTCACACTCGCGCACTTCAGAAAAGGAAGAATAACCGTATGAATGTCATCTGCAATTCTACTGGTGAGTGGATCTTTGACCCCGTTGCCATTGAGATCGAGGCCTCTAATTTCTATCGTACGTTGTATGGTGAAGATCTAGGTCCTATGAGGAGTCTACCCATTAATAAGTTCTCGGCTCTTGATCCTTTTGATGTTGCTATTTTGGATAAATTGGTCTCTAATGAAGAAATTAAGAAGGCTCTTTTCGATATGGCTCCTCTTAAAGCTCCCGGTAGCAATGGTTTCCACGCACTCTTTTTCCAAAGTTAGTGGGAAACGGTTGGTCTTGATGTTTGCGAGTGGGTCAATAAGGTTTTCAACGGGGGTCCATTGAGGATGATCTTAATAACACTTTATTTGTTCTCATTCCTAAGATTCAAAATCTGAAAGAATTCGCTCAATTCCGCCTTATCAGCCTTTGCTCAGTCCTTTACAAGTTGGTCATGAAGGTAATTGCTAACCGGTTTAAAATTATCTTTCCTAAAATTATTGTGCCAGAGCAGGCGGGGTTCATTGCAGGTAGGAACATTACAGACAATATTGTCATTGCCCAAGAAGTTATCCACTCTATGAAGAGTAGCAAGAGAAAAAGATGGATGGTAGTCAAAATTGACTTGGAAAAAGCTTATGACCGCGTCCGATAGGACTTCATCGATGCTTCTCTCTAGGCAGCAGGTATTCCTTTCTATCTCAGGAGAGTCATTGTGTCTGCTATTTCTAACTCTACTATGTAGGTTTTATGGAATGGGGTCCTCATTGCTAAATTTAAACCTGCTAGGGGAATTACACAGGGATGCTCTCTTTCTCTATATCTTTTTGTTCTATGCATGGAATGGCTAGGCCATTCTATCAACTTAGCCTTGACCAATGGGACATGGGATCCGATTCATCTATCTCGCTCGAGGTCAGCTCTATCTCATGTCTTCTTTGCTGACGACTTGGTTATTTCCTGTAAGGCTGATGTCAAACATAGGAATTTACTAAAGAAAATCTTGAATGAATTTTGTGAGTTCTCGGGACATAAGGTTAACCCTCGAAAATCTCATATGTTCTTTTCCGAAAGTGTGGAGGAATATATAGTGTCCATGCTCAACAACCTTCTCGGGTTTTAGAAAGTGCAAGATTTGGGCCATTATCTTGGTGTTCCCTTCTTCCATCAGAGAGTTACAAACAGCACCATGCACTTTGTGGTTGATAAGGTTCGGTTGAAGTTGCAAAACTGGGATGCTCGTCAACTTTCTATTACCGGTCGGGTTACTCTCGCGTAGTCTGTTCTTCTCTTTATCCCTAGTTATTTCATGCAGTCCATGATGATTCCTAGGAAAATCTGTGACAAAATTGAAAGCTTGGTTAGAACTTTCATTTGGGGCACGTCTAACGGGAAAAAGAAAATGTCACTTGTTAACTGGGATTTTTTTTGCCAACCCAAATGGCATAGAGGGCTTAGCATGAGACAACTAAACAATCAAAATACATCTTTCTTGCTGAAGTTAGGGTACAGAAGAAGATGCCCTATTGGCTCAAGTCCTCAGATCAAAATATTGAATTACAGGGCCCTTACCTAAAAGCATTATAAAGGCTCAAAGTTCCTTCTTATGGAAGTCGATATCAAAAGTTTGGTGCCTGTTATGCGAGAATCTCATTTGGTCTGTTAGCGACGAGAGTAAAATTAGATGTTGGAAAGACCTTTAGGTTCTTAATCTTGCCCTACTGATTAATCATATTCCTGTTCATGCAAATATTAACACTAACAGCCTGCTTAGTAATTTAGTCACAGAGGAAGGCAATTGGAATATGGATCTCATAAAGGTTTGGCTACCAGAAGGGACCATTTGACGCATCTCGGGCATTCCCCCTTACCCAACTGAGGGATCTGACCGTCTGACTTGGTGTCACACATCAATGAGAGCTTTTTCTCTTAAAAGTGCCTACAAGCTATTGAAGGAGGAGTCGTGGAGTGACAATGATGAACTTTGGAAAAAAGTATGGAAGTATCCAGGCCCTCAGCGAGTGCGCTTCTTTCTCTGGACTGTCATAAAGCAAAGACTGCTTACTAATACGGAGAGATTTCGACAAGGACTGGCAGCTGACCCCTCATGCCCCGTCTATGGACACGAATCAAAAGACATTCTCCATATTGTCCGTGATTACACTATAGCTAAAGACGTATGGCCTTAGGTAATTTCAATTAACCATTAAGCTAATTTTTTCTCTAATTCTTTGTATGCCTGGATTTCCACTAACTTGCTGGACAACTCAAAGACTCAAAATGGAGAAATCAACTGGGCAAGTCTCTTTGGTATCCTTGCCTAGAGACTATGGAAGAATCAGAACCTACTCATTTTTCAGAATAAATCATGGAGCCCTTATGAAATCATCAATGCCTCTTTATGTTGGGTCAAGCACTACCTCTCGATAGCCAGAGACAATGTGGAGGAAGGCGGCATCACTAGTAGAGAGATCTCGACAAAAGACAAGGTTATCCTTAACATAGATGGAGAAGTACGGACAACATAAGAGTGTGCAACTACAGGTGGAGTTATCCGCGACACTAATGGAGATTGGATCATCGGGTACAACAAATACCTAGGAAACTGCACAGTCCTTGACGCAGAACTTTGGAGCATCCTGCAGGATGTGATAATTCTCTAACGTAGAGAGAATGACAGTTGAGATTAGGTCGGATAGCCTAGAAGCCATTAAATCTATTCGCGATAGTGCTTCAATCATCTCTAATTGTGCCCTGATCAGAAGGATCCATCGCATTCTATCACAAGAGGAAAACTGGACCATTCGCCACATCCTGAGGGACGAGAACCAATGTGTGGATTGCATCACCAAATTAGCCTTTATGAGGAAGAAAAAGCTTACTATGATTAAAGACCCTTCAGTGGAGGTTTTAGCTACTATCAGCAATGACAAAGATAGGATATTTTGTCCTCCTAATTCCTACCGTGTAACCTAATTTTACGAGGTTTTCTTTTCACAAAAAAAAATCACTGGATTGATTTCATTTTGTAGGTTAAGAAGGAGATCACAATCATAAATAATCAAAGTGGAATCTTCACCTCCAAACAGTTTAGAGCAAAACTTTTTGCTTCTTTATACTTTACACTCTCCTAACACTTTTTCATCGAAACTTGTTGTAAACAAAAGTGCTTTTCACCGATTTGCAATCGTTACCCCACCTAACTTGTAAAACAAAATTAAATAGAGCAACCAAACATCGAGTAGGGCATTTGATTCTACTATGTTTCTTTACTTGTATAACAATACTTGATTATTTTGAATTTATAAGTAATCAAATGTTGGACTGTAAAATCTTGTATAGTTCATCATCTTTCATCTAATGTACATTTGAAAGTAGTGGCGCTTAGTGGTTACCTGATACATATTTCCTTCCTCATAAATAGCAAAAATTGTTTGGTTGACTGTCAAAATAGAATCTGCATGACCTACTGATATCTGCAAGTCATGTGGTGCTATCACCCATTAAACTGCATTCTAGAACCTGTCATAGATAGACCTACTTTCACCGATAACCCAAATGGATGTATCCGACATTTTAGTCGAAGACATCCTTCTTCTTAGAAGTTTCTAATACATTTCTTTGAGAATGAAGAGAAATAGATTGACCTAGGTCTCCTCTGCAATCAAAGGAAAAAAAAAGGAAACGTAGAGATGGGAAGAAAAGAAAGTTACCAGTAAGACCGAGGGAGAAGATAATGGTTCCCGTTACAGTTTCTTCATTCTCTCTAGTTAAAGGTGAGGGCAAAAATTGAAAATGGAAAAAAAATTTCTTACTCTACAAGATTGAATAGGGATTCAGTGGTGAGGGAAGGAAATGACTATTCAGCCTATTCCTGTAATAGAGCGTGAATGAATTCAGGTCATAATACCATTACAGTCAATCAAACTAATGTTTGGTGGTGGGCCTACTGAATTGGATTGTAATCTATTTATAAACCCCTCAACTAAACATGTTGTAAAATTTTCTAATAACACTATATCAAATACTAACTCATCTTAAAATAAAGGGTAATTATTTGATATACAATTTATAAAAAAATTTAAATTCCACAAACAAAAATTGTGATAAGTGCTTCATTTGTTTATATATTAATTTTTTATTATACCCTATAAATGCATTCCACACATATGTTTGATTCAAATTCAATTACTTTTTAGGCTTAATTCACGACTTAACCCTTAAAGTATACTCATTTTTCTATTTTGGTACTTAAAATATCAATTTTCTCTATTTTTGATTCATTTTATATCGACGGTTAAAAGAATATGTTAGCCCACTTTGGACAATGGAAAAGTGCCACGTTGCTTTTTTGGCCAATAAAAAAATGTCATACTGTAATTATATTTAAAATAAAAGTATTAAAATTAAATTAAAAATAGAAAATTATAATATTAAATAGTTAAATATTAAAAAACACAATTGATTTTGATCAAGTGTTGACCAGTATTGATTGAATGTTGCTTGGTATTAACTTGCCATGTGATGTTATTAAAATACGTCATGTGTTTTTTTATTTTTTGATATTTTATATATTATATTGATTAAAATAGTAAAAAAATCATAATATATATATATATTAAAAAAAGTTAAAGTGTTTTTTTTATAAAATTCTAAAATATATAATTTAAAATTTTAAAAAGTCATTTTTATTTTTAAACTTTTTTAAAAATATTTTTTTTTACAATTTTTTACAACTCTCTTACATTTTTTTAATAATATTATTAATTTCAATTAATTTCTTTTCAGTTATCGTTTTTTTGTAAATTTTATTTTTATAATTTTTTTTCTAGATATATATATATTTCATTCATATTTTTAATGTGTATATATATATATATTTAATAAAAGAAAATACTTATTTTTTACATAAATCTATCACATGGCATTTTGTGATTTACTATCGTATTTTTCTAACATCTGTCAAAAAATAAATTAAAAAATATAACGGAAGCATATTTTAGGTATCAAACTGAAAAGTGGTTGATACTTTAACTATTAAATTGGGATAAAAAAAATTCAAGTATTAAAGTGGAAAAATGAAAATACTTTAGGAGCCAAATTATGAATTAAACATATTTTTTTATACAAACAACTTATCAAAGTGGAATTTTTCTGCCGAAATCAACCTGGCAGTTAGCCAGTAATAATATATATAAAGAAAAAGCTTTGGCCCAATGATTTAATTTGGGTCATTTAGCCCATTAACTGAGAAAGAAGAAAGTTTAAGGAACAATTTGTCATTCAGCATATGCATTTTTATTTTTATTTTGGTGTTTAAAATTTATCTCAATTTAATATATATATATATATATGAACTATTATTTCCGTCTTAATTTATCTTTAAAAAAAATTGCAAATAAAAATAAAATAAATGAAGTCGATGGAATTTTAATTGGATTGAAATAGTTATTATTAATACAGTTCGACTATAAAAAATCGGTGGCTGATATTTTTATTTTTTCAAACCAGAGAGAGCAAATCAGAGTGAAAAAAAAAAAAAATCTCTGGAAACAAAGCAACTGTCAACTACGTTTACCTCAGATCTAACATACCACGTCTCAGATCCACTAAATTCATCATGTCTTCTACTTTCAGCGGCGATGAAACGGCTCCCTTCTTCGGCTTCCTCGGCGCCGCCGCCGCTCTCGTCTTCTCCTGTAATCAGTCCTTACCTTTCCTACCTTTTAAATTTACCTTATCTTTTCTTTAATTATTAGATCAGTTGTGATTTCCATTTTTTGGTCGTCTGATGTAGAATTGATAATCGTATTACTAGTTCCTTGTATCGTTATTAAACGAACTAATTGAAAAAAAAAAATATATTTCTTTTGCTTTTATTGTAAATTTGTGTATACATTTGATGGCTTATCATATGGATTGATATGGATCTTTGATGGTGAGATTTGAATAATTCTGAAATAAATTATGTACTTTTATTTAGCTGAGATGATTTGATACTTCGAAGAATTAGGTTTTATTGGGATTAATCAACAATTCACGTAAACTAGAGTTCTTTAGATGTGGATCTAATAAGAATTTTACATTCAAATATACTCTGCAGGTTTAAGGATGAAAAAATTTTAATTTGTGAATTTTGGTATGAATCACATTCAAATAAACTCAAAATTTGTCTAAATTAAAAGAAAAAAGAGAGAGCGAATTTAGGTATGAATTGCATTCAAGTAAACTCAGCATGGTTTAAATTGAAAAACGAATTTTATTTGTGAATCTAGGTATGGGAGCTGCATATGGGACAGCTAAGAGCGGTGTGGGTGTGGCTTCAATGGGCGTGATGAGGCCTGAGTTGGTGATGAAATCCATTGTTCCAGTTGTTATGGCTGGTGTTTTGGGTATTTATGGGTTGATTATTGCTGTTATTATTAGTACTGGCATCAATCCGAAGGCCAAATCATATTATCTTTTTGATGGTTATGCCCATCTTTCCTCTGGTCTTGCTTGTGGACTTGCTGGGCTTTCAGCTGGAATGGCAATCGGAATTGTTGGTGATGCTGGTGTCAGGTATGCTGCTTCTAACCCCTATGTTTTAACTGACTTATGACACTGCTATTGTTGATTGAGAACTGAAGTAGTTGGCCGTGTAAATGTTGATTTATGCCTTTAATGATTGCTTAATGCCTTTAATGATTGACATCTGAGAGTGCGTTGAGTTATAAGAAAATTAATGATAAATTGATAATGTGTTGACATGATACAATGATCCGCTATGACCATATGTGATTTTGCTTATCTGTTGCTGTTATCCAGGAAAACATTTGATGAAATCGAACATGTACTTATAATTAATTTGTGTGTAATATATGTGTATGATTTGGTATTGCAGAGCAAATGCACAGCAGCCAAAACTTTTTGTTGGAATGATCCTTATCCTCATCTTTGCTGAAGCTTTGGCTCTTTACGGCCTTATCGTTGGCATCATCTTGTCTTCTCGGGCTGGCCAATCTAGAGCAGAGTAAGGCGCTTAGTATTCTTTTATTGCTTAAGTGCTGGAGCAGACATATTGCAGTGTCTCTTTCCTCTTGGTAGAAGTAGAATTGAGTGCTCTCTCTTTCTAATAAATTGATTGGTTATTGTTTTATAAGTGTATTTGCAGTGTGTGGAACACTTTTAATTTTGGAGAGATAATATATGTATGTATTTAATCCATAGCTTCTTTTGTCAGTGTGTGCTTTTAGATGGTTGGTTCCAGGTATTGGTGGATGTATTTACTTTTGGTACTGATGTATCAAAACATTATCACACTATTTGTTTTTCTTTTATTGGCCTAAGAAATTTATGGACTTGTTAAATAATATCTGTTATGAAGCCTGAAAATTTTAAAAAGTTAAATTTACATTTCATATATATTTTTAGTTATATCATACACTATTTTTTGCAAAATTCATTCTTATTAGCACACTGTTTATCTATTATTTTCGTATCACGAATTGTTTTGAGTATGAGACTGAATTTGAATCAAACATAAAATTAAAAATTATTTACTTTACCTCTAGTGGGAAAACAAAAATATCTGTTTAATAGAAATTGTAGAATTGTTATTTTGAAAAATAAAATTTATATTTAAAAATATATTCTCAATATTTTCGAGCATAGTTATGTAAAATCAAAGAAAGTGAAATTTTGTTGAATTAGTAGAAGAATTTTTAATAGGAAAGCTACTAGGAGAGAGGCTAATAATGTGTGTTTCCCTTCATATATATTAAGATGCGATTAGATCTCTCTTGTATTGGATTTAATTATAAGTGATTTTTAGACTTTTAATCAAACACTTTATAATTTAATTCAACTAGATACATTTTTTTATCTTTCAAAATAAACATAATAAATTAACTTAAATAAATTAATTTTTCAATTAAATAATTTTCTCAATTCGATTCAGATTTTCATTAAAATTATAATAATTTTACCATAAAAAGATATATGAGCAAATATATTTAATTTTTTCTACATTCAATGGATTCATAATGATCAATTAATTTAATTCTATTTTTGAACTTCAATTAATTAATTATAATTCAAGAAACCATAAATTAATTCTTAGTTTATTTTCGTACTTAATGAGAAAACCACATTCATTTTCGAATGTTTCTCATTTCTCTAACTTATCATTTCTATCCAATTTTGTTTATGTGATTTAAAATACTATTTGTTTCTGGTTTCAACGGGCTACCAAGTGGATTGATTGGACATATGTGATTAGGGTTCAACTTTTCGCTTATTAATTATTAACTCGTTTAGTCACAAAGTCATTTCACTATAGTATCGTGCTTAAGCTCTCCCTAATGATATATCATTACAAAAGCAACTCAATCAGTGCTCCTTCAACAACTTTGTCATTAGTTTATTACCCTCATAGGATATCATTAATCTCTTTAGGATAAATCTGCTCTCCCAATATGATCTTATTTTATCTCATGGTCACCATTAAATCTTCCCTCATGAAAAGTCAATTACTATCGAATAGTAATTAAGTCATTCATCACAAAGACGAATGACCCGCAACCATGTTTACTTTTCATCTATCACGTAATGTTAATGAGAGAATATCATTTACCCATGTCTTAGGCTATAAATTCCACTATTGTGAATGATGCTACATACTGCAAAAGTCTTATACCCAACGCACTAGCTTTCAGTTCCTTCTATATTCGAACTCTGGCTTTTATTTACATCAAAGTATATAAGTCACACATACACAATACATCATCCAATCAGGATTAATGTGTCACATTATGAACGTCACAAGTGAATAAATCCATAAACAGATTCATGATCTATTTTGCTTGGGTCCATTCTGATGTACTGTTAGTACAATCAGTCACATCTATGTCTCTATCTTATAGGAGTCATTTGCTTCGATCCCAGGATAAAGCATCTCTCCAATTAGATTTTATAGATGACATATTAGTCTTTCAATCAGTTTGCTAATTTCCGATTAGACTAAGGACATGTTTAGGTTCATATGCTAATATAAGTTATATTTCCATATTACAATCTAACCACGTAATATTGTTTATTATTAGTTAAACATTAGAAAACTAATGAGCTAATATTTGTTTCTATTTTACTTTACATGCAAAAATCACATGAGCACATTATACAAAAGATATTAATGTAATGCATGAATAATTTTAGGAAACCAATTTGTTTGAAAAAATAGAAGTGTACGTAAACGAAAATACTACACTTAGGGCATCAAACATTCTCCCACTTGCCTAGTGAAGTAGATGAGTCATGTTTCGTATTTCTATGTCCTCACTATGTTTCCCAAAAACTCTCTAGCTAGTAGAGTCTTGGTAAACAAATTTATAGCATGAGTTGACACTATCATTGTTTGCTCTTTCGGGTTATAAAGCAAACCACCATTTGTTCCTTTTGGATATCTCACAAACATGCACAATTTCGTTCGTGAATCCAACTTCCTTGTATCTTTATCTAGTACATGGGTCAGGCACCCCCAAATCCTTAAATGATTTAAATTTGGCTTTCTGTCGTGCCACAATTCGTATGGAGTTTTAGATGCTGTCTTTGTTGGTACATAATTCAAAATATAGCAAGCCGTGTTTAATGCATATCCCCAAAAGGAGATTAACAACTTCAAAGAACTTAATATCGAACGAACCATGTTTAATAAAGTTCAATTTCTTCTTTCTACCACGTCATTCTATTATGGAGTGCTCGGCACGGTTAATTGGGAATCGCATTCTCTATGAGATACCTTAAGAACTTATCTAATAAATATTTTCACCTCAATCAGATCAAAGTTCTTTTATGCGTAAACCTAATTATTTCTCCACTTTTGCACGAAACTCTTTAAATTTATCAAATGTTTCACTCTTGCGGTCCATTGGGTACACATACTCATATCTAGAATAAGCATAAATAAAGGTTACATAATACTCATAACCACCTCTTTCACTGACATTTATAGGGACACATATGTAAGTGTGCACAAGTTCTAAGGGTCTCACGGCCCTCGTTCCTTTTTCATTAAAAGATAACTTAGTCATCTTACCTTCTCAGAAAGATTCACACTGGGGAAGATCAACTTCTATAAGCGAACTTAAAGTGCCATCGTTCACAAGTCTAGTGCGAACTTAAAGTGTACACCTTTGGAAGTTTTCTATCTTGCGAGCAAATCTTACATGAGCTAGAAAGATGAAAAATGAACTAGTCAGTGAACTAGTTAGGATAACATTCATATTGGTGTAAGTCTACCTTTAATGATGATGTACATAGTAATTGAACTTTGTGTTACTCTCAGCAAAGAAGTTGTCATAGTGTGTGTTTGTTTCAAATTTTTAGTCTCGTATATATGCTAGGTAATCTTCGGTTTGTTTTGAGAGACTTTGAGGAATGTTGTTGGAATAAAATGAACTAGTTAGTGAAACTTATTTAAGATGAAAGATGAAGTTTATAGTAGGATACTTTAGTTTTTTCTTGTGTTAAGATTTTTCTAGGTTTTTTATGGTATGCAAAGTAAAATGAAGCTAGAAATAACAAGTGTTTGTTACTGGTAGGTGCTTGTGAGGGATTTCGAGGAATGCAGTCGAAATGAAATGAACTAGTTAGAGAAAATCATAATCAATGTCATGAGTTCATTTAATTGCCTTAAGAAATTATAAATACTTAAATTCACTTGTGTAATTACATTTTTCTGCCCTCAAATACGTATATACACCGTATAAAGTATGAGGAATCATTACTCTTCTAGACCAACAACAACTGGTAAGAAAATATTAGAACAAGATTTGTAATGATCAACATGAAGGTACGTATGTCTTGGACTATAAAACAGGCTTGCACAACATTTGGCCTCAAGAAGTTATCAGTACATAATTTCACATGTGTAATTACATTTTTCTTCCCTCAAATTTTGATTGAACGTGTGAAAAACAAAAGGAGGCTCCCTCAGTATTATGTTAAGCGAAAATACTTAAACACACCGCATAAAGTATAAGGAACCATTACCATTTTGGAGTAACAATAATTGGTAAAAATATATTAGAACAAGATTTGTAATGATCAACATGAAGGCACATATGTCTCGGACTATAAATCATGCTTGCACAACCTTTAGCCTCAAGAAGTTATCAATACTAAATTTCACATGTGTAATTATGTTCTTCTTCCCTCAAATTTCGATTGAACGTGTGAAAAGCAAAGGGAGGTTCCCTCAATATTATGATAAGGGAAAATAAGTAAACACGCTGCATAAAGTATGAGGAATAACTACCCTTCTGGAGCAACAACAATTGGCACAAAAAATGATTAGAACAAGATTTTGTAATGAACAACTTGAAGGCACGTATGTCTCAGATTATAAAGCATGCTTGCACAACATTTGACCTCAAGAAGTTATCAATACTTAATTTGACTTGTGTAATTATGTTCTTCTTCCCTCAAATTTCAATTGAACATGTGAAAAGTAAAGGGAGGTTCCCTAAGTATTATATTAAGGGCAAATACGTAAATACACCGCATAAAGTGTGAGGAATCATTACCTTACTAGAACAACAACAACTGGTAAAAAAATATTAGAACAAGATTTGTAATGATCAATGTGAAGGCACATATGTCTCGGACTATAAATCATGCTTGCACAACATTTGGCCTTAAGAAGTTATCAATACTTAATTTGACAGGTATAATTACATTCTTCTTCTCTCAAATTTTAGTTGAACATGTGAAAAAAAGGGAGGTTCCCTTAATATTATGTTAAGGGAAAATACATAAATACAACACATAAAGTATTTAGAATCATTATCCTTCTAGAGCAAGAACAACTGGTAAAAAGATTAGAATAAGAGTTGTAATGATCAACATGAAAGAACGTATGTATCGAACTATAAATTGTGCTTCGACAACATTTGACTACAAGAAGTTATTAATACTTAATTTTATCAGTATAATTATGTTCTTCTTCCCTCAAATTTTGATTGAATATGTGAAAAGAAAAGGGAGGTTCCTTCAGTATTATGTTAAGGGAAAATATGTAAATACATCACATAAAGTATGAGGAATCATTACACTTGTAGAGTAACAACAACTGGTAAAATATATTAGAACAAGATTTGTAATGATCAATGTGAAGGCACACATGTCTTGGACTATAAATCATGCTTGCACAACTTTTGGCCTCAAGAAATTATCAATACTTAATTTCACCTGAGTAATTATGTTCTTCTTTCCTCAAATTTCGATTGAATGTGTAAAAAAAAAGGAAGGTTCCCTTAGTATTATGTTAAGGGAAAAATACGTAAACACATTGCAAAAAGTACGTGAAATCATTACCCTTATGGAGCAAAAACAATAGAAAAAAATTAGACAAGATATGTAATGATCAACGTGAAGACACATATGTCTCAGACTATAAATCATGCTTGTACAATATTTAGCCTCAAGAAGTTATCAATACTTAATTTTTACTAGTATAATTATGTTATTCTTCCCTCAAATTTTGGTTGAACGTGTGAAATGCAAAGGGAGGTTCCCTCAATATTGTGTTAAGAGAAAATATACAAATACACCACATAAAATACGAGGAATCTTTACCCTTCAGAGCAACAACTGGTAAAAAAATATTATAATAATGTTTATTATGATCAATGTGAAGGCACGCTGTATTAGACTATAAATCATGCTTGCACAACATTTGGCCTCAAGAAGTTATCAATACTTAATTTGATAGGTATAATTATGTTTTTCTTCCCTCAAATCTTGGTTGAACATGTTAAAAACAATGGGAGGTTCTCTTAATATTATGTTATGGGTAAATATGTAAATACACCACATAAAGTATTAGGAATCATTACCTCTATGGAGCAACAACTAGTAAAAAAGATTAGAATAAGAGTTGTAATGATCAATGTGAGGCACGCATGTCTTGAACTATAAATCGTGCTACCATAACATTTGACCTCAAGAAGTTATTAATACTTAATTTGACTTGTAACATCCAAAACCCAACACCATCGTCGGTTAGGGTTTTGAGGGTTACAGAATAGTTATGGCAATGAAATCACAATTTCAGTCATTATCTCAATATTTCATTTAGTAAATTAAAGTACATTTCAAATTGATTACATTATCCTCATTTAGGTCATATCAATTCACAAAGACTTAATTGAAATATAATAGAAACATTTTACAAAGTATCAAAATTCAATGAAACAGGGGTCACACGGTCGTGCCCCAATTCGTGTGTCAGACCATGTGCATACACGAAATACCCATACACTGTCGTGTCACAAATCGTGTGACAGGTCGTGTAGACATGCGAAATTGCTCTACACGCCCGTGTGTGATACCATATGCTGGGTCGTGTGTCTACTCGAAATAAGGGCACAGGATCGTGTCCTAACCCGTGTGTTGCCCGTGTGTACTTTGTACCTATTTTACCCAGGGCATATGCCCATGTAGTGGCTCATGTTCCAGACTGTGTGTACTTGCAAAATGTCAGAAATAATGTGCAAAATATCCATAAAGTCTCTCTACATGTACCTATCATAATATGAGTCAACAACCTATGAACATACATCGAAAATAAGGCAAATCATACTCATTTCTTAGCTAAACCATTGGTAATCATCAATCTATTTGATTATGCTTATTTCCATTCAAAATGCATTCCAAAACATACAAGTCAAGCAAGCATAAATTCATCATCTTTCAAGTTGAATTCATTAACCTAAGTACATTCTAAAGCTTATCAAACTTAAACAAGATACAAATTTTATCATCCTAATACATGTCATATAACCAAGTGGTTTAAAGTCTACCAAATGAGCTCCCGAGATAGTGTGATTCTTCTTTGAGAATCCGATCTTCAACAGGAAAATGAATCTACAAAATAGTAAACAGATACACAATAAGCTTATAGAGCTTAGTAAGTTCGCAAGGCAATTAACTTACAGAATAACTCATTAGATAACATAAAGAGTAGGTAACGTTCTCATTAATCCACAATATTAGCCACCAGTCGGTCTCTTTCAGTCTTCTGGAAATTTAGCTCATACAAGCTCAGTTAGTATATAACTCTTACGAGCCAATTCAGCATATCGCTCTTACGAGCCAATTCAGTATATCGCTCTTACGATCCAATTCAGTATATCTCCAGCATCTTCCATCTCGATCCAACATCAAGAATATATCCAAATAATTGTAAATTATCATTAACAAATAGAAACTTAATCACACGAACTTACAGGATGAAAATGCAGTTAAGGCTAAACTTTAGGGATTATTTTGCTAATTTCCTTTTTCCTCGTTCCACAGCTCGCTGGCGATCTAAATCAATAAATCATTCAATTTTATCATTAAATCGTGAAATTTAAATCATTTCTTGCATTCAAGTCCATTTTGGGAAATTTACAAAATTACCCTTAACATTTCATTTTTATTCAATTTTGTCCTTAGACCTAAAATATGCAAAATAACCATTTTTCACTCAAACTTGTACCATTTGAATACACAAGGGTTCTTTCCCAATCCCTACATGAAATTATTTCACATCAAGTACATATATTTTTATCATTTTAGCAATTTAGTCCTCAAACCTTAAAATCATCAAAAGTCACTTTACAAAATCAACAAATCCAACAACCAAGCTTCCAAAACTAAACTTTTAAAAACAAGCTCATTCATCAAAGGAAAAATATTTAACATTTGACAGATTCACAAATTAGTCTTTAGGTTAGCTAGATTAAGCTAATACGGACTCAAAAACATAAAAATCACTAAAAAGGGGCGAGATTTCAATCACCAAATTGAAGAACCTAGCTTGATCGTATACTCCTTCTTTCTTTTAGGGTTTTAAGTGTTTTAGGTTAAAGAAGGTGATGAATATGGCTTATTTTATCTTTAATTTCTACTTTAATTACTTTTATAATTCATTCACTATTATGCCCTTATTATAAAAAATTCAAATTCAACATTTAATTGCCCTTAACCATCCACTCACCATCACTAAGGGCTAATTACAACTCAAGTATCTCTCTTTAACCAACAATTAGCATCTAATGCTTTTAACTAATTGAATTAAACTTTTATACCTTTTACAATTTTATCCTTTTTACTTAATTAACCTTCCAAACGATAAAATTTCTTAAACAAAATTCAATGTGACACTACTAACACCATAAATATTAAATAATTAATATTTACGACCCGACTCATCGGAGTTGTGGTCCCGAAATCACTATTTTCGACACTACTGAAATAACCATTTTTCACTCAAACTTGTACCAGCCAAATACACAAGGGTTCTTTCCCAATCCCTACATGCAATTATTTCACATCAAGTACATATATTTTTATCATTTTAGCAATTTAGTCCTCAAACCTTAAAATCATCAAAAAACCACTTTGCAAAATCAACAAATCCAACAACCAAGCTTCCAAAACTTCCATAAACTTTCAAAAACAAGCTCATTCATCAATGGAAAAATATTTAACATTTGACAGATTCACAAATTAGTCCTCGGGTTAGCTAGATTAAGCTAATACACACTCAAAAACATAAAAATCACTAAAAACGGGCGAGATTTCACTCACCAAATCGAAGAACCTAGCTTGTTCGTAACTCCTTCATGCTTTTAGGGTGTTTAGTGTTTTAGGTTGAAGAAGATGATGAATATGGCATATTTTCTCTTTAATTTCCACTTTAATTACTTTTATAATTCATTTACTATTATACCCTTATTATAAAAATTCAAATTCAACATTTAATTTCCCTTAACCATCCACTCACCATCACTAAGGGCTAATTACACTCAAGTATCTCTTCTTAACAAAAAATTAGCATCTAATTCTTTTAACTAATTGAATTCAACTTTTACACCTTTTACAATTTAATCCTTTTTACTTAATTAACCTTCCAAACGATAAAATTTCTTAATCAAAATTCAATGTGACACTACTGACACCATAAATATTAAATAATTAATATTTACGACCCAACTCGATAGAGTTGTGATCCTGAAATCACTATTTTCGACACCACTGAAAATCAGGTTGTTACATTACTGGTAAAAAAAATATTAGAACAAGATTTGTATGTATCAATGTGAAGGAACATATGTCTTGAACTATAATCATGGTTTCAAAACATTTGGCCTCAAGAAGTTATCAATACTTTATTTCACCTATGTAATTATGTTCTTCTTCCCTCAAATTTCAGTTGAATGTGTGAAAAACAAATGGAGGTTCCCTCAATATTATGTTAAGGGGAAATATATAAACACGTCGTATAAAGTATGAGCAATCATTACTCTTATGGAGCAACAACAATAGGTGAAAAAATATTAGAAAAAAATTTATAATGATCAACGTGAAGGCACGTTTGTCTCATACTATAAATCATGCTCACACAATATTTGGCCTCAAGAAGTTAGAAATATTTAATTTCATATGTATAATTAAATTCTTCTTCCTTTAAATTTTGGTTGAACATGTGAAAAACAAAGGGAGGTTCCTTCAATATTAAGTTAAAGGAAAATATGAAAATACACCGTATAAAGTATGATGAATCATTGCCCTTTTAGAGCAAGAACAACTGGCAAAAAAACATTAAAATAAGATTGTAATGAAGAATGTGAAGGCACGTATGTCTCAGACTATAAATCGTGCTTTCACAACATTTAGCCTCAAGCAGTTATCAATACTTAATTTTACCTGTGTATTTATATTCTTCTTCGCTCAAATTCAACGTGTGAAAAGCAAAGGGAGTTTCCTTTAGCATTATGTTAAGGGAAAATACGTAAATTCACCGCATAAGGTATAATGAATCATTACCCTTCTAGAGCAAGAACAATTGGCAAAAAAAATATTAGTATAAGATTTGTGATGATTAACGTGAAGGCATGTATGTCGGACTATAAATCGTGCTTCCACAACATTTGGTCTCAAGAAGTTATCAATACTTAATTTCACCTGTGTATTTATATTCTTCGCTCAAATTTTGGTTGAACGTGTGAAAAGCAAAGGGAGGTTCCCTCAGTATTATGTTAAGGGCAAGTACGTAAATACACCGCATAAAGTATGAGGAATCATTACCCTTTTAGAGGTAGATATAATGTTGGCTTGTTGTATCATTCATAATTATATAATGGGAATTTATCCTAATGATTTACTTAATCAATGATTATATGAGGGTTCGAGTCTAATTTGATAATACCTACTCTTACTGAGCGAAAAGAAAGAGAAGAAGTAAAAGAATGGTCTGCTAAGAGAGAGGAAATTGCACAAACTATGTAAACTGATTATATGGCTAGAAACATTAGGTAGGTCTAGGGCTGAGGGTTAATGTTTCTATGTTATGTATGTTTTAGTATTAAAACTTTTATTTTTTTTTAATGTTGGTTGGATATTGTTAATGATAGCTTGCTGGATAATGAAATTATTATGTTTTAAGCTTGTTAGATGTTGAAATTATTATGTTTTAAGTTTATTGGATATTGAAATTACTAACAATGTAAATTATTAATGTAAACTATTTAAGGGAAACAAATAAAATACAATAAAGCAATTCAGGTCCAATGGAACATTTTTTTTTCTTGAAATTCTTTCAGAGAAGGCCCAAAAAGAAATAAGCCTTCTAACACTTTCAAAGCAATTTCTATTAATCGAGTTGTTGCAACTATTTCTAAAAGATTTCAAGTTCAGTGTGATCTTAAGCCTGTGGAAAATCATCTGATGGTTGTAAAAAAACACATGGCAAATTATATGCACAATTCGGGTCGAAAGTTGTTTTGGATGGGATAATAACATGAAAATGGTTACATGTGATAAAGCAACATGTGATGCAGTAGTGATGGTTATATATAATATGTTAAATATATTTCAGTTATTTTTTACTTGTTATTCTAATTGTGTATAATACCAAACATACACACAAGAAGTATGAACCATTTTTTAACAAAAGCATTTATCATTATGATGAAATGACTTTGGTTGTTGGAAAAGATATAGCAACAGAGAGTTTTGTCAGAACATTTGCTAACATAGACTTGGATGATGGTAACCAAGATTCGGTGCATCTAAACTTGGAGAATGAAAAGGTTAAGGAGGTAAGAAAAAAACATCTTCATATGGCACATCTAAATGTAAAAGGAAAAATACTCAAGAAAGTGTCGTTGATGAACAACTTGGTAAGATTGCTAATGCGTTGGAACAATTTACTAAGGATAAGACACCACATATTTACGGAGAATTGATGTCGATAGAGGTGGAAGGATTTAATGATGACTTCTTTTGTAGTGTGCTTGATTATCCTATTGATCGTGAATCCCAAGATAAAGCTTTCTTGGCTAAAAGTACGACGCATAGAAAAAGTTGGCTTCAAAATTTTTACCTAGGTTAAAGATACCAATGTTTTAATACGGTGTAGTACTAGTAATGCACTTGGACAATATTGTAGTCATCATGTGGTGTACTATTAATTATGCATTTGGATAATATTATTAATTTGCAATACTAATTGTGGTTTAAAAATTAATTTATTATTATTCAATTTTTGTTTTTTGTTTTTTTATAACACAATTAGGAATCATTTACTCGTTTTGATTATTTTCAATTATGATTGTTAATATTCTAGCTTAATAATTGAGTACTATTATATATTTAATTTGATGTATTTATTTATAAATAAATCATTGCAATATTTGCAAAAAAAAATGTAAAATATAAATTTAATAGATATAAAATAAACTCAATTAAACAATGAAAAAATAAAAAATTCTAAAATGTATATCTGTTTCATTTAAAACAGCTTTTATAAAATATTTTCAGGAAATCTTCCATACAACAAAAAATATTTTAGACAGATTCATCCAAATATCATAAAATATTCATTTTTCTAGAAAAGTAAGTAATTTTCCAGAAAATATTTTCCAAAAATCATTTTCAATCAAAGAAACGAACCTTAATATTCCTATTCTGTCACGGAAAAGATGTGATGCAAATTTTATCCCGGGATTCTCGAGTTTTAGAAATTTATCTCATGATTCTCGAGTTTCAAAATTCAATCTAACTATTAATTATTATTATTATTATTATTATTATACAAATAATGTTTTCGAGTGATGTGATAGGATAGAGGGTGAAAACATTCTATGTAGGATGCGTTTTCACCCTCTCTCTTGCCACGTCACTCAAAAGCACATCTTACACAGCGTGTTTTTACCCTCCCTCTTGCCACGTCACCTAAAAGTGCATCCTATATTTAAATCCAAATAAAACGACCTAAAACCCTAATTTTCTCTCTAAACCAGCAATAGATTCCAGCAATATATATATATGTATATACCTAATTTTGCCAACAATAGATTTATTTATAAAATCGAAAATTGCGATACCTGTAAGGAGTCATAAGATACATATATTATTTGTTTGATTAATGGGATGATGAAATGACCAGAAAAAATTAGGTCATGTCCTTCAAATATTAAATTTAGATGTTGGAAATCCATATTTAGATTCCAGGATTAAAATTACAAATGAATAAAAGAAAGGAATGACTTTTTGAAATAAATATTTTAAACAACTTTTAAACTTTTGGCCCACATTAATCCTAAAATTTGATCATTTCCTTCATTTGATCCCAACTTGTAATATTATTTTGATCCCTAAATCAAAAAATTTTGGCATGTGGAATCAACAAAATAATTAAATCTTTTAAAAACATATAATTACTTTGACTCAAAATTTTAAAAAACTCTATTATTATTATTATTAGAATTAATGATAATTTAATCCCATTCTTTTATTTAATTTTTTAACCAAAGAAAACACAACTTATTTATTATCAACATTAAATTTGGGGCACAATGAAGCATAAATAAATTAAACAACAGGCGATAACGTTTTCTGTTCATGATAATATATCTTACTGTTTGATATATATACCTTATCTTCTCTTTTCAAAAATCAACTAATTAGAATCGATGTATTGATTTGATGGTCATAGTGTTCACTGTTCTAAGTGTGACCTGAGTTCGAGTCGCGTTGTTGTTAGGGTTTTGCTCTCCTCTTGTAATTCACCAAAAAAAAAAAAAATCAATCAATTTATTTAACCCCATGTAATGGCCGAATGGTCAAAGATATTCACCAACCCTGATGTGACTTGAGTTCAAATCGTACTAATCACGTTTGTTATTCGGGTTTTACCCTATTATTATAATTCAAAATATATATATATAATTCATTAAGTCTAAGGAATATAGTTGTGAACTTAATTTTAACTGAATGGATCTGTTAAATCCATTATAAATTATTTCTTCTCGCCCTAAGTACTTTGTGTTTAATTTCTAAGTAACCAGTATTTAGAAATACAGCTTCTTTAGATTGATTATATTAATCAAATAAAGTTTGAATAAAACATTTTTTTATGAGTTACAAGAGAAAAATAAAATCTTAACAACAATGTAATTAATAAAATTCGATTTCAAATAATATTTGAGAAGATAAATACATTTAACCATAGACCGATAATCAAATTCAATTATGCATATAATAATGTCTTTGGATTCTTGAATGTACCACAAATTGTTTACAACTTTGATTCTCATGAAGGAACTTTTCGAGACCCAAAACGTCATCAATATTAAAAAAATTTTAAAAATAAAATAAAAGGGATTTTGCTAGATCCGATGTCATTTTAAATAAAACAATTAGTATTATTAGTTAGTTTGATTTACAGATCAAAACAATTACTACATTTCTGTGTGTTTTCTTTACTTATTATTATTTTTTAATATTATAAATTTTTATCATATTTATTTTTTTTATATAATATTTAGAATAATTTATAGTTCTTCTTCAATTTTTAAATAGAAAATAATACATTTTAGCATACTCAAACTCACGTTGTTTTACACTGATAATAATATCAACATCAATCAAATTAAGACTCAATTGACATTTAATTAATTGTTAAAATTAAATATTATAAAATTTAATTCAAATAATTCACTTTTTCTTTAAAAAAATATATCATGAGGATGGATTACACAGTCATCATATATATTACTTTTTTATATTAAAAGAAAAGGATCTTTTAACCTTAAAATTAAGTATAACTAGAATTATCCCCCTGCTTTCGCTGGGGATTTTTTTATTTTTTATAATTTTTAATTTAAAATAAAATTTCTAAATAAAAATTATTTATTTTAGTTTTCATCTTTAGATTATAATAATATTAATAATTGATTATTTATTTAAATAATCTTGAACCAATCCACCGAACGATGAAATGTAGCTAAAATACATGCACATGCAAGAGTCGATTATAATGTTCAGTAATATTCCTGCAAGAAGAAAATGGATTACCACCAAAGAAAATGGAATTAAATATATTAAACCTTGACTTTTATTTAATTTTAAATATGCTTTTGAATTTCAACTACCCCCAGGAGGCGTCAACAATGAAAATGGTGGATTCATTGTCACTCCACCTGTCCTACTTCTATGATTTTACTGTCTTTTTACAAATATAATTTAAAAAATTAATTAATTAAAAAAATGATTTACTTTTTTTTATTATACACGTAAATGACTTGAAATCTATAATAAACTTTGGTGGAGCCAAATAATATGACGTCACAAACATGCCAAGTTAGCAATCGAGATAAAAAAAATCAATTTTTTAATAGAGCCATGTGAATGGTGCAATCTATATAAATACCAAAAAAATATTGTAATTTCTAAAAAATTGGGGGGGCTTTAAAAAAATTTATTTTTCCTGATGAAGTCATTCTAAATGACGCCACCAGTTTTCAATGTGTTTGTCAGCTTTTATTTTTGTTTATTATTTGTTTTATAATAAATAAAATCTTATTATTTATTTTAAAACCCTAAATCTATTTCTTTTTGGTAAAACTATTCTAAATGGCGCCACCACTTCACTTTATTATTGCAAGATCCAATTTTGAAGTTAAGGCAACCTCAAATTTTCAATCTTGAGCCTGAGCTTGAGCAGCGACAATCGCAAGAAGACGTTCCTAGAGATAAGTGACGCAGACGTCGATGTCGGCACTGCTACTGAAGTCAGTTAAATGTTCCTTACACATTTACTTAAAAATGAAAAACCCTCTGCTTATTAACTTGTCTTCCATTATATCATCTATAAAGAGAAAATGTTGATTGCATGAGTCGGTTGTTACTGTAAAACAAAGGAAGGAACCTAATGAAGAAATAAATAAAAAATGGAAAACAATGTCCTTTTCTCAGTGTTAGTAAAACAGAGGAGAAATCATTTCTGAGAAACAGAGAGAGAAAGCTTGGTGTTTGGGGTGTTAACTGCTAAAATTTATATTATGGTTCCATTTTAGATGGTATTAGATCTTAATAACTTGTTTGAAACCAATATAGACATAATAATAATGTAATTATACTTTTTGTTTGTATGAATTCCTTGGCTTGCATTTCAGACAACCATAAAAGACTATTAGTTAGGGAGACAAATACTTTTCTAGAGTATCTTTGCAGTAAAAATTTGCTTGTTTTGTCGCCAGTTAGTGCCATTTCTAGAAATTACAAGATATATGTTCCTAATTGTATTTTCCATAAATCAAGATGCCTTCATTTAGGATCACAGTGAAATCCTCCCAAGTAGATTTGTCAAAGATAAAAACAAATGTCAATGGAAGTTCAGAGTATTAAAAATTGAACAGAAACAGTATATTATTGATTAACTTCACAATCCCAATACAATAGCCTGTTAACCTCTTATATGCAAGTAGACTAACTGCTACTAACAGATTTAACAGCCTTAACAGTAACAAACTACTGATTACTAATATCTACTGATATTCCCCCTGCACCAATAGAAAAATCTGCAAGTGACACCATATTCTGCTTAGCACGAAAGTATGACAAACTTCTAGTGGTCAAAGGTTTTGTAAAAATATTTGCAACTTGCTCCCTGCCAGGCACATAATTGACTTGAAGCACACCATTCTTTACTTTATCACGAACAAAATGAAGATCAAGCTCCACATGCTTTACTCAAGCATGAAGTACAGGATTAGCTGTAAGAGCTACTAAACTTGACTTGTCACACTAGACAACAGGTGGACCAGGTGAACTTACTCCGATTTTAGCTAGCAACGATGAAAACCATATAACATCTGAAACCATATTAGCCAAACTCTTATATTCTGCTTTTGTGGTTGACCTAGATACTACACTTTGTTTCTTAGAAGTTCAACTCACCAAATTATCCCCAATATAAACATAGTATCCTGAGGTGGAATTACGATCTTCAAGGCAACTGGCCCAATCCGCATTAGAAAAACCAGTCAAACCAACTGTGGAAGGTCTGAACATCATACTATAATCCAATGTACCTTTGACATGCCTCAAAATACATTTAACAGCACTCTAGTGACTGTCATTTGGTTGATGCATGTATTGACTCACCTTATTGACAACAAAGGTAATGTCTGGTCGAGTGAGACACAAATATTGCAACCCCCCAACTATCCATCTGTACAAGGTGGCATCATCAAGCTTAGATCCTGCCAAGGAGGTGAGAGTAGGAGAACTAACCATAGGTGTGGACACAGGATTTGCATTAGCCATCTGAGCCTTGTCAAGCAACTCCCTAGCATACTTACATTGTGAAACATGCACACAATCATTGTTGTGAACCACTTCAAGGCCCAAGAAAAAATTCAGCTCTCCTAAGTCTTTTAAGGAAAACTGCCTATGAAGACTTAGCACCACCTGATTGACTTCTAAGTCTGATACCATATTAGAAATTGAACAGAAATAGTATATTATTGATTAACTTCACAATCCCAATACAATAGCCTGTTAACCTCTTATATACAAGTAGACTAGCTGCTACTAACAAATTTAACAACCTTAACAGTAACTAACTACTGATTACTAATATCTGTTGATACAGAGACATCACTTGATGGTTAGGATAGTATGGCACATGAATATTCTATTGATTGGCCCTTACATCTATTCTTTACAAAAGAAGTTCTCTCCAAGTAAGATTCATATGCTTCATGGATGCCTTGTATCTGTCTGATTACTAAATTTCCTTAACGTAGGAAGCAATATTTTGAAATAAGAACTGATAAGCATATAATTAATTGATTGTAAAGAGAAAAGTGTGATCTTCTTCCTTAAAAGTTTGTTTGTAATGTGGAAATGTGAGGAATTTGAGTGTTGTATGTGAAGGATGCCCTAAGTCTCGAGTTTTCAGCTTAGCTTTTGCCTTTGTCTACCATGAATAATTGGACTTTGGAGCCTATTATATATGTGGAAGAGGAATCAATACTAGTAAATTATAGATCAAATTCTTTATAAAGTCCTTGGACTATGCATTTTTTGTGTTTAGTCCCTCTACTATAATTATCGCACGTTTTAAAAAGAAGTACAAAATATATCAAGGAGCATATGTTTTAAAAAATAAGCCAATGAATTTTTACAAAAAATTAACCTTTGAATTGAAAATATATATTTCAGAAATAAAGAAATAAAAAATAAAGATTAAATGAGAAAAAAATGAAGAAATAAAGGGACATTTTTAATAGAAATCAATAGATAAAGGACCAAAAAATAAAAAAAGAAGTTTGGGAAAATGAGAAAAAAAAGTGGGAGAGGAAATTGAGTGGAAAAATTAAAAAGGGTTGTTTTGAAAAAAAAAATTAATTGAGGCATTTTTAAAAGAAATGAAAAATAAATTGATTAAAAAATAATTGATCACATTGCGTCAGCCGTGTCAACCACAACAACCGCGTCAGTAGCGTCAACGATGAGACTCAACTATGACACTATTAAGGGGGCTTTAAAAAAAAAGAAAAAAAAAGGGGGGGGGGGGAAAGAACAGCAGATCAACATCATAAAAGGAGTTGTGGGGCAAATTTGTTTGTCCCTCAACTCAAAATTTTGAAGTAGAAGTGAAGAATAGAAGAGAAGAGAAGAAGGAAAGGTGGGGTGTTTTTTAAGGTATGTAAATATATTTTTATGTGAATGTATTATATTAATAGTAGTTTTTGTAATGTAATCCTAATAATTTTATATTTAATTTATGTATTTTTGAATAAAATTACGCAAATATAAGAATGTTTTCTCAAGTAAACGCGGAGCATACTTCATCTAGGAACAACGAAACAGTAAAATTGTTAAATAACGAATTAAGTTTTCGCATTTTATATATGATACTTATTCATAAAGTGTGGTATATTTTCATTTGACTCCTATTTTTATGTGTATGTTATTACAATTTACATATGTTTTGTTATTCTTTAATGTTTGTTATTTCCATTTTTTATTTTTTTTATTTTTTTCCTTTAATTTTTTATTTTAATTTCCTTCTAATTTTGATTTTTTTTAAATATTTTAATACCTAAATATATTCTTTATTCGATTTTTACTTGATTTGTTTTAAAATATTTAATAATTTTACACTACATTAAATTTTTCCATATTAAATTAAATACATATTAAAAAATTTTCCATTTAAAAATATAACTGAAATATATTAAAAGCTAAGGATTTCCCTAATTAGAATATATAAAATTAGTTATAAAATTAAAATATACTTGACAATTTTAAAACTTGAATTTTATTTTCTTTTTAAATTCCTGTAGGATCAAAAAAATCTTTTTATTTAATTTTATTATAAAATTATTTTAAAATTTATTTAAAATCTATAATTGAGATAACTAATTTCACTGTTTTTTCTGTGGATGTCCCCAACCATAATTTAGTTAAAAAAATTATTTAAGAATAGTGATTTTATTTCAAAATTTAAAATTTTAAAAATTAAAAGAACAGAAATTTTGACAATTTTATGTTTAAATTATATATATACTTGATTTATCACATTTTTATAAAAATTTTACCATACATGATAGGTATTAGATTTTGAGGTCACGATTCCATTTTTCCAAGTACGATGCGGATGATCGGTTGATGCCATACTTACAGCTGGCGGGATTTGGGGACGTTACATTGATTCGGAGGTTCGACTTAAAGTCAAACCTAATATATGCCTTGGTTGAACGATGGTGCTCGAAGACCCACACCTTCATTACATCATGCGGGGAGTGCACGATCACATTACAGGACATCGCTATGTAGCTTGGGTTGCAAGTTGACGGTGATGTGGTCATGGGTCGAAGCAAAGTGTTGGAACCTTCAATAGTATGCCACAGACTGCTTGGATTGTCCCCTGGTGATGGGGAACGAAACTTAACATGCTTGACATTGGCATGGTTCAGAGTAAATTTCAAGGAGTTATTGAGCATTGCCATAGAGCATGAGGTGAGAGCAAATTGCTAGTTGCCAAATCGCATCAACAAGACCCTTGGATCTATCGAAGAAAATGCAAATATTGTCTTACTTGACAACATGCCTCCGCAAGTTCCTAATGAAAATCTCCCATGATTCGGAGTTCTCTGACTCCACAATGGCGAAGGCGATTAGTAGTACATTTCAGTTATCGTCTTGTGTAACCGCAATTTATAGTATCACGTGTATTTTTCGTAAAGCCACATTCCATCGTGGTTTGCAGTGGGAGAAGGCCCTAACACATAGATCAAACATCCAGAACAATTGATGAAAAACTCTTCTCCCGGGTTGAAGTTGTCCATTCGGGCCTTTGTAAGGCAACAGTTGCAAGTCCACGACAGTTCCTAGCACATACCACCATTGCTGAAATCCACCCTTGAAGTTCATTGTATGACTCATCCCAATCACCGTACAATTGTTGCATTGCCATTTGTTTCGCCCACCCTACTTTCTTATACGACACTTTGTACTAGAATCGAGCTTGCATGTCTACAATCGATGTCGAAACAAGAATGACACTAGTGGCATGATGCAGTTGCAGATACTTTTAGCATCCAATTTTCGATGGCCTTGAGTCATACATGCAACAGTGCATGTATGGCGCCCTTCTATTTTTCGTATTTATCAATATTAAGTCCTTTGTATAAATACAAATCGAACTCGCCAACCATAAACATCGCCGGCTCTCCAACATTCCTCAACATATAATGTCAGCATAAACTTTGTGACCTTGTAATTAATCAACACCTTCATGTTATATTGTTTGATGGCAAACACACAGTCCGCCTTGTTCTCGAACCGTTGCCCAACGAAAAACTCTTCCAACTGCAAATTTGACGACAATATGTGAGTAGGGACTATATCGACGTACTCGGATGCATGCACTGCATCTAGATCTACTCTTAACATGTCACCCCTAAGGTTATTCTGTAAAACAAAGCCAGGACTTAGGTTACTGAAAGAAGGAGCGTGAGCATCTTCAACCTCCTCCAGGCCTTCATCGTCGATATCGTCTGGAACCTGATCAATATTGAGGTCACTAAATTCTTCAATGTTCTTATCAGAATCTTTACCATTATTGGTCACTTCTTTGATGTCTGCCTTGGTGCTTATCACCTCTAGATATATTTGTAGACGGGGACTCGGGGTAGGGCTATTATACGAACTCCTACCATAATTTGGATTTTTGGGCATCTACGATGTCCCTCCGCAGCCTGACTAATTTGTCAATCCAACATTAAGATCAAAGTCAAACCTATGATGTTTTCTTATTGGATTAACATTCTCAACGGGATCTAAGTCGGGTAACTCAGCAAATAACTCAACTGGTTGAGGGTTCTCACTCCCGGTCGACCACCATATTTCCATCATAATGCCCAAGTCACCATCATTTAACATTGCATATCACAAAATTTCAATGTATCTGTTAATATTGGAAACTTGTAAAATAATGTGGACATCGCCCTTCCACAACAGATAACTATTTTCGCATTAATTTTCCTTTTCATTTCTTCCAGCTTCACAATTTTATTGAATCGCAACCCTATTCTCTACCGACCTTGAAATACATAACCAATATAGACATAATAATAAATGTAATTATACTTTTATTTGTATGAATTCCTTCGCTTGCATTTTAAGCAGTCATAAAGATTATTAGTCAGGGAGACAAATACTTTTCTAGAGTATTTTTGCAATAAAGAATCTGCTTGTTTTGTCACCAGTTAGTGTCATTTCTAGAAATTACAAGACATATGTTCCTAATTGTATTTTTCATCAATTAGGATGCCTTCATTTGGGATCACAAAGATATCCTCCCAAGTAGATTTGTCGAAGACAAAAACAAATGTTGATGGAAGTTCAGAGATATCACCTGATGGTTGGGATGGTATTGCACTTAAATATTCTGTTTATTTTTAATAGAAATAAAGAAATGCAGATGAAATATATATTTCAGAAATGAAGAAATAAAAGGACATTTTTAATAGAAACCAAGAAATAAAGGACCAAAAAATAAAAAAAAGTTTGGGGAAAATGAGAAAAAAAAAGAAAAAGAAAATGGGAGAGGCAATCGAGTAGAAAAATGAAAAATGGTTTTTTAGAAAAAAAATTAATTGAGGCATTTTTAAAAGAAATGAAAAAATAAAAGGATTAAAAAAATTCTAACCAGTGACATCGCTTCAACCGCATCAGCCACGTCAACGGCATCATCGTTGAGACACAAGTATGACACTATTAAGGGGGCTTTTAAAAAGGAAAAAGAAAGGGGGAGAAGAGGAGATCAACAGCATAAAAAGGGTTGTGGGGCAGATTTGTTGGTCCCCTCAACTCAAAACTTTGAATTAGAAGAGAAGAATAGAATGAAAGGTGGGGGTGGTTTTTAAGGTATGTAAATTTATTATATTAATAGTAGTTTTTGTAATGCAATCATAATGATTAATTGTATTTAATTTATGTATTTTTTAAGAAAAAAATTATGCAGATATCAGAATGTTTTCTCAAGTAAACACAAAGCATAATGTTTTCTCAAGTAAACACAAAGCATACTTCATCTAAGATCAATGAAATAGTTATTTTTTTTCATTTTATATATGATACTTATTTATAAAGTGTGATATGTTTTCATTTGACTCCTACTTGTATGTGTATGTTATTACTATTTACATATGTTTTGTTATACTTTAATGTTTGCTATTTCCGTTTTTTATTTTTTTTATTCACCTTTCATATTTTATTTTAATTTCTTTCTAATTTTGATTTTATTTTTAAATATTTTAATACCTATATGTTCTTTATTCGATTTTTACTCTATTTGTTTCAAAATATTTAATAATTTTACACTACATTAAATTTTTACCATATAGAAATAAATACATATTAAAAATATTTTTCAAATTTAAAAAATATAACTAAAATATATTAAAAAGCTAAGGATTTCCCTAATTAGAATATATAAAATTAGTTATAAAACTAAAATATACTTGACAATTATAAAACTTGAATTTTGTTTTTTTTTAAATTCTCGTAGGATCAAAAAAATTATTTAATTTTAGTTTAAAATTCTTTAAAATTTATTTAAAATCTATAATTGAGATAACTAATTTTACTTTTTTTCTATGGATGTCCCCAAACATAATTTATTTAAAAAAATATTTAACAATAGTGGTTTTATTTCGAAGTTTCAAATTTTAAAAATTAGAAGAGGAGAAAGTTTGACAATTTTATGTTTAAATTATATATATACTTGATTTATCACATTTTTATAAAAATTTTACCATACAGGATGGGTATCGGGTTTTGAGATCGCGGTTCCATTTTCCCAAGTACGATGCAGATGATGCCATACTTACAATTGGCAGGATTTGGGGATGTCACATTGATTTGGAAGTTCGACATGAAGTCAAACCTAATATTTGCCTTGGTTGAGCGACGGTGCTCGGAGACCCACACCTTTATAATGTCGTGCGGGGAGTGCATGATCACATTACAAGACGTCGCTATGCAGCTTGGATTGCGAGTTGAGGTGATGTGGTCACGAGCCGAAGCAAAGTGTTGGAACCTTCAATAATATGTCACAGATTGCTTGGACTATCCCCTGATGTTGGGGAACAAAACTTCATGTGCTTGACATTGGCATGGTTGAGAGCAAATTTCAAGGAGTTATCGAGCACTGTTATTTAGCACAAGGTGAGAGCAAATTACAAGTTGTCGAATTGCTACAACAAGACCCTTGGATGTATCCGTTGCATCTGGATCTACGCTTAACATGTCACCCCTAGGGTTATTCCGTAAAACAATGCCACCTTGGGTTACTAAGAGAAGGGGCGTGAGCATCTTCAACCTCCTCCGGACCTTCATTGTCGATATCGTCCAGAACCTGATTAATATCGGGGTCACTAAATTCTTCAACGTCTTTATTAGAATCTTCACCATTATTAGTCACTTCTTTGATATTTGTCTCAATGCTTATCACCTCTGGATGTATTTGTAGACGGGGACTTGGGGCAAGGTTGTTATACAAACTCTAACCAAAGTTTGGATTTTCGAGCATCTACGATGTCCCTCCATAGTCAGATTGATCTATCCATCTAACATTAAGATCAAAGTTAAACCTCGACGTTGACTTATTGAACTAACATTCTCAACCAATTCTAAGATGGGAAACTCAGCAAATAACTCAACCGGTTAGGGGTTCTTAATCCCAATCTACCACCATATTTCAATCATAGTGCCCAAGTCATTATCATCTAATAGTTGCATCTCACAAAATTTCAATGGATCTATAGAAATTGGAAACTTGTAAAATAATATGGACATTGCCCTTCCACAACGGATAGCTATTTTTGCACTAATTTTCCTTTCCATTTCTTCCATCTTCATGGTTTTATTGAACACAACCCTATTCTCTACTGACCTTGAAATACACAACCAACATACCCTTCTACAATTTCACCATAAAAATGAACGTGCACTAAAAACATCAAATTATCCATCTTCACCAGAATTTTTTAGCTCTCCTACTAAACAGAACAATTTCTGTCTTTTATTCTCTTTCAGTTCAACAATATCTATATATATATATATATATATTAGAACAACTTGTGGCTCCACCAAAATAAAATATTATTTTCTAATTTTTAAACTTAAAAAGTATTACATTTAAAAAAACATACACATTAGACTAGTGACGCCATCCTATGGCACCACCAAATAAATTATCATTTTTTTAAAATACAAAATAGATTAAAAAATTGTGTACTAATGACACCATTTAGAATGGCTCTACAAAAAATATACATTTAAAATATTATAAAACAAATAATACAAATAATCGTAAAAAGTGAAGTGGTGGCGCCATTTAAAAAGTCTCCACAAAAAAAAGAAATAGATTTAAAATTTTAAAAAACAAATAATAAACAAAAAGAAAAAAAAATACACAAATCAAAGAGCCATTGGAAACTGGTGGCACCTTTTAAAATGGCTCCACTAGAAAACAGAAAACATTTTAAAGCCCCTCCATTTTTTCATAAATTGCAGTATTTCCCTGAATTTATACAGGTGGCATCATTCTACATGGCTCTACCAAAAAATTGATTTTTTTTATCTCGATTGCAGACGTGGCATGTTGGTGGCACCATATTATTTGGTTACACCAAAGTTTACTATAGATTTCAGGTCATTTATGTGTATAATAAAAAAAATGAATCATTTTCGTAATTAATTATTTTTTTAGATTATATTTTAAAAAAAAAAAAAGCCATGATTTTACCTACCCATGCATCGTCTATCTTATCACTCGCCCTGCTTTTCTTTTTTCTTTTAATACAAAAAACCAATATTATTCAGATATTTAAATCTTAACCAAAATTTCATTCACGCCAATATTTATGGTTTTCTTTTAAAATTTTTAGACCAACTTGATGGGTTTTTTGTAACCTCACTTAAAAGTTAGCATTTAAGGCCTTATTGTTATCACAACTAAAAAGTTCCAACTTCACTTAAATGCATTTTTTATTTAAATATTGTAACAAAAATAATAATAATAATAAACACATGGATGAGCTTAAAAGGCCCACTATTCAATATTCTACTTTAGGAGTTTCTAATGATGAGGATTCGACTAAAGTGTCTGGCGGTGCATTATTGGCACCTAATTCAGGTATATCAGCAAGCCTTGCTAAGCAGGCTAGTCGAGAAAAATAAAGTTAATCAGTTGGAACATTCATCGCTGGGGAGGCCTTGGAAGATTCGTCTTCTCCGGTTTTTGTTGAGAGATATTAATCCATCTATAGTTTTTTTAATAGAGACAAAACTACAGGGCTTGAGGATGAAGTAAGAAGGAAATGTAGATTACAAAACGGAATTGATGTTGATTCTGATGGAAGAAGTGGTGGTTTATCTTTGGGATGGCCTAATGAGGTCAAAGTTTCGCTAAGATCATTTTCAAGAAGGCACATTGATGTTATGATCGATGAGGATACCGACAGTAAAACTTGGAGGTGTACAAGATTTTATGGTGCCCCTAAAGAGTGTCGAAGAAAATATTCATGGAGATCATTGCGCTCATTGGATGATTGTTTGAACATTCCCTGGTTAGGAATTAGGTATTTCAATGAGATTACTTTTTCATTTGAGAAGAAAGGGGGTCTACCTCGAAGAGAAACGCAAATGTGTAAGTTTCGTGACACTATATCTGAATGCTCTCTCACTGATTTAGGTTTTCAAGGTCAATGGTTTACCTGAGAGAGGGATCATATTACCGCAAACAACGTAAGGCAAAGGTTAGACTATGGGGTAGCAAATGAGGAGTGGGGGAATCTATTCTTGGAGTATAAGTTGCAGCATATGGTTCATGAATTTTTCGATTATTGTCTGCTACTACTGACCACTAACTAGGGTAATACTCGTGCTCATCATCACCATTTCAAATTCGAAGTTGTTGGCTTTTCGAGGAAAGCTGTGAAATGGAAGTACCAAAATTATGGAATGAATCAGTTAGGGATATATACCACAAAGATTAAAGGTGGTTGGTGTAGGGCTTGATAGTTAGTTTCAAAAATTGAGGGAAAGGGTGATGACCAAGAAAGAGCTGGAACGACACCTCCTCAGATTAAATGATGTGTTCCTTTTGGATGAGGTTCTAGGGGAAATTATGGAAACCAAATTAGCCCTCAACTTAAGCAAACCGAGAAGAGCTATATTGGGAACAACGAGCCCCTGTTAATTGGTTGAAGAACGGTAACCATAATACTCCATTTTTGAAAAGTTTTTTATGGCGAAACGGCGACGTAATAGAGTTGAGAGCCTTTCAGATTCGAATGGGTTGAGATATGAAGGAAATGGTGAGATGCTATCTTTGGCTACAAATTATTTTTCTAAATTGTTTACATCTAATGGGATTAGGAACCCCGACTCAATTTTGAAAGGGATTGCTCCGTGCATCTTTGATTCCATGAATGAAGAACTTGGTCAAGACTTTACATATGAAGATGTTTGTTTGGCTCTGAAATCCATGAACCATTTGAAGGAATCGAGGGAGGATGGTTTAGGGGCGATCTTTTACTAGAGGTTTTGGCATATTATCGGCAAGGAAATAGCGGATTTCTATTTAGAAAGTTTAAGAGCTGCTCACAATATTGCTGAGATAAATCAAACGAGGATTGTTCTTATTCCAAAGGCCAATTGCCCTTCTCTCATGGCTCAATTTCGACCCATTAGCCTATGTTAACAGATTTCAAAAGGTCCTTCATTATTGTATTGACGAGTCCCAAAGTGCATTTGTTCATGGACGCCTTATCAATGACAATGTCATCACCTTCTACGAGATTCTACATTTTATGAAGAGGAAGAGACTTGGTGGGGAGGGCTCTTTTGTGCTGAAACTTGACATGAGTAAAGCGTATGATAGGGTCGAGTGGGATTTTGTAAGGGTGATGCTCCGACGAATGGGTTTCTTAAAGGCGTGGATATAGAAATTAATGAGTTGTGTGGAAACGGTGTCCTATTCAGTGGTCTTTAATGGTGAAATTAAAGAGTTGTTTTTTCCTTCTCGGGGACTTCGGTAAAGAGATCCCCTTAGCCCATATTTATTCTTGGTTTGTGGTGAAAGTTTATCGGCTCTTCTTAGAACGATAATTGCAAATGGGATTTTAAAGGGATTTCTAATCAAAAATTATGTGCCACTTGTCACACACTTATTCTTTACCGATGATAGTCTCATCTTTGGGAAAGTCACTGCGAAAGGAGCCTTAGCACTTAAGGACTGCTTGGACAGTTATGCGCAAAGCTCAGGCCAATTGGCAAACTTTGACAAGTTAGGTTTGTTTTTCAACTTCAATGTCCTACAGAGTCGTAATAATGAAATTTATCAACTTTTGGGAGTTGATCCAAGCATGAATAAAGAACGATATTTGGGATTGCCTTTGATGGTGAGGCGTAATAAAAAGGAGGCTTTCAGGGAGATAAAGGAAAAAATGTTGAAAAATGTCTAGTTGGAGTTCGAGAATGCTTTCGATAGGAGGAAGGGAAGTGCTAATCAAAGCAGCTCTTCAAGCAATTTCAATGTATGTGATGTCTTGTTTCTTGTTACCTAACTCTTTATGTAAAGAAATGGAAAGAATTAGTGCTCGATTTTGGTGGAAAAAAAGCGCAGGTCGAAAAGGTTTACATTGGTGTTCTTGGGACTCTTTGTGCTTGCCAAAAGGGGAAGAGGGTGTGGATTTCCTTGATCTAGCCAAATTTAACATTGTCCTCCTTGCTAAACAAGGTTGGCGGTTGATGGAGAACTCAAATTTCTTAGCATTCAGATTACTTTACGCTAAGTATTATAGAGGATCCACATTTTTAGAAGCTTCTTTAAGATGTTACCCATCTCTAATTTGGAGAAGCATTTGGTGCAACAAAGCTCAACTACAATTCAAACTTGGGTGGCGAATCGGATCTGGCCTATTGGTTTCAGTATGGGAGGATTATTGGCTACGAGGGAAACCATGTGAGCTGGTTTGTTTGAGCAAAGTAAATGGGTTGGAAAAAGTCAGTGACCTGATAATCCTAAATACTAATTGTTGGGATCGACGCTTAATTGAGTCAACATTTTTTGTAGATGAAGGGAGAAAAATAGTAAGTATACCTCTCCCTACCTCAATTTATCTTGATAAACTAGTCTGGACTAGAGAGAATTCGGGTTTATACACTGTTAAAAGTGGATACAAAACCTTATTAGCAACTTCCCATCTAAGTGAGACAACAATCAAATTTCAAAATTATTTGGAAATTATCATAACCTGCCAAAATTAAGATATTATTATGGAGAGTTTTGAAGGACTCCATTTCTTGTTTCCAAAGCCTACACTTAAGAAGAATCATGCATGATAAGATATGCATGTGCTATCGGGTGTGTAGTGAATCAAACTTAGATGTAGCTCGTGACTGTCAATTCGCTATGCAGATTTGGTCAAAATTAAATTACAAGTGGCCTACTCGAGTTGCAGAAATGGATTTTAATTATTGGTTAAATTGCCTTTTTGTTGATCCAACCAGAAACAATAGAGAAGAAATAGCCATTACAGTATGGGTTATCTGGTATGTTCGTAACAAATTAGTGCATCAAAGACAGTCAGAGTGTAGAGAAGGTTCTTACCTTTATCCGAGGATTTGACAGGACTACAAAGAAGTGTCTACTACACTGATGCATCCAAAACCAATATCCTTTATTCAGTGGGAACCCCTACCAACAGAGTGGGTTAAGGTCAATGTAGACATTGGGTTTTATACAACAAATCATAAGGTAGCATAAGGGTTTGTAATCATGAATGAGTATGGGTAATTAATGGGGTTTGGACATAGATTACATAACCTATTTTCTATAGTGGTCTTGGCTGAAGCAACGGTAGTAGTTCATGGCCTCCAATTCGTAAAAGAATTGGGTTTCTCCAAAATCATCCTAGAAAGTGATTCTAAGACGGTTATAAAAAAACATACAAGCTCCAAGGGAGGATTATTCTGAAACAATGGTGATTACTTGAAAGGTGAAATAGTTGATAAAAGAATTTGTATTTGTCCATGTAGAGTTTATGGCGAGAGAAGGTAATGAGGTGATGCATGGCATGACAGTGGAGGGGATGAAAAACTTTACTGACTCCTTCTGGTTTGAGGATGCTCTTAGACGTGTTCTGGAAATAGTGGATCAAGACGGCCTCTTTACTCACCCACCATAGATGTCCCCTTGTTAGCTTGATGGAGCTGATTGAGAATGATGGTTATCCTTCTTGTGAAATCTCAAGCTCATTCTTCAGATCGGTGATTCGATTACTGATCTTTGAAGGACATGGTTATTTTGTCGTCTTCGATTTGCCTCTAGGGTTTATTAAGAAGTTTATGGTTTTCTTGATTTATTTTGTTGTTTCCTATTTTTTACTTGATTTTGTTGGTTGTTATTTGTGTTTTGTTGTATTTTATTTGTGGACCTTCATGTACTATGTTGATTTTTTCGAAGCCCATATTTATAAAACGAGTCGTATTATTCAAAATAATAATGATAAATAAAAGTAGACACCGAAAAGAACATAACAAAGTTGCGGACTACTTAGATAAACAAGCTTTCACTAGTAAAGATGACCTATAGATAGTTGAAACACCACCCATGATGGTCCATGCCTTTCTTGATATGGATAAGTCTAAGGGTGTTTTTCCATCCCAAAACATTGCTCTGTAATTAATCAGGTTCTTTTTAATCACAAAAAAAAAAAAAAGTAAACACCGTATAAGAAAAATTAACATTTAAATTATTAATGAAGTTGTTGTTTATAAGTAACACAATATCACATCATTGATTGAATGTATAATTTTCTATTTTTTATAAAAAAAAAATAACTTTATTATTGTTGTAAATACATTAATAGTGGATGTCTATAACCCCTTTAAACATTTATTAAAGTAATGAGATAAAACTCTCTACTTCATTTAAGACCATGAGAAGTTTAAATGAAGTGATTAAGAAGACTTAATTTACATTTATTGATTGAATGTAAAAGAGCTTATAAATAAAGCACCTTGTAAGTGAAAATTGAATAATGAAAATTCTCCCGTATTTTTCATCCACCTTTTACTTATTATTATTGTTTTATTAATTTTTCTATAACATTATCAGCACGAGCTTCTACAAGTTTATAGTGAAGTTCATGTCATTTCAAATTTATATAATTTACTCGTATAACTCCTGTTAAACTATATACGGTATAAGTATTTTCATCATTATTTTATTTTATTTTCTAGATGAAATATTTGCTTTGGTTAACATTTACACATTTATTTTTACAACTCAAATGTTATAATGATAATTATATATTTTTTTTTTTACTAAAAGAAATTTCAATTAATGTAATTTGTGTTAAGTTATTATTATGATTATACCTCTCTATGCCAATATTTGACATAAGAAAATTTGGTGTATATATAAAATTGAATTATTTTATGATTGAGAATGCTTATTGTTTTTCTAATTTCTTTTATTTTGATTCAAGTTATTGTAATGCCAAATCTTGACAAACTTGAATTTGCGACTTTAGACATATCAGGCAAGAATTATTTGTCGTGGGTGTTAGATGCTGAAATTCACTTAGATGTTAAAGGTCTAGGAAATACTATATTAATAGATAAAGAAGCTTCTAATCAAGACAAGGCAAAAGTAATTATTTTCATCCGTCATCATCTACATGAAGGATTAAAAGTGGAATATCTCATTGTGAAAGACCCTTTTAAGTTGTGGAATAATTTGAAAAAATGATTTGACCATCATAAAACTGTAACACTCCCTAAAGCTCGTTATGATTGCATGCACTTACGGTTGCAATATTTTAAGACTGAAAGTGAAATTCAGAACTTTTCAAAATCAGTTCTCAACTAAAATTATATGGAAAAAAACATAACTGATGAGGACTTGTTAGAGAAAACATTTTTAACCTTTCATGCTACTAATGTGCTTCTGTAGCAGTAAAAATGTAACAGCTCGATTTTTAATGGTGTAAGAAACAGTGATTTCGGGATCATAATTCCGACAAATCGAATCTTAAATCTCTTTATTATAATATTTATGATTTTGTTAACCTCGTTTTAAATTTTGGTTAAAAGATTTTATCGTTTAGATAGTTAATTGGGTAACAAGGACTAAATTGTAAAAGGTGCAATAGTTGAATTTCATGTATTTAATGTTAATTGAAGGATAGGTTAAAGTCCTAAAAAGTTAAATAGACTTTTTAAGGAAGAAGTGGATGGTTTTGGCTAAATTTAAAAGGAAATTCATATGTATTTAAACAAGGGTAAATTGGTAAATTAATAATAAATAGATTAAGTAAAAATAAGTTGAAATTTAGCATAATTTCTCATCGTCTTCTTCACTAAGTTAAAACAAGAAACCCTAGAAACCATAGCAAGAAGTTCGGTCAAGCTTTGTGCCTCAAGAGGTGAGTGATTTCTCACCCTTTTTAGTAATTTCTATGTTTTTGAGTTCGTATTAGCTTAATCTAGCTAATCTAAGGACTAATTTGTGAATCTGTCAAATGTTGTAAATTTTACCATGGTTGAAAATGCTTGTTCTTGAAAGCTTTTGATAGATTTGAATGATTGATACTTGGGTTAGATTTTTTATAAAGTGATTTTTGATGAAATTAGGGTTTAGGGACTAAAATGCTAAAATGATGAAACTACATGTATTTGGTATGAAATAATGGCTTGTAAGGTGTGAACACAATCCCTTTGATGTTCAGTTGGTATAGGGGAGAAAGGGAAATGGTTATTTTGCATGATTTATATCAAAGGACTAAATTGAATAAAAGTAAAAGGTTAGGGGCAAAATCATAATCTTGCCAAAAGGGGCTAGATTGTGTTAAATGAATTGATATTTTGATTTAATGTGAGAAATTAAATGATTTGTGGATGTAGACTACAATCGTCCACCGATCGCGAAAAAGAAAAATTAACGGAATAGTCCCTAGATTCCATCCACGACCTAATCCAATCTAGTAAGTTTGTATTGTTAATTCCAATTTAACTTGCATATTTTTGTTACTTGTATGTAATTGCTAGGAATTTGGGATGATGATCAGAGATGTGGACGACGTGAACAAAGGAAAAATAGAAATAACAGGCTTTGAGCAGTAAATGAAAAATGTCCGATGATTATGTGTCATCGTGAGTATTAAATGAAATGAATCCTTTATAGATTATAAGGTCCGATGATTATGTGTCATCTAGAGAAATAAATGAAATGAATCATTTACGGATTATGAGGTCCGGTGACTATGTGTCATTGTAAGTATTTAATGAGAAATGAATCCTATTATAGATTAAAGGTCCGATGACTCTGTGTCATCATGAGTTACCAAATGCGAATTGAAGCCAACCTCGAATGTATTCAACTTACTCCTCTTGGTTAAAAATTTAGATTGTACAACTTTAAAGTTTGGTAAATCTATTTAACTCTATGAACTTGCTAAGCTATGAAATGCTTACCTGTGGAAATTGTTGTTGTTTTATAGATTTTATTTGTTGTTCAAAGATTGGATCATCTCGGAGTCATCACACTATCCTAGAGTTGTTTGGTAGTAATTATATCACTTGGTTTTATGGCATGTATTAGGATTGTGAAACTTGTTATGTTTGAAGCTTATTATGTATAATAATGTTTGTGAGCATGTTGGTGACTCATGAATGTATTTTGTTGTTGTTTGTACTTGTGTCATTTTGATGTAGTCCTCATATACATATCTTTGGATGAGTACCAGGAAATGTAAAGGCATTATGAAAGGTATTTTGATGTAATGTTCCAACACTTAGTAGAATTTTGTGTATCTTCGTAGTTCTGCTTACTTGTTTTGATAGAACTCATGCATGTATCGGTAGAAGTACAGGGTAGGAGAGAGGTTGCTTGCTAACTTAAGTTGTATCGATAGATGCACAGCAGATATCGATAGTTCGGGTTATAAAAGTGTTGGTAGTTTGTATACTTGTATCGTTAAAAGTTATAGGGTAAGGTTTCTTAGCTCTTTAGAGTTTTTAATATCGTTAGAAGCATTACATGTTTCGATAGAAGACTCACTTGTATCGATAGTACTACCTCAAGTATCAATAGAAGTCTACACCATTCCTAAATTGTTTATTGACATGACAACTACCAAAACTTGTCCAACAGGTACCAGTAAAAGTCTCAAAAAAAATGAAAATGACCTTTGTACCCTTGTTGAGTTGTGATTATAATTAAACGATGATATATGATGTGTTGGGTGCATTTCTCTAATAAAAGTAAGAGTGAATGATATGATATTAAAAGATGAACAATGATAAATGAATATTAAGACATCGAAACCCTAACCGACGATAATTTTCAAGTTTTGGATGTTACAAATACCGTGAAAAAGGTTTTAAAAGGAATTTTGAATTGATTTCATGTCTTTTGGTGACTGAACAAAATAATGAGCTATTGATGAAAAATAATGGAATTCGTCTCACTGGTTTGCACCATTCTCTGAAGTGAATGCAGCGGTACACAATAATCATGAAAAAGGAAAATATAAAGGTCGCGATCAAGGTCGTGGTCGTAGACGTAGTGGGGGACGTAGTTAAGGACGTACTAGTAATGGTTATCATGGTGGTCATAATAGTGGTATTTTTAAACACCAGAAAAAGAATAACAATAAAGGGACAAGAAAGAGGTGGTCAAAATGATCCTTCAAAAATTGTTGAGAATTTATGCTAGCGATTTGGTATAAAGGGGCATTGGTCACGTTCCTGTCGTACGTCTAAGCATTTAGTGAAACTTTATCAAACATCCATTAAAAAGAAGGGAAAGAATATGGAGACAAATTTTATGTCCCATAATGATGAAATCGAGGCAAAAGATGAAGATATACTAAAACAGACCATGCCTACGAGGGTGATAAATTTCATGACATTAATAATATAACACACCTAGATATGACAAATTTCTTTAAGAATCATTAGAAAAGATGATGTTATTTTGACATTTTTATGTTGTTTTGAGTATGCTTTATTTTCTTGCATAAAGAATAATTTATATCTTTAATAAATAGTTGCAACGATTCTCATATTATATTTTGTTTATTTTTATGAAGAATATGGATATTCAACAAAGTTTCATTGGACCCAAAATCAATGGAGACATGTGTCTTGCAAATAGTGCTATAACACACACGGTACTCAAAGATAAAAAAATATTTTTCTCATTTGACAATAAGCGATGCCCATGTATACAAATATCAGGTAGCTCAAAACTTATTGGGGGCTCCGAAAGAGCTATTATATTATTACATAAAGGTGCAAAAAGTGTTATTGATGATTCTTTATATTCCACTAAGTCTCAAAGAAATTTATTGAGTTTTAAATATATTCGTCTTGATGGATAACATATTGAGATTATGAATGAGAAAAATATTGAATACTTATACAATACAAATGTTGAATGTGAAAAGGAATATGTTTTGGAAAGGTTACTTGTTTTTTCATCATATTTATACTATACACATATTAGTGCAATTGAGACACATGTCACTACAAACCAAAAGTTTGTAGAACCACATACTTTTACTAATTGACATGATCGATTTGGCCATCCCGGATCTATTATGATGCAAAGAATAATTGAGAATTCAATTGGAAAACCATTAAAGAACCAAAAGATTCTTAAATTCAAGGATTTATCTTATGTTCCTTGTTCTCAAGTAAAATTGATTATTAGACCATCACCAGCTAATGCTGGGATTGAATCTTCTGCATTTCTGAAATGTATTCAAGGCGATATATGTGGGCCCACTCATCCACCATGTGGACCATTCAGATATTTTATGGTATTGATATATGCATCTAGTAGGTGGTCACATGTGTGTTTATTATCGACTCGCAACCTAGCGTTTGCAAGACTACTTGCTCAAATAATTCGATTAAGAGCACTATTTCCAAATTATGCAATCAAAATTATTCGTCTTGATAATGCTGGTGAGTTTACGTCCCAAGCTTTTAATAATTATTGTATGCCAATTGGGATAAAAGTTGAACATCATGAAGCTCATGTTCACATGCAAAATAGTTTAGTTGAATCATTTATCAAACACCTCCAACTAATAGCAAGGTCATTACTTATGAGAACAAAACTCCCTGTTACATCTTGGGGATATGCTATTTTACATGCAACAACACTTGTGCTCTTCAGGCCAACAAGTTATAATAAATACTCCCCATTACAATTAGCTTTTGGTCAAGAGCCAAATATTTCCCATCTTGGTATTTTTTGATATGCAGTATATGTTTTAATTGCTCCACCACAACTCACAAAGATGGGTCCTCAAAAGAGGTTGGGAATATATGTTCGTTAAGAATCTCCTTTTATAATTAAGTATATTGAACCATTAATTGGAGATTTATTTACTGCGTGATTTATTTATTGTCATTTTGATGAAACAACGTTCCCAATATTAGGGGGAGAGAAAATAAAACTGGTAAAAAACATTACATAGAATGAATCATCATTATCTCAATTAGATCCTCGTACAACTCAATGTGAACAAGAAGTTCAAAGAATCATACATTTGCAAAACATCGCCAATTAACTACCATATTCATTTAATAGCCTAAAGAGAATTACAAAATCTCACATACCAGTTGAAAATGCTCCAATACGAATTGAAGTCCCAATATGGCAAATTTTTAGTGCAAAAAAAAAAAGTAATACACGCCTAAAGCGTGGAAGACCAAATAAAAATCCTCATAAAAGAAAGGGGAAAATAATCAAAATGGTTATATTGTGGAGGCAAGTGTCCAAGAAGAGGTCAAATATATAACTAATCAAAAAAACCCAGAAGAGATTTAGGTACTTGAAAATGGTGATATCGAAGATGTTGGAGCCCAATTTTGTTCGGCCCAAAACAAAACAAACAAAAATAAATAAACAAACTCAAATAAAAAAAATATTTTAATAAACACTAAATTCATCTAAACCCATCACCTAAACTCATTCAAGCCCAAACCTTAAACTACCCATGACCCACCTAAACCTAAGCCCAACAAGCCCGAATGTTAAAAAATTAGGGAAACCCTAATTCTCCCCTCCAACCGTCTTTGCCTTCATGCCACGTCAATGCACGCCCTTGCCACCACATCTAACATGAGACCACTACACCTCTACCACCACCTCTAACACCGCCATCGTCACCTGCAAAACTGAGAAGGAATAGAAGCAAGAAAAAACAAACAAATAGGAAAAAAAAACAAAAGAAAATCATTTGTATTTTAGCTATAAAAGCAAACTTTCAATCCTCTATATTTTTTTACCCACAATCAGATAAGAAATACAAAAAAGGTTTCAATAGTTTATTCAAGGTCTATTGTTATAATATATATATATACATTTTCTTTTATTTTTTATTTCGAAAAAATATATAAAATAAATAAAATAAAAACAATAGAGGGTTAAGGTTTCATACCTGTTTTCCTCGATGCCACTGTCGTAGCCACGATGAGTCCCTTCGAACTCATCAACGTTCATGGGGGACTCCGATGAAAGGTTTTAAAAAAAGGGAAAGAAAAAAAAAAGCTTTTGAAAACCCAAAAAACCCCAAAATAGATTCGAAAGAAAACCCTAAAAATAAAATTTTTTGGATTTTTTTTTTGAAGATTTGGCTTGGTTTTGAGGTCTTCAAGCCTTGATCTAGTTTTCTAAAAGAAAAAATTAAAAAGGAGAGTTTTTTGAAAACTTGACCACCGTGGATGGTGGTTGCCGACGTCTATGATTGGTAGTCGACGACAGACGACCTCCACACTGGTGACTGGGGTATAAAACCCCTTTTAAGAGGAAAAAAAATATAAAGAGGGAGAGTTTTTTCTTAAAACCCTTGTAAAAAGATTTTTTTTACTTAAATACCCACCCCTATATGGTGTCGTTTTGGAAGGGATGTATTGTGTCCAAAACAGCGTTGTTTTGACGACCCAACTCATGACTCGATTCTGAACCTAGTTCCGCGTGTTTTAAAAAAAGGGTTATTTATGCCCCTAGCCCCTCTGCCTTTTTAGCCTGTTCGATTTGATCCCAATTTGACACTTCCTATAATTTGCAATTTGGCCCTGAGAGTTTACCTTGTTTTCAATATGGTCCTTTAACCATTTATATCTGTGGTTGACACGGGTCAGAACTTGAAAATTACCCATGCGGTCCTTTGTCTTTTTAAAAATTCGATTTTGACCTTATTTGTTTTGTTTTTAGTTTTTTTACTTAAAACTTTATTTTCAAAATTTTTCTTTCATTTCCAAAATTTCGCCATTTGTTCTGTTTTTTTTTTAAATCTGATCCTTCTTATATATTTTATTTATTTTTTTAGTTTTTTAATCAATTTATATTTATATATTGTTTTTTTAATTATTTTTTTAATTTAAATCCTTTCATATTTTTTAAATTAATTTTTAAAAAAAACCTTATCCCATTATTTTTTAAAAATGTTAATTCAATCTCCCACTACTTTATTTTCTAAAATTGCCCTTTTACTTCTGTTTTCTTTTATTTAAGTCCTTTTTTATTTTTTATTTTTTAAAATTAAATCCTTTTATGCCTTTTTAATTTAATCCTTTTTAAAATCAACCCTTTTATTTATTTTTATCATTTCATATTTGATTCACATTTATTTATTTATTTATTTATTTATTTATTTATTTATTTATTTATTATGTGATTTATCTATTTGTTTATCATTTTAGTCATATTTTTATTAAATGCATATTTATTTAATCTTTGTAAAATATTTTAATAAATTAAAATTGATATAATGTTCCTTATTTCGAGATTTGAAAAATCGTGCCTTAACTTATTAGGTGCAGGTTTTTTCTCTTCAAACCGAAATAATCGAACACCTTTTTTTTTAAAAAAATTTAATTTAAAGTTTGAAATGAAAATCAAGAATGCTCATTATCTTTGGGAATTCAAAGAAATCATGCATTAACTTACTAGGTGTGTTTTTTCTCTTCGACTTGAGATAACCGAGCACCTTAAATTGTTTTAAAAAAATCAAGGCAATATTCCTTTATTTAAGATATTCGAAAAATAAATGACCTTTATGTTTGAAAATTCGAGAATTTTGTGCCCTAACGTTTTGGACATTACCTCTTTTTCTCGATTAATTCGAAACAAAAGGGCATTTCTTCACAAAATTCAATTTTTAAAATAACATTAAATAAATCATGTATTTAGGGATCGCATTTTAACTTTTACTCGAGTTTTTAAATTTTTAACAATTAAGACATCAAATAATCGACTAGGTACCAATTTTGGGCGTGTGAGGGTGTTAATCCTTCCTCATACGTAATCGACTCTAGAACCTATTTTCTGGATTTCGAAGACCAAATTGCTTTTTTAATGTTTTAAGGTGCTGCAATCACACCAAGTAAAAAGATTGGTGGAGGCTTCGTTTTTGATTTTAGAATAAAAATTCGATATTTTTTCAAAAAAAAAAAAGGTTTCGACAGCTTGGCGACTCTGTTGGGGGACCAATAAGAGAGTCAAGCCACAAGTTGAATATTTTTGGTCTTTTTGTTGAAAATTAAAGATTCAGTTTAAACTAATTTGCGATCTTATTGCATTTCATTCTTCATGTGTTGCTTTGTTAATTATGTTTGTATTAATATTGCTAGGACATAAGATTATTTTTCACATGCATTGCATAAGTGTTACTACACCTCTTAAGTGGAAGCGAGAAACTATTCCTTCGTGAGGTTTTCACCTTCGTGCAGGATAGTGAATCGCTTTCGGGATACATTTGTACCTATATTTTTGTGAATTTTTTACTTTTGTACAAACATATGGGAAATGTGTCCCTCTAAACCGAACTCGTCCGTATGAGCCTATAATGGGTGAGGATCGAGGAATCTGCTGGTTTGGGTACCTTTACTCTAGAACTTAAACCACATATAAGGAGCCCTAAGAGCCAACCTTAAGTAAAACTGTGTCAAACCTTCAATGGTTACTCAAATAAAGTGCAAGAGACACAGTTATATTCTTGTTCTTTGCTTTTAGTTACAATTTGTTTTCAAGTTTTATTCCTGTATTAATCATACCAACTTGTTTATTTTGAATTTGTTTGCATTTCATTTTCATCAAAAAAAAGTGCTGATTCGTGTTCGATTGTTAAATAGAGAATTGGTCATAAGAAAACGAGTTCTTTGATAAGGTAAAAGACAACGTGGCCGTGCGTATGTGGGCAAAGGAAAAACAACACAAAAAAGTAAAAGCCTATCGAAAGGGCACATATCAGAGTTTTGGGTTTACACTCAAACAAACGTAACCCATAACAGTTTGCAAGAGTTGAAAGAAGTATATACGATGAAACGAGGTAGATGTCCAATCACGAATATGGTGACTTACTTGATGTTAAAGGGAATAAGCATTGGCTTCGAGCTCTCATATAGTATTGGAATCCAACTTCTAGTTGTTTCACCTTTAGAAAGGAGGACATAGTACCTACGATAGAAGAGTACATCACTTTGCCCCGTTGCCCGAGCATTCAAAATAATAAAGCCTACTCAAGAGCCGCCAATGTCCCAACTCTTTTTAAAGGTTGATAAACATAACCGAGATGAGCGTGAAATGGGTCACGACCCGAATTAGAGGAAAAGGAGATAATAAATGGACCACTTAGAAGAGCTTGTTTGACGTCTTAAGTGTTTATGGATCAATCACCTTCTCCTAGGCATTGGGGACATAAAGAGGATGCGATCTTAAGACTTGTGACTGAGCTGAAAGCAAGCTAGACCAAAAATGAGGAGGTAGAAGAACTTGAAGTCTCATTGTAGGGTTTTGAACAACAAGTTGAGCTCCTCAAGGTGAAAACAAACATGAAATAATTCTAACGCTCTCAAGGGCAGGTCAAAGATAGGGGCCATGTCACAAACAAGACTTAAACTTAAGTACGAGAAGCGACTAACCACTTGAGAGCCCTAGTTATTCAAGCTAACGTTTTGAGCTTGAAATTGAAGTTGAATCGGGACAAAAATTAGCTTGGTTTCTTAAGAAAACTAAGGCCTTGAGCATCAAGGCACGACTATTTATGTATCTGCTTTATGTAAAGAAATTCATTTTCTAGTAAAGTTGTTCTAACAAAATTAAATTAAGAATCAATACTTTTCTTTCATATGGATACGTGCATCGATTAGCATTGCATTTCATTGCATGCATTAAATTTCAAAAATTAAAAATAAAAATCCCACATATCTAAAACAATCGTGTCAGGAGAGGTGTTAACAACTTTGAATAAAAATTAAAAGAAAACATGATAAATCAAGATAATGTAGGTATATTGTAAAAATTTGCAAAAGTCATATCCGAAGGAGAGAACAGAGAGTGGAACCCATCGAGAGTTCATCTCTACACCCTTGAAAGTGATTTAGGCAACTAGATTGTGGAAGAGCTTCCTACAGTTTTAGGACTTTTCCAGAGTAAAATTCAGGACCCACTTATCACTTTAAGCCCGAGAGTAATAGGGATCATTTTGTGAAGGGCACATGATCATTGTCTTTTATTTCAATAATATGATGCATTGTTTTTATCCAATTTGGAAAACATCTTACAATTCTTCTCATTCGATCATACCATAATTAAACATTCTTTGATTCAATTATTCTTTGGATCCCCTTTTGTCTCTATGTTGGGTCCCTTGATATCAAGCATATGAGCGACGTTACTGTTGACATGGGAGCCTCATTTTGAGATGGACACGTGTCCAAAAAAAACCTTAGGACTTTGAAGATGATTAAGGATGTAAATTGTCTTCCGATCTGCTACAGATGACCGAGCAAGACAAGAATCAAATATTACCTCACAAAGAATCAGTAGAAATTGTAAGTTTAGGGAACGAAAATGAATAAGAGATAAAAAGGATGAAAATTAGGACATGTATCTCTGTAAAAATAAAGCGAGATCCCATAGAGCTGCTCCAAGAATTCGAAAAGACCTTCGAATGGTCCTACCAAAGCATGTCAGATTTAAGGAACTGATCTCATAGGTTCCCATAAAGAAAGAATGTAATCCAAGTTCAACAGAAGCTCGAAAGAATGAAGCTTGACATGCATTTAAAGGAAGTAAAAAAAGATCGAGATGAGAACTCGCAAAGGGCATTTTGAAACCCAAAGAGAGAAAAGAAAAAAAAAAAAAAAGGGTCAAGATGAAAACCCACAAAGAGGATCTTGAAACCCAAAAAAAAAAATGAAGTCAAGATGAAAACCCGCAAAGGGCATCGTGAAAATCTATTTATCTCCTTCACCTTTTCACATCATGGTCTTTTTGTATGTGGAGCACAAACGTAATTGGGACAATTTTGCCAATAAGAACATTAAGAAGATTCCTTGGAAAATCGACTTCACCATTTGCCCTCGATGTTTATCAAATCTCTGTCAAAACATCCACCAGGGCAACATCTTTCTCACTAGTTTATGGAATTAAAGTAGTCTTACCTATTATATTCGAGTTTCCTTCCCTCTAAATTTTGTTAGATCTGATGAAGCAGAATGAATCCAATCTAGATGAGGTCGGCTAAACTTGATTGAAGAAAATATGCTAAAAGCCATCCGTCATGATCAAATGTACCAAAAAACGAATGACAAGGGCTTATAACAAAGAAGGACTTGCTCTAAAGAATTCCACAAAGGAGCTCTGGTTTTGAAAAGGATTTTGCCTACAAAAGGATTTCCAAGGAAAATGATTATCAAATTAAAAAGACCCCATGAGGTGAAGAAAGCCTTTTTTGGAGGAGCTTTGATTTTAATCGAGATAAAAGGCAAAGATCTACCAAACCCCATGAACTCGAATTCGATGAAGAAGAATTTCACCAAAAAAAAAAGAAAAATAAAAGAAAAAGGAGAGGTTAAGGTGTGAAAACTCGTAAAGGGCATATCAAAACTTAAGGAGATTTGAGTTGTAAACCCGAAAGGGTTGCTAAAATTCAAATCAAAGAATGGGCATGAAACGGTCATCTCTCTCAAAACTAACAAGGTGGAGAAACTTTATACCTTGAGACATCGACGAAGTACTTTAGGTTTCATGGACACATATCAGGCTTAAAATGATCCTCATCAAGTTTGCTTAGCGAAGCTCATATTTTGATATCTGGGGCACCTAACTCTATTCTTAGCTCACCTTATGTTTGACAACTTTTAACTAATATTTATCATTTTTAATCTTTTTTATTCATGCGAGCTTTGCCTCCGATAAAATTCAATTTTATCCGCCTTGCTACCCTGTTCAAGCATTTTTGCATATAAATAACAATTGGTGGACTAATGATTTTTTTTCATGCGAGTTTTGTCTCCAATAATATTCAATTTTTTCCACCTTACAATTTTGTTCAAGCATTTTTGCATTGAAATAGTGGTTAGTGATCTAATGATATAAGGAATAGAAGGATTTTTACATATCGCTTTGGAAATTTTCTATATAGTACAGGGACCTAAAACAAGACCACTAGTTGGAAATAACCAAACCTGGGGGGTAGAAGGGTCCTTAAGCAAATAGTTCAAATTACAACTACCTCTTTGGGTTTCATGTCAAAAGCACCAAACTAGAAAGGGAAAATTGGTGACACACCAGTGATAGAACTTGGACAAACGACAAACCATGTCAATCTAAGGACCATAAAAAAATTGAATCCGACAATCATCATGCGCATTCATTTTGTTAGGAGCATTTGACTCATTTTGATTATGGCATCCTAATAATTTAGCCTGCATGAAGCATATTCTACAGGTTTCATTCCCTACGAAATGGCAAGATGAACCGAAGAAACATTGAATCCATACACTGAAGACATGAAGTAAAGATTGAAATCACAATGATGAATCTTTTACCCTAGAGATATGGAGGGAAAGATTGAAGCCGCAACGGCGAATCTTATATTTTAGAGATATGATGGGAAAGATTGAAGTCGCAACGACAAATCTTGTACCTAGAGATATGGAGGAAAAGGTTGAAGCCGTAACGGTAAACCTTATATACCCTAGAGATGTGGAGGGAGAGGTTGAAGCCGCAATGGCGAATCTTATACCTTAGAGATGTGAAGAGAAAGATTAAAGCTATAAAGACGAATCTTATACCCTAGAGATGTGGAGGGAAAGGTTGAAGCCGCAACGGCCAATCTTATACCTTAGAAATGTGATGAGAAATATTGAAGCCGCAACAGCGAATTTTATACCCTAGAGATGTGAAAGGAAAAGTTGAAGTCGCAACAGCAAATCTTATACCTTAGAGATGTGATCGAAAATATTGAAGCAGCAACGGCGAATCTTATACCTTAGAGATGTGGAGGGAAAGATTGAAGCCACAACGAACCCTAGAGATGTGAAGGGAAAGATTAAAATCGCAACGGCGAATCTTATACCCTAAAGATGAAAAGAAGCATATTAAAGTCGCAAAGGCGAATTGAGGTTACAGTGGAATAGAGTGAAGCACTAGATCCTATATGTTTGAAGTTGCAATCGATCGGATCAAAATGAGTAACGAATCTCAATCTCTTTGAAGTTGTAGTGGAATGGAGTGAAGTTACATCACGACATCCAATTTTTTACCCCTAATCTAGAGGGGCAGATTGAATTATCCAATCTTTTACCCCTAATCAAGAGGGACAAATTGAAACCACCACTCAATCTTTAAACCCCTAATCCAGAAAGGCAAATTGAGGTCATCCAATCTTTTACCCTTAATCTAGGGGACAGATTGAAGCCATCCAGTCTTTTACCCCTAAGCTAGAGGGGCAGATTGAAGCCATCTAGTCTTTTAACCCTAATCAAGAAGGATAGATTAAAGCCATCCAATCTTTTAGACCTAATCCAAAAGGGCAGATTAAAGTCATCCAATCTTTTACCCCTAATCTAGAAGGGCAGATTGAAGTTATACACACAACTCTTATACCCTTAAAATTATTGAAAGGCAGAGTAAAAAAATAGCGAATCTCAATCTCCTTTAAGTTGCAGTGGAATGGAGTGAAGCTGTAACAACAAATTTAATCTCTTTAAAATTATCATGAGACAAGATAAAATCACGACACTAACTCTTTTCTTCCTAAAGTTGTAGAGAAGTGGATGCAGTGAAGTTGAACGATCAATTAAGCGAAATGCAACTTACTTGAAAAAGAAGCGCCAAAGAAGACAAATTCAATGGGATTGGATGAAATTGGTTCTCCTTTTAGTTTTTGCTCCGTTCTCGTTACACAATAACGAGAAAAAAAAAGACAGTTGTTGGAGCCCAATTTTGTCCGGCCTAAAACAAAACAAACAAAAATAAATAAACAAACAAACAAACCCAAATAAAAAATCCTTTAATTAAGTCAAAGTCTTTTTTTAGAAATCTAAAACACTAAATTCACCCAAAACCATAATCTAAACCCATTCAAGCCCAAATGTTAAAAAAATAGGGAAACCCTAATTATCCCCTCTAACCGTCTCTACCTTCATGCCACGTCGACGCACGCCCCTGCCACCACATCTGACACGAGACCACCACACCTCTACCACCACCTCTAACACTGCCATCGTCACCTGCTAGACAGAGAAGGAATAAAAGCAAGAACAAGCAAACAAATAGGAAAAAAAAACAAAAGAAAATCATTTGTATTTTGGCTATAAAAACCAACTTTGAATCCTTTGTATTTTTTTACCCACAATTAGATACAAAATACAAAAAAGGTTTCAACAGTTTATTCAAGGTCTATTGTTATATATATATCATTTTATTTTCTATTTTATTTTATTTTTTATTTCAAAAAATATATAAAATAAATAAAATAAAAATAATAAAGGGTTAGGGTTTCATACCTGTTTTCCTCAGCGGAGACGTTGTAGCCACGACGAGTCCCTCCGAACTCATCAATGTTCATTGGGGTTCCGATGAAAGGTTTTTAAAAAACAGAAAAGAAAAAAATGTTTTTGAAAACCCAAAAAATCCCAAAACAGATTCAAAAGAAAACCCTAAAAATCAAAAAAATTTGGATTTTTTTTGAAGATTTGGCTTGGTTTTAAGGTCTTCAAGCCTCGATCTAGTTTTCTAAAAGAAAAAAAAATTAAAAAGGAGAGTTTTTTGAAAACTTGGCCACCGTGAACGATGGTTGTCGGCGCCGGTGAACGACAGTTCATAACAGATGACCACCACATTGACCGAGGTGTAGAACCCCTTTGAGAGAAAAAAAAATAATATGGGGGAGAGTTTTTTTCCTAAAACCCATGTAAAATAATTGTTTTATCCTTTTTTTACTTAAATACCCACCTCTATACGGTGTCGTTTTGGAGGGGATGTATTGTGTCCAAAACGGCGTCGTTTTAACTACCCAACTCATGACCCGATACGAACCCTAGGGTTCACGTGTTTTGAAAAAATGGGTTATTTATGCCCCGGTCCCTCTACCTTTTTAGCCTATTCGATTTGATCCCAATCTGGCACTTCTTATAATTTGTAATTTTGCCCTGAGAGTTTAATTTGTTTTTAATATGGTCCTCTGACCATTTATATCTATGGTTGACACGTGTCAAGACTTGAAAATTACTCATGCGGTCCTTTGTCATTTTAAAAATTCGATTCTGACCCCGTTTGTTTTGTTTTTAGTTTTTTTATATAAAACTTTATTTTTTATTTTAATTTAACCCACAAAATTTTCTTTCATTTGCAAATTTTCCCCATTTGTTCTTTTTTTTTAAAATTTGATCCATTTTATATTTATTTTATTATTATTTAATCAAATTATATTTATATATTGTTTATTTAATTATTTTTAAATTTAAATCCTTTCATATTTTTTAAATTAATTTTAAAAAAACTTAATCCCATTTTTTTTTTAAACATTAATTCAATCTCCCACCACTTTATTTTCTAAAATTACTCATTTACTTCTGTTTTCTTTTATTTAAGTCCTTTTTTATTTTTTATTTTTTAAAATTAAATCCTTTTATGTCTTTTTATTAATCCTTTTTAAAATCAACCATTTTATTTATTTTTATCATTTCATATTTGATTCACATTTATTTATTTATTTACTTATTTATTTATTTATTTATTATGTGATTTATCAATTTGTTTATCATTTTATCCATATTTTAATTAAATGCATATTTATTTAATCTTTGTAAAATATTTTAATAAAATAAATTATTTTTTATATCAAAATTGAGACAATGTTCCTTATTTCAGGATTTGAAAATTCGTGCCTTAACTTACTAGATGCGGTTTTTTTCTCTTCAAACCGAAATAACCGAACACCCTTTTGTTAAAAAAAAATTTAATTTAAAGTTTGAATAAAAATCAAGAATGCTCGTTATCTTCGGGAATTCAAGGAAATCATGTCTTAACCTACTAAGTGTGTTTTTTTCTCTTCGACTTGAGATAATTGAGCACCTTAAATTGTTTTAAAAAAAACAAAACAAAACAATATTCTTTTATTTAAGAGATTCGAAAAATAAATGACGTTTATGTTCGAAAATTCGAGAATGTTGTGCCCTAACATCTTGGACATTACTTCTTTTTCTCAATTAATTCAAAACAAAAGGGTATTTCTTCACAAAATTCAATTTTTAAAATAACATTAAATAAATCGCATTTTAACTTTTACTCGAGTTTTCAAATGTTTAACAATTAAGACATCAAATAATCGACTAGGTACCCAATTTTGGGCGTGTGAGGGTGCTAATCCTTCCTCATATGTAACCGACTCCCGAACCTATTTTTTGGTTTTCAAAGATCAAATTATTTTTTAATGTTTTAAGGTGCTTTAATCACACCAAGTAAAAAAATTGGTGGCAACTTCGTTTTCGGTTTTAAAATAAAAATTCGGGACTTTTTTCAAAAAAAAAAGGTTTCGACAGAAGAGATCTCAATTAGTTATATTACTTTAGGAAAAAGATGGAACCGAAAAAATATTGTTGTCGACAACAATTTTACTTATAATGTTGCTATTGAAATAGCAAAAGGAAATGAGGATCCTAAGCCTAAATCTATTGAGAAATGTAGAAATAGAAAAGATTGGCCAAAATGGAAAGATGCAATTCAAGCATAATTCAATTCACTTTCTAAACGTGAGGTTTTTGGACCTATACTTCAAACACCTAAATATGTAAAGCCGGTAAGATATAAATGGATATTTGCGCAAAAACAAAATGAGAAAAACGAAGCCGTAACATATAAAGCACGACTTGTAGCATAAGGATTTTCGCAAAGGTTCGGCATTGATTACAAAGAGACATATTCTCCTGTGATGGATGCAATCACGTTTGGATACCTTATTAGTCTAGCAGCACGTGAAAAACTTGCAAACAACACACAACTTGATATAGCTTTCGCTGTAAACTTATTAGTAAGATTTAGTTCTCCAACACATAGACATTAGAATGGAATTAAACACGTATTTAGATATCTCAGATTATCTCTCAGTACAGTTTCTTTTAATACACATTTTGGTATAATATTTCATTATGCACGACATAATTCATTTTTAAATATTAACGCAACTCAATAAGGGCAAAATTATCATTTTCACGATTTTTGAAAGACTTCTACTGATACATGTTGGACAAGTCTCGGTAGTAGTCAAGTCAGTAAGAAGTTCAGAAATAGTACAGATTTCTACTGATACTTGTAATACTTCTACAGATACAAGTGTAACTTCTATCGAAATAAGTCATGTTTCTTCCAATCCTAAAAACTCTAGAGAGCTAAGAAGTCTTAACCTGCTTCTTCTACCTATACAAGTACCCAAACTACCGATACTACTATGAACAGAACTACTGATACTTATCATGGTACTATCGATACAATACAAGTCAGTAACCAACCTCTCTCCTACCCTCTACTTCTACCGATACATGCATCATAACTACCGAAACAAGTATGCAGTTTGTCAAATTATACAAAATTCTACTAAGTTTTTCAACCACTCATATCAAATGCTTCCAAGAGACTTTTGCATTTCATGGCATTCAACCAAAACGTGTTTATAGAAGCTACAATAGGATGACATAAGTTTAACAAACATAAGTACATTCAAGTGTCTTTAGCATTTCTAAGTTTTCTAACATTCCTTAAACATCAACATATGATTCCACAATCTTACTACATGCCACGTAAGCCAAGTGATAACGAAGTTTACCGAACAACTCTCGAGATAGTGTGATTCATCTTGAGGATCCAATCTTCAATAGCAAAAGGAATCTACAAAACAAGGAACAGATACACAAGTAAGCTTACAATGCTTAGTAAGTTCGTAGAACGGTTAACTTACAGATTGGTATATTTAAATTTAGAAAGAGTAATTAGACAATTTCGTTAACCCGAATACTTTGTTAAGTTGTTATCTTCAATTCTTCCAGAATTTAGCTCTAACGAGCCTACACAAAATATCGCTCATACAAGCCAAACAGGATATCGCTCATGCAATCCAGACAGAATATCGTTCATACGAGCCAGATATAAATACGCTCTTACTAGCCAAAATCAGAATTACGCTCTTACGAGCCAGAATCAGAATGCCTTCATCTACTTCTATCTAGTCCATTCCATCAAGAATAACACAAATACAAAGAAATTGAAGCAATTAAGTAAAGTTATGGTTTCACGAACTTACCAGATGAGATTGCAGTTATAACTAAACTTCAAGGACTACTCTATAATTTTCACTTTTCCTCGATCAGTAGCTCGTTCGTGATCTAAATCAACAAATCATTAAATCTCACATTAAATCATGATATTTCACTCATTTCTTGCATTTAGGTCCTTTTCGAGAAATTTACAAAGTTACCCTTGTACTTTTCATTTTCATTCAATTTAGTCTTTAGACCTTAAATTAGAAAAATAATCATTTCTAAACTAAACTCATGCTAGCCGGATATACTAGAACACATCCTCAACTCATACATACAATTTATTTCACATCAAGCACAAGTATTCTACCATTTTAGAAATTTAGTCCTTAAACCCTAAAATCTTCAAAAATCACTTTACAAAATAACCAAGCTTCTAAAACTTTCATAAGCTATCAAGAATAAGCTCGTTCAATGGAAAAACACTAAACTTTTGATAGAATCACAAATTAGTCCCTAGGTTAGGTAGATTAAGCTAATACGGACTCGAAAACATAAAAATCACTAGAAACGGGTGAGAAATCACCTACCAAAACGGGTGAGAAATCACCTACCAATCGAAGTGTTTGCTATGGTCGAAAATTCTTCTTATGTTTTTAGGGTTTCTAAGTGCTTTGGTTAAAGAAGATGAATGAAATTCATCTAATTCTTCTTTTACTTTAATTTAACTTACTTATTTTCAAATTACTAAAATGCCCTTAAAGGTTTAACATAATTTTCACTAATTAATAGCCCATATCCGTCCACTATGCCTTGTGAAGGTATATTTATCCATTAAGGACCTTTCTAAGTCCTCCCTTTACAAACCAACCTATTCAATCAATGATTTCATAATTTTTGTCACTTTTTTACTTAATTAACAATCTAAACGATAAAATTTCGTAACTAAAATTTAATATGATGCTAATAACGTCGTAAATATTAAAATAAATGAATTTACGACTCGACTTATCAGAATTATGATTCTAAAATCACTATTTTTGACACTACTGAAAATCGGGTTGTTACAACTCTCCCCTTTAGGGAAATTTCGTCTCGAAATTTCTTACCCATAAATAGGTTAGGGTACTGTGATCTCATTGAAGCTTCTATCTCCCATGTTACTTCCTTTAAATCATGATGATTCAATAGAATCTTTACTAATGGTACTCTATTATTTCTTAGCTCTTTTACTTCACAAGCCAGAATCCTAACCGGCTCTTCAAAATATGACAAATCCGGCTGTAATTCAATCTCATAAGGTGTAATCACATGAAAAATATTTGATCTATAACGTCTCAGTATCGAAACATGAAATACATTATGGATCTTTTCAAGTTCTGGAGGTAAAGCTAGCTTATAAGCTATAAGACCGACCCTCTCGAGAATCTCATACGGCCCAATAAATCGTGGACTCAACTTTCCTTTCCAGCCAAACCGTAACACCTTTTTCCATGGTGAAACTCTCAAAAAAACTCAATCTCCAATGGCAAACTCTATATCCTTCCTCTTTAAATTAGCGTAGGATTTCTGTCGATCAGATGCTGCTTTCAAACAGTCATAGATTACCCGAACCTTGTCTTCAATCTCATGTATCAAATCAGTCTCAACCAACTTAGGCTCACTCAACTCAGCCCAATATAAAGGTGTTTTGCATTTTCTACCGTATTGATAACATTTAAATATGACATACTTTTGGATATTAATTATATATATATATATATTAAGAGTATGATCCTATTAATTTGGGCTATTTATTATCTTCTTATTTTGTAGGGACTCAAGAGGTGGTAGAAGATAAATTGGAGACAAAAAGCATGGTTTTGGAGGAGAATTAGAAGTTGTGTGAAGATGAAATTTTTAAAGAGAGAGTTTATAGGACAAAAAGACTTGGTTTTATTTTATTTTATTTTAAAATATATTTTTATTAGGATTTAAAATTTAAAGATATTATTTATTTGTATTTAATTTATGTTTATCTTTTTATATTTATTTTAGAGTTTAAATTGGATTCAATTAGGGAATTAATGTTTAAATTATTTTTTTAGAATTTTGAATGGATTCAACTTGGAATTTATTTGTACTACAAATAAGGGATGGAGTGATTGAATTACTCATGCCCCATTCATTGGAAAATCATCCATCTCCCAAAATCCTAGTTCAATAAAAAAATTCTATTCTTTTTATTTTGTGTTCTTCCCCAAAATCATGAGTAACTAAAAAACCCTTCTAGCCAAAGGTTATCAAATATTCCTCCAAGGTTCAAGAGGCTTAGAATCCGCGCTTAATTCTTTTCAACCCGAGTATTCATCAATTCTCTGTAATACGGAATCGACGCTTCCGTCCAAAATCCCTACAAAAGCAATCTTTTCATCTTGAGCAAAGCCGGTCACTTTATGTGTTTTGAGAAAGTTGTACAGTCGATTCGCTAACTTACTGCGTCAGAAGTTACCGAGCTAAAGAGACAAAACAGCATGGTATTCGTTGTTGGAAAAATGTGATCTAGTGTAACACAATCCCATTGGAGCGACGATTGGCTAGAGTCAGATTCCTCTAAAAACTATATCTGGAGCTGGTGGGCACGAGAAGAACCATCCAAAGTCTATGATTGAACCAAGGAAGAATCAATATAACCGGAGGCTGGAACTTTGAATACTGATAAAACTTTTCTTCTTTCAACTTGTTTATTTTATGCTATTTATTTTTACTTTGACTTCCCTATTTTCTATTTCTTTTAATTCTATTTTCTTTTATCTTTAATTATGTTTCTTTTATTTTTCCTCAGATCACGATGCTTTTCTTGGGCACGATTTGGCCCACGATCTCGACAAACAAGACTTTTTACGACTCTCCAGTCCCTAAGGATTAGACCCTACTTCTCTTTTATTGTTATTTACTTTAATTTTTAGAATAGGTTATATTTGGTGTTCCCGACGACACATCACGTATAGTGCCTCAAACGGTGTTATTTTAATGCTAGTTTGATAGCTGCTGTTATTATAAGCAAACTCTACTAGCGGTTATTTTTCCCAGCTACCCTCGAACTTAAGTATTTAGCATCGTAACATATCTTCCAGAATCTGTATCACCCACTCGGACTAACCATCTGTCTGTAGATTATATGTAGTGCTAAAATTCAACCTGGTTCCCAAACCTTCATGCAGCTTACCCCAAAACCTCGAGGTAAAACGCGGATCCCTATTAGAGATAATAGATATCGGTACCCCGTGCAGTCGTACGATTTCAGATACATACAATTCAGCCAACTTCTTAAGTGGATAATCTACATGGATAAGGATGAAATGAGCTGACTTAGTCAATTTGTCAACTATGACCCAGATCAAATTTTTCTTCCTCAGTGTCACCGACAGTCCTATAACAAAATTCATAGTAACCCGTTCCCACTTCCATTTAGGAATAGAAATAGGTTGTAGTAATCCAGATGGTACCTAATGTTAAGCTTTCACCTGATAACATGCCAAATATTTAGTCACAAACTCAAAAATCTCACGTTTCATACCTGGCCACCAGTACATTTTATTCAAGTCATTATACATTTTCATACTTTTCGGATGGATGGAGTAAGTACTACTATGGGCCTCTAAAAAAATATCTCGTTTCAATTTTGGATCATTTGGAACACATACTCTGTCTTGAAAGTATATCATACCTTCACTATCAACAGTGAACCCATAGTGAGATTGTTCTGAATTTGCTCTTTCTTAGCTACAAGCTCTAGATCATCTTTCTGTAATTCTCGAATTCGCTGTAAAATAACGGTCTCGTCCTGAGTTCAGCTACAACTGATCTGTCGCCCTCAAACGACAAGTGTGCATTCATCACTCTCAAAGCAAACAATGATTTCCGACTCAAGGCATCGACAGTAACATTAGCTTTTCCCGAATGGTAATCGATCACTAAATAATAACCTTTCATTAGTTCCAACCACCGACGTTGTCTCAGATTTAGTTCTTTCTTAGTATTCAAATACATCAAGCTTTTATGATCTGTGGATATGTGACATCTCTCACTATACAAATAGTATCACCAAATCTTCAATGCAAAAACAATGGCAGCTAGCTCTAAATCGTGAGTCAGGTAATTCTCTCGTGCGGCTTTAACTGTCAAGAATTATACGCTATCACCTTCCTAACTTGCCTCAATACACAACCTAACTTGTTTAATGACGCTTCACTATAAACAAATTCTTTCCCTGATCAGATTGTGTCAAAATTGAAGCTTTTGTTAACATTTTCTTCAACTGATCAAAGCTCTGTTGACACTTCTTTAACCAGAAAAACTGAACATTTTTCTCTAGTAACTTCGTCATTGGCAAAGCTATAATAGAGAAGTATTTCACAAATTGACAGTAATAACCTGCCAATTCAAAAAAACTACGTACTTAAAAAACATTCTTCGGAACTTTCCAGTTGAGAATAGTAAAAACCTTACTCGGATCAACCTAGATCCCTTTCGAAGATACAACATGCCCCAAAAACCCAACTTCCTTAAGTCAAAACTCACACTTACTGAATTTTACGTACAGTTGCTTTTCTTGCAAAATCTGCAACACTTCTTTCAAATGTTACATATGATCATCCTCCGTCTTAGAATAGATTAGTATATCATCGATAAATACCACCACAAATCTATCCAACTAAGGCTGAAAGATTCTATTTATCAAGTCCATAAATGTTGTCGGTGCATTAGTCAATCCAAACGGCATTTCCAAAAACTCATAATGCCCATAACGTGTCTTGAAAGCAGTATTCGGTATATCACAGTCCTATACTCGCGTTTGATAGTAGCTTGATCTGAGATCTATTTTAGAAAATACTGTTGCATCTTTCAACTAATCAAACAATTCATCAATACGAGGCAACGAATATTTATTCTTCATCGTAATCTTATTCAACTGTCGATAGTCAATACACATCCTCATCAAACCACCTTTCTTCTTTACAAACAACACTGGTGCACCTCAAAGAGACACACTCGAATGGATAAATCCTTTATCCAGTAACTCTTGCAACTATGTCTTAAGTTCTTTCAATTCAATCGGTGTCATTTTGTACAGTGGAATTGATATTAAAGTAGTGTCAAGTATCAAATCAATGCTAAATTTCACTTATCTGATCGGTGGTAATCCTAGTAGCTCCTCAGGAAACACATTTGTAAATTCTTTGACAACCGGTACCTGATTCAGTTCTTTCACTAACCCCCGAGTATCAAGTATATAGGCTAAAAATGCCTCGTAGCCCTTTCGAACCATTCTCCATGCAGAAATAGCTGAAATCAAACTAACATTACTGTTCAGTTTACCAGACTCAACTGTAAATTGTCTCACTAGTCGAGCATTTTAAATCAACTCATATTTGCTTGCAGTTAACCAACGCATCATGCTTAGATAACCAATCCATACCTAAGATTACATCGAACTTATAAAAGGGTAGTAACATCAAATCAATGGAAAATTCACAGCCTTGAACTTTCAATGGACATTTATAACACACCAGATTAAATATGATGCTATGACCTAACAGATTTATGACTTGTACATCAAATTCATAAGCTCATTCATCAATGACAAAACATTTAACTTTTGACAGAATCACAAATTAGTCCCTAAGTTAGCTAGATTAAGCTAATACGGACTCAAAAACATAAAAATCACTAGAATTGGGTGAGAAATCACCTATCAATCGAAGAGCTTGCTATGGTTGAAAGTTCTTCTTATGTTTTTAGGGTTTTTAAGTGCTTTGGTTGAAGAAGATGAATGAAATTCATCTAATTTTTCTTTTACTTTAATTTAACTTACTTATTTTCAAATTACTGAAATGCCCTTAAGGGTTTAACATAATTTTCACTAATTAATAGCCCATAATCGTCCACTATGCCTTGTTAAGGTATATTTATCCATTAAGGACTTTTCTAAGTCCTCCCTTTACAAACCAACCTATTCAATCAATGATTTCATAATTTTTGTCACTTTTACGATTTAGTCATTTTTACTTAATTAACTATCTAAATAATAAAATTTTGTAACCAAAATTTAATACGATGCTAACAACATCATAAATATTAAAATAAATGAATTTACGACTTGACTCGTCAGAGTTGTGAAATCGAAATCACTGTTTTTGATGCCACTGAAAATCGGGCTGTTACAAGTCGATTATGTTGATGTTGGATATTTATCGGATCCACAAAAAGGTCGATCTCAAATGGAATATTTATTTACATGTGGAGATACTTCCATAGCATGGCATTCAACAAAGCAAACATTAATTGCTGCCTCTTCAGATCATGCTGAAATAATTGTAATGCATGAGACAAGCCGAGAGTGTGTTTGGTTAATGTTATTAACCCAACATATCCTGAAGATATGTAATTTGCCTTTACAGGAAAAGATTTTAACTATCTTATACAAAGATAATGCAACATGTATAGCTCAATTGAAGGGTGGTTACATCAAATGTGATAGAACGAAACATATTTCACTAAAATTATTCTTCACTCATGATCTTCAGAAGAAAATAGAAGTTCCACAAATTCGTTCTAGTGATAATTTAGTAGATCTTTTTTACAAAGGCATTGCCAACTTCAACATTTGAAAGACTACGAGACAAGATTGGAATGTGTCAACTCAAATATATAATATGATGTTGCCATTAGGGGTCTAAAACACGTTGTACTCTTTTCCTTTAACCAAAGTTTTGTCCCACTGGATTTTTTAGTAAAAGTTTTTAACGAGGCAACTTGTAATAGGAGATAGTGTACTCTTTTTCTTTCATTAGGTTTTTATCCTACAAGGTTTTCCTAATAAAGGTTTTAATGAGACACTTTTTTTTATTTAAAAGACATCCAAGGGGGTGTTGTAAATACATTAATAATGGTTGTTATAATCCCTTTAAACAATTATTAAAGTAACGAGATAAAACTCTCTACTTCATTTATGACCATGAGATGTTTAAATGAAGTGATTAAGAAGACTTAATTTACATTTATTGATTGAATGTAAAGGAGCATATAAATAAAGCACCTTGTAAATGAAAATTGAATAATGAAAATTCTCTCGTATTTTTCATTCACCTTTTATTTATTATTATTGTTTTATTAATTTTTCTATAACAATTATGCTTTCACATATAAAAATTTTGTCATACTATTGATTGAGTCTTAACTTAATTGACATGAGTACTATTGTCAATGTAAAAATATATGAATTTGAGTATACTAAAACGTATTATCCTTTTATTTATGAATTGAAGAGGAGAGATTATGAATAAATTTAGGCATTGTGTATGTAATATATTATAAAAGAGGCAGCAAAAGCAAAAGGTGAATTAATTATGGAGCTTGGGTTGGGGATAGATACGACACTGATTTTGAAGATGTCATGGCATGTATGGATGCATGGACTCCACCCAAGGCTTACACCTACTCTTATCTCCTTTTTCTTTTCTTTTGTTTCATAGTGTCACCAACAATATATTTACTTTGGGATTATGAAATTGTTTGTTTTGCATTTCATTTTTTCCTATTTTGTTTCTTTTATCTTTAATGAACTTTCTCTTGTAATTTCAGTGTCACATTGCATGGTAAACGTGGAATTAAAATTCATTCAGTTCAAATATTATTTCTCAAGTTACTTATAAAATAAATATATTGCTAGTATCTTAAATATTAATCCTAAAATTATATGATATTGTTGAATAATTTCTTTTGTGTTTTATTAAAGAGAATATTTGAGTATTTATACATATTATTATTATTTATGATTTGACTTTACTGTTTATAGGATTGACATTTTGAGTGGACTTCAGGCATGCTAGATACGTGTATCGTTCTGGGTCACCTGTTAGATCTTGCGATCCTCCACATGCAAACTCCTTGGATATATGCGAGCCTAGACTGCGAACTCCAGTCGACACGTGCGAGTTGATGTCACAAGCTCCCTCTGTTGATCTCTCGCTGTATGTCTCGAACACATCCATCAAGTAGAGTCTATTCAGATCACGGATAGACGATTCGAATTTTAATTGGATTTCAAGTTGGAGATCACTAGTGTATAACAAATATAGTGGCTTTTAAAATTATAAATTAGTGTGTTGATAAAATTATATTTTAATTTTTTAGAAATATATAATAAAAATCAATAGTTTTAAACACTAAAATCAATATTTTAAAAACATTTTCATAATTAAATTGAAAAACAAAATGAGTCAATTATAATATGGTAGTGAGATTGAAAGGCATAGTCCATAGAGGTGTAAGAGGGGGAGTCCGCAGATTCTTTTAGTGTTACATTTTCTGCTCCAATATCACGGGTCTGTCACGATCCAAAAAGGACAAACGACGGGAGGGAAGCAGACCTATGGGATCAGATTTCGGGGTTATCTTTTTAAGGCTCTTTTATTTCGCTGCCCAGCCTTTCCGCCCTAAAATATATATATTTCAAATTCGACGTGTATCATCGGCGTCCGTTGGATTTAGTTTTATGATTAGGAATGAATGACGTTAAGCAAATCTGTTGATTTTAAATATAAATATGGAAATTAAAATATAAATTTTATAACAGCCTCTTTGATCTTAAACTAACATAAGAATCAGTGAGTTTATTTAGAAAATGTAATCATTTTTAGTTTGGAAAAATATGGAAAAAGTAGGGTTTGAATATTAAAAAATAGAAATGAAAAAAAGAATCTGAACAAGTTAATGAAGGAAAGCCAAACAAAAGAAAATTTAGTTGAACCCAAGAGGTCCACATGGGGCAGGCAAATAGCAGATCCGTCTCCAACTACTGGGTCCCACTCTCCGGAATAACCGCTTCTCCAAAAAGTGGATTCCTCATCTCCTATCACTACCTGCCACGTCCCGCGATACCTAAATTTTATTTAAAATATTTTTATTATAGACTTTCAAGAGTTTAGTATATTAAAAATCCATTTTCAAAATTATTTACGAAAATTGATCATTTTGAAAAATAATTACCGGTATAGATTAAAAATACGTTTATATAACATTGTTTTCAATGGATAAATTAAAAAAATAGTTTTTCATAAGCGTTTTTTTTATGTCAAGCAAAAATGTATTGACGTGAAATCATTTTTCAAAAAAGCGTTTACGTGGATACACTTTTATTCTAATTAGAAAATAACCTATTAGGAAAAACACGGGCAAAAGCGTGTCCACATGAGCGCTTTTTTGTAAAGAGCGTCCACGTGAACGCTTTTTTGTAACTTCCACGTCAAAGCACTTTTGCCTGACACAAGGAAAAAGCGCTTACATTTAAGCATTTTTTTGATTTATCTCTTGAAAATGAGGTCACATAAGCGGCTTTTTATATTTTTAACCCATACTCATAATTAATTTTTAAGACGATCTATTTTCATAAATAATTTCAAAAATAAACTTTTATTAGTACATAACTTGACATTCAAATGATTATAATTATAATTATACTTCTAATAAAAAAAATCCAATTCAATTTTTTTGTAAGTAATCAAGGCTTCAAATACTTCAATTTGGAATATTGAAGCAATATGAATAATTGAATATTTGTAGTCTATGAGGATAATCGAAATTTATTGAGTAATTTTATCTCGTATTTTATTTATGGGAACATTCGAGTATTTATATATACTATTATAACTCACGATATGACTCCACTGTTCTTAGGATCAATATTCTGAACAGGCTTGACACGTGTTTCACTATGGATTTCCTGTCATGCACATAGTTCTCTTTATTTTGAGATTGACATTTTGAGCGGATTCCAGACCTATTGAAAATACATTTCACTCTGGGTCATTCGTCAGGCCTCATGATCTCCTCCTGCGAGCTCCTTAGATGCTTATGAGCTCTTTCTAGTATGATCGAGCAGATCTGTTGAATAAAAAAAAGAGATTTATTAAAATAAAGAAAAGTTGGAAAGACAAGGACAAAGAAGTCCTTGATGATGAGATAATTGCTTAGGTAGATAGATTGAGTGACCTAAATGCTAGGTGTCGGACAAATCAAAAACGAAAAACTTGTTCAAAAGCTTATTCCGCCCCGTCATTAGTTTTCAAGGTGTTCTGGTATACTAACTTAATTAATTTCTATATAATTTTTAAAAAATATATATTTTATATTTATAATTTCGGCCACATATAATTTTAAATATATTTTATATGTATAATTTGGATCACATATAAAATAGTAAAATATTATGTTCAAACTTTTAATTATCACTGGTATTGAATTTTAGGAAAAAGAGTTGGTAATGGGCAGGCGAGATTCCCTTAAGCTCCTCCATTTGGACATTTTGCCCCCCTAACTCTTACGGAAGACCGAGTCAGAAGGATGAAAAATAAATGGTATAATCACTTATTTGACCCACTAACTTCACAAAAATAATCATTTTAGTCTTTTATTTAATTTCTCTTTTTTTAATCTTCAAATTTATATTTTTATCAAATAATAAAAAATAAATGAAAAAATTAATTTATTTTAAATTTATTGATATGACATAAATGTGAATTTTTATGTGGATCACACATTAGTATTTAATTAATTTTAAAAAATTTTAAAAAATTAATTAAATAATGACATCAAAAAAATTAACAAACATTTTCTATATATTTTAAATGATTTGATAAAAATGTAAATTTAAGAACTAAAAAATTAAATTAAGGGCTAAAATAATTTTTTTATGAAATTGGAGGGCTAAAAAAGTAGCTATGCTAAAATAAAAGTGAGTGGGTGAAAGTTGAACGTCGAGTGTTGGACAATTGACAAGTAGTCTTCGGCACATGCTGATGGAGTGCGCAGTCTACTTGGTCCTCACGTTTGCATCTCGTTCTTTTTCTTTTTATTCAAACTCTACTTTTTCTATTTATTTATTTTTGAAACAATGGCACCAACTCCACCCGTTTCCAAGACGAAAAAAAAAAATTGCACACCTCCTCAAAGTTTAATGGCTTAATATAATATTTTATATTTGAACTTGATACATTTTTTTAATTTGGTATTTAAACTATTTTTTGGTCTAATTTGATACTTAAACTTGACACTTTTACCTAATTTGGTACTTAAACTTGACACTTTTTTAAGTTGGTACTTAAACTTTTTCGGGTCAAATTTGATACCTAAATTTGATTCTTTTTCTTAATTTAATACCTAATCTTTTTTAATATTAATTCGTTATGCATAACTCAATACCTATTTTTAACATGAATTTTCTCTAAAACTGAAAATATTTTTGTAGCATAACAAAAAAATTCAACACCGTTATTGTTTTGCATAAATTTTATAATATTTAATAATTTAAGTATCAAATTGAATTTAAAAAAAGCTTAGGTACTAAATTATGAAAAATGCCAAGTTTAGGTGTCAAATTGAGTCCAAAAAAGTTTAGGTACCAAATAAAGAAATAATGCCAAGTTCAGGTACCAAATTAGGTAAAAAAAAAGTATAAGTACCAAATTTTAAAAAAATGTCAAATTCAAATATCTAATATTATATTAAACCAAGTTTAATTGGAAAAATATCACTTTGTAACAATAAAAATAATAAGATAATAATATTATATATTTTTTGTTTTTTAATCAGATAACTGAAAAATTATTACTTATTATCTCTCCAACACTTATTTTCAATAACCACCAAAATGATCCTTTTATCTTTCTAAATTATTTTTAGAAAACACTGATTAAAATATAAAAATTTCAATTAAACAAATATATTTTGGTTGTCTTAAAGTATCTGTTGGAGCGAGCTCAATGATTAATTTTTTATATTTGTTAGGTTCATTAAGAGAATAAATGTTAATCACGAGTTTTAAAATTATTTTATACTTAAGATGAGGAGCGAACCCTCACCCATACAGGGACATCAATTATTTAGTTACATTCTATAATGTGAGTTGGAATATAAGTATATAACTAAGTATTTATTTTATAAAGAAAACAAAATTCTTTGTTTTTGAATAAGTAAGATTTATTTATGGATAAAAATTTTGAAAGTGTAATGAACTCAACAACAAATAAAAGATTGAAAATACAATCATTTTTTTAAATAATTTTTTTAAATAAATTATGGTCGGGGACATTAAAAAATAAATTAATTATCTCAATTATAGATTTTAAATAATTTTTTTAGAATTTTTTTTATTCTACGGGAATTTAAAAAAACAAAATTCAAGTTTTAAATTTGTAATATATTCTAATTAGGAAATCCATATATTTTAGTTATATTTTTAAAATTTTAAAATATTTATAATATGTATTTAATTTAATATGGTAAAATTATTAAATATTTTGGAAATCTATAAATAAAATCAAAATTAGAAGGAAATTAAAATAAAAAATGAAAGGAGAATAAAAAAAAATGGAATCGGAATTGAAGTAATAATGAGTAAAGAGCATTTACGTGTAGGAAGCGCGGCGTTAGATAAACGGACATCGTTAGGGTGACAAAACGGCGTCGTACAAAAGGTGGGATGAAATTTGCTAACGTTTTGAAACCCAAAAGAAAAAGGTTAGAAAAACGTCAAAATTGCAGATTCTGTATCTCGGGGATAAGGTTTTTGCTTTTCCGAGTCACTTAAAATCAGACTTCACCCATTCCTTGCATTTTCCCCCTTCCCTCAGTTTCTCTCGAGTTTTTCATCTTCTCATCTCTCACATTTTATCCTTTAAATAAAACAAGAAAAAGTAAGCAAAATAAAAAACAATAACCTTCTTTTTATAAAAACTTTTTATTGTCTTATGTTATTTTTTATTTTTTTTAATCTTTGAATTTGTATTTTTTATCAAATCATTTAAAAATAGATAAAATTTTTTTTTTTTTTAAATTATGTTCATGTGGTATATATGTGGATGAAACATCAATATTTAATTAATTTTTAAAATTTTAAATTTTAAATTTTCAAAAAATTATAAAAATATTTTAAAAAATAAAAAATCATTAAAATCATTAAAAAATTTATAAAAGTATAAAAAAATTTAAATATTTGTTAATTTTAAAAAAAATTAATTAAATATTGATGTGACAATTCACGTAAATGTCACGTTAGCAAAATTAAAAAAACGTTAACTTTTCCATCAATATCGTAGTAAACATGTAACTAGTTTCTATTTATTTGAACGATGAATAAATAAAGTTAATTTCACATTTCACTACTATGTCTTGTATTTTTTTGTCTTCCATATTTTGCATGCATTGTGAAATTGTGACAAGCAAATATTAGCTCATTGATTGTTTAAGTTCAAACTGAAGATAAGTGACATTGTAAGAACGTTTACATTGCGAGAAAAACAACTTATATCAATAAATAATCTCTCATACTTATAATTTTATCTTTGAATAAGAGGGAAGTCCCATGATTAGAAAGAGATGAATGTTAACTACGACATCCATATCCACGTCTATGATTGCAAAAATATTTAGTAACTGCTCAATCCATCAATATGATGTCGAGTCACCTTACAAAGTTTCCTATTACCCATAGTTGAATGTAGTGGCCAAATCAAACTTTGACAACAAATCCAGATATATGTTATGAATTAACCATGTTGTTAGACTTATCTGGAAACAACATTCTTTCTATCATGTGTAGTATCCAAGTTTTGGTATATTGATCATCTGCTTAACAATTGCATTAGCTGGATGGCTTGGAGCAATGAGTATCTTCAAGCATATGCATTTCATCTTATTTCCACCATATTCCTTTTTCTGTTTGTTTAGATGGGCATCTAAGCATTTGATAGGTTTTTTTTTATTAGGGGCGAGTTTTAGGGTTTTTATTTTTTTAGAAAGATTTATGTGTGAAAGTAAAAAAAAAAAATGAAGTTTTTATAAAATAATATCTCGATATTCATAGGTGTCAAGGTCTTTTTGTATTGATAGTTGTTCCCAAAAGATTGTATCTATTCACTCACCCTGTCAAGCATTGTGCAAGCGCCCAATAGGGGGTGTTCAATCGACTAACCGACCGGTTAATCGACCCGAACTACCATTAATTGAATTGATCGATCTTTTTAAACCTTTAATCGTTAATTGAATCAAACTTTTTCGGTTAATTCGGTCGGTTAATTTAATTAACTGAAATTTATATTTTTTATTTTTGATTAAAACAAGTATAAAACATTTAAAAAATTAATTGAATTAACCAACCAATTTTTGGTTAAAAAATATAAAACATATAAAAAATATTTATATATTATTTATTAAGTTCGGTTAACCAACCGATTTGAACCGAATTAACCGTTAACCAAACTTCCAAAAAATTATTAACTGATCTCCGACCGAATTAATTTGATTAACCAATAGATTAACCGAATTCGGTTATTTAATTGAATTAATTCGATTACCCAAAATTTACACACCCATAACATTCAAAGTCCAAAAAATAATGTAAGTATAAAAAATATGATAAGTTATTTATGTTTAGAAATTTAATGATAAAAAATATAATTATTAATTATTAAAAAAATATTTATATTTTTAAATAATAAAAAAATATAGGTAAATTTAGATAAGCTTAAATTAATTGTTTATAAATATAAATAGACTTTAACTTTATATGATAATTTTTTTAGGTACATAAAAAGTTTAGATAATAATTATAAGATAATATCATCAGTTAATTTTTTCTATCTATTATCAATAACGATTGTCGAACGTCATCTTCTAAAAAATATCATACATATCTTAATAATTCATAAAAAATAATCAAGTAATCAATCACGCCACCATCAACCTTCGCGATGCAATCATAACTCATGTATGAACCCAACTCGGGCTCAACTTGATCGGCCCATAACGACCACCACCTTTATAATTAAGGTAATTCAAGCAATTTCCAATTAATACTAAATTAGTGAATTGCATTCCAAGAAAAGCACAAATTTTTAAGGAACTTTTACTTATCCTTTGTCAAATAGACGAAAGATTGGACCGACGGAAAACGCGTTTCACTTTTAGATACACATTGATTGGAAGGAGAATTTTAATATATTCAACATTTCCTTTTCATATCATTTCTAAATTCTCCATAATATTTAAAATTTTTAAAGTTTACTTTTTTTACTTTAATAAAATTTGGGATTTAATCTTTTTATTTTAAAATAATTTAATCTTTATATATTTTTTTAAATCTTAATCTAATCATTAAAATTGTAAATATTTTATGTTAAAATTAATTGTCACTATATCACGTGAGAAAGAATTGTATAAAACTATGATCCATATCCCTTTCCAATAGGAGAATGAGAAATCAGATTTCCCCTCTTGATTTTTAGCATTTTTAGTTAGATTTGAATTTTTTTTCAAGAGAAAAAAAACTGAAAATCAGAAAAAAAAAATATTAATTTATCATTCTCCATTTGGAAGGGATATAGATTATATGAAATCACAATTTTATACAATCCTTTTTCTATATAATGTGGTATATGAAACAAAGATTTAGTTTGAAAAAATTTAACCGGCTTGGTTTTTTCTATAAAAAGAAGAGGTTTTAAGATATTATATGTTTAAATGGATTCGAATTCATGTATTTCAAATTGTTGCAATAACAACGATATCAATCGAATTAAAATTCAATCGATAAAGTTTTATAAAACTTTTTTTAGTAGGTCAAATTATAAATCTAAGGCTTTGAAATATTCAATTTGGGATAAACTACCTATACATTATATGAATAAATTATTAAGTTAAAATATTTTGGGATAAATATAAAATTTATACATGAATTTTTGTCTAATGTGTAATTTGATATACGAATTTTGATTTGATACAATTATACACGTGGAACTTAAATTATAAATTATATGTATACACAAAATTTTAATTTTGATTAAAGTATACATATTTAAATAAATTAATACATATATTTATTTTTTAGATTGGATTAATATAATTGTTTATAGATGTGATATATCAATGTAAAATTGTGCTAATTCGATAATGTTGTCAATGATTTGTGAAAATTAAATTAAACAAAATTTCATGTAAAAAACCGTACAAAATCAAAGTTTATATATAATTTTGATATTTATCCAAATATTTTTCAACCATAACAATATGCAATATCTAGTCCCTTTATGGCTCTTCATTTTGAATATAAGAGTTTTAAGAACGTAATAGATTTTAATTATTTATTTATATTATATTAAAATTTTTTGATAAAATTGATATCACGTATTAATCGAATTTCGTCTTAGTTATAGAAGTACTAAAATCCTATTTTTTATAAAATAATAAATATAAATTTAAAAATATTAACGTTATTTATACTTTTATAAATCTAAAAAAAATACATACAATGAGAGTTACATAATTTAAGCCTAACTTTAAAACTTTTGTTTTAACATTGTTATTTGAATCATATTTGGATTTTGTTTTTATATCAATGCTCTGTTTGTTTTATTGAAAATGATTTTTGGAAAATTATTTATTTTTTGAAAAAAATTAATATTTTTTGACGTTTGGATGAATCTGTGTAAAATATTTTTTATTGTTTGACAGATTTCCTGAAAATATTTCATAAAAGTTGTTTACAATGAAACAAACATACATTTGATATTTTCTTTTTTTTTTTCATTGTTTAATTGAGTTTATTTTATATTTATAAATTTATATTTTACATTTTTTTTGCATAAATTGTAATAATTTATTTATAAATAAACACATCAAATTAAATATATAATATTACTCAATTATTAAATTAGAATATTAACAGTTATAAATTGAAAATAATCAAAACGAATAGATTGAATAATAATAATAATAATAATAATAATAATAAAAAATTAACTTCCAAATCACAATTAATACTGCAAATTAATAATATTATCTAAATGCATAATTAATAGTACACCATATGATGACTACAATATTTGTTTGAATAATAATAAATTAGCTTAAAAAACAGTAGAATAAAGATTAAATAAAAGCTAATTTATTATTATTCAATTAGTAGAATAAAGGAGCTCAGATCTATGGTAATATCGTAAAACATGAAGATAAATAGGGAGACGCCATTTTTAGGACTTCAAGCTTTTAACTTCAAAATTCAAGTAAGTCATTGGTTTTTTTTTTTTTTTTTTTTTGTTTGTAATTTTTATAGATTTGAGATAATGAGTTTGATTTAGTTTGTTTATGTATCAATTTGTAAAATTATTAAAGTTTTCGAAAATTATCATTGTTGATTTCTTAAAATTTTAAGTGTTAAATTAATATATTTTAAGCTTATATGTGAAAATGATTAAATTGTAAACCTTAATTAATAGTTTCGTACATTAAAAATTAAATTGAATAAAATGTAAAATTAACTATAAAAATATGAAATCAACCATAAATGTAGTTCCAACGACTTGTTACTGAAAAAAAACTAGGAAACAAACCATAAATGTAGTTTCAAGAACTTGAAACTATCAATTAATGTGTTCCGCGTGACATCCATGTGAATATCTCTATTAAAAGATCCAATTTTATTTTATTAATTTACAATTTATTCGCTAAAATCATAAAAAAAAAAAAAAAACCTACCCAATGACTGCGGGATAAAATCTCAGTAATTTATATGAATGAATAAAATTTGATTTAACTAAAAAGTTTAAAATTTTTCAAATTTTAAGTTAATTGAATTGAGTAATTCAATTTTTTCGAGTCAATTCAAATAAGTAATTCGAGTTTCGAGTTTGAGTCGAGTTAAACTTTACAATTCGAATAATTTAATAACTCAAATAACAGATTGATGTAAATACTTTTTTAGTCCCTATTTTTTGAAAGGAGCATGAGTCTCTCTTAACAAAAAATAAAAAAAGTTCCAAAATAATTCAAAATAATTTTTAAAAATTCAAATATTTATAAAAAATAAAAAACTTATATATTTTTTAAAAAATATAAAAGTTAAAAAAAAAATTCTAAATTTTTTTTAAAGAATATATAAAAATAACAAAAAAATAATTTTAAAACAATAATTTCGAGAACTAAATAAATAAATTAAAATTTAAGTCATACTAAAATATTTGTTTCTCTTATTTTGTTTTGAAAAAGTTTTAGAATATAAATATAATTTTAAATATATATGCTCTAAAATAGATTAATTATACAGTAACAATATGTTAATTTAATATTTAAATTTTTTGATTTAGTTCAAATAATTTTATTCAATTTGATTCGATCTAAATTTTATTAATTTAATTCGAAATAAATTAAAAAAATAAAAATTAATTGACTCAATCGAAGAAGTGGTATAATAGGAATCCAAATAATCACAAGCTTTGTACGACAAATTTTTTTATTTTACGATAAAATTCATCCTTATCGTTCCATTTGGCTTTATTTTTCTTTTACAAATGAAATATGGACCCTGTATTGCTCAGGCCACGCGGCAACTCGACGCAGATCAACCGTTAGCAAAACGAATCTCTCTATCAGCGGCCCAAAAACACCCAAAAAAGCGACTTTTTAATATTTACAATTTTTTCTTTTTGAGGAAAATTGGAAAAACGCGAGAAATTGATAAAATATAAGTTCGGGTACCCGTAGTCCAACCCCGTAGCCCAAGTATGCCCGTGAAACCGCCTATATAAAGGAGTCATCTTTGTTCGAGCAGTTCTCGCTCACTCAACCATTTCTAACGTTTTCTTTGAATATTATTACTATAATAATATCAAAGACCTCCCTATTTTTTCTCTGATTTTCCCTCTTTTTCCGGGTAAATCTTTTTTCTTCCCCATTCAGCTAATCTCTTTTACTTTCTTGTTTCCCCTTTTTAAATTTTTTTTTTTTGTGTTTCAAAATCTGCATGGTGAAGTCCATTTTCGCAGCATAAATTTTGTTGCTTTACATAAAAAGGAAAAATTCCAACTTTAAATCTGTTAAAAATATTCTTCTGAAGGGATCGGCGTGGGGATTTTGAAGTTTAGGGTAAAACGGAAGTGTTGCTCCGGTTGTAATTGAATCCTCTACTGCTTCTTTTGAGGGAGTAGCCGGGGCCTCGGCCTCGGCGGGTTTTAAAGCTCCCACCTTTTGAAACCTATCAAATCTTAACCTTTTTTTATCAAATCTTCGTTTAGTTTCAGATTCATTGTAGGGATGCCGGCCCTGGCTTGCTGCGTAGATGCTACTGCGGTAGCGCCTCCTGGTTACGCGGCTTTCATTGCCGGGGACCGCTCCCTTACCTCGGCGGTCCCTTTTTCCGCCTCCACTGCCGACACCGCTGATTCCAACTCAACCCATTGGTCCCCAGCGCACTCCTCCGCTCTCTACCGCATCAACGGATGGGGAGCCCCCTACTTTTCCGTCAATAACGCCGGCAATATCACCGTTCGTCCGTACGGAACGGACACTCTGGCCCACCAAGAAATCGATTTGCTGAAAATCGTTAAGAAAGTCTCGGATCCGAAATCTGTGGGCGGGCTGGGTTTACAGCTTCCCCTCATTGTTCGGGTGCCCGATGTGCTGAGAAACCGGCTCGAGTCTCTTCAATCGGCTTTTGAATCAGCCATCCAAGCCCAAGGCTACGAGTCTCATTACCAAGGTGTTTATCCCGTGAAATGTAACCAAGATAGGTTCGTTGTTGAAGACATAGTTAAATTCGGGGCGCCCTTCCGTTTCGGGCTTGAGGCCGGGTCAAAACCCGAACTCCTCCTTGCCATGAGCTGCCTTTGCAAGGGAAACCCAGAGGCGTTATTGGTCTGCAATGGTTCCAAAGATGCTGAGTACATTTTCCTTGCCTTGTTAGCAAGGAAGCTCGCGTTGAACACTATAATTGTTCTTGAAGAAGAAGAGGAGGTGGATTTGGTTATTGAAATAAGCAAGAAACTTTTGGTTCGACCCGTGATTGGTGTCCGAGCCAAGCTAAGAACCAAACACTCGGGTCATTTCGGATCCACCTCGGGTGAGAAAGGTAAGTTCGGGTTAACGACGATCCAGATTTTAAGGGTTGTTAAAAAGCTTCAGGATTTGGGGATGCTTGATTGTCTGCAATTGTTACACTTCCATATTGGATCCCAAATCCCTTCAACAGCTTTGCTTCAAGCTGGTGTCGTCGAAGCTGCTCAAATCTATTCCGAATTAGTCCGTCTTGGTGCTGACATGAAAGTTATTGACATTGGAGGTGGCCTTGGAATCGATTACGACGGGTCAAAATCCGGTAATTTTGATCTCTCTGTTTCTTATGGCCTTCAGGAATATGCTTCAGCTGTTGTTAATGCTGTTCGGTTTGTCTGTGACCGTAAATCTATCAAGCATCCAATTATTTGCAGTGAAAGTGGTAGAGCTATTGTTTCCCATCATTCTATTTTGATATTTGAGGCCATTTCTGCTACTGCTCCTACTACCCCAGCAATGAACCAAGTTGACCTTCCATTTATTTTGGAGGGTCTCTCGGAGGATGCTCGTGTCGATTGTTGGAACTTGAGCCAGGCAGCAATGAGACATGAGACTGAGACCTGTTTCGTTTATGCTGATCAGTTGAAGCAAAGATGTGTGGAACAGTTCAAAGAAGGGACTTTGGGGATTGAACAGCTTGCCGCTGTTGATGGTTTATGCGACTTAGTTTCTAAAGTGGTTGATGCATCTGAACCTGCTAGGACATACCGTGTCAATCTTTCGATTTTCACTTCGATCCCTGATTTTTGGAGTATTGGTCAGATTTTTCCCATAGTCCCCATTCATCGATTGGATGAAAGGCCTGAAGTGAGGGGGATTTTGTCTGATTTAACCTGTGACAGTGATGGGAAGATTGATAAGTTCATCGGAGGTGAAACAAGCCTGCCTTTACATGGGTTGGAAGGTAATGGTGGTGGTGCTAATGGGCGGTACTATTTGGGGATGTTCTTGGGTGGGGCTTACCAGGAATCCCTCGGTGGAGTTCACAACCTCTTTGGTGGCCCAAGTGTTGTTAGCGTGTCGCAGAGTGATGGTCCATATAGCTTTGCGGTTACGCGGGCGGCACCTGGTCCGTCATGTGGGGATGTCCTCCGAGTGATGCAGCACGAGCCTGAGTTCATGTTCGAGACCCTAAAGCACCGTGCGAAAGAATTTTGTGGACAGTACCATGGCAATGAAGGCACCCATGCTACTTTAGTTAGCATCATTGCTCGTTCTTTCCACAACATGCCTTATCTTGTAGCGGCATCTCCTTGTTCATTGACTGTCGTGAATAACAATGGCTTCTACTATTGCAATGAGGAAGATTACAATGCTGCTGTCGATTCTGGGGTTAGTGAGGACGAGCAGTGGTCCTATTGCTACACCTGAGGCAGTGTTCTACTGTTTGCTTTATTGCATGGTTCTCCAGTCCTTGAATGTCTAGTTATTTTAAATTCTTGTTCCCTTTTAAATTTTCTTCGTTTACTGTTAATTTCCATCGCTTATAAGCAGTGATTGTTAGCATGCATACAAGGTGTTTTGCACCTTGTCGGGTAGAAGGGATGAGAACCGAATCCATCCTTTTCTGTAAATCCGGGATTTTATGCCCTCTCCATGTTTCTTTTAAGCCGACTTTTTTAGTTTTATTTCTATTGTGTGTTGACTCTGGTAGATGTTACTCTATTCTTCTTTGTTTTAAAGCTTTACGCTTTTTACCATTATAAAGCTTTCCAACTTGCTTTGTGTTTATGATTCCTTGGCTGCTGCTTTGAATTCACTTTTATTGAATTGTGATCTCATGGGTAGGGTCTTTTCATAGTGTGGTTGAGCTGGGTTTCTAGTGTTCTCATGCAGAAAGGAATATGGTAATGAGGTCTGGCTCAGCCTCATTGGAAATGGGTAGATACCAAGAATCTGAATTCATCATTGTGGGGTCTGTTTCCCTTTCTTTCTTTCTTTGTCTTTGCTGGTAGTTAAGCTAAGCCTCCCCTACTTCACAGCAGCAAAGAGGCCAAACGCATTCTTTGAATCTTGTGATTATTATGGTTCAATTTTCATCAGTTGACGAGATTGCTGATGTCGATATAGGAATCCAGACGATTAGATTTTATCAAAATGTCATCTGATTGCATAGTGAAATCAATTATGGGTTAAAACTAGACATTGCTCTGCACATTCTAGTAATATTTATTGTCTCCTTTGCTTTTTGCAGTTTATGGTTGTCACGGTGTACATGAGTGATGTACCCCTGCATCTTTCATTAAAAAGTTGCTTGAAAGTAGAAAATGTTATACTAATCTTGTGTCACTGGAGATGATTGGATCTGCCATTGATTTGGTAGTTGATCTTGGAAAGTCAGTTTAAGAAGGTGAACCAGAATTCACTTGGATGGTAACCCTCTACAGCAGCATCCACCACTCTTCTTTGAATGGGGGTCCAGTTGGAATAAACCTTGTGGAGGGGGACCCTAAATGTTGCATACCAGCTCAGGCCAAGCCATGATCAAATGAATCCACAAGCCCTAACTTATATTCTTCCCACTTGAGTAGAAGAAGAGAGAATCTCAGGAATTGACCTTCTCTTTAGCATTGTATTACATACATGCAAGCAAGTGTTGGTCATATAGTAAACCACAATCTCACTCCTTTTCATCCTCCACCTATATAGAATAGATATAATATGTAAACTTTGATGGTGTTTATCTTTGCTTGGAAGAGGTGAAGATGATTATTAATGGTGTGAATATGGAATAAAGCATATACCCAGCCAAGGAAATGAACTTTGTTGTGCAGATTGTTTATAGTTTATTGAAGATATTTTTTATTAACCATTAATTTATGTTTTATTATATTTAACAATAAAAATATTTAAATCCAACCGTGCATAAAAATAAATTTACTATCAATTTACAATGTATTAACAAATAATACGTAAACGAGAACAAAATTTATTTAAATCCTATTTCATGCATACCCTATTTTAGTTTTTGAAATGATTTTCCTTCATCTAACCTAATACAAAGAAAGATATTTATATTTAAATTTTTATGAATTCCATTACCAAAACTGAAGAGATATGTAACATTGTGATTTTATAAGGTTAATTTATGTTGTGATGCAGATTAGAGAAATTGAAGGATTAATTGAGAGATTTATATTATTATCCGTATAAATGGAAAAACTCGAATTGTTCAATGGATTTTGAATCAAATCATTTCAAATGGAGTGAATTTTTTCTTTTGAAAAGTAGGTGTGAGGGTGAGGCAAGGTGAATTTTTTTTTTAGATAGTGAATATTGAGCGGTTGTAAAATTACCATTTTATCCATATATATATATAATCTATTAAAAGGTAAAAATGTAAAAATGTAATATAAAAAAAGTCATATATTTTATGTTTAAATATTTTTTTTGAAAAATCATATTTAAATATTTATTTGACTTTAAAAGATCTAAAATATTAAAAATAAATAGCAAAAATTAAATTAATGCGGAGCGAAATGGGGGGAAAATGGATGTATCCAACATGTGGTAGTGATTTTCAAAATTATATATCCATAGTAAAGTAAGAAAATGGTGGAGCAGAGTATTTCAACTATGGAGAAGCGATGGTTTAGCAATATTCGCCCCCGCTCCATTACTATTCCTAATTATCTATTTTAAAATTTGATTTTAACATGATTTTTTAAATTAATTATAATATTTTAAAAGAAAATTATGTAATTTAAATAAATATTATCTATATATTATCAATTTTTATTAAAGAGTTTATCCATTTGATTTATAATATTATCTATATATTATCAATTTTTTTTTTATTTTAACATAAAAAATTTAAAAATAATTTGAATAAAATTATTTTACCTATAAAATTATATCTTTTATATTTTTTGAGAAAAAATTATTTAAACATTAAATATCTTTTTACTTTCAATAATCATAAATATATTAAAATTATTGTTAAATTAACTTTATTTGATAAATTGTTTTGACAAACAAAAATATTTTTGAATAAAGAAATTATAAAGTTCAAAGCATAAAAGTCATTTCAAGCTTCCAAACATCTTAGAAAATGTTTTGAACACTTAAAAAAAGTTTGGACAAAGTTTAAAAATGGTTTAAACTTTTTTTAAATCGATTGAAAAATTGCTCCCTACGAAAAGTATCAATACCTTTCATAAAGTATCGATACCCATACAATTTTCATCGATAAAATTTTCAAGATCAATTCCAATCTTGTTTATTGACTTAGAAACAAATACTGAACAATCACAAAAAATATCGATACCTTTTAAAAAAGTATAGATACCTATTGTATTTTTATTGATACCATCTTTGGTATCGATACCATTTTTGCATTATGACTTTATGGTTTTTCAAACAATTACAAAAAGTATTGATATCTTTTCAAAAAGTATCGATACCTTTAACAGGTATCGATAAAATGTCTTTAGTATCAGTGTAAACTAACTTTAACGATCACTAAATCAGACATTAAATGCTAATAGTATTGATACTCGTAGAAAAAGTATCGATACCTTTTGTTGCAAGTTAATTTAATGATTTAGTATTTTCATCCCCAACGACTCTATTCAATTCCTCAACAACCACAACGGTTGAAAATCAATTAGAGGGTATAAATACCAACTTTTAAAGGCCCTACAACAAGAAGTGAGATTACAATAGATCAATTGCTTCAAGATACATAAAAAAATCCATTACCAATCACTTTGTGCTTCAATTCTTTGACATGTTCTTCTAAACACTTGTGAGCATTCATTGTATTTTCTATCAGCTCAACTGTTTTCCTTGTATTTGTGCTTAATTGAAAAACATTCTAATCTTGTGAGGATTATTTCTTTGTTTGCTTATTTGTTATTCTCTTTGAGAGGGTTGAGTCTTAAAGTTCGGATAGAAACCTTAAGGAAGTTGCAATCTTAATCCCTTCACATTTCACACGTTCAATCGAAATTTGAGGGAAGAATAGCATAATTATATCTGTGAAAAAATAAGTATTTATAACTTCATGAGATCAAATGTTGTGGAAGCATGATTTATAGTCCAAGACATACGTGTCTTCACGTTGATCATTACAACTCTTATTCTAATCTTTTTTTTGCTAGTTGTTCTTGCTCCAAAAGGGTAATGATTTCACATACTTTATGCGATATATTTACATATTTTCCCTTAACATAATACTCTTTGCTTTTCACACGTTCAACCGAAATTTGAGCGAAGAAGAACTTAATTACATCTGTGAAATTAAATATTGATAACTTCTTGAAGCCAAATGTTGTGCAAACAAGATTTATAATTCAAGACATACGTGTCTTTACGTGGATCATTACAAATCTTATTCTAATATTTTTTTTTTACCGATTGTTGTTGCTTCCTAAAATTTGTAATTATCAACATGAATACATGTATGTCTTGAACTAAAAATAATGCTTGCACAACATTTGACCTCAAGAAGTTATCAATACTTAATTTCATATGTATAATTACGTTCTTCTTCCCTCATATTTCGTTTAGGGAGGTTCCTAACTATTTCCGCTGATCAATGGAACTAACAATTATAATTCATAATTACCTAACAATAACTCTATAAATACCGACTTATCAACTTTCATTTTGAAAGTTGCACTTTTTTTTCTTATAGCTTTCATTAAGAAGAAAAGAAAAATCGATATTTAAAAAAAAAAATGTAAACTTTACTTTCTTAATTAAATTAAAATTTTAATTTAAAGATATTTTATTTATCAAATATTATTATTTTTAATTGATTCTAATATAAATTATAACATTATTTAAAAGTGATACTAATATTTTTATTTTTTAAATTAATAATTAATTTTTAAAATATAAAAAAAATCATATGAACAAATTGTTTTTAATTATTAAATTAATAAGTAGCCAAAAATTTATCAAATAAACAAAACCCACTTAACAAATAAATGATAGCTTCTTTGTCTGCCTCCTTTAGTGAGAGATAAGAGGAAATGGCGATGGTTCAGTGGTGCGGAGCAGTAGCAAGGAGAGTGGTGATGAAGCAGTGGCCTCCTCTATCATCGGCTTCGCCGATTGGAGTAATGGCGTCGCCACCGTCACCGACCCTTTGTGGCAGATGTGACTAGAAGACGAAGAAAGGGAAGATATTCAAAGGATCGTACGGGAATGCCAGGCCCAAGAAGGAGAAGAAGATTGAACGTATCAAAGACAAGGTCGAAGTTCCCAAGCCCACCCCTTGGCCTCTCCCCTTCAAGCTCATCTGATTATTTTTCAAAATCTATGCAACAACTATATTTGTTGGTTTGAGTTCTGAAAACTGTTGAAGTGTTTTGAATGGTTGTTGCATAAGAACCAGAGAAAACCCTAATTATTATATGCAACAATTATTAGTAGTTGAGGAAGCAAAGCCCCTAGGAAACTGAGTCTGATTTAAGACTAGAATGGTCTTGAATAAGATACCATTCATGAGTTAAAAATTGGGAATTTAGGAGTGAGATGATGGTTTTAGGAAGAACCGGATTCAAGGATGTTTACTTGAATGCATGTTCCTGGTTTAATTCAAGGGCTTGGTTTTCATCTACTGCAGCATAAAGCATGGCCTCAGAAAAAGTTTAGGTTAGGAGAGGCAATTCCGATTGCCATAGGCCTCATAGATAGATCACCCATCAAGTGAGGTTGCTGGTGAAACTCAAATTCTAGTGCTGACCCTAAACAGTGAACCTTGAAGATATATCTCTCGTATTTCATAGCTATACTGGATATAGGTTTTTTTTAAAAAAAGAAATAGTTTCATAGTTAAATCTGATTTAGAGTAAAAGAGGAGAGATCATTTACCTTTTGCTAAAAATCAACATCTACAAACCCTGTGTTTTCCAAAGTTACATTAACATTGGAAGTGTGAGCTAAGGAACAAGCATCTGCCTCAGAGCTCAAGGTTCTCCTTTAGTCTCTGTAGAATGTCAAGTAAAAAACACTTTAAAAACTGCATTAGCGCATCATGAAATCCAGTTTCATGTATTTAATCTTTTCTATGGTGATGGGCTCCAAGATTGGGAATACAAATAAATTGGTGGTGACCCTATTTGAAGCCATTAAGATTATGTTACCTGCTCTAGAGCACATTGTCAACCAGATTACTGACATTGTGATAACAGTTAATGAGTCCTAACTTGAGTGAGCTTAAACCCAAAATGATCTTACCTACATTACAATTCATCTTCTTCATTCTCGTCCAGCAAATAAAACTAATGAAACAGAGGAGCTGTAATGTTTGATTATTATAAAAGCTAATAGAAATGAATAACAAAGAGAAGATTTATTCAACTTGATTTTCACAATACACATGAGTCTGTATTTATAGATAGGATATTATGGTTGCTAACTGTCTAACAAACTAACTTCCATCAACTGAACTTTAACTGCTAAACTGTTAAACAAACTAACTTCCTTTAACAGGTGAGCTCGCACACTTGATGTGCTCGCAGTCTTGATGAGCTCACAGTCTTGGTGAGCTAGCACTCTTAGTGACCTGACACTAATTTCTTTTCTTGTAAAAGCATTCTAGGAATTACCAATCTATGTCTCAATCGGGTCAATTTTGGTCAGTTTTCTTATTGCTTATTGCATACAACATGAATTTTACATGGCGACGATCAGACAAGTTCCAAGGTTGTTAATTGTGTGATTATTGATATTGTTTTGCACCATCACTTTTCATCATTTGCTAAAAATTTTGTATTTTTATTGAACCCTAAACGACAACACTTTTTTTTTTCTATGCATAAAATTTGAACCAGAAATCTTACACACCCAACAAGTGTTGGTACCAAATTGCAAATTTATGCTATCGTGTTTTGTTTGTTTCATGGAGTATAAGGGCATTTTACCACATATGAGCTATGAATAAATCGTTTTATGGTAAACTATAAAAATAGTCACTTTTGTTTGCCTCAAATTACATTTTAGTTATTTATGTTTGAAATGTTACGTTTTAGTCACTTATGTTATTGTTTTGTTACGAAATGATCACTCTGCCGTTAAACTCCGTTCTTCCTAACGACAATCCTAATGGGTTTTAAATATTAACTTGGTTCGAGAATAGATTTTTAATTAAATGTATTTTCAATTGAATCCAAGCTATTTTAGCAACTAAACTTTTTTAGAAAAGTGCGACCCACCAGTAGCCAATTATTTGAGAGTAGAGGCAAAACAAATAGCGAGTAAATTATATATTGGATGATGTGAATCTATATAACAAAAGAATATGGCTAACCTTTATTTCTTGGGAAAGGAAAGGTGCATGTTTTAGTCATTGTCTTCTCGACCATAATCATAGACAATCTCAATCTGCATCAAGAGTGAAAATTTAGAACTAGATAAAAAAGCAACAAACTTAATTGGAAAATTTCATAAAAGTATCTAACAATAACCAAAAAATATAGGTCAACTAAGCAAGCAACAAAATAAGGCAACACAACACAAGATTTACTGGGAGGATGCAAGCACATTATGGGATAAAATCACTTCCCTGGTTTCCTTCACCCCATCTTTCTCTAGGAATATAGGTAGTTTGACAATTGATCAAAATAAAGATAAAATCTACTTAAAGAAAGAAATAATGGTAAAAATGGATGGAAGTAGTAATACAAGACAAGCAAAAAGCTTTTCCTTTTTACTTTTCTTCTTCTAATTTGCAGTAATAATGGGTTGATAATGACTGTAAATGGTGGATAACAGGTAGAAGGGCAATGTAAAGAACACAATGGGATCTGAGAGGAAGATTTGAAATTGTCCTGTCAAAATTCTGGAACAATACAGAGGAGGATATTGAACAAGCTGGAATACATGTCTACTCTAACTGCAAAGAAAGGGGTCACTCATAAGTCACAGCTATAAAGGTTTAGACATGGATACTATTAAGAAATATGAATGCACTAGTACAAGAATTTTGGAGAAGAGAACATGTGAAATGAAAGAAATAGCACTGTTTAGCCAGAAACGGAAAGTAACTATTACCCCAGATGGTGGAACAGGATTTCGAGTAAACTTGGAACCACCAGGAGCCCGCGGAACTGCAAATTGATATAATATGTGAGCTTCAAACAGCATAGTAGGCTTAAAGCACCTCATAAGAAACCTACTTATAGTCGGTCAATCAGTCACATGTCATGAGAAGAATAGGACCTAATCAGTAAGAACCAACCATTGGTGACAAAACACAAGAATGCAAGTGGAAAAGAGATTGCACGAAGCAATAAGAGACAGAATAACATGGTAATAAATTATATCATTTCTCTTCACCTACAGTTGCAAGCTTTGGGTATAATGTATCTTGTTTCTCACAGCTAAATGGAAGTCAACTGGTAAATCATGAATCGTGAAACTATCACCGACCCAATAAATAGTTAATTAGATATTCAAAAGAATTTACCCCATTTCAAAATTTCAAACCATTTTCCTATTAATTGTTTCGAAGGAATGTATGAATCCAAAACAATAATTATTGAGATGACATAAAAATTGGATGACCAATCTCTTTTAGACAAGTCTACGCATCAAAGGAAAAGCACTTTTTCACATTCCATTAATTCACCAAAACTCTCTTATATATATCAACCATATTAACTACTGCAGTATTCGGTACTCACCGATATAAGGATCAGGATGCCGCCACTTATTATAAGTTGCTTCACCTGCAACTATCATTTTGTCAACTGTATCAAGATCTTCCTACAAAAAAAAAGCAAATTGTACAATTCGGCGTCACCAAATATCTGCAGTACCGTGATCATTAAAAAAAATTCCAAAAACAAATTCTCAAAAATGTAGTAAAAAGAAACTTTCAGTACTCAATTAATCTTCATTCAAGTTTACCAACAATATTATTTACTATAAATAAATAAATTAATTCGAGAAGAAAATGTGAAAATGTGAAAGTAGAAGACAAACCACATGCTTGTCAGCTTCGAATTTCTCGCGAAGGTCAGAGGCCTAAAAAATAAATAAATAATAATGAAAATCAAAGTTTCAATTAATTGAAATAAAAAAAATAAGAGCCTGAAAAGAGGAAATACATCTTGATAGAAGAGGTGGCGATGGACGGCCCAGTTGAGGGTGTCTCTAAGGGCACGGCGGTAAAGGATCCGGGTTTTCTCCTTTTGCGCTGCTCTTCGAGCTAAATACGCCGCCGTCGTGGCTCCGCTCATTTTGGTTGCCTTTCGTTTTTCACTTTTCAGGTATGGTAGGAAGCGATGATCCAAGACGGTACTAGTGTGGACACCGGGCCAATTGATTTGTAACGACTGTGTTTCATCGTCATCCCAACGCACCGTTTAGCTTTAAATAGAGTCGTTTTGTTTAAATTAAAAATGAAAAACATCATTGGATTTTTTTTAGCTAAACTACAAAAATAGTCACTTATGTTTGAAAAGTTACGTTTTAATCACTTACGTTATTGTTTTGTTACGAAGTGGGCACTCTACTGTTAAACTCCGTTACCTCCTTAACATTAGTCTTACGTGGCAGTCCAAATAAGTTTTAAATGTCAACTTGAATGTTCAGTTGTTAGGATGAAAATAGGTTTTTAATTAAATAAATTTAATTTTAACTGTCACGTAGAATATCCAAGTTGGCATTTAAAATCCATTTGGATTGCCATGTAGGACCGTTAGGGAGATAACAGAGCTTAACGATAGAGTGATCACTTCGTAACAAAACGATAACGTAAGTGACTAAAACATGACATTTCAAACATAAGTGACTAAAATATAATTTGAAGTAAACAAAAATAACTATTTTATAATTTATTCTTCAACTCATTTTACGCAACATGCTCGAGTTTCATGACTACCCATCCCAACAATTTTATTTTCAAAGTTCAAATCTTTAATTCTTAACTTTTGAAAGTGTAATATATTTTATAAATACACATAACCACTTTTTGGTAAAAGAGAAAGACATTGTTTGATTTTAGTGCAACAAAAGAAATATATCAATTGATTTTTTTAAATATATGACATATATCAATTATGAAAATTCATTTTTGGTAAAAGAGAAAGACATTGTTTGATTTTAGTGCAACAAAAGAAATATATCAATTGATTTTTTTAAATATATGACATATATCAATTATGAAAATTCATTTTTATTTTCATGTGTTATTAAGTTTGAAATGATTAGATGTAATGACTTTTATTTTTCTGATAAATTATATGAATAGTTATTCAATTATGAGAGTGTTTTTATTTTAGTTATCTAATTATTGAAGTTTTTTTTATTTAGTTATTAAAATTTTTGAAATTAGATTTTTTTAGTCATCATGTGGTTAAGTTAATAACAACAAAGTTCAAATTCTGCTATTAGACCTTGTACTTTGCATAATTATGATTCAATACTTGTACTTTAATAGTCATTTTCAATGTTGTTCATCCTAAAGGTTCTGGGTTCGAGCGTTTATATGTGCAAGGTGTGTGTGTTGTCAAAAAGTTAAGAAAGTATTAACATATATTACTATGTAATCACATCAGTATATTCAAAAAAATTATTGTCATTTTCAATCCCTGTACTTTTAGAATTTGAAAGTTTTAGTCTTGACTAAATGATAGCTATTTAATTCATTAAGTTCTGTTATTTTTAAAATTTGATGTGTCAAAAATATTATCACATGTGTAATGCTACGTCTGTTTTTGTTATTTTCACATATTACTCATAAAAAAATCAGTAAATAGATTTAATGGCTATTGTTTGTATTAAAATTAAAATTCTAAAATTCAAAAAATATAATCATTAAGAATGATCCAATTAGTGAACAAAATCTATAATTTCACATATAATACAAGACTAATGATATAATTTAACCAAAACAGATTTAACAGCTACTACTGGATTCAGATTAAAATCTTAAATTCAAAAAGTACAGGTACTAAATGCACAACTTACGTAAAGTATAAGGTCTAATAGTAAAATTTAACTGATAACAAATTTATCCTTCAATATTTAACTATTCTATCAATTTAGTTTTTTTTTTTTTAAATCAATAAATTTAGCCTTAAACATTCTTACTAGTATTTAAAGTTTCTTTTTATAATTTTTTATTTGGTATTGGTATGATTTGAGTTTTTTTTTTTTTGGCACCAGAGAATCATTGTTTTAATATGAAAATAATAAAAAAATTGTGATCTTTTTGGCGACAAAAATTAAAAACCTTTTGAGTTTTTTGTACTTTTCAATGTTGGAAAAGCACCTTTTAATCTAAACTGTTAAAAAGTTTTATTGATAATTTATGATATTATTTTAGAATTATGATTAAATTGATAGAAAATATAAATATTAAATGATTAAATTTATTATTAGATCAATAAAAAAAATCACCTCAAACTTTCATGATCAAATTAACGACACGGTAACTAACAATTTAATTTTAAAAATTTTAATGATTAATTTAAAAAAAAATCTAATTAGATGAAAAAAAAAAAACTTTCATAGTTGAATAACCATTCATTTAGATTATTGAACCGCGATGCTTTAGCACTACTTTCTAAAAGTAGCGTGTCTATGGATTTCACCATAATAACTTGCTCGAAGTCATAATAACCTATTTGTTTGGAAGCATTTAATTTTTATTGATAAATAAAAACTCGAAATAACAATTTGAAATTTTTTAGTTTGTGTTTTCCGACAAATAAATGACCATATCTTCCAACCATTTCAAACTTTAACAATATAATGATTAAAATTAAAACACTTATATTTAGTGATCAATGTAGTTTATCCAATAAACAAATGGCCATAACATTCATCTGACTAAGACTTAATGACACATTAACTAAAAAAAATGAGTTAGACATAGTTTACTGATAAATTGAAAATTTTCATAATTAAATAATCAAAATAGAAACATGTTAAAAAATCAGCTAAAAAAAATTCATAATATCTTAAAAATTGAAGTTGTAAAACGAGGCATTGAAAAAGTAGAATCATTGCTATAGAAATAAGATTAAAATAATTTAGTTTAAAATTATGACATGCTTGAAAATAGTAGAAGAATAATTGAAAAGAACGAAACATAGCAATCCCTTCATAAGTTTGTAAAATTACATCACCAATACATCCAACAATTTATATTTAAAATTTGAAATATTTTTTTTTGAATTACAAGAGAAAGATAAAATCCTAACAGTTAAATAATTAGCATGACTTGAACCCAAATCACACTTAAAGATGATAAACACTTTAACTATCAAACTAACATACGAAATTCTTTAAAATTTAAAATATTAATCAAACCAAATTTTTAGCCTCTAATCTATTCCGGTTAAAGATTTTACATATTTTTAGACCATCCTATGAAAAGTCATCACATTCTGTTATTTAACCCCAAAAATATAATCACAAAAACAATGCTAAATGGCCTACAATTTTCGAGAAATTACCTCTAAACCTGTTGAACAAAAAGCTTTCAGAAAAGTGATGCTATGCTGTTTTTCCAACTATAGCTTCTTCGCCTTGGGCGTGGAGGTGTAAAGCTAAGCCCGAACATTTCCTTCAGGGCCTTTCCTTGCTCTACGAACCTGATTAGCTTTGCAACAATGGCAGCACTGTCCTTTACATGGCTCATATCCTTGTTATTTCTCCACAACCGATTCACCAGCTGGATCCTTCTCTGCTTCGAGTTCAACTCAATCCCCCATTTCTTATACAGTTTCTCTCTCTCTTCTTCCGTAAATCTTTTACGCAACAGCCTGCTCAAGGTTTGTTTCTCACGGCCAAGACTTCTCACACTGCGTCCACATTTGAACAGATTAAGAGATGTTTATTTTAAGTAGAAATTTGATGCAAGGGATAATACGTAACTTGTCAGGAAAGTAATACATTTTCTAGATTTTCCTTGATTGTTGGTTTGGTCCTCTAAATTACTATCTTTTCAATATTCGATTTTCTACAATCAGTAGTTGCAAGAGAGAGAGAAATAACCTTGAAGCCAGTGTAAGAGTGCAACCATCTTCTGTGGCTTGATTTCCTTCAGAAAATGTTTCTTTGAGGAAGGTAAGTCTCCTAAGCTCCACCTCCATGTAAATGGAATCAGCTGGATCACCTTTAAAGAGCAGGAAGAAATATGTTCTGTGAACCAAGGAAACATTGCAAGCTTGCCAAAGTTCAAGTATTGCTCTCTGCAGCCTCTCGAATTCTTGAGGCCAATGCTGAGGAGTGCTTGATGCGTCATGCATTGGGTCCAATCCTACATCTTTCATACTCTTTCTGGACTCATCTACTTCAAGTCTCGTGCTCTGAACCTATGATGAATGTACCGAATATTTCTCAAAGAAATAAAAAGACAAATGACATTGCTCAAGTGCAAATTTTAAAGGGAGGCAAAATGGTTGGCAATTCTCACCTGACCATTAGCAAGATGCTTCTTCAATCCTGCAACAAAAGTTTGAATGCTAGTAATATCCTCATCCACAGAAGTCTTGATGGAAGCACTCCCAAGAGAAGATTGAGAATTATTCCTTGAGAGCACTCCATTATTGGCCCCATAATTTAATAAAGGGAACTTCTTTCCGTAACCATATGGTCTTCCAGGAAAGATTTTCTCCCATCCATTAGGTGGGGTGCTTTCAAAATGTTTTCGGTCGGCATAAGGAGAAGATGTCCCCCTCATGACATCTGCTCTACAACTCAAACTCCTACACAAATTCAGGCTTCTAGAACCTGACAAATCTGCTAGCTGAGTATATGGGGATGATTTATCAGGGCTGACAAGAGAATCAATTGTGTTCTGTACATGATGGAGTCTCTGCTCCAATGAATCAAATGCAATACCATTTTGAATATGATTAGCTTCTCTATCTCCATTCATTGAGGTAGACATTGCTTCCTGGTCAGTCCCAAAACCATCTCTATAGAGTGTCAATGCCAATGTTCCTTCACTTTCACCATTTGGTAAGCCACGAGAGTCAGAATTATAATCCCTCGCTGGTTCTTCTGTCTCAATACATTGAACCTCTTTGCAGTATTCACCAGGGTCATTAGCAGTTTCACCTAGAGTCTCATCAAGACTTTGCCCAGAAACAGACATGGAATGATCTTCATGATTGTTCAGAGGCTGATGATAGGGCTGCTCAATATTGCTCCCACTCTCTGTGTCAGAACAATGGATTGAATTAAATTTTCCAACATGCACATCCAACCGATTAGAATCAGCCAAACATGATGACTCCGATGCTGAGTAGTCATCTTCCCATGCATCCCCTTCTTGTTGATTGGGATGGTAATTGATCCTTGCCTGATCAGAGAAATGAAAGAAGGGTTAGAGGCTGAAGATGGAACTAACTAGAAATTAAGCAATTAAAAATATAACATAGCAATTGGGACTACATTTATCAAATGCTATAACATTCGAAGATACAGAATTAAGGCAATAACACATACCGACTGTCCTGAATGTTTATCATTTCTGATCACCCTTAGCAAATCCTCGATCCGAGATTGAGCAAGATAACGTTGCTTGGTCAATTCCCTAATATCATTCTCCATCTGCTTAATGCAATGCCGTGTAATCAATGTTAGGCAACATGTAAATGCTCTAAGCTTTTTCTATTCTATTTTACATATCAGCCACCCTGGTTGTCAGGAATTAGGCTGTTATTCAGCCTAATTTTCCGCAAGCAAAAGTATCTATTTGCAATGCTATAGTCAAATATCACCGTCCTGCATCCAATTTTCTATAATTCAAGCTTTATAATTTCAACACCAGAATGCATGATACATCACCAGGTAACACTGGTTATTAGATGGAAAAAAAAACCATCTATATTAGTTTCACATAAATAGATATGAAGAAATGCTTTCAAAAGTCAAGCCCCAATGCCCTCCTGGCACTATTGAGCACAATGCATATGACTCCTAGCGTAATGGAACTTAAAAGATAACACATCAGCAAATAAATACGTGATGTGTAACTGTAACGCATTTTCATTCAGGTACACATGGTAGCAAGTCCTAGTATGTTTTCAAATGTGTTTCAAAAGCAAAGCATAACCTTTTGAATCTGAAGATCTTTTCTTCTCAGTAAAGCTGCATAGTCACTGTTTGATGGAGGAGGGACAGGACTCTTGAGTTCACTTTCTAACCTGGCCACCTCTTTTTGCAAATGCTTAACTAAGGCCTTATCAGACATGACCACATTGACCTGCGCTTTTGTAGTAACTTCTTTTGCACAAGAAGCAAACAGAAGAGTGTTTCTGGTTTGTTCAACATGGCTTCGTGCAGGACTCAAGGTACATATGATGGCAGTCCTGGCATTACCACCCAAGCAAGGCTGCAATATGCGTGTCAGCTTAGAATCTCTGTAATTGATATGTCCTTGTCTGCCTTTACTGCATCCACCAAAGAACCACAATCATGAATCTAGTAGGTGAGAAAATTTTAACAAGACATTGCCTAAATCATCAATATTCTGTATTTCAACACAATTTTGTGGGTAATTATTACAGAAAATAACACAAACTAACCAACTGGATTCAAGGAACTAAAAGTAAGAAATTAGTGTCATTGAGAAAGATTCAGCTCTGAGCCTAATACGCAAACCATCATAAAACTATGCCCAAGTTCTCTGTTTCGATTTAAAATTGAGAAAAGTAAAAACCAAAAACCAAAAAGGAAAAAGGAACTCAATCAAGCAAACTAACAGATAACTACTAGGACAATAACCAACTACATCCGACAACAAAGTTAGATATATAAAATAGTCTCTTGCTGATGGTTGAATTTAAAAAACTATAAGCACTCAAAGTACATGATGATCCAATTAACCTTAGCTTGCGAATAACAGTTGACAGGGTCAGTAAACTACGATTTATATAGCAACCCTCTTTCAGTCTTGCCCCGGTGGATAATGACTGAGATGCTCGCTCACTTCCAGCCAAATCAACAAAATTCTGCACTCAAATACCATCTTTGAATGAATTAACCATTTCAGGAGAATCCAGTGAAATGCAAATGTGAAAGTAAATTCCACGAGCCATACCACACTTGCTGCAAGGGTTGTTGAATTTTCTTTTCCCAGGAACTCACGAGCAGAGCTTTCAATTGTCTACAAAGTTAGAATCCACATTACAGTAAGCTAAAAGGGAAAGAAAAACAACTCAACATCACTACACATAAGCTATTCTCAATTAAACATTAAAGCAAAAGGAAGATAAGGGAAGAGGAGGATACCAATCTTATAATTTGATGAGATCTGGAGCTTCTCTCGTTCAATGAGGTCTCTCCTATCTTTCTTTGAGCTGCAACATTGCAACGCATTAAAAAGTTAATGATTACAAATGAAGGCGCAAGTGTGCAACATCATTCAGTAAACACAGGACTCTTTAAAATGCTTTACCTTCACAAATAGCTAGGAGTTCTTTCAAATGGCTCCAGTCCCTCAGCACTTCCTCTGTGACTTTTTCCACAATGATTCCTCTCTGATGAAAAGAACTTGTTAGATCAAACATAACTATTGTTAGATCAAACATAACTATGTAAACTGAAAGTAATAGAAATGTCCTAATTCACCTCAGGATCATCACGCAGCTTAATTTGAGTGTTTTCTGAGCTTAGGAGGTCTCTAATTGCTTCATTGTATATCTCAATTGCTGAGAACTTCAAAACAAATGCTCTCTCCTCGTGCTGCAATGATGACATCAGTAGTAAGTAAAAAAAAAGCTTCGAAATAATAGGCATGGGAAAGATGCAACAAACATTACAACATGGTGGAACTAAGATGAGTCAAAACTTTCATTACTCTGTTTATGTAGTCAAATATATCTGCGACAGTATACTCAGTTATTCCAGTCATGGTGTACGTCTTCCCACTGCTTGTTTGCCCATATGCAAAAATACTAGCTGTGGAACAGAAGGAAGAAAAATTGTTTGAAAAACTGTTTTTTCCTCACCAAGTAGTGACAAAAGAGACGAAACACCAAGATTCCAAATTGCCAAATCCACTACTTACAATTAATCCCACTAACGACAGAAAGTGCAACCTCCTTGGCTCCTTCCTCATATACTTGCTTTGTCAAGCAGTCACCCCGAAATACTCTATCTGTTTCCAACATAAGAAGGAAGAAAAAAGAGACAGCCACATAAGTCTCGTATATGAAACTTTATTGAACAAAGCTGCTTCCAAATCCCAAGCATATAACAGAAACAACTTTTACCATGAAAGTGTGTAAATACAAAATGAAATCAAGATCTCAACAATTAAAGAACATATCATAGTAAAAAAAGAATACCAACTTGAGAAAATATGAGTTAGAAACAGAGAGTTGGCTATCACTAGTTTAAGGCAATGAAAAACGGAAGAATTTGCTTACCAAATGTATAGGCAGACGGGAATGCGGACCCTTCCCGGAGGGTGTTCCGATATAGGATAGTATTGTCATTGATGCATTCCCAATCAGCAACTTCATTTGCTATAATTTCCTTGTCACTCAAAGGCCTCAACCTCACCACAACAAGAATCCTCTCCTCACGAGAACCTGCCATTTTCGCCTTCTGTTCTTTCTCCAACTGCTTTAACTCTTCCCCACCAATTGCCCCCATTTTTTTTCCTACTCCACTTGTTCTTGCTACTCACCCTACTAGGCGTTAAGTGAAAAAAAGACCCATGAATTTGCCGATTCTCAAAAAGAGGACAAAAGATCAAACTCGATAGATCAAATACACATAATACTCACCCTTGCTTTCCTAAAAATGCAAGAGAGCTTAAAAGTTAACAGCAAGGTTGTTGGGGTTGCTAAATATATATTAAAGCTAGGCCAGTCCTTTCACAACCATAAGCCTATCTGCAAAAAGAAGCTAATCATGATTATAAAATCCAACTAACTATAGAAAACGATCCATGAGTATAAAGACTAATTACTGATTATATCAGCAACAGCGAGCTAATTATAAACTTTTATCCAACCAACATGAAAATGATTTGCTTTTTATATTCTACTTTTAAGGTTAAACATCACTTAAACTAACCATTTAAAAAAAATTAAAAACAAAAACAAATGTCAATTAAAACTGGTAGTTAAGATGCAAAGATCCCTTCCTAACCCAAAAAAAAAACAACTAAATTTCTAATTTTTAATTCTTGAAAGAGCAGAAAACTTTTTCTAGTGGTCACCAACTATGCTTAATAGCCAAGCAACGAAAATCTTCAACTTTATAGTTTATACTCATAAATTAATAAAAAAATGTTTTTCTCATTTTCTCATTTCTGCTTGTGTTGTTTTCTTTTCCCTCGAAACGAAAATGGCGGTTCAGTTTAAAATAACTAATGAGAGAGAGAGTATCAACTTTAGTACCAAAACAGTGTCGTTTTCCCTCCATTATGCTCTTCGATATCTGATTCCAAAGCCATATCCTCTCCACCTCGAAACTCGAGCTCTGCAAAATCCTAACCGAATAAAATCCAAAAAATGGTTTAAAAATTAAAAACAATAGAATTTGATTCGAAAAAAAGGATAAAATATGCGCATTTTAACGTAAGAATCCAAAATTTTCTGGATTTTTTTAAAACGCTAGCAGTATTAAGCAGTAACGATTTCTTTAAACGGTCAATTTCTAAATTCAGAAATCAAAATATCTGTCTTACATACGAAAACAAAATCAATCCACTTGCCGATTTTTAATGAACTAAAATTAAATTATTCAATGAATTTAAATTAAAAATAAAATTAAAATTTAAAACTAAAAACATCGAAGTGGAAGAGAAGATACGTGACTTGGAAGACCAAAAAAGAAACACTGAAGAAGCGAAATCGAAGGTGCTATGACTTTACGCGTCGAATAAAGTTGAAAAAAAACAAAAGGGTAAAATAGAGAATGTGAATTTAAACCAAGGGTAAAAATGGGACAGCAGGATCGGGATGGGAGCGTCTTTTGAAGTTTTCCTCTTCCTTGCGCGTTTGGGACAAGGTCAATTACTCTTTTACCCTTGCTTTTTTATATGAGCTTGTCTCGCGCCACGTGGTCTTTAAGTTTTTTTTGTCAGTTAATTTAACTGCCCATCGCGATGCACCGTTCAATCCGTATCTTACGACCGCCATATTGTTAAATACCAAAGGTTTAATTATGCTCTCAGTCCCTGTACTCTTTGAACATTTAAAATTATAGCTTTCTATTTTTAACTATACAAATTTAGTTCATCTACTTATCTGATTTAAAAATTAAAATCCAAATGATAACGTTGTTAATGATATTTAGTTATATTTTTTAAATTAAAAACATAAGGACAAGTCAATTAAACCACAAGTGGAATTATGAAATATTTGTGTGTAAATCTTTAATTGACATTAATCTCGAGTTTAATTCCTAAATAATCTATACTTCATACCATTATTTAAAAAGCATTAAGATTAATTTTAAAAGTTTGAAAAGTATAAGGACTAAGGTGAGGAATTAGACCAATGTGATGACCTGATGGTCAAAGGTGTTCACCGCCTTATGTGTGGTATGGATTCGAGTCACGTTAATCGCGTTTCTTGTTCGAACTTTAAAATTTAGGGTTTCAAGCTTTATCTTGTTATTGTAATACACCAGAAAAAATGCTAAAACCTTAAAATTACCGAGTTTAAGAATTTAAATAATAATAATAATGAGTTAAAATATATTTGATGTAAAGATATAAATCTTTGCTGTTATTAAATTTCTGATTAAGTTGATCTAAATAATTATTCAGAGATTTTTGTTGTGAAATTATTAAAAAATATTTAAAAAATCATTATAATGGTATTTATGTTTAATTTTATGATAATTTTTAAATTAAATAGTTTAAATCAATCGCAAAGCCACATGCTGGGCTGCGGGGTCTATTGTCCCCACAAAAAAAAATTTAAGAACAAAATTGCTTTATAAAAAAATATAAATAGTAAATTGAGTTATTGATTCCACAAAATTATTTTAAAAATTCACTAAAATTCAAAAACCTTTATTTTTCTTATTATTTTCTTTTAACATTCATATTTTTTCTCAAAATTTTCTGATTTTCTTACACTTTCTCCATAATTTTTACAAGATAGATTAACAATTTGTTTTCCTTAAATTTATTTATCATTGTGTTTTTAAATCTACTTTTTTCAATAGATTGTTGGAATATTTTCAAATATTTATAGTGTTTCAATAACTAGAAATGAATGAGTGTAATTAATAAGTTAAAGAATTTGATCATTGGTCTAGAGTTATATCAAGAGACATGAAAATTCTTATAAACAAGAATGAGATTTCATTTGAAAATCACACTAACAAGTTCTAAAATTCTTTTTATCATTTCTCCATTTTTCTAATATTATTAGATTGTTCTATAAATTATCACTACAGAAATTTTTTGTAGAAATTGAGTTTCTTGTTATAATTGCTCAGTGCTTAGTGGATTATTCTTGTCAGTACAAAACACAAATAGTCATCGGCTTCATTATATCCTCTAGATTAATTTGCTTGAAACTCTTTTGCAGACCGAATATATGTGGGACGAATATAACTTTAAAGATAGTGACTTGATACATGTCTTGGAGCCAAAGATTTGTACTAAGATGTCTTCGTCTTGTACTTAACATATTACATTCTCATAGCACCAAAAAAAAACTTAAATGGCTTTTATTGTTGTGAAGAGAATTATATTTCATCCCGTAACTACTGACGAGAATTACAAAATGAGATTTTCTAGTGATAAAAATGATATGCATAAAAAAATATATTTCTTTGTTCCTATAATTAAAATATTTAGCTTGTATAAATTGCTTTTAATCTAATACTAATAATATAGTTGGTTTTCTGAAAATTTTTGTATTTAGGATTCGAGTTATACTCTTACATTTAATCATATCATGCATTAATTTATATACAATTTTTAAACATTTTAACTTTTTGAAACTTGACCCCACAATTAAAATATTCTGCTTCATTTAAATTATAAATTTTTTAAGAGTAGATGAATGATTAACTTAAAAACTCTTTCAATAAATTTGATTGTTGGTTTTAATTAATTAATTTATTCTTTACTTATAATGTGATGGTCAGCTAATCTAATATTTTTGAGAATGTAATTTATGCATTTATGTATGTGTGGTAGCAAATATTTATGAAACCTAAAAATGCAAAGACAAAAAAATGGTTGAATAAAAGTAAATAGGGTCCACGAACTATGTTTGATAAAAGTAATTGCAAGATAAATGAAATTCCTTTAATTACATTTGTCTTTTTTTTTTTAATTATAATAATAAGGTAAAACTTGAACAATCAATGTGATTAACGCGACTTGAACTCAAATAACACTTGAAACGATGAACATTTTTTATCATCAAATCATTATATAAAGATCATTACATTTGTCATTTTAATTACAAAGAAAGCTACCAACTTTGAAACACAAAAGTGATGGATTAGACTCTCTACTCTATAATTAATTATTAAGAAGGAGAATTTGGGATTAAAGTTTTTGATTAAAAGAAATTTGTTGATAGTTTCTTTAACTTTAAAACAAATGATAGAAAGTCTGTTATCTTTTAATAATTTTATTATAGGTTCAGATTATATTTGTTTTTTTATACAATGCTTAGAATTATTCATAGTCTTTTCTCAACCCTACGTCCTCCTGTATTGATAACAATGCTCATATCAATCGAGTTAAGACTCAATCGACTTGCTATTCTTATATTTAATTAGATCTCATAATACAAATAACACGAGTATGACATAATGATAAAAGATTTTTGGGTGAATAATCTTACATTCTTTATTTATATAATATAAATATTAAGAATAATTTTAAATGTAATTATGATATTAATAGGATACCAATACATGAGTATTATTAGTCTAAATTTAATTACAAAGAAAGCTAACAACGTTTATAGACAAAAATGATGGATTAGACCCTTAGCAATATAATGAGTTATGAAGGAGAGTTTGACTTTGTAAACAAGTGATTAAAAAAAAATTGTTAACGAATCTCGTGTGTTGGTTTGATAGTTAAGGATGTTCATTGTCTCAAATGTGTTCTGAATTCGAGTCGCGCCAATCACGTTATTGTTAGGAATTTTACTCCCCTTATAATTCACCAAAAAAATTTGTTAAGTAGTGACTTCCAAAAACAAATGCTAAGGAACGGGTGATTGTTATTCTTACTTCCCATAATCAATGTTATTATATAAAAAATTCAATTGGTGTTATTCATTAACCAAATCATCAATTCATTTATTAAGAATTCAATTGATATAAAAGAATAATTTTTTTTTAAAGAAAGGAATTAATGCTATTTGAATGTATTTTTATTATTAATTTTTTATAAAATTAATATAATAAACTCTTTAACATTTATTTCTTTTACTAATTTAGTTCATATTTTTTTAAGTTAATTTTCGCATACAACCTTTCAAAAAGAGTTGAATAAATTTTTTAATGGAAATATTGACTGAAATGCTATATGTTTAAACATGTCGACATGCATGATAATTCACATGTACTTCATGATATTTTTATAAATTTTTTTATATTTTTTTAAATTTTGTGTAAATTATTTTTATAAAAGTTTGCTATTGTTAGGCCTAATTACATCTTATTATTTAAATTTCTTATTAAGTTAGTGTCGCTCATAAATCAATTCTCCAATTCAAATATGGATTTATTAAAAACTCAATTGATATACAATAATAATTTTTTTAAAGGAAAGGAATGAACGTTATTTGAAGGTACTTTATGTTTTTATATAAAATTAGTATGATAATAAATTTAATTTTTAATGTTTATTTCTTTTTTGAGTTAATTTTGGATAGTCAAATATGATCATTAACTTTTTAAAACGAGTTGAATTGTTTTTTTTAATGGAAATATTGATCGAAATATTATATGTTTAAACATGTTGACCTGTATGGTAATTCATATGTATTTCATACTATTTTTTTTATAATTTTTTTGAATTTTGTGATTTTTTTAAATTGAAATTTTTGAATATTTTAATTATTTTAAATTATTTGTTGACCTGACATATAAGACAAATAATGTCAAGTCAACATGAAATGCACATGGACAATCACGTGGATTGTCACACCATCATCGTTAATAAATACTATTATTTAAAATTCTTATTGAGTTGGTGTCACCCGTTAACCGGGTCACCAGCTCAATTACCAATTTACTAAAAACCAATATTGATACAATTGAATAAATGTAATTTTAAGGTATTTTGGTCTTTTTTATGTTTTTATATAAAATTAGCTTAATAACAAATTTAGCGACTAATATTTACATCTTTTGTCATTTTGATATTTATTTTTTTAAGCTAAATATGACCCATTATTTTTTTAAAATAGTCAAAATTTAACCATCAACCTTTCAAAAAAATGGACTGATTTTTTAATGAAAATACTAACTGAAATATTATATTTTTAAACATGCCAACCCTGCATGGCAATAATGTGTACTTCATACCATTTTTTGATTTTTTTTATGACTTTTTTTAATTTTGCATATTTGTATAATTTTTAAATGATTTGCTAACGTGTGACATATAAAATAAATAGTGTCATGTTAGCATAAATTGCACATGAACCATCACATGGGTTGCCATGCCAGCATAGTTAAAAAAATTAATGTTTTAATCAACATTTCTATTAAAGAAATGCAATTTGACTCTTTTTGAAAGATTACTGGTCAAATATAACTAAAAAAAGTATAAATATAAAATTGACAGAAAATGTAAACGTTGAGAGATAAATTTATCATTACGTCATGAAAATTATAAAGGAATTATATTGCAATTTTTATATTTTTCCTTTGATTAAAATATCTTCCAAGCCCTTGTACTCTTTGAATATTTGAAAATTTGAAAATTTATAATTCTATTGAAATCATCAAACAAATATTATATATGTAATACATACAATTACCCGTGGGAATTGGGATGCAAACTAGTTTTATCTATTAAAATTTGGTCGTACATTGATAATACAATTTTTTTATTTCACAAATAATTTTAAAAATTATTTTAAAAAATTATTTTTTAGTATTTTTTCTAAAACTTTTGTATAAAATTGATTTTAATAAAGAATGTTATCTTATCTATTATTTGTTATTGTTAAGTAATTAAAGAATTTTTTTATTGATAAATTATAAAATAAAATAAAATTTAAATAATAAACACGATTAACATAATTTGAATTAAAGTGAAATGCATGGGAGACGGTAAAAAGTCAGATACCTCAAATTTCGATCGCGTAGATCACGGAATTGTGACCCCCTTTTTCTCCTTTTCGGCAATGCATCTAAGCTTAGTTAATAGCCATTATGGTAAAGCGCAAAACTGAGCTCAGCCGCACCGTTTTCTCGGTTACATTCAATCTTCAATGCCAACAATAATCACAAAAGTCGTGATCTGCAACCGTGCTTTAATTATGATTTTTATTTTGTAATTTACTGAAATTAAAAAAAAAAAATTTGTCGATTGAATCTTAGTTCGATTGGTATGTGTATTGTTATCAATGTAAAAAGATGTGGGTTGAATGTGTTTTATTATCTTTTTATTTATGAGTTAAGGAGGAACTATGATAATTTTAAATATTATGTAAAAAAAAAATACTTTTTATCTCTTTTTATGAGAAGCTAATTTTCATATTTTATGAAAATGTATAATTAAACCAATATTTATTAAGGATTTTTGTTGCCATTGAGATTTTAGATATATTAGCATGGTTGATGTTGGGATTTTTGTTGTTGCTCATTGTATCTTTTATTAGAATGAGAATAAATTTCATCTTGGGACATAGGAAGATTTCATATTGATCGTTGCAAATTAATTATGGTCCATAAAATGGTGGTATATTTGACAAAAACATTAGTATTGTTGAATTAGGACTCTCTAATTTTTTAGTTGATTTTCTTGATGAAGCTATAAGTCTATCGAATAAGGATTAAGTGCTTATCCTTCTTTTTTAAAGTGTTTGAAGCTGTTCGGGAACTTGCTTATAAAAACTATTATGAGATAAATACTAAAGATAATTATTGAGATAATTTTACTTTTTAAATGTGTTTCAAGCCTATCAAAATACTATTGATTAAACAGTTGAAGAGACCTATAAATAGTTACAGCGCAGTTTTGGAGTGTCTTTGTTGATGACTTTGTTATGTTTTCTTGTGATTATTTTGTGACATTTTACGTATTCTTTAAAGAGTTTCATTGGTTGTATTGTGAGGTATTTGTGAGAGTGGTCTGTAACAATTTGGGTTCAACTTTGGGGATGCAAATATTTGTGCGTGTAAAGGGCCATTTGCGCTTTATCTAATAGTTGTACAATTCAAATTGTTGAATCAAATCATTCTCTAAGTAAGGCTTCGCAGATGTAAAACTGTTATGTCTTAACCACATTAACAAATATTGTGTGTTATCTCTCCTTATTTTACTCCTCGCGTTACTTTGTTATCTAATAGTTGTACAATTCAAATTGTTGAATCAAATCATTCTTTAAGCAAGGTTTCGTAGATGTAAAATTGTTGTGTCTTAACCACATTAACAAATATTGCGTGTTATCTCTCCTTATTTTATTTCTCGCGTTACTTTGCATTTAACTTTTTCGTTAAAACGAAATTATTTTTCAAATGCAAACCAAAAACTTTTTTGTTTGAGGTTTAAGAGATTAAACATGTAGGTTCCAATAATATTACATCAAATTTATGTATGGATATCTTCTTAAATTTATTCTAATTAAATTAATTATTTAATTATCTTAAATTAATCATCTTAAAAATATATTTTCTCACAAGATTTTTCTAAGGATATAATAGATAAATGGTTTATGATGATATAATGTCAAATGTTATAATCTGTAGTTTTCACTTATTAAGTAAAAATGTTACTATATCTAATTAAAAATACATGGACGAGATTGGTTAATAAATAAAATTAAAAAAAAATGTATGTCACATTATCATACAATGATTGGATATGTTGATGGTTTAATGTTATTAAATTAATCATACTTTATCCAAATTATTATTTAAATAATATGTTCTTAATTGATCTAAATATAAAAATACAAGAAAACAATATGGATTCTCTCAACGGAAAACCGCTCTGTGAGAAATCGAACTCCGAGGATGGAGTAATGGAAGATTTAACCCTAAAGAAAGTCCGTTTTAGGGAAAATGGTGAGGCTACGTATAGTGAATTGTTGGTGGATGATTCTTTTGCTCCACCAATGTCATGGAAGGAGAAATTATTAGGCACGACCTCTCGGGCAATAAATTTCGGGAGGAGTGAAGACGAGAAGGAGGACTTTGACTTACTTGAGGAAGATCTATTGATATCCACACTATAGGTTTCTCCCTCAATTGAGTTTTCTGAAAGAATACAGCAAATCCTTTTACGAGATATGGAGAATACAATGGTTTTGCAACTATTAAGACGGAATATTGGATACTCTGTCCTACAAAATAAAATTTATAGTCTCTGGAAACCTTCAGCGCCTATGCATCTGATGGATATAGAAAACGACTATTTCTAGGTTAAATTTCATAATCATTTCGATTGTGAAAAAGCTTTATTGGAAGGGCCTTGGATTATTTTCAGGCAATATTTGACAGTGTAGCCTTGGACCCCATCTTTCAATCTTGGTCAAGCTTAGCCAAGCACTGCACTTTCTTGGATAAGACTTCCCAAGCTACTAGGATATCTATACAAGAAAAAAATTATGCCAGTAATTGGGGGTTTAATTGGCAAAGTAGTCAAGTTTGATATGAACACAGATAATATAACTCGAGGAAGGTTTGCTCCCCTGGCAGTATATGTTAACTTGGACAAATCACTGGTGTCTCAGATTTTCATTGATGGGAAAATGCAAAGGGTCGAGTACGAGTTCCTACCTCTAGTGTGCTTTCATTGTGGAAAGTATGGGCATCTCAAGGATAATTGTCCAAATTGTGGCTCGGATAAACAAGTTGAAGAAAACGGCCAAACTTCGGAAAAGTCACTAAATTTTGACATCATGCACGTTGATGCTTTAGGGAACAAAAGCGAAAACTTAGGCCCTTGGATGTTGGTGGAAAGAAAATCTCGGTGCAAACCAAGGGATTCGAGCACATTAGGAGCTGGATTCATGAGAAAAAATCGAAAGACTCCCTATTTAGAGCCTTGGGAGAACTGGAAAGGAACGTTGGAAAAGATAAGAATTCAGTCTCTAACGATAAGGCGATCAGGGCAAAAAAAGGAAAGAATATCTTACTTGAGGAGAAATATAAAACAATTATGGTAGGGAAGCATAAAGACCAGTCCAAAAAGGCCACTACCAATAATGCTTTGGGCTTTAGAAATTTGGTACGACCCAATCATTTTTAGAACGAGGTGGGCAGTTTAGCATCAAAGGCTATTGGGTCAGACTCTAGTGTTGGTGGACCACACCATGTAATTAGGCCAACTATCCAATCGTATCTCTCCAAGCCTGTCTCTCCTAGTCGACCAAAAATAGATTCTAGGCCAAATTTAGAGGAATATTCGAGGCCTGCTTCGTTTCAATGCAATAATAATAAACATTTGGGGGTTCTTCCTTTGACAGATCGTGAGGTGATGGAGTCCTTTAAGCCACCTTCTATCATGGTAGTTGATGAGGGTCAAGGCCGTAATTCAGGCGAGGACACCTTAGGTATGGACTTGCAACTCATGAATTCCAACCTTGCAACTAATTCCGATGTGTCTTTTCAGGTACAGTTACCGGTGGCTGAAGTGGTTGACATTACAACATCAAAGGAGGCGATTGGCCTTGATCCTCAACATCACTCGGCGATTACTTTCAAAATGGATGATCCTCAAGGCTTAGTCGAGCCTAATGACGAGACAATAGCTTCCGTCTCTCTTAGCTCTAAGACTAGACCAATAGGAATGGGAGTTTATCTAAAAAATGGGGGGTTTTAAAGTTAATACTTCCATTAGCAAAATCAAACAAACTAGGGCCAGGAAATCAAAAAATTCAAAAACTAATAAGGTTTTGGTGAAGGATTATATGACGCATTTGGTTGGAAATTTAGCCCAATCTGTTGATATCCTGGGCTTGGAGAGTGATGATCCACTTAATAGGCAAAAAATGGAGGAATTACCTATCCTCTAAGCTGTAGTTTGTTTGAATTTTCTTGCTTTTCAAGAATATTCTATGTTTTTCTGGTTACTTTTTCCTTATTTTTTATGGATTTAAATTTAAACATTTTTTTTGGAATTGCCAAGGATGCTTTAGTAGTAAATTTCTTCGTACTTTTAGGGAGTATAAATTGGAATATAATTTGGAAGTTTTTTTTGTCTCTTAGTATCGAGAGTTAGTGGGAAAATTGCTAATAACATTATTAATAAATTATGGTTTTTTCATTCTCATCGTGTTGAAACTGTTGGTTTTTCAAGAGGAATTTGGGTAGGGTGAAAATATTTTATCCGGATAAAAATTGCACAAAATTATATTTAATTCATTCTTCTTAAGGTTTATGGTAATGTATTTGATAATAATTTTTTATTGCTTTTGTTTATGGTAGCCTAGATAGAAATAAGCGTAAAATTCTTTGGGAAGCTTTAAAAACTGTTTTACCGCATGCCTCTTCTCCGTGTTTATTAATGGGTGATTTTAATGCTATTTTATCTGCAGGTGACAAAAAGAGTTTTTCTGTTAAAGGAAAGCGGTGCAACCTTTTTGGAAATTTTGTAGACTTTTGTCAACTACAGAATTTGGTTTACAAAAGTTCTTCTTATACTTGACATAGAGCAGGTAGATTAAACTGTGCATTGGCAAATGACCCTTGAGTGTCAGCTTTCCCAAATTGTAGGGTTTTTCACTTACCACAAATCAAGTTTGATCACAGGCTCATTTTTTTGAGGACTAAACCTGACTTTGCTTTGGCGAAAGGAAGACCGTTTTGGTTTTTAGCTGGATGGACGAAGCATGTTGCGTTCTCCTCTTTTGTAAAAGATAAGTGGAAATTTTCTGGTTGTTTAGCTAGTTCTTTATCTGATCTAACCCTACAGGTTAAAGAATGGAACAGGTCAGTTTATGGATTCATAGGCACTCGCAAAAGACTTCTCATGAATTCTTTATCTATTATTCAGAAAGCTCTTAATCACTCTATCTCCAGTAGCCTAATACACCTAGAGAGTGCCATTCGGGATGAACTAGAAATTCTTCTTGACCATAAAGAACTCTTGTGGAAGCAAAAAGCTCGGTGCGATTAGTTCCATCTCAGTGATCACAACACAAAATTTTTTTCATAACCATACGATCAAAAGAAGGAAGTCCAATTGTATAACAACTTTTTGCATTGATAATGAAGAGTGGTGCTCTGATCAGGATTATTCTCTAGAATGCCACAGTTAAGTATTTCGAGAATTTATATGATGATCCTCTTGAGGAAATGGGTGCCCTTACCTTTAACATCTTTTCGAGGCTTAAGGCTCATGATATCGAATTCCTTGGTAAACCGATGGCAAATGAAGAAGTTAAGAGAGCCCTTTATATGACCCTCTGAAAGCACCAAGGAGCAATGGCTATCAAGCAATCTTCTTTTAGGCCTAGTGAGACATTGTGGGGAATTTGGTTTGTGAGTTGGTGCAAAGTATTTTTGCTGGGAACAGTATTGATCCTGAGTTGAACAACTCTTTATTGGTTTTGATTCCTAAGAAGAATGTTCCATCTGACTTCAGCCAATTTCGCTCAATCAGCTTGTGTTCTGTTATGTACAAACGGGTTATGAAGGTAATAGTCAATAGATTTAAAATTGCTTTTCCTAATTTTATCTCGCAAGGAACAGGCTGGGTTTATTGCAGGGCGTAATATATCGAATAATGTTATCATTTCTTAGGAGGTCATTCATTCCATTAGATAGAAAAAGTATAGTACAATCAAGTCAGTTGGGAGTTTATTGGTGCTTCGCTTCTAGTCGTCGGCATACCTGATTATATTAGATCTGTTATCATGAAGGCCATCTCCTCGACGACTATGCAAATTTTGTGGAATAGTGTCCTTACTTGAAAATTAACGCCTGCTCGGGGAATCAGACAAGGCTGTCCGTTATCGCCCTACCTTTTTGTTCTTTATATGGAATGGTTAGGCCATATTATTCATGTGAAGATTGTTAAAGGATAGTGGAGGCCTATTAGGCTTGCAAGATCGGTTCCGAATATATCCCACATTTTTTTTTGCAGATGACTTGGTTCTATTCTGTGATGTATATTTGGATCAAGAACAGTTATTAACTGATACTTTGCAACTTTTCTGTGGTATTTCCAGACACAATGTGAGCTTAAGGAAATGCAATTTTTTTTCTAAGTGTGGACTCGGGCATCAGAAATCAAATCAGCCAACTGCTTGGTTTTCAGGAGGTCCAAAATCTCTATGTTTACTTGGGTGTTCCTCTCCTCCATGATAGAGTCACCACTAGTACGTTCAGCTTTGTAATGGATAAGGTGAGATGAAAACTTCACAATTGGGAGGCCAAAAAGCACTCTACTACCAGTAAAATTACTCTTGCACAGTCTGTATTACTTATCATTCCTAATTTCTTTTAAAAGACTGTGAATCTTTCTAAGAGGGTTTGTGCCGAGATTGAAAAAATTATGCGTTAATTCATTTGGGGTGGGGTTAATGGCCATCCAAAATTGGCGTTAGTATCTTGAGATTCCATTTGCCAGCCTCGTTCTCGGGGAGGGTTGGGTTTTTTTCATATCCAGGACTAAAATAACTATTTTCTTATGAAGATAAGCTTCTATTTAATTATGAAGTTTGATGCTTTGTGTGTAAAAGTTCTCCGCTCGAAATACAGGTTGAAAGAGCAAATCCTACCTTCTATTGATAAAAGTCAATGCTCCTACTTGTGGCATTCTCTCGCTAAGGTTTGACCCTTTCTCTGTGAGAATTTAGCCTGGTCTGTAGGGGATGGTACGGGTATTCAGTGTTGGAAAGACCCTTAGGTGCCGAGCATGGGTTATTTTCTTTCACTAATTCCTGCTCACGTTAATCTTAATCCTGAGTGCACTCTTAGCGAGTTGGTTTTACCTAAAAAGTTTTGGGATTTGGATATTTTTCGTTTATGGTTATCAGGTGAGATAATCCAAAGGATTGTCAGTGTTCCACCCCCTCATCCTTTCTTGGGCCAAGATACGGTCATTTGGTTGTCTTCTACTTCAGGTGGTTTCTCAATTCGTGGTGTTTGTTAGGCTCTCCATCATAATTCTTGGAATATGAAAGACGACTTTTGGAAGACCATTTGGAAGTTCCAAGGCCCTCAAAGAGTCCGTTTCTTTCGTTGGCTTTTTCATAAACAAAGGCTTCTCACTAACTTGGAGAGAAAAAGAAAGGGACTTTCTCATAACAACTCGTGTCAAATTTGTGGTAATCCCTCAAAAGATACTCTTCACGTTCTTCGTGATTGCAAGGTGACAATGGAAGTGTAGAAGTAAGTAGTCCCTCTACAACAACAAAACAGGTTCTTCTATGAACCCTCTCATACTTGGTTACTTTTTAATCTTGGTTGTTCATTGTGTTTACAGGACCATGGAGTACCCTGGGCAAGTCTTTTTGGACTAACTACATGGCGTATTTGGAAGAATATAAACCTTTTCATTTTTCAAAACGTTACTTGGACAGCTTCAAAAATAGTAAAAGCATCAATTAGTTGGGCGCAACAGTTTGCATTAACCCAAAATTTCTACAAGACGAACCATCAAACTTCGAACTCTCTTCAACACGTGGAAGGTCATTAGGTCTATCTCTTCATTGATGGTGCAATTGTGAGACTTAAGAGAGATTCATCAGTAAAGGTATTATACGGGATAATAATGGCAATTGGATCTTTGGATACAATCGGTTCGTAAGCAAGTGCTCTCCCTTTGAAGCGGAGCTTTGGGGTATTTTTGATGGTATGCTTATTCTTTTAAATAAAGGATACTGTCAGTTCTCCATTCAAACAGATAATGCCGAGGTGGCTAAAGCCTTATTGGATAACCAGTTTGAACATACATGAATTGCCATCCTTAGAAGAGTCTAAAGAATATTATCCTTTGAGGAACAATAGAAGATAAGATTAGTCCCTAGAGAGTCTAATAAGATCATTGACCACTTGGAGAAAGAGTGTCTCAATTGGAAATCGAGCTTACAAATTTTTGATGTACCTCCCAAAGAGGTCCTAGATTATATCCGTCAAGACAAATCCCATGGGGTGCCAGTGTCTGTGTCTTAATGTAATCTATTTCTCTTATATTTTCACCAAAAAAAAATAAATATAAAAATACACTCAAATTTTTTGGTGAGTTAGATAAAAATGCCAGTTAAAAAATAGGGAAATGGATTGGTTTCTAAGTTATTTAAGGAAATAAGCTAATTTTAGAAAGAAAAAAAAAGGAAAACGCGTCTTGTTGGACGCATTTTCATTTTCTCTATCATCATCCTATTAAAAAAGATTTAGGGTTTTAGGTTATAAGGTTTAAAATTTGGGGAGAAAGACTTGATTTTGTTTGTGCTTGAGGTAGACATTATGATAACTTGATGGTATATTTGAGTTGACGGTGATGCGATAACGTTCAGAGACTTACACATTTTATCTATCGTTCTGGGATGGAACCATTATCTCAGAAGCCTATCACATTACAATGCAGGGTTCGAGTTCATGGTGCTTATACGATCACAGGTTAAAGTATAATTAGGCGTCGTAATTGAAAATGGTTATGCGATCACAGGTTGGAGTATAACTTGGGAGCCTAGTGACAGTGGTTATTTTGTCATGAGTTCAAGTTTACCGGAAGAGGATACTTTATAAACCTGGTACATAAGTTTGAGAGCATAATCATAGGGAAAAACAAATGAGATTTCCAATATAATCAATTTATTCATTTTCTCTATCTCCACAAAAAAGTAGTATCCTAAACCTAATTGTCCAGAACCTATAACAAAGTTGGATGCAAGAGGAGGGGAGTGATTGTGGCGATGGAGAGAAGCTAAAACTTGAGTTGGGGCGGTAACAGTTGTAGTTATTAATGAGTTCTTTAATCACAACAGCTGTTACCACCCTGAAAGGACCTTTAGCATTTTTCCAGCATCATAGTCACTCCTCCCTTGAAAGTCCTCTTGCCCCAACTTCATCATATGTTTCGAACAGGGAGGTTAAGGATACTACTATGGTGGAGATGCATAAAAAGAATAAGTGATTATACTAGAAAAATCATTAGTTTTTCCCCATGATTATGGTCTCAAACTTATGTATCGGGTTTATAAATTGCCCTTTTTTGGTACCATGGAACTTGAACCCGTGATCACATAACCACCGTTAATTAGGTTCTCAAGTTATACTCCAACCCGTGATCACATAACTACAGTCAATTGGGCTCTTGAGTTATACTCTAACCCATGATTGCATAAATACTGTCAATCAAGGGCCCTAGTTATAATTTAACTTGTGATAGTATAACCATTGTGAACTAGAGGCCAAGTTGCAATGCGACAAACTTCTAAGAAGATGGTTCGATCCTCACACCGTAGATAAAATGTGGGGGTTTTTGAGTGCTACTGCATCATCGTGGACTTAAACACACCTTAAAATTATCACATTGTCTCCCTCAAACACAAATAAATCTTTCCATCCAAAAATTTCAACACTCAAAAAAAAAAAAAATTTTAGGAGAAAATTGTTTAGGGTTTAAGGATGGTGATCAAGAGAGGCAATGTGTTAGGTGGAGTAAAACCCCTCTTTATATAGGAAACCATGGGAAAATAATGGAGAAAAAACAAACAATGTACTAGTCGGGATATCTAAAAATTATCTCAGGATTCTAGAAAATTTTCAGAGCTTAGGGTGATGGTTGAAAATGGGTGGGGAAATGCGCCTTGCAATACAAATTTTCAGCTGAGGTGGGAAAATGTTCATTGAAAGCACGCCTTGTAGGATGCGCTTTCAGCCTTCATTGTAACCAAGTCAGCTGAAAATGCGTCCTACAGGGCGCGTTTGCGTGTTTCCCTCTCCCATTTTCAACCCAAACCCTAACCTATGAAAAATTTCCAAAACTCAGGATAGTTTTCATACACCTTGGTAATCCCATAATAAGTTTCAAACTGAAAAGCTATTTTTTTAAAAAAACGCTTCTAACAAGACACGTTTTTAAAAAAACCACTCAGACTTTTTATGTAAAATATTTTCCAACATATTGAAGTTATGTTTGATATCCGAGGGTATTATTTGCTATGAAACAAGACACCATTTTGTTGGATAACTTCCGTACTGAAATTCCAAAAAGATTGTTTTCATAAGGAGATTTGTGACGCTATAAGATTATTTATGTTACAGACCTGTATTTTAAAAATTGTCCGAACGCAATAAATGAGATCACATAAGTTTCATTATTGTTGTCATTAGATGATTAGTACATGTTTTTCTCTACCTAATGTTTTCATTTTAAACATGTGAAATAGATTATTTGGTTGAAAATGAGTCGATACATAAAGTCGTTATTTATTACGATAGTGAAATTTGCCACACCAATATTAGAGTCGTTTTTGCATCAGTCTAATCAATGGAATTGACTTTCAATCGAAGCATAAAATTGCAGGGGCTTCAATCAAGAATTAGGAGGAAAGTGTATAGTTCAAGCCAAAGAAGAATTTTGAGCTTGAAATATAGATATCTAACAACATAAAACCCTGTTAGATATGACATATTTGAGCTAAAAGGCGACATGGAGGTTGAGGCGATGCTTGATTCACACTACTCTAGTGGATCAACTATACTAGAGTTATATGCCCACTTTGTCGACATGGATAAAGGTGGTCCAAGTTTGGAAATAGTTCTAATTAAATTTGAAATGGAACAAGCAAAAAATCCAACAATACGATTTTGGTTTTAGCACAGGGTTTATAAGAACGAATGATGTACTCCCTAGTACCTGTATAGGTGATGGGACATTCAACCATGGAAATATAACTAGGGTTGATAACGAATAAGAAGCTGAGAATGAAGAGTTAGTTGAGGTAAAAGGTAGCAAAAAATGAAGAGGGATCTAAATCCGATAACGATCCAATCTGAGAGTCCGATCTAGATGGTTCAGAAATTGTATTATTTTCTAAACCAAAGCCAGTTCCTACTGAACCAGAAGATAATGGTTATGAAATTGAGGGTTTGGATAATGCTGGAGGAACCCATTCAAATTTCAGGGCATATGTACCTCCAACCCATAGGCTTAATATCGACCTCGATGTTGAAGGTGGATTAGAATTTCCAAAACTTCCTCACAAAAGATCAATCCATACAAGTTCTTTGTTAAATGTCGACAATTTACAAGTTGACATGGAGTACTCGAAAGATGTTTTTGTTGCTACGATGAAGCATTCAACATAAAACATAAGGTCTACTTCTATGTCATAAAATCCTAATCGGAGAAATTTGAAGCCAAGTGCGCTATGTGTGACAACAGATGTTCATGGAAAACCATGGCATCTATAAGAAAGAAGACAGGGTTCTAGACAATAAAAAATATAACACTCTATAAACTTGTATCATTGTAGGTACGTCACATGATCATCCGATATTGGATTCAAACCTCATATCTGATATTGTGTTTTTCTTTTTTTATACTTGTGTTGTTGTAGGTATGACACAAAATCATCCCAAGTTAGATTCTAACATGATCTTTGACATTATATTACATGTGGTGAAAGGAAGTCCTAAGATTTTTGTGCCAGTTTTGATTGCAAATATCCATAGTCAAGATGATTACAGACTATCATACTACAAGGCATGGGTTACAAAATAAAAGGCAATGGAAAAAATGCATAACAAGTGGGACAAATCATATAATGATCTATGGAAATGATGTCAGGTACTGAATCGGTACATCTCATTTTCTATAAACGATCTGTAAATGGAGCCTGCGTACTTCAACGATCGTTTGGTCCAAGGGAAAAGAGTTTTCCATATTTTTTTTTGGACTTTTAAACTATGCATCGTAAGCCATTAGTACAAATTGACAGCACATTCATGTATGGGAGATATGAGCATCGATTGTTGTTGGCTGTTGCACAAGATGAAAATAAAAAAAATCCTGCTAATAGCTTTTGCAATAACACCATGAGAAGCTGTAAATAATTGAGATTTCTTCTTGACTTACTTGAGAAGGCTTGTTGTTCCGTAACTTGATATATGTGTCATTTTCGGTAAAGGACCCGAAATATAGGCTGCAATTGAACAAAATGGAAACCTCTTGGACCATACACACCATAGATATTGTATACGACATATATGGTCTTACTACATGGGGCGATATCATTCGGATGCTCAGCGACAACAAGTTATTAACATGGGTATGTAGTTGCCACTATTTCTTATATCATTCTTTAACATATACAGTGTTTGCATTCATGGATATACTATTTATTCTCTTTGATATGATACGAGTTCATCCAACATTGTTTCCATGAAATGTTGGAGAACTTACAGGCCACTAATGAGCAAGGTGCATGGTACATTGATAGGTTACCTTTCAAGCAGTGAACTCAATTGTATAATGAAGGTTTATGATATGGGCACATGACAATAAACTTAACGGATTGCATAAATTTCGTATTGAAGGGGACGTGTCATTTGTCGATAACCCCGGTGGTCAAAGAAACATATTTCCACTTTGTAGCCTTATATCCAAAGTAAGGAGAAAAATAATTTCGAAAAATACTGGGCGATCATGTTTGGTACGAGGATGTGATGAAATAAACTAGAGAAAATGAATAAAGAACGAAATCTATGTCTATGGTGTGTCACTTGCGTTAAAATCTAACATTTCAGGTTATGGAGTTTAATAGACCTAACCAAGGTATTATCGGGGGATCATACCGTGTATATCTAAGACAAATGACCTACAATTGTAAGAGATTTCAAGCACTTTAATTTCCATATGCACATGCAATTACTGCATGTAAATCAGAACGCTTGAATTGCATGAGCTTTGTTGACAAAATGTACAAACTAAAACACATCTATAAAGTATGGTACCGAATATCTTGTTTCGTCGCAATCCAAAAAGTCAGCTGAATTTTACTCGAATATGCGACAACATGGATATTTGGGAGAGGACAAACCAACAAGGTTATGCAATTATTGTAAGAACCCAGTGCATACAAGGCCAACATGTCCACACGTGGGGGAAACATTGAGGACAATACCTCATTAACACATTTATTCATTCTTTTGATAGACAGTTTGTTCATGTTTTTATTGCTTATCATTTTCTTGGTAAATTATGAACATTGATATATTATTGACGTAAAATATAACATAAACAATTTTTTATACATTTTTTGTAGATTGCAAAAAAAGTATACATTATTGATATCAAATATATTATGGATGATTAATTTTAATGCAAAACAAATTAAAAGTTAACAAACTAAAGGATGATTTACATAACAAAACTTAAAAAGAAATTCATCGATGTCGTCGGGTCGAATGTGTGCCACAACCCGATGGGTGTCAGTTGCGAGTGGAATTTCTTTGTACTTAGGGTTCCAACTTTTCATCATCTTCATTTTCACCTTGAGCTCCATCTTCATCTCATTCCTTCCTGGTTTAGTGCAGTGTCATCCTAGGTTGTCATCGTATGTTATCCTTTATACTAACAGGTGGTTTCCAAGATGAGTCGCCTTAGTAGAACAACAACGTTGAGGATGTTTGCGACATTATCGGTGAATAAGTGTATGGTGTCGCATAACCCGATTGTGGAAAAAATATTGGAATTTTCGGCGATAACGGATACGTCAATGTTGTTGTAATCATTGTCGTGTAATATGGTGTTGGTGTTGAAGGTGGTGTAATCATTTTCGTACCGATGGTGCATAGTGTGGTGCTTGTTTAAAAATAACAGGTGCAAAAGGTGTTGATGTATGGTACGGTGGTGCATAGTGTAGTTCTTGTGTTAAAATAATGGGGTTAGTGAAAGCATCAGGATAATATGAACCATACTGATTAGGAAGTGGTGGACCCATCGATGCCTCATGTTGGATTGAAGCTAATGATGACTCAGCTTGGGTGGCATGTACTATTGACTAGGATTTATGCAGGGTTGTCTTGGCCTTCTACGGCGACATTGTCTAGTCCTTTCCTCCCTTGGTAGTAGATATGGTTTGTCGTAATGTTTAAACCATCTCATGTAGTTTGGAGAGGTCGCCAATTTCGATGCGAGAATAGGGTCGCTCATAGGTATGAAATCGTATCTATACTCCCAAATGTTGATATATTTTTGGAGGAATTTCGCCCAATCTTCATCAATCCTCCCCTAGAAGTTGACCTTGTGTAGTTCTTTGAGGTCCTAGGGTGACAGCAAAATAGTTTACCTAAACCCAAAATGACGCATCACTCGGTCGGATTTGTGCATCTCCATCGTCACGAAAATAACAATGACACCTTGACGTGCTAGATATTACATTGGCAAAAAATTTGACCGAGATGAATTCTTGAATTTTCGAATCGACGTATGACATCTATTCAAACTATAGTACAAAATTAAAAATTTTATTATCTACCTAATATTAAATTTCAAATCCTTATGTAAATATTATATAATTGAAAATTTCAAAAACAAACTTTCACTTCGATCATTGATCTAATAATAGCCAGATATCTTCAAGCTTATTCGTTATACCCATACGATTCACCTTATTGTTCCACCTATTCAAATAATATGTTATTTAAAAAATATAATAATTATTAAATATTATACTAACTATATTATCAAATGAATTTTATCTTGTTATGAGTGGGAATTGATAAGGGGCATTTATTCGGGGACATAAAATGTTAACCAATACCTTGCCCATGATGCAGAAGGTTATGCAATCCCCGATTTTAATTTTTTGTAGTTGTGTCGCCCGACACATCTCTTGGTACAATGTGGTTAACTCTGTTGATCCCCAACTAAGTTGTTCCGCTTCTTTCAAGTTGAGGAGTTGTAGTAGCCACCTTAGATGTACTAGATTTCGAGATTTATCGGGCATTAGAATTTCCCCAATTAACCTCAAGATAAATGCTTGGGCATATTGTTGTCTTTCAAGGGAAATTGAATTTTTCTTTCAACCATTTTATATCTATCCGACTACCAAAAAACTTCTCCAACACCTTACCTAGTTGCACATCGCAAATGCCACTCCAATCGCTAATGTCTACTACCACTGTAACGACTAGCCCATCCATCGATAAATCGAGTTGTAACGTTACCTCATCGAGTGTGATTGTACACTCACCGCATGGAAGATGAAATGTGTGTGTCTCGGGTCTCTATCTTTCCACCAATGCACTGACAAATGTGGGATCCAATTTACATCACTGAGCATACGAGACACGTGCAAGAATCTTGCCTCTTGCAAGTCTTCTTCAATTAATGTGGTGTCCTCGTAGATAAATTATGGATGTACGTATCTAAAATATGATCCTCTGCCTGATTATATAAACATAAAAAATTATAAATTTAATAATGTTAACAACTTAATAATGAACTTAATTAAAATTTAAAAATATTTTCTTACCATTTTCAATTGGACATTATAAATGTACTTGTCATCAAAACAAATTAGTAGAATTGCCATTATAAAAATCAATGAACATAGGTTTTTATTAGGTTTAATATAACATTTGGTATTTGAATTTGATATTTAAATTTATTTGGTTCAATTTGATACTTAAATTTGACATTTTTTCTTAATTTGATACCTAAATTTGACACTTTTTTTAAGTTGATACTTAAACTTTTTGGGGTCCAATTTGGTATCTAAACTTGATTCTTTTTCCTAATTTGTTACCTATTTTTTTAATATTAATTCATTATGCATAGCTAAATACTTATTTTAAACATAAATATTCTCAAAAATCTGACAGTATTTTTGTAGCATAACAAAAAAATTTCAATACCGTTATTGTTTTGTTGGTGGTGGCTTCGAAAGAGCAGCTAGAGGGTCTTCAGTTGGAGTGGCAGCAGTTGTGGATGTTGCAGCAAGATGTTTTGCACATGGAGGAGAAGTGGTTTGTGTTGTTACAGGTGAAGTTGGTGTAGCAGAAATGGGTGCAGGTGATCTATTATTGACCCCAAACGGGCTGTGTGGCCCTTGATAAAGTAGAACATCACCAATTATGCCTTAAAAAATAAGTGTTAAAAATTTATTATAAACATTAAGAAATGGTATAGAATTTAATTGTTAAATTACCTCAAATTGTGAATGTTCAGGACCTTGAAAGTTGACTGGGGTTGTATTGGAGTTGCATTCAACCTGTGAAGCGATTTAAGGAGTCAGATTCAGTTATTACACTAGCTACAATGTAAAGAGCAAGGTTAAACAGATAAGTTAACTTACATTTGTAGATTTTTTTGTTGGACAAGTCCTTGAGTTGTGTCCCAACTTGAAACACAGTTTACATCTCATTCTCCTACCCTTCCTAGATATGTGTGTCCTATCTCTTTCCCCTTCTTCTCTGATCCTCTTCTTTTTTGGCCTTCCTGAGAGCTTCCTTGGCAGTGGTGGAACGATATTTCCCATATTTTTTAGGGGCCAAAACTTTTCTACCTCAAGTGGTGGGATTTGAAACTGGTATAGTTTCTCATATACTTGTTTCTTATATACAGCAGCAATATAATCATCAACATTATGTTTTTTTTTCCATTGAATTACAGATATTGCATGCCCACATGGTACACCAGTTAGATCCCAAACTCTACATGTACACTTATGTCCTTCTAGGTCAACCACAAAAGTATTACCATGACATTCGACCTCAAACACCTCAGATCCATTCCACAAGACTTCACAATAACCACTAAGGTTAAAAAATCCTCAATTTTTTCACAATTTTTTGGATAGATAGGTTTAGACCATTTGAGGCATGCAGTAAGGTAATTTACAGTCCGTTGCATTATATAATACCTAATATGTTCAAACATAGAAATAACAGACATGTGTTTATCCTGAATCAATCTAGCATTAAATGCTTTAGCTAAATTGTTGTCAACTGAGTCACACAATGACCTAGTTGAGAAAAAAGCCTTAGACCAGTGGGTAGAACTTTTTTTTAAGAATATCCAGCACTGCTTTACCTTTAATATCAACAATTGTACTAGCATTAAGTTTGAAGTCAACTTTAGTGGTTGACTTGCTACATCTCCAGAACAGTTTGTGGAGCTCAGAAGTTGTGTGTTCTCTTTTCCAGATGGTAAACCAATGCCTCACACAAAATCTGTGCTCTGCTTTGGGAAGTACAGTTGCTACAGATTCAACTAGACCCTTTTGCAAAACAACAATAAACAAATCAGCAATGAAAATATTTACTAATGTCAAACCAACTATCCTAGTAGGTAAAGAACATTACCTTTTGCATATAATTTATTACAGTGAACTTCAGCCCATCGAACATATGGAGATCTCTCCTTAGATTTTCTAGAAACCATCCCCAACTATGCTTGGTTTCACTCTCAAAGAGAGCCTAAGCTATGGGATACATTTGATTGTTGCCATCTCTCTTAACAGTGACAAGTAACTCACCCTTCAACATGCCCTTCAAATAACACCCATCCAAGCATACAAATGGCCTACAACACTCATTAAACCCTTTTTGCATTGCACTAAAATAGACATAGAACCTCCTAAACCTAGGGATATGGTTAGGGGTAGGTCTCTAAACCATTAAATCAAAAGTGTCTTCTTTGTCAACCAACCTTAATGCATTGGCATAATTAAAGAACTTCTACAAACCCCACGAGAGATATATAGTCTGAGTTCCTCCTTAGCTAATCCCATCATCTTAATCAATTTTAAGTCAGGGATAATTCGAAGTTTCGACAAAAAATGTTTAGCTACGACTTTGTAGGTAGCCCTAGAGTTCTTGAAGGTTACAGAGCAAGTATGATAATTTTTAAAGGTTTTAACATTATATAGTCCATCCCTATTATCCACCCCATCATAAATTACCCAATGGCAGCCCTCTCCCCTACATTTAGCCCTAGTTCTGATTTTTTCATTTCAAACAAAACTAAAATCAAACCTCTTGGCTAATGCAAACTTATCAAGGGCTTCTTTGAACTCTTTGTGACCCTAAAAAATTAAACCTACTTGAAAATGGGGAATTGGATCATTAATGTCAAAGTAAACCTTCCTAGACTTCTTGTATACTAAGTCTCCTTCCTCACCTAACTCATAAGACCCTATGTCAGAGGACTCAACATACTCAGTTTCATTACCAGCCTCACCCCCACTGCTCTCACCTACTGATCTTTCTTCCCCAGCAACTCTTATTTTTTTACCTCTCGAAGCAGATCCTCAAAATCTACCTCAGTAGGTATCTCTCCCTCTTTAGATTCCTCACTTTTTTTGCTACTTAAATTCTCTAAAATCTTAACTAATTTGTTGTATCTCACCATCTTCTTTATCACTTACCCAATCAAAATTTCCTAGAGGATCACTGTCACTATCACTATCTCCCTCCGGAACAACTTCCTCCGTATCTCCCTCTCGAAAAGCTTCACCACCACACTGATGTCCTAATTCCACATCTACCTAGTTTATATTCACACCCTTATCTAAACCTAAACCCTCTCCTATATCTGGGCTACAGTTAACAAGATTGCCCTTATCTAAACCCTCACTTTAGTTAATATTATCCCCTTGGATACTTGGCTCAATAGTGGGTGACAGACCTAGTGGGTCCTCATTAAAATCAGGCAAATCAACATTGTGTTTGACATAAACATGTACTAAACCATTTTCTAACAAGTCATAAATCATCTCATTAAATGACATGTTATCCCAACACCTAACTAAACCCTCCTCAAAACTACACCCCCTACTTCAATTACCATTTCATTTATAACAACAAGAGAAACAAAGTCAGGATCTATATCCCAAATCATAACTTCACCCCCTATATACTCTAATTTTGGATTTTCTACGAGGATGCCACCTAAATGCACATGAATGGGGAGTTTAGTGAAGGACATTGTTAACTGTATGTACATTAGTTAGAAAAGTCAGAAGAATCTACAATTCATTCAACCACATTAAAAGAATATTTAAATTTCACATATTTTTGAATTTGTTAATTTCTTTAACAATTTTTAACAGTAATTTTTAAATTGTTTTTTTTAATGTATAAATTTAACAAATCTTTTACTTTAAAACAATTTACAATTTTTCCATTTTTTAACTGTTATTTTTAATCTAATATTTTTAATATTTTAAAATATTTTAACACAGTATACATTTTAACATTGTTAGATTTTCAAATTTTTAATGCCTTAAACCTTATTGAAATTTGTTAAATTTGTAATTTTTACTTTTCTTCATACAAACATTACATTGTTAAATTCTCAAATTTTTAATACCTTAAATCTTATTGAAATCTGTTAAATCTACAATTTTTACTTTTCTTCATACAAACTTTACATTATTAAATTCTCAAATTTTTTCACCTTATTGAAATCTGTTAAATCAATAAATTTTACTTTTCTTCATAATTTTTCTCTTTTATATATTTTTTTACATATTTTAAACTGTAATTTTTAATTTCTCAAAATTTTAATATTTTTTAAGATTATTTACAGATTTATTCATATTTTCAATTTTGACACATGCTTCAATATTTGGAATTTTTTTAACAATTTCAGTAAATTCTCAAATTTTTAATGCCTTAAACCTTATTAAAATCTGTTAAATTTGCAATTTTTAATTTTCTTCATACAAACTTTACCTTGTTAAATTCTTAAAATTTTCACCTTATTGAAATCTGTTAAATCAGCAAATTTTACTTCTCTTTATAATTTTTTCCCTTTTATATATATATTTTTACATATTTTCAATATGTGGAATTCTTTAACAGTTTCAGCAAATTCTCATATTTTTCATTCTTATCAACCTTATTGAAATCTGTTAAATCAGCAGATTTTAATTTTACATTGTAATTGTTTCACTTTTCAACATATTTTCTCTTTTCACATAGTTTACATTTTTTTTTACATATTACTTTTTTTATAGATGGTCCAAAATGTTAAGAAGTTTATGATTTTTAAATTTTTAAAGTTTATAGCTTACTCACATTGTTGAATTTTGAAATTTTACTTTTCTTCATACAAATTTTACTTTTCTTCATACAAATTATTTTCTTCATACAATTTTTTTAAACCTTCTCTTATTTCAAAATTTTAAACCTTTTATTATTTATTCTTTTTTAAAACCCTAAATAGCAGCAACCCTAAATCATAAATTTTATGGAAATATAAAGTTCTTTCAGTCACATGTTGTATATTATTTTCAAGTTCTTGTCTTATTTCAAAATTTTTTAAACTTTCTCTTATTTTTTTCGAAGCCTTAAATAGCATATACTTTATTCCTAAATTTTATGGATTTCAAGTTCTTCCAGTCACATTGTTGTATACTGTTTTCTAGTACTAAATAAGTCAACAAGTCTATTTCTGTTTCCTTTTTATAGAAGTCAACAACATATCGCAATCAACAACATTACAGAAGTCATATTTTCAATATTGAAAACCATAACAAAATATAACTACAACACTCAACTCCATGTCCATCCAAATAGTCATGAACTATATCATAGCAAACGAACTGATCACTTAAACAAAAACAGACATGAACAATAAAAAATATAACTCCAACAGTCAACTTCAAGTCCATCCAGACAGTCATCAACCATATAATATCAACATATTCCAACATTTTCAAGAAATACAAACGAACTGATGACTTACCTTTAATGATTCAACAATAGATTACTCCAGAAAATGAACCGTCAATCGAACCTGCAAACAAAAATAAGCATAGGGTTAGAAATAATCAAATATACTCACATTGTACCCCTACCCACTGGGTTTAAACCACAAGTATGAAAATTTATTTTTCAAAAACGATTTCTTAATCAAGAAACTCCAAAAATTTCGAAACTAACAAAAATACTTATATTTTTTTAACCCTAATCATTTGAAACAAACACAAATAGATTATTATTAAAACCCTCATCAAAAACCTTTCTTTCATCGTTAAAAAAACCAAAAGATAAATATAAAATAAACATTAATCATTCAGAAATTCGAAAGTAGGTATGGTTATCGGTTGTGAGAAGAAGGCAATACGATAGATCAATGACAAATGAAACCCTACGAAAGAAATACCCATATGAAAGAAGAATTTTGGAGAGAGAATAAGAAAACTTTTTAAAGGTAAATCAATGAACAACGAAGCAGACGAAGAAGAAAATTCTAAATTTTGTCTGGTTTTGGGTGGAGAGAACATGAAGAGTTTAGGCAGAGGGAGAGAGAGGGTTTCTATTTTTAAATTAATTTTTTATTATTTCGAATCCAGATGAAAAAGTGAGGGGAAAGGGCAAATTGCAAAATAGCCCTTCCCTAATTTGCCCGTGCAGTTACCCCTTCAGCCTGCCCCTTGCCACGTGTTGACACATAATTGGTCCACGTGGCAAAATCAGTCAGAAATTAATAGTGTTAATGATAGGTACCAGATTGTGTAACGGAATTAAACTTCAGGTACCACATTGGACATTTTAAAACTTCAGGTACCACACTGAAACAAGTGTCAAAGTACAGGGGTATAAAATGATATTATTCCTATATTTATATAATAAATTTACACTTTCACTCCTTAAAATAAAAAAAATCATTTAAATTTTTTTTAAAAAAGTAATAAAATGAAAAATCAATAAATGATACAAATACATTTTTATATTTCGAAACTTTATAATTCGATTTTAAACCTCCTAAAAAAAAATTCCAATATTTACCCCTAACCTTACTTAAGATATCAATCTCTTTTTCATTTGTAACTTAGAAGTAGTAAAAAGAGAGATTTTTTTAAATCCTGTGTGTTTACTCGAATTTGAATCATATCAATCGGGTTATTATTAGGACTTTGCACTCATTTTATAATTCACCAAAAAAAAGAAGAGAGATTTTTTTTTATTTTCAACTTCACTTATGGTTTTATCTCTATAGTGTTTCTTAAATCAAAGATAATATATGTAATTGTAAATAAAAATATTTTCTTTTTTTATATAAAATAATATATTATAGTAATTATATTATAAATAAATAAAACAAACACATAAAATAATAAAATTATTAAATAAATCATAATAAAACAATAAATCATTTAAAATGAGTGTTGTTTTTGTAAAATGTCTAAAACTACTCATAACTCCTCCCTAATCCTTGTAAATGTGTATGTCTTCTTGCACTGACAATAATACCAATACTAACACCCAATCAAAAACTTTAAACAAGTTTTAAACTATTTATTAAACAACCTGGTTTATAAATATAAATGAGTTGAATATACTTTGTTCATGTTTATTTAATTTACAAAATTTAAATTTCATCCATGTTGATTTATTTGTTTTTATAAACATAAACACACACAAATTCAACTATTTATCTAAAGTTTTGTTCATTTAACCCTAAGTGATACTTTAATACACGATAAAATTTGACTTAGATTACAAAATGGTATTTTATTTTTTTATTACAAGTGATACCCTAAGTTATATTCTGTTATCCAAAGTAGTACCTAAACATTTTTTTGGTTGCTAATGATACCTAAACTACATTATATTATCTAAAGTGATACCTAAATTATACTTCATTACCTAAATTATTTCAGCGTTAAAAAAAATCTCTTAACCAATAATTTTGTGACATATGCTATTTTTAAATTAAAAGAATAAAATTAAATTTAATTATAAAAATCAAATTTAATTATGTTAAAACTATTCAATTTTTTTACACTCACCCTCACTATTAATTTTTCTCTTTTAATGCATTTTTTTAAAACTATTAGATAATTTGTCTTTGCAATTCTTATTTTCTTTTCTACTCAACATCTTCTTAGTAATTGGATTTCATGCTTTATCTTGTTTTTCTTTTATAATAGAAGGTCTCTCAACATTAAATATTTTATGTAAAGTATATAGAAAAAATTACAGAAAGTTATTTTTAAGAAAAATAACATATTTGTTTTGAACCGAGACAGAAAAAGAATTGAAATTGATGTTTAAAAATGGAAAAGATGCTTGTCGGAATAAGAGTTTTGTTGCAAAAAATAGGGTTTGAATGAAGTTTTCGACAAATTCTTGAATTTTTCATTACTAAAGTTTTTGGTAAATAATAAAAGATATGAATATATTTATAGTTTTAAAAGAAAAAATTTAAGGAAATAATATTTAAAATTTTTTAATTAAAAATCGTCATATGTCTCAAAATGATTGGATAAAATAATATTTTAATGGTTGTGATAATTTGGGTAACTATATATAGCTTAGTTACCATTTTAAGTAAAAAAAAATATAAATTAGACACCAATTTAAAAAATGATATAATTCTGATACTATTTTGTGATTTAAACTTAAAAATTCATAAGATCATAGGCTATTTAAGTGAAAAAAAAGATGAAGTAGTGAAAAGTAAAAACGAAAAAGGAGCTCAAAGATAAAGTAGAAATTAAAGGTTTAATGATAAATTTGGCTACTAACGTTTATATGTTTTGTAAAAATGGTTTTAATTGTATTTTTGAATTTTTTTGCCATCAACTTTTGTTCATTTTTTAATTTACTTTTTCTAACAGATTTATTAAAATTACTGTTAAAAATGTTAACGGGGATGATCCATTCTTAAACTGTGTATTACTTCGATTGAGTGAAAAAAAAGGGGGATGATGTGGAATTTCATATATGAAATATTTTTAATGAGATATAATTTATTACTAAGATTATCCAATTAGATAATTACATCTGAAAAATAATAAAATAAATATATAAATAATACATTATATTAAAAAAAAAACTCTTAGTTTAATGAAAATAAATGTAGTTATTTAAAAAAAATTAACTTAGTAAAAAAACTTTTTAGTAAACAAACGTATGAAAGATTAAAATATTTTGAAAGAAAAGAAAGATTGAAAACTTGAATTTATTTATTAAATTTGTTAGAAAAAAGCAGATTGAAAAAAAAGAACAAAGGTTGATAGCAAAAAAAAAGACTAAAAAATACAATTAAAATCATTTTAACAAAACATGCTAACGTTAGTGACCAAATATATCATTAAGTATAAACTAAAACAACTACCAACTACCTTGCGTAAAGAGATGCAAAAGAGAGAAGTAGGGAACCTAACAAAGGGACTTCAAAATCTAATCAACCATCCATTTATTTTTATCATGTCAAGTGATAATAAAATTAATGTTTTTTGAAATAAGATTTCCAATTTTGTGGATATAAAAAACAGCATTAGAAATCTTTTTATTTTAAAAAATCCAATTTAGTTAAAATTTAAATTTAATCAAAATTCAATATAAAAATCAAATATAAAAGAACTTAGATATATAAAAAAAATTATAATAAAACAGTAAAATCAGTGACGAAATCAAGGGGTTGGTAGGGGTCTTGATCACCCCTAAAATAATTTTTTTTTTCTACTTTAGGTCTTTTATAATTAATAAAATTTTAAATTAGTAATGGTAAAATTATACTTTGATCCCCTAAAGAATGATAAAAATTTTATTTAATCTTTTAAAAATTAGAAAGATATGGACTATTAAAATAATAAAATTATATTTTTATTATCGTAAAAATATATAATTTAATTTCGTAAAAAAAATAATTTTTTGATCCCGCCACTAAATAAACTCAATGTAAATGATCTTTTAAGATGAGATATTAAATCCAAATAAAGCTCAAAGATTAAAGCTTGAGATATTTATAAATTGATAAGTTGAGATTTGGGAAAAAGAAAAAAACTTACTCCATCGACATTGATTATGAGTTCCTGAAATATGGAAAGAGTAGATGTAGGTATTGAAGAGGACAAGACGTTAGCCATTAGAAAAATACATTATTCTCACGTTTATTTACCAATGAACACATTGCTTGAACACCAAGTCAGCCCTAGGAAAATGTTGTCAAATTTATCAGCTTTGAAGCAATTCCTATGTCATATTTAAGTTTATTTGAGCCTTTGCCCACATCTAATCTATCTACATTCATCTTTAAATTTATATGTTATGACTTGACTTAGTTCTTTGGATTATATCGGAAAAAAAATAATTTAAAATAATTATATTTTGTATAATTGTTATACACTAGTCATCGTGAATTCAAGTTCTAAAAAGGATTTGAACCTTCGACCCATAACCCGAATAATAACGAGCTGATAGATACTGCTCGTAAGAAGGGCTCGTGTACATGATTCGCAGAAGAGAGTTTGTGAGTATACGTCACAAGAGGGGGTCGCAAATTGAGCTCGCAATAGGTTCCCACGTATCTTAGGAGTTCGTGGAAAAGATCACATATCCCGCAGGCCGTCTAAACATGTGACCAATAGGTACGTAGCTCACAAAGGATGTTAGTCCTAGAAATAGAAAGGACCGTGTGTACCGTGGACATGCGTCCAACAAGCTATGGAGCTCGTAGAGAATGTCAGCATTAAAGACAAGGAATGCCAGTACAGGAGGCCATGGACGCAGGCTACAGAGCTCGCAAAGAATGTCAACATTAAGGACAATGAATGGCAGTACCAAAAGTCATAGAGACAAAATAAAATAGTGTATCTCATTATGAACTGTAATAGTACCATTAAGAACATATATAAATACCCTAATATTCTCATAAATAAAATACAAAATTTTTTTTACTCAATTACAGTTTCGAATAATACAGAACAACTAACTCAATATATCTATCCTCATTCCACAATCTTCTTTTTTCTCGAGCCTGAAAAAAAAGCAAATTAGCTTTTCTCTTTTCATGATTTACAATGATTAAAAAAAAACTATATAATTCATTGGGTCAACAACAAAAATAAAAAAGTGTTGAGAGCATAATGTAACACTTCTGGGGACAGATTATGATTTATTCATGTGATAAAGTTTTAACATTAATAATGAAATGATTTTTTTTCTTTACAAAAAGTAGTAGTTAGATATTCTTTTCAAAAGGAACTATCATAATTATTAACTACCCTATTTCTTAAGCGTTTTTCCCCTAAGCTTATGCCACGAATGTAGGCTGCCTCTTATTAGTTACCAACATATGATCTTTTTAATCAAATATTTTCATGTAATAAAAAAAAGTGGGGTGGTGATGATGCTTGAATTTCATCACTAATTATTGTTAAGATAATTCAATATAAGGAGAATTTATATTTTTTAATTAAATATAAAATTAGTACTTGAATTTATTTATTTCTCTCATATTGATATCTGTAATTTTTTTTTACACTCAATGGAAAATGAGAAAAAAATGAAGAGAGTTGAGAGAAACCATGAAAAACACGATGAGAGTAAAGGAAATTTCACCACATGAGTGATAAAATTTTTTTGGAAATGAAATTAGTTCACGTAGTTTGTGTGTCTATTTTGGTTTACACAAACATATCCTTAAAACCAGTTATGGAGTCAAAAAATTTTGTTGGAGGGTCAGAACTAAATTGAATAGTTTTACGATAATAAAAATATAATTTCACCATTTTAGTAGTCTATTTATAAATTTTAAAAGATTAAATTAAAATTTTTATCATTTTGAGCGTCCAAAATGTAATTTTACCATTATTAATTTAAAATTTTATAAATTATAAAGAATTTAAATGAAAAAAAATTTATTTTGGGGGGCGCAAGGCCCTTATCAACCCCCTTGGCTCCACTGCTGTTTAAATGGATGTTTATGCTTAACTTGTTCCTAAAGATGACTTTATGTTTAGGGGTGCTTAGATCATCAAGTTAGTCTTCAAGTAAAATTTTTGGATACTCAATATTCCTCAAAGGATTTTTGTTGGTTTAGTAAAGAACTAATTGAAGAAAAGAAAAATATGAATGAAAGGGATGATTTAATTCATTAACAAAGCAGACCTTATATACAAGTCTCAAGTAACAACCTCAAAAAAAAAAAAAAAAAACTTCTACTCTTACTAGCAAGCTAACAAATCTCCCTAGGACTTAGTCTTACTAATAAAAAATACCTTCGCAGCCCTTGAGACACTAACATTCTCCTCCTGACTCAAGTGTTGCAGATACCAAGTTTATTCCTAAAAAACTCAAATAAACTAACATAAAAAAATAGTAAAAATTATTGTCATCTAATCCTCTGATCTGCAATAAACCATTTTCTTCTTGCAACTAATAATTCTTTTTATCAATTTTACATTTTGCACTGAAAGCTTGATCACCTTACCAACTAAATTCTTAAACTCAACAACATCAACAGATGTTAATTCTTTCGCATTTGAAGCTTCTTCAGTCGACTTTTGATTTTGGTAACATAGCTCACTATTCTCTTCAGAAAGTTGCACATGTTCCAGTTTTAGTTTGTCACTCTCGATCTCTTGAGATTGAATCTTTTTTCGTAGCTCCTCAGTATGTTTTTCAGATATTTCCTATGCAAAATATTATAGTTTATTATTAGAGAGAGATGTCAACTGTTGCTCCAAAAGAGTTACCTGTGCATGCATTTCCTTATTCTCAGAACACTTGTTTCTCGGTTGTTCTTGCAGGATACGATTATCTATCGATTTTATCTCAAGCTTAAAACTCTTTTCATTATATTACATTATCAATTTCATAATTGTCTTAACTTGCTTGGTAAGAAAGTCCATTTGATCTGATATCATTACTCTATGACACTTAGATGCCATTTGTAGCATCCGCGTTTTTGAACCAGAGTTGGAACAGTAATAATGTCAAGTTAAGAGTTAGAATATGTGGTTAAAATAAGAAGATTAGGAAAAATTAAGGATTAATTAGAAATTGTGAGAAAATAGTAAGGATTAAATAACAATTTATCCAAATTGAATTACGAGTCATCATGGGAATTAGATTGATTAAGGAGGGGAAAAAGAGTAATTTGGTGGAAGATATTTTTTGAGGCAAAGTTTTGGGCCAAAGTGTAAAGTTGGAAGGCCCATGGACTAAAAGTGCAATTTTACCATTTTTATTAAGTGAGATATTTTAAGAGAAAAGTCTAGAGAAATTGAGAGATGAAAAATCAATTAAAAGATGAGAATATCATCTTTTCTTCTCATAACCAACCGTCCATGCCTATATCCCTCATTTCCAACTTTTTCTTTTATTCCAATTTAGTCCCTTCACCATTGTTAAGCACTCCAAGCTTCAAAATCCTCCCTTTTCTTTGAAATTTCCTTAAGAAAGGCATAGAGGGAAGTTTGTAGACACCTTAATTTCTTTATAGAGTCCACTTTGAAGTGTTAAAGTGGATAGGGATTGAATTAAAATTTTGGAAATTTAAGAACAAAGGTAAGTGATTATACAATTTTCATGACATACATGTATATTTACATAATCTATCATGAAAAAGTATTAAATTTTAGTCTTAAGCTTATATGTGTTTGTATGAAATTGAAGAAAGAGGAAAGAAGGAGAAGGACCAAATTGAAGAAAAAGGAAACAAGAAAGCTAAGGTGTGAGAAGAAATTATCTACAAGTGAGGTAAGTACTACAAGTATTAAAAGACTTAGTAACAATTAAGTTAAAGTGTTTATAATTTTAATATATATGATTAATCATGATGAAAATGAGATGTTTAATTATAAGTATTGTCGAAACCATTTTTTTGAAAAACGTGTTTCGAAAATTATTTTAAATTGGAAAATGGGAGTCGCCGTCAATACTTTATTTGGTGTGATTGGATCACCACAAAATGTTTAAAATTCGTTTTGAAAAATATTTTGGTCTTCGCAATCCAAAAAACAAGTTTGGGAGTCGGTTACGCATGAGGAAGGGTTAGCACCCTCATACGCCCAAAATTGGTACCATATTGATTACTTTCGGGTCTTGACTTGTAAAATTTAAAACTCAAATAAAGTTTAAAATACGATCATTGAATACACGAGTTATGTTTAAATGAAATCAATTTTTTTTTGGAAGTCCCACTATTTCGAGGTGATCGAGACAGAAAGTCATGTCCAGTGAATTAGGACATAACATTTCGAGATCCAAAAATAACGAGCTTTCCTTTGTTGTAAATTTTTGAACTTTTGAAAAGGATCTTCAATTATCTTGATTTAAAGAAAAGTCGCACCTAGTAAGTTAAGGCGCAAATTTTCAGAATTAGAGATAAAGAAACATTGCCTCGATTTAAGGGTATTCGATTATTTCAATTTGAGGAAAAATTGCACCTAGTAAGTTAAGGCACAAATTTTCAAAACTCGAAATAAAAGAATATTGCCTTGATTTTAAAGTTTTTATGAAGATAATTTTGAAAACAAATATGTGAGTTTAATATGAATGAGCAGTTAATAATGGGTATTAGAAAACATGAAGCAAAATAATTAAGCAGATAAACGATATACAAAAATTAAGAATGCAAAAATACGAATGCATAATAATTAAAATTTGAATACAAATTGATGAGGAAGAAAAATAAAGCAATTGGAGTTAAAAATGTGAATTTGGATACTTGGGGGCAAAATGGTAATTTTGGTCACTCGAGGGGAAAAGTGGTAATTTTGGGAAAGTCGGGGGTCAAAAGTGGAATTTTTAGACATCCGAGGGTAAAATGGTACGTTTTGGAAGAATCGGGGTAAAAAATGGAATTTTTGGAAGTTTAGGGGTAAAATGGTCATTTTTTGGAAAAATTAGGGTCAAAAATGAAATTTTAGAAAGTTCAAGGGTAAAATGGTAATTTTTAGAAAAATCAGGGTTAAAAATGGAATTTTGGAAAGTTTCGGAGTAAAAATGTAATTTTTGGACAGTTTAGGGACCTTCACGATAATAAAACCAAAAACAGGTGACACGTGGTAGCCTTTCAAACATCTTGAAGTCAAAGGACTAATTTGAAAATCATGTAAAATTTTTGGGCCAATTTTGTAATTAAACAGAACTTGATTAAGGGATAAAATTAAAACAAATTAAAAATAAAAGGGACCATTTGCACAAATAAACCAAAATAATGACACGTGGCAGCTCCTGGTGCTTTCAAAAGGTGAAGGGATTAAATTGAAAAGCATTGAAAATTATTGGACTAATTTAAAAATAATTAAAAGTACGAAAAGGATTAAATTGTAAAAATTTGAAAAAGCGAAAGGACCAAATGCATAAATAGACCATTAATAAAAAACACGCGAATCCTTAAGGCGGGTTGGGTTAAATCGGGTCGAACCATGGGTTAGGGCATAAAACAGTGTCGTTTTGGGCTCTAAGAGCTGAATGCCAAAACGATGTTGTTCCAACATGTTATTTAAATCAATTTTCTAAAAAAAAAATCATTTTATTTCATTCTTTTTCAAAAAACAAATATCCTTTCTCCCTTTTTCTTTCAAAACCACCCTTTCCTCTCTCAAGGCCGGTCAGGCAACGATCGCCGCTCCGTCGAGTCTCTGTCACACGCGCCTCGCCGGTCGTCGTTCAACGCCATGCTCGGCCGGTCTCCATCGCCCACGCGCCGCCATCACAGGTAAAAGCTTCTCCTTTTCTTTCCCTCTTTTTTTGTTTTTAATTTTAAAGGTTGATCTGGGTATAGATCTAAACATATCTAACCTAGATCTTCGTAAAACCATTTTAAAAAGATTGAATCCACCCCTTTTTTAGACCGTTTGTATATATATATATATATATTTAAAAAACCTGTTTTGATTTCTCCCCTTTTTTTTGTTTTCAAGCTTTCGATTTATTTTTTTATGAAATGTTATGTTGTTTGGCAGATCTTCCACACTTGCAGTATTCCTCACGGCCACAGACGAAGTCGGAGTGGCGACGATCGGAGCTGCGACGACGATGGCGTTTCAGATCTTAGGTACGCCCTTTTTGACTTCCCTTTATTATTATTATTATTATTAACTATTATTATTAATATTTATTATATTATAAATAATATTATTAATACTTTTATTTAATGCTTTGAAAATAAGAAAATAATTACTAATAAATGATGGTGGAGAAGTGGTTAATATATGTTAATGTATATTATTAATTTGAAACATTAAAAACTCAGTTATGAAAACATATATTGGGAATACTTGGGCACTTAATGCTTAAGACTTCGAATCTGACTTGAGATGTTAAACACTTTGTCTCTGCTCCCTTTCGTATTCAATTGTAGGAATATTCAGTAGAGTAATTTTGAAAGTAAATTTGTATATGCTAATCACAAAATGCTTCAGAGTCTATTTCTTTGTACTTTTTTTTTCAGAGAACTTGTAACCTCTATTACAATCCTTCAAATTTGGCTTTATAGCCATATTTACAATGATTAAGGTCTGTCCTTGCATTTAAATTCTGTATTTTCTTCTTGCAGGTGCAGTGGTGGCCATGGTAGTGACGGTGGTGCAGAAGCAAGTGGCTGGCTGGTGGTGACATGGCAGGCTTTGAGTGGCTGGAAGGAGGTGGCAGACAACACAAGTTGCTGTTTAGGGTTTTTTTGTTTAGGCTTGAGTGTTTGGGTCAATTAAAATTGGGCCACTTGGGTTTTGGATTGGGCCTGTTTGGGTCCATTAGGCTTAGGTTTAGGTTTGTATTGAACATTTGAATTGGGCCTATTGGGTCAAAGGTTGTAATTGGACTTTTTATTTAATTTTAAATTTAAATTCAAATTAAATTTAAACTTAAAAGAAAAAAGTTTAAACTTAAACTAAATTTAAACCCAAAATGAATTAAAATTTAAGAAAAAATTAAAAATTAAAAATTGGGTTTAAATGTTGGGCTCGGTCAAAATTGGGCTCCAACAGCTGTCCCTCTTTGCTCGTTGCTGTGTAACAGGACCGGAGCAAAGACTAAAAAGAGGCCCAATTTTGTCACGTCTTACTTCTTCGACGATCTTTCTCTAACTGACCCACCTTCAGCTTCGTCAGTCATTTATCTCACTGCATCCTCTTTTCTACAATGGGAAGTGATGTCGTGATTCCATCTTGTATTAAGGCAATTTCAAAATTTCGTCACTGCAGCTTCATCTGATTCGCTTGTAATTCCAATGGTCTAGTATCATTGATTTGGCCTTCTTCTTGTTGTTTTGGATAACTGTAATCTGCCCCAGACTCGGGGTAGGAGATTGGTTGATGATGATCTGCCCTAGGCTCGGGGTAAAAGACCGGTGATGTAACTTCACTCCATTCCACTACAACTTCATAGAGATTGAGATCCGCTACTGTAGTTTTAATCTAGCTTCACTGCAACTTCAGGAAGGAAGGATTCGATGTCGAAGCTTTATCTTTCTCTTACTACAACTTCAGAGAGATAAAGACTTGCTATTGTATTTTAGATCTGATCCACTATGACTTTGAGGTAGAAGTTTCACCGTCGTGGGTTCGATCTTTTATGTTTCTAAGGTACAATGTTCGCTGTTACGACATAAACCCTTCCCTTTGTGTCTTTGCGGTACTGGATCCGCCGTTGCGGCTTAGATCTTTCCCTTAATGTCTTTGAGGTACGAGGTTCGCCATTGCGACTTAAACCTTTCCCTTATGTCTTTGTGGTACTAGATTCGTCATTGCGGCTTAGATCTTTCCCTTCATGTCTTCTGAGGTACTAGGTTTGCCATTACGACTTAAACCTTTCCCTTGTGTCTTCATTGCGGTACTGGATCCACCGTTGCGGCTTAGATCTTTCCCTTCATGTCTCTGAGGTACTAGGTTCTCCGTTGTGACTTAAACCTTTCCCTTGTGTCTTAACTGCGGTACTGAGACCTGTAGAATATGCTCAAATGGGCATTTAGGTAGGCCAGATTATTTAGGATGCCATGCTCAAAATGAGTCAAAATGCTCCTAACTAGATGGATGTGCATGATTAATGTTTAATTTTTCAAAGATTAGTTTCTTCTGTTTTGGGATCATCTCTTTACGTCTTCTTAAATCTATGACTTGGTAGATTCTCAATTTGAACCGTTCTTTCCAGGTTTGATTCTTTTAACTGGTGGTTTTATTTAGGGTCCTTGTATCATTTAGAAATTTTCTAAAATAATACTCGTGGATCCTTGCTTTTTCATGCGATTTTAGTCTATTATCCATTATCCTGGTATGAAAATACTTGGACAGTGTGGGAAACAATGAGATTGTATTAGAGTCAAAACTTGAAGAATTGTTGGCTAAAGAAAGAAAAATACCGAATATTTACGAGGAACAAAACAATGACAAGGAATAATATTAGATGCCTAGATATTAAATATGAGTTTCCCTAATCTGAGGATCATCTTTCTGCTTGATATGTATCTGGAGATCCTCGAGTACTTTGTTGATGCCTTAAGATGTAAAATTTCTCCATCTTGTCACATTTGAGGGAACAATTGACCACCTTCGTTTTTCATTTGAGCCGCCCTTTTCGGGTTTTTAACTCAAAATCCCTTTGGTTTCAAGATGCCCTTTCATGGGTTTTCATCCTGATCTCTCCATTTTTTTAGGTGAAATATTTCTTCACCGAGTCTGAATTCACTGGGTTGTATAGCTCATTACCATCCATTTCAATCAAAATTAGAGCTCCTCTAGAGAAGGCTTTCTTCACCACATACAACCCTTCCTAATTAGGCATCCATTTTCCTCGAGAGTCTTTGTGTATCGGGAGTATTTTCTTCAAGATTAAATCTCCTCCGTGGAATTCTCTAGGGCGGACCTTTTTGTTGTAAGCACGCATCATTCTCTTTTGGTACATCTGACCATGACAGATGACTCTTAACCTCTTTTCTTTAATCAAGTTCAACTGATCATATCTGGACTGGATCCATTTTGCTTCGTCCAAATTTAACTATGATAAGACTCGGAGAGAAGGAATCTCTACCTCGATGGGTAAAACGACTTCCATCCCATATACAAGTGAGAACGGCGTCGCCTCAGTAGACGTTCTGACTGAAGTCCTATAAGCAAGGAGGGCGAATGACAAATTTTCATGCCAATCTCTATAGGTTTCTATCATTTTTGCAATGATCTTCTTGATGTTTTTTTGTCGCTTCCACTACTCCGTTCATCTTTGGGCGATATGGAGATGAATTATGATGTTTGATCTTGAATTGCTCACAAACCTCCGATATCGTGCTGTTTTTCAAGTTCAATGCATTGTCCGATATGATTTTTTTTGGCATTCCATATCGGCATATGATTTCCTTTTTCAGGAACTTGCTAACTGCAGACTTTGTAATGTTGGAATAAGAGGCAGCTTCCACCCACTTGGTAAAGTAGTCAATAACTACAAAGATGAATCTATGCCCGTTAGAAGCCTTCGGTGAAATCGACCAAATAACATCCATGCCCTACATAGAAAAGGGCCACGGGGAAGTCATGACATGCAGATGTGATGAAGGTACATGAATTTTATCTCCATAGATCTGGCATTCCGCAAATCCCTTCATGAACTTCTTCTAGGATTTTCTTAGCCTCGATTACATCAACACATCTTAGCAACACTTGATCCTTTCTCCTCTTATACAAAATCTCCCCATCCAGGACGTACTCGTTTGCGAGCCTTCTCAATGTCCTTTTATCATTTTCAGTAGCCTCGTCGGGGTATTTACGGTCTTTTACATATTGGAGGATGTCTTGGTACCAAGGATGTTCCTCTTTACCTTCTTCTTTGATCTCCCAGCAATAAGCTGGAGTCTCATAAATGCTCATTCGAATGGGCTTCATATCCTTTGGCTTGTTTACTTTTATTATCGAGGCTAGAGTAGCCAAAGCATCAGCCATTTGGTTTTCCTCACGTGGGAGGTACTGAAATGTAACCTCGTCGAATTCTTTGATCAATTCGAGGACTATATTTCGATATTCAATTAACTTAAAGTCTTTTGTCTCTCATTCTCCCTTGAGATGGTAGATTACCAACACTGAATCTCCATATATTTCCAAGACCTTGATCCCTCGATCTATGGCTGCTTGAATCCTCATAATGCACGCCTCGTACTCTGCCATATTGTTTGTGCAATCGAAGTTGAGTTTGCTTGTGAATGGATAATGGTCTCCTTCTGGTGATACTAAGACTGCCCCGATTCCATTGCCCACGGCATTTGAAGCACCATCAAAATTTAATCGCCAGGGATGCTCTGTCGCGGTCCCCTATTCGGTGGTTGTGATATACATTATGTCCTCATTTGGGAAGTCAAAATTTATTGGCTCATAATCCTTCAGAGCTCTACTGGCTAGGAAATCTGCTATTGCACTTCCTTTCACTGCCTTTTGGCTTACATAGACTATATAAAATTCTGAAAGCAGGATCTGCCATCTAGCCATTCTTCCATTTAACGCAATTGACTCCATCATGTATTTGAGAGGATCTAATTTCGAGATTAACCAAGATGTGTGGTATAGCATGTACTATCATAATCTTCGGGTAGTCCAAACCAACACACTGCATAACTTTTCTATCGAAGAGTACCGAGCTTCACAGTCGGTAAACTTTTTGCTGAGGTAGTATATGGCTCTCTCCTTCTTTCCAGTCTCGTCGTGTTGGCCTAAGATGCATCCCATAGAATTCTCAAAAACTGTTAAGTACAAGATTAATGGCTTGTTGGGACTTGGTGGTACTAAGACCAGAGCATCAAACAAATACTGCTTAACCTTATCAAAAGTTTTTTAGCATTCATCGTCCTACACACCTGGATTGTGCTTTCTAAGAAGACGAAAGATAAGATCACACTTCTCAGTTAATTGTGAGATGAACCGAGCGATGTAATTCAACCTCCCGAGGAAACCTCGAACTTCTTTTTGCATACGAGGTGGGGGTAATTCTTGTATAGCTTTAACCTTGTCTAGATCGATCTCAATCCCCCTTTGGCTGACCACAAAACCCAACAACTTGCTTGAAGTAGCTTCAAAAGTACATTTGGCGGGGTTTAACTTTAGTTGGAACTTCTTTAATCTCAAGAACTCTTAAGACCTTTACATGTTCTTCCCCAGTTCGTGACTTTGCGATCATGTCATCGACATAGACCTCGATTTCCTTGTGCATCATATCATGAAACAATGTCACCATGGCTCTTTAATATGTTGCCCCTGCATTTTTAAGTCCGAATGGCATTACCTTATAACAAAAAGTCTCCCACATTGTGACGAAGGTAGTTTTCACCATATCTGCAGGGTCCATATTTATTTGGTTATATCTTGAGAAACCATCCATGAAAGAGAAGAAGGAATGATCCGCCGTATTGTCTACCAGGGTATCGATGTGAGGCAGCAGGAAGTTGTCTTTTAGGCTGGCCTTATTCAAGTCTCGGTAATTAACACACATACGTACTTTCCCATCATTTTTGGGGACAGAGACTATGTTGGCAACCCATTCTGAATATTTAACCACTTGGAGGAAACCCGTGTCAAACTGCTTCTGAACTTCCTCTTTTATTTTTAACAATACATCTGGTCGCATCCTGCGGAGTATTTGTTGGACAGGCTTGCATTCCTCTTTTATCAGGAGCTTAAGGACTACAATATCGGTGTTTAACCCAGGCATGTCCTGGTAAGACCAGGCGAAGACGTCTTTGAATTCTCTGAGCAGCTCAATAAGATCTTTTCGTGTTTCTGTCGAGATACTAGTCTTAATTTTCACTTCCTTCTTTTATATTCATCCCCTATGCTCATAGTTTCGATTAACTCCTTATGGGGCAAGATCTGTCTTTCCTTTTGTTCCATCATTCGTAGCAAATCAGAAGATAAGTTAGTATCCTAGTCGTCTTCGAAGTCCTGAGGTTCTTCGAGACACATATCTCGCTCGAAATGAGGTTCACAATCAGTGTCGCTCATATTATTGATATCCAAGGGTCTGTCAAAAGAATGAGAGTGGTCCAATGAACAAAGTAAATTTAAGAATGATTGTATGGTATAAGTATGAGTGTATGTATACAAAATTCAAGAATGATTAATTTGTGTAGGTTAAGGGTAAACAAATTATTTGAATTAGAATGAAAGAATATAAAGAGATATTTGTCAAAAGGGAGCAAAATGCATTTTCATTAAGATAATAGGTAAAAGTCAAATGCCCTTTACAAAAGATCTCTCTCGCTCTCGGGCATAGAACCATAGATATGCGTCGAGTATTACTCTGAAATGATCCTAAAGGCTACAAGGAGCTCCTCTTCTGTCCAGTTGTCCAGAATGCTTCTTGGTGCGTACTGACAAATTTGTGGTAAACTCCTTCCTTCGCCTTCTTCAGAGATGACATTAATGTCCAACTCCATCACAACTCTTCCAGTGTTTTCTCCCTCTTTAAACCTCATTCCACCAAAAATAAAAGTTTTTGATATGTGGGGAAAAGTCATCGGCTCCCATTTGATTTCCTCCTCGACAAGTCATGCTTTTCTCATCTCTTGCTTCCTTTCCATCTCTTTCTTCTTTTCCTTCACATCTGGCTTGTATCCCAGCCCGAAGCGGTCCCACTTTCCTAGTGGTACTGGTACATTGATTGTCCCTTGCAGATGTTTCCCAATCCCTTTTCTTGGCAGTGCCCCTTTTCCAATTATCAATCGTAACCCCATCTTCGTGGTTCGTGACAACTTGGGTTCGAGAATTTTACTTCCTTTCGCGATGAATGTGGCATTAACAAACTCTAACGATAGAAAGGAACGTTCTATCGCCTCTTCGTTTTTCTCTACATACGGGGCGTCACTTGTCACAGATGTGATAATATCCTCCTCTGTGTTTATTGTAACCAATCTTCCTTCGATTACCAGTTTAAGCTTCTGATGAAGTAAGGATGGTATTGCTCCCGCTGAATGGATCCAAAGTCTCCTCAATAAACAATTGTACGAGGGCTGGATGTCCATTACCAAGAAATCTACTTCATAGGTATTTGAGCCAATCTGTAACGGTATCTTAATTCGGCTCATCACTCTTCTTTCTGTTCCATCGAAAGCTCTGACTATATTGTGGCAGGTTTTCATGTAAGAACTGTCGACTGGTAGTCGTTCCAAGGTGGCCAGTTGTAATACATTTAACGCTGAGCCATTATCACTGAGCACTCCGGGCATAATATACCCCTTACAGCGAGTAGTGATGTGCAAAGCCTTGGTCGACCCCATTCCCCGAGATGGGATCTCATCATCACTGAAGAAAATAAAATTGTCAGCGTTGATGTTATTAATCAGGCGATCCAGCTTGAACACAGATATGTTATTGGTCACATATGTTTCGTTGAGCACCCTCATCAATGCATTGCGGTGGGCTTCTGAACTTAGCAACAATGTTAAGATTGATATGCATGCGGGTTGTTTGTGTAACTGCTCAATCACACTGTACTCGCTGTGTTTCAAGAATTTCAAGAATTCTTTTGCTTCTTTTTCTGCTACTGACTCATTTACTAGCTCAAGCTTGTCAGTCTCCTTTTCTTCTAGCTCAATTGCCAAGGCTTTTCCTTTTGCAGCTTCTTTTTTCTCTTCTTTTAAGTCATAGCATTTCCCACTACGGGTAACAAGGTTTACATCTTCTTGGGATTGCTCATCTTTAGGCGTTATTATGTTACACCCGTAATTCCAAGGGACTTTCTTGCTATCTTCATAAGGAAACGATGCAGGTTTCCATATAATAACACAAGGTGTCGCTTGTCTTCTTGTCTCAGTACCCTTGGACGTAGAGATAATTATCACAGGGTGATCAGGCTTGTTCATCCCTTTTTCTTCGGAGGCACAAATATCCTCTGCCTCTTCTTCTTCTTCTTCAAGGAACTCCAGTTCTTTGCGGTCCATCAGATCCTGTACCAGAACCTTAAACTCCGTACAGTGTTGAATCTCGTGTCCCTCAGCATTATGGAAGTTACAATTGTTCTTGGCCGTTATCATCATATCTCCACCATTCTACGCGATCACTCCTCTGTCTATCATTTGATGCCATACCCATTTCAAAGGTGATTTGACCTCTCCGATATTGGTCTTAACCCTTTTACCTTTGCTCTTGTAATCGCATTCACCCCCTGATTAGGGTAGGCAGGTAAAGGGTTCCCGGCTACATTAGGTCTAGATGACTCATCGAATCTTATACGCTTCATCTTAATTAATCTTTCCACTATCTTCTTGAAAGCGAAACAGTTTTTAAGGGAGTGTCCGGTTACTCCATGGAATTTGCACTGATCATTGGCATCGTACCATTTCGGAAAAGGTAGTTGTACTGGTTCCGTGTAGTACGGGGCCACTGCATGTTGGTCATACAATTGTTGGTAAAGCTCTTTATATGTCACCGGAATAGGGGTGAATTGAATTCTTTTAGTGTTCTTTCTTGAGCTTGGTTTTGACTTTGTTGGATTTTGATAATTGCTTGTAGGGGTTTTAGATTGTGTCATCATGATTGACTTCGCATAATTTGGCATGTACATGCTTACGTTGTTTACCTCAGCTTCTTTCTTTTTGGGGGCTGTTCTTTTTCCACTTTCCCCAACGTCAATCTTACCGCTCTTAATGGCGCTTTCAATCATTTCTTCAAACATAAGCATGCCTGAGAAACTTCTCGTAGCATTCCCAACAAGTGGTTGAGATATGGTGCTTTTAGCGTATGGACGAAAAGCATGGTTGTCTCTTTCTCCGTTAATGGCGGTTGCACCTGGGTGGCTACATCTCTCCATCATTGAGCATATTGCCTGAAACTTTCGCTCGGCCTTTTTTTCATATTCTGCAAAGTGATTCTATCCGGAGCAATGTCAGTAACATGGACATATTGTTTCATAAAGGCCTAGGCCAGGTCCTTCCATGAATTGATCTTTGCTCGGCTTAACTGATTGTACCACTTTACAGCGGACCTACCAAACTGTCTTGGAAACAATGGATCAGTAATTTGTCATTATTGACATATCCTGTCATTTTTTGACAAAACATCGTAATATGAGCTTCTGGGCAGCTTGTCCCATTGTATTTCTCAAACTTTGGAGTTTTGAATTTTAGGGGCAGCACTAAGTCTGGAACTAGGCTTAGTTCTTTAGCATCTATCCCACAGCAGGTGTCAGCCCCTTCCATTGTCTTGACCTTATCTTCCAACCACTTGTACCGCTCCTCTATTTGTTTGGAAACTTCCAATTTTGTTTACTCTGCCTCCATGATTTCATGAAAGTCGAGATTAATGGGGTTCGCAGTAGTTTTTCCTGGATTAAACCCTGATCCAGTTAAATAATTGGCTTGGTCTGAGGTGTTGATGGGCTGTGGTTGTGCTCGAATGAAGATGGGAGCTTCCCGTGAGTTCGTTTCTAGTGAAACTTGATTGTGCACAGGAGTAAAGCCAGAAGGGTATTGGGGATCTTCATTTTCCTCCCTTGTGCCTACTGCAGGATTTTTCCCTTTTCCCACCTCCTACAATAGTTGGGTCAACCTATTGATTATGTTGCTTTGAGACTCAATAATCTGGTCTCTCATATCCCGTTGGACCCTTTCTAGCTGGTCTTGCAACTGAGCCTGCATTTGCTATTGCATTTCCCTTTGTAACTACTCTAACCTTTCTATTCTTTGGTCCATGGCTCTCCGAGTACTGTAAGGGTGTGAGTTCTTTATTTTTTCGGGTTTAACTAAATCAAATTTTATTTAATGAGATTTATTATTTTAAAACGTGAGAATGCAATGCAAATGAATGTGAATGAATGCGTGAATGCAAAAGAAAGGTATTGACTTATAATTCAATTTTCATTTAGAAAACTTCATTTAGATAACAAGTTCCTTTACATAAAGCAAATTACATAAATGGTTTTGCTTTGATGCTCAGAGCTTTGACTTTTTTGAGGAGTCCTGCTAGCTTTTGACCTCGTTCCGTCTTCGTCTCATATTGTATGCTTAATTCTTCTGCTTCAATTGCCAGTGCTTGCACATGATCGGCTACTCCGCGAATTTGATTTAAGGCCTCACCTATAACATAATCCCTGTCTCTAACTTCCTTCTGAGCTTGCTGAAGATGCCAATCATTTGTCTCTAATGTCCTTTCCAGAATCTCAGTTCGTATTTCACTATTATGCAAAGAGGCTTCTAGTTCTTCCACCCTCTTATTCAGTCTCTCGATCTCAGCTCGGCTTGCCTACAACTCCATCACTGAATTTCAACTATGATGCCTATACAAGGATTCCTCCAATTCTCGTATTCGGGGCTTTAATTCGATCACCTCGACTTGGCTTTCCAAAAGGCTACTCTTCATGGCATTTTCCTGAACCTGGGCATCTTGAAACTTGTTTTTGAAACTTGTTTTTCCAGTGACTTGTTTTATTCTTCTCTTCACGGATTTTCTGTTACCATTGGTCTGAGGTCTTTCCTAAACCGACAATCCTCATTGATAAGCGAAGCTTTTTATAGTCTTTTTTTAGGCTGCTGAGATCTTCTTCAGCCTTATTATTCCATTTTCTCAATTTCTCTACTTCTAGCTTCTAAATATCAACGTCTAATCCTAAAAGCACCTTCTCTTCTTCCAGCTTTTCTATCATGTTTTCTATCTTAACATTTTTCCTTTCAAAATCTTGTTTAATTATATCTAATTCAGTCGGGACAACCTGCAAGTGTTCTTAAATTGGGCGAACAATCTCTGGGTTTGACACAGGAATGTTGTCGTTGATCCTTCTATTTCTCCACCAATCATATTTTGCAGTTGTCATGAGATTGGCGCCAAATGCTTTCATTCTTTGAACCCGGTTCCACGTATTCGAGATTTCCCAAATCCTCTTCTTATTATTTTCTCCTCGGTACGTGAATTCACACTGAGCTAACCCCTGAGTTGCTAGTATGAACTATCTCGATCTGTATTGTCTTGAAACTAGCAAAGGTGCATATCCTGTTGCTCCCCATATCCCCGCCAATGGGACCCAATCGAAGTCTTCGCATCGATATAATATTTCATCAAGAGTAAACCATGATGCTCGTCACTCTATGTCTTCGTCTTTGAGGCTTTGGAGTATGGCCATCCACTTTTCTTCTGAGAAATTTTATTATCTTTGCGTAGCTACGAACTCTTTCAAAGGGGAGTAATCTTTAGAAAGGTACTGATAAGAGACTTTTTCTGCTTTCCAAAAGTGACTATGAAACCATACCATCAACAATGGTGCACAGGCAATAAATCGACCTTCTCCCTCCTTTCTGCACGCATTTAAGGATCTAAAAGTTTCAGCCAGTATGGCCAGGATGGGTGTAACTCTTTTATTCAATCGATCAAACAAGTCTATCACTGCGTCTTCTATATGTCCCAAAGCCTTTAAAAAAATGACTAACCCGTAGATACTTAGGGCTAGGATGTCAATCTTTTTCTTTGCATTTGGATGAGCTAGTATTAAATCTCGTAGACTTTTCCACGTGATGCATTTGTTGTCGCCTTTGACCTTAACCCGAGCTGCAAGCTATTGTTCGCTCATGCCAATGATGTTTATTAACCTTTTAGCAACAGTCGAGATATTTGGAGCTCTAGAATAAGCCTTATCTATGAGATTTTTGAACAACGGAGCAGAGTGGTGTATTCTTCTATTGTCGATGTCATGTCTACATTCCCGAAGGTGAAGCAACTGTAGGCTGGGTTCCAATACTGCGTTAAGGCTCGAAAGAGGAATTTATCTACCTTAACCTCGAACAAGTATGGCAAATCTCTGTATTCTTGGTAAAAGGTCTGCTTCATGTCATTACCCCAACTGTCCCATATTTCTTTCAATTCTTGCATATTGTTTTGAGCCGTACCAATTCTGGTATAATCCCAAAGCTCTGACTCATAACCTTCCACTAAGCTATCCCCTTTTTTGCATTGAGTCTCCTCTAACCACATACGCACGACCATATTGTCCTCCACCTTATCAAGGTACATGTTTTCCATGATCGATTCTTTTATCGGTAACTGAACTTTTAAGTCTATACCTTTCCTTTTTATGATGATGAAATGTAATGCAAAAAAGAGACAAAATAAACAAGTTAGCAAAACATATCAATCTCAATATACAAGTATAGAGCACAGAACCTAAGAGTTTGACTCATAGTTGCTAAAAGGTTCAGTATAACTCCTTCTAAGGCAAGTTCTTACGGCTCACTATATGTGGTTTTAGGCTCTAAAGTATGGGTACCCAAATCAGCAGATTCCTTGATCCTCACCCAGTACAGGCTCATACGGACGAGTTCAGTTTAGGGGGACACATTTCACACATATTTACACGGAAGTGAAAACTTCACGAAAACATGGGTAGGAATGCAATCCTAAAAGCGATCCACTATCCTGCACGGAGGTGAAGACCTCACGAAGGAGTAGTTTCCCGCTTCCACTTAAAAGGGTAGTATCATAATGCATATGGATGCAAAATTACACTAGCATTATCACATAATATGATGCCACACAAAAGATGCCGAGGATCGCATTTTAAACAAAATCGAAAGCTTTAAAGTTTTCAAAAAGGACCCGAAAATAATCAATTTTGGCTTGACTCTCGTTTATTTTGAAAAGTCCTCAGTGGAGTCACCAAGCTGTCGAAACCATTTTTTTGAAAAACGTGTTTCAAAATTTTTTTTAAATTGGAAAATGGGAGTCGCCACCAATCCTTTATTTTGTGTGATAGGATCACCACAAAACGTTTAAAATCCGTTTTGAAAAATATTTTGGTCTTCGCAATCCAGAAAATAAGTTCGGGAGTCGGTTACACATGAGGAAGGGTTGGCACCCTCATACGCCCAAAATTGGTACCATATTGATTACTTTTGGGTCTTGACTTGTAAAATTTAAAACTCAAATAAAGTTAAAATATGATCATTGAATACACGAGTTATGTTTAAAAGAAATCGATTTTTGTTTGGAAGTCCCACTATTTCGAGGTGATCGAGCAGAAAGTCACGTCTAGTGAGTTAGGACATAACATTTCAAGATCCAGAAATAACAAGCTTTCCTTTGTTGTAATTTTTTAAACTTTTGAAAAGGATGTTCAATTAACTCGATTTAAATAAAAGTCGCACCTAGTAAGTTAAGGTGCAAATTTTAAGAATCAGAGATAAAGAAACATTGCCTTGATTTAAGAGTATTCAATTATTTTGATTTGAGGAAAAATTGCACCTAGTAAGTTAAGACACAAATTTTCAAAACTAGAAATAAAAGAATATTTCCTTGATTTTAAAGTTTTTATGAAGATAATTTTGAAAACAAATATGTGAGTTTAATATGAATGAGCAGTTAATAATGGGTATTAGATAACACGAAGCAAAATAATTAAGCAGATAAACGATATACAAAAATTAAGAATGCAAAAATACGAAGGCATAATACTTAAAATTTGAATAAAAATTGATGAGGAAGAGAAATAAAGCAATCGGAGTTAAAAATGTGATTTTGGATACCCGGGGGTAAAATGGTAATTTTGGTCACTCGAGGGGGAAAATGATAATTTTGGGAAAGTCAAGGGTCAAAAATAAAATTTTTAGACATCCAAGGGTGAAATGGTACTTTTTGGAAGAATCGAGGTCAAAAATGGAATTTTTAGAAGTTTACGGGTAAATGGTAATTTTTGAAAAATTGGGGTCAAAAATGGAATTTTGGAAAGTTCGAGCGTAAAAAGTGTAATTTTTGGAAAAATCAAGGTTAAAAATGGAATTTTGGAAAGTTTAAGGGTAAAATGATATTTTTTAGAAAAATTAAGGTTAAAATGGAATTTTAGAAAGTTCGAGGGCAAAAATGTAATTTCTAAATAGTTTAGGGACCTCCAGGGTAATAAAACCAAAAATAGGTGACACGTGGCAGCCTCTCAGAAAACCTGAAGTCAAAGGACTAATTTGAAAATCATGTAAAATTTCTGGGCCAATTTTGTAATTAAATAGAACTTGATTTAGGGATAAAATTAAAACAAATTAAAAATAAAGGGACCATCTGCACAAATAAACCAAAATCATGACACGTGGCAGCTCTTGGTGCTTTCAAAAGGTCAAAGGATTAAATTGAAAAGTATTGAAAATTATTGGACTATTTTAAAATTAATTAAAAGTATGTAAATGATTAAATTGTAAAAATAAGAAAAAAGCGGATGGACCAAATGCATAAATAGGTCATTAATTAAAAACATGCGAATCCTTGAGGGGGTCGGGTCAAATCGGGTCGAATCATGGGTTAGGGCATGAAACGGTGTCGTTTTGGGCTCAAAGAGCTAATGCCAGAAAGACGTCGTTCCAGCATGTTATTTAAATCAATTTTCTAAAAAAAAATCATTTTATTTCATTCTTTTTCAAAAAACAAATATCCTTTCTCCCTTTTCTCTCAAAACCACCCCCTTCCTCTCTCAAGGCCGGTCGAGCCACGACCGTCGCTCTGTCGAGTCTCTGTCACACGCGCCTTATTGATCGTCGTTCAACGCCGCGCTCGGTCGGACTCCATCGCCCACGCGCCGCCGTCATAGGTAAACGCTTCTCCTTTTCTTTCCCTCTTTTTTTGTTTTTCATTTTAAAGGTTAATCTGGGTATAGATCTAAACAAATCTAACCCAGATCTTCGTAAAACCATTTTAAAAAGATTGAATCCACCCCTTTTTTAGATCGTTTGTATATATATATATATTTTAAAAAACCTGTTTTGATTTCTCCCCTTTTTTTTGTTTTCAAGCTTTCGATTTATTTTTTATGAAATGTTATGTTGTTTGGCAGATCTTCCACACTTGCAACATTCCTCATGGCCACAAAAGTCGAAGGGGCGACAATCGGAGCTGCGACGGTGGTGGCGTTTTAGATCTTAGGTACGCCCTTTTTGACTTCCCTTTATTATTATTATTATTAACTATTATTATTATTATTTATTATATTATAAATAATATTATTAATTATTAATGCCTTTATTTAATGCTTTGAAAATAAGAAAATAATGACTAATAAATGATGGCAAAGAAGTGGTTAATATATGTTAATGTATATTAATGTATATTATTAATTTGAAGCATTAAAAACTCAGTTATGAAAACATATATTGGGAATACCTGGGCACTTAATGCTTAAGACTTTGAATCTGACTAGAGAAGTTAAACACTTCGTCTCTACTCCCTTTCGTATTCAATTGCAGGAATATTCAGTGTAGTAATTTTGAAAGTAAATTTGTATATGTTAATCACAAAATGCTTCAGAGTCTATTTCTTTGTACTTGTTTTTTCAGAGAACTTGTAACCTCTATTACAATCCTTCAAATTTGGCTTTATAGCCATATTTACAATGATTAAGGTCTGTCCTTGCATTTAAATTCTGTCTTTTCTTCTTGCAGGTGCAGTGGTGGCCATGGCAGTGACGATGGTGTAGAAGCAAGTGGCTGGCTGGTGCTTGCTGGTGGTGACGTGGCAGGCTTTGAGTGGCTCGAGGGAGGTGGCAGATAGCACAAGTTGCTGTTTAGGGTTTTCTGTTTAGGCTTGAGTGTTTGGGTCAATTAAAATTGGGCCCACTTGGGTTTTGGATTGGGCCTGTTTGAGTCCATTAAGCTTAGGTTTGGGTTTGTATTGGACATTTGAATTGGGCCCAATTGGGTCAAAGGTTGTAATTGGACTTTTTATTTAATTTTAAATTTAAATTCAAATTAAATTTAAACTTAAAAGAAAAAGTTTAAACTTAAACTAAATTTAAACCCAAAATGAATTAAAATTTCAGAAAAAATAAAAAATAAAAAATTATGTTTAAATGTTGGGCCTGGTCAAAATTGGGCTCCAACAAGTATGATGATTATGTGTGATTGAATGAAATTTAGTAAAAAGAAGCATGAGAAAGGAATTAATCTCATTGAAACATTTTGGACAGAACAGAGGACTAACTTCGAAAATTCACCAAAAATTGTGTTAAAAGAGTTAAGAGTTGAATTAAATATTTAATTAAATCTTATTGAGTGTAGTTTCATATGGAAGAAACAGTAAAATAAAAGGAATTGTATATTCTGAGATATATCTAATTTTGTGTAACAAGGTCAGAGTAGGTTCGAGTTCCCCTGTTCTGACTTTGAAAAATCATAGAAAAATGTATAAAAATTATTATAGACTGAAATTTATATGGTTGAATCCTTAATGAGTCTATCTTCAAAAAAATAGACGAGAATATTATTGGATTTCTATACTAAAAGTTAAATAATTTTTAGTAAAGAAAGGTCGAAACTATTAGGCAGAGAGAAGGGGTAAGTTGAAAGAATTTAATGTACAAATTGGCTAAAGTAAAAATTCTGAAATTTTTATGGTAAAAATATATTTGAGTCTAATTTGAGAAACATCAACCGGAAATTAATTTCAAATTCTGTAGCTCAAGATATAAATAATTTAGTGACTATGACGCAAGTCGATAGCTTTGAAAATTAATGTGAAAATAAAGGTGAGAACTACATGATTATGTATATGTGAAGAAAAATGTATATATGATGTATAAGTTGTGAATGATTTGTGATCAAAATTGAAAGCTAAAGTGAAAGTGAAAGTGAAAGTGAAAGTGAAATTAGAATTAAAAGTGATATGAATTGTAAATTGAAAATCCTTATTAACTAGTCGGGCTGAGTCGGATATAGTTGGCATGCCATAGGATTGGAAGAGTTCAGGGATACTTCGACCTTGAGTCGATGAGACACTGGGTGTCATTATTTTACTTCAGATAGATTCGATGAGGTACTAGGTACCACTTTACTTCGGCTAGGCCGATGAGACACTGGGTGTCACTTTATTTCTTCGAACTATCCGATGAGGCACTGGGTACCATTTGGTGTGTTTGGTTGGATTCGTGTATCCGCCAAGGTTTGAGTCTTGTAAATAGGGTAAACAATATGAAAAAGAAAGAATGTGTAAATTGTGACATTGAGGTAAGTGAAATGATAATCACATGAAAGGTAAGTATAATATATGTATAAGAAATCAAAGAATGATAAAACTAAGTAAGCTAAGAGATTGGAATAGCTAAAATGTGAAATGAGGAAGAATATGTAAATTCATAACACTACTGTAAGTTAAATGTTATACACATAAAATGTATGTATTTTACATGAATTAATAATTATATGAATGAGTTTGAAATGTGTGATTAAAAGATGAATGATTAATGACTCTTGTAGTACTTACTAAGCCTTCATCGGCTTAACACGTTTATTTCAACGCATAGGTATAAGACCTCCGAGAAGTTAAGGTTAGATTAGGTGCCTTTCATCAAATCACACCAACATCGAAAGATTGCAAGACAAGGTATATTTATTTTGTGTAAAATGGCATGTACAAATGATATACCTATGTGTCTCTAATGAATGGGTTATCAATGTTGCTTTGAAAATTTACAGGAATTGAATGAAATGGTTAAAATTGTGTTTTAGACTGATTTGAAATATTGGGGAAGTTTTTAAGTTGTTTCAGGGGGTTATTACTAAGTTTTCAGCTATATTTATTGATTTTGAGGTAGAGGTATCGTTATTTTAAGGTGGTAACGATACCAGAGTTCCAGAATGCCCTATTAATTTCGTTTTTAAGCAAAAGTATCGATATTTACCCTGTTTTGAGTAAAAATTACATTTTCATTATTTTCAAACTGGTTTTAAGTCTTGATTTTGTTTATACTTGATTATTTTGTGATATTTTGAGTAAAACGATTCAATTACACAGTATTTGAAAGAAAATTTTGTTATACTCGTTTTTATTCTCTGACACTTTATGTAATACTCTTATCCCAGGTTTATACATGTGAACCGGGTGTAGGGTTGTTACACCACTTGCTTCTCCTCGAATGGATTCAATAAGAAACTCTTCTTCTGCATCTTGATCTTAAATAATTCATTGCCACCAGAGTAATGGATTTGACACATTCCTTCTACAAACATCACTTGGATCCTTTCTCTATCAATTGCCCTTTGATGGTATTACAAATGACATAGATTTTCTTCTCAATTTAGTGTTTAAATTGTCTCTTTTGTACTTCATTTAGCATGTAACATTAGCATTTTATAATTAGTTTCATATTTTCCAACTCATTGATAATTAGTTTAAAGTTTTGTTATTTTTTTTTGTTTATTTTTATACTAATGTCGACGCAAGCAACCGAAATATTGCGTCCTAATATTGTCAATGCAGAAGCTCAACCTAGAAGGTCAATATAAGAAGAACGCAGCCATAATATCAGGTTGGAATTGCGACCAATAGATGTCGACGCATTGAATTTGAACATCAAATGAGTAGAATAAATCTGAATTTACATCTGGAAGCACCAGTGTAGGAATATCAAAGGTGTCGCCACAATTACAATATCAGATTACGCCTAGCAGTGCAGCGACAACCTACAGATTTTTGAAGAAAACATGTAATCTGCGTGAGTGCACAGCTGTACTCTAACTAACTTTGACAGTTGCAAAATCTAGATCTGAATATGAGAATGGAGGCTAAAATCTGCAATATTTAGAGGCTATAAATAGACGAACAAAAAAAGAAAAGAAATCATCAAGAGCAAGGGGTTTAATTTCCTAAAATTCTGTGTGAATTAAATATTTGAGCTGGAATTCGGGGAGTTGATGAAGCAAGTCTGCAACTGCTTCTGATGAGAGTTGCTTGATGCCGAGCAAGAGGAACAATTAGAGAGTAAGCCTAGTAGTCTAGAGATAGAAAGCTTCGTTGTACTCTTTAATTCTTCTAAAAAGATGATTGATTTTGTTTATATTAAATGAATAAGAGAGTATCTTTTGATGTTAGATCATTTCGATTCTTACTTAACACTACTTATCCATTTATTCTTGGATCTAACTGCTCTAAACACGAGAGTGAAATTGCAGTACACCGACATCGAGATATACGGTGACAGGTTAGGTTAGAAAGTTGGTTAGGCGAAAGCTACTCGGGACTGGGATAAATACCAGTTACTTGTTCTTGGATACACATCATTACTTCCACCAAGAGGTGGAGTGATTGTATTTGAGTCGGGATTAAGTAGGGAGCTGTTGTTGGTAAGAACTCAAAGGGACGTCATTGCAGTGACAATTCATCTATATTTTACCTTGTCGACGCATCCAGCGTTGCGACTTAGCAATATTCAGTGAACCATTTCTACTATTTACACTTGGTCACATTTATATTTCATGCATTTAAATATTTAGCATTCAACACTCAACACAATTGGATTTATTTTCAGTACATTGACATTTAATCTCTGAAGTTTAACTCTAATTGCGTTGACATTGATTGACTATTTTAATGTGCAGATCTGACATACTGCATTGACATCAGTAGTCACATTACCTTTAATTTAAGTATTGATTGCTCCGACAATTAGACATTAAAAATCCATTCCCGTGGGATCGATATTCGATAGATTTTTCTATCAACTATCTGGTATTGACGTGTGTACGCTTGCACAATCGTTGTGTAGTAAAAACACCGATCAAGTTTTGGCGCCGTTATCGGGGACTGGCGTTTGTTTAATGTCTACTTTTGTAGTTGCAATTAATTTTTCTAATTGTTTTCTTTTTTAGATTTTTTGTTGCATGTCCACAAGGAGAAATCCTAAGGACATTGTAAGCTTTGATCCGGAGCTTGAGAGAACACTTAGGAGGAGAAAGCAAGAACAAAGGAAAATGGCTGGTAACAACAACATCAATAATTTACCACCAATGCTGCCACAAAATGACATTCCTCCAGTGCTGCCACAAGATTTACCACCATCACGTCCACAAGAAGAGAAAATACAAAATAGGATAATAAGAGATTTTGTTGTGCCTATACTCGATGATTTACAACCAAGGGTTGTGAGACCAACAATTCAGGCTGGTAATTTTGAACTGAAACAGGTGATGTTTTAGATGCTCAATTCTAATGGGCAGTATTCAGGTTTGCCGCATGAGGACGCATGAGAACATTTGAAATCATTTTTACTTATTTTTGCATCCTTTAGTCAACACGTTGTCCTTGATGATGCCTTGAAGATGCAATTATTTCCTTACTCATTATAGGGAAAAGCACGAATATGATTCTTAGGATTGCTGACTGGATATATCACATCCTGGAATGCTTTAGCAACACATTTTATTTTAAGATTTAATCCACCGAAAATGAATGCAAGGTTGCGGAATGACATCACTGCATATCATCAACTTGATGATGAGAATTTACACATAACATGGGAGCGCTACAAAGCATTGCTTCGACGATGCCCAATGAATGGAATTCAACAAGAGACCTAGATTGAGATTTTTTATAATGGTTTAAATGCTCAGACAAGAAATCTCATCGACGCATCGGAAAATGGTCCATTTTTAGATTGTACATACGATGAAGCTGTTTGAAATCTGGAGAGGATTGCTTAGAATGACTACCAATATCCAATCTCTCGATCTGCACAGGTGAAAACTAACCTTGGAGTTCTTGAATTAGATGCTATTTCTACATTGTCAGCACAGGTATCTTCACTAGCCAATATCATAAAGAATATAAAGGAACAAGCGACATTGCTCTTATACAAGTAGCCTAGAAATTGGATGCATCGATATTTTCATATGAAATTTGCAGCGACAACCACAACTATGAAAACTACCCATAACATGTAGAAAATGCATACTATGTTAACAACATCCGAGGGGGTTCATTTGGTAACTCTTACAATAATCACTCGCAACAACCTTGGGGAAATCTAAATACGTCCACATATAGATATAGAAATTCTTCAAACCAAGGTAGTTATAGGCAAGGAGGTTACAACAACAGCTAATCGCAAAACTACCATCAGAATTCACAAGTAAATTCCCGTACTGAACCAATCTAGTCACATAGTCAAATATCGCGATTGCAGCCACAACCATTTGTACTACCACAAATGCAAGGTCAACATCATCAACATCAACAACAATAATATACTCAACCTAAGGTAGATTCTATGGCTGCTCTTGAAGTAATGATGTGCGAGCATATCACACGAATCGAAGTAATAGTGTAAGGTAATTCTTCTTCTATACGAGCTTTGGAAGCTCAACTTGGACAGTTGGCCTCTAATCTTAGCACTAGATCACCGGGTACTTTACCTAGTGATTGAAAATCCAACGGAAAGGGGGAAGGAGAATTGCAAAGTAATCACACTAAGAAGTGGGAAACAAACGATAGGATTAAGCAATTCTGATCAAGACCATGTCGAAGTATCCACTTCACAGCAATAAGAAGAGGTTATAACTGAAGGAAGTCAAGCACAAAATAATTTTGAAGAACCAACTGTAGTACCATCTTAGCCTATAGTCCGTCCAGATAAGTTGTTGACACAACCATCACCGTCGAAGAAAAAATGTTATCCACAACCACTTACTGCAACCATACCTTTGCCATTTCCACAACATTTTAAAGAAAAAGTCCTTGACAAGGAATATCAAAAGTTTGTTTCTACTTTGAAATAATTGCATATTAATATACCTCTAATAGATGCTCTTGTGCAGATACCCGATTATGGGAAATACATGAAGGAGCTTTTATAAAAGAAAAAGAAGTTATCTGACATCAAGATGATTGCGCTCACAGAGGGATGCAACGCTGTAATCACAAACAAGTTGCCAACCAAGATAAAAGATCCTGACAGCTTCACAATTCCATGCTCTATTGGAAATCATTACTTAGGTAAAGCTTTGTGTGATTTAGGAGCTAGTATTAACTTAATGCTTCTGTCTACTTTTAAAATGTTAGGAATTAGGACGATAAAGCCTACTGCGGTGACATTACAACTGGAAAATAGATCTCTAGCATAACCAGAAGGACAAATCAAAGATGTTCTTGTTCAAGTCGATAAGCTGGTGTTTCCTGCTGATTTTATCATCCTAGATTACGAAGTAGACAAGGAGGTACCCATCATTTTAGGAAGACCATTTCTAGCAACAGGACGAACACTTATTAACGTGTTCAAAAGAGAACTAGTGATGCGTCATAATGATGACCATGAAACTTTTAGAGTGTTTGGAGCATCACCATCCAAACCCAAAGAACAATGTCACTACATTGACGTGTTGGACAATGTTATTTTGGAAGAATTTCATGCAAGGAGTTCAACATTGTTTGAGGATGGTGCGATGACATCTATTGATGATATCCTAGCTGATTGTCAAGACAAAGAGGAGGTAAATAATTATGAGATGCGTAGAAATTGGCAAATGGAATCTTTAGATTTGTCCAACAGGACGATCCCAATATTTAAACCGTCCATTGAGCAAGCTCTTACCTTGGAGTTAAAACCATTGCTGATACATTTGAAATATGCTTTCCTTGGTGACAATGAAACACTGCCTGTCATTGTCAATGCATCCCTTAACGCAACACAAGAAGAAAAGTTTATCGCAATCCTGAAAGATCATAAGAAAGCCATAGCTTAAAGCATTGCAGACATTAGAGACATCAATCATTCTTTCTGTATGAATAAGATACAGTTAGAAGATGAAGGGAAGCAATCCATTGAACAATAATGATGACTCAATGAGAAAATGAAAGAAGTGGTAAAGAAGGGAATTATCAAATGGTTGGATGCGGGTATTATATACCCTATTTCTGTTAGTAACTGGGTAAGCCCAGTTTAATGTGTGCCTAAAAAGAGTGGTTTCAAAGTTGTGACTAACGATAAGAATGAGTTAATCCCTACTCGCATCGTAACTGGATGGCGAGCATGCATGGATTACTGACGATTGAATGCGACCACAAAGAAGGACCATTTTTCACTCCCTTTCATCGATTAAATGTTAGATAGTCTAGCTAGTAAAGCCTACTATTGTTTCCTAGATGGATATTCTAGATACAATCAAATAGCTATTGTGCCAGAAGATTAAGCAAAGACTACATTCATGTGTCCTTTTGGAACCTTTACCATCCGACGGATGCCATTTAGATTGTGTAATGCGCTAACAACATTCCAGAGGTGTATATGGCGATATTCTCGGATATGATTGAGGACTCACTCGAGGTATTCATGGATGATTTTTCAGTTTATGAATAGAATTTTGACCAATGCATCGACAATTTGAGAAGAGTTTCAAAAAGATACGAGGAAACAAATCTGGTTTTGAATTGGGAAAAATGTCATTTTATGGCAACTGAAGGAATTGTTCTTGGTCATCACATTTCTTGTCAAGGCATTGAGGTCGATAAAGCAAAGGTCGAAATCATTGAAAAATTACAACCACCTACCATAGTCAAAGCATTAAGAAGCTTTTTTAGACACTCTGGTTTCTATAGACAATTTATTAAAGATTTTTCCAAGATAGCTAAACCCTTATGCTCAATGTTAGAGTAGAATAAAAAGTTTGTGTTCGACGATGCATGTCTGAGTGCATTTACATCAATAAGGAAGCAGCTGGTACAAGCTCCGATTGTCGTCGCACCAGACTGGATGCAACCATTTGAACTAATGTGCGACGCTAGTGATTTTGCTGTCAGAGTTATCCTAGGCCAAAGAAAGGATAAGGTATTTCATTATATTTATTATGCTAGCAAAACACTAATCGAAAAGCAGGTTAATTACACCACGACTAATAAGGAGTTGCTAGAAGTAATCTTCGCCTTTGACAAGTTCTATTCTTGCCTTGTTGGCGCAAAGATTACAATTTACACGGATCACTCAGCATTGAGATATCTTTTCAATAAAAAAGACACCAAACCTAGACTCATTAGATGGATCCTACACCTCCAAGAATTTGATGTTGAAATCAAAGATAGGAAAGGATCTGAGAATCAAGTAGCTGACCATTTGTCTCGGTTGGAAAGTGGGAGTGAAAATGAGCAAACAACTCAAATTATCTAAGCATTTCCTGACGAACAATTATTAGCTAAGGATACATCTACATGGATGCTGATATCATCAACTATCTGGTGTGTGGAAAGCTACCTATAAGTGTAACTGGTCACAAGAAAAATAGGTTCATATGCATTGTTGCTAAATATCATTGGAACGAGCCATACCTATTTAAGGTATGCACTGACAATATAATTCGCCACTGTGTACCTAAAGAAGAAATGATGTCAATCCTGCGACATTGCCATGATGCCCCGTATGGAGGTCATTTCAATGGAACAAGGACTATTGCAAAAATCCTTCAATTAGGATTCTATTAGCCCAATTTATTTTGAGACGCTCACAATTTCACGTAACAATGTGATCGTTGTCAACGCACTAGTTCTATATCTTGACGCAATAAGATGCTCTAACAATCTATCATGGAGGAAGAGCTTTTTGATGTTTGGGGTATAGACTTCATGGGACCATTTTCGAACTCTTTTGGAAATGTATATATTTTAGTGGCTGTTGATTACGTATCCAAGTGGATTGAAGCTATTGCGGTACCAAAAGACGACGCTCAGACAGTGTTGAAATTCTTTCACACATACATCCTCACAAGATTTGGAACCTCGAGAGCGATGATAAGTGACTAAGGCACTCATTTTTACAATAACCAAGTGGCGACTACATTGAAACGATATGGTGTGAAACATCATATGACTACCACGTATCACCCACAAACTAATGGTCAAGTCGAAGTATGCAATCGTCAAATTAAAGGTATACTTGAAAAGGTGGTTAATCCATCTACAAAGGATTGGTCAGTGCGGTTACATGATGCATTTTGGCACTTTGTACCGCTTACAAAACCCCATTGGGAATGTTGCCATATCAGCTAGTGTTTGGAAAATCTTGTCACCTACCTGTCAAACTTGAACATAAAGCCATGTGGGCAATTAAACAGGTAAATTTGGATTATAATGCTGCTAGAAAGAAAAGACTGCTGAACATCACGAAATTAGAAGAGATCCAATGCTATGCTTATGAGAATGCTGCGATATATAAGGAAAAGACTAAGAAATGGCATGACAACATCATTTTGCATCGACAATTTCATCCTGGTCAGTTGGTACTCTTATTTAATTCACATTTAAAATTGCATCCAAGAAAATTTCAATCAAAGTGGTCAAGTCCTTTCAAGGCTGTCATAGCATTTCAAAGCGGTGCGGTGACAATCGAAAACTTACAGGATGGACAACAATTCAAAGTGAATGGCCATCGTCTTAAACATTATGTGAGCCCAAATGTTCGAGAACCAGACGAAACCGTAAACCTGGTGACATTTAAATAATGTCAATGCATTTCTTTATTTACTTTCAGTTATTTCACTTTTCGTTGTGTTGTTTCATATTCTGAGCAGAAATAAAATCATCTTTTGTCGACGCATTAAAGCACAGATTGTTGGCGCATTTGACGATGAGTCAGCATTACTTTTTCGGCAAGAATAACACCGATTGATTCTTTCTTCTCCCAGCCATTGGATTGAATCAAAATTGGTACGATCTGTAGCCTGGTAATTAATAGCTGTAGACGCAACGATACCTCATATTTTTCCACTCATTACACTTAGGTTATAAAATACCTCATTGCAGTTATCTTCCTCTTCACAATTGCCATTATTACTGCAACTCATCTCTCTCACTGCCTGCAAATTTCCTTATTTAAAAGCAATATCCCTCTGCAATCTTTATTTATTCTCTTTTATTTTCACCATGGTTAAAAACCCGTGCTTTTAACCCCTATTGAGATTCCGTCCGCGACACCACCGTCTTCGTCCATAGGCCCGGTCTTATCTGTAACGACTGCGGCCAAAGACAAATACCAAAATATCATGCTCAAGTGTAATATCCATCCTGAATAGGGCCTCCAGCTTTCACCACACTTAACCCTCGAAAAACAAGTCCATCGCACTATCAGTCACTTAGGGTAGGAATACTTTTGCGACCATCCATTTGGCTATTTCCCTACTCTAGTTCAGGAATTTTATGCTAATTTAGTGGACAAAGAGCAAGAATATATTTTTGTTTGAGAGGGGCTTGTACCATGTAATGTGACACATATCAATGTCCTGCTACGGATACCAGAATGGGTAGAGAATCACTCACCCTTCATGCACAGTTTAAATGAAGATAGCTTGACTGAGATGATGAACGACCTTTGCGTCGACAATGCTTCATGGACGGGTAGTGGATTCCATAATTTTACAATGAATAGATGTTACCTGACGACTTTCTGTAAGGTATGGTTTCACTTTATTAATAATCGTGTAATGTCATCCACTCACAGTACTACGACCACATTGGACCGTATGTTTTTATTGTATTCCATCTCGCACCATCATCACATCGACATTGGGGAGCTTATACATGCCCAGATTGCGGAAGCTGCAAGAAAGCAAAATGGTATTCTTCCTTTCCCCTCTCTTATTATGCTCATTTGTCAACATAAAGGCATTGTGCCAAAAGATGATGAGGAGGTCATGGAAAATAAGGGTCTGATCAATAATATATCAGTTGAGAGGATGACATGAGGCCAAGATACACTTGTGGCCAAGGAAGCTTTAAAAAAGAAAGACAAGAGAAAAGGGAAAAAGAAAGAAGAACAGACTAATGTGCCCACAGATCCATAAATATTAAGAAGACTGGCTAGTTCGAAAATCCATCTTGACCGTATTGATACGCGTACAATCCGCCTCATGAGTGTATTAGACGATTTAGATTACAGGCAGCATATATTTTATGCATACATAAAAGCCTGGCACGAAGCCATTGTCGTTGCATTGTGTTACATCAGCACCAGACCACTGCCAAATTTTCCAGCATTCCCTGATATCTTCTATCCTATGCACCACTCCTTATCTGACCAGCCTACTAGTGATGGTAGGCCTACTCAAATGCCAACAAGAATTCACATATTTGATGATGAAAACAATGAAGGGCATTCAAACACTGAGGAGGATTGCTATCGTAATATTGTCGATATGTTCGAGGATGAATTCTCCAACAGTTTAGGTGCAAATATGGCTGAAAGACAGCTATTACAGAAGAAGATGCCGATGTAGTCAAATGTGCTGACACTGCCCCAACTGAACTTGAGCAACATATGGAAGAGGAAGCTAATAAGGGAGGAGATCAAGAGAAGGATGAAGAAAAAGAAGAAGGAAAGGAAGAAGAGAAAGAAGAAATAGAACCTACTGAGGTGTAGGAAGAGAAAGAACCCGATGCCCCAACAAATGATCATGGAGGACGTTGTGGGGGCATCTAGCTCAGAATAGACTCGACCTACTGCGAGTCAGGATGAAGTTGTCACTGGCGAAGTAGAGGAGCTGAATCCTCTCGCTATTGTACCGTACATAGCACCACTTGTGAAAATTCACCCATCCGACATGACAATTGATGAGGCCGTCACCCAACCGACTGAGGGAGAGCAATCCATCGAGCTGGTTGGTTAAAGAGGCACAAGGGCAAGAAAATGAAGAAAAATCATGATGAGGAAAAATGCCTGAAAAAGAAGAAGAAGAAAACCAGAGTAGCCACTACATCGATTGCTGCTGAAAACTTGGTACAATATTTTTTAGTTAACTTTCTTGCATTTTTATTATGCCTGCATTTTTAATTATCGTTGCATTCAATTTAGTTTAGTATTGTAGCTACATTCCCATTAATTTTGTATATTTATATTGTCAGTGCATTGGGGACAATGCAGACATTTAGTTTGGGAGGGATGCTAATGTGACTTGGAAATGCAACTACACCTTCTTATTTGACTTTTATTTTGTTTCTTTAGTAATGAAAATTGACAAAATTTCAACAAAAATATGCCCACAAATTTTTATTTTGATGCGTAATTCTTGAATTATTTGAATACTGATGTGGAGATTGGATGAGTATGAATGAATGATGAGTCTACTATTTTGGAATGAATAATTGAATTTGTTTTAGTAATGAATGAATAGTATTGATGTTGAATCTTGAACTGGCTGATCAGTACAGCAACATTGTATGAATAAAAGACACTCCAATATGAGTGCATTGTGACTTTGAAGGGAGAACACTCCGCTGCAGACAAAGAAAAGAAAACTTATCTAGCCAAAGGCTGTAACTACAAGAGTGTGTATCAACGGAATTACATGCCTCTTGGGGGTTTGTTGCACCCTATCGTTACTACTCAAGAACAAAGGTAGAGTAATGCAATGACATCTTTCAGTCACTTACAACATGAAGAAAGAAAGAAAAATAAGAATAAATTGCCGAAGTGGTTTAAGGTAGGTCAAGATTCGATGCGTGATACTAACATTGATGAATTGCAGTTTCAAGTTGTTCATGTCTGTAAATTGTCAACACATCATTCTATTATATGAATGTAGTTTAAACATTAGAAATTTAGAGAATTCAAGTTATATGAATACTGATTACAGTGACATTTCTAATTGATACTTTGTTAATTTTTGTTTACTTGAGGACAAATAAAAACTCAAGTTTGGGGGTGTGATGGTATTACAAATGACATAGATTTTCTTCTCAATTTAGTATTTAAATTGTCTCTTTTGTACTTCATTTAGCATGCATATTACAAATGATATAATTAGTTTCATATTTTCTAACTCATTGATAGTTAGTTTAAAATTTTTTTTATTTGTTTTTTTTATACTAATATCGACGTAAGCAGCCGAAATATTAAGTCTTAATATTGTCAGTGCAGGAGCTCAACCCAAAAGGTCAATATAGGAAGAATGTAGCCATAAGATTAGATTGGAATTGCGACCAAGAGATGTCGCCCAATTGAATTTGAACATCAAATGAGTAGAATAAAGCTGAATTTACATCTGGAAGCACTAACACAGGAATATCATAGGTGTCGCCACAATTACAATATCGAATTACGCCTAGCAGTGTAGCGACAACCTGTAGATCTCTAAAGAAAACATGTAATCTGTGTGAGTGCACAGCTGTACTCTAATTAACTTTGATAGCTGCAAAATCTAGATCTGAATCTGAGAATGGAGGCTGAAATCTACAATATTTAGAGGATATAAGTAGACGAACAAAGAAAGAAAAAGAAATCATCAAGAGCAAGGGGATTAAATTTTGAAAATTCTGTGTGAATTAAAGATTTGAGCTGGAATTCGAGGCGCTAATGAAGCAAGTCTGCAACTGCTTTTGACGAGAGGTGCTTGATGCCGAGCAAGAAGAACAATTAGAGAGTAGGCCTAGTAGTCTAGAGATAGTAATCTTCATTGTACTCTTTAATTCTTCTTAAAAGATGATGGATTCTATTGATATTAAATGAATATGAGAGTATCTTTTGATGTTAGATCATTTTAATTCTTACTTAACACTGCTTATCCGTTTATTCTTGGATCTAACCGCTTTAAACACGAGAGTGAAATTGCAGTACATCGACATTGAGAGATGCAGTGACAGTTTAGGTTAACAACTGGGTTAGGTGAGAGCTGCTCGAGACTGGGATAAATACCAGTTACTTGTTCTTGGATACACATCGTTACTTGCACCGAGAGGTGGAGTGATTGTATTTGAGTCGAGATTAAGTAGGGAGCTGTTATTGGTAAGAACTCAAAGGGACTTCATTGCAACGACAATTGATCTATATTTTACCTTGTCGATGCATCCAATGTTGCAACTTAGCAATATTCAGTGAACCATTTCTACCCTTTACACTTGGTCACATTTATATTTCATGTATTTAAATATTCAGCATTCAACAATCAACACAATTGGATTTATTTTCAGTACATTGACATTTAATCTCTAAAGTTTAACTCTAATTGTGTTGACATTGATTGACTATTTTAGTGTGCAGATTTGACATATTGCATTGACATCAATACTCACATTACCTTTAATTTCAGTACTGATTGCTCCGACAATTAGACATTAAAAATCCATTCCTCGTGGGATCAATATTTGATAGATTTTTCTATCAACTATACTTGCATTAACGTGTGTACGCTTGCACAATCGTTGTGTCGTAAAAACACCGATCACCCCACTTAGCAAGTTTTGATCAATCTTAGGTACAAACAGAGCGTCTGGGATCAACTTAGTTCTATCACAACTCTTTATTGCCTCTGTGTCTTTTTCCTTCACTTCTAGGCATTCTTCATTTCCTATCCTTATTCTTGACTTCAATGAACTATCAAGGTCTTTAAACAATTTCTCATCACAAGTCATATTATTGGTGTAACCACTATCAACTAACCAACTGTCACATAAAGTGTTTGATGAGAAGCAAGAGACAACTGGTCATCTTCTTCTTTAAGAGCAGCATGTACTCCACCTTGTTGATAATTTATTGGTTCCTTATCGAACCTCTCAATGTGCCTCATCAAGTTGCACCTTCTACACTTCACATCTGGCCTTCTCCAACACTTGAAATGGGGATGATTTTGTTTACCATAATACTTACATGAAAAATACTTATTATAATTTCCAGTACCATTACTTTTTGCAACAGTTTCTAAACCACTATTGCCATCACTCTTCTTCCCATTCCACTTATGTTCCTCTTTTTCTCGTCCTGCTGCATCTTAGCTTTCAGTGCTCCTTCTATGCTTCCTTCCTGCCTCATTAGCCTCCTCTGCTCTTGTGCTTGTAAAGCATAGATCAACTCCACTACTCTCAATTAAGTCAAGTCCTTGGTGTTCTCCAAAGTGGTAATTTTTGCTTCATATTTCTCAGGCACAAAGAGAAGTATTTTCTACACTAGTCTAGAATCAGAGAGATCAGTCCCAAGAACTCTTACCTTGTTGGCAATATCAATTAGCTTGTCTGAGTATTCTTTGATTGACTAAGACTCCTTCACTTGTAGCCTCTCAAATTCTCTGATCAAGTTCAACACCTTCATGCTCTTGATCCTCTCATCTCCTTGATACTCAGCCTTGAGGTAGTCCCATATCTCATTTGCTGATCCAAAAGTCATAATTCTATTGAATATGGTTGGTGAAATTGAAGCATAAAGACAAGACTTTGCCTTAGCCTTCCTGATGGTTCTTTCCTTGTGAATTTTGATCCGATTCATAGTTGGATTGTTGGGAAGTGGAGTCACCTCATAGTCTTCCTCGACAGCTTCCCAATAATCACAACCCTCCATGTACGCTTGCATTCTCAGAACCCATACTTGATAATTCTCTCCATCAAACACAAGTGGGGCTAAGACAGACATGTTACTTGATCCCAATTCCATTTCCTTAAAACCTGACAAGTACATCTCTCAATTTTCTCTCAAAACTCTCACAAAACTTTTCTCACAGGTCCCTCAAGAAAAATAACTTTGATATCACTGTTGATTTAGCAAAGAACTAATTGAAGGGAAGAAAAATATGAATGAAAGGAATGATTTAATTAATTAACAAAGCAGGCCTTATATACAAGTCTCAAGTAACAACCTCAAAACAAAATTTAAATTCCTACTCCTACTCCTACTAACAAGCTAAAAAATCTCCCTCGGACCTAGTCTTATTAATAAAAATACCTTTGCAGCCCTTGAGACACTAAAAATTTTTGATACTCAATCTTTTAATGTGAAAGGAAAAAAATTGTATCCCTAGAATGATTTCCCTTTAAAGATTTTCTATTCTCAACCTTTAATGTGGTAAGGAGTAATTTTGCATCCCATGAAATATTTTCTATTCTCCACCTTTATAATAAAGGGTAAAAAATCATATCTTTGAGGAGGCATTGCTATTATTTGGCTCATTGGTGTTTGGAGATTGACCAATGTGGAGTTGTTATTTGGATGCTAATGTGGAGTTTGTTGGAAAAAATGAACATCACATATATAATAAGGGTAATTACATGTTATTATTTACTATCATAATAGGTTAGTCCAAATTAAAAGTGATCTAATTTAGTTAAAGTTTATTGGGCTTTAATTATTAAATAAAGTATGAGATAAATATGTGTAGATACTCTAGAAATTAAATTCTAATTGATGACTAATTCCTAATTGATGATGGGCTGATTAGGAATTAGGGCTATGTGCCAAAGTTATATATCCCATCTTTGAAAAAGAGAGAGTCACCTTCTTAAGATTACTTGTGTGGTAATTTGGAAGATCAAAACCTCAACATCCGAAAACCTTCGGGAATCCATAGATTCAGGTACGCTTCCGCATCTAGTTCTTCTATTATTTTGTTCTTGATGATTTGACATGACAGATTTTGATTTATGATATCTTGATTTACGATTTTAACAAGTGATATCAAAGTCAAGTTATGTTGAATAATTAGGAATTGGTTAAGTTGCTTTTTTTGGGAATGATTAATTAATGAAATTTCATGGATTTAATATTTTTGTATATATATGTTGACCTTTGAAAGTTTATGTTAAATTTTGATTATTTTGAAATTTTAGGGTTTTGATATTTCAATTAATTGAGATTTATGATAAAAAAAAAAAGAAAAATTGTTTTGCTGCTCTTCATCGACCAATAAATCGTTTATTGCTACCATTTTATTGCCAAGTTTTGCTCCAAATAATAGTTGAATTCTCGCCAGAATAATTGATTCAAATCGCCACTAAAATTGGTTGAGTTGCTGCAGTTATGTTATATTTCAGTGACTTGCTACAAAATTTAAAGCCATTGTAATAATTGTTTTGAGTGAATGCTAATTGTTGAAGGGAAAGTGGGTTATTTTCGTTTCCTTGACTTCTTTTAAAACATAAATATTATGTTTTTATTGAAAATTGTTAAAAGAATTCCGGTGAAAGCATGTGTTATGTGCCTTTGATTCAATTTTCTTTTTAAGTTGTTTTATATATATGGCGTGAGATCATGTCATGTTTGTGAGAATGACAAATTTCAAGTGTTACAGAGGTGCTTGTAGTAGATTCAACTCAGTTTATTTTATTGTTAATTTGTTACAAATATGAATTTTTCCCAATATAGTTTAATACATATTTAAACAATTTAGTTTTAAATTTGATTCTATAATATTAGGTTAAACGATTAATGCTATTATGTTGCTATATATATTTTGGGGTTTATTTATGTTTCAATTTCTATTTGATTATTTAGCAATTTAAAGGTGTATGAGATGCATGTTAATTTATATATATATTGTTGATTCTATATAAATATATAATATATGCATGTTTTGGAGAAGTATACAAAAAATTATATATATACAATTATCTTTTAATTTGATTGAAAGATAAAGTTAAGAGAAATATTTTGAAACAAATAAATTCGGATTTTGGTTTTACATTTTAATTAATAATGTCTAATATTTTAAATAGATTAGTTAAAACAAAATGCCACCAAAGTGACTTCTTTAGCATAGATTAGTTTATTTAAAATATCAAGATGATTATATGTTTTTGTAATTCATGCATTTATTAATTGACTCAAAGATAAGTTAATATTTGGCTGAATTTCAAAGACATCTATTGTGATAAATGTGTGACAATTATAAGGTACTTTATGTGAGCAATAGGTTAGTCCAAAGATTAATTCATTGTTTGATATAATTTATTGTCAATGTTTGATTACTACAATAAGAGTACCGCTTACAGTTAGTATTATTGTCCAAAGACTTGATATTACTGTTCTGTTTGGTATCTTAAGATGAGATTAGCCATTATTTTGAATTTATTGTTTACTTATGAATATTGATGTGAGCTTATTTTTTGTTCAATATTCAGCTAGTTCATCTTCTGCTGCCACAATATCTGCTAATATAAATTCTATACCCATGCTTAATGGGACTAATTTTAAGGAATGAAAAAGGCACTTACTTATAGTGCTTGGTTGTATGGACATAGACCTTGCACTAAGGGAAGAACAACCTACACCTCTCACTACAGAAAGCACCCCTGATGTTAAAAGGGATTTTGAGAGGTGGGATCATTCAAATCGCATGAGTCTAATGATTATGAAACACAACATTCCAGAAGCCTTTAGGGGTACATAATCTGAAGAGATTACTAAGGCCAAGAGTTTCCTTGACGAAATAGAGAAATGTTTTGCTAAAAACGATAAGGTTGAGATGACATCACTTTTGACTTCTTTGATGTCTATGAAGTATAAGGGTCAAGGAAATGTGAGGGAGTACATTATGGAGATGTTCCATGTTGCTTCAAGACTTAAGGCACTTAAGATCGAGCTTTCAAAGGAATTGCTTGTTCTTATGGTTTTGGTATCGCTTCCTTCACAGTTCGATCAATTTAAAATTAGTTATAACTGTCAAAAGGAAAAATGGACTTTAAATGAAGTCATTTCTCATTGTGTGCAAGAGGAAGAAAGGTTGAAGTGTGATAAGTTTGAAAGTGCTCATTTGGCCAATGTCCCCCCCCCCTCAAAAAAAAAAGAAAAGGAAAAAAATCAGAATGAAGCTGCTAAGGGTCTAGCTCAAAAGAAACAACAGCAAGCTACAAGGAGTTGTTTCTTTTGTAACAAGTCTGGTCACATGAAGAAAGAATGTACCAAATATCATGCCTGGCATGCAAAGAAAGGTATAATTCTTAATTTGGTCTATTGAGGTTAATTTAGCTTCAGTACCTAGAAACACTTGGTGGATAGATTCTGGTGCTACTACTCACATTAGTGTTTTTATGCATGGTTGCCTTAGCTACTGAAAGCCAAGTGATGGTTAAAGACACATTTTCTAAATTTATATTTGAGGATTTTCATCTTGTCTAACATAGATAGGTTGAGCTATATTTGAGGAATTATCTATTCCTTTTAAATTGGTCCTAAATGTTGTTTTGATAGAAGAGATAGAGGCTCTAGCCATCCTAAAATCTATTGTTTGTGTTTTTGGATTTGATTTTTCTTCTAAATTTAACCTCCTAAAGGTTGTGCTAGTACTTCCTATTGCAAAGGAATGTCTTGGAGGCAAGCTTTGTGGTCTATTGAATATCAATTCGATTGTGCCATATTGGTGTTGGGAAATTCCACTTAGTGAAGTGTTTCTAATTGGAGTTGTGCAACAGGGTCTGTAGCACCTTCTAATTTCCACCTATCAGGAAGGTTGATTTCATGCCATTGTATTGTTCTTGGGATTGTGGTATTAGATCTTGACGTATTTTTTTCTATTAAAATGGTTTCTTCTTTTGGGCTTTGAGGTAAAACTTTGGTATTGACTACGTAATACATAGCTTTGAAATAGAGTCTATAGACTAAAGTTAATACTTTAGATCTAGGAAGCATTTTGTAATTATGGGTATGAATTTGAAGGGTTAAAGATTGTAAAATATTTTTATTAGTTAAGGAAACCATAAAATTTGGGTAACAATTAAAATGTATTGGGCCAGTACATAGGGTTGTTTCTATAGTTCCTAGTAATGAGTCATTAAACATAATATGTCTTTGGTCTCTTAAAACAATTAAGATTGAAGTATTTTTAGTGGCTTCAACGCTAAGAGGTTTGACAACAACTTGCACTAATCCAAAATGGACAAATTTATATTTTTGTTCTTTGAGTTTATTAATGATGACTTTATCTAATAATTGGATTGTTTCATATATTTTTTTTATAACTTCTTTCTTTTGTTTTTATGATGTTACTACAAAAAAACATTTAAATTTTCAAAGGTTGTTTTCTTATAAACTTGGTTTGTTAAACTCTCGGGAGAGTCCAATGATCAAATATTATATATATTAGTCCCATTATTTTTTATTAAAACTTTAAATATATGCAACCTAACAATGTTATAAATTACATAATACATAAAATAATATATTATAAATTTCAAAAATTGGACTTGAGCTCTAAATATAGGAGCTTCAACCTAATCAATATTTTAAATTGATCTAATTTTCTTGTTGAAGCCCATTTTTCAACTTTAAAATTTTGATCAAAACCCTTCCAAACATCGAATTAACCTTCTAAATTGGACAAATAATCCGATATTTAAACAAGCAAGACTTGGAAAGGCTTTTTAATTTTTTTAACAGATAGTGTAACTTTATTTTAATTCTAAAGACCACAAACCTCAAAATAAAGACAAGTGAACCAATTAAAGTAAGCCACATAATATAAATCTTATAATAAAACACTTCCTCAACGAGTCTTAATTGATTAAGCATGGTTATAATAATTTGTTTATGCTTTCATGTTTTAAATAATTATTTTGGGATTTTATTTTCATTAGAAAAATATCAATTAGCAAAGATGGGTTAATTTAACCAAATATGCTGAAAAAAAATGAGAAACTATGTTGATTTTTAAAAAAAATTATTGATCTACGCTATTTTTGGAGAGAGAAAGAAAAATGCGTCGCAGTGAAAGTGCGTCTTGTAGGATGCGTTTTCAAGAGAGAGAATAAAAACACATCCTACAGGGCACGCTTTCACTTTGGTCAAAATTGTTTTTGTTCTTTTTTTTCTTGCAGTTGGAAATTAAAAGTTTGTAGATTTATTTTTTTCCGTGTTTGAGATATGGTTATAGTTTTAAGGAATGTTTGAATTTACGGTGGTGGCGTGGAGCTGGGTGACCTACAAATTTCATCTGTCATGTGAGTATGGAGCCATCACATTGGAAGTTGGATCGCGTTGCAACTCAAGGCCCCAGTTGACGGTGATTATACAGTTTGAGATTGAATTGTAACTAGGGCTTCAAGTTTACAAAGATTATGCTGTTAAGGGATGGAGCATAAATGGGGTCGAAGTTGATAGTGGTTATGTAAGCACGACAAGGAGTTATTTTCTCATTAGAAGAGGATGCTATATAAAATACAAAAAATAAGTACGAGGAAGAAAAATGCAATGGCGTTTTAGTATAATACATTGGTAAGAATCCACCTAAAATTCTCAATCTAATTTATACAATTTATTTCCTTAGTTTCCTTGATCTGTAGAAATCACTTACTTATGTTAATGTCTCTTTCGAGCATAAAAATAATTAACTCTAGGTTGATTAATTGAAATTTCTTTCTAATTAAAACCGCTATTATCGCATTAATTCACTATATGGATTCTCCTATTACATTTGGCTCTAATCTAGGAGATTTATGTCGTCTTATTTCTAAGATTGCATGCAACTCCATTCAACTATGCAAGATCTAATCACAAGAAGGGTCTATTCAACCTCAAACATGAATTAAAACTCTAGAAGTATTAAACCAAGAACAATTTAGAATTCATAATGAAAAAAACAAAGAAACTAGGATTTTATTGCATAAAACCATAAATCAAACAATAGAATCCATCAAGATTCATGTCCCCTTGATATTTAGAAATTTAGTTCATACTTGAAAGAATAATCACCAAAAATATAATATAACCATTAAAATAAAAGAAACCCATGATAACTCCTTAAATCAGCTTGGAATCTTGAATCTTGATGAACTACTTCGAAATCAACTTCAATGAAATTCTTTTGGGTAATTTTTGTGCTAGACTTAGACGATTGTTGCCTTCTCCTGTTATTTCCTTATATATGTCTTCTTAAAGTTCCAAAAACCTAAAATTCAAAACTTTCTGTTATCATCATACACAGTTCCCGAAAGTTACACGCCCTAGCCACACGTAATCACCTAAAAATGTACTAAGAATGAGGTTAAAATATGTTACTTTTGACACTTATCACCAACAATCTTTTCTTTTGTTTGAAGACATTCCCGAAGGTATTTTTATTCCATTGTGACAGGAAATTTGTGAAACTTTTGATAATGTGCATCAATTGAGAATTTCGATCATTACAAAAGGAATTTAAGATGTTTGGAAAATCCGAATGGTTGAGCCACATTTCTTGTAATTAGAAAGGGGTCTTTCTCTTATTCCAACCTTGGTTGTCCCAAGTAAGTAAGAGTAGGCAATGCTTAAATCTCACTCTTAGAAGATGACGAACACATGCATCAGGTAAATGGAGTTTCTAACTTGGGTTGGTTAAAACATAGTCAATGCATTCTTGGATAAGATAGTTTGCATTACGAAAGTTGGTCCAAGTGTATTTCGATCTTGAAAAACCCAAGTCGATTAAGCTACAATCATTTATATAATCTTGGAATTCTTGAATTCTTCTTAGAGAGCGGTTGATCCCCTTCCTTAGAATCTAATGAGATTACCTTATTAAAATCACCCGCTACTAGTGAAGGTAAATTATGAAGCTCAAAGACAGTGACTAATTTTTTCCACAATAATTTATGTTCTCCTAGCTTAAGACTAGCATGGCAAGCAAAATAAAAGCCATTGAGATTGGTTAGCATGTACCTTGACTACTGTATTATCTCTTTTTCATTGTCACAAAGGTGTTCAGTAGTAACTATCGTAGAGAGCCAGAGGAGTCATATCTATTGGCGAATCCAAAGGGCTGGCAAGGCCCCGACCTCCCCTAAATAGAAAAATTTTCATTCAAGTGCTTTAAAATTTTAAAAATAAATTAGTAAAGGTAAAACTGCACTTTGACCCCTTAAAATAATAAAATTTTGATTTAATTATTTAAAAATTACTTTGTTATTATCGTAAAAATTAAAATTTAATTTCGGCCAAGGTAAACAAATTTTAAAGCTTCGTCCCTAACCATATCCCTCATTTATGTCCATCAATGAATGTGTCTTGCCATGTATCAAAAGGAAGACTATCCATAATTGTCGACACTCTTGATGCTCGAGTCTTCTTTTCTGTGATGATCATAATTTATGGTTCAAGGATACGAGCCATTTCACAAATTGGTGGGATGAAATCTGAGTGACCCGCACCTATACAATTTCAGACTAGGATCGTCATCAGAGTTCAAGTACCTGTCATAGTGCAGACGGTCTTTGTTCGACTCCAACATATTCTTTGGAAACATCTCCGGTTTATGCAACAAGTTCTATTGAACCTATATCTGCAGTGTGCTCAAACAGGCCCTGAACTTCTAAATTGTGTTCTCTACTTTCGAGATAATGGTTGTTTGCAGTTCACTGGTTAGATGCATCTCTGTCCACCCGTTGCGAAAAACTACTATCTATATCCTGTTGATCCATGGGTAATTGACTATGTTTTTGCCATTGAAGGAAGGACGGACCCCTTGATAGTGAATAATTTACCCTCAAAGATGGTTGAATAGTGCTAGCAATATTAGGGTCCGTGGAACTTGGCAAGTGGGGGTCTTTCGGTTCCTTACTACTCATGAAGATTCTTCCCTCTCGTAGCCTTTGTGAAATTTATTTATGATGACTCTTGGGGGGAAACCCTCTCCGTTGTCCTGGCAGGCGAAGCTTTTCTTGGGGGATGATATGTAGGGGACTGTTAATGAAGGCAGAGGTTTGAGGAGAGGTGGTCTTGCTAGGGAGATGGTTGGGAAACTTCGAGTTAGCCATGTAGAGGCACATCCTTTGGGTTGCATTCAAGCCCCTTCGTTCTGACTTATCCTAGCTTCTAGAGTTCCTATTGAAGTGCCTTCTTGGAGCCATAAGGGGAAGGGTGTTGCTGGGAAAGAACTAGGTGAAGGTGTGCCTAATATGGTAACCGGGGAAATAGACACATGCCATTTCAAGTTAGGTTTAACAGATTGTTTAGAGGAAGAGAAAGGAATGTATGAAATAGTGATGTCATGTTATCTGTTTCTCTTTCTTAGTAGTTTAATATCACATTAGTATTTTCATCTTGAATTTTAACATTTTCATCTTGAAAAAAATTAAATCTAAATGAAAATATTTAAATTCAGGACGAAATTGTTGACATGATATTAAATTATTGAAAAGGGATAATATTGCTGTTTCATACCATCCTTTCTCGAAGCTAAAGAAGGCAATGTAGCGTTTGAAAGAGAGATGATAGGGTGAGATTAGCAGGTGGCGAGGCCTGACGTACCCTTTCTTTTTCATTTCAAGGTTTTTTTTTATAACCGTTCACGTGGTTGGTTTAAATGGTAAAATCCATGCAATTTTTCATTCGAAGTGATAGGGTTTATTAAAGCTTTCTTGTCAGCTTCAATACCCCCAAGATTGACCTTCCTTTTCTTCATATTTATTAATGTTAAAGCTGACTTCTTGTCTTGTCTTTTATGTATATGGTCGACGGTAAAGGAGCCCATAGCCTTATCATCCCTAACCTTTGTATTGTCATCATATTTTCCTTCAGTATAAACCTTACTTCTCAACTCATGGCCTGCTGAAAAAGCTAATTTATTGATTTGTTTCTTTATTCTAAGATCAGCAGGAGAGAAGTGGAACGATGAAAATGTACACATGTACACAATCATATTCAAGTAATAAAGTGACAAGTAATGTCGAGTATCGTACCCATAAAGATTATGCTATGAAAAGTATTTATGAAATATTTAATCAACAAATTGGTTAGGAACAAGATAATATTTGTGAAGGGTATTAATCTAAACTAAATTAATCTAAGTTAAAAATAAAAATAAAAATGATTCCAGTGCACGATTTCTAGGTTTTAATCAGTATGACATAAATGTGTTAGGTTAATTGTTCAATTACTTAATTAAAGCTAAATCATGTTTATGCTTGTTACGAAATACAATTCACGGTAACCCGGTATCTTGCTAACTTATGAACAACATTACTTACAAAAATTAGTTTATCTCTTGAACATACACCTATGCCAATACGACTGACTAAATTAAATTCATAAGTAAGAAAAGGATCAAGTGAAGTAATAACATACACCTATATTGAAACAATTTAATCACAAAAATCCTGCAAGTTATGCAAGGATGTGTATTCTCCAATATCATCGCAATTTTAACCCTCAGCTTCCTTATAAGATTAAGCATGCGCAAATTAAATAGTGTGCCCATTAATCACAATTTCAACGCGCTTAAATGATTAATTCAATAGTTATATCACAAGGGTAATGCAATGATAACTTAGGCATGATAATATTTAATTAAACAAAATATTCAAGGCCTATAACAAAATAAACATGATGAATAAATAATCATGCAATCAACACAATCAACCCAACACTTAAAGAAATTTAAGTCATTTTAATTAAAGAAACAATAGCATTCATCATAATAACAATCAAGAATCTAAAAGAGCGAAAAAGAATTGGATTAAATTCGATAATTTCTCAAGAATTGTTACCATATTGTTCGTCATTTTTGTTCGATTCTTCCCAGATCGAGGTATTCTGATGAACACTCAACAAAGCTATTTCAAGGACTGAAGAACCACTCTTTTCCAAGAGAGGAAATCGGCAAGGGAATGGAAGGGAAAATGAGATGAAAGGCTAGAGAGAAAATGAGAGAAAGAAGAGAGAATGGATAGAATTGGTGTGAAAAATGAGGTGAGTGAGGGTGGTATTTATAGGTGGGAGTTGGGGGATATATTTAGTAAATAAATATCATCCACCAACATCCCTTGGCCCACCATGCATAGGCAAAGTTTGACAAGTTCAAACTTTGCTAAATTTGGCTTGGGGTGAATATTTGAAACCACTAAAAGTGGAGGGTTTTGAATGAGATTTAGGAAAACTTTAGGGGCCGTTTCGCAAGGTTAAAAAGTCAACATATTCAGTTGATTTGGTCAGCACTTGGACGGCACATGGGCTAGCTAAAGTCAAGGTGGTTCGACCCTCAATTGAATGTACTTCGAACCACTTTACTTCAACCTTTATAATTTATTTTTAACCCAATTTAATTGAATTAAAAATATAATTATAAAGCATAATTTTGCTTTATGTTGGACCAACCTTGGTAGGAAAAATAATCTCTTAGCTCTTCATCGATTCGATGTAAAAATTCCTTCAACAGTTCAAGCTGTCGGTAGTGTCTGTCGGACCGATTTTCACCAATTGTGCAAAACTTTCAAAAATTTATCAAATTCATGATAAATATTTATAAAAATAATTAAAAATCAATATGTTGGAAATTTTAGCACAAATTTATTATTTTATAATTAAATTATATTTTTCAACATTAATTACTTAAAATTTGCATGAATTTGAGTTTAAAAAGGTATGAAAAAATCTATATATTTTCATCGTTCCACACCCCCAAACTTAATTCATTGCTCATCCCGAGAAATGCACAAAAGAGTTAATTATTTCTCCTCATACTTATGAATTTAAAATATTTAAGCATAAAAACAAGAATTTAGAAATTATGTTGCTCAAGTATTTTTTATTCAATTATCTTCAGTTATCATCATGCTTAGTTCAATAAAGACATGTCAAAATCTTATCACTCAATTTTTGTTCCTCAGTTAAGACCAAACTGCAATTATTAAGTTTAACTTATGTCTTTATATGTTGAACATAGCAATTTCTCTCCACTAATGTAGGTCGCATTGAAATCTCAAATCGAATAGGTATTTTGCATAGGATGTAATAGGGCTAGGCTAGGGGTAAGGATAAGATGGATAAATTAAAGCTAAAACCTTAGACTTAGCTTGTAGCAAACCTTCAATTTCACCAACTTTTTTCGAACTTTGAATGTTCATGCTCTTTTCTTTTTCTTTTGAGTACATATGCTCTATTTTTTTCTTTGTCATTCATTTTTTTCTGAGCATCATTTTTGTATGTACTACACTTTTACTGAGCATTTTGGTACTCCTTCTTATCTACCCCGAACTTATTTTTAGAACATAATCTTGATAGACTGAGTCTAGTAGTTGGGACAATTTAGAGATAAGTACAAGAGATAAGATGACTTATAGTTGTAAGGTAAAAAGAAAATCAGGCTATATAGTCTCAAAGTTGGCTTCAAGGGATAACATTTATCAAAGTTAGCTTGAAAGGCTCCAACAATCCAAACAAATGTTGCCTAATTCATTTTCAAAATTTCATGCTTCCTAGGATTTCGCTTCAAGAAATTACTAACTCAATTCTAGAGACTTAAACTTTTATGCATATCTAGCTTCTATAAGGAATAAAGAATTTTATGATATGATTCACATATTTTATTAAGAGTGGCATTCATATCATGGTTCAGCTTAAAATCATCACCATTGAGATAATTGTATTTTATTTATACTAAAGCTTTAAAATAATCAACATAAATTAAAATTTGAAGTAAAATTATAACTAAATTCATAAAAAAAAAAAAATACTTAATAAGAAGTTTTCGATTTTCGATCCCCCTACTTAAAAACATAAATTAAAATTTGAAGTAAAATTATAACTAAATTCATAAAATAAGAAAAAAAATACTTATTAAAAAGTTTTCGATTTTCGGTGCCCCTACTTAAATTGAACAATGACCCCATTGTTAAAAATAATAGAGAATGTAAAAATAAAAGTGAATAAATACTGTACATCAAGTAGGATCATGAGCGAGGAGGTGAGTTAATTTGACTGCTTAAGTATCAAGCTCTTTCAATGTCCAATCCTAGACATGTACATATTTAGTACCACACTATTATTTTTCTAAGTTGCTCAATTATTATCTTCAACCTCTTAATTTATTATGCAAGAATTAAAAACTAACCTAGTGACCTAATCCTAAATTCATTCAAGAATTAAAAACTGAAAATAAAATAACAAAAATTAATGAAAGACAAGTTCTCTCCTTTTATTTATGTTTAGACCCCCTAGACTTTGACTCGTCTTTTGCTTCGTAGTCCCTATTGTTGCTCGAGTCACCTTGCTCCTTCTTCGCCATTGGAGTCCATGGTTCAGATATGTAATATGGAAATTCAGGCACAAAGATAAATGGGTCACGAAACACTTTTTCAAGTGCACTTTTAAATTCATCATTTCGTTTCTTCATGTATCTCTACTAAGATTGTTGTTGCCATTGCAAACCATCATCTTTGGAAGCTCATTTCAAAGTTTAGATTGAGGCGACTGAGGTCTTGGTATGGATATGTTAGGCTTGGATATTCGTTCAATAGACTCTGCATCATCATGTATTCCAATTGGTTCTGTCACCAAAAGATCTTCCTCAGGATCTTCTTTTTCTTCAGTTTGCTATTGAAGAATGGAATTTCCTGCTACTCCAATAAGGTGCCAATCAGTGATCACACCTTGGTTATATTCTGTTTTCTTCAAGTTCCCAAGAATTTTAGCTTTTAAGCAAAATACTATGGTTGTGAATGGAAAATATGCTTGAACAGAACGTCTCGCGAAACAGTTTCGAATTTCTTTGATGATGATCTTCCCCATGTTGATGGTCTTTGCCTTCAGTATCAAATAAAGCAACACCATTCGTTCTAATGAAACAATAGTTCCTTGTGGGATAGGCATGAGACTGAATCGAACAAAGTAAAATCACACTTTTATTAATGGTGTCAAGTATTCTCTACAACATGTACGAATTCCACTCTTTGACATTGTCTACTCAAACCCTAGAACTGTAAGTTCTTGGAGAATCTCTTACAACTTTTCAACCTCTAAGTTCTTCATCAAAATAGAGTTCTTATCATCTTCGAAATCAGGTAAGTCAAAGAACTCATTGATGGTGCTTGACTTTAAAGGTACCTTGATTCCTCTGACGAAAATTTCTGTAAGTTCACTCGAGGTAAAATTTGCATAAAATTCTTGAACCAATTCCTCATTTGCACTCGATCGCTTTTCACAAAACAATACCCAATTCAAAGCTTTAGCTACTTGTCGCATATTTGCCATGAAATCCACATACTTGCATTTTTTCCAAGTAAACCCTTTCTCTGGCAGCATTTGCATATCTTGCCTTAGCTTCTACACTGTGAAATTAGTTTTACACTTCTTTAATTGCGACATCAAATCTCTTGCGAGGCATGATTTTAACCTGATAAAAAATAAGATGGACATAAATATTTTGCTAAATTTCAATTAGTATAAAATATTAACAATTTAAGATAAATTAAAAAGTTAATAAATTAAAAATTAGAAAAAATAAATTTCTTACCACCTTTTAATGAATAAAATCCAAATTAAACTGTCGACACTAGCTACTAGGTGTGGTATAGTTTGAATGATGGACTAATGGTGAGGGGTGTATTTATAATGCATGGAATGTAAGTTTCATTCAAACTCTCACATAAATTAAATTATTAATTAACCTAAGTCTTACTTTAAGTTAATAACAATTAACATAAAAATATATTAATTGCTATTACTTAATTTATTTGAATTAAAACTCTAAAATAAATCCTAATTAAACATTGATAATAAGTAATATAATCATAAAAAATAATTTATAATTTATATTAAGTAGTATCAAAACAAAAATAAATAACATAAAATAAAAAAAAACTTTAACTTTAGCTGTTTTAAAATATTTACAGAAAAAACAACTAATTTTAATATTTACTAAAAGCACAACCAAATTTTACAAACAATTCAATTAAGTCCTTGAACTTAAAATAACTTGAAAATTGGGCTGCAATTAAAACTTGGAAAAAAATTGACCCTTTTTATTTGCAAAATTCAAGATAAAAATTTATTTTCTGACTTAGGAAACAATTTCTCGAAAAATTATGTCAAATTAATTCCCAAGAATGATTAGAGGGGTCACAAACAGTCTCGCTTAAGTTTCAAACTCCTAGACAGAATTCATTTCAACATACTAGTCCAAAAAATATAACCTAAGTTCTTTATTAAAATGAAAAAAAAAATTAAGTATCTAATAAAATGAGTGATGTTTCATTTCGCTCAACTTTATTTCCCAAATAATGTTTTAATCTCTGGTCATTAACTCGAAAAATACCTTGTTTACCATAAAGTTCAACCACTCCGTATGAAAAAACTATGAATAGTGAATGGACTGGACCAACATGATCTCAATTTCCCTGAAAAAAAATTTCAATCTAGAGTTAAACAATAAAACTTGCTTACATGCTTCGAACTCTCTAACTCGGATGTGCTTGTTATGTCATCTTTTTAATATTTCTTTGCATAGCTTGGCTTTATCATAAGAGAATGTTTGGAATTCTTCTAATTCATTTAGCTGAAGCATTTGTTTCTCTTTAGCAAGCTTGGGATCCAAATTGAGCTGTTGAAGAGCCCAGTAAGCTTTGTGTCTCTAGGAGTTGCAAATCGTGTGAACACATGCCTCTATAAGAATTTCTTCACTACCTTGGCATCATTTATCGGATATGTCTCGGCTTCAATCCATTTCGATATGTGGTCGATTTTTACCAAAATATACTTGTTACCAAATGACGGAGGAATGGCCAAGAAAGTCAATACCCCAAACATCAAACAATTTCACTTCCATTATGTTTGTTCGAGGCATTTCATTTCTGTTGGTGACATTTTCAACCCTTTGACATCGATTACAACTTTTGACATAAGCGTACGCATCCCTGAATAATGTCGGCCAAAAGAAATTGGCTTGCAATACTTTGGCCATAGTACGTGAACCTCCAAAGTGTCCCTCACTTGGAGCTGTGTGACACTTATATAATATTGCTTGTACTTCATTTTTTGCCACATATCATCTAATCATCTAGTCTGCAACCTTCTTAAACAAATATGGTTCTTCCCAAAAGTAGTACTTAGCCTCATGAAAGAATTTCTTCCTTTGCTGATATGTCTTATCAAAGGGAATCAAACCACAACCTAAGTAGTTAGCAAAATCAGCAAACCAAGTGGTGTTATGAGTTACCTTAAGTATATGTTCATTAGGGAACGTCTCTTGTATGGGTACAAGAGTTGAATTTTCTTCTTATGGCTCCAATCTAGACAAGTGATCGGCTACTAGGTTTTCTACACCTTTTGAATCTTGAATTTATGTTGAATTCTGAAGTAGTAGGACCATCGAATTAGTCCCACCTTAGCATCTTTCTTGGCAAGTAAGTATTTAATTACAAAATGATCCATAAATACGTCACTTTGGTACCTACAAGATAGGATCTAAACTTGTTAAAAGCAAACACAACTACAAGTAATTCTTTCTCGATTACTATATAATTTAGTTTTGCTCCCGACGAAGTTCGACTTGCGTAGTAGATAGGGTGAAAAACTTTGTTCCTTCGTGGCCCATCATAGCTCCGACCGCGAAGTGACTTGTATCATACATTATCTCGAACGATAATTCCCAATCTATTGTGACAATAATTGGTGTTGAAACTAATCGATTCTTCAACTCATTAAATGCTATCAAGCATTCTTCATCAAAGTTGAATGTCGATTCCTTCTCTAATAACTTGCTTAAGGGTTTAGCAATCTTAAAGAAGCCTTTGATGAATCTTCAATGGAATTTGACATGTCCCATAAAGATCTTAAAAACCTTTACAGATGCTATTGGTAGAAGCTTCTTGATAACATCTACTTTGGCTTTATTAACTTCAATTCCTTATCTTGGTATTCGGTGCCCCAAAACAATACCTTCTATACCATAAAATGACATTTTTCCCAGTTGAAACAAGATTTATCTCTTTGCGTCGTCTTAGTACCTTAGCTAGATTGACTAAGTAACCATCATAAGTGTCCCCGAACATTGAACAGTCATCCATGAACACTTCTAAATACTTCTAGAACTTGTCAGTAAAAATGACCATCATGCATCTTTGATATGTAGCAAATGCATTATGTCACGTCCCTAGAACTCGAATCTTGGAGCGTGCGGCCTTAGACACTTCTCGATCAAACAACGCCTAAGTAAGCTTGGAACTAGATCAAAGCTAAAGTGCTTAGATCCTAGCAGAAGCAAAGGAACTCTGAAAGAAAAAGGCAAAACAAAAGACAAAGAAGAAATTTGAGTGAATGCTCTGTGTATTCCTCAAAAGTGAAGTGTTTTCAAGTATACTGAAGTGTGTAATTGAGGTGGGGGTAAGCCTCTATTTATAGTTGAAGCCACCTACATCCAACAGTTAAGATTAGAGTACATCGACGGTTGAGATATAATGGTAAGAGTTTACAAAGATATGGAAAGAATCAAAAAGGAATATTATTGATTATACGCCACTTGCCATATCTTCTTTGAAAGGGTCTTCAATCCCAAGTGTTGGGCTAAGTGTTGATAGGTCCAAAATGCTACGGAGTGCTTTTTAGGCAGCTTGATGTGTGCTGGTCTCCAGCCTCGGTACGCGATCCGTGACACTCCCCACTTAATCTAGTGACGCCCTCGTCACTCGACTAGCATGGTATCTGTCCACTTAGTCTTTAAATTGCCATAGACCCTCGACTGATTCCTAACTACCTTCACTGTCGGGAAGTCCCTTCCATTGAACGAAATATTCGTGCTTTGGTCAGTAACTTGGTCGTCGAATAACTCTCTGCTTGGATCTCTCAAACCTCATTCTCATATGAGATCTTCACTCCGACTGGCGCTCGATGTGATTTACCTCGATTCGGATCTAACTCATCTTGATGGTAAGGCTTGAGTAGGCTAACATGGAACACTGGATGAGCTCGGATGGTCAATGGCAACTCCAATCTGTAGGCCATCGTGCCTACCCGCTTCACAACTCGGAATGAACCCTCGTATCTTCACACAAGCCCTTTGTGCACGGGTGGGTTGCGCAAGATTCCTGTCAATTTGGCAAGGACTAGATCACCAACCCGAAAATTCACGTCCCTATGCTTTCGATCTGCCCACTTCTTGGACCGCTTCCCTGCTTTGTGTAAACAAGCCCAGGGTAAGTCGTGATGCTCTTGCCACTTCGTGGCAAACTTGTGTGTTGCTGGATTTGGCCCTTCATACTTGGTAACCACCGTGTTGGGTGTAAACAGTTGTTGCCCGGGCACGATCTCGAACGAACTTTGGTTTGTGGGCTCACTCCGTTGCAAGTTGTAAGAAAACTGAGCCACATCCAACAGTTTTGGCCGGTGGCGCTGTGTTGCAGTCACAGTGCCTCAAATAGATCTCCAAGAGTGCATTCACTCGTTCAATTTGAAGATGAACACTTGTTGAAAAGTTCAAACTTGATCCCACGAGCTTGAATAACTCGATCCAAAATCTCCCCGTGAATCGTGTCCCGATCACTAATAATCGTCTTTGGCACTCCCCAATATTTGACTACGTGCTTGAGGAAAAGATGAGCTGCCTCCTCGACTGGACACACCTTGGATGTTGGAATGAACGTCCCATACTTTGAAAACCTATCAAAAACAACCATAATACTTGACAAGCCGTCAGTGTTGGGTAAACTGACAATAAAGTCCATGGAAACACTTTCCTATGGTCACTCGGGAATGGGCAATGGCTGCAACAGTCCTGACGGTTTCTTTACCTTTATCTTGTCCTGTTGGCACACAAGACAAGTCTTCACATAAGCTTCAACATCTGTGCCCATGTGCGGTCAGTAATAGTTTTCTGCAATTAGTGCCCATATCTGGTTCATCCCCGGATGTCCCGCCCACTTGGAATCATGGCATTCCCTCATGAGCCCCTTGCGCAATTCTCCAAACTGAGGCACATAGAGGCGATGTCCTCGAGCATATAACAAGTCCCCTTCAAGCCAAAACTTTCTGGGTCCCCTTTCTTTGGCATAATCAACGAGCACTTTGGCTGTTGGGTCATGTGACAACCTCTCTTTGATGCGCTCCAATAATTGTCCCTTCGGCAAGCTAACAAACTCCATGTTGTACCTTCGGGTTAGAGCATCAACAACAGAATTCACTTTTCCTGGTTTGTACTCCATGGAAAAATCAAATTTTGCAAGGAATTTCTGCCATCAGACCTGCTTTGGAGACAACTTTTGGGTTAGAAAATAACTATTGGCAACATTGTCTGTGTATACCACAAACCTGAACCCAAGTATATAGTGTCCCCAAGTGCGCAAGCAATACACTACTGCAATCATTTCCTTTTCATGGCCGTGTACCTCCTCTCGGTCTCATTCAGCTTTCGACTTTCAAAAGCAACCGGATGTCTCTCTTGCATAAGAACTCCACCAATGGCAACATCGGACGCATCGGTGTAGAGCTCAAATGGGTTGGTGTAATCTGGTAACACCAACACTGGATCACTGACCATGGGCTTCTTCAATTCTGCAAAGGCTTGTTGGGACTCAAAGTTTCAATCCCACACCTTGTCCTTCTTTAGTAACTCGGTAGGTATCACATCTCTGAATTTTGCCAACACTTGTCCCACCTCTTCTGGGACCTCGACGAACTTGGTAGGTTGCTCATCAACCAACGCGGGTAAGTAAGTTGGTTTCTCCTCGCGCACCCCCTTGCTAAGTTGAATAGCTGATAAAATCTTGGGTTCAACTCCGACCTTTGGGGTTGTCGAAACAATGCATTTATGTTTCGGATCCAAAATGCACAAACAACCGACAAAGGGAACAGGGAACACATTAACCCGGTCAAGAAAATTAAGTCCAATCACGAAATCAAAGTCATTTAAAAGGATTACCTTGATATTTTCCTTACCGATCCAACCTTCAAGGTTTAGCATGATTCCTTTTGCCACCCCCGTAATCAGAGCCTCTTTGGAATTGACGGTTTTAATAAACCCACTTGCCTTCTCAACAAGAAGGTCAAGTCTCTTGGCAGCCCGCTCGAACACGAACAATTCTGAGGCACCGGTGGCCACTAGTGCACTCATCTTTTGGCTTGCCACGGTGATGTCGACGAACATCAGTCCCTTCTTCTTATGACCTTTCTTAACCTTCATGGAGCTAATAATGGAGTTAAGCTTAAAAGTCTCCTCTTTAGCATCCTTCCCTTGGATGGCAGCGGGTTTCTCATTTTGAGGACAGTTCCTCGCCAAGTGCTTTCCTCCACAACTATAGCACTTTAAAGGCTCGTTGTTCTTCTCCCAAGGCTTGCGAAACTTGATATTACTACCTGTCGGCTTCTCAGACCCCCTCTTGGCTGGTCTTTCCTTGTCTCCCCTACCATTGCCTTTGGATTTTGGTTTTGGTTTGGTAGACTCAAACTTTTTGAACTCGAACTCAACAATGGACTCAACTGCGAAAAAAGCTTTGAAAAGTTCTTGGACCCCCATACGCTTCAACTCCATTTTAGCCCATCGTTGGACTCCGTCCATGAAGGCAAAGAATCCTTCTTCCTCACCCAATTTTGGGATCTGAAGCTTGAGTCGATGAATTGCTTCACATAGTCTTGAATTGAGCCAGTATGCTTGAGTTGTCGTAACTTTGCTCAGGCTTCTAGTTACGCATTTTTGGGATAGAACTGTTCCTTGAGCTCGGAGTGGAACTCACTCCATGTTGTAATGGGAATTTCCCTATTCTCCTCGGAACACCTATGTCGCCACCATAAAATAGCGATATCAGTCAAATAAATAGAGGCAATGTTTACCTTTGTTGCTTCGTCCTTGACCTCCATGGGTCGGAAGTGTTGCTCCATGGCCAAATGAAATTCTCAACATCTTGGGCTGATTATGTCCTTGAATACATCTTTGGCTTTGGGACATCGATCCTAAGTGTGGGTGCCGCTGTTTCCGACATCATGCCATTCTTTACAGTTTTCTTATAAATGGCAAGCTCACTTCGGAGATCCTTGATCTCCTCCACCAACTCGATTTTGGTAGCTTCCCCTGCTACTTCAAGGGAATTATCTCGTTGGTCTAGCTTCTCATACATATCGTCGAGAAGTCCTTGAACCGCAATCATAACTTCTTTAAGAGAATTCACTCTCTCAAAGTACGATTTTCTCTTCTTGGGCCTCCTTAACTTCCTTCATGGAATCTTCAACTCTAACGACCCTCCTCTCCAAGGTTGAAATTATGTCCCTAGAACTCTCTCTTCTTCTTCTCAGCAGCAGCATGGTCTCTCGTTCAACTGCTGGAACCTCGCTTGAGTTTTGTGGTGCGATTTCTCTCACTCGAACAGGTTCAGATACCACTTGTCACATCCCTAGAACTCGAATCTTGGAGCGTGCGGCCTTAGACACTTCTCGATCAAACAACCCCTAAGTATCCCTAGAACTCGATCAAAGCTAAAGTGCTTAGATCCTAGCGAAAGCAAAGGAACTCTGAAAGAAAAACGCAAAACAAAAGACAAGAAAGAAATTTGAGTGAATGCTCTGTGTATTCCTCAAAAGTGAAGTGTTTTCAAGTATGTTCAAGTCTACTGAAGTGTGTAAATGAGGTGAGGGTAAGCCTCTATTTATAGTTGAAGTCCTTTACATCCAACGGTTAATATTAGAGTACATCGACGGTTGAGATACAATGGTAAGAGTTTACAAAGATATGGAAAGAATCAAAAAATAATATTCCTGATTATATGCCACTTGCCATATCTTCTTTGAAAGGCTCTTCAATCCCAAGTGTTGGGCTAAGTGTTGATAGGCCCAAAATGCTACGGAGTGCTTGGGCAGCTTGATGTGTGCTGGTCTCGGGCCTCGATACGCTGACCGTGACAATTACATAAACCAAATGGCATGTGTCTAAATGCAAACGTACCATACGGGTATGTGAACGTTATTTTGTGTTAATCTTCTGGTGCGACTGTGATCTGATTGTACCCTGAGTAGCCATCTAAAAAACAATAATAATCTCTCCCTGCGACTCTATCCAGCATGTGATCCAAGAATGGCAAAGGAAAGTTATCTTTCCTAGTCGCTTTGTTCAATTTTCGGTAGTTGATGCAAATTCGTCATCCCGTAACTGTTTTGGTCGATATCAAATCATTGTTGGCATTGGCTAGGAATATCCCATGAACTATTTGAGATGGGATAAATTATACTCGCATCTAATAACGTGATGATTTCCTTCTTGACTACATCCTTCATAATAAGGTTTAGTCTTCATTGTCCATCAATCGTCCCTTTCTTGTCATCTTCAAGAATAATCTTATGCATGCATACAGATAGACTAATACCACAAATGTCGACTATGGGTCATTCAATAGCCTTCTTAAATTGCTTCAACACTTTAATCAATTTTTCTTCTTGCCTCTTAGTTAATTATGTTGAAATAATCACAGGCAAAGTAGAAGCATCACCTAAATAAACATATTTTAAGTGTAAGAGTAATACCTTAAGCTCTAATTTAGGTGGCTCTTCGATTGAGGCTTTCGATTGGACATAATCTCTGCTTTTTAATTTCAAAGATTCAAAACAAGGTTATGGATTAAATCCTCGTGAATTAGCTTCCAATAAAGCTAAGTTTTCTTCCCCCTCTTCATCACTTAAAGTGTCTATCAGCAAAATCTTTTCTAAAGGATCTTCAACAGAGTTGAATTCCTCTTCAATGATTAATTCTTCTAACTTGGACACCGCAGAATAATCATCAACTACATCAAAAAATCGCATAGATTTAAAAACATTAAACATTACCTGATCGTCATGAACACGCATAATCACCTCGACCATCTACACATCAATCAAAGTCCTTCCTAGTGCTAGGAACAGTCTTCCTAGGATGATGTTACACGAACCAGCACATCTTCAATTTTTCCTTCAGGATATGTTATAGATCGATCGACTAATTGAAATGTAACCATAACTGCCCTAATTCACTTATCCCCAACTTTGTGATTATCGACATGGGCATTAAGTTAATACTCACACCCAAATCACATAATGTTTTACCACAATAAGTTGCTCCAATGTTGCAAGGTATGGTAAAACATTTAGGATCCTTCAACTTTAGGGGTAATTTGTCTTAAAGATATGCACTGCATTCCTTCGTTAGGGCTACTGTCACAAATTCTCCAAGTTTTCGTTTCTTCGACAGGATATCCTTCATGAACTTAACATAATTCGGTATTTGCTCAAGTGCTTCTACCAATGGAATGTTGATATGAAGTTGCTTGAGTACGTCTACGAACTTCTTGAATTGGACTTCTTGCTCCTGCTTTTGAAGTCTTTGAGGGTAGGGTGGTGGTGGATTTCAAACTTGCACTAGCTGTTTCATCTTCTGTGGCATTTTTGCATCTAACGAAGTTTTTAGATCATCAGACTTGACTAGTTTAGAAGTCTCTTTCTCAACATTCACCAGTTTTGGTTCTGGTGAAATTGGTTCGGGTAAGGTTGGAGTTTCAACAATTGGTTGAACTTCCATTGATTCTTGAGTATCAGCTTGCTCTTCTTCTTCAACAACATTAGGTTACAACATTTTTCCACTGCTCAATGTCAATGTTTTACAATGCTCCTTCCCCAGATTTCTCGGATTCTTCGTATCACTCGGTAAAGCAACTTGTGGATGGTTTTTAAGCTCAATCGCAAGTTGACCTATTTGATTCTCAAGATTCTTAAATGTAGTTTTTTGGTCTGGATCAAAGCATTATTCTTTGCCGTGTATGCTTTCAATAGATTCTCCAAGCCATTAGAAGGTTTAACTTAGGTTGGTTTTTGAACTTGTCGGGTAAATCCTTGTGGGTGGTTCGGTCTTGATTGAGCATAGTTGTTATTGGCTCTAGCTACTTAATTACCCCATGAGAAATTAGGGTGATTTCACCAAGATGGGTTGTAAAAACTCGACCGTAGTCCTTGTCTGCCTTAGCTTAGGTTTTGATTGCCCATATAATACACAGATTCTAAGTTCGATGGGCATTCTTCGAATAAGTGCCCTTCACCATAATAGACACAAAATTGATTAGGCGGCTGAGCTATAAAATTGTTAAATCCATTAGTGGTAAAAATTTTAAGCATTAAGGAAATCGATGATACCTGAGATGCAAGTGAAGTGAGTGGATCAACTGTGTGGATTCCTGCAACTCGTCTTCTTGAGTTTGCTCGATTAGTCAACCATTGGTAATTATTGCTTGCAATCTTCTCTATAAATTCATAACCCTCATTGTAAGACTTAAAAAGAATAGCTTCATTGGTGGAAGCGTCTACTACCATCCTTGTTTGCGAATTAAGACTGTTATAAAACGTATCTAACTGGATGCAATGCGTGATTCCATGATGAGGGAATTTCCTTAATAATTCTTTAAACCTTTCCCATGTCTCATACAAAGATTCCTCATCCATCTGTTGGAAAGTAGTAATTTCACTCCTCAGCTTAGCATTCTTGATTGAAGGGAAATACTTCCTAAGGAATCATTCTGCTAACTCTTGTCATGTTGTAATAGAATTTGGTGCCAACAAGTTCAACTAGGCTCTAGCTCTGTCCCTTAGTGAAAATGGGAACAACTTCAATCAAAGAGCATCTTCTGACACTCCGGCTAATTTGAAAGAATCGTTCACTTCTATGAAAAATCTCAAATGAAGATGAGGATCTTCAGTAAGCATTCCACTGAATTGGGCCACTATCTAAAGCTTTTGAAACATCATTGGCTTCAATTTGAATTGTTGTGCCTCGATATCAGCTCACCTGATTCTCGAATTAAGTTTGTAAAACAATGACACAACATATTTTCTCAAGCCTCTATCCTTATCATCAGCGATAAGGATAGGATTTTGAGCATGATTAGCTCTATTTCGTTGATTATGGTTCTCAAAAATCATCTCTTCAGTCCTTCTTTGAGATGCTTGTCTTCTTCTTTCTTGGAAATTTCATTCAATTTCAGGGTTCACTTGGAGTAAGTCGATAATTCAATCAATACTCATAAACACTTGAAATATCAGAAAAAATAAGTTAGAAATTAGATAGAAAAATAATTAAACCAAAGTGTAAAACAAATAATTTTGACAATCCACGGCAATGGCGCCAAAAACTTGCAACGACGAAAATGTGCAAGTGTACACAATCGTATTCAATTAATAAAGTGACAAGTAATGTCGAGTATCGTACCCATAGGGATTGTGCTATGAAAACTATTTATAAAATATTTAATCAACAAATTGGTTAGGAACAAGATAATATTTGTGAAGGGTATTACTCTAAGCTAAAAGTAAAACAAAAATGATTCCAATGCACGATTTCTAGGTTTTAATCAACATGACATAAATGTGTTACATTAATTGCTCAATTATTAATTAAATCCAAATCATGTTCATGCTTGTTACGAAATACAATTCACAGCAACCCGATATCTTGCTAACTTATGAACAACATTACTTACAAAAATCAGTTTATCTCTTGAGCATACCCCTATGCCAATACGACTGACTAAACTAATCTTTGATAAGTATATGTGTTATGACAGATACATACTTTATGAAATCAATTTATCTCTTGAACATACATCTATGTCAATACGACCGACTAAATTAAATTCATAAGTAAAGGATCAAGTGAAGTAACAACATACACCTATATTAAAACAATTTAATCAAAGAAATCCTACAAGTTATGCAAGGTTGTGTATTCTCCAATACCTCGCAATTTTAACCCTTAGCTTCCTTAGAATATTAAGCATGCACAAATTAAATTGTGTGTCCATTAATCACAATTTCAACGCGATTAAATGTATAATTCAATAGTTATATCACAAGGGTAATGCAATAATAACTTAGGCATGATAATATTTAATTAAACAAAATATTCAGGACCTATAACAATATAAACATAATAAATAAATAATCAAGAAGTCAACACAATCAACCTAACAGTTAAATAAATTGAAGACATTTTAATTAAAGAAACAATAACATTCATAATAGCATTCATCATAATAACAATCAATAATCTAAAAGAGAGAAAAAGAATAGGATTAAATCCAGTAATTTCTTAAGAACTATTTTCGTGTTCTTCGTTGTTCTTGCTCGATTCTTCCCAGATCGAGGTCTTTGATGAACACTCAACAAAGCTATTTCAAGGGCTGAAGAATCACTCTTTTCCAAGAGGGGAAATCGGTGAGGGATTGGAAGGGAAAATGGGATGGAATACTAGAGAGCAAATGAGAGAAAGAAGAGAGAATGAAGTGAATTGGTGTGGAAAATGAGGGGAGTGAGGGTGGTATTTATAGGTGGGAGTTGGGGGATATAATTAATAAGTAAATATCAGCCACCAACATCCCTTGGCCAGCCATCCATGGGCAAAGTTTGACAAGTTCAAACTTTACTAAATTTGGCTTGGGGTGAATATTTGAAACGACCAAAAGTAGAGGGGTTTGAATGGGATTTAGGGAAACTTTAGGGGCTGTTTTTCAAGGTTGAAAAGTCAACATAATCAACTTATTTTGTCAGCACTTGGACGACACATGGTCTAGCTAAAGTCAAGGTGGTTCGACCCTCGTTCATGCACTTCGAGCCACTTTACTTTAGCCTTTATAATTTATTTTTAACCCAATTTAATTGAATTAAAATTATAATTATAAAGCATAATTTTGCTTTATGTTGGATTGAACTTCGCTGGAAAAATAATCTTCTTAGCTCTTCATCGACTCAATGTAAAAATTCCCTCAAAGTTCAAGTTGTCGATAGTGTCTGTCGGGGTGATTTTCACCAATTGTGAAAAATTGTAAAAAAATCCTCAAATTCATGCTTAATATTTATAAAAATAATTAAAAATCAATATGTTGGAAATTTTAGCACAAATTAAATATTTTATATTTAAATTGTATTTTTCGATATTAATTACTTAGAATTTGCATGAATTTGAGTTAAAAAGGATCTAAAAAAGTCTATATATATTCATCGTTCCAAGAAGCCACCTTCCTTATGAACCCTTGCCTCTGAAGTGATACTAGTAATAACATTTCCTTTGTCTTTCCCTAATAAATCATTTGAATGGAAACTATGATTTTCTTCAACACTCTCTTGGCAGCTTTCTTCCTAGGAATGACCATCCAACGGGTATAACCCTCTGCACTCTCTTTACCCATTTGTATAAGTGAGTTACTTTCACCCAGTGGTTGGGAAAACTTAGACCCGATATTGGATTTTTTACTTGTATAATAAAAATAATAAAAAATTACCAAAATGGTATACCACTCCCATTATTTATAAAAATGGTATGGTATGTGTGGTGGGGGGTAAGGGTGTGCAAAATTCTAGTAAAACCAAAAAATTCGATTAGCCGATCAAATTCGCTTAATTGGTCGATTAACTGAATTAATTTGGTTGGGGATCGATTAATAATTTTTTAAGTTTTCGGTTCACGGTTAATTAGGTTCGAATCCAATCGGTTAACTGAATTAATTGAACTAAATAAATAATATTATAATATAAATATTAGCCCAATATAAACTCAATCCAATATAAACTAAATCCAATATATATAAACCTAAGTACCCAACCCAACCCAATCCTAAAAATTACAAATAATTTAATAAATAAAAATAAAAATCTTAAAACTAAAAACACGATTCACCAGACACTAACCCTCGTCAAAAATTAAAATCCGTAATTTCTTCAGAGTTTACTCCCAAAACCTATGTGAACCGTCTAGCGTCCACTAGTCACACCGTCCAACATCCACCAGCTCGAAAATTTCTTAAGAGTTTACTCCCTTTCAACTTATTCTCCAATTTTCACATTTAGAATCCTCGAAGAGGTACCATATTTCTTTACTTGATAATCAATCCCCTTTTTATATATACTATGCAGAACACAACCTTTCTATTTGAATCTGATTCTATTTGAAGAGTTTTTTTTTTTCTTTTATTTTAGAAAAATGCATCATTTTGAAGTTTGCTTTAAAATATGGTGTTAAGTTTAAAACTTTTTAAAATAAAACCCTAAGCTCAGATCGTGTAAAGTTATGAGCACATCCAAAGCTTTCTTTTATCTAAATTTTTATATGAAACATAATGTAAATTTTTCCTACACACATTGTTCTCATGATGCTGTCTTTGATCGAATTAATTTAACAATTATTTAAACATTATACTACTACATGAAATGGTTCCTTAGTGTCTTTGATTAGGTCTTAATTTCGATCCTTTGTTTAATATGGCTTAGGTGGAGAGAAAAGAGGGATAATGAAGGAAAGGTTTAGATATCTGATTTTTTTCCTTTTTTATTGAAAAATGAGATTCTTTTTTCCGGTTATGTTTGGTATCTGAGAAAACTTGAAGGGAAACTTGTATGTCTGGATCTTGATTCTTTTTAATTACACTTTGGTTCCTTTTTCAGTTAAAAAAATCTACATATGTTGTAAATTGGAAAGGTTGTACTTTCATGGGTGTTTTGACCAACGTAGCTTTGGTCTAAGTTCCTGAGAAAGTCAAGGTTTTGTTTTGAATGTTATTTTGCTTCTCTTTTTGCTAAAGGGTTAAAATTTAAACATCATTTACTGATTAGTTGAGTTAAGTTGGTTTATTTGTCTTATTTTCAACCTATTGATATAAGTCCATCAGACTTAATAGTAAATTATTAAGAAACTTAATTTTAGTATTACAATTTTCTTTCCTTTTTGTGTTTTTGATTGGTTAGTGGAGTCCCTCTTGATTCTAGAAATTGCTAAATTGGAATAAAAATGGTTGGTCTACTTTTTAATGATTTTTGGAGTGTATTTTCTTGTGTAAGAAAAAAGTATGTTTTTTTTTAAAACTCAATGTAGGACAAAGAAAGAGTTAGAGATTGAAATCGATAGCCCCCAACTCGTCCTGAACAAGTAGACCCTCCTCCACTTCCACTGTTTTCACTAACATTCATTAATTATATTTTTAAATTTAATTTGATTTGTATATGAATTTGTTAAAAGTTGGGTTATTTATTCAATAATTAAATTAGGTTAAATCATGGTTTAAATATTAAATTAACCACTATTAAAATTAGCTGTAATTTTTTTCTTGTAGAATGTTCATCGAAACCATATCTATTGAGGGTAGTGTTACACCTCCTCGTTCGATAGATTCTAAAAGTTCGGGAGTTGAAGCTTCATGCCAAACAAATGGGACTACTGGGAAAAGAAAAGTCACTCCTCAAAGGTTAGAAGTTTGGTCTCACTCCACTAAGATTATTAATAGTGAGGGTGCAAGTAAGGCTAAATGTAATTATTGTGAAAAGGAATTTTGTTGTGATATGAAAAAAATGGATCAGGGTCACTGAAATATCATATTGGTTCATGTAAGAAAAATCCTAGTAATGTTGTTGACACTAACCAATGACAACTAGTTTTACCTAGAAAGGGAGTTAAAAGGGGGAAGGACATCTTTCAAGTTGGAGATTTGATCAATAAGCATGTAGGAAAGGATTAGCACAAATGATTATGATTGATGATTACCTTTCAAGTTTGTTAAAAGTGAAAGCCTTAGGAAATTTATGTTTGTGACATGTCCTAGATTTCATATTTCTTCATGAACTACTATGACTAAGGATGTTTATCAATTGTATTTATATGAAGGGCTCAAGATAAAACAATTTTTGAGAAGTTCTTATTCTAGAGTTTGCTTAACTACTGACACATGAACTTCTTTGCAGAGAGTTAATTATTTGTCTATCATTTCTCACTTCATTGATAATGATTAAAAATTGAATAAAAAGATTTTAAACTTTTGTTCAATTTCTAGTCAAAAGGGTGAGTCCATTGGGATGGTGATTAAGAAATGCTTGTTGAATTGGGGCATTGATAAGTTGTTCATTGTTACCGTTGATAATGCAAGTTCAAATGATGTTGCTATTGGTTATTTGAGAAAGAAATTTAACCCTCGAAGGGGTTTAGTTCAAAATGATAAATATCTTCATATGAGATGCATGAACACATTGAGTTTGATTGTTGTTGAAGGCTTAAAGGAAATGAATAAATCTATTGACCGTGTTAGGGGGTTCTTAGATATGTGAGATAATCTTCAGCTAGATTACAAAAGTTTAAGGAGTGTGTTGTGGTGAAAAAGATATAGTGCAAGAAGATGTTGTGTCTTGATGTTTGTACTAGGTGGAACTCGACCTACTTAATGTTAGGCATTGCTCAGAACTTTGAGAGAGCTTTTGAGAGATTTGAGGAGCAAAATACTAACTTAAGAGCTGAACTTGGAAGGAGAGAGGGTTGGCTTAGTATGGATGATTAAGCTAGTGTTAGAAACTTGAATTAAGTCACTTTGCTTATATTTGACACTTCATATGTCACATCCAATAGTTTTTTTTGACGAACTTTCTAAAATGGATATTCTTTTACAAGATGCTCAGTTAAATATTAATGTTGATTTTAGTGTTATGGCCATTAAGATGAAAGAGAAGTATGATAAGTATTGGGGTGATATTGATAAGATGAATTTGCTTATGTTTGTTGCTTGTGTTTTAGATCCTAGACAAAAACTAAAGTATCTTGAATTTGCACTTAGTGAAATGTCTAACTCTAAAAAAGTTTGTGAAATGATGCAAAAAATGAAGGAAGCTTTGTATGAATTGTTTGATGAGTATAAGCCTTCACTTCATAGTATTTGTAGCCAATCAAGTGTGTCAGCACATGTTTCTCTCGATGAACCACAACAAAAAATGAAAAGGCAAATGCAAGCTTTGTATAAAAAGCGTGAGTTGGAAAATGGTGGTGAGGATAAAACATTTGAATTGGATAAATATCTAGATGAGGCTAATGAGGATTTTGTTGAATACTTTGATATTTTATTGTGGTGAAAAGTGAATAGCCCTAGATTTTCCTCTTTTAAAGATTGCCAAAGATGTGTCAACTATATCGGTTTCTATAGTTAGTTTAGAGTCTACATTTAGCATTTGGGGTTATGTGCTTGATCAATATAGGTGTTCTTTCACTCTTAAAATTGTACAAGCTCAAGATTGTATTTGAAAATCCTCATCACAAGAAGACATCAAAAAGATTGAAGAACAAATCCAAGATCATGGCAAGATTGAAAATGATATATATTTATTGTTTTATTTTAATAGTTTCAAATTTTTTTATCATATCACTCTTACTTATTTATTTAATTCAATGTTTAAGATTTTTCTTGAAATGCATCAGTGCCTACCCTAAATTCATGAGCTTTTGTGAGTTGAAGGGTATGCTTACTATCTTATTCTTGTTAACTTACAATCTATTCATTTGTTTATATTATTTGATTTCTTTAAATACATATATTTTTATTATATGCTCATTTTTTGCACATATTTTTTGTAGGTATAATGCAAATGCAGAGCTTTTGAAGAGAAGAAATGGATACAAATGAAGAATATTAAAGACTTACCTTTTAATTATGTGTTAATTTCAAGACTTATGTAGTGTTTTTAATTATGTAGTGATCCAATACTTTAATTCAGGTAATTCAAGTTATTTTTATACCAAAATAAAAAACATATGATTAATTCAATTAACAAACCAAATTAACGGAAAAATTTTGATTTGATTAATTGTTTTTGGAAAAATTTTGGATCAACTTACGGTTAAGGATTTAAAGTGGTTGGTTAATTCAGTTAATGGCGGTTTGGGTCAGTTAACCGATTGAACACCCCTAGTTGAAGGTGGTGGAGAGGCGACACCACCCTATTTTTTCCCTAATCATTAGTCTGTTATACAAAAAAATAACTTTTTTAGGGCAGAGGGGACCTAACAAGCGGCAATGCTTTACGCAAAAGACTACACAGTCACGCGGTTTGATGGCCTGAATTGGCCAATTTAGGCCTCACGAGTGTTAAAAATGTTTTGTTTATAAAAAAGCCATGGTCCTCTCTAGAGGTGTAAATAAACAAAATGTTCGATGAACTGTTTTTGACCCGTTCGTATAACGTTCGTTTATGTTCGTTTACTAAGCTAAATAAACAAGTATGAACAAAATTATTATGTTTGTTTGATAAATGAACGAACACAAACAGAGGTGCATCGATTCATTTATGTTCACAAACAAGTTCGTTTATTGACTCGTTTATGAATTAATGATATTTTCTTATAAAAATATTAAAATAATATTTGTGTGTGTGTATGTATGTATTGTTTATTTATTATTCACTAATATTGTTCACGGACATGCTCAATTATATGTTCATGAACATGTTCGTTTAATGTTCGTGAACATGTTCGATTAAGTTAAACGAACATGTTCGTGAACATTAAACAAACGAACATGAACAGACATAATTTTAAATAAACGTACATGAACAAAAAATTTAAAATTCTTAACGAACACGAATTGAACATGAACAACTTCAAAAATAAAAAAAATAAGCACGAATAGAGGTTTATCGTTTAAGCTCAGTTCATTTATAGCCCTAATCCCCTCAACTGGAAAAAAAAAAAAGCAACAGCTATGGAGAAGAAGTGTAACACCTCAAATCTGGCCTAAATGTTAAGGTCAGATTATGAAGGTTACAACGCTCGTAAAAACATTGTTGATTGCCTTACGCAAAAATTTAGTTTTAATTCCAGAGTAATAAAGTTATTTAATTTATCAAAAACACAAATTTTCAAAAGAACACGTTTAAGGACTTAGACGAAAATCTTGTTTTATTTAATTTTACAAAACAATTCCGAATGTTTAATCAATTAGGTTATAAAGTTGTATTTAATTTCAAAACCTTGAAGCGGAAAAACACTTTTAGCATTCTTATCTCTTAAAATCATAAGATCAATTAGTTTTGTCGTCTTGGGAGCTTTACCTTTAACCTACTTCCGATTAGAGAGTTGGTGGGTGATGAATGAGTCATTTATAGAGGAGGTTAGTAAGCTTTGCGCAGGGACGAATGAGGATATTTTCATTAAGTTGGATCGGGTTAGGTAGGCCTTGCTACTTGGTCACGTCGCATTCGAAGTCAAAGTTAGGACCTTAGTGGTCAGTTAGCAAAGAAGCTAGAGGCACTTATGGATAAGGAAAGAGATGATGCCACGCTGGAAGAACTTATTGACACCAAACTACAAATGAACATGGAGATTGATCATGAAGAATGCACTAGGAGCAAATGCCTCGTGTTAATTGGTTGTGCATGGGAGATAAGAACACAAATTTTTTCCATAAGTTTGCTACACACAGGAAACGAGTGAACAAGGTTGGGTGTTTATTTGATGAGAATGGTTCTTTCCTTACAAAAGATTCTGAAATGGAGGAAGTTGCTTATCATTATTTTGATGATCTTTTTATGTCAAATGGCTCTCATACTACTGACTGATTCTTGGGTCAGATTCGAAATTGTATTACGGATGAGGATAATGAGATGTTGCTTACACGGTACAATGAAGAGGAGTTACTTCCGGCTCTTAAAAGAATGGGACCATGAAAGCCTCCAGGGATGATGGCTTCCCAGCTCTCTTTTTCCAAAGGTGCTGGCATATTATTGGAAGGGAAATCATGGACCATTGCTTGAAGGTACTCAATGAAGGTATGTCACTCGAATATTTGAATAGCACTAATATTGTTTTAATCCCAAAAATTCCTCATCCTACAAATCTTTGGGATTTTAGACCTATTAGTCTTTGTACAGTACTTTATAAGCTGACAGCCAAGACAATAACAAATCGGTTTCAAAGGGTTCTTGAAAAATGCATTGAAAAGGCTTAGAGTGCCTTTATGCCGGGGCGATTGATAATGGATAATATATTAGTTGCATACAAGATTTTGCATACCTTCAAACAGAAACAAGTTGGTAAGAAAGGATCAATGGCGCTCAAGATAGACATGAGCAAGGCATATGATCGGGTTGAATGGGGGTTTTTTTGGGTTATGATGGAATGCATGGGATTTGCGTTGCCTTGGATCGATTTAATTATACGATGTCTCACCTCTGTGTCCTACTTGGTGGTTCTTAATGGGAAGATTTGTAGGAGTTTTAGCCCAACCAGAGGAATGCGTAAAGATGATCCTTTGAGCCCGTTTTTATTTTTGATATGTGGAGAGGGGCTCTCAACCTTAATGAGAGGGGTTGAGAATGAAGGTAGGTTGAAGGGAGTTAGAGCAAGTAGAGCAGGGCCTTTAATCACCCATTTATTGTTTGTGGATGACTGCTTACTATTTGGTGAAGCCAATGATAATGGGGTTCGTAATTTCAAAGCCATTCCTATGAGTATTCGGATGGTTCAGGAGAAATTACTAATTTTGATAAATCTTCTGTCTTCTTTAGTAATAATGTTCCTGAGGATCAAAGACTTGTGCTTTCGAGGAGTCTTGGGATGCATTACTATAATAATCTAGAGCACTACTTGGATTTGCCTAATTTGTTTGGGAGGCATAAGAAGTTAGCTTTTCAGTGTTTAAAGGAAAAAATCAATAGCGAATGGATGGGTGGAGCTCTTGGTTTTTGAGTTAAGGTGGGCGAGATGTTTTTATTAGAGCTGCTCTTTAAGCAATTCCCTTATATTCGATGTTGTCTTCTTACTTTCTAAAATGAACTGTATGGAAATGGAGGGCTTATTAGAGAAATTGTCGTGGAAAATATTCCATTGTAAACGAGGCATCCATTGGGGTTAGAGGTGGCATTGTCAAACCCTGCTCAATCTAATTGGGATTGGTTTACCTACCTTTTTTCCGTAGCTGCAAACAGACAGTATTGTTTAATCTGCTATACTCTCTGGACCCTTTGGAGTGAAAGGAATAAATTGCATCATGAGGGCAATTCCAATTCAAGTAGAAGCATTGCAGATAAGATAATTTGTTAAGCGCAGGACTATGATCATATTCTAATTCCAAGAAACCGTTCTATTTTTTCTATGATAGAATGGAAAGCCCCATTACCTGGTCTGGTTCGGATTAACTTCGATCCAGCATTTGACAAGCACTCGTCAAGCGTTCTTCTAGATTTGCGTCTAGGTTGGTGGCTTGAGATGACCAAGGCAAAGTGCTGGCTTCACACTCGTTGCTGCATGATTGGGTTGCTTCTCCCTTTATGGCAGAGGCGCTAGCCTCCTGCATGCCCTTAAATTGGGTAGAAATGGGTTTGGAAGAGTGGAAATCGAAGGGGATGCTCGCACAGTGATTATTAAGAGTCAGTTAAGTGAGTTTGAAAAATAAAAAATTGGAGCTATTATCTACGACAACCAACATCTCAACAGATTTTTCTCTCATTCACTTCAAGCATATTTCTAGAGAGGCGAATGTCCTGACACTTTCTATAGCTAAAGAGCGGTTGCAGAAAGGTAAAGGCGATTACCTGGTTTAGTGTGCTCTACCCTCGAAAGCCCTGCCCCTGGATCGACAAATTCATTGGACAAGAGAGCCTGACTAAACAGCGATTGGGTTTCTTTCCGCTCGATGAAGATGATCCTCTATTCTATGGGTATCAACAGTATTTGGGGAACTGCTTTAGACAACAACTTTCGATGAGATAAGTCTAACAGTTCATTTATTTTGGCTGGTCACTTGTTTCTTTTCTTTGGTTTTATTTGTGGGCTTGTTTATGCTTCTGGCTTTATGTTTGGTTGGGTTTTGATGTACCTTTTGTTTGGATTATCTGTTAAATAAAGTCCAGCCTGAATTACCATTCAAAAAAAATCTGAAAGACCATAAAGCCCGAAATTAAAAACCAGATTAACTTATACCAAATTGTGTGAACCGAGCTACGGAATCACCGCCAAGACCTAAGACGGAAGTACACCTGAAACTAATTAAAAAGACGAGTGAGCTAGGAGCATAGTCTATGACCTGACCCATACAATATAGTTTTACTAAGGGTTTTACATATTTAATAAAAAACTCGTAATTTCATATCATTTTACATATCAAAGCATATCATAAATCATAACAAAGCTCATCATATATCAAAACGTTTCCAAAACATATTAGAATTCAAATCAAAGTTTATCTTTAATATTTCATATCAGAACGTATCTTATTATATCATAATGTATTAGATTATATCATATCACATCATACCATATCATATCATGTCGTATCATATAATGTCCTACCCCTAGTGTCATGGGTTGCGCATGGGAGCCCGCAATCATGGGACACTTGTGTGATCCATCGAGTTCAAGGGAGGTCTTTTGGCCCAATCAGACTGGGCCAGTGCTTGGAGAGATTGAAGGTCCATCTACAAAGACGGTAAATATGGGATGTAATCTTCAAGATATAATCTTAGAATATATGATCCTTGTGATCTTTGAGATTTGATTGTAATCTTAGAGATTCTTTTTGTAGATACTTTTCAATCTTAGCCATTGATGTACTTTAATCTGTACCGTTGATTTTGGGAAGGCTCAACTATAAATAGAATCCTCTTCCCCTCATTGTAAATCACTTCATTCTTGAGCAATAAGAATTCTTGAGAGCATTCACTCAAAACTCTATCTCTTTTGTGTTCTTTGTTCTTCATTTGTTCATATTAAATTCTTCCGCTTTTGTGTTGGTGCCCTAGAGGAAATTCTTTTGAATCCTCATTTGTTGGGAATCAGGTTGACTTAGCCGTTTTTGGAGCAAACAAATGACCTAAGGCCGCACAAATTGCATGGGAAAAATCTAAGTCCGTGACAATAGTCACTACTTACCATCTCCAACCTACCAATCACACCAAATAGGACTACAAGAGTCCATCCATTCAATCACACCAATTGTGGCGGTGTGCCACTCATATAATTGCAGCTGAGCTACCATATACAGATCTGCGGTCTAGCCGCCATAATTGCAGTAAAGCTGCTATACAGCACTTCATCCATCATATCATAACTCATCCCAATGCATATGCAAAATCACATTGTCATACATTCATACGAATAGGTTGTATAGCATGCATACATAAACAGATATTATATGAAGCGTAACATAACATATAACTTATGCATATTCCAGCACATCGTATTACCATAAACATATAATAGATCAAAGTGTCTTTGCATACTTAACATATCTCTTACGCTTGTCCATATATCTTTACGCTCTAAAACTTACCCTCTTTGGCATGCCTACGGACCCAAATATCGAATCCCTCAAACGGACCCCAAACGAGCCCAAAAATTGGTCAAAAAGACCCACATGGCCATGTGGCCCACACAACCCAAAAAACCTAGCCTGTGCCACTCACACGGTCTACACATTTCCACACGAGTGTGTGGCATTGGGCAATTCCGTAAACAGTCATTGTTTTGCGATTTTATCAAAATTTTAATGAGTTTTTGGATCGACTTCATGCACCTGATATCAAAATTGATCAACCACACAACTAGGAACTCCTGATACCTACATCCAATCATTAAATTGAACTAACTTATCAAAATCCCAACTAAATTGGCATTCTTTTATAAAAAAACCAGTCCCTAAAATAAAGTTCTATTGCTTACTTCTCCAAAATAGCTTCCAGAACCGAGCCTACTCTGCTGGAGGAAGTTGATTTTTGATACCTTCACCTAACCATATCATAACCGCAATTAACACTAGAAAGAACGAGGCCTGAACGCAACACAACTACATGATATTTCAAAGAATAAAATTCCAGAAAATAATGGTTAAACAAGACTTATACCACGAGCGATTAACAATCTAAAGCAACAGTACACACGAACTAAAAGAGCAACACCCAGGAGTAATCCAAATAGGGAAGAAAGAGTTCAAAACAAAGAAAGAAAAACAAAAGCAATTGCACAGCATCGGAAAAGAAAAAGGAACGTGCAACAAGGGAGGTTGAAAGTAGACGGTTGCAAAAGAGGGAAAGTAGAGATTTGGTCAAACAAAATAAATAAATTAAAAATAAAATAAATAAGAGATTTAATCAAACCCAAATCCCTCTTACCAGATTTTTTAGAATTTAAATTATACTTCACAACTAACAGTACAAAGAACAAAAATATTACACTCTTGCACATCATGAGTTTCAAACACAAGACCTAAAAATAAACTAACTCCTCACCACCGAACCAGCAAGCTAATTTTGTCAGAACTTGCGCGAAAATAAGATTTGAGCCAAACAACAAGGGATATGAGTTGAGCTAAAAATTAACAAAATTCATGAAACAAGATTCGAACCCAAAATCTCACACACACAAGCACAATACTTAACTAGTAAACCAAAATCCACTTAACATAATTTCACAATCTTAATTGAAAAATCTGAATGTGATCACACCTAATTTCACTAACCCGATTTTTGAGATGTGACAAGAAAGGGAAGAAGCAACAGAGAAGAGAATAAGGATTTTGAAAAGTTCAGTGTTATTTTTATAATTTTATTTTGGTTAGGTTAGGGTTTTAAAGGGAGGAAGCAACAAATTTTAATGTTGTTTTAATATTTATTATACGTTTGGTTTAGGTGAAAGGAGGCAACAACGATTTTTTTTAAAGGTAAATTTATTTTTTATACTTATAATTTATTTATTTAATATTTTTTAATACTTATTATTTGTTTGATTTTTAATTTACAAAACAAAATAAACAAATACGGTTAAAATACGAGTACTAAAAAATAAAACAAAATAATAACCAATAATTTTATGTTGATGCTATATGAAGGTTTATCAAGTACATATCATTATATCACTTTCTAGAATCCTTTAAAACAAGTTATTGGTGATTATAGTTTTCCTCTTATTTTTTAGTGTATTTATAATTTAATTTAAATTTTTTATTTTAATATCATATATATTCTATATATTATTATTAATTAATTTTAAATTGTATTTTTATTATTTATTATATTTTATTTTTAAATATATATCTATGTTTTAAATTCACGATTTTCGCATGCTTACATATGTGATATGATTTTTAGTAAAATTTATACAATTATAAATATATATTTGAGTTATTATAAAGTAGATACAACTTAATTCAAAACATGAATAAATAAATTTAGTATCATTTATTTGATTTTTTAGTACCCATATTTTAACCAAACAAATAAATTATAATTATAAAAAACAAAATTATAATGTTTTCTCCCTCGTATTTGTTTAATGTTTGATTTTTTAGTACTCGTATTTTAACTCGTATTTGTTTATTTTTTTGTCAATTAGTTTTTTATACTTATAAAACCAAACAAATAAGGGTTAAATATAAAATTAGTACCTGAATTTGTTCACTTCTCTCAGATTGGTACCTATAGTTTTTTTGTCCCAAATTGGTACCTGAACTTTTTTCATTAATTGGTTTTGTACCTGAGTTTAACACCGTTAAGTCTAAGTCACGTTGTACAATAATATTGTGACATGTGCCATAAATGACATCATAGTGATGTCATAATCTAAAAAAATTATAATAATTTTTTTTCTTTTGACTTTTTTACCCCCAATTTTGCTAACGTTTCTATTTTTTCTTCCTTCTTTCTTCTTCCTTCTTCTTCTTCCCCCAATTTTTCTATCGTTTTGTTTCCTTCTTTCTTCTTCTTCTTCTTCCCTCAACCCAAGTTTCTTCTTCAACCTTAAAACCTTTCTCTTCCATTTATTTTTTTTTTCTGTTTGTTTCTCGAGAAAAGAAACCCAATTAAAAGTGTCTCTCCCAATTTTTTTGACGTTCCTTTTTCTAAATTTAAAACTTTCCCTCAATTTTACTCTCCTTTCTTTATTTGGGTTTTTCTCCTAAGTCTAGTTGCTTGACTCAAGTTGATTATCAAGACTCTATTTTCAACCTCATTCAAAGTAGTTTCCTCTATTTTCGTTACAAAACTATTACCACCATTGTACCCTATCATCAATTTCACAACCATCTCTGTTCATCCAAGAAGAAAACAAAATCCCTAACACCCCACAATATCGAGTGGATAGATCTTGATTTTTCAGTATTTATCTAGTGGATAAATAGAGTTTTAGTTTTTTTTTTGTAAAAAAAACCAGAACAATGTGCAAATCGTTGTGGTTGGAATTTTTCTCTTTTTTGAATATAAAATTGTTTATGATTTTGTAGTTCTTAGAGGTATGTTAATGGCGGTACTGTGTTATAAGAACAAAAAAAAAAACCATATCCTTGAATCATAAGGAAGAAAACCCAAAGATTTTTTTTAACAATGGAACTAAGCATAATAATAATAAAGAATAACATCAAATTGCTTTTGAAATTGAAGTTTATGATTTTGAAATTAAACGACAGTGAAGTTTTGGTAGAACATGGGCATTGAATTTCCCAAAGGATGTAATTTGCTTGGCTACTTATACGCGGCCTTACATCTCTTGGAACTATTCAATCAGGTCATGGGCAAATCTCAATGAATTCCAGTAATGATAAGAGCAAGTTGCAATGTTTTGTTTTCGGAATCCATAATGCTAACATTATACATTTTATTTTTATTTTTTTAAAAATATTTTTACGAAGAAAGCTTGCTATTTCAAATTAATCGAGAAAAAGTCACATCCAGTAAGTTAGGTCATAATAATTCAAATTTTCAAAAATAACAAGCATTCTTAATTATTATCTCAAAATCTCGTATTTTAATTTTAAAAAGAATACTTAATTATCTCGGTTCAAAGAAAAAACCACACCTAATGAGTTAGTGCATGATTCTCTCAAATTCCCGAAACAAAGAATATTGCCTCAATTTTTTAAAACAATTTATGTATTTTAAAATGAATCAAAATGCCATGCAAAAATGAATATGTACATAATTTATAATAATGACAAAATAAAAAATAGACATGAATACAATAAATACAAATAACTACAATTAAGAGCACAATAATATGAAATAGCATAATTATGGAAAAAAAAAAGGTTAAAGATTCAATTAGTCATATAATTAATTTAAAGGTAAAAATATAGCATGCACCAAAAATAGGAAAAAATACCAATCAATTATAGACAATAAGTTATAGGGATTAGTCATGAAAATTGAGAGCAAATAAATAAAATACCTGTAAAAAATAAATAAAGTTAGTAAAAAAAATAAATCACAAATAAATAATTCATAAGTAAAAAAAATAAAAATGAAAGAGGGACCAAATCGAATGAGAATTAAAACTATAGGGGTTAAAATTATAAAAACATAAATAAATGGGTCAAATAGAGTTAAGGACTAAATTCTAAACACAGACAAATTGAAAGGCTAAATTAAAACTTGTAAAAAATGCAAAAATGACTAAATTAAAACCCCTAAAATTGTAGCAGGATCAAATGGGTAATTAGCCCATATTTTAAAAAGCCCAGATCTTACTTGGGTCGGATCGGGTCATCGGGTACGGAGCTTAAGACGACGTCGTTTTGATGCTTATTGAATTATGTCAAAACGATGTTGTTTTGACATGGCTATATAAGTTAAAATTTAGAACCGAAAAACACATTTTCATTTGCCTTTAAAAAAAAAAACCAAATATCCTTTTCTTTTTTCTCTCAAGGGGTCTCTTGGCTTGCCATGGGCTCCAGTGTGCCACCACCGTGGGATCGCGCTCATCGGTGCCGACAACCATCGTACACGGTGGTCGAAAACCAAAAACTTACCCTTTGACATTTTTAACCCTCTCGAGCTCGGATCTGAGGTCTTTTTCACCAAAATCGAACCTACCACGCCTCCAAACTTGAAGAACCTTTTAGATCTAGGTTTTGATTCACCGACAAAGCTTCCCATGGCGATGGTGAAGAAGAAACGATGCCAAAAGTTAAAACTAAGTAACGAAAATCTGTTTTTTTTATAGTTTCATTTCAAACAATATTAAATATATTGTTAGTTTAAAATAAATAAAAAAAAATAATACCTTTGGATCTTTACTTTCGAAAATTTGCTTTGAATGTCCTCGATTGTAAAAATAATTCTTGTATTTTATTTCAAAATTTCGAGTGCTTCTTACAAGAAATTCGTGTCCCAAAATAAGAGAAAATTCATGTTTTTATACACATATTTACAATCTTTTTCATTCAATTTTTTCCTAATGTGTTCTTAATCTTCTTTCCTTTTTTTGTAGATTCGTATCTTGGAAGATTGAGGTAGATCTTCGGGCAATGGCGATCGATTGTCCGAGCTTGGGCAAGGGGAGAGGCGGTTGGAGGCTCAATTGTTGCTAGGGTTTTTTTGAAAGTTAGGTTTAGGCTAAAAAATTAGGTTGTAATTTGGGTCATTGGGCTTAGGGTTAGGTTATTGGGTTTGTAAATGGGTAGCTAATTTGGGTTGGTTTAATTGGGTATTTTTGTATTTTTATTTGGGTTAATAATAACAAAAATAAAAGAATGGGTTTGGGCCCTGACAAATTTGGGTCCCTACAACTGTCCCTCTTTGCTCTTTGTAGTGTAACGAGAAAGGAGCAAAGACTTAAAGGAAGACAAATTTCATTCAGTCCTGTTGAATTTTGGCTCCCAATGCTTCTCCATTCTTTTTTCTCATTGGTGATTCTACTCCACTGTAACTTCAGGAAGATAAGGTTTGGTGTTGTAACTTCAATCTACCCCTTTAGATTAGGGGTAAGAGATTGGATGATGACTTTAATTTTCCCTTCAGGTTAGGCTAAAAGATGGATGGTTGCTTCAATTTGTCCTCTGGATTAGGGTAAAAGATTGGATGGTGACTTCAATCTGCTCTTTGGGTTAGGGTAAAAGATTGGATGTTGACTTTAATCTGCCCTTTGGATTAGGGTAAAAGATTGGATGGCTTCGATCTACTCCATGGTTAGGTTAAGAGATTGAATGGTGTCTTCAATCTGCCCTCTAGTTAGGGTAAAAGATTGGATGGCTTCAATCTGCCCCATGGTCGGGGTAAAAGATTGGATGATGTCTTCAATCCACCCTCTGGTTAGGGTAGAAGATTAGATGGCTTCAATCAGCCCCATGGTCAAGGGAGGAGATTAGATGAGATGATGTAACATCACTCCATTCAATTACAACTTCAGGGAGATTGAGATCCGCTACTATAGTTTTAATTCGCTTCATTGCAACTTTAGGAAGATAGGATTTGGTGTTGAAGCTTCATCTTGCTCTACAGCAACTTCAGGGAAATAGGATTTGAGGTTGTGGCTTCACTCCATTCCATTGCAACTTTAGTAAAGGTTGAGATGTGCTACTTGCTTTACTCCGCCTTCTACCATTTTAAGGATATGAAAGTTGTTGTTCTATCACGTCATTCTCTAGGGATATGACTTTTAGAATCTGTCTTATGGGCCTCTATCTAGGCCTTGAAATTAACATGCCATGATCTGAGTGAATCAAACGCTCTTGTCTAAATGTACATGAATGATGTTGATATGCATGCAAAGATGTCCTATTTTAGAATAATTTTATGTTTTAGTCCTTAGATCCATATTGTTCATTATTTGCCTAAGTTTCATCCCTGATCTTCTTTTCAAGTCAAGTGTCCTCAACATGAAATCCAAAAGGCAGTCATACTTTGAGCCACTGTTTTAATGTCTTTTCGACCCTTAGATTTGGTTTTTTCCAATTGGTAGTCCTATTTCAGGTCCCTATACTTTTTAGAAAAATTTTAAAGCAATATGCAGAAATCCTTTTGTACCTTATATCGTCTAGTCCACTAATCGTTATTTCAATGCAAAGAATGCCTTAAACATGAATAAAATTGAAGTTAGTGAAGGCAAGGCTTAAATAAGAATGAATAATAACAAACATTGGTTAAGACTATCAATATTGATCAAAAAGTGGGTTTGATTAAATAATGGCCAAATATTACAAACATAGATCAAAATAGCAAATTGTTGGCAAACATCAATAAAAAATTACTAAGGTGAATAAAAAGGAATACAACCAGATGCCCCAAATATCAACATATGAGTTTCTCCAAGCAAACTTGACAAGAACCATTTTGAGCCGGATGTGTACCCATGGAAACTATTATACCTCGTCGATGCCTAAGATGTAACGTCTCTCCATCTTGTTACTTTTGAGAGAGAATATCATTTTATGCCCAATATTTTGGTTCAAATCTAAGCCTCCCTTTGCGGCTTTTCGACTCAAATCTCCTTTAAGCTTCGAGACGCCTTTTGTGGGTTTTCATCTCTGCCGCTCCATTTTTAAGCCGCCCTTTCAGGTTTTCAACCCAAACTTTTGGAATTTTTTTAGGCAAAATATTTTTCATTAAATCTGAGTTCACTAGTTTGACAGATCCTTGCCATCCATCTTAGTTAAAATTAAAGCTCCTCTAGAAAAGGCTTTTTTTACCACATATGGGTCTTTCCAATTTGGCATCCATTTCCCTCGAAAATCCTTTTGTATAGGAAGAATCTTTTTCAAAACTAGATATCCTCATGGAATTCCCTAGGACGAACCTTTTTGTCATAAGCCCGCATCATTCTCTTTTGGTACATTTGACTGTGCCGGATAGATTTCAACCTCTTCTTCAATCAGGTTTAGTTGGTCATATCTTGATTGGATCCGTTCTGCTTCATCCAACTTTACTTTTGATAAGACTCCAAGAGAAGGAATCTCAACTTCAATGGGTAGAACTGCCTCCATTCCATATACTAATGAGAACAGTATTGCCCTAATAAAAGTTCAGAAAGAAGTTTTATAGGTGTGGAGAGCAAATGGTAACTTCTCATGCCAATCTTTGTAGGTCTTTGTCATTTTCCCCACGATCTTTTTTATGTTTTTATTAGTTTCCTTCACTGCCCCATTCATTTTCGGGCGATACGGTGCTGAATTATGATGTTTGATCTTAAACTAACTGTAAACCTCTACTATCATGCTATTGCTTAAGTTCAAAGCATTGTCAGATATGATCTTTTTTAGCATTCCATACCGACATATGATTTCTTTCTTCAATAATTTGTTGACCACTGATTTTGTAACATTAGTGTAGGAAACAACTTTTACCAACTTAGTGAAGTAATCAATGACCACAAAAATGAACCTATGCCCATTAGAAGCCTTCGGTGAAATTGGCCTAATGACATCCATGCCCTATATAGAAAAAGGCCATGGGGGAAGTCATAACATGAAGTAGTGAAAGAGGTACATGAATTTTGTCTCTATAAATTTGGCATTTGTGACATTTCTTAGCATATCTAATACAATCTCCTTCCATAGTTGACCAATAATATTCAAATCTCATGATCTATCTGGCCATTGTGAAACCATTGGCATGCATTCCACAAACTCCTTCATGGACTTCTTCTAGAATTTTCTGAGCCTCAATAGCGTCGACACATCTCAACAAAACCTGATCCTTTCTCTTTTGTACAGAATATCCCCATTAAGGACATAATCAATTGCGAGCCTTCTTAACGTCCTTTTATCGTTCTCAATGGCTTGCTCAAGGTACTTGCGGTCCTTTATGTACAACAATATTTCCTTATACCAAGGATGATTATCCTTTTCTTCCTCTTTAATGTTGTAGCAATGAGCTGGAACATCATAAATGCTTATTTGAATTGGCTTCATATCCTCTTGTTTATTGATCGTAATCATGGAGGAAAGGGTAGCTAAAGAATCAGCCATCTGATTTTCTTCTTATAGGAGGTAATGAAAGATGATGTCCTCAAATTCTTTAATTAACTTGAGAACTAAATTTTGATAATCAATCAACTTAGAGTCTCTCGTTTCCCATTCACCCTTGAGTTGATAAATTACCAATGCAGAATCTTCATACACCTTCAGAACCTGGATCTTGCGTTCTATAGTTGCACGGAGACCCATGATACATGCTTCATATTCTGCCATGTTTTTTGTGCAATCGAAGTTTAGTTTGCTTGTGAGAGGGTAATGATCTCCTTTTGGGGATACCAGAACAACCCCAATTCCTTTACCAGTGGCATTTGAAGTGCCATCAAAATTCATTTTCCATGGATGCCCTTCTGAAATTTCTTCTTATACGGTCGCAACATACATTAGATCATCATTTGCGAAATCGAAGTCTAATGGCTCATAATCTTCAAGAGCTCTGCTAGCCAGAAAATCTGCTATTGCACCCCCTTTTGTCGTTGTCTGATATTAAGAAAAGAAAATGACTAAGTGGGTCACCTTGGCACAATGCTCTAGTTGGCTTGAAAAAAGGCCCCGTTTTCTCATTGATGCTAACAAAGTAGGAAATTACTGAAACATAATTCATAACACAATTGATCCAAGCAGTATCAAAGCCCATCTTCTCCATTTTCCCACTCAAAAAACACCATTCGACTCTATCATATGCTTTACTCATATCGAGTTTAAGCACCATGAGCCTCCTCCTTCCACTCCTCTTTTATCGAAAAGTGTGCAAAAGTTCATACACAAGTCAAACATTAGCTGAAATGAGCTTACCGGGGACAAACACACTTTGAGTCGTATCTATACACCTATCAAGAACCTTCTTAAAGCAATTGGCAATTACTTTAGAAATAAGTTTATAAAGGACATTACAGGGGCTAATAGGTCAAAAATTGACCATCTTCATAGGATTCGAGATTTTGGGAATAAGTACAATACTATTGGCGTTAAGATCATCAAAGTTTAGCCCATTATCAAGGACCTCAAGAAAAAAATCACTAACATCATTCCCCATAATATGCCAGTATTTCTAATAGAAAATAGCCAGAAAACCATCAAAGCTCGGAGCATTTGTGGGCCTTATCTTTTTAAAGGCTTCAAAAACTTCCACCTTAGTGAAAGTAGCATTCAACTCAAAATTATCCTCAGCAGTAATGGTCCGATCAACTCTTGACAAAATAAATAACATACCGGTCAATCTATTTCTTGAAGTGAAAAGATCCTCGAAGTAGGATTTAGCTATCTGCATTATACCATTCTGCTCAATTACTACCCTACCATCCCCCGCTTCCAATGCTTTGATTAAATTCGTTCTCCTCCTTTGGGTCATTGACTTATGAGAAAAGGAAGTATTCCTATCTCCATATTGTAACCAATTAACCCTAGCTCTTTTCTCCCAAAACACCTCTTCTTATCAATTTCCCAATTTAAGTGAGTTTTTGTGTCAACAAAATTAGCTAGATTCTCTTCATCTTGATCTACCTCTAATAAAACACCTAATTTACTTATCATATCATCTTTAAGTCTCGTTCTATCCCTCCTTTTCTACCTCTCCCACCTGCGTAATTCTACACGAAGGTATTCAAGTTTTGAGAAGATATCACCTCCCATTGATTCCAAAACTTTCTGAATCTCATCCTCAAAAGACGGCTCAAGTGTCCACCAAGCTTTAAATTTAAAGACTCGAGGTCCCGAATCCTCTAACCTGAAATTAGGTTGGATTAACAAAGGGCAATGATAAGAGTAAGAGTATGACAAGTGGCAGAGAGATTCCGTTGGAAACCACTTCATCCAATTCATACTAGCCACCCCATTTCGAGCCATTCACTTATGTTCGTTGTTGGTAAATTACCCCTTTCCAATGTAAACCACCTTTCAGAATATTCGATATCAACCAAACCATAAGCATCCAACGTATCACGTAACATCTCCATCCTTCTCTCATCTTTCGGAATACCACCTACTTTTTCATGAGCATGCATGATTTCGTTGAAATCACCGAGCGATTTATCCAACCCCAAGTTTCACAGCACATTCCACGATTCACATCTATTTCACTCAAATGGAGAATAATAGAAACTAGTGAGCCTCTAACGACCATTCATCTCCGTGTCTACTATCTCAACATCAATAAAAGAACTACGAAAATTTCGTTGATCCACTTGAAGCCCTTCTTTCCAGGCTAAGCAAAGGCCTCCTTTGCTTCCATCAACACTAACATCAAAGCCATTCGTAAATCCACATCGCAGCTTAATAGTCTCAATTTGTTGTTTATTCAATTTGGTCTCCATCAAGAAGACCACTTAGGGTATATGTAGCCTCAGCATTTGTCGAAGCTAGCGCACTGCTTGTGGGCTCCCCAACCCACGGACAATCCAACTAAGAATTTTTATTGCACCCGGTCCATTTTCCCTCTAGCAGTCGTTAGTAAATGTAGATTTTAGAAAACATCAGTCTTCAACCCGAAAACCATTTCACTACTTGCCTCATATAGACCTTCCACCTCAATACCAAGCTTCACCCTTTTTTGCCCTCTAACCTACATCGTTGAGATCCAACTTTCTCGTACTTACAGGCATTAGCTTTCTCTTCCGAACTTCTACCTTTGTCACACTATCATTAGCAACAGTCATGGTAGACAAGCGTTTCTAACTTCTCTTAGGTCGTATAGCCCTTTCACCCATATAGACGTGAGCCCCCTCTTTTTGCATGTCGGGCCCAAAGTTTGAAATATATCCATCATGTTCCATACTCACCACTAAAGAGTTTGTGTTTCCTGAAACTCTAATCGTGTCAGACTCCTCTACTTCCTTACCACCCAAGACTAAAATTCCATCAGCAGTAGACATCAAGTTGACATTAAGCTTCTCAATCCCTACTCTAAGAGGTAGCTTTGACGTGGTAGATCCCAATTTCGACTCAAATCGCTCAACATCATCCAGTCTCTGTTGCAAAGTTGTAGCATTGTCTAACATGGAACCAACCATCTCATCCTTATCTCGAATTTGACGCCTAACACTAATAGAGTCCCACACACGATCAAATCCCCCAAAGTGCCACCAATTGTCTCCTGTGGACCACCATCGTCATCACTGGAGAACCTACAGACAATTCTGCCCCCATTACTGCCCTATCTGAATGGGGCTCCTCTTTTGCCTCATCATTGACCGATTTGGTACTCGAGGCCTCCACTCCCTCATAGGAACAATTTTCCGTCTTCTTCCTACCTTTAACCCAAACAACATCGAACTCTTTTCGACTAGGTAGGATCCTGCTTTCAATGCTAAAGAAAATGGGAAATCATCCTCAGGTAGCTCCTTAATGTTATCGGACGTATATTAACAAACCCTCAAATTGTGCCCCATTCGACCACATCCAAAGCAATACACTGGTAAATTTTCATACTTAAATGGCACCCAAGACTTTTGTTGTGTCTCAAGCATCACAAACACCCCCTTCGAAGAGGCTTTCGAACATTTATTAGAACCCTGATATGACAATAATCCCTCTTAACTTCCGATTGAAAGACCCCACCAAAAGTGGCCTCAATTTCATGCATGTGGTCCTTTCTATCACATTCAAGAGCGCAGGGTCCTACTTTCATCCAAAACGAGGATTCCACTAATCAGATTTTCTTTCTTTCCACGGGACCTTAAAGGCAGTAGAAAAAAAAATAATTACTTGCGAAAAAGCCACGGTCTACCTTAAAGTATCAATTCCAAATCCTTTTGGGACTCAAAAGAGATGACAAACAAGTTCTGCCCACCCACCTGAATCTCAAATTTCTTCTTAGTTTTCTATATACTTTTCATTTGAGCCTAAATCTGTCCGGATTATAAGACTTCTTAGTCCAAACAAAACACACCGAAGAAGGCTTATTAGAAGAAGAGACTAAAGAGCCTCTGACAGACAGTTGAAGCAATTCCTCTTCAAACAACGATATCTCATCATTCTTCAAAGCCATAAAAAAAGTCACCACTCACTCTATACCCCAACCATAATCGCTACTATTTCTCCGAGAAACCTAGAGAGAATACTCTTGACTTTTTTTTTTTATAATAAGTAGATGATTATTGTTATTGTTATTAAATATAATAGGATTATTATTAAATATAATTTAATAAAAATAATAATAAATAATTTAATCATATTTTAATATAATTATTATTAAATATAATTTAATAAAAATAAAAATATATAATTTAATAACATTCTTAATATAATTATTTTTATAATAAATTATATTAAAATATTTTTTAGTTTTATATTAAATTATGTTAAAATATTTTATTTTAAATTATATTTTGAAATAAAATATTTTATATTAAAATAATTAAAATATTTTATTTTTATATTTTCCAGAGTTCAAATTTCAATGCACTAATCTGAAAATTAATTTTGTTTTGTTATTTAAAGTTGCATGGAATATCTACTCTTTGGTATCACTAAATAATAGCTATAACGGAAGTGTAAGTAATAAGAAAGTAATAACCATTCTATTGAATGAGTATTATATTCAACCAACCAAATGAATGATTTACCATTTAATGAATAAGGAGAAAATACTCTTCCATTCCTACAACCAAACAAAATGTTAATATTTCCAAAATTCACTTATGCTTTAATTTTAAAAACAACATTAAATTGTACCAAATGTATAATATAAAATCCCAAATTTTAATATAACAGGGGAAACCAAAATTAAAAACGCAAGCTAGTGGGAAACGGGGCCGTAATTGTGCACCGCCATCTCCAATGTGTTAATTTCGTCGTTATTCCCTGCTTTGTTTTTCAGGTGCTATGCTTTGTTTATTTAAAAACAGATAGTACCAAGAAAATTACCCCTAGGCAATTTTTCAGTTTTCCTCGAGTTTCTCTCCCTCCTCTCTCCCTAGAACTCGCCAGAAAATGTCCAATGGCAATGACATGTCTATGCCTATGTCAAACAGTAGTATGAACTCCATGAATATGCAGATGAGCTTCTATTGGGGTAAAGATGTAATAGTCCTTTTCTCCGGATGGCCTGATAGCAACTCCGGCATGTATGTAATGGCCCTCTTCTTTGTACTGTTTCTAGGCGCCGCCATTGAAATGATGACTATGTTACAGGCGGCAGTTAAACCTGGCACCAGACCCATCCTTGGAGCTTTCATTCAGGCAAGTGTTTACATTGTTCGGATGTGCTTTGCTTACATGGTTATGCTGTCTGTTATGTCCTACAATATTGGAATCTTCGTAGCTGCACTTGCCGGCCATGGTATCGGGTTCTTCGTCGTCAAGATTCATGCTCTGGCTAAAGAAACCGAGCAGCAGTACTCGTCTCCCGGTGGTATCCCTTCAAAATTTTGATAGAAGTCATATTGGTCGTGCAATTGTTGCCTCAACTTAACCCATTTCAATTATAATTGTTCTCGTGATATAAAAGCTTATGTTTGAACCTTATATATTAGACTAATGATTAAGATGTTTATTGTCTCAAGTGTAATCTGAGTTCGATTTGCACGAATTATATTGTTGTTAAATTTTTTATCTTCCTCTTGTAATTCACAAAAAAAACTTATTTAAAGATTCAAAGTTGTAATCCTCTATTTTTATAAATATATGAGGTTGAATAATGTTAAAGGAGTAGCACAACATGCTAGTCTTAGAAAAATAGTTTGAGTTAGCATACTGAATTTTTTTCTAAGACAGACATTTATGGTGATATTCAGTCCCTTTTTTATATTTTAAATTTACTAAGTGAAACAATAAATGAGATTTTTTTTAAAAATTATAAAATATAATATAATAAAATAATATATTAGTAATTTCATTAAAATAATACGTTTTATGACATTAAGCAAATAATTAGGGACAAATATAAGGGATGACATAGGCTTGAACCCTTAAAATGAAATATTCTTTATTTAAGTCCTTAATTTTTTTTTTAAATTTTAAATAAGTAAATGTAAAATTGTACTTTGGCCTCCTAAAAATGATAAATTTTTTATTTAATCTTTTAAACAATTATATTTTTACTATCGTAAAAATTGTAATTTAATTTTGATCCCCTAAAAAAATTTCTAGCTTTGCTCCTGTGAATAATATATTTTTTTAACAAAATTAAAAAAAAAAAACATTTTTCATTCAATTTACTTCTATGTCTTCAACTATAAAAACACAAAAAATCATAAAAAAATAGGTTCTAAGAGCATTTTGAGATGCAAAATCATTAATGATAACATCAACATCAATGTTTTTCAAAAAATCATTCTCAATTTTTTATTTTAAAATTAGTTACTAGTAATAAAAGGGACAAAACTCAAAATTACGTACGAATTTTGATTTAATGTGTAACATGATTGTTAAGTAAGTATCTTTTTTATTTTAAAATATCATATCAGTGAACTTATTAGAAAAATTGGACGGAGTTAAGAATTGAACTCGAATTTTAAAACATAAAAAATAAAAAGATTAAATTTCAAATATACAAAAAGTATAAGGATTTAAAAGCAGTTTTAAGGTATTATATATATAGTATCTATTTTTTTTTAATATATTGGTGCGATTACATGGTAGTATCTGTTCATACTTTCTTAACATTTTGACAATGCACACACCTTGCACACACAGGTGCTCGATACCGGGTCTCCTAAGATGCATAACATCTTCTTTATAACTGGAGCCACTCGTTGGGTTCTATATAGTATCTATTTTAGTTACACCTAGGTCACAGCTATACAATTCCCATAAATTAGATTTTTTTATTTAGATTTTTATATAAAAAAACCAATTATAAGTGGATATGGTGTGATGATTATCACAATAAATCATAATTTTCAATTTTAATGCATCAAAAAAATATAAATTATGTATTGAAGTAAGAAAAAAAATCTATTCATACTATTATTATTTACGAATTTTGCTTAATTATATGATTAATTAATCCAACCTCAGTTTAATTGTGAATTTATTAAAAAGATAATTAATTTATATATTGTTACTAGAGTAAAAAAATTATGTCTAGATTGATGTCATTTGTTTTTAGAGTATAATAAAATAATAATTAAAAAACATTTTACATTACTTTATATATGCTTGTTGAGTTTTTTACTCCATTAATATTGGAAAAAATAATTATCCTACTAAAATCTATTATTTATACCAAACAACAAGTAATATTTAAAATTTTTTTTATCTGAAATAAATATTATTTTAAAGATATCTTATTTTTTGGATCCCTTTTATCATTAATGAAATAATCATTTTTGGATCCTTTTTATCTTTAAGCCCTAAGCGACTGCACCTCAAAACAGCCCTATAAGGCCCTGGAAATAGGTCTAGTAGTTTCGGGTAAGTTTACCGAGTTCCGAGTAAAAATTAAGAGTTAATCGGGTTTATTAGTGATTTTTTAATTTAGTTAGCTTAATTTCATTTAAAAATCGGTAAATAATATTCCAAAAAATAAAAATATTTTAAAAAATTAATTTTATGATTTTAAATAATTTTTGGGTAAAATAAATATTTTGTGTTTAATTAGAATTGAAAAATATATTAAAACGGGGTTTAATTGAGAGAATTTAAAATATTAACTAAATAGGACCATTTTGCAAAATAAGGGAAATGTAAGGGTGGTTTTATAGTAAATTATCCTTATTTTCAAAATTTTGGAGGGAAATGAGTATTTTGATAAACAAGGGAAATGTAGGAGTGACTTGATGGAATTTCCCCAATTTTGTTTTGAAAATCAAGTGGGGGGCTTTTAGTTTTAAAAACGCTACAACTACCTCACTTTGCAAATAATTTTCATCCGAATTAAGATCTTTTTCTTCCCTTTTTTTGCTCATTTTCATAGACAACATATTAGAAAATAAATCTAAACTTTTACTCTCTCAAAATTCTCCCCAAAATCTCCATAAAAATTTTCTAAAGTTGAGCAAAAGTCATACGAAATTTCTTCAAGGATCTTGATTCAATCTTCTAAATTGATGATTTGAGATCAATTGAGGGTAATTCTCAATTCATTTTTAAGTTTTCTTCAATCATCAATTGCTATTTAAATTGATTAAAATGGATTTTCAAGTTTTGATTTCTTCTTTCTTGAACATGGAACTCAACAATGGTGAATCCTTGAATTTGTGTTGGAATCTATGTTTTAATGGATATCTAAGCTCAATATATGTTTTTTAAGAGTTTTTTAATCATAAAACATGAGATCAAACTGGTTTGGTTGATCAAGTTTGATAAATTCGTTTTTAATCAAGAAGATGTGTAACTGCTCGAATTTCAATGGGGTCAAAAATAATGGTTTCGAGGACACAAATCCGACGAGTGAATTCATAAATATTATAATTTAATATTTACAAGCCAAATAGAGTATTATAATAAATTTTGAATTTACAATTTTTGCTATTTGAATGGGTAATTTGATTTATGTGGTAAATCTTTAAAGTTAAGTGATTTTAGAAATTGAGGTATCGGGACCTTGTTTCTATAAATCGGGCCTATAAATATTTTTATTAAATATTTACGGAATGATTATATAGGTGTATTAAAGTTTGGTAAAGATATTTTAATGTTTAAATAATTAATTGAGTGCAAAGGGCTAAATTGTAAAAGATGCAAAATATTGTGCTTCTTGTCAAATGAGCTAAATGGAATAAATGAGTGAAATAGTAGATTTGCATGTCAATATTGCCATATTACAAGTTAGTGGAGGTTGGTGGAATTAAAGTATTATAAAATTTAATACTTTAATGGCTAAATTAGTAAATAACTAGTTATAATTTTAAGAAAAAAAAATAACAATATAAGATTTGTCTTCATTCTCTTCTTTCCAACGAAACTAAGCACGGAAAAGCACCATTTTTGAAGCTTTAAAATTTGGCTAGGACAAGGGCTTTGCATGTAAGTGTTTTCTTGATCCATTTTTAAAGAAATTTGTATTTTTGTGATCATTGTTTTGGCATCTATCTAGTTTGACGACTAATTTGAGATGTTGTCAAATTTTATAAAGTTTGCCAAAGATGTTTTGGAATGTACTTGATGTTAAGTTTTGAACTTGAGGCTTGATGATGGTTTTGACTAAGTTTCTAAAATGATTTAGGCTAGTTTTTACATCTATGGATTAAAATGAAATGAAATTAAAACATGCATGGTTTTCTTGAAAATTCCAACATGGGTAAACTGTATGTGTGTATAAAGAAATTCGGCTTACCTAGATTTTAGCTAAAAATGTTAAATTTGCAAGATTTGGATTTAAGGATTAAATTGCATAAAAGGAAAATTGTTAGGGTAATTTTGTAAAATGTTGATGGAATGACTTAATTGAATAAAACAGATTACTTAAGTGCTAGAATTGTATTAATTCAATGAAAATTATTATTTAGATAAAGAAGCATTACTGTTAGATTTAAATTGGGGAAAAAGCTAAAATTTCAGCTAGTTGTCGACTTCGCTTTAGCAACCGTTCAATTGAGGTAAGTTTGTATAAGGTTCAATTTATTATATGTTATATTGTTTGTCATGTAATTAAATACTATGTTATGGATGAATTAGATTAATTGTTATTTAATATTTTGATTATGTGAATCAAAATATAATGTTAAGTAAACGGAATGACATGATATTTTGGTTTGGATGGATTAGTATGGTTTACATGGTTAATTGTATTTTATAAGCAAAGTAAGTTATTGATGAAATTATGGACATGTGATTCTAATGACCGGTTATACAAAATTTTATATAAAAAGGGAAATTAAAGTTAAATATGAAAAATGGGAATTTCATGGAAAATTATTGCAATGCTAATGTGAAAGTAAAGGTCACAGATATATATATAGCAAGAGACCCGTTTGAGCCTAGAGAATGCATAGGATACAAATGACATGTCACTAGGAAATATATGTATTGGGTGCTGGTCTTGGAGGTCCTACCGATGGTTGAGATCTAGCATTTGTTACGGATTCTCCACAGCTCATGTGAGCAGCATCGTGTAGCTACCATACCGATCCACAACTTGTGTGAGCAGGCCCACTTCAAAGCTTGTGTGAGCATGATTGAAAAGGAAAAGGAAAGGTTGTATTTACATGAAAAGGGATTCCAAGAATCCGATGTTATTCGAAAATGGTTCAACAGGTAAGGAAAGGTTAATGGAAAGGCATGTATATAAACATTAATGTTATTAATGTTCATATGATATGAAAATATGAGTAAGCATATATGAAGTGTAAATGGATGATGAATTTATCATTTGATGGATGAAATATGCTTGGAATGTATTTCATAATACATATGATGTTTTATAGATGTTATGTTTATCTATTAGATATTAATTATATGAATTCAACTAGAAGAATGGGTAATGGATATATGTATGTATAATGGATGACAGATAAAATATAAATACTTGTCGTGCATGTTCCATGAGTTACTTGGGATTATATGTAATGCTATATTCACTAGCCTTATGAGGTGATGATGCGAGCACGAGTAGTGCGAACACTAATAATGAGAACATGGACCTTGCGAGCTTGAAAGATGCGAGCACTAGTGTTGCGAGCACTCATGTTGCGGGAGCTGCGAACACTCATGTTGTGAGCACTCACATTGAGAACACTGATGTTGCAAACACTTGCGTTGCGAGCATGAACGAAGGGCAAGCTTTGCACTATCCAATCGAGCTAACTAGAGGACCAATTACGTGAGCACAAGCCGAGAAGTTCAAGAAACTGTCACGGGTTTAATTAAATGAGTTTGGGAAAAAACTTCATGCATTCCATGCATTTCATACAACTCGTGCACTTCTTGCAACTCATGCATTGCATGCAATGTGCTGCACATCAAGGTTTAATTTATTTAGTTAATTAAATTGCTAGAAATAAGATTTTAACCATTTAGTTATTTTAGTATAATTATTAATTATGTTTTTGAGTTATTTTGATAAGTTTTTAATATGTCCTAAGTTAGTTGTTAGTTTTAGTCAAATATTGCTGCCTATTTAATATGTCCTAACTAGCATGTTTAATATGATGTAGGGATGTAAATGGCTGATCAACACAAGCTTTTAATGCACCTACCAACATTTAAAGTGCTGAAAACACCTCTTTAAAAGGGCATTTCATGATTAGCAAAGGAATCCAATGTTCTCTTCATGCATGGCTGATTGTGTTCATCAAAGGTCTCAAGGTACTTAAATGCTCAAAAGCTGATCATGGGAACATGAAAAGTGGCTGTTTGGGTTACTAAAAAGTCATTAATGCACCACCACATTAATTTCAAGTGCTTGGAGAATTTCAGCGGAATTTAAAAACACTTCTTCTTATCCAACCAAGCACTAACTACTCCATTAAAGCAGCCGTCACATTAATTTAAAGTGCATGGGGAATATTGGATGAATTTATGATGTAATTTTGATTAATTATTTCATGTCTTTTTAGCTGGTCATTTGTAAGCCTATAAATATAAGGCTTGAAACATTTTGTAAAAAAAACTTTTGATGAATTTTAATTTTATTGTGAGTTTGCAAACTCATTGTTCTTATTTGACTCAATTTGACTTATCAAATAACCCTTGTGGCGTCAATCTGATTCTTTTGAACTTATCACTTCTTTGAAGTGTGGCGTTCACCCTACTACCGACTGGTTCTTATCTTGCTGGATAGAGGGTCACGGTTCTTACTTGAAATTCGTTTTAAGAACAAATATAGGAATTGGATCAATATTCTTCTATAATATTGGTTCATTCTTGAGTCCTTAACCGAGTTTAAGCCTATCCTTCGTTATCCATTGCATATCCATCCAACCATTCTCTCTAAAGCCTAGCATTCTCATTTCCATCCTTCACCAAATCCGTTACGAACAATACTTCTTAATTTCGATTGGGAATTTACGTGACTCATAATCATCCCTCGAGGACGAGCTAGCATCAAGTGATGTGTATAGGAAAAAAAGTTTGGCATGAGACATGAGGAAAGTAGGTTTGGTTGTTTAATTTAATATATTCAATAAGTTTCACTTATACAAATTTACTAATCATTAAATGCTTATGTAATTGTTTCCTCTATCTTATAAATTATCGAAAAGCTCAGTCGATTGGAGTCTCATCAGAGTATCGTCACACTATCCACTCGATATATTGGTATTTATGGTTTTTTTGGTTAATGGTTATAGATGGCATGTGTTAGGGTTAAACGGTTTTACAAATGAATTTGCGTGTCTTGAGTTGTGCCAATCTTGTTGTGGTTAATGTTTTATATGTAGCATGTAAATAATAGGTGCAAGTGCGGGTGAATAAACCCTCATGCATAATCTATAGCTATTGGATATCATATGGTATGATGACATGTTTTGGAATGATTATTTTGGCGTGGTTGATATAGGTTAAACTAGAACATTGAGATGTTGAATGGTTCTTAACATTTATAGGAGGTTATTTTTATGGTATAAAGAAGAATATTTTAAACTTGTAAATGTTAAGGTTTACCATGCTTTTGTTTGCATATTTGGTTAGACTAGTAGAACTTTAGTAAGGTATGTAATATGTATTTCACTTACAATAATTTCATATAAGGCTTAAGCAAGATAAGAACTTGTATGCATGAGAGTTTATTTGGTATAAATGTGGTGCCTATGATGGGCATATTGGTTGGATGTTTAAATGGGTAAATTATATGTAACAAGGTGTCCTAAATGATGTTTTTAGGTGATGAGATTGCATGTTTAGATATGGTATCTTGTTGAGCAATTTAGGTTGTGAACATACCTTGTATAGGAAGCAATATTGGGTACACATGGCCTGTGACACGGGCTGTCACACGACTGTGTGCTACATTAAAGTGCAATGCAGGTCACACGAGCTAGGACACGCTCGTGTGGCCCATTTTCGCATAGACACATGGTCCCTCACATGAGTGTGTGATGTAAGTTAGTATGGTTATTTTGAGTATGTACACGGGTGGATACACATGCTGATACACGACCGTGTGACCCTATTTTGAAGGCAGACAAGGGCGAGCACACGGGCTAACACACGGGTGAGCACACGATCGTGTGTATCTATTTCGCCAAATTTTCTAACTTGTTTCAAATCGATCGCAAGTTGTATTTGAGCTATTCTTAAGGTCCTTAAATAGGAGATTATGTTGATATCTGTGAATGCATGTTTATGTACAATTAAATTGGTATTATGAGATTGAATGTGTGCTTTGTCTAGTAATGCTTTTTAACCTTAATCCGGCGATAGATACGGGTTAGGGGTGTTACAAGATGAGTTGATTTTTCAAAAATTCTAAAATGATTTAATAGATGAAATTAACACTGAGGTTTTATGTTAATGGACTCGGAATGAAGTTTTGAAGTGGTTTGTGTTGCTGAGAAGGTCGTTTAATTGATGAATTTTATGTTTCGGCTTAATTGTGCAATTTTGGTAAGGTAGATTAGAGAAATGATTTAGATTCGTGTAGTTTATGAAATTTCTACTTTCTTGATGTTAATGTTAGTTTGTAATGCATATTTTGTCTTTGTTAAAGCTTCACACCGAGATGAGGATGATGCTAATAAAATTTGAGGCTCAAACTTACCTACTTGAATACACTTTTGTTTGAAAAACATAGTGTGGAGGTGAGTGATTTCAAAGGCTATTGGTAAATTTGCTTGGTTATGTGTTAAATTGAAGTTTTAAATAGTGTTTTTAATGACTTAATCACATTTTATTTGGTTGGATTTGCAAAAGTTAATTTTATTTTACAAAAGCATTACTGCAATTGACTTTTGGAAAAAAATTGTGTTAAGCTTTTGGCATGTATAATTTGGATTGAATGCATTGTTATTTGGAGCATGAGTTACAGAATGTTTTAGCACTTGATGTTGGCATTATGATTGGATTAAGATTCATAGACAAAGGCATTTGTTAAGCTTAATTATATTGACGTTGAAATTGTTAAGCTACATGCTTTTGATTGCATTTTTACATCTTAAATTAAGTGCTAAACATAAGATTTTATGCCTTGTATGCATTATTATATTGGGAACATTGCATGGTGGATCCATTGGATATAGTTGGCATGCCATAAGATTTGTGAGTACTCACCATTATATACGTTCTTTGTGAGCATATGGTTCAAGAAGTTCTGATTTTTGAAGTAAATAAGAGAGTGTTGAGCTTGTGTCTCCACTCAACGTGATTGTTAGGCGATATAAGGGAGCGTGTGGCTTTGGCCCACTCAACCCGAGACTGCTTCTAATATGTAGGAGCTTAGAGATCCATTTTCCAATGTATGATCGCACATTTAAATATTGTCATGGATGTATTATGTCAAAATAAGTGTAGGTTTATAAGTTAAATTATGATTTCATATGCCATGTTAAATTGGAATTTTATTCATGGAATAACATATGTTATTATGATTATAATATGTGATATTGTGATTGAAATTTTAATGCTTAATTTGCTTGGATTTATGCATGAATTGGGTGTGATTTACTTATTGTTTTTACGATCATTCATTGAGCTTTTTAGGTTGACACCCTCACACCTTTGTGCAGAGACTTTTCTAGCTTTAGGAGTTGAGGAGCAAGTGCAATGCCGATCCAAGATTAAGGCTTGGTAGTAGCTTAAGGATTCTTCTTTAGAAACAATAGGGGGCATTATGGCACTTATTGGGACTAGTTTTAATTCAATTGTAATGGACATTGAATTTTTGACTTTAATTTTGGTGATTTTATAATTGCTTTAATACATGATTTTACGTATAATTGGTGTTTGATTTATGGTATGTTGATGAGTGTTTGTACGGTGGTTGATAACACAGTGTATGAGGCATGTATTTTATACTAACAATGTTTAATCGAAGCTTACCATAGAGTGGATTGCTTGCGACAAAGGTATGTAGCTTGTGTGAATTAATTGGTGTTTGCTAAGCGTGTATTTGGGTATTAAAATTTGATTAATTGTTGCATATTTGTTGTAAATAAATTAAATTGGAGATGTGTAGATGTTTATGCTGATTAATTGTAGCTATTTCAAGTTTAGTAAGTAAAATATGTAAAATCAGGTAATTAAAACGAATTTTTGACAAAATAGGTGCTATGGTTTGCACATGGGCATGTGGGATTTTGGGGGTTTGATTTTTGGTTTTTGTAATCTAGTATTCTAATTTGCTTAATTTATAATTTAGTCCTAAAACTTAACTAGATTAATTGAAGCCTTTAATGATAGGGAAACTCGGTAATATTTTAGGATTAGACTTTTAATTGTTAATATTTAGTAGAAACATTCTTAATTTTTAATTTGGAATATGTACTTAAAATTTTTAAAAGTTATGTTTTAGTCCTTAATAATAAAACTTGAATTAGACATAGTAAATGAACTCGAATTAAGCTGAAATTTTTAGGGCTTGCATAATTTGACTAAGAGAAGGTTGGTAACTATTTAGAAATAAAATTAGGATAGATTTAACCTTAGGTGGTAGAATGACCAAAATACCATTAGGTTAATTACTTAGAAAAAGTTAAAAAATGATTCACAAATTGCTTCCGTGTTAATAAAGGATAGTTAATTAGTCATAAATAAAGTGTTATAAGGTTGAGGTGTGCGTCGGATGGTCGTTAGCTGGAGAGTCACTTTGGTGACTAATGTAACGCTTCGAATTCGGGCTGATCCATCCCGATCGGGTTTGAGGTGTCACATTTGGCATTACTTTATATATTGTTACTAGAGTAAAAAAATTATGTCTAAATTGATGTCATTTATTTTAATAGTATAATAAAATAAAAATTAAAAAACATTTGGCATTACTATATATTTACTTGTTGAGTTTTTTACTCCATTAATATTGGACAACATAATTATACTACTAAAAAACTATTATTTATACCAAACAAAAAGTAATATTTAAAAACCTTTTTATCTGAAATAAATATTATTTTAAAGATATTTTATTTTTTGGACCCTTTTTATCATTAATGAAATAAACATTTTTAGGGCCCTTTTATCTTTGAGCCTTGAGCGATTGTACCTCAAAACTGTCCCTAAGGCCGGCCCTAATGATATCTATAATAATAAATTTAATCAAGTATTTGTATTTGAGGCCAGGGAGATGTCCAAATTGCACTTGGGCTCAGTAATGTGCATAGATTTATCCTCTCAATTGAATTGTAGTCCAAAGTTTTCAAGCTTTATGACGAATGTTATTTGTTATTCTAGAGTTCTCAAATGCTTAGAGAGTGAACTCTAGTTTAAATAACAAATGTTCTTCATTATTCTCGAATTCTCAAATGTTTAGAGAATGAACTCCAAGACGTAAGTCATCTACCTGTAAAGATTCAAAACTAAAAGTCTAATTTCTAAATTTGAATTATAATCACTAGATGGTAACAATTATAATTTCACTAACTTTGAACCAAAACTCAAGAAAAATAAAATTTATTTGAATTCAAAGAAAAATAACTTAAATAAATTTACCAATCTTCAATAGAGTTTTCCTTCGGTATAAGCACACATAACTTTTAACAATCAAACATATACGTATTCAAGAGTGAAGCCAAGGGGGCAGGTAGGGGCCCAAGCTCCTCCTAAAATGGAAAATTTTCTATTTAGGCTTTTTAATTTTTTTAAATTTTTTAAATTAATAAAGGTAAAATTACACTTTGTTCCCCCTAAAATGAAAGAAATTTGATTTAATCCTTTTAAATATTTTTAACAAATAATTATTTTAAATTAATTAATTAATTAATTTACAAAATGCTTCTTGGATCTAAAGTATTAACTTTAGTCTACAGACTCCATTTCAAAACTATGTATTCCGTAGTCAATATCAAGGCTTTACTTCAAAGCCCAAAAGAAGAAACCTTTTTAATAGAAACTGATACCTCAAGATCTCATACCAATCCCAAGAACAATACAATGGCATGAAATCAACCTTCCTGATAAGTGGAAACTAGAAGGTGCTACAGACCTGTTGCACCAACTCCAATTAGAAACACTTTACTAAGTGAAATTTCTCAACACCAAGATGGCACAGTTGAATTGCTATTCAATAGGCCACAAAAAATGCCTCCAAGACATTCCTTTGAAATAGGAAGTACCAGCACAGACTTTAAGAGGTTAAATTTAGAAGAAGAATCAAATCCAGAAACACAAACAATAGATTTTAGGACAGCTAAAGCCTCTCTCTCTTCTATTCCAATAACATTTAGCACCAATTTACAAGAAATAGATAATTCCTCAAATATAGCTCAACCTATCTATGCTAGAAAGGATGAAAGTCCTCAAAATTCACCTAACATGTCACTAGCATATAAATCAATGACTAATAATATAAGATAAAAAGAAAATTCAGAAATATTTGTTTTAGAAAAGACTTTCGAAATCAATAAAGAATGGTGTAGAAGACACTTTTATTCCAACAAAAACAAACAAAAAAAGAAGACTATTTCAAAAATTATAAAAAGAAAGTATTCTTTAGGAATATTATGAATTCATGAATACTCAAAAAATTCACATAAAATTCGTTAAATGGTTTGAAGAATATTATTTAGAATCTATTAATACAATAAAAAATAATACTAGATGGCAAACCAATAAAGGAGAAGTTGAATCCCTACATCCCTCTTTAATGGAGGTTCAATATCTTCACAAAAATATTGGGATAAAAGCAAGCCCTTTAAGCATGAAAGCTCCTGATGCAGGAGAACAAATCTCATCAAAAGATATTAAAATGACAATAGAATAAAACAACTATACCAATATCAGTCTTCATATAATAGGAAAACAATTTGATTATTTTGAAATTTTGGTAGAAATTCAACCAATAAAAATAAAAAAAGATTCAGTAAAAGAAATAATTGAAAAAAGTTCTAAAGAACTAATATTTATGCCATATAAAATTCCAAAACCTTTCCAAAAATCTCAAAATGATTTATTGGCAGAAATCCAAAATAGAGTCGATGTTCTGGAAAGTTACAAGTCTGAATTAATTGCTCTTGGTACCCCAATGCAAGCTCAACAGTCAGTAAATACATTACACCAATCTTCACAATTTGATTCTGACCAGTCAGATGAATAACAAATTAACAAAATAGCTTTGAAAGAACCAAAAAGATTATATTATCTAAAAATTACTGCACCTGATCTTAATATAGAAGAAAAACCTATTTTCCAAAATAAATGCAATGCTAATACAATTTATGAATGGAATATAGACGGAATGTCTGAATATAATATTTTCAGTTTATTACAACAAATGACAATGGTTTCAAATGTTTATAAAACTGAAAACCAAAATGGATTAATTAATGATCATGCTATAGTTAACCTTTTAGTTGTTGGCTTCACTGGTCAATTAAAAAGATGGTGGGACCATGCAAAAGTCCAACAAGAAGAAATCTTGAAAGCAATGAAAAAAATATGATAAAAGAAGAATAATTTTAGATGTACAAGGAAGAGAAATCTGAAAGAGCTTTCCATGAAATTAGACTATTTCCCTAAATATTAAAAAAAATGAGACAATAAAGAGTATGTTTTATTTTACCAAGAAAAAATATTTAAGAAAAAAAACTAAAAATTGAGACAGTAAAGAGTATGTATATCTCTGCAATACCAAAATGGCAAAATCTGAAGAAAAATATTTTATAAATGGAAACAAAATAAGGGACAAAAATATTTTTCTCAACCTTAATTTTCTCAACTTCTAAACATTTTATAGGAGATCCTTCTCATCTTAAAGATAGAATTCAGAATTATTATCAAATTTAAAATGCAAAAAATTAACTGATTTCAAATGGTATAAAGATGTCTTTATGACTAGAGTTATGCAAATATCTGATAACCAACAACCGTTTTGGAAAGAAAATTTCTAGCAGGACTTCCTACTTTATTAGGAGAAAAGGTTAGAAATCAAATTAGAAAAAAATATAGAAGTATTATTCCATATGAAATACTTACTTATGGTAAACTAATTAGTTTCACCCAAAAAGAAGGATTAAAAATTTGTCAAGATTATTCACCAAAAAAAATTGTTAAGATTTAAAATTACAAAAACAACTTAAAAAAGAAAGATATCAATGTAAAAAGGAATTAGGACCAATCTGTCACCAATTTGACATTGGAAACGAACCTTCTTCTTCAAAGACATGTTGCCCTGTAAAACCAAAAAATAGGAGAAAGAATATTTTAGAATATTATAAAAAAAACCCAAATATAGAAAATATAGAAAGGAAAAGAAGCAACAAAAATCTGAAAATAAAATAGATAAAACAATAAAATGTTATAGATGTGGAGAATCAGGACACATATCAAAATATTGCAAGATTAAAAGAAAGATTAATAATTTAAATCTAGATGAAGAAACAGAACAAAAAAATTAGTGAAATTCTTCTAGAAACAACTTCCTCTAAAAATGATACATCAAATGAATTAGATGAATTACAAATAGACGAGTTATATACTACATCCCAATCCTCTGATGAAAATGAACCTTCAATTAATATGTTGACTAAAGATCAATAATTCATGATTGAAGTTATTGATAAAATTCAGGATCCAGAACTTAAAAGAGAATATCTTTTAAAATTAAGATCTTCAATAAAAGATAAACTAGAAAAAGAAAAAGAAATTATTTCTAGTCCATCACAAATGTACAATGTACAAGATATAATATTTAATAAATATGAAAAAACAAAACCTAGATAAATTACAAATTCTGGATTACAACTGGAAATAAAACAAATTAAATTAGAACTTTCTCAGCTTAAAATTGAATAGCAAGAAATGAAAAAACAAATGCAAACTTTAAAACATGAAGTTCCAGAAAATAGTTCTTTAGAAATTGAACCCGAACCTAAAGAAAACATACAAGAATATATGATGGTTCTTACTGAAGTATCCATCCAAAGATACTTAATAAAAATAAATTTTATTATAAATAATGAATTTCAATTGGAAACAATAGCTCTTTTTGATACAGGAGCAGATCAAAACTGTATTAAAGAAGGGATAATTTAAATAAAATATTTTGACAAAACATCAGAATCTCTCAAAGCTGCAAATGGTAAAAAACGCAAAATTACTTAAAAAATCTCCAATGCAGAAATCTGTAATAAAGGTATAAAATATCAAACATGTTTTTTAATGGTAAAAGATATTACCCAAGATGTCATATTAGAAACACCATTCATATCATTCCTTAAGCCATATAAAGTATCAAATAATTCAATCTCTACGAAAGTTTTAAACACCAAAGTAGCATTTTCTTTTGTAGAAAAACCTAGAATAAGGAATCTCAACTTCTTAAAATCTTTATCCATCCATAATGAATAATTTAATAAATCATCACACAAAACAAATCTCTTTTTGTTAAAAGAAGAAATATGTTCTAAAAAATTGATCGAACAAGTAGAAAAAAGAGAAGTAAAAAAAAGAATAAATCAAATCAAAGAATAAATAGAATCAACAATTTGTTTTGATATTCCAAATGCATTTTGGAATAGGAAAAAACATGAAGTAACATTGCCATATAAAAATAATTTTGATAAAAGAGAAATACCAACAAAAGTAAGACCCATACAAATGAACAAAGAAATGAAATAATTTATAAAAAAGAAATACAAGATCTTCTTAATAAAAAATTAATAAGGAAAAGCAGTTCTCCTTGAAGTTGTTCGAAATTTTATGTAATGAAAAATGCACAACTAGAAAGAGGAATGCCAAGATTAGTAGTTAATTACAAACCTCTCAATCAAGCTCTAAAATGGATTATGTACCCAATCCCAAATTAAAAAGATTTATTAAAAAAACTTTGCAATGCAAATATTTTTTCAAAAATTGATATGAAATCAAGATTTTGGCAAATCCAAATAAAAGAAGAAGAAAGATACAAAACAGCATTTACTGTACCGTTTGGACAATACGAATGGAATGTGGTGCCTTTTGGATTAAAAAAAATGCTCCATCTGAATTCCAAAGAATAATGAATGATATTTTTTACCAATATTCTCAATTTACAATAGTATACATTGATGATGTTTTAGTTTTTTCTGAAAATTTAGAAAAACACTTTAAACATTTATCCATTTTTATAAAAGTCATAAAAAATAATGGTTTAGTAGTTTCTAAATCTAAGATAAGCTTGTTCCAGACCAAAGTAAGATTTCTAGAACATTGCATTACCCAAGGAACCATTACTCTAATAGAAAGGTCTATAGAATTTGCTAGCAAATTCCCAAATCAAATCCTTGATAAAGTCTAATTACAAAGATTTTTAGGAAGCCTCAATTATGTCATAGACTTTTACCCAGGTCTTAGCAAATTATGTAAGCCCTTATATGATAGGCTAAAAAAGAATCTAGAACCTTGGACAAATGTCCACACAAATATTATTACCTAGATTAAAAAACAAATTACTAAACTTTATTGTTTACATTTAGTTGATCCAAATTCCCCCAAGATAGTAGAAACAAATGCTTCTAAAATAGGATATGGTGGGATCCTAAAACAAGTTAAGGGAGGAAAAGAGCAAATAGTCCAGTTTACTTTCAGATATTGGAATCCAACTTAGCAAAATTATAGTACTATTAAAAAAGAAATTTTATCAATTGTTTTATGTATCACAAAATTCCAAAGTGATTTATTAAACCAAAAATTTATATTAAGAATTGATTGCAAATCAATAAAAGAAATTTTACAAAAAGATGATCAAAATATTGCTTCAAAACAAATTTTTGCAAGATGGCAGGACAAATGTTTTGAAAAGATTCTGATTATGAAGGAAGAATTTTGCAAAAAACTTCCACATATTCTTGTGAAAGAACTTTTCAATGGATGACATTTTAAGCCATCAGATCTTCAAAATCCTCAGTAATATTAGAAAACATACTGGTTCAAACTTGATCAATATCGTTCAAATATTATACAGACCCAAAAGATCCAAATTTTATTACACATTCAACAGCCTAGATACTTAAAATTCTTTGACCAAGAGATTGGGGTGAAAACCCAAATTCTCCAAATAAATTTCTAGCAAAATTCACTACTAAAATAGATCACCACCCATATTTTACATACTGGGATTACCAAACAGCCTGTTACAATGCTTTCCTAAAGAACAATCAACATATGAGACATTCATGGCTCATATATTTCAAATATGGTACCCAATTCGAATTTCCAAATTGGTTTTGAGAATGGTGGAACTGGTATGGACCGTCATCTTTTGAAATCCTACCTGAAAAATCCAAAATCTATGGTCTAAATTCATTGACAAATTCCAACCTGAACCAGACCAAAAGCACATTTACCAGACAATTCATTTTTTCTCAAAATTATGCATTTCTTGGATTGTCTCATGGAATTATTCTTATGAACAAGACCCAAATGTTAGAATTCCACTAGTAGTTCAAAATTTAAGAATGAAATGGTGGGATAAATTTGATGTTGAAAAATATGATTCTAAGTATTTGAATAATTTTTTCAACAAAAATCTAAGATTATGCAAGTCCGCAGCCTCAGATCAAACTACAGCAAAATTCCTTCAAGCAAAATCATCTGCCAGTGCAATGCTGGCTCAAGCCAAGACTAATAAGGAATACAGAAAACTCATGGCTGAACTGCTCAGCTCAATGGACTCCGAATCAAAAGACGAGAATTCTTCAGCATCTTCAATCAAAATGGTAGATCTTCCAGACGACACCACCTCAGTAACTATCACCAGAACAAAGAAAAATTGATGATTTTGAAGAAGAAATGAATGAAAGAAAACAAAATGAACAGGAGATATTCCCTGCAAGGAAAAACAAAATGAACAGTGAGATTCTCTGGCATTAACAGTTAGATTCTCTGGCAATATTCTCTGTAAGAAAAAAACAAAATGAATAGCGATATTCTTGATAGCATTAGAAAAGACCATTAATTTTTCCTTATTTAAAGTATAATTTGTTCTAATTGTGTCATTTTTAGAATGCATTTTTAGCATTTTGTATTTAGTAATTGAATTTTCTAAGTAAATGTTGTTTGATTTAATTTTCTTTCATTTTATCCTACTTTTGCTACTAATGTCACCACATTTATTCTTCAGTATTGCATCTTAAGATGTTCGTGCAGAGATCTGTCTTAAAAGATTAAAGCAGGAAAGTGTTCAAGGTTGTCGTTGTAATTTAGAATCCAGATTGCACCTAACTCTGTCACCGCATTAGCATTTCTAGATTGCACCTAGGAATATTGTTGCATGAACATATCCAGAAGTACCAGTACATGAGGATATCAAGGTTGTCACAGCAAATTAAAATCTAAATTTACATCAAAAAATGTCGCGACAACCTGTAACTGCTTGCTGCATATACCAGATCTACGTGAGTGTACAACTAGATTAACTAACTTGTACAATTGCAAGGAAGTTAGATCTGAGAGAAGAAGGACACCTGTAATTGGCATTAAAGATAAATATTGAGGAGAGAGAGAAGAAAAAAAAGGGGATCAAACTCGTGACAAAAATCAATTTCATTTTTCTTAAGCTTGCTCCCATGGCAGCTTAATTCTCCTGAAGGTGAACTGACTATGAACAAAAGGCTACATCTGCTCCTGACGAGGAGTGTTCTAAGTGCGACGCAAGAGGAGTATTAGGGAAGAGTTCTAGTAGGCTAGAAATAGAATGCTTCAACTTGTTCCTTATTTCCACTTTAACGTTGATAAATTCTGATGAACTTAATTGTGTATGAAAGTACCTTTTAATTTTATATCTAAATTGATTTATGTTCAATTCCTCATATTTGTTTGTCTTTGGATTTAATTGCTTGATCACGGAAGTGTTATTGCAGTTGCTGACACTGGAAAGTGCAGTGACAAGTTAAATTAACAAACAAGACAACGGAGGTTGCTTGAGACACGAAGGAATTCTGGTAACTTGTTCTCGAATGTAAAGCATTGTCAGCACTAGAAGGTGTCGTTAATATGAGTATTTGATTTTCGGATAAACAGAGAAGTCGAAATTAGTAAGATCTCATTAAGCTTAATTGTAGCGACAATTTATCTATCATTTACCTTGTGGTCACATTTAGTGATTGTCGACTTATCAAGTCAGGGACCCCCCTATTTCATCATCATTGTTTTACTTCTTTAAATTTTTTTTAATTTGCATCGAAAAAATATTTTCAACTTTCACTACATTTTCTTATTAAATTGCTTTGACGTATTGTATCACAGTTTCACAACATCTGCTCTGACAGTTTTAATTCATTTAATTCTGCAGTCTGTGATTTAATTGCGTTGACATTATTCCTTACAATTTCTTTTATTCTAATTCTAATTGCTTCGACAATTATAATATAAACAACCATCTCTGTGGGATCAATTTCTAATAGCTAAATATATCAACTATACTTGTATCAACAAGTGTTCGCTTACACAACTGCTGTGACGTTCATAGCGCGATAAAGTTTTGGCACCGTTACCGAGGATGGCGTTTGTTTAATGTTTATTTTTTTAGTTGCAATTATTCTTATTTTCTAATTTTTATTTGTTACTGAGTTGTTTTATTTTATTTTTCTCTTTTAGGTGTTTTATGACCACTAGGAGAAATTCTGAAAATATTGGCTTTGATCCGAAAATTGAAAGAACCATTCGAAGGAGAAGACAAGAACAAAGGAATATGGCTTTACTTGGAAATGATGTTATACCAGAGTTTTCGCCACAAAATTATATCCCTCCAATTATTTTATTTTTCTCTTTTAGGTGTTTTATGACCACTAGGAGAAATTCTAAAAATATTGTTGGCTTAGATTCGAAAATTGAAAGAACCATTCGAAGGAGAAGACAAGAACAAAGGAATATGGCTTTACCTAGAAATGATGCTATACTAGAGATTTTGCCACAAAATTATATCCCTCCAATACAACCATAAAATTTAAACAACCCACCGCTGTCACAAGAAGAACAAATACAAAATAGAACAATCAGAGATTTTGCTGTTCCTGTGTTAGATGACTTGCAACCAGGGGTTGTTAGACTAGCTATCCAAGTTGGGAATTTCGAGTTAAAACCGATTATGTTTCAAATGTTAAATTCAAATGGGCAATATGCTGGTTTGCCTCATGAAGATGCAAGAGAGCATCTTAAATCTTTCCTACTAATATGTGCTTCTCTTAGTCAGCATGGTGTTCTTGATGATGCCTTGAAGATGCAGCTGTTTCCTTATTCATTGCAAGGAACGACTCATACTTGGTTTCTTGGATTACTTGCTAGATCTATTACATCGTTAAATGCACTTTGCAACTCAATTTGTTCTGCGATTTAATCCACCTGATGAATGCTCGATTAAGGAATGACATTACTGCTTACCACCAACTGGATGACGAGAATATGCATACCAAATGGGAGCATTATAAAAATTTGCTTCGACGTTGTCCCATGCATAGAATCCAACAAGAAACACAGATTGAAATTTTCTACAATGGATTAAATGTGCAGACAAGAAATCTTGTCTATTCATTTACAAACGGTCCTTTGTTGGATTGCACCTATGATGAATCTATGCGAATTTTGGAGAGAATCGCGCAGAATGATTATCAATACCTAATTTCTCGAACTGCTCAAGTAAAAACGAATCCTGGGATTATTGAATTAGACGCCATATAAGCTTTAAGTGCACAGGTATCTTCGTTGGCTAATATGATTAAACACATGAATGGGGACAAGTGAAGTTGCTCCCATTCAAGTTGCCTAGCAAATGGATGTCCCGACATTTTGTTGTGAAATTTTAGATAATAATCATATCTACGAGGATTGCCCACAACATGTAGAAATGCGTTTTATGTCAATAACATAAGAGAAAATTCTTATAGTAACCCATATAACAGTTCAACCAAGAATCAACAACCTTGGGGGAATCAAAATGTGCCCACATTTCTATATGGAAATTCCTTGAGTAAAGGAAATTTTCGACAAGGGAGTTACAACCAGCAGTAGCAAAATTACAACCACAACCCTCAGGTCTATGCACATCATGATCGATTGCAGTCACATACTCGTATGGAACCACAGTAGACTGCAATGCCAAATATGAATATGCAAGGACATCCTCATCATCAGCAACAACAACAACAACAACAACATTCTCAACCACTAGCAGATCCATTGGCTGCCCTTGAAGCTTTGATGCATGAACATATTACAAGAACTGAAGCTATTATACAAGGAAATTCTTCTTCCATTCGGGTGTTGGAAGCACAAGTAGGGTAACTAGCTTCTAATATGAGCACGAGACCACTAGGTGCTTTACCTAGTGATACTAAAAATCCAACTCAAAAGGGGTAGGAGCATTGCAAAGCTATTACAGTGGAAAGCAAACTGTTGAACAAAGCAACAATTCCAATCCAGCACCTGTCGACGTAAATAAAACAGAGTAAAAAGAAAAAGCTGTATTTGAAGAAGAAGCAGTAAAGATAAAAGAAGTGAAGCCACTAATAATTGCACCCATGCCAACCATTCGACCTACAAAATTGTCGACGCAACTACTAATGTCGATGTAGTCGGTTGATTCTGCAACAGCCTAATATTTCAACACCTTTGCTGTTTCCAAAAAGATTTAAGGAGAAAGAACATGACAAAGAATATCAGAAGTTTTTGGCCACCTCGAAACAATTACATGTTAATATACCTCTTATTAATTCTCTTGTGCAGATTCTCAGTTATGGGAAATTTATGAAGGAGCTTTTATCCAAGAAAAAAAAGTTGACCGATATCGAAACAATTGCACTCACAGAAGGCTACAGCGCTGTACTGACAAATAAATTGCCACCCAAGATAAAAGATCCTGCTAGCTTTACAATTCCATGCTCCATTGGAAATCATTATTTAGGTAAAGCTCTCTGTGATCTAGGTGCAAGCATCAACCTTATGCCCTTATCAACATTCTGAAAATTGGGAATTGGTCACATGAAACCCACTGCGGTGACATTGCAACTGGCGGATAGATCTTTGGTGCGACCTGAAGGACAAATCAAAGATGTTCTTGTCCAAGTAGATAGGTTTGTGTTCCCAGCAGATTTCATTATTCTTGATTGCGAAGCTGATAAGGAGGTACCCATAATCTTGGGATGCCTATTTCTTACTACAGGTCACACTCTTATAGATGTATTCAAGAGTCAGTTAATCATGCGACACAATGATGAACATGTTACCTTCAGTGTCTTTGAAGTAATTCCCTGCAGGAGTAAAGAGCATTGTCATCATATTGTTGTACTGGATGAATTAATTGTGGAAGAATTTAATGAGCAAAGTACAGTAGCTTTAGAAGAACTTGCAGTGACAACTGAAGATAATTTCCTATCTGACTGTGACCACAAGGTTGAAGCAAATATTGTTGAGCTTAAACATGGTTGGCAGATGGAGTCTTTAGATTTGATCAATAGAATGATCCTTATATTTAAGTCATCTGTTGAAGAAGCTCTAACTTTGGAGTTGAAACGATTGCTAACGTATTTAAAAAATGTTTTCCTTTGTGACAAAGATACCCTACGAGTAATTGTCTCCACAAATCTCAACACAAGTCATGAGGAGAAATTAATCCAAATATTGAAGCAACACAAGTGTGCCATTGCCTAGAGTATTGCGGATATCAGAGGTATTTGTCCCTCTTTTTGCATGTACAAGATTGGGCTGGAGGACGAGGGAAAGCAGTCCATCAAACAGCAAAGGAGGTTAAATGAAAAAATGAAGTAGTAAAAAAAGAAATCATCAAATGGTTGGATGTGGGCATTATTTACCCAATTTTTGATCGTACATGGGTGAGCCCAGTCTAATGCGTTCCAAAGAAGAGCGGTATTATGGTTGTAAGTAATGACAAAAATGAATTAATCCCTACTCGTATTGCTACAGGTTAGCGAGTTTGCATGGATTATCACCCTTTGAATGCTGCCACAAAAAAAGATCACATCTCACTTCCCTTCATTGATTAGATACAAGATAGGCTTGCTGGTAAGGCCTATTACTACTTTCTTAATAGAAATTCTGGCTACAACCAGATTGCAATTGCGTCAGAGGACCAGGCCAAAATGACTTTTACTTGTCCGTTCGGTACCTTTCCTTTTCGCCGAATGTCATTTGGTCTATTTAACGCACCGACCACATTTCAAAGGTGTATGATGGCCATTTTTTTGATATGATTGAAGACTCGTTGGAGGTATTCATGGATGTTTTTTCTATCTATGGTCGCACTTTTGATAAATGCACTGACAATTTAGCTACAATTTTAAAGCGATGCGAGGACACTAATTTGGTACTAAACTTGGAAAAATGCCACTTCATGGCAACTGAAGGCATTGTCCTTGGACATTGTATCTCCTGTCAAGGCATCAAAGTAGACAAGGCAAAGGAGAAGATTATTGAGAAGTTGCCTCCACCCATTAATGTTAAGGGAATACGGAGTTTTCTCGACCATGCAGGATTTTATCAACGATTTATCTGAGATTTCTCAAAAATTACAAAACCTCTCTGTTCACTGTTGGAGCAAAATAAAAAGTTTTTATTTGATGTTGGCTGTTTGGAAGCATTTGTAAAAATTAAGTAGCAATTAGTACATGCACCTATTGTCGTCGCACCGGATTGGTCATAACCATTCGCAGTAGGTGAAGTGCTTGGACAGCGCAAAGACAAGGTATTTCATACAGTTATTATGCTAGAAAACTCTTATTGAAGCATAGGTAAATTATACAACTACAGAGAAAGAGTTGTTGGTAGCAGTTTTTACATTCGACAAGTTTCGTTCGTATCTTATCGGTACAAAAGTCACAGTATATACTATTCACTCTTCATTGAGATGCCTCTTTGCCAAAAAAGATGCTAAATCAAGACTGATTCGATGGATCTTGCTGTTACAAGAATTTGATGTTGAAATTAAGGATCGAAAAGGATCAAAAAATCAAGTTGCAGATCATTTATCTCGTCTGGAATTTGAGATTGAAGATGAAAGTACTTCACAAATTGTCGACACATTTCCAGACGAGAAGCTCTTTTCTATTGATGCATCCCCATGGTATGCGGATGTTGTCAATTATTTAGTCTATGGCAGACTACCACTGAGTGCAATTAGTCACCGAAAGGTAAGATTTCTTCGAGATGCTACAAATTACTATTAGAATGAGCCCTACTTGTTCAAAGTTTGCTTCGATAATATTATTCGTCATTGTGTCCCTGAAGAAGAAATGCTTCCTATCCTGAAGCACTACCATGATGCCCCTTATGGAGGTCATTTTGGTGGTATGAGGACTACTACAAAGGTCTTTCAGTCGAGATTTTATTGGCCAACGCTGTTTCATGATACCCATAACTTTGTTAAACAATGCGATAAATGTCAGCGCATTGGATCAATATCTTGACGCAACGAAATGTTGCAACAACCTATTATGGAAGTTGAGCTTTTCGACCTTTGGGGTATGGATTTCATGGGACCATTTTCTAACTTTTTTGGAAATGTTTATATTTTGGTTACTGTTGATTATGACTCCAAGTGGGTCAAAGCAATTGCTGTTCCTAAAGATGATGCTTGGACAGTGTTGAAATTCTTTCACACATACATCCTCACTTGTTACGGCACACCTAGAGCATTAATCAGTGACCAAGGTACTCATTTTCATTGCAATCAAGTTGCAACTGCATTAAAACGTTATGGTGTTAAACATCGAATGACAACCACATATCATCCACATGACCAAACTAAAGTATCCAATCGACAAATTAAAAATATCCTGGAAAAGGTGGTGAATCCATCTAGACGAGATTAGTCTTCAAGGCTCAATGATGCATTATGGGCACTTCGCACAGTGTACAAAACACCATTATGGGCACTTGTTTTTTGTAAATCCTATCTCTCACATGTGGAACTTGAACATAAGGCTATGTGGGCAATTAAGCAAGTGAATATGGATTATGATGTTGCCGGACAAAAGAGATTGTTGGACATTTTTGAATTAGAGGAGATTCGACGTAATGCATACGAAAATGCTGCCATATACAAAGAAAAAACTAAGAGATGGGACGATAACATTATCTTGCAGCGACAATTTTCAGTAGGTCAGTTAGTACTTTTATTTAATTCACGATTAAAATTGCATCCAGGAAAACTGCGTTCCAGATGGTCAGGGCCATTCGAAGTTGTCGAAGCATTTCCTCATGGTGCGGTGACAATTAAAGAATTAAATGATGGGTACCGATTCAAGGTAAATGGCCAACGATTGAAGCATTATCTCAACCCAAATGATCACGAGTAGAACAAGACCATTAACCTGGTCACATTTTCTTAACTTGTCATTACATTTGTTCCATTTATTTTTCGTATTTTATTTTATTTAAATTATTTTCTTTAGTTCTTTTGAAGGAATAAAAGCTACTCTTTTTGTCGACAGATAGAAATTATTACTTGTCGATGCAATTTACTTGCTGACTCATCACAGTGAAGAAACATTTCAGGAAATAATCACTTTGTTTGATTCACTTTGTTTCCCAACCGTCGGATCGATTTGAAAAAGGACAATCTATGTCATTGCATTTATTAGATGCAGACATAACGTCCTATCCCTGCAATGGACACCATCACGCCTCTTCAGTTTAATTCCCTATAAAACACTCTATTGTGTCAATGGTGTTCTCCACAACTACAACCTCCATTGTTGCTGTACAACTCTCTTTTCTTCAACCTTCTAATTTCTTGTGACTTTCATTCTCTTTCTATCATACAGTCATGGCAAGAACAAGAGGATCAAAAACCTCTTCTAAATCAGCCACTAAATCCTTTACTACGGTGGTTCACAACACAGAGCAACTGCCATCTAAAGAAATAGTCTTGTTTCTCACAAAAGCAGCCAAGGTACGTTTCCATAACAATATGTTAAAGCGTAATTGTCACCCAGAGCAAGGATTCAAGTTGTCACCACTACTCAGCTGGGTAAACAAGTCAACTGGACTATCTCACATCTGGGGTGGGAAACATTGTGCAACCATCTTGAAGGATATTCGTCGTCCCTCATTAGGGAATTCTATGCCAATTTGATTGATAAGGAGCAAGAGTTTATCTTTGTTCGAGAAGGACTGGTACCCTGGAGTGCTGCACATATCAATGCATTGTATAACATTGTTGAGGGGGAAGATGAGCATATCGCCTTCCTAGAACAGTTGACGGAGGATAGTGTTGACTTGTTACTGAATATCTGTGCATTGAAGGTGCCATCTAGATCGACAACAACCTCAACAACTATACAATGCATCGTCGATTCCTAACGGTTTAGAGTAAGGTCTGGTTCCATTTTATCAACTGTCGCTTACTGCCTTCTACCCACAGCACCACGATAACTGTAGATAGAATGTGTCTCATACATTCAATTATTAGAGGCTATCGAATAGATGTAGGTACAATTCTGCATCAAGAGATTGCAAAAGGTGTAGCAAAGCAAACAAGTATTTTACCATTCCCCTCTCTTATAACGCATTTGTGTTAATAGAGGGGTGTTATGCCTCGTGAGGGGGAAGAGTTCTTGGAAAATAAAGGACCAATTAATGATGTCTCGATTGAGCGCATGACAAGGGGGTAGGAGACCCCAGTGATGAAAGAAGCTACACCAAAGAAAGAAAAAGGAAAAGCAAAGAAGGAAGCAAAACAACCTCATGCCCCCACAGATCCTCAATTTTGGAGGTGAATTACAAAAATCGTGCAGATGGCTGACTGAATCAGTCTGCAACAAATCAAACTTGTCGCCATAATTGAGGACATGGAGCACTCATAAATTTATTCTATGCCTATACTAAGGCATGGAATAGTGCGATGGTCAGCACATTACGTAGCATTAGCAAACATCCTCTACCAGAATTCCTACTATTTCCCCTGTCATCAGAGAGGCTACACGATCAATTGAGCAAGCTGTTTCGAAAGGGAAGGATCAATCTATCAAGTCTCCATTCATGGTCCACATATCTGTTGATAAGGATCAGAATGTGAATTCAAAGGATGTTAAAGATTGCTTTCGCAATATTACCAGCATTTTTGAAGATGAATTTTCAAATAGCTTAGGAGCAAACATGGCTGCAAAGGAAGCTAATGCTGAAAAGGAGCACATAACCATGGAATCTGTGGGTTTCGTGGAAGAAAAGAAGAAGAAAAGGACGAAGGAGAGTAGGAGGAAAATTTTGTCACAACAAATTTACCTGAAGAATTTATCGTCACACCTGAATCTATTGGTGCAATTAATGACGATCTAGCGCAATCTATTGCGAATCAGGCTGAGGCTATGACAATCAGTAATGAGGATTTCAATCCCCTAGCTATAGTGCCTTATGTGGCACCCCTTGTTGAAATACATCCTTTTAATGTCACCATCGATGAGGCTAGCACACAACCACATGTGGAGGAGCAATCTGTCAAGCCAATTGAGCTAACAGGGAGAAAACGCAAGTGCAAAGATAAGGCGAAGCGTAAAGAGAAGTGCCATAAGAAGAAGAAAAAGACCAAAGCAACCACATCTTCGGCTGCACACCACTGAGTTAGTTTTTTAATTTGTTTAGTACATAATTTAGTTAAACATCATGTAGTTGTAATTGCATTGTCATCATATTTTAATTATCCCTGCATTTTATTTGTCGATGCATTTGTATTGTAGTTGCATTTTCGTATATATTTGTATATTAATGTCAGTGCATTGGGGACAATGCAGACTTTAAGTTTGGGGGGAATGTATATGGGCTGGAAATGCAATTACACCCACATTTCAAAAATTTGTCCTTCTGAGTTTAATGAAGCATGCATGATTATTGCAAATGAGTTAAGTTTTTTCCATTTAATGCTTAATTCTTGAATCATATGAAATACTAATGAATGAATTGGATAAATTTGATTGAATTTTGTATCTTCAATTTTTGGAAGAATGATTTAGATTGTCTTAGTAATTAATGAATTGTATCATTATTTAAATCTTGAATCAATTTTCCATTTACAGCTGCTTGTATATAAATATAATTATGAATAAAACACTCCAAAGTGGGTGCATTGCGAACTATCAAGGGAGAACACTCTAATGCAAGTGTTAGAAAAAGTAATCTAGCCAAAGGCTGTCACTGCAAGAATGTGTGTCGGCACAGTTACATACTCCTTGGTGGTTTGTTGCACCCCATCGTTACTTCCCAGGAATAAGTGTAAAGTAATGCAACGACATCCCTCAGTCACATAAAAATAAAGAAGAAGAAGAAAAGAATAGAAAAGAAAAAGAAATATATTTATATTAAATATAATTAATGCTGTATTGGTAGATAGAATTCAGGATTTGAAGCATGATGCTGGCTTTGATGAAGTTGCAATTTTAATTATTCATACCTAAAAATTGTCGGCATGATATTCTGTCATTTCAATCTAATTCACACATTAAGATTTAAAAGGATTCAAGTAGTTAGAATGATTATTGCTTGACATCTTTGTTATAACCTTATTAGCTTTTGTTTGCTTGAGGACAAGTAAAAACTCAAGTTTGGGGTGTGATAGCATTAGAAAAGACCGTTAATTTTTTCTTATTTAAAGTATAATTTGTTCCCATTGTATCATTTTTAGCATTTTGTATTTAGTAATTGAATTTTCTAAGTCAGTGATGTTTGATTTAATTTTCTTTCATTTTATCCTACTTTTACTACTAATGTCACCACATTTATTGTTCAGTATTGCATCTTGAGATGTCAGTGCAGGGATCTGTCTTAAAAGATTAAAGCAAGAAAGTGTTTGCAATTTAGAATCCATATTGCACCCAAATCTATCACCGCATTAGCATTTTCAGAGATCACCCAGGAATATTGTTGCATGAACATATCCATAAGTAGTAGTGCATGAGGATATCAAGGTTATCACAGCAAATTAAAATCTAAATTTGCGTCCAGAAATGTTGCGACAACCTGTAACTGATTGCTGCATATACCAGATCTGTGTGAGTGTACAACAAGATTAACTAACTTGTACAGTAGCAAGGAAGTTAGATCTGAGAGAAGGACACTTGTAATTGGCATTAAAGATAAATGTTGAGGAGAGAGAAAAGAAAAAAAGGGCGGGATCAAGCTCATGACAAAAACCACTTCCGTTTTTCTTATTTTTTCTTAAGCTTGCGTCCATGGAATTCTCCTGGAGGGTGAATTGATTGTGAAGAGAAGGCAACATCTGCTCCTGACGAGGAGTGTTCTAAGTGCGACGTAAGAGGAGCATTAGGGAAGAGTTCTAGTAGGCTAGGAATAGAATTCTTCAACTTGTTCCTTATTTCCTCTTTAACGTTGATAAATTATGATGAACTTAATTGTGTATGGAAATACCTTTTAATTTTATATCTAAATTGATTTCTGTTCAATTCCTCATATTTGTTTGTCTTTGGATTTAATTGCTTGATCACGAAAGTGTTATTATAGTTGCTAACACAAGAAGTGCAGTGACAAGTTGAATTAACAAGCAAGACAACGAAACTTACTTGAGACACGAAGGAATTTTGGTCACTTGTTCACAAATGCAAAGCATTGCCAGCACTGGAAGGTGTGGTTAATGTGAGTATTTGGGTCTTGGATACACATAGAAGTCGAAGTGAGTAAGTGATAACATTAGAAATGACACCTATTTTCTCACTAAATTTGTGAATTATTTGTCTCTTTTGTACCATATTTAGAATGCATGTTAGGCATCTCATACTTAGTATTTATGTTATCTAACTCATTTATGCTTGGTTTAAATTATTGTTAGTTTATATCTTTTTGTGCACTAATGTCATCACATGCAACATATAGCGTCTTAAAATTGTCAGCACAAGGATCCATCTTAGAAGACCAAAGCTAAAAAGAATCCAAAATGCAGCCACAGATTCACCTTGAAATTGCGACTAGCGATGTTGCGACAACTTGAAGATCCAAGAAGTTCACACCAGATCTGCGTAAATGCACAATTGGACTGTAACAAACTTTTACAGCTGCAATTGGATCTGGATCTGAGAAGAGAGAAGGTTTACCATTCTTGAAGCCTATAAATAGAGGAGAAAAGATGAAGAAAGATATCAAGAAGTAGAGGAATTAAATTCTGCAAATACTTTGTGTTCTTGGAGATTTAAGCTGGAGAATTGTGAGTTGATTGATCGAAGGAGCAACCACTTTTGATGAGGAGTGCTCGATGCAATGCAAGAGGAGCGGTTAAGTAATAGTCCTAGTAATCTAGAGATAGTAAGCTTCGTTGTATTTGTTAACCCCTCTTTTATGCTGAAGAATTACTCTTAACAATTGAATAAATATGAGAATATCTTTCATTGTTAGATTACTTTGATTCTTACTTAATCCTTCTCATCTATTTATTCTTGGATTTATTTGCTTTAAACACGAGAGTGGAATTGCAATCTACCGACATTGAGAGATGCGGTGACAAGTTAGATTAACAAGCAAGTTAGCGAGAGGTGGTTGGGATTAAAAGAGATTCTATCACTTGTTCTTAAGTGCACGAGTTGCCAACATTGAGAGATAGGGTAATTATGGGTACTTGAGTCTCGATTAAACAGAGAGCTGCTATTGGTAAGATTTCATTGGAGCATTATTGCTGTAACAATTCGTCTATACAATACCTTGTCGATGCATCCAGCGTTGCTACTTAGTGATATCAGTGATCCACTCCAACCCTTTGCACTTGATCACACTTTACTTTCATGCATTTAAATTCTCAGTACTTCAACAACAATTTGATTTACTTTCAGCTACACTGACAATTAACTTTTATTACATTGATAATTTTAACTATTTTAGTGTGTAGATCTGATTTAGTTGGGCTGACATCTTTACTCACATTATCTCTAATCTTAGTTTTAACTACCTCGACATATAGACATCAAGAACCCATTTCCTGTGGGATCGATATCCAATAAAGTTAATCTATCAACTATACTTGCATCGACGTGTGTTAGCTTGCACAACTGCTTTGACGTTACAGGCCGATGAGTAAGATCTCATTAAGCTTAATTACAGCGACAATTTATCTATCATTTACCTTGTGGTCACATTTAGTGATTGTCGACTTATCAAGTCAAGGATCCCCCCATTTCATCATCATTGTTTTAATTCTTTAATTTTCTTAATTTGCATCAACAAAATATTTTCAACTTTCACTAAATTTTCTTATTAAATAGCTTTGACGTATTGTATCACAATCTCACAACATCTGCTCTAATAGTTTTAATTCATTTAATTCTACAGTCGTGATTTAATTGTGCTGACATTATTCCTTACAATTTCTTTTATTCTAATTCTAATTGCTTCGACAATTATAGCATAAACAGCCATCTCTTTGGGATCGATATCTAATAGCTAAATCTATCAACTATACTTGTATCGACAAGTGTTCACTTGCACAACTACTGTGACGTTCATAGCGCGATCAAATCCCTGACATGAACAGTGATATTCCTTGGCATAAACAGTGATATTCCCTACCATGAATAGTGAGATTCTCTGACAAGATTCTATTATAATTTTAAATTTTAATCAGAGAATGTATTCTCTGAAAAAGTTATGTAATGATGTAAAGGATTAAATTTCCCATAAAACAAAGTTGTAAAGAGGCACGAGCTCTCTATAAAAGGCTCCAAATTTTGTAATGAAGGCACGACTTCAAACACCCAATACAGAGAAAATAAATTTGTTTCTCCAAAGTTTTTTAGCTTTCAAAATTAAATTTAAGTTTTAAAACTCAAATTTAAGTTCTCAAATTTTAATTCCATTACGACTTTTCATCTCTCCGATCCTTAGATCCTCAAGACGATCTAGTATCAGAGTCAAGGAGAAGCGTGTATTTCTAAGATTTGAAAATATTCAATTTGTTTTCAATATTTCTGAGTTTTGGTTTAACTGTCTTTATTAATGTATTATTATTTCTACTGAGTCTTTATACACAGTCCAGTTAGCCATGGGTTAGGCGAGTTAAGGACAAAGTATCCCTGTAGGCAACTATAGTAATCCAGGAATCTTTATTGTAAAATCCTAACATCCCCTTTTAATGGAGGTTTAATAACTTCACAAAAATATTGGGATAAAGGCAAGCCTTTTAGGAATGAGAGCTCCTGATGCAGGAGAACAAATATCATTAAAAGATATTAAAATGATAATAGAACAAAACAATTATTCCAATATCAGTGTTCATACAATAGGAAAAAAATTAGATTATATTGAAAATTTGGTAGAAAGTCGACCAATAAAAAAAGATTCAGTAAAAGAAATAACTAGAAAATGTTCTAAAAAACCAATATTTACGCCTTATGAGATTCTAAAACCTTTCCAAAAATCCCAAAATGATTTCTTGGCAGAAATAAAAAATAGACTTGATGTTTTGAAAAGTTATAAGTTTGAATTAATTGCACCTGATACCCCAATGCAAGCCCAACACTCAGTAAATACATTACACCAATCTTCACAATCTGACTCTGACCAGTCAAATGAAAAACGAATTAACAAAATGGTTTAGAAAGAACCAAAAAGATTATATTATCCAAAAATTACTGCATCTGATCTTAATATAGAAGAAAAAACCATTTTCCAAAACAAATACAATGCTAATACAATTTATGAGTGGAATATAGACGGAATGTCTAAATATAATATTCTTAGTTTATTACAACAAATGACAATGGTTTCAAATGTTTATAAAACTCAAAATCAAAATGGATTAATTAGTGATCATGCTATAGCCAACCTTTTAGTTGCTTGCTTCACTAGTCAATTAAAAAGATGGTGGGACCATGCACTCACTAAAGACCAACAAGAAGAAATCTTGAAAGCAATAAAAAAATGATCAAGGAAGAAGAATTTTAGATGGACAAGGAAAAGAAATTCAAGATGCAATAGCAACCTTAATTTTCTAAATCTCTAAACATTTTATAGGAGATCCTTCTCATCTTAAAGATAGAAATTCAGAATTATTATGAAATTTAAAATGCAAAACATTAACTGATTTCAAATGGTATAAATATGTCTTTATGACAAGAGTTATACAAAAATCTAATAATCAACAACCGTTTTGGAAAGAAAATTTTCTAGCAGGACTTCATACTTTATTAGGAGAAAATGTTAGAAATCAAATTAGAGAAAACTACAGAGGTATTATTCCATATGAAAAACTTATTTATAGTGAACTAATTAGTTTCACCCAAAAATAAGGATTAAAAATTTGTCAAGATTTAAAATTACAAAAAAAAACTTAAAAAAGAAAAATATCAATGTAGAAAGGAATTAGGATCATTCTGCCACCAATTTGACATTAGAAACGAACCTTCCTATTCGAAGACATGTAGCCTTATAAAACCAAAATATAGGAGAAATAATATTTCAGAATATTATAAAAAAAATCCAAATATAGAAAATATAGAAAAGAAAAAAAACAACAAAAATCAAAAAATAAAATATATAAAACAATAAAATGTTACAGATGTGGAAAACCAAGACACATATTAAAATATTACAAGATTAAAAGAAAGATTAATAATTTAAATCTAGATTAAGAAATAGAACAAAAAATTAATGAAATTCTTTTAGAAACAACTTCCTCTGAAAATGATGCATCAAATGAATCAAATGAATTACAAATAGACAAGTTACATACTACATCCTAATCTTATGATGAAAATGAACTTTCAATTAATATGTTGACAAAAGACCAAGAATTCATGATTGAAGTTATTGATAGAATTCAAGACCCAAAACTCAAAAGAGAATATTTTTTAAAATTAAGATCTTCAATAAAAGATAAACCAGAAAAAGAAAAAGAAATTATTTCTAGTCAATCACAAATGTACAATATACAAGATATTATTTAATAAATATGAAAAAACAAAACCTAAACAAATTACAAATTCTGAAATACAACTAGAAATAAAATAAATTAAATTAGAGCTTTCTCAGGTTAAAATTGAACAACAAGAAATGAAAAAACAAATGCAAACTTTAAAACATGAATTCCCAGAAAATAGTTCTTCAAAAACTGAACTCAATCCTAAAGAAAACACACAAGCATATATGACGGTTCTTACTGAAGTATCCATCCAAAGATACTTAGTAAAAATGACTCTTATTATAAATAATGAATTTCAATTGGAAACAATCGCTCTTTTTGATACAGGAGTAGATCAAAATTGTATTAAAGAAGGGATAATTCCAACAAATTATTATGACAAAATATCAGAAACTCTCAAAGCTGTAAATGATAAAAAAACTCAAAATTACTTACAAAATCCCCAATGCAGAAATCTGCAATAAAGGTATAAATTATCAAACATGTTTTTTAATCGTAAAAGATATTACCCAAGATGTCATATTAAGAACACCATTCATATCCTTACTTAAGCCATATAAAGTAACAAATAATTCAATCTCTACAAAAGTTTTAAACACTAGAGTAGAATTTCCTTTTGTAGAAAAACCTATAATGAGAAATCTCAACTTATTAAAATCTTTATCCATCCATAATTTACAAATAAATAATTTAATGAATCATAAACAGAAACAAATCTATTTTTTAAAAAGAAGAAATATATTTTAAAAAATTAACTGAACAATTAGAAAAAAGAGAAGTCCAAAAGAGGATAAATCAAATCAAAGAGGAAATAGAATCAATTATTTGTTCTGATATTCAAATGCTTTTTTGAATAGGAAAAAACATGAAGTAACATTGCCATACGAAAATAATTTTGATAAAAGACAAATACCAACAAAAGAAAAACCTATACAAATGAACAAAAAAATGGAAGAATTTTGTAAAAAGAAATACAAGATCTTCTTAATAAAAAATTAATAAGGAAAAGCAGTTCTCCTTGGATTTTTTCGACATTTTATGTAATGAAAAATGCAAAACTCGAAAGAAGAACGCCAAGATTAGTAATTAATTACAAACCTCTGAATTAGGCTTTAAAATGGATTAGGTACTCAATCCCAAATAAAAAAGATTTATTAAAAAAACTTTGCAATGCAAATATATTTTCAAAGTTTGACATGAAATCAGGATTTTGGCAAATCCAAATAAAAGAAGAAGAAAGATAAAAAATGACCTTAACTGTACCATTTGGACAATACGAATGGAATGTGATGCTTTTTGGATTAAAAAAAATGCTCCATCTGAATTCCAAAGAATTATGAATGATATTTTTTACCAATATTCTCAATTTACAATAGTATACATTGATGATGTTTTAGTATTTTCTGAAAATTTAGAAAAACACTTTAAACATTTATCTATTTATATAAAAGTCATAAAAAATAATTGTTTAGTAGTTTCTAAATCTAAGATATAGCTTGTTCCAAACCAAAGTAATATTCCTAGGACATTACATTATCCAAGGAACCATTACTCCAATAGAAAGGTCTATAAAATTTGCCAGCAAATTCCCAAATCAAATCCTTGATAAAGTCCAATTACGAAGATTTTTAGGAAGTCTCAATTATGTGACAAACTTTTACCTAGGTCTTAGCAAATTATGTAAGCCATTATAAGATAGGCTCAAAAAGAATCCACAATCTTGGACAAATATCCACGCCAATATTATTACCCAAATTAAAAAACAAATTACTAAACTTCTTTGTTTACATTTAGCTAATCCAAATTCCCCTAAGATAGTAGAAATAGATGCTTCTGAAATAGGATATGGTGGGATCCTAAAACAAGTTAAAGGAGGAAAAGAGCAAATAGTCCAGTTTACTTCCAAACACTGGAATCCAACTTAGTAAAATTATAGCACTATTAAAAAAGAAATTTTATCAATTGTTTTATGTATCACAAAATTCCAAAGTGATTTGTTAAACCAAAAATTTCTTTTCAGAATTGATTGCAAATCAGCAAAAGGAGTTTTACAAAAAGATGTTAAAAATATTGCCTCCAAATAGATTTTTGCAAGATGGCAGGCAATTTTGAGCATATTTGATTTTGATATTGAATACATCAAAGGAGAAACTAATTCTTTGCCTGATTTTCTCACCAGAGAGGTCCTTCAAAAATGCCACCCAAACTTCGAGACAAAGGAAAAGGGAAAATAGAGGAATCATCCAAAACCCAAATTTCCTCAAAACCAATTAAGTCATTATACAAAATTTGCCTTGAAGATGAAAATGAGAGATTTTCATCCTCAACAAAATAATCCAAAAATGCATCCTGATCCAAATGAAATTGGTTCACAGATCAAAAAATGGATTGAGTCCATTTCTCAATCCCAGAAGTGGCACTAGCCTTTTCCCAATTAAAAGAGGATACTCCTCTCAAACAAATTACTGATGAAGCAATAAAGATTTCAAAAAATAAAGAGATTGTTTTACACAATCCAAAATCTCTCAAAAATATTTTAAAAGAAACATCTCTCCAAGATGTTTTCCCAAAAGAAGTAGCAATATATTCACAAACTACTACACAAAAATCTTCTCAATATTTTCCAAACAAATGTTTTAAAAATATTTTGATTATGGGGGAAGAATTTTGCGAAAAACCTCTACATATTCTTGTGAAAGAACTTTTCAATGGATGGCATTTTAAGCCATCAGATTCTCAAAAACCTCAGCAATATTACGAAAACATACTGGTTCAAATTGGATTAGTATCGTTCAAACATTATACAAACCCAAAATATCCAAATTTTATCTCCTATTCAACAGCCCAGATACTTAAAATTCTTCGATCAAGAGATTGGTGGAAACCAAAATTCTCCAAAGAAATTTTCAGCAAAATTCACTACTAAAATAGATCACCACCCATATTTTCCATACTGGGATACCAAACTGCTTGGTACAATGGTTTCCTAATGAACAATCAACATATGAAACATTCATGGCTCATATATTTTGAATATGTTACCCAATTCAAATTCCCAAATTGGTTCCAAGAATGGTGAAATTGGTATAGACCATCATCTTTTGAAATCCTACCAGAAAAATCCAAAATCTATGGCCCAAATTCTTTGAAAAATTCCAACTGAATCAGACCAAAAGCACATTTACTGGAAATTCATTTTTTCTCAAGATTATGCATTTCTTGGATTGTGTCATGGAATTATTCTTATGAACAAGACCTAAATGTTGGAATTCCACTACTAGTTCAAAATTTCAGAACGAAATGGTAGGATAAATTTAATGTTAAAAAATATGATTTTATGTATTTCGATAATTTTTTCAACAAAAATCCATGATTATGCAAGTTCGCAGCTCCGGATCAAACTACAGCAAAATTCCTTCAAGCAAAATCAACTGCCAATGCAATGCTAGCTCAAGCGAATTCCAAGAAGGAATACATAAAACTCACGGTTGAAATGCTCAGCTCAATGGACTCCGAATCAGAGGACGAGAAATCTTCAGCATCTTCAATCAAAACGGTAGATCTTGTTGATGATACCACCTCAGTGACTATCACCAAAACCAAGAAAAATGATGATTTTGAAGAAGGAATGAATGAAAGGAAACAAAATGAACAGGAGATATTCCCTGCAAGAAAATACAACATGAACAGTGAGATTCTCTAGCATGAACACTAAGATTCTCTGGCAATATTCTATGCAAGAAAAAACAAAATGAATAGTGAGATTCTCTAACAAGACTCTCTTGTAATTTTAAATTTTAATCAGAGAATAAATTCTCTGAAAAGGTTATGTAATGATGTAAGGGATTGAATTTTCTGTAGAACAAAGTTGTAAAGAGGCACGAGCTCTCTATAAAAGGCTCCAAATTTTGTAATGAAGACACGAATTCAAACACCCAATACAGAAAAAATAAATTTGTTTCTCCAAAGTTTTTTAGCTTTCAAAATTAAATTTAAGTTTCCAAATTTTAATTTCACTACGACTTTCCATCTCTCCGATCCTTAGATGCTTGGGATGATATGGTATCAGTGCTTGAAGTATATTTTAATTAATTTACCAACCCAAATTCATTTTTTAAATAATGACAAAATTATTGTATTAAATTTTATGTGCAAATTAATTTCGATAGTCCAAATAAAATATAACTACGATAATTATTTAACTCAATTCTCATTTTAAACTCAATTGTTTATCTTATTCATCTAATTAAATATTAATTCGAAGGAACTAAATTAAATCCCAAGTCATCTCTTGTCTTCTCAAGAAAATGCATTTACCGTTAAGAGTAATTCATATAATTTATTTCTCATACGTTGATTTCATCCATATTTCAATTAGTTATATTACAATCCGTACAAGTTATAGTGAGCTAGCGAAGGGACTAATCAAACATATATAATTGGGGCTTAAAAAATTTGTAATTAATTATTGACCATTGGTCTACTAATTACAAAGTTATTTAGTCACGGATTCTATTCACTAAAAGTACCATGACTGATCCCCCATTATATTCCATTATGAAACTACTTATCTTAAGTTTTTTTTCTTCCAATGGCCTTGTTGTATGTGTATTACCCTCATAGGATATCATTGATCCCTTTAGATTAAATTCATTCACTAAATTTGATCCATTTTATCCCATGGTCACTATTGTATCTACCACTATCAAAATGATCATTACTAACAAAAATGACTAGTCATTGATCCCCAAACAAGCGACACGTGGTTATAATTCATTTTCATAATTTATACAATACCAATGAGAACATACTATTTACTCTTTTATTTGAGCTATGACGTGATATCCCAAAATTGACCGAGGAGAATAGTCAAATCCAAAGTATATTGGACATTGCAACAATCCACTCAATCAATCATTTATTTATTACACATAGAAGTATGAATGTTTGAGCATATAATCACAATTATATCATACATTTGTCATTTTGAACACATGTTAGATCAAAATGGCTTTAAAAAGACATTTGGAAGCCCAAATAAGTCAATTGTGACTAGGTATATACACCAGGGTTGTAGGTATCCATACTTGGTAACAATTTTCGAAACAGTAAGCTTTGACATTTTGAAGTTTTGATACTCCAAGGTTTGTACTGATTCTCAAGCACGAGTATCAATAATCAGAGGTCCATGTATAAATAATTGACCTTGAGTACAAATACTTTGTTGGATCTAGTTTTCTAAGTGTAATATTTTCGTTTATGTACACTTGTTTTTCGAATAAATTGGTTTAATAAAAATATTCATAAATTATATTAATAACCTTGTATATTTTCATCAATGGTTTTTGCATGCTAAGCAAAATTGAAGCAAATATTGGCTCACTAGTTATTTAATACTAAGCGGTATTATGTGGTTGGATCATAATACAAAAAGACAACTTATATTAATAGATAAATCTAAACATGTCCTTGGTCTAATAAAAATGAGAAAACCGATTGAAAGACTAATATGTTGTTTATCAAGTCCAATTGGGGAGATGCTTTGTTTTGAGCTTTAGAGCGGATGACTCCTAAAAGAGAGAGAGACAGCTGTGACTAACTAGATTGATAGTACATCTAATAAAGCCCAAGTAGAATAGATCCTGCATATGTTTATGGATTTATTCACTTGTGATGTTCCATAATGTGTGGAACGATGAAAATATATAGACATTTTCATACCCTTTTTAACTTAAATTCATGCAAATTCTGAATAACTAATGTCAAAAATATAATTTAATTATAAAATAATTAATTTGTGCTAAAATTTATAACATATTGATTTTTAATTATTTTTATAAATATTAACATGAATTTGATGATTTTTTGACAGATTTGCATAATTGGTGAAAATTGGCTTGGCAAACACTGCTGACAGCTTAATGGTCGGTCTAATATGACGCTAAATTATGTTTTATAATTATATTTTTAATTCAATTAATTTGGATTAAAATTAAATTATAAAGGCTGAAGTGAAGTGGCTCGATGTGCATGCAATAGAGGGTCGAACCACCTTGATTTGGGCTAGCCATGTGCCATCCACATGGTGACTAATTTAGCTGATTATGTTGACAAAATAAACCTTGAAAAAAGTTCCTAAACTTTCTCAAAATCCTATTTAAATCCCTCCACTTTTTGTTGTTTCAAATTTTCACCTCAAGCTAGTTTCAAGCAAACTTTGAACAGTCATAGTGCTTGAATGGTGGCAGTCCATGGGGAGTGAGTGGCTGATATTTACTTACTAAAAATACTCACCAACTCTTACCTATAAATACCACCCTCACTCACCTTATTTTCCACACCAATTCACTACATTCTCTCTTCTTTCTCTAGTTTTCTCTCTAAGCCTTCCATCCATTTTCCCTTTCTTTCCTTTGTCGATTTCCCCTCTTGGAAAAGAGTGGTTCTTCAGCCCTTCAGTAGCCTTTTTTGAGTGTTCATCAGAGACCTTGATCTTGAAAGAATCGAGCAACAACGACGAAGAACACGAAAGCAGTTCTTGAGAAATCGCCGAATATAATCCTATTGTTTTTCTCATATTTTAGATTCTTTTTTGTTATCATGATGAATGCTATTATTTCTTTAATTAAAATGACTTAAAATTTCTTAAAGTGTTGGGTTGATTGTGTTGATTGCTTGATTATTTATTTATCATGTTTATATTGTTACAGGCATTGAATATTTTGTTTAATTAAATATTATAATGCTTAAGTTATTATTGCATTACCCTTGTGATGTAACTATTGAATTAATCATTTAAGTGCATTGAAATTATGATTAATGGACACACTATTTAATTTGTGCATGCTTAATCTTCTAAGGAAGTTGAGGGTTAAAATTTTGATTGTATTGGAGAATACTAGCCTTGCATAACTTACAGAATTTTAGTGATTAAATTGTTTCAATATAGGTGTATGTTGTTACTTAACTTGTTCCTTTACTTACTTATGAATATTAATTTAGTCGGTTGTAGTGGCATAGGCGTATGTTCAAGAGATAAATTGATGTCATAATGTATGTATGTGCTATAACACATTTACTTATCAAAGATTAGTTTAGTATGTTATATTGGCATAGGTGTATGTTCAAGAGATAAACTGATTTTTATAATTGATGTTGTTCATAAGTTAGCAAAATATCGGATTACCGTGAATATTATTTTGTAACAAGCATGACATGATTTAGATTTAATTAAGTATTTCAAGCTATTAACTTGACACATTTATGTCATATTGATTAAACCCTTAGAAATCGTGCATTGGAGTTTAATTTTATCTTTTATTTTTATTTTTAACTTAGATTAATTTAGTCTAGATTAATATCCCTCACGAATATTATCTTGTTTTTAACCAATTTGTTGATTAAATATTTCATAAATACTTTTCGTAGCAAAGTCCCTGTAGGTACGATACTAGACATTTACTTGTCACTTTATTACTTGAATACGATGGTGTACACTTGCACATTTTCATCGTTCCAAGTTTTTGGCGCCGTTGCAGGGGATTGTCAAAATTATTTGTGAAACTATTTGTTTACATTTTGGTTTATTTAATTACTAGCTTATTCTTTTCTGATTTCAGGTGTTTATGAATATTAACCAAATTATCAACTTACTCCCAGTGGACCCTGAAATTGAACAAACTTTCTGAGAAAGAAAAAGACAAGCATCTCAAAGAAGGATTGAAGAGATGAATTTCTAGAACCATAATCAAGGAAACGGAGCTAACCATGCTCAAAATCCTAATCCTTATTGCTGATGATAGGGATAGAGCCTTAAGATAATATGCAGTGCCTTTGTTTCATGAACTTAATTTGGGAATCATGAGACTCGATATCGAGGCACAATAATTTGAACTTTCATAAAGGTGAGTGGTTCTTTCAAGATAGTCGTAGTGTCAGAAGATGCACTTCGATTGAAGTTGTTCCCATTTTCACTAAGGGACAGAGCTAGAGCCTGGTTGAACTCGTTGCCATCAAATTCTATTATAACATGGCAAGATTTAGCTGAACAATTCCTTAGGAAGTATTTCCTTCCAAGCAAGAATGTTAAGCTGAGGAGTGAAATTACTACTTTCCAGCAGATGGATGATGAATCTCCTTCATCATGGAATCCTTCATTGCATCCAGTTAGAGACGTTTTATAATGGACTTAATTTGCACACAAGGATAGTAATAGATGCTTCTGCCAATGGAGCTATTCTTTCTAAGTCTTACAATGAGGCTTATGAAATTATAGAGAGGATTGCAAGCAATAATTACCAATGATCGACTAATTGAGCGAACTCAAGAAGATGAGTTGTAGGAATCCATGAAGTGGATCCAATTACTTCACTTGCAGCTCAGGTATCATCAATTTCCTCAATGCTTAAGAATTTTACTACTAATGGGTTTAATAATGTTGCAGCTCAGCCACCTAATCAATTCAAGAATGTAGCCTATGTCTATTATGGAGGACACTTGTTCAAAGAATGCCCATCAAACCTAGAATTAGTGTATTACATGGGCAATCAGAATCAAAATTGAGGAAGGCAGGGACTACATTCGAACTTTTACAACCCATCTTGGTGAAATCACCTTAATTTCTCATAGAGAAATCAAGGGGCTAGACCTAGTATATAGTCAATCGAGACCAACCCAACCATAAGGATTTACCTAACAGGTTTAGAAACAAACCCACGTTAAACCTTCTAATGGTCTGGAAAATCTATTGAAAGCATACATTGCGAAGAATGATACTTTGATCCAAAGCCAAGCAACCACATTGAAGAACCTTGAAAGTCAAATGGGTCTACTTGCCACTAAGCTTAGAAACCATCCACAATGTGCTTTGCTGAGTGATACGAAGAATTTGAGAAATCTGGGGAAGGAACATTGTAAAGCATTAACATTGAGGAGTTGAAAGATGTTATAGCCCAACATTGTTGAAGTAAAAGAAGAGCAAGCTGATGCTCAAGATGCAGTGGAATTTTAACCAAGTGTTAAAACTCCAACTTTGCTAGAACCAGTACCAATTTTGCCAAATCCAGAATCAGAACCAGTTTCACCAGAATCAGAACTGGTGAATGTTAAGAAAGATCTAAAGCAGTCAAGTCTGATGATCTAACGACTTCATTACATGTAGAAGTTCCACAGAAGCCGAAGCGACCAGTTCAAGTTAGAAATCCTCTACCATTCTACCCTCAAAGACTTTAGAAGCAGAAGTAGGAAGTATAATTCAAGAAGTTCTTAGACTTATTCAAGCAACTTCATATCGACATTCCGTTGGTTGAAGCAATTAAGCTGACTATGCGTGTTCAGGACGATCAAGTAACCTTTAATGTTTTCAAGTCTATGAGATTTCCTGATGTAGTTGATAATTATTCTACAGTGTTTAAGTTATAAGAGTTAATCATTGAATAGGAATTCAACTCTGCTAAAGATCCTTTAGAAAAGATTTTGCTGATAGACCCTCAAAGTGATGAAGAAAGGAAGGAAAACTTAGCTTTACTGGAAGCTAATTCTAGGGGATTTAATCCATAACCTCGTTTTGAATCTTTGGAGTTGGAAAGTAGATATTATGTTTAACCGAAAGTGTCAATTGAAGAGCCACCTAAATTAGAGCTTAAGGTATTACCTTCACACTTAAAATATGTTTACTTAGGTGACGCTTCTACTTTGCTTGTGATTATTTCAGCACAACAAATTGAGAAGCAAGAAGACCAATTGATTAGTGTTAAAGCAATTCATGAAGGCTATTGGATGGACCATAACCAACATCCGTGGTATAAGTCCATCTGTATGCATGCACATGATCATTCTTGAAGAAGACAAGAAAGCAACAATTGATGGACAATGGAGACTGAGCCCCATTATGAAGGATGTAGTCAATAAGGAAATTATCAAGTGGTTAGATGCAGGTATAATTTATCTGATCTTAGATAGTTCATGGGTCAGTCCTATCCAATGTGTGCCAAAGAAAGAAGGTATTACAATCGTAAAGAATGAAAACAATGAGTTAATATTGACTAGAACGGTTATGAGATGGCAAACTTGCATCAACTTTCGGAAGTTAAACAAAGAGACTAGGAAAGATTACTTTCCTTTGCCATTTTTTGATCAGATGTTGGATAGACTCGCAGGGCGAGACTATTATTGTTTTCTAGATGGGTACTCAAGGTACAATTAGATTACAGTCGCACTGGAAGATCAACACAAAACGATATTCACATGTCCGTATGGTACGTTCGCATTTAGATGCTTGCCATTTGGTTTATGTAATGCACCTACTACTTTTCAAAGATGTATGATGGTCATTTTCACTACATGGTTGAAAAGTATTTGGAAGTGTTCATGGATGACTTTTCAGTGTTCGGGGACACTTATGATGATTGTTGAGCTAATATTGCCAAGGTATTGAAGCAATCTGAAGAGACAAACCTTGTTCTCAATTGGGAAAAGTGTCATTTTATGGTACGATAAGGTATTATTTTGGGGCACCAAATAATGAGACAAGGAATTGAAGTCGACAAAGCCAAAGTAGATGTTATCGAGAAGCTTTTACCTCCAACATCTGTAAAGGGTGTTAGGAGCTTTTTCGAAAATGTTGGATACTATCGAAGATTTATCAAAGACTTCTCTAAGATTGCTAAACCCTTAAACAAGTTGTTATAGAAGGATTTGATGTTCAACTTTGATGAAGAATGCTTGACAACATTTAATGATTTGAAGAATTGACTAGTTTCAGCACCAATTATCATCACACCAGATTGGGAATTGTCGTTCGAGCTAATGTGTGATGCAAGTGACTTAGCGGTCGAAGTTGTGATGGGCCAACAAAGGAATAAATTTTTCATCCCATCTAATATGTTAGTCGAAATTGTGATGGGCCAACAAAGGAATAAATTTTTCATCCCATCTACTATGCTAGTCGAACTTTGTTAGGAGCTCAGCTGAACTATACGGTAACCAAGAAAGAATTAATTGCAGTTGTGTTTGTTTTTGACATGTTTAGATCCTATCTTGTAGGAACAAAAGTGATGGTCTTTACGAATCATTCGGTAATTAAACACATACTTGCCAAGAAAGATGCTAATTCGAGACTGATTCATTGGGTGCTATTACTTCAAGAATTCAACTTGGAAATTCAAGATCGAAAAGACGTAGAGAACCTAGTAGCCGATCACTTGTCTAGATTGGAGCCACGGAAAGAAAGTTCAACTCTTGTACCCATACAAGAGACGTTCCTTGATGAACATAAACTCAAGGTAAGTCATAACATCCCATAATTTGCTGATTTTGCTAACTTCTTAGCTTGTGGTTTGATTCCTTATGGTAAGACATATCAGAAAAGGAAAAAGTTCCTTCATGATGCTAAGTATTACTTTTGGGAAGAGCCGTATTTATTTAAGAAGATGAAGTACGATCAATATTATATCAATGTCACACAACTCCAAGTGGGGGACACTTTAGAGGTTCACGTACCGTAACCAAAGTATTACAAGCTGGATTCTTTTGGCTGACATTGTTCAAGGGTGCGTATGCCTATGTCAGAAGTTGTGACCGATGTAAAAGGGTTGGAAATGTCACCAACAGAAATGAAATGCCTCAAACAAACATTATGGAAGTGGAATTGTTCGATGTTTGGGGTATTGACTTTCTTGGTCCATTCCCTCCATCATTTGGTAACAAGTATATTCTAGCAGTAGTCGATTACAGAAGTTTTTATAGAAGCATGTGTTCACACGATTTGGAACTCCTAGAGCCATCATTAGTGATGAGGGGTCCCATTTTGTGAACAAATGGATGAAGTGGTTACTCGATAAACACGATAAAAGACACAAGGTTGCTACAGCTTACCATCCGCAAACGAATGGGCAAGCTGAGTTGGCGAATAAAGAAATAAAAGGCATACTCGAGAAGGTAGTGTGTCTGAATAAACAAGATTGGTCCAAGAGATTGGATGATGCTTTATGGGCTTACAGAACAACCTACATGACACCTTTAATGTAACACCCAAAACCCAAAATCGTCGTCGATTAGGGTCTCGGTGTCACTCTAATCATCTATCACTATTCATCTTTTAAAAATCATGTCATTTATTCTTACATTATTAAAGAAAAATACCCAACACGTCGTAAGTTATCATTTAATTATAAACACAATTCAACAAGGGCAAAAGGGTCATTTCTAAGATTTTTGGAGACTTTTATCGGTACTTGTTGGACAAGAATCGGTAGTTGTCAAGTCAGTAAATAGTTCAGGAATAGTATAGACTTTTACCAATACTTGAGATAGTACTATCGATACAAGTGAGACTTCTATCGAAACATGTCATGCTTCTACCGATACTAAAAACTCCAGAGAGCTAAAAGTCTCACCTTGCTACTTCTACCGATACAAGTATACAAACTACCGATACTTCTAAACACATAACTATCGATACTAGCTATTCAACTATCGATACAACCCAAGTCAGTGAACAACTTCTCTCCTACCTTGTACTTCTACCTATATAACCATGGGTTCTACCAAAACAAGTGTGCAAAATTCAAATATTCCCACAAGTTATCAAGCTCAGCCAATAATTCTCATTTCATACATAAGACACAAAGACAAATATACTTAAAGTTCAAAACACATATGATAATATAGTTCATTTCATTGTAAGCCTACTTTCACCCGTAGTATCATGCAAGGTATGATAACTACCTAACCAAGGTTACAACAATGAACCAGCATCCAAATTCCAGAGTTATATAATAATTTCATCCTAGTACATGCCATAAAATCAAGTGATGTAAAAACTATCAAACGAGCTCCGTAATAGTGTGATTTCTTTGAGATGATTCGATCTTCAGACAGTAAAATATATCTACAAAACAACAATAGATACATGGGTAAGCTTATTAAGCTTAGTAAGTTCACAAATTCATTTCATTGTAAGCCTACTTTCACCCGTAGTACCATGCAAGGTATGATAACTACCTAACCAAGGTTACAACAATGAACCAGCATCCAAATTCTAGAGTTATATAATAATTTCATCCTAGTACATGCCATAAAATCAAGTGATGTAAAAACTACTAAACGAGCTCCGTAATAGTGTGATTTCTTTGAGATGATTCGATCTTCAAACAGCAAAATATATCTACAAAACAACAATAGATACATGGGTAAGCTTATTAAGCTTAGTAAGTTCACAAATATCATTTTTAGTCCTCCAGATTTTAGCTCATACGAGCACAGACAACATTAGATCTTATGAGCCTAAGATGGTCAACTCTTACGAGCCCAGAATGGTTAGCTCTTACGAGCCTAGAATGGTTAGCTCTTACGAGCCCTAAATAGTTAACCAGTATATGATGTTGCTCACAAAAGCTAATGAGAATTCGTGACCTACGCGAAGAATCAACCATCGATACGGTCTAAAATTTCCCACTCTCGTTGTTACTCACACAAGATGATGAGAATTTGCAACATACACGAAGACTCAGCCATCGAAGGGGTCCACAATTCAGTATTTGTTTAGAATCTGTCAACTTGCAATGCTGCTCACACAAGCTGTCAAGATACTACAACATATGTAGGATCCTAGCCATCGCTTCAAATTAAATAACCGACCTCAAGCCTAACATTTCATTTCTTCCTATGCCTTTCCATCATCACGAATGTTTAACCTTCCTCGAGTTGCTATAACAATAGTGGAAGTACGAGAAACATACAATGTGTATAAACTAACACTACGAACTTGCAGGATGAAATTGTAGTTTGGCTAAACTTCAAGGACTATTCTGTTAATTTTCCCTTTTCCATGATTCATGACACGATTGTAATCTAAATCAACAATTCATCCAAATTTCACATTAAAACACATAATCAAATCATTTAACATAATTTTGTCCTTTAGGGAAAATTATAATTTTACCCTTAATACTTTCCTTTTATTCAATCTAATCCTTTCAACACAAAACATGCAAAATACCCATTTTCTCCTCAACCTATACTAGCCGAATATACCTTGATCTCATACAAGTCCTTACAATCCATTTATTTCACCTAAAGTACACCCAATATCATCATTTAGCGTTTTAGTCCTTAAACCCTAATTTCATCAAAAATTACTTTACAAAAAGATCCAACCTAATCATCAAGCATCCAAAACTATCAAAAACTTTCAAAGACAATCATATTCAACAATATTAAGATTCAAAATATCTTACAAATTCGCAAATTAGTCCATAGATTAGTTAGATCAAGCTAACATGGACTCAAAAACATAAAAATTACTAAAAACGGTCAAGGTTTGCTTACCCAAACCAAAGCTCAAAGTTCATCAATGGAAAACCCTAGGTTTTCTTGTCTTAGCCATGAAGAAGAAGAAGAAATTAGAAGAAAAATGTGATTCTTTCTTCTTTAATTTCATATTTATACCTAATGGCATAATTGTAAATTTTAAGACTTTCCTAATTAACTTAATTAACCTTTAATTTTCCTAATTAATGACAATAAGTGTCATAATAAACCACTCACTAAAATATTTTGGTTAATTTACCTATTTGATCCTTCAATTATATTAAATTCAAATCAAACCACTTATTTACAATTTAGCCTTAAGCTAATTAGGACTAAATGAATAAATATCCGAAAAGCTTGTGGAATAAAATCATATCCTCCACCGCTTGGACTTTTTGACGTTGGTATAATTACCACTTCGATCCCTTATTCTTAAATCAATCGCAATTAACATTTACCTCTTTTACAATTTAATCCTTTTTACTCAATTCACTATCCAAACATTAAAATTCCATAACAAAATTTTAAACCATTGCTAATGACATCATAAATGTAAAAATAAATAAATTTACGACTCAAATTTTTAGAATTGTGGGCCCAAAACCATAGTTTTTGACACCATTGAAAAATCGGGCTATTACATTTAGGGATGTCTCCCTTTAGCCAACTCAGCGTGCCCATTCATTTGCAGATGAACACAAAGCTTGCTAGGCTCTTCAGCAACTCAATTTGGATCCCAAGCTTGCTAAAGAGAAACGAATGCTTCAGCTCAATGAGTGAGAAGAATTTCGAACGTTCTCTTATGACAATGTCAAGCTATGCAAAGAAAGATTAAAAAGATGACATGACAAGCACATTTGAGTCAGAGAGTTCGAATTAGGTCAGCAATTTTTATTGTTTAACTCTAGATTGGATTTTTTTTCTAGGTAAATTGAGATCACGTTGGTCAAGTCCATTCACTATCCATCAAGTTTTCCATATGGAGTGGTTGAACTCTATGGTAAGCAAGGTATTTTTCAAGTTAATGCCCAGAGATTGAAACATTATTGGGGGAATAAAGTTGAGCGAAACGAAGCATCAGTCATTTTATCAGACACTTAATTTATTTCAGTTTAATAAAGAACATAGGTTATATTTTTTAGACTAGTATGTTGAAATGAATTCTATCTAGGAGTTTGGAACTTAAGTGAAACTGTTTGTGACCACTCCAGTCTTTCTTAGGAATTAATTTTAACATAATTTTTCGAGGAATTATTTCCTTAGTTATAAAATAAATTTTTTATTTTAAAATTTTGCAAATAAAAAGGGTCAATTTTTTATCCAAGTTTTTAATTGCAATCCAATTTTCAAATTATTTTAAGTTCAAGGACTTAATTGAATTGTTTTGTAAAATTTGGTTGTTAATTTTGTAAATATTAAAACTAACTATCTTTTTTTGTAAATATTTTCAAAATAGCTAAAAATAAAATTTTCATGTATTTATTTCTACGTTATTTATTTTTATTTTTTTTTCTCAATATTTGCTAATATTTAATATAAAATTATAAATTAAATTTTATGGTTTATATAAATTATTATCAAAGTTTAATTAGGATTTGTTTTAGAATTTTAATTCAAATAAAACTTATGTTAATTGTTATTAGTTTGAAGTAGGACTTAGGAATTTTAATAATGTGAGAGTTTGGATGTGAATTATATTCCATGCAGTATAAATAGCCTATCTCTTCATAAATTCATCATTCAAACCATCCAATTAGCCATCATTGGTAGCCACCATCTGAAGCCATCGGAGATCATCGAGCGACGTCGAGAACTATCAATTGGAAGTCCATGCACATTGGCCCTTGCCTTGCAAGCTCCCGATGCATCTTCCCGTAGCTCATGCAAGTGCCTGCACCAGGTCGGCTCGTCCCAACTGGTCCGCGCGCACCAGCGTCCAATGCTGCTATTGCTGTGCGTGGCTGTTGTAGAACGACCCAGGCATCTGTGCACTGCTACCGAGTGTTACCACCCACATTGAGATCCAAGCCCCACACCCTTGCTGCCTTGTGCTCCCATCTCCTAGACCATGCGCACTACATGCCCTAAGTCCAAGCTGTGTGTCTCTTTTACCCTAAACACTAAAGTTACCCTTAATCCCTACCTTAGATTAAAACCCTTTTCTTTTTAACCCTATTTATTTAATTTGGATTTTATTCATCAAAAGGTGGTAAGAAATTTTTATTTTCTAATTTTTAATTTATTTAATTTATTTTAAATTGTTAATATTTTATACTAATTAAATTTTAGAAAAATCTTTGTATCCATCTTATTGTCGATCAAGTTAAAATCATTCCGTGCAAGAGAACTCGTGCCGCAATGGAAGAAGTGTCTAACAAATTTCATAGTGCAAAAGCTAAGGCAAAAGCTAAGGCAATGTATGATAACATGTTCAAAAATCAGCCGATATTGCTTGAGAAAGGATTTACTTGGGAAGAAAGTAAGTATAAAAAATTCATGGCAAGTATCCAACAAATTGCTAAAGCTCTGAATTGGGGATTATTTTGTGAAAAGCGATCGAGTGCAGATGAGAAATTGATTCGAGAATTTTATGTAGATTTTACCTCGTGTGAACTTACAAAAATTTCCGTTCGAGGAATCAATGTACCATTGAAGTCTAGCACCATCAGTGAGTTCTTTGACCTACCTGATTTCGAAGAAGACAAGTACTCTATTTTGTTGAAGAACTTAGAGGCTGAGAAATTGCAAGAAATTCTTCGAGAACTTACAGTTCTAGGTTTTGAATGGACGATGTCAAAGAATGGAATTTGTACATGTCATAGAGAAAACTTGACACCATTAGCAAAAGTGTGGTTTTATTTTATTCGATTCAGTCTCATGCCTATTCCACAAGGAACTACTGTTTCATTAGAGTGAATGGTGTTGCTATATTCAATCCTGAAGGCAAAGACCATCGATGTGGGAAGGATCATCATCAGAGAAATTCGAAATTGTTCCATGAGACGTTCTGTTCAAGCTTATTTCCCATTCACGATCACAGTGCTGTGCTTAAAACCTGAAATTCTTGGGAACGTGAATAAAGCAGGATATAGTCAAGGAGCAATCACTGATTGGGATCTATATTGAGTAGTAGGAAATTCCATTCTTCAATAGCAAGCTGAAGTAGAAGAAGAAGATCCTATGGAAATTAAAGAAGATCTTTCAGTGATAGAACCAATTAGAATGCATGATGAGGCAGAGTCTACTAAACAAACATCCGAACCTGACAAATCCATACCGAGACCTCAGTTGCCTCTATCTGAACTTCAAAATGAGATATCAAAGATGATGGATTGCATGCAACACATGCAATGGAAAAAACAATCGAATTGGAGATACACAAAGATAGGAGTTGATGCATTTAAAAGTGCATTTGAAAAAGTGTTTCGTGACCCATTTATCTTTGTGCCTAAATTTTCAAATTACATATTTGAACCATGGACTCCAATGGCGAAGAAGAAGCAAAGTGACTCGAGCAACAATAGGGACTACGAAGCGAAAGAATAGTCAAAGTCTAGAGGGTCTGAACATAAATAAAAAGGGGGAACTTGTCTTTTCTTTAATTTCCATTATTTTATTTTAAGTCTTTAATTCTTGAATAAATTTAGGATTAGGTCACTAGGATAGTTTTAATTCTTGATAATAAATTAAGAGGTTGAATACAAAAATTGAGCAACTTAGAAAAATAAGAGTGTGATAATATATATGTACATGTCTAGGATTGGACATTGAAGAGCTTGGTACTTAAGTAGTCAATTTGGCTCACCTCCTCTTCTTTGATCCTACCTAGTGTACAGTATTTATTCACTTTTATTTTTACATTCTTTATTGTTTTTAACAATGGGGACATTGTTCAATTTAAGTAGGGGGACCGAAAATCGAAAACTTCTTAATAAGTATTATTTCTTGTTATTTTATTAATTTAGTTATAATTTTGCTTGAAATTTTGAATTTATGTTAATTATGTTAAAGCTTTAGTTAAAATAAAATTTAATTATCTTAGTGGTGATGATGTTAAGCTGAACCATGATAAGAATGCTACTCTTAATGAAATATGTGAAATCGTATCATAAAAATTATAATTCCTTATAAAAGCTAGACATGCATGAAAGTTTGAGTCTCTAGAATCGACTTAGTAATTTCTTGAGACGAAATCCTAGGAAGCATGATATTTTGAAAATGATTTAGGCAACATTTGTTTGGACCATTTGAGCCTTTCAAGCTAACCCTGATAAATGTTATCTGTTGAAGTCAACTTTGAGACTATATGGCCTGATTTTCTTTGTACCCTATAATTATGAGTCATCTTATCTCTTGTACTTATCTCTAAATTGTCCCAACAACTAGACTCAGTCTATCAAGATTATGTTCCAAAAATAAGTTTGGGGGAGTTAAGAAGAAGTACCAAAATGCTCAACAACAGTATTGTACATACAAAAATGATGCTCAAAAAAAAAGAAAAGAAAAAAAATAGAGCGTGTGTTCTCAAAAGAAAAAGAAAAGAGCGTGAGCATTCAAAGTTTGAAAGAGTTGGTGAAATTGAAGGTCCAATGCAAGCTGAGTCTAGGGTTTTAGCTTAAATTTATCTATCTTTTCCTTACCCCTAGCCTAGCCCCATTACAACCTATGCAAAAGACATATTTGATTCAAGATTTCAATGCTACCTACATTAGTAGAGAGAAATTGCTATGTTCAACATATGAAGACATAAATTAAACTTAATGATTGCAATTTAGTCTTAACTAGGGAATAAAATATTGAGTGATAGGATTTTGACATGTTTTTATTGAGACAAGCATGATGATAATTGAAGATAATTGAATCAAAAATACTTGAGCTACATTATTTCTAAACTCTTGTTTTTATGCTTAATTATTTTATTCATGAGTATGGGAAGGAATAATCAACTCTTTTGTGATTTGTGCATTACTCGGGACGAGTAATGAATTAAATTTGGAGGTGTGGAATGATAAAAATATAGACTTTTTCATACCCTTTTTAACCTAAATTCATGCAAATTTTGAATAATTAATGTCAAAAAATATAATTTAATTATTAAATATTTAATTTGTGCTAAAATTTCCAACATATTGATTTTTAATTATTTTTAAAAAATTTAAGCAAGAATTTGATGATTTTTTGACAGATTTGCACAATTGGTGAAAATATGTTGACATACACTACTAACAGCTTAAACAGTTGAGGGAATTTTTACACCGAGTTAATGAAGAGATAAGAAAATATTTATCCAGCCAAGAGTCAGACCAATACAAAGCTAAATTATGTTTTATAATTATATTTTTAATTCAATTAATTTGGATTAAAATTAAATTATAAAGGTTGAAGTGAAGTGGCTCAATTTGCATGCAACCGAGGGTCGAACCACATTGATTTGGGCTAGCCATGTTCCATCCACAAGGTGACTAATTTAGCTGATTATATTGACCAATTCAACCTTGCAAAACAGCCTTTAAACTCTTCGAAAATCCCATTCAAACCCCTCTACTTTTTATGGTTTCAAATTTTCACCCCAATCTAGTTTCAAGCAAACTTTGAACTAGTCAAAGTGCTTGAATGGTGGCTGACCATGGGGAGTGAGTGGCTGATATTTACTTGCTAAAAATAGCCACCAAATCTTGCCTATAAATATCAACCTCACTCACCTCATTTTCCACACCAATTCACTCTATTCTCTCTTCTTTCTCTAGTTTTCTCTCTAAGCCTTCCATCCATTTTCCCTTTCTTTCCTTTCTCGATTTCCCTTCTTGGAAAAGAGTGGTTCTACATCCCTTCCATAGCCTTTGTTGAGAGTTCATCAGAGACCTTGATATGGGAAGAATCGAGCAAGAACGACGAAGAACGCGAAAGAAGTTCTTGAGAAATCGCCGGATTTAATCCTATTCTTTTTCTCATATTTTCGATTCTTGTTTGCTATCATGATGAATGCTATTATTTCTTTAATTAAAATGACTTAAATTTCTTAAAGTGTAGGGTTGATTGATTGATTATTTATTTATCATGTTTATATTGTTATAGGACCTGAATATTTTGCTTAATTAAATATTATCATGCCTAAGTTATTATTGCATTACCCTTGTGATATAATTATTGAATTAATCATTTGAACACATTGAAATTTTGATTAATGGACACACTATTTAATTTGTGCATGCTTAATCTTCTAAGGAAGCTGAAGGTTAAAATTGTGATTGTATTGGATAATACTAGCCTTGCATAACTTGCAGGATTTTAGTGATTAAAATTGTTTCAATATAGGTGTATGTTGTTACTTCACTTGATCCTTTACTTACTTATGAATATTAATTTAGTCAGTTGTATTAGCATAGGTGTATGTTCAAGAGATAAATTGATTTCTTAATGTATGTATGTGCTATAACACATTTACTTATCAAAGATTAGTTTAGTTGGCCGTATTGGAATAGGTGTATGTTCAAGAGATAAACTTATTTTTATAAGTGATGTTGTTCATAAGTATTTCAAGCCTGACACATTTATGTCATATTGATTAAACCCTTAGAAATTGTGCATTGGAATTTAATTTTATCTTTTATTTTTATTTTTAACTTAGATTAATTTAGTCTAGATTAATATCCCTCACAAATATTATCTTGTTTTTAGCCAATTTGTTAATTAAATATTTCATAAATACTTTTATAGCATAGTCCTTGTGGGTACGATACTCAACATTTACTTGTCACTTTATTACTTGAATATGATTGTGTACACTTGCACATTTTCATCGTTCCAATGTGTCATACCATAATCTTGAGTAGATGGTGGACTATGTATGCATGACTCTTATACTTTGATACAAGTAAAAGCCTAAGTTCAAATAGATAAGGAAACAAAAGTTGGTGTGTTGGGTATAGACTTCTATAGTATGTAGAATCATTCATAATATTGGGATTCATAGCCCAAGAGATGGTTAAATGATATCCTCTTTTTGGCATTATATGATAGATGAAAAGTAAACATGGCTAAGGATCATTTGTCTGTGATAAATAACTTATTATTATAACAAATCAATTTTCAGTGGTATTGAAAAAGACGATTTTAGGACCCATTTCTGTAAATAGAGTCCTTAAAATTTTAATAAAAATATTTATGGAGTTATTATATCTAACAACCCATTTTTCAATGGTGTTGAAAATAATGGTTTTGGGACAACAATTTCGACGAGTGAGTACGTAAATATTATTATTTAATATCTACGAGTAAAACATTATGATATAGTGAATTTTATTTGATAATTTTTATTTAATCGGATAATTAGTTAAGTTCCAGTGATTTTGGAAAATAAGGTATCGAGACCTCATTTTTGTAAACCGAGCCAGTAAATATTTTTATTAAATATTCACTGAGTTACTGTATAAGTGTATTTCTGAAAACATTGTTTCATCTTCATCCCTTCAATCAAAAGCACCATTAAAGAAGAGCTCACGAGTTTGAAGTTTTGGTCCTTGCATTGGTATGTTAACTAAGTCATTTTCTTGTAATTTTTATGTTTTTGAGGTCTAAAGAGCTTAATTTTGCTAACTAGTATACCAATTTGCAAAACTGTTAAAGTTTCTAGAATTTTCATTGTCGTGTTCTTGATGAAATTTATGTTAATTTGTTAGATTTTAAACTTAGAAGTGAAAAAGGACTAGTTTGTAAAGTTTAATGGCTAGTTTTTGAACATAGGAACTAAAGTGTTAATATTTCAAAATTATCATGAAAATTCTATAATTATGGATAGTAGAGAAAATTTCGAAGGATGTAGTTGATAACAGTTTCGAAATCAAAGCTCAAATTTGGAAGTTATAGCAATTTCAATTTTAGAGACTAAATTGAATAAAATACAAAAATTAGGGAACATTTGAAAAGTGAAATTGAATTGTCATATGCATTTAATAGGATGTTAAAAAGTATTTGAAATTGATAAATTGAAATGAATTATTGTATAGATCAGGATTTAATCGGAGGATAATCACGAAAAAGAAAAATTATAGTTTAGTCCCTGACACCTTGTTTATTATTGTTTTCCAGGTAAGTTCATATGGAACTTACTATATTATTGTTTGAATTATATTTAATGTCAATTAGTTTAGGTTAACTGTAATTTTGATCATTTTGGCATATAATGGATTAAATCGTAAAATAAGAAATATATGGCAAATATAGATAAGTATATGAAAACAAATGGATTAGAAATGTTGTTTGATTGAATGACACGTGTATGATGGCTTGAGATCCAGCATGTGTTGTAGATTCTATAAAGCTTATGTAAGCAACATCGAATCATTGATTATCGATTTCTTAATCCCATTAGATTTTGCAGACTCTTTGAAGCTTGTGCGAGCAGCATCGATTTATCTTTTATCGATGGCTTGAGATTCGACATGTGTTACAAATTCTCTAAAGCTTGTGTGAGCCGCATCGAGTAAAGCTCGTATTGTAACCTTGATCTTAAGCTTGTGTTAGTAGCTAAAATATGAAAACGATAACTAAAAAAAATGAAATGGTTTAAAAGATTGAATATGAAAACTAATAGTTGAGTTTACAAAATGAGCAAAGTTGGCTAGCATGATAAAAGTGATATTATGAATTTAGAATTATAATCTTGTAGTGTTAGTGAACTAATCTCTTGGTCATTTTGTGAAATTATAAATGTATGTAATACCCTCACTTTAATTACGGACTTAATTAAGTTAATTTCTGAATTTTAGGGGGGCAATGGGTAATTAAGTGTGGTTAGGGATTTAATTGAACTTTATTGAAAACTTTGGGGTAAAATTGTGAATCAGGTTTGAGTTTGGGTCAATTTAGAAAACCTTAAGTTCTTTAAAGGTCTCTGTGTAATTGCACCAATTTGTAAGGTATAAAACCCCTCTTTTCCCCCTTAGTTGACCCTTCTTCTCCCATTTGTTTCCTCTCTCTATCGAATTTTTCCTCTCCTCTCTCTTAAGATTTTCTGATCAACCTTCGATCAAGCTCATACCGTTGTCCGTGCATTACACCTCCCTTACCATCATTCTCACCTACACCATCAAACCTCCTACGTTGTCATCGTTAAGAGATCGACACAAGAACCCCTCTTTCGACCTTCAACTTTTCTACCTTTCCTCCGTCGTTCCAAGCCGTTCTAGGCATTGGTAAGTAGTGTTTGGTGTTTGGGGTCCTTTTGGGTGCTAATCTAGTGAACGTGCGTCATGTGTGGAGGCCATGCTTGGGCGTCGTCGATCAAGGGTTAGAAACCCTAATCTGTTATATGGTTCAAGTTATGAAGTGGGATCCTAATTGCCTAAGCCCATACCTCAAAACCAATGCCTAAACCTTTAACCCATTAAACCTAACCCAAAAATCAACCCAAACCATTGATCCAATCTAAACCTAAAAGCCCAAGCTTGTGACCTAAACCTTAGTCAGAATCGATTAGGCCTACCCCGAATCGAACCTGACCCATTGACCAACCCGACCCAAACCGTTAACTTTGACCGAACCAAACTATTAACTTTGATCGAACTAAATCATTGACTTTGATCGAACCAAACCATTGACTTTGATCGAACTGAACTGTTGACTTTGACCTACCGTTGATCATTGACTTTTTCATTGACTAGTTGACTTTTTCTAGGAAACCCTACTGTGCCATTTTTCAACGTCCTAAGTCTATTTCATCAAATCCAAACCCAAAAGCCTCGTTTTAGCTATTTTACTCTTAATTTTGTACTTAGAGTTATTTGGAGGTTTTATTTGAGAAATTTAATGTGAGATATTTCTGTTTAGGTGATCATGACTCTGAGGCCGATGACTTACCACCTCTTCCACTTGTACAGCCCACTCCTACACCAGCTTCAATAGTTACACGTCAGTTATTTCAGTTTAGTTTTGTATTCAGTTGGTGGCATAAGAATAGTGATAATATTAAGTTTGTGTTTGTAGGTTCTAATCCCGTTAGACCCAGTGCTAGATTAGTACGTGGTAGATGACCTCCTTGTTATTAGAGCTTCAGCTTTCTAGAGGTGTGTTTCTAACTGCAACATATCCTATTGCATGTGATGTTTTGTGATGTGATATTTTATGACTATATTGAAATATGTTATCAATGTGATGATTTATATTATGTTTTGGAAATGGTATGATTTTGTTTTGAGCTGTGTTAAAGCATGTTGATATTGTCATGCATACCTATTGGAATGTGATTTGTTTAATATACTGTGATAAAAGTATTGTGAACTCAGATTTATGTATATATATATTTATAATATCATGGGATTGAGATTTGAGACTAAGACTGAGATAAAAATATGATCATACCATTGTGTGCTCTCATAAGTTGGGTTTGTACAGTCATATCTTTTAGGCTGGATAAAGAGGGTTATATTTAGTAGTATCAGAGTTGAGTTTAACCCTCGGACTGTAAGGCTCTTCAGATATGCTTTAGAAGGTTTTAAAAAGTTTTGGGGGTAAATGAGAATTTTTTTAAATAAATTAACATGTTATAGTATATTTTCTTATATGATATATTAAAGTTGAGATTTATTTTAAACTCTGATACCAATTTTTACTTTAGTGATCTTTGCTTATATAATTAGATAATATGCCACCACTTAGGAGTTCTAGATTTATGATTAGTCGTGACCAAGGACGAGGTCGAGCCGTACTACTAGGACCGTTAGTGATCCTACTCCTGTAATCGAGCTCAAGGTGAATGTGGATCAGTTGGCTAATGTTGAGGAGAATGAGCTGCCTATTAGTGCTAAGGTCTGTAGGCTACTGAGGGAGACTTACCTGCTAATCAAACTCCTAGAAAGGATATGCCTGATACTTCTTAGGATAGTGAGATCGTAGAGTTGGACAGTGTTACTGTTAATAGAGAGTTGTTGAGATTTCTTCGTGGATCTACTAGGGGTTCGTCTAAGGGTCTAAGGAGGCTTATATCTTCTGATTTCATAGCTGTTGGGATGAAAGTATTTGAAGGTAGGACTGGTACGGATCTTTCTATTGCTGGGTATTGGTTGAAGGATCTTTAGAGGCTGTTTGTGGAAATGAACTACCCTGTTAGGCAAAAGGTGAGGGCCACTGTTTCTTTACTGCGAGGTGAGGCACAAAATTTGTGGAACATAGTGGAAGAGTCTACTCCTGCTGGTCAGTTGCTTGGGATTATTTTAAAGAGGTCTTCCAATATTGTTATGTGGGTGAGGAGTTCCTCGATAAGTGTAGGGATGACTTCATGAATCTAAGACATGGTGACATGTCTATTAATGATTATGAGATTGAGTTCTTGAGGTTGGTCTATTATATATCTGGGCTAGTCACTAATGAAAAAGAGAAATGTGATTGGTTTAGGAAGGGACTTTGACTCTTGATTCAAGATAAGGTTTATATGTATCATGATAGGGTGTACAGTGACTTGGTTTCCCGAGCTAGAACTGCTGAGAGTTTGGAGGCTCGTAAAAAGACTCAAAGGGCTCAAGATAAAGTGCGTGGGAAAAAAGCAAGCACAATAATTCAGCCTGTTTCTGGTAGTCATTCTGCTAAGAGGTCTAGAGAGGAGGCTGTTTAGTATAGTTATCTGAGGGTAAGACCTACGGTTTCAGCAACTTTTATGAGTAGTGTTGGTGGTTCTACTGGTCCTCTTCCTTAGCATCTCTGTTCGTATTGCAATAAAAGGCATGGGGGTGAGTGTTGGAAGAAGGTTGGGTATGTTTTAGGTGCGATTCTCATGAGCACTTCTTCAAAGATTATCCCCATCCTCCTACTGGTTCATTTGTGCAGAGTCAGTCTCAGGCTTCGGTTCAGGTTCCTACTAGGGGTAGAGGATAGGTTAGATCAACTACTTCGGGTTAGGGGTAGATCGGTTTAGAGTGGTGGAGTAGCTAGATCTAAGGCGAGATAGCCTGGGTTAGTGTATGTGACTAGGAGGCACGAGGATCATGATGAGCCTAACTCATAGTGGGTACTTTTTCTATTTATTCTGTCCCTTACTTTGCTTTACTTGATAACGGTTCGATGCATTCTTATGTGGCGAGTGCAGTATCTGGGGGTCTTGAGATTTCTATGGAAAATGTTGAGTCTGCGGATACTGTTCAAAGTCCTGTGGGTATTTCTATAGAGGTTAATAGGGTATATCGCAACTATCCTCTTGAGATCCTAGAGGAAATTTTTCATGCTAATTTATTGGAGTTAGCATTCAGTGAATTTGATCTTATCCTTGGAATGAATTGACTTATTGAACAACGAATTAATTTGGATTATGAGAAAAAGAGAACAATTCTAAAAACTTTTAAGAACCGAGAGATAACTATGATTGATGAATGTAGATGGTTTCTGTCCAATGTGATATATGCCCTTAAAGCCGAAAAGATGATTAAAAAGGATTCCATGGCTTATCTTGCTTACATTCTAGATCTAAGACAGTCAAATTCTAGGATTGAAAAGATTCGTGTTGTGAGGGACTTTCTTGATGTGCTCCTAGAAGAGTTGTCTGGTATGCCACCTAAACGTTATGAGGTTGAGTTTGGCATTGAGGTCTATCCCGGTTCAAATCTTGTGTCTATGGCACCTTATCGAATGACACCTAAGGAACTTAAGGAATTAAAAATTCAGTTGCAAGAGTTGCTAGATATGGGTTTTATTCAGCTTAGTGTTTCATCTTGGGGAGCTCCAGTTTTGTTTTTAAAGAAAAAAGATGGGACACTTCGGTTGTGCATCGATTATCAAAAGTTGAATAAGTTGACGATTAAGAATAAATACCCCTTGCCTCGTATTGATGACCTATTCGATCAGTTTCGAGGAGCTACTTCTAAGATAGATCTTAGATCTGGGTATTATCAGCTTAAGGTTAAAGATTCTGAAGTGTTCAAGACAGCTTTTCGAACTCATTATGGACACTATGAGTTTCTGGTATTGCCCTTTGATTTGACTAATGCTCCTATTGCATTTATGGACAAGATGAATAGGGTGTTTCAACCCTACTTGGATTAGTTTGTGGTGGTGTTTATAGATGATATTTTGGTTTACTCTAAGATTGAGGTTGAGAATGAGGAGCATCTTAGAATTGTTTTACAAACTTTGAGAGAGAAGCAGCTTTATGATAAGTTTAGTAAGTATGAATTCTAACTCGTTGAGGTTGTGTTTTTGGGGCGTATAGTTTGTACTGAGGGTATTCGTGTGGATCCCAAAAATATTAAGGCTATTATAGGTTGGAAGCAACCTAAGAACGTCCCTAAGATTCCTATTTTCTTGGGTTTAGATGGTTATTATCAGAGGTTTGTGGAGGGTTTCTCTATTTTTGCAGCTCGATTGACTAAGCTTCTGAGGAAAAATGTTCCTTTTGTCTGGACTGAGGCTCAAGAGTCTAGTTTTGAGAAGTTGAAGTTTGTGTTGACTCAAGCACTGGTTCTGATCCAACCTGAGCCTAGGAAGGCTTATACTATTTACAATGATGTTTCCCACATGAGATTAGTATGTGTACTTATGCAAGAGGGAAAGGTTGTAGCTTATACGTCACGATAGTTGAAAACGTATGATATTAACTATCCTACTCATGATCTCGAGCTTGCTGCAGTGATCTTTGCTCTTAAAATCTGAAGACACTATCTTTATGGGGAGAAGTGTTACATATTTACCGATCATAAGAGTCTAAAATATCTGCTCACCTAGAAAGAGCTTAAGCTGAGGCAATGTCGTTGGTTGGAAATTCTTAAAGATTACAACTGTGAAATTGAGTATCACCCTGGTAAGGCTAATGTGGTCACCGACGGTTTGAGTTGAAACGTTGTGACTGAGCTGAGGGTTTTGTTTCCTAGGATGAGCTTGTTTGAGGATGGCAGTCTCTTAGCCGAACTTGGAGTTATTCCCACTTTAATCTCGGAGATTAAGGCTAAGCAGTCTAGTGATGCATATTTAGTGCACCGTACAGGGGAGGTTGAAAAAGGTACATCTAAGGACTTCTCCATTGATTAGAATGATATTCTATGCTTCTAAGGTTGATACTTTGTTCCAGAGGATTTTGGAATTAAATAGACTATTCTCCGTGAGGCGCATGATAGCCCTTATTCCATGCATTTTGGTGAAGATAAAATGTATAAAAACCTTCGTGAGGGGTATTGGTGGAAAGGTTTAAAGAGGGATGTTGTTGACTTTGTGTCAAAGTGTTTGACTTGTCAAAAAGTCAAGGTCGAGCATCAGTGTCCTTCTAGATTACTTCAACCGATTGAGATTCTGCAATGGAAGTGGGAGCATGTGACTATGGATTTTGTGAGTGGTCTTCCTTTAACATCGTCCAAGAAGAATTCAGTTTGGGTGATTCTGGATTGACTCACTAAGTCTGCGCACTTCATTCTGGTAAGAGTTGACTATCCCCTGATTAAATTAGCTCGACTCTACATTTCTAAGATAATTCTTCTCCACGGGCTACCTTTGTCTATCATTTTCGATCGGGATCCAAGGTTTACTTTGAGGTTTTGGGAGTCTTTGCATCGTGCTTTGGGTACTTGATTGAACTTTATTGCTGCTTATCATACACAGACTGATGGTCAATCCGAGCATGTGATTTAGGTTCTTGAAAGACATGTTGAGGGCTTGTGTAATTGAGTATTAAGGTAGTTGGGAGGACTTTCTACCACTTGCAGAGTTCGCCTATAATAATAACTATTAGGCTAGTATTAACATGGCTCCGTATGAGGCTTTGTTTGGGCGTAAGTGTCGTACTCCTATTGGTTGGACTGAGTTGACTGAGCATCGTTTGTTGGGGCCAACAATTGTTCAAGAATCTGGGGAGATTGTTAGATTGATTCGAGAGAAACTTAAGGCTGCTTTTGACAGGCAAAACTCTTATGCTGATCTAAAGCGTCGAGAAATCGAGTTTAATGTGGGTGATGAGGTTAACCTGAAGGTATCTCCATGAAAGAAAGTGCTCAGATTTGGTCAAAAAGGCAAGTTGAGTCATCGCTTTATCGATCGTTCTCGAGTACTTCATCAAGTGGGACCAATTGCCTATCAACTTGAGTTACTGCCTGAGCTTGAGCGGATTCATGACGTCTTCCATGTCTCAATGTTGAGACGATATCGTTCTAATCCGTCTCATATTATCCCTATTAAGAAGATCGAGGTTCGTCCAGATTTGAGTTTTGAGAAGGAGCCAGTTGAGATTTTGGCTTAGGATGAGAAGGTTCTTAGTAGGAAGACCATTAAGATGGTTAAGGTCTTGTGGCGTAACCATGGTTATGAGGAGGGTACTTGGGAGCCCAAAGCAATCACCAAGGCTTAGTATTCGATTTTTTTGGTCTAGGTAAATTTCGAGGCCAAAATTTCATTTAAGGGGGAGAATTGTAACACTTTAATTTTAATTAGGGACTTAATTGAGTTAATTTGTGAATTTTAGCGGGCTAATAGGTAATTAAATGTGGTTAGGGATTTAATTGAACTTTATTGAAAACTTTGGGACAAAATTGTGAACTGTGAGACTTAATTGTGAATCAGGTTTGAGCTTGGGTAAATTTACAAAACCCTGAGTTTCTTTAAGGGTCTCCGTGTAATTGCACCAATTTGTGGGGTATAAAACCCCTCTTTTTCCCCTTAGTTAACCTTTCTTCTCCCATATGTTTCTTCTCTCTACCGAATTTTTCCTCTCCTCTCCCTTGAATTTTTCGATCAACCTCCGATCAAGCCCATACCATTGTCCGTGCATTACATCGCCCTTACCATCATTCTTCTTGTCACTTCAAGATCTCACCCACACCACCGAACCTCCCTCGTCATTGCCATTGAGAAATCGGCACAAGAACCCCTCTTTCGGCCTTTAACATTTTTGCCTTTCCTACAACGTTTTGAGCCGTTCTAGGAGTTGCTAAGTAGTGTTTGGTGTTTGGGGTCCATGCATTACACTGCCCTTACCATCATTCTTCTTGTCACTTAGCGATCTCACCTACACCATCGAACCTCCATCATTGTCGTCGTTACGAAATCGGCACAAGGACCCCTCTTTCAACCTTTAACTTTACCAACTTTCCTCCGCCGTTTTGAGCCGTTCTAGGCTTTCGTAAGGAGTGTTTGGTGTTTGGGGTGTTGTTTGGTGTCCTTTTGGATGCTAATCCGACAAATGTGTACTGTGTGTAAAGGCCGTGCTTGGGTGTCGTCGATCAAGGGTTAGAAACCCAAATCTGCCATGTGGTTCAAGTTGTGAAGTGAGCTCCTAATTGCCTAAGCCTAAACCTCAAAACCAATGTCAAACGCTTAACCCATTAAACCTAACCCAAAAATCAACCCAAACCATCAACCCAATCAAACTTAGAAGCCCAATCGTGTGACCCAAACCCTAGTCAAAACCGATCTGACCTAACTCAAACCAACCCATTGACCAACCCAACCCGAACTGCTGACTTTGATCGAACCGAACCGTTGAATTTGACTTACCGTTGACCATTGACTTTTCCACTAACTAGTTGACTTTCTCCAGGAAACCCTACCTTGTTATTTTTCGACATCTTGAGTCCATTTCCGCTATCCATTTAGTCAAATTCGAACCCGAAAGCCTCGTTTTAGCTGTTTTACTCTTAATTTTATACTTAGAGTTATTTAGAGGTTTTATTTGGGAAATCTAATGTGAGATATTTATGTTTAGGTGTTAACGACTCCTATCCTAGGCCGATGACTTACCACCTCCTCCACCTGTGTAGCCTACTCTGTACCACTCCAAGAGTTACACGTGTGTTATTTTGGTTTAGTTTTGTATATGGCTGGTGGCATAGGAATAGTATTAATATTAAGTTTGTGTTTGTAGGTTCTAATCTCGTTAGACTCGATGCTAGATCAATACGTGGTAGATTACCTCCTCATCATTAGATCTTCAGCTTTCTAGACGTGTGTTTCTAACTATAACATATCCTATTGCATGTGATGTTTTGATATATAATATTTTATGACGATACTGAGATATGTTATCAATGTGATGATTTATATTATGTTGTGCAAATGGTATGACTGTGTTTTGAGTTGTGTTAAAGCATATTGATATTGTCATGCATTCCTATTGGAATGTGATTAGTTTAATACAATTTGATAAAAGTACTGTAAACTCGGATATATGTATATATATTTATAATATCATGGGATTGAGATTGAGACTGAGACTAAGATAAACATGTGGTCATACCATTATGTGCTCATGGGTTGGGTTTGTATGGTAGAAGACGTGGTTATCACCCCTTCAAACAATTGATAGTAAAACCACATTGTGATTGGTGACGATTGGTTGGGAAGGGGTTCTAGGTAGCCTCTTCACTGTGTTGGTGTGCTGGAGTATGGGTGCATTGCATCATGCTTGTGATTGTATCATGCTTTGTGGTTATATTATGTGTTGTAATATTATTGTGATAAAGCTATGTATGTTCTTTAGAGACACAATGGGATTTTTAGCTCATTCTCTACAGTTTCCCTTACAGATACTTGAGACGTTGGTGACTTGGTACCCGGAGGCACATATTTCATTTTGTTTATTTTATTCTAGTATCTTGTATTACTACGTACAAGCTATTTTGGGGATTTTAGTTTATTTTATTATTTATTATTTTATTGGGATTGTAAGTTGTTTTAAATTTGGATTTTGGTACTTGTTCCAGTTTTCTTGATTACATAGTTTAATATATAAATTATATATATGTATGCATGTATGTGAATGAATGTGGATTATATGTTTGTGTGAGGGTTGAACTACAGTAGTGACCTTCTAGATCCAATCATATCTTCTACGCCGAGTAAATGGGGTTACAATGTATGTATAGAGGATGCCAAAGGAATTGACATGTTATGTTCAAATGTGTTTCAATTACTTAAACTAGTTGTAATGTCAAGGTAAGTTAAGTTGATTTTTATATGGACTTACTAAGCATTCATTATGTTTAACATTTGATTTCTTTTCTCCCTTTTAGATTGTTGGTTTACGAAACATGTTGGTCGGATCAACTAGAGGATCACATCGGTAGTCTTTTGATTGCTTTATTTGGTTATGTGGCATGTACATAGGAGTTAATCTATGTGTTACTTAAGAATGATGGTTAGGCCTAAACCTAATATAATATTTGGTCTTGTAAAGTTAAGGTACATATATGCATTAGTACATGTCTTGGTAAATTTGGTGTGTTTTAATGATGGTATTTGATGATTTATTATTATGTTACTAGGTTTGATATTTTTTATTATTAAATGGTGCCAAATTTGTAACATATTGGTTGGTTTGATATTAGGAATGTATAAATGAATGTTGGTGTGTGTTTGGAATTGACTTTGTGCAGGTTTTATGTGTATTCATGGGCACCAAATTAGTACATGTTGGTTTTGGCATGAAATGCATATCAAAATTGGATATTTTTACATTGTGGCCTTTAAATATCGATACCTTAGGAAGGTTATCAATACTTTACAAAATTTTCTTAATTTTTACAACTTCGAATACAAAAATGATATCGATATCGGATTAAAGTATTGATACTTTATAAGGGTATCGATACAATAGACTTTGTTTTGTTTCACGAAAGAAACAGAATCATAAAACGATATCGATACTAGATTTAGTATCGATACTTTGTAAAAAGGAGTACCGGTACCATATTACTAGAATCGATACTTATATTTTATGAAAATTTTTCTAAACATCAAAACTACAAATGGTATCGGTACCATTTCAATGGTAACGATACTTAGTCTAAAACATTGGAAATTTAGCAATTTGATCCAGTTTCATGTTCGAATTTTGTAATTGAGCTTTCGTAAGCTTTATCAAGTCATGGAATAACATCATGTGACATAATTATGAATTTTTTTTTGTTATGCATGCTCGTAATATGATGTAATTTGAATATTAAATGTTGTAACTCAGACCCGATGATCAGGTCGAGCGAAGGTTGCAACATTTAGTGGTATTAGAGCTATGTTTAAGTCAATTCTATGATTGAACGTAGTGCATACGAGTTTAAAAATACATGTCACTATAACCTATGATAATGTGATGTCTTTTGATCTGAATTACTCTCTTCTCTTCTAGATATATAATGTCGATCGAATCCAATTATGTTGTGATTGATGAGGTCGAAAGTAATGTTCCTATTTCCAACTAGGGAGCAAGTCATAATATCCCGATTATTCAAATGTCCAGAAATGAGGCGAGAAATGTCTTCTTCCAAATGATGAATTAGTGTTTTACATAATTTAAGGGAGCTGCTCCCTTGGCTCCACAACCTCCACCCCTATCGTGCCACAAGTGGCACCCTCCTTGTAACACCCCTTGTTCGGTTCGGTCACTAGACATGAGCTACGAAATGCTACCACAGTTACCAAATCAAACCACATACAAATCATAACAATTAATTTATTCCATTATTGGTTCGTGACAAAATTTAATGTATAATAGGATATACAATCAAAATTGACCATCAATCAAACCTATGAAAACTCATTTATAACCCAAGCATGAACAATGACCAAATTGCAAAGTTTTCAAATTTTCTAAATTGGTATTGATACCCCTTGAAGGTATAGATACAAAATTTTGCTTTGATGTTTTATAAAATTAAAGGTATTGATACTTGGATCAATGTATCGATACTTCCTTATAAGTACCGATACCTTACCTTAGTATCGATACCAAATTGGTATTTTGTTTGTTTGTAAAACTGATTGAAAATTCTAGGTATTGATACTCTTAATAGGATATTGATATCTTAAAGCAAATGTGACAAAAACTACCATTTGGTCCCTTTTCATGCCAAAACCAAAATTGGTTTAGATGGTAACCTTAACCACACATCATACCTGCATAAAATACTCCAAAATACATAACAATCAATGCATATAGCCATTACCAATTCAAAACATCACAATTTGATATCAATTCAATCCAACAACTTGTTTAAAGCACAAACTAGTCTTTCTTCTTCCAAGCCATTCAAATCACATACCAATCATGTCATTTCTAAGCACAATTCTTACCATTAACACATTCAAATAAATCATTAAAACATTATTATATAATCCCAAAACATGTCCAAATCATGCCTTAATTGTCACTTTCGATTTTCGTTAAAGTCTCAAAGTTAAGGGAGAGTTGAAAGTTAATTGAATAAAATAGTAAGTCGACGGGCTCTACTGGAAAACTTAGGAATTTTTTTGCCTAATTGGTAATTAGTTGTGTTTCAATTCTGATTCAGTTAAGATGGAACTGACTAGTTCCTTAAGGGAGGCAAGATGATTACCGATGAATGGTCATTTGGGGCTTTAGACCATGCATAAAAAGGGTTATATGTATGTGTGTGAGGATTATTGAGAAGGCAAAATTCTCCTCATCTTTCTTGTTTTTCTTCTCTTCTGCAACGTCTTCTTTAGATGCTTTGAATAAGAGAAAGTTAAGGAAAGTCCTGCATGGGGCAGTGATTGTGAGGTTTAAGTCTAGAATGTAGTGAATCTAGTGAATTGGTAAGCTTCTTAATCTTATTGTATTCGAGAATTTGTGGTTAACGGTGGTGGACAGTTAGGTGGAGAAGACAATGTGTGTTTTGCCACTAACTTTAGGTTTTATTCATGGTTCAATGGTTAATTAATCTAACTTAATTAAATCTTTATTTAATTTACTTAATCTTTTTCTAATCAATCTTAATGGAAGGTCTTCCACTATCTTTCATATACAAATGGTCTAATTCCCATTTTATACCTTTAGCTAATTGCTATTTTAATCCTCGTACCTTTTATCAATTAAAAATCTATAGCACTTGGAATTTTACAATTTAATCCATGAGCATTAATTAGTTATTAATTTGAAAAAAAACATTGGACTAATCTTTAATATATTTTTATATTATCTCTATAAATATTCATATTTATTATTTACGACCTCGGTTTATGGAAATGGGATTTCGAAACCACATTTTTCAGTACCATTGAAAATTAGGTTGTTACATTATAGTAGTTCACTTGTAAACTTTACTATGAACCAATGGATGATAATAATTGCATCTTTGCTCTTTCCTTGATGAAATTGGGAAATTTACAATTGAATCCTTGAAATTTTTTATCTTTCCAATCTGGTAGCAAAAGTGATTTTTCACCATACTAATTCATAGTCCATTTATTTTCATGTCAAATAAGCAATAAAAATCATTATTCCCTTTTTTGGCCAAATTTATATTTTAATCCTCAAACTTTTCAAAATTTATGATTTAATCCTTTCATCACATTATCACCTCTAATATTTTTTTTAATCAAATCCCATATCCAAGATCATTTATCTTCATGAAAATTCTTTTACTTGATAAGTTTTCTAATTTTCTAAATATTTCACTATATTTGCTATCAAAATAAAATCACGTGTCAAACTAAAAATTTGGGATGCTACAACGTGTGGATAATAGAAACTAAACATAAGTATGATAATTAACATAGATTTTGAGATGAGTTTTCTTCAAATAAAATAATAATGGTTAGGGCAAAGTTGCAACCCACGATGATGCAGTAGCTATTGTAGAATAATGAATATTATCGTGAAATTATTTTTTAGAGTATCACATTAATAACGTGTTATAATATAAAAAAAAATAGAAATAAGTGAATAAATAAAAGTAATTATTTTATTCATCGATAGCAATCTTTTACAATATTTCTATAAAGTCTATCTATAGAAAAAAGAAATATGAATAATATAAAATTTTACTTCTAATGAATATTAGAGTCTTAAAAGTATATCAAACTTATTATTCTAATGGACATCAAACTTTATAATAATCAAATATTTATAACATTTTTTAAATTTTTAGTTTTTAAAAAATACTTTTTGAATTATTATAATTTTTTTTATAATTTATATATGAACTTTTAACATTATTTTGTAATTTTCTTCGAGTTTAACTTTTTTTTTCAATTTTTTGAATTTTAATATATATTTTTTAGTTTTTATATATTATAAAAATGAACTTTTAAAAATTAAAAAAAATCATTTTAGACTTTTATATTGTTAAGAAATGAGAAACTTAAAAAATACATCTAAATTTCATTGATTAAACTTGCTAGATGATTTACAAATATATACAATTACTAAACCATCAACCAAGCAAAAAGAAAAAACTGTCATCTGCTAACTCACTCTAACTAATTGAAACTAATTCGTTTCAACACTCCCCCTCAAGTTGGTGGTTGAAATACATCTTTAACCCCCAACATGGATACTAAATGTTCATGTTGTTGTACACCCAAAGTCTTTGTAAGGATGTCTGCTAACTACTCTGTGGAGGATACATGCTCAGTCTTTATAAGATCATTCTGAATTATCTCTCTGATGAAATGGCAGTCCACTTCTATGTGCTTAGTTCGTTCATGGTAAATCAGATTTGCTGCTATCTGTAAAGCAGCCTTACTATCACAAAAAGGCTTGATTGACTGCTTTCTCCTGATTCCAATCTCAGTCAGCAAACCATCTAGCCAAACCACCTCTGTTGCTGTGACTGCCATACTTCTGTATTCTACTTCTATTGAAGACCTGGCTACAGTGGATTGCTTCTTTGGTTTCCAAGAAATCAGTGACTTGCCAAGTTTCACACAAAAACCTGATACAGACTTTCTCAGTTAAAGTCACAATGTGCAACCAACTCACACTCACTCGAGGCATCAAGAAATATTCCTTGTCCTGGATTTTTCTTCAAGTATCTCACCACTTGAGGCATCAAGGTTGCACACTGTGACTCTAACTGAGAAAGTTATATCAGGTCTGGTATGAGTTAAGTAAATAAGTCTTCCCACAAGCCTTTGAAAAATTGACTTGTCATCCAACAACTCATCACCATTCCCTTCACCGTTCTCTTACTGTAGATTCTCTTCATATTCTACTGAGGTCAACTTATTATTTAGTTCTAAAAGAGTTGCAACTAGATAAAACACGATGGAACAATTAAGTTCTTTGGAAAGTTTAAACACCGAAAGCAGATTGTGAGAAAATTTTGGAACAAGTAAGACATTGGTAATGAGGTGATCAGGGGTCAATCTATAAGAACCTATGTGGGTAATAGTATCTGTTTTACCATTTGGTAGATGGACATAACGAGGTGTAGCACATGAAATAGGAAACAACAAACTCTCAAAGTTAGATAAGATATGATCTGTCGCCCCTGTATCCAAAATACAGTGAAGAGATACATTAGTAGCAAGTAAACATCCAGAAACCATACCTACAAGATTCATAGTGGAATCTTTCGAAGGAGCCTTGTTGATGAGACTCAGAATTTAGTTGTATTGGTCAGCCGTGAATACCGATGAAGACAAAGCAGTAGGAGTAGCCGATGAACCAAAATCAGAAGTTGAGTGACCAGTTACCTCTGAATTGATGGTGTCGCCCCTGTATCCAAAATACAGTGAAGAGATACATTAGTAGCAAGTAAACATCCAGAAACCATACCTACAAGATTCATAGTGGAATCTTTCGAAGGAGCCTTGTTGATGAGACTCAGAATTTAGTTGTATTGGTCAGCCGTGAATACCGATGAAGACAAAGCAGTAGGAGTAGCCGATGAACCAAAATCAGAAGTTGAGTGACCAGTTACCTCTGAATTGATGGTCATACTGCTTGTGGAATTTTCTTCTTTGTGAACTTAAAATATGAGGGGAAACCAATCAGACGGTAGCAATTATCACAACGATGGCCCTTAATTTTGTAGTAGTCACAAACCCCATTGTATCGACAGTGATCTGAACTCTTGGAGGCATTTGAAAACATTGCAACAGTCTCCACAATAAGAACTCCGGACAAGAGCACACGCTGTGATTCCTCTTGTACTATAATCGAATATGCTTGATTTACCAAAGGAAGTGGTTGCATAAGCAAAATATAACTCCTGACGGTTGAATACATCTCGTTGAGTCCCATGAGAAATTGAAATAACTTTTGCTGAACCAGATGCACATGATTCAATTGAGAAACCTCACAATCGCATGATGCAAATGGGACCAAAGCACTATAGTCGTCCCACAAAAGTTTGAGACGTGTGAAGTAAACAGAAGCAATAGACTCACCCTGGTTAAGGGTTGCAATCGATCGATGAAGGAAGAAGATCCTTGACCCATTAACTTTGTCAAAGCGTTCTTTCAAATCTTGCCACACCAATGCGGCACTGGAAGCAAACACAATCCCAACTGAAAGTTCTTGATTCACGATGTTGAGTATCCAGGATAACACGATTGCATTGCACCTCTCCCATTACGGATGAAACGCCAACTCATAATCATCTTTGCGACAGTCTCCATCAATGAATCCTAGCTTGTTTTTTGCAAGAAGGGCAATCTGCATCGATCTGCTCCATATACTATAGTTTTCTAGACCCACAAGCTGATGAGAGACTAGATGCACTCCCGGCGTATCCGAGGGGTGCAGAAACAATGGATGATTGAAATCAATGATGCCTTTCATGCTTCACGCCTGAAACCCTAATCAAACTCAATGAAAATGACGAACATGATTGGGGAAATCTGATCAGGAAACCTGAAGGAAAAAAACAAAATGACTGAAAACCCAAAATATGAACTACAATTTCAGAGAAAAAACCTTGCTCTCGATACCATGTTAAGAAATGAGAAACTTAAGAATACATCTGAATTTCATTGATTAAACTTACAGGATGATTTTCAAATATATATACAGTTACTAAACCATCAACCAAGCAAAAAGAAAAAATTGTCATCTGCTAACTCACTCTAACTTATTGAAACTAACAGACTAACTATTTGTTTCAACATATATATTTTAAATTTTTTATTTATAATGTTAATAATACAAATCAATGTCATGTCATTGATGACATGGATAAAAGAACTCCACATGTCACATTATTATAGGCTAGACGCACCAATCTTTTTTAAGTTAAAAAATTGGACTAAAATGTTTTATGGAATGATACTTTAAGAACTAAAGTTAATTAAAAATGAGTATCAAAATGAAAAAAAGGGTGTAATTTATGGATTAAATCATTATTGAAATTCTATTATAATGTGTAATTATTATGTAATACTATATTATATATTATAATCTAACGTATAAGTAACTATGTTATATTACATCACGTATATAATTATAATACATAAGATCATTATATGATTATGTATACGAACTTTTTTATGCAATATTTATAATTAGAATGTGTAATTGTTGGAAATTTATAGATTGTAAATTAATTATTCATGAGTACTATTCAAATTAAAAGTGATGATTTATCATCAATGGATACATTTTCATGAGACAAATCTCTTCCAAAAAGTATGTCCAATATGAAAGGGTTATGACTCTTCAAAAAGTGTCCATTGAATGCATATAAATAGATGGCATATGATGCTCACAAATACAAATTTCTTTTTACAATCAATTCTAATTTTCAAAAATTAGAGTATGAATTAGGGAATTCCGCGATTTTGATAATCAAATGAAACTCAAAACTTCGTTGTATCCCAAGAGGACCTTTATCTTAACCCTCTAGCAACTTTGTGCGCGGGCAAATAATTCTCTTTGGAAAGCATTACCTCGTGCCTCAAAGTTTACTATTTAATTTAATATCATCCTCGGATCTATATTCTCTCAAAATCTCCAACAATCAAAAAGAACTATTTTGAAGATGACAAAGGAGGCTACCACCACATTCAAAGTGATGAACCAAGAGTTTGTGAAACTTGACTGATTTGATGGCTCAAACTTCAATCGTTGGAAGGATAAGATGTTGTTCCTCCTTACCTTCTTGGATGTGGCGTACGTTATGGATCCAAACTTACAACCTGTGAAGGATCCCGCCTCCAATGCAAATCTCGAGGAAATTACGAAAGTAGTCGAACTCAAGAAGAAGCTTGAGGAAGACAATTTCACATGTCGTGGACACATTCTCAACATCTTGTCCAATCGATTATATGATCTTTACATGTCGATGCAATCTCCGGTGGAAATATAGAAAGCTCTTGAAGAGAAATACAACACCGAGCGACTAGGTATTGATAAATTTTTAATGATAAAATATTTTGAATTCAAAATGCTTGATAGTATCCCGATCATGGATCAAGTCCATGAATTACAAGTCCTTGTAAGCAGACTTCGTGACTTGAAAGTTGTTATACCGAAAGTCGGCGCTATCATCTCAAAATTGCCCTCATATTGGAACAATTATCGGAATAAACTTCTGCATATGGCAGAGGACTTCACTGTGGAGAAAATACTTAGGCATTTGCGTATTGAAGAGGAAACTCGAAAGCGTGATTGATAGCATTAGAAAACCATTAAATTCTCATTATTTAGAGTATAATTTATTCCCATTATATCATGTTTAGCAGGCATTTTTAGCATTTTATATTTAGTAATTGCATTTTTTAAGTCAGTGATGTTTGGTTTAATTTTCTTTCATTTTATCTTACTTTTGCTACTAATATCGCCACATTTAGTGTTCAGTATTGCATCTTGAGATGTCACTACAGGAACTTGTCCAGAAGGATCAATGCATGAAGGTGTATGGAGTTGTCGCTGCAAAATAACATCCAAATTTGTGCCCAAAATTGTCGCCACATGAGCACTTCTAGATTGCACCCAAGGATGTTGCTACATGAAAATATCCATAAGTACAAGTGCATGAGGATAACAAGGTTGTCGCAGCAAATTAAAATCTAAATTTGCGTCCAGAAATGTCGTGAAAACCTGTAACTGCTTGCTACATATATCAGATCTGCGTGAGTATACAGCTGGATTAACTAACTTGTACAGCTGCAAGGAAGTTAGATCTGAAGAAAAAAGGACACCTGTACTAGGGCATTAAAGATAAATACTAAGGAGAGAGAGAAAGGAAAGGGGAGAGGAAAATCTAGTAACAAATCAATTTTTCTCTGTAATTTTCTCCAAACTTGCTTCCATGGCAGCTTAATTTCCTAGAGGGTAAAATGACTGTGAAGAGAAGACAACATCTGCTCTTGACGAGGAGTGTTCTAAGTGTGACACAAGAAGAGCATTAGGGAATAGTTCTAGTAGGCTAGGAATAGAATGCTTCAACTTGTTCTTTATTTTCTCTCAAACGCTGATAAATTCTGATGAACTTAATTGTGTATGGAAGTACCTTTTAATTTTAGATCTAAATTGATTTATGTTCAATTCCTCATATCTGTTTATCTTTGGATTTAATTGCTTGATCACTGAAGTGTTATTGCAGTTGCTAACACTGGAAAGTGCAGTGACAAGTTAAATTAACAAGCAAGACAACAGAAGTTGCTTGAGACACAAAGGAATTCTGGTCACTTGTTCTCGAATTCAAAGCATTGCTAGCACTGGAAGGTGTGGTTAATGTGAGTGTTTGGGTCTTAGATAAACAGAGAAGTCGAAGTGAGTAAGATCTTATTAAGTTTAATTGTAGCGATAATTTATCTATTATTTACCTTGTAGTCACATTTAGTGATTGCCGACTTATCAAGTCAGTGATACTCTCCATTACATAATCATTGTTTTTAGTTCTTAAATTTTCTTTAATTGCATCGACAAATTATCTTCAAACTTTCATTACATTTTCTTATTAATTTGCTTTGACATATTGTATTACAGTCTTACAACATTTGCTCCGACAGTTTAAATTCATTTATTTCTGCAGACTTTGATTTAATTGCACTGACATTATTCCTTACAACTTCTTTTATTCTAATTTTAATTGCTTTGAAAATTATAGCATAAATAGCCATATCGATGGAATCGATATCTGATAGCTAAAATCTATCAACTATACTTGCATCGACAAGTGTTCGCTTGCACAACTACTGTGACGTTCATAGCACAATCAAGTTTCGGCACCGTTGCCGAGGATGACATTTGTTTGATGTCTATTTTTGTCTTTGCATTTATTCTTTATTATCTAAATTTTTTTTGTCACTAACTTGTTTCTTTTTTTTTGTTTTTTTACTTTTACATTTTTCTTTTAGCGAAATATGGCTAGGAACAAGGTGTACAAAACCTTAAGATGTTGGACTAGCATAAGTGATGCTATAAAAATAGAGCTTGATGCCATAACCGCCCAGGTATCTTCTTTGACTAATATGAGTAAATTCAATGTAGAATGCTACAGCAATTGCAAAATGGAAATTTGCTGTGACAATTTGCGATTACTGTGGAAGCAACTATGAGTTTGAACAATGCCCATCAAATCCAGCAAATGTGTAACACATGTGGAATTTCGGTCCAAATGAAAATCCATATTCCAACACCTACACTCCAGAGTGGGAGCAACATCCAAATTTTTGTTGGAACAATCAAGACCCTAGAATTATAAACAACGATGTTAGATCCGAGTGGACATTGCCCAATTATGATAAACTCTTGTCAAGGCAAAATACCCAACAAAACGAAAAATCTAAATTTTCATCATTTGAAAATTTACTGATACAATATTTTGCCAAGACTGAAGCTGTGCTTCAAAGTCAAGCTGAATCCATACAAGCTCTAGAATATCAATTTGGCCAGATTGTAAGCACAATAACTTCGCGACCACAAGAATATTTGCCAATTGATATTGAGAATTCAATATCACAACGGCAAGAGCATGGTGAAGGAATCATTCCCAGAAGTGAGACTCAACTAATTGAAGTTGTTACAGATGCTACAGTAAAGGAAGATAATTCAGATCTCGACAATGGAAAGATGGCAGAACAATCTGAAAAGTAAATTGTAGCTGAAGAGATTAAACAAAATATTGTGGAGATAGAATCTGATCATTTTGTCGCCACAAATGCCACAGTAAAACAGCCTCAGAAATGTGAAGATACATTGTCAAAGAAGAAAAGATTGGGAGAAGTCGAAGCAATCGTACTTACTGAAGGGTACACTGTCATGACAATTAAATTGCTCCAAGAATTTAAGGATCGCAAGAGATTCTCAATACCCTAATCTATTGGTGATCGGTATATTGGAAAGCCATTATGTGATTTTAATGAAAGCATAATTTTGATGCCTATATCCGTAATTAAGAAGTTACGGAATTGGAAAAAACACAAGAAAGAGTGGAAATTTGTTAGGACCGTGTAGAGAATAAAAGAGTATGAAGCACTTGAAGAAGAAGGAACAAATATTGTTTCTGCACCGATTGAGGAATAAGTAAACACCATTGTGTACACATCCTCATGGTACGTGGATGTTGTCAATTATTTGGTCTGTGGACGACTACCACTAAGTGCAACTGGTCACCGAAAGGTAAGATTTCTTCGAGATGCTACAAAATACTATTGAAACGAACCATACCTGTTCAAAGTATGCACCGACAATATTATTCGTCATTGTGTTCCTGAAGAAAAATGCTTCTTATCCTGAAGCATTGCCATGATGCCCATTTTGGAGGTCAATTTGGTGGTGTTAGGACTGCTGCAAAGGTCCTTCAATCGGGATTTTACTAGCCATCATTGTTTCGAGATGCCCATAATTTTGTTCAACAACGCAATAAATGTCAGTGCACTGGATCGATATCTCAATGCAACGAGACCCTGCAACAGCCTATTATGGAAGTTAAGTTTTTCGATGTTTGGGGTATGGATTTCATGCGTTTCCCAACTCTTTTGAATATGTTTATATTTTGGTCGTTGTCGATTATGTCTCTAAGTGGGTCGAAGCAATTGTTGTCCCTAAAGATGATGCTCGAACAATGTTTAAATTCTTTCACACATATATCCTCATTTTCTTTGGCATGCTTAGATCATTAATCAATAACCAAGGCACTCATTTTCATTGCAACCAAGTTGCGACCGCATTAAAGCGTTATGGTGTTAAACATCAAATGGCAACCACATATCATCCACAAACGAATGGTCAAACTGAAGAATCCAATAAACAAATTAAAAATATCCTGGAAAAGGTGGTGAATCCATCCAGATGAGATTGGTCTTCAAGGCTCAATGATGCGTTGTGGGCGCTTCATACAGTGTATAAAACATCATTAGGAATGTTGTTGTACCAACTTGTTTTTGGTAAATCCTATCACTTGCTTATGGAATTTGAGCATAAAGCCATGTGGGCAATTAAGTAAGTGAATATAAATTATGATGCTGCTGGACAAAAGAGATTGCTGGACATTTCTGAGTTAGAGGAGATTCGACAAAATGCATACGAGAATACTGCCATATATAAATAAAAACTAAGAAATGGCACGACAATATTATCTTGCAACAATAATTTTTTGCAAGTTAGTTAGTACTTTTATTTAATTCATGATTAAAACTGCATCTTGGAATATTACGCTCCAAATGGTCAGGTCCATTCAAAGTTGTCCAAACATTTCCTCATGGTGTGGTGACAATTAAGGATTTAAATGATGGACATCAATTCAAGGTAAATGGCTAATGGTTGAAGCATTATCTTAGCCCATATGATCACGAGCGAAACGAGACCATTAATCTGGTCACATTTTCTTAACTTGTCATTACATTTTTTTCCATTTATTTTTTGTATTTTATTTTATATCAATTATTTTCTTTAGTTCTTTTGCAGGAATAAAAGCTACCCTTTTTGTCAATGCACAGAATACCCTGCTTATCAACAAAAGTTAATTGCTGACTTATCACAGTAAAGCGTTTTAGGAAAGAATCATAACATTTTGATTTACCCTGTACCCCAACCGTTGGATCGATTTGAAAAAGGACAATCTGTGTCATTGCATTTATTGGATACAGACACAACGTCCTATCTCTGTAGTGGCTACTATCACGCTTCTTCATCTTCATTTTCATTCGCTATAAAACACCCCACTATGATGACGGTATTCTCCACAACCTTAACCTCCATTGTTGCTGTAAAACCTTTTTTTCTTAAGCCTTCCAATTTCTTGCTTCTTTTATTCTCTTTATATCATAAAGTAATGGCACGAACAAGAGGATCAAAAACCCCTTCTAAATCAGCCGCTGAATCCTCTACTGCAGTGGTTCACAACACAGAGCAGTCGTTGTCCAAGGAACCAGTATTGTTTCTCATAAAGGCTGCCAAAGACTGCTTCCATGATAATATGTTGAAATGTAACTGTCACCCGAAGCAAGGATTCCAACTGTCACCACTTCTCACGCTGGGTAAACAAGTTCACCGAATTATTTCGTGCCTGGGGTGGGAAACGTTTTGTAACCATTCTGAAGTATATTCTCCGTCCCTTGTTAAGGAATTTTATGCCAACTTGATTGATAAAGAACAAGAATTTGGTTTTGTTCGAGAGGGACTGGTGCCCTGAGGTGCTGCACACATCAATGCCCTTATAACATTGATAATGGGGAAGATGAGCATATTGCCTTCCTAGAATAACTGACTGAAGAAGACACCGACAAGTTAATGAATAATTTATGCATTGACAGTGCCATTTGGACAGGCAACAATCCCAAGAACTATACCATGTATCATTGGTTCCTCACTGTGCAAAGCAAGGTCTGGTTCCATTTTGTTAATGAATACATGTTGGTGCAATCTTGCATTAGGAGATTGTCGAATGCGTAGCCAAGTAAACATGTATTTCGCCATTCCCCTCTCTTATAATGTAATTGTGTCGACAACGAGGTGTTGTGCCTCGTGAGGGGGAGGAATTCTTAGACAATAATGACCGATCAATGATGTGTCGATATAACGCATGATAAGGGGGAAGGAGACCCCAGTAGTGAAAGAAGTTGCACCAAAGAAAGGTAAAGGAAAAGGAAAAGCAAAGAAGGAGGAAAAACCTCGCGCTCCTATAAATCCTCAATTATTGAGGAGAATTAAAGAAATCGAACAGATGGCTGACAGAATCAGTGTGCAGTAAATCAAACTTGTCGCCACAGTTGAGGACATGGAGCACTCATAAAATTTATTCTATGCCTACACCAGGGCATGGAATAGTACGATTGTCAGCACATTACGTAACATTAGCAAACATCCTCTGCCAGAATTCCGAGTATTTCATCCTATCATCAAAGAGGCTACACCATCAACTAAAAGAGCTACCTCGAAAGGAAATGACCAATCTATCGAGTCTCCGCATATAGTTCACATATTTGGTTATGAGGACCAGGATGTAAATTTAAAGGATGTTGAAGATTGCTTCCGCAATATTGTCAGCCTTTTTGAAGATGAATTTTCCAACAGTTTGGGAGCAAATATGGCTGAAAAGGAAGCCAATGTCGTTAAGGAACACACGACTGAGGAATCTGTGGGTATTGATGACGAGAAAGAAGAAAAGAAGGAAGTAGAAAGGTAAGAAAGATGGAAAGAGGAAAAGAGGAAATTTTTCTCGCGACAAATTAATCTGAAGAATTTGTTGTCATACTCGAAGCTGTAGGTGCAATTAATGACTATTTGACATAATCTGTTGCAAATCAGTCTGAGGCTATGACAGTCAGCAATGAGGATTTCAATCCTCTGGCTATAGTGTCTTATATTGCACCCTTTGCTGAAATACATCCGTCTGATGTCATCGTCGATGAGGCCAGCACACAACCACATGTGAAGGAGCAATCTGTCGACCCGGTTGAGCAAATAGAAAGAAAACGCAAGTGCAAAGATAAGGCGAAGTGCAAGGAGGAGCACCATAAGAAGAAGAAAAAAAACCAAAGCAGCCACATCTTCGGCTGCACATCATTGAGTTAGTCTTTCAATTTTTTCAGAACATAGTCTAGTAGCATATCATGTAGCTGTAATTGCATTAACAGCACATTTTAATTATCCCTGCATTTTATTTGTCGACGCATTTGCATTGTAATTACATTTCATTGTATATTTGTATATTAATGTCAGTGCATTGGGGACAATGCAGACTTTAAGTTTGGGGGGAATGTATATGGAATGGAAATGCAATTGCATCCACATTTCAAAAATTTTTCTTTCTGAGTTGAATGAAGTATGCAAGGTTATTGAAAATGTGCTTGAATTTTTTTTCTCATTTGATGCTTAATTCTTAAATCATATGAAATACTAATGAATGAGTTGGATGAATTTGATTGAATTTTGTATTTTCAATTTTTGGATGAATGATTTAGATTGCATTAGTAATGGATAATTAATATCATTATTTGAATATTGAATCAATTTTTCATTTACTATTACTTGTATATAGGTATAATTATGAATAAAAAAAACACTCCAAAGTGGGTGTATTGTGAACTATCAAGGGGAAACACTCCAATGCAAGTGTTAGAAAAAGTAATCTAGCCCAAGGCTGTCACTGCAAGAGTGTGTGTCACTGCAATTACAAACTCCTTGGGGGTTTGTTACACCCCATCGTTACTGCCTAAAAACAAGGGTATAGTAATGCAATGACATCCCTCTGTCACATAAAAAAAAGAAGAAAAGAATAGAAAATAAAAAAGAAATATATTTATATTAGTGTACAGTAAATGTTGTATTGGTAGATAGAATTCGGGATTTGAAGCATGATGCTGGCTTTGATGAAGTTGCAATTTTACTTATTCATACCTGTAAATTGTCGGCACAATATTCTATCATTTGAATGTAATTCATGCATTAGGATTTAAAAGGATTCAAGTTTCTAGAATGACTATTGCTTGACAAAAATCTTTGTTATAACCTTACTAGCTTTTGTTTACTTGAGGACAAGTAAAAACTCAAGTTTGGGGGTGTGATAACATTAGAAAAGACCATTAAATTCTTCTTATTTAGAGTACAATTTGTTCTCATTATATCATGTTTAGCATGCATTTTTAGCATTTTATATTTAGTAATTGCATTTTCTAAGTCAGTGATGTTTGGTTTAATTTTCTTTCAATTTATCTTACTTTTGCTACTAATGTCGCCACGTTTAGTGTTCAGTATTTCATCTTAAGATGTCACTACATGAACCTGTCCAGAAGGATCAATGCATGAATGTGTACAGAGTTGTTGCTGCAAAATAACATCCAAATTTTGCTCAAAACTATCGCCACATGAGCACTTCCAAATTGCTCCCAGGAATGTTACTACATGAAAATATCTAGAAGTACCAGTGCATGAGGATATAAAGGTTGTCGCAGCAAATTAAAATCTAAATTTGCGTCCAAAAACATAATTAAAACTTGTAATTGCTTGCTGCATATATCAAATCTACGTGAGTATACAGCTGGATTAACTAACTTGTACAACTGTAATGAAGTTAGATCTGAAGAAAAAAGGACACCTATACTTGGCATTAAGGATAAATACTGAGGAGAGAGAGTAAGGAAAGGGGAGAGGAAAATCTAGTAACAAATCAATTCTACTCTATAATTTTCTCTAAGCTTGCTTCCATGGTAGCTTAATTTCCTGGAGGGTGAACTGACTATGAAGAGAAGGCAACATCTGCTCCTGAAGAGGAGTGCTCTAAGTGCGACACAAGAGGAGCATTAGGGAAGAGTTAGCTAAGAATAGAATGCTTCAACCTGTTCTTTATTTCCTCTCAAACGTTGATAAATTCTGATGAACTTAATTGTGTATGGAATTACCTTTTAATTTTAGATCTAAATTAATTTCTGTTCAATTCCTCATATCTATTTATCTTTGGATTTAATTGCTTGATCACTGAAGTGTTATTGCAGTTGCTGACACTGGAAAGTGCAGTGACAAGTTAAATTAACAAGCAAGATAACGGAAGTTGCTTGAGACATGAAAGAATTCTGGTCACTTGTTCTCGAATGCAAAGCATTGCTAGCACTGGAAGGTGTGGTTAATGTGAGTGTTTGGGTCTTAGATAAACAGAGAAGTCGAAGTGAGTAAGATCTCATTAAGCTTAATTGTAGCGACGATTTATCTATTATTTATCTTGTAGTCACATTTAGTGATTATCAACTTATCAAGTTAGGGATCCTCTCAATTACATAATCATTGTTTTTACTTCTTAAATTTTCTTTAATTGCATCAACAAATTATCTTCAAACTTTCATTACATTTTCTTATTAATTTGCTTTGACATATTGTATTACAGTGCTACAACATTTGCTCCGACAGTTTAAATTCATTTATTTCTGCAGACTTTGATTTAATTGCACTGACATTATTCCTTACAACTTCTTTTATTATAATTCTAATTGCTTCGACAATTATAGCATAAACAACCATCTCTGTGGGATTGATATCTGATAGCTAAAATCTATCAACTATACTTGCATCGACAAGTGTTCGCTTGCACAACTGCTGTGACGTTCATAGCGCGATCAATGATGCAGTGTAACTTCCCAAAAGTTCTAAAGTGAACCATGTGAGCGAGTCCAAGAACTCTTGAAATGGTAAGTGAAAGGCCACATTCGAGACCAATGACATGCAAAACAAGAAGAAAAAATCTCGTAATTGCTATAATTACAATAAGAAAGGATACTACATTAAAGATTGTAAACTTCTCAAAAATAAGTAAGATGCCACAACTTCCAAAGCCAACATGGTGGAGGATATGAACTTAGTGGTCATGATTACAGAAGGGGTCGAGAATTTGGAGATTGATATGATTATTGAACTCAACATAGCCATGATCAATAAGTCTCATAATTGGTAGCTTAACTCTGGTGCTACTATCCATGTGTGTATTGACCAATAACAATTCAAGAATTATGAACTAGTGATAAACCGTGAAGTGCTTATGGGCAACTATCAATTGGTCAAGTTGCTCGATCAAGGGACGGTGGAACTCAAGTTCATATCTAGAAAGAAATTGACTTTAACCAATGTGTTACATGTTCCCGATGTGAGAAACAATTTAGTGTCTATGAGTCTTCTGTGTAGCAAAGGGTTCAAGGTTATCTTGGAATCTGATAAGTTTGTCTTGCTTAAGGATGATATATATGTAGAAAATGGATATTGTAACGAGGGTATGTTCAAGTTGAGTATTGATATGAATAAAGTCAATTCTTCTGCTTATATTGTTGAGTCTTATCCTTTGTGGCATGTGCATTTAACACATTTTAATTTTAAACTTTACAATATATGCAAAAGAATTATTATATCAATCTAAGTAATGATAAGTTTATGGATAAATGTGAAATTTGTACTCAATCAAAAATTACCAAGAAGTCATTTCCTAATAAGTGTGAAAGGAATTCGCAAGTGTTAGATTTAATTCATTCGGATGTTTGTGAATTAAATGGAACTCTAACAAGAGGTAGAAAACAATATTTTATCACTTTTATAAATGACTTTTCTAGATTTACTTATATGTATCTCATGAAAAGTAAAGACGAGGCTTTTGATATGTTTAAACGTTTTAAAAATGAGGTTTAGAATTTGTTTAGTAAGAAAATCAAAGTGCTTCTAGTGATAGAGGTGGTAAATATTTTTCAAATGAATTTAATGTATTTTGTGAGGAACAAGGTGTGGTACATGAGTGTTTCGTGACTTATACTCCGCAACAAAATGGTTTGGCGAAAAGAAAGAACCTTACTTTAGTGGATATGGTTAACTCAATGTTGTTAAATGCTAAATTTCCATATAATTTATGGGGTGAAGCATTATTGACTGCGTGTTATATTCTTAACAGAATACCATCGAGAAAATTCAAAGTATCTCCATATGAGTTATAGAAGGGTCGAATGCCAAACTTAGATTATTTCAAAGTGTGGGGGTGTTTGGCTTACTATAGAGTTCCCGACCAATGGAAATTAACGTTAGGACCAAGAGCCGTCAAAGGTGCATTCGTTGGATATGCCTAACATTCTAAGATATATCATGTTCTTGACTTAATGTCAAATACGATAATTGAAACAAGAGATGTTGTATTCATTGAAAATAAGTTTTTTCGATGATTCAATGGATTTGGAAAAAGAATATCAATCAATGATCTCAAGTGATCAAACCAAAAAAAGTCTTTGTGACAATAAAGATATGGAACAGAGGAAAAGTCAAAGAATGAGAAAAGTAAAGGACTTTGGTCCCGATTTCATTTCCTCACAATCTCTAGCATTCCTTGTTAAGGGAAACATAAAATTCGTAATTAAGAAGATCCCTATCATGTTTAATGTGGATGGTGATCCATAATCCTATGGTGAAGCCATGACTTCTAGGGATGCGACATTTTGGAAAAGGTGATCAACGATGAAATGGATTCAATATTGTCCAATAATACTTGGAATCTAGTTTATCTTCCTCAAGAATTGAAGCCTATCGGGTGTAAATGGGTGTTTAAGAGGAAGAACACTCCAATAGGGGGTTTTCCAATCTGTAAGTCTAGGTTGGTGGCTAAAGGATTTAGGCAAAAGGAAAGCTTAGATTATTTTGACACCTATGCATCAATGGCTAGGATGACCTCCATTCAAATTCTTATAGCACTTACATCCATCCATAAGTTACATGTACATCAAATGGATGTTAAGAAATCTTTTTTGAATGGTGATCTCGAAGAATAAGTCTACATGGAGCAACCAGAAGGCTTTGTGCTTCTTGGGAATGAACACAAGGTGTGTAAATTGATCAAATCATTATATGGTTTAAAACAAGCCCCTAAACAGTGGCATGAGAAATTTGACTATGTTATTTTGTCATATGATTTTTTACATAATGGTACGGATAAATGTATTTACACTAAATTCACTGATAGGTACGGTGTAATTATTTATCTCTATGTAGATGATTTGTTGATTTTTGGGATGAACATGGAAGGTGTTCATGAGACCAAAGAGTATCTAGCCTTGAATTTTAAGATGAAGGATCTCAACGAGATAGATATAATTCTAGATATAAAGGTGAAAAAGCATGAAAGGGGCTTTGCATTAAGCCAATCTCTCTACATCGAGAAAGTATTGGAAAAGTTCAAACACTTGAATATCAAGAATTCAATACTCCATACGATTCGAACTTCAAGTTAAGTGAGAATAATGGCAGGGCTATAATGCAACTTGAGTATGCCAATGTAATTGGAAGTCTAATGTATGCAGTGCATTGCACTAGACCCGATATTGCATTTTCTGTGTGCAAATTGGCGAGATTTACAAATTGTCCTGGTACCAATCATTGGAAAGGAATTTGTAGGATTATTGGTTATCTTAAGAAAACAAAAAAATTTGGGATTGTTCTATAGTGATTATCCAGTACTAGAAGGTTACTTGGATGCAAGTTGGATTACAAGTTTAAGTGACAATAAGTCCACATCTGGATAGATTTTTACGATCGGAGGTGGAGCCATTAGTTGGGCCTCCGAGAAACAAACTTGCATCTCACATTCAACTATAGAGGCTGAATTTATAGTCTTGGCAGCTACTGGCAAGGAAGCGGAATGACTAAGAAATCTATTGCTAGATATAAAGTTGTGGCCAAAATGTAGGTTCTTCATTTTCATATATTGTGATAGTGAATCCACGATGTCTCGAGCGTACAATAAGGTGTATAATGGAAAGTCTAAACATATAAGTTTGAGACATGAGTATGTGAGACAATTGATTAGGGACGGTGTGATAATTGTTACCTATGTTAAGTCAATTAATAATTTAGCAGATCCACTGGCAAAAGGTTTGTCAAGGGATTTAGTTAAAAGTACCACCATTAAGATGGGATTAAAACCATTCTAATTGAGTCATTGATAATGAAAACCCTACCTTTTTCTAGCCAAAAGTTAGTTTCAAGGTTCAAAGGGTAATAACAAGTTATCGAATGACAATGTGCACTAAAAACCATGATTTAGTGATTATATTTTAGGAGGATGAGTTTTACTCTTAATGGATGGACATTAATTGTCATGAAATCCACCTATATGGACATGAAGTGGTGCCGCTTCAAAGATATTTTATTTATGGTTTTCTCTCGTATATGTTCATGAAACGGGATGAGCACATGGTCATAACAGTGCTAAAACAAATTAAACTCTTACTCTATTCCTTTACGATTATGTGTAAAATTTTTCTGATATTGGCTTTAAGAGTGATGGTTCAAGCGACTAGCCACCATTCACTTTTTTGATGCTTTGAGAAGTTTGCACTAAAGAAAGGTTCAATCTGCAGACACCTTTCTTTATGATTAATCGTTGTGTACTTATTTTCTGGAATTAGCAAACTAGTGGGGGATTGTTGGAAATTTATAAATTGCAAATAAATTATTCATGAGCATTATTCAAATTAAAAGTGATGATTTACCATCCAATGGATACATTTCCATGGGACAAGTCTCTTCCAAAAGGTATGTCCAATATGAAAGGGTTGTGACTCTTCAAAAAGTGTCCATTGAATGCATATAAATAGATGGACTATGATGCTCACAAATACACATTTCTTTTTACAATCAATTCCAATTTTCAAAAATTAGAGTAAGAGTTAAGGAATTCCGCGATTTTGCTAAATAAAGGAAATTCAAAACTCATTGTATCCCTGAAGGACCTTTTTCTTAACCATCTAGTAACTTTGTGTGGAGGCAAATAGTTCTCTTCGAAGTTTACTATTTAATTCAATATCGTCTCCAGATCTATCTTCTCTCAAAATCTCCAATAGTAATATTATATAATACTATATCATATATTATAATCTTACCTCATGTGATGACTTGATGGTCAACGGTGTTCTTCACCTCAGGTGAGATCTGGATTCGAGTCGCGCTACTCGCATTTCTTGTTTGGGCTTTGCCCTGTTGTTGTAATTCACCAAAAAATATGTACATATATTTAATTTTGCATATTTATTATACGTAAGGATTGCATTAACACTTTATAGTTATAGTTTTCCAAATTCATTTTCCTTTCAATAAATGATTAATAATTATATAATAATTATAAATTTAATTTAGGATAATTAGTCATTCAACTATTAGCGTGTTCAGGGGCAAAGGTAGGAAAAACCTTTAGGCGGACCGAAATAAATTGTCTTTATTTTTATATTTTGTAAAGGACAAAATCAAATTTTTATCATTTTAAAGAGGTCAAAGTATAATTTTACCTATACTAATTTAAATTTTTAAAAATTTAAGAGGCCAAAATGGCAAAGTTTCCATTTTAGGGGGTCGGGGCCCTTGTCAACCCCCTTAAATTCGCCTCTCAGCATGTTTCTATTTTGGTCACCAAATTATAATTTTTTTTCAATTTCACTAACATTATCATTTGTTTTTGTTTGTGGCACCCTCCTTTAAATCATTAACATAAATGATGGGGTGGATTTTTTAAATTGATATAATTACATATTTAGTCCTTAAAACTTATGAATTTTATCTATTTTATTTTAATTTTAAATAATTCAACAAATTTAACTCTTTGCATTTATTTTTTCTATCAATTTGGTCCTATTCTCCTCCTCCCTAATTGTCACTTCCCCAATTACTGGGACAGCTAACTTCTTATTGATCCCTTATGCGCACTATTTTTTATTCTTGTTCTCGTTCTCACCACTATTATCCTTTTTCAGTAGGGCTACTGCTATGTACACCTCTTCTACTTCCTTTCGCCACCACCTAGCACGCGTCACAATCTCTTTCCTACCTCAATCCCAACTGTTCAATTTCCTCTCCCTTAATTTTCATAACCCATAAAAAAATTGCCTCAAAGATCAAATTCACTCTTCTATCCCTTTATTTTGTTCTTTTTCTTCTCCAACTTCTTTGATTTATTTTAAATATTTTTTACGTAAAATATGTCATATATTATTTATTTCTTTATTTTTATTTTGAAATAATAAATGTGTAATGCATGAAGAAAACTAGTTTTTTGTAAGAAATAAAAAAAACAAATTACATCGTATCAAAGGCTATGCGACAGATTTTATCTTGATGTAAATTTCCCAAAACCTCTTTAGGAGGCACATCGAATATTTGTAATCTTGACTTCCATGCAAGACCTTCCTTTTCCAAGTGGTTCGCAATCATATTTAACTCTCTAGGCACCGTTCTGATCCTCCACTATCCTTCTGAATACATGATCCTTTGAACCCTTCGAAGGATAGTAATACCATATTGATCACACAACACACCTCTAGCAGAAGCATTTTCGATTTCTGGTTCCACTAGACCATCTGAGAAGAGGTGAACCCACTATCCCTCAGTATACTTTTGATAGCCCAATGATGGAGGGTTTGCCTTATAAAAACTCTAGTTGCGCCCAATTGACTAAAGCTTTAATATTTTCAAAGGCTGACTGAAGCTTTACTAATTTCAAAGGCTAACCAAGTGACATTCTGAAAAATAAAGAGGTTTCTATTTTTCCAGATTCGCTAGGAGATTAACCTAAAATGGCCCGCCCAAATAATGCCATGATCCTACAATCTCATAAGACAACTAAGATTATAAGAAAACAAACTTTGTTGTTGCAAAAGGACCACTTGCTTCCATACCTCCTTTGCAGTCGAACAATCCCAAAGGACATGTACAATGTCTTCTGATTCATGATCACATATCGGACAAACACTGTTCTGTGTCAGTCCTCTCCTAATTCTCTCTGAATTGGTGAGTAATCTCTGTTTTTATGAGCTAACCAACGAAAGAAATGACTCTTTAGGGGCCTTGATATTTCGAAATGATCTGCCAAAAGTTGTCTTTGGGATTCCATTAGTTCTGTTGTAAGGCCCAATATGCACTATGGATAGAAAAACATCCTGAGATTGAGTACGGCTAAATAACCTTATCACGACATAATGAAGGATGAGGAGGCAGAATACTTACAATCCGTTGAATCACCTCTCCTATCAGTCATTGCCTAAAGAGATCCAAATTCCACGTTCCGTCAAACAAAACCAAATCACTAAGAGTACAATCCAAGTCTAAATTGGCATGAGAAGGAATCAACGATAATAAGGGTCCAACTCATGATACCCAAGAGTCCTTCCAACACCGAATATTTGTACCATTCCCTACTGACCAAGCTAAATTCTCACAAAGAAGGGGTCATACCTTAACCAGAGATCACCATAAGTGTGAGCATTGACTTTGAGCAATAGAGGGGAGCCTGTACTTTATGCAAAGAACTTGAACCTATAGGACATCATTCTTTGAAACTAAGTGGAAACCGATCTTCATAAGATATGAGTTGTTCTGGTCATGAATATGAAGAAATCCCTAACCCCCTCGAGATCTTGATATGAAAATGGAATCCCATCCAACCAGAGCAAGTTTTGGATGACCATTTTCACCGCCCCAAATAAATTCTCACAATTTTCTCAATCTCTACACAAACTCCCTTAGGTATCATTATAGTCTGCATAAAAAAATTTAGGATGGCAAGTAGGACAAACTAGGCTAAAGTAACTCTGCCAGCAACGAACAACTTCCTTGCTTCCCAATTATACAGTTTTCGCCTCACCTTATCCACAACAAAAGTCAATGTACTATTAGTAACTCTTTCATGAAAGAGAGGAACACTAAGATACACCCCAAGATTCTGGAGCACCTGAAAGTCGAGAAGTTGACTGATTTGATTACAAATATCATATGCTACTCCTTTGGAAAACTAAATATTACTTTTTCGTGTACTAACCTTATGCCCGGATATTCCACAGAAGAGTTTCAGTATATCCACTAATTCCTGTCCTTGGTCTAGTTCTACTTTACAAAAAAAGAATAGATCATCTGCAAAAAAAGGTGAGATAAATCTGGTCCCAATCTTAAGAGTCAAATAGGGCACCACTACCCTTCCTCAATCTTCACATGAATAATGTGGCCTAACCATTCCATACATAGAACAAAAAGGCAAAGCGATAATGGACATCCTTACCTGATTCCTCGAGAAGGCCTGAACTTCTATAATGGCCTCTATTATGATTGATCTAACAAATTTTAGGACACCTGCAACCTGTAGTGATGTACCAATAAACTCCCAGCCTACTTTTTCATATGCTTTCTTTAAGTCTAGCTTGATCGCCATCCATTTTTTACCATCTCGTCTTTTTCGCATAGAATGTATAACCTCTTATGCTATAATAACATTGTCTGAGATGTTGTGACTTGCAATGAATCCAGCTTGCTCCTGTGATATGAAGTTAGGAAAAACCAATTTAAATCTATTAGTAGTTACCTTCATTACCAGTTTATACATTACGGAGCATAGGCTAATAGGCCGAAATTGGCTGAAATCTTCTAGATTGTTTTTCTTCAGGATTAGTACTAACAAGGAGTCATTCAGCTCTGGATTGAAAATTTTGCCCGCGAAGATTCCCTGAACCCACTCACATACAGAACTCCCCACAATATCCTACTAACTCTGGATAAAGATCGCATGAAAATCGGTTTTCCAAGAAAATCAATGTCTTAGGACTTGAGCCTCGAGAAGATGATAGAGGGGAGAGCGCCGATGTCCTCAAGACTTTCACCACTTGCCATAATAATTAACTGCTTCATTCTGAAGAGTGTTCTGATCGGAACACCACTTGCCATTATCAATGTACAAAGCTGTGATGCGATTGAATTTCCTTCTTTGGATCGTACGATTGTGAAAAAAATTGGTATTACGATCTCTGAGTTGAAGCCAGTCACATCTAGCTTTTTGTCGCCAGAGAAGTTCCTAATGATCAAGCAAGTTTTCCAATTCATCACGAACCACACTCTTTAATTGCAATAGTCGACTAGGAGTATGGATTAAAGCCTTTTGAATGCTGGAAAGTGCATTCATAAGCCATCTTTTATGAGTGCCTATAAAGCCATAAACTGACCTATTCCAGTTCTTAACCAGCATGGTTAAATCAGACAAAGAGTTAGCCATGCAACCGAAAAAATTCCACTTATCTTTCACTAGGGAAGAGAAAGTAGCATGTTTCGTCCATCTAGCTAGAAATCGAAAAGGTCTCCCTTTTGCCAAGGAAATCTTCGATTTGGTCCTCAAAAGAATAGGTCTGTGATCGGACTTAATCTGTGGTAGATGGGACACCCTGCACTACAAAAAAACTGACATCCAAGAATCATTAACCAAAGCTCGATCTAACCTCTTATACATTCTCGCTCTATGCCAAGTACATGACGGGCCTATGAAACCCAAATCCTACAATTGACAAGAATCTACAAAATTTCGAAAAAAAATTGCATCTTTTTCATTTAACAAAATAACTCTTTTTATCATCAGCTAAGAGGATAGCATTAAAATCACCCATAATTAAACAATGAGAAGAATCATGAGGTAAAGCTTTTTTCAACGCTTCCCAAAGCATCTTTCGTTTATTCCTGTCTGGGCTACTATAAACAAAAGAAATAAAAATAGAATTCTGAAAAACTTTTATCATATACCTTAAGAAGAATGAATTGCGGGTGATTTTGGATGATTTTAATATGAATAGATTCTTTCCATCCCACCCAAATTTCTCCTGAAAAACCAACATCTTTAACACGATGTAAGTAAAAAAAATTCCAATTTATCAATAAAAAATTAACATTTTTACCACTAACTCTTGATTCCAACAAGTAGACAATATATATATTGTATTCAAGATTATATTTTCGAAAAGTACGAATAAATTTATTGCATGCACATCCTTGACAATTTCACGAAAAGATGTTTAAATTTAAATTCATATAAAATAATAAATTAAAATATCGAAAATTAAAATAAATTGTATCTTACTGATTAATTGTTCTTCCATTTCATCTCGTCCACTTGTTGGGTCTGTCTTATCCAAGCCCAAAGAATCATCAGGCTTAGCTAAACTACCAGCCAAATGGGTCATATAATCTTTCAAAATGACTTTTGAATTTTTAGCATTTTTGGGTTTTCTTCCCCTACTTTGCTTAACTTTGTTGATGGGATTACTAAGCTTTATCCCACCATTTTTCATCCTCAAATCTTTCCCAACCGTTCTAGCCTTTGCACCTAAAGAGATGCAAGTTGTTATCCATTCCCTCTATTCATCAACGCCTGGAAAAAAGAGGCATCTTGAAGGTAACCGTCGAATGCTTGTTGGGGTCTAAACCAATCACCGTTTTTGACACCATGACATCCACCATCTCCGCCGACGGTAACTCCTCATGAAGAGAAAAACCTGCATTAGTTTCACCATTCTCATTAGTAAAGTGCAAAACCATACCTGAGCTTCCCGCCTTATTCCCCTATTCCCTGTTTCCAACAGCCACCAAACTGCTAGTGGGAACTTGACGTCGTTCCATGACTCAACTCATCAAGGAGTTTTGCTGCTCCTGCGCTGACCCATTGCTCGGGTTTGAGGAAGACTTTGATCCACCTACAAGCAGCAGATTGTTGTTGTTGGGTAATCTGGCCGCTCCAACAAGCTTGCCAATTGGATCTTTTGCAAGCATAACTGAAGAAGCAGGCCTCACACTAGCAACGTTAAGGATTTGGCTGGGCTTAGCTAAATTCTTAAAGCCTAATTCGTTGGGATGATTCTTATTATTAAATTGGCCCGTCTTATAGCCTTCATGCTCATCTCCAACATTAGTTACAGGTACAAGCTCTTTCCCTTTTCTTCGTCTGTTCTCATGTTCTTTCGCATTTAATAACAAATCTTGTCCAACGTTACCTTCCATTTCTACCAATGCCATAAATCGAGATCCCTCATATATTTTTTTTGCCTTAAATTCAGGCCCTAAATGAGCAAAATCCCTGGATTTATGTCGAAATTTCTTTTCAACCAGCATCCAAGGGTCGAAAATTTCACCCTTGCCCCTTGTACCATCAATGGTCATATTCTCAGCCTCCGACGAGTTTTCCGATGAGAAGCTATTTTCTCTAGTTTTTTATCCAGATATTCGATTGGAGCAACTTTCTTTTAGATGGCCATATCTTCCACAGTGAAAGCATACCGTAGGTAAAAATTCATACTCAAGCCTTTGTAATTTCCCATTGATTAGAATCTGTGATACCAGAGGGCTGTCCAAGTTGATGTACACTGCCAAACGGGCAAACCTACCTATGATCCTATTGTCAGTGTTCATATCTAATTCGACCACTTTACCGATTAATCCCCCAATTTCTGACAAGATTTTTCGCTTATAGAACTAACCTGGCAGACCAAGAAGTCTTATCCATGATAACATGACGCTTGGAAAGGCTTGTCCTGGGTTGAATGACACCGTCCAAGGCTGCACTATCAGGAATTGACCAAAAATAATCCAGAGACTCTCCGATAGGACTTTTTCACAATCAGACTTGTTATGAAATTTTACCAAAAGTATCTATTTTCAAATGCATTGGCATCGTAGGTTTCTATAAGCTGTAAATTTTGTTTTGTAGAACTGAGTAACCGATATTACGGCCTAACAGCTTCAAAACCACTGTGTTGTCCATATCTCGGAAAAGGATTTAGCGAATTCTATCAGAGAATTTGATTGAGGGAGTACCATTGATAAACGATTTCAGCACATCTCCCTCCAGCAGATCGAAATCCTTCGTCTCCTCACACCTCATACCCACCGAATTAGTGGTTTGACCCTCTAGTTTGCCTTTCTATAAGATTGGTGGTTCAACAGGTTCATCCACTAGCATTCCTCTATCTATACAATCATCTTTGTCCCTAAATCCGACTTTCTTAGAGGTTAAATCCTCCATCGATCAGTCTTCGGAACCGGAGCTTTCATCGAGAGCTTTTCCATCGAGAGAATCCATTATTATTTTTTTTTTAGTTTTAAATAGAAGACTAGTTTTTTTTTTAAATATCAATTAAGGACATTTGTAAACTTTTTTTTTCGTGTGTGTATTAAATAATTATCCAATTATTATTAAAAAGAAATATTTTAGTATCTAAACTAATAATTAAATAGTGCAATTAACGCAGTGATCATAATTATTTGTGGAGAAAATCTTCGAAAGGAATTGCTACAATTTTGCCTTTTGTACGTTATAGTCATGGCTATTGTCATTAAACATCGTTCTCAAGAAGTTTTTGTTTAAATCGTCTCAAAATATGTCTAAATTCAAAGTTCTAAAGACAAATAATTATGCAGTTCTTTTTCCTTGTTAAAAATTGATATAATTTGTAAATATAAAGTGTTAAATTTGATGAATTATTTAGAATTAGGATTAAATTGATAGAATGTGCAAGTGTGGAGGATTAAATGTCTAATTACATCAATTAAAAAGGCCACATCATCATTTTTGTTAATGATTTAACAGAAGGTGTCACAAATAATAACATTAGTAATGAAAATGACAATTTTTATAAATTGGTGACTAAAATAGAAATATTCTAATAGCTGAGTGACTAACTATATAGTTTACCCATTATAAAATTATATGTTATTTTATATGTTAGTAATAATTGTAATTTATTTATATGTTATTTTTATCTTAAATATTATTATATAATAATAGTTATGTCTTTTTTATGTTTTAATTATAAAATTAAGTTTTTCAAATTTTAGATTAAATTTATCTTAAGCTAATATTTTAAATCATTATCCAAAGTAGTGTTTTGTAACTAGGATTTTAGAATTTAGAATTTGGATTTAAAAAATAGCACAAAATGAGTAGCAAACTATTTAAAAGTATAGCATTCATGATCATTTCTTTAATCTATGGATTTTTTCGAAGCTTATATAGTAAAATTTGAAATTTTTCATGGCTTGTTTGGAAACCATGATTTGAGTAAAAAATTATATTTGGATTTGAAAATCCAAATTCATTGTTTAGATAACAAATAAAAAGTTAAATTTGAATTTGGGAAATTCAAATCCAATTTTATAAGAGTTAAAATTTTGGATTTCAAAATTCATTTTAAAACTTGGAATTTTCAAAATCCAAGATTGGTTAAAAGCAACATGAGAACATTTTTATTCTCCCTTCTTTCACATTTCTTTCAAAACTCAAACAATAAATAATTAATGTTACTTATAAAATATATCATCAACGAAGTTCAATGTTTTTAAAATTAGATTGTTAGGAACCAGTAAGATCAACGATTTTCACTTCAACCACTTCAATGATCCAATAGGTTCGATTGAATAAATTATTAAAAATAAAAACCATTTAAAAATAGATAAAATTAACTCGATCATTGGTTCGATCAGTCCAAATGGTTCAACCAGTTCATGAGTCAATCAATCTAATCCCTTTTCTTGAATAATACCCCAACTGATTTTCGATCTAATTGATCTGACCAACCGACCTAGTCTGATCCTAAAAATAATAATAAAGCTTCATGTATTTAATTTAATACAATATAAATATTAAAAATTCATTTATATCATAATTTTTAAAATTTTAATTTATAATTAAGCAAGTCCACTTATTTAAATACAAATCAAATTATATGATTTTATTCAGGTGTAAACAAAGTATAAAATGATTTGTATAAATAAGATAAAAAAGTTGAAACTTCTTTTAATATTTTAACCTAGAAAATTATAAAAATATTAAATTAAGAAGTTACATTTGGTTGGCGCATTATTAAAAAAAAACCACTTCTTTGAAATAATAGACAGAAACAATCAATCTTCTTCTATATTGTTCATACAGAATGGAAAAGGCATTTTTTTTTCATTCAAAATTAAAGTCTTCAGAACCGAATTTGTGGTCGAATTAATTAGATCATCGATTTGCTATTTTAATTTGTTCGATTAATACAATTGGTTTAATCGATTCATCTTATTCTAATAAATAAATCATTAAAAATATTAAAAATAAAAAATTTTGGTTTAACCACTCAACCAATCAGTCTATATTAGTTTTCAGGTCATCCGATCTATACTGGTTTCCAAGTCATCCGGTCTATATTGGTTTTTAGGTCAACCGGTTTATATTTGGTTTCCAGGTCAACCGGTCTATACTGCTTTCTAAGTCAACCAATCTAATGCCTTTTTTTAGTACCTTGGCTAGTCTCAATTGATCTGACCAGTCTAGTATGATTCAAATAACAATGTTCAAAATCTTCCTAAATAATTATTTAAAAAATGTTTTTTAGGTTTAAAATTAGTTGAAATCCAAATCTAAATTAGAATTATCCTAACAATGAATTTGAATTAATTCAAAATCTTGAATTTTAAATATTTTAATTCTCAAAGAAAGAATTTAAAAATAATGAATTCATAAATCATAAATTTCAAACTTAAAATTTTGAATTCAAATTTCAATTCTCAAATACTACCTAAAATATTTTTAAATTTAACCAATATTTTTATACTTTTTTTATTCTCAATAATTTATCCATAATATATACATTTCATTCTTACCATCTACATAATAATTAAAATTTAAAGCTTCGTTTGTTTAACTGAAAATGATTTTCAAAAAATGATTTTTAGAAAATAACTTACTTTTTCTGGAAAAATTAATATTTTCTAGTGTTGGAATGAATCTATGTAAAATATTTTCTGTTGTTTGGCAAATTTTCTGAAAATATTTCATAAACGTTGTTTTCAATAAAACAAATATACATTTGAGATTTTATTATTTTTTCATTATTTAATTGAGTTTATTTCATAAAACTTATTTATATTTTAATTAATCATGTTTTATGTTTAATCAATCTTAATTTATTTAATTATGCTTAAATGTTAATTTCGTACATTAAAGAATATAAATTTATAGATATAAATTTATATTTAATTAATTTGATAGTGGTAAATATTTATTTTGAATATTATTTGGATGAGTAAGTTGGAAAATGACTTAATTTAATCAAAATTGAAGTAAAGACCAATGTAACACCCTACACTCGATCCGGTCATCAGATCCAAGTAAGTGTATGACACTCCAAACCCGACCGAGACGGACCGACCCGAATTCAAAACGTTACATTAGCCACCTAAGTGACTCTCCGGCTAACAACCTCCCAAGACACACTCCGACCTTATAACACCTCAATCTTATCCATTTATTAGTTATTTATTAATGCGGAAGCAATTTGTGAACCAATTTTAATCTTTTTACAAGTAATTTAAACTAAGGACATTTTCGTTATTTTATCACCTACGGTTAAACTATCTCAATTTTAGATCTAAACATTTACCAATCTTCATTTAGTCAATTTATGTAAGCTCTAAAAATTTCAGCTTAATCAGAGTTCATTTACAAGGTCTAATTCAAGTTTAACATTTCAGACGAAATCATAACATTTTCAAAATATCAGTACTATACTCGAATATTAAATTGAGTGTGTTTCTAAAACATTTTATCAATTATGGGTCTAATTCTAAAATTTCATCAAGTTTCTTTATCATTTAAGGCTCTAATTAGACTTATCAAGTTAAATGACTAATTTGTAATTTACACGGACTAGAGTTCTAATTTAAAAAGACAAAAATTCAAACATCCAACACCACACACGCCTGTGTGTGTTGGGCACATGCCCATGTGTCACCCTACTGAAGTTTCTAGTGCGAAAAACACGTTTTTAAACCCGGTTTTGAGTATTTTAATGGCCAATTAAACCCGATTTAGCTACAATTAAATACCATACATATTCATACACCTTTAATTGAGTTTTTAAACACCAATTTAGCCTCAATTAAATAGAATTAAACAATAAATTTCATGAATATCACCCACTGATTAATTCAAACAAGTGGTGTACCTTAGTCGCTCGTAAACCACTCCATGGAAGCTACATTTAAACAATTGTTAGTGTAAACATCATGCCTCACACACTTTGTTATCAATCACTATGTTATCAACCAACAATACACCGTAAATTATTCAATAATTAAACTCAAACATGCATATATGATATTATAAAACCATCCAAAATTAAAAATGTCCAATGTCAAAGTCCAATTACAATTAAAATTAAACTAAGTCTCGAAGTTTCACAATGCCCGATTAACATCTCTAAAACATGTAACTAAATCTCTATCAAGCCTTAATATCTTAGAACTCTCTTGCTCGGCTCCTCAGATCCTCAATCCCATCGAATATTTGCACGAATGTGAGGGTGTGAGCTTAAAAAGCTCAGTGAATGTTAATAAAACAACAAGTAAATTAGCACCGAAATCATGCTTAAATCGAAACCAATCAAATACAAACTTTCAATCACAATATCAATCCATAACAGTTCAATGTCATATGCTTAACTATGTATCAAAAATCATAATTAATCATGGCATACAATCATCAATTTAGCATATAACATTTCATACTTTTATATTGGCATATACATTCATGGCTTAATCAAGTGATCATACATCAGATAAACGGATCTCCTTACTCCCAATCAGAATAAGAATCAGAATCAGTCTCGGATTGAGTGGGCCGAAGCCACACGCTCACTTATATCGCCTCAGAACAGTTCTGTTGAGTGGAGACACAAGTTCAACACTCCCTTATCTACTCCAAACCAGTCCACTTAGAACCTCATTGCTCAAAATAACATATCAAAATGGTGAGTACTAACAAATCTTATGGCATGCCAACTATATCTAATGGATCCACCATGCTATAATCCCAATATAATCAATCATTCATAACATAATTTCAGTCAATGATGTGCTCAATTTAAAGTGTCAAAATGCTTATGTGAAACATTTAACATAGTCATTTTAACATCAATTTAAATCAAGCATACCAATTACCAATTATCAATGTTCATTATCAATTGAAATATCAACATAACATGAACAAAAAACTCCAGCATACATGCTTAAATCATCATTATAATCAATCCAAACAAAGCACATAAAACCACTACATGCTCCCTTACCAACACTTAATAAAATTTTCATCATTTAGACAAATATCAATAACCTTGCAAAATTAACCAACCAAAATTTAATTAAATATTTGTAATTAGTAATTAGGCATAAATGAGGGTCAATTTATCAAATCGCCCTTTAATAACACTCACCACACAACCAACTCAACCACAACCAAGTGATCAACCAAGCAAATCCAAGCTTCAATTTCGATTAACTCGATCCTCTTCAAGATTCAGAGCTTTAACAGAGATAAAATAGATATTACCACCTTTCAAAAGATATATTAAACACAAATTTTCATCAACTAGGCTATACGGAATTCTCTCTCAAAGTTACCTTACCGAATTTGTAACATCAAGTCGAAAATTTGATTCCTCACAAAATTGATCACTCTAGCCCTCCTAATCACTTCCAAACATCAATACTAGACCAAATAAACATATACTAAGCATCAGTTTCACATTTAAATCAATTTCACAAAAATCTGAAAAATCGGTTCATGAAGATGATGAAATTCGAATTTCTTTAAATCACCTCACAGAACATGTCTAATCTTGACAAATAAGATCAAAAACCTTCTAATAGATCCATTTTAAGTTGGAACATCCATTGATTTTTGGATTTCCTCTCAAAATTCAAGATCCACCATTAAAGCACCTTAAGCTTTTGAAGAATATGACATTTATAAAAAATCATGTAATTATCACTCAAATAATGTAAATATGTTTCTAATCGTCATAAAAATAAGTTTAAAAATAGTAATTACCTTTGACTCATTCTAAATCATTTGGTTGAAAATCTTGATTCAAGAATCTTGAGAAATTTCAGAATATTTTTTGTTACTTTTGTGAATAATTTCGGGTGAAAAGAGAGTATTTTGAGAAGGAAATTTGTTGAATCTATTCTCTGATGATAGATCTTTAAAACCATGTAAAGAAAATGAATTTTATAACTCTTTAATCTGATGTAAATGGTGTGAAAAGTAAGCTAGATACATTGTTTTTAAAACTGAAACAACCCACCAAAATTTTAAAAATTGGGAAATTTTCCCAATGGCCACTTCCACATTTCCCTTACTTCAGCATGTGATCCTTTCCCTCCAAAATTCAAAATTTAAAGGTTTATTTGCCAAATAAATATTTCAAAATTTCCCTTATTTTATAATTAAATCCAATTTAATTAATATTTAAATTTAACTCAAATTAACCCCCAATAAAATTATTTTAAAATTCTTTTTCGACCCAAATTAATTATTTTCACTAATAATCATTTAATTACTTTAAAATTAATTTTTCAAAAATATTTTTATTTTTCCAGATTATTGTTTAATTGATTTTAGATAAAATTGACCTCCTAAATTAAATTAAAAGTTACTATTACCCGATAAATTCCTAAATTCACACTCGGAACCCAAAAAATATAATCGAAACTACTAGACCCGATTTAGGGTTATTACACAGTGAATGTTACAACACATCACATGATTCCGCATCAAATAAAACAATTAAACTTTACCATTAAATCCTTATTATTATTTTTTTAAACATCAGTACACCCGATTTCTAAAAAACAATTTGAATTATTTTAATTCTTGAATAGCATTTGCAATTTGAGAGACTTCTACCGGTACTTAAATGACAAGTATCGGTAGAAGTAAAGTTAGTAAAGCTTCAAAAAATAGAACTACTAGTTCTACCGATACAAGTCTGAGTTATATCGATACAACTCAGACAACTACTGATATAACAAACTCCAGTATGCAAGATAGTCTTAGCTTGGGATTTCTACTGATACCCAATTCCAACTACTGATACAACAAGGGTAACTACCGATATTTTAAATACTTCTACCGGTAAAACTAACTCCAGTATACAAATTTAGTTTTTAGTCTAAGGCTTCTATCGATACTTTGGTATTAACTACCGAAACAAGTCAAGTCAGTAACAAAAGTTCAGTCTCCCATGTATTTCTACCGATACTACCATGAGTTCTACTGAAACAAGTTTAATTAGTAACTAAAAACATCCAAAATTTTCAAGGTATCTTAAGTTTCATCTTATAAACATAATTAACGAAAAATTAGTTTAGTATTTTAGGCCTAGACACAATCCCAAAATGTTGTTTTAACTTTCCATTCCATGCCAATCTATTTCAAATCTAGACTTTATAAATACACTAGACATGACTTAATCCAAAGCATTAATTACAAAACAACCTATACATGCCATTTATAACCTTTGCCAAAATAATACAAAAACTACCAATATTTGCTGGATAGTGTGATAGATCTATGCTAGAGTCCAAACAGAATGAGCTTTCGATGATCTACAATCAATAGAAAACAATCAAGAAGCAATTTATGCTTAATAAGTTCGTAAATGAAAGTATAACTTACCAACCTATTTCATACTTAAAACATTCAATTCTTTCAAATAATATCAATACAAATTTTATTTCAAAAATCCTTTTTTGAAACTAATCCGTTTAAGACAATCCCTATCCTTTCGGATATAACCTTTTCAATAATATCCTTTCAGATATAATCTTTCCAATAATATCCTTTCGGATATACTTTTCAATAATATCCTTTCAGATATAACATTTTTAATAATATCCTTTCGGATATACCTTTTCAATAATATCATATACAAAGAAACTGAAAATTAATTTCATCAAATCGATTGTAATAACTTGAAAGAAATATACGAACTTACATCAACCACACATTTGCACAAAAGAACCGACGATTACTCCAAGACCTTGACCTTCCCATGATTCAAGTCCGATTATGGCCTTTCTTGATCCAAATAATAGATTTATTCAATTAAATCATCCAAAATCAATTTGATAGTTAATTTGAACTCGTAATTCTTTTTATGGTAATTTTACCAAATTACCCTCAACACTATCATCATTTGAACAACTAAGTCCTTAATCCAAACTCACAATTTATCCACAATATATGAAAAGCTAAATTAGAACATTATCTTATAAATTTATCTCATCTTATGCTTTCCCTATTTCATTTATCACATAACATTTTATTATTTTCACAAACAAGTACTAAAACCCGAAACCTCTAAAAATCACTTAATAAAATACTTATAATTGTCCATCAACTTCAAATATCTAACAATTAATATTCACAATCACACAATCACATTTATGGCAAGTCCCTATACTTCCAGCAATTTCACAAATTGACCTCGAGTTGGTTGGATCAAGTTAAAACAAACTCAAAAACATAAAAATCATCAAAAACAAACTCAAGAACTCACCCAAATCAAAGAGAGGAGCCCAACTGAAAACCTTCTCTTCAAAAATGGTGGTTTTCACGTTTTTTAGGGAGAAAAGATTGAGCACTCAAAATTATATTTTTCTTTTCTTTTTAACACCTAACACCACTAGTTTAATTTTTCAGTTTAATTTATTTACAAATATCAAGAGTTGGTAACTCAAACCATCCCTTAATCATTGTTTGGGTATAATTATCATTTAAGACCACTTAATTCTGTTTCCTTGGCTATTGGACACATTTAGTTATAGAACTAAACTTTTAAAGCTCTTACAATCTAGTCCCTTTTTATTTAATTAACAATCCAATCTTTTAAAATTCTTAAATAAAAATTTAATCTAACCTTACTAATGGTTCGTCAATATTTAATAATATTTACAAACTCTCTTTGATAAGTGCCAAAAGTAACATGTTTCAGCCTCATTCTTAATGCGTTTTTGGATGATTAATCGATTTAAAATAATGAATTTTATGTTAATAATCCTTTAAATTCATGTTTCTATACTTAGGAAAGCATTTGGGAGCGAGAAGAGTGAAAAACAAGCGAAAACTGGACAAAAGAAGTAGATTTTAGGAGCCACACGGGCTAGACACATGGTCATGGACTAAATCAAAGACAAAAAGGAAAATTTGAGGCAAAATCATGAATGTGGAAGAGTTAGGAAGTAATTTATTGGACATAAGACTTTATTTAAATTAAAACTATTTTTTAGGATTAGTATTTAGGATTATTATTATTATTATATTGTTTATATTTAATTTTAATTTATCTTTTAGGTTTTATAATTTAGAGTTTAATTTGGATCCAACTAGATATTTTCATATATTATAAATAGGGGATGAAGTGATATGAATTAGCACTTCCAATTTTCTGTAACATCCTCCATTTCCCAAATCCAAGCCGTCAGAGATTATTGAAGGAAACAACTTAAAAAACACCATAGAAGTCATCTTTGAAGCCGATTTCCACGAAAATTGAAGACCTCTTTCTAATTTTTTTTGATTTTACTATAAGTTTCTCTTCATCTTGTGGTTATATTGTATTTGAGATGTTTTCATTTATTAGCATGAACTAAATCCCTAAATACCTAGGGGAGATGAACCCTATGATGAATTCTGTTATTTGATTTCTATTTTTACGTAATAAATACTTATATTTTGTTCTCAATTATTTGTTCTTAATTCTTGATTTAGTATTCCTGAGATATTAATTCTTGTTTGATGTGCTTAAATTAAAGGAGGAATAGACTCTGTTTAAGAGTAGATCTAGCATAATTGAGTGGAGTTGCATGCAATCCTAGAAATAGGATCACATAAATCTACTGGATTAGAGTCAAATCTAATAGGGGAATCCATAAATCAAATTAATGCGACAGTTGCTTTTATGCTTGAATAGAGGTATTAGCAAAATTTAGGAATTTTTACAAAACAAAATACTAAGTGAAAAAAATTGCTTAATTCAGAATGAAAATGGCAGATGAAATCTAGGTGAAATCTTTCTTGAGTATTGTTTGCTTCTTGATATAAAAACACTTATTATTTCTTACTTTAATTTTTGTTGTACTTTTTATTAATTTAGTTAAATTAGTTTAGAACAATCACTTTATTTGACCGGTTAGATAATAGGGAGAAGTTATTACTAGTACTTTTGGTCCTCGTAGGAACGATATTTGTGCTCACCGTAACTATACTATTAATTGATAGGTGCACTTGCCTTAGTCATATTCTTAGTTAAGTTTCGACTGCATCAAGTTTTTGGCATCGTTACCGGGGACTAAAATATTAGGAAAACTTTATTTCTATTACTTTAGTCATTTTTTTTATTTTTTATTTTATTATTTGCATTTTTAATTTAAATTTTCTATTTTAATTTTTTCCCTTTTGCTTCTGGCAGGTTCTTTTGGTTTAAGACTGGAGGAAACCCATTGGGACCACTTCTTCACGACTTTGAACTTGAAAAGACTGCTCGCAAAAATCGTAAAGAGGTTAGAGAAGCTAAGCAAAGTCAGAAAACTTTAGTAGACGGTAAAAAGGAAAAAGATATTACTGTGGAGATGGGTGACAATTGAAATAACTAGTTTCCTCCTGCTCTCCTTGCTGTTCTTCTTGATCCTCCTACTTGTTGAACTTTGTATGATCATGCTAAGCCTACTCTGATTGGGTTGAAACGAGTATTGTTAGGCCGAATGTTAACGCAAACAATTTTGAAATCAAGCCAAGCATAATTCAAATGGTACAACAATTTGTCCAGTTTGATGGCTTGCAAGATGAAGATTTGAATGCTCATTTGACTAATTTTCTCGAGATTTACGACACTTTCAAAATTAATGGTGTTACTGATGATGTCATACGCTTACGGTTGTTTCCGTTTTCGTTGAGGAGCAAGGCAAAACTGTGGTTAAATGCTTTACCACGAGGTTTTATCACTACTTGGGATCAAATGACTGAGAAGTTCTTGTTAAAATATTTTATGCCAGCTAAGACAACTAAGTTGAGGAATGACATCTCTTCCTTTGCTCAGTTTGATATTGAGACACTTTATGAAGCATGGGAGAGGTTCAAGGATTTATTGAGAAGGTGTCCTCATCATGGGTTACCTTTGTGTCTCCAAGTTCAAACATTCTACAATGGTTTGAATCCCTCGAATAAACAGATGATTGATTCAGCAGCTGGGGGAACTTTGAATAACAAGACACCGGAAGAAGCCCAAGAATTTATTGATGAGGTGGCACTAAATAATTATTAGTGGCAAGTTATAAGAGTAAAACCTGTGAAGGCAACAGGGATTTATGATGTTGATGTCATTTCTATGTTGGCTCGTCAGGTTGAAACTCTTAATAAAAAAATTGATGGTTTGAATTTTTCTCAACAGGTACATACAGTGATGCAATTCAATGAAAATGGAGCGGGGATGATGAGTTCAGAATATTTTCATGACCAAGCAGACTTTTTGGGTAATAATTCTAGACCTCAAAATAATCTCTATAGTAATACTTATAATGTAGGTTGGAGAAATCACCCAAATTTTTCATGGAGTGGTCAAGGAAATCAAAGATCACAAATTCCTCTGGGTTTTCAGTAGCCTCATCAACAAGAAAAAAAATCGAACCTTGAAGACATACTTGTTAAATTTATTTCGATTTTTGAAGTGAGATTTCAAAGCAATGGGGCAGCTTTAAAAAATCAGCAAGCATTAATTCATGGTCTTGAGAATCAAATAGGATAGCTTGTTAAACTAGTTTCGGAAAGATCACAAGGTAGCTTACCTAGTAATACTGAAACTAACCCAAAAGAGCAAATCCATGCAATCACTGTTTAAAGTGTGGACGGGTTAGTCGAGCCTGAGTAGAAGCCGAAGCTAGAAGTTATTGAGAAAAGTAATGAGGTTGAGGAAAACAAGGAAGAGCATAAGTCAGTGCTTAGATAATACAATCCTCGAATTCCATATCCAGAAGCATTAAAGAGAGACCACGGAAAAGAAAAATATGGTAAATTTCTTAAGCTTTTAAATAAATTAGATATTAACTTACCTTTTGTTGAAACTCTTTTCTAGATGCCAAAGTACGTAAAATTCTTAAAGGAGCTGTTAACAAATAAGAGGAAGTTAGATGACTTGTCAACTGTAGAGCTTAATGTAGTTTGCTCTGTCATTCTCCAAAACAAACTACCCAACAAACTTAAAGATCCAGGGAGTTTTACTATTCCTTGTCTCATTAGTAGTTTACATGTTGATAAAGCTTTGGCTGATTTGGGTGCTAGTATAAATATTATACCTTATAAAATGTTCAAACAACTTGGTCTTGGGAACCTAAACCCACTAGGATGAATATTCAGTTAGCTGACCGATCAATTAGATATCCTAGGGGTATTATTGAGGATGTACTAGTAAAAGTAGATAAATTTATATTCCCTGTTGATTTTGTTGTATTAGACATGGATGAGGATATTGAGGTACCTATGATCTTAGGTCAACCCTTTTTAACCACTGTTAGAGCAATCATTGATGTGGGTACTGGTGAACTTGTGCTTTTTGTAGGTGATGAAAAGATTACTCTTAAAGCACACGATTGTGTTAGAGACCTGAATGAGTATAATGATGATAATTGTTTTGTTAATGTTAGTAACCGTGTGACTCAACACTTTTTGCAGGAAATCACTGACGAAAATATGATGGAGCCAATTTTGATTCAAAGTGATAGAACTCGAGTGGTAAATGATGATCGAATGTTGCAACTTGAGGAATTAGATGAATGGTGAACGAGGTTTGACGAGAACTCGAGGAAACCGAAGGAAGAATCAACGCAAAAACAGGGAAGTGCATGTCAAGAAGATGAACATATTTAAAGTGGGAGACAAAGTGTTATTAGACAAAGCGGATCCAGGAATTTTTCCTTCAAAACTCAAGTTAAGAGAGTCTGATCCTTTTGTGGTAAAAACTATTTTCTCCTATGGCACATTTTAGGTAACATATCCTGATTACGGCACATTCAAGGTAAACAAACAACGTCTCAAAATTTATTGTGTTGGTAATATTGATAACGGGAGAGAGAAACTTCGATATCAAGATCCGCCATAACTATGAGCTTAAACAAGTAGTCAAGCTTAGACTTTAAACAAGCACTTCTTCAAAGGCAACCCGAGTGTTTTTTTAAATTATTTATTTTACTTTCATGTTATTTTTTAAAAAAATTCAAAAAAAAAAGTTGAAAATTTTGACAAATTAAAAAAAATTAGTACATTTATTTTTATTTTTATTTTTATTTTGTTATGCATTATTTTTATTCCTATGGTTGTTTTTTTTAGTTGTTATCTCCCGTTCTTACTTGTGCTTGTCTATTTTCTTATTAGTTTGCTCGAAAAATTGCACTTCCTTTAGACTCACTACATTCCCAGCTTTTTCAAATTCCAATGAAAGCATCCTAATTCAGGGAAGTTTTGGTTTCTTTCTTCCTTATGATATTGTGCTTATTCTACTTATATATCTTTGTACATTGAGGACAATGTACATCTAAAGTGTGGGGAAGTTGATTGTGTATAATTGTGATAAAATTTCAGAATTATTTATTGTGTTTAAGTAATTTTTTTAATACCCCATTAGTGGGAATTTTTGCTATTTGGAATTTTTATTGATTTTGTTTTGAGATTGATTTGTGAATCTCTTATGTATTGGGTGATTTAATCTTTAAGATATGAGAGAGTCAAGCATGATAAGTTTTCTTCAGAATTAAATATGTTAGGTTGTCTCCCTAAATTGAATTATTATCTTCAAATTTTAAAATTGTAGGTTTGACATTAAATCATAATTTTTGTGAGCTTTTGAGCCTATAGAGCATATATTTTATTTCGTGCTCATGCTATTTTGGTTGTATGTCAACATGATTTGTTATTCTAAAACTTGCTTTGATTATACATGTTGAGACCACATTATTGATTTGATATGCTGAGATGATAGAGGCACTTAGGATTTAACCCCCTTTACCTTTAAAAAGCTTACCTAATAAATTAACCCTTAGTGAATCTCATTGAGCCTAACACCATTCTATTCATTAGCCCATAATATTAACTCATGATCCATATATTTGTGGTATATTTACCCCTTTATTGACTTCCTTTTGTCGACATTTGATTTGGTTAAGTTGCCTAACTGTGTTCCACTATTTGAATTGCTGAATTTTATTATTTAGAAAAATGAAAAAAATCGAAAAAAATTGAAAAAAAAAGAAAAAAATTGGAAAAAAGAAGAAGAAAAGATAAAAATGTGTTTGAGCTAGAATCATTAGTGTCATATACTGTTGAAAAGCTTGTATTTATTATTTATTCATGTTGATGCGCTTTCTTTTAATTCAACAATTAATTGTTTTTTTTAGTTTGGTAACTTATCAACTTGATCTTGATTTTAACCAATTCTTCTAGTCTTTTCCATACCTTTAACCTTGGCCCTATTACAACCTTGTAAAAACCTCTTGATTGGTGTGTCATGTCATTTTATAGTGGTGAAGTTTTGATTTTCAAGCAAGCTTATGATAATAACATTTTGTGTTTGATAATTAAGTGCTTATTTAATGAACCTTAAACACTTTGAGTGCTTTGAGTGAATCTTTAGTGAGGATGTCAATTCTTGTTGATTTTGAATTTAAGGTAATTATTTAGATAAGGGGAGACACCTATATTTTTGGGCTAAAAATTTGTTGCTTAGATTGCTTGAATCTTTAGTGTTCTTTTAGATGAATTTTCAATGCATGATTGTTTGCAATTTATCCTGAAACATTATTGATAAAAATAAAGAATTAAGAAAGTTAACTTGAATGTGGGTTGAGAATTTTGCTTGAGGACAAGCAAATGCTTAAGTGTGGGGATATTTGATAAGTGCCAAAAGTAACATGTTTTAGCCTTATTCTTAATGCGTTTTTGGATGAGTAATCGATTTAAAATAATAAATTTTATGTTAATAATCCTTTAAATTATGTTTCTATACTTAGGAAAGCATTTGGGAGCGAAAGGAGCGAAAACAAGTGAAAACCAAACAAAAAGAGCAGATTTTAGGAGCCACGCGGGCTGGACACATGGTCATGGACTAAATCGAAGACAAAAAGGAAAATTGGGGCAAAAAGAGTGAATGTGGAAGAGTTAGGAAGTGATTTATTAGACATAAGACTTTATTTAAATTTAAGTATTAGTATTTAGGGTTATTATTATTATATTTTTTATATTTAATTTTATTTTATCTTTTAGGTTTTATAATTTAGCGTTTAATTTGGATCCAATTAGGGAATTATTGTTTAGATTTAATTCTAATTATCTTTTTAGAATTTAATTTTGATCCAACTAGAGATTTTCATATATTATAAATAGGGGATGAAGTGATATCAATTAGCACTTCCAATTTTGTGTAACATCCTCCATTCCCCAAATCCAAACCGTCAGAGATTATTGAAGGAAACAACTGAAGAAACACCATAGAATCCGTCTTTGAAGCCGATTTCCACGAAGATTGAAGACCACTTTCTAAATTCTTTTGATTTTACTATGAGTTTCTCTTCATCTTGTGGTTATATTGTCTTTGAGATATTTTCATTTATTAGCATGAACTAAATCCCTAAATACCTAGGGGAGATGAACCCTATGATGAATTACGTTATTTGATTTCTGTTTTTACGTAATAAATACTTAGATTTTGTTCTCAATTATATGTGCTTAATTCTTGATTTAATATTCATGAGATATTAATTCTTGTTTGATATGCTTAAATCAGAGGAGGAATAGACTCTATTTAAGAGTAGATCTAGCATAATTGAGTGGAGTTGCATGCAATCCTAGAAATAGGATGACATAAATTTACCGGATTAGAGTAAAATCTAATAGGGGAATCCATAGATCGAATTAATGCGAAAATAGGGGTTTTAATTAGAAAGAAATTTCAATTAATCAACCTAGAGTCAGTTGCTTTTATGCTTGAATAGAGGTATTAGCATAATTTAGGGATTTCTACGGAACAATATACTAAGTGAAAAAAATTGCTTAATTTAGAATGATAATGGCAGATGAAATCTAGGTGGAGTCTTTCTTAGGGATTGTTGGCTCATTGGTATAAAAACACTTATTATTTCTTACTTTAATCTTTGTTGCACTTTTTTATTAATTTAGTTAAATTAGTTTAGAAAAATCACTTTATTCGATCGGTTAGTAATAGAGAGATAGTTATTACTAGTACTTTTGGTCCTCGTGGGAACGATATTTGTGCTCATCGTAATTAAACTATTAATTGATAGGTGCACTTGCCTTAGTTGTATTCTTAGTTAAGTTTCAACTGCATCACTCTTGTAGGAATGTGTGGTTCTCAACCACAATTTTCGACACCCCTTAAGTTGGGATGTTACAATCAAATTGTAAAATTTGTAAATATTCGAATTCTAAGGGTTTAAGTAATGAAATGTAAAACATTGATGTAGTAACTAAATTATATAATTATGAAATATGAAAATTTGGAAAGTTGAGCATAAAATAGTAAAGTTTGAAATTATAGAGGTTAAATTGTAAAGATTTCAAAACTTGAGTATTAGGACTAATTTACATTATTTGAGAAATTACAATTTTGATAAATAAAATATTAAAGTTTAACTGTTCAAAAATCAATGATTAATTTATGGAAAGTTTGACAATTTTAGTTGTAAGGACTAAATTATAAAATTTGGAAAATTTAGAAAAAGGATTATTTTACAAAATTATACAAAATGAGGTTTAGGACTGAACTGTAGAATAAAAAAAATCTGTTTCGAGGAATTAAATTGTAAAATAATAAAAATTTAGATTTTAGGGACTAAATCGTAAAAAGTATAAAATTAGAATATAATGGATTGTTTTCTTCTATAGTGAAGAGCGCTTCCCCTTTTTTACTTTGAAAGTTTCCCCCTTATTATTTCTTCGACAATGAAGATAATGAATATAGTCTTTAATAATTGGTAAGACATTTTCATTAAAAAAGTATTGTTTTTACTCTTTATTTTGAGAATGATTTTCTTTAATAATTCATTTTCCACCAAATAAACATCGTAAAATAATGAATATATTTTACGAAAAATAATTTACATGCAAATAAACGGAACCTAAATTCAAAATTTTAGATTAACCAAACTTTTTCTAACTCCAAATTGAAATTCTAATCTAGCTCAAATCTAATTCAATCTCAAAATTACCTTAACAAACTTTTGTAGGCTGGGCCTTTCTTTTGCTAACTCTAGAGTAATTGAATACGCTGCATCAGTTCTCTTATTAAAAATTTTAGATTGCATCTATTTATTAGTTGCCATCTGTCAATTCTCATAAACTTGAATGCCACTTACTTTTTTGTTTCAAAATGCCTTTTTAAAGAGATCGTGTGATGCGAGCTCGTCCTCGTAGGATAATTACGAGTCGCAAGAGTTTTTGATCGAAATTAAGAAGTATTGTTCGTAATGACTTTGTAAAGGATTGAAATGATAATGATAAGCTTTAGAAGGGTGAATGGATGGATATGTAATGGATAAAGATGGATAGGCTTAAACTCGGTTTAAGGACTCAAGAATGAATCAATATTCTAGAACAATATTGATCCAATTCCTATATTAACACTTAGAACGAATTGCAAGTAAAATCGTGACCCTCTATCTAGCAAGATAAGAACTAATCAGTATAAAGGTTGAACGCCACACTTCAAAGAAGTGATGAGTTCGAAAGAATTAGATTGACGCCACAAGGGTTACTTGATAAGTCAATTTGAGTCAAATAAGAACAAGGAGTTTGGAAACTCACAATAAGATTAAAATTCATCAAAAGTTTATACAAAATGTGTCAAGCCTCATATTTATAGGCTTACATAAGACCAGTTGAAAAGACATGAAATAATCAGCCAAAATAATCCATAAATTTGTTCAACATTTCTTAAGCACTTTAATTCAATGTGGTGGCTGTTAAATGAAGGTGTTTGGCCGAATTCAATGTTTTCTTATCTAGGAAGAAGTTGCTTCTTTAATTCGTTTGAGGTTCTCATACACTTGGAGTAATTGCTGGGCGATGCATTGAATGATCTTTGTGAAACTCGAACAGCCACTCTTCATGTCCCAATGATCATCTTTTGAGCTTTTAACACTTGTGACTCTTGGCAAAAAACGAGCAGCATTCATGGTGCCACAATAACTCCTTTTTGTGCTATAAATGATCAGCCACAAAGTCTTTAAATTGGATCATTAAGTTTCTGGCAATTGTAGTTCCCTAAGACACATTAAACAAGCTATTAGGACACATTAAATAGGCAGTAGTAGTTGACTAAAACTAACAATTAACTTAGGACATATTAAAAGACTTGTCAAAATAACACCAAACATAATTAAACTTTTTTTTTAATATAATGGTGTGATTACATGGTAGTATCTGTTCATACTTCCTTAACCTTTTGACAATGCGCACACACCTTGCACACTCAGGTGCTCAAACTCGAGACCCTTAGGATGAACAACATCCTCTTTTCCACTGGAGCCACTTATTGGGTTCAAACATAATTAAACTTAAACTAAAATAACTAAATGGATAAATCTTTATTTCCAGCAATTTAATTAACTAAATAAATCAAAGTTTTATATGCAGCACATTGCATGGAATGCCCACCTACCGAAATCGGCTCCCATTCTGTCATACGAGAGGGAACTGCATCCTCCTCCTTTTGTTTCAACAAGACATTATCTTCGACAGTATCACCAAGGTAAAAGCATTACGCCATCTTCTTCTTGCCCGCAAGTCCCAACATTACGGAAATTTTCCCAACAAGGTGAAACTCTGCCTTTAGGGCCACGGAGAAAGGGTAATCATCTTTTGGAAAATTCTTCACTGTGTAAGACACCACGCAACAATCCTTCATATTATTACCTAACCTTCCACAACCAAAACAAAATCCCAACAAGTTCTCATACTTGAAAGGCACCCAACACTTTTGTTGTGTTTCAGTCAGCGCAAAAATCCCACGACGAAGGGATTTTTGCACATCCAACCAAACCCTAATTCGAATAAAGTCCCCTTTAGATTTAGCTCTGATCACCCCACCAAACGTTGACCCGATTGCATGTGATAGGTCCTTCCGATCACATTTTGGCGAGCAAGGGCCAACCTTCACCCAATAAGGAGACATTGCCAATTGAATTTTATTTCTCTCTATTGGTTCCACAATCCTATTAAAGAGGACTAATTTCTTTCGAAAAATCCATGACCTTCCTTCCATTATCATCTCCAAATCTTCCTCTAAATCAAAGCTAATCAAGAAAAGATTTTGCCCAGCCACCTGGATATCAACTTTTTTCTTTGATTTCCAAATACTTTTCATCTGTGCACGAAAAATATCCGGATTTTAAGATTTTTACATCCATACGTACAAACTAGCATTGGTTTATCAGCAGGAATCACCAAAGAACTCCTAACAAATAATTGGACAAGCTCCTCCTCTAGTAGAGAGATTCCATCCACCTCTTTAGCCATCAAAAGTCAACATTCACCCTAAACTCAACCACAGCCACTTCTGTTTTTCTGAGAGAATTGGGAGAGAGCACTCTTGACCTTAACCCTAACCCTAGAATAATTCAACTTAGAAATAAATTTTTTTAATTTAATTTATTGTTTTAAGTTGATTTATTATTCTTTAAATATGTATTTTTAATCTATTTTTAAATTTTAATTTATTACTTTAAATTGATTTATTCTTTAAAGATGTCTTTTTCAATTTAGATTATATTTTTTTAAAATTTAATTTATTCTTTTAAATTGATTTATTATTCTTTAAATATGTATTTTTAATAAAATTCTATTTTTAAATTTAATTTATTGTTTTAAATTGATTTATTCTTTAAATATGTTTTTTTAATTTAAATTATATATTTTTAATTTTTCGATATTTGATAAAGTTAGTACCGGTCATTAAATCTCCAACATCCAAATTTTTTTTTCAAATTCTTGTATAAACATATACCAGTATTATACAAGTTAAAAAAATATATACTATGGTACCGGTCATTAAGATCCCCAAACTCAAAAAATTATTTTTTAAGCCCTCACACAATCATCAGACAATGATTGTGTTAGGAAAAAGTTTGATGCCATTGATTAAAGTTCAAATTTACTATTCATTTTAAATAATTTTATTGATTATTTTTTTAACAAGATTCATTTACATAAATAACAGATGTTTACATGAAAAAATAGCTCACCTTCGCCTAGGTCCCACCAATTTTTTTATTCTAAATAGCCTCCTTTTCATGAAAAAATAGCTCACCTTCGCCTAGGCCCCACTAATTTTTTTATTTAAGGCTTAATACCTATTATTTCTTCTAGTTAGTACTTAAAAAGAAATTTACGCAATGGTTTGATATTAAAGCTTCTTTTCGTTGCTCGGTTTTTACCAACGATTTCAACCTATCAGAATCCCGTGTCTTTAAAAAAATATTTTAATTATTATATTTAAAGATTAAATTTAAAAAACACACACTTCTTCTTCATCAATCCAAAATTTGGCCGACATCTGTCATCTCCGGCCACTATATGCCACCGTCGGTTGCTAGATGCCAGCTGAAAACACCTTCAAAATTTCATTAACTGATTCCTCTAAAGCGTCTCTTTCTTTATTAGTAATTTTTCTTGAAAACCAATGGTTAAGTCTAGATAAAAAAAAAAACGTTTGAAGAAAAACCCTTCAAAAATCCCTCATCCACCGCTCACTGCTTCTTGACTTTTAAGTATGTTTTTCTACTAAAACAATTTCTTCAAAGCACAATGTTGAACAAATCTTTAAAAATAAATTACAATTGAATTAAATACAATCAAGTCAAGTTTTATGAATCTTGTTTGAAATAAACTTATCTAACTAGAATGAGTGTAACGTCCAAAATTTTCTCTACTTTGATTTGATGTTGTTCGATGGAGAATGGACTAGAATTGAAAGAGTTTGGGTTTTCCTCTAACTTTGGTGAAGAACGATGACAAAACAGTGAGAAGAAGACGTGAAATTGGTTGTTCAAAGGCAATTAGTTAACAAGCCGTATTAGTCTTCATTCAGTATAGTCTTAATCTCACGATTTCTCAATTTTCTCTTTCATTTCGATTCAATGGAGAGCTTAATAATTATCCATTAGTTAATAAAAATAATAATAAATCTTAATTCTTGATGGGTGTTGAATCCACCAAATATAAATTTTCTTACGATAAATAATACAAAACAGTAATATAAGGTAGTAGGGTCGATTCCACAGGGACTGGTTGCTGTAATCTACTCTCGTGTCTTCCTCTTGAACGTCATGTCGAAAGGCATGCTCACGACTCGTGACTGTCTCCTAACAAAAATAAAAATAAATAAGTGAGGGTTTAGAGATAAAACGTTAAACTAAAATAAAACGAAAATAAAATAAATAAAGTGAAATAAATCTTGATGAAAATAATTAATCGAGATAAAAATGAGAAAAACTATATTTAATAAGCTTAGCCTCAGCCTCGGTTCTCTCCGAACTCAAACCAATCCTCGAAATTTAATCTTCCCTTTTTAGTCGATAAGCTGGTTATAGCGCTCAAGAACATCCCAATCGTCAACTTTTCCTCTTGTAGCTGGTTTCGGTACGACCTACAAATTAACCCTTGCCAAATGTCTAACCACGTCACACGTGTTTGCGATTTAAGATTTCGATAGCCTTACGCTCTAAAAAGCCCAACTCGAATTAACGGCCTCAACCACATGGGTCATTTAAATACAGTCTCTACCACCCTTGACGGAATTCAACTAGTCGTTTCCCACCTGGACACGCCAATTTGTTCGCTGGAACTCGAATGCAGCTCAGTCGACTTGACTTTCCAACTGTATGCCTACCTATCTCGATCCAACGTGCATTTTTCGATCGAAAGTAGAATTAACTTTAAGGGACGAATTTGTAATATCCCACAAATCGGAGTGATAGCGAGTACTGATAAAAAAGTTTTTAACGCGGTTTCGTAACTCACGATTATTTCTTGACGGAGTGATAACTAGACTAAGGCTAAAAAGAACTTAGTGACACATGATTTTAATCATGCTTGATGGATGAATGTGGTGAATTGTTTGTGATTATGAAGGATGGAAAGGGGAGAGATTAAGATAAGAATTGGACATATTTGCAAAGGAATTAAAATGGAGATGGAAATGACAGAGAGTGAACTGGCGAGTTGAAAATAAAAACAAATAAATGCTCAATTGCTTCTATTACTCACAAAATCAAGTACATTTCCAATTGAACCCAAATAACCTTATTTATACACAATTGAGTTACTAAAAATAGCTTGACTCCTTCTAAACTAAATTACCGATTTACTTAAAATAAATAAATTTAGTCAAAATAAAATTAAGAAAATAACAACTTTGAATAAGCTTATTTGACCATTTCAATTAAGAACTTCTTTGCAATTAAGCCATCAATGTCCCTCAAATTCGAATACAACCCATCTCTTCACACATATCTTCAATTTAATCCACTTTTTCTTTCTTTTAGGTAAAGAAACACCAATTTGTGTATCTGATAAGAAAATGTAGGAAATTAGAAGTACTTTACTCAAAATTAATCCAAAATACACAAATAAATTACTTAAATAATTTACTTATCAAAATCCCCCCTACTTAGCCTATGCTTGTCCTCAAGCATAATGTTTAGTCTATATTCATGTTATTCGATAATTTTTTTCAAAATCGAATTTCATTCTTAAACCAAGTTTCATGCAAACAATTAGAAGATCAAAAATATATAATCGCTCATGTTTAATCAACACACATTTTATAGACTTTCAACCATTGTGAACAAAATCAACCACTTCACAAAAATTTAAGCTTAATTAAACTTACTAATTGTAACCAAATTTACATACGTGTATATATATATATATATATTCCTTTTTTTTGTTTTTTTTTTTAATTTTTTTAAGACACAAGGTAGCTTGGTTAGCGGAGTGTTACAAGTTTCGGTTCGTCACTCGAATCTTTTTACGCGAATTGAGATGACAAGTCAAGCACCTTAACCCAGTTACTCAATTCGATCTCATTTTCGAATCTTCACTCATAACCAAGGCACAATATATTTATTCACATCCACACTTTATTTATTTACATAATTGAGTACTTATTAAGCAAGTCTAAAATTTTTTTTTGATTTAATGAAGTGTTCGACTTTTCTCATAATAATTTCAACTCAATAAAATGTGTATTGATAAAAAACAAGCAATTATTATTCACGAGCTCCTTAATTATCCAAATGAACTAAGCATAAGAATGAATTCAATCGTGAAAATAATTATCAAATAATATTAATATCATAAGCAATATGCAAAGAAAAAATCAAGGCATGCATAATGAATCCCCCCTACTTAATCTCACATTGCCCTCAATGTGTAAATGTAAATAATGGAAAAAGATTGGGCAAAGTGTACTCCCCGTGTTTTTTATGAGTTGGAGGATTGTTTGGGCAGTTCGGGTTGGTTCTGAGTGGTTCAATCTTGGGTGTATGTTTCAACACATGGCAACACTAAATTTTGACAAGGCGTGCCCACGTCACGACTGATACTGGATTTTCGTAAAATGTCACGATGCACCCTGAAAATGACACATGAAATGGATTAAACGACAATCTTTATTCAACTGAAATTAAACTTGGAAATTAAAAATAAAAATGAATTTGGGTTGCCTCCTAAATAATGCTTTTGTTTAACGTCGTTAGCTCGACGAACTTCAATGTTATCCGTTTGGTGTATTGTGGGTCAATCCTTCCATTACGTGTACTTGGAAGTTCTCATAGAAAGGTTTCGACTTTTGCCCATTATTCTCGAAGCCCTTCCTGAGTTCTTTCAGTTTTTTCATAATTTCGAGGTCTAAACTCCTGCACAAAACGGTTTGTAACCTATCTAACTCAAAATATTCAAAATGCAAATTCGTTAGTGGTTCAACAAGATCAACACAAGAAACATTCGACTTTGCACTAAGTCGGCCCATCACTTCATAAACATTAAATTTTACAACCTTACCGTCGAATTCCATAATGAGTGTCCCATTACGAACAACAATCTTTGTACGTGCAGTGCTCAGGAACGGTCTTCCAAGTAGAATATCAGAAGAGTTCTTCGAGTTATCATCCTCCATATCTATTATATAAAAATCTGTAGGGAAGATTAACTCATTTACCTTAACGAGGACATCTTCCAATACCCTTTCCGGATATACGCACGATCTGTCCGCCAATTGAATTATCACCTTTGTTTCTTTCAAAGGACCAACGTTTAGAGATTTAAAAATAGATAAAGGTATGACATTGATGGATGCTCCTAAATCGTACATAGCTTTCTTAATGCCAACATTACCTATTTTACAAGAAATCGAGAACATACCTTGATCCTTACACGTTTGTGAAATTCTCCTTTGTAACACGCGGAGACGTTTTCTCCCATATTCACCCACTCGTTTCCTTGAAGCTTCTTCCTCCCGGTACATAATTCCTTCAAGAACTTTGCATAGCGAAGAACCTATTTGATTGCATCGAGTAAGGGAATATTGATTTCTACCTTTTGAAACATCTTTAAAATTTCTTTATCTTCTCATTCCTTTTTACCTTGGGCAAACCTTTCTGGAAATGAGGGTTGCACAACAAGTGGTTTTGGTGGTGACGACTCTGTTGGAGCTTCTGCATCTAGTTTCTGTTCTTCGCATTCAGCATCGTGGGCATGACTCATGCTAGTCACGGGTTCTAAGACCTTACCATTCCTTAACGTCGTAGCGCTTTCATTATGTCGAGGGTTGGGTTCCATTTGGGACGGTAGCCTTCCTTGAGACTCCAAATGGCTAACCGTAAGTGCCAGCTTGCTCATTTGTTTATCTAACTCCTGCAAATGTATGTTAGTCTTTTCTTGAATTTTTTCAGTGCTAGTGTCTAACTTTTCGACAATAACTTCCAAAGATGTCTTTTGAGGAGGTAGTTGCTGATTTAGAGGTGGCCTCTACTGATACGGTTGATTGAACCGAGGATTCGATCCATAACTTAGATTCGGATGGTCCTTCCACCCTACGTTATATGTGTTCGAATAGGGGTCGTATCGTCTTTAGGGTGGACTTGGAAAGTTTTCGACAACATTTGCTTGTTTTATCGAATCCTCGTGTAAGATAGGACATGAGTCCGTCGGATGATCTGACATGGTACAAATTCCGCACAACTTTGCTGGGTTTAACTTATCTGCAAGCAAACTCTGCACACTATTAGTAAGGTTATTTATTTTATTTTCTCAGGTCAGAGTATTTAACCCATGAACCCATCTCGTATGTTCTGTGGCTGGTCGAAATTGTTGAGAGTTCGCAACCATCGTTGAAATCAACTCCTTAGCTCTTTTGTGAGTCATATTAACAAGTGCTCCTCCACTAGCTGCGTCGATCATCTTCATCTCCATAGGGAGTAGTCCTTCGTAAAAATATTACAACAGTGATTGTTCAAAAAGTCCATGTTGTGAGCAACTTGGGCACAACTTTTTATACTGCTCCCAATAATCGTAGAGCGTTTCAGTCTCCTTTTACCGAATTCCCACTATGTCTCGTCTCAGCTCGACTACTCGTGCTGCTGAAAAATACTTGTCAAGAAATAAACGAGACATATCAGCCCATGTGTAAATAGATCCCTATGGTAAATAAAACAACCACTCTCTAGTAGAGTCAGCTATTGAAAAAGGAAATGCATGAAGTTGAATTTGGTCTTTGGTTACTCCCTGAGGTTTCATGCTTGTGCAAACCATGTGAAATTCCTTTAAGTGTGTGTGTAGATTCTCATTTGAATCCCTTGAAAAGTGCTCAATTATCTCTTAACTTAGCTATGTTAGGCTCTTTAACCATTGTTGTAGCTCACCATATGTATTTCATGCCCTCTTATCTATATCTAGCTACTGACTATGGTACACAACTGTCATTATTCACACATCACATGTGGATTGGTAAATTTCTGAAACTGGGAATCGCTGCGCATGCAGCCATTTTTATGGTAAGAGATTATGATTCAACTACTCGATACAACAATCTATTAGATCGTGTCCTTAGGCATCGTGATGTAATCATATCACATCTCAACTAGGTATGTATATTTCTAGGCTTTCACAGTTTTGGTTTGTATATTCATAATGATACCATGAGCGCTTTAGGGCGTCCACAAGATATGTTTTCAGATACCGCTATACAATTACAACCTGTCTTTGCTCAATGGATACAAAACACCCATACTTTAGCACCCGATACAACGGCTCCTAGTGCAATAGCGAGCACCAGTTTAACCTGAGGAGGAGGTGATTTAGTGGCAGCATGGGGCAAAGTTGCTTTGTTACCTATTCCATTAGGAACTGCAGATTTTTTGGTCCATCACATTCATGCATTTACGATTCATGTAACGGTATTGATACTCATGAAAGGTATTCTATTTGCTCGCAGCTCGCGTTTGATACCAGATAAAGCAAATCTCAGTTTTCATTTCCCTTGTGACGGGCATGGAAGAGGGGGGACATGTCAAGTATCCGCTTAGGATCACGTCTTCTTAGGACTATTCTGAATGTACAATTCAATTTCGATAGTAATATTCCATTTTAGTTGGAAAATGCAGTCAGATGTTTAGGGTACTATAAGGCAATAGATCGATTAAACCCGACTTTAACTCGAATATTGCTCCTCCCGCTGGATAAGTTATACACAATGGTTGTTGTTCGTCTGTGTTGTTGCAAGTTGATGAATAGTCTGATATTCCATTTTCTTCGTTTCCTCGTCACCAAAAATTTCTTTAGTGAAAGCTTCTTCTTCAAACTCTGTTTGTAGACGTTTACCGTGAGCTTATTTTCTCAATCTTCGGGCTAATTTCTCTATCTCCGGTTCAAATTCGTTGAGAGGTGTCTACTTAAACCTTGTCATAAAGAAAAACAAATGAAAGTTAGAAAAATATTACCTGTCCCCGACAACGGCACCAAAATTTGATGGGTGTCGAATTTACCAAATATAAATATTCCTACGACAAATAATACAAAATAGTAGTATAAGGCAGTAAGGTCGATTCCACAGGGACTGATTATTGTAATCTACTCTCGTGTCTTCCTTTTGAACGTCATGTCGAAGAGCGTGCCCATGACTCGTGACTGTCTCCTAACAAAAATAAAAATAAATAAGTGAGGGTTTAGAGATAAAACGTTAAACTAAAATAAAACGAAAATAAAATAAATAACGTGAAATAAATCTTGGTGCAAATAATTAATCGAGATAAAAATGAGAAAAACTATATTTAACAAGCTTAGCCTCAGCCTCGGTTCTCTCCAAACTCGAATCGATCCTTGAAATTTAATCTTCCCTTTTTAGTCGATAAGTTAGTTATAGCGCTTGAGAACGTCCCAACCGTAAACTTTTCCTCTTGTAGCCGATTCTGGTATGACTTGCAAATCGGCCTTTGCCAAATGTCTAACCACATCGCACGTGCTCGCGATTTAAGATTTCGATAGCCTTGCACTTTGAAAAGCCCAACTCGAATTAACAGCGACCTCAACCACGTGGGTCATTTAAATCCGATCTCTACCACCCTTGACAAAATCCAACTAGACGTCTCCCACCTAGGCATGCCAATTTTTTCGAAGGAACTCGAATGTAGCACGATCGACTCGACTTCCCAACTGTACTCCAACCTATCTTAATCTAACATGCACTTTTCGAATCGAAAGTAGAATTAACTTTAAGGGACGAATTTGTACTATCCCATAAACCGAAGCGATAAAGAGTACCGATAAAAGGGTTTTTAACGTGGTTTTGTAACTCACGATTATTTCTTGACGAAGTGATAACCAGACTAAGGCTAAAAAGAACTTAGTGACACATGATTTTAATCATGCTTAATGGATGAAGTGGTGAATTGTTTGTGATTATGAAGGATGGAAAGGGGAGGGATTAAGATAGCAATTGGACAAATTTATAAAGGAATTAAAATGGAGATGGAAATGGTAGAGAATAATCGATGAAATGAAAAGAAAAACAAACAAATGCTCAATTGCTTCTATTGCTCACAAAATCAAGTACATTTTCAATTGAACCCCAAATAACCTTATTTATACACAATTAGGTTACTAAAAAAAGCTTGACTCCTTCTAAACTAAATTACCCATTTACTTAAAATAAATAAATTTAGTCAAAATAAAATTAAGAAAATAACAACTTTGAATAAATTTATTTGACCATTTCAACTAAGAACTTCTTTGCAATTAAGCTCTCAATGTCCCTCAAATTCGAATACAACTCATCTCTTCACACATGTCTTCAATTTAATCCACTTTTGCTTGCTTTTAGGTAAAGAAACACCAATTTGTGTACCTGATAAGAAAATGTAGGAAATTAGAAGTAATTTCCTCAAAATTAATCCAAAATACACAAATAAATTGCTTAATTTTCTTATCAATTCTATAGCATCATACACTTGACTCAAACAATGAATTCGAATGTAAAATATCACATTAATTATCAAAATAACCTCAAATAAAATAAACTCAAAATGCACCAATTTTCATGCATAATTAAAAATTGACATTCTAACATAATTGAAACAATGTCATGCTTCATTTTTTTTTTAAGGAAAGTTCATTAATTCATTCAAGAAATGAGATCATACAATTCAAAGGGAAAAATAACAAATACCGGTTGTTGGCAGTGAAGGACAAGTGATACGAGCACGAGTAGTGCGAACACTAATAATGTGACCATGGACCTTGCGAGCTTGGAAGATGCGAGCACTGGTGTTGCGAGCACTCATGTTGCTAACTCTGGATCTACGAACACTCATGTTGCGAACACACACAATGCAAACACTGATGTTGCGAACACTCGTGTTGCGAGCATGGATGAAGGGCGAGCCTCCCACGATCCAATCGAGCTATTTCATGACTTTCCAGCTGGTCATTTGTAAGCCTTTAAATCTGAGGCTTGAAACATTTTGTAACAACTTTTGATGAATTTTAATCTTATTGTGAGTTTGCAAACTCGTTCTTATTTGACTCAAATTGATTTATCAAGAAACCCTTGTGGCGTCAATCGGATTCTTTCGAACTTATCACTTCTTCGAAGTGTGGCATTCACCCTTATACCGATTGGTTCCTATCTTGCTGGATAGAGGGTCACGGTTCTTACTTGCAATTCGTTCTAAGAACTAATATAGGATTTGGGTCAATATTTTTCTATAATATTGGTTCATTCTTGAGTCCTTAAACCGAGTTCAAGCCTATCCTTCTTTATCCATTACATATTTATCCATGCAACCTTCTACAACCCGCCATTATCAATTCTAGCTCTCACAAAGTCTATTACGAATGATACTTCTTAATTTCGATTGGGAACACTCTCGACTCATAATCACCTTACGAGGACTAGCTAGCATCAACAAGCTCCATCAACACAACAAAGGATATAACCTCAAAATCAATAAAACATTATGTCACATTGACAATTGGTTCTATCACAATTCAAGTACAATATATTGAGAGTGATTGCAAGTGCTCAATATAATATGGAAGTCAACCTCGAATGGTCCAAAGCAGCGGACATAGATAGGCAAAAGAACCAAGCATCCACTAATCTAGAGAGGACGACGACAAAACTAGCCCTAAAATCACTCGCAAAAGTAAGACTACATGCATAAGCAAAACTAAAAAACGTACTACAAGAGTAGACAAAAACTTTTAAAAGTGAATACTTATTAAACAATGGAAAAACAAATAAAAAAACATATAAATCTTAAAACAACACGAGTCCAAATCGACTCATGAAATCATTTATAATTCTGAAATACTCTATAAAATAGAAACAAATTAAGAAGCTACTGAAGAGCCACCCATTTTGTAAAAGAAACTGTCGGTCGTGTTTCAATGATGATAAGTATCATCTTCTGTCCATTACAACTTATAAAGATAACAAAAATACCTACAAAATAGATCCTCAAATTAAAAAGAAAAAAAACACATAAAGTGAATAAATAAATAAAAGAGAAAATTGATGGACAGGAGGAAAAAAAAGCGGACAGTAACTATCCCCACTCCGTTGAAAGTGAAGATTCGCAACAGATTGGATAGCCAAGAAACATGCCAATGCTTCAATATGGAAGGAATTCAAAAGAAGACTAGTAAATTGAAAGTTTAAAAGTTAATATGAATAAAAAAAAAACATGTCAAAATATTATAGGCAGGGCAGTATGAGGAGCAAAATAAAAGGGTAGAAGAGTTTTGTCCAATCACTCCAACCTAGTTTTTGTACACTATCACTTTACGCTATTTATAAAAAGTTGAAGTTCGTGTAATTATGAATAACTAGAGAAGCAAAAATACACGAGTAAGCCTGACTTTTCACTTCAACTCGAGCCAAAATGAAACTAAAAAGTGAAATGTAGGGGTCGCTATCAACCTCCAAAGTATTGGGAACCTTCTTCACAAATGTCTTTATAAACGATAATCACTTGCCATCTTACCCCATTCCCCTCTCTCTCTCTCTCTCTTTCCCTTCTACCTTCATAAGTTTTAGTTACAGTAATTAACATCTCTTCCATTCCATGATGATGGGGGCTCACCCTTCTTTCGAACCAATATGGAAATGTAGCAGGGAGGGAAGATCAAATCAGACTGTGGTTGCAGATTTAAACGGGACCCTTCTTGTATCACGTAATCCTTTCCCGTATTTCATGCTTATTGCTCTTGAAGCCGGAAGCCTTATACGAGCATTTGTACTCTTAGCATCCCTTCCATTTGTGTATTTGACCTACTTGTTCATCTCTGAATCTGCAGCCAATAATGCCTTCATTTTCATCTCCTTTGTTGGGTTAAAAATAAGAAATATTGAGCTTGTTTCCAGCTCTGTCTTGCCAAACCTTTATGCCAAGGACATTCATCCAGAGACCTGGAGAGTTTTCAGCTCCTTTGGCAAAAGATATATTGTTACTGCAACTCCTAGAATTATGGTGGAACCATTTGTCAAGTCAGTTTTAGGCGCTGACAAGGTGATTGGAACAGAGCTGCAAGTGACAAAATCAGGCAGGGCAACTGGATTTGCCTTGAACCCTGGAATTGTGGTAGGGGAACACAAAAGGGCCGCCATCTTGAAGGAATTTGGCACACATCTTCCAGACTTAGGACTGGGAGACAGAGAAACTGACCATGATTTCATGTCATTATGCAAGGTTAACTAAACACTCATCCTTTCCTCTTTTCGTTTTCTCATGTTTCCTTCTTTACTGTTATGCACCAACTTTACAACTTGTTTCTTCGCTAAGTAGGAATGAGAAGGGATTGAATTTGTATCCCGTTTAATTACACATCAATTTTTTTTTTAATTTCAACATTTTTATCCTAAAAAAATCAAATCCAACTCAAAATATTGAATTTAATTAATAAGTTTTTTAAAATTAATAATTTTTATTTTAAAGTTAATAATTTTACTAAGATTAATTAATTATATATTGTACTACCATTCTTTATATTTTTTTTGAGTAAATTTTTTTTATATAATGTTTAAAAATGCCTATAATCTCTCTTCAACTTTTAAATAAGAAAATAAATGTGCTTTAGCATACTCAAACTCATATTTACTCGCATTGACAATAATACTGATACTAATCGAGTTAAAATTGAGTTGGTACTTCTAATAAATTTCTAAATATAAATAATTTAATATATTTTTTATATTTATATTATAATATATTTTTTATATTTTATATGATATAAGTAATATATTATATAAACTAAATGGAAAATAATATATTATAAATTTGAAGTCAGGCGAAGTCATGTTGAGATTTAAATATTGAAGCTTGATATTAATTCATATTTTAAATAAATCTAATTTTTTTATTAAACTTTTTTTATCATAATATTTTTACTTAAATCCTCCTAAATTTTGTACGAACTTTCGAATTTGGACGATTGGCCCAGTTCTTGACCAAGTCTATTTAAATATAATTTTTTTAGTTATACAATACTTATTATTTATTATGTAATTTATACATAAAAATAAATAAATAATCAATCGAAAAAAAATAGTTGTTTGGTTTAATATTTATTATGTAATATTTTACATTTTTTTTATAAAAGAAAAAAGCTGTTAAAAAACGTGGGGCATAGAGAGGCATTGGTTGGGATTTCTGTCACGAATACCTCAAGCATTTGGGATCCATAATGATTTTGGTTACACTCAACCACAATATTTTCATGCCCTATATACGTATTCCACTTCCTCAAAACATTTCTGACAATTTCTTCTACCAGCACCGTCCTCGTGATATTAATCTCGTATGTTAGCCTGATGATTAGGGTGTTCATTGTTTTAAGTATGGTTTAGATTCGAGTCGTGTGAATTACGTTGTTATTAGGATTACCCTCCTTACAATTCACCCAAAAAAAAAGGTTTTACCAGCTTGAATTTTGCCTTTAGTACATGCACTTACAAAACTAGGGGTTGGCATGGGCCCGACTTCCCTAAAATGATAATTTTTTCATATGATTCTTTTAAAATTTTTAAAATTTTAAGTTAGTAAAGGTAAAATTATACTTTTCCCCTTGAAAATATAAAAATTTGATTTAATCATTTAAAAATTATAAAGATATAATCTATTAAAATGATGAAATTACATTTTTCTATTGTAAAAGTTACAATTTAATTTTGACCATTACAAAATTTTTTGATTTTCATCCTTACGTACAAGCGATAGATAAAAGGCAGATGAATTGCTTGCAATTTTTACATTGATTTCATTGTTTGTTTGTTCAGGAAGGATACATTGTGCCAATAACCAAATGCAAAACGTTACCAAGAAACACCCTCTCCACTTTGCTTTGGCTTCCTATTCGCTTCATCCTTTCTCTACTAAGGCTCTGCCTTGGTATTCCACTCATTGACCGGATTGCTATATACATTTGCATGCTCCTACGAATCAAGGGTAACCCTCCTCTCGCACCTAAGAATGACCAAATTACCCCACTCCTTTTTTTTGTTTGCTACTGTTGTAATCCATTTTCGTTAGGATTAAGCTTGATTTTTGAGTCAATTTCACATTCCATTCTTTAAATTAATTCAGAATCTCATTTTGGATCTAAATTCAAATTTAAATATACTTTAAGCTTTATGCTATAATTTGTTTCCAATTTCATTTTGAATTTGATATCAAATTTTAAATCTGAAATAAAAAATTATCAAAAACTTGAAATTCAAGCTTATAAAATCTTGTAATGTTTTGTATGTATATTATTCTAAGAATAATTGTAAAGTTGAGATTTTATCATATTTAAAAAATTAAAAAAATAAATAAAACATGTAACAAAATTTCAATTTACTTGTGGAATAAAAGTTTTTCACTATTTATGTATAAAATAATTATTTATATTTGAATCCCATGTGATGGTTTAATGATCAATGATGTTCACCGTCTCATGTATGATTTGAGTTTTAATCGCATTAATCATATTTATTGTTCAGGCTTTAATCTGTTATTATAATTTACCAAAAAAATAATTTCTTATTTTTAATTATTATTAAATTTACTATTATGATTATTAAAATAAAAAAATAGAGAAAATTGTAGATTGGGGGGACGTATTTAAAGGGCATGGTGTCCTGTCATTTCGGCTAAGGGCCCCTTTGGTTTACTAGTTGAACCCAATGAGGCACTTTGCAGCCTCATTTTCTTATCAAACACACTGAAGCAATTGTTTGGACTGCAAATCTCAGTGCAATGAAAATTTTCAAAATTCATCGGTGGTACTTTTTTCGACCGGAGGATAATTTTCTAATGCTTCCACTGTTTTTATTTGACAAAAATATCCATACTTTCGTTTATGATTTTGTTTGTCCTTCATTAAAAATTTGTGATTAAAATAGATATTTTAAATTTTATCCAAATATGGTGTGATTATTTGTAAAAATAATACTTCAAATGGTTCTAATGAAATTAATTAACTATAAAAATAATTATCTTTTAATATAACAAAAACTTTTAAATGATTATATTATTAAATAAAATTACATATTTTCAGTCATTTCATTATTGAGAGGAAAGGAGAGCCCCAAGAAAAAACAAAGAAGACATGACCAAAGGGGAACAAGCAACAAGAAAGCTTCGATCGGTATATCTTTAAAATCCTTTATTTTCATATTGATGAATATTTGTTGATCTCAAATGATGCTTGTAGTTTTAAGCTTTCATGTATTTTCATTCATTCTTGTATTATTTATTTGAAATGAAATCATATTGTTTTGATACGGAAACTTTTTTTTTTTATGAATTACAATAATAAGGTAAAACTCGAACAATAAACGCGAATGACACGACTCGAACTTAAGTCACACCTGGGGCGATGAACACCCTTGACCATCAGACTATCATATATGATTCTTTTGATACAAAAACTTGATGGTGTGTGTGGGCTTTTCGTGCATGTGATTTAGGTATCCTTTAATGCAATACATTTGGGGTTAGTTCATGAATACTGTGTGTTTTTTAAATGTACCATTACATTACAAGTTAAGTAATTACAAGTATTAAATTATTACAAACAGGTCATTTGAGTAATCATAATAAAATTCAAATTATTATAATAATAAATATACTAAGAACTAATACAATCCATACTAAAGTCAATAAATTAACTGAACTAACTCGATTAAAATTCACTCATGAAAACCGTACATGATGAAATTCGAAGATCTACATATAAAATTATGCACGATAAATCTCGAACTTTGATACTCAAGACCCAGATCTTCAACCTTTGCCAACTATATGCATATTTTTATTTAATTATTTTACATTATATATTAGTTTGTACACCCATGCATCTTCAACGTAACTATATAATTATAAATAAACTAGTTTTATATCCCATGCAATGCATGAGTTACTCATGCATTTTATAAAATTATTATTATTAAATAAATACATATTAATTAAAATTATTTATGAAAACAAAATCTTTAAGTTTTTGAAATATAATATATTTGTAATATTATGAATATAATTTATGTTTTAATTATACGGAAAAAATTTTGAAAGATAAAACTATTATAATATATATATATATAATTAATGGTTCAGAATCTTAATATATATATATATATATTAATATTATAATTAAGTTTAGAAATCTAAAAAAAGTAAGTTTAGAAATAAAGTTTTAAACATCTAACAAATTTTAGAAATAAAAATGTGAAAATATGTCGTTTAATGGATGATAATTAAATTAAAAAAATAATATTTACGCATACCTAAAAAAAAATTGTGAATGTGACTAAAGTGTTTTATTTTGTTCTTACATAATGGTATTTATAAACTAAAATGAAGGTGTTTGGTATTGATTTTAAAATTTTATTTTATTTTCCATAAATTAAGATTTCAATTAAAAATATATAACACAATTCATATGAAAAATCATGATTTTACAGAAATTCATGGTTCAGTAAAAAAATTATAGATTATGCATTTAAAATGTAATTTGTGAAAAGGGAAAGATTTTAATTTTCTGAAAAGAAAATTTCTAATTACAATCAATTTTTTTTCATATTAAAAAAACTAATTTTAATAAACAAATTAAATTAAAATAGGGACTTAATTATAAATCAAACAAAGCCAAAATAACTTATCTCGAAATATTCCAGAAAATAAAAGCCCTTCCTCATGATCGTGTGAATATCAAGTTTTAGGCACTAAGGGGAAAAAAAAACAAAATTTATTATTTATTTATTTTTACTTCTTTCTTTTACCATTTTCAAAATATTTTTTTTTTCAAAAATCAAATTCTATGTTTACTTAGTTCAATACTTAATCGTAAATATATTGCTCAAATTTAGTAGTTTTTATCATGAAAGAATGGCATAAATCAGAGACGTCACATGATCTTATTTCTCTTACCAATTATATAATGTCATTTTAATATTTTTTTTTCATTTTATTGACACATTATTTTGATGATTTTTTTAACTTGGACCTTGGACTTTGGACCTTATACCCTCGATCTAGAATCTTGAGTCCAAGGTTCAGGGTCTAGGGATAATGGTCAATGGTTTAAGATATAGGGTTTGGGGACTAAGGTCTAAGGGTCAGAGGTTGGGTTCTAGGGTCTAAGATTCAGGATCCAAGGTCTAGGATTCAAGTTAAAAAATTACCAAAATGATGTGTTAATAACATGAAAAAACATTGAAATAACATTAAATAATGGCATAATGACAAAATTAGCTCTTAATATTTGGGTGTTTGGTCACTTTGGTCCTTAATGTTTTTTTTTTTGATAACTTTCATACATAATCTTTGGTTTTTGGTCAAATTGGTTATTTTTAACGGTTTTGCTCACGTTACCGTTAGTTGACTAACGGTCAACATTAACCACTGATGTGGCGATCCAAATATAATTGAATGCTAATGTGTCATTATTTTATCTTATATGCCACGTCAGCAAATAATTTTAAAATTACTAAAATTATTTTTTTGAAATATAAAATTATTAAAATTGTTATATTAAAATATATTTTTAACGTCTATTTTAAATCCTCATCCTCATCACTGTTTCTTCCATCAATCTTATTTTTTCTTTCCATCTGATTTTTGAAGACAAAAAAAAAAATCAAACATTCTTCTCCATTAATTCTTATTTAAAAAACAATTGAACCTAGTGAACTGAAAAAGAAAACTCATAAATTTAAAGACAAAAAATGCATTTTTCTCCATTATTATTATCTCAAATTTGAGAACACAAGCTGCAGTATGTTAAAAATTTATGTCTTGTTTGAAAACCATACAAATCCCAGATTGAACATAAATCCACGAAACACAGTGCTTTTCTAGTCATCAAGATTTTCTCGAGAAAATTAATGAAGGATCTAAGATGAAGCATAGTTATTGATGAGAGCCAAAAGCATTGCTTGTCAAATGTGCGATCTTAACAATTCGTTTCCTCACTATCATCTTCGCATATCCATTCATAGCCTTGCTTGAGAATCCATCCATGTAAGTATCTTCATCTGTCAGAACAGCACTAACCCAAGTTTGAAGAGCACTAACATGAGGTTTCAAAAGATGGGTCCTGACAACTTTTTGCATGAGCTTGAATGTGGATTTGTTGGCTCTGAAAGTGGTGAGGTGTGAGAAATCCCCAAAATCTCCAAAATAAAAAAAAATCCCCAAATCAAAACTCTTACCCAAAATCCCCAAATTCGACCATCCAAAACCCAAAATTCCCAAATTCGACAACCATAAACAATTCATGGTGTTGAGAAAGGTCTAAGAAAACATTAAAATTTTTAGGAACTCTTCAAACACCACAAGAATCTTCCATCTAAATCACGAAAAAAAACTAGGAAAAAAAAAACTCAACAAACAAACTGTTCAAAAACATATTTGCAGATGATATATGATGGATTCAATAAAGAAATAAAATGATTTGAAGAGAGGAAAAGAAAAACTCAGAAACTCATTTACAGATGATGAAACTAACTTCGAATAAGAAAAGTTCTCCATTGATAACCTCCAATCAATTTTTTCAAACAATATTTTCGAAGAAGATGGAAACCCACTAAATTTCAAGAATCAATTTCTAAAGAATTTCAATGGAGAGAGAGAGGATTTGAGATTTAGGGTTTTTCATAGGAGCTGTTAATTTTTTTTTACTTTTTCTCGTGTGTGTGTGTTAATTAGGATGTTTTAAAGGTTTTTTAATTTTAATTATTTTTTAACTTTAAAATATTTTGCTGCTGTGACATTTTTTGTCTTATATGTCACGTCAACAGTTGCATACCTGGACTTGTTTAGGTGGAAAAATTTTTTTGCCACATTAGCTGTTAGTCCCTTAACAGCCACCTCAGCAAGACCATTAAAAAATACTAATTTGACCAAAAAAACAAAGATTATATATGAAAGTAATCCAAAAAAAAAAAATAGTAAGGATCAAAGTGACCAAACACCCAAATGTTATGGGCTAATTTTATCATTATGCCTTAAATAATTGATAAGGAATAAAAGATGGTGTGATGTAACTGTTTCATACAATCCTTCCTTGATTTTTATCATCCCCAATCATAATGTACAAATAATTTATTATTATTTTATTTAATTTTTCAATTATTTACGCCTAATAGGTTTTAAAAAAAGAGTGAAACCTATATTAATTTGATATAAAATGCTGATATGGTAATTAGTGACATTATCCTTGTTAAAAGAATTACTATGTCACATAAGAAAATTTCCTTAAATTGTGATGGAGCTTATAATATATATTTATGGTAAGGGTTTCACTAACACTATTGTAAAATGTAAAATTAAAGTAGTTTTACATTTTAATTGTTGAATTTATACTTGTTATATATGTAATTTTTTGAGTTGATAATATTGTCTATATTAATACTTATTAACAGTTCAAAGTTTTTTATATAAAATAAATAGTTTGAAAATTTTAATTCACATTAAATTTGACATGCATGATCTAGATAAATGGAATATTAAATAGGTATAATTTCAAAAAAAGCCCCCAACGTTTGGGGGCCTTTGGATATAAGCCCCCAACTTTTTTTTTTATTTCGGCCTTCAACGTAATGGATTTTTCAGACATCAACCCAGTTCAAACAGTAATCGTCAACTGACCATTAGTTAACAGCCAGTCAAAAAAATTGGTTTATGTGGCGTTCCAATTGACTGGTGATGTGGCAGAGATTTAAAAAATAACGCTAACATGGCAAAAAATTAAACAGATATAATAAACATAAAAAACCCTAAATCTCTCAAATCATCTTAAACCCCAAATTTGAAACTTTTTCCCCAAATTCTAAAATCCTCAACTCGTCAAATTCCTCAAATCATGAAACCCCCAAATCGTGAAATCCTCAAATCCACGACATATAAAATCTTCGTTGAATCCCTAAAATATTGAAATCCCTAAATCATTAGCATTCCGAAATATTATTGAAATCTCTAAAACTTTTACAAACAAATTTATTGAATCCCTAAAACTTTTAGAAATGAAAAAAATCGTGAGTAGTCTCCATATCCAAAATCGAAAGGTAGGTGTCTTCTTATTTGGTTTGTTGGGAAAATAAATTCTATTTTTTTTTTGTTTTATGTGTATTTTGGTATAGTTTAGATACGACAATATGATTTGGTTTGGTTTGGTTTGTTGGTTATTTGTGATTTATTATTGCAATTTCAATGCCATAATGTAGGGTTTGTTTGGTCGATTTGTGATGCAACAATGGTCCCAATGTTGTTGATAAAGTTATTGTTAAAATTGTAAATGGTTATTTGTGATTTATTATTGCAATTTTTAGTGCCACAATGTAGGGTTTGTTTTGTCAATTTGTGTTGCAACAGTGGTCCCTATGTTGTTGATTTCTGTTACCCAAACAAAAAGATGTTAAAATTGTCGACATGTGTTACTGTTTTGTATTGTATTCATAGAAGTGGTCTTGATGTAGGTAGTGAGTTTTGTTTTTTTTTTTTTTTTATGTTTTTTGCTTAGAAAATTGTTTGTTTATGCTTTGTAAACTTCATTAGATGATGAATATTATATTATTTTGCACGTGGGTAGGCACTTTGTAAAGGACCCATATGTTAGATATGTAGGTGAGAAAGTGATTAGGCTTAAAGAGGACCCAGGCATAATATCTTATTTTGAATTATGTAAAATAGTGAAAATTGGGTTAGGGATTAACACTGTCATGTTAAAATATTTTCATGAGCCTGGTACAGTAGGGTTACAAAATAATATAAGGGTGATTTATGATGACAATTCCACCATAGCTATATTAAACTTTTGGGTCAAGTTTAAGGAGATTGACCTATTTGTTGAACATGAGGTTGATAACCCTATAATTGTAGACGAAATATTTCTATTGACTATTGGGGAGGGCGATGATAAAGGGGTAGAAGTTTATGGGGGAGTGATGATGAAGGGCTAGAAGTTGATGGGAAGGGTGATGATGAAGGGGTAAAATCTGATGGGGAGGGTGATGATGAAGAGGTAGAATTTGATAGTGAAGGTGATTTGGAAAGGGTAGAAGCTGATGATGAGGGTGATGTAGGAAGGGTACAAGCTGATAGGGAGGGTACGTCTGCTACTGGTATCGAGGTAGATAAGTATGGTGGTGTGAAAAGTGGTGGAAAGATTAGTTTGGGGTCTACTGTTTGAGAGGATAATGATAGTGAAGTTGCTATTGATGAATATGCTGGTGATTTTGCAACATCAAATGGAGTGGATAATGTTGCTGATGAATATGTTGCTGCAATTAGTGGAGAAGAGGAGGATAATGAGACTGAGGTATGAGACTCAGATGAACATGGAAGCTTGGTTGGGTCCGATGAAGATTAAGAACATGAAGATGGTAAGAGAAGGAGTAAGTTTCCCTTATATAGTGATAAGTTAAAATTTAGTTTGGGGATGTTGTTTAAGGATGGAAAACAGTTTAAGAGTGTAATTCGAAAGTACTCCAAAGAATGTAAAAGATAACTAAAGTTTTATTAAGAATGAACCGAAAAGGGTTGTTATGAGGTGCATTGCTTCTCCTAATTATTCATGGAGAATTCGGGCTAGTTACAGTCTTGTTGTGGAATGCTTGCAAATAAAGTTGTTTCAGAATGAGCACCATTGTTCAATTAGTTTTAAGAACAAAATTGTGGTTGTTGCTATGATTGCCAAACATTTTGAAATAACTATCAACTATCACCCTAAGATGAAGCTGAGGGAAATTCAAAGAAGATGTGCTTTTGAGATTCATGTAAATGTGACCATTGACTATTTTTATAAAGTGAAGAAAATAGTGAAGGAGAAAATGAATGGGAATCATAAGGAGGAATTTGGCCTACTACTATGCTCATTAGTTAAGGTCAAAGATGCTAGGAAGCACAATAAAAATGACTATTGAAAGGGTGACAATAGATTCCCCTCCTCATTTTAGGAGGTATTATATGTGCTTTGATGCACTAAAAAGAGGTTGGAAAGCAGGGTGTAGGCCACTCATTGGGTTAGATGGTTGCTTCCTAAAAAGACCCATTTAAGAATGAATTTCTCACAGCTATTGGAAGGGACGCAAACAACCAAATGTTCCTTATTGCATGGGCTGTGGTTGAAGTGGAGTGCACTGAATCATGGGCTAGTTTCTCAGTCTCCTATGAACTGATTTGGCCTTGGAAAATGGGTATGGGTACACAATTATCAATGACCAAAAAAAGGTTAGTGAATATGCAAATTTAAGCTTGGTATTGTTTTTGTATTATGTTATTTATACTTAACTAAAATTTTCTAACAATATATCTAGTTCATTATTTTGAATCAAGGCCTTGATATTGCAATTTTTGACATACTATCAAGGGTAGAGCATAAGAATTATAGAGCATAAGAATTATGCGAGGCACGTGTTTGCAAAGTGGCTAGGGAGGAAGTTAGGTAAATCTTATGAGTGTGATTTCTAGTAGATTGTGAAGTGCACGACTGAAAGGGAGTGGGAGGATCTATGTTCAGCACTGGAGATGATATATAAGAATGCTTACGATAATTTGATGAAAAAGTCTCCAAAGATGTGGACTACTTGTAAATCAGATATAGTTGGCAATAATTTGTGTGAGGCATTCAATTCAAGCATTGTTGAAGATAGGTTCAAAAGCATTATCAGAATGCTTGAGGATATTAGGACCAAGATAACGACTAGGATGGTAAAAAAAGGAAGTTATGTAATGGATGAAAGCAAAACTATGGCATATTGGTGAAAGCTAAGTTTGATGCCAACAAGGACTGTGTAGAGTGACAACTGATATGGAATGGTGAAAATGGATGTGAGTTGAGGAAAGGAAGTTATCAATATATAGCGGACCTAAGTCAAAAGATATGTAGTTGTAAAAGTTGGCAAGTTAGTGGGTTTTCATGTTCCCATGCATGTGTTGACATGTATCACTTAGGGCTTCAACCAGATGAATATCTGCATGAATGTTATCGCATTAATACCTAAAAGAAAGCTTACTCTTTTCTAATGCAACCCATAAATGGGCCACATGATTGGGAAAAAACTGGTATTGAGCCAATGCAACCTCCTATTGAAAGGAAGATGCCTAGCCCAAAAAGAATAAGAGGATGGCCAAAGATGAACCAAAAAAATTGAAGCCTGGCCACTTGAGTAGCAAAGGTCTACTCACAACATGTACTCAATGTGGCGAACATGGCCAACATGGCCATAATAAGTGGTCTTACATAAACTCAAAACAGGTATAAGGTTGTTCTTCAGTTATATATATTGAGTAAATTTTTTATTTTGTCTAACCAATGATTACGATCCATTTTTTTGCAGCAAGATGCACAACCATCCAAACAAAAGGGGAAATCTCCCATTAGAAGGTCAACTACCTCAGATAAATCTAAGGGAAAGCAACCCAAGAAAGGCAAAATACATGAAATAGGGTTGTATACAAACTTGAATTATGTGAATCAAACATTTTATATGAGTTTCTTCCTTTTACTATTGATCAAACATTGTATATTGTTTTAATATTAATATAAAATACTCTTGTAGTCTGATAGAACCACATGTTGGGTGTGGGTCCCACTATGTGGGAAACCCATTTTTTTAAAATAAGGTAACATTTTATTTTGGCTTTAAAAGAAGCAGCTGATATACAAAAAGATTAGAATTTTTAAAAGAAGAAAATGGAGCTATCTGTTTTGTGAGAAAAAGAAGGAGAAAAATTGGTTTTGTGAAATTTGCACAGCAGTAATCATCTCTTCGATCGGAGGTTCATCCATGGTTCGATTGAGCTAATTTTTTGACAGCAACCAAGCGACAAGATGTTCTTGACTTTTTACGATCGGATTTTTCATCCGAGTCTTGTAGCGTTGAAAAAACCCACTTAATAGCAAGCTGCGTTTTTGGTGATGTTCTCTTGATATTTCTCTCTTTTGCTAAAGATTACTAGTTGTTAGCCTTGTTGGAGTTGTGTGCTCATTAGAGGCTTGATATTATGATATTTTTGCTAAACATTTGTTGATAGTGGAGCTTTTGGTCGGACTTTAAATCTCATGGTTTTTACCCTTGATTTAGAGGGGTTTTCCACATAAAAATATCAGTCTCTCTCTTTATTGCTTTTATGGTTACATTGATTGATTAGTGTTGCTAGAGAACACATATTTTGTGTTATTATAGTTGCCATAATTTTTTACAGGTGTTATAGGGAGAGAAAGAACACCGATTGTGTTTCCGTTTTGTTTCGGTTGTTCGGTTTCTTCCCAACAAATTGGTATCAGGAGCTTGGTTATTGTGTCAGATAATTATGAAGATCAATACGAGCAAGATGATTTCATTGAATGGCACGAATTATCAACTCTAGCGGAATAAAATGAAAGACTTGTTGTTTGTGAAGGCTTTGTATCTTCCGGTCTTTGCTACTTAAAAACTCGATTTGAAAAGTGATGATGAATGAGAATTTGAACATCAGCAGGTGTGTGGCTTTATTCGGCAATTTGTTGAAGAGAATGTTTACAACCACATTGATCAGGAGACAAATGCTTACACATTGTGGGAGAAGCTTAAAAGCTTGTATGCTTCGAGGTTGGGCAATAACAAGTTGTTTTTGCTTAAGAAGATGATGGCGTTGAAATACAAAGAAGGAACGTCTACAACTGACCATGTTAATGAATTTCAGAGTGTGATGAATCAATTGCTTGGTATAGGCGTCAAATTTGATGATGAGATTTTAGGGCTTTGGTTACTTGCTACTCTACCGGACTCTTGGGAGACTTTTCGGGTTTCGCTCATTAATTCTGCTTCACAGGGTATTATTACTTTGGATTTGGCTAAGAGTGGTGTGTTGAATGAAGAGGTTAGAAGAAGATCTCAAGGTTTTACATCACAGTCCGAGGTGTTGGTTACAGTGAATAGAGGGAGAAATAGAGACAAAGATGGAAAGGGTAGAGATAAAAGTTGAAGCAAGTCAAGATCGAGGTATAAGAATCTTGAGTGCCATCATTATGGTAAGAAAGGCCATATCAAGAAATATTGCTTCAAGTGGAAGAGAGAGAACAAAGGTGGTTGTGATAAACACGATCAGAAAGATGATGAAAAATCTGAGCATGTTGCTACTGCTACTCGTGATGATCTGTTGGTTATTTGTGATGAGCATTTGGCCAACCTTGCATGCAACGAAACTAGTTGGGTGATTGATATTGGTGCTTCACTTCATGTCACGTCTAGGATGGATTTCTTCACATCTTATACTCCCGGTGATTTTGGGGTATTGAAGATGGGTAATGACGGTTTGGTTCCAGTTATTGGTATGGGAGATGTTAGCTTGGTAAGTAACAATGGAACAAGGTTAAATCTCAAGGATGTCAGACATGCACCGGATATCCGTTTGAATTTGATTTCTGCAGGAAAGCTTGATGATGAGGGATTTTGTAACACCTTCAATAAGGGTTAATAGAAGTTGACTAAAGGCTCCTTGGTTGTGGCTCGAGGAAAGAAGAGCTCGAATTTGTATTTGACGTAAACTTTGACTTCTCGAGAGACTATGAATGTGATAGTGAATGACAGCTTAACTGAGTTATGGCATAAACGACTTAGTCACATGAGTGAGAAGGGGCTTAATTATTTAGCCAAGAAGAATAAACTTTCGGGTTTGAAGAATGCTACACTGAAGAACTATGCTCATTGTCTAGCGGGGAACCAGAGAAGAGTTTCCTTTAGAAGTCGTTCTCCTCATAGAAGATCGGAGTTGCTTGAGTTGGTCCATTCAGATGTTTGCGGTCCGATAAAGGTAAGGTCACATGGCGGTGCACTTTATTTTTTGACTTTCATTGATGACTGCTCAAGAAAACTATGGGTCTACACTTTGAAGTTGAAAGATCAAGTTTTTGAGGTGTTTAAACAGTTTCAAGCATCAGTTGAAAGAGAAATAGGGAAGAAGTTAAATTGCATTTGTACTGATAATGGTGGCAAGTACATAGGGCCATTTCATGAGTATTGTCTGCGACAAGGAATCAGACATTAGAGGACACCACCAAAGACTCCACAGTTAAATGGGTTAGCTGAAAGAATGAATCGAACATTGATTGAGAGAGTCAGATGTTTGTCGTCATATGTAAAGTTGCCAAGATTATTCTGGGCTGAAGCTTTGAATACAGTGACACATGTGATTAATCTGTCTCCTAGTGTTCCTTTGCGAGATGATGTACCAGATAGAGTTTGGTTTGGTAAAGATGTGTCATATGATCAACTGCGTGTGTTCGGTTGTAAAACATTTGTTCATGTTCCAATGGATGAAAGATCCAAGTTAGATGCCAAGACTCGACAATGCATCTTTATTGGTTATGGTTTAGATGGTGAGTTTGGTTATAGACTCTACGATCCAGTTCAGAAGAAGCTTGTGAGAAGTCGAGATGTTGTCTTCATTGAGGATCAGACCATTGATGATATTGATAAGACGGAGAAAGCGAATTCACAAGATAATGGTGACTTGATCGATGTGACTCCAGTTCCCTTAGACTATTCATTGATCCTACTCAGGATGATGTGCACGGTGATGTTAATGATGACCAGTAGGACATAGGTGACTTTGATGCTCCCCTGGATAATGTTATGAATGATCAATAACAAGCACCTATAGCTCCACCAGCAGTTCCACTTCGGAGGTCTTCCAAAGATCGACGACCTTCTATCAGGTATTCTTCTGATGAGTATGTTCTTTTGACTGACGGGGGAGAACCTGAGTGTTATGAAGAGGCTATGGAGAGTGAATGCAAAGATCAGTGGGTTGAAGTGATGAAAGATGAACTTCAATCCTTGCATGAAAACCTTACTTTTGAGTTGGTGAAACTGCCTAAGGGCAAGAGAGCTTTGAAGAATCGATAGGTTTACAGGCTGAAGCAAGAAGAGAAGTCTTCATCTCCATGATACAAAGTTAGATTGGTCGTCAAGGGTTATACTCATAAAAAGGGGATTGATTTTGAAGAGATATTTTCTCCTGTTGTGAAGATGTCCTCTATTAGAACTATATTGAGTTTAACAGCTTGTTATGACTTAGAGGTTGAACAAACGGATGTGAAAACTGCTTTTCTTCATGGTGATTTGGAGGAAGAGCTTTACATGGAGCAACCAGAGGGGTTTATTGCACAAGGAAAAGAGGACTACGTGTGCAGGTTGAAGAAGAGCTTGTATGGTTTGAAGCAAGCTACTAGGCAATGGTACAAGAAGTTTGAGTCTGTTATTGGGGAGCAAGGCTACAAGAAGACTACTTTTGATCATTGTGTTTTTGTCAAGAGATTCTCTGGTGATGATTTTATTATCCTTTTGCTCTATGTTGATGATATGCTTATTGTTGGTCGCAATGCTTCTAGAATTGACAAGTTGAAGTAAGAGTTGAATAAATCTTTTGCGATGAAGGATTTAGGGCTAGCAAAGCAAATTCTTGGCATAAGGTTGACTCGTGATAGAAAGGCCAAGAAATTGTGGTTATCACAAGAGAGGTACATTGAGAAGGTACTTTAAAGATTTAGTATGGACAATGCTAAAGCGATGAATACTCCCTTTTCTACTCATTTTAGATTGAGTGTTAAGCATAGTCCTTCCACAAAAAAGGAGAAGGAAAAGATGCAAAAGGTTCCTTACTCTTCAGTTGTGGGTAGTTTGATGTATGCGATGATATGCACGAGACCGGACTTGGCTTATGCTGTTGGTACAGTTAGTCGGTTTCTTTCTAATCCAAGCACAGAGCATTGGAATGCAGTGAAGTGGATCATGAGATATCTTCGTGGTAGTTCCAACTTGAAACTTTATTTAGGCAATGATAAACCTATTGTTGTTGGATATACAGATTCAGACATGGCCGGGGACATTGACTCGAGGAGTTCTACTTTAGGTTACTTGATCACTTATGTAGGGGGAGCTCTGGCATGACAATCGAGGTTACAGAAGTGTGTTGCATTGTCCACTACTAAATCAGAGTTCATTGCAGTGACCGAAACGTGCAAGGAGATGCTTTGGATGAAGAAGTTTGTGCATGAACTTGGCTTTACTCAAAGAGGTATGTCTTGTATTGTGATAGCCAGAGCGCAATTCATCTTGGTAAGAACTCAACTTTTCATTCTAGATCAAAGCATATTGATGTGAGGTACCATTGGATACGAGATGTTCTTGAAGCTAAGTTGTTAGAGCTTGAGAAGATTCATATTGATGATAATGGTACTGATATGTTGACGAAAGCCTTACCAAGAGGGAAGTTTGAGGCATGTTGTTTGAGCTCCGGCATTGAGGCATTCCTCACATAGTTGGAGGGGAAGATTTGTTGGGTATGGGTCCCACTATGTGGGAAACCCATTTTTTTAAAATAAGGCAACATTTTATTTTGGCTTTAAAAGGGGTAGCTTATATACAAAAAGATCAGAATTTTTAAAAGAAGAAAATGGAGCTACCTGTTTTGTGAGAAAAAGGAGGAAAATTGGTTTTGTGAAATTTGCACAGGAGTAATCATCTCTTCGATCGGAGGTCCATCCGTGGTTCGATTGAGCTAATTTTTTTACAGCAGCCAGGCGACAAGGTGTTCTTGACTTTGTACGGTCGGGTTTTTCATCCGAGTCTTGTAGCGTCAGAAAAACCCACTTAACAGCAGGCTGCATTTTTGGTGATGTTCTCTTGATTTTTCTCTCTTTTGCTAAAGATTACTAGTTGTTAGCCTTGTTGGAGTTGTGTGCTCATTGTAGGCTTGATATTGTGATCTTTTTGCTGAACATTTGTTGATAGTGGAGCTTTTGATCGGACTCTAAAGTCCTGTGGTTTTTACCCTTGATTTAGAGGGGTTTTCCACGTAAAAATATCGATCTCTCTCTTTATTGCTTTTGTGGTTGCATTGATTGATTAGTGTTGCTAGAGAACACATATTTTGTGTTATTCTAGTTGTCATAATTTTTGACAAGTGTTATAGGGAGAAAAAGAACACCGACTGTGTTTTCGCTTTGTTTTGGTTGTTCGATTTCTTCCCAACACCACAAGGAGCATGACGACAGCTTCATGCTAAGATGGTAGTGGACAAACTTCTTTAACTCCCAAGTCCCTAAATAACAAGCGAAAGGTTCCTCTCGACCATTTGAGAACACAAGAATCAATTACAGGAAACATGAATAAATCATCATTATTTTATTTTATGCTTTTCTTTATGCTGTATGCCAAATCATGCCATAATTCATTAGCTTGGCCTACAACATTTATGTTGGTTATACGTTGCAAGATCTTCATTTATGCTTTTCTTTATTCAATCTTACAAGAATCAGTTGCAGGATCTCATATGTTGGTTATACATGCCAAAACTAGCTTGGCCTATTACATTTATCTTGTATCTGTTTTCTGTTTTGCTGGACCATCTCGCGGCAGCTCATGATCCAAAAAGGACAGTGTAAGGTATTCTGTCTATAACATTTTGAGCCTACAACATTCTGGTTTTGGAATACACCAATTTTGAATGTTATTTTGTTGTATTGAAAACCAATATGTTGGTTTTTTTTTGTGGTTCATGTATAGCTCACTTACATTCTGGTTTTTGGCTAGTATAACGTGAATGGTGTATAGACTAATCACATGCTTTTGTGAAGTACATTTATCCAAATTGCAATGGGGAAATCATATGCTTATCTGATCAAATTTATCCTTTTAGTCTTATGTTTATTATCACTGTATTATTTACTAAGCTAAATTAAATTAGGCATAAACAACTAATATTGGTCATTACTTCCAAGCATAATGTTAATTTACATAAAAAAAATAACCAAAATTGGTCATTAGTTCCAAACATAAAAAAACATATGTTGGATCATTTTACATTTAATCAACATTTGCAACTGCTAGCTGCATATGCCTCTTACCACTACTGCCAAAAACGAAACTTATGGTGATGCATACTATACATAACATATAGCAAGAAAATAATATCTTATACATTGACTTCTCTTTCTTGATAACTTTAATTTTTTGCTTCATGATCAACATTTTCTTCCTTAATGCTACTTCTCTTTCAACACCACAAATTGATCTACCTCATGCATCCTCAATTCATCCATTATGGTTACCATCAAATGCAACCAAATCCATAAAATTCTAAGTGCTAAATTATCTTTCAAAAGATTTCGTTCACTGTCACGCAATTGACGTAGTAACTTAGTCACATGGTCACACATTTTCCCATCGTACCACTTGAAGAAATCACAACCACAGTCCTACAAACAAACTCCAAATCATCCAAATTGAAAACAAAACAAATTATGAGATTTATGAAATCATCAAAATTGAGCTCAAGCTCAATTTGCAAATAAAAAATCTTCACTTACCTGAAAATCTAAACAACCATAAAATCTCCTCGAATTTAAATCACTCCATGAAGTGTCTCTTGGAGCTAACTTATTGCAGTGACATTTTACTGCTAGTCTATCGTAGACATACTCCCTTCACGATGAAGTAACAATATTTGCATATGACGATTTTTTCTTCGAACCATGCGTTACCCAACCTCTAGACTGACTATTCGAACTATGTGAATCCAAGATTCAAACGACAAGAAAGAAAAATAAAAATTTCTGGAAAAATTTGGGATTTCACGATTTGGTTCTAAGGGATTAAGGATTTGGAAAAATCCCTCAATCAATGATTCAAAAACAAGATTGCTGAAGATTTTAGGGATTCAAAAAGATTTCAAATGTTATGGATTTAGGTATTTCACGATTTAGGGGTTTCAAGATTTGGGGAATTTGATGAGTTGTGAATTTTAAAATTTGGGGAAAGTTTCGAATTTGGGGTTTGAGATGATTTGTGGGATTTAGGATTTTTTGTTTTATGTTCATTAAATTTGTTTTTTTTTTCCATGTCAATGTTATATTTTAAATCTCTGTCACATCATTAGTCAACTGGAATGCCACATAGACAAATTTTTTTGATCGGTTGTTGATTAACGGTCAGTTGACGGTTTTCGTTTCAACTGGATTGATGTATGAAAAATTCGTTACGTTGAGGGTCGAAATCAGAAAAAAAAGGTTGGAGGTATATATCCAAAAGCCCCTAAAAGTTGGGGGCTTTTTTTGCAATTATACCTTTTAAATATGATGGTTGGATCGTTACAATATTAATCATACAAAAATATAAGGAGGGATATATTTTACATCAGTGTAAGTAGATCCTCCCCATATATATATATATGATATTATAAAAAAAATGTATATTAATATTAACTTATTGTAAAAGTATTGTTTAGCAGTTGATAAAATTTTTAACAGTGTAGAATTTTAATAAGTAATATTGATTTTAATATTGCTTTCATCAAATTTTGAAATATTTGATTAAAAAAGTAGTACTATTTAAAAACTTAATTAAATAAGATTTTGCTAGAAATGTTTATGCATAATATGAATTAAATAAATATATTTTTATTAATAAATACTGTCGAAACCATCCTTTTTTGTTAAACGATGTGTCTCGAAAAATAATTTTAAAATCGAAAAATAATGGGAGTCACCACCAATCCTTTATTCGGTGTGATTGGATCATCATAAAACGTTTTAAAAAATCGTTTTGAAAACATGTAGGTCTTCGAAATCCAGAAAAACAGATTCGGGAGTCGGTTACACATGAGGAAGGATTAGCACCCTCATACGCCCAAAATTGGTACCGTATTGATTATTTTCGGGTCTTAATTTGTAACATTTAAAAGCTTGAATAAAGTTTAAAATACGATCCTTGAATGCATGAGTCAAGTTTAAAAGAAATCGGGTTTGTTTGGAAATTCCGCTATTTCAAAGTGATCGAGGAAGAAAGTTACGTCCAGTGAGTTAGGACATGACATTTCGAGATCTAGAAATAATGAGCTTTCCTTTGTAAAACCCTTTTTTTTATTTGTGAAAAGGATATTTGATTATCTCGATTTGAAGAAAGGTTACACCTAGTAAGTTAATGCGTAATATTTCAGAATCGAAGATAAGGAAATATTGCCTCGATTAAGGGTATTTGATTATTTCGATTTGAAGAAAATTTGCACCTAGTGAGTTAAGGCACAAATTTTCGAAACTCGAAATAAAAGAATATTGCCTCAATTTTAAAGCTTTTATGAAAAACTATTTTGAAAACAAGCATGCGAGTTTAATACGAATAAGCAGTTAATAATTGATATTAAATAACGCGAAGCAAGATGAATAAGCAGATGAATATTTACGAAAAATAAAAAATACAAAATACTAGTGCATAATAATTTAAAAATAAATGCAAATGTTGATGAGAAAGAAGAATGATGCAATCGGAGTTCAAAATGAGACTTTTCGGATACCCGGGGAGAAAATGGTAATTTTGGATTCTCGGGGCTAAAATGGTAATTTGGGAAAATTTGAGGTTTAAAATGGAGTCTTCAGACATTCGGGGGTAAAATGGTAATTTTTGGAAGTTCGAGGGTAAAAAAGGAATTTTGGGAAGTTTCAGGGTAAAAAAATGGAATTTTTGGAAGTTTGGGGGTAAAAACATAATTTTTGGAAGTTTCAAGGTCAAAAATGGGATTTTTAGAAGTTTGGGGGTAAAAATGGAATTTTTGGAAGTTTTGGGGGTAAAAATAGGATTTTTGGAAGTTTAGGGGTAAAAATGGAATTTTTGGAAGTTTCGAGGTTAAAAATGGGATTTTTGGAAGTTCGGGGGTAAAAACAAAATTTTTGGATAGTTTAGGGACCTTCGAGGTAAAAAACCAAAAATAGGTGACACGTGGCAGCCCCTCAAGCATCCTGAAGTCAGAGGACTATTTTGAAAACGATGAAAAATTTTTGAGGTAATTTTGTAATTAAAGCGAACCTGATTTAAGGATTAAATTAAAACAAATTAGAAATAAAAGGGACCATTTGCAGAAATAAGCCAAAATCATGACACGTTGCAGCTCTTGGTGCTTTTAAAAGGTCGAGGGGCTAAATTGAAAAACTGTGAAACTCATTGGGCCAATTTAAAATAAAATTAAAAGTACGAGAAGGACTTAATTGAAAATTTGAGAAAAAGCGGAAGGACCGGATGCATAAATAACCCCTTTTTAGAAAAACACGCGGATCCTAAGTCGGGTCGGGTCGGTCCTCGGGTCGAACATGGGTAACGGCTCAAAATGACGTCGTTTTTGATGTTTAAAAACCTTGGCCAAAACGATGTCGTTTCGACCCCCTATATAAGCATTCCAAAACCCTTTTTTTTCATTTCTTTCTTCCCTTTTTTACAAAAACCTTCAAAAAACACTCTCAAATTCTCTCATCCCCTTTCCCCATGGCCGACCACTCCATGCCGTCCGACCACTGTGGCTCCGCTGCACGCGCCTCGTCGGCTGCGCACATGACCACCATTCCTCGTCATCCGTCACCTGCCGGTTCACGCACTGTCGTTCCCTTTACGTGTTGCTGCTACGCATCACCGTCCACCATTGTTGCCGACTACCGGTAAGGTAAAACGCTTCCTTTTGTATTTTTTTTATTTAAAAAACATAGATCTGAGTTTTGAAAACTTTAAACCTAAAGCACTACTGTCGAAAATTTGCTTATTCCACTTCTTTTTTGAAACTGCAGATATGAAATGGAAGAACCCAATTTTGAATATTTTATGAACTTGTACTCTAGGTTTCGAAAACTATTATGGATTTAAAACATTGTTCTGAAACTCTCTTTTTTGTCTTTGTTTTGCAAGTTCGTCTATGAGGAGGGGCTAACGGCGATCGGAGTGAAACCCGGCGTGCTTCCGGCGATGATGGTTCCAAACCAGGGAAGTGCTTTTCGTCCCTTCGCTTCGTCTTTTTTTTTTAGAAATTAATTACTAACATTTATTGATATTCATTACCATTATTACTGCCATTGGTATTACTGATGTTATTAGTAATATTTATTATTATTAAGACTAAAGATATTTAGGGAATTTATTATACCTTAAAAACGGGTCAAAATAATAAATGAAATAATGGGATTCAATGCATGCATGAATGTGTTTTTGAACCTGATTTAATTAAAACATTCTTAATTTATGAAGGATGATAAATGCAAATTAAAAGTACCTGGGCAACTTAATGGAATCTGGCTTGTATTTCTCGGTTGCTTATTGTGGCTGTTCGAATACTTCTATTGCCGTTAACTGTTTCTATTTGGGTTTGGAAGATACCTTAGAAGTATATTCTTTTTTTATTAATTAGTAAATTTTTTCCAGGAAAAAAAAATTATCCCCATACAAACTCTTTGAATCTGGTTTTTATAACCAGTATTACAATGATGGTTATTTGTTGTTTGCAATTTAATGCCTATCTTTTCTTCTTGCAGGTACCAGTGGTGGCTATGGTAGCTAGTGGCAGAGGTGCAAGTTGAAACTGGAGATGACAACTTGGTTGCTGATGTGGCATGTCCTGGTTGGCTGAGGTGGACGCAGCAGCAGCATTTAGCAGATTAGGGACTTGAGTGTAATGGGTTTGGGCCTATTTGGGCCATTTGTAATTGGGCCGTTTTGTAATTGGGCCAATTTGATCTGTACCTGTTATGGACTTTTTTAAATTTATAATAAATTTAAATTTCAAATAAATTTAAATTTAAAATAAACTTAATTTAAAAATAAATTAAATTTCCAATAGGCCTAGACAAATTTGGGCTTCAACAAATACAATTTTAAATTTCTAAATAATATTTTTAAAGCTTTAAACTTCATTAAAAATTTAAACAAATATTACAAATTAAAAATTTTAACATTATTGCCGATTGAGTCTTAGCTCAATTAACAATGCATTATATTTCAATACAGGAATATGTGAGTTTGAGAGCACTGAAACATATTATCCTCTTATTTATGAGTTGAAAATTTTATATATTTTTAAAAATATGCGTTTAACTATTTTTAAATTTCATATAAACTTTTACATTTGTTAATTATATTTGAAAATGATTTTTAAAATAATTTAACAGAAATCAAGTTTAAGAAAACAATTAATGATTTAAAAAAAAAAATTTAAGTGTATATTTATAATTATTATAAAATATTATAGTATTATTTTTTAACATTAATTTTATTATTGGTTCATATTTTTATGTACTTTTTTTGATACAATGCTTAGAATATTCCGTAATTCCTCTTTAACCATTAAATAAAAAGTTAATGCGCTTTAGTGCAATTGAACCCACGTTTTCTTACTCTAGTAACAATACCGATACTAATCAAACTAAGACTTAATCGACTATTATAATATCATTTTAAGTGTGTAACATTAAAAATAATATAGTAATATTAAATATTTGTCACATTACTTAAAAATCGTTAGTTTCCATATATACTTTTTATAAATTTACATATCAATTAGTTTATATATATTAGTTAATTTGTTAGTTCATATATATTGTAATTGATTTATTAGTTTTCAACATGTGATATTCGGTAAAAATCTAACTTATCTTGAATTATTTGTTTCCATGTTTAAATCAATATATTTTGTCTATATTATATGATGCGTCTACTAATATATATACATATATAGTTGCGTGTGTATATGTTTACTGGAGTGTATATATGTGTTATAACATATACAGATGTATAACCCTCAATATATATTGTTGTGTTTGGATTTTGGAATTTAGCAGTTTCTAGACTGGAATTTGACAGAATGGAGGAAAGTTGATATAGAATTTCTATTCTGTAAATAATATCCGGTACACTTCGAATTAAGTGAGAAAAGAACAATTTCTCTATTGACAATAAGAATTGTAATATTTCATTTTTCAGTGATATTGAAAACAATGATTTCAAGACAATAATTCTAATGTATCAAATCGTGAATATTAATTATTTAATATTTATGAAATCATTATTAAATTTGGTAAATAAATTTTGAGGTTTAATGTGTTAATTGAATAAAAAAGACTAAATTAAAATATATGCTAAGAATTCAATAATATTGAATTATGTGAATAATGGAAGAAAGTAGTATAGGTGAAGGGTTTTATTTTGGAATTATGCCATGCTTATGTAATATGGACGGTTTTTGGGAATGCTATAATGCATGAGAATTAAAAAGGACAACGTTGTAAATTAATTAATAAGCTATAGTAAAATTAAGAAAAAAAAATCATTCTTGCAAATTGCTTCTTCTTCACCGAAAATTAAAGGGAAAGGCACCATTTTTTGGAGCTCTAGGTTCGGTCACCATAAATCCTTGCATGTAAGCTTGTTTCGATTCTGTTTCTTGTAATTTTTATGTTTTTGAGATCGTTGCAATTAGGTTCAGTTAACTCGTATCTTCGTTTTTGAAATTGTCAAAGTTTTTGAAGGTTTCCATTGATGAACCCTTGTAGTTCTTGTAATTTAAAGTGATGGTTGCTGTTTATGATGAGATTGTTAAATAATTTTTTATTATTCTTTCGCTAGGGACTAATTTGTGGAATTTTGAAAATAGGGACTAATTTGTAATGAATACAAAAAATGTAAGGTAATTGTGTGATTAATGAAAAGTTGAGGGTTGTATATATTGAAGGGAATTTAAAAATGAATGTGGAAGTGATGAATTGAATTATATTATTTTATAGATTAAGAAACGAGTGGTAAAGACAATAATTGTGGGAAAGGGAAAATCATAGAGTACTCCCTGCGTGCTTATCGGAAGTGAATTGTAGATAAATTCGTAGTAGTTTATTTCTTATTAGGGTTAAATATAAAATTAGTACTTGAACTTGTCAAATTCTCTTAGATTGGTACCTATAGTTTTTTTGTCCTAGATTGGTACCTAAACTTTTTTTCCTTTTATTGGTTTGATACTTGAATCTAACGTCGTTAAGTTTGGGACACGTGACATAATAATATTGTGACACATGGCATAATTAAAAAAAAAAAAGAACTTCTTTTAAATTTTGACTTTTTTCCCTCCCAAATATTTCTGTTGTTTCTTGTTCTTCTTCTTCTTCTTCGAAGCTGCCCAAAAAAAATAGATACGAAGAAAGAGAGATACTTGAGAAGGGAATGTGGAGATCGAGCATGCAGATAGTGCGATCTTCCATGTGCTTCCTTTGACCTTGAAGTATAGCAGATTGACAGCGCCTTGTTGCGGGAGTGGGGGCGCGTTCATCAAAATCATCATTCAGAATTTTTCAACGAGGGAATTTAGGGGATTGGAACATCGCCGACACACCGCCTTCTTTGTAAAACGTCAAACACGTAGAAGATCCTCCCAGAGAGCTTGTCAGAGAGTTCACCGGGAATCCTAAAACGAGAAGTAATAATTTCAACAACATGGTGAAGTAACAGAATCTCTGATTTTCCTACATGGAATGGAATTGCCCTGCATGAACATGAACAGTTGACAAAAATTGGTGAAGAAATAGAGAAAGGAAATGAAATTAGTGCACAAACTTCGTGAGGAAAAATGCGTCTACACCATTTTGCCGGTGGTTGTGTTTCCGAAGAAACCAACAATATTGAAAATAGAATTTGAAATGTAAATTGCTCAGTTGGATATTGAGCCAGTTGTTAATCATATTGATTCATTTTTTTAAGGAATTATATTTTGAATTCACAATTTTAATTGCGTTGAAGATTATGATTAAGAAGAAAAAGAAAAAGAAAAAGAAGAAGAAGAAATGACAGAAAAATTTGGGTGGTCGAGAAAAGTCAAAATTGAAAATTTGTTGGGGGGAGAAAAGTCAAAATTAGAAAATGTTTTTTTAAAATTTTTTAGATTATGATATCATTGTGATACCATTATGATGTCATTTATGTCACGTGTCACAATATTATTTTGTCACGTGTCCCGAACTTGACAACGTTAGATTTCAGGTACCAAATTAGTGGATGAAAAAAAACTTCGGATACTAATCTGGGTAAAAAAAAACTATAGGTATTGATCTGGAAGAAGTGGACAAATTGAGGTACTAATTTTATATTTAACCCTTCTTATTATAATTTACTTATGATTTAAATTTCTAATTTCTAGATAACTAATTTATGTATGAACATGAGAAATTACATTGAATATATGTACTACCATGAGAGTTACTAATGTTAATTAAACGTGTATAGAATTGTGAGGAATTTATATGATGTTCTGTGTGTTGTATTCGGTTATATATGTCGAAAAGTCATGCATCTAGATCAATTATCCCCAAAACCACAAACTCAAATCATCCATGTCATAGTTCACTTTAAAATCATATAAAAAGTCCCAAAATAAAAATAAAATCCCCAAAGTCCAAAATAATACGAAATAGTCGATAAACGATAAAACTCCATAATTTATGAGAGAATCTCTCCATCGATCGAATTCGAGTCTTGGTCACAAGGATTATCTGAAAACACATTAAAACAACGTTGGTAAGCTTTTAAATGCCACATATATAAAGATAAACACATATAATCATTCACATCAATTTCACATAACAATATGATCACATGTTTTGTCGCTAGTACTACGTATGAACATGTCAATGCACATTTTATAAAAAGTTTCTACTCATCTCTACTGCACACCAAAATTGAGTTCCCCAAAACCTGTCCATCCAACAAAACCAATTTTTATGGACAAGTCACCACATAGATACCATAAAACGGTCACATAATCACATAATCACTTTGCAGATAAACTGCCACTTAGTTGCCAATAATGGCCACATATCTTCCACCTTTCACAAATCCCACCCCATGCATGTAACTAGAGGTGTTCATGGGCTAGGTCAGGCTCAACAAAAAAATTTAGGTTCGAGCCTGGCCTAGCCCGAAAAATGAGCTTAAAATTTTGCCCTTAACCTAAATAAAAATGCTAAAACCCGATCCAACTCGGCTCGTCCATAATAATTTTTATATTATTTTATATATTTTTAAATATATATAATGCATTAAAAATATTAAAAATATTAAAATAAATATTTCCAAAAAATTAAAAATAAATTTTAAAAATACTAAAAACATTAAAACTCGACCCATGAATGGGGCTACATGTGGCATGGCAAAAAATTTAACACATGTGAATCACTTAACACTTAGGCATATAGATATGCTTGCAAAATCACATATGTCAATTTTAACATGTTTAACATGCTTTTCACATTAGATCATAGATCTTGATAATCACATAATCACTTTTTACATTATTCATATGCTCAAATCACATTATCAATTAAGCCAGATTTCAAATGTCATGAGATCAAGATTTGCATACTTATTCATATTTCAACAAAAATCACATCAAATCATACATCACATGTTTTTCATCAAAAAATATCTAAGTATGAATCACTTACTTGAATCCTTCGCTTTGAGTCATTTTACAACTCTCATATGATTAAGATTTCACTTATCTCATTTATCAAATTAATTATTAAAATAACTTATGCACAAAAATAACACTAAATCCCACACCTTAGACTAGTAGATCTTTGGTCTTAATCCTTAATCACAATCTTGCTCGATCTACTCTCACAACGATCTATTACACAATATGGATCATGGGTTAGAGTTTTTTTTATAAAATTATTCACTAATGTAAGCGATCTTTAGAGATCTAAATTAAGGGTGATTATTCGATCGAGTCGAATTGAGTCAAAAAATTTCAAGTCAAGTTAACGAATCATATTATTTATACTTAATGTTGCGTTTACATGGACCGATTATTTAACTAGTAGACGAAGTACAAGATTATTTAACTACATAAACAATATAATGATTTTGCCTTTTAACGTAATAAGTAAATACCTATCAAAACGACGTAGTTTTGTTTTTTTAACTTAATGATTTTGACTTTTGACTTTAGAAAAGATAAACATTTATCAAAATGATATAGTTTTACCTTTTCTTATTTGGATTTTCGGATAATTCGAATTGTGTAATTCAAATTCAATTTAATCGAAAAACTTAATTTTTTATTCGAATTAATCCAAATAACATGACTAACTCAAATAAGTCGAACTATTTAATTCAAAATTTAATTTATTTATCAAAATTTTTGAATCGAATCGTATTTTGCTCACCCCTGATCTAAACTTGCTTACCCCACAATCTAAAACTCTCGGAAGATGAGTACTTGTAGCGGAATCAAGGGTCTCTTATTTGACTTTTTCTTGACCTAATGATGTTGTATTAGCAATCTTACAATAATAAAATATAATAAAAAAATACTAACACCCCCTACAAGGCTCCTATACCATTTGGTCATATAATGAAAATGCTATATTAAGGTTCCTTTAATCCATGAAGGTCTTTTACTTACTCTTTGATCACTAGGGGACAAGCAATGATTCAAAAAGGATTGGTTTTTGAATAAGGTGTGATCTCACAAAATTATTGAACTACAAAATTATAAGTATTAAAGAATGAGGATTGACATTAGAGAGTAAAAGAAAAAGAATTGAAACGAAGGATTTTTTGTCACTGACGGTGGCGGTTTGGTAGTGGCTCGATTGCCACTCATAGTGGTGGTTCAAAGATTCAGTTTAAGGGAGAGAAGAGAAGAAATGGAAGAAAAGAGAAAAAAAGAGGAGGAAAGCCTTCACGGTGGTGCACGGTGGTGCTAGCGATGATGGTCGGAGAAGGGAGGTGAAAATGAGGTGCAGGGCTCATTCTTGGGTGGTGGTGCTCAAGTGGTGGCTGCTCAATACATAGTGGAGGAAGAAAAATATGTAAAATAGGTGGGTGGTAGTCGGCGGAAAAAAGAGAGAAAAAGGGTGGTGTAAGGCGGCTAAAAGAAATAAAATGGAAATGAAATGAGAGAGGGAGAGGGTATGGCTGGCCAAATGGGGTGAGGAGGCTTGGTCAACACACACAAAGATGGCAAGTTAAGGTTAAGGCAAGTGAGAGAGACATGGAGCATAAAGGGGATCATGTTCCCTCACTTTTTACAACTTTGACCTCCTAATGGAGGTAACAAATCCTCCCTCATATGGACATAATGGGTGGCCAACCACGCTTATCCAAACTTGCCAAAAATTGTCCAAAAAATAAATTTAAAAAATGTGAATAATGAGGCTTGAGACTTGGACATCTAGGATAGTTAATTAGTCACTCAACCACTTGGCCAATTATTCCTTTGTGTCTAAACATGCGCATTTAATTTAAAAAATAGGTGCTAGCAGTTTCGCTATTTCTTGACAAAATAAAATTGGAGCGTGACAAGGAAGCTATCGACGATCGTGAAAGGGTATTTGTGGCATGGTTATGCTTCCTCAAACAATAGACAATCTCAAAATCATATCCCAATATTTTTCCAACCCATTTTTGTTGGTCGAGTGTCTGGATAATTTGCTCCATGAGGCTTTTTAAGGGTTGTTGATCATTGATAATAACGAATCAACGATCCAATAAATATTGCCACCATTTTGCAAACACTTGGGTAATAGTATACATCTCTCGATCATAAGTGGATGTGGATTACTGACGAGGAGAAAGTTTTTGACTGAAAAATGCGATGGATGACCCTCTTGAGACAGAACGGTGACCACCTCCAAACGTACTCCTATTTGGTATGTGTTTTTAGCTTCTGTATGTATACGGGTCAGGTTGTAATATGCAATGAGATACTTAGTAGTATTTCGAGGATCAAACCCAAAGGAGGCTTAAGGCGATAGTGAATTAAACCCTTACAAAGAAAAGAATTAATTAGTAGAAACATTAGGGATTGTAGTACGAGAATAAAATAAAGAAGTTTATTATGAAAACATAAAAATAAATAAAACAAAGTAAAGATAAGATGTGTTGTTTCGATAAACGACTATGGGAAGATTAGGTTGCTTCAGTACAGTTTCGTCAACTATTGGTTTTTGGTATTTTTCTTCAATCAACTAGTCACTACCCTTGTTGGATCTTCGGATCTTCCACCAGCATAGCAAGTCAAAAGAGACTACTTATTGCTAGATGTCATAGTCTAAATCAGTTTGGGGAAAAGGTTTTCACGGATAGGCAATACCAATTTTGGGTTCATTCCCACCTAAATGACTTTTTAGGGTTGTCAGGCCTAGTGTTTATTTCATGCTCTTTCTTTCCCTAACAATTTATCCGATTGAAAATATCTATTTATGCAACAATTAATTATCCATACTTTCGGAACCTCCGGGATTCTCAAAGAGAGATCATTTTAAGCAGAGTTTTGTGAGGACCCCAGCGGCATCTGTAGCCAGTGCAGGTAGTGTATGAAATATCGGGAGGTTTGAATGTAATCAATGTGTTCGTATCACCCTAGAGTTTGTAGATTGAATGAAAGGATATATTTTAATTGTGGTTAATTATCGAAGAAAAATGGTCGATTTGAAGACTCAAAACTGTAATTGTTTTTGAAAAATTTGACCTTGCTACAAAGATAGTCTTTGCAATGAGTGCATATAAAATGGTTCAAAAGGGCTGCAATGCTTATTTAGCATATATTCTATATTCCAGAGGGTCGAAAGTGAAAGTTGATTAAGTGCTAGTGGTTTGGGAGTTCTAGGATGTATTTCCTGAGGAGCTACTTGGTTTACCTCTAGATCAAGAAGTTGAGTTTGTTATTGAATTAGTACCGGGGACTACTCCAATATCAATTTCTCCCTATAGAATGGCTTCGATTGAGTTGAAAGAGCTAAAACCTCAGTTGGAAGAATTATTGGATAGAGGTTTTATTCGGTCGAGTACTTCACCTTGGGGAGCACCGGTACTATTTGTAAAGAAGAAAGATGGATTGATGAGATTATGTATAGATTATCGATAATGGAATAAAGTCACGATCAAGAATAAAAACCCTTTACCTCATATTGATTATGTACTTGACTTTGTTTGAATGATGACGGGTCTATTTTAGCTGATTTCAAGCTAAACCTTTGTTTTTACAAAGAATTAAAGAGCTACAATTTAAAGATCCGAATTTAATGGCTAAACGAGAAATTGTGGGACAAGGACAGTTAAATGATTTCGGTGTTGAAAATGATGATAGCTTGTATTTTAAGAATCAACTATGTGTGCCAGGAGATTTGCAGCTAAAACAAGAAATTCTATCAGAAGCTCATAACAATATGTATTCTTTACACCCAGTTAGTACAAAAATGTATATTGATTTAAAGCAAAGATATTTGTGGCCTGGAATGAAGCGCGAGGTTTCTGAATTTGTGGCAAGATGCTTGGTATGCCAACAAGTAAAAACTGAACATAAAGTTCCTTTGGGTTTGTTACAACCACTTATGATTCCAAAATGGAAATGAGAACGTGTTACCATGGATTTCGTGTCTGGGTTACCGTTAACGCTGAAAAAGAATGATGCAATCTGGGTTGTTGTGGATCGATTAACCAAATTAGTGCATTTTATATCGGTACGTCCAAATAACTCTCTCGAAAATTGGCAGAGATCTATCGAAATTGTGAGATTACATGAAGTACCTCTATCAATCCTTTCAGATCATGATCCAAGATTTACCTCATGATTTTGGAATAAATTACATGATGCTTTGGGTATGAAATTGAAGTTTAGCACAACATTCCATCCACAAACAGATCGCCAATTAGAGCGAGTAATTCAAATTTGGGAAGACATGCTTCGTTGTTGCATTCTTGAGTTTGAAGGTAGTTGGGCAAGATTCATGCCATTAGAGGAATTTGTTTACAATAACAATTACCACTCAAGTATTAAGATGGAATCGTATGAAGCTCTGTATGGTCGGAAGTGCAAAACTCTGTTGTATTGGTCGGAATTAAGTGATGGGAAAATTTTTGGCTTTGATCATGTTTGGGAGATAGAGGATAAATTGAAAATTATTAGAGATTGTCTAAAAGCCGCATCAGATCATCAAAAGTCATACGCTAATTTAAAAAGAAAAGATATTGAATATCAAGTCGACGATAAAGTGTTTTTGAAAGTTTCACCATGGAAAAAGATTTTGCGGTTTGGACGAAAAGGAAAACTCAGCTCAAAGTTTATAGGACTGATAGCATTAGAAATGACACTTATTTTCTCCTTAAAAGTTGTGTATTAATTGTTCCTTTTGTATCATTTTTAGTATACATGTTAAACATTTCATATTTAGTGTTTGCATTTTCTAACTTATCCTGCTAATGTTGTCATATATAGCATAAGTTTTGCGTATGAAATTATCAGCGCAGAGATCCATCTCGGAAGATTAGTGCTAGAAAGTGTTCAAAGATGCAACCACAAATTTAACCTGGAATTGCGACCACAGATCTCACCGCAAAGATACCTTCACCTCGTACAAGTGAATTCACACTACAAACATACCTGGAAGCACCAGTGCAGGGGAATGCTAAATTGTCGCCACAATTAAAGATTATAGATTGTGCCCAGAGATGCGGCGACAACCTACAGATGCCTGATGAACACATCAAATCTACGTGAGTGCACAGCTAGAATTAACCAACTTGTTCAGCTGCCAAAATGGTTAGATCTAAGAAGGGAGGAGAGCTACAAATTTTGAGAGCTTATAAATAAGAGGGAAGGAAGAAAATAAATATCAAGTGGGTGAAGAATTAAACTCTGCAAAATTTCTCAAATCTTTAAACAAGCTGCCATGAAAGCTTGAGTTTCGAGAGGAAGGTGATTTGACGAGCAAAGGAGCAAGACTTCTGACGAGAAGTGCCTATCTGTGGCACAAGAGGAGCTATCACCGAATAGTTCTAATAAACTAAGAATAGGATGCTTCAACTTTTTTCTTTGATACCTCTTAATTGTTGATGAATACTGTTGATTATCAATTGAGTATAGAAGTATCATTTGAAGTTAGATCTAATTTGATTTCTACTCTATTCTCCTTATCTGTTTATCTTTGGATTTAATCGTTTTGACCATGGAAGTGCAATTGCAGGCACAATCACTGGAAGGTGCGGTGACAAGTTAGATTAATAAGCAAGACAACGGAGGTTGCTTGAGGCTAAGAAGGAATTTTGTCCACTTGTTTTTAAGTGCAATGCATTACCAGCATTGGAAGGTGTGATAATTACTAGCATTTGGGTCTTTGTTAAATAGAGAAAGTGATAGTAGTAAGATATCATTAAAACATAATTGCGGCAGCAATTCATCTATTTGTTACCTTGAAAGTCACATTTAGCATTACGACTTGTGAAGTCAGTGATCCTCTCCACTTCTTTACACTTGATCAATTTATTTTAAGTTCTGAATTTACGTTTACAAGCATCCCAACAACTATTCGTTTTTTCTTAATTTTCTCTGACAATTTATTTTATATTTGCATTGACAAATTAACTTTTTTACCTGTGCAGATCTAACACAGTTGCATTGACATTCTTAGTAACAATTCTTCTAATTTAAACTTTAGTTGCTTCGACAATTAAACATCAAGAACTCTATCCCCGTGGGATCGATATCCGATAGAGTGAATCTATCAACTATACTTGCATCGACGAGTGTCCACTTGCACTTAAATGCTGTGACGTTTACAGGCCGATCAAGTTTTGGCGTCGTTGCCGGGGATGGCGTTTGTTTGATGTTTATTTTTGTAGTTGCAATTATTCTTTATAACTTAACTTTTAATTTTTACTAATCTGTTTAACTTTCTTTTGTTGATTTTCACTCAATTCTTTAGGAGTTACATGTTCACAAGGAGAAATCCTAAGGACATTGTTAGTTTTGATCTAAAACTCGAATGGACTATTCGAAGGAGGAAGTAAGAGCAAAAGAAATTGGCTGGAACAACAATGATCTACCACCATTGCTGCCACAAAATGTAGTTCCTCCAATACAGGCACAAAGAGTTAATAATATACCACCACCCCTACCACAAGTGGTGCAAATCCTAAACAGGACAATTAGAGATTTTGTTGTTCTTGTGCTTGATGATTTACAACCAGGGGTTGTTAGACTGATAATACAAGCTGGTAATTTTGAATTGAAACCGGTTATGTTTCAAATGCTTAATTCGAATGGGTAATATGCAGGTTTACCTCATGAAGATGTGAGAGAGCATCTCAAATCGTTTAAACTCATATGTGCTTCTTTTAGTCAACATGGTGTTCCTGATGACGCCTTGAAGATGCAATTGTTTCCTTATTCTTTGCAAGGGAGGGCAAGAACATGGTTCCTTGGTTTATCGGTTGAATCCATTACTTCTTGGAATGCGCTAGCAACACAATTAGTTTTACGATTTAATCCACCGATAATGAATGCTAGATTACGGAATGATATCACGGCATATCATCAATTGGATGATGAGAATTTACACACTACGTGGGAACGTTACAAGACTTTGTTGAGATGTTGTCCTATGCATGGAATCCAATAGGAGACTCAAATCGAGATCTTCTACAATGGGTTGAATGTGCAGACAAGGAATCTTGTCGATGCATCTGCCAATGGTCTATTGTTGGATTGCACCTACAATGAAGCCGTACGAATATTAGAGAGAATTGCATAAAATGACTATCAATATCCAATTTCTTATTCTGCTCAGGTAAAAACTAATCCTGGTGTTATGGAATTAGATGCTATATCAGCTTTGAGTGTACAGGTATCTTCATTGGCAAACATGATAAAAAACATGAAGGGGACGAGTGACGTTGCCCCTATTCAAGTAGCTGATGGTTCTACAAATGACATAGATCTTCTTCTCAATTTAGTGTTTAAATTGTCTCTTTTGTACTTCATTTAGCATGCATCATTAGCATTTTATACTTATTTTTCATATTTTCCAACTCATTGATAGTTAGTTTAAAGTTTTGTAATTTTTATCTATTTTTTGTACTAATGTCGATGCAAGCAGTCGAAATATTGAATTTTAATATTGTCAGCGTAGGAGCTCAGCCTAGAAGGTCAATATTGGTAGAACGCAGCCACAAGATTAGCTTGGAATTACGACCAAGAGATGTTGCCGCATTAAATCTAAACCTTAAATGAGTAGACTCAAGCTGAATTTACGTCTGGAAGCACAGCGCAGGAATATCACAGGTGTCGCTGCAATTATAATATCAGATTACCCCTAGAAGTGCAGCGACAACCTGCAAATCTTTGAAGAAAACATGTAATCTGCGTGAGTGCATAGCTGTACTTTAACTAACTTTGACAATTGCAAAAATCTAGATTTAAATATGAGAATGAAGGCTGAAACCTGCAATATTTAGAGGCTATAAATAGACGAATAAAGAAGAAAACAAATCATCAAGAGCAAAGGGATTAAATTTCAAAAATTCTGTGTGAATTAAAGATTTGAGCTGGAATTCAGGGAGTTGATGAAGCAAGTCTGCAACTGCTTCTGACGAGAGGTGCTTGATGCCGAGCAAGAGGAACAATTACAGAGTAGGCCTAGTAGTCTAAAGATAGTAAGCTTCGTTGTACTCTTTAATTCTTCTTAAAAGATGATGAATTCTGTTGATATTAAATGAATACAAGAGTATCTTTTGATGTTAGATCATTTTGATTCTTACTTTACACTGCTTATCCATTTATTCTTCTAACCGCTCTAAGCACGAGAGTGAAATTGCAGTATACCGACATCGAGAGACGCAGTAACAGGTTAGGTTAACAAGTGGGTTAGGTGAGAGCTGCTCGAGAATGGGATAAATACTAGTTACTTGTTCTTGGATACACATCGTTACTTGCACCAAGAGGTGGAGTGATTGTATTTGAGTCGGGATTAAGTAGGGAGCTGTTGTTGGTAAGAACTCAAAGGGACTTCATTGCAGCTACAATTCATCTATATTTTACCTTGTCGATGCATCACCATTTCTACCCTTTACACTTGATCACATTTATATTTCATGCATTTAAATATTCAACATTCAACACTCAACACAATTGAATTTATTTTCAGTACACTGACATTTAATCTCTGAAGTTTAACTCTAATTGCGTTGACATGGATTGACTATTTTAGTGTGCAGATCTGACATATTGCACTGACATCAATACTCACATTTCCTTTAATTTCAGTATTAATTGCTCCGACAATTAAACATTAAAAATCCATTACTCGTGGGATCGATATCCGATAGATTTGTCTATCAACTATACTTGCATCGATGTGTGTACGCTTGCACAATTTTTGTGTTGTAAAAACACCGATCAAGTTATGGCACCGTTACCGGGGAATGACGTTTGTTTGATGTTTACTTTTATTGTTGCAATTTATTCTACTTATCTAACTTTTAACTTTTGTTAATTTGTTTATTTTTCTTTTCTGGTTTCGAAGGTATTGCACGTCCACAAGGAGAAATCCTAAGGACATTGTAAGCTTTGATCCGGAGCTTGAGAGAACACTTAGGAGGAGAAGGCAAGAACAAAGGAAAATGACTGATAACAACAACAACAATAATTTACCACCAATGCTGCCACAAAATGACATTCCTCCAGTGCTGCCACAAGATTTACCACCACCACGTCCACAAGAAGAGCAAATACAGAATAGGACAATAAGAGATTTTGTTGTGCCTATACTCGATGATTTACAACTAGGGGTTGTGAGACCAGCAATTCAAGCTGGTAACTTGGAACTGATATCGGTGATGTTTCAGATGCTTAATTCTAATGGGCAGTATTCAGGTTTTCCGCATGAGGACGCACGAGAACATTTGAAATCATTCTTACTTATTTGTGCATCCTTTACTCAACATAGTGTCCCTAATGATGCCTTGAAGATGCAATTATTTCCTTACTCATTGTAGGGAAAAGCATAAACATGGTTCTTAGGATTACCGGCTGGATCTATCACATCCTGAAATGCTTTAGCAATGTAGTTTGTTTTAAGATTTAATCCGTCGACAATGAACGCAAGGTTGTGGAATGACATCACTGCATATCATCAACTTGATGATGAGAATTTACACACAATGTGGGAGCGCTACAAAGCATTGCTTCGTCGATGCCCAAAGAATGAAATTCAACAAGAGACCTAGATTGAAATTTTTTTATAATGGTTTAAATGCTCAGACAAGAAATCTTGTCAATGTAACGGCAAATGATCCGTTGTTGGATTGTACATACGATAAAGTTGTTCAAATTTTGGAAAGGATTGCTGAGAACGACTACCAATATCTAATCTCTCGATCTACACAAGTTAAAACTAACCTTGGAGTTCTTAAATTAGATGCTATTTCTGCATTGTTAGCAGAGGTATATTCACCAGCCAACATCATAAAGAATATGAAAGGAACGAGTGACGTTGCTCCTATACAAGTAGCCCAATAATTGGATGCACTGATATTTTCATGTGAAATTTGCGGTGACAACCACAGCTATGAAGACTGCCCACAACATGCATTAAATGCATACTATGTTAATAACATTTGAGGGGGTTTATTTGGTAACTCTTACAATAATCACTTGCAACAACCTTGGGGAAATCAAAATACGTCCACATATAGATATGAAAATTCTTCAAACCATCGAAGTTATAGGCAAGGAGGTTACAACAATAGCCAATCGCAGAACTACCATCAAAATTCACAAGTAAATTCTCGTACTGAACCAATACAGTCACATAGTCAAATGTAACCATAATCGCTATTGCAGCCACAACCATCTGTACTACCATAAATGCAAGGACAACATCAACAGCATCAACTGCAGCAATTTACTCAACCTAAGGTAGATCTTATGGCTGCTCTTGAAGCGATGATGCACGAGCATATCACACGAACCGAAGTGATAGTGCAAGGTAATTCTTCTTCTATATGAGCATTGGAAGCTCAACCTGGACAGTTGAACTCTAATCTCAGTACTAGATCATCGGGTATTCTACCTAGTGATACTAAAAATCCAATGCAAAGGGGGAAGGAGCATTGCAAGGTAATCACATTAAGAAGTGGGAAATATACGGTAGGATTAAGCAATTCTGATCAAGACCATGTTGAAGCATCCCTTTCACAGCAACAAGAAGAGGTTATAACTGAAAGAAGTCAAGCACAAAATAATGCTGAAGAAGCAGCTATAGTACCATCTCTATCTACAGTCTGTCCAGATAAGTTGTCGACACAACCATCTCTGTCGAAGTAATAGAGTTATCCACAACCACTTATTACAACCATACCTTTTCCATTTCCACAACATTTCAAAGAAAAAGTCTATGACAAGGAATATCAAAAGTTTGTTTCTACTTTGAAACAATTGCATATTAATATACCTTTAATAAATGCTCTTGTGCAGATACCCAATTATGGGAAATACATGAAGGAGCTTTTATCAAAGAAAAAGAAGTTATCTGACATCGAGATGATTGCACTCACAGAGGGATACAACGCTGTAATCAGAAACAAGTTGCCAACCAAGATGAAAGATCCTGACAGCTTCATAATTACATACTCTATCAGAAATCATTACTTAGGTAAAGCTTCATGTGATTTAAGAGCTAGTATTAACTTAATGCCTCTGTCTACTTTTAAGAAGTTAGGAATCGAGATGATGAAGCCTCCTACGGTGACATTACAACTGGTAGACAGATCTCAAGCACAACCGGAAGGACAGATTAGAGATGTTCTTGTTCAAGTCAATAAGCTGGTGTTTCTTGCTGATTTTATCATCCTAGATTGCGAAACAGAAAATGAGGTACCTATTATTTTAGGAAGACCATTTCTAGCAATAGGACGAACACTTATCGACGTGTTCAAAGGAGAATAAGTGATGCGTCATAATGATGACCATGTAACTTTCAGTGTGTTTGGAGCATCACTATCTGAACCCAAAGAACAATGTCACCACATTGACGTGTTGGACAAGGTTATTTTGGAAGAATTTAATGCAAGGAGTTCAACATTGTTTGAGGATGATGCGGTGACATCTATCGATGATATCGTAGCTGATTGTTAAGACAAAGAGGAGGTAAATAATTGTAAGATCCGTAAAAATTAGCAAACAGAATCTTTGGATTTGTCCAACAGGATGATCACAGTATTTAAACCATCCGTTGAGTAAGCTCCTACCTTGTAATTAAAACCATTGCCTATACATTTGAAATATGTTTTCCTTGGTGACATTGAAACACTGCCTGTCATTGTCAACGCATCCCTCAACGCAACACAAAAGGAGAAGCTTATCGCAATATTGAAAGATCATAAGAAAGCCATAGCCTAGAGCATCACAAACATCAGAGGCATCAGTCCTTCTTTCTGTATGCATAAGATATAGTTAGAAGAAAAAGGGAAGCAATCCATTGAACAACAACGATGACTCAATGAGAAAATGAAAGAAGTGGTAAAGAAGGAAATTTTCAAATGGTTGGATGCGGGCATTATATACCCTATTTTTTATAGTAACTGGGTAAGCCCAGTCCAATGTGTGCCTAAAAAGAGTGGTCTCATAGTTGTGACTAAGATAAGAATTAGTTAATCCCTACTTGCATCGCAATTGGACGGTGAATGTGCATGGATTACCGACGACTGAAAGCGGCCATAAAGAAGGACCATTTTCCACTCCCTTTCATCGATCAAATGTTAGATAGGCTAGGTGGTAAAGCCTACTATTGTTTCTTGGATGGATATTCTAGATACAATCAAATAGCTATTGCGTCGAAAGATCAAGCAAAGACTACATTCATGTGTCCTTTTGGAACCTTTGCCTTCCGATGGATACCATTTGGGTTGTGTAATGCGTCAGCAACATTTTAGAGGTGTATGATGGCGATATTCTCGGATATGATTGACGACTCACTTAAGGTATTCATGGATGATTTTTCAATTTATGGACAAAATTTTGACCAATGCGCCGACAATTTGGCAAGAGTTTTGAAAAGATGCGAGGAAACAAATCTGGTTTTGAATTGGGAAAAATGTCATTTTATGGCAATAGAAGGAATTGTTCTTGGTCATTGCATTTCTAATCAAGGCATTGAGGTCGATAAAGCAAAGGTCAAAATTATCAAAAAATTACCACCATCTACCACTGTCAAAGCAATAAGAAGCTTTCTTGGACACGCTGGTTTCTATAGAAGATTTATCAAAGATAGCTAAACCCTTATGCTCATTATTAGAGCAGAATAAAAAGTCATGTTCGACGATGCATGTCTGAGTGCATTCACATAAATAAAGAAGAAACTGATACAAGCTCTGATCGTCGTCGTACCAGACTGGACGCAACCTTTTGAACTAATGTGCGACGCCAGTGATTTTGCTGTCGGAGGTGTCCTAGGCCAAAGAAAAGATAAGGTATTTTATCCTATTTATTATGATAGCAAAAACACTAATCGAAACGTACTTTAATTACACCACAAATGAGAAGGAGTTGCTAGCAGTAATCTTAGCCTTTGACAAGTTCCGTTCTTACCTTGTCAGCGCAAAGATTACAGTTTACATGGATCACTCAGCATTGAGATATCTTTTTGACAAAAAAGACGCCAAACCTAGAGTCATTATATGGATCCTACTTCTCCAAGAATTTGATGTTGAAATCAGAGATAGAAAAAGATCTGAGAATCAAGTAGCTGACTATTTGTCTCGACTGGAAAGCGGGAGTGAAAATGAGCAAACAACTCAAATTGTCGAAGTATTTCTTGACGAGCAATTATTTACTGTGGATATATCACCATGGTATGTTGATATCGTCAACTATTTGGTGTGTGGAAAGCTACCTATAAGTGCAACTGGTCACAAGAAAAATAGGTGCATACGCATTGCTGCTAAATATCATTGGAACAAGCCATACCTATTTAAGGTATGCACCAACAATGTAATTCGCTGCTGTGTACCTAAAGAAGAAATGATGTCAATCCTGCGACATTGCCACGATGCCCCGTATGGAGGCCATTTCGGTGGAATAAGGACTGTTGCAAAAGTCCTACAATTAGGTTTCTATTGGCTCAATTTGTTTCGAGATGCTCACAATTTTGTGCAACAATGTGATCGTTGTCAACGTACTGGTTCTATATGTCGATGCAATGAGATGCTTTAACAACCTGTCATGGAGGTAGAGCTTTTCGATGTTTGGGGTATAGACTTCATGGGACCATTTTCGAACTCTTTTGGAAATGTATATATTTTAGTGGGTGTTGATTACGTATCCAAGTGGATTGAAGCTATTACGGTACCAAAAGACGACCTTTGGATAGTGTTGAAATTCTTTCACACATACATCCTCACAAGGTTTGGAACCTCGAGAGCGTTGATAAGCGACCAAGGCACTCATTTCTATAACAACCAAGTGGCGAATGTATTGAAATGATATGGTGTGAAGCATCGTATGGCGACCACATATCACCCACAAACTAATGGTCAAACCAAAGTATCCAATCATCAAATTAAAGGTATACTTGAAAAGGTGGTTAATCCATCTAGGAAAGATTGGTCAGTGCAGCTACATGATGCATTGTGGGCACTTCGTACCACTTACAAAACCCCATTGGGAATGTTGCCATATTAGCTAGTGTTTGGGAAATCTTGTCACCTGCCTGTCGAACTTGAACATAAAGCCATGTGGGCAATTAAGCAGGTAAATTTTGATTATGATGCGGCTGGGAAGAAGAGACTGTTGGATATTATGGAATTAGAAGAGATTCGACGCCATGCTTATGAGAATGCTGCGATACACAAGGAAAGGACAAAGCGATGGCATGACAACCTCATATTGCGTCGACAATTTCATCCTGGTCAGTTGGTACTTTTATTTAATTCAAGTTTGAAATTACATCCAAGAAAATTGCGATCAAGGTGGTCAGGACCATTCAAAGTTGTCGAAGCATTTCGAAGTGGTGTGGTGACAATCGAAAATTTATGGGATGGGAAACAGTTCAAAGTGAATGGCCAACATCTTAAATACTATGTGAGCCCAGATGTTCAAGAACTAGACGAAATCGTTGATTTGGTGACACTTAAATAATGTCGATGCATTTCTTTATTTACTTTCAGTTATTTCACTTTCCGTTGTGTTGTTTCATATTCTTAGCAGAAATAAAAATAATCTTTTTGTCGATGCATTAGAGCACAAATTGTCGGCGTATTCGATAATGAGTCAGCTTTACTTTTTCGGTAAGAATCGTGCCGATTGATTCTTTCTTCTCCTAGCCATTAGATTGAAACAAAATTGGTACGATCTGCAGCCTGGTAATTAATGGCTGCAGACACAACGATTCCCCGCATTTTTCCACTCATTACACTTAGGTTATAAAAATCCCCCCATTGTAGTTTTCTTCCTCTTCACAATCACCATTGTTACCCTTCTCTCTCACTGCCTGCAGATATCCTTTTCTTATTTAAAAGTAATATCCCTCTACAATCTTTATTTATTCTCTTTTATTTTCATCATGGCTAAAACTCGTGATTCCAAAAAACACCTCTAAACCCTCTTCCAAAAACACTCCGACCACCCCTATTGAGATTCCATCTGTGACACCAACACCTTTATCTACAAGCCTAGTCTTGTTTTTGATGACTGCATCCAAAGACAGATACCATAATATCATGCTTAAACGCAATATCCATCTTAAACAGGGCCTCCAGCTTTCACCATAATTGACCCTCGAAAAACAAGTCCACCGCACTATCAATCGCTTAGGGTGGGAATACTTCTGCGACCATCCATCTAGCTATTCCTCTACTCTAGTTCGGAAATTTTATGCTAATTTAGTGGACAAAGAACAATAATTTGTTTTTGTTAGAGAAGGGCTTGTACCATGAAGTGCAGCACATATCAATGTCCTACTACGGATACTAGAACGGGTAGACAGTCACTCACCTTTCGTGCACAGTTTAAACGAAGATAGCCTGACTAAGATGATGAGCGACCATTGCTTTGACAATGCTTCATGGACGGGCAGTGGATTCCATAATTTTACAATGCATAGACCTTACCTAATGACTTTCTGTAAGGTATGGTTTCACTTTATTAATAGTCATGTGATACCATCCACTCACAGTACTACAACCACATTGGACTGTATGTGTTTGTTGCGTTCCATCTCGCACCATCGTCACATCGACATTGGGGATCCATGCCCAGATTGCGAAAGCTGCAAGAAAGCAAAATGGTATTCTTCCTTTCCCCTCTCTTATTATGCTCATTTGTCAACAGAAGGGCATTGTGAGGAGGTTGTGGAAAATAAGGGTCCAATCAACGATATATCAATTGAGAGGATGACACGAGGCCAAGATACACTTGTGACCAAGGAAGCTTCGAAAAAGAAAGACAATGGAAAAGGGAAAAAGAAAGAACAGATTAATGCACCCACAAATCCACAAATATTAAGAAGACTGGCTAGTTTGAAAATCCATTTTGACAGTATTGATACGCGTACAATCCGTTTCATGAGTGTATTAGACGATTTGGATTACAAGCAGCATATATTTTATGCATACACGAAAGCCTAGAATGAAGCTATTGTCACTGCATTACGTCACATCAGCACCAGACCACTGCCAGATTTTCTAGCATTCCTTAATATCTTCTATCCTATGCAACACTCCTCATCTAACCAGCCTACTACTGATGGTAGGCCTACTCAAATGCCAACAAGAATTCACATATCTGATGATGAAAACAATGAAGGGCATTCAAACGTTGAGGAGGATTGCTATCGTAATATTGTTGATCTATTCGAGGATGAATTCTCCAACAGTCTAAGTGTAAATACGGCTGAAAGAGTAGTTGTTACATAAGAAGATGTCGATGTAGTTAAATGCACTGACACTGGCCCAATTGAACTTGAGCAACATATGGAAAAGGAAGCCAATCAGGGAGGTGACCAAGAGAAGGATGAAGAAAAAGAAAATGAAGGAAAAGAAGAAAAGCAGGAAGAAATAAAACCTGTCGTGGTGTAGGAAGAGAAGGAACGTAATGCCTCGACAATGATCGTGGAGGACGTTGTGGGAGCATCTAGCTTAGAAGAGACTCGACCTACTGCGAGTCAGGCTGAAGTTATCACTAGCGAAGTAGAGGAACTGAATCCTCTCGCTATTGTACTGTACATAACACCACTCGCCAAAATCTACCCATTCGACATGACAATTGATGAGGCTGTCACCTAACTTACTGAGGGAGAGCAATCCACCAAGCTGGTTGGTTCAAAGGACAAGAAGTGAAAGAGGCGCAAGGACAAGAAAATGAAGAAAAACCATGATGAGGAATTGCCATTAATTTTGTATATCTATTTCAGTGCATTGGGGACAATGCAAACATTAAGTTTAGGGGGATACTAATGTGACTTGGAAATGCAATTACACCTTCTTATTTGACTTTTATTTTGTTTCTTTAGTAATAAAAATTGACAAAATTTCAACAGAAATCTGCCTACAAATTTTATTTTGATGCGTAATTCTTGAATTGTTTGAATACTGATGTGGAGATTGGATGAGTATGAATGAATGACGAGTCTGCTATTTTGGAATGAATAATTGAAATTGTTTTAGTAATGAATGAATAGTATTGGTATTGAATCTTGAACTGACTGATTAGTATAACGACATTGTATGAACAAAAGACACTCCAATATGAGTGCATTGTGACTTTTAAGGGAGAACACTCCGCTGCAGACAAAGAAAAGAAAACTTATCTAGCCAAAGGCTGTAACTACAAGAGTGTGTGTCAGCGAAATTACATGTCTCCTGGGGGTTTGTTACACCCCATCATTACTATTCAAGAACAAAGGTAGAGTAATGCAATGACATCTTTCAGTCACTTACAACATGAAGGAAGAAAGAAAAATAAGAAAAAATTGCTGAAGTGGTTTAAGGTAGGTCAAGATTTGATGCGTGATACTAACATTGATGAATTAGAGTTTCAAGTTGTTCATATTTGTAAATTGTCGACGCATCATTCTATTATATGAATGCAGTTTAAACATTAGAAATTTAGAGAATTTAAGTTGTATGAATACTGATTACGGTGACATTTCTAATTGATACATTGTTGATTTTTGTTTACTTGAGGACAAGTAAAAACTCAAGTTTGGGAGTGTGATGGTGTTACGAATGACATAGATTTTCTTCTCAATTTAGTGTTTAAATTATCTTTTTTGTACTTCATTTAGCATGCATCATTAGCATTTTATACTTAGTTTTAATATTTTCCAACTCATTGATAGTTAGTTTAAAGTTTAGTGATTTTTATCTATTTTTTGTACTAATGTCGACGCAAGCAGTCCGAATATTGCGTTTTATATTGTCAGCACAAGAGCTAAGCTTAGAAGGTCAATACTGGTAGAACGCAGTCACAAAATCAGCTTGGAATTGCGACTAAGAGATGTTGTCACATTGAATCTAAACCTTAAATGAGTAGACTCAAGTTGAATTTATGTCTGGAAGCACCAGCGCAATAATATCATAGGTGTCACTGCAATTACAATATCAGATTGTGCTTAGCAGTGCAGCGACAACCTGCAGATCTCTGAAGAAAACATGTAATCTGTGTGAGTGCACAGTTGTACTCTAACTAACTTTGATAGCTGCAAAAATCCAGATCTAAATCTTAGAATGAAGGTTGAAACCTACAATATTTAGAGGCTATAAATAGACGAACAAAGAGGAAAATAAAATATCAAGAGCAAAGGGATTAAATTCTGAAAATTCTGTGTGAATTAAAGATTTGAGCTAGAATTCGGGGAGCTGATGAAGCAAGTTTGCAACTGCTTCTGACAAGAGGTGCTTGATGCCTAGCAAGAGGAACAATTAGAGAGTAGGCCTAGTAGTCTAGAGATAGTAAGCTTCGTTGCACTCTTTAATTCTTCTTAAAAGATGATGGATTCTGTTTATATTAAATGAATACAAGAGTATCTTTTGATGTTAGATCATTTTGATTCCTACTTTACATAGCTTATCCGTTTATTTTTTGATCTAACCGCTCTAAACACGAGAGTAAAATTACATTACACCGATATCGAGAGATGTGGTGACAGGTTAGGTTAACAAGTGGGTTAGGTGAGAGCTGCTCGAGACTGGGATAAATACCAGTTACTTGTTCTTGGATACACATCATTACTTGCACTGAGAGGTGAAGTGATTGTATTTGAGTCGAGATTAAGTAGGGAATTGTTGTTAGTAAGAACTCAAAGGGACTTCATTGCAGCGACAATTCATCTATATTTTACCTTGTCGATGCATCCAGTGTTGTAACTTAGCAATATTCAATGAATCATTTCTACCCTTTACACTTGGTCACATTTATATTTCATGCATTTAAATATTCAGCATTCAACACTTAACACAATTGGATTTATTTTCAGTACACTGACATTTAATCTCTGAAGTTTAACTCGAATTGTGTTGACATTGATTGACTATTTTAGTGTACAGATCTAACATATTGCACTGACATTAGTACTCACATTACCTTTAATTTCGGTATTGATTGCTCTGGCAATTAGACATTAAAAATCCATTCCTCGTGGGATCGATATCTGATAGATTTGTCTATCGTGTGTACGCTTGCATAATCGTTGTGCCATAAAAACACCGATCAGTAGCCTAACAGATGGATGTCCTGACATTTTCCTATGAAATTTGTAGTGACAACCACAGTTATGAGGATTGTCCACAACATGCTGAGAACGCATTCTATGTCAACAACATCATACGGAATTCCTATGGTAACTCATACAACAATTTTAATCATACACAACAACCTTGGGGGAGATAGAATGCGCCTACATTCAGATATGAAAATTTCTTAACTCAAGGGAATTTTAGACAAGGGAGTTTCAAAAACAGCCAACAACAGCAGAATTATAATCATAATCCGCAAATGCATGCACAATCGGACCATATGCGATCACATGACCAGATGCGATCATAAAATCAAATGCAATCATACAACCAGATGTAGCCACAAGCTCGAATGTCGCCATAATAGAATGCGATGCCAAATATGCAAGGACAGCATCAACAGCAACAAGAACAACAACAACAATATTCACAATCAAGAACAGATCCATTGGCTACTCTTAAAGCATTGATACGAGAGTATATTACAAAAACAAAAGCAATTGTTCAAGGAAATTCTTCTTCTATCCGTGCATTGGAAGCTCATAGGATAATTGGCTTTCAACATGAGCACAAGGTCACCTGGTACTTTGCCTAGCAACATTGAAAATCTGACTCAAAACGGAAAGGAGCATTGTAAGGCTATCACACTGAGAAGTGGAAAGCAAACTACTAAGCTAAGCAACAGTTCCAACCAAGTACATGTCGATGCATCTGAACCAAAGCAACAAAAAGAAGTTGCCTATGAAGAAGACCCAGCAGAAATAAATGAAGAGGAGCCACCTATAGTCACTCATATGCCTACAATTAGACCAACAAAGATGTCGACACAACTGCCTATGTGGACACAGCTGAATCTTTTACAACAACCCACTGACAATATACCTTTACCATTTCCATAGAGATTTAAGGAGAAGGACTATGACAAAGATTATCAGAAGTTTGTCTCTACCTTAAAGCAATTACACATTAACATACCTCTAGTTGATGCTCTTATGCAGATCCCTGGCTCTGGGAAATTTATGAAGGAGCTATTGTTGAAGAAGAAAAAGCTTTTAGATATTAAGACAATTGCACTCATGGAGGGGTGCAGCACTATGCTAACAAACAAGTTGCCACCGAAGATGAAAGACCCTAGCAGTTTCACGATTCCACGCCCCATTGGAAACCACTACCTAGGTAAAGCTTTATGTGATTTAGGAGCTAATATTAATCTCATGCGATTATCCACTTTCAGGAAATTAGGAATTGAATTTATGAAGCCCACTGCGGTGACATTATAGCTTGCAGACAGATCCTTGTCACAACCTGAAGGACAAATTAAAGATGTCCTCGTCAAAGTTGATAAGCTTGTGTTCCCGACTAATTTTATCATTCTTGATTGCGAAGTAGATAAATAGGTGCCCATTATATTGGGACACCCATTTTTAGTAATGGGACATACACTTATCAATGTTTTCAAGGTGAGATGATTATGCATCATAATGACGAGCATGTAACCTTCAGTGTGTTCGAAGCATCTCCGTCAAGAAGTAAAGAACAATGTCATCACATTGACGTGCTGGATGAGTTAATTACAAAAGATTCAATGAACAAAATTCAACAGTTCAAGACGAATATGCGGTGACATTAGAAGAACATAGCTGAGGCTAATATTTGTGAGCTGAGATAAGGCTAAAAATTGGAATATTTGGATCTGTCTAATAGGACGAGCCCTATTTTTAAACCATCGATTTAACAATCTCCAACCTTAGAGTTAAAGCCATTGCCAATGCATCTGAAGTATGTCTTTCTAGGTGTCAATGATACATTGCCTATGATTGTCAGCGCAAGCCTCGACACAAGTCAAGAAGAAAAGCTAATCGTAATTTTGAAGCAGCACAAAAGAGCCATTGCCTGGAGAATTGCAGATATCAAAGGCATTAGTCCCTCTTTTACATCCATAAAATCAGGCTGAAAGATGAAAGAAAGCAATCAATTGAGCAACAACGTAGAGTGAATAAGAAAATGAAAGAAGTAGTGAAAAAAGTGATCATTAAGTGGCTGGACATAGGCATCATCTACCCTATTTTAGATAGCACATGGGTAAGCCCGATCCAATGTATGCCCAAGAAGAGCGGCATCATAGTGGTAAGTAACAATAAAAACGAGCTAATCCCTACTCGCATTGCTACATGTTGGCGAGTATGTATGAATTACTATCATTTAAATGCGGCGACAAAGAAGGACCATTTCCCATTGCCATTTATTGATCAAATGTTGGATAGACTAGCTGGTAAGGCCTATTACTATTTTCTTGATGGCTACTCTAGATACGACCAAATTGCAATTGCGTTGGAAGATCAAGCAAAGACAATGTTCACTTGTCCATTTGGAACCTTTGCTTTTCGGCGAATGCCATTTGGATTGTGCAATGCCTTAGCTACATTCTAGAGGTGCATGATAGCTATTTTCTCTGACATGATTGAAAATTCATTTGAGGTATTCATGGATTATTTCTCTATGTATGGGCAAAATTTTGATCAATACACTGACAATCTAGCAAAAGTATTGAAAAGATGTGAGGACACAAATTTAGTGTTGAACTAGGAAAAATGTCATTTCATGGCAACTGAAGGCATTGTCCTTGGCCATCGCATATCATGTCAGGGCATTGAAGTAGACAAAGCAAAGGTGGAAATCATTGAGAAGCTACCTCCACCTAATAATGTGAAAGGAATAAGGAGTTTTCTTGGTCATTCTAGATTTTATAGAAGATTCATTCGAGACTTCTCCAAGTTAGCAAAACCCCTTATGCTTTTTGTTGGAGAAGAATAAAAAGTTTGTGTTTGATGACGCGTGTCTGGACGCATTTATTACAATTAAAAAGTAGCTAGTACAAGCTCCTATTGTCGTCGCACCAGACTGGTCGCAACCATTCGAGGTAATATACGATACAAGCGACTTTGCTGTAGGGGTTGTGCTTGGTCAACGCAAGGAGAAGGTATTTTATTCCATTTATTATGCTAGTAAAACCTTGACTAAAACACAGGTGAGTTACACGACTATCGATAAGAAGTTACTAGCAGTAGTTTTTGCATTTGATAAGTTCCGTTCATATCTTGTCAGCGCAAAAATTACAGTTTACACAGATCACTCTGCCTTGAGATACCTTTTTGAGAAGAAAGGTGCCAAACAAAGACTGATTAGATGGATCCTACTTGTACAAGAATTTTATAATGAAATCAAAGACAAGAAAGGATTTGAAAACCAAGTAGCAGACCACTTGTCTCGTCTAGAAGCTGGAAGTAAGGATGAGAATAAATCCCAAATTGTCGATGCATTTCCAAAATGAGAAACTATTCTTTGTCGACGTATCTCCATGGTATGCAGATGTCGTCAACTATCTTGTTTGTGGGAAGCTACCATTTAGTGTCAATGGTCACAAGAAGGTGAGATTTATGCGCGACGCTACAAAATATCATTGGAATGAGCCATACCTGTTCAAGGTATGCGCTGACAACATTATCCATCATTGTGTTCCTGAGGAGGAGATGTCTTCTATCTTGAGGCATTGCCATGATGCTCCTTATGGAGGCCATTTTGGTGGTGTGAGGACTGCTACAAAGGTCCTACAATCAGGATTCTACTGGCCCACATTGTTTCGAGATGCCCACAATTTTGCACAGTAATGTGATAAATGTCAACGCACAGGTTCCATATCTCGACGCAACGAGATGCTCTAACAACCTATCATAGAGGTGAAGTTATTTGATGTTTGGGGTATAGACTTTATGAGACCATTTCCAAACTCTTTTTGGAATGTATATATTTTAGTTGCTATTAACTACGTCTCCAAGTGGATCGAGGCAATTACGATTCCAAAAGACGATGCTCGATCGGTGCTAAAGTTCTTCCACACATACATCCTTACAAGATTTGGAACACCTCGAGCATTGATAAGTGACCAAGGCACCCATTTCCATAACAATCGAGTGGCGACAACTTTTGAAGTGCTACGGTGTGAAGTATCATATGGAAACAACGTACCATCCAAAAATGAATGGCCAAGTGGAGGTCTCCAATCGACAAATTAAAGGAATCCTTGAGAAGGTGGTTAACCCATCTAGAAGAGATTGGACTTCACAGCTATATGATGCGTTATGGGCGCTTCGCACTGCATATAAAACTTCATTGGGGTTGTCGCCGCATCTGTTGGTGTTTGGTAAATCCTGTCACTTGCCAGTTTAGCTTGAACGTAAAGCCATGCGATCAAACAAGTGAACATGGACTATGATGCTACTGGATATAAATGATTGTTGGACATTTTTGAGCTAGAAGAAATTCGATGCAATGTGTATGAAAATACAGCAATATACAAGGAGAAAACTAAGAGATGGCACGATAATATCATCTTGCAGCGATAATTTTTCCCTAGTCAATTGGTACTTTTATTTAACTCACATTTGAAATTGCATCCAAGAAAATTGGCTCAAGATGGTCAGGCCCTTTCAGAGTTGTTAAATCATTCCAGCATGGTGCGGTGACAATTGAAGATATTAATGATGGTCACCAGTTTAAAGTGAATGGCCAACGACTGAAGCACTACTTAAGCCTAGATGTCAAAAAACAAAGAGAGACCATTAATCTAGTCACATTTACTTAATGTCATTGCATTTTTTATATTTACTTTTTTCTTTTTATTTTCATTCGTTTCCTTTTAAGTTTTATGCAGGAATAAAAAATCTCTTTTTTGTCGACACATCTGATAGCAAGACTTTTCAACGCATTTTGTGATGACTCAACAAAGTGTTTTAGGCAAGAATCGTGCTGGCTGATCTCCAATAATCCCCAACTGTTGGATCAACCTAAAAAGTATGATCTGTACCATGGAATTTATTAGCTGTAGACATAACATTTTCCCATGCTAGTCTTTCCACCTTAAAAGTTTATAAAACCCTTCTTCTACCAACTCTAGTCTCACGCTCATAACATCCATTGCTACTGTAATCGTCTTATTCTTTCACTCTCAGTTTTTTTGCACAAATATTCTCTCTTTTTTTCTCAAATATTAAGGCCAGAACATGAGGCGCTAAAACCACATCAAAGTCACCTGCTGAATCATTGGCCATAGTGGTTTGGAGTATCGAACTACCATCGCAGAAAGAGCTTATTTTGTTTCTTTTGAAAGAAGCAAAGGACTGATATCATGATGTGATGATCAAGAGGAACTATCACCCTGAACAGGGTTTCTAGTTGCCCTCGTATCGGTCATTAGGGAAATAAGTCGCTAGCATAATTTATCGACTGCAATGGGAACAGTTCTATGACCATCTGGTCGACTACTCCCCAAAAATGGTAAGAGAATTCTACGCTAACCTAGTGGATTCTGAGCAATAATTTGTGTTTGTTTGCGAGGGCTTAGTGCCCTAGAGTGCAAATCATATTAATGCGCTTTTTCATATTACGGGAGGAGCAGATGCACATACTGAGTTCCTAGAGAACTTAACTAATGAAGGTGTCGGCATTGTGATGAGAGATTTATCATTGAAGGCGCAATGTGGACTGGCAACGGTCCACATAACTACACTATGCACTATCTAACCATAAAAAGCAAGGTGTGGTTCCATTTCGTTAACTACCGCCTTTTATCGTCTACCTACAGCACTACTGCGATGCTGGATCACACGTGCCTCTTACATTCCATACTGAAAGGATGTCACATTGATGTCAACGCAATCTTGTATGATGAAATTACTGAAGCTGTAAGCAAGCAGACAGGTATCTTACCTTTTCCATCTCTAATAATGATGTTATGCAAGAAAAGGGGCATTGTGCCTCGAGATGATGATGAAGTTTTGGAGAACAAGGGGCCTATCAATAACATCTCCATGAAACGGATGGCCAAATGAAAGGACACCCCTTTGGTGAAGGAAGTGCCCAAAAAGAAGAGAAAGGCAAGGGGAAGAAAAAGGAGAAACAAGCAACTGCGCCCATAGATCCTCAGATAGGGAAGAAGCTTACTATAATAGAATAACTCATTGACCGCATGGATATGCGACAAATACGACTTGTCAGCTTACTGGAAGAGATGGATTACCGGTAAAATCTCTTCTATGCTTATACAAGGGCATGGAACAATGCTATTGTCACCACATTAAGAAGTCTGAGGCCGAACCTCATGCCAGAGTTATTTATTTTTCCCCCTATTGTTAGAGAAGCCCCATCATCCTTCGAGTAACCTGCTTCTGATGATTGGCCTCAGCCCATCCCCTTCCCAACTAGGATCCACATTTTTTATGATAAGGATCACGAGGGACACTCCAAGATTATGGAGGACTATTTCAAAAATATCACTAGCCTTTTCGAGGATGAATTTTCTAACAGTCTTGGGGTAAACATGGCGAAACAGGGAACTACTACTGAGGAAGTACGTGCACCAGTCGTTTCTATGGATTTGGAAGCAGAAGGAAGAGAAGAAAAAGACGAGAAAGGCACAGCAGAGAAGGAGAATGAAACAGAGAAGGAATAACTTGAGGAAGAGAAAGGAATTGAAGACGAGAAAGATGAAGATGCTCGATAAATTTAGATAAGAAATTTGTCGATGCACCCACCAGTGTGGGGGCATCCATTGAAGACTTGGCTATACCTGAAGCGAGCCAAGCCGAGGCTGTTGCATCCGAAAATGAGGATTTTAATCCTCTAGCTATTTTGCCCTATGAGGCACCACTTACTGAAATCTATCCTTCAAATGTCATGGTCGATAAAGTCGATAATCAACTAGCTGTGGAGGAGCAGTCAACTCTAATGGTTGAACCGCAAGAGATGTGGCGCAATAGAAAATCAAAGAAGAAATCCAAAGAGGAGCTCCCAAAGAAGAAAAAAAAAAGCCAAGGCAGCCACATCATCAACTGCTAAACACTGAGTTGGTTTACTTTTCAGTAGTTACTTGCATGATTTTATTTAATTGTCATTGAATTTTAGTTGTCGCATTTTACTTGTTAGTTCATTTGCATTGTAGTTGCATTTCCACTCTTATTTGTATAATATTATCAATGCATTGGGGACAATGCAGACATTAAGTTTAGGGGGAATTTGTGTGAAATGGAAATGCAATTGCACCCGCATATTTGAAGAATTTACTTTTCTCTTTAGTTTAATAGGAGTATGCAAAGTTACAAGAAAAATGTGATCACAATTTTTGTTTTATGCATAAATCTTGAATTGTTTGGAATGATGATATGTGAATTGGATGAATGTTAATGAATATTGAGTCCTTCTATTTTTGAATGAATGGTTGGAATTTCATTAATAATGAATGAGTAGTATTAATCTTTGAATCTTGTATTAACTTACCAATTGCAACGATATTTACTAATAAAAAGACACTCCCATATGAGTGCATTGTGACTTACCAAGGGAGAATAATCCGCTGCATGTGTTAGAAAAATTATCTAGCCAAAGGTTGTCACTGCAAGAGTGTGTGTTGGCGCAATTACATACTCCTTGGGGGTTTGTTGCACCCCATCGTTACTGTCTAGGAATAAGGGTATAGTAATGCAATGACATCTCTCAGTCGCGTATAAAAAAAAGAGAAGTAGAAAAAGAGAAAAAGAGAAAAAAAAAATATATATATATATTGCTATAAATATTGTATTAGTTAAGAAAGGTTATGATTTAAAGCATGATGCTAACATTAGTGAAGTTGCAGTCTTTATTGTTCATGTCTATAAATCGTCATCGCATTATTCTATCATATGAATGTAATTTATACATTAGGATTCCAGAGAACTTAAGTTGCTAGAATGATGATTGCGGTGACAACTTTTATTGTGGCTTTGCTAACTTTTATTTACTTGAGCACAAGTAAAAGCTCAAGTTTGGGGTGTGATAGCATTAGAAATGACACTTATTTTCTCCCTAAAACTTGTGTATTAATTGTTCCTTTTGTATCATTTTTAGTATACATGTTAAACATTTCATATTTAGTTATGGCTTTAATTCTTTTCATTTTAGCCTCTTTTGTCCTACTAATGTCGCCATATGCAGCATAAGTTTTGAGACTGAAATTGTCAGTGCAGAGATCCATCTCGAAAGATCAATGCTGGAAAGTGTTCAAAGATGCAACCACAAATTTAACCTGGAATTGCGGCCACAGATGTCACTACAAAGATAGCTTCACCTCATACAAGTGAATTCACGCTACAAACATACCTGGAAGCACCAGCGCAGGGGAATGCTAAGTTGTCGCCTCAAGTAAAGATTATAGATTGTGCCTAGAGATACAGCGACAACCTGCAGATGCCTGATGAACACACCAGATCTGTATGAGTGCACAACTGGAATTAACTAACTTGTACATCTGCCAAAATGGTTAGATCTTAGAAGGGAGGAGAGCTGTAAATTTTTAGAGATTATAAATAAGAGGGAAAGGAAGAAAATAGATATCAAGTGGGTGAAGAATTAAACTCTGTAAAATTTCTCAAATCTTTAAACAAGCTGCCATGGAAGCTTGAGTTTTGAGAGGAAGGTGATCTGGCAAGCAAAGGAGCAAAACTTCTGACGAGAAGTGCCTATCTGTGGAGCAAGAGGAGCTATCACGGAATAGTTCTAGTAAACTAGGAATAGGATGCTTCAACTTTTTTCTTTGATACCTCTTAATTATTGATGAATACTATTGATTATCAATTGAGTATGGAAGTACCATTTGAAGTTAGATCTAATTTGATTTCTACTCTATTCCCCTTATCTGTTTATCTTTGGATTTAATCGTTTTGAGCAGTAACAATCACTAGAAGGTGCGGTGACAAGTTAGATTAACAAGCAAGACAACGGAGGTTGCTTGAGGCTAAGAAGGAATTCTGGCCACTTGTTCTTAAGTGCAAGGCATTACCAGCACTGGAAGGTGTGGTAATTACTAGCATTTGGGTCTTTGTTAAATAGAGGAAGTGATAGTAGTAAGATATCATTAAAGCATATTGCGGTGACAATTCATCTATTTGTTACCTTGTAGTCACATTTAGCATTGCGACTTGTGAAGTCAGTGATCCTCTCCACTTCTTTACACTTGATCCATTTATTTTATGTTCTGAATTTACGTTGGCAAATATCCCAACAACTATTCGTTTTATCTTAATTTGCTCTGACAATTTATTTTATATTTACGTTAACAAATTAACTCTTTTAGCTGTGCAGATCTAACATAGTTGCACTGACATTCTTAGTAACAATTCTTCTAATTTTAACTTTAGTTGCTTCGAAAATTAAAACATCAAGAACTCTATCCTTAAGGGATTGATATCCGATAGAGAAAATCTATCAACTATACTTGCATTGACGAGTGTCTGCTTGCACTTAAATGCTGTGACGTTTACAGGCCGATCAAGGACCGTACGAAATTATTAAGAGGGTAGGTCTGGTGGTGTACAGTTTGGCATTACCGGTTGAGCTAGAGAAAATTCATAATGTATTTCATGTGTTGAAGCTACGAAGATATCGATCAGGTCCTACACATGTGATTTCTCCAGGTGAAATTGAGCTACAAGTGAACATGTCATATAGTGAAGAGCCAATGAGAATTGTGACTTGGGAAGTTAAGGAGCTCAAAAACAAAAGAGTGTTGTTAGTAAAAGTTATATGGCAGAAGCATGGAATGGAATAAGCTACATGGGAGGAAACCATGGGAAAATAATATCCCAACTTATTCTTTAGTAAGATTTTCAGGGACAAAAATCCCTATAGGATGGGAGAGTTGTAACGACCTGATTAGCAATAGTGTGAGTAATTACAAAAATTAAACTATAGAATTGATTATTGTTAAGTGTTTTGTTATAAGTTGGTATTTAGTCAAGTAAGAAATTAAATTATTATGATGAGGAATTAAAATTAAAAGGTTTAATTGAATGAAAGAAAAAAATTAATAACTATTAGCTCAAAGGAGTTAATTGTTATAAGGATACAAAAGTGAGGTTTAAGATAAATAAATAATGCACAATTATTTAATGGTCAATAATGGGGTTTGAGAAATAATAGGTTAAAGGTGCTAGTTGAGGGTGAATAGGTAAATTAATAATATCATAATAACTAAAGAAAAAAGTAAGGAAAAGGTTGTTTTTCTTTCTCTTTGTTCTTGCCGAAATTGAGAGGAAAAAAGAGAGAAAATATAGCCATTTTTGAAGCTTGAAGAATTGAGTAACTAAAGTTCCTTGCGTGTAAGTGATTTTAACTTTATTTTGTTTAGCATGGATGTTTCCATGAAATGTGAAGCTTAGATCATGCAAGGTGAAGTTTATTTATTGGTAAAATGTGAATTTATGCTTAACATTTGGGTAAAATTTATATATTGTAGGTCGTTGTAGATGAACACATGAGGTGATGATGTTTTGTTAAACTAGCTTAAAGACATTTTTTTTTTTGCTTAAATGGAGGGCTTGGTTGTTGTGAATTTAAGTGATTGTGTGATTTTAGTTATGACTTGAGTAGTTCCATGGTTGGAAAACATAGAATTGATTTTACAAGACTTTTATTTATTTTTAAGTTTGTCAAGTAGGTGATTTTTGTAAAGGGACTAATTCGCATAAGGAGAGTAGTTTTGGGTGCAAATATATAAAATGTGGTAGCTTGAAAGATGGGAATTTTGTGTGAAAACATGATGTTTAAAGAATGGTGGAATTGAGTATAATCTAATTAAATTATTATTTAATCGTCTAGATCAAGAAACAAGTATCGTGGTGGATAACTGAGGGAAAAGTAAAGTCGTGGAGTAGACACCCTCGAGAATAGTCATTGCTGGGAAGGTAAGTTTATAACTTACAGATAATTTATGTTATTTAAATATCTTTTAATTGTTATTTTAAGTTCGATATACATATTTTGATACATGTATTAAATCATCTTGGGTATAAATGTGGTTGTTCGATGATGGGAGAGCATGTAATGCTAAATTATTGTGTAAAGAATCAAGCTAAGGCTTAGCAGGCTATGAGCCGATGTTAAAATTCAAGCTACAGTTTAGTAGGCTATGAGTCGGTGTTAAAATTCAAGCTACGGCTTAGCAGGCTATAAGCCGGTGTTAAAATTCAAGCTACGGCTTAGTAGGCTATAAGCCGGTGTTAAAATTCAAGCCAAGCTATGGCTTAGCAAGCCTTAAGCCGATGAATTCATATGGTACAAGTATGAAATAATGGATTAAGAATGGTGGGAAAGTCATTTATAAGGAAGTGGTAAGAAATTGGAAATGTGAAATCATTAGTTTGATGAAATTGGAAATGTGAAATCATTAGTTTGATACAATGAGATATAAGAGTGGATAGATATGAGATAGTTTGGGAATGGTAAAAGGAGGTAGTTTACCAAGTAGGTTTATAAGTACTTGTGATATTCATATGTGGTTGAGATGAGGAAGTTGGTCATATTACCGTATAAACATTTTGTTAAAGTGATTTTGTATCAAGTTTATAAACATAAATAGTTATTACTCAAACTTATGTTGTCATTGTTTCAATTGTAGTGTAGGTCATCAAATATAAATAGTAGATTGGACGACTTGGAAGATCACACTATCAACTCCTTTTGGTAGCTTTTGTTTCCTTACATTTTTTGTTATTAGTGGCATGTACATAGGACTTTTGGTTAAAGCTTTTTTGGTAGTTTCCAAGTAAACACTTGAATCTAGGATCATGTATTTCCTTTTGGTTAGGATGAACAAGATGTGGTTCATAATAATGACATATAATTTATGAAATCAAATGAGGAATGATTGATGTTGTGGAGTTAATGTTTGTGTATGGATATGTTCTAAAAATTATTAGTGTAATGATGCATGCACATGTATATGTATTGAAAGCTTGTAATGCTTTATTGATGTATGTATGAGCAAAGTAAATAGTGTTTTTACTCCTTGGTATAACATGATGTTTGTATTTAGTATGTTGGCCAAGTTTGAGCCTATCTCTAACTTGTTAAATCGGTCATCTCGTGACACACGACCTGGGGCATGGGTTGTCACACGATCGTGTGTGATTTTTGAATTAGGTATAGGTTTTATTTGTACATACACACGGGCTGATACACGGTCGTGTATCACCATTTCGTACATACCCACGGGCTAACACACGGGCTGATACACGACCGTGTATCCTTGCTTTCAAAACTTTCAAATTTTAATTTAAATTTTTTTCGTGCTTCAATATGGTCTCGATATATATTTGTCTGAGTATAAGACTTTGAATTTACCATGGTAATTATGTTGTTGATTAGACTGAATGTTTGATTTTAATTGGTTATATTATGAGTAATAAAGTAAGTATGCTGGTTGAAATCTTTAGAAATGGAATTGTTTATGCATATTCATGTTACCACGGGATCGGGGTGCTTCATTTAATCCTACAAAAACATAAAGAAAATACTTAATTTCAAGTTCTTCAAGTGCGAAAACTAGTTCAACCTACTATGTATAAAATTGATAGATCAAACTCCCCCACACTTAAGTCTTTGCTTGTCCTCAAGCAAACAAACAAAAAAAAAAGAAATAAAACACACAAAGAAAGAAAAGGAGCTTCAGTCTGTATCATACAAAGATTGGGTTCGTAACATCTACTCTAGGCATTACATATTTCTCAATAATTCTATCATGATGAATGAGTAATTTTACCATTTTTATTTAGAAACAATATAAGTTTAGTAAGTTACCAATTTTGGGTTCATTCCCACCTAAATGACTTTCTAGGGTTGTCAGGCCTAGTGTTTGTTTTATGCTCTTCCTTTCCCAAACAACTGATTTGATTGGAAATCTCTATTTATGAAACATTTAATTATCCATACTTCCAAAACCTTTGGGATTCTCGAACAGTGATCATTTTAAGCAGATTTTCCTGAGGACCCTAGTGGCATCTATAGCCAATACGGGTAGTGTGTGAAATACCGGGAGGGTTAATGTAATCAATGTGGCCGTTATCACCTTGAAGTTTGCAAATTGAATGAAAGGACTTGTTTTAATTGTGGTTAATTATCGAAGAAAAATGGTCAATTTGAAGACTCAAACCGATGAAGTGGTTACAATTGTTTCTAAAAAATTTGACCTTGCTACAAAGATAGTCTTTGCTATGAGGGCATATAATATGGTTCAAAAGGGCTGCAATGCTTATTTAGCATATGTTCTAGATTCCAGAAGGTCAGAAGTGAAAGTTGATAAAGTGCTAATGGTTCGGGAGTTCCAGGACGTATTTTCTAAGGAGCTACCTAGTTTACCTCCAAATCGAGAAGTTAAGTTAGTTATTGAATTAGTACCGAGGAGTACACCAATATCAATTTCTCCTTATAGAATGGCTTCGATTGAGTTGAAAGAGCTAAAAGCTCAGTTGCAAGAATTATTGGATAGAGGTTTTATTCGGTTGAGTAGTTCACCTTGCGGAGCACCGATACTATTGGTAAAGAAGAAAAATGGATCGATGAGATTGTGTATAGATTATCAACAACTGAATAAAGTCATGATCAAGAATAAATAGCCTTTACCTCGCGTTAATGATTTGTTCGACAAACTGAAGGGTGCCATAGTATTTTCCAAAATCAACCTCAGATCTAGCTATTACCAATTGAAAGTTAAAGAGGTGGATGTACCTAAAACAACATTTAGAACTCGTTATGGTCATTACGAGTTTCTAGTTATGCCTTTTGGGTTGACTAATGCCCCTGCAGCATTTATGGATATGATGAATCGAATATTTTGGACCCACCTTAATAAGTTTGTTATGGTATTTTTCGATGACTTATTAATTTATTTAGCAACTGAAGTAGAGCATGAGCAACATCTTAAGATAGTGCTACAAATTCTTCGAGAAAAGAAGTTGTATGCAAAATTCAACAAATGTGTATTTTGGTTTAAGGAAGCTGGATTCCTCGATCATGTGGTCTCGGCGGAAGGCATACAAGTTGATCCTAGTAAAATCTCTACTGGTCTCAATTGGAAGCCACCGCGAAATATTTCTAAAGTACGTATCTTCCTGGGGTTTGCAATATATTATCGACATTTTGTTAAAAAGTTCTCCATAATCACGTTACCAATGACGAAGTTACTACAAAAAGACATAAGATTTAAATGGTTCGAAGACTATTAGCGGAGTTTTGATAAGTTAAATAAAATGCTAACTAAGGCATCGGTTTTGACACAACCTAAACCAGGCAAAGAGTTTGTTTTGTTCAGCGACACTTCATTAAGTTGACACCAATGTGTATTGATGCAAGAAGGAAAGGTTATTGCATATGTGTCGCGACAACTTAAAACACATGAGAAAAATTATCCGACGCACGACCTCGAACTAGCGGTAATAGTGTTTGCACTGAAGATATGGCGACATTATCTGTATGGAGAGAAATGTCATGTTTACACCGACCATAAAAGTTTAAAGTATCTAATGACTCAAAAAGAGTGGAATTTGCAACAACAAAGGTGGCTAGAGCTGTTAAATGATTATGAATTGGTCATAGATTATCATTTGAGAAACGCAAACGTTGTTGTAGATGCCTTAAGTCAAAAGTCCTTTTTCGCTCTTCGACTAATGAATACTCAACTTTGTTTGAATAATGATGGGTCTATTTTAGCTGAGTTTCAAGCTAAACCTTTGTTTTTACAAAAAGCTATAATTCAAAGATCCGAATTTAATGGCTAGACTAGAAATGGTGGGACAAGGACAGTTAAATGTTTTTGGTGTTGGAAATGATGATAGCTTGTATTTTAAGAATCAACTATGTGTGCCGGGAGATTTGCAGCTAAAACAAGAAATTCTATCAGAAGCTCATAACAGTATGTATTCTTTACACCCGATTAGTACAAAAATGTATTGTGATTTAAAGCAAAGATATTGGTGGTCGAGAATGAAGCACGAGATTTTTGAATCTGTGGCAAGATGCTTGGTATGCCAACAAGTAAAAGTTGAACATCAGGTTCCTTCAGGTTTGTTACATCCGCTTATGATTCTAGAATGGAAATGGGAACGTGTTACCATGGATTTCGTGTCTAGGTTGCCATTAACACCAAAAAAGAAAGATGCAATATGGGTTGTTATGGATCTATTAACCAAATCAGCGCATTTTATACCGGTACGTCCAAATTACTCACTGGAAAAATTGGCAGAGAACTATATCTCTGAAATTGTGAGATTATACGGAGTACCACTATCAATCATTTCAGATCGTGATCCAAGATTTACCTCACGGTTTTAGAATAAATTAGACGATGCTTTGGGAACAAAACTAAAGTTTAGCACAGCATTCCATCCACAAACAGATGGCCAATCAAAGCGAGTAATTCAAGTTTTGGAAGACATGGTTCGATGTTGCATTCTTGAGTTTGAAGGTAGTTGGGAAAGATTCATGCCATTAGCGGAATTTACATACAATAACAGTTACCACTCGAGTATTAAGATGGCACCGTATGAAGCTTTGTATGGTCGGAAGTGCATAACTCCGTTGTATTGGTCAGAGTTAAATGATGGGAAGATTTTTGGCTCTGATCTTGCTTCCAAAACTGTCAAATTTTAGTTTAAATTTTTTTTGGTCCTTCAACATGGTCTCGATATATGTTTGTCTAAGTATAAGACTTTGAATTTACCATGGTAATTATGTTATTGATTAGACTGAATGTTTTGTTTTAATTGGTGATATTATGAGTAATAATGTAAGTATGCTAGTTGAAATCATTAGAAATGGAGTTGTTTATGCATATTCGTGTTAGTCACGGGATCGAGGTGCTTCATTTAATCCTACAGAAACATAAAAAAAATACCTAATTTCAAGCTCTTCAAGTGTGAAAACTAGTTCAATCTACTAGGTATAAAATCGGTAAATCAAACTCCCCCACACTTAAGTATTTTCTTGTCCTCAAGCAAAAAAAGAAAGAAATAAAACAAACAAAGAAACAAAAGGAGCTTGAGTCTGTATAATACAAGGACTGAGTTCGTAACATCTACTCTAGGCATTACATATTTCTCAATAATTCTAACACGATGAATGAGTAATTTTACCATTTTTATTTAGAAACAATATAAGTTCAGTAAGTTACAAGAAATACAAATATCAAAGTTTTATCGATATAAATTCATCAATGTCTAATACAAGTACTTTGATTATCCTAGTACAATACAGATAGCTATAATGAGATCATGCTATTTCCATATCTATTCATGCATAGTGTTGTTCCAGTCACATAGAGCTTTTCGACTTGTAACTTGTAAAGGCTTAGGATAAGTATGAAATTCAAAGAACAGTTAAGCATAAAAGGTTACAAACACAAAAATAATTTGGCACATTGTATTGTTCCCTATTCTTCCCCTTCATGTCCCACTCCATCTCACCTCCTTATTTCTCCTTCTCTCACCTTCCTTTTCTCTCCAAGTAGGAAATCTCAATATAGTTTAATTCCTTTAGCTAGCCTATGAGTATTCTTTTGTTTCTTGAGTAAGGATTCTTTTTCTTCTTTTTGGTATATTTGTGACTTTATCATTTTTCTCACTCATGAATTTTCTTCTTTTGTTTCTACTTATTTCTTTTCTATTTGATTTTTCTCTATTCCTCTCTTTCCAGCTAAACTAAAGTTCATACACTATAATGGTTTTCCTATTTCACTTCTTATTTTATAACCTCCACTGTAATGTGTCTACCTACCCTCAATACATATGGTCATACGTCTATTATCATGCAAAATAGGACCAAAGAAAAGAGTACACACAAATCATCGTTTTAGGCTTTTGAGGCTTGTAAGTTGGTTCATCAAGAAGGGTTATAAGGCTCAAAGATGGGTACTAATTGGAAATTCAAAATAGGGTTTAATTTTTTAGCTCTAGATTTAACCAAACAATGCCTTGGGTCATCCTTAAACAGCTCAATATGCATAAATATCAATTTAGTCACACAATCTCAAATTTACTATCTATCATATATACTAGCATGCTCATTGCCTCATATCATTCACATCATTGGTATCAATAACACTTTTCTTTCTAAACTTAATGTAACCTATAGAACTTAATAATTTCATGCTAAAAATTTTAAAAATTCCTCATCATCATACTAAATTTATCAAAAAATACAATCAGCCTATTATACATGCTTCCTAACCAATCACTTGTATTTCTACAAGCTCAAGCACATAGCAAAGAAAAATATAAAAACTAAAAAAAACTATATGCAAAAATTTCTATGTTACCCCTTACAATTTAGAAAACACATTGTCCTCAATATGTAACCCTTAAATAATAAGGAAAGAAGTTATCCGATTTTTCGTGAAAGTCCTCTTCTTCTCATGGTGGTTGTCCTTTCCCTTTAGTCGTAAATGCTCGAAATTTTGTGTCTCCACAGTGTGGGGTTCCTATATAAAAATTAAGAAATATATATGCAAAAATAAATCCTAATTCTAATCCTACTCCTACAAATTATAAGTCAAATACCAAAAATCATCCCATTACAAGCCTTTAAAATAAATAAAGTCTTTAAAGTTTCTCTAAAAATTTTCAATCCTCTTCCTCCGAGTCAGATTGAGGATCCATAGGAACTTTGCCCTTACTAGAGTACTTATGGTGAGAACTCCTACCCTGTTGCCTCGTCGAACTCCAAATCACCGACCCTTTAGGAGTTGAATATTCAGGTTGGAACATCGCCTCATACTTATCTTCTGTATTAGGGTCTTCTTGCTCCGCATTGGTTCTTCCCAACTCAGATTTGATCTCAACACCTTCTTCATCTCCAAACATGTTCGGCGGATAGTTTGGAGTAGGTAACCCGTTCATTCTTGCTAATTCTTTCAATACAAGACCCGTTTCCTACATCCATCGAATCATGACATCTAACTTCCCTTTTATGCTGCCTACATATCCTTTTCGAGCTCTTGCAACTTCTTTCTGTTTTAAAGAGGCTGTCACATTCATCTTTTCTTTTCTTCTTTAATTCTCTTCCTTGATTTATTTTTGCTAAAGCTTAACGTATAGTTTATATATTGAATCGCCAATGATACTTCTTGTTGGCTTCAGGATTTGCTCATTGTCGCTCATTGGAACTCCTGCCTTTTTGCATAGTATCATTATTAGATGTGGAAAGAAGAGTCCAGCTTTTTGATTTTTTGTGCAATTTTGCATTTCCTTGTAAATCCATCGTCCCATACAAATTCGTTTCTTTTACAAAATAGCATACAACAAGATAGCTCGAAAAGTATAAATGTTAGAAACGTTTAGGGCCGATGCTATCCTAGTGGCCAAGAATTGCATCCACATATTTGCAACAGGGAACATAATAGTCTGGTTAAAATTTGAAGGTGAGCTAAAATCAGGTCTATAATTTCAGCTACCTCTACCCTGTGTTAAGAATCTAAAAATTTCCTCCATATCAATATTCTTAAACAAATCTAGATCAACCTCATTAATATAATATTTCTCATAATATAGAACATTATAAAATTCACAAATATTAAAAGGTAAAATCGAAACATACTTTCCTCGGACGACTACTTTCTCGAGATTTCTCCGCTTAATATCATCATCCTTAAGAGATGCATAAAACTCATGAACTACAAGTACTACAGCATTACATAGCAAGGAAACACAAAATTGTTCCCATTAATGATACCTTACTAGTAGCCATATCTCTTTGCAGAGAACCAATGACAACTCGAAGCCTCATTCTTGAATAAGGGGCCGTCCTTGTGAAGCTAAGAAGTATTTTTCCACTTGGGCGTTTCAAACCCTCTCGTAATCCGAGCCATTATCACTTTCTTGAACAATGATTCATTTTCGGGGAGGCATTATGATCTACAAACAATTTTGAACAAGGATGAATAGTAACAAATGTAACAGTAAAAGATTAGAAATACCTTTGATTGTGAGACTGTCTTATCGATGAAATTGGATCGATCCTGCCAATAATAGAATAGAGCCCTCTTGATGAATTGTAGAGTTTGGGGTTTTAGTTTTTTTTTAAAAAAGATGAAGGATTGATGAGGTTTAAAAGTGTTTTAAAAGTGTTTAGAGTTAGGAAATAAGTTTAGGTTAATGTGGTATATATAGGAGATGTAAAATATTAAGGTTTTGGTGTTAAGATAGTGTAAAATAGGGGTTTAACCGCTAGGTTGCGCAAGTAGGTCGGGTCAACCCTGTAATTTTTGCAGACGATGTTGTGACGTAGCCTTGGGTGTCGTGACAAACCCTACAGTACCCCTTTATCGTGATGTGGCTCCCCTTGTGTCGCAACAAACCTCTCAGTTTTGAAATTCTAGTAGTCTGACCCCTTTGTCGTAACAAACAAAGGGGTATGTCATGTAATAGCATGCTTGGGCGTTCTTAGAAGTAGACTGGTTGCCTTGTCATGACGTAGAGAGGCTATGTCGCGACAAACACGTCTGTTTCGATTAGAGTACCCTAAAATGAAAATATAATAAAGTTAGTGTGTTAGTATCCATATAATTATAAAGAATACATATTAATACTTGTTTGAATTGTCTGACAAGGATGTTAGGGTACACTTCGGCACTCGAGAATAGTTCGTTCTATCATTGTTCGTCCAACAGACCCAAGCTATCCTCTAGCAGTTATCTCTTTCTCGAAATTTTCCTTGTCATCGTACATTCATAACTGCTAGTTCCTTTCTTCGATCGTATCTATTCACGATGACATTGAATTTATGCCACCACCTAATCTTGTGACTGCTTTAATTATTGGGACAATTACAGAACCTGTAAACCCCTGTGTGGTGACCTAATAGCTGCTAAATTACCTAATTTAGTAAAAATGGTTTTATTACTGAATTTCTTCTTAATTGTATTGGTGTTGCTGCAACCATCTCCTTCCATTCATAGTTTTCATCACATAATCCTATAATTATTGGTTCATGATACCATTGTAATAACTGAACTTTCCATGAACTTACTTCCATCTTCCATGAGGATTCTATTATCCTAATATCCGAGAACTGAGGTGTTGGCTTATAAATGGAAATTTTTCTTGTTATCTGCAAAAAATGAAAAATTTTCACATTAATAATGTCTCAAGGGATTTGTTGCAATAGGAAAGTATTATACATTGTAGCCATTTCCCATTGAAAATCGAATCTCTGATCTATAGTTTCCTTAATTGTCAATATTTCTTTCTTGGGGCTATCTATAACAATAATCAATTGAAGATCTATGCTTTGTGAGTGGGAACCGTCACCTTGTTCTACAGGGATTGATTCTTCACTAGATTGGGGCTCATTCTTGATTTTCAAAATACTTTCAACATCCCTTTCCAATGACGATATATCATATTGTTTAACGGTTCGATCAGAAAATTCTTCAAAAATTTCCTTTTCTTTTTCCGTGCATAGCCTCTCCTCTCGTTCTCGCTCTCTTTGTTCAAATTCTATATGTATTTTTTCAAAAGATTTATTACCATATTGATTTAGAGTCAGAATCTCCCCATAGAGTTGACTCAATTTGAGCATTAATAACTTTTTATTTTCCTGAATCTCCTTATCTTCATAGTGTCCATCTTCATAGATATCATCCTCATAGATGTCATCATCGTAACTATAATCCTCATCTAAATAATAAGAATTGTCCATGGCTTAGGAATAATGTGATAAAATTGGAGGAAAATAGTTAATCTGTAAGACAAAAGAACTATTAGTATTGTTAGCTAGTATCTATAGCCTAAAAATTTCCAAATTAATCCAATAACAAAGAATAAATAAAAATCACTAAAGCTTTGCCTCCCCGGAAACGGCACCAAAAACTTGACTGCCTCCGAATGTACTCCAGTTCTGTATGAGTTTTTGGCTTCCGCAAGTATTTGGGTTAGGTTGTAATATAGATTGTACAATAAAATACTTGGCAGTACTCTAAGGATCGTACCTAAAGGAGGCTTAAGGCGATAGTGAATTAAACCTCCACAAAGAAAATAATTAATTAGTACTAACTTTAGGGATTATAGTACGAGAATAACATTAAGAAGTTTGTTGTGAAAACAAAAATAAATAAAACAAAGTAAAAATGAGATGTGTAGTTTTAATAAATGGCTTTAGGGAGATTAGGTCGCTTCAATATGGTTTCGTCAACTGTTGGTTTTTGTGGATTTTTCTTCAATCAACTAGTCACTACCCCAGTTGGATCTTCGGATCTTTCGTCAACATATCAAGTCGATAGAGACTTCTTATCGCTAGATGTCACACTCTAAACCGATTTGGGGAAAATGTTTTCACGGATAGGCAATACCAATTTTGGGTTCATTCACACCTAAATCACTTTTCTAGGGTTGTCAGGCCTAGTGTTTGTTTCATACTCTTCCTTTCCCAAACAACTGATTCGATTGAAAATCCCTGTTTATGCAACAACTAATTATCCATACTTTCACTCCCTAATTCCCCAAAATAGAATTAGTTCCTCATGTTTTTCTTAATCATCATGAAAAGAATAATATATAAAAACATAGAATTGAAGAAATGAAATGAAAAAGAAACTTTAATTGTATTGACAATTTGTCGAGAAATAATTCCTCGAACGTTTATGCGAAATTAAAATCTTGTTTCTAAAATGAAAATAACAAAGTAAAACTTAAAAGTAAGGAAATGTGTATCAAACCCTAGTGCTAGAGGCCCTATTTATAGCCTTGGCCAGTTGTTTTCATCAACCCTAGGTCAACTGTCATCCTTCGTGTTTAAGTGGCATTGTAAAGATCGAAACGCCCTTCACTCGATGTAAAAACCATGCCCAAGAGTCGATGTCGCGGCAAACCAAGACCTGTGTCGTGACGAAAAAGTTAGTCCCCTTATTTGGTGTCATTGTGTAGGCGTTATCGTGATATAGCCTATGTATGTCGTAACAAAGAAGTCAGACCCCTTAATCTTCAAGTTTGGTCCCTTTGTTATGACATAGAGCATCCTATGAGGTGACGAAGTGATCAGTTTCACATTTGTTCAACTTCTCATGGTCTCCTGCACACTCACAAAGTATGTTAGGTAACTTTTAGACCTCAATCAGCCTTAAAGACAATAAATAACACTTGGTTTACACAATTTATTCAAAGATAAAAACAACATTAAATCCTATAGAAACATAAAGAAAATACTTAGTTTCAAACTCTTCAAGTGTGAAAACTAGTTCAATCTGCTAGATATAAAACCCGCAGGTCAAACGGCGCCAATGCCGATACCCAAATCATTAGTTTCCACCATGAAGGGCTTAGCAAAGTCTAGAATCTATAGTATAGTGGCTAATGCCAATAGTTTCTATAAATTAAAAGAGTCACTTTTAAGTAAATCGGTTAATGGGCTAGCTACTATTGCATACTTGTGGATAAAATGCCGATAAGACCTAACCAAGCCCAAAAATGCACGGTGGTCTTTGATTGTTGTCGGTGTGGGCCAATTGACAATGACCTAAATTTTGTTTGGGTCAACCATAACTCCCTCGACTGAAATTATACGACCCAAATAGCCCACATATTCTTGTCCAAATAAACATTTGGATTGTTTTGCTACCAAATGGTGAGAACGTAAGAGCTGAAGAACTTGTTGAAGATGAACCAAATGTAGGGCCCACGTTGTGCTATAGACCTATATGTCATAAAAAACCAATAACAAATTGTTGAAGAATTTTTCGTAAAATGTCGTTCATCAGTGCTTGAAAGATAGAGGGTGCATTTGTAAGACCGAATGTCATTACCAAGAATTCATAATGCCAATCGTGATTACAAAAATTCGTTTTAAATTCGTCATCGGCACTGATAAAGAATGAGGATGTGAATGTAGAAGATGGATCGTAAAGTTTGTCAAAGTCGCAGATTTGACTTAAGGGCTCTAAACATTCGAAAAAAAACTTTAATTTTGAAACAACCTGAAATACAAACAAACCTAAATTAGATCTAAGAATTTAAAAATTAAAGGAAGCAAATAAAATAGATAATTAAGTTAGAAAGAAATTAAATACTTTAAAGATTTGAATAATTAAATAGGAGAAAAATATAATAACGAAGAAAATAGAACTAATAGATGGAAAAGATAGAACGTGGTATGTAGATTTCTTAAGAAGCCTTAGGAATATGAAGAATCCACAACCCCCTTCAAGCGACTCTAATTTCCCCTCAAAGAAAGAAAACTTGGCAAAAAAAAGTGTGAAGATGATCGACACAATCTAAAAGATTGTTAAAACTCTTCAAAAAGAAAACTCAAGAACAATTCTTGAAAAGGAAAACTCAAAGAGAATTTGAATAATAATCAATTGTGTTTTTGTGTACAATACCAAGGCCTATTTATAGGCTAGCTAAATAAATCTAAATAAAATTCTTAAGTCAACTAGAGCACTAATTAATCCAAACAATAAGTAGTTTTAGACTAAACTTTCTTATTGATATAAAACTCCTAAATAACTTAAATAACTTAATAATTACAAAAAAATTGGAATAATAAAATAATAAAATAATAAAGACTAATAAATACAATATTGGGCTTATATTTAATAAAAATTAAGCCTAAAATTTGAACCCAATATGAAACGCTTAAGCTTATGGGATTGATTGGTGTTCCGAACCCAATATGCCCACGAACAAAATTAGTCCCTTTTATTTCATCATTGCTCCAAAATTCATCGTCTTGAAGTTTCAACTTTTCTTCTTGAATTTGTTTTGTGACAAAGTCTTAAACGAATAAATTGAGTTTTGACTTTAGCTACTTAGATTTGGATCTCGTGATTAGTCCTTGAGGAAACCTAAGCCCATCATTACTATGGCCTTTGAATTGAACCGAGCTGCTCGTATCATTACCCCTTCCACAAAAAGATTCACCCTCGAATCTACAATATCAAAAGGAGAAAGATCAACGACATTAATAGTGGCACTAATATTATACTCATCTGGAATATCGATTTGATATGCATTATTGTTACTGCGCTTGAGTACTTTGAAAAGGCCCATCACCAAGTGGGTCCAATATCGTCTTACGCTTAGTAGAAAATTGTTTTTTTCCCATATGGACCCAAACCCAGTCACTGGGCTCAAAGATAACTTGTTTGTGCCCCTTTTTAGCTTTGTAGGAATTCACCTCATTTGTTTTTGTGATTCGTTGTCTTGCTTTCTCATGCATGGATTTAACCAATTTAGCTTTCTTCTCACCATTGAAACTAGAAATATTTTCTATAGGCAAAGGCACAAGATCAAGTACAGTTAGGGGATTAAAACCATAAACAAGTTCAAATGGGGAATGTCCAATTGTAGAATGAATAGATCAAGTATATGCAAATTCAAAAAATGGGAAGCATTCTTCCCAATTTTTAAGGTTTTTACCTACAACAGCTCGTAGTAAAGCACCTAAGATTCGATTAACTACCTCAGTTTGTCCATCAGTTTGTGGGTGACATATAGTAGAATATAATAATTTAGTACCAAGCTTACCCCACAACACTTTCCAAAAGTGGATTAGAAACTTTATGTCTCTATCAGATACAATGATGCGAGGTATCCCATGTAGGCGCACCACCTCTCTAAAGAATAAGCTAGCCACCAATGTAGCATCATTTATTTTGTGACAAGGAATGAAGTGAGCCATCTTTGAAAACCTGTCAACAACAATAGATATACTATCTCAATCCTTTTTAGTTTGTGGTAAACTAAGAATGAAATCCATGGATAAGTCTACCCATGGCGAAGAAGGAAACGGGAAATGAGTATAAAGTTCATGAGGCATTACCTTAGATTTTGCTTGTTTACAAGTAATACATTTAGAAAATACCTTTCAATGTCCTTCTTCATGTACGGCCAATAAAAATGTTCCTGTAGAAGATCAAGTGTTTTCGCGACACCAAAGTGTCCTATTAAGCCCCCACTATGTGCCTCACAAATTAACAACTCTCTCATGGAGCATTGTAGAATACATAACCTATTTAGGTGAAAACGAAACTCATCTACAAGATAAAACTTATTAAAGGCACCATTCCCATAATTGGAAAAAACATTTTGCAAAATCAACATCATTTAAGTATAAATCTTTTATATGTTCAAACCTTAAGACTTTAGCATTTAATGTAGTTATCAAGGAATATCAACAAGACAATTCATCAGCAACTATATTTTCTCTACCTGTTTTTTACTTAATTGTATATGAAATGTCTCTATGAATTTTACCTATCGAGCAGCATGTCTCTTGCTCAACTTACCTTGTCCTTTTAACCATTTTAGGGATTCATGATTCGTATGGATAACGAACTCATTTGGCAGCAAGTAATGTTACAAAACTTGTAAAGCACGAACTAATGCCAGAAACTCCTTGTCGTAAGTTTAATAGTTTAATTGTGCCCCAGTTAGTTTTTCACTGAAATATACGATTGGCTTTTTTTCTTGCATCAATACAGCACCAATTCTAATACCTAAAGCATCACATTCAAGTTCAAAAGTATAAGAAAAATCAGGTAATTTAAGAACTGGAGCAGAACATAGCTTATCCTTTAAGGCTTGAAAAACCTTTTCCTAAGCTTCTCCCCACTTAAAACCCATAAACTTTTTAATAACTTCAATTAATAGAGAGGCAATAGTGGAGAAATCCTTCACAAAATGTCTATAAAAACTTGCCAAACCATGGAAATATCTCACCTCGCTTATTGATTTAGGAGTGGGTCACTCCTTAATTGTCTTTACTTTGTTCTCATCAACATGAATACCTTAAGCACTTATTATAAAACCTAAAAAGATTAGTTTATCACAACAAAAAGTGCATTTACCAAGACTGGCAAATAACTCTTTAGTTCTCAAAATGTCCAAAACATATTTAACATGGAAAACATGATCATTTAACGAGGTTGAGTGAATCAAAATATCATCAAAATATACTACAAAAAAATTACCCAAATAAGGTCTTAAAACATGGCTCATCAAGCACATGAAAGTACTAGGTGCATTTGTCAAACCAAAAGGCATAACGAGCCATTCATATAAATCGAACTTAGTTTTAAAGGTTGTTTTCCATTCACCCCCTCTTTCATTCGAATTTGATGGTAACCACTTTTAAATCAATCTTTGTAAAGACACACGCACCATAAAGTTCATCAAACATATCATCAAGCCTTGGAATAGGATGCATATACTCAATAGCAATTTGGTTAATTGGTCTACAATCGATGCACATTCGATACATACCATCTTTCTTTGGCACCAAAATTACTGGCACTGAACAAGGACTTAAACTTTCACAAATGTCACCTTTCACCAAAAGTTCATCCACTTACTTTTGTAACTCCTTCATCTCCTCGGGATTGCTTCGATAAGCTAGTCGATTTGGAATTTTTGACCCATGTACTAAGTCAATCTGATGCTCAACACCCCCCAAAGGTGGTAATCCTTTAGGAGTCTCTTCAAAAATATCTTCATATTTCTACAAAAGAGACACAAAAACACTAGGCAAAAAGTCATGAGGGTTAGTCAAAGATAAACAATGTTGTTTAAATCAAACAAGGATGCGAAGCTGTTTAGTGAGTAAGGCTCGTTGCACATCATTCCCACTCGCATAAAAATTATGAATCACTCTTTTTTTCTCACAAGAGGATGCACTCACCATTAGGTAATCATTAATTTGGCTATTTTTACTAGTAGTCTCTTTTCCCTCAACCTTTTTTGAATTTTGTGTCTTACATCCAATAACCACCTTAAAGAACTTCATCATCTTGATTTGATCATTATGAACATCTATCGAATTCAAAGGGGCTAAAATGTACTTCTTTCCATGAAAAACAAGTGAATATCGATTTAATTTACCATTGTGAATAACATCACGATCGTACTGCCATGGTCTACCAAGTAACAAGTGGGTGGCATGCATGGGAACAACATCACACCAAACATCATCAATATAAGTCCCAAGTTTAAAAGTTATCAAGCATTGTTTTACAACACGGACCTCCAAACCTTCATTAAGCCATTGAAGATTGTATGGTGTAAGGTGTTTACTACATGGCAAAGCAAGAGAATCCACAAGATAGTTGCTCACAATGTTAGCACAACTTCCCCTATCAATGATAAGTGAGCACAAATCAAACATCTCAAATGGAATATATTAGTCCTTTAAAGATCATGATCATTCCTCAATTGAATGTTGAGGGTGAGCCTCACAACTAGACAAGGAACATCATTTAGTGGTTCCACCAACTCTTCTTCACCATAAAACTCACCTCCATCATCGGCATCATTAATCAATTTGATCATATCCGGATCTATGTTATCTGAATTAGAAGTATACTCACCATCTTCTTTGATCAACAAAAGTCTCGTATTGGCATAATCACGACAATAATGCTCACACCCTTTGCACTTTAAACATTCAATTTCATGAGCTCTTTGTTGTTTTAGTGAAGAATTAGTAGAAGTAGGCTACTTAGAAGATGTAAAAGAAGGTTTTGTAGGAGCCCCACTTTCCACGCAGAAGGTTTAGTCTCATCATGTTTTGGTATCAACTTATTAGTAGCATAACGAGGTTTCAAATTATTGAAAGTAGAATTATAACTCATTCCTTTATAATATTGTGATGAACCAAATGGACAAGATTGATGTTGTTGAAACTACTGCTCAATCTCAATTGCCTTGTGTACCGCTTCCTCAATAGCAATGTAGGTTGAAGGTTAAGAGCATTTGCAATCGAAATGTTCAAGCCAACCACAAATCGCACCACGATAGTTTCTTCATCCTCTTGGATATTTTCTGTTTGCATAAGCATTATCTCCTTAAAGTACTCATCAACAGATCGATTACCTTGAACAAGACATTGAAGTGTCCGTTTAATATCCCTATAATAGTGAGGTGGAATAAAATGTTTTTGCATGATTTGTGTCAACTGTTCCTTCACTAGTTCAGCACAAGTTGAGTCCACCAACTCAATGCATAATTTGAAAATGCCAATGTAGCCAATTGGACTTTCTCCTCCTCCGGACATCTATAATAACGGAACATGATTTCAATGAATAAATTGTTTTTGCATGATTTGTGTCAACTGTTCCTTCATTCATGTTCTCTCGTAGTTCCTTTTGACACTTTGTCAAATAGGCCTCAAATGTGTCACGTACCTCGTTCAATTGTTTATCTTGAAATCTTACCATCCCCATAATATTCTCAACTAGAACATCTTGTTCTTTGTCATCGGATGGTGTCTCATCCTGGTTTTTACTGTTACAAGTGTCACGAGTCATTATAAAAGCCTCAAAAACACAACACTCAAAAAAGAAAAAAAATTAAGCAAACCTCATTGTTATGCACTAAGAAAAAAATCAAATTCTCAATGAGGTAAGAATTAATCTTGTGAGTCTTTTAAAAATGTTTATATCAATCAATCAGAATGTATTAGAATCAAACTAACAAAGCAACCTAATAGCATTATGAGTCAAAAATCAGCTAGACACCAAAGAATTGTGTTGCACGGATGAAGGAATGTGCAACGTTCGTTAACCTACTAACACAAGAATCAAGAAAGTGTTAGAATGTGTAAATAAACAATAAAAAGCAAAAACAAATGAAAATCTAAAGCTAAGAATCAATAAAAATTACTAAAACCCAAAAACACAAAAAACTATGAAGCAACTTGACAAACTTCGTTTAAGGTGTTTTCGATTTCCAAAAATCACAAAATTTAAACTAGAGCCTCCATGAATGATTTATATTTGATTTGGAAACTTTCAGCATGAAATTCAACCCATGGAATGTTTTTAATTTTTTTATTGTTTTTCATATTTTCTTCTTTTCTGCACTTTTTTTATCATTTTTTTGTTGGAAATATTTTTTATATTGTAATATAGTGCCAAGAATCAGTATATAAAATTTTAGATCAGTTAAAAATCGTTTACCCACCCAAAAATATTTTTTTTCCGAAAAACTACTTATAGGATGTTCGCAATGGAAATCAGTTTAGAAAGTAACGAAGAAACCCAAAACACCCAAAATATGATACCAAATGATAAAGAATGAAGATGTCAATGCGGAAGATGGATCGTAAAGTTTGTCAAAGTCACGGATTTGACTTAGGGCTTTAGACGTTCGGAAAGAAACTTTAATCTTGAAACAACCTGAAACACAAACGAACCTAAATTAGATATAATAATTTAAAAATTAAATGAAGCAAATAAAATAGATAATTAAGATAGAAAGAAATTAAATAAATTAAAATTTTGAATAATTAAATAGGAGCAAAATATAATAACAAAGAAAATAAAACTAATAGATGGAAAAGATAGAACGTGACATGTAAATGTCCTAAGAAGCCTTGGAAACATGAAGAATCCACAACCTCCTTCAAGCAGATCTAATTTCCCCTCTAAGAAAGAAAACTTGACAATAAAAAGTTTGAAGATAATCCTGACAATCTAAAATATTGTTAAAACTCTTTTAAATGAAAACTCAAGAATAATTCTTGAAAAGAAAAACTCAAAGAGAATGTGAATAATAATTAATTGTGTGTTTGTGTAAAATACCAAGGCCTATCTATAGGCTAGCTAAATAAATCTAAATAAAACTCTTAAACAAACTAGAACTCTATTTAATCTAAACAAGAAGTAGTTTTAGACTAAACTTTCTTATTGATGTAAAACTCATAAATAACTTTAAAAACTTAAAAATTATAAAAAATTTTGAAATAATAAAATAATAAAGACTAATAAAGACAATATTGAGCTTATATTTAATAAAAAATAAGCCTAAAATTTGAAACCAATATGAAATGCTTAAGCTTATGGGATTGATTGGGGTTCTTAAAAGGAAACGCTTAAGCTTATTAACATTGTCTAGATGGGCTTGTCATAATATATTGAGAGTTTATGCCCACGAACAAAATTAGTCCCTTTTATTTCATCATTGCTCCAAAATCCATCGTCTAGAAGTTTCAACTCTTCTTCTTGAATTTGTTCTATGACAAAGTCTTGAACGAATAAATTGAGTTTTGACTTTAGTTGCTTGGATTTGGATCTTGTGATTGGTCCTTGAGGAAACCTAAGCCCATCTTTATGATGGCATTTGAATTGAACCAAGCTGCTCATATCAGGCACTAATTATGATTTGATGATATCTAGCTAAGAGATCCAACTTTGAAAAATATTGAACTCCATGCAATTCGTCAAATAATTTATTTATGGTTGGAATGGGAAATCTGTCGTGAATTGAAACCGTGTTGTGAGCACGATAATCTACACAAAAATGCCAAGTATCGTCTTTTCTATGAATGAGAATAACCAAAGATCAAAATGGTCTAGTACTGGGTCGAATAATCCCATCGTTGAGCATTTCAGTATCCAATTTTTCCATCTCTTTTTTCTGAAAATGTGGATACCAATAAGGGCGTACCTGAACCGGGTTTGTTTTTGGTAGGAGATGAATTGCATGGTCACAGGTCTGTGATGGTTCAAGACCTTGGTGGCTTAGTGAAGACATCTTAAAATTCAGCCAAAATGGAAGCAATATCAGACAGATAGGAAGAAAATGACCCATTGGAGGTGGGTATTACTTCTAAGTGATAAAATTCAGCAATAGCATATGTTAATGATTATTGATGAAGAGCATTATATTGGATGGGCTGAGCTACCAAAAATCGATTGCCTTGCTAGCAAACTTCGTGACCATTATAAGTAAATTGGAAAACTGAAGTTGCATAATCGATAACCACTAGTCTCAATGTTGCTAACGACTCAATGCCTAACACTATATCCCACCTCTGTAATGGTAAAACATGAAAATCCACAAAAATCTCTTGACCCTAGATGAGTAGTGGTACCTTGTGATTGATGCCAAAACAATTGAGACGATCGCCATTTCCAACTAATATAGAAAATTGAGGGTTCGTTTCAATTGAAAGTCAGAGATAATATGCGACTTTGATTTGCACAAAAATTATGGGTGCTCCCCCCATCTAAAAGAATCTGAACAGTTTTACCATGTACTTGACCGGTGAATCGAAACTTGGATGTCAAACTATCGCCTGTCAAAGCATTATAGGAGATTGCCGATTCAGTCAATACCTCCTATAGTTGAAGGTTTTCGGCTATCGTGGAGTCTGAAGTAGAGTCAGTAACCGAAGAACTTTTTATTTTGTTCTCAAACAACAATATTTTTCATTTCAATTTGCTCTTATGATCCCACGTGTACTTCTTGTCATAGTGGCAGTAAAGGTTTTGTGCTTAGCACTAAGATGCTCTCGAAATGGAAAGCCAACGAAGGGGAACCTTGGCACCACTCGATAGTGTGGTGATAGCATTAGAAAAGACCATTAATTTCTCCTTATTTAGAGTATAATTTGTTCCATTTGTACCATGTTTAGCATGCATTTTTAGCATTTTATATTTAGTAATTGCATTTTCTAAGTCAGTGATGTTTAGTGTAATTTTCTTTCATTTTATTATACTTATGCTACTAATGCCACTACATTTAGTGTCAGTATTGTGCCTTGAGATGTCAATGCAGGGGTCTATCTTAAAAGATCAAAGCAGAGAAGTGTTCAAGGCTGTCACCGTAATTTTAATCCAGAATTGCACCCAAACATGTCACCGCATGAGCACTTCCAGATTGCACCGAGGATTTTACTGTGTGAACATATCCAAAAATATCAGTGCGTGAGCATATCAAAGTTGTCGCAACAAACTAAAATCTAAATTTGCATCTAAAAATGTCGTGAGAACCTACAACTGCTTACTGCATATATCAGATCTGCATGAGTGTACAGCTGGATTAACTAACTTGTACAACTGCAAGGAAGTTAGATCTGAGAGAAAAAGGACACCTATACTTGGCAGTAAAGATAAATACTGAAGAGAGAGAGAAGAGTAGAGAATCAGGAAGCTAGTGAAAAAATTAATTTCGTTTCTCTTTTTTTTTCTTAAGCTTGCGTTCATGACAACTTAATTTCTTGGAGGATGAATTGACTACGACGAGAAGGAAGTATCTGCTCCTGACGAGGATTGATTCTAAGTGCAACAAAAGAGGAGCATTGGGGAAGAGTTCTAGTAGGCTAGGAATAGAATGCTTCAACTTATTCTTTATTTCCTCTTAAACGCTGATAAATTCTGATGAACTTAATTGCGTATGGAAGTACCTTTTAATTTTATATCTACTTTTATTTCTGTTCAATTCTTCTTAGCTATTTATCTTTGGATTTAATTACTTGATCATGGAAGTGTTATTGCAGTTACTGACATTGGAAAGTTCAATGACAAGTTAAATTAAAAAGCAAGACAACGGAACTTGCTTGAGGCACGAAGGAATTTTGGCCACTTGTTCTTGAATGCAAAGCATTGCCAGCATTGGAAGGAATGATTAATGTGAGTACTTGGGTCTTTGATAAGCAGGGAAGTCGAAAATAGTGAGATCTCATTAAGCTTAATTGCAGCGACAATTTATCTATCATTTACCTTGTGGTCACATTTAGTGATTGCCGACTTGTCAAGTCAGGGATCCCCCAATTCCATCATCATTGTTTTACTTATTTAATTGTTTTAAATTGCATTAACAAAATATCTTCAAATTCATTACATTTCCTTATTAAATTGCTCTGACATATTGTATTACAGGTTTACAATATTTGCTCTGACAGTTTTAATTCTTTTATTTGTGCAATATTTGATTTAATTACAATGACAATATTCCTTACAAGACCTTTTATTCTGATTCTAATTGCTTCGAAAAATATAGCATAAACTGCCATCTCTAAGGGATCGATATCTGATAGATAAACCTGTCAACTATACTTGCATCGACAAGTGTTCGCTTGCACAATTATTGTGACGTTCATAGCGTGATCAAGTTTTGGCGCTATTGTCGGAGATGGCTTTTGTTTGATGTTTATTTTTGTAGTTGCAGTTATTCTTTGTTTCCTGATTTTTATTTGTTACTAATTTGTTTTATTTTTGTTGACTCTTTTTCAATTTTTTTAGGTGTTTTATGACCACTAGGAGAAATCTTGAAAATATTGTTGGCTTAAATCCGAAAATTGAAAGAATCATTCGAAGGAGAAGACAAGAATAAAGGAATATGGCTTTACCTAAAAATGATGCTATACCACAGTTGCCGCCACAAAATTTTGTCCCTCTAATACAGCCACATAATTTAAACAACCCATCGCTATAACAAGAAGAATAAATACAAAACAAAACGAATCAGAGACTTTTTTGTTCCTGTGTTAGATGACTTAAAACCAGGGGTTGTTAGACCATCTATCCAAGCTGGGAATTTCGAGTTAAAACTGGTTATGTTTCAAATGTTAATTCGAATGGGCAATATGTTGGTTTGCCTCATGAAGATACGAGAGAGCATCTTAAATTTTTTCTGCTAATCTGTGCTTCTTTTAGTCATCATGGTGTTCCTGATGACGCCTTGAAGATGCAGCTGTTTCTTTATTCATTACAAGGAAGGGTTCGTACCTGGTTTCTTAGATTACCTGCTGCATCTATTACATCATGGAATGCACTTGCAACTCAATTTTTTTTGCGGTTTAATCCACCCACGATGAATGCTCGATTAAGGAATGATATTACTGCTTACCACCAGTTAAATGATGAGAATCTGCATACCACATGGGAGCATTACAAAACCTTGCTTCGATGTTGTCCCATGCATGGAATCCAACAAGAAACTCAGATCGAAATTTTTTACAATGGATTAAATGCACAAATAAGAAATCTTGTCGATGCATCTGTAAACGGTCCTTTGTTGGATTGCACCTATGATGAATCGTACAGAATGATTATCAATACCCAAATTCTCGAGTTGCACAAGTAAAAACGAATTTCGGAGTTATTGAATTAGATGTCATATCAACTTTAAGTGCATAGGTATCTTCGTTGGCTAACATTATTAAAAACATGAAAGGGACAAGTGATGTTCCTCCCATTCAAGTTGCCCAGCAAATGGATGTTCCGACATTTTGTTGTGAAATTTACGGTGACAATCATAGCTACGAGGATTGTTTGCAGCATGCAGAAAATACGTTTTATGTCAATAACATTAGAGGAAACTCATATGGCAACTCTTATAATAGTTCAACCAAGAATCAACAACCTTGGGGGAATCAAAATGCGTCCACATTTCAATATGGAAATTCCTCGAGTCAAGGAAATTTTTGACAAGGGAGTTACAATCAGCAGCAAAATTACAATCACAATCCTCAAGTGCAAGCACATCATGATCAAATGCAGTCACATGCTCAGATGCAATCACATGCTTGTATGCAGCCACAGCAGACTGCAATGCCAAATATGAATATGGAAGGATAGCATCAACAACAACAACAGCAGTACTCTCAACCGCGAGCAAATCCTTTAGCTACCCTTGAAGCTTTAATGCGTGAGCATTTACAAGAACTGAAGCTATTGTGCAAGGTAATTCTTCTTCCATCCGAGCATTGGAAGCACAAGTAGGACAGCTAGCTTCTAATATGAGCACGAGAACACCAAGTACTTTACCCAGTGATACTGAAAATTCAACTCAAAAGAGGAAGGAGCATTGCAAAGCCATTACTCTTCGGAGTGGAAAATAAACTGTTGAACAAAGCAGTAATTCCAATACAATATCTATCGACGCAAATGAAACAGAGCAACGAGGAAAAGTTGTAGTCGAAGGAGAAGCAATAGAGCTAAATGAAGAGGAGTCATCAGTAATTACACCCATTCCAACCATTTGACCTACAAAATTATCGACGCAACTGCCAATGTTGATGCAGTCAGTTGTTTCGCAACAGCCTAATGTTTCAATACCTTTTTCATTTCCACAAAGATTCAAGGAAAAAGAAAATGACAGAGAATATCAGAAGCTTTTGGCCACATCGAAACAATTACATGTTAATATACCTCTTGTTGATGCTATTGTGCAAATTCCTAGTTATGGGAAATTTATGAAGGAGCTTTTATCTAAGAAAAAGAAGTTGACTGATATCGAGACAATTACGCTCACAAAAGGTTATAGCGTTGTACTGATAAATAAATTGCCACCCAAGATGAAAGATGCTGGCAATTTTACAATTTCATGCTCCATTGGAAATCATTATTTAGGCAAAGCTCTTTGTGATTTAGGAGCAAGTATCAACCTTATGCCCTTATCAACATTCCAAAAATTGGGAATTTGTCACATGAAACCTACTGTGGTGACAATGTAGTTGGCGAATAGATCTTTAGCGCAACCTAAAGGACAAATCAAATATGTTCTCATCCAAGTAGATAAGTTTATGTTCCTAGCAGATTTCATTATTCTTGATTGTGAAGCTGATAATGAGGTACCCATAATTTTGGGATGCCCATTTCTTGCTACAAGTCGCACTCTTATAGATGTATTCAAGGGCGAGTTAATCATGAGACACAACGATGAACACGTTACCTTTAGTGTCTTTGAAGCAACTCCCTACAGGAGTAAAGAACAATGTCACCATATTGATGTACTAGACCAATTAATTGAGGAAGAATTTAATGAACAAAGTACAACAACCTTAAAAGAACTTGCAGTGACATCTGAAGATAATTACCTAGCTGATTACAACCACAAGGTTGAAGCAAATAATGTTGAGCTTAGACATGGTTGGCAGATGGAATCCTTTGATCTGACCAATAAAATGATCCTTGTATTTAAGCCATCTATTGAAGAATCTCCAACTTTGGAGTTGAAATCATTGCCAACACATTTAAAATATGATTTCCTTGGTCATAACGATACCCTGCCAGTAATTATCTCAACAAATCTCAACGCAAGTCAAGAAGAGAAATTAATTGGAATACTGAACCAACACAAGCGTGCCATTGCTTGGAGCATTGCGGATATCAGAGGCATTAGTCCCTCTTTTTGCATGAACAAGATAGGGCTAGAGGACGAGGGAAAGTAGTTTATCGAGCAGTAAAGGAGGTTAAATGAAAAAATGAAGGAAGTAGTGAAAAATAAGATCATCAAATGGTTGGAGTGGGCATTATTTACCCAATTTCTGATAGTACATGGGTGAGCCCAGTTCAACGCATTCCAAAGAAGAGTTGCATTACGGTGGTACGTAATGACAAAAATGTCACTTTATGGTAACAGAAGGCATTGTCCTTGGACATCATATCTCATGTCAGGGCATTGAAGTAGACAAGGTAAAGGTGGAAATTATTGAGAAGTTGCCCCCACCTACTAATATCAAGGGAATAAGGAGTTTTCTCGACCACACAGGATTTTATCGACGATTTATTCGAGATTTCTCAAAAATTACAAAACCTCTCTGTTCACTATTGGAGGAAAATAAAAAGTTTCTGTTTGATGTTGCCTATCTGGAAGCATTTGTAAAAATTAAGCAGCAATTAGTGCAGGCACCTATTGTCGTCGCACCGGGCTGGTCACAATCGTTTGAAGTTATGTGTGATGCAAGCGACTATGCAGTAGGTGCAGTGCTTGGGCTGCGCAAAGACAAAGTTTTTCATACAGTATATTATGCTAGCAAAACTATTACTGAAGCGCAGGTCAATTATACAACTACAAAGAAAGAGTTGTTGGCAGTAGTTTTTGCATTCAACAAGTTCCATTCGTATCTTATCGGCAGAAAAATCACTATATATACTGATCACTCTGCATTGAGATACCTCTTTGCCAAAAAAGATGCTAAACCTAAGCTAATTCGATGGATCTTGTTGTTACAAGAATTCGATGTTGAAATTAAATATCGAAAAGGATCGAAAAATCAAGTAGCGGATCATTTATCTCGTCTACAATTTGGGAGTGAAGATGGAAATACTTCACAAATTATCGATGCATTTCCAGATGAGAAGCTCTTTTCTATCGACGCATTTCCAGATGAGAAGCTCTTTTCTATCGACGCATCCCCATAGTATACGAATGTTGTCAATTATTTGGTTTGTGGAAAACTACCACTGAGTGCAATTGGTCACCGAAAGATAAGATTTCTTCGAGATGCTGAAAAGTATTATTGGAATGAGCCATACCTGTTCAAAGTATGTGCCGACAATATTATTCGCCGTTGCGTTCCTGAAGAAGAAATGCTTCCTATCCTAAAGCATTGTCATGATGCCCCTTACGGAGGTCATTTTGGTGGTGTTAGGACTGTTGCAAAGGTCCTTCAGTTAGGATTCTATTGGCCAACATTGTTTCGAGCCAAAAAAATTTTCAACAATGCGATAATTGTCAGCGCACTAGATCAATATCTCGATGCAACGAGATGCTGTAGCAGCCTATTATGGAAGTTGAGCTTTTCGATGTTTGGGATATGTATTTCATGGGACCATTTCCTAATTCTTTTGGAAATGTTTATATTCTGGTCGTTGTCGATTATGTATCAAAGTGGGTCGAACCAATTGTTGCCCCTAAAGATGATGCTCGAACAGTGTTGAAATTCTTTCACACACACATCCTCACACGATTTAGCACACCTAGAGCATTAATCAATGATCAAGGCACTCATTTTCATTGCAATCAAGTTGCGACAGCATTAAAGTGTTATGGTGTTAAACATCAAATGGCAACAACATATCATCCACAAACGAATGGCTAAACTGAAGCATCCGATCGACAAATTAAAAATATACTTGAAAAGGTGGTGAATCCATCCAAACACGATTGGTCTTCAAGGCTCAATGATGCATTGTGGGCGCTTCGCACAGCGTATAAAACACCATTAGGAATGTCGTCGTATCAGCTTGTTTTTGGTAAATCTTGTCATTTACCTGTGGAACTTGAGCATAAAGCCATGTAGACAATTAAGCAAGTGAATATGGATTATGATGTTGTTGGACAAAAGAGATTGTTGGACATTTCTGAATTAGAGGAGATTTGATGAAATGCATACGAGAATGTTGTCATAAACAAAGAAAAAACTAAGAGATGGCACGACAACATTATCTAGCGGCGACAATTTTCTGTAGGTCAGTTAGTACTTTTATTTAATTCACGTTTAGAATTGCATCCTGGAAAATTGCGCTACAGATGGTCAGGGCCATTCGAAGTTGTCGAAGCATTTCCTCATGGTGCGGTGATAATTAAATATTTAAATGATGGGCACCAATTCAAGGTAAATGGCCAACGATTGAAGCACTATCCCAGCCTAGACGATCAAGAGCAGAACGAGACCATTACTCTAGTCACATTTTCTTAAGATGTCATTACATTATTCTATTTACTTTTTGGTATTTTATGTTGTTTCAATTATCTTCTTTAGTTTTTTTGCAGGAATAAAAGCTATCCTTTTTATCGACGCACAGAAAACCCTACTTGTCAATGCAATTTACTTGCTAACTCATCATAGTGAAACGTTTCAGGAAAGAATCACGTCGTTTGATTCTAAGTGCAATGCAAGAGGAGCATTAGGGAAGAGTTCTAGAAGGCTAGGAATATAATGCTTCAACTTGTTCTTTATTTCCTCGTAAACGCTGATAAATTCTAATGAACTTAATTGTGTATGGAAGTACCTTTTAATTTTAGATCTACTTTGATTTCTACTCAATTCTTCTTAGTTGTTTATCTTTGAATTTAATTGTTTGATCATGGAAGTGTTATTGCAGTTGCTGACACTGGAAAGTGCAATGACAAGTTAAATTAACAAACAAGACAACGGAAGTTGCTTGAGGCACAAAGGAATTCTAGCCACTTGTTCTTGAATGCAAAGCATTGTCAGCATTGGAAGGTGTGGTTAATGTGAGTATTTAGGTCTTTCATAAGCAGGGAAATCAAAAATAGTTAGATCTCATTAAGCTTAATTGCAGCGATAATTTATCTATCATATACCTTGTGGTCACATTTAGTGATTGCCGACTTGTCAAGTCAAGGATCCCTCCATTCCATCATCATTGTTTTACTTCTTTAATTTTCCTAAATTACATTAACAAAATATCTTCAAACATTCATTACATTTCCTTATTAAATTGCTCTGACATATTGTATTACAATTTTACAATATTTGCTCTGACAGTTTTAATTATTTATTTATGCAGTATTTGATTTAATTACACTGACAATATTCCTTACAAGACCTTTTATTCTGATTCTAATTTCTTCGACAAATATAGCATAAACCGCAATCTCTGTGGGATCAATATCTGATAGCTAAACCTATCAACTATACTTGCATCGACAAGTGTTCGCTTGCACAATTGCTGTGACGTTCATAACGCGATCATGTGGCGAGGTTTTGGGTCAATGAGGGCTGTGATGGAGAAACTTGCATTGGAGATTTCAATTTAGGAGTAGAAATAAGTGGAATGTCTGTTCCCAATAATGATTAACCCGAGCCTTTCTCCAAGGCAAGACATTGCTCATGAAGGTGGGCTAGTCCAATGGCATCTTCTAAGTCTGTGGGCCGATGGATTAAGACGGCAGTTCTGTGGGCCGATAGATTAAGATGGTAGTTTTAATATCGGGTCGAAGGTCCGGAATAAAACATTAGACTAGAAACAACCAGGTTAAAAACATAGCGTGGTTTGTAATAGCCTCAAACTGTGCACGATAGTCCTAAACTGTAGACATTTGTTGCAACTTGCGAGCTGTCCTTCAGGTGACTCTAGGTTTTGAGACCGAAAACATTTGACCAAATTCGATGTAAAATGAGTCCACCCGAAGAGTTGTTTGTTACAATACATCCAATCAAACCACTCAATAGCAGCATCGTCAAGATAGAAGGAAGAAATGATCAGTCAATCCTATTTTAGATATTGTAAAAAGTAAAATATCATTCTGCTTGTAATACACAGCGATCCGAATTTGTGCCTAAAACCCTAGCAAACTGAATCGGTGCGAGTTTTTGAGGGTTGATGGAAAAAGAGCCGATTGGTTATGAAGTAGAATGGGACCCTAATTTTGGAGGTGAATCCGTGGAAATAATTGGCATACGAGTGAGATTTCCTACAGTATTTGGTGTTGAGAAGCAAAAGATTTAGTAAGATTATCAATGTCTTTGCGGAGCAGTGCGTGTGATTCTTGGACATATTTGACATTTTTGTCGAGTAACTTGAGTCTGGTTCCATCCGCCATATTTGTTGATGGTCAATGAAAGCACCAATGTTGTGTTTGGATTTCTTGCAAATGAAATTTAGTAGTTTCTATAATGGAATTTGACAGAATGGAGGAAAGTTGATGATGGAATTTCTATTCAGTAAACAATACCCCAGTACACTTTAGAGAATTATGTGAGAAAAGAACAATTTTTCTATTGAAAATAAGCATGTTCCAATCATATTCCTTCTGCTCTTTTTATGGTACTCTTCCAGCCGTTATGCTCTTGTTGATGTGGGCTACATGACAAAATCCTTGAATTTCAGAGGAGACCTTCTTTGACGAGTGGCCATGACAGTTTTAGCTGGAGGTTCAGTTTGGTTTCCTGGTTTGGTGGCCTTTGGTTCATTCATAACATATATAAATGCATAATCATGTGTGGGTGTTCTCCCTTTATGTGCATGGATTAAATTTGGGTTTACATATGTGAAATCTTTTGATCGTAACATTAAGCAAACCATAATTTTAATATTGCATCAACAATAATTTTAGGGTTTTTAAAATAATATAATTTTTATAAGTTTAAGAAATACTTGATGCAGAATTAAAGTTGACAATTAGACTACAAAAAAGAACACCTGATAAAATGATTTCTCGCTCTTGACTTTTCTCCATAATCACACAAACCCTAAGCAATGGAAGCTATAACTTTTGTGTGTAATTTTTGTGTGCAACTCTAATAGGTGGAGGGGGGATCATTTTATAATGGTCAAGTTTTAATCCAGTACATCCATTAAGTAACTGAATGAACGAATAAGATTTAACTTCTATTGAAAGTAAAACTCTTATTTCCTTTAAATTGGGGACCATGATTCTAGACTTAATGGGTCTACAATAACTGGCTCAAATCTTACATTCTCTAAATTGGCCAGGTGAGATAAAACATAAGTTGTTAATAGACCAAATGTTAAGCGTGTTGGATTTGATGCCTTGAGTGTAGTATATTCATATGTAAACTTATAATTTTTTTTGAACAAATTGGTTAATAAAATAATTCATGGATTACATTAATATACTTTGTATAATGTTCTCATGTGTTTTTTGCACGTAAAGAAAAATAGAAGCAAATATTGGCTCACTGGTTGCCTAACGTTTAAACTAATACTAAGTGGTATTATGTGGTTGGATCCTAATAAGGATTTACATCTTGTATTAGTAGACAAACCTAAACATGTCCTTAGCCTAATCGAAAATGAGCAACTCCATTAAGAGATTAAAATGTCATCTATCAAGTCAAATTAGGGAGATGCCTTATCTTTATCATCAAAGTAGATGACTTTCAGAAGATAGAGACATAAATGTGACTAACTGGACTAGCAATACATCGAACTGGACCTAATAAGAATAGATCTTGAATTCATTTATGAATTTATTCACTTGTGATGATCAAAATGTGTATGTGTGACCTAATCATGACTGGATGATGGATTATGTATTTGTGACTCGTATACTTTGATGTAAGTAAAAAAAATTGTGTTTGAATAGATAAAGAATAAAAAATTGGTGTGTTGGGTATATAACTTCTGCAGTATGTAACATCAATTTCAATAATAGAATTCATAGCCCAAGATACAAGTAAATTATATCCTCTCATTGGAATTATATGATAGGTGAAAAGTAAATGTGATCACAGGTCGTGATGTGATCCCATAATCAATTGAACCTCAAAGAGAACAATGAGTCCCGAACTCGAGTTAAAGGAACACAGTTAGTGGCCTGACAGTCTAAAACAGGTTCAAAAACAAAGATAGATAGATAAAAATAGGACCTCGACCCAATAACTATATCTAGAAAAGAATCGTAGGTATAAGAGACCTCGACCCATTTTCTATAAGACAAGTTAGAGAACTGAAATTATCAAGATGAAAACTCCGACCCATTATCTATACAAAGATAAGAACCGAATATATAAGTTTAATCGCCACACTCAAAAAAGAAAGAAAAAGAGTGATAAGATTGGATTAGTGAATGCCACAAGATGCAAATCTTGATAAGTTCGAAAAATGTTCGTAAAGAACAAAGAGAAATAATCTCACAAATATATTTATCAAAAGTTTTCTTAAGGATTACAAATGGTGTCCTATTTATAGAATAAAATACTACAAGTAAGTGTAGGGCCAAAATAGACCATTAAATGAATACATGTATCTTCAACCGTACATGAACCTAAGATGGTTCATGTGTTGATCGAATGGTCACTTTCACACCCTTTGCCAAATGTGCATGCTCCCTTTGGTACAATGTACCCATCGAATGGTCATTTACATCTCCCCACACCGTCCATGCACCTTGATATTCATTGAATCAGCCGAATGGACAATTTCATCCCCTTTGCCATCCATGTACCTTATGACCACCTCCCGACATACCCACGTCCAAAGTAATTATCCTACACAAAATATATGAAATAAGCAGTGTCCGCAAGTATATAGGTCAGGTTGTAATATAATTACAATGAAGTAGGTAAGTACTCCGAGGATCGTACCAAAGGGAGGTGAGTATTAAATTAATCCTAATCTAAACACAAATAGATCTAATTAGTACTTAAATAAATTTTATAACGAATAAACATAAAGAGAGATTTTTGGGGGTTTTGTAATAATAAAGAAAATTGTATAAATAAAGAAACTTTGGGAAATTAATATGTAAACTTTATCAAATCTAGCTATGAATGATTAGCTCGCTTTGGTGGTCATAAATAATTCCTATTTCAGGTTCATATTCAATCAACTAGTCATTAACATAGTAGGATCTCTCGATCTTACACTAAACTAATGAGTCGACAATAACTACTTATCTCTTGACCTCACAGTCCAGACCGATTTGAGGCTAAGGTGTTCACGGATAGGCCATAACAATTTTGGATTAATTCCCACTTAAATGACTTTCTAGGGTCGTCAAGCTTAGGGTTTAAGTTCTTCCTCTCCCAAACAGCTAATCCGCTAAAGAAACCCTGCATAGTAATCAGTTAATCACATCGCCACTGGCAATTAGGAATTGGTGGTAAAATGGTTATAATTATTCGGGGTCCTTGTGCTAAGTGGCATTCACCCTTATGCATAAAATAAAATAAATAATGTAAGAAATCTAAAGCAAAAAGAAAAAGAAGCAGACAACACACTAAGCAAAATTCATCTCCAGCATAGGTTCCGCAAGCTTGGTTTCCTTTTGCAAACTTCCATTAGCTCCACCAGATGATTGTATTGTTTCAGAAATTTGTGCCTTCAACTCTTGGTGCTTCCCCATAGGTTCCGCAAGCTTGGTTTCCTTTTGCAAACTTCCATTAGCTCCACCAGATGATTGTATTGTTTCAGAAATTTGTGCCTTCAACTCTTGGTGCTTCCCCTTCAATTCTGAGGAGATGATTGCTTCTGATATTCCTTGCTTAATCTGTTGCTGTAGAGCTTCAATCTTACTTTTCGATTCAACATCCCCTGCCTCTGCCTTTGCCATCTCCAGCTTCAACAACTCCATCATATTTTTCAACTCCGATAAATTCACAACTTTTTCAATTTTTTTGTTAATTTCTTCTTTCAGATTATATACCTTATTTTTGAAGACTGAGAGTGAGGTCGGGGTTGCATTAGATTTTACAACCTCAACCTCCAAACTCAAAGACTCCAGACCACTAACCATTTCCAATTCTATCTCACTCTTAAACTTCAGTATTTTGTCCTTCACCCCTTCATCTAAATCCATAAAGCTTGATGAACCAGAATTTTGAACCTCAGCTTCTAATGCTTCAAGCTTCTCCTTTATCTCAGGCCGGCCCATGATTTCACTGAATTTCTTATTAACTTCCTGCTTCATTGTAGCAGCCTTGGAGAGGCTCTCGGCTGTAGAAATCTCCTTCAACATGTCAAGCTTATATTTAAGGATTGTGTAATTTGGAGCCGTTGATAGACTCTGGTTCAGCTCATGTTTAAGCTTCTCAATCTTGTCCATCAGAACAGGATTTATTAGTCGCTCCCTAGAATTTACTTTTGAAAATTCTTCTCTCAGCATCTCAAGTCTGTCCTTCAAGCCCATGGCTCTGATGGCCTCAGAGTATTCGTGATAAACCTCCTTCCTCAATTTTTCAATCATGTTCTTCAGAGCCACCTCAGGAGGCTTGGTGGATGACTCCTTGGCTGTCAAGATTTGCTGTTTCAGTTTTTCAATCTCACCCTCCAGTTCTGCTTTTAAGGACCTAGGTACAGTTTGTTCTTCTTTCTTTTTCATATTGACTTTCTTCTTGGGATCTACTGGAACACCCTCTTGGAACCCACCCAGCTTCCTGAACTTATGCATGCGATGCTTTAGTAGCTCTTCTGTGTCCATTGCCGTGAGCTCCTGCAGAATAAACGTTTGTTAATATGTTATAATGTGATTCTTGATGAAGAGCTAACTGTTAGGGGAACTCACGTCCATTGTTTCATTGATTGCAGCTTTTATTTGTTGTGAAGTCCAAGGTGGACCAGCATGGGCCCCACCCGGTGGTTCCTATCACAAGTAATAAATAACTCTCAGATGCCATAGAAATTGACATGACTTCCAAAGGAAACAACAAATATGAAGCATTATTTAAACATTAAAGCAGTTCAAATGTTTTGAAAACCAAATGCAGTATTTTCAACAAACATCAGACAGACATATCAAAGTATGAAATACATAATTCAAACTTCAATATTGTAAAGGCTTTTGTTTATAAAGCACAAGCCAAGGACAGTAGCACAATGGTGCCTTTAGCAGTCAACTTCACCACATGAAATTGCCTGTAGCAGGTTTAAATTATCTTGGTTTTTGTAATGCCTAGAAGCAGGAAGGGAGAAACAAGCAAAATTTAAAAATTAAGGAACCAGCAAAAGAATGTATTCTATTGACGATATTTGAGCAAGTATGTTGATTACAGGAATGATTCCATCACAAATTTGCAGCTTGCATAATTCTGGGGCAGTGATCCTCAGCTTCTCAGCTGCCTGCCAAAGAATGTTCAGTCATTACTTTAAAAACAAAAGAAGCTAAAAGATAAAACCAAAAGTGAAATCTGTTTTCAAACCTTCGGAGAAGCTTTCGCACTCTTCCACAAAATTGCAGCGCATGCTTCAGGACTATAGCATTAGAAAAGGAAAATCAAATCAGAAAGAAGGAATATCAGCATATCTGCACATATACACAAGGCATGTAAAAGTGATCCACATTTAAAAGGAATAATAGAATCTTACCCAGGTACCATGAAGAAAAACAAAGATTAGTCATATAGCAATATTGCACCTTGTTTGGGTATGAAATGGAAGGCCAGAATGTATATAGTTAATCAAGATTCAATAAAATCAATATCAAAAACCTCAAATCACCTGGCAACATAAAAGACTGCATTTTCCAGCATTAACAACTTGTTAGCACAGCCAATGGCCAAGGCACCTCCAGAGCCACCTTCCCCAATAACAATAGAAACAATTGGGACCTTCAGACCAAACATTGTCCTCAAATTATGGGCAATAGCTTCACCCTACATGAATTTAGGGTGTAAAAATCAGCTGAGCCAACATTAAAAGTGAATATGATAAGATTCAGATTACGATACTGCTCATACTTGACCCAACTCCTCAGACTTAAGGTCTGCATAGGCCCCAGGAGTGTCAATAAAAGTAACTATAGGGAACCCATGGTGATCTGCATAATACATCATGCGTAGAGCCTTCCTGTAACTGTAAGTGTTTCCTAAATATCAATAAAAAATGAAAAAGATTCCCTCTCTCAAATAAACTGAAAACTAAAAAAACAAAACACCTCAACTTATAAGTTTCATTCAACTTACCCATGGGGTGTTGGCATTCCAAAGTTACGCTGAATATTCTCTTTAGTATTTCTACCCTTTTGTTGACCAATAAACATGTACCTCCTACCATCTATGGTTCCTATACCAGTAACAATAGCTGGATCGTCATACCCTGCTCGGTCTCCATGAAGTTCCACAAACTGGGCAAATGAGAATATGCAAAAGACATAGACAACTCCTCATTATCCACACAGGTCAAATATTAGATATAATGATAAGAATATGCAATATTTAATATTTGAGAGCTAATGAGCATGTAACCACCAAACCTTATCGGTAATGTTAAATACATGATCAAGGAATGTAGGTCTATTAGGGTGTCGGGCAATGTTCACGCGTTGTATAGGGGTAAGATGCAGGTATAGTTCCTTTAGAGCCTGGAACAATAACAGAACGAGTAAGAAAATTTAGAACAGGAAACCACCACTGTCATGATATCTTTGATAGAGCATCAACCACTTAAAATGCACTAAAAAAAAATTGACAATTAGCACAAATCTTAAGCTCGCAAATTTGGACATGACAACAAGAGTGATACACATTTTTTTATTACACTATTATTTTCTTACATGTATCTGTAACAAGTGAAAAATCTGTTTCTTACCGTGATATAGCAGAAAAAAAAAAACCAAATGTGATGCAACAACAATCATATCATAAGAAAGAAAATAATAGTGATTAAATTTCATGTAAATTAAAATTTTTGCAATTAAAAATACACAACATTGAACAAGACTTCTCCAGAACTGTGAATTAAGCTTCAAAATATGGAAGTAACTTATCAGGCTAATATCAGACTTCTACATAAGAAGAATTATAGATTTTGGAGTTTCAAGCAACGATCCACTTGTTCTATTATTGTTATCATCTCCAATAAATGAATGACCCAAAACTAAAACCATATACTATTATCAATTTCTAAATAACCAATAGTGAATGTCATAGCAAGTGCAACAGAAAAAAAAAATATTGTCTAATATGAAAAGCAAAACTTCCAGGCTTCAAATACAGCTTTGGTATAATCAAATTTAATTTTAATACTCATATTCCAGACTTGCAACTTCACACTCATTAACAGTCTGAATAGGTACTGACACAGAGCATTATATAAACATATAACTCAGAAATGTAATTACTATATGGAAGCAACGAAAGCAGTCTCACAATGTCTTAAACATAATACTCAAACCTGTTGATATTTATTCTCCAGTGAAACAATCTGATCACTGAAATCCAAACCAGTTTCATTTGCCATCTTCCTCACCTGCATTAAAACAGCACAACATGGGAAGCTAGCACGGACATAGTTTAATCCACTAAATCATCACTAAAATTAAGGAGTTACGTCAACAATCTTCTTCTCTAAATCAACAAGTGGCTTCTCAAAATCCAAAGTAACAGGCTTTTGTTTTTCTTTCAGTGGCTTGAAATGAGAGAGATGAGTGAGGACTCCGCCTTTCACAATCGGATCCGGATCTGCAGGCCATGGGTATTCATGTTTCTTCACTTTCCTCATCTTTGCAGCTACAATTACATCCCTCCTTTTCACCACAAATCGTGCCTTCCCCAAGGTTTTAAGAGGGATGCCAGTCACGCAGCTAGAGGAGCTCCGAAGAAGATCCGAAGCTGAAGTTCCATTAAAGGCCGCTAGAGAATACGATACCGAAGCCATTTCTCACTCCAAACTCTATAATCAAAATCCAAATTTCTCAATCTAATAATAATTTTAACAACAATGCTAAATAAAAATTGATTAAGTTCCTATAGTAGCTTCCCTCTGAGTAAACAAAATAATAAAAGAAATCTGAATTTTCATATAATAATAATAACTTCCTATTTATTCTTCTGAAAACTTAGTTTACATCTATATAAGCTGAGTATGCGCATTTTAAACTGAAAAATACCAACATGAAGCTTCATTTCCATTTTCTCAGCAACCAAACAGAAATATGAACCAGCATGCGTCAAATAATTTTGTTTTTAGAAATATATGTATCAAGATAAAAGAAGAAACAGCTAAAACTAATCGGAGATTTACCAGAAAATGAATGAAGTTGGGAGACAGAAACGAAGATCTTTGGAGAGACAGAGAAGATCCAGAAATGTAAGGCGAAAGAAAATGGTTGAAAAAAGTAGGACGAGAAATGAAATTATTAAAGGAGACAAAGGGAGAGAGAGAGAGCGCTTCGTGGAGATCGTCAGTCCAAGGGCTTGTTTGGTTGCTTTCTAACTTTAAAAGCGCGCTATGTCGAGACTTCTTATGCGAGTAACAAACAGAGTGAAATGAAGAGACAGCGAGCTGTGAATTGTGATGTGTTTTCCCGTAGCCAAAGAAAAAGGCAGCATTTTTCGGTTTGACTGTTGAACTTGAATAAGGGTTTAGTTAATTGGCACGTGGGATGCCCTATAGTCTCTTTTCCGCTTTTTCTTTTTCTTTTTTAAAATGAATGAACTCATATAATATAACATTTGATAAAATTTACTCCTAAATTTACTTTTAAGTTTTTATATCTATTCGATTTAATTTAATTTGTTACAATTTAGTTATTTGTTCAAAAATTTCAATTTATCCAAATTTCCATTAATAAAAAAGTCAAAAATTCTCTCTCTCGGTATTCCAAAAATACAAGTGAGCTGTGGTTGGGTAGAAGGAGTGTGGTGACTTTGTCGGGGTTTTTGTTTAGTTTTTCGATGTGTTTGGTGGTAGTATAGAGAAAAAAGAGGTCTCTCTTCTTGAAGAGGAGTTGGTTCATTTGTCGGTCAAAAGTTCGCTGATAGATCCTAAAGATAGTCCTACTCTAGTTTGCACAGTCTGGTCGAAGAAATTGTATAATCCAGAGAGTTTCAAAGCCCAATTGAAGAGTATATGGAAAACGAAGTGAAAAGTTGAGATTAATGTTGCGGGTCAAAACTTATTCTTGATTTCATTTGAATGTGAGGAGGACCTAGATTTGATTATGGAGGGTCGACCTTGGTTGTTTAGACGTCAATTGATAATTTTTGAGAAACTGGAGAAACCAATGGATCGTGAGAATATTAAACTTGTCCAATCTCCCGTTTTGGATGAAAATCGGACCTTGTCCTCCCAACTGTGATAAAAAGGATCTTTTGCATGCCATCGGGACAACTTTTGGAGGTGTTTTACGGTCTGAAGTAAAGGATGATTTTTGTCATTTAAGAGTCTTCTTGGATGTGTAAAAACCTTACGGAGAGGTATTTTCATTTCAATGGAGGAAAATGACAAAGTTTGGATCTCATTTAAGTATGAAAATCTACCAACCTTCTGTTTTGGGTGTGGTAGATTAGGACATGGTCTTATTGATTGTTCCTCCATTCTGGTGAGTGATAAAGAGAAATCGATTGAGGATATGCAATATACAGTTGCTTTAAGGGTGGAATCTTCTCTGTTTGGTAAAAAGAAAAGGCAGTAATTCGGGTTTTCTTTTAAGATGTTTATGAGGGAACGTTATTATCTGGGAAAATCAGTTTCCAGTGAGAACAATGCCATGCACAAGGATGGTAGTGAGAAGACCGGAAAAATTCAATTACTAAAGATTGTTAATAAGGAAATGAGTGTTTTAAGGGACTCAAGTTCTATTTTAACGAATGATTTTATGACGCATGATTTGGTGGTGTCTTCTCAAAATTTGGATTCCATGAATAATGATAAGGATAAGGGGAATCTAGTAGATATGGTTTTGTCAAATCTTAAGGAAGCTGAAAGAAATGTTGCATCTTTGAGTGCACAATCTAAGGAATATTCGATTTTCAAATCTAGCATTGGGGAGATATTGGGGGATTGTGTGGATTTGGATAGAGTAAAGAAGGACCTACCAATAAAGCCTACAAGGAAGCGTGTGTCTAGGGAACCAATGGTGGGAGTGGAAGGAAATGAAGATATTGAGGGTGGGGGAAAAAGGAAAACTACCTTTTTTGATAATGATAATCTAAAAGTTGTTCAAACATAGGGGTATGTGACAAAGAAATTGAAATTGGGAAATGATGATGGTTCCGTTTTATGGATGTGGAAGTTCAGGCTTCAGAGCTTCGGTGGCTGCCAAGTGGTATGCCGACCAATAACAATGAAACTTTTGTGTTGGAATGTCTGTGGATTGGGGAATCCACGGTCTGTGAGAAGAATTTGGCATCTAATTAAGCTGAACAATCCCCAATTAGTTTTTTTATGGAGACAAAACTAAATGTTAGTAATATGGCATTTGTTAGACGGAAGCTTGGTTTCATGAATGGTTTGGAAGTTTCGACAGATGGTTCGAAAGGCGGTTTATGCTTGGCGTGGAATGGTAATTATGTGGTTTCTTTACGAAGTTATGTTAGGAATTTTATTAATGTGGATATTTTGGATGAGGATAGTAATTTTAATTGACGCTTCACGAAGTTCTATGGTTCCCCTTATGATCGTGATAGAGAGAACTTTTGGAGGACATTTAAATCTTTGAAGACTTTGCCAAAAGTTCCTTGGATGGATTGTGGGGACTTCAACGAGGTTCTGTACTCCTTCGAGAAAATTGGTGGAGTATCGAGGGAAGAAAAAGAATGGAAGTTTTCCGTGATACATTAGAGGAGTGTAATTTAGTGGATTTGGGATACTCCGAGAATTAGTATACCTAGGAAAGAGGGAATTTTGCTAAAACAAATATCCGGGAGCGTCTTGATCGAGGGGTTGCAAATGAAGAGTTTATCAAACGATTTCCTAATTGTTTGGTAAGGCACCTTTCTTGTTCACACTCGGATCATTGTCCAATTCTTATTCATGTTGATAATGCTAACTATCAGAGATCAAATCGCTTCAAGTTTGAGGCGCGATGGACTTTAGAACAATCTTTTAATGATGAGGTACGAAGCTAATGGGAGAGTGGTTGTACGGATGTGGCTAATAAACTTGGGCGTGTTCGGGTTGGATTATATAAATGGGCACAGTCTTTAAAGAGTCAAAATGATGGGGCTGAAAAAGAGTTACGGTACAAACTGGAGAGTTTAATGGCTAAAGATCGCGATGATTTTGTTCTTGAAGATTTGATTAACACAAAGGTCAGTTTGAATTTAGAAATTGACAAAAATGAGTTTTTTTGGGAACAGATGACCCATGCAAATTGGTTATGATCGAGCGATAGAAATATTACGTTGTACCATAATTTTGCTTCTCAAAAGAAAAGGGCCAATCGCATTCGGGATTTACAAGGAGAGGATGGTAGTTGGGTGTCAGATGATAACGAGATTGAAGCTAAGATTCGATCTTATTTCCATGATCTTTTTTCAACTAGAGGGTGTCGTGTAACAGATCATTTGCTTAGTGGGGTTGGCAAAAATATCACGCTAGAGGACAATGAGATGCTTATGAGGAGTTATACTGAGGAGGAAATTATCACTGCGCTTAAGAGTATGGGTCCTACCAAAGCATCCGATTATGATGATTTCCCGGTGCTTTTCTATCAACATTGTTGGTCCATTGTGGGTCGGGATATTTTTTATTTATGTTTAAGGATATTGAACGAAGGAATGGCACTCGATTCGATTAACAACACCAACATCGTCCTTATTTCGAAAATTCCACATCTAGTAAATATTTTGAATTTCCGTCTAGTAAGTCTTTGTAACATTTTGTACAAATTAGTTGCAAAATCTATTGCGAATAGATTCCAATGGGTGTTAAATAAATGTATTAATATTTCGCAAAGTGCTTTTGTGCCTAACCGTTTGATCACAAACAATATCCTTGTGGCTTACGAGGTCCTTTACTCTTTTAAACAAAGAAAGGTGGGAAAAATGGTTCTATGGCTATGAAGGTCAACATGAGTAAGGCGTACGACCGGGTCGAGTGGGCTTTTTTGTGTAAGATGATGGATCGAATAGGGTTCGCAAGGTCTTGGATTGATTTAATTATGCGTTGCCTTTCGTCAGTTTCGTACTCAATTATTGTTAATGGAAAGGTGGGCAAAGTTTTTACTTTGAGTAGAGGACTTCGGCAAGGGGACCCGTTGAGTCCCTTCCTATTTTTAATTTGTAGTGAGGGTCTTTCTGTTCTAATGGTAAATGCGTAAACACATAGTGGCTCAAGAGGAATTCGAGTTAGTAGAGGGGGTCCTAAAATAACACATTTACTGTTTGCCGATGATTGTCTACTTTTTGGAGATGCAAATGTGAGAGCGTACGAGGAAAGCTATGGCCAATGCATCAACTTTGAAAAGTCGACTGTCCTTTTCAGTTCGAATGTAGAGGAAAGGGAGCATTTGATTCTTTCTCAGGCTTTGGGGTTCGGCTTTCAAATGACCCTGAGCGATACTTGGGACTTCCCAACATGGTGGGACGTAATAAGAAGGTAGCATTTCAGTCGTTAAAAAATAGAATTCAAAGTAAGATAGATGGTTGGTGGAATCATTTTCTGTCACAAGTAGGGAGGGATGTGTTTGTTAAGTTAGTTCTTTAAGCCATCCCAATGTACACAATGATGTGTTTCCTACTACCTCGATCATTCAACAATGAGTTGGAAGGTATCATTTCGAGGTTTTTGTGGTAGAAAGAGATTCACTGGTGCGCATGGAGTAAACTTTGTGAATTGAAGGATAATGGAGTGCTCGGGTTACGAAATTTGGCTCATTTTAATATGGCTCTTTTCACAAAGCAAGGTTGGCGTCTTATAGAGTATCCAGATTCTTTACTAGCAAAAATTTTAAAGGCAAAATACTATCCACATTCAAACTTTCTACATGCTCGGTTAGGTAATTTACCTTCTTTTACCTGGTAGAGTATTTTTGCTGCTAGAGGACTTCTTGAAAAAAGGTTGTGTTGGCGTGTGGGTGATAGGGCTAGTATAAATGCAATGACTGATGCATGGATCCCTGGTTCAATTGATTATAGAGTTAGTGAGATTGGGCAAGTTACATCATCTTGTATGGTATTGGATTTAATTGATGATCAATTAAGGCAATGGAGAAAAGACAAGGTTCCAGTCACCTTTTCTACTACTGATGGAGAATGAATTTTGCGCATTCCTTTGGTACCAGTTGTACATGATGATTTCCTTGTATGGAACTGCGAAGCTTTAGGCGAGTTTATTGTTCGAAGAGCATACCGTATTCTGTCACACTCTAATAATGCTACTGAGCCTTTGGAGTTACAAATTGAGAAAAAAAGATTTTACAAGAAAATGTGAAGCCTAAATACACAGGCTAAACATAAATTTTTTCTTTGGAAATTCTCCTAGGATTTCATTCCTTCTTGAGCCAATCTACAATGGAAGAATATTTGTGCTAATGCAACTTGCCCGAGGTGTGATTTAACAGTTGAGATGTCTTTTCACCTTTTTCGAGAATGCTGTGTCCATAAAGGTATGGAAGTGTTTAAATCTTGAATGGATTCTCTCAAAACAGGAGAAGGACAATTGGGAATAGCTTACTTGGCTTTTTGGAGCTGCTTCGACCCAACAATGTGAGGTAGTTTGTTTTGCTATCTGGGCGATTTGAACCGATCGGAATCGAGTTGTTCATGAAAAAAAACGATGCAATGGGTTTGAAATTACCAGAAAAGCTATGAGTTTTGTACAAGAAATGAAAGGACTTCATAGTCGTAGTGTTACCCTATCGAAGGGCATCGAAATTGGATACCCCCAGAAAGTGATGTGGCACGTATTAATTTTTATGCTTCTTTCAAATCTAGTTGATTTCAAGCCGCTGTAGGTGTGGTTGTCCATGATTGTCACGCTATTGTCCTTGCATCCATGTTTGTGATTGAGGAGAATGTGGCTACACCATTCGTAGCCGAAGCTTTGGCTTGTTTGCATGCCGTCCATTTAGGCCAATTGTTGGGTTTCCCAAGGGTGGAGGTGAAGGGGGACTCTTTGTCTGTCATTAAGAAGTGTCAAATGGAAAGGGTTGATAAATCAGAAATTGGAGGATATATTCGTGAAATCCAAAGCCATAAAAAGAGGTTTAACTTCATTCGATTCCAGTTTATTCCTAAAATTGCCAACCAAACTGCCCATTTAATTGTAATTGAAATTTTAAAGAAGAGTGAATCGTTTTACCTGGCGGGTACTGTCCCTTCTTTTGCTTCGGAGTCGTTGGGTCTGCACATCCAACGCCGACGTGAACCTGACTAATTTGTGAGCTTCCTTCGATGATGGGAGAAGCGTATAGTTTCTGGATCTTGTCGCTTCTCTGGTGGTTGTTTGTCCATATAGCATACAGGGTTATCTTTTGGGAATTTATGGAGCAGCAGTTTAATGTTTGACTAGATATTTGTTCTTTTTTTCTACATTTCTTTTGCTATATATTTTCTTTTTTGTTTGGGTATTTATCCTTTTTATGTGTGGCCTTTGTAATTTAGAAATCTATTTTCTATTGAATAAAAATCCAATCTTATATTCTAAAAAAAAAAAAATTTCCATTAATCAATCTCCGTAAGAGAAAGGAACATGGAAAAGAAAAACAAAAGAACCATTAAAGTAAAACATAGGAAAAACAAGAAAGTTGGAATTTTTATGCGAGAAAATTTAAAGAACATGAAACTAAAGGCATTCAACAAGAAAATACAACATATTAAACATAAAAGGAACCAACCTTAGGCAGTGTTGAGCCTTGGGGTCTTTTTTGAAGGGTGAATGTTGCAATACTCAAAGGGGATATCGCGATACCATTGAATGGAGTCTTTTCTCTTCCATGCTATTGGAGGTGTCGCAATTTCAAGGTATGGATATCGCGATACCCTTTTTTTTGGCGTCATTCTCACTCGTTTTTTTACCTCCAACAAGTTCTTACACCACTTAATCACACGTTAGGCCTCCCAATGGCAACATTGGCCAAATTGGGTCACAAAATGGGCAAAAACGAGACATTTTCATTTACTAACTAAAAAATCTAAAAATAACAAAAAACTATATAAAATGTGCTACTTTGCTTGAGAAAAAGCTCCTTAAGTATGCTAGAAGAACCTAATTTGCCACATCAATTTGTAACATATCAACTCCTTCACACTTAACTCTTTGCTTGTCCTCAAGTAAATACACCAAACATGCATCAAAAAAGACGACTCTTGGGCTAAATTAGACAATTAAGTTAAATAGTGGTAAAACATCAAACTCGTACGAGAATTACCTCACATGCAACTTAAGAATGATAGCTAGATAACTTATTTATACCTAATGCAAACATAATTAGTTTGATAAGTTATAGTGTAAATAGATGTAAAGGAAATGTAAAGAACATTTGTACAACTGTTATCCATCAAAATAAATTATATGGACTGCTCATGGATATTTAAAAAGAATTGATCATGTTCGTTCGAACAAATGCAAGCTATTTACGAATTAATGTGTTTGGTGACTTATTCGAGTCCCAAAGATCTTATAGGCTTGTAGCGTTTTGAGGCTTAGGACAATTCAAAATTCAAACAATGAATACTTAAACGGGTTCAAGCACTAAACAATTAAATACATGGCATTGTTCCCTACTCCTCTCAAATATATTTACAAGCTCACCTCCTTATTTCTCCTTCTCTCGCTTGCATTATTTCTCCGAAGCTTTAGAAGGTAATACGTGAAATTAGCATGTTCAAAATTTATAATTGTGAACTGAAAGATTCTCATAATTTTTTAGCTTAATTTTGATTTAGCTATCGTTTTCTTTATTTTTAACTCTTTCGTTCACTTTTTTTAACTTACTAATTCACATAGCCCCTTCATTTTCTTTTCGCACTCACAAAGCCACCATAATGTTTCTACCTATCCCTTAATGTTTATGGCCCAACGTACATTACATAATGCATTTAAAGAACAGGACAGAGAAGGATCAAGTATTAGACTCATTTAGGCTTGAGGCTTTGAAACTAAGGTTTACAAGAAAAGAGTACTCAAGGCTCAAAGATATAGGAACTTGGTACATAGCAATAGGTAAGCTTTTTGGCTTTAGGCTATATCAAACAATGCCTAAGGTCTTTCCCGAATTAATCACCTAACACCAATTGTTTTAAGCATACGTCTATTTCGTTGAGAATGTGCTATAAACTTGCTTAATAATAAGTTTGTAGACCAAGTCTTTAAGGATTTTATTTTTTGTCATATGATTTTAGGAGTAAGTTAAGTGTTTGTGGCATTATTTTAGGAGTAAGTTTAATAGGTTTTTGTTATTTTTTTTCTATATAATCTGAACAATACAACATAATATATTATGCTTCCCATATATCTTATTTCACATTTTTTGTATTTCATATTTTTTGCGAAAATACCAATAATTGGTATCTGAGCTTTTATCTTAAGGAATCTGTGAATTGAGAGAATACATAAGCTTTAGATATGGAAGTTGACATAATGTTTTCTCATATTGTTCCACCAATTTTTTATGGTGATAACTATCAAGCTTGGGCTGTTAGAATGACAGTCTATATTCATGCGATGGGTCTTAGGGAAGCAGTAGAAGAAGACTACGATGTTTCATCTTTGACAGGAAATCCAACGATGAATCAATTGAAGACTCGTAAAAGAGAAAACAACATGGAAGTCCAAAGCTAAAGCATGCCTTTTATCTTCTATTTCAAGCAAAATATTTACAAGAATCATGAATTTTGGGTCAACAAAAGAAATTTGGGACTACATCAAGAAAGAATACCACAACAATGAAAGAACAAAAAATATTCAAGTGTTCAATCTAATCAGAGAGTTCGAAATGATGAAAATGAAGGAGACAAAAACCATTAAACATCATTCTGACAAGTTGGGGTAAACAAGGTAAGATAGTTGGGTAAGGATTTTTTTTATGATTAAATAGTGCAAAAAATTCTAATTACTTTGCTTGAAAAATACAAGTCTAAAATTTTTACATTAGAAGAATTTAAGAATTTGTGAAGTATGTCCTTGGCAAAATTAGTCAATGCATTGCATGCTTTAGAACAAAGGAGAAATATGAGACAAGAAGCATCAGTAAAGGGTGCTTTTCAAGCAAAGATTGAAAATTTGGGAGGCAAAAACAAGAAAATTAAAGATAAGAGTAGCAATAATAACAACAACGAGACATATCCACCATGTCCATACTGTAAGAAGACAAACCACTTGCCAAAAAAGTGTTGGTGGAGGCCTGATATCAAATGCAGGAAATTTGGTAGTATTGGGCACATAGAGTAGGTCTGTAAGTCTCAATAACATGAAGAGGCAAAAACATCTATTAAGCAACAAGAAGATGAGTTGCTTTTTGTGGCGACATGTTTCTCCAGTGATTCCTGGTTGATCGATAGTGGCTACACAAATCACATGACTAATGACCCAACGCTTTTTAAAGAACTTGATAAAACTATTATTTTCAAAATAAAAGTTAGAAATGGTGAGTTTATTCCAGTTAAGGGAAAAGATGGCTATTAAAAGTTTAACAGATTTGAAACACATAACTGATGTTTTATATGTGCCTAACATTGACCAAAATCTTCTTAGTGTCGGGCAATTGATTGAAGAATGTTTCAAGGTTATATTTGAAGAAAAATGGTGCTTGATCAAATACTCAAAAGGCAAAGATGTATTCAAAATAAAAATGAAAGAAAAAAGCTTTGCTCTAAATTTGATGTAGGAGGAGCCAACAACGAAGCAATTGTTAGAGACTCCTCAGTACTTTGATGACAAAATAGATGACGTTCCAATTCGTGACACAAGATCTTTACTTCAAATTTATGAAAGGTGTAATGTTGTTTTATTTGAGTCTACTAAGTTTAAAAAGCCGAGAAGGATGACAAGTGGATTGAAGCAATGAGAGAAAAGCAGCTCGAGGCATTCCAAATCAAGGGACAAGAGGAGAAAGTTTGCATGTTAAACAAGGCCTCATATGGTTTTAAACAAACTTCTAGGGCCTAGTACAATAGGATTGATGGATATCATTTGAAAGAAGAACAGAAGATTGGTGAAATCAAGTTTGTTTTTTGCAAGACTGAAGATCAAATTGCAGATATGTTAACCAAGACTCTTCCAAAAGTTAGATTTAAAGTTTTAATAAATAAATTAGGTTTTTACAATTACTAAGGCAAGGAAAAGTGTTGAGAATGTGCCTTAAACTTGCTTAATAATAGGTCAGTAGACCAAGTCTTTAGAGATTAGTTTTTGTCATATGATTTTAGGAGTAAGTTAAGTATTTTTGGCATTATTTTAAGAGTAAGTTTAACAAATTTCTGTTTTTTTTTTTTTTGCTATATAATCTGAACAATACAACAGATTATAGTATGCTTCCAATATATATTTCTTTCACATTTTTTGTGTTTCATATTTTTTGCTAAAATACCAACATATTTCAACGAACAATTAGCAATTCAAATTATTCATCTACAAGGATCCTTATATTTTATTCATCCTACGGTACATTTTATACATTTTCATTTTGATTATTACCTCTAGTCTATCATTCAAAATTTATAAGTTTGACAATTCTATGTACACATTCGATATGTACAACTACTAACTTATTACCTAATCACAGTCTAAGCACCATGCAACCACATAAAATAAAAACTAAAATGAAAAATATTTTTAGGGTTTTTGAATAATTTAAAACAAAAACAGAAAATATTTTTGGGATTTTTTGATTTTTTTTGAAAAAGGAACAAAAATTAAAATAAACAAACAAATAAACGTTAAAACAAGAAAAATAACACAAATAAAACTTATGTGCATCCCCCTCCTACACTTAGACTGTACATTGTCTCCAATGTGTCTCAAAGAAAAGATAGGAGGTTACTGAACTTCTCTAGAATAGAGTATCAAATTAGTTCGGGGATCCATCACCTCGTTGAAGCTATAAATATAGTGTAATCTTTCAGGGTAACTCATTACACATAAGATAAACACAAAAACAAAAACACAACAACCAAACATAATACGAATTATAAAAATAACAAGAAAAACAAATCCAAAAGTGTTTAATACTCTACATGTCAAATAAATAAATAAAATGTTAAGACATGTAACTAGTCAAATTCATCCTCGGGACCTCGCTTGGTCCCACAATTCTTTTGCCCTTGCCACTTACAACGAACCTTGAAGATGGCTTCCAAGGTCGATTACTTGGCTAGCGGATGGTGGGTCCCCCTTTATATTGTTGCGCAGATGCAAAAGCACCCTCGAAGTTTTTGCGATAGGACGCGAAGTCATCATCCTCCATGACCTCGTCATCTACTTCCTCATCGACTTCCTCTTGTTGCTCTTTCGCGCTTCATTGCCTTTAGAAGAATCGCTAGATCGTTCGGGCCATTCTAAACCTTGTGCCCATTGGGTCCTCACGAAAGTGTACATGACTGGTTTCATGGACTCTAGGAATCTTATGTTGTAGCACAAATATCTTCCCATCCTACGTTCCTACCACGTAGGCTCATCATTGCTTTTCTTTTTGGCATTTTTCTTTGTCACTGCTTGAGGCACTTCCATTTCTTGTTTACGTCACTGTTTCCATTTTTGTATTTGTTTCCTATGCAATTCCTGGAATTGGTAGAGCAGGGTATCTCCAATGATGCTCGTAGTCCCAATCACCACTCCAGCTCTACAGCATAAGTTAGTAATTAGATGAGGAAAATAGATTCCAACCTTAATGCCCAATCCACACTTTCCAGTTTCCTTGTTGACCCACTTCCCAAAGCTAACTCTTTTTCGTTGCAAAATACAATAGAATAAAGTAGCTCGAAACACATTAACAATATTAGTGTTAAGCAGTAGTGAGATGCGAGTACAAATAAATTGCATCATCTTAACAACAGGAAACATTATAGCTTCTTTAAAAGATAGGGGTAATTATTTTACCCCTCTCATTTCCATTCCCCCTCCCCTCTGTTACAAAATGCTAATACAATGTCCATATCGACGTTTTCAAATTTATCAAGATTAACGGCGAATAAATCATCATTTTCATAGTAGGGGATACCATAGTATTCACTAATAGCTTTTGGGGACATATTTACCTTCTTATGTCGAACATACAGCTTATTCTTTTTATAAAATTTTAAATTGGAGTAAAAATCCAAAACTACTGGAATTATTATAGGTGTAATTGGCACCATAGCAAGATTCATCCATTGATCAAAACGAACCAAATCCCATACTTCCTCGCAATCTGAGGCCGAAGGGTCGAAGCCTTTTTCAAGGATAAAAGTCCTTCCTTGAATGTTTGAGAAAAAGAACTTTTGAGAATCATACAATTCCATGAAAGTCGTATATCTATTAGCATGATAAGTTATTGTCTCAACTACCTAACACTTATACTCTTGTGATGGAAACACCTCTTTAGACTTAGACTCAGGCTCAACACATTTGAAAATCTAGATTTCTCCCTCGATGTCCATAGTTAATTCACTCTTTCTTATGTCAGTGGTGGCTCTAGACATGGCCAAGCAAGGTCTCCCTAAGAATATAGGAATTTCGAGATCCTCCTCGAAATCAAGCATGAAAAATTCAACGGGAAAAATTATTTGCCTAACTCTCACTAACACATCATCAAGGATTCTCTTGGGACGTACCAAAAATCAGTCGGCTAATTGCAAGGTGACTGTCATTTTCTTAAGCTCTCCTAAAACTAACCTTTTACGGATGGACAATGACGTGAGGTTAATACTTGCCTATATGTCACATAGGGCATTCTCGAAACTAACTCCACCTATCTCTATTAGGATGGTAAAGTTGTTGGATCCTTTAGCTTGGGAAGAACTCTTCTAGACACTACTGTACTACATTCCTAATTAAGAGCAATTTGCTTTCTTCTCCCTATTCTCTTCCTACAATACATAACATCCCTAATGAACTTTACATATTTGGGCATTTTCTCAAGGAGTTCTAACTAGGGGAGGTTTACATTCAAGGTTTTAAACATATTGAGGAAATTCCTCACTCTCTTTCTTCTTCTTCTCTTCAAGACATGAAGGAAATGGTATGGGCTTTGGGCTTGGATGTGGTGGTTGAACAGTTCTATCCTCTGGCTCATCTTGTGTGGGTTCTCTCTCAAATCCTTCCTCCTCTCCCACCCCATCTCCAATACTAAGAGTGTGGGTGCTCTCGTCCTTCTCACTAACTTGCTTCTCCCCACAATTTTGTCGGATAAGTTCCTTAACCACAACCCTAAATCTAAGGGTGATTGCCTTGGCATGTTCCTTTCCTTCCCTCTTTGGATTAGGTTCGATATTACTGGGTATGCTAGAGGCTAAGTTGTTTTGCAACAATTACATGACTTGGTCTAATTGACCACACATTTGGCGCACATTGGCTTGCACTTGGAAACACAAAAATATATAGACTTTTCAACCCCTTTTAGCTCTAATTCATTTAGTTTCTTAGTAATTTTTGTCAAAATTCATATTTTAATTATAAAATAATTAATTTGCACTCAAATTATGAACATATTAAATTTTAATTATTTTTATAATAAATTTACACAAATTTGATTTATTTTTTTACAGTTTTGCATAAATGGTGTAAAATCAGCTCGTCAGTCACCTTGGGAAGATTGGACCATTGAGGCATTTTTTGTATCAAGTGACCCAAGAGTATGGATAATTATTTTCCAGCCATGTACGGTCCAATAATAATTATTAAACACATTTTATAATTAATTTTGATCCAACAAAAATTGGGTTAAAATTAATTACAAGCCTAATGAAGAAAAAGGGGCACAATTGTGCTAAATGAAGAAGACTGATCCACCAAGGAATTGGCAGCCCGAATCGTCCCATATAGCTGACCAAATTGACTTATTTTACCTGAATTTTATAATTGCAAATCAGTCCTCAAACTTATCCTTAATGTCGTTCAAACCCCTACCCTTTTCAAGCTTGTTATGTTTATCCATGAGCTAAAAATAGCAAATTCAATTCAAACCATCCCTCCTACCATGCATGGCCAACCAAGAGAAGGGGGATTGACTGCTATTTTTAGCAACCATCTCCACCAATAAAAAGCCCCCTTCACTCCCTCATTTCTCATCCCTCATTTCACACATCTATCTCTCACACATTTCCTCTCTTTTCCCCTTTCTGTTGCCTTTCAATTCCTTTCTTTCTTTGTCGATTTCCCTTCTTGAATCATCAAAACAAGCAGAGAATAGAGGAGCGCACTAGTTTAGCTTTAGAAAACCATCGAGATTTATTTTTCTAGTTCCCTTCTCTTAATCTTTGTTTTTAGTTTTGTTTTGATCATGAACTTGAATATTTGTGTTGTTGTTCTTCAATTAATTAAAATGACTTAAATTCTTTTTGTGTTAGATTAAGTGCATTTTGTTCGTTTAGATTATAAAAAATGTGTTTGTGTTGTTATTAGGTCTCAGTAAATTGTTCAATTAAATAAAATTATGTTTATGTTATGCTTGCATTTTAATTATAAGATAAAAATTGAATTAATTATTTAAACGGATTGAAATTATAGTTAATGTACACAATATTTAATTGGTGCATGTTTAATCTTCTAAGGTAGTTGAGGGTTAAATTAGCGATGGTACTAAACAATACAAGCCTTGCATAAGTTGCAAGATTATTGTGATTAAATTGTTTCAATATAGAGATATATTGTTACCTGACGTAATCTTTTATTTTCTTATTAAAATTTGTTTAATTGTTTGAATTGACATAGAGATTTGATCAAAAGATAAATGAGTTTTAGTAGATAAGTATGTGCATTAGTTAGCAATTTATCAAATTATCATCAAATTATTCATAACAACATGAACACAACTTTAATAATTCTAAATTTAAGAATAAAAATTGATATCACATCTATGTCATAATGATTAAACACTCATCTTTTAGAAATCGTGCATTGAATTTTTTTACTTTTTATTTTCTTAGTTAATTTTAGTTTTTATAAAATTTCTTCAAATCAACATTTTTTTCCATCACCAAATTGTTTAATTTTTCATTTCATAAATATTTGTTTGCACAGTCCATGTGGATACGATAACCCGACATTACTTGTCACTTTATTACTTGATACGATTGTGTAGACTTGCACATTTTCGTCATTCCAAGTTCTTGATGTCATTGCCAAAGACTGTTTAAAAAATATTATTTGTGAATTTGTTAATTTTGCATTTTGGTCTATTTTTATGTTAAATTTTAATTTAATTCTTTTTTCTATGATTGTTTCAGGTGTTTATGAGTATTGATCGAATTATCGACTTACTCCCCGTAAAACCTAAAATTTAAATGATTTTTCAGCATAAAAGAAGACATGTAGCCCAAATAAGGACTAAAGAGATGAATTTCGAAAATCAAAATTTGAATCATGAAAATGGAACAAATCATGCTCAAAATCCTATCCTTACTGTTGATGATAGGGATAGAGCCTTAAGATAGTATGTCATGTCATTATTTCATTAGCTTAATCTTGATATTAGGAGACCCGAAATCAAGACACAACAATTTGAGTTGAAGCCATTCATGTTTTAGATGCTTCAAACAATAGGCCAATTCAGTGGAATGCCTACTGAAAATCCTTACCTTCACCTCAAATTGTTTATTGAGGTGAGTGATTCCTTCAAGTTAGCCAGAGTACCCGAAGATGCATTAAGATTAAAGTTGTTCCAATATTCACTAAGGGATAGAGCTTGAGCACGGTTGAACTCATTACCACCAGATTCCATTACAACATGGCAAGAGTTACCAGAATGCTTCTTCATGAAATATTTCCCACCTAGAAAGAATGCTAAGTTGCGGAAAGAAATCACTACCTTCCAATAGATGGATGATGAGTTCTTGTATGAGGCATGTAAATATTTAAAGAACTATTACGAAGACGCCCTCGTCATAGAGTTTTGCATTGTATCCAATTAAAGACGTTCTATAACGGGCTTAATGCTCACATGAGGGTGGTAGTAGACGCTTTTGTCAATGGTGCTCTCTTTTCTAAGTCTTATAATGAGGCTTACAAAATTTTTGAGAGGATTGCTAGCAATAATTACAAGTGGCCAACCAATCGAGGTAACTTCAAGAAGACGAGTCGTAGGAATACATGAAGTTGATCCCTTCATTTTACTTGCAACTCAAGTATCTTCGATATCCTTAATGCTTAAAATTTTACTACTAATGGGTTTAACAACATTGCAGCTCAGCCACCTAATCAATTTGAGAATATAGTATGTGTTTATTGTGGGCAAGGGCACTTGTTCAAAGATTGCCCATAAAACCCAAAATCTATGTATTACATGGGTAACAAGAATAAAGAGGTAGGTAGGGACCGCAATCCAATTTCTATAACCCATCTTGGCAAAACCACCCTAATTTTTCTTAGAGTAACCAATGGGCTGGACCCAATAACACTTAATCACAACCCGGACCAATCCAACCATTTGGATTTACCCAACAAGTTCAGAAACCACCACAAGTTGAACCTTCCAATGGTTTAGAAAACATGTTGAAGGCATACATAGTGAAAAATGATGCCTTGATCCAAAGCCAAGTAGCCACATTGAAAAATTTGGAAAACCAAATGGGGCAGCTTGCAACTAAATTGAGAAACTAACCACAAGCCGCTTTGCCTAGTGATATGAAGAACCCAAGAAATACGAGGAAATAGAATTTTAAAGCATTGACTTTAAGGAGCGGAAAGACGTTAGAGCCCAACACTGTCGAAGTTGAAGAGGAGCTAGCTGATGCTTAAGATGTAGTGAAAGTTCAACCAACTGTTGAAACTCCAGTTTCACCATAACCAGACCTTGTAAACTCCAAAAATGTAACCTTGAAACTAGTCAATTATGATAAAGTAATAACTTCATTAGATGTAGAAGGGCCAGAGAAGATGAATTGCCTAGTTCCAATAATTAATCCTCCACTACCCTACCCTCAAAGACTTTAGAAGCAGAAGCAAGAAGTCCAGTTCAAGAAGTTCCTAGACATACTCAAGAAACTTCATATCAATATTCCATTGGTAGAAGCTCTTGAACAGATGCCAAACTATGTCAAATTCATGGAGGATATCCTGTCCAAGAAATGAAGACTTGTAGAATTTGAGATGGTAGCTTTGACGAAAGAATGTAGCGCGTATCGTCAAGATAAACAACCTCCAAAATTAAAGGACCTTCGATGTTTTACCATACCTTGCAAATTTGGAGCAACATATTATGGTAAGGCACTAGCGATTTAGGTGCGAGCATTAACTTAATGCTCATGTCCATATTTAAAAAGTTGGGGATAGGTTAAGTTAGACCTACAACGATTATGCTTCAATTAGCAAATCGATCCTTAGCACATCCTGAAGGAAAAATCGAGGATGCACTAGTACGTGTAGGCAAATTTATTTTTCCTACTGACTTTGTTATCTTAGACTTTAAAGTAGATAAAGATGTATAAATCATCCTAAGAAGGGCGTTCCTAGCAATTGGAAGGACCCATATTGATGTGTAAAAGGGTGAGCTTACCATGCGTGTTTAGGATGATCAGGTAACATTTAATGTATTTAGATATATGCGATTTCCTGACACAACTGATGAGTGTTCTATAGTGGTTGAGTTAGAGGAGTTAGTGGTGGAATGGGAACTCAATTTTGTTAAGGACCCTCCAAGTGATGGGGAGTGGGAGGAATATATAGCTTTTCTAAAAGCTAACCAAAAGGGATTTAATTCACAATCCCGCTTTAAATCTTTGTAATTAGAGAGCAGAGATTATGTCCAACCAAAAGCGTCGATTGAAGAGCCACCTAAATTGGAACTTAAGATACTTCCTTCACATTTAAAATATGTTTATTTAGGTGACGCCTCTACTTTGCCTATGATTATTTCAGCATAGTTAACGAAAGAGAAGGAAGTGAAACTTATTTTAGTGCTGAAACAATTTAAAATGGCTATTGGATGGACCATAGTCGACATTCGTGGTATTAGTCTATCAGTGTGCATGCACAAGATCATCCTAGAAGATGGAAAGACATGGTAAAAAGAAAATCATTAAGTGGTTAGATGTGAGTATAATTTACCCCATCTCATACAATTCATGGGTAAGTCCAGTTTAGTGCGTGCCAAAGATAAGAGGTATTACAGTCGTGGATAATGAAAATAATGAGTTAATACCGACCAAAACGGTTATGGGATAGAAAATTTTCATATAGTACCGAAAATTGAACAAGGCGATTAGGAGAGATCAATTTCCTTTGTCGTTATTGGATCAAATGTTGGATAGACTCGCGGGGCGAGACTATTACTGTTTTCCAGATGGATACTCAAGGTACAACCAAATCATGGTAGCACTTAAGGATTAACACAAAACAACATTCACATGCTCGTATGGTACATTCGCTTTTAGATGTATGTCATTTAGTTTATGTAATGCACTTGCTACATTTCAAAGATGTATGATGGTTATTTTTACTGACATGGTTGAGAAGTATTTGGAAGATTTTTCAGTGTTTGAAGACACATATGATGATTGCTTAGCCACTTTGGCAAAGGTACTAAAGCAGTGCGAAAAAACAAACCTTGTGCTCACTTGGGAGAAGCGTCATTTCATGGTACAATAAGGTATTGTTTTAGGGCACTGAATAACGAGACAAGGGGTTAAGGCAGATAAAGAAAAGGTAGATGTTATTGAGAAACTCCTACCTCCGACATTTGTAAAGGGTGTTAGGAGCTTTTTGGGACATGTTAAATTCTATCGAAGATTCATCAAAGACTTTTCCAAAATTTCTAAATCCTTATGCAAATTATTGGTGAAGGATACAACATTTAACTTTAATGAAGAATGTTTGAAAGCTTTCAATGATGTGAAGAATCGATTGCTCTCAGCACCAATTATTGTCATACCAAATTGGGATTTTCCATTTAAGTTAATGTGTGATGCAAGTGACTTTGCAATGGGAGCTATAATGGGCCAACGAAGTAACAAAGTTTTTCATCACATCTATTACGCAAGTCAAACTCTGACGGGAGCTCAACTGAATTATATAGTAACAAAAAAAGAGTTATTTTCCATTATTTTTTCTTTTGACAAGTTTTGATCTTACCTTGTAAGTACCAAAGTGATTGTCAATACGGATCATTCGGTAATTAAATATTTACTTGCGAAGAAATATCTGATGGGTACTTCTACTCCAAGAGTTTGATCTAGCAATTCAAGATTGAAAATGGGTAGAAAACCAAGTAGCAGATTACTTATCCATATTGGAGCCACAGGAAGGAACCTCTCCTATTGTATCTATTTAGGAGAAATTTTTGGACAACAACATACGTAAGGTAAATCACGTCTGTAACACTCCTGGTTTGCAGATTTTGCTAACTATTTAGCTTGTGGTTTGATGCTGCTTGATAAGACATATCAACAAAGGAAAAAGTTTCTTCACAATATGAAGTACAATTTCTGGAAAGAGCCATACCTGTTCAAAAAGTGCGCAGATAAAATGTTTAGGAGATGCGTGGCAGCAAACGAGGTACATAAGATTTTATATCATTATCACACAACTCCAAATGGGGGACACTTCAAAGGTTCATGTATTGCGGCTAAAGTATTGCAAGCCAAATTCTTTTGGCCAACTCTATTCAAAGATGCGTATGCCTGTGTGAAGAGTTGTGATTGATGCCAAAGGAGTGGAAACATAACCAACAAAAATGAAATGCCACGAATGAACAATATCGAGGTAGAATTATTTGATGTTTAGAGTATTGACTTTCTTGATACTTTTCCTCTTTTTGGTTATAGGTACATTCTAGTAGTAGGAGATTATGTATCTAAGTGAATTGAAGCCAAGACATTCGAAAAATGATGCCAAGGTAAATGATGCGAGCATGAGTAGTGTGAACACAAATAATATGAGCATGAACCTTACGAGATTGGAAGATGCGAGCACTGGTGTTTCGAGCACTCATATTGCGAACACTCATATCGCGGACACACACAATGCGAACACTAATGTTGCGAACACTTGCATTGCAAGCATAGATGATGAGCGAGCCTCGTACGATCTAATCGAGCTACCTAGAGGACCAATCACGCTAGCACAAGCCAAGAAATTCAGTTAGGCTATCATGGGTTTAATTAAACGAATTTGGGAAGACACTTCATGCATTTCATACAACCTGTCATTAAATTGCTGGAAAATAAAGTATTAACCATTTAGTTATTTTAATTCATGTCTTAATTATGTTTTGTGTTATTTTGATAAGTCTTTTTAATATGTCCTAACCAGCATGTTTAAGATGATGTAGGGATGTCCATGGCTGGCCAACATAATCTTTTAATGCACCTACTAACATTTAAAATACTGAAAACACCTCTCCAACAGGGCATTTCGTGATCAGCAAGGGAATTCAATGTTCTCTTCATGCATGGCTGATTGGGTTCATCAAAGGTCTCAAGGTGTTTAAATGCTCAAAGGTTGATCATGAGACCATGAAAAGTGGTTGTTCGGGTTGCTCAAAATCATTAATGCACCGTCCACATTTATTCCAAGTGCTTGGGAAATTTCAACAAAATTTAAACACACTTCTTCTAAGCTAACCAAGCATTAAATTTGGCCAAGTACTCCATTAAAGCAACCACCACATTAACTTAAAGTGCATGGGGAATATTTGACGAATTTATGGTGTAATTTTGAGTAATTATTTCATGACTTTTCAGCTGGTTACTTGTAAGTCTATAAGTATGAGGCTTGGAACATTTTGTAAGAAAACTTTTGATGAATTTTAATCTTATTGTGAGTTTGCATATTCCTTGTTCTTATTTGACTCAAATTGACTTATCAAGTAACTCTTATGGCGTCAATCTGATTCTTTCGAACTTATCACTTCATTGAAGTGTGGTGTTCACCCTTATACCGATTGGTTCTTATTTTGCTAGATAGAGGGTCATTATTTTTTTACTTGCAATTCGTTCTAAGCACTAATATAGGAATTGGTTCAATATTCTTTTATAATATCGGTTCATTCTAGAGTCCTTAAACCAAGTTTAAGCTTATCCTTCTATATCCTTTGTACAACCATTCATCCAGTCTTTCAAAAGCCTACCATTCTCATTTATATCCTTCACAAAATCCATTACGATCGATACTTCTTAATTTCTATCGAGAACACTCGTGACTCGTAACCATCTCTCGAGAATGAGCTCGTATCATTTGGTATCAAAGCTAGTTAAAGTAAGTAAGTATTTGACATCTTATCTCTATTGGTATTAACATTTGAAAAAAATTCGAAAAAATACATATATATACAGTAAATTTGCATCCCAAGTTCAAAATATACAATGGAGATTTGGAGTTTATAAATAGAAAAAAGAAGAAGAAGAAGGAAAGCTAGTTGAAAGTGTGTAATTCCTCGATTACAAGTCTTCTTGAGCATAACAATTTCAACCACACTTCTATATTCATTTGAAGGCTTCCCTATCACTTAATCATCATTCCTACCTTACATCACTTTTGAAGCCGATACTATGAGGTTTATTGGTAAGTCTAAGGAAGTCACCTAAGAACTTCGAGCAAGCAAAGAGTGGTAAAAGGCAAGCGTGCGGAAGAGCATTGGAGAAGATTAAAAGCCAACATTGAGTGTAAACACGAGTGGAGTGATTTCATTCTGAGTGGCTTATGAGGTTTTGTATTTGGTAAGATACTCATTTACTTTCAATCAAAATCTTTTGTTACTAATATTTTCTATTTTAAAGAAAACACCATTTCATGAAGTCCTGAAAGAAATAATGCTGGTGGTGGTGGTGTGCCGGATTTAACATACTAAGCTCTTATACGAGAGATGGAAGATTGTTACAACGTCGATTGAAGCTGATGCAAGATCAATTGGACCAATTAAAGGTAAGATCTCAAAGGGGATATTCACCTCTAGATCAAAGGAGAGAGAGAGGTCTTCTAAGACCAACTCAAGAGGATTACTATGAACCAAGTGAAATGGAGAGTAATCAATCCTCCAATCGAAGTTTGAGAAGTCGAGGTCAATGGAATCGAGGTCCAAGGATAGATGATAATCTTAGCAATATTAAGATGACAATTCTTCCATTCCAAGGGAAAACCGACCCTGAAGCTTATTTGGTATGGGAAAAGAAAATAGAACTCGTCTTTTAATGCCATAACTACTCGAAAAATAAAAAGGTAAAACTAGCTATCATCGAATTCTCTAATTATGCTAGTATTTGGTGGGATCAACTAACTTTGAGTAGGAGACGAAATGGCGAATGACCCGTGTCGACATGGGCTGAAATGATAGCTATCATGAGAAAGAGGTTTATACCTGCTCACTATCATCGAGATTTGCATCAAAGGCTACAAAATCTCAATCAGGGAAACCGTAGTGTGGAAGATTACTACAAGATGATGGAGATAGCAATGATACGTGCTAATGTTGAGGAAGATCGAGAGGCTACCATGGCAAGATTCTTAGTTGGCATCAACTGAGACATTGCTAATGTAGTTGAGCTACAACATTATGTCAAAGTTGTTGATATGGTTCATATGGCACTAAAAGTGGAGAAGCAATTGAAGAGAAAAGGTACCACTCAACCCCTTTCTAATTCTATTTCTACATCAAACTGGGGGTAAGGAACCAACAAAAAGGATACCACTTTTTGATCCAAAGATAATATTAGGACGTGCAAGCCCAACAACCCGAGTGTAGATCCAAGCAAGGGAAAGAACGAGGCTATGCCAAACTGATCTCGAGACATCAAATGTTTCAAATGCTTTTGGAGGGGCCATATGGCAAACCAATATCCAAATCAAAATTCCATGTTTATAAGGGACAACGGTGAGATTGAATCTGACTTCGCACTGCTTACAAAACTCCATTACGGATGTCGCCGTATTAGTTGGTGTTTGGTAAATCCTTTCACTTGCCAATTGAGCTTGAACATAAAGCCATTTGGGCGATTAAACAAGTGAACATGGATTATGATGCTACTGGATTGAAACGGTTGTTGGACATTAGCAAGCTAGGAGAAATTCGACGTAATGCGTATGAAAATGTAGCCATATACAAGGAGAAAACTAAGAGATGGCACGACAATATCATTTTACGGTGACAATTTCCCCTGGTTAGTTGGTACTTTTATTTAACTCACGTTTGAAATTTCATCTAGGAAAATTACGCTCGAGATGGTCAGGCCCTTTCAGAGTTGTCGAAGCATTCCAACATGGTGCGATGACAATTGAAGATATGAACGATGGTCATCAGTTTAAAGTGAATGGCTAATGATTGAAGCTCTACTTGAGCCCAGATGTTAGAGAACAAAGAGAGACCATTAATCTGGTCATATTTACTTAATGTCATTACAATTTTTACATTTATTTTTTTTATTTTCATTTGTTTCTTTTCAGTTTCATGTAGGAATAAAAAATCTCCTTTTTGTCGATGCAATTTGATAGCACAGCTTGTCGACGCATTCTGAGATGACTCAGTAAAGCGTTTCAAGCAAGAATCGTGTTGGTTGATTTCCAAGCATCCTAACCGTTAGATCAACCCAAAAAGTACGATCTGCATCCTAGCATTTATCAGTTGCAGGCACAACGTATTATAATGCCAATAGAGATAATCACGTCTCTTCACCTCAAAAGTTTATAAAACCCTTCTTTTGCCGACTCTACTCTTACACTCACAACCTTCATTGCTTTTGCAATCGTTTCTTTCTTTCACTCTAAATTTTTCTGTACAAATATTCTCACTTCTTTTTCTCAGATATTATGGCTAAAATGCTAGGAGCTAAAACCCTATCAAAGTCACATGCTGAATCATCGACCGTCGTGGTTCGGAGTGCCGAACAACCATCGCAAAAGAGTCTGTTTTGTTTCTCTTGAAAGCGACAAAGAATTGATATCACGATGTGATGATCAAGAGGAACTGTCGCCCTAAATAGGGTTTTTAGTTGTCCCTACATCGATCATTAGGGAAACAAGTTGCTAGCACAATTTCTCGACTGCAATAGGAACAGTTTTATGACCATCCGACCTACTACTCCCCAACCATGGTAAGAGAATTCTATGCTAACCTAGTGGATTTTGAGCAGGAATTTGTGTTTGTTCACGAGGGTTTGGTGCCCTGGAGTACAAATCACATCAATGGCTTTTTCATATCGCTAGAGGACAAGATGCACATACCGAGTTCTTAAAGAACTTAATTGATGAAGGTGCAGATCTTGTAATGCGAGATTTATGCATTGAAGGCATAGTGTGGATAGGTAACGGTCCGTATAACGACACTATGCATCAAAGTTATCTAACCATACAAAGCAAGGTGTGATTCCATTTCGTTAGTTGCCACCTCCTACCGTCTACCCACAGCACCATTATGACACTGACATGTGCCTCTTACATTTTATACTGAAAGGACGTCACATTGATGTCAGTGCAATCCTAAATGATGAAATTGCTAAAGCTACAAGAAAGCAGATAGGTGACTTACCTTTCCCCTCTCTAATAATGATGTTATGCAAACAAAAAGGCATTGTGCCTTGTGATGATGAAGAAGTTTTTGAGAACAAGAGGACATCTCGGTGGAAAGGATGACCAGAGGGAAAGAAACCCCTTTGGTGAAGGACGTGCCCAAAAAGGAAGAGAAAGGCAAGGGGAAGAAAAAGGAGAAACAAGCAACTGCACCCATAGATCCTCAGATAGGGAAGAAGTTGACTGCGATAGAACAACTCGTTGACTGCATGGATATACGACAAATACAACTTGTCAACATACTGGAGAGATGGATTACCGACAAAATCTCTTTTACGCTTATACAAGGGCATGGAATAATGCTATTGTCACCACATTAAGAAGTTTGAGCCCGAACCCCATGCCAGAGTTCCCTGCTTTTCCCCTATTGTTAGGGAAACCCCATCATCATCCGAGCAACCTACTTCTGAAGGTAGGCCTCAGCCTATTCCATCCCCAACTAGAATCCACATCTCTGATGATGAAGATCACGAGGGACACTCCAAGGTTATGGAGGACTGTTTCAGAACCATCGCTAACCTTTTCGAGAATGAATTTTCCAACAGTTTTGGGGCCAACATGGCAGAATGGGATGCTACTGCTGAGGAAATGCGCACACTAGTCGTCTCTGTGGGTCTAGAAGAAGAAGAAGGAGAAGGAAAAGATGAGGAAGGCACAGAAGAGAAGGAGAAAGTTGAAGAAGAAAAAGGAAATAAAGAGGAGAAGGTGAATGAAGAAAAAAAAGAAGGACCACAAGAGGAAGAAAACAAAGAGGAAGAAGTTGTTGCCCCGACAAATTTAGAGGAGGAATTTGTCGACGCACCTGTAACTGTGGGTGCAACAACTGAACACTCGGTAACATTTGGAGCAAGCCAAGCCGAGGTAGTCACCATCAGAAATGAGGATCCTAATCCTTTGGCCATTGTGCCCTATGTAGCACCACTTGCTGAAATCCACCTATCCGATGTGACTGTCGATGAAGCCTCCACTCAACCGACTATTGAGGAGCAATCTGCTGCCCCGATTGACTCCAAGGAAAGAAAAGAAAGAAAAAGGACAAGAAAAAGAAGTACAAAGAGGAGAGTACAAAGAGGAGAGCGCAAAGAGGAGCATCCAAAGAAGAAGAAAAAGACCAAAGCAACCACTTCCTCGGCTACGACACATTGAGTTAGTTTACATTTTTGTAGTTAGTTGCATGCATTTATTTTAATTGTCATTGCATTTTTATTGTCTCTGCATTTTATTTGTTTAGCATTTGCATTGTAGTTGCATTTCCATTATTTTTGTATAGTATTGTTAGTGCATTGGGGACAATGCAGACACTAAGTTGGGGAGAGTTTAGAATGGAATGCAATTACACCCACAAATTTAAGATTTTAACTTTCTTTTAATTAAATGAAAGTATGCAAAGTTTAAAGAAAAATATGATCACAATTTTTCATTTGATGCATAATTCTTGAATTATTTAGAATGCTAGTGCGTTAATTGAATGAATGTGATTGAATGTTGATTCATTTTATTTTTGGATAAATGTAGTATCATTCTTTAAATATTGAATTAACTTACCATCTTGTAGCTATATATATATATAATTATATTCATGAGTAAAAGACACTCCAATATGGGTGCATTATGACTTAACAAGGGGAAACACTTCACTGCAAGTGTTAGAAAAGTATCTAGCCAAAGGTTGTCACTGCAAGAGTGTGTGTCGGCGCAACTACATGCTCCTTAAGGGTTTGTTGCACCCCATCGTTACTACCCAGAACCAAGAGTATAGTAATGCAATGACATCTCTTAGCCACATAAGAAAAAGAGAAAAAGAAAAAGAAAGAATATATATATTATACAATAAATGTTGCATGAGGTTAAGAATATTTGAGATTCGAAGCATGATGCTAGCATTATTGAAGTTGCAATTTTGATTATTCATGCGTATAAATTGTCGGCACAATATTCTAGCATGTGAAAGCAATTTATATATTAGGATTTCAGAGAATATAAGTTTCTAGAATGAGAATTGTGGTGACAAAAATTTGATATAACTTTGCTGACTTTTATTTTACTTGAAGACAAGTAAAAGCTTAACTTTGGGGGTGTGATAGCATTAGAAATGACACTTAAATTCTCCTTAAATTAGTGTATTATTTGTTTCTTTTGTATTATTTCTAGCATGCATTTTTAGTATTTCATACTTAGGATGTGAATTTTCTAACTCAATGCTGTTTGATTTTATTTTCTCACATTTTATATCTTTTGTGCTACTAATGTCGCCGTATGCAGCATAAGTTTTACGTTTGAAATTGTTAGCACAGAGATCCACCTCGAAAGATCAATGTTGGAAAGTGTTCAAAGATGCAGCCACAAATTTAACCATGAATTGCGGCCACAGATGTCATTGCAAAGATACCTTAACCTCGTACAAGTGAATTCATGCTACAAACATACTTGGAAGCACCAGCGCAGGAGAATCCTAAGTTGTAACCGCAAGTAAAGATCATAGATTACGCCCAGATATGTGGTGACAACCTGCAGATGCTTGATGAACACACCAGATCTGTGTGAGTGTATAGTTGGAATAACCAACTTGTACAGCTGCCAAAGAGGCTAGATTTGAGAAGGGAGGAGATCTGAAATTCCCAGAGCTTATAAATAGGAGGGAAAGGAAGAAGATGGATATAAAGTGGTGAATAATTAAACTGTAAAATTTCTTAAATCTTTAAGCAAGCTGCCATGGAAGCTTGAGTTTCGAAGAAAGGTGATCTGACAAGCAAAGGAGCAAGACTTCTAACGAGAAGTGCTTATTTGCGGCACAAGGGGAGCTGTCACGGAATAGTTCTAGTAAACTAGGAAAAGGATGCTTCGCCTGTTTTCTTTGATACCTCTTAATTGTTATTGAATACTGTTGATTCTCAATTGAGTATGGAAGTACAATTTGAAGTTAGATCTAATTTGATTTTTACTCTATTCACCTTATCTATTTATATTTGGATTTAACTGTTTTAACCATGAAAGTGTGATTGCAATCATAGTCACTAGAAGGTACGGTGACAAGTTAGATTAACAAGCAAGTCAACGAAAGTTGCTTGAGGCTAAGAAGGAATTTTGGCCACTTGTTCTTAAGTGCAAAGCATTACCAGCATTGGAAGGTGTGGTAATTACTAGTATTTGGGTCTTTGTTAAACAGAGGAAGTGGTAGCAGTAAGATCTCATTCAAGCATAATTGTAGCGACAATTCATCTATTTGTTACCTTGCAATCACATTTAGCATTGTGACTTGTGAAGTTAGTAATCCTCTCCAGTTCTTACACTTGATCACATCTTTTATATTTTTGAATTTTCATTTACAAACATCTCAACAACAATTCATTTTTATCTTAATTTTCTCTGACAATTTATTTTATATTTGCGTTGACAAATTAACTCTTTTAGCTGGGCAGATCTAACTTAGTTGTGCTGACATTTTTAGTAGCAATTCATCTAATTTTAACTTTAGTTGCTTTGACAATTAAACATAAAGAACTCTATCCTCATGGGATCGATATCCGATAGATCAAATCTATCAACTATACTTGCATCGACAAGTGTCAGCTTGCACTTAGATGCTGTGATGTGTATAGGCCAATCACTATCCAAGAACTAAATTCGACCAACTACTCAATTAAAGCACCCACCACATTAACCCAAAGTGCATGGGGGAATATTTGAGGAATTTATAATGTAATTTTGATTAATTATTTCATGACTTTTCAGCTGGTTACTTGTAAGCCTATAAATATGAGGCTTGGAACAATCTATAAGAAAACTTTTGATGAATTTTAATCTTATTGTGAGTTTACAAACTCCTTGTTCTTATTTGACTCAAATTGACTTATCAATTAACCTTTGTGGCGTCAATCTGATTCTTTCGAACTTATATCTTCATTGAAGTGTGGCGTTCACCCTTATACCGATTGGTTCCTATCTTGCTAGATAGAGGGTCATGGTTTTTTTAGTTGCAATTCATTCTAAGAACTAATATAGGAATCGGGTCAATATTCTTCTATAATATTGGTTCATTCTTCAGTCCTTAAACCAAGTTCAAGCCTATCCTTCTATATCCTTTGCACATCCATTCATCCATTCTTTCTAAAGCCTACCATTCTCATTTCCATCCTTCACCAAATCCATTATGAACGATACTTCTTAATTTTTATCGGGAACACTCGCAACTCGTAATCATCCCTCGAGGATGAGCACGTATCATTTGGTATCATAGCTAGTTAAATTAAGTAAGTATTTGACGTTCTTATATCTCTTGAGACTAACATTTGAAAAAAAAATTCAAAAAAATATATATATACAACAAATTTGCATCCCAAGCTCAAAATATACAAGGGAGATTTGAAATTTATAAATAGAAAAAAAGAAGAAGAAGGAGAGCTAATTGAAAGTGTGTAATTCCCTGATTACAAGTCTTCTTGACAATATCAATTTCAACCACACTTTTATATTCATTTGAAGCCTTCCTTATCACCTAATCATCATTCCTACCTTACATTACATTTGAAGCCAATACTACGAGGTTTATTGGTAAGTCTAAGGAAGTCACCTAAGAACTTCGAGCAAGCAAAGAGTGGTAAAAGGCAAAAGTGCGAAAGAGCATTGGAGAAGATTAAAAGCCAACATCAAGTGCAAACACGAGTGAAGCAATTTCAGTCCGAGTGGCTCGTGAGGTTTTGTATTCAGTAAGGTACTCATTTACTTTCATTCAAAATCTTTTGTTAGTAATCTTTTCTTTTTTAAAGAAAATACCATGTCTTGAAGACTCGAAAGAAATAATGTTGTTGGTGGTGGTGTGCTCGATTTAGCATACGAAGCTCTTATACAAGAGATGGACAGATTGTTACAACGTCGATTGGAGCCGATGAAAGATCAATTGGACCAATTGGAGGCAAGATCTCAAGGTGGACGTTCACCTCTAGATCAAAGGAGAGAAAGAGGTCTTCCAAGACCAAATCAAGAGGATTACTATGAACCAAGTGAAATGGAGAGTGATCAATCCTCCAACCAAAGTTTGAGAAGTCGAGGTCAACGAAATCGAGGTCTAAGGATAGATAATAATCTTAGCAATATCAAGTTGACAATTCCTCTATTCCAAGGGAAAATCGACCTCGAAGCTAATTTGGAGTGGGAAAAGAAAATAGAACTTGTCTTTAAATGCCATAACTACTCGAAAAATAAAAAGGTAAAACTTGCTATCATCGAATTATCTGATTATGCTAGTATTTGGAGGGTTCAACTAACTTTGAGTAGGAGTCGAAATGGCGAACGACACGTGCCTACATGGGCAGAAATGAAAGCTATCATGAGAAAGAGGTTTGTACTCGCTCACTATCATCGAGAGTTGCACCAAAGGCTACAAAATCTCAATCAAGGAAACTGTAGTATGGAAGATTACTAAAAGGAGATGGAGATAGCAATGATACGTGCTGATGTTGAGGAAGATCGAAAGGCTACCATGGCAAGATTCTTAGCCGGTCTCAACCGAGACATCGCCAATGTAGTTGAGCTACAACATTATGTCGAAGTTGTTGACATGGTTCATATGGCACTAAATGTGGAGAAGCAATTGAAGAGAAAAGGTACCACTCGACCCCTTTCTAATTCTATTTCTACATCAAAGTGGGGGCCGAGAACCTACAAAAAGGATACCACTTTTCAATCCAAAGACAATATTGGGATGTCCAAGCCCAATAAATCGAGTGTAGATCCAAGCAAGGGAAAGAACGAGGCTGTGCCAAATCGATCCCGAGACATCAAATGCTTCAAATGCCTTGAGAGGGGCCATATGGAAAACTAATGTCCAAACCGAAATTCCATGTTTATAAGGGACAATGGTGAGATCGAATCTGAACCTAAGAAAGAAGATGAGCCCGAATTACCTACTGATGAGGAGAATGACTTGGTGCATGCTGTAGAAGGGAAATCCTTGTCATTAAACGAAGCTTGAGCATCCAAACTGTGGAGAGTGAATAGCAACGTGAAAACATTTTCATACACACTGCCACGTCCATGGAAAGGTATGTAGTGTTATTATTGATTGTGGTAGTTGCACTAACGTTGCTAGTTGCTTACTGATAGAAAAACTTGGCCTAGCAACCACAAGCATCTACACCCTTACAAGCTTCAATGGCTCAAAGGTAGTAAGCAAGTTGTTGTCACTTTTTCGATTGGCAAGTATTGTGATGAAGTTCTTTGTGATGTAGTGCCAATGCACGCTAGTTACTTGCTGTTGGGGAGACCATGGCAATTTGATCGCCAAGTAGTGTACGATGGTTATACCAACCGATATACTTTCAAACACCAAGGAAAATTGAAAAATTCGTTTGAAAAATTTTTATTTTGCTCCAGCAAGAAGCAGACAGGTTTTGCTATTTTGCAGAAATTTCGGATGAAACGTTAATAAAATCTGGCATGGCTGAGAAAACTCCTTATTCCCTTTACATTGGTTGGTAGAGGTAGCTTTTCAATGATTTTTACCTTTGCCTTGTCAACTTCAATGCCCTGACAAGAAATATGATGGCTAAGGACAATGCCCTCAGTTGCCATGAAATGGCAATTTTCCCAGTTAAGCACCAGATTGGTGTCCTTGCATCGCTTCAACACTTTCGCTAAATTGTCAGCGCATTTATCAAAATTTTGACCATAAATAGAGAAATCATCCATAAATACCTCCAATAAATCCTCGATCATATCAGAGAAAATGACCATCATGCACCTCTGGAATGTGGCTGGTGCATTGTATAAACCAAATGGCATCTGACAGAAAGCAAAGGTTCCGAACAGGCAGGTAAAAGTTGTCTTTACTTGATCCTCCAGCGCGATTTCTATCTTGTTGTAACTAGAGTATCCATCGAGAAAACAATAATAAACCTTACCAGCGAGTCTATCTAGCATTTGATCAATGAATGAAAGTAGGAAGTGTTCCTTCTTTGTGGCAGCTTTTAAACGACGGTAATCCATGCACACTCGGGAACCTGTAAAAATGCGAGTAAGGATTAGTTCATTTTTATCGTTGCTTACCACCGTGATGCCGCTCTTCTTTGGCACACATTGGACCAGGCTCACCCATGTACTGTCTGAAATTGGGTAGATTATGCTTGTTCCAGCCATTTGATGATTTCTTTCTTCAAGACTTCCTTCATTTTTTCATTTAATCGATGTTGATGTTCAATTGACTGTTTTCCCTCATCTTCCAACCTAATTTTATGCATGTAGAAAGAGGGACTAATGCCTCTAATATCCGCAATACTCCAGGCGATGGCTCTCTTCTGTTGCTTCAATGTTCCAATTAGCTTCTCTTCTTGGCTTGCGTCGAGACTTGCACTGACAATTACTGGCAATGTATCATTGTCACCAAGGAAAACATATTTCAGATGCGTTAGCAATGGTTTCAGCTCTAGCATCGGAGCTTCTTCAACTGATGGCTTGAAAACAGGGATCGTCCTATTTGTTAAATCCAAAGATTTCATTTGTCAACTATGTTTAAGCTCACAAATATTAACCTCAACCTTGTGGTCACATTTTGGTAGGAAATTGTCTCCTACATATTCTTCTGCCACTACTGAATTACGTTCATAAAATTCCTCCGTAATTAACTCGTACAGAACATCAATATGGTGACATTGTTCTTTAATCCTAAAAGGAGTTGCTTTGAAAACACTGAAGGTAACATGTTCATCATTATGTCACATGATCAACTCGCCTTTGAAAACATCTATAAGTGTGCGTCCCATTGCAAGAAATAGGCATCCCAAAATAATGGGCAGCTCCTTATCAGCTTCGCAATCAAGTATGATGAAATCTGTTGGGAACACAAACTTATCGACCTGAACAATTTAATTTGTCCTTCAGGTTGTGCCAAAGATCTGTCCACAAGTTGTAATGTCACCGCAGTAGGCTTCATATGACCAAGTCCTAATTTCTTGAATATTAACAACGGCATAAGATTGATGCTAGCTCTTAGATCACATAGAGTCTTTCCTAAATAGTTGTTTCCAATGGAGCATAGAATTGTGAAACTGCCAGGATCTTTCATTTTGGGTGGTAGTTTATTTGTCAGTACAATGCTACAGCCTTCTATGAGCGCAATTATCTCGATATCAGATAACTTCTTCTTCTTTGATAAGAGCTCCTTTATAAATTTCCCATTGCTCGAAATCTGCACAAGAGCGTCAACAAGAGGTATATTAATATGTAACTATTTCAAAGTGGATACAAACCTTTGATAGTCTCTGTCATGTTCTTTCTCCTTGAATCGCTGTAGAAATGGCAAAGGTATATTAATAGTGGGTTGTTATGATACACCCGGTTGTGTAGACATTGGTAGTTGCGTTGACAACTTCGAAGGTCGAATGGTAGGCATAGGTGTGATTACTGGTGTTTCTTCCTCACTTATTTCAACTACTTCTTTTTCAGATGCAACTTCTCCCTGTTGCTTTGTTACACTTGCATCGACAGGTGTTGTATTGGAGCTACTAATTTGTTCGACAGTCTGCTTTCCACTTCGTAAAGTAATAGCCTTCCAATGCTCCTTCCCCTTCTGATTTGGATTTTCCATGTCACTAGGCAAAGCACCTGGTGGTCTTGTGCTCATATTAGAAGCCAACTGTCCTAGTTGTGCTTCCAACGCACGGATGGAAGAACAATTTCCTTGGACGACAGCTTCAGTTCTGGTAATATGCCTACGCATCAAAGCTTCAATAGCAGCTAACGGATCTGATCTTGGTTGAGAATACTACTATTGTTGTTGTTGATATTATCCTTGCATAATTGGTATTACAGTCTGTTGTGGCTGCATGAGAGCATGTGGTTGCATCTGATTCTGTGACTGTATGTGATTAGGATGTGAATGTACTTGAGGATTATGATTGTAACTCCCTTGTCAAAAGTTCTCTTGATTTAAGGAATTTCCATATCTAAATATAAATGTATTCTGATTTCCCCAAGGTTGTTGGGTCCTAATTGAACTATTGTACGAGTTACCATATGAATTCCCTTTGATTTTGTTGACATAGAATGCATTCTCGGCATGCTGTGGACAATCCTTATAGTTATGGTTGTCACCGCAAATTTCACAACAAAATGTCGGGACATCATTTGCTGGGCTACTTGAATAAGGGCAACCTCACTCTTCCCCTTCATGTTCTTGATCATATTCACCAGTGAGGATACTTGTGCACTTAGAGCTAAAATGACATCTAACTCAATAACTCCAGGATTTGCTTTGACTTGAACAAAATGAGAAATCGGGTACTGATAATCATTTGGTGCAATTCTCTCTAACATTAGCACGGCTTCATCGTAAGTGCAATCTAACAAAGGACCATTTGCAGATGCATCGACAAGATTTCTTGTTTGTGTATTTAATCCATTGTAGAAGATTTCAATCTGCGTCTCCTGTTGGATTCTGTGCATGGGACAACGTCTAAGCAAAATTTTGTAACGCTCCCATGTAGTGTAAAGGTTTTCATCATCTAGTACGATGTGATATCATTCCGCAGTCTAGCATTCATTGTGGGTGGATTGAATTGCAAAACGAACTAAGTTGTTTACGCATTCCATGAAGTAATAGATCCAGTTGGTAAACCAAAAAATCATGTACGTGCCCTTCCTTGCAAAGAATAAGGGAACAACTGCATCTTTAAGGCGTAATCAAGAAGACCATGTTGACTGAAAGAAGCACATATTAACATAAAGGATTTAAGATGCTCCCTCGCATCTTCATGAGGCGAACCAGCATATTGCCCATTCGAGTTTAACGTCTGAAACATAATTGATTTCAATTCAAAATTCCCAGCTTGTATTGCTAGTGTAACAACCTCTGGTTGCAAATCATCGAGCACAAGAACAACGAAATCTCTAATTGTCCTGTTTTGGATTTGCCTTTCTTGCGGCAGTTGTCTATTGTTGACGTGTTGTGGTTGCATTGGAGGAACAATGTTTTTTGGCGGTAATGGTGGAACATTGTTATTATTTCCATCCATATTTCTTTGCTCTTGTCTCTTCCTCTGAATAGTTCTTTCAATTTCTAGATCAAAACTGACAAAGTTGTTAGGATTTCTCCTTGTGGACATAAAACACCTAAAAAGAATTGAAAATAATCAACAAAAGAAATAAAACAGATTAGTAACAAATTGAAGTCAGCAAAGAAAGAATAATTGCAACTGCAAGAATAAATATCAAACAAACACCGTCCCCGACAATGACGCCAAAACTTTATCGCGCTATAAACGTCACAACAATTATGTGCAAGTGGACACTATCGATGCAAGTATAATAGATAGATATGAATCTGTCGGATATTGATCCCATGAGGATGGTGTTCTTGTTGTTTAAAATTATTGAAGCAAATTGAATTAAAATAAGGAAAATTGTTAGAAATAATGTCAATGCAATTAAGTCAAAACTGCACAAAGATTAGAATTAAATCGTCAACACAAATACTATAAACTGTAATATAAAATGTCCAAGGCAATTTAATAGAAAAATGAATTGAATATTTGAAGATGTTTTATGAATGTAAATTCAAAAAATTAAAAGAAGTAGATCAAGTGTAAAGAAATAGAGGAGATCCCTGACTTAGCAAGTTGGTAGACACTAAATGTGACTACAAGGTAACTGGTAGATAAATTGTCGCTGCAATTAAATTCTAGTGAAATCTCACTGCTATCAACTTCTCTGTTTAGTAAAGACCCAAACACTCATAATTACCACACCTTCCAATGCTGGTAATGCCTTACACTTGAGAAAAAGTGGCCAAAATTCCTTCTTTCCTCAAGCAACTTCCGTTGTCTTTCTTGTTAATCTAACTTTGTCACTGCACCTTCCAATGACTGTGACTGCAATTGCACTTCCATGGTCAAAACAGTTAAATCGAAAGATAAACAGATGAGAAGAATTTAGTAGAAATCAAAATAAATCTAACATTAATAGGTATTTCCATACACAATTAAGTCAACAGAATTTATCAACATTCAAGAGGAATTAAAGAAGAAATTGAAGCATGCTATCCCTAGTCTACTAGAATCCTTCCATAATTGCTCCTCTTGCATCGCACTTAGACACTCCTTGTCAGAAGTAGTCACCTCCTCGTTGCATCAGATCACGCTCCTTGGAAGTTAAGCTTCCATGACAGCTCACTTTAAAAGAGAATCAAAAAATGTAGAATTAATTCTTCACAAGCTTCCCCTTGATATTCTCTCTCCCTTCTATTTATCTTCATTCACCAGTACAGATATCCTCCTTTTCTCAGATCTAACTTCCTTGCAACTATACAAGTTAGTTACTCCAGCTGTACACTCACGTAGATCTGATTTATGTATTAGTAAGTTGCAGGTTGTCGTGACAATTCTGGATGCAAATTTATATTTTTATTCGCTGCGGCAACTTGATATTTTCATGCGCTGGTGCTTTTGGATATGTTAGCAGCGTAAAGTCTCTGTTGCAATCTGGAAGTATTCATGCGATGACATATTTGTGCGCAGTTTTATATCAAACTTGTGGCTATAGCTCTGAACACTTTCCTGCTTTGATCTTCTAAGATGGATTCCTGTGCTGACACCTTTAAACATAAAACTGATATTAAATGCAATGACATTAGTAGCACAAATGGGATAAAATGAAATAAATTAAAACCATACAACATTAACTTATAAAATATAATTACTAAGTATAAAATGCTGAAAAAGTATGCCAAATATGATACAAAGGGAACAAATTATACTCTAATTAGGGAGAATTTAATGGTCTTTTCTAATGCTATCACTTAGATTCTAAGTTACTTGATTTTGCATATCTTAAAGAGCTTTATGAAAATTATTCTTATTTTTGTGAACTTTATAAAGTTTGCAAAAAGGGGCCCTTTTAAAGATATTATAAGCATGATGACTACCTTTTCAAGGAAGGTAAATTATGTATTCCTCAAGGTTCCATTCGAGACATGCTCGTAAAAGAAGTGCATGGTGGAGGTCTCATGGGACATTTTGGAGTGGAAAAAATGTTATCTATGTTCCATGAACATTTCTTTTGGCCTAAGATGAGACGAGATGTTGAGAGGGTTTGCAATCGATGCATTACTTGCAAGAAGGCAAAATCACGCATTAAACTCTATGATTTGTACACGCCACTAGCCATTCCCGAAGTACCTTGGATGGACATTTCTATGGACTTTGTATTAGGCCTTCCTAGAACTAAAAATGGAAAAGACTATGTTTTTGTGGTAGTTGATAGATTTTCTAAAATGGCTCATTTTATACCATGCCATGAAACTGATGATGCTTTGAATGTAGCTAACTTGTTTTTTAGGGAAGTTGTTCAGTTGCATGAAGTACAAAGAACGATTGTATCCGATCGTGATGCTAAATTTCTTAGCCATTTTTGGAGGACTTTATGGAGCAAACTTGGTACTAAGTTGCTATTTTCTACAACATGCCACCCACAAACGGATGGCCAAACTGAAGCTGTGAATCGAGTGCTCTCTACCTTGTTAAGAGCAATCATTCGAAAGAAATTGAAAACATGGGAAGAATGCTTGCTACACATAGAGTTTGCTTACAATCGTTCTGTACATTCGACCACAAAGCATTCACCATTTAAAGTTGTTTACGTGTAAATCCTTTCACTCCTTTAGATTTAATTCCCTTACCTTTTAATCAACTTGTACATGTAGATGAAAAGAAGAAGGCTGATTTCGTGAAAAATCTACACAAAAATGTAAGGGAAAACATTGAGGAGAGGACCAAGCAATATGCAAGTAAAGCCAACAAGGGACGTAAACGAGTAGTTTTTGAACCCGAAGATTGGGTATGGCTTCACATGCGAAAAGAAAGATTTCTAGCTCAAAGAAGATCAAAGTTGCTACCACAAGGCGATGGCTTTTTCAAGTGCTGGAAAGAATTAATGAAAATTCGTACAAGTTGGATCTTCCAAGTGATTATTCTGTTAGTACAAGCTTTAATGTTGTTGATATATCCCCTTATGATATAGGCAACAATCTGAGGACAAAACACTTTGAAGAGGGAGGGGATGATGCGAGCATGAGTAGTGCGAACACTAATAATGCGAGCATGGACCTTGCGAGCTTGGAAGAGGCAAGCACTGGTGTTGCAAGCACTCATATTGTAAACACTGAAGCTGCGAACACCCATATTACAGACACACACAATGAGAACATTGATGTTGCAAACACTTATGTTACGAGCATGGAGGATGGGCGAGCCTCGCACAATCTAATCGAGCTACCTAGAGGACCAATCACGTGAGAAAAAGCCAAGAAATTCAATCAGGCTGTCATGGGTTTAATTAAACGAATTTGGGAAGACACTTCATGCATTCCATGCATTTTATACAACCCGTCATGCTTTCCATGCAATGTGCTACACATTCAACTTTAATTTTAATCTAATTAAATTGCTGGAAAATAAAGTATTAACCATTTAGTTATTTTAATCCATGTATTAATTATGTTTTGTGTTATTTTGATAAGTCTTTTTAATATGTCCTAACCACCATGTTTAAGATGATGTAGGGATGTCCATAACTGGCCAACACAAGCTTCTAATGCACCTACTAACATTTAAAGTGCTGAAAACACCTCTCCAAAAGGTCATTTCGTGATCAGCAAGGGAATTCAATTTTCTCTTTATGCATGGCTGATTGGGTTCATCAAAGGTCTCGAGGTGTTTAAATGCTCAAAGGTTGATGTTGATCATGGGAACATGAAAAGTGGTTGTTCGAGTTACTCAAAATCATTAATGCACCGCCCACATTTATTCCAAGTGCTTGGGAAATTTCAGCAAAATTTAAACACACTTCTTCCTAACTAACCAAGCACTAAATTCGGCCAACTACTCCATTAAAGTAGCCACCACATTAACTTAAAGTGCATGGGCAATATTTGACGAATTTATGGTTTAATTTTGATTAATTATTTCATGACTTTTCAGTTGGTTACTGGTAAGCCTATAAATATAAGGCTTGAAACATTTTGTAAGAAAACTTTTGATGAATTTTAATCTTATTGTGAGTTTGCAAACTCCTTGTTCTTATTTGACTCAAATTGACTTATCAAGTAACCTTTGTGGTGTCAATCTGATTCTTTCGAACTTATCACTTCATTGAAGTGTGGCATTCACCCTTATACCGATTGGTTCCTATCTTGCTAGATAGAGGGTCATGATTTTTTTTACTTGCAATTTGTTCTAAGAACTAATATAGGAATCGAGTCAATATTCTTCAATAATATTGGTTCATTCTAAGTCCTTAAATCGAGTTCAAGCCTATCTTTCTATATCCTTTGCACATCCATTCATCCATTCTTTCTAAAGCCTACCATTCTCATTTCCATCCTTCACCAAATCCATTATGAACGATACTTCTTAATTTTGATCTAGAAACTTGCGACTTGTAATCATCCCTCAAGGACGAGCTCGCATCAGTAGTGATGAAGTTTTTGCATAAACATGTGTTCACAAGGTTTGGAACAATGCTTGATAAACATGGAGTGAAACACTTTGTGAACAAATGGTTGAAATGGTTGCTTGATAAACATGGAGTGAAACACCAGGTTGTCACAGCTTACTATCTGCAGACAAATGGGCAAGCTGAATTGGAAAATAAGGAGATAAAATGTATACTCGAGAAAGTAGTTTCTCCAACCTGACAAGACTGATCTAAGAGACTAGATGATGCTTTATAGGCCTACAAGATAACATAAACAACACCTTTAGGGATTTCTCCTTATTGATTTGTTTTTGGAAAGCCTTTCATTTGCCCTTGGAGTTAGAACATAAAGCTTACTGGGCTCTCCAACGACTCAACTTGCTAAAGAGAAACAGATGCTTCAGCTTAATGAGTTGGAAGAATTTCGAATGTTTTCATACGAAAATGCCAAATTGTTCAAAGAGAGAGTGAAAAGATGGCATGACAAGCACATCCGATTTCGAGAGACAATATCATATTGGGAGGAAGACTGCGACTACTCTTAAACCACTTCGACTTAGGGTTAAAGTGAGGGTAGTTATGAGGCTAATTGGTAGTTATGCGTACAAAGGATCAAGAAAAAAGCATTGAAACTTCCACGATTAAGCCATAGGGGACTACTTTCAATACATCGAAAGAATATCATTTGGAAAATTGTTATCAAAACGGGGATTTTTCCTTTTAAAGGGCCCTCACGTAAGACTTTCATATTCAACTTCATCAACAAGATTTGTTGTTCAATTCCAGATTAAAGTTCTTTCTAGGTAAGTTAAAATCACATTGGTTTGGTCCATTCACAATTCATAAAGTTTTCCCACATGGGGTTGTTGAGCTTCACAGTAAAAGAGGTAATTTCAAAGTTAATGCTCAACGCTTGAAACATTACTAGGGGATAAATTGAGTAGGATAAAACCTTGCTCATTTTATCAAATCTTTAAATTTTTCGTTCTTCTTTTCAAATAAATTACTCAGGTTATATTTTCTAGATCAATATGTTAAAATAAATTTTGTTTAGGAGATTGAAACTTAAGTGAGACTGCTTGTGACCTCTTCAATCTTTATTGGGAATTGATTTTAACATAATTTTCCAAGAAAATATTTCATAAGTGACAAGAATAAATTTTTAATTTGCTAAATAAAATGGTCAATTTTGATCCAAGTGTTAGGTTTTTTTGTTTCATTTTAATAATTTCTTAGTTTAAGTACTTAATTGAATTGATTTAAAAAATTATCTATATTTTTTGTAAATATTTCAAATAGATAAAATAAAAAATTTTATTCTTTATTTTTAATAGGATAATGGCAAATAATACATTAATATATTTTTCATCATATATTAATTGCTGTTAGCCTTGTGTAGGATTAAAATTGTTCATATTTTTTTTTTTTCTAAGAGTTAGAGTTAAACACCCTCTATTCATACTTTAAATCCTATTGTCCCGTACACCTTTGCCTCCATCATTCCTAACACTGTCCACCCTTTCTAGTGTCGAAACCCTCATCTACTACACAGCCACTACGCGCAGCAAGTACAACCAACACCTACTCCTTCGCGCGTTGCTACACCTTGCTCCCTAGCTCTTGCATGCCCATGCTCGCACACACCAACCCGCACATCCCTATTCCCTTTGCAGCATGCCTCTTCCGCAACCTTCAAGCACCCAAACCAACACCTTCCACCAACACCTAAGGTAGCATCAAATCTCTTTCCAACCCTAGCCTGACGTCACCTTTCTTCCCTGTCATATTATTTTCTTGAGTTCTTATTAATTTTTTTCAAAGGTGGTAAGAGTTTTTTTTTCCAAAATTTTGATTTAGTTATTTAAATTTTAAAATTTATGAACTGTTAATTTCTTTTACTTCTAAATTAAATTTTGGGAAATTGTTATTTGTTTTCGTCTTATGTAAAATTCAGGTTAAATCATGCCTCGCAAAAGAACTCATACCTCTGTCCAAGTTGAAGAATCACAAAACAAATTTCTTTGTGAAGAAGCCAAAATAAGATACGACAACATCTTAAAAAATCAACAAATGCATCTAGAGAAAGGTTTTACATGGAAAGAAAGTAACTACACTGATATCATGGCAAGCATTCGACAAGTTGGTGAAGGTTAAAATTGGAGAATGTTTTGTGAGAAAAGACCTAGTGCAGATAAAGAGTTAGTTCAAGAATTTTATGCGAATTTGACCTCAAACGAATTAATAAAAGTCTTTGTTCAAGGAATCAAGGTACCAATAAACTCAAGTACTATTAATGAATTATTATTTAACTGATTTTGAAGATGAAAAATATCCTTCTTTAATGGAAAATAGTGAGGTCGAGAAATTGCAAGAAATTTTAGAAGAACTTACAGGTTTTGGGTTCTAAATGGACTACGTCAAAACATGGGACTCACACTTGTCACAGAGAATATTTGACACCATTAGCGAAGGTATGGTTTTATTTTAATCAATTTAGTCTTATGCCTATCTCACATGGGACTACAATTTCAATAGAATGAATGGTCTTGATCTACTCAATTATGACAGCCATTGATGTGGGAAAGATCATTCTTAAAGAAATTTGTAACCGTGTCGCTAGACGTTCTGGTCCAGCCTACTTCCCTTTTATGATAATAGTTTTGTGCTTGAAAGCTAAGATTTTTTCAAACATAAAGAAGATGTGGTATCGCCAAGGCATAATTACAAATTGGGACCTTGTTCGAGTAGCAAGAAATTCTATTATTCAACAGCAAGCTGAATTGAGCGATGACTCCGAAGAAGAGGAAGTTCATGTTGAAGATTTCGAGGGAAGATAGTTCCAGAGACAATAGTAAACTTCAAGGCACGAATGACACATTCCAAATAGAACTATTTACCCCCAAACAAAGTTGCTAGAGGGTTAAGACAAAGGTCCTCCCGAGATACAACGAAGTTTTGAATTACTTTTGATTAGCAAAATCACAGAATTCCCTAACTCTTATTCTAATTTCAGAAAATTGTAATTGATTGCAAAAAGAAAAAAAATGCGAATTGTTATGAGCATCATAGTCCATCTATTTATATGCACTTAATGGACACCTTTTGAAGAGTCACAACCATTTCAAATTGGATGGACACCTATTGAAGAGTCACAATCCTTTTCATATTGGACATACCTCTTGGAAGAGACTTGTCCCATGTCCATTGGATGATAAGTCATCATTTTTCAATTAAATTTGAAAGAACATGACTTTTAATTTGCAATCTATATATTTCCAACAAGCCCCCACTAGATTGCTAATTCCAGAAAATAAGTACACAACGATTAAGCATAAAGAAAGGCGTCTGCAGATTGAACCTTTTTTTTAGTGCAAATTTCTCAAAGTATTAAAAAAGTGAATGGGGGTTAGTTGCTTGAACCATCACTCTTAAATTCAATACCGAAAAATTTTCACACATAATCATAAAGAAATAGAGTAAGAGTTTAATTGTTTTAGCACCGTTATGGCCATATGCTCATCCCATTTCATGAACATGTACGAGATAAACCATAAATAAAATCTCGTTGAAGTGGCACCACTTCATGTCCATATAGGTGGATTTTATGATAATTAATGTCCATCCATTAAGAGTAAAACTCATCCTCCTAAAATATAATCACTAAATCATAGTTTTTAGTGCACATTGTCATTAGATAACTTGTTGTTACCCTTTGAACCTTGAAACTAACTTTTGGCTAGAAAAAGGTAGGGTTTCTATTATCAATGACTCAATTAGAATGATTTCAATCCCATCTTAGTGGTGGTACTTTTAACTAAATCCCTTGACAAACCTTTTGTCAGTGGATCCGCTAAATTATCAATTGACTTAACATAGGTAACAGTGATCACACCGTCCCTAATCAATTGTCTCACATACTCATGTCTCAAACTTATATGTCTAGACTTTCCATTGTACACCTTATTGTACACTCGAGACATGGTTGATTCACTATCACAATATACGAAAATGGCGAACCTATGTTGTGGCCATAATTTTATATGTAGTAATAGAATTCTTAACCATTCCGCTTCCTTTCCCGTAGCCACTAAGGCTATAAATTCAGCCTCCATAGTTGAATGTGAGATGCAAGTTTGTTTCTTGGAGGCCCAACTAATGGCTCCACCTCCGATTGTAAAAATCCATCCATATGTGGATTTATTATCACTTAAACTTGTAATCCAACTTGCATCCGAGTAACCTTCTAGTACCGCAGGATAATCACTATAGAATAATCCCAATTTTTTTGTTTTCTTAATATAACCAAAAATCCTACAAATTCCTTTCTAGTGATCGGTACCAGGACAATTTGTAAATCTCGCCAATTTACACAAGCAAATGCGATATCGGGTCTAGTTCAATGCCTTGCATACATTAGACTTCCAATTGCACTGGCATACTCAAGTTGCGCTATAGCCCTGCCTTTATTCTCACTTAACTTGAAGTTCGAATCATATGGAGTGTTCGAATTCTTGATATTCAAGTGTTTGAACTTTTCCAATACTTTATCGATGTAGTGAGATTGGCTTAATACAAAGCCCCTTTCATGCTTTTTCACCTTTATACCAAGAATTGTATCTACCTCGTTAAGATCTTTCATCTTAAAATTCAAGGCTAGATACTCTTTGGTCTCACGAACACCTTTCATGTTCGTCCCAAAAATCAACAAATCATTTACATAGAGGCAAATAATTACACCGTATCTATCAGTGAATTTAGTGTAAATACATTTATCTGCACCATTATGTAAAAAACCATATGACAAAATAACAGAGTCAAATTTCTCATGCCACTGTTTAGGGGCTTGTTTTAAACTATATAATGATTTGATAAACTTACACACCTTGTGTTCATTCCAGGAAGCACAAAACCTTCTGGTTGTTCCATGTAAACTTCTCCTTCGAGATCACCATTAAAAAAGGCCGTCTTAACATCCATTTGATGTACATGTAACTTATGAATGGATGCAAGTGCTATAAGAATTCGAATGGAGGTCATCCTAGCCACTGGTGCATAGGTGTCAAAATAATCTAGGCCTTCTTTTTGCCTAAATCCTTTAGCCACCAACCTAGACTTAAAGATTGGAGAACCCCCTGTTGGAAGATCAACTAGAATCCAAGTATTATTGGAAATATTGAATCCATTTCATCATTGATCGCCTCTTTCCAAAATGTCGCATCCCTAAAAATCATGGCCTCACCATAGGATTGTGGATCACTGTCCACATTAAACATTATGTGGATCTTCTTAATTACGGATTCTCTATTTCCCTCAACAAGGAATGCTAGAGATTGTGAGGAAATGAAATTGGGACCAAAGTCCTTTACTTTTCTCACTCTTTGACTTTTCCTCGGTTCTATATCCTTATTGTCACAAAGACTTCGTTTGGTTTGATCACTTGAGATCATTGGTTGATATTCTTTTTCCGAATCTGTTGAATCATTGAAAAACTTATTTTCGATGAATACAACATCTCTTGTTTCAATTATCTTATTTGACACTAAGTCAAGAACACGATATGCTTTAGAATGTTGGGCATATCCAACGAATGCACCTTTGACGGCTCTTGGGCCTAACTTTGTTCTCTGTCAGTCGGGAACTCTATAGTAAGCCAAACACCCCCACACTTTGAAATAATATAAGTTTGGCATTCGACCCTTCCATAACTCATATGGAGATACTTTAAATTTTCTCGATGGTATTCTGTTAAGGATATAACACGCAGTCAATATGCTTCACCCTATAAATTATATGGAAGTTTAGCATTTAACAACATCGAGTTAACCATATCCACTAAAGTACAGTTCTTTTTTTCCACCAAACCATTTTGTTGCAGAGTATAAGGCGCAGAACACTCATGTTCTACACCTTGTTCTTCACAAAATACATTAAAATCATTTGAAAAATATTCACCACCTCTATCATTACGAAGCACATTGATTTTCTTACTAAACAAAATTTCAACCTCGTTTTTAAAACGTTTAAACATATCAAAAGTCTCGTCTTTACTTTTCATGAGATACACATAAGTAAATCTAGAAAAGTCCTCTATAAAAGTGATAAAATATCGTTTTCCTCCTCTTGTTAGAGTTCCATTTAATTCATAAACATATGAATGAATTAAATCTAACACTTGTGAATTCCTTTCACACTTATTAGGAAATGGCTTCTTTGTAATTTTTTATTGAATACAAATTTCACATTTATCTATAAATTCATCATTACTTAGATTAATATAACCATTCTTTTGATTATAGTGTAAAGTTTTAAAATTAAAATGTGCCAAATGTGCATGCCACAAAGAATAAGACTCAACAATATAAGCAGAAGAATTGACTTTATTTATATCAATGCTCAACTTGAACATACCCTAATTACAATATCCTTTTCCTACATATATATCACCCTTAAGCAAAACAAACTTATTGGATTCCAAGATAACCTTGAATCCCTTATTACATAGAAGACTCACAGACACTAAATTCTTTTTCACATTAGGAACATGCAACATATTGGTCAAAGTCAATTTTTTCCCAGATGTGAAGTTGAATTCCACCGTCCCTTGACCGAGCACCTTAACCGATTGATAGTTGCCATAAGCACTTCACGGTTTGCCACTAATTCATAATTCTTGAATTGTTGTCGGTCATTACACACATGGACAGTAGCACCAGAGTTAAGCCACCAATTATGAGACTTATTAGTCATGGCTATGTTGAGTTCGGTAATCATACCAATCTCCAAATCCTCAACCCCTTCTGTAACCATGGCCACTAAGTTAATATCCTTCACCATATTGGCTTTGGAAGTTATGGTATCTTGCTTCTTTTTGAGAAGTTTACAATCTTTAATGTAGTGTTCTTTCTTATTGCAGTTATAGCAATTACGAGTTTTTTTCTTCTTGTTTTACGTGTAATGTGGCCTTTCTCTTACCATTTTGAGAGTTCTTAAACTCGCTCACATGGTTCACTTTAGAACTTTGGGGAAGATACATTGCATCACGCTTTCGAGTTTCCTCTTCAATGCATAAATGCCTAAGTATTTTCTCCACAGTGAAGTCCTCTGCTATATGCAGAAGTCTCTTCCTATAATTGTTCCAAGACGAGGGCAATTTTGAGATGATAGCCTCGACTTGTAACATTTCCGGAATAACAACTTTCAAATCACGAAGTCTGCTTACAAGGACTTGTAATTCATGGACTTGATCCATGATCGAGATACTGTCAAGCATTTTGAATTCAAAATATTTCATCATTAAAAATTTATCGGTACCTTGTCGCTTGGTGTTGTATTTCTCTTCAAGAGCTTTCCATAGTTCCACCGAGGATTGTATCGACATGTAAAGATCATACAATCAATTGGACAAGGTGTTAAGAATTTGTCCACGACATGTGAAATTGTCTTCCTCACGCTTCTTCTTGAGTTCAGCCACTTTCACAATTTCCTCGGAATTTGCATTAGGGGTGGGATTTTCCACGGGTTGTAAGTTTGGATCCAGAATGTATGCCACATTCAAGACAGTAAGAAGGAACAACATCTTATCCTTCCAACGATTGAAGTTTGAGCCATCAAATCGATCAAGTTTTACAAACTCTTGGTTCATCACTTTAAATGCGGTGGTAGCCTTCGTCGCCATCTTCAAAAATAGTTCTCTTTGAATGTTGAAGATTTCGAGGGAAGATAGTTCCGGAGACAATAGTAAACTTCGAGGCACGTATGACGCTTTCCAAAGAGAACTATTTGCCCCCACACAAAGTTGCTAGAGGGTTAAGACAAAGGTCCTCCTGGGATATAACGAAGTTTTGAATTACTTTTGATTAGCAAAATCACAGAATTCCCTAACTCTTATTCTAATTTTTGAAAATTGTAATTGATTGCAAAAAGAAAAAAAATGTGAATTGTGTGAGCATTATAGTCCATCTATTTATATGCACTTAATGGACACCTTTTGAAGAGTCACAACCCTTTCAAATTGGATGGACACCTGAGTCACAATCCTTTTCATATTGGACATACCTCTTGGAAGAGACTTGTCTCATGTCCATTGGATGATAAGTCATCATTTTTCAATTAAATTTGAAAGATCATCACTTTTAATTTGCAATCTATATATTTCCAACAGTTCATACAAAGACATAACAAATGTAGCCAATTGAAATTCATGATTTGGCAGAGCCTATTGAACCAATTTATGAACTTGACATGACTACTCAAATGTTTAGAACTCATTCACCTCGCCTAGATCTTTGAGATGAGCTATCAAAGTTATTGGACATAATGCTACACATGCAGTGACAACAACAAGCTTATTGGAGATACTAAAAAAAATACAAGATGATTCAATTAGAGGCGCTTTTCCAAAAATATTTCATGACCCACTTATTTTTGTGCTTGAATTTTTAGATTTTATATTCGAATCATTGACTCCAATGTCTAAGAAGGAACAAGACGATTCAAGCAAAAACAAGGACAATGTCTGCACATAAATAAAAAAAAGAGGGATCTTATCTTTACTTTATTTATTTTTCTTAGGATATTTTAAGTTTTTAGTTTTCCTTTAGGATATTTTTATTTTGCGCATAATAAAACAAGGGGAGAAATCATAAATAAAAGCGAACAATTTGCAAAATAAGGAGTATGTCAATAGTACATGTCTAGGATTGGATTTGTCTAGGAAGAGCTTGGTATTTAAGTAGTCAAATTTGACTCATCTCTTCTTTTTGGGGACTTACTTGGTGTTTAGTACCTATTCATTTATATATTTTCATTCTCTCTATTGTTTTTAACAATAGGGACATTGTTTATCTTAAGTAAGGGACCAAAAATTGAATTATTTCTTTCAAGAATTACTTTTTCTTATTGAATTATGATTAACTGATATTTTACTCAAAATTTTGAATTTTTAGAATCGACCGGTGGTTAGACTTTAAACGATGAAGATTGTGCACCACACTTTCCGAAGCAATCGAATCTCAAACAGAGTCAGCAATTGCTCGATCCAATCTTTGAGACAAACCTCCTCTACTCCATGTAAATCGAGAACCACTACAACCCAAATCGCGAAGGTCATTATTAAAAACAAATTTCTGGAAATAGACACATCCATTCCGTGCTATAGCTGCACCACCAGCACGTTCCAAAACATCCAATATCGAATTAAAATCCCTTGCGATAAGCCAAGGTTCATCAATCGAGCTTGCCAAAGAATCTAAGTAGTCCCAAAGTAAATGCCTTGTTGCCACTTGGGGACTAGCATACACTGCCGAACAAAGTAAACTAGACGCGTTGTTACCACTTTGGATTCGCATATGGCGGACTTGCGAATGTAAATTCAAAAAATCAACGGTGATATGCCCCCAGCAAATCCATTAGCTTCGATTTCCTACGAAATCGGATAACCAAGTCCACCAATAATTCCATCAGCACGCGACCCACTAATCCGAGTATTGAACAAGCACAAAACATCATAATTAAACTCATTCCTATATTCAGCAACAATTTTGTGGAATCGGAGGTGACCCGTTCCCTGACAGTTCCAAAACATCAGGTTCAAATCCATAAACAAATGGGAAAAGAGAAACAATGGCAATCAACATAAAAAAAAAATCCACAACAACTTCAGCAACTAACCCCCACATCTTGGTTTGACTCCGCATCCATAATCTCCACTACCGTCTATGACGAAGTTTCTGGAACATACTGGTTCTGCAACCGTCTAATACCTTTGACAATCCCTACCATGGCAACCGTCAAATCCACCGTGACATCGCCAATTTTCTCTACTCCATCGTTAGGTGGTTTATTTTTTTTGGTAAACCCCTTCCGATGTACCACAATTTCCATGTTCAAAACTCCTATCCATGGTTCCCCCAACATTGTTCTCTTTTCCTAAACGTTTCTCAGTTTGCTGAATCTCCTTCCCAGTCCTCTAAACGCTTATGACTCGAATCATCAAGAACTGGTTGAACATTTACTACTTGAAACTGAAAATTATTCATTCTTTCAACATTAACAAACCGGCCCATTGAAGCCCCATCATCAAATCCACCAACACTTTCCTTACAAACTAGACTTGCACCACCATTTTTGGGCTTTAAAATTTGTCGGCCCGCTTTATTGCCATTAGCCAATAATATTCCTTTCCACTTAGCCCTAGAAACATTTTGTCTGCTGCTGCTCTTATCTCCAGCCACCCTCAAATAATTTTTTTGATTCTCGCTGCAATCCCATCCCCGTTAACAATTTCATCAGATTTCTCCTCATTCCCGGCACAACGGGCGGAACCTGTCTTAACGCCATCTGTCTCTAGCATTGGAAAGCAAGACCCACCAACGCGGTTAACACCACCACCGATTTTTGCTTCCAATGAACTTCTCAATTTCCCCTTTTGTCGATGTTCTACTAACATCCATGGGCCAAACGACTCTTCTTCAATCTGGTTTTCTATGTCCGGTTTCTACCCCTCTGACTCGTTCTGACCAACAGTCGGCTTAGCCCCAGCTGCTTGACGCCCCAAACAGAAGCTTAAATTGTGCCCATACAAACCACATGTAAAACAAACGTTTGGTAAGGACTCATATTCTACCCTTTGCAATCTACCATTAATCCTGACATGAGAGACCAAACGCTTGTTTATATCCATACACACAGCCATCCGGGCAAATCTTCCTCCCGCTGTCGCGTTGGTGTGCGCATCGATTTTAACCATGGGACCAATAACTTGGCCAATGGCTAGAAGCAGAAATTCTGAGTAGAACCCCTCTGACAACCCAGGTAATCTAACCCATACCACTTGTTTTTCCAAATTATCATCAGCTATAGAGAAGTCTGATGACCACAACCTCACCGTTAGATAATGCCCAAAAATCACCCACAGACCACCCATCAACACCTTATCAAAATCGTCCTTATCCTAAAATATAATCAGGTAAAAATCATTCTCCATATCTATGAGTTGAAATCTATTCCCAAGGCTCCACAACGCCGATACTTTCTTCAGTAATGCGTTAAATCCTTCTTTCTTCCTTAAGACTTTAATAATAACAGTGAGAGCCATTCTCCGCTCAATAAACTGATGCACACGATCAGAAAATGTGATCGCTGGGACGCCATCAACCACTTCTGTAGCCACATCTCCATCCTGTAACTCAAACATCTCCTCCATATTAGTACGTGCATTTTGATCCGAAGGGGCACCGCCTGCCCATTTTCATCTATAGTCGGGTCAATCAAATCCGGGTGTACATTTGTGCGATGTCTTACTTTCTTCGTTGCCCTGCCAACACCACTATTCGAGCCCGCAGAAATCTTCCCCACCGCAAAATCCACCGCAGACAAAGTCTCAACCATACTTTTTATTGCACGCCTGAAGCTAATGATTATGTATCTAAGGATTCTTATTTTTTTACGAAATTAATTATATATTAGTTTCATTAATTTGGATATAAAGTATTAAAAATGATTTATAAATTTTAATCAATAAACTAAAATCAAAATAATAAATGAATATAAAGCAAATTAAATTTAATAAAATTAAACCTAACACTAATATTCCGAATTCATTTTTCATTTTTTTTAATGTTGTTTGAATCGGATCGAATTTATTGGGCGGTTAGATTGGGTACCAATTGATGTATCAATCTAACGACAAGAGTTAGATCAATTGACTCAGAAATCTCTTGAAACGGATTGAATCAAGTTAAAAATTTTGATTAAATTAATTTTTTAAAAAAATATATATTTTTAATAATTTATTTAATTAAGAAAAATCAACCAGTTATATTTATTATATAGAAAATTAGTGATTTTACCGATTTAATGATGAACTTCGGAAACATTGTTTTTCTTAGGGTAAGTGGTCACGCGAAACACAGGTGGATGTTCTTGTAGGCTTTCGACCATTGGGCCTTTGAGTAGCTATTTTATTAGACCTAACCTAACCATATATTCAATGGGTTTTGATCCAAGAAATCGTTGTTCTTTCTTCCCGAGTATAGCGCGTGGATCCAACTGATTATTTGAAAGAAAAGAAACAAACAAAGAAAGAAAACAGTGGCTATATTAGTAATGGCAAAACATAAGTACTCTTCCATCTTCATTTCATTACCACGAAACAGATTATGACATTTTTAATTTTATGTTCTCCAGCTTCCTTCCAAGAAATTTTGCCCCATTAATCATCAGTTTTCTGCACCATTGCAGCACTGCAATTGCCAACGAAAATCTATGGAACAACCTCTTGTCTCAGGTAAAGCCCGTTTCTGGTTCCCCTTATATTTCCACTTCGTTTGATATTTTTAGATGTTTTAAATCATGGTAATGATGGACTGATCCTTCATAAATCTTGGGTTTTTAAGAGAAAATAAGTGAAAATGAAGAGAGCGAGAGGTTGCGGTCGTATCAGTATGTGGGGAGAACTGGGTCGGTGATTCCAACAACTTCTTTGGCGGGAGCGGAAGTTTGTATCAAAGAGATTCGGTCAGCCACTTCATTTTCCGGCCATTATCCGCCATCCATTCACGCTCCTTTTATCAGCTCCCTCGAGCCCCTTCCTAACGGTATCTCCAATATATAAGCTGGGAAAGGTTTTATCTTTTTGGTTACGAAGTCAGGAATTTGAGTTGCTTTAGATTGTCCATTCCTGAATTAACTATCGGATACTGGGTTGTCAGTGTTGGGTAAGTTGTGAACTCTTACAGTTGGCTGGTTTAATTACTTGTTCCAGAGGAAGCTATCCTCCATCAAGGTCCTTACACAACAGACTATGGCACATACTGCAATGATTTTCGGAGGTAAACAACCCTTGTTATAATAAATAGGATAGTTTTTGGAACAACCTTGAATGCTTAAACATCAGCTAGTAGCTTATACTGATTAAATTAGTGATGTGCATCCAGGCAATTATTGGACGAGGTAGAGATACGAGAATTGCTCATCGATCATGTCGGCCATCGATGCTGTTGGGGGAGTCTTCCTGCTCGAACATGGAAGATCCATGCTGTTGAGGATTGCAATGTTTACGTCGGGACTCTAGAAACTTTCTTAGATGAGAGGGAAGTAGTCAGAGAAACAGAACCTTACTATGGTGGCAACATTGATGGAAAGGATAAAGGTCCTGAACTTGGCCTTTGGGAGTTGGATCTAAGATCACAATTCCCTGCTCTCTATGTACCTTATAAGGAAACACGAGTCAAGATTCCTCGTAGTGAGACTGTTGAGAAATGTTCAGGTAATGCTACCAAAATAATGTGGCCTATGGGATTAATATTGGAGGTTTTTACATCTTAAATTTGTCTAGAACAGAAAATTTTTGCCTTTTTAAGGTTCTTAATAGCTGTTTCATTTACTTCCTTTTTTGCATCTCTTTCCTGTCACGCTAATGCTTCTTGCTTCATCATTTATACATGCCATAGCAGTAGTGCTTACCTTTGCCTTTTGCTTAATGTTTAAGAAAAAGATCTGCAAGTTGTGCAGGACGAGGAGATATTGCATGTCCAACATGCAATGTGGATCAGGAACCTGGATTTTATAAGCAAAATCTGATGTCCCAGTGCCCTGCTTGCTATGGACGGGGATTAATTGCTCACAGAGATGGATCAGACACTATGTGAGCAATTTCTTATTTATTTTATTAAACTATCCTCCAACATGGTTGCCTACTGGTTCAAACATATGAATAATAGGTTTATCTTTATTGTACTTTACAACCAAGAATTATTTCAGGAAACCGAGTTTAATTAGCATACCTCAACTGCTGTCTGTGTATTCTAGTTTGAAATTTCAGGGCAATAAACCCCATCTAGAACATCCCGTCCTTTAATTTTTTAGTTGGTTTCTTACTAATCTCACATTTTTTTCTTCCTAGGTATTGAGTCTTTTACATTAATCACTTTTCACTGGTGATTATATCTCTTCAGATGCACAAATTGTGATGGAAAAGGAAAGATTCCTTGTGCAACTTGTGGATCTCTTGGCTTACTACAATGTGAAACATGTCATGGAAGTGGTTCTCTGTTGACTCTCAAAATTGCCATTATTAAATGGTAAGCATGCAGATCTGTCTTGTTATTAAAGTTTTATGCTGCCATTACCTGGGGATGCTTGTTGGAAATATTCTTTGCATCAATGCCGAAGTTTGATGATCCAGTATATGATATTTGGATTCATCTTTTTGAGCACATTCATATATATTAAACTCAATGTTAGTGATTCTTGTCATTTGGTTGCTGAAATTCTGTTTCAGCGGCACTTACCTTCAAAGATAACTTCTAATACTGAACTTCAATCAGGAGGTATATTTTCCTGGTTCTGCTTTCTTAAATCAGAATTATGTATATGCTGCTTCTGGCTATTATATCAGATAGGTCCTTAGCATAGTTTGCCATTTCTATAGAATCTCACATTTCAAATCGTCTCCTGCTCAGTCTTATCACCAATGGCAATTTCCAGTCACAAGAATTTCTCTAGAATGATTCCTAAGAAGTATGAAGAACATACAGAACTTGCCCTTGTAGACTTGTGTGCTTGGGGCTCCTTCAATTACTGGAATTATCATTTTTGTTGATAGGAAGACACTTTCAACTCGAAAAGTAAGTGTAACAAGTCGGTTCCGGATGAGATTTTCCATAGGGCTAAAGGGGTTCAGTTGTGCAACACCCAGGCATATCAATGCAGTCCAGCCTTTTTTGCTGATTCTTTCTTCCTCAACCAGTTCTCTTTTGATGTTATCCAAGACAGGCCTTTTATACCTCCTACAGACAGGGTCATATGCGAGAGACATATGATCTCAGTGGTGCCTGTGACACGTGTCACCATGTCTCGTCATCGTCAATTTTTCAGGTTCTACATCGTTGGATTAAGCCGGGAGGTGTACTTGAAGGACTACTATCCTGCTAGGTTTTGCTGGGGCTTGTGTCCTTGCCTGGAATGGTTGAAGAAGTAGTAACTAGGCAGATACGTTGTCCACCTTAAAGGAGATTGCTTCTCAATTATTTATGCTACTCATATTATATTGTGGGTTTCTTTCACGTGGCGCAGAATACATTGGTTCATTTCTTGTGTTCAAGAGATTAGAGAGTAAATTCCATGTGATTGATGAGGTCTAATTTTGAACATTATAGGATTACCAAGACAAAAAATAACAGTAATAGTATTACATATAGTATTTCTAAATAAATAATTTAGGGTGAACTTTTATCCATCTAATTTTCTAGATTGTAGGAAAATTAGAATTTTCCAACAAGTCCCCCAGTATTTTAGGCATCCTTAGGTTTATTTCTTCATCTATAAATACGATCTAGTAAAAATATTTCATTGAAGAAACACAATGAAAATGCTTGTAGTAAAAAAAAAAATTGTTTAAGAAAGATGAGGTGAAATTCAACAAATTCTCGTATTCCAAATGAATAGTTAAAAACTTTTCAATTTAATCCAAATGGTTGTAATCATTAATGCCAAAAGGTTGTACCTTCTAGAGGGGCATTTAAGCACTTACTAGTGGGGTTTATTACCAATAAAAGTCTTTTTTTTTTTTTTTTGTTTATTTAAGGAAATTGATTGAATTGAAAATTATTTACGGGAAAGAGTCAATTTTGTAAAAAACGCGTCCATATGAACGCTATGTCAGGGGGAATTCAGGTAAAGCGAGTTTACGTGGAAGCGCTTTTTTTTGTGTTCAGGAAAAGTGCTACGTAGGTTTTTTTTCCCCCAAAATAGCTTTTACGTGGAAGCGCTTTTTTCCTTTTTTTGAAAGAGGGAATTTTACAATTTTGTTCTGCTGATTTTAAGAAGTTTTCAGCGCTTTTTTAGTGGAAATTTGCTATTTTGGACTTTAGGGGTTATAATTTTAGGATTTTTAAATTAAAGTTTGTTTAATTTAAATTAGGATTTAAGGTTAAAAAAATTAAAGATTTTAAAATATTATATAAAAATTAAAGAATATTTAACTTTTAAAAATTTTTATGTAAAAATTAATGAAGTATTTAACTTTTAAACAATATTATATTTAGGAAAATTTGTCATAAATTTTATTTAACGATAAAAAATTTAAAGTTTACAATTTTAAAACTGACCTATCTAGATTTCTAAAAATTCAAAACGAAGATATCTAAATTTTGCTATTTTGGGCCTTATGGATTAGGGTTTTTTATTATTATTTAGTTTTGGGGTTTTTTTAATTAGGATTTTGGTATTTTAAATAAGGGTTTAGGGTATTTTAAATTAATATTTATAAAAAATATTTAATTTTTTTATTTTTATTTTTTAATTTAATTAGTTTTTAATAATATTTAATTAATATGTCAATAATAAAATCGAAGTTCATTTGAAAATTTTTGTACACATTAGTTTTGGCATATTGTTTCATTTTATTGATAACCAAATTAGAAAGTTCGAGAATTTTATTATTACTATATGAATTGTTACAACCACCTCATTGATTTCGATGTGGACATTTTGGCATTAATGACCCGGATTCCTACACCAGTCACATAACTTTTGTTGGCTCATTCTTTCCCGGATATCCATATTATCGTGTATTTGAGTCGATAACGGTCGACCTCTTAATTTGCAATGCAATTCTCTATCCAGTAACAACTTAAATGGAGCAAGAGATACAAAGAGCCACTAATGTTCATCTAGGGCTGGTGGGAATATGTGTCTCTACACATTGTACATGTATTCTAATTTGTACACTTCGTCGACATAGCTGTTGGGATCCAAACAGAGATTTTGACAAGTTACAATTACATGAGTGTATGGATAACGAAGTGCATCAAACCTCCCACAGTCGCAAGTCCTATTTTTGAGGTGTACACGATATTGTCCACCGATAATACCTTGGTGAGCTCTATCGAACTCCGTCACTCGAAACCATAGGTTGTCGCGATTGTGACATACTACATGCATGGAGTTGGCTCGCGCCTTATTTTGATTAATTTCTTGCAATACCTTTTGGCTCCATACATGCCCTTCTTGCATTTGGCCTTGATAACTCGTTGCTCGCTTTGGGAACAATGCTGCTAGACGGAAGCATGGCTTTTTTACAACAGACGTTATTGGAAAATGACAGGTTCCTTTTAAAACGAAATTGATGAATTCTACTATGTTTGTGGTCATCTGCCCATATCGTAGGTCGCCGTCGTAGGATTGTTTCTGCTGATCGAAAGGTATGTTACACATGTAGTTTGTGTCTTGGCCGTTAGTTGATCGCAAATTTGCCATCATCTCATGAAAACAATCCTTATTTGTAGGGGAAAAACGCTCTAAGCAGGATGCTGTGTTAGCAAAAGTACAGTGCATCTTGCTTGGAGTTTTTTATAAAAAAAATTGAGGAGATGATTTTGAAAGAATAACTTGAGATTCTCGGGAAATTTGATATCTGATAGTGAGGGTTGAAATTTGTAGGGAAAAACACTCCAAGAAGGATGCTGTATCAATAGAAGTATAGTGCATCCTGTTTGGAGCATTTTTCCCTTATAAATTTCAACCCCATCTCATCAAAATAATTTTTTCAGAATCCATCTTCTGAAAATTATTTTTTCAGAACCCATCTTCTCAAAATTATTTTTTTCAAAACACATCATGTCAATTATTTAGATATATTGACTAAATAATCAAAATATAAGTTTGGCCAAATAATCAAAATAACATATAAAAAATTATAGAAAATAAAAAGTATTTAAATTTTAACAAAAATGCAAAATTTAGATATATTGTTTTCAATTTTTAGAAATTTAGATATGTTAGTTTTGAAATTTTAGACTTTAAATTGTTTGAAAATAATAAATTTATGAAAAATTTTCTTGAATATAATATTTTTCTGAAAGTCAAATACTTCTTTAATTTTTATATAATAATTTGAAATCTTTACTTTTTTTTAACCCTAAATCCTAATTTAAATAAAAAAAACCTAATTAAAAAAAAACTCTAATTTAACAAAAGCAGTACAAAAGCAAAACCCAAACTGGATTCAAGAAAACCAAACAAACCAAACCAAAGTTAGAAAAAACCCATGAGACCCACAATTGTTCTACAACCCAAACAAATAACATTTACCTAACTATAAAAAATAAAGCTCATAAAAGAAAAGCACCAACAACTAATGGAAGCAGACTCTCGAGACAAACAAAAAGTCTCAGCAGATATGAGTAAAGGAACCCTCCTGAAGAAACTCAGTCATTGGGAACCTGCACAATAAATAAAGGATGTCAAAGCCATTAAATCGGTCTTTTCAAAATCATTTCATCTTCCGCAACACGTTTTGAATTAAACAAACCTTAATTTAAACCCTAATTTAAATTAAATAAACCCTAATTAAAAAATCCTAATTTAAATTAAACAAACCTTAATTTAAAAAACCCTAAAACTAATTAAAACAAAAACATCCTAAACCCTAAGGTCCAAAATAGAAAAATTTCCACTAAAAAGCCGTTGAAAACTGCTTAAAATCAGAGGGCCAAAATTGCAAAAATCCCTCGTTCAAAAACACAGAGAAAACTGCTTCAACGTGGACGTGCTTTACTTGAATTCTCCTTGACATAGCGTCCACGTGAAAATTATTTTACAAAATTGGCCCATTCACATAAATAATTTTCAATTCGGTCCATTTTCGTAAATAAATAAAAAAAGAGCTTTTATTGGTAATAAACCCCTTACTAGTGTACTATATATAGAGGCTTCGAATTAGAGTTAGGATTATCCAGTTCAAGTAAAAATATTACAAAGCTTTTTTTCTTTCTTGGGTGTTCTAGATTCATTTTGATTTCGATCAATTCAAATGCAACAACGAATTGTTTTAGTTCAAGTAAAGGCATTGTATTTTCAGAATAAATTTCTCGATTATTCTATATAGAAAAGAAAATAACTATTGTTAAGATAGCTTACCATAAATGCCTTGTCTTAATTTTTGCTTTTTCAAATTTGTGACATTTTACATAAAAGTTAAGAGTGGTTGTTGGGGATAGACTTCATTAAGCAACAAACAAATAAAATTAGTGGAAGAAATTGAGAAATTTAACGTGAAAAAATCCTTTCGAAAAGGATAAAAAACCACGGGAAAAAATAATTTTACTATAATGGAAAAAGAGCGAATAATACAAAAGATGGAGATAAAACTAAACCTTGAAACTTGAAAACAAAGAATCCGGAAAACGTAAACACAAAATTCTTCAAAAGTGTTATGAGTTCTAATATTTAATGAGTGTGTTTTCTAAGGTTGTAAAAAAGTTTTTTTCTAAGCTAAATTCGTAGATCAAATAAATTATGCTAATAAATGCTTAATATATTATACTAATAAATACTAAATCTTCTAAAAAGAAAATATATTTTGTTTAAGTTGACTTGCAAGCAATATCTTATTTAAGTGAAATATGAGACATACTCAACAAATCTCTACCTTAACTCATATTTCTACAACATCATCTTTGCCAAAGCTCACCACATGTAGGGAATTAACTGATTTGAATTTGTGCTTAAAAGTTGGAAGACTTCTAGCCTTCGAATTGTGCACTACCAAATCAGAAAAACTAACCCGGTTCTGATTTTCACGAACATAGTGCCCTAAATTTTCAAAACCTACATCCAAAAGAGAACCTCTCTTCCATGAAACAGTCATACCTTTTTCTCTCCTATGACCAAGTTGCCTTCGCTCTAAACGAGTTGACTTCGACTCCGTAAGGGATGAGGGACGTTCGATTTCACCGATCACTGTAAAACCTTCCAAAATATAAAGACTGTTAGTCCTTTTACCTTTTAACGAAACGAGAGCCTTACGAGACACCTTAATGTCGCTCGACTCGTTGTTGATTCTGCAACCTTCCGAGTCTAAAATACTCAAACATATAAGATTCTTTCGTAAATCAGGTACATACCTGACATCTGAGAGTATCCTAACCATTTCCCATGCACATAACTCCATCTTCAACCGAACTGTATGTGGAGAACCATTCTCTATTGGGACACATGTGGAAATAACATCCTGAATCTAGGATCCATTCAGACATAATCTTAGAGCTATCACTCGTTGACATTAACAAGAAATCATCACCAATTTCGTTGGCAAAACTAGTACCAACTACATCTTCCTCGTTTCTCTCAGCAGCCCTATTATTTCGCAGTTTATAACAGTTTGCTTTGACACAACTTAACTTCTTACAATAGTGACACCTTTTGTCTCGCTTCTTTAATGCTACCAAAACGGAAGCTTGCCTATCTACCTTGCTACCAAACCAAACTCATTATTGAGTTTGTCTTTTCTCAACAAATGACCCTTCAAATCCTCAAATAAGAGATTATCTCTCCCATAAATCATGATTTCCTTGAAAGACTTGTATGACAGGGGTAAAGAGCACAATAATAGTATAGCCTGATCCTTATCTCCAATCTAAACCTCAACGTTATTTAAATAATTTAAAAGAGTAATGAATTGAATGATGTGATCTCTAAGAAGTTTACTTTCATTAATGCGAAACGTAAATAGATTTTGTTTCAACACTAAATGATTAGCTAATGACTTAGTCGCATAAAGAGTTTTTAACCTTTTCCACAAGGCGAATGATGTCTTCTCTATCAACATATCTTGCAATACCCTATTCACAAGGCACAACTAGATTGCAAACAGGGTATTTTCATAAAGCTCTTTCCATTCTGGCAATCTAGCTTCTCAAGCTTTTTCCCGATAACGACTTTTTTCAAGCCGGTTTGAACTAAAATTGACATCATCTGAACTTGCCACAAAATGAAATTTGTGACACCGTCGAATTTCTCAATGTCAAACCTTGTTGTCATCTCTAAACGAGCTGATTTGCGAAAATTGAATTAGCTCTGATACCACTTCTTCGAGATCAACCCGATTAAGCAACGAAAAAATAAAATTAATGGAAGAAATTGAGAAATTGAATACACAAATTTAACGTGGAAAAATCCCTCCGAAGAGAATAAAAAAACCACGACCAAAAATAATTTTAATATAATGACAAAAGAATAAAGAGTACAAAAGATGAAGATAAAACTAAACCCCAATATTCGAAGACAAAAAACCCTCAAAATGTAAATACAAAATTTTTCAAAAGTGTTATAAGTTCTAATATTTAACGAGTGTGTTTTCTAAGGTTGTAAAAGAGCTTATTTATAGGATAAATTTGTAGGTAAAAATAAATTATGCTAATAAATGCTAAATATATTATACTAATAAATACTAAATCTTCTAGAAAGAAAATATATTTTATTTAATTTGACTTGCAAGCAATCTCTTACTTGATTGAAATATGAGGCATACTCAACAGTGGTTATTTATGGAACCTGAATTGCAAAGGTGCAAGCTATCAATGTCGAGATGCTTGAATGGTTAAATAGGCTTTTTTACAAACATTTTTTAGTGTGAAGATATACTTTCAATTGTCTAAGTGACTTATGTGTTATCTACTCTATATCCAGATGATTCATCACAAAATGACGAACTCATTGAATGACAAAAGAAATGGATCAATGATGATTACATTTGTTAGTTCACGTCGATATTTGATTATGACTACTAATGTTTTATCTCACTAAAAAAATAAAATTATGCTCCAAAAATAAAGTCTCTACCTTGATCCACTTGGTTACTCCCTCCCTTCTACGATTACTATACTATAAGAGTATATTTTTATTTGTTTAAATATTTCAAATACAAATTGCAAAGATTTTAATTTCTATGACTCATCATTCTTAGTGCTTCCAAAGTTAATTTAAGGTTAATAACAAAGCTAACTCGAAACAAGTAGCAGTGTTGTTTCACTTAATTTCTATTTTTGAAGATCAACTCTCATTTAGAATGGTTGTTGTTCAAAACAACTATTGTTTCAGAATAACTACATTTAGAACAAAGCTCCAATTTAAAACAACTATCATAGTTGTTATTTGAGAACAACTCATATTAAAAGCAACTAATGTTCAAAACAATTCTTGTTCATAATAAATGCATTCTAAGAACAACTATATTCAAAACAATCATTGTTCAGAACTCATTCTATTTAGAAGAATTGTTTTATTTTTTAAAAGTCATTATTGGAAACAAGCTCTTTCAAGAAAAGCATCACCACGTTGCCACAAAAAAACTCTTGTTTGGAACAACTATGTCGAGGATAACTCATGTACCCCACAACTCAAAATAACCTTTAATGAAGAAGATGTGTCATAATGTATTACTTTACCGGAGTAGAAGAAGTGGAAATAACCCCAAAAAATAGTTGGGTTTTTAGGTTGTTCCAGTGAGCTTTGCTTTGTGAATTAGATATGGAGGTAGTTAAGAGGTTTCCTTTTAATCTTTTCCTGAAACATTTAGTGCTGCTTCCTTTTTTCTTTCAGAAAATAGTGAACTCTTATCCAGTCTTCACTATCAAAACCACCAACAAAATCCTTCACTTATTAAATGAATATTAAAGCCTTTATAACTTATAATATCATTTATTACTTCTAATAGTCACTTAGCTTTATAACTCTTTTCTGAAATCTATATATAAGAGCCCTTCATAACTAGTGAAAGGACTTTTGAAATTTTGGTATTTTGACTCCTAAAGCTCTCTCTAAAACTTTCTTAACTTGTTTCTTTGCTTAGTCTTATCATTAACCACATTTTCATTCTCCACCTTACCAAGCATCACTTACTGTTGCAGATAGTTTTACAAGACTTGCTTTAGTCTTCCTCTCCACCTTATTTTGGTACATCTTGTTCACTTTCTTGAAATGCTTCCTCTCTCCACCTAACAACCTGTTACATTTTGGCGACTCTACTAGGGAGAAGTGATTGAATTCGGTGAAAAACTTCAACACATCTTTTACCAGTAAGCATAGACAAGTTCACTAGAAATTAAAGCGCTCTTATTTGTGTCTACATCCAAGAACTGATGAACATGACTCAAGCTTGTTAGAAAAGGATTCTAACCTTGGAGGAGAACAACAAGAAGATGACAAAAACAATTTCCATGCTTGCATATTCTTCTCCAATTCCACAAGTTCTACTTATGAATAGAGGTGGGAATAGTTTTAGCAAAGCAACCCTTCTATACATGAATAATAGCAATGGAGATAACACACCCATTAACATTTTATCATCCAGAAACACCAACATTGTTAATCCCTCTGTCACTATTTTTGGTGCTTTTACTGGTGTTGTTGGTGTCTCTACTGTGGTTACTTTTAAGACTACTTCTTAGGGTTATGTCACTAAAGAGGAACCGCAAAGGTTACTTGAGGAGAAGAGAAGAGCTTAAGCATTTATAAGTTTGATCTCAAGCTACCATACCCAGCTAGGGCAGTCACAAATCCATATATTAAAGACTACTCTAGTTTCAAGCAATTTAACGGGAATGTTGGGAATGTCGGTGATGATGAAGTGAAAACTTGAAGTAGTTGGATGTTGGAAAAATCCGGTTAGGAAAAGGGTTTACAAGTACAGCGAAAGTTTAAAATTTTTAAAATCAAGTCATTTTTGTGATATTTATAGCAATAAATATTTACTAAAAAATATTTGTGCTTTGTGCAAGATGAGTTCGAGTAAATTCTGACTTTCAACTAAACGATTTTCTCCATTATCCTCGTACCACGAATTGCGCCGAGTGTGAGCTTGAGAAACATTAACCAAATGTAGAATAAGAAACAACATTATTACTATCACTAGGAAAGTAATTCCCTCAATAGAAATCAATAAATATCATAATTCCTAGAAAATATAATTTATCCTAAGTAAATCAATTACCACTATTTTCTGGTAAAATAATTGATACGTGCTCATAATCGGATGTTGATTACAAGAATGCTTTGTTGCCTGATCATTCTAAATAGGTGTGAAAAAAATCAAGTTTAAATAAAGATAAAACTTTCGATCCTAAGACAAACTTAGAAATGAACCAACATTATAAAGAAATGTGACCCAATTTCTACAAAGTTTGTAACATAAACGAAAGTTAAAAGGAAGAAAATTGTGGCCCACTATCTATAGGGAGATAGGAATCAATAGTATAGGTGATCGCCACACACACAGAGAAAGACGAGGAAGGGAGTGATAGGATCAAAAGGTTGTGAACACCACAAGAGACATACTCCTTATAAGTTCGGATAAAGTGTTCTTAAAGAACAAAAGAGAGTAAACCTCACAAAGTTTTATAATAAAAAAAAGTTCCCAAAGTGCTTACAGATGATAACTATTTATAGGAATAGCCTATGTAGATGAATGGTCACAAACCAGCCATTAACGAGTACATGCATAATAACATTCATGAACTTATGTGATGCATGGATTAGAATCATTAATGAACCAAAGAGGTTCATGTATTAATCGAATAGTCAATGTCATCTCCCTTTTTCATGTAGGTATGATGAAGTTCATCCTCTCTTGTAGTGAATGTATATGGACGTTCATTCCCCCTTGTTGTGCATGAATCTTCCAAAAGCCATATCCTTCTCCCTTGGCACCATCCATTCATGGCAATTTCAAATAATGGATCTAACCATGCATGTATGTAATAATCCTTTGAATCAAGGTAGAACATGAAGAGTCATATGTACTTGGATGAGTGTGTGAATCCTTGGGTTCATAGGATGCTGCCATTCATGTATTTGGGAAGAAAGATGAAAGGTCACATGGTGCATGTATGTCCATTTTGTTGCTAAACAATGTACCTACAAAACACCATTTCAAGCAAGCACACAATGCAAAGGAAAAGCCTATGACACGTGAAATAGAAAACACACATACTAGTTGTGACGCATAACAACCTAAAAATGAAAACCAATAAAAAAATGAACACTTAGATAAGATAAAATAAGCATGTTGTAGAAAACAACTATTAACATACTAGGAAAACATAATATATGCATTCGAACAAGAATAAACATGGTAATGATTAGAACAATACTTAACGAGGCAAGACACACACAAAACATAATATATGCATTCGAACAAGAATAAGAATGATAATGATTAGAATAGTACTTAACAAGACAGAACACACATAAAGACACTTAGACTCAAAATAAACATAGTAATAACATGACATAAAAGCACGAATTATCACACAAACATCAAGACATAGAAAATGAATGAAAACATTAAATAAAAAACTTGAATATTTGGGTTTCATTTTAACATTAGGCTTTCCACATTAGGCCTTAATATTTTGGGTCATCTCGTGATTGGCTTTATCATTTCCCACACTTGTGTCACTAGACAATGGGCCAAAGATGTCACTCTTCATCTTGCATCTAGGCTTCACACGATTTTGGGTCCAATCGTCTTGAATTGACCCAATGCCTCTAATTCTCAAAGGATGCCCAATAAACACCATCGATGCACCAAAATCCCAATTTGGCCCACATAATCTTGGCCCATTATTAAGAGATGCTTGAATCTTGGTCTAATCAAGCATCCACTTAGTCAGATAATTACATGATACGACCATGCATGTAACACCATCTACCCAAATCGAATATCTGGATCCAAATATCAGATGTTACTACATACGAAAACTTAACATAAATTTTAAATTTATCTATGCAAATCCTTTTTCAACTTATTTCATATTATTTTAGTAAAAGTTTTCTAAACAAAATAAATAAGTTAAACATTCAAGAATACATCTAACTCTTAACAATAATTGTAACAACCCGTTTTTCAGTGGTGTCGAAAACAGTGATTTCGGGACCCCAAACATGATGATAATTTTTTTTTGTAATGTGTTTAAATTAGATATGTCAATAATAATTTTATATGGAATTTTGAATTGAAAAATTTTAATTATTGAATTAAAAGTTAGTATAAGTGGTTTGGTTCAAAAGTCAAGTGATTTTTGAAAATAAGGTATTGAGATCTTGTTTCTAAAATTAAGAGCCGTAAATATTTTCATTCAATATTTACAGAGTCTTATTATATGTGAATTGAAGTTTGGTGGGGTAATTTTGATGATTAATTGCTTAATTAAGGAAAAAGGAGTAAATTGTAAAATAGATAAAAGTTAATTGCTATAGATTAAAAATAGTAAAGGGACCAAAATGGTAACTAAATCATGGTCAAAAAGTCCAAGTGGTGGAGACATGATTACCATCCACTAACTTTTGGGTTATTTATTCATTTAGTCCTAATGAGCTTAAGGTTAAATTGTAAATAAGTTGTTTAAGTGAAATTTAATACAATTGAAGGACCGATTATGAAATTGGACCCTCTTTAAATGGCTTAATAATAGAAATGATGTGAAACATTTTAGATTTTAGTAAATTGCAATTAAATCCTAATAAAAATGAGAATTTACTAATTAGTTATTTTTAGTATGATCGGGAATGGTGGTTTCGAGGTCACAAATTCGATATGTTAGACCATAAATATTAATTATTTAATATTTACAATGTCATTAGTATATTATTAAATTTTGATTATGAGATTTTAACGTTTAAATGGTTAATTAAGTGAAAATGATTAAATTGTAAAGGTTGTAAAAGTTGGTTTTTAATTGATTAAAGATACCAAATAGCTTAAAGAGGTTGATAAAAGGGACTAGTATAGAAATTAAACCTTAAATATATTAGTGGATGACTTTAATGTTGGAAAATAGTGAATTTGGGTGATTAAGTTAAGGGTAATATGGTAAATTAGTAATAAAAAGTGATAAAAAAAAAACAAAGGAATTAGTAAAGTTGATAAATCATTTTTATTTCTTCAACCTCTAGGTGAAACCCTAAATAAAGAAGAGGAGCAATCCGCTAGCTTTGAGCTTGAATTTGGCAAGTGTAATATCGCCCGTTTTTAGTAATTTTTATGTTTTTGAGTTCGTTTTAGCTCAGTTTAGCTAATCCGGTGGTTAATTTGTACAATTGTTGAATGTTGTGGATTATGACATTGATGATTTTTTTACATTCTTGGAATATTATGATGGATTATTAAGTTTGGTTGTTAAATAAGACTATTTTGTAAAGTAATTTTTAGTAATTTTTATGTTAAAGGACTAACATGTTAAAGTGTTAAAATTACAAGGACTTGAGGTGAAATAACAGCAAGTGTGGGCTGTAGTAGAGTTCTAAACCATTCAGCTAAACTTAGTTTTGATTGAAAATGGTTAATTTGCAAGTTTTGAGCTAAAGGACTAAATTGAATAAAAGTGAAAAATTAAGTCAATTTTGTAAAAAATACCAAAAAGGCTTATTTGCATAAAATGATTAAAAATTCATGTTGATTTAAATAATTGAATGAAATTATTGTAATAGATCAAGATTGTCAAATCGATCGCAAAAAAGGGAAAATTACAAATTAGTCCCTAGAATTCATTTTAACTGCAATTTTGTCTGGTAAGTTCGTAACGTTAAATTTTTATTTTAATAGTAAATTATTGTATTCTTTATAATCGTTGCAGAATAGGTTATGGTACGTGAAATTGAGAAAGATGAAAAAGAATGAATGAAAGAGATATCAGGCTTTGAGCCGATGATTTGAAACCGACGCGATGGTTGAGGTACCGCATATGTTGTGAGTTCTCGATAGCTCGTGTGAGCATCATCATGAGTCGAGAAATGAGAAATGAATCCAAGAATGAATTACAGAGCTTACGATGGCTAGAATTTATGCATGAGTGCATATTCTCGACAGCTCATGTGAGCAACATTGTTAGGGAACAATTATATGCACAGATACCATATCGATGGCTGAGGTACCGTATATATTGCAAGTCCTCGACAGATCGTGTGAGCAAAGTCGTATACTGGAACAGAGTTAATACAAACATGAGAATAAAATTCTAGATTATAGCATATTGTATCGATGGTTGGGGTACTGCATATGTTGCGAGTCCTTGATAGCTCGTGTGAGTAACATCATATACTAGTAATAGAGTTGATATAGGCATGTGGATGAAATTTTGGATTATAGCTTGTCGAAGCAAGGCCCTATTCTGGTTCGAATGAGTCAAAGACTGTTCAAAACATGATGTTTGATAATTTGTTAAACTCTACGTACTTAGTAAGCTATGTAAGCTTACCTATGAAATTATTGTTGTTTTGTAGATTCTATTCTGCTACTAGAAGATTGAATCATCTTGAAGAAATCACACTATCTCGGGAGGTCGTTCAGTAGTATTTACATCACTTGGTTATATGGCATGTACTAGGATGATATTATCTTTGAAATGCTTGATTTGGGTTGATTGGTTCATTGTCAAACTTTGTTGAATGTTGAACTTAAGTTTGTATGCTTGTTTAATGTTTTAAGTAGGCTAATGTGCATTGAAATGAAATGTCATGTGTGCTCATGAATAATTGTATCTTGTGGTTATGTGATGAAACTAGTGTTATCATGTATAGGTTATGCAAGCTTTAATTCTTGACTAATTGCCTTGTGGTGAAGAATGCTTGAAAACTTGAAAACTTATGTGTATATTAGAATTCTGCACACTTGTTTCGGTAGAACTCTTGCATGTATCAGTAGAAGTATAGGGAGTTTGAACTTTGATTACTAACTTGCATTGTTTTGGTATAAGTTTATGAGATACCGATAGTTCTGTACATATTAGTATTGGTAGTCTGAACACTTGTATTGGTAGAAGCCACAGGGTAAAACTTCTTAGCTCTCTGGAGTTTGTTGTATAGGTAGTAATCATACTTGTATCGGTAAAATCTTACCAACTACCTGTAGGAAGCTGTAGCTATTTTAAAGTTGTTTACTGACCTAACTTCTATCGATACTTGTCCAACAGGTACCGGTAAAAGTCCCCAAAATTGTGAAATGACATTTTTTCCTTAAATAGATTGTATTGTTATTTAAGTTTATAATTATTTTCGTGTATTATATATTAATTTATTTAATTATATTAAAATGAAGTGAGATTGAAAATTATTCAATGGTAAATGATCGGAAAGACCCCGAAACCTTGACTAACGACGATGTCGAGTTTAGGTACTACATAGTGATAGTAAGAATGATTGATGTAGCTTAGAAGATATTGTGGTATTATGATTTGACATGGAATATAATGTCATGATATGTGATATGAATATTGATTCATGATTGATTGAAATGTTATAATTGAATGTGTAGGATTAAATGGAGTTAGTATTCTGAGTTACAAGTTGGTAAATGTATGTAAAAAAAAAACAAAAACTCGTAAAGTTTTGTAAACCCTGAGACCTTAGATCAGAGATGGTTATGGTTTTTGGGTGTTACAATAATACATTACAACACAACAATTTATTAAAAATAGATTTTCTTGGCATAGAGAACTTTATGCCATACTCCTAAGATATTTTCTACATGCATAGTATCCTTACTCATCTGATAGTACTAGAAAGAACATATGTTTTCTCCTTACTTATTGGTTAATTTGTCCCCATTTAGTTATCTTTAGCACATATTTTAGCATTTTTAGTTCAGTAAATTGCATTTTATAACTCATTGGACCTTAACCTATTTATTTTAATTTTGTCATGTTTTGGTACTGCTGTCGCTACATGAGTATTTCTAGATTACGCCCAGGACTGTCGCTCCACCCGACAATTGTCAAAGCAGCTTCCAATGCAGATAAGAACAAAAATGTGTGAGTTGTCCAGTTTGGTATAACTAACTTGTACGGACAGAGGCAGCATGATTCTTATGAAAGGACACCTGTACTACTTGGAAGAATATAAATATTCACGAGAAAAGAGAAAAAAGGGGGGGTTTGGGTGCATTATCTTCTTCAACTCATATTTTGAATTCGGCTATAGAGACTTAAGTCTCTTACGGGTGAACTGACGTGAAAGGGATGCAAATCAGCTCTTGACGAGGAGCCCTAAGTGCGACACAAGAGGGAATTGAGAGGTCAAGTCGAGATTGTCAAGGAATAGTATTCTCCACTTGTTTCTTTTATATTTCTTTTCTAAAAGCTGGTGATTACTTTTTATTTCATGTTTGTACAGAAGTACATATGATTTTTGGGTTAAATGTTATTCAACTTTGCTCCTACTATTTAATCTTTAGGTTTGAATGTTTTTAGCATGAAAATGTTATTGCGGTCACTGCCACTAGAAAGTGCAGCGATAGTTTAAGCCAACAAGCATGACAACGGAAGTTGCTTGAGGATTAGAGGGATTTAATCCACTTGTTCTTAATTGTGTTTCATTGTCACCATCAGAAGGTGTGGTTAATGTGCATATTTAAGTCTTAGATTAAATATAGAAGTTAAGCTTGGTAAGATATTCATTGCAAATTATTGCATTGACAATCACCTATCCTTTTATATCTTGTGAGCACTTAGTATTCTGTTGAAGATTCACTTTAGGGATCCCATTTTATCATTGTCATATTTCATCTTTATTTTCAAGTTATTGCTCTGACAACTATTCTCACAATTTATCTCATTCTTATCTGCTTATTGCACTAACATTGATAGACAAAAGACAACCATCCTAGTGGGATTGATATCCGACAGATTCATATCTGTCTACTATACTTGAATCAATAGTGTACGCTTACACAATATTATTGTGACGTTAAACAATCGATCAAGTTTTGGCACCGTTGTCAGGGATGGCATTCGTTTGATGTTTATTTTTGTTTTTGCACTTTATTTTTATAATATTTAGTTGTTACTAGCTTGTTTTCTTTTTGTCGTTATTTTCACATTTTATTTTAGGTGTTTTATGACCGAAGCAATTCGGAGTTTATTGTTGATTTTGATCCAAAAATTGAAAGAATCGTTTGGAGGAAACCTCAAGAACAAAGGAATATGGCTTTACCAGAAAACAATTTAGCCATACCCCTGATGCAGCAACAAAATCCTTATGACCTATCGTTGTCGCAAGACGCTCAAATAGAAAATAGGACTATATGAGATTTTGTAGTACCTGTCTTGGATAATTTACAAATGAGAGTTGTTAGGCCACCAATTCAAGCTGGGAATTTTGAACTTAAGCCAGTAATGTTTTAAATGTTGAATTCTAATGGGCAATATGCTGGACTGCCATATGAAGATGCATGAGAACATCTTAAATCATTTTTATTGATTTGTGCTTCCTTTAGTCAACAAGGCATTCCTGATGACGCTTTCAAAATGCAATTATTTCCTTATTCCTTGCAAGGAAGAGCTCGTACTTGGTTCCTTGGGTTACCTGTCAGCTCAATTACTTCTTGGAATGCACTAGCAACACAGTTTGTTTTGCGCTTTAATCTGCCGATAATGAATGCTCGTCTCCGAAATGATATTACAACTTATCATCGCTGGATTATGAGAATCTTCACATTACATGGGAACGTTATAAATCTTTGCTTCAACGTTGTCCCATGCATGACATTCAACAGGAAACACAAATTGAGATTTTCTATAATGGGCTGAATTCAAAAACGAGGAATCTTGTCGACGCATCAGCCAATGGTCCTTTGCTAGATTGTACTTATAATGATGTTGTTGGAATTCTTGAGAGAATTGCTCAGGATGATTAAAAATATCCTATCTTAGAGCTGCACAAGCAAAATCTACTTCGAGAGTTATTGAATTGGACACAATATCTGCACTTAGCACTCAAGTTTTTTCTTTTGCAAATATGATAAAAAATATGCAAGAGACTAGTGACGTTGCACCTATACAAGTCAATCAACAAGTTGATGTTCCTACCTTTTGTTGTGAGATTTATGGTGACAACCATAACTATTGATGCGAGCACAAGTAGTACGAGCTCTAATAATACGAGCATGGACCTTGCGAGCTTGGAAGATGCGAGCACTGGTGTTGTGAGCACTCATGTTGCAGACACACACAGCGCGAACACTGATGCTACGAACACTCGCATTGTGAGCATGGAGGATGGGTGAGCCTCACATGATTCAATCAAGCTACCTAGAGGACCAATCACGCGAGCACAAGCCAAGAAATTTAATCAAGCTGCCACAGGTTTAATTAAACGAATTTGAGAAGACACTTCATGCATTTCATATAACCCGTCTGCATTCCATGTAGTGTGCTGTACATTCAATTTTAATTTTAATCTAATTAAATTGCTGGAAAATAAAGTATTAACCATTTAGTTATTTTAATTCATGTTTTAATTATGTTTTGTGTTATTTTGATAAGTCTTTAAATATGTCCTAAGTTAGTTGTTAGTTTTAGTCAAATATTACTGCCCATTTAATATGTCCTAACCAGCATGTTTAATATGATGTAAGGATGTAAATGGCTAGCCAACACAAGCTTTTAATGCACCTACCAATATTTAAAGTGCTGAAAACACCTCTCCAAAAGGGCATTTCATGATCAACAAAGGAATTCAATGTTCTCTTCATGCATGACTGATTGGGTTCATCAAAGGTCTCAAGGTACTTAAATGCTCAAAGGCTGATCATGGGAACATGGAAAGAGGTTGTTCGGGTTACTCAAAAGTCATTAATGCACCATCCACATTTAATCCAAGTGCTTGGGAAATTTCAGCAAAATTTAAACACATTTCTTCCTAGCCAACCAAGCACTAAATTTGGCCAACTACTCATTAAAGCAACCACTACATTAACTTAAAGTGCATGGGGAATATTGGACGAATTTATGGTATAATTTTGATTTGTTATCTCATGTCTTTTCAGTTGGTAATTTGTAAGCCTATAAATATGAGGCTTGGAATATTTTGTAACAACTTTTGATGTATTTTAATCTTATTGTGAGTTTGCAAACTCCTTGTTCTTATTTGACTCAAATTGACTTATCAAATAACACTTGTGGCGTCAATCTAATTCTTTCGAACTTATCACTTCTTTGAAGTGTGGCGTTCAACCTTATACCGATTAGTTCCTATCTCTTTATATATAGAGGGTCACGGTTCTTCTTGTTTTCGTTCTAAGTACTAATATAAGGATTGGTCAATATTCCTTTATAATATTGGTTCCTTTATAATAAGTAACTATATCCTTTGCATATCCAATTCATCCACCATTTCCAAAGCCTATGATTTTTGTTTCCAACCTTCATAAAGCCATTACGAATGATACTTCTTAATTTCGATCGAGAACTCACGCGACTCGTAATCATCCCTCGAGGACGAGTGTGTATCATTTGGTATCAGAGTTAGCTAAATTAAGTAAGTATTCGACATTCTCATCTCCCTCGAGATTAGCATTCAAAAAAGGAAAGAAAATTCGAAAAAAAAGAAAAAGAAAATACAGTAGATTTGAATCCCAAGTTCAAAATACAAGGGAGTTTAGAAATTAAATAAAAAAACGAAGAAGTGCTAGTTGAAAGTGAGTAATTCCACGATTACAAGTCTTCTTTACCATAACAATTTCAACCACACTTTTATCTTCATTTGAAGCCTTCCCTATCACCTAATCATCATTCCTACCATACATCCTATTTGAAGCCGACTACAAGGTTTGTTGCATAAGTTTAAGGAAGTCATATAAGAACTTCAAGCAAGCAAAGAGTGGTAAAAGGCAAGAGTGTGAAAGAGCATTAGAGAAGATTAAAAGCTAACAAGGAGTGCAAACACGAGTGAAGCGATTTCATTCCGAGTGGCTCATGAGGTTTTGTATTTGGTAAGGAACTCATTTACTTTCAATCAAATCTTTTGTTACTAATCTTTTATGTTTTAAAGAAAACACCATGTCTCGAAGTCCCGAAAGAACTAATGCTACTGGAGGTGGTGTGCTTGATTTAGCGTACCAAGCTCTTATATGAGAGATGGACAAATTGTTACAACGTCGATTGGAGCCAATGCAAGATCAATTAGACCAATTAAAGGCAAGATCTCAAAGGGGATGTTCACCTCAAGATCAAAGGAGAGAGAGAGGTCTTCTAAGACCAAATCAAGAGGATTACTATAAGCCAAGTGAAATGGAGAGTGATCAATCCTCTAACCGAAGTTTGAGACATCATGGTCAATGAAATCGAGGTCCAAGAGTAGATGATAATCTTAGCAATATCAAGATGACAATTCCTCCATTCCAAAGGAAAATTGACCCTGAAGCTTATTTGGAGTGGGAAAAGAAAATAGAACTCGTCTTTGAATGCCATAATTACTCAGAAAACAAAAACGTAAAACTTGTTGCCATCAAATTCTCTGATTATGCTATTATTTGGTGGGATCAGCTAACTTTGAGTAAGAGATGAAATGGCGAATGACCCGTGTCTACATGGGTTGAAATGAAAGCAATCATGAGAAAGAGATTTGTACCCGCTCATTATCATTGAGAGTTGCATCAAAGGCTACAAAATCTTAATCAAGGAAACTGTAGTGTGGAAGATTACTACAAGGAGATGGAGATAGCCATGATACGTGCTAATGTTGAGGAAGATCGAGAGGATACCAAGGCACAATTCTTATCTGGCCTCAATCGAGACATCGCCAATGTAGTTTAGCTACAACATTATGTTGAAGTTGTTGACATGGTTCACATGGCACTTAAAGTGGAGAAGCAATTGAAGAGAAAAGGTACCACCCGACCCCTTTCTAATTTTGTTTCTACATCAAAGTGGAGGCAAGGAACCTACAAAAAGGATACCACTTTTTGATCCAAAGATAGTATTGGGACGACCAAGCCCAACAAGTTGAGTGTATATCCAAGCAAAGGAAAGAACGAGGCTGTACCACACTGATCTCGAGACATCAAATGTTTCAAATGCCTTGGGAGGGGCCATATGGAAAACCAATGTCCAAACCGGAATTCCATGTTTATAAGGGAAATGGTGAGATTGAATCTAAACTCGAAAAAGAAGATGAGCCCGAATCACCTATTGATGAGGAAAATGACTTGGAGTATGTTGTAGAAGGGGAAATCCTTATCATTAAACGAAGCTTGAGCATCCAAACTGTGGAGAGTGAGCAGCAACGCGAAAACATTTTTCATACTCGCTGCCATGTCCAAGGAAAGGTATGTAGTGTTATTATTGATGGTGGTAGTTGCACTAACATTGTTAGCTGCTTGTTGGTAGAAAAACTTGGCCTACCGAACACCAAGCATCCACGCCCTTACAAACTTCAATGGCTCAATGACGATGGAGAACTCAAAGTTACTAAGCAAGCCGTTGTCACTTTTTCAATTGGCAAGTATTTTGATGAAGTTCTTTGCGATGTAGTGCCAATGCACGCTAGTCACTTGCTGTTGGGGAGACCATGGCAATTTGATCGTCGAGTACTGCATGATGGTTACACCAATCGATATACTTTGAAACACCAAGGAAAGAATGTTACTTTGGCACCCCTTACTCCCAAAAAAGTGTATAAAGATTAGCTCAGGTTACAAAATTTGTTTGAAAAATTGAAAGAAAAAGAAAAACATGAGTGTGAGAAAAATCTGCAAATGCAAAAAAAAAAAAAGAGAGAGAAAAGAACAAAACAAAAGCAAAAGAAAACAGAGAGCATGAGGTAAAAGCACAAGAAATGAATGAGAGAAAAGAAGAAAATGAGATAGAAAAATTGTATGTTATTGCAAAAGAGAGAGAAATCAGAAATTCCATGCTTTTAAAACAACATTTGCTTGTGCTTATGTACAAGGAAAGTTTGTTTAGTACTAACGATTTAAATAACTCTCTTCCTTCTTCTATTGTGTCTTTACTGCGGGAATTCGAGGACGTGTTTTCGGAAGATATCCCAAGTGGTTTACCGTCTATTAGAGGCATTGAACATCAAATAGATTTTATTCCCGAAGCCACTGTTTCGAATCAACCAGCTTATCAAACTAACCCTGAAGACACTAAAGAGCTACAAAGGCAAGTTACGGAGTTAATGGAAAAATGGTATGTTCGAGAGAGTTTAAGTCCATGTGTCGTGCCTATACTATTGGTACCTAAGAAGGATGGCTCTTGGATCATGTGTATTGATTATCGCACGGTCAATAAGATTACTATCAAGAATCAACACTCGATCTCGCGTTTAAATGATATGTTGGACGAGCTAAGTGGAGCTTGCATTTTCTCCAAAGTTGATCTCAAGAGTGGTTATCATTAAATACAAATGAGAGAAGGAGACGAATGGAAGACTGCTTTCAAAACTAAACACCATTTGTATGAGTGGTTGGTTACGCCCTTTGGCCTAACTAATTCACCCAGCACCTTTATGTGGTTAATGAATCATGTTCTTTGATCCTTCATTGGTAAATTATGTGTAGTATATTTTGATGATATCTTGATTTATAGTAAGTCTTTGGGAGAACATATACATCATTTAAAATCTATTTTGGAACTTTATTTGCAAATCTTAAGAAGTATTCCTTTTGTACTAATAAACTTGTTTTTCTATTATTTGTGGTTAGCTCTGAAGGTCTCAAAGTCGACCAAGAAAAGATAACAACAATCTAAGAGTGGCCACATCCTACTAGCATAAGCCAAGTAAGAAGTTTCCATGGTCTTGCTAGTTTCTATCGAAGGTTTGTTCCTCATTTTAGCACATTACCTGCTCCTTTAACTAGAATTATCAAGAAAAACTCCAACTTTCATTGGGGTGAGCAGCAAGAGAAATCCTTTAATCTGATTAAAGATTGTTTGACTAATGCACCGTTGTTATCCTTACCTGATTTTGCAAAAACTTTCGAGAGTGAATGTGATGCATTAGGAATATGGATTGGAGCCGTGCTAACATAAGATGAGCGACCCATAGCCTACTTTAGTGAGAAATTAAATGGTGCTGTTCTCAATTACCCAACTTACGACAAGGAGATGTATGCTCTAATTCGAGCATTGGAGACATGGCAACACTATCTATGACCTAAGGAATTCATCATTCACACTGACCATGAGGCATTGAAACATCTCAAGGGGCAAAACAAGTTAAACAAGAGACATGCTAAATGGATTGAATTCCTAGAATCATTTCCTTATGTGATCAAGTACAAGAAAGGTAAAGAGATTGTTGTTGCGGATGCACTGTCACGAATGTACGCATTACTCAATAGCTTAGATTCTAAGTTACTTGGTTTTGCATATCTTAAAGAGCTATATCAAAATGATTCTGATTTTGTGAAGTTTATAAAGCGTGTGAAAAGGGACCTTTTGAAATATACTATAAGCATGATGGCTACCTTTTCAAGGAAGGTAAGTTATGTATTCCTCAAGGTTCTATTCGAGATGTGCTTGTAAAAGAGGTGCATGGTGGAGGACTCATGGGACATTTTGGAATGGCCAAAATGTTAGTTATGCTACATGAACATTTCTTTTGGACTAAGATGAGACGGGTTTGCAATCGATGCATTACTTGCAAAAAGGCAAAATTATGTATTAAGCCCCATGGTCTGTACACACCACTTTCCATTCTCGAAGCACCTTGGGTAGACATTTCTATGGACTTTGTGTTAGGCCTTCCTAGAACTAAAAATGGAAAAGACTCTGTTTTTGTGGTAGTTGATAGATTATCTAAAATGACTCATTTTATACCATGCCACAAAACTGATGATGCTGTGAATGTAGCTAACTTGTTTTTCAGAAAAGTTGTTAGATTGCATGGGTACCAAGAACAATTGTGTCAGATCACGATGCTAAATTTCTTAGCCATTTTTGGAGGACCTTATGGAGCAAACTTGGTACTAAGTTGTTGTTCTCTACTACATGCCACCCATAAACTGATGGCCAAACTAAAGTTGTGAATCGAGTGCTCTCTACCTTGTTAAGAGCGATCATTCGAAAAAACTTGAAAACATGGTAAGAATGCTTGCCGCACATCGAGTTTGCTTACAACCGTTTTGTTCATTCGACCACCAAGCATTCACCATTTGAAGTTGTTCATGGTTTTAATCCCTTAACTCCTTTAGATTTAATTCTCTTACCTTTTAATCAACTTGTGCATGTAGATGGCAAAAACAAGGCAGATTTTGTGAAAAATCTATACCAAAAAGTGAGGGAAAACATTGAGAGGACCAAGCAATATGCAAGTAAAGCCAACAAAGGACGTAAATGAGTAGTCTTTGAACCCGGAGATTGGGTATGGCTTCACATGCGAAAAGAAAGATTTCCAGCTCAAATAAGATCCAAGTTGCTACCACGAGGCGATGGCCCTTTTTAAGTACTGGAAAGAATCAATGAAAATTCATACAAATTGGACCTTCTAGGTGAGTATTCTGTTAGTGCAAGCTTTAATGTTACTGATCTATCCCCTTATGATGTAAGCGACGATTTGAGGACAAATCGGTTTGAAGAGAGAGGGGATGATGTGAGCACAAGTAGTGCGAGCTCTAATAATACGAGCATGGACCTTGTGAGCTTGGAAGATGCGAGCATTCATGTTATGGACACACACGAACGCTGATGCTGCGAACACTCATGTTGCGAGCATGGAGAATGGGCGAGCCTCACACGATTCAATCGAGCTACCTAGAGGACCAGTCACGTGAGCACAAGCTAAAAAATTTAATCAGGCTGCCACGGGTTTAATTAAACGAATTTGGGAAGACACTTCATGCATTTCATATAACTCATCATGCATTCCATGCAATGTGCTGCACATTCAATTTTAATTTTAATCTAATTAAATTGCTGGAAAATAAAGTATTAACCATTTAGTTATTTTAATTCATGTTTTAGTTATGTTTTTTGTGTTATTTTGATAAGTCTTTAAATATGTCCTAAGTTAGTTGTTAGTTTTAGTCAAATATTGTTGCCCATTTAATATGTCCTAACCAGCATGTTTAATATGATGTAGGGCTGTCAATGGCTGGCCAACACAAGCTTTTATTTAAAGTGCTGAAAACACCTCTCCAAAAGGGCATTTCGTGATCAGCAAAGGAATTCAATTTTCTCTTCATGCATGGCTGATTGGGTTCATCAAAGGTCTCAAGGTACTTAAATGCTCAAAGGCTGATCATGGGAACATGGAAAAGGTTGTTCGGGTTACTCAAAAGTCATTAATGCACCACCCACATTTAATCCATGTGTTTGGGAGATTTCAACAGAATTTAAACACACTTCTTCCTAGCCAACCAAGCACTAAATTCGGCCAATTACTCCATTAAAGCAACCACCACATTAACTTAAAGTGCATAGGGAATATTGGACGAATTTATGGTGTAATTTTGATTAGTTATCTCATGTCTTTTTCGCTGGTAATTTGTAAGCCTATAAATATGAGGCTTGGAATATTTTGTAACAACTTTTGATGAATTTTAATCTTATTGTGAGTTTGCAAACTCCTTGTTCTTATTTGACTCAAATTGACTTATCAAGTAACCCTTGTGGCGTCAATCTAATTCTTTCGAACTTATCACTTCTTTGAAGTGTAGCGTTCACCCTTATACCGATTGGTTCCTATCTCTCTATAGATAGAGGGTTAGGGTTCTTCTCGTTTTCGTTCTAAGTACTAATATAAGGATTGGGTCAATATTCTTTTATAATATTGGTTCGTTCTTGATTCCTTAAAATCAAATTCAAGTCTATCCAACTATATTCTTTGCATATCCAATTCATTTCCAAAGCCTATCATTTTCATTTCCAACCTTCACAAAGTCATTACAAATGATACTTCTTAATTTCGATCAAGAACTCACGCGACTCGTAATCATCCCTCGAGGATGAGCTCACATCAGCTATGAAGATTGTCCGTAACATGCAGAGAATGCCTTCTATGTCAATAACATCTGGAACAATTCTTATGACAACTCTTATAATAATTTTGCACGTAATTAATAGTCTTGGGGAACTCAAAATGCTGGACAAAATACTACTACATCCCGATATGGGAATACATCTACTCAAGGCAATTATAATCCAAGACAAGGGAATTATAATCAACAACGGCAGACTTACAATCATCACACTCAAATGCATCCACACCAAAATCAAATGCAGCCATAGTACTCTTCAATGCAGAATCAACATGTTCAAGGACATCGACAAAAATAGTACACGTAAACTTCTCCTTTTGATCCATTAGCAACTACCTAGTGACATGGAAAATCCCAATCCGAGGGGGGAAAGAACACTGCAAGGCTATCACTCTTAGGAGTGGTAAACAAACTGGCGAGCCAACTACAGACTCTATTGTAGCACCTCAAGATACTAGTGAAGTGATCCCTGGTGAGAAGGTTGAATCTGAAGAGCTTGTCGATGCACCAGACAAAGAAGTTCCACAAATTGTCACTCATATGCTTAATGTCCAGCCCTTGAAACTGTTGATGTAATCAAAGGTTTCGACACAATCTGATGTATCTCCACCTTTACCTTTTCCACTCACAGAAGGTTATAGTGCTATTTTGACAAATAAGTTGCCCCCCAAAATGAAAGATCTTGGGAGCTTTACTATCCCATGTTCAATTGACAACCATTATTTGGGCAAGGCTTTATGCGACTTAGAAGCTAGCATCAACCTAATGCCACTATCTACTTTCAGAAAGTTGGGAATTGGTCACATGAAACCTACTGCAGTAACATTGCAACTAGCAGGTCGATCCTTAGCTCAACCTGAAGGGAAAATCAAATATATTTTAGTTTGTGTGAATAAATTCACTTTTTTGACTAATTTTAGTATGCTTGACAGCGAGGCAAACAAGGAGGTTCCCAAAATCTTGGGACGACCACTTTTAGCCACTAGACGGACTCTTATTGATGTTTACAAAGGTGAACTACCATGCAACATAATGATGAGCACGTTACCTTTAGTGTTTTCGAATCTATTCAATGCAAGGATAAAGAATAATGTCATACTATCGATGTGCTAGATGATCTAATTGAGGGAGAATTTAATGACCAAAGCACACTACTTTCTTAAGAGTTTGCAGTGACATCTGATGATGAATTCTTAGATGATTGTGACAGCATGGTTGAAGTTAATAATATTAAACTCAGGCATGGATGGCAGATTGAATCTTTAGACTTAGCTAATAGAACGGCTCCAATTTTCAAGCCATCTATTGAAGAAGCTTCTACTGTGGAATTTAAACCACTACCTACTCATCTTAAATATGTCTTTCTTGGTGATAACAATACTCTCCGAGTTATTGTCTCCACAACACTGGATGTGACTCGAGAAGAGAAATTGGTCCATATTCTTAAGCAACATAAACGAGCCATTGCTTGGAGTATTGCAGATATTCGAGGCATCAGTCCATTTTTTTGCATGCACAAGATCAAGTTAGAAGATGAAGGCAAGCGATTGATTGAGCAACAAAGAAGATTAAACGAGAAGATGAAGGAAGTTGTTAAGAAGGAAATTATAAAATGGTTTAATGCTGGAATTATTTCCCTATTTTTTGTAGCATTTGGGTAAGCCCAGTGCAATGTGTACCTAAAAAGAGTGGCATCACTGTGGTTAGCAACGACAAAGATGAGTTAATTCTTACATACATTCTTACAGGATGGCGAGTCTGTATGAATTATCGCAAACTTAATGTTGTCACAAGGAAGGACCACTTTTCACTTCCTTTTATTGACCAAATGTTGGATAGGCTTGCTAGAAAAGCCTATTATTGCTTTTCAGGCGACTATTTTGGGTACAATCAAATTGCTATTGCGTCGGAGGATCAGGAGAAAACAACTTTCACTTGCCCCTTAGGTACTTTTGCTTTTTTTCGTATGCCTTTTGGTCTTTGCAACACACCAGCCAAATTTCAAAGGTGCATGATAACAATATTCTTGGATATAATTAAAGATTCTTTAGAGGTTTTTATGGATTATTTCTTAGTCTATGGGAATGATTTTGATCATTGCGCTGACAACTTGGATAAAGTATTGAAGCGATGTGAAGACACACATCTTGTTCTAAATTGGGAAAAATGTCATTTAATAGCAACTGAAGGCATTGTGTTAGGCTATCGCATCTCTAGTCAAGATTTTGAAGTAGACAAAGCTAAAGTGGAAATCATTGAGAAATTACCTCCACCGACAAATTTGAAAGTCATTCGTAGTTTTCTTAGGCATGCGGGGTTTTACCAAAGATTTATTAAAGATTTTTCAAAAATTGCAAAGCCCTTATGCTCATTGTTGGAACAGAATAAAAAAATCCTCTTTAATGAGGTATGTCTGGATGCATTCATTTGAATAAGAAACATCTAGTAAATGCACCTATTATCGTTGCACCAGATTGGTCTCAACCTTTTGAAGTTATGTGCAATACAAGCGACTTTGATGTTGGTGCTGTTCTAGGACAACGCAAAGGAAAAATATTTCACGCCATCTATTATGCTAGCAAAACTCATACAAAGGCTCAAATCAATTATACCACTACAGAGAAAGAATTATTGGTTGTAATCTTTGCTTTCGACAAGTTTCGTTCATATCTTGTCGGCACAAAAGTTATCATATTTACTGATCACTCGACGTTGAGATATCTTTTTGTGAAGAAGGATGCAAAACCAAGACTGATACGCTGGATCTTACTGTTGTAAGAACTCGACATTGAGATAAAAGACTGTAAAGGTTCAGAAAATCAAGTTGCAAACCATTTGTCTCGATTGGAAGTTGGCAGCGAAGATGGAAACATACTTCAAATTGTCGATGCATTCCTAGATAAGAAGTTATTTGCTGTAGATACAACCCCTTGGTATGTAGATTTGGTTAATTATCTAGTCTGTGGAAACTTCCATTGGGTGTCACAGGCCATAAAAAAGAAAGATTTTTTCATGAAGTAGCGAAGTACCATTAGAACGAGCTGTATTTATTCAAGATATGCAATGACAACATCATTTGGAGTTGTGTTCTGGAAGAGGAGATGCTTTCAATCTTAAAGCACTGTCATGATGCTCCTTGTGGAGGTCATTTCAGTGGCATGAGAACTGCTGCTAAAGTTCTCCAATCAGGATTTTACCAGCCTTTACTATTCAAGGACGCCTACAATTTTGTGAATCAATGTGATAAGTGTCAGTGCACTGGTTCTATATCCCGATGCAATGAAATGTTATAGCAGTTGATTATGGAGGTTGAATTGTTTGATGTTTGGGGTATGGATTTTATAAGACCATTTCCAAGTTCATTTGGAAATCTTTATATATTAGTAACTGTTGACTATGTCTCGAAGTAGGTTAAAGCTGTTGCAGTCCTAAAGGATGATGCAAGGACAATGCTTAAATTTTTTCACAAGCATATACTCACCCGCTTTGACACACCAAAGACATTTATTAGTGATTAGGGAACACACTTTCATTGTAAACAAGTGGCAGTTGCACTGAAGAGATATGGAGTTAATCATAGAATGACTACTACTTATCATCTGTAAACCAATGGACAACCCGAAGTATCCAATAGACAAATTAAGAACATTCTTGAGAAGGTTGTGATCCCTTCGAGGAAAGATTGGTCTTCCAAACTGGATGACGCTTTATGCACATTACGGACAACATACAAAACTCCATTAGGGATGTCGCCATATCAGTTGATTTTTGGGAAAGCATGTCACTTGCCAGTTGAACTAGAGCATAAAGCAATGTAGGCAATTATGCAAGTGAACATGGACTATGAAGCTGCTAGAAAGAAAAGGTTTTTGGATATCATTGAACTAGAGGAGATTAGGCAAAATGCCTATGAAAACGCTGCAATTTACAAGGAAAAAACCAAACGATGGCATGACAAAATTATTTTGCAGCAATAATTTATCGCGAGTCAACAAGTTTTATTATTTAATTCTAGACTGAAATTACACTCGGGAAAATTGCGCTCACGTTGGTCTGGACCTTTCAAAGTTATCGAAGTATTTCCTCATGGTGTGGTCATAATTAAAGATTTACATTATGGACACAGTTCAAAGTGAATGGATAGCGGTTGAAACATTATTTGAGAATATTTATCAAAAGAAGGCAGAGACCATTAAATTGGTCGAAATTTTTAATTTTTATTGAATTTATTATTAAGTAATTTATTTTATTTTATTTTTGTTTTTGTTCAAGTTTGTTTTACTTCTTGTTTTTGCAGAATAATTAAATACCATTGTCGACACACTTGGACATTATTTTCAACGCAGTTCGTACGATTGTACTACCACTTATGACTCATCAAGAATGAGGGCATATCAGGGATTTCAAATCCCACCATTTGTTCAAAAGTAACCTAGTCGTTTGATTTCTCTGAGAGGGCGTAATTTTCATAGGACACATTTATTCCCGCAAACTTTATGTCCCTTCAATTTATCCCAAAAAATCACACCTTTCCATCTTCTTTTTTCACTCGCTATAAACCCCCTCCACTGCTTAGACTTTAACAAATACAAAGCAGCCATTTTTATTCACTTTCTCTTTCCCAAGCTCATACCTTTAAAACTTCAAACCTTATTCAATCAATAAAATATGGCAAGAACGAGAGGATCAGCCAAGAAAACCACTAAGTCTATTGAAGAACACTAGTCCTCTGCAACAGCAGTTCGTGAATCGAAATCCTCCATGCCAACAGAGAAAAAAGAGTCGGTGATCATTTTAATGAAAGTGGGCAAGTACCGATCTCAAGACAACATTTTGAAGTAAAACTTCCACCCAGAATAGGGCATTCTCCTTTCGCAACAGCAAGACTTGGGCAAGCAAGTCCACAAAACCATCTCCAAGCTGAAGTGGGAGACTTTCTACACTCATCCTGGAAGCTATTCTCCTTCAATGGTACATGAGTTTTACGCTAACCTTTATGACCATGAGTTAGAGCTCATCTTTGTTCGAGAAAGCTTAATCCCATAGGATGCTAAAAAACAATGAGTTGTGCAACACTAAAGTGGATGTGGATGAACACTTTGAGTTCATTGGGGATATCACAGATGACAAAAGAGACCAATTGGTGAAGGATTTATGTGTCGATGGAGCAGTGTGGATGGGTTCACATAAAAAGAATTATATGATGCACTAACGCTTCTTGACATTGCAAAGCAAAATATGATTTCATTTTGTCAACTATTGGCTAAAGCCCTCTACTCACAACACCACACTCACCCTCGATAGAATGTGCCTGATACATTCAATTGTCAAGGGTAGAAGGATTGATGTTGGCGTAACAATCCACCAGGAAATTACTGACTACGCCGCAAGGCAAACTAGAATTTTGGTTTTCCTATTGTTGGTGATGCTATTGTGATAGCAAAAAGGGATCGTGCCCTGTGATGATGAAGAAGTCCTAGATAATAAGCGCCCGATCCATGAAGCCTCTATTGAAAGAATGACTCGTGGCAAAGATATGCCAACAATGAAGGAGGCAAAGACAAGCAAGACGAGAAAGGGCAAAGCCAAGGTAGAAAGCAAAGGAACAAACCTGATTGTAGAGACATTCTTGTTGCACAAAATGAAGGATATCGAAAAGTTGGCCAATTCCATCAGCAATAATCAGATAAGGCTTGTCGCTATAATAGAGGTTATGGACAAATCACAAAATTTGTTCTATGCTTATACCAAGGCTTGGAACGACTCAATTGTAGCCGTCTTAAGTCAATTGAGCCCGATCCCACTCCTAGAATTTCTAGTGTTCCCACCGATCATCCAAGATTATGAACTCTCATTAGAGGATGTTAACTTAAGGGATCGAGATAGATCGGTGGCATCCCTTCCCATTGTGCACGTCTCTGATGATGAGAAAGAAGAGGAATCAAGGGACATTGATGAGTGCATGTGAAGGATTGATAGGCTGTTCGAGGATGACTTCATTGCTGGTCAAGAGGAACCTGCTATTGAGGAGGAAGTTTCTGTTGGAGAGGAGGAAGTCCTTGTTGAATATGTGAACGAGAAGGATGAGGAAAAAAATGTTGAGAAAGAATCTGCTGAGAACACTATCACTACACCCGAGTTTATGGGTGCAACTACTGATAATTTGGAGCGAGATGGAGCTAGACCGGCGGAACCTACAGAGGTAACCAGTGAGGAGCATCACAAGTCATTGGCGATAGTGGTTTACACAGGAGCACTCAAGGTGAACCCTCCCACACAGGAAACATCCGATGATACCGGGCTAGAGCCAAAAACTAAGGAGCAATCCGAGGACCGTACGAAGCTCAAAAAAAGAAGAGAAAGTGCTCCAAAGACAAAAAGAACATGAAAGAGGAGAAAAATATGAGGAAGAAGAAGCATCATGCAACCACATCTATGGTTGAGGAAAACTAAGTTTTTGTTAGCTGTAGTGTTCATGCATTGCATGTAGCTATAATTTTTATTTTGTTAGTGCACATTTTCATTGCATTTCTATTGTCATTGCATTTTAATGTTAGTGCATTGAGGATAATGAAAACTTCAAGTTTGGGGGAGTGCGTATGGGGTTTGGAAATGCACCAACATTTCAAAAAAATTCTTTTGAATTTAATGAAGCATGCAAGGTTTATTTATGGTTAATGCAAATATGTTTGAAAATTTTTGTTACATTCGATGCTTAATTCTTGAATCATGTGAATTATCAATGAATGAGTTGGATAAATTTGAGTGAATGTTGTATCTTCAATTCTTTGATGAATAATTTATGTTGCATTAGTAATGGATGACTAGTAACATTCCTTGAATCTTGAATGAATTGGCCCTTTACAACTGCTTATATATATATATATATATATATATAGTTATAAATAAGAGACACTCCAATGTGACTATATTGTAAACTGTTAAAGAGGGAACACTTCAATGCAAGTGTTAGAAAAATGAATCTGGCCAAAGGCTATCATTGCATGAGTGTGTGTCGGTGCAATTATGTACTCCCTGGGGGTTTGTTGCACTTCATCATTACTTCTCAGGAACAAGGGTACATCAATACAAAGATATCCCTTATAAAAAAAGAAGAGATATATATTTATAATCTTCATAGATACTTAGTATTGTACAATAAATGCTGTATTGGTAGATAGAATTTAGGATTTGAGGCATGATGCTGGCTTTGATGAAGTTGCAATCTTATTCATTCATATGTATGTATTGTCGATGCAATATTCTGTCATTTGAATGTGACTAATTTATTAGGATTTTAGGTGATTCAAGTTGCTAGAATGATCATTTGCCTTAGTGAATTCTTGTGTAGCCTTGCTAGTTTCTGTTTTACTTGAGGACAAGTAAAAACTCAAGTTTGGGGGTGCGATAGTACTAGAAAGAACATATGTTTTCTCTCTACTTATTGGTTAATTTGTCCCCATTTAGTTATCTTTAGCACATATTTTAGCATTTTCAGTTCAGTAAATTGCATTTTATAACTCAGTGGACCTTAACCTATTTATCCTTAATTTTGTCATGTTTTGGAACTAATGTCACTGCATGAGTATTTCTAGATTGCGCCCAGGACTATCGCCGCACCCGATAGTTGTCAAAGTAGCTTCCAACATGGATAAGAACAAAAATGTGTGAGCTGTCCAGTTTGGTATAACCAACTTGTACGGACAGTGGCAGCATGATTCTTATGAAAGGAAACCTGTACTATTTGGTAGAATATAAATATTCACGAGAAAAGAGAAAAAATGAGGGTTTTTGGGTGCATTATCTTCTTCAACTCATTTTTTGAAGCTTTTCGACTATAAAGGCTTAAGTCTCTTACGGGTGAACCGACGTGAAAGGGATGTAGATCATCTCTTGACGAGGAGCCTTGAGTGCGACATAAGAAGGAATTGAGAGGTCAAGTCGAGATTGTTTAAGAATAGTATTCTCCACTTGTTTCTTTTATATTTATTTTCTAAACGCGGGTGATTTCTTTCTATTTCATGTTTGTATAGAAGTACATATAATTTTTGGGTTAAATGTTATTTTATTCAACTTTGCTTCTATTGTTTAATCTTTGGGTTTGAATATTTTTATCATGAAAATGTTATTGCGGTCATTGCCACTGGAAAGTGCAGCAATAGTTCAAGCTAACAAGCATGACAATGGAAGTTGCTTGAGGATTAAAGGGATTTAGTCCACTTGTTCTTAATTGTGTTTCATTGCCATTATTGGAAGGTGTGGTTAATGTGAATTTAAGTCTTAGATTAAATATAGAAGTTAAGCTTGGTACGATATTCATTGCAAATTATTGCATCGACAATAACTTATCTTTTTATATCTTGTGAGCACTTAATATTCTATTGAAGATTCACTTTGGGGATCCCATTTTATCATTATCATATTTCATCTTTATTTTCAAGTTATTACTCCGACAACTATTCTCACAATTTATCTCATTCTTATATGTTTATTGCACTAACATTGATAAACAAAAGACAACCATCCTCGTGGGATTGATATCTGATAGATTCATATCTATTTACTATACTTGCATCAACAGTGTAAGCTTGCACAACATTATTGTGACGTTAAACAGCTGATCATCACCCCCTGGTGTAATCTTGGCTTGGTCTCTCTTGGTGAGTTTTAATACAAAATACCTTGGAACCTTTGTAGTTGAATTCTTCATCCTCCAGATTTTGGATTACTATTCTGTCTTTGGTGAATACATTCATATATCAAATATTTATACTTATACGCCAAGTACCATACTTAACGTATCAACTCTCACTTCATTACTTGGTTAACTCTAGACCTTACCAGATGATTTATCCTTCCTTTTCTCTTAAGATAACGAAGGTACTTCTCAAAAGATTATTTCTACCAAACCCACTTTCAACAAATTTCCTCTTCAATTTTGCACTTCATATTTTCCCATAATGATATTCACAGATACTACTCCTTAGCAGATGCGTACTAATTAATCTTGTATTTGACAGAACCCCATACTGAGTTGGATAACTATCAAAATAACAATTAGATCATGCCCTGATTCAGATCAGAAACAAGTTCATACTGATGATAAAATGTTCTAGATTATTAAGAAGAATCCCCAAACCTCTATGTTACATAACACAAGAAAACCTAAACTAACCGATGACTAAGATTATAAATAACCCTAAAACAATACATCGTACTATTTATATATGACGAAGTCTAGATAACTCAGACTTTAACCCTTCATAGAGTGGACAAACTCAGACCCATGAACACTTATACCTTTCATAACTATGAATACGCCCATTTCTTACTGATAAACTACTATGGTCGATTCACTCTCTAGAAATACAAAATCATACCTTCTTTTCGGAACCTCATTCAATTTCATCAAAAAACTAACCAGACCAAATTAACTTCAGCTATATCAGATCCTTATCATAGAATCATCCCTCTACAAGATCTTAGAACTTTACCCAAATTTACCACATAGGCAGATAACCAGATTCTGCCACGTAGGCATTCTCAAATATACCACATAGGCATTTTCATGATTAACCATAGATGTAACACAAAATACGCCACAAAGGCTAAACGAAATATGCCACAAAGGCCAAACAAAATGCACCATAAAGGTAATACTGAAAATGATGCAAAGGCTCTATTTGGATGTCACCAATATGTTTTAACTGAATTGTAATTATTAACTACTATGAATTGCTCGTACTTTGCATGTGGTTGCTTTGACAACAATTGTGACATCTTGTAACTTGGACCTGATGACCAGGTCGGGTGATGGAGTGTTACACATTTTATTTATACTCATACCAATATGGAACCTCAGTATATCACCGAAAAACCCAAAGTCATCAATCTAACACACATAATGCATACTGGCACACATAGTGCATCATCAGATAAATCAAAGTATAATCATGTACATAATCTAATCTTATGGCATGACAACTATATCTGACTCTGTCCGAACAGTAAATAGGGTACTAATGAATCAATACATATATGTTCAGATTATAAACCAATTCATATATCATGATCTCATTCCATTTCATTATCAATTCACATCACTTATTTCTACTATATTCAATTCGGTCCAAATTTTCGACATTTCAAATCACGAAACAAGAATCGATTCATGAAATGATTAATCATCTTACCCAAATAGATAGTATGTAACAATCATGCATCTATAAATATATTGAACTCAAATAAGAAAAGTACAAACCGAAATTGTTCTCTACTTATCTGCAATTTTCGACTTTCCCTTCTCTCGCGACGACTCGACATTGTCTTTAGCTATGTTTGAAAATTCAATAATAAAAGCAATATCAATTTACATCCAATTTGAAACAAAATACTTAGTCAACCATATTCTTCATTTTATTAAATTTAGTCTCTATATCAAGGTTACTCATATTTTTCAATATCTAACATTGGATCGAAATTTGATTTCACATTCTTTTATTAAGGATCTTATAATTCCTATTTATAACATAATTTCATGATAGTTTTCAATTTATTCAATTTAATTCTTATTGTTTCAAAGTTATCTAACAAGCTTAACTTAGTTTCTAATTTAGTCATTTTTACAATCTAAACTTATTAACTATCAATTTCTTAGAAGGCTACTGTGCAATTGAGTAAAGAAGAAATGAATTCTATGAGTGATGAAGTCACGACAAAGAGAGCAAAATATGGAGTTGACACGTGTAGTAATTTTGAAGATGAGGACGTTGTGATGGTTAACTTGGAGTATGTTGGAACGATGAAAATATATAGACTTTTTCATACCCTTTTATCCTAAATTCATGCAAATTCTTAGTAATTAATGTTGAAAAATATAATTTAAATATAAAATAATTAATTTGTGATAAAATTTCTAATATATTATTTTTTAATTATTTTTATAAATATTAAGCATGAATTTGGAAATTTTTTGACAGTTTTTGCACAATTAGTGAAAACCAGCCCTGTAGACACTATAGACAACATGAACCGTTGAGGGAATTTTTACACCGAATAAATGAAGAGCTAAGAGGATTATTTTTCCAGACAAGGTTAGTCTAATATGAAACAAAATTATATTTTATAATTATATTTTTATTTCAATTAATTTGGATTAAAAATAAATTATAAAGACTGAAGCAAAATGGCTCGAAGTGCATGCAACCGAGGATCGAACCACCCCGACTTGAGCTAGCCCATGTGTCGTCCAAATGCTGACCCAAATCAGATAATTAAGTTGACTTTTCAGCCTTGAAAAACATCCCTCAAAGTCTCCCTAAATCCCATTCAAACCCCTCCATTTTTGGTGAACTTAAAGATATCCCCAAGCTAAATTTAGCAAAGTTTGAACTTGACAAACTTTGCCCATGCATGGTCGACCAAGGGATGTTGGTGGCTGATATTTATTTACTAAATATAGCCACCAACTCTCACCTATAAATACCACCCTCATGCTCCTCATTTTCCACACCAATTCACTTCATTCTCTCTTCTTTCTCTCATTTGCTCTGTAAGTCTTCCATCCCATTTTCACTTCCATTCCCTTGCCAATTTCCCCTCTTGGAAAATAGTGGTCTTCAACCCTTGAAATAGTTTTGTTGAGTGTTCATCAGAGACCTCGGTCTGAGAATAATCGAGAAAGAACGATGAAGAACGCGGAAGCAGTTCTTAAGAAACTACCGGATTCAATCCTATTCTTTCTCTCCCTTTTAGATTCTTGATTGTTATTATGATGAATGTTATTATGAATGCTATTGTTTATTTAATTAAAATGGCTTAAATTTCTTTAAGTGTTGGTTTGATTGTGTTGATTGCTTGATTATTTATGAATAATGTTTATATTGTTATAGGCCCTGAATATTTTGTTTAATTAAATATTATCATGCCTAAGTTATAATTGCATTACCCTTGTGATATAACTATTGAATTAATTATTTAATCACGTTAAAATTGTGATTAATGGACACACTATTTAATTTATGCATGCTTAATCTTCTAAGGAAGCTAAGGGTTAAAATTGTGATGGTATTGGAGAATACATAGCCTTGCATAACTTGCAGGATTTTGTGATTAAATTGTTTCAATATAGGTTTATGTTGTTACTTCACTTGATCCTTTAATTACTTATGAATTGAATTTAGTCGGTTGTATTGGCATAGGTGTATGTTCAAGAGCTAAATTGATTTTATAAAATATGTATGTGCCATTACACATTTACTTATCAAAGATTAGTTTAGTCGGTTGTATTGGCATAAGTGTATGTTCAAGAGATAAACTGATTTTTGTAAGTAATGTTGTTCATAAGTTAGCAAGATATCAGGTTGCCGTGAATTTTATTTCGTAACAATCATGAACATGATTTTGATTGAATTAAGTAATTAAGTCAATTAACTTGACACATTTATGGCATATTGATTAAACCTTATAATTCGTGCATTGGAATTTAATTTTATATTTTATTTTAATTTTTAACTTAGATTAATTTAGTTTAGATTAATACCTTTCACAAATATTATCTTTTCTTTAACCAATTTGTTGACTAAATATGTTATAAATACTTTTCCTAGCACAATCCCTGTGGGTACGATACTCGACATTTACTTGTCACTTTATTACTTGAATACGATTGTGTACACTTGCACATTTTCATCGTTCCAAGTTTTTGGCATTGTTTCCGGGGATTGCCAAAATTCTTTGTTTAACATTTTGGTTTAATTATTTTTCTATCTAATTTCTAACTTATTTTTTCTTGAATATTTCAAGTGTTTATGAGTATTTATCGAATTATCGACTAACTTCCAGTGGACCTTGAAACTGAACAAACTTTCCAAGAAAGAAGAAGAGAAGCATCTCAAAGAAGGACTGAAGAGATGAATTTCGAGAATCAGAATCAAGGAAACAGAGCTAATCATGCTCAAAATCCTATCCTTATTATTGATGATAGGAATGGAGCCTTGAGACAATATGTTGTGCCATTATTCCATGAACTTAATTCTGGAATTAGAAGACCTGATATCTAGGCACACCAATTCGAACTGAAGCTAGTGATGTTTCAAATGCTTCAGACAGTAGACCAATTTAGTGGAATGTCTACCGAAGATCCTCATCTCCGTTTGAGATTGTTCATGTAGGTGAGTGACTCTTTCAAGATAGCTGGAGTGTTAGAAGATGCACTTCGATTGAAGCTATTCCCATTTTAACTAAGGGACAAAGCTAGAGCCTAGTTGAACCGTTGCCACCAAATTTCGTTACAACATGGCAAGAGTTAGCAGAACGATTCCTTAGGAAGTTTTTCCCTCCTAGCAAGAATACTAAGTTGAGGAGTGAAATTACTACTTTCCAATAAATGGATGATGATCCTTATATGAGGCATGGGAAAGATTCAAAGAATTATTAAGGAAACTCCCTCATCATGGAATCCCGCATTGCATTCAATTAGAGACGATTTATAATGGTCTTAATGTGCACACAAGGATGGTAGTAGATGCTTCCGCCAATGGAGTTATCCTTTCTAAGTCTTATAATGAGGCTTATGAAATTATAGAGAGGATCACAAGTAATAATTACCAATGACCGACTAATCGAGCAAACTCAGGAAGACGAGTTGCAGGAATTGATGAAGTGGATCCACTTACTTTACTTACAGGTAAGGTATCATCGATCTCCTAAATGCCTAAAAATTTTACTACTAATGGGTTTAATAATGTTACAGCTCAGCCACCTAATCAATTCGAGAATGTAGCCTGTGTCTGTTGTGGAGAAGGACACTTGTTCGAAGAATGCCCATCAAACCCAGAATCAGTATACTACATGGGCAATCAGAAGCAAAATCGAGGCAAGCAAGGACTGCAGTCAAATTTTTAGAACCCATCTTGGTGAAATCACCCTAATTTCTCAAGGAGAAATCAAGGGCCTAGACCAAGTAACAACTATGCTCAATCAAGACAAAACCAACCACAAGGATTTACACAACAAGTTCAGAAACCAACCCAAGTTGAACCTTCTAATGGCTTGGAAAACTTGTTGAAAGCATACATGGTAAGAATGATGCTTTGATCTAGTAAGCGACCACATTGAAGAAACTTAAGAATTAGATGGGTCAACTTGCCACTGAGCTTAGAAACCATCCACAAGCCCGTTAGATATAGAAGTGCCACAGAAGATGAAGCAGCTAGTTCAAGTTAGAAATCCTCCACCACCCTACCCTCAAAGACTTCAAAAGTAGAAGAAGGAAGTCTAATTCAAGAAATTCCTTGACATACTTAAGCAATTGCGTATCAACATTCTGTTAGTAGAAGCACTTGAACAAATGTCGAAGTACGTCAAGTTCATGAAGGATAACCTGTCGAAGAAATGAAGACTTGGAGAATTTGATACAATAGCCTTAACAAAGGAATGCAGTGTATATCTTCAAAACAAATTACCCCCAAATTTGAAAGATCCTAGATGTTTTACCATACTTTGCAATATTAGAGCAACTTATTATGGTAAAGCATTATGCGATTTGGGTGCGAACATTAACTTAATGCCCATGTCGATATTTAGAAAGTTGGGGATAGGTGAAGTTAGACTAACTACAGTTACACTTTAGTTAGCCGATCAATCTATAGCACATCTTGAAGGAAAAATCAAAGATGTATTGATTCATGTAAATAAGTTTATTTTCCTTGCTGACTTTGTAATTTTAGAATTTGAAGCAAATAAAGAAGTGTCAATCATCCTAAGAAGACCGCTCATAAGAACTCGAAGAACCCTTATTGATGCGCAGAAGGGCAAGCTAACTATGCGTGTTCAGGACGATCAGGTAAAGTTTAATGTTTTTAAGTCTATGAGATTTACTGATGTAGTTGATGATTGTTCTGTAGTGACCAAGTTATAGGAGTTAATCAATGAAAAGGAATTCAACTCTGTTGAAGATCCTTTAGAGAAAATCTTGCTGACAAACCCTTTAAGTGATGAAAAGGGGGAGAAAATTTTACTCAAAGCTAATTCAAGGGGATTTAATCCACAACCTCGTTTTGATTCTTTGGAATTAGAAAGTAGAGATTATGTTCAATCGAAAGCGTCAATTGAAGAGCCGCCTATATTAGACTCTAGGTATTACCTTCGCATTTAGAATATGTTTATTTAGGTGATGCTTCTACTTTGCATGTGATTATTTCAACACAATTAACTAAGGAGCAGGAAGAGAAACTGATTAGAGTGTTGAAGCAATTCACGAAGGCTATTCGATGGACCTTAGTCGATATTTGTGGTATTAGTCCATCCGTATGCATGCATAAGATCATCCTTAAAGATGACAAGAAAGGGATGATTGTTGGACAATAAAGATTGAACCCCATTATGAAGGATGTAGTCAAGAAAGAAATCATCAAGTCGTTAGATGCGAGTATAATTTATCTATCTCAGACAGTTAATTGGTTAGTTTAGTCCAGTGCCTGCAAAAGAAAGTAGGTATGATTGTCACAAAGAATGAAAATAATGAGTTTATACAGACTAGAACGGTTACAGGATGACGAATTTGCATAGACTACTAGAAACTGAACAAAGCAACTAGGAAAGATCACTTTCCTTTGCCATTCTTAGATCAGATGTTAAATAGACTCACAAGGCGAGACTATTACTATGTTCTAGATGGGTACTATGGGTACAATCAGATTACAGTTACACCGAAAGATCAACATAAAATGATGTTCACATGCCGTATGGTACGTTCACATTTAGACACTTGTCTTTTGGTTTATGTAATGCACTTGCAACGTTTCAAAGATGTATGATGGTCATTTTCACTGACATGGTCGAGAAGTATTTGGCAGTGTTCATGGATGACTTTTCAGTGTTTGGGGACACTTATGATGATTTCTTAGCCAATCTAGCCAAGGTATTAAAGCGATACAAAGAGACAAACCTTGTTCTCAATTGAGAAAAGTGTCATTTTATGGTATGAGAAGGTATTGTTTTAGGGCACCGAATAACAAGACAAGAAATTAAAGTTGATAAAGCCAAAGTAGACGTTATCGAGAAGCTTCTACCGCCAACGTTTGTAAAGGGTTTTTGGAGCTTTTTGGGACATGTTGGACTCTATCAAAGATTCATCAGGGACTTCTCTAAGATTTCTAAACCTCTTGAGCAAGTTGTTAAAGAAGGAATCAATGTTCAACTTTGATGAAGAATGCTTGATAGCGTTTAACGATCTAAAGAATCGACTAGTTTCAGCACCAATTATCGTTACTCCAAATTGGGAATTGTCGTTCGAGCTAATGTGTGATGCAAGTGACTTTGCAGTCGGAGCTATGATGGAACAACAAATGATTTAAGTTTTTCATCCCATCTACTACACAAGTCGGACTTTATTGAAAGCTCATGTGAACTATATGGTAACCAAGAAAGGATTACTTGTAGTTGTGTTTGCTTTTGACAAGTTTAGATCCTATCTTGTAGGTACGAAAGTGACGGTCTTTACATATCATTTGACAATTAAATACTTACTTGCCAAGAAAGATGTTAAGCCGAGACTGATTCAATGGGTCCTACTATTTCAAGAGTTCGATCTAAAAATTCAATATCAAAGAGGTGTGGAGAACCCAGTAGCCGATCACTTGTTTAAATTGGAGCCATGAAAAGAAAATTCAACTCTAGTACCCATACAAGAGATGTTCCCTGATGAACATATACTCAAGGGAAGTCATAACACCCCTTAGTTTGCTAATTTTGCTAACCACTTAGCTTGTGGTTTAACTCCCTATGATAAGACGTATCAACAAAGGAAGAAGATCTTTCATGATGCTAAGTACTACTTATGGGAAGAGTCATATTTGTTTAAGAAGTGTACAGACCAAATGATCAAAAGATGTGTGGTAGAAGATGAAGTACAAGCAATATTATATTAGTGTCACACAGCTTCAAGTGGGGGACACTTCAAAGGATCACGTACTGCGGCCAAAGTATTACAAGTTGGATTCTTTTGGTTGACAATGTTCAAGGATACGTACGCCTACGTAAGAAGTTGTGACTGATGTCAAAGGATTGGAAATCTCACTAACAAAATGAAATGCCTCGAACAAACATCATGGAAGTGGAATTGTTCGATGTTTGGGGTATTGACTTTCTTGGTTCATTCCCTCTGTCATTTGGTAACAAGTATATTTGGTACTAGTCGACTACGTATCAAAATGGATTGAAGCCGAGGCATATCCAACAAATGATGCCAAGGTAGTGAAGAAGTTCTTACAAAAGCATGTGTTCACAAGGTTTGCAACTCCAAGAGCTAACATCAGTTATGAGGACTCCAATTTTGTGAACAAGTGGTTGAAATGGTTACTCGATAAACACAGAGTAAGACACAAGATTACTTCATCTTACCATCCGCAGACGAATGGGCAAGCTAAGCTGGAGAATAAAGAAATAAAAGGCATACTCGAGAAGGTAGTATGTCCGAACCGATGAGATTTGTCCAAGAGACTGGACGATGCTTTATGGGCTTACAGAACAACATACAAGACACCTTTAGGGATGTCTCCTTCAGGTTGGTATTTGGAAAAGCTTGTCATTTGCCTTTGGAGTTAGAGCACAAAGCTCACTGGACTCTTCAGTAGCTCAATTTGGATCGCAAGCTTGCGAAAGATAAACAAATGCTTCAACTCAATGAGTTAGAAGAATTTCGAATGTTCTCCTATGATAATGCTAAGCTATGCAAAGAAAGATTAAAAAGATGGCACGACAAGCACATTCGAGTCAGAGAGTTTGAAGCAGGTTAGCAAATTTTATTACTTAACACTAGATTGAAATTTTTTTCTAGGTAAATTGAGATCGCGTTGGTCCAATCCATTCACTATTCATCAAGTTTTTCCATATGGAGTGGTTGAACTCTATGGTAAGCAAGGTATTTTTCGAGTTAATGCCCATAGATTGAAACATTATTAGGGAAATAAAGTCGAGCAGAATGATGCATCGCTCATTTTATCAAATACTTAATTTTTTTTTCATTTTAATAAAGAACTTAGGTTATATTTTCTAGATTAGTATGTTGAAATAAATTCTGTCTAGGAGTTTGGAACTTAAGCGAGACCGTTTGTGACCCTTCCAATCATTCTTAGGAATTAATTTTGACATAATCTTCCGAGAAATTATTTCCTAATTCAGAAAATGAAATTTTTATTTGAATTTTGCAAATAAAAAGGGTCAATTTTTTATCCAATTTTTAATTGCAACCCAATTTTCAAAGTATTTTAAGTTTAAGGACTTAATTGAATTCTTTGTAAAATTTGGTTGTTATTTTTGTAAATATTAAAATTAGTTGTCTTTTTCTTTAAATAATTTTAAAACAGCTAAAAATAAAGTTTCTTTTATTTATTTATTTTTAATTTAAATTGATAATACTTAATATAAAATTATAAATTAATTTTTATGATTTATATTATTTATTATCAATGTTTAATTAGGATTTATTTTAGATTTTAGTTTAAATAAATTAAGCAATAGCAATTAAATATTTTTATGTTAGTTGTTATTAACTTAAAGTAGGACTTAGGTTATTTAATAATTTAATTTATGTGAGAATTTGAATGAAATTTGCATTCAATACATTATAAATATCACGCCTCACCATTAGTCCATAATTCATACCATCCCACACTTAGTAGCAAGTGATGGCAGCAGCCACCATCAGAGATTGTTGAGCATCATCGAGCATCGTCGGACATCGTTTCTCGCTTCAACTACAAGCTCCTGGACGTAGTCGCCCCTTGCTCCAACTGATACGCGCGCGTCCTAGGCTTGTGCGCTTTGCCCAAGCGTGCTGCTGTTGCTATCGAGCTATGTTGCTGTTGCTCTTGTGCGCCAACACCTAGCAGTGCGCACCACACGCGTGTGTCCCATATTTTAAGCACCTAAGTTACCCTCAAAACCAACCCTAGATTAAAACCTTTTTCTTTTTAAATACCCTATTTATTTATTTAGATTTATTCATAAAAAGGTGGTAAGAATTTATTTTCTAATTTTTAATTTATTTAATTTATTAACTTTTTAATTTATTTTAAATTATTAATATTTCATACTAATTAAATTTTAGAAAAATATTTATGTCCACCTTATTTTTTATCAGGTTAAAATCATGCCTCGCAAGAGAACTCATGCCGCAATTGAAGAAGCACAAAACAAATTCCACAGTGCAGAAGCTAGGGCAAGATACGACACTATATTCAAAAATCAACAAATACAATTGAAGAAGCACAAAACAAATTCCACAGTGCAGAAGCTAGGGCAAGATACGACACTATATTCAAAAATCAACAAATGCTGCCAAAGAAAGGATTTACTTGGAAAGAAAGCAAATATACAAACTTCATGGCAAGTATCCGACAAGTTGCTGAACTGGGGATTGTTTTATGAAAAGCGACATAGTGCAAATGAGGAATTGGTTCGAGAATTTTATGCAAATTTTACCTTGAGTGAACTTACAGAAATTCTCGTCCGAGGAATCAAGGTACCATTAAAGTCAAGCACCATCAATGAGTTCTTTGACTTACCTGATTTCGAAGAAGATGAGTACTCTATTTTGATGAAAAACATAGAGGGTGAAAATTTGCAAGAGATTCTGCAAGAACTCACAATTCTAGGTTCTGAATGGACGGTATCGAAGAGTGGAATTCATACTTTTCGTAGAGAATACTTGACATCGTTAGCAAAAGTGTGGTTTTACTTTATTCGATTCAGTCTCATGCCTAACCCACAAGGAACTATTGTTTCCTTGGAACGAATGGTGTTGCTTTATTTGATTCTGAAGGAAAATACCATTAACGTGGGAAAGATCATCATTAGAGAAATTTGAAACTGTGCTGCGAGACATTTTGTTCAAGCATATTTCCCATTCACGATCACAGTGTTGTGTTTAAAAGCTCAAATTCTTGGGAACGTGAAGAAACTTTCAAGCTAACCTTGATAAATATTATCCCTTAAAGCCAACTTTAAGACTATATGGCCTGATTCTCCTTGTACCTTACAATTATAAGTCATCATATCTCTCGTATTTATCTCTAAATTGTCCTAACTACTAGACTCAGTCTATAAAGATTATGTTCTAAAAAAAAGTTTGGGGGAGTTGAAAAGAAGTACCAAAATGGTCAAAAAAATGTAGTACATACAAAAATGATGCCCAGAAAAAAAAACCAAATGAAAAGGAAAAAGAAAAAAATAGAGCATATGTACTCAAAAGAAAAAAGAAAAGAGCATGAGCATGAGCATGAGCATTCAAAGTTCGAAAGAGTTGGTGAAATTGAAGGACTAATGCAAGCTAAGTCTAGGGTTTTATCTTAAATTTATCTATCGTTTACTTACCCCTAGCCTAGGCCCATAACAACCTATGCAAAAGACCTATTTGATTCAAGATTTCAATGCTACCTACATTAGTGGAGAGAAATTAGTATGTTCAACATATGAAGACATAAGTTAAACTTAACAATTGCAGCTTGGTCTTAATTGAGGGATAAAAATTGAGTGGTAAGATCTTGACATACATTTATTGAGATAAGCATGATGAAAATTGAAGATAATTGAATAAAAATACTTGAGCTACATAATTTCTAAATTCTTGTTTTTATGCTTAATTATTTTGAATTCATAAGTATGGAGAGAAATGACTAATTATTTTGTGATTTGTGCATTACTCGAGGCGATTAATGAATTAAGTCTGGGGGTGTGGAACGATGAAAATATGTAGACTTTTTCATACCCTTTTTAACCTAAATTCATGCAAATTCTTAGTAATTAATGTCGAAAATACAATTTAAATATAAAGTAATTAATTTGTGCTAAAATTTCCAACATATTTAGTTTCAATTATTTTTATAAATATTAAGTATGAATTTGGAGATTTTTTGACAGTTTTTGCACAATTAGTGAAAATCGGCCCGGCAGAAACTACAGACAACCTGAACCGTTGAGGGAATTTTTACACCGAGTAAATGAACAGTGAAGAGGATCATTTTTCTAGCCAAGGTCGGTCCAATATGAAGCAAAATTATGCTTTATAATTATATTTTTAATTCAATTAATTTGGGTTAAAAATAAATTATAAAGACTAAAACAAAGTGGATCGAAGTGCATGCAAACGAGGATCGAACCACCCTGACTTGAGCTAGCCCATGTGTCATCCAAATGCTTACCCAAATCAACATTATTCAATAGCAAGATGAAGAAGAAGAAGAAGATCCTGAAGAAGAAGAAGAACTGAAGAGGATCTTGAGGAAGATCCTGAAGAAGATGAGGAAGCTCTTCAGTGACAAAACCAATTGGAATTCATGATGAGGCAGAGTCTACTAAATGAATATCTGAACCAGACATGTTTATACCGAGACCTCAATCAACTCAATCTAAACTTTGAAATGAGTTGTCAGAGATGATGGATAGCATGCAACACATGCAATGGCAACAACAATCATATTGGAGATACATGAAGATATGAGATGACCCATCTATCTTTGTGCCTGAATTTCCAGATTACATATTTGAACCATGGACTCCAATGGCGAAGAAGGAGCAAGGTAACTCGAGCAACAATAGGGACTATAAAGCAAAAGAATATTCAAAGTCTAAGGGGTCTGAACATAAATAAAAGGGGGAAACTTATCTTTCTTTAATTTCTGTTATTTTATTTTCAATCTTTAATTCTTGAATGAATTTAGGATTAGGTCATTAGGTTAGTTTTAAATTGCATAATAAATTAAGATCTTAAAGACAATAATTGAACAACTAAGAAAAATAAAAGTGTGACAATAGATATGTACATGTCAAGGATTAGACATTGAAAGAGCTTGGTACTTAAGCAGTCAAATTGACTCACCTCCTCTTCTTTGATCCTACCTAGTGTACAGTATTTATTTACCTTTATTTTTATTATCTGTTGTTTTTAACAATGGGGACATTGTTACTTTTAAGTAAGGGGACCGAAAATCGAAAACTCCAAAATAAGTATTATTTCTTCTTATTTTATGAATTTAGTTACAATTTTGCTTGAAAATTTGAATTTATGTTGATTATGTTAAAGCTTTAGTATAAATAAAATTCAATTATCTAAATGGTGATGATGTTAAGCTGAACCATGATATGAATGCTATTCTTAATAAAATATGTAAATCATATCATAAAAAAAAATTAATTTCTTATAGAAGCTAGATATGTATGAAAGTTTAAGTCTGTAGAATTGACTTAGTAATTTCTTGAGGCAAAATCCTAGGAAGCATGAAATTTTGAAAATGATCTAGGCAACATTTATTTGGACCATTTGATCCTTTCAAGCTAACCTGAATAAATGTTATCCATTGAAGCCAACTTTGAGACTAAATGGCCTGATTTTCTTTGTACCCTACAATTTTAAGCCATCCTATCTCTCGTACTTATCTCTAAATTGTCCCAACTACTAGACTCTGTCTATCAAGATTATGTTCTGAAAATAAGTTTAGGGAAGTTGAAAACAAGTACCAATATGCTCAACAATGTGTAGTACATACAAAAATGATGCTTAGAAAAAAGAAAAAATGAATGAAAAAAGAAAAAAAAACTAAAGCATATGTACTCAAAAGAAAAAAGAAAAGAGCATGAGCATTCAGAGTTCGAAAGAGTTGGTGAAATTGAATGTCTAATGTAAGCTGAGTCTAGTGTTTTAGCTTAAATTTATCTATATTTTACTTACCCCTAGCCTAGCCTCATAACAATATATGCAAAAGACCTATTTTATTCAAGATTTCACTGTTACCTACATTAGTGGAGAGAAATTCTTATGTTTAACATCTGAAGACATAACTTAAATTTAATGATTGTAGTTTGGTGTTAACGAGGGAATAAAAATTGAGTGGTAAGATCTTGACGTACATTTATTGAGATAAGCATGATGAAAATTGATGATAATTGAATAAATAATAATTGAGCTACATAATTTTTAAATTCTTTTTTTCATGCATAATTATTTTGAATTCATAAGTATGGAGAGATATGATTAATTCTCTTTTGATTTGTGCATTACTCGGGACGAGCAATGAATTAAGTTTTAGGTGTGGAACGATGAAAATATATAGACTTTTTCATACCCTTTTTAACCTAAATTCTTTCAAATTCTTAGTAATTAATGTCGAAAAATAAAATTTAAATATATAATAATTAATTTGTGATAAAATTTTAAACATATTTAGTTTTAATTATTTTTATAAATATTAAGTATGAATTTGGTGATTCTTTGACAGTTTTTGCACAATTAGTGAAAATCGGCCCTACAGACACTACAGACAGCCTGAACTGTGGAGGGAATTTTTACACCGAGTAAATGAACAGCAAAGAGGATTATTTTTTCGGTCAAGGTCGATCCAATATGAAGCAAATTTATTCTTTATAATTATATTTTTAATTCAATTAATTTGGGTTAAAAATAAATTATAAAGACTGAAGCAAAGTGGCTCGAAGTGAATGCAACGAGGATCAAACCACCCTGACTTGAGCTAGCCCATGTGTCATCCCAATGCTGACCCAGATCAGCATTCTTCAATAGCAAGCTAAAGAAGAAGAAGATCATGAAGAAGAAGAGGATCCTGAAGAGGATCTTGAGGAAGATCCTGAAGAAGATGATGAAAATCTTTTGGTGACAGAACCAATTGGAATTCATGATGAGGCAGGGTCTATTGAACGAATGCCCGAGCCTAACATGTTTATACCGAGTCCTCAGTCACCTCAATCTAAACTTCGAAATGAGCTGACAAAGATGATGGATTCCATGCAACACATGCAATGGCAGCAACAATCTTATTGGAGATACACGAAGATATGAGAAGATGCATTTAAAAGTGCACTTGAAAAGTATTTCGTGACCCATTTATCTTTGTGCCTGAATTTCCAGATTACATATTTGAACCATGGGCTCCAATGGCAAAGAAGGAGCATGGTGACTCGAGTAACAATTGGGACTACGAAGCAAAAGAAGATTCAAAGTCTAGAGGGTCTAAACATAAATAAAAGGGGGGAACTTTTCTTTCTTTAATTTCTATTATTTTATTTTTAGTCTTTAATTCTTGAATAAATTTAGGATTAGGTCTTTAGGTTAGTTTTTAATTCTTGCATAATAAATTAAGAGGTTGAAGACAATAATTGAACAAATTAGAAAATAAGAGTTTGGCAATAGATATGTACATGTTTAGGATTGGAAATTGAAAGAGCTTGGTACTTACGCAGTTAAATTGACTCACCTCCTCTTCTTTGATCTTACCTACTGTACAGTATTTATTCACTTTTATTTTTATTATCTGTTGTTTTTAACAATGGGGACATTGTTCAATTTAAGTAGGGGGATCGAAAATCGAAAACTTCTTAATAAGTATTATTTCTTCTTATTTTATGAATTTAGTTATAATTTTGCTTGAAAATTTGAATTTATGTTGATTATGTTAAAGCTTTAGTATAAATCAAATTCAATTGTTTCAATTAAGCTGAACCATGATATGAATGCTACACTTAATAAAATATGTAAATCATATCATAAAAGTTTTTAAGTTCTTATAGAAGCTAGATATGCATGAAAGTTTAAGTCTCTAGAATTGACTTAATAATTTTTTGAGGCGAAATCCTTGGAAGCTTGAAATTTTGAAAATGATCTAGGTAACATTTGCTTGGACCGTTTGAGCCTTTCAAGTTAACCTGAATAAATGATTTCCTTTGAAGCCAACATTGAGACTATATGTCTTGATTTTCTTTGTACCCTACAATTATAAGCAATCCTATCTCTCGTACTTATCTTTAAATTGTCCCAACTACTAGACTGAGTCTATCAAGATTATGTTTTGAAAATAAGTTTGGGAGAGTTAAAAAGAAGTACCAAAATACTCAACAATTTGTAGTGCATACAAAAATTATGCATAGAAAACAAAGAAAATATGAATGAAAAAAAAAATAGAGCATATGTACTCAAAAGAAAAAGAAAAGAGCATGAGCATTCATAGTTCGAAAAAGTTGGCGAAATTGAAGGTCTAATGCAAGCTGAGTCTAGGGTTTTAGCTTAAATTTATTTTTTACTTACCCCTAGCCTAGACCCATAATGACCTATGCAAAAGACTTATTTGATTCGAGATTTCACTATTACCTACATTAGTGGAGAGAAATTGGTATGTTCAACATATGAAGACATAAGTTAAATTTAATGATTGTAGATTGGTCTTAACTAGGGAACAAAAATTGAGTGGTAAGATCTTGTCAACATTTATTAAGATAAGCATGATGAAAATTGAAGATAATTGAATAAAAAATACTTGAGCTACATAATTTCCAAATTCTTATTTTTATGTTTAATTATTTTGAATTCATAAGTATGAAGAGAAATGATTAATTCTTTTGTGATTTGTACATTACTCGGGACGAGCAATGAATTAAGTTTGGGGGTGTGGAACGATAGAAATATATAGACTTTTTCATACCCTTTTTAACCTAAATTCATGCAAGTTTTTAATAATTAATGTCGAAAAATACAATTTAAATATAAAATAATTAATTTGTGCCAAATTTTCTGACAGATTTAGTTTTAATTATTTTTATAAATATTAAGTATGAATTTGGTGATTTTTTGACAGTTTTTACACAATTGGTGAAAATTGGCCCGATAGACACTATAGATAGCTTGAACCATTGAGGGAATTTTTACACTGAGTAAATGAACAACGAAGAGGATTATTTTTCCAGCCATGGCAGGTCCAATATGAAGCAAAATTATGCTTTATAATTATATTTTTAATTCAATTAATTTGGGTTAAAAATAAATTATAAAGACTGAAGCAAAGTGGCTCGAAGTGCATGCAATAGAGGATCGAACCACCTTGACTTGAGCTAACCCATGTGCCATCCAAATGCTGACTCATGGCTCGAAGTGCCCATGTTATCCTTTCAATCCAACTTTGAGACTATATGGCCTGATTTTCTTTGTACCCTACAATTATAAGTTATCCTATCTCTCGTACTTATCTTTAAATTGTTTCAACTACTAGACTCAGTCTATCAAGATTATGTTTTGAAAATAAGTTTGGGGGAGTTGAGAAGAAGTATCAAAATGCTCAACAATGTGTAGTGCATACAAAAATGATGCTTAGAAAAAAGAAAAAAATGAATAAAAAAAATACAATATATGTACTCAAAAGAAAAAAGAAAAGAGCATGAGTATTCAAAGTTCGAAAGAGTTGGTGAAATTGAAGGTCTGTTGCAAGCTGAGTTTAGGGTTTTAGCTTAAATTAATCTATGTTTTCCTTACCCCTAGCCTCATTACAACCTATGCAAAACACCTATTTGATTCAAGGCTACCTACATTAATGGAGAGAAATTGCTATGTTCAACATATGAAGGCATAAGTTAAACTTAATGATTGCAGTTTGGTCTTAACTGGGGAATAAAAACTAAGTGATAAGATTTTGATATGTCTTTATTGAGATAAGTATGATGATAATTGAAGATAATTAAATAAAAAAATACTTGAGCTACATAATTTCTAAATTTTTGTTTTTATGCTTAATTATTTCGAATTCATAAGTATGAGGACAAATGATCAACTCTTTTGTGATTTGTGCATTACTTGGGATGAGCAATGGATTAAGTTTCGGGGAGTGGAACGTTGAAAATATATAGACATTTTCATGCCCTTTTTAACCTAAATTCATGCAAATTCTTAGTAATTAATGTCGAAAAATACAATTTAAATATAAAATAATTAATTTGTGCTAAATTTTCCAAAATATTGATTTTTAATTATTTTTATAAATATTAAGTATGAATTTGATGATTTTTGACAGTTTTGCACAATTGGTGAAAATCGGCTCGACAGACACTGTAAACAGCCTGAACCGTTGAGGGAATTTTTACACCGAGTCAATGAAGAACTAAGAAGAACATTTTTTCAGCCAAGGTCAGTCCAATATGAAGCAAAATTATGATTTATAATTATATTTTTAATTCAATTAATTTGAGTTAAAAATAAATTATAAAGATTGAAGTAAAGTGGCTCAAAATGCATGCAACCGAGGATCGAACCACCCTGACTTGAGCTAGCCCATATGTCGTCCAAAGCTGACCCAAATTAGCTAATTAAGTTAACTTTTCAGCCTTGCAAAACAGCCCTCAAAGTCTCCCTAAATCTCATTCAAACTCCTCCATTTTTGGTGGATTTAAAGATATGCCCCAAGTCAAATTTAGAGAAGTTTGAACTTGTCAAACTTTGCCCATGCATGGCCGACCAAGGGATGTCAGTGGCTAATATTTATATTCTATGTATAGCCCCCAACTCTCACCTATAAATACCACCCTCATACTCCTCATTTTACAAACCAATTTACTTCATTCTCTCTTCTTTCTCTCATTTGCTCTTTAAGTCTTCCATCTCATTTTCCCTTCCACCCCCTTGTCGATTTCCCCTCTCGAAAAAGAGTGGTCTTTAGCCCTTGAAATAGTTTTGTTAAATGTTCATCAGAGACCTCGATCTGAAAAGAATTGAGCAAGAACAATGAAGAATGCAGAAGAAGCTCTTGAGAAATCACCAAATTTAATCCTATTCTTTTTCTCCCGTTTAAATTCTTAATTGTTATTATGATGAATGCTATTATGAATGATATTGTTTATTTAATTAAAATGGCTTAAATTCTTTAAGTGTTGAATTCATTGTTTTGATTAGTTAATTATTTATGAATCATGTTTATATTGTTATAAATCCTGAATATTTTATTTAATTAAATATTATCATACCTAAGTTATAATTGCATTATCTTTATGATATAACTATTGAATTAATCATTTACACGTGTTAAAATTATAATTAATAAACACTATTTAATTATCAAAGATTAGTGTAGTCGATCGTATTGACATAAGTATATGTTCAAAAGATAAACTAAATTTTGTAAATAATGTTCATAATTTAAACAAGATATCGAATTGTCATGAATTTTATTTCGTAGCAAACATGAACATAATTTAAATTTAATTAAATAATTAAAACAATTAACCTAACACATTTATGTTAAATTGATTAAACCTTAAAAATCATGCATTAAAATTTAATTTTATCTTTTATTTTTATTTTTAACTTAGATTAATACCCTTCACAAATATTATCTTTTTTTTAATCAATTTATTAATTAAATATTTCATAAATACTTTTTCTAATACAATCCCTGTGAATACGATAATAAACATTTACTTGTCACTTTATTACTAAAATTCGATTGTGTACACTTGCACATTTTCATCATTCCACTCAACCATCTAATCAATTTGAGAAAGTAGTCTATGTCTATTGTGGAGAAAGACACTTACTCGAAGAATGCCCATCGAACCCAGAATCAATATACTACATGGGCAATCAAAACCAAAACCAAGGCAAATAAGAATTGCAGTCGAATTTTTACAACCCATTTTGATAAAATCACCCAAATTTCTCATGGAGTAATAAATGCACTGGACCCAGTAACAAATACGCTCAATCAAGATCAAACCAACCAAAGGAATTTACCTAACAAGTTCAAAAACTAACCCAACTTGAACCTTCTAATGGCTTGAAAAACCTGTTGAAAATATACATGTCAAAGATTGATGCTTTGATCCAGAACCAAGCAACCACATTAAAAAACCTTGAGAATCAAATGGGTCAACTTGCCACTGAACTCAAAAACCGTCCACAAAATGCTTTGTTGAATGATACAAAAAATCCAAGAAATTCGAAGATGGAGCATTGTAAAACGTTGACATTGAGAAGTGAAAAGATATTGCAACCCAATACGGTTGAAATAGAAAAAGAGCAAGCTGATGCTCAAGAATCAGTATCAGTTCAACCGAGTGTTAAAACTCCAATTTTGCTAAAACCAGAACCGATGAATGTTGAGAAAGAGGATTCTAAACCATTCAAGTCCGATGATCTAACAACTCTATTAGATGAAGAAATGCCATAGTAGATGCATGAATTCTTGGTTCGAAAAATTACAGAATCAGTGGCCCTATCAGAAATTTTTGTTGCTCTATTGTCTTTGAGTTGATTGACAAAGAAAGTTGAATGTAGAAGGAAGAAATGATTCGGGATACCTTTTATGATGAAAATGCTAATAACATACTTCACATCCCCTTGCTTTTATGATACATGATGATGAGTTGGCATGGAGTGGTGAAAGCTCACGGGTCTTCACTGTGAGGTGTGCATCGAGCCGCAATGAGGTGCCAGTGGATGACCAAACTGATACCAAGGGATTTTACAAAATGCTATGGAGTCTGAATCTTCCAGCAAAACAAAAAATTCTTACACGGAAAATCTCCTGGAATTATTTACCTACTTTTGCTAACCTACAATACAGACATATAAAGATAAAATGCTTCTTGTCCGAGATTTGAAAGTGGTATTGAATCAGCCTTCCATGTATTTCTTGATTGCCCTGTAACAAGAGATGTATGAACCCATTTGAAGATGGCTTGGATCCTTGAAAAACATGACTTAGACAACTGGAAGTGGCTTACATGGGTATTTGCAGAATCTTCAAAGAACCAACGTGTTACCGTTTGCTACGCGCTATGGTGTTTATGGAATGCTAGAAGCCAGGTGATTCATGAAAAGAAAAAGCATTCAGGGAAAGATTTAGCAATCAGCATTTTATCTTTTATTAGAGAAAATCAAGAGCTGGTGAAGAAGACAAATACCAATGCGGTACCCTCACTGGCATGGAAACCTCATGGAGAAGGTATTGTCCGGATTAACTTTGATGCGGCATTTAACCCTCAAAGCCAGGTGATTCATGAAAAGAAAAAGCATTCAGGGAAAGATTTAGCAATCAGCATTTTATCATTTATTAGAGAAAATCAAGAGCTGGTGAAGAAGACACATACCAGTGTGGTACCCTCACTGGCATGGAAACCTCTTGGAGAAGGTATTGTCCGGATTAACTTTGATGCGGCATTTAACCCTCATTTTTTTTTTAGATCTGCTGCTGGTTTGGTGATAAGAGGAAGCAAAGGGGAAGTCTTAACCTCGAAAGTAGTGATAGATAACAGGATAACAACACCCTTTGCTGCTGAAGCATCTGCCTGCTTACATGCAGTGAACTTAGGTGTAGATTTGGGGCTTAGTAAAATCGAAGTTGAAGGGGATGCTCTGTCAATAATAAAAAAATGTCAGAGCAAACTCGAAGAATAATCGGAGATTGGGAACTTCATTCGTGAAATCCATAATCTGCAGACCAGATTTCACCAAATCCATTTCAACTTTATCCCAAGGAGTATAAACACCACTGCACATGCCATCGCTACTGAAAGTCTAAAAAAGAATGAAGAGTTTTACCTGATTTGCGATGTCCCTCACTATGCTGCTGAATCGTTAGAACTCGGTCGCCGGAGGATGCGTGAACCTGATTGAAAGGATGAATCGTCTAGGTGATGAGAGAAACAACCTCAAGGCGTAGGGCTTCATTCAAATTTCTCCTAAGGATTGTAACCGGCAACATCATTGATTGATCTTCAAAGAGGTGGTTGGCAGTTCCAACACGTTTGATTGGACAGCTAAATTTATTTTCAATTTTTTGTGTCTTTTACGTTTTCTGCAGACTTTTTGTTTTGAGGGCCTAAGTTTGGTGGCCTGTTAGTCTTTATTTATTGGGCTTGTGTTTATTATTGTATTTGTGACTTTTAAATCTTTACAATAGTCCAGTCTTACAAATTAAAAAAACTATCAATTTCTTCAAATTAAACTCAAAATCATCAATTTCTCTCTAATTAAAATTTGCTAAAAACTAAATAATTGAATAAATTGATAGATAGATTAGTTAAATTAAGCTTTCATAATCATAAATTTATAAATTACAAGAAAAAAGCTTTGTTACCTTAACCAATCGAATAACCGAATGTTGCTAAGTTTCATTGAAGTTTTCTTTCTCTCTTTAATGGTTAGACAACAAATTGGGGAAGAAGGTGTTTATCTAATCTTTTCCCACAACCCTTTATTATATATAGGTTAATTAGTATATCATTTAGGCTTAAGTAATTCAGTTTACTAATTATTAATCTTATTTACTAATTATTTAAGATTATTAATGATAAGTAAGTGGATTACCATCAACATCCACTAACTCAATTCATCATAATGGTTAAATAAGAATTTAGGTCCTTTGAATTATTGCAATCTAGGTCCTCAAGTATTTTCTAAATTAAAATTGAATAGCTATTGGAATTTTAAAATTTAGTCCTTGAGCTTTAATTAAATATTTTCTCGGTTAAATTACTTAATTTATCTTTAATATATATTTATACTAATTACATATATCTTCCTATTTCATCCTTATGGACTCAATTTACGAAAATGAGATTTCAAAATTGTATCTTTTGACACCACATAAAATCAAGTTATTATAATACATCCAAGGAATGTTTGACAAGTATAAGATGCATTTGGAGAACCTACCTTTTCCAACATTTTCTACAATATTGAAGCTGCTAGAAGAACCAATGGCACAATCCAAAGGCAAAATGGGTTTAATAATTTTACTTGGAGATATACTTCGATAGTGAATGTAATTTAGGGATGAGGAAGAGAAAGAAAAGGCCCACCTCGCCTTACTTTTTGTAACAAGCCGTTAATAATTAATATTTACGGGATTAATTTAAAGTTTAATTGAAGTTTGGTCCAATAATTTTGTTAAACAAATAGTTAGTTATAGTACAAAAATTGAATTGTAAAAGTGATAAAAGTTAATCACTATGAATTTCTAAATAATTGAATGACCAATTGAGCAATTTGAATATTTTTAATTGAGTGAGCGGTGGTGGTGGGCAACTATTATCCACCAAATTGGTTAAAATAAGGTTAATGTTAGCTAAATATTAGTTAATTAAGTTAAGTATAATTAACTATAACCTAATTAATCTATAAAAGAAAAAACAATTAAAAGATGTCATATTTTCTTTTCCTTCATCCTCTTCATCCTTCATCCTCTTCATCTAGTTGAACCTTTGAGAAGAAAACTCTAAGCTATTCATTTTCTTCTGATCACTCATTTGGTAAGCATATTGAATCCATTTCTTATAATTCTTATGTTTTTGAGGTCATCAGGAGCTTAATTTAGGTAACCTGTGTACCAATTTGCAAAACTGTTAAAGTTTAGAAAAATTGTCATTATTAATTTTTGAATATTTTATTACTACATTGTTAGATTTTAAGAAAATATATGAAAAAAGATTAGTTTGTAAATTGAAAATTATTAGTTTTGGACATAGGGATTAAAGTGTGAATATTTTGAAAATCATATGATATTTCTGTAATTATAGATGTTAGAGGACTGTAGAAGGATGAATTTGAGATAGATTTTGAAATCAAAGCTCAAATTTTAAAATTATGGCGTTTTTTGTTTTAGGGACTAAATTGAATGAAATGTGAAACTTTAGAGAACTTTTGTAAAATAGAAATTCAAATTTCATATGCATATAAATATATATTGTAATGTATTTGGAATTTATAAACTAAAATTAACTACTATATATATCGTGAATTGAACCAAGCCGAGGATAATTGGGAAAAAAGAAAAATTACGGAAGAGTCCTTGCAATTCAATTTGTTTGTCAATTTTTTAGGTAAGTTCATATGGTGTAATTATGTTTAAATGCTTATTAATTTTATATTTTGAACCTATGTATGTTTTGTTGAACTTTGAATTGTTTGTAATTTAGTTCTAAATGGTGAGATTTGGATTAAATTGAAAAGGGTTAAATATGAACTTGTATGATAGAAATTACACTGATGAAACTACGTAAATGTATCATACACATGGTTACAGGTTTATTTCTGATGATTTCCAACCCCAACTTTTGTTACAAACTCAAAGATACATATGAGTAATCTCATGTTGTTTTATAGGTTAGCCTGGACGGGTGATAACTCTTGAAAAAGAGTTATATAACAAACTCTTGCTGGAGCTTTTTGTCTGTTTTTAAATAAATCTGTTACAGCACTGTTAGTGTTTTTATATATTTTTGTCTTAGGAGCTATATTGAGCTTTAGCAACAATTTCTATGTGTTTTTACCCTTTTTGCTACGGCAATATTATTCTTTTGGTATACTATGGTATGATGCAAGAAGGAAGGTGCTATAGAGTTTAGAGAATGAAGAATTGTTGGAGCAAAACTTTGCTGTCGAACTCTATAGCAAAATCAGGATTGCTGACTCAGCATAGTACAACACAACATTTGCTAGTTGTCAAAGGCACTAGAAGATTCCCTTAAAAATAGGATTTGAATGCTAGCTCAAATATGCTATAGCAAAGTCCGATCTACAGATGTTGCTGCAAAACGCTCTAGCAACCAAATTCTGCTACAGCAAAACCAAATCTGCATATTTAAGAGAAGCACTAGAAGGATCCCTTGAAATCCAAATCCGACATGAAAAAGGTGTAATAAAGCCCTTATAAATAGAGAAGCAAGTGAATGAAGAAATGGTCAATCAATCAAATAAGCAAAGGCTATAGTGATAGTGCATATACTTTAGAAGGAGGAGAATCGGGAGAGTGACACCGGTAGACCAAGTGCAATGGCAAAGTTGACGGCAAGAGTTAGGAGCAGAGCCTCGATGCTGTAGCAAAACCACCAAAGCAAAGAGACGTTGATGTGGCAGAGCAAAGTAGAATCGGGATACGAACCTGATATCTTTCTTTGGGTTCACTTAATTACTCTTGATCTTTAAGTCTGCTAGTTAATTTGTTTAAACAACATTTTGCACCCTTATTCTGACCAATTAAGGGTTAAATATTTCTAATACTTTATTATTTCCATGAATGAATTACCGGTATCTTTCTAATGAATCTCTTCATTGATTTATGACTCAGTTGTTGTTAATTCTACATGCTAGCAATCTTAGGAATGAGCTCTTTTTTTGCATGTGCATAATCTCGACTAAAAGCAGGACAGATTTGCTAGAGCATAAATCGGTGTAATGAGCATGTATCCGAAGATTTGTGTAGTATCTCTTAAAGATGAGCTACGTTCATTAAGGGTGAGATAAGTTTTGTTGGGAAAATACATGTTATAGGAATATAATGTGGAATTGCTGTAAAAGTTGCTACATAAAATTGCATGCCATTGCTTAGTCATTCTGGGAAATTCGTAGAAACAAGATATTGTTATGACATTTATAGATCTAGAATTAGATCTGAAATATTCCAGGTTTAGTGATCACTACTTAGTCTTGTATTTTGATCTTGCCATCATTTCTGCTAAGATTGATAAGTACTTAGTAGATCTAAAATCTTGCTGATTGTTGATCAATTTACTATTTTTGCATTTTGTTATCACATGCAAGTTGCAATCACAATTATCATTGTTATCACATTCACTTTCTTTGCACAATTCTTTTGTTTCTTCTGAATACCAATCTCTCTGTGGGTACGATACTCTATTTATCACTTTATTACTTGAACGTTGTGTACACTTACACATGTTACAACAATATTATTTTACACGCGACAAGTTTTTGGCATCGTTACCGGGAAGATTGGTGCAATTCAGTAAGATTTTTGTTAATTTGTTAAGCTAACATTTATTTTCGTTATTTTTAATTTTGTTTTAGTTTTTGTTTTTGCAGAATTTTGTCATAGTGTATGAACAGGATATTTTCAAAAAATTTATCGTTGGATCCAGGAAAAAAATAAAAAAAGAGAAATTTTTTTAAGAAAAAGAAAAAGAGAATTACGAAATATGGCTAGGAACGAGGTGTTTGATGATCGGGATAGAACAATACGAGAATATCTAATTCCTAATTTGGATAATTTATATCCTAGAACCGCAAGATTTTGGACTAGCATGAGTGATGCTGGAGCAATGGAGCTCGATGCTACAACATCCTAGGTATCTTCTTTGACTAATATGAGTAATTTCATGCAGAATGCTACAGCAGTTGCAGAATGGAAATTTCCCGCGACATATTGCGATTATTGTGGAGGCAACCATGAGTTCAAGGAATGCCCATCAAATCCAGCAAATGTGTACAACATGGGGAATTTTCTATCAAGATGATAATTCTTATTCCAACATTTACATGCTAGGGTGGGAGCAACATCCAAATTTTTGTTAGAACAATCAAGACGCTAGAAGTATAAACAATAGTGTCAGATAGAATGTCGAGTGGCTCAATTATGATCACCTTTGCTATGGCAAAATCTCCAGCAAGACGAAGTAACAGAGTTTTCATCAATTGAAAATTTGCTGAAACAATATATTTCCAAGAATGATGTTGTACTTCAGAGCCAAGCTGAATCTTTATGAGCTCTTGACTATCAAGTTGGCCAGATTATGAACGCAATAAATTCGAGACCATAAGAAACTTTGCCGATTGATATTGAGAATTCAAGATCACAAGGGTAAGAGCATTATGAGGAAATCATTCCCAAATGCGAGACTCAACTGAATGAAGTTGTTAAAGATGCTACAGCAAAAGAAGATAATTCAAATCTCAACCATGGAAATATGTCAGACAATCTGAAAAGCAAATTGCAGTTGAAGAGGTTAAACAAAATATTGCTGCGACCGAATTAGATCATTTTGTCGACATAAATGCTACAACAAAACAACCTCAGAAACTTGAAGATACATTGGCGAAAAAGAAAATACTGGGAGAAGTCGAAGCAATTGCACTTACTGAAGGGTGTACTGCCATGAAAAATAAATTGCCTCTAGAATTTAAGGACCCCAAGAGCTTCACAATACCCTACTGCATTGGTGATCAGTATATTGGAAGGGTATTATGTGATTTCAATGCAAGCATAATTTTGATGCCTAGATCCTTAATTAAAAAGTTATGGAATTGGAAAAAGCACAAGAAAGAGTGGAAATGTTTTGGAACCGTATGGAGAATAAGAGAGTATGAAACCAAGCACTTGAAGAAGAAGGAACAAATCTCGTGTCTACACGATTAAGGGGTAACTCTAAACTTTGCTCTAATTTTGCATTTTTTTTATTTTGTCATAGCATAATTTTGTTTATATGTGCATTGCTAGAGCATAGTAGAATATTTGATTTTGATGATTGTTTAAAAGTTTTTGAACTTTTGAAGAAGCAATTAGTTGCTGCACCTATTATTATAGCACCAGATTGGAATTTTCCATTTGATCTAATATGCGATGCTAGTGATTTTGCTGTTGGAGCAGTGCTAGGACAAAGAAAGGAGAAAATATTTCATGCGATTTATTATATGAGCAGGACCCTTAATGATTCACAACTCAATTACAGAACAACGGAGAAAGAACTATTAGTAGTGGTCTTCTCATTTAACAAATGTAGATAGTATTTTGTTGGAGATAGTTGTTTGCCGCAACACCACTGTCCCAGATTGTTGAAGCAAGAAAATGTCGTTGATCAGCTGATTGACAAGATAACGAGGATAGATGATGAGGAAGAGAAGGACAACACTGTTCTAACACCACGAAAACGAAAGCTTAAAGGCAAACGACTTGCCCAAAAGTCCCTTTGCATCAATTGAAAGGGGTAAAATTTTAAATTTTATAGCTCCAAATTTTTTGTTTTTGTGATACATGTGTTTTTGTTTTTGTTTTTGTCAAAAAATATTTTTGTTTGCATTCATTTGTTTTCATACATTGAGGACCATGCATCCTTTAGGTTTGGGGGTGTATTGTTCCATTCAGTTGCATATATGTTAGTTTTTGTTTTATGGTTTGTCATTACATTTTTACTTGCCAAATTGAGATATTGTCATGACATATTTTTGTGAGAAATTTGTGAAGCCAAGAAGGTATAGATATATTGCTGATGTTTGATGAGGAAATTAACCATTAAAATTTAATTTTTTTTTGTTGGAGTGAATTAGGTAATTCAGATTAGGATAGTTGCCTAAAATTTATTTCTAAAATAAATTGATTTTGAAATTTATGTGATTATTTTAAAGTAGATATTTCTTAATGAAACTTATATTTTCTTTGAGCTAAGTGTTAAATGAAATGTTAAGGCAATGATAAAGAAAAGAAAAATTTTGTCACTCTAATGCTCGACCATTCTGAGTACGTCAACAATCCTTTGTTTGCTCCATCGTATTGTTGATGAGAAAAGTATGTGTTTGAGTATGAGTGCTTAAAGAAAAAAATATAGAAAGAAAAATTCTTTGTAGAGACACTTTGTTGTAGCAAGAGGTAGAGTAGGCTGAGGAGATAATTGTTTGCTCCATCCATCTTTTTAGTTGAAAACTTTGAGCTGCATGAGTGTATAAATTCAGATTGTGATGTGTTGCTGGCATGACAATTAAGTGTTTACTCCACTGTAGTTGTCAAGTATAAGATTGCATGACAAAATGAATTCCCTAAGAACAAAATTAAAAAAATTGCCTAAGTAAAGTATATGAAACTTAGCTAAAGAAATGAACAAGTTTTTAGGAAATATTTGCTTTAGACTTAATTACATGTGAATTTAAAATTGCTTATTTTTAGATTAAAATTTTTGCATTGATTTTTTTGGATTTAAAATTTTTACCTATGATGCTGCTACAAAGTTTTGCAATTGCAAAGGTTGTTGAGAACTAAAATACTGGAAAGGTGTAAACAAAATTCTTGTGAAAATTGTCAAGACTATTCTCTTTGCATTCATGCATACATGCATCAACATATTTTGCTTGAGGACAAGCAAAAGTTCAGGTTTGAGGGTGTGATAACTCTTGAAAAAGAGTTATTTAACAAACTCTTGCTGGAGCTTTTTGTCCGTTTTTAAGTAAATCTGTTACAATATTGTTAGTGTTTTTATATATTTTTATCTTGGGAGCTATCTTGAGCTTTAGCGACAATTTCTACGTGTTTTTACCCTTTTTGCCATGGCAATATTACGCTTCTAGTATACTATGGTTGTAACACCCAAAAATCATAACCATCTCTGATCTAGGGTCTCAGGGTTTACAAAACTTTACGATTTTTTTTTCACACAAGCAAATCAATCATAATCTATACAATTACAAACTAGCAACCCAGAATACTAGTACCATTTAATCTTATACATTCATTTACAACATTTCACCCAATCACGGATCAAGTGTAATCATACAAGAACTCAGGATCACGTTCAGAAAATTTTCATTAGGAGTCACATGGCCCTATGTCTCTAACTTACAACTTTCATTTCTAACAAGCCAAGAAAGAATCAATACTCATCTTAATATCACTATGTATAACACCCAAACCCGTCACCGTCGCCAGTTAGGGTTCCGAGGTTTTTTTGATTATTTACTGTTGTAAACTCTCACATCTCATTATTTCAATATTTCCAAAAAAGTACTCGCGACATATTATAAGCTTTAATAACAACATCAATCAATAAGGGTAAAATTATCATTTTACAAAATTTGATGGGCTTCTACCAATACCTGTTGAACAAGTATCGGTAGAAGTCAAGTCAGTAAACAAATTAAAAATACCAGCAGTTTCCTACCGGTAGTTGTGAAGGTTATACTGATACAAGTATGGCTACTACGGATACAATTTACATTTCAACCGATACAACAAACTCTAGAGAGTTAAGAAGTTTTACCCTATAACTTCTACCGATACAAGTATTCAAACTACCAATACTATTATGACTAGAACTACCAATACTTCTATAATGCTACCTATACAATGCAAGTCAGTAACCAAAGTCTCAAATACCTTGTACTTCTACCAAAACATGCAAGAGTACTACCGAAACAAGTATGCAGATTTCAAATATGCACCTAAATCTTCTAATTATATAATTGAATGATACAAAAACTTCCATCAATTCACAACACAAAATATACTATTTCTCATGAGAAGGAAGCATAACATATCAATATTCATGGATTCACAAGACATTATATCTTATGCATGTATATCTATTTGAAACATCAACAAACTTACAAAAACATAAGCTCAACATCCAACAAGTCATTTTACGACTCATTCCAATCAAACACTATTAAAGATAACAACATCCTAGTACATGCCATATAACCAAGTGATGTAAATACTACCGAGCGAGCTCTCAAGATAGCGGGATTTCTTGAGGTGATCCGATCTTCTTGCAGCAAAATAGAATTTACAAAACAACAACAATTTCATAGGTAAGCTTACATAGCTTAATAAGTTCTTAGAGTTTAATAAATTGCCAAACATCATGTTTGAACAGCCTTTGACTCATTCGAACCAGAATAGGGCCTTGCTTCCACAAGCTATAATCCAAAATTTCATCCTCATGTTTGTATCAACTCTGTTACTAGTACATAGTACTACTCACACGAGCTGTCGAGGACTCGCAACATATGCGGTACCTCAGCCATTGATACGATATCTGTGCATATAATTGTTCCCTAACGATGTTGCTCACACGAGCTATCGGGAATATGCACTTATGCATAAGTCTCAGCCATCATAGGGCCTATAATCCATTCTTGGATTCATTTCTCATTTTTTCGACTAATGCTGCTCACATGAGTTGTCGAGGACTTGTAACATATGCGGTACCCCAGCCATCAATACGGTATCTGTGCATATAAATGTTCCCTAATGATGCTGCTCACACGAGCTATCGAGAATATGCACTTATGCATAAGTCTCAGTCATCGTAGGGTCTATAATCCATTCTTGAATTCATTTCTCATTTTTCGACTCACGATGCTGCTCACATGAGCTATCAAGGACTTGCAACATATGCGGTACCCCAGCCATCGTGTCGGTTCAAAACACTGACTAAAAGCCTGATAACTCTTTTATTCATTTCTTTTTCATCTTTCTCAATTTCACGTATCATAACCTATTCTGCAATAATCATAAAGAATACAAATAATGTACTATCTAAATGCAATTTAACGTTACGAACTTACCAGACGAAATTACAATTAAAGTGAACTCTAGGGACTAATCCGTAATTTTCCATTTTCTACGATCGGTAGCACGAGCTTGATCTATTACAATAATTTCATTCAATTATTTAAATCAACATGAATTTTTAAGCATTTTATGCAAATAAGTCTTTTTGGTATTTTTACAAAATTGCCCTTAACTTTTCACTTTTATTCAATTTAGTTTTTTAACTCAAAACTTGTAAATTAATCATTTTATTTAAATTTCCAACTTGTCGAATGTTTAAAAGCATTCCTACAGCTCACTTTTTGCAATATTTCACCTTAAGTCCTTGTAAATTTATCACTTTAATAATTTAGTCCTTAAACATTAAAGTCATCAAAAACTACTTTACAAAATAATCAAATCTAACAACCAAGCTTATAAATCATCCATAAACTTTCAAGAAACAACTCATTAATCAATGGCATAATTCATAACATTGAGAGGTTTACAAATTAGTCCTTTAGTTAGCTAGATTAAGCTAATATGGGCTCAAAAACATAAAAATCACTAAAAACAGACGGAGTTTGCTCACCAAATCGAAGACGAAAAGATTGGACGTATGGCCTCCTATGGTTTTTACGGTTTTTATTGGAAAAAAGAAAGAAGAAGATGAAAAATTATTTGATTTTGTAATGTATTTTAGGTTAAAAACCTTTCTTTACTCATTTACCATTTTATCGTTAATAACTTAAACAATTTCATGCCCTTAAAAACACTAGAACTGTCAATTACAAACATTAATGGTTTAATTACTATTTAGGTGCCTTACATTATCTTCCAATTAGCATTTAATGCATTTAATTAAAAGTATCAACTTTTGCACCTTTTACAATTTAATCCTTTTCACTTAATTAACTATCTAAACGTTAAAATTTCATAACCAAATTTTAATATGTCACTAATGACCTTGTAAATATTAAATAATTAATATTTACGATCCGACATATCGAAGTTGTAGCCTCGAAACTGCCATTCTTGATCACACTAAAAAAATATTAACTAGTAAATCCTCATTTAATTAGGATTTAATCGTAATTTACCAAAACCTAAAGAATTTCACATCATTTTTTTTATTAGGCCCTTTAAGAAGAGTCCATTTACTCAATTGGTCCTTCAGTTATATTAAATTTCAATTAAACAAACTTGTTTTCAATTTAACCTTAAATTAATTAGTACTAAATGAATAAATAACCCAAAAGTTAGTGGATGGTAATCATGTCACCACCGCTTGGAATTTTTTACCATGGTTTAATTACCATTTTGATCCCTTTACTATTTTTAATCTATAGCAATTAACTTTTACCACTTATACAATTTGCTCCTTTATCCTAAATTAAGAAATAAATCATCAAAATTACCCAACCAAACTTCAATTCACATATAATAAGGCTCTATAAATATTTAATAAAAATATTTATGGTCCTAAATTTCAGAAACGAGCTCTTGATACCTCATTTTCTAAAACCACTTTACCTTTGAACCAAACCACTTATACTAACTTTTAATTCAATAATTAAAGTTCTTCAATTCAAAATTCCATAAAAAATTATTATTGACTCATTCAATTTAAACACTCATTATAAAAAAATTTCTCATTTTGTAGTCCCAAAATCACTATTTTTGACACCATTGAAAAACGGGTTGTTATAATGGTATGGTACAGAAAGGAAGGTGCTATGGAGTTCGGAGAAAGAAGAATTGTTGGAGAAAAAATTTGCCGTTGAACGCTATAGCAAAATCAGGATTGCTGACTCAACACAGTACACCACAACTTTTGCTAGTTGTCAAAGGCACTAGAAGATTCCCTTAAAAATCGAATCTGAATGTCAACTCAAATATGCTATAGCAAAGTTCGATCTATAGATGTTGCTACAAAATGCTCTAGCAACCAGATTATGCTGTAGTAAAACCAAATCTTCAGATCTAAGAGAAGCACTAGAAGGATCCCTTGAAATCCGGATCTGACATGAAAAAGGTGTGACAAAGCCCTTATAAATAGAGGAGCATGGGAATGAATATACTCCGATTATATACTCTAGAAGGATGAGAATAGGGAGACTTACACTGGTAGATCAAGTGCAGCGACAAAGTTGACGACAAGAGCCAAGAGCGGAGCCTCGACGCTGTATCAAAGCCACCAAAGCAAAGAGATGTTGCTGTGGCAGAGCAAAGCGAGATGCGAGCCTGATATATTTTTTTGGGTTCACTTAAGTACTCTTGATCTTTAAGTCTGTTAGTTATTTTGTTTAAACAACATTTTGCACCCTTATTCTGACCAATTAAGGGTTGAATATTTCTGATACTTTGTTTATTTCCATGAATGAATTACTAGTATCTTTCTAAAGAATCTCTTCATTGATTTATGACTCAGTTGTTGTTAATACTACATGCTAGCAATCTTACGAATGAGGTCTTGTTTTGCATGTGCATAATCTTAACTAAAAATAGGACAGATTTACTGGAGAATAAATCGGTGTAATGAGCATGTATTAGAAGATCTATATAGTATCTCTTAAAGATGAGTTATGTTCATTAAGACTGAGATAAGTTTTGTTTAGAAAATAATGTTATAGGAATATAATGTAGAATTATTGTAAAAGTTGCTACATAAAATGGCACGTCATTGCTTAGTCATTTTGGGAATTCGTAGAAACAGGATATTGTTATGACATTTGTAGATCTAGACTTAGATCTGAAATATTTCAGGTTTAGTGATCACAACTTAGTCTTGTATTTTGATCTTGCCATCATTTTTGCTAAGATTGATAAGTACTTAGTAGATCTAAAGTCTTGCTGATTGTTAATCAATTTACTATTTTTGCATTTTGTTATGACACACAAGTTGCAATCATAATTATCATTATTATCACATTTATTTTCTTTGCACAATTCTTTTGTCAACAGTTTGACTTTATGGGTACGATACTCTACTTATCACTTTATTACTTGAACGTTGTGTACAGTTGCACATGCTACAACAATATTATTTTACACGCAACAACGGGTAACCTTACATGTATATATAGCCCTGGCTAGTCTATTTGATGTGTCAATAAAAGGTTTAGCTTGGATAGATAACCTGACAAAAATGGATATGTTCAGCTCGAATGAGCATCATATCGATTAGTACCAGTTTATTCAAGTTCTTTTATGGTATTTCATCAGGTAATTTAAAAGACGTGAAATGTGAAACATACTTAATGAAAAGTTTGAGTATTCACATATGATTGAAATGTGATTAAATTAAATCTAAAATATATGAAATGTAATGCTTTGTACTTGATATGTTACATGACTGAATACATATTTGAGAAATGTAATGCTTTGTACTTGATATGTTACATGACTGAATACATATTTGAGCTCACCTTATTGCGATTGTGTTTTGATATGTTAGGTAAACTTTGTTATGCACATTAGTTTAATGTACATAATTGTTATATGAGGTTGGTTAACTGTTTATATACATATGTGCTTACCCCATTGCTTACCCCATTGCTTTGTTTTTTCTATAGATTTTATCTTGAAGAACATGTTGATCAGATCCATGAAGAGCTCACACTATCCATCTCTTGATTTAATAAACTATTGATTGTTTGAACTCAGTTATACATGGCATGTATTTAGGAGTATTAAGTTATTTATAATATTAAGGATTTTTTTAGACATAGTTAAATATGAACTTTTATGGTAATGACAATTTGCTCATGTTCATGGATTAGATGTTATATATTATACATATATGGATTGGGAATCAAAGTGAGTCGGGTATGAATGGTATAAGTAGCTTGTATGGCTTGTAATTGTTCATATGGCCTTGTTGGTTTGGTGCCAATATGGCATATTGGTTAGATGTTTAGGAAGATTATGTATAATATGTTTCGACATGTTTTTTGAACATTTTGAACAAGTTTAATTGTTGCTAATTTCACACTTTTGACTACCTTTAAGAGTTGGTTTCAAAGCAAACACCAAATGGCCTATTTTAGCACCGAGAAGATTCCTTGTCCCAATGTTGAATTCCCCTCGTTGCGACAATAACTAGTAGTTTGTGACGTCTCGATGTCAAGTGAATTTGTGTCGTGAAATGACATACTATTTGGAAACGTCACTTCGTGGAGGAAGTCACGTTACGATGCCATTTTGAAATTTTGAATTCTTTTGCAGTTTGGTCCTTATTCGATCCTGGGTTTACTTTAGAGCTGACATAAGCTTGTATAAGACTCGAGAAAGGTTTTAAATTTTACTGATTTAAATGATTGAAATTTTTGTGTTTCCATTTGTTTTATTTGTTAAATGTTTGTAAATATTTCATTAACGACTGTAGCATCCTGTATCTCGGACCCGACGATCAGGTTGGGTGAGGGATGTTATATTTAGTGATATTAGAGTTAAGGTTTAGTCGATTATAGGATTGAAATGTAGTGTACTAGTCTAGAAATATATGCCACAATAAACTGCGATACCGTGATGCTTTTTGATATGATCTGACACTATTTTTCATATAGGTATACCATTTTGATTGTGTCTAATCGCGTTGTACTTGATGAGGTAGATAGTAATATTCCAACTTTCGAACAGGGAGTAAGTCATAGTGTTCCTATTTCACAAATGCCTGGAAGTGATGAGCATTATGCCGTCTTCCAAATGATGAATGAATGGTTTACTTAGTTTATGCGGGCTAACCTTATGATTCTACAACCTCCACCCCTAATGTGCCTCATCCGACATCACCTCATCCTCATAGTCAAAATACTATAATTGTTAATTAACCTTCGACTGATTAAATTTATAAATGTGGGCTAGTAGAATTTTGAGGGAATAAAGATGACAATCCGGTAAGAGCAAACTATTGGATGGAAAACAACCAAAAGTTTTTGATGAGTTAATGTGCTCCACAAAGATTGTTTGAAATGTGTTATATCCCTGCTGAAAGCGGAAGCCTTTCAATGGTGGATTACTCTAGTGTTTGTTATTCCAAGAGACAGAATAACATTGGATTTCTTCTAGATTAAATTTAAAAAGAAATACATCAGTTGGATGTATCTAGAAAAGAAGAAATGAGAGTTTATAAATTTGAGACAGGGAATATGTCAGTAGTCGAATACGAGCATTAATTTATCCACCTTAGAAAGTATGCTTGAGAACTCGTATTTTTTGAGTTCGAGATGTGTACCTGATTCAAATAGGGTTTAAATGAAGACATTCGTATACTTGTTGGTGCTTTGGAAATAAGAGAATTTATAGTATTGTTTGACTGTGCCAAGAAGATGGAAGAAATATGGAATGAAAAGAAGCAGACCAAGGCTAAAAGTAATACCAGGAAACACAACATGACATATCATTCTTGACCACTCCATCTAAGCGTACCAAAGATTCTAAAAGCCAATCTTTCACTTTTGAGGGGAATGTAACATCTCACCCGAAAAAGCCTTAGAGTTTGGGTATTGTTTATAAAAGTAAGGCGTACAAAATAAAATTCTGAGTGAATAAGATGTTAAATTTGACTAAGTGTTTGAAGTCTTTGGGTACCCCTTCAGGCGAAGTTTGTGTTAAGGCAAGCTTGGTGGTTTGGCGGACTCTCTTATAGAGTATACGCCACCCCAACCGTTAGACGAAATGTTTAATCCTTAATGCTAAGTCCTTAGTTTAAAATGACTATTTGCAATGTTATTATTATTTTATTATTTTGGTTGAACCATTTTGTTGGCCTAATGAGAGCTAGTTAGGAAGGAAATAAGTTTTACAGATGAAAGGACATGCATTTAAAATGAGAAAGAAAGTTATTAGTTACAAGTACCAAAGGAAAGGTAGTGCATGAAATAAAGTTGCCCACTAAGGTTTCCTTTTGTGTACATCTATATAAAAGCTAGCATTGGATTCCTAGGCAAGTTTTATGCTTTCTTTGGCAAATCATATTACCTTTCAAAATATCTCTACATTTTCTCACTGAAAGCTCTAGAACTAAGACTTGCCTAAAGGTTTGGGTTCGTTGTACTCAACTAATTCCACCATCGTTAAGTACTTGGTAAATATCGATGAAACTCAAGTTATTTTCATGGTTATCTATGGGGTCCTAGGGTTTTATGCTTTAGGGTCAGTTTAAAGTGTAAAAGAATTAAACTTTTAGATTCTAGGTTTCTTATTAATGTTCTTACAAAACTTGTTTAGTTTTCTGGTAAAATGATTTGGTAAGATGACGTTCTATATTATAGCTCAAGAAACTCCTGAAAGCTCCCAAGAAAAGGGCAAGGATCCTATTACCTGAACTTTTTTGAATTTTTCTAGTAAGTTCCTTCATACTCCATGTGTGTGTAATGCTTTTCTTCATGTTTGGTTCAAGGTAAGTTTACCTGTTCTGTGAAGATGAACTGTTTATGTAAGAGTAATGAATGTTTATTGTAAAAAGTTTGGTTTGGTATGTTTGTGTAAATGTTGTAAGGGCCTTGCTTCATGTTAAGCCATTACCCCTCTTGCTCTAAAAGGAACCAAATGGTTTGAAAAAAAAGGAAATGGATTCATGGCATTGCTTTCAATGAAATGAACATTGAACTTGAAAATCACGATACATGAAAATGGTTGTGTAGCCTCTAGTAGGGAAAGTGTTATTTCAAACCAAATTGACAAGGCATGACAAAGAAAAAAGGAATGAATGAATGACATACTCTGAACACGAACTAGGGTGCGCTAACACTAAGAAGGTTGTCTGCATGAATGTATGCCCCAAAGGAACATTGTCTGTTGTAAGGTCTGTGTAAGTTCGGTATTAGCCAACGGGCGAACTGTGTAAAGTTTGCTTGTGATTGGTACCCTCCAATGGGCGAATTGGATGTGTTTTTGAGTTGGAAAGGTTTATTTGTCGTATGTATAATTATCGCAGTGTCTGCCCTAGAACTTACTAAGTTTTATGAGCTTAGTCCATTACTTTTCCTTCTTAGGAGCATTGAAGAAGTAAAGGACTTTTAAAGACTACACCAGAAGACATCCTTTGCTGTGAGGTTTTTAAGTATTTGGTACTATTCAATAACATGGGGGTGGTGTAAAGTTAATATCATTTTTAAAAAAGAATTTTTATTTTAAAACTATTCTTTGATACTGCTAAGTCAAATTATAGTTTTCTCCCAATATGGATTAAAGAATTTCCATTGAAGCTTCTGCGATTTTGAAAATGTATAACCTTATTTATCATAATATTGCAAGTGTTCCACCACTCATTTTATCTGAACTTTCATGTGGTCCACGCATGTGGAGTTTAAAATGAAAAAGACTTTAAGGTAGTGACATGCCAATCTTAGGTCTTCCTTAAGGATCGGGTTTAGGGCACCACAGGGAAATCAAGAAAAGATATGTAGATAGAATTTTTTGAGATTGCAAGCTACGTCTGTAGCTAGTTCAGGTAGTGTCCAAAAGATGAAGAAACCTTTGTGCGAGCATTATGTAGAAACCATTTCAAGGAGTTTAGATTGAAGAAAGGAGCCTGTTTCAGTTGTGGTTCTTCTAATAATTTTTCTGAAATATTGCCCAAATAAAGTTGAGTCTGGTTCAGAATAGACTACAAAATCAGTGACAACTCCATAGAGGGCTAAAAGATTGGGATCTGAAAACAATATTGGAACTAGTCGTAGTAGAACATCAAATGTAATTGAGAGACTAAGGGTCATGCACTAACTAGAGATACGAGCCAAAGTGGAAATTTCTGCTCTCGATGTTATTGTTCGTACTTTTTCTCTCTTTGATGTTACTATATATGCATTAATTGACCCTAGGTCAACACATTCCAATATATGTACTATGTTAGTAACAAAAAAGAACATACCAGTAGAGTCAACCAAAATTTTTGCCAGAGTAACAAATTCGTTGGGACAATGTGTCATAGTTAATAAGGTAACTAATAATTGTCCACTAAAAATATAGGGCTATGAATTTCCTGCTGATCTGATGTTGCTACCATTTGATGAATTTATTGATATATGTACCGATTTCCAAAACTATTCAAGTTTAAAAATTTGCCATTGTTGATTCTTGAAGCTTTTAGTACTAAATTGTTAGATTTTAAGCTTAGATATGAAAAATGATTAGTTTGTAAATTGAAAATTATTAGTTTTGAACATTGGGACTAAAGTGTGAATATTTCAAAATTTGTATGAAAATTCTATAATTATAAATATTAGAGAGATGTAGAAGGATGAATTTGAGATCGATTTTGAAATTAAGGCTCAAATTTGAAAATTATGGCATTTTTGGTTTTAGGGACTAAATTGAATAAAGCGTGAAACTTTAAGAAAATTTTGTAAAATGGAAATTAAAATTTCATAAACATTAAAATAGATATTATAATGCATTTGGAATTGATAAATTGAAATTAACTATCGTATAGATCGAGAATTAAATAAAGTCGAGGATAACTATGGAAAATTACAGAATAATCATTGCAACTCAATTTGTTAGCCGATTTTGTCAGGTAAATTCATATGGTTTAATTATGTTTAAATCCTTATAAATATTATATTGTGAACCTATGTATGTTTTGTTTGACTTTGAATTATTTGTAATTTAGTACCAAATGGTAAATTTTGGATTAAATTGAAATGGATCAAATATGAACTTATATGATAGAAATAAGCCTGATGAAACTTTGTAAATGTATCATACACATGGCTACAGGTTGATTTTCGATGATCCCAAGCTCCAATATTTGTTGTAGAATCGAAGATACATGTGACACAAGTTTAGCTCGAACAAATAACCTGATGTCGTTTTATAGGTTTAGCCTAGACAAGTAACCTTACATGTATATACAACCATGGCCAGGCTATTTGATGTGTCGATAAAAGGTTTAGCTCGAATGAGTAACTTGACACAAATGGATATGTTATGCTCTGACAATCATCAGATGTGATTAGTACCATTGTGTTCAAGTTATTTTATGATGTTTCATCGGGTAATTTAAAATATGTGAAATGTGAAACTGAATGGCTTGTAATGTGCTTAATTTTCAAAGGTAGCAAAGTGATTGACTTAATGACAAGTTTGAGTATTCATATATCATTGTAATGTGGTTAAATTAGATTTAGAATATATGAAACGTCATGCTTTGTACTTGATATGTTACATGATTAAATATGTAATTAAGCTCACCTTATTGTGATTGTGTTTTGATATGTTAGGTAAAATTTGTTATGCAAATTAGTTTAATGTACATAATTGTTATATGAGGTAAGTTAATCGTTTATATATGTATGAGCTTACTAAGATCAGTGATGCTTACCTTATTGCTTTCTTTCCTTTTTTGTAGATTTTTGCTTGTAGAACATGTTGATCGGATCCACAAGGACCTTACACTATCCATTTCCTGATTTGGTGTACTTTTGATTGTTTGAACTCGGTTCTACGTGGCATGTACTTAGGAGAGTCAAGTTGTTTATAATATTAAGCATGTTTTGAGACATAGTTTAATATGAACTCTTATGGTAATGATAATTTGCTCGTGTTCATGTATTGTATGTTATATAGTATACATATATGGGTTAGGAATCAAAGTGAGTCGGGTATGAATGGTAAAAGTAGCTTGTTTGGCTTGTAATGGTTCATATGGCCTTGTTGTGTTTTAGTGTCAATGTGACATATTTGTTAGATGTTTAGGAAGATGATGTATGATATGATTTGGAATGGTTTTGGAACATTTTGAACATGTTTAAATGTTTCTAATTGAACACTTTTGACTACCTTTAAGAGTTGGTTTCAAAGCAAACACTAAATGACCTATTTTTGAACCAAGTAGATTCCTCGTCCTGACATTGAATTCCCCTTATTATGATGATCGCCAATAGTTTGTGACATTCCGACGTTAAGTCGTTCAACATTGTGACTAACACATTGTTTGGCAACATCAAGATGGGGAGGAAGTTTCGTTGCAACTTCATTTTGAAATTTTGAATTCTTTATAGTTTGGTCCCTTTTCGATCTTGGTTCAACTTTAGAGCTTATGTAAGCTCGTGTAAGATTCGGGAAAGGTTTTAAATTGTACTGAATGACTGAAATTGGTGAAATTATTGTGTTTCAATTTGTTTTGCTCGTTTAATGTCTATAATTATTCCGTTATCGATTGTAGCATCTTGTATCTCGGACCTAATAATCGAGTCGAATGAGGGATGTTACAATTTTGGTACCAAAAGAGATCATGTGAGAAGAGGGGGAAATAATTATGTTGATTTCCACCATTTTCATTCCCATTAAACATAGTTAAAGCACTTTTTAGAATGGACTAGAGATGAAAATATTAATTTGCCTTATGTTTATTGACCAACAATAGTAGAAGAGAAATCCAACCCAAGGTATTGTGATTATCATGGAATGGTTGGCCATCCACTTTTTAAATGTAGAAATCTTCATGGGATATTCCATTGAAGAGTAAAATCAAGAGAAGTTATTAGGAACAATAGAGTGCAAAATAATCCTCTTGTAATTGACTAAAATCCTCATAGGCATGTGAATGTAATCATACATGCTCACCAAGATGATCCTTCTTCTTCCACCATTGAATATGAAAGTGCACAAAAGAATTCTATAGTTAGTTCCTCTAAAGCTAATTCACTCATGAAAATTTTCAACTTCAGACATTTCTTTCATCGGCTTTGGCTTATGGAAGAATAAAAAAAGAAGCTATTATCCCTTTTGTTTAGACAACATATGAATAATATGGAGAGGTTACATGGTTGGGAGGCCTATAGGAAAGATTTCAACTGGATATCTATAGTTGCACAGTAAGTGTCAATGCTTTTACTAACAATAGAAGTGATAACATCTTTATCTAGTCTTGGTACAGAAACTAAAGGGCGCCTAAAATTTGGTACATAAAGAGTTTAGAATAAATCCAAATGATGTATAGTATATAAAATTACATGGTAAGTGTCAATGCCTTTAATTGGAACTTTATTTCCATTTACCATGTACATAAAGCTATTACTTGACTTTACGGTTTGGATTGAAAGAAATCCTTGCATTTTTAATGAAATATTTGTAGTTGACTTACAATCAATCAACTAAGTATTATAAGGAACTTTCATTAAATTTGATATGAAACTTACATAACCACGTACTTACCTTTCTTTTTAAACTAAGCCTTACGCCTTTCTTTTTAAACTAAGCCTTACGTTTTAGATAATTTTTCTTTAAATGTCCAACCATATGAAAAAATTGACATTTATGTTCCTTCTTATGAATTTGTGCTTTTTAAAGTATTCATTCGGGTTGTGCAAGCCTTTCATCTTACTTTTTCTTGTCTTTCCTTTTAAACTCTTAACACTTTCTTGATGATCTACAAGATGAATAGAATGAACTTTTTGACTCTTTAGCCTTTTTTCCTTCTTGGACAAGCATATTGGTAAATTTTTTACATTCTACTTGTCCTTAATAGTGTTGTAATTCATTTGAATTGGCCCATACCATTCAAGAGGCAAAGAACTGAGTATAAACTATACCAAAATAATATATCCACATTCATCCCTAAATTCTTTAATTTTGTTGCCAAGGTTGTCATTTTAAGAACAAGCACAAGCATGGTACGTGTATTATCATACTTCATTGTAGTTAAAGTAGTCATTAATGTACCAGCCAATGACTTATCAATGGTTTAAGAATGCTTTTCCACAAATTTCTTAAATTCCTTAGCATGTTCGATTTTAGGAAGAGTGGGCTTTATGTTCTTTGCAACAATCATTCGTAGAACATTAAGCTTAATTTGTTCGATCTTTTTCATGCTTTATGAAATGATTTCTCTTCATTGTTACTTTGATTAGTAATAGCAATGTGTTTATCAACTTGTAATGCTAAATCAATATCCGAAACACCCAAGTGAAATTAGCCTTCTTCACACCAATTAGAGAAATTACCATTAAACAATGGAATAAAAGAAGCATGTGAATGAAGAGAAATAGGGGCAGATAGTGAAAACATGTATAAACATATGTATATACATATATTACCAATTTAATTCATGAGATTTAACATTTAGATAAAATGTGGATGTAATCATAAATATATGCTTAAGTTTTCCTTTGGGACATACTAAGATATACTAACAAAACTATAATAATGCTTAAATTTAACTTTATTTTGGTAGTTAAATGTCTATTAAAATTTGTTATGATCGAAATACACCAAGAGGGGGGTGAATTGGTGTTTTTTTTTTTTAAGTTTTAGTAAATTGAGAAATGCAACGACTCAAGAATTTATAGTTGTTCGGTCTCAATTGCCTACATCCACTATTTTAGCTTTCCTCAACTAAGGATTTCCCAAATCCACTAGATTTGAACATTTAAGGGCAAGGTTTAACCTTACAAATCTCTATCTTTTCAAAGGTAAGATAGAACCACTACCCCTTAAGGTTTTCTACCCAAAACCTTAAGTAACACCTCACAAAAGAAAATAAGAATGAATGAGAATGTAACTCCAAAAGGCAAATGATTAACAAATAAGCACTCTCACACAAAGTTATAGCACTTGAAAGAATGATTGAAAACTTAACCCACAAGTGTGTACAAGAAAAGTTTGCTAGAAGATTGATGAAAAATGGAAAAATGAGTTCTTCAAAGTTAAGCACTTGTTTCTTGTTTTTGTTAACTTCAATGGGGAGCCTTGACTTTATATTTAAGTCCTCTAACAACCTTGTGAACGTTTGTAGCCAGTAGAAATAAATTAGAGACGTTGCAGCCATTAAAACTAGCATTTAATGCAGATAGCAGCTTAGTTGTTCCAGTAGAAGAAGACTTGTATCGATAGAAGCCTTTGCACAATATGACCGTTGGAGTCGTTGTACCATTAGATCCCAACTTGTATCGGTAGAACTCTGAGCGTTTCATTTGGTATCGGTAAAAACCCATCAGAGTATCGGTAGAAGTCCAGGGGATGCTAAACTTTGTCTACTAACTTGACTTGTTTCGGTAGAAGCCTTCTAGGTATCGATAGAAATATCAGGCCACAACTTCTTTGCTCTTTAGAGTTTGTTCTACCGGTAGAAGTCATGGTTGTATCGGTAGAAGTCAGATAGGTATCTGTAGTTTGTCCTATTCTACCGGTAGAAGTATGAAGTATTTACAAAGGTTTTTTTACCTTGTGTTCTACTGATATTTTTCCGCTAAGTATAGGTAGAAGTCTTTTAAACTTCAAAAATTGTGTTAAAAACTAAGTTATTTCAAGGCTTTTTTAAGAGTTTATTTGTCCAACACTTTGAAAATTAATTTGAAGGACTTATGAACAAGTTTTGCAAATTTAAGTAGGGATTTTTAATATACTTTTTGTTATATTAAAATACTTGAAAAACTAGGGCTAACAATCTCCCCCTTTTTGATATAATAAAACATTTTGAAAAAAATTTGCTAACTCCCCCTATCTTAAACATTATTTTCAAAATAAGCTCCCATAAAAATTTTAGATGTTATTTCATTTAAATTTCCAACTTGAAATTTTTTGCTTTAAAAGTTAAGTTGAAAATTAATTTAAGCAAATTTTATATTTATCTCCCCCTTTTTGTAATATCAAAAAGAATAAAAGCCCTGAAGAAAAACTTGGGAAAGATATGAGAGAGAAAAGTACCGTAACGTAAGGTTTTGTTGCTAGACACCGGTAATCTAACAATCTTGATAAGATTTAGAAAAATAATGGAAGCTAAGTTTAGGGGAGTGTCAGTTCTAAAGCAATGCCACATCCAATAATCAGTGTGACGGAACTTGGAATGTTTGCTGGTTGGGGCAACTATCCATGTGAAAATAAGGTGTAGGATACGGTCGTGAAGGTCCATCTCGTTGCCTACATAGTCATTTGGTCGAACTAAGGAGTGGTCATAAGGGCCGGTATTACGATCATCACCCTCATTGGTGATTGAAAGATACGTAGAGAGGGTGTCGATCGAGATAGTAATCTCTTGGCCCATAATGGAAGAGGTGATAGAGGTAACTAAGTGAGTGTTCGGGTCGTGTTTAAGTTTACCGTTAGAATAAAATGCCCGAACAAGGTTGTCGTAGCAAGGACCCCTAAGTTGGAGACACTCTAGCCAACCCCAATCGCAGAGTTGATCTAGGCATTTGAATTTAAGGGTGTTGGCTAAAAAGTTAAGATCAACAGGACGAGATATTTGAACTGAACGGGTTGCAAAATAGGTGTTGAATTTTTCGAGAGCATCGTTGTCCTCGAAACATTCAAGTACCGAAGGATGATCTAAAGGATCAAAAGAGGATTCACCTCTAGCGCGTTTAGTGGCTGGACGCTTACGGGATGTACGGGGAGGCATAATATCTAATGAAGGGTTAGTTTATGGGTAATGGGTCGAGTAAAAAAATGGACCTGTAGAAAAAAATACGAACAATTTATATCCCCAATAGCAGTAGATTCAAAGTTTGAAGTATGAGACAATGATGTTATATAAAAAATAAGTTAGAAATATATATATATATAAATAGAAAAATGTTTTTTTTTTTAAATTGTATAACAATATATATATATGTAAAAACAGTATGCGTAAATATAAAATAATGTATATGTATAGATATATAAAAAAATATACAATGTTAGGTTTTACTAATCTATGTATAAAAATATATATGTATATAAAAAAATATGTAAAAAATATACATTGTTAAAAAATATGAATATAAAATTACTAATCTAAGTTCTCCTAAAAACTAACATTATTTATAAATTGAAAATAAAGGAAAAGAAAAAGTTAGGTTTTACCTTAAAAGAATGTGAGAAATGGAGAAAATGTGACCTTTTTGATAAAAATCCTTCTTGAGAATGAAGTGGAAGCACGTGGGAGACAAGATTTAGTGAAAAAAATGAGGGAAAATGGTGAAAGGTGGGGTTGGGAGGTGGGAACCGAAAATGGGGATTGTGATTTTGGAAAGAAGATGACAAAAAAAGTTTAAAATAAGTTTTGTGTAAAAAAGAAGTCGCTGTTGGGTATATAAATGCCAGCAACTACCGATACTTGTATACTTCTACCGATAGAAGTGTCCAGGTATTGGTAGATGTTTAATTCTACCGATATCTTAAGAACACAAACCCAGAAATGTCATTTTGGCACAGAACTACTGATACATCCTATGTACTACCAAAACAACTACTTAGAAAATGAAAAATTAAAGAGAAAGAAGTACAAAACACACAGATAACATACATAAAACAATAAAATGTTATACTTAAACAAATTTTACTAAAAAATCAAGTAAAATATATATATGTACACAAAACATACATAAAACAAGTGTCCAATAATGTCAATATATATATATAAGAAGCTTAAGAATGCATGCTCATTAGTCCTAGCTCTCCCCTAATTGTCCAAAATTTCTCCTTATCTAAAGGCTTTGTAAAAATATCGACTAGTTGATGCAAAGTATCTACAAACTCTAGAACTATGTCACCTCATTGCACATGATCTCTAAAGTAGTGGTGTCTTATTTCTATATGCTTTGTTCTAGAGTGTTGGATGAGATTTTTTGTTAAGAAAATAGCACTAGTGTTGACACACCTTATAGGAATGTGATCCATATCAATTCAATAGTCAATTAATTGTTGCTTCATCCAAAGAATTTGAGCACAACAACTACCTACGACAACATATTCCGCTTCGGTTGTGGTTAAAGCTACACTATTTTGTTTCTTAAAGATCCAAGATCCAAGCATGTTGCCTAAAAATTGACAAGTTCCAAAAGTGCTTTTTCTATCCAACTTACATCCACCAAAATCCGCATCAGAGTAAGCATGCAAACTAAATGATGAATCTTTGGGATACCAAAGTCCTAGGTTTGGAGTGTCCTTAAGGTACCTAAAGATTCTTTTAATGGCTTGTAAATGTGATTCCTTAGGAGATGATTGAAATCTTGAGCATAAATAAACATTAAACATTATATCCGGTCTAATTGCGATAAGATAAAGCAATGATCCTATCATAGACCTATAAAGTTTAGTATCAACATATTTACCTCCTTCATCTTTATCAAGCTTTATTGAAGTACTCATTGGTGTTGATTGAGGCTTCAAGTCATCCATTTTAAACTTCTTGAGCATTTCTTTAACGTATTTGGCTTGATTGATGAATATGTCATTTTGAGTTTGCTTGATTTGGAGCCCTAAAAAGAAGTTGAGCTTACCCATCACGCTCATCTCAAATTCACCTTGCATAATCTTAGAAAATTCTTGATAAAGAAGTTCATAGTAGCACCAAATATAATATCATCTACATAAATTGTACTACTAAAATGTCTTTGTCTTTAGTTTTTATGAACAAGGTGGTGTCAACTTTGTCTCTTCTAAAGCCATTTTCAATCAAAAATTTGGAAAGACTTTCATACCAAGCTCTAGGAGCTTGCTTTAAACCATATAGAGCTTTAGACAATTTGAAAACATGATTTGGAAAATTTTTATTTTCAAAACCAGGAGGTTGTTTAACATAAACTTCTTCATTTATAAGACCATTTAAAAATGAACTTTTGACATCCATTTGGAAAAGTTCGAAATTGTTTGAACATGCAAAGGCTAATAACATCCTAATTGCTTCTAACCTAGCTACCGGTGCATAAGTTTCATCATAGTCTATACCTTCCTCTTGGCTATATCCTTTGGGAACAAATCTAGCCTTGTTTCTAACAATATTACCATTTTCATCAAGTTTATTTCTAAATACTCATTTAGTTCCTATAGTTGGATGATCACTAGGTCTATTAACAAGATTCCATACTTAATTCCTTTCAAATTGATTTAGTTCTTCTTGCATCGCCATTATCCAAATTCATCATTTAAAGCATCATCAATGTTCTTAGGCTCTATGCAAGAAATGAAAGCAACATAATTACAAGTATTTCTAATTGAAGATCTAGTGATTACCCCTTTAGATGGATCACCTATGATGTGTCCATCCTTAACATATGAAAGCTCTCTTGGGTGGCTAGATTCTCTTTCAACATGAGTTGGTTCTTGAAGTTCATCAATTTTGAGTTCTTGAACTGATTCACTCATGCCTTGATCTTCATGTGATGCTTGATTTTGCTCAATTTGATAAATTTCTACATAATCAAAATCAATAGATTCCTTTTTAGAAGGAGAGTTAGATTCATAAAAAATAACATGTATAGATTCTTCCATAACAAGGGTTCTCTTGTTAAAAATTCTATAAGCTTTAGAATGAGTGGAATATCCAAGAAAAATACCTTCATCACTTTTGACATCAAATTTTCCTAAATTTTCTTTTCCATTATTCAAAACAAAGCATTTCCAACCAAAAAGATGAAAATGACTTAAGTTAGGCTTTCTTCCTTTAAAAATTTCATAAGGAGTTTTCTTCAAAATAGGTCTAACCATAGCTCTATTTACAATATAGCAAGAAGTATTTATGGCTTCCACCCAAAAATATTTTGGCAAATTATTTTCACATAACATGGTTCTAGCCATTTCCTCTAAAGTCCTATTTTTCCTTTCAACAACTCCATTTTGTTGAGGAGTTCTAGGTGCCGAAAAGTTGTGACTAATACCAAGTTCATTACAAAAATTATCAAAGCCAATGTTTTCAAATTCTTTTCCATGATCACTTCTTACACTTGAAATTGAATATCCCACTTGGTTTTGAATCATTTTACAAAAAATAATAAATTTTTCTAAAGCTTCATCTTTTGAAAACAAAAAGAAAACTCATGTATATCGAGAATAGTCATCAATAATAACAAATCCATATTGTTTACCTACTAAACTCATAGCTCTAGTTGATCCAAAAAGGTTAATATGAATAAGTTGGATTACTCTAGATATAGAAACTATATCTTTAAATTTAAAAGATGCTCTCCTATGTTTACCTTTAGCACATGCATCACATATTTTATCAGTTAATAGAAAATTTAGGCATGTCAACAACAAGTTCATTTTTAATAAGCTTCGAAATAACACTCTTGCTCGCATGACCTAATCTTCTATGTCATTGTCAACACATAGTTTCATTATTAGCCACAAAACAAACATTAGAGGAAGATATGTCATCAAAAGGCACCATAAAAATATTACCTACTCTATGTCCTACAAAAAGAATTTTATTATTTACAATATCTACAACTTTGCATCCATTGGACTCAAATATTACTTCAAATCCCTTGTCACAAAGTTGACTAATACTAAGCAGGTTATGCTTAAGACCACTGACATAAAACACATTTTTAATAAGAATGAAAGAATTTATACCTATAGAACCAATACCTTCAATAAGTCCTTTGGAGTTATCACCAAATGAAACTTCTCCTCCATGTGTCTAGAGCATCCACTATTAAGGTACCATGAGTTCTTCTTAGAGTTGCTTGCCTTGAAGCAATGCTCTTCCTCCTACAAACACAAAGTTAAGCTTTGGATTTTGGTAACCAAACTTTCTTGGGTCCATTAGCATTAGTCTTAACAATTTTTGTTCCCTTAGGAATCCACGTCTTTAAAGTTTCCTCATTTTGAGGTGTGTTTAATCCGTTTGAAATCCACACACTCTTAGTTTACTTCTAGATATGAGTTTCCTTAAAGAACAAACTTGCCTATCATGTCCCTTTTTATGGCAATGACTACATACAAGTGAGGCATCATAAATATAGCTTGATTTCTCAAAGGAATTTTTAAATTTAGTCTCTTTTTGTAAAATTTACAAAACCTAAGCCACTCTTATCAAAGAAAACTCTTTGAGATTCAAGCATATCATTTAACTTTTGTTGCCCCATTTGAAACATAGAAAATGAATTTTGCAAGTTTTCATTCTTTAAAATTAAATCATCAATTTGAGCTTGCATATAATTAAATTTCTTTTCTATTTCCTCTTTAACTATGATTAGAGACTTATTTTCCTCCTTAAGTTTTGAAATCATTTTCTTACGTTTGGAGTTCATAGTCTTAAAATCTATAGTCAATTCATCGAATGCATCTTGTAACTCTTCAAAAGTATATCCATTTAATTCACTAGAGTTTAGAGTTACCTTTTGTTTTTCAATAGTCATAAGGCATAGTTGGGCAACTTCATTTTCTTCTTCCTCATCGAATGAGTCACTATCACCCCAAGTTTCCATCATGGTTTTCTTCTTTTGTTTTGATGCCCCTTTCTTCATCAATTGTGGACAATCAAATTTGATGTGACTCGGCTTTTTGCACTCATAACACATGATTAGGTCTTTTTCCTTTTTGCTTGATTCACCCTTGATGATGTCTTTTCATGGAAATCTTTTGGCTTTATTGAATTTCATGAATCTTTTGAATTTCCTTGCCAACATAGCCATTTCTTCCCCATCATCATCATTATCATTGAAATCTTCATTCTTCTCACTAGTTGTCGATTTGAAGGCAACTCCCACTTTCTTTGGCACTTCATTGGTTACTTTTGTATGGTGGTTGATCTTCATCTTGTATGTCAACAAGGAACCAATAAGCCCATCAAGGGAGAGTAAATTAAGATCCTTTGACTCTATTGCCGTTACTTTTGGCTCCCAAGATGTTGGAAGACTATTCAACATCTTCTTCACCTTCTCTTTGTTTGGATAAACCTTCCCAAGAGCTTTAAGATCATTGATAATGTTGGTGAAGCGATTGGACATCTCTTTGATTCCTTCATCCGGTTTTGCCTTAAATAATTCATAATCAAGGGTGAGAAGACTTATCTTTGATTCCTTGACTCTACTTGTTCCTTCATAGGTGACCTCAAGTTTATCCCATAGTTCTTTGGCATTGTTGCACAAGGAGACTCTATTGTATTCATTCGAACTAAGAGCACAAAATAGAGTGTGCATGGCCTTTGCATTCAATTGCACCAACTTGATATCGTGATCATCCCATTCATCCTCTTCTTTTGGAATAACTACACCTTCGACCCTCTTCATTGGAATGGATGACCCATTTGTGATTATTCTCCAAACTTCATAGTCGTTAACTTGGACGAATAACTTCATTCTTGTTCTCCAATAAGAGTAGTTAGTTCCGTTAAATAGAAGAGGCCTGACGATAGAGTGCCCTTCTCCCACCATGATGCAGTTTTGCTCCGATGCCATGAAGCACATCTCTTGACTTGTGATTTCTATATTGGATAACTTTCAGATATTTTCTCTTGGTTGTAAGATCGTCTTTAGAGTACTAGCTCTGATGCCGATTGTTATGATCGAAATACACCAAGAGGGGGGTGAATTGGTTTTTTTTTTTTAAGTTTTGGTAAATTGAGAAATGCAAACGACTCAAGAATTTATAGTGGTTTGACCTCAATTGCCTACGTCCACTATCTTAGCTTTCCTCAACTAAGGATTTCCAAAATCCACTAGATTTGAACCTTTAAGGGCAAGTTTAACCTTACAAATCTCTATCTTTTCAAAGGTAAGATAGAAACACTACCATTTAAGGTTTTCAACCCAAAACCTTAAGTAACACCTCACAAAATAAGAGAAAATAAGAATGAATGAGAATGTACCTCCAAAAGGCAAATGATCAACAAATAAGCACTCTCACATAAAGTTACAACACTTGAAAGAATGATTGAAAACTTAACCCACAAGTGTGTACAAGAAAAGTTTGCTAGAAGATTGATAAAAGATGGAAAAATGAGTTCTTCAAAGTTAAGCACTTGTTTCTTCTTTTTGTTAACTTTAATGGGGAGCCTTGACCTTGTATTTAAGTCCTCTAACAACCTTGTGGACGTTTGTAGCCATTAGAAATAAATTAGAGATGTTGCAGCCATTAAAACCAGCATTTAATGCAGACAACAGCTTCGTTGTTCCGGTAGAAGAAGACTTGTATCGGTAGAAGCCTTTGCAAAATATGACCGTTGGAGTCGTTGTACCGGTAAATCCCAACTTGTATCGGTAGAACTCTGAGGGTTTCATTTGGTATCGGTAGAACCCATCAAAGTATCGGTAGAAGTGCAAGGGATGCTAAACTTTGGCTACTGACTTGACTTGCTTCGGTAGAAGCCTTCCAAGTATCGGTAGAAGTCCCAAGTCATAACTTCTTTGCTCTCTGGAGTTTAATCTACCGGTAGAAGTCATGGTTGTATTGGTAGAAGTCAGACAGGTATCGGTAGTTTGTCCTGTTCTACCGGTAGAAGTCTGAAGCATTTACAAAGGTTTTTCTACCTTGTGTTCTATCGATAATTTTCCGCTAAGTATTGGTAGAAGTCTTTCAAACTTCAAATTTTTTTTAAAAAACTAAGTTATTTCAAGGCTTTTTTAAGAGTTTATTTGTCCAACACTTTGAAAATTAATTTGAAGGACTTATGAGCAAGTTTTGCAAATTTAAATAAGGATTTTTAATGTACTTTTTGTTATATCAAAATACTTGAAAAACTTGGGCTAACAAAATTATTTGTTATCTTTGGATATTACCAAAATTCATGTTTGATAATTATAAAAGCGATTTTAATCAATATTTGGGTGATTAGTAATGTCCTATAATAAGAATTGTAATTTCCTGTAAAATAATAAGTAAATTGCCGTAGAACTATTAAAATTTTATGGGTAATTAGAACTTATTATGTAACTAGATATTTACCTTAAACACTTTAATCTATCATAAAATTTCAAACTATACAATAAAAAACCATTATTAAAATTAATGTACTTTAAAAGTTGTCCACTTAATAGACCAACAAATCTCTTAGTATAAATTTTAAAATTTATATCAAAAGTAAGCATAAAATTAGAAGTCGTTATGGGTCGAGCAAGGTTCGAGTTGGGTCTCAACATAATTTTAGGCTCGAGTTTGGGTCGATTCGAAAAATATGCTTAAAATTTTTTTCAAACTCAATCCGAATAAAAATGCTAAAACTTGAGCCCGGTCTGGTCCGCCCGTATTAAAATTTTTTATATTATTATTTTGATATAATTTTTTAAAAATATAATACATCAAATACATTAAAACCATTAAAATAAATGTTTCTTGACAAATTGAAAATAAATTAAAAAGTATTTAATATTTATGCTTAAATAATACTAAGATAAGTGCAACTTAGCAAGCAAATACCTCTAAAATAATAGCAAAATTAACAATAAAACAATACTTATACAAAATCCAAACAATAACAAAAAAAATTGGTAGCAATATAATAGTAAAATGGTAGCAAAACAATCATAAAACAACACCAAAATAGTGGAAACAATAGTCGTTTTCTTTTTTGTAAAATCGAACTCAGGCCAAAAAAAGCTTACCTAAAGCCTAACCTGTTTAGATAATAGACCTTGTTTTTTTTTTTCTAAACCCATTTTTCGGACCTATATTTTTACCTAAATCCTCACTTTTCGGACGGGCTTTCGGATCATGCTAGATAACCCGACTCGTGATCAAGTCTACATAAAACTGTAACACAATATATGATGTGTTATTGATACATTATGCATTTATTCCTTTCATTTAACGATATGTATAAAATTATCATAGGAAGACTACATCTTACAAATATATATACTCAAGAAATTTATAGACCATTATTCATATATATAATTTCAATCTTATATATCAACAATACTTTGCAAACATTATAGGTATGTGATTAAATAAGAATTATTAGTTATTTTATATAAAACACTTATTTTTGTAAATTAATCATTAAAAAATAATGAAATAGAATAAAAAATTAAGGTATCATAAATGATAGACTAATAATTGATAAAGAAAAATCATGATATTAGAATTTTATGATATTCATAATCAATTCAAAAAAAGCTTATCTTTGATCATGATGTTTTCTGAGGATTAAAGAAATTGAAAATCTAGTTTCTCTCAGTTAATTTCTAAATTTTCGATAATACAATACTGATAGAGAATGTGTATCTTTCATAATGAGATATAGATAGTTAGGTTTATTATTTATAGAACACTAATAGGTGTTCTTTCCATCAACACACCTCTTCATAACATTTTCTTTTGAAGAGTTTTAATTATTCAAATAGACACAATTCTAGTAATATAACTATTCAAAAATCTATTCAACTAATCAATTGGAATTAAATTTAAATAAATCAGTAATTATTAGATAACATACAATAATATTTAATAAATATCATATGGGCCACATAAATTCTTACAATACCTATGTAACGCTCTATCCCGACCCGATTCATTGAGCTCGGATCTCGAGTGTTACTAAACAATACAAAATGTTTAAAATAAATAGTTTACAATTTAAAAATTTGTTATTTGAAGTTTCAAGAGAAAAATTTAACATTTAAAAGTTTAGAATGAAATATATAAATGACTTATTACATCAGATTTGTTATAGATCCTTACAAGATAGAGAGTTATTTTTAAGACAAACTCAAAGGTGTATTCAAGATTGTGCCACCAATCCACTGTATGCATAACAACTTGATTTGCCACTCCCTTGATGAAATCCTAGTATCGTCCCTCTTGACGCGGAATCTCATTCAACCTGAAATGATAAGTATAACTCATGTAAGTTTGTAAGAACTTAGTGAGAATTAATCACTTATAACTTAGTAGAGGTTTCCATAAAGTGGCAAATAGTTCATCACTTTCAGTTTCTCTTCTTTCAACATCAATTGCCTATCACAAAAAGTATTACATGAATCACACCACATTTTCATTCCTTCTATCTACTCTATCGTAATCTGAATCTATTATCGTCATGTATCATTAACATCATTGTCATAGGAATCTCTTTCAACTCATCTTGATCATGGTTCCTTGCCCGTATTCTTGCAAAGCACTGTTCGGAATTGTTTCACATGCCAAATTTTAACTTTCACTATCTATAGACAAGTTTCCTCCTTCAAGTTATTAGACGCTGCCTTGTTCTGAATTGTTCCTTCGATGAGAGTTCATCCATCCCATTATCTTTTCAATTGTTCCTTTATTAGTGTCCTTTGCATACCAAGGTATTCAGAACTTCATTTGTATACTTCGGTTCAACCCTTTTCAAATGTTCATATTTCAACATATATTCAGAGTATCTTCTCAATGATATTCTCATTACTTCTCTTTAAATAATTACCAATAATCCTTTCTTAACATTGTCCTGCACTTATAATATAATCAATGGATATCTTAAATCATTCAAATTTCACTACCCACATTTAAAAGCCAAACTAAACATGCCATATAGCTATATATAGAACTCGTCACACGAGTCATCCATTAGAATACGCCTCGAGGGCCTATCGATTATTTGCCACCTCAATGATTAGACACAGACCTAAACTAGTCCCTTATTCCCTGACACGATTCATACCAGATGTTTCTGATCACCAATCATACATCCTTAGAACCCATGCTTCACATACTAAACACATTCATGTAGATGTACGTCAACATAATACATACCTTTACAAAAGTCAACTTGAAATTCAAACTCATCTAACCTCTTATATAACCATGCTCTCTTCTTCAATATTTTATATATACTCTTCACATTTTTCTGGAATATAGATCATAACATTACCTGGATGGATACTTACCGACCTATATGAACTACTGTATGCCAACCATTATTCTGTATCATTAATTCTGACAGATACCACCATAGTCTCATCATTCTCTTATACGTAGTTATCATACTCTTATCCTATTAAATCTTCCTTATTTAGTTAACTTAGAAATCCCTTCAAACCTTTCAAAATTTTCTAGCCACAATAGTAATTTCTTAATAGCGCATGCTGTAAGTCATACTCCTGTTTAAAACAATTATTCGTTGAGATTTACCTTAGGTGGATACATATGTATTTAGTGAATACTCTTGTTGAAATAAATTTCTTCTAAATGACTATCAAACATACCCAAATTTTATACCACACATATTGATACTGACAAGGTACTACTTTTGCCATTTAGATTAATTTCACTTCTATTTCTTCAAGGATACATATATTCAGAATACCCACTTTCTAGAATTTTTTATGATTTCAGGAGAGGTCATTAAATCCCAGACAATCATTATTTAACATCTTCCAAATAACTCTGATTCAACCATTAATAATATACAAATTCTCAACGACATATCCTTAAATCTTACACAATTACAGACATATATATACATATCCATCCATTTCAGATCATCTTGGTAAGTACTTGTACCATCTTGCAACTACATGGTTCTATTCGATAACTTAGTCAATGAATTCGTAGATCTTGCTCAACCCTTAACCTTAAGCATGGTAATACGTTACCTCAGCTATACTTATTACAAAACTATTTGACCTATTCATATCTTACTAGAAATACATATACGTAAATCTTACCAGACATTCATGACAGATCACACCACTTGGGCCAAACAGAACATACAATATTGGTTCATATACTTACAGTCTATTCATAACATCGTTTCATATACTGCCATAGGTTTTACCTCATGGTCTTATGTATTTATTCATGTATCATGATCAACCATTTTGATTCTCATGTCTAAGACTATGCCATGAATCATTTTCGCCAAATCATTTCCTTTTTTTATTGCATTGGACTCAACTCATGGACTTGTACACACATCATGTATAGCGATCTGCCAATTCAATTATTAATTTATTGAAGGCTACGCCATGAGTATTTTCTTGTCACAGAATGCCATGGGTCAAAACTAAATGGTCTTTCGTTTTGTTCATGCTGTGATTTGTCAGTCTGGTTAGCAATAATTGTACTACAAGAGGCTCCACAGGGAGAACTTAACTAGGGTGTTTACTTACCTAAGCTCATTCATATGCTAGATAATTTCTTACCTTAAATTCTCGACTTATACTTAGATAATTATATTAATATCAATCATTCATGACCTAACTTTATTCTTACAAATCTTATACATGTTACCTTCTTCTTGTACTTTTCATGGTTTTCGATTTTCATTTTGATCATGTTCATAGATATATTTTAATATGAATAGTATGTATACAAGAGTCATAGTAAGGACTCACCTGAAAACCCACTTTCAGCAGCTTGAATGCCAGATCCAAACACTTGACTTGCAATCAGCATCAATTATCGGATATCATGAAATCTCTTACTTTTGATCTAATCTTTAGTTCCAACTCAAAGATAGCAAAATGTATTCAACTTCCAGAGGAAGCCTATGGAAACGTCCTAACGGGAGGAAGAAGGAAAAACCCCCTTTCCTCAAACCTATTTAATTAATATATTTACAAATAAGACCCATGTTCCCTTAGTGAAGCTTGACACATGCCACACTCTTTCAAAAATATCTTCATTAGAGATTTCCAGCAGTACATATTAATATAAATAAGAATCCAATATAGACAATATCTAGTTACCCTAACCAATGGGTCCCTAATCACCACTTACAATGCAACTAGCACAACCACCCTAATAACATGGCACATTATGCCTTTAGCGAGTACTCCTTTCATAGTCATCTTTCCACTTGATTGTTATCTCATTCCAATGCACATAATGAACTATCATTAAACCACCCTCGACTTGAACACTATTAGAAATAAGCCTATTCTATACGCTAAAAAAAACTATCAGACGAATGTCACTTCGTTAAATAAACTATTTCAAAAACTATGCGTCAGTTTTGAACTCGTCAGAATTAAGGTGTTACAACCTACACACTAAGTATTGATATACCTTTATTCTAGAAATGACAAAATCAATATTTTAAAGATGCATAATGAGTTTGGATGATGATTACATGTTTATATATAAGCAATATGATTTATATTAAGCCTAAAAGAGTGTATGAAGTGATTACATATATAGTTTTTTTTAATATACTGGTGTGATTACATGGTAGTATTTGTTCATACTTTCTTTAACCCTTTAATAACGCGCACATATGTGCTCGAACTCGGATCTCCTAAGATGAACAACATCCTCTTTACTACTGAAGTCACTTGTTGGGTTCATACATATATAGTTTTTTAATAACTTTTAGTAAATATTAGTTTACTATCTTGATTCATTTTCGGTGAACTTATAATTAATTATATCAATTAATTTAATTTAATTTAAAATAATCTTTTTATAAAAAATCAAACTTTTTTATTAAATCAAATTATAGTTTATTATATTAGGCATAGATTATTTTAGATCAGAATATGATTATGATCCCTCTAGTACGTTTAAATTTAATATTTAATATCTATAATATTATATAATTTGGTTCCTCTACATAATATCAAAATAGTTGATAATCTTAATTATTATGGTCAAAATGTTGAGGTTGAATTCTTTCTAAAAACTATCCATTCCACCTTTATATTGAAATATATATATTTGTGTTAGAAAGGTGTTTTCAAGAGAAATTCACATAATCATTTTAATAAAAATAATTAAGAATATTAAGTATTTTAATTAACTAATGTCATTATGAAATAGATAATAAAATTATGTCAGATTAAAATATAAAGACTAAATCTTAAATGTAAGCATAGTATCGAGTTCGAAACCACAATTTTATCATTATTTTATAATGATTTTAAAAATAGTTGTGTCATTATTTACTCCAAATAATCAGGACAGTTAATAATTTTAGTTGTTGATGTGATTTTAGAAAAACACATATTTGAACTAATTATGCCAAAATAAATTTTTTTGTTAAAATAATATTTTTTTAAAAAAATGATGAAATAATTAATTTGAATAATTAAAGATGTTAATTATTTGGACTTACTAATATTTTTGTAAATATACATAATCAAATTATATCAAATTAAAATATAGATATTAACTCTCAAATATGAACATAATAAAAAGATCAAAATTAAAATTTGACAATTATATTATAATGGCAAAAAATGTTGGATTTGAAGCGTGTCATGAGAAATGACTTAACTAGTATAAAAATTAAATTATAAATTTGAGAATAATATAAGGATTAAAATTGAAAATTTATTATTATATATAATCTCAGGACAAAGGGCGACACGTTTTCTAAAAATAAGCCTTTGGACCTTCTTTTAATCTATAGTTATGTGGATATATATAAACTACTAACAGGAACAAATTATGTGAAATCAACGTAAAGAAAAAAAAAAGAAATTCAAAATTTCAATATGGTAGTTGGACTAAACCTAAAATTAGACGATTTTAATTTTATGAACTTTCCTTTCAAGTTCACTGTCAACACAGCAGTGCAAAGATGAAAGATGGTGAACCAGCAGAGACTCTCGATGTGAATAAGGGAACCAGCTGCTTCAAAGAAAAAATATATAGGTGACTTAGAGCTCAATTAAACAGGAGGTTGACCCATCAAATCAATATAATCTCCAACTTCAATGAGAAACCAGCTCCTTCCTCTTGGCCTTCGGCTTCACAATTCGAGCTGCGAAATGGCAACCTAATTCTCTTAACACCATTTAACACCAAACTTGACCCCTTCTTATGTCTTTCGTTTTTGTCCAAATGAAAATTGTCCCAACAATTACCAAAATTACAGAGCTCGCAAAGAGAGCTGGCGGACATTGCTTGTTGAAGAAACTCGTAGTCAGTTGACAAGGTAAGGTCGCAGATTTAGTTCATAGGAACTTAAAAAAGGTTATAGTCTCGGTTCACATATATTCAAGGAGTTTGCAAAAAAGATCGCGTGCTTGGTAGGTCATCTAAATACGTGTCCAACAGGTATGAAGCTCGCTTAAGGTACCAGCCCTCAAGAACAGGAAGGACAGCATGTTTCATAGACACACATCCAGCAGGTCTGGAGTACACAGAAAATGTCAGTACTAAGGATAGGGAATGTCGAGACAAAGTAGTGAGTCCAACTATAAGCTGTAATAATACCTGTAACCACATGTATAAATACCTCAATATTCCTATCAATAAGACATAAGCAAAATATTACTCAACAGAACCAATGGAGAAAACTGATTAGCGTAAGCCTAGCCTCTGTAGCTGAGCCAAGTTGTTTAAACTTTAAAAAGTTTTATGTTCTATGATGGAAACTTAAGCATGCAGACAAGCAAACACGTCTTAGCAACGTATTCAAGATGGAAACAACGTATCAACTATCAATAAAATTGACTCTTGAACTAAACGAAAGCAAGCAAAAGGAACGTGAAAACGAAAATTAGAGCAAAAGACCCGAGAAATCCAAAGGAGAGACTGGTAATAGGCCAAATGCGTCTTCAAAGGCAAACTAGAGGCTAAACAAAGCCGGTGTTCAGCGGCTGATTGAGGGGCCGGTAGAGGCATCGAATCCACTGTAATAAAAAAAAATTTATTTAAACTTTTTACAATCTATAAAATATTAAATTAATAATAGTGAAATTGTACTTTGACCTCTAAAAATAATAAAAGTTTAATTTGATCCTCAAAATAATTTTCTGACTTCGTTTCTATCCTTCTAAGTCGTATTTCTAGATCCGCCACTATCGGTGTTTCATTCTATATATAGAAAATAAACATACCCTTTTTTGTTTCACACTTTTCACATTTCTTCTTCTTGTATATATATCACACCTCTTTTTGTTAGTCCCTCACAAAAACAATACAAAACGCTCTATTTCGAACATCTTCCAACTAAAATTTCAAAGAAATCAGCCTACGAAACTAGCTTCATCACCTATTTAGTTATGCCTTGTTTCAGACTCCCCTTCTTTGTCTTCCTTTCTTCTCTCTTCCTCTATTCTTCTCTAGGTGTGCAAATGAAAACATCTCTTGTTTTTATTTATATAGTTTCATGCATCAAACGTGTCTTTTAACGTTCATGTAAATTTATGCAGCTGAAATTATTTGCGAAGATTTGCCCAACAATGTTTGCGCGTTTGCGATAGCATCTTCGGGGAAGAGATGTTTGTTGGAAACGGGGGTGGAGAAAGATGAAAAGGAAGAGTACCAATGCCGGACATCGGAGGTGATGGTGGAGAGAATGGCGGAGTATATTGAGAGCGACAACTGTGTGCGGGCTTGTGGGGTTGACAGAAACTCAATTGGCATTTCATCCGATTCCCTTCTCGAGCCACAATTCACTGCCAAGCTTTGCGCCCCTGTTTGCTGCCATAACTGCCCCAACATTGTCGACCTTTTCTTCAATTTGGCCGCCGGTGAAGGTAATGAATTTTCCACCTTTTCATTCTTCCATTAATAAATCAATAATTATAAATTAGGAACCAATTAAGATAGATTTTCAAAATCGAATCAGTGGTCAAGACGGTCAGATCATTGATTTTCGGATTGATTTATTTTATGGTGTCGATTGGTTTTCTATTTTTGTTAAATAAATATTACAAATTTATAAAAATTAAAAAAATAATTCAACTAAAATTTATCTTCTCTCGAAATATAATATATTTTACTATTAAATCCAACATTGATGAATATATATTTTTTAAAATTAACATATAAAATTTGATTAAAATATATTATAAATGTTGAGATGCCAATTAACTTTTACATTAGAATTAAACATAAGTTTATGTTTTTTATTAATTTCATCATTGTTTTTTTTAAAGTTAATTTTGGTATTGACTTTTTTTTTAAATCAATTCATTTTTTTAACAAAAATTTTAACTAAAATATCAAACTTTTAATAATATTGGCATGATAACTTACGTAGCAATTTATGTGTAATTCATGCTGACATGATTTTATTAAAAATACACGTGGATAAATATTTGTTAAAAAAGTTTATGCAGCTTTTCATATTTAAAAAATTCATCAATTTTTTAAAATAAAAATGAAATACAAGTAGATTGTCATGCAGTTTGTCATATTTAAAAGTTTAACGTTTTTGTCAATATTCCATTAAAAAACAATCATTCAATTTCTTTTTTAAAAGTTAATGGTCAAATTCGACTATTTTTAAAAAGTTGAGAATCAAATTTAGTTAAATAATAATGATTAAATTAGGAAAATATAAATGAGGAATAAAAACTAATGATATATTATCCAATGCTTGGTTGTAGGAGTATTTTTACCAGATTTGTGTGACGCTCAACGCATCAACCCAAGACGTTCAATGGTGGAGTTAATGTCTAGCTCTGGGGCAACCCTTGGCCCTATTTCTAGTGAAGCTTCAGCTTCAGCTTTAGCTCTAGGCCCAACTCCTCCTATTACTAGTGGAGTTCCTAATTCTAATGAAGCCTTAGCTTCAATTCTAGGCTCATCTTCTATTTCTAGTGAAGCTTCAGCTCCAAGCCCAGGCCTAGCTCCTATTTCTAGTGAAGCTTCATCTTCAACTTCATCTCCAAGCCCAACTCCTCTATTGGGATGATTAAATTCCTTGGTCATATTTGTTATTATTTGATAATTGGTTTCATCAAACTTACTTTGATTGGAGATGTAAATTGATTTGAGGAATAAATACAGAGTATGGGGTTTGTTTGTATGAGTGGAGTTTTAGCATACAGGACAACTGATTTTTTTCTTTTCTATCTTCTTTTTCAAAGAAACATAGAAATTATTTTCAATTTCATTCATTATAAATTAAAACAACTATTCTGGGTATCCAATGATTTTATTTGCCTCACTCTCATTTTTGTCTTGGTTTTGGTTAGAACTTGTTAACAATAAGATTAAAAATGGAGGAAGACGATGACTATACATCGAAATAATAGGTAAAAGTTCGGAAGGAGATCCTTTAGTGGGAAATTTTAGGAGTTTAGGAAGAAGGAGTGAGTACATAGAGGGTAAGAGTTGTTTCATGGTCTTTTTATAGTGAAGGGCAAGCTTAGCTATGTATGCTTGAGGCCCCTGACACAAAAGTTTGATTTGATATTCCTGACAGTGACAATGATGTTACGTCCTTGGATAAGATATTTTAAGACAAATGACAATCGATTACTCTTAGCCTCAACATGTTCCTTAGATAGTCATAGTGGAGATTCCTAGTCCTAAAGTTCGCCATGTTAAGGTTCACAAATTAACTCAAGGTCTATTAGTTAGCAGGTCAATTATGCATGATCCATTATGTTAGTGGCTCCATCCAGAGAAATGTGTCAAGTTCTCAATGGGTACACCATGAGGTCTGCTACATAGGGTATAATAATTGCCCCCATATGAGAGAAGGTTATAAAGTGACCTTTGTGAGCTTGATGAGGAAGTTAGCACTATAGGTGTGAAGGTTTGGATAGTTGATTTGAAGCCCATTTTGGAGTATTATATATTTTATATATGTCTTTATTTTATTTTCACATATGGCTATTTTTGAAATTTGAATTTTGAATTTTGAATGATTGAAGTTTTTAAGTCTGTTGGATTTATGACGGGATAAAAAGATTCATATATGTACATTCATATGTATTTAATGATGAAGTGTTTGAAATGTGCGAGATATTACAATGTATTTATTAGGTTCCTTATGAAATCATCATTGTTATTATTGTTTGGGTACATATGCCAGGTTATGATTGGAGTAGGTTTTTGTAAATAGGAAATAGTGTGCTTGTGAACGTGTGGTAAATTGCTTAGTAAGTTTCAAAGTAGTTGAAGAGTTTTCGTTTGAACTTATAAATAGGGATAAATGTATCCGATGTTAGGTATTATTCCTCTTCTAAGTTTCTCATCTTTCTAAAATTCATTAGTGTTTTGTTGTTGTTGCAACCATTATTACTCTAAGTGTTTTTAACAGTGCTTTTGGTGGAATATGCAGTGGTAGGTTTGAAATTTTTTTCATTTTTCTTATATTGACTTTGATTTTCATTTTAATTTTGGTGAAAGATGCCTTAAAGGTTATTTAGTGCTCCCACTAAGAATGAGTAATTTGAGTGTTTTGCATCAATAGAAGAGATGTGGAAATTGTTAGAATGCAGGGGAATCACATGTTTTGATAATTTTAGGTATATATTTGAGATTGTGAAAGGTAAGCATCGATTGAGTGAGATGAACAACTATGAAAGGGAAAATAGTTGGTTTATTTTGCCTTTATACATGTTTTCATTTGGCCCTATACCCATTTTTTTGTTGAAATCTTGAATTCATATGGAGTGGCTCCTACTTAATTAACGGCTTCCTTTTGGTGTACATTAATGGAATGTTTCTTGGATTGTCGATTTCATGGAGAATAAGCCTCTTTGAATGTATTTAGGAGAATATACATAGTACCTCCTATTAGCGAAAATCAACAGAAAGGGTTTGTGATGTTCACCACTCGAAAAAGGTAGGAGAGTTGTTATTGATAATACCGCAAGCAATATGCACTTGATGAGAAACAGGAACATAAAGATCAAGCATACTAGTTGTTGGGAATTTCCTTTCCTTTTGGATTGGGTGAAACTTTCTAGTGAAAACAATACCCAGGATCCTTGTTTATTGAGAGAAGCAAAGAAAAGTCAATTGGAGAGGTTGCAAACAAGTCCCCCCATCAAATATGAGCAAGCCCACAACTTTAGGGATGTTTAGTGATTTTTTCTAATGGAAAATAGTCCTAATGGTTAGGATGATGCAAACTTTAACACTGTTGTCAAAGCTCAACTTGATGGTGTAAAGCCGTGTAATGAAGCTTGGCCATATGGATATAATAGTATAATAGCAAAAATTCTTCTAGAGTTGTGTGAAGAGCCTAAAGATTGGCTATACTGTTATGCTCTTTGCCCCAAGCAAAAATGGAACTATCGAAATAACAAAGGAGAAAGTAGTGGTGCTACTGCGAAGATTTCAAAAGCTACAAAGGGGACTAGAGCTGTGAAGGATATTAAGACTATTTTATGAGTCAAAATTATTGATGTTTCCCTGGAACCTTTTGTAGAAAGTGATTGGCCCACTTTAAAGGTCCGCAAAAAGAGAAAGAAAGATGCTTGTTCTATTGGATCCGGTGCTCTAAGTGTAGTATTTTTGTTAATGTACACTTGTATTTTTTTCGAACAGATTGGTTAATAAAATTATTCATGAATTAAATTAATGGTTTGTATAATGTCCTCATGTAGTTTTTGCACACAAACCAAAATGGAAGCCAATGTTGCTCACTGGATGTCTAATGTTTAACTAATATTAAGTGGTATTATGTGGTCGGATCGTAATACAGAAAGATAACTTATATTAGTAGACAAACCTAATCATGTCCTTAGTCTAATCTGAAATGAGCAAACCGAATGAAAGACTAATATACCATCTATCAAGTCCAATTTGGGAGATGTTTTGTCTTGGGCATCGAAGCAGATGACTCCCAATAAATAGAGACATAGATGTGACTGACTAGACTGACAGTACATTGGACATGATCCAAGAAGAATAGATCCTAAATCTGTTTATGGATTTATTCATTTGTGACATTCATAGTGTGGCATACCTAAATGCTGAATGGATGACAGACGATGTATGCATGACTCGTACAGTTTAATGTAAGTAAAAACCATAGTTCAAATAGATAAGGGATCGAAAGTTGGTGTGTTAGGTATACGACTTCTATAGTATGTAGCATAATTCACAATAGTGAAATTCATAGTCCGAGACATGGGTAAATGATATCCTATCATCGACATTACATGGTTGATGAAACGTAAATGTGGTCACGGTCGTTTGTTTTTGTGATGAATGACTTGATCATTATTTGATAGTGATTGACTTTTCATGATGGAATATGTAATGATTACCATGAGATAAAATAGGATCATATTAGGAGAACGAATATTATCCCAAAGAAATCAAGGATATCATATGAGGATAACACACTTATGATAAGGTAATTGGACAAACACAGCTCAATCATGATATTATAGTGGAATGACATTTTAACTAGAGTGGAGGTGCTTGTAGAGGTACAATGAACCTTTTTTCAACTTGTGTCTGCAAGGAATATGTCTTTTGTCTTGGGCTTCGTCAAAGGCTTGGCTTAGTTAGTTTTAGGATTCCTTAAGTCCAATCGTTGCTTTGTACTTTTGCAAATTGTCTTAAGGATCATTATCATTGGTAATCTTCCATGATCTATTTTCATCCTCAACAAAAACATCATGAAAAATATACAACTTAGTGGTTTTGTAGAAAACACCACTAGGGCCATGTTCGGTTCAATGTAATGGCTACGCCATTACAATTCTATTCAATGGGCCCACCACAAATAGTTGTTTGGTTGAGTGGAATACCCTATTATGAGTGTATTCCATTACAAGCTTATGCAGGGAATAAGGAGCATTTCTATTCCTACTCCTACCCACCGAATGACTTATTCGTTAGTTTAGGAAATCAATTTTACCCTCCCCAATTTCTCACCTAAAAAACACTCTCACTTAGCCCGGCCGACAACCACTCCCTTGCTTCCTTCAACTCCAACCAGTAGCACTCCTCTCACTCATCTTCTTCAAGTAGACATATTCCTCCTTTCCTTTGTTCCTTTAATTTTCCTCTTTACAAATTTTTCTTACCCTAAAATTTTTCTTCTCTTTTTGCTATCCATTTAAGTAGATTTTGCTTCCTTCGCCTTCATCGGAGCCTCCTTCAAGTAAATCTTTTCATTTTTTTATTATTCCTTTCATTTTCCTCTTTGCCAATTTAAGTAGAGATTGTTGTGGTTTTTTTTCTGAATTGATAACTTACTTGAATGGCCAGTCATGGCTAAGAACAATAGTAGAGAGATTAAAATGCTTCATTTTTAATTAAAAAAATCCTCTCTTTTTTCCTTTGAAAATAACCATACATTCTTCAGAGAGGAGTACTCATTTTGTTGTTGCTTCTAAGTTTTGACTTGCTAGCTCTAATGGGTTTTGGTTTATTTGGTCCTTTACTGATTCTATCACTGTTCTTTAAGTATTTTACTTGTCAACTACCCAACACTAATGGATTTTATGTCTCTAGCTTCTTGAACAAAATGGGTTCAAACTCTTCTTTGTTGGATTTTAAGATTTGTTTGACTATAAGATATACTGGTTTCTTATTTTGATGTTGACAACTTCCATTGTTAAATGTGTTTTGGATGGTTTCAATGAAAGATGTAAGATTAAAGGAATATGGAACATGTTTTTGGATAGCTTATTCTTATCAATAGTTTTTTTTATATAATAATAAAGTGGTGACAATTGTACCCTGTTTCAGTTTTACTGCTTTGTTTCTATTATTTTTTCTTGCTTTAATGGTTGGCTAAGAGGATTAAGAGAGAGATGTAGCTTTCTTGATATTAAATTCTAGCTTTTTTGGAAGTAAAAAAATGGGGTTTCAATTTCAATTTATTCTCCTATTGGTGACCATATGTGTAACTTTGAGTGTTATGTCAATTGATGGATCATCAAGTACTAATGATGTCTACATCTATTTTCTTCTAAGTTGATCTTATATTTTTATAGCATGCAAATTTTTATCCATGCTTTTGTTTGCCTTTTTTTATTGAGATTTTTCATGAAATTTGTACTCAAAATCCATTTTAAAGATCTGAGTTGTTTAAGCTAGTTTCAGTGATAAAGAACTAGGATAATGAATGATGATGTACTTTAAACTTCTTGTGAAATTGACAAAATTGAAGTATTTGATGGAATATGCATTTCATGATCATTAAGAAAAGCCATATGAAATTTAGAAATCTCCATCTAATTTCATTGTTCCTCAACACTCTTAATCTTGGCTCGCTCAACTTTTAGCTGCTTCATAAACTCGACTATCTTTTTCTCATATATTTGAGTGGTATCGACTACTATTTTCTGGTATGTCCATATTTTCCAGTTGATTTTACTACTAACAATCAAAAGAACAACATAAATACTATTGTTTTCTGGATGATAAAGAACACGATAAATATATTTTTTGATATGTCTCAAGAATACTTTTTTTTCCTTTTGAAGGAAATTGGATTAAGTTTTAGGATTTAGGGTCACATGCATAAGAATATTACAAGACAAAATGATCAAGTATATTATGATAAAAACACTAATGCATGCATAATAAACTTTACTTAATCAAAATATAAGCATCAGTTCCATATATATACATTAAAGTACAATATAGAATAATTTATCAAGTCATAAACCTATTAATAAAGAAAACCAACTAATATATACCCATTCGAAGATATATTCATCACATTCTGTTTTGAGATTAATTTATACTATAGTTTGAAGATATGTAACAGTTTAATATCTTGCAGTAATGACTCTTTTGCCTTTAATAGTACAAAGTGAGAGGTGTAAAAGAATTGGTCTTACTGTGACAATATGGTTTCAAATGTGTACAATTGCGAGTTAGTTATTGATTACATTGGGTGTCATCCATAGCCTACATACTTATAAACCAAGGATTAGACCATGATAAATAGTTTTGTAACCTCCCTAACCCGACCTAGATGTTATGGCCGAATTGTGGAAGCCACATTAGACACCTAAGTGTCGAAGCTACTCCTATGATAGTTAAAACCTTCAAGTACTCTCTTTTTTGTAAAATTGTAGTTTCTATTGGTAGTTTTGGAAAACATCCGTTTAATTAGTCCAACCATAATTAGGTCAATTCAGCAACTTAGGTGTGGTTTTATAAAACCTAATAATCGACATTACCTTTGAAAACCTTTCAATTCATTTCTTTTGCAGCGAAAAATACCATTACTAATCAAATTATTAACTTAGCCATATAATATGCATAGTCCAATTCCAATGTATATAATCTGTAAAACTATTTTAAGCATGCATGCGTGAAAAGCCAAAAAAATGATAACAATCTCAAACCACAATTTAAATAATTTTACAGTCCAAAAACCGAATATAAATAATAAAAATGACCTAAAGATAAGATAAAAATAAAAGACAAAGTTATGTCCGAAGTTCGCCATACGTTCGCATGTCAATTTCGATCCTAAATTCGTTCATACCTGAAATGTTAAGGTAATGGGGTGAGCTTAACATGCTTAGTGTGAGACTAAACGAACAAGCATTAAGCATTCATACGAGCAAGTTCATATAGAATTCAATAGCAAAATCAAACAACATCAATATCAATTTTAATGATCATGGTCATGAGAAAATGCACATATGTGATTCCTACCCATACCATTCGCTACACACCACGAGTTCCCCAAAACTCGTCTGCCAAACTCTAATGAATGCTAGCATAGCTCGATGTGGTAAAACCTCTGAATAATTAATAATGCAGAGAGTCTGTCAATTAACAAATAATGCGATGAATTCGCCAATATCATATAGTACAAAAAACTCACCAATCCCCTTGATACTCCAAATATAGTGCACTGACTACGTATAAATGCGGGCTTAAATGCCATCGACACTCCACGAAACTCCTCCATCATCCACAAAATATCCCATCCCAATGCACATTCAAGATATCATGCAAACTCATACATAGTCACATTTCATTACTTTTCACGTTTAACTGACATGTTCAACATGCCCTCAATAATCAAATACTTTCAGTAATAGGAAACAATGATCAAACTTTTAGATTACCATTATGATGGTGTCTATCAATATCGTTCAATTTTACATACTTTACGAATTTCATAGTGCATTTATAGCAACATTTTCAATACACATGTCATAGCAAATATTTCATGCATTTATATCATTCATAAACCCAATATTTCAAAAAGTCATGCTCTTCAAACAATCAATCTTATATCATATAACTCAATCATGCATCACAATCTCAATCATGAATTCACACAATTATACTAGCAACTTTGCTAACACATCAATCTTTTAGGACTCGAAATGTACATGGTTCAACCACTCAAAAAATTAATTATTTGACTATTAAGCCAACCCAATCAGCAATAGAATATGATAAATATAAATTTCAAACAAGCTTATGAGTTTAGATCTCACACCTTATTTTTCGCTCTTCTGCAACACACTAGCAAATATTGCACTTTTCCTTAATAAACCCTTAAACAAACCTAAACCAAAATTCAATATAAATTCATTCATTTCACCCCTTAACCAGCCCCCAAACACCCACTCATCGGTTCAAACCAATCGTCAAAATCACTATTAATTTACGAATACAAACTAGTTAGATTTCTTACACTGTTGTGAAGTGAATCGTACGTGCGAATGTCTTTCGATTTTACGATTGATTTAGGGTGTTTGGTTCAGCAGCTAACATAATAATATACTGGAAAATCAGTAGCTAATATTGATTAAAATATTTTATTTAAACAATCCATAACCTTTACCCAACAACCATGTGAAAACAACAAATTAGTTTACGTATAATCGCAATTATGCTTCCCGATTTGTGAGATCCGAATGGCAAATTGATCAAGAATGTTTTTCCCTAATTGAAATGTGATCAAAGGCTGATTAGGAGGAGTCAAGAACACAAAATTGGGCTGCAATCAATTGGGCAAGATTAAAGAAACAAAACAGCCCCCTTTACTACCACGTAGGCACACGCACCACCACCCATGGTGGCCAAAATTGGGGTTGAATTTTAAAACGATTTGAGATCTAACTCAAAGCTGGAAAAATACTTCTAAAATCATTAAAAATCTTCCAAATTCTGGATCTAAAAATTTAGGTTTTTATTTGACAAACGGCAATGGCACCTTCTAGGCAAGGTTGGAGTTGATCTTGGAGAATCAAGATTTTAGATTTTGAGCAGATATAATTGAAGAAAGATGACAGCAAGGTAAGGTGGAAGATGATGCACATAATGAAGCAGAAGAGGAAAGGAAAAAAAAAAGATCAAGAGAAAGAGAGGAGGTTTGATACATCTAAGGTAGGATAAAAGAGAATTAGTAGCTAATTATTTTTTAAAAAAATTGTATTTATACCTAGGTTTACTAGGCTTGGATGGCAACACATTAAAAATAAGAGAATTTTGCAAAATTTATTTTATTTTGTAAGAGATGTGATTTGAACTAGAGACCTCCAATTACTTTCATGTTTTTCTTTGATCAAATAACCATTTGGCCAACACCTTATTTTTATATATATATATTTTTACATTTTTATTGAGCTAAATTTTGGGATGTTACAGCTCTACCCCTTAAGAGAAATTTCATCTTGAAATTACTTGATTTGAAAAGATGAGGATACTCAAGCCAAATTGAGAACTCCAGCTCCCAAGTAGCCTCTTTGATGCCATGGTTTATCCACAATACCTTAACTAGTGGAATTTGCTTTCGTCTTAGCACTTTGATCTCACGTTTTAATATTCGAACTGACTCTTCCTCAAATGTCAAATTCGGTCTAATCTCAATCTCTTCAACTGGGATAATATACGAGAGATCAGATCGATACCGTCTCAACATTAAGACATGGAATACATCGTGAATACGATTTAACTCAGAAGGTAAGTCTAGTTGGTAACCCACAAGACCAACCCTTTTTAACACTCGATAAGGACCAGTAAACCTAAGGTTTAACTCTCCCTTTCTATCAAGCCTCAAAACTTTCTTCCATGGAGAGACTTTAAGGAAAACCAAATCTCCCGCATTAAACTCATTGTCCTTGTACTTCACATCCGCATACGACTTCTGTCTATCAAAAGCTACCTTCAATCTTTCTTGAATCAACCGAATATTATTTTCTATTTCAGTAACCAATTCTGGGCCAATCAACTTTCTTTCACCCACCTTAGTCCAACATAAAGGCGAGCAACACTTATGACCATAAAACGCTTTGTAAGGTGCCATTTGGATACTTGACTAAAAACTATTATTATAGGCTAACTCTATCATTGGTAAATGCTCTTCCCAACTATCTTGGAAATCAATATCAAAACTCCTCAACATATCCTCCAATATCTTAATAACCCTTTTCAACTGACCATCAGATTGTGGATGGAAAGCCATACTGAAATCCAACCGAGTCCCTAAAGCCTCATGCAACTTCTTCCAAAATCGAGATGTGAATCTAGGATCTCGATTTGAAATATTCAACACTAGCACGCCATGTAATCTCACTATTTTGGAAATATAAAGCTTGTCTAACTTCTGAAGAGAATAATCGATGCGAGCAAGAATAAAATGGGCAGACATAGTCAATCTATCCAACATAACCAAAATCGAATCTTTCTTAGTAGGTGTCAAGGGCAACTCAGTAACAAAGTTCATTGTCACTCTTTCCCACTTCCATTGTGGAATCCGAATCGATTGGAGCAACCCTTATGGAAACTGATGCTCAGCTTTAACTTACTGGCAAGTCAAACATTAAGATACAAATTCAATCACTTCAAGTTTAAGACCCGGCCACCAATACACTTCCCTCAAGTATCGATACATTTTTGTACTACCAAGATGCATAACATAATGACTACATGAGCTTCCTGAAGTATAGAATGCCTCAAATTTTGATCATTATGCACACAATATCTTCCTCTAAAGCACAAAATTCCATCAGAATTAATTCCAAAATCCTCAATCAGTCCATCCTCAACCTATTTAAACTAAGCTGTTAGAGTTTCATCCAAACTCTACTTATCCTTGATTTCCTAAACTCAAGCAAGCTTTACTTGCAATTTTTCCAAAATACCATCATCATAATAGATATTTAAGCGAGTAAACATAGCCATCAAGTCAGACATTACCTTTATACTTAAGGCATCAACCACAATCACTACACCAAAATTGCTTTTTTGTGACGCTTCTAAAATGTCACAAAAAGTGCAGCAAAGCATCACTAAAGGCCCTTTTTTGGCTTTCCATGATGTTTTTTTAGAAACATGACAATGTGTCACAAAAAGAACGTCAAATAAAGTAAGTTGTAACGCTTCGAAACGTCACAAAAAATAAATTTTTTCATGACATTTTTAAACGTAACGAAAAACAAAATGTTACAGAAAAACATTTTTTTTGTGACTTTTGAAAGCGTTGACTGGTGAAAAACGTCACGAAAAGTCATTTTGGTTGACGTTTAAAAACATCACAAAAAAAAAAGTCACGAAAAAAGTTATGGTGACATTTAAAAATGTTACAAAAAATACAACAAACATCACGAAAAATAGTTTGGTGTCGTTTAAAAACGTCACAGAAAATATTAGTAAACGTCACAAGAACTTTTTTTGTGACGTTTTAAAGTGTCACAAAAAGTTATAATAACATTTTGAAGCGTCACAAAATGTTTATAAAAAGTTACGAAAATGAGTATTTGTGACGTTTTGAAAACGTCATAAAAACTCTATAAAAGCGTCACAACTACCTAATTTTCTTTTACATTTTGCACTGAAATCTATTTTGAATAGTAGAAACAAAAATAATAAAAATAATTATAAAAAATATTTAAAATATAAATTCGAATAGTCTCCAATAGTAAAGACATAAATGATACAATAAAATAGGTACCAACTACAGAAAGTCCACCGTACGAGAAAATAAACCAAGTACTAAAGTTCAAACATTAAAAACATAAAACCAATAACAGAAATGAAAATAAAGTTCACTAAGCATGATCAAGAAGACTAAGCCTTACGATCCTGAGAAATGTTGACTGGACTGCATCCTAGATTTACATCAGTGGCTGGTAAATTGGATTGATGGGAAGAGTGATCAAGAACAACTTGAGGCGGTTGTGATGGTAGAGGGATAATTCCTCCTGCTTGCTGTACGTCAGCTTTGAATGCTGACAACTCATCAACCTTAGCTTGGAGATCATAAATCATACGCCACAAAACTGGGGGAGGGGGCATATCCGGTGGGACACTTTGAATAACCTGAATAACCTGGCATTACCTAAGAGGAACTTTAAGAAAACTGCTCCTACCATTGTCCTTGGTTTGACTGTAGAATTGAAGGACACTATTAAGTGATGAAAAGCATCAACTAGCAATCTCAATGAGAATGCTCACAAAAGGAAATGAGAATGCCTTAAGACTTTAATGCATCAACTAAAATTGTGAATATAATTATACATAAGAAACCATATAATCAATCATCTAAAAGCAAGAGAATTTGCGTACTCAGCAGATCCATCCTTTAGAAAATAATTTTAGCATTCACATATCTAATTTTAAGGATACATACCCGCTTCAAGATCAAGCATTTGAATGAGCATAAAGGTGATGTTCACACCAGCAACAGCAAATGGATATAACCACATAGACCGATCACCTTCCAGCTTCAAAAGAAGATCCTTGAAGGATTTCTGCATGGAGATGGTTCAGAAATGCCTTAGCATTGGATAACAGTACTTACCAAATATTAACAAGTACTTACCAAATATTAACAAATACTTACCAAACAGAGTCATTCAGATAAACAGAAAATGCAAAGCTAAAAGACGGAAATAGAAATAGAGTGCAGCTACACTACCTAAAATCCGTAGATGGATCCTTCCTTTGCCACCCTACTTCCTTCCACTGCTCAAATATTAAACCACGTAGTTCTTCTTCTGGAAATGCAGCATTCCATAAGGCCCTTAAAGCTTCCTGCGAAAAGCAGCAATAATGAATTAGAGAATAAATCAGGATTGATGATTATGGAACCCAAAATTGCACACAAAGTATAAATCACATCATTTGGAACGGGTACCTGATGTTCAGGGATTGAACTATAATAAGCAATATCTATACGATTCTACAGCCTCTACAAGTATTCCTCCTGACAGCATGAATGCAAAGATTATTTTGTGTTCCAACAAAGAAAAATAGCAGACAAATTTTGAAATATTCTAAAAAATCAATCAACATGGTGCTAGAAAGACATACTGACTTAGCAGAAATAGGCAAATACATGGACAATGATACAACAAAATTAACTAACCAAATACATTCATACAGTAAAAACCTAAAAGCATGTTAATTTCCATATTTCAATAGTTGAATAATGTTGCTAAACAATCCCAAGAGTCAAAGTAATTGGAGTGCTATATGCGTAATCATGTTGCAAGAAAAGCGGCCACTATGTAAGGTCACAAAATGACATCTATAGAGTATAGCAACATTAGGTTCAGAAGAGAGCATATAGCAACATTAGGTTCAGAAGATAACATTAAGCAACAGGAGAATCTCATTAGTTAAAGTAATCAATGGTATACAGAGTAGAAGGAAAACTTTATGAGATATCCTATCATCAGATCTTCGCAGATAGGAATTCACATATTACAGATGAAATGGGTAAATGACCATCATAGTTGACAACAGTAGAGATGAACAGTTGAACCTGATCATAGACATTACTAAGGAAGGAGTTAAATCAAATGATGGACAAGCATCACTCTCTCTGCTCTGAGCACATACACAAGAAATACCTCGACCCAACCACGTTGTTGATCCTACCACAACCTCTGCTGTACAAAATAAAGCACTGTGCTAAATTTCAAAACGGCCAGTACCTAAGACAACCACAAATTCCAAAAGATGGTTCACTTCAGCAACTAATAAAAGCAAAAAATCAAGAGAGAAAAACACCATCTGACTATCTCCAAGATTAGAACAGTGAAAACGAAGGAATAAACATGTGCACCCCGTCAAGAAGGCTATAAAACCTTCATTATACATAACATCTGTAAAATCATTAAACACCCAAACTTTTCTACGGGAGTGAAAGATTGTGTCCTACAAACTGAAATACTAAACAAGTTGTGAACCATGAACAAAATGTGGACATATACTCTATTTATGGGAAGATCTAAGAATTTGCTTCATGACAACTTTATCTAGCATGAATCTGGCAGCCATGAAATATATTAGTGAATGGCTTCTACATAAGAGAAGAATGATGTACTTGCACAATAGAATGCATGAAAATTAAGTTAGATTTTGTATATCTTAGAACCAAAATAGAATAAAACACAAACAATTTTTTTTCACGCATAGAAGTTTGAACAACGAATTAACAGTCATGCAAGTATGTCCGCTACTCTAGGTTTGTCTGTAAACTCCTTTAAAAATTGGATTAATTTAAATCTCTTAAGATAATTGCTCCCCACAACAATAAAAAAAACTCTATCAAAAAAACAGAAAAACGAAAGATGGATTCATCATTAGAATAAAAATTTCCAAAAATTCAAAGAAACCTTAGAAAAATTATCGACACGTTAACCAACAAACTTGACGAAACAATTAGGGATCGTTTTCGGTAACACTCAAAGCTCACTCGCTGAAAAAGAAAAATTGATTTTAAAAAGAAAGGACGTCTTCTAGCTTCAGAGAGAAAGTAGATAAAGACATAAGCGAATAAAGAAGAGTCATTAAAAAAAATTACAGACTATAGAGAGCAGATCAGTGAGACTAGTACAAGTGTGGAAGAGAAAATATTTTTATTCTTTTAGGAAAAAAAGGTAAACACGGGGAAAAAAGAGAAAAATAATAAACTTAGAGCATAGTTACCAGAAGTAGAATGGCAGATATTGCCCCGCTCGAGACCTTGAGAAATCCTCCTAACAGCAACAAATGAACCTCCTCTATCGTCCATTATCACGCCTCGTTTCTCCTATCTCCTTCTCCGCTTTCACATACACTTCATCATTTCCATACTCTTCCTTTATTCTTGGAAACCCTAACAGACAACTTCTTGGCTTCTCCAAAATTCAAAATTGTAATCAATGAGAAAAGAGAAACCGAATTAAAATTCGATTAAGCAAAAACTGAAAATGCATTCAAATTTTACTCAGATGGCAAGGATGTGACGTAAGGAAAGTTACCAAAAAGGTAGCATTTAGTGACGTTTTAAAAAGCCATTGAAAATTATCCATAAGCATCATAAAAAATTTATTTTCTATGACTTTTAATCAAAATATTATGAAAAGAATAATATTTTTGTGACGTTTAAAGGAACGTCACAAAAAAAACGTTACAAAAATACTACTTTTCTACAATGTTTATAAAACGTCACTGATCATGATATAAAAACATCACTGAAAGTGCTACATTTTGTGACGTTTTTTTTTATTTTACCTTTTTGAAGAAAACGTCACAGAAAGTCACAATTTTTATGATGTTTATGATAAACATCATTGAAACACATATTTTTCGTGACGTTTTTGAAAACGTCACGAAAAGGCAAATTTGGTATAGTGGATATTGCTTTTTCTAGTATGGTATTCAATCGTACAGTCATAGTCCTTTAACAACTCAATCCATTTCTGTTGCCTCAAATTAAGTTCCTTCTAGGTGAGGAGATATTTGAGACTTTTGTGATCGGTGTAAATAATACACTTCTCACCATACAAGTAATGTCTCCAAAATTTGAGAGAAAACACAATAGCTACCAATTCCAAATCATGAGTGGAGTAATTATATTCATGTGGCCTAAGTTGTCTCGAAACATAGGTTGCCACTTTACCATTTTGCATTAGAACACAACCCAGTCTAACATGTGAAGCATCACTATAAACAACATATTCATTATTAGTTTCCGGTTGGATTAAAATGGGAGCTTTGGTCAGCACAGATTTCAACCTTTTGAAGCTGGCCTCAATAGCTTAGTCAATGAGGCTGCTATAAAGAAAAAACCCTCAACAAACCTTCGATAATACTTAATAAAGCCTAGAAAACTTCGAATTTCTGAGACATTCTTCGATTACCTCCAATCTAGGATAGTTTCAACCTTTTTAGGATCCATGCGAATACCTTCAGTCAATACCACTTGACCCAAAAACATCACTTCCTTCAACCAGAATTCACATTTACTGAGTTTAGAAAAAACTTTATTTTCACGGAGTATCTGTAAGACCACTCTCAAATATTCATCATGATCAATTTTCGACTTAGAGTACACAAGGATGTCGTCTATGAAAACCATGAAAAACTGATCAAGGAAATGATGGAAGACATGATTCATGAGATCCATAAAGGCCACTGGCACATTGGTCAACCCAAAAGGCATTACTAGAAACTCATAATGTCCAAAACAAGTCCTAAAAGAAGTTTTAGAAATATCATATTCTTTTACTTTGAGTTGATAATACCCAGATCATAAGTCAATTTTAGAAAAGACAGTTGCACTTCTGAACTAATCGAATAGATTGTCAATCCTTGGTAGAGGATACTTATTCTTGATAGTCAATTTATTCAGTCGGTGATAATAAATGCATAACCGTAAGGTATCATCTTTCTTTTTCACAAACAAAACCGGTGCACCCTATGGCGAAACACTAGGTCTAATGAAACCCCTATCCAAAAGTTTCTACAACTGCACCTTCAACTCCTTCAGCTCTTTCGGTGCCATGCGGTAGGGAGTGATGGACATCGATGTCGTTCTCGACAATAATTTAATTCCAAATTCCACTTCCCGCTCTAGAGGTAACCCTAGTAGTTCCTCAGAAAACATATCAGAAAATTCCCTTACTATACGTATGCTTTCAACTAAATGATCAACAACGCTTGCATCTCGGACATAAGCCAAAAACGCTTCGCACCATCTTTTCTGCTACTATAGTAAAGATCACATTGGAAAGATAATTATGACGTTCCCCTACCATAATAACTTCTTTCCCAGACTTAGTCACTAAAGTTCCCCTCTTTTGTGCACAATCCAATCAATATTGATGCTCAACTAATCGATCCATCCCCAAAATTAAATCGAATTAATTGAAAGGATGTCCATCAAATCGACAAGGAATACCTCTCCTTAAACCTCTAAAAGACATATTTTATAAACTTTATTTACAAGTATGGAGGCTCCTAACGGACTGACTACAATTATAGTGTTTTCGATTTCCTCTACCCCAATTCTTAATTTTATAGCCACATTACATGCAACATACGAATCGATAGACCATATATCAATCAAAGCAAAATAAGGTATCGATTAAATAGTCAAGGTACCTACAATGATGTTAGCATCATCTCTATTCTCTCGACACCTAGCTACATAAACCAAAGCAGGTTGTCTCGCCTTAGCTCGATTCGTACCCTGAGCTAGTGCTCTCTGACCTCGATTACCATTCCCATTTTAGTTTTGGCCTCTTTGAGCACCTTGATTACGTCTTTGATTTTGACCCTCAACTGGGCCTTGATTTTGGGTCGGAGCTTGCATTTGATCCTATCGACGAGGAAAATCCCTAATTTTATGCTCCATTGAGCCATAAACCAAACAAGCACATGTCCTTCTCTAACACTCGTTCGGCTGGTGCCTCTAACAATATTGACAAGCCTGAATCTGCCCTTCTCTAAGGTCCACTTCCCTATTCTATTGTGGCCTACCCTCTCTGGCCTGTTTAACAGGTTACTGATGGTATTACAAATGACATATATTCCCTAATTTAGTGCTTTTATTGTTTCTTTTGTATCTCATTTAGCATGCATCATAAGCATTTTATAATTAGTTTTTATATTTTCTAATACATTGCTAGTTAGTTTAAACTCTAGTTATTTGTATATATTTTGAACTAATGTCGACGCAAGCAGTTGGTATATTGCATATTAAGATTGCTAGCATAGGAACTCAATTCAGAATATCAACATTGACAGAATGCAGCCACAAAACTAGCTTGGAATTGCGACCAGAGATGTCACTGCATTGAAGTTGAACCTCAAATGAGTAGAGTTAAGCTGAGTTTACACTAGAAGCACCAGCGCAGGAATATCATAGATGTCGCTGTAATTACAACATCAGAATGCGTCTAATAGTACAACGACAATCTGCAGATCTTTAAAGAAAACATGTAATCTGCGTGAGTGCACAACTGTACTCTAACTAACTTTTCCAGCTGCAAAAAAAAATCTAGCTCTGAGTTTGAGAATGAAGGACGGAATCTGCAAATATTTAGGGGTTACAAATAGATGAAAAAATGAGGAAAAACATCATTAAGAACAAGGGGAATAAATTTTGAAAATTCTTTGTGAATCAAAGATTTGAGCTGGAGTCGAGGAGCTGATGAACCACGTCTGCAACTGCTTCTGACGAGAGGTGCTTGATGTCGAGCAAGAGGAACAAGTAAAGAGTAGGCCTAGTAGTCTAGAGATAGTAAGCTTCGTTGTACTCTTTATTTATTCTAAAACAATGATGGATTATGTTGATGTTAAATGAATACGAGAGTATTTTTTAATATTATATCATTTTGATTCTTATTTTACATTACTTGTCTGCTTATTCTTGGATTTAACCGCTCTAAACACAAAAGTGAAATTGCAGTACATCGACATCGAGAGATACGATGGCAGGTTAGATTAACAAGTGGGTTAGGCAAGAGCTGCTCCGGACTGGGACAGACTCTAGTTACTTGTTCTTGGATACACATCATTGCTCGCATCGAGAGGTGGAGTAGTGTATCTGAGTCAGGATTAAGTAGGGAGTTATTATGAGCAAGAATTCGAAAGGACTTCATTCCTGCGATAATCCGTCTACATTTTACCTTGTTGACGCATCCAGCGTTGCAACCTGTAGAATCAGTGAATCATTTCCACCCTTTACACTTGATCACTTTTATATTTCCTGCATTTAAATTTCCATTACTCACACTCAACCCTTTTGGATTTATTTTCAATACATTGACATCTAACTTCTGAGATTTTACTTCAATACAATGACAGTAATGATTAATTTAGTGTACATAACTGACATAACTACGCTGAAAAACTTATTCGCATTATACTAATTTTTCTTCTATTAATTGCTTTAACATTAAGACATCAGAAACCATTTCCTCGTGGGATCAATATCCGATAGCTCTGTCTATCAACTATACTTGCATCGATGTGTGTATGCTTGCACAATCGTGTATTGTAAAAACACCGATCAAGTTTTGGCGTCGTTTCCGGGGATCTTGGCGTTTGTTCGATGTTTATTTTTGTTATTATAATTAATTTTACTTAGTTTTTAACTTTCGATTAATTTGTTTATCGTTCTTTTCTGATTTTGAAGGTATTGTATGTCCATAAGGAGAAATCTTAAAGACATTGTAAGCTTTGATCCAGAGCTTGAGAGAACACTTAGGAGGAAAAGGCAAGAACAAAGGAAGATGGCTGATAACAACAACAATAATAATCTACCACTATTGCTGCCACAGGATAACAATTCTCCAGTGCTACTACAAGATTTACCGCTACCACGTCCACAAGAAGAGCAAATACTAAATAGGCCAATAAGAGATTTTGTTGTGCCTATACTTGATGATTTACAACCAGGGGTTGTGCGACCAGCAATTCAGGCTGGTAACTTTGAATTGAAACCGGTGATGTTTCAAATGCTTAATTCTAATGGACAGTATTCTGGTTTTCCACATGAGGACGCACAAGAACATTTGAAATCATTTTTACTTATTTGTGCATCCTTTAGTCAACATGGTGTCCCTGACGATGCTTTGAAAATGCAATTATTTCCTTATTCATTGCAGAGAAAAGCTCGAACATGGTTTTTAGGATTACCGACTGGATTTATTACATTATGGAATGCTTTAGCAATGTAATTTGTCTTACGATTTAATCCACCGACAATGAATGCAAGGTTGCGAAATGACATCACTGCATATCATAAACTCAATGATGAGAAATTACACACAACATGGGAGCGCTAAAAAGCATTGCTTCGACACTGCCCAATGAATGGGATTCAATAAGAAACTCATATTGAAATTTTTTATAATGGTTTGAATGTTCAGGCAAGGAATCTTATCGACACATCTGCAAACGGTCCATTGTTGGATTGCACATATGATGACGCGATTCGAATTCTAAAGAGGATAGCTCAAAATGATTACCAATATCCGATTTCTCATTCTGCATAGGTGAAAACTAACCCTGGAGTTTTTGAATTAGATGTTATTTTTGCATTGCCAGCGCAGATATCTTCTTTGGCCAACATCATTAAAAACATGAATGGAACAAGCACCATTGCTCCGATTTAAATGGCCCAGTAAACAGATATGCCGATATTTTCATGCGAGATTTGTGGCAAAAATCACAGTTATGAAGATTGCCCACAGCATGCAGAAAATGCATATTATGTCAATAACATCCGAGGGGGTTCGTTTAGTAACTCCTATAACAATCATTCGCAACAACCTTGGGGAAATCAAAATACATCCACATTTCGATATGGAAATTCTTCGAACCAAGAAAGTTATAAGCAAGGAGGTTACAACAACAACCAATTGCAGAATTATAATCTGAATTCACAAGTAAATTCTCATACTGAACCAATGCAGTCACTTATTCAAATGCAACCATAATCACGACTGCAACCACGACCATCTGTTTCGCCACAAATGCAAGGACAACATCAACAGCAGCAATTTAATCAATCTAAGGTAGATTCTATGGCTACTCTTGAAGCAATGATGCGCGAGCATATTACCCAAACTGAAGCGATAGTGCAAGGAAGTTCTTCTTCAATATGAGCATTGAAAGCACAACTTGGACAGTTGACCTCTAATCTCAACACTAGATCACCAGGTACTCTACCTAATGATACTGAAGATCCAACGCGACAAGGGAAGGAGCATTGCAAAGTAATCACATTAAGAAGTGGATAACAAACGGTAGAAATAAGTAATTCTAGTCAAAACCATGTCTAAGCATCCACTTCACAGCAGCAAGAAGAGGTTATAATTGAAGAAAGTCAAACACAAAAGAATGTGGAAAAACCAACGGTTGTACCATCTCTGCTTACAATTTGTCTAGATAGGCTGTCGACACAACCATCACTGTTTAACCAACAGAATCGTCCACACCACCCTACTGCAACCATACCTTTTCCATTTCCACAATGTTTCAAAGAAAAGTCCATTATGAAGAATACCATAAATTTATTTCTACTTTGAAACAATTGCATATTAATCTACCTCTAATAGATGCTCTTGTACAGATACCTAGTTATGGGAAATACATGAAGGAGCTATTATAAAAAAAAACTATTCGACATCGAGACGATTGTGCTCACAGAGGGGTGTAACGTTGTACTCACAAACAAATTGCCAACAAGGATGAAAGATCCTGCCAGTTTCACAATTCCATGCTCCATTGGAGATCATTACTTAGGTAAAGCATTATGTGATTTAGGACCTAGCATTAACTTAATGCCTTTGTCTACTTTCAGGAAACTAGGAATCTTATCAATGAAGCCCACTGTGGTGACATTGCAATTAACAAATAGATCTTTAGCACAACTGGAGGGACAAATCAAAGACGTTCTTGTTCAAGTTGATAAGTTGGTGTTTCCTGCAGATTTTATCATCCTAGATTGCAAAGTTGATAAGGAGGTACCTATTATTTTGGGAAGACCATTTTTGGCAACGGGACAAACACTTATCGACTTTTTTAAGGGAGAATTAGTAATGCGCCATAATAATGACCAAGTAACCTTTAGTGTGTTTGAAGCAACACCGACAAGGCCCAAAGAAAAATGTTACCATGTTCATATTTTGGACTAAATTATTTCTGAAGAGTTTCGTATCAGAAATTCAACATTGGCTGATACTAATGTAGTGACATCTACTGATGATATCTTAGGGGACTGTATTGACAAAGAGGAAGTGAACAATTGTGAGTTGCGAAGATATTTGCAATGGGAATCGTTGGATTTATCCAACAGGACAATTCCAGTTTTTAAACCATCTGTAGAGCAAGCTCCTACCTTGGAGTTAAAATAATTGCCAACACATTTGAAATATGTATTCCTAGTGACAATGAGACAATGCCTGTCATTGTCAACGCAACCCTCAATGCCACACAAGAAGAGAAGCTTATCACAACATGAAAGAGTACAAGAAAGCCATAGCTTGGAGCATAGCAGACATCAAAGGCATCAGTCCTTCTTTCTGCATGCATAAGATAAGGTTAGAAGAAAAAGGGAAGCAATCAATTGAGCAACAAAGACTCAATGAGAAAATAAAAGAAATGGTAAAGAAGGAAATCATCAAATGGTTGGATGCGGGTATAATATATCCTATCTCTGACAGTAATTGGGTAAGCCTCGTTCAATGTGTTCCAAAAAAAAGTGGTTTTACTGTTGTAGCTAATGATAAAAATAAGTTAATCCCTACTCGCATTGCAACTAGATGACATGTGTGTATGGATTACTGACAATTAAATGCAGCCACAAAGAAGGACCATTTTTCACTCCCTTTCATCAATCAAATGTTAGATAGGCTAGTTGGTAAAGCCTATTATTGCTTCTTGGATGGCTACTCTGGGTACAACCAAATAGCTATTGCACTGGAAGATCAAGCGAAAACCACATTTACATGTCCTTTTAGAACTTATGCTTTTTGACGGATTCCGTTTGGTTTGTGTAATGCGCTAGTAACGTTCCACAAATGTATGATGGCGAAGTTCTCAGATATGATTGAAGACTCACTTAAGGTATTTATGGATGATTTTTCAGTCTATGGATAGAGTTTCGACCAATGCACTGACAACTTGGCAAATGTTTTGAGAAGATGCGAGGAAACAAACTTGGTTCTGAATTGGGAAAAATGTCACTTCATGGCAATAGAGGGAATTGTCCTTGGCCATCGAATATCGTGTCAAGGCATTGAGGTCGATAAAGAAAAGTTAGAAATCATCGAAAAACTACCACCACCTACCATTGTCAAAGCAATAAGAAGCTTTCTTGGACACGCAAGTTTTTATAGGAGATTTATCAAAGATTTCTCCAAGATAGCTAAACCTTTATGTTCTTTATTAGAGCAAAATAAGAAGTTTGTATTCGATGACATCTGTCTGGATGCACTCACAACAATAAAGACAAAGTTGGTGCAAGCTCCGATTGTCGTAGCACCGGACTAGACTCAGCCATTTGAATTAATATGTGATGCTAGCGACTTCACTGTAGGAGCTGTTCTCGGACAAAGGAAAGAAAAGGTATTTCATGCTATTTATTATGCTAGTAAAACACTAACTGAAACGCAGGTTTAATACACTACAATTGAAAAAGAGTTACTAGCAGTGGTCTTCAAATTTGACAAGTTCCGTTCTTATCTTGTCATCGCAAAGACTACAGTATATACGAATCACTTAGCTTTGAGACACCTTTTCAACAAAAAAGATGTTAAGCCTAGACTTATTAGATGAATCTTAGTCCTTCAAGAATTTGATGTTGAAATAAAGGATAGGAAAAGATTTGAGAATCAGGTAGCTGACCATTTATCTAGGATGGAAAGTGGAAGCGAAGATGGACAAAAGACTCAAATTGTCTAAGTATTTCCTGACGAGCAGTTATTCACTGTTGATACATCACCATGGTATGCTGATGTAATCAATTATCTTGTATGTGGAAAGCTACTCCTGAGTGCAACTGGTTATAAAAAAATCAGGTTCATACGCGATGCTACTAAATATTATTGGAATGAGCCATATTTATTCAAGGTATGCGCTGACAATATAATTCAACGATGTATTCTTGAAGAAGAAATGATGTCAATACTGCAACATTGCCACAACGCTCTTTATGGTGGTCATTTTGGTGGAACAAGGACTACTGCAAAGGTCTTGCAATCCACATTCTATTAGCCCAATTTGTTTCGAGATGCCCATAATTTCGCACAACAGTGTGATCGTTGTCAACGTACTGGTTCTATTTCTAGACGTAATGAGATGCTCCAACAACCTATCATGGAGGTGGAACTCTTCGATGTTTGGGGTATTGATTTTATGAGACCATTTCCAAACTCTTTTAGAAATATGTATATCCTAGTAGCTATTGATTACGTATCCAAGTGGATCAAAGCTATTGTGGTACCAAAAAATGACGCTCGGATAGTGTTGAAATTCTTTCATACATACATCCTTACAAGGTTTGGAACCCCAAGAGTGTTGATAAGCGACCAAGGCACTCATTTCTACAACAATCAAGTGGCGACTGCATTGAAACGATATGATGTGAAGCATTGTATGGCTACCACGTATCACCTGTAAACTAATGGTCAAGCCAAAGTATCCAATCGTCATATTAAAGGTATACTGGAAAGGTGGTTAATCCATCTAGAAAGGATTGGTCAATGCAGTTACATGATGCATTGTGGGCACTTCGCACTACCTACAAAACACATTTGGGAATGTTACCGTATCAGTTGGTATTTGGAAAATCCTATCACCTACCTGTCGAACTTGAACATAAAGCTATGTGGGCAATTAAATAGGTAAACTTGGATTATGATGCAGCTGGTAAAAAAAGAATGTTGGACATCACCGAATTAGAAGAAATTTGACTCCACACTTATGAGAATGCATCGATAAACAAGGAAAAGACAAAGAGATGGCATGACAACATCATTTTGCATCGACAATTTCATCCTGGTCAGTTGGTACTTTTATTTAATTCACGTTTAAAACTACATCCAAGGAAATTTCGATCAAGGTGGTCAGGTCCTTTTAAGGTTGTCGAAGCATTTCAAAGCGATGCAGTAACAATTGAAAATTTGCAAGATGGACAACAATTCAAAGTGAACGGTCAACGTCTTAAACACTATGTGAGCCCAAACATTCGAGAACCAGACGAAGTCATCAACCTGGTAAATTTTAATTAATGTCGATGCATTTTATTTTAATTTTTTTTATTTTCTTTTCAGTTATTTCACTTTTTGTCGAGTTGTTTCATATTCTTAGCAAAAATAAAGGTTGTAATTTTGTTGACGCATTACAGCTTATATTGTCGGTGCATTCAATGATGAGTCAGCATTACCTTTTCCACAAAAATCGCGCCGATTAATTCTTTCTTATCCCAACCGTTGGATCAAACCAAACTTGGTACGATTTGCAGCCTGGCAATTAATGGCTGTAGGCGCATTGTTTCCCCATATGTTTTCACTCATTACACCTAGGTTATAAAACCCTTACTGTAGTTTTCTTTTTCTTCACAATTCACCATTGTTACTGAGAATCAACCTTCTCTGCCGACTTTCTTATCTCACTTCAAAGCAATATTATTCTTTTTCTTTATTCTCTGATAGTTGCACCATGGCAAAAACTTGTGCATCCAAAAACACTCCCAAAAACACTCCAAAACCTTCATCTTAAAATACCCCGAACAACCCTATTGAGTTTCACCGACAACACCACCATCCTCCTCCATAGGCCCGATTTTGTTTTTAACAACTGTGGCCAAAGATAGATATCACAACACAATGATGAAACGCAATATACATCCTGAGCAGGGCATCCAATTTTCACCAAAGTTAACCCTAGTAAAACAGGTCCACCACACCATCAGTCGCATGGGGTGGGAATTTCTCTACGACCATCCATCTAGTTATTCCCCTACTTTGGTTCGGGAGTTTTATGCTAACTTGGTAGACAAGGAACAAGAGTTTGTTTTTGTTCGAGAATGGCTGATACCATGGAGTGCGGTGCATATCAATGTTTTGTTGCGTATACCGGAAAGGGTAGACAGTCACTCACCCTTCATACACATCATGACTAAAGATACTCTGGCTGCGATGATTAAATATTTTTGCATCGATCATGTTGCATGGACAGACAGCGATTTTCACAATTTTACAACGCATCGATGTTATCTGATGACTTTCTGTAAGGTATGGTTTCACTTTATTAACCGTCGTGTGATGTCTTCTACACATAGTACTACAACCACTCTGGACCGTATGTGCTTGTTGCATTCAATATCACACCATCATCACATCGACATTGGGGAAATCATACATGCTTAGATTGTGGAAGCTGCTAGAAGACAAAATGGTATTCCCCCTTTTCCATCTCTTATTATGTTAATGTGTCAATATAAGGGCATTGTGCCAAAAGAGGATGAAGAGGTTGCAGAAAATAAGGGTCCGATCAATGATATATCTATTGAAAGAATGACTAGAGGCCAGGATACACTTGTGGCTAAAGAAGCTTCGATAAAGAAACAAAGAAAAAGGGAAAGAGAAAGAAGAACAAACTCATGTACCCTCTGATCCAAAAGTATTATGATGATTGGCTAGTTTGGAAATTCTTCTTGATCGTGTTGATATGCGAACAATCGTCTTTTAAATGTGTTAGAAGATTTGGATTACAGGCTGCATATATTTTATGCCTATACAAAGGCCTGGAATGAGACCATTGTCGCAGCACTGCATCTTATCAGCACCAAACTACTACCAGAATTTCCAAAATTTCCTGATATCTTCTTTCACATGCAACAATCTTCATCTGATAAGCCTATTACTGATGGTAGGCCCAATCAAATGCCAACAGGAGTTCACATCTCTAATGATAACAATAATGAAGGGTAGTCAAACACTAAAGAAGACTGTTGTCGTAATATAGCTGATCTATTTGAGGAAGAATTCTTAAACAGTTTAGGCGCAAATATGGCTGAAAGAGCAGATATTACAGGAGAAGATGTCGATACAGTCAATAGCGATGACAGGGGCCCAACTGAGGATGAACATCATGTGGAAGAGCAAGCCAATCAAGTAGATAAGCAAGCGAAGGAGAAAGAAAATGTGACTGAGAAGGAAGAAATAGAGCCTGCAGAAATGAAGGAAAAGAAGGAATATAATGATGCTCCAGCATTGATCGTGGAGGATGTTGTGGGAGCATCCAGCCTAGAAGTGACTCGATCTGCTGCGAGTCAGGCTGAAATTTCACAAGTGAAGAAGAGGAACTGAATCCTCTAGCTATTATACCATACATAACACCACTCACCGAAATCCATCCATCTGATGTGACAATTGATGAGGCCATCACCCAACTTATCGAGGGAGAGCAATCTACTGAGCCAGTTGGTTCGAGGGACAAGAAAAGAAAGAGGCGCAAGGAAAAGCAAGTGAAGAAGAACCATAACGACGAGAAGCCCCCAAAGAAGAAAAAGAAGAAAGCAAAGGCAGCCGCTACATCAGCTGCTGATGAATGACTTGGTACAAAATATTTAGTTTTAATGCATTTTTATTATCATTGCATTTTATTTTATCATCGTATCATTTTGTTAACTTAGTTGCATTGTAGTTGCATTTCCATTATTTCTATATAATATTGTCAGTGCATTGGGGACAATGTAAACATTAAGTTTGGGGGGAGATAATGTGAAATGGAAATGCAATTACACCCACATATTTAAATTCTATTTGTTTCTTTAGTCAATGAAAATTGACAAAATTTCAACTTGAATGTGCTTACAATTTTTAACTTAATGCGTAATTCTTGAATTATTTTGATGCTGATGTATACATTGGATGAATGTGAATGAATGATGAATCTACTATTTTCGAATGAATGATTGGAATTGTTTCAGCAATGAATGATTAGTGTTATGTTTGAATCTTGAACTAATTGACCCGCTGCAGCTACATTTTATAAAATACACTCCAATGTGAGTGCATTATGACTTTTCAAGGGAGAACACTCTGTTGCAGGATTAGAAAAAAATCATCTAGCAAAAAGCTATCACTGCAAGAGTGTGTGTCGGCGCAATTACATACCTTCTGGGGGTTTGTTGCACCCCATCGTTACTGCCCAGTAACAAAGGTAGAGTAATGAAATGACATCTCTCAGTCATTAATAAAAAAATAAATAAATGTTGTATTGGTTTAAGGAAAATTAGGATTCAATGCATATCACTAACATTTATGAAGTTGCAATTTTTTAACATTCATTTCTATAATTGTCAGTACATTCTTCTTTCATATGAATACAATTTGTACATTAGGAATTTAGAGAGTTCAAGTTGTATGGATAATAATTGTGGTAACATTTTTGCTTGTGACTTTATTAATTTTTGTTTACTTGAGGACAAGTAAAAACTTAAGTTTGGGGGTGTGATGGTATTACAAATGACATATATTTTCTCCCTAATTTAGTGCTTTTATTCTCTCTTTTGTATCTCATTTAGCATGCATCATAAGCATTTCATAATTAGTTTTTATATTTTCTAATACATTGCCAGTTAGTTTAAACTCTCGTTTTTTCTATATATTTTGTACTAATGTCGACGCAATCAGTTGGTTTATTGCATATTAAGATTGCTAGCACAGGAACTCAGTTCAGAATATCAACATTGACAGAATGCAGCCACAAAACTAGTTTGAAATTGTGACCAGAGATGTCGCTGCGTTGAAGTTGAACCTCAAATGAGTAAAGTTAAGCTGAGTTTACACTAGAAGCACCAACGCAGGAATATCATAGATGTCGCTGAAATTACAACATCAGAATGCATCTAATAGTACAGCGACAATCTGCAGATCTTTAAAGAAAACATGTAATCTGCGTGAGTGCACAACTATACTTTAACTAACTTTGATAGCTGCAAAAAAAATCAATATTTGCATCTGAGAATGAAGGATGAAATCTGCAAATATTTAGGGGTTATAAATAGATGAAAAAATGAGGAAAAACATCATCAAGAACCTGGGGATTAAATTCTGAAAATTCTTTGTGAATCAAAGATTTGAGCTGGAATCGGGGAGCTGATGAACCACGTCTGCAACTGCTTCTGACGAGAGGTGCTTGATGCCAAGCAAGAGGAACAAGTAAAGAGTAGGCCTAGTAGTCTAAAGATAGTAAGCTTTATTGTACTCTTTATTTCTTCTAAAATGATGATGGATTATGTTGATGTTAAATGAATACGAGAGTATCTTTTAATACTATATCATTTTGATACTTATTTTACATTACTTGTCCGCTTATTCTTAGATTTAACCACTCTAAACAAAAAAGTGAAATTGAAGTACATCAACATCGAGAGATGCGATGATAGGTTAGATTAACAAGTGGGTCAGGCGAGAGCTGCTCGGGACTAGGACAGACTCCAGTTACTTGTTCTTGGATACACATTATTGCTCGCATGGAGAGGTGGAGTAGTGTATCTGAGTCAGGATTAAGTAGGGAGTTATTGTGAGTAAGAATTCGAAAGGACTTTATTACTGCGACAATCCGTCTACATTTTACCTTGGTGACGCATCCAGCATTGCAGCCTGTAGAATCAGTGAATCATTTCCACCCTTTACACTTGATCACTTTTATATTTCCTACATTTAAATTTCCATTACTCACACTCAACACTTTTGGATTTATTTTCAGTACATTGACATCTAACTTCTGAGATTTGACTTTAATACAATGACAGTAATGATTAATTTAGTGTGCATAACTGATAAAACTGTGCTGACAACCATATTCGCATTATACTGATTTTTCTTCTGTTAATTGCTTTAACATTATGACATCGAAAACCATTTATTCGTGGGATCGATATCTGATAGCTATGTCTATCAACTATACTTGCATCGACGTGTGTACGCTTGCATAATTGTGTGTCGTAAAAACACCGATCAGTTACGAATTTGGGCCAGTAAGGCTCATTCTCTTTTGGGTTGGTCCCTCTGTTTTCTTTTCTTCTCACACTCCATGATCTTAACCTCCTCAATAATATTGGTCTTCTCAACCAAAGCTTCAAACACACGCTCTTGGTGCGGAGCTACTTGAACCTTAAGGTCATAGCTTAGACCTTTCTAGAAACGGAAACTCTTTTCCTAGTCAGACGCCACAAAACTAGGTGGATAGTCGCTCAATCTCAAAAATTCCACCTCATACTCAAAAATAGTATTATCCCCTTGTTTAAGTTCAAAAATTCCAAACAACGGGCCTCCACATAACGAGGGCTCACAAACTTTCTTTGAAAAGCATCTTGAAAATATGTTCAATCAATTCGCTTTGGGAGCGTACCTCTAACCACTGATTCTCACCATCAGTAAGCTTCTCCCTTAGCAAGGTTTTTCTCAGGAGTGTAGTCTAAAGCATCTAGAATTCTTTAGTGGTCTTGATCCAATCTTCAGCAACTGTAGGAGTAGTTTTAACTATACCCCTAAACAACTCTACCCCACTAGAGCAGAGTCTCTCAGCAATCATCTCACGACTAACACCTCTTATTAGAACCCCAATAATCCTATTCAAAGTCCTCAACAAAACCTGAGTAATTAGATCATTCTTATCATGGTCATCATTATCCCTATTTTCCATATTATCTCCCTAGTACCGAGTTCACTGTTAACTTCATTTTGTTCATTATTTAGTTTAGGCTCTAAGGACACAATTGACTCAACTGGAGTTCCTTGAGGCTGCCCCCAATAACCCCTCCTTTCACGAGCTAGTATTCCATGTGCGTTTATTTTTTATGTTTTATGAATCTACAAGTTTCAAGTAAGTAATCTTTTAGTACTTTGTTTGGTCTTTTAATGCACTCACATACTATAATTCTTTTATTAAAGTTTTATACAACAATCTATATAGTCTAACTCGAGTTTCAATACTGTTTCTATAGACTTGGCATCAGACCTTTGAACTTCGACACTTCTTTCAAAAAGCACTTTTCAAATATGCTATGATTTATTTTTCCTAAAAATTCCCTTTCATGTATGCATGCAAGCAAAGTCATTTAAAAAGATTTAGAAATTCAGTCTAAGGTTTTGAACTTTGACTCTGATCCCACTAAATGTAACATCCCTAACCCGATCTAGACATTATGGCCAAATCATGGAAGCCACATTAGACATCTAAGTGTCGAACCTACTCCTATGATTGTTAAAACCTTCAAGTACTCTCTTTTTTTAAAACTATAGTATCTATTGTTAGTTTTGGAAAACGTCCGTTTAATTAGTCCAACCATAATTAGGTCAATTTAGCGATTTAAGTTTAGTTTTATAAAATCCGACAATCAACATTACCTTTGAAAACTTTTCAATTTGTTTCTTTTGCAGCGGAAAATAACATTACGAATCAAATTATTAACTTAGCCATATAACATGCATAAACAAATTCTAATGTATATAATCTGTAAAACTGATCTAAGTATGTATGTGATGCATGCGTAAAAAAGCCAAAACAAAAATAGTTTCGAACCACAATCTAAATACTTTTATAGTCCAAAAACCAAATAATAATAATAACCTAAAGATAAGATAAAAATAAAAGACAAAGTTATGTCTGAAGTCCTCCGTACGTTTGTATGCCAATTATGATACTAAGTTCGTTCATTACCTAAAATGTTGAGGTAATGAGGTGAGCTTAACTAGCTCAGAGTGAGACTAAACAAACAAACATTAAGCATTCATACGAGCAAGTTCATATAAAATTCAATAGTACAATCAAACAACACAAATAGAAATTTTAATGATCATGGTCATGACAAAATGCACATTTGTGATTCCTACCCACACCATCCACTACACACCACGAGTTCCCCAGAACCTGTCTGCCAAACTCCAACGAATGCGAGCATAGCTCGGTGTGGTAAAACAACCTAATAATCAATAATTCAAAGAGTTTGCCAATTAACAAATAACTAAATGAAATCACCAATATCATATAGTGTGAAAAACTCGTCAATCCCCTCGATACTCCAAATACAGTGCACTGACTACGAAAAATGCAGGCTTAATATGTCGTCGGTACTCCACAGAACTCCTCTGTCATCCACAAAATATCAAATCCCAATGCACATGCAAGATGTCATGCAAAATCATACATAGTCACATTTCATTACTTTTCACATTTAACTGACATATTCAACATGCCCTCAATAATCAAATACTTTCAGTAATAGGAAATAGTGTTCAAACTTTCATATTACCATTATGGTGGTTTCTATCAATATCGTTCAATTTCACATACTTTACGAATTTCATTGTGCATGTATAAGAACCTTTTCAATACAAATGTCATAGCAAATATTTCATGCATTTATATCATGCATAAACCCAATAATTCAGTAAATCATGCTATTCAAACAATCAATCTCATATCATATAACTCAATCATGCATCACAATCATGAAATCACATTATCCAACTAGTAACTTTGCTAACACATCAATCTTTTAAGGCTCGAAACGTACCTAGTTCGACCACTAAAAAAATTAATTATTTGGCTATTAAGCCAACCCAATCAGTAAGCTAAATCATCAATTTTAAACAAGCTTATGAGTTTAAAACCCACACCTTATTTTTCGCTCTTTCAAAGTACACTAGCAAATCTTGATTCAGTATAAATTCATTCATTTCACCCCTTAACCAGCCCATAAACATCCACTCATGGGTTGAAACCAATCGTCAAAATTACTATTAATTTACGAATCCAAACTAGCTAGATTTCTTTCACTATTGTGATGCAAATCGTACGCGCGAATGTCTTTCGGCTTTACGGTTGATTTAGGGAGTTCGGGTCAGCAACTAACATAATAATATAATGAAAAATCAGTAGCTAATGTTGATTAAAATCCTTCATTTAATCAATCAATAACCTTTACCCAACAACTATGTCGAAACAACAAACTAGTTTACGTATAATCGCACTTACGGTTCCCGATTTGTGAGATCCAAATGACCAATTGATCAAGAACATCCATTGAAAACACAAATTAAGAACATCCATTGAAAACACAAATTAAGAGCATCCATTAAAAACACAAATCAAGAACATGTGATCAAAGGCTAATTAGAAGGGTTCAAGAACACAAATTAAGGCTGGAATCAATTGTAACCCCCCAAACCAGGCCTAAATGTCATGGCCCAATTTGAGAAATCACACGAGCCACATAGTATGGCCAAAACATGAGTTTGAAATCAGTAACCTTTATTTCATTGAAAACTCGATTTTTGAAAACCATTTGCAATTTGATAGCATTAAACTAATTTTGAAAACGTAGTATTTTGCTTAAAACATTTCGATTAATAGTTACAAGTTCACTTGAATTACATTATTATTGCATAAGTGAATTTATTTGAAAACATTACTTAATTTATTTAATTCATAAATAATGTCATGCATTGTACGATAATATCCCAAAATCTCAAAGTTAAACATCCATGTCGTAGTTTAAATAAAAGCATAATAATGTCCCAAAATAATAAACAAAGTCCTCAAAATTCCAATTATGATAAAAGTCCATAGTTCAGAAAAACCCAAACATATCCGAGAGAGGCACTCCATCGATTGAATTTGAGTTCTAGCCACGAGGATTATAGGAGAAAATATTAAAATAACATGGGTAAGCTTTTGAAGGCTTAATGTGAGATTCCTCACAATAAACACATGATTACACATATGGAAACAAATATAGAAAACAACATACTCATCATTATCACATACTCATAAGATTGCATATATCATCAATGATGCATTGCATCAACGTGTCAATGCATATTTTTGAAAACGTGCACACTTTGTAAAAGTTCCTACACATCTCCACTACACACCACATACGAGTTCCCAAGAACCCGTTCATCTAACAAAATCAATTTTCGTGGACAAGCCATCACATATTTATCGTAAAACGGTCACATAGTCACACATTCGTTTTTCACTAAAACTACCACATATTTGCCCAAAATGGCCACATCTTCCTCCTTTCACAAATCCCACCCCATGCATGTTTCATGGCATTCATTTATCACATGTGAATTGTATAACACTTAGGCATAAAATATGCTCACAATGATCACAAAATCACTTTAAGATGTTTAACATGCTTTTCACATATAGATCATAGATATCAATATTCACATATCCACAAATTCACATATTCACATTTTTCACATGTTCAAATCACATAGTCACATTTAGCCATAAATCACAAGTCATGAGATCAAGATTTGCATACAAAATCATAGGTCAACAATAATCACAAAGAAACATACACATCATGCTTTTCATTAGAAGTATTAAGTCACTTACTTGGATCCTTCACTTTTGAGCCATTTAACTACTCACTTATGATTAAGGTATCACTTGTCATATTTAACAAATCTATATATATATAAATCAACATGTATTTAAAATTAACAATAGATCCCACAACTTAATATGGTAGACCTTTTGCCTTAGTCCTAAAGCATGTCTTCGCTCAATCTATACTCACGACGATCTATCAAAAATTTAGGATCAAATATTAGAGTCTTACTTTATAACATTGTTAACCAAATAGGTCTATAGAGATCTAACAATGCTTACCTTTGTCCAAAACTCTTTCGATAGATAGGCACTTGAAAGCAGATTCAAGAGTCTCTCCCTTAATTTCCTTTTTAACCTTCAAATTAATTATGATTCATTAGTGATCTAATAATATTAATACAAATAAAATCAAAGCTAATATCCTATGAAAGCCCCCTCTTATATTCGGTCAAGGCATGAAAATATTAGTTTGAGATTCCAATAATTTCTAATAAAATTCTTACTTACTCTTTGATCGATCAGAAACGTATGACTAATCGAAATGGGTTCGATTTAAGAAAAAGGGATGATCTTGCAAAATATTTATGCTACAAAATTATGAATAAAAATAGGTGAGGATCGACAATAGGTAGAAAAGTGAGGAAGAAGAATCGAAAGGGAGTTTTTGGTCATCGGTGGTGGAGACAACGACGGTCTTACATAGCCCAATAGTGGTTCATGGTGGTTCAAAGTGGAGGCTCAGGGGTCCGGCCTAGGGGAGAGGAGAAGAAATAAAGAAGGGAGATGAAAAGAAGAGAAAAGGGGAAGAAAAGAGGGATTCACTGTGACGCACGGTGGTACTAGTGAAGGCGGACGGTAGTCCTAACTGTAATGGACGGCGATCAGAGGTGAGGGATGAGAGGAGGTTCGAACTTGAATGGTGGTGGTCGAGTGGTTGTTGTTCGGTATGCGGTGGAGTAAAGAAAAAAAATATAGAAGTGGTTATGGTGATCGGAGGTAAAAAGAGAGAAAATGGGTTGTGCAAGGAGGCTAAAACAATAAAAATGAATGAAAATGGGAGGGGCTTAGCGGAGTGGCTAGACAAAATAGAGGAATGAGTTGGTCAACACTAAAAAATTAGGCAACAAAGGATTTTAGGGAAGGTGAGGGAGACATGGAGCATAAAAGGGATCATGCTCCCTCACTTATGACAAGTTTGTCCTCTTAATGGAGTAAAGAAATCTCCCAACTTATGGCAACAGGGTGGCCGGTCATGCACTTCAAAACTTGCCAAACTTTGTCCAAAAATTAAATAAAAATAAGGAGGGATATGGGATTTGAACCTTGGACCACTAGGTTAACTAATAAGTCACTAAGTCACTACACAACTTATTCTATTATATTTTAATTTGCACAACTTAATTTAAGATCATAAATGCTGGCATTCCACTATTCCTTGATAATTAAAAAATTGGGATATGACATCAATTGTGCAAGATTAAAGAAACATAACAACCCCCTTTTCTACCATATAGGCGCAAGCACCACCACCCATTGTGGCCAAAATTAGGGTTGAATTTTAAAACGATTTGAGATCTAATTAAAAGATGGAAAAATACTCTTAAAATCATGAAAAATCTCCCAAAATCCAGATCTGAGAATTTAGGTTTTTATTTGACAAAATCAACCAAAAAAATTGAAAGGAAAAAGAGATCTTACACAAGTCAATGGTAAGGGACGACAATGGCACCTTCTTGGCAAGGTTGGGGTTGATCTTTGAGAATCAAGATTTCAGTTTTGGGGCTGATTTAATTGAAGAAAAATGGCAGCAAGGTAAGGTGGATGATGATGCACAATCTCTGTGATAAAAGAAAGAAAAATCTAGGGTAAGCGATGGTAACAATGGAGGAGGAAATGAAAGGAAAAAATAAAGATCAAGAGAGGGAGAGGAGGTTAGGGATGACTAAGGTAGGAGAAAAGAGAATTAGAGGCTGATTATTTTGTGTAAAAATTTGTATTTATACTTAGGTTTACTAGGCTTGGATAGCAACACATTAAAAACAAGAAAATTTTGCAAAAATTATATTATTTTATAAGAGATGGGACTTGGACTTAGGACCTCCAACTACTTTCATGCTTTTCATTGATCAATTAATCATTGGGCCAACACCTTATTTTTTTTATATATTTCTACATTTTTATTGGGCTAAATTTTGGGATGTTATAAGTTTGTTTTCCTTTTTATATGTTGTTATTATCTAGTTAATGCTGGTTACACAAATTGAGGGATTTCTTACACCTTTTATAGGACAAAGATATTATTTGAATGAGTGGCGTCAGGGTTTTCGCCAAGTATTCCAAAAGAATTTTTCAATATGAAACATGCTTCAGCACAAAATGTTATTGAAAGATGTTTTAGGTTATTAAAACTTAGATGGGGAATACTTAGGAGTCCATTATTCTATCATGTGAAGGTGCACAATAGAATCATTATTGCATGTTGTTTGCTTCATAATTTTATTCTAACCTATATAGGTCTTAATCCTATTAAAATGGAGTTGGGAGAAGAATTACCTAGTAATGTGACAAATGACGATGAACTGAAAATCGTAAATATTCATCCATCGGATGCATGGGCTACATGGAGGATGGAACTAGCCAATCAAATGATCTATGAATGACAAGTATTTAGAAATTAGTTAGGTTTAGGGTAAAAATAATAGAAGGTTAATTTGTTTATGTTATTTCATGTATCTAGTTGATGAAACTTTAGTGGTGTTTGAATTGTCTTTATGTATTGTACTAAATTTGTTGAATTGCAACTTTAATTTATTTTCTTTTGATTCGTCATGTGTTATAATTTTATAAAGTGTCAACCTTTTGATTCACAATATCGAACCTTTGCATTTTTTCTTAAGATAGTTATGTCAAGCTTTTCACAATTAAGGGTTTCTTCCCAAAATTCTCGAGGAACCAAAAGGAAACGGATTTTAAAAGAAGATGTTGCATTAGTTGCCTGTATGGTCGACTTGCACAATGTTGGAACCTTTAATGTAGATATGGGATTCAAGGTTGATTATTTAAATAAACTTGAAAGAATGTTAGAAAAAGTTTTACCCCATGCTATGTTGAAGGTTAAATCTAATCTTAAATAGAGGATTAGGACATTGAGAATCGTTTATGACATGCTTAGTGGAAAAGACAATATCAACTTTGGTTGGGACGAGCATAAGCATCTTGTTGTTGCTGAAGAGCTATGTGGGACTTATATATAAGTATAAGAATTATTTCCTATCTTTATTATCTTGTTTTGACCAAACTTAGGCTCCGTTTGTTTGACTAAAAATGGCTTCTAGAAAATGATTTATGGAAAATGAATTACTTTTCTGGAAAAGTTAATATTTTCTGGTGTTTGGAAGAATCTATGTAAAATATTCTTTCTTATTTGGCAAATTTCCTGAAAATATTTCAGGAAAACTGTTTTAAATGAAGCAAACATATATTTGAGAATTTTTTTTCATTGTTTAATTGAGTTTATTTTATGTCTATTAAATTTATATTTTACATTGTTTTTACATATATGACAACAATTTATTTATAAATAAATACATAAAATTAAATATATTAATAATCATACATAGTCAGTTGATGCCTAGTACTTCAAACAACTACCATATTCAAATCAATGCTCTATTTTTAGAAACAAGAAACTTTTGCCTCAATTTATTGATTTGATGGTACATAGTATAAGCAATAAGGTAAAGATTAAGCTAACAGCAAATTAGGATAATCCAAAAATATGAAGCATTAACATATTCATTGAGGTTACTTCAAAAAAGCATATTATTTATCATTAAGAAAAACAGTACATGTTGACTTGTCCCATTGTGCTTAACACAATTAATAAACTGACCAAATCACTCAAAATCGTCTTGTAGCATATGCAAAGGTTACTGCAGCAAAAAGAGTTGTTGTAGAGGAGACCAAAGTCCAGAAACTCTTTTTCTTTTGTGCTTTCACAATAAATTTCTCCATTACCTCAACTTTCAGCTTCAAATCTTGAGCTACTATCTCTTTGTTCTTAAATGCTTGTTTGATTGCCTCCAATTTTATTGAATATGGTTTAGTTTCCTCTTCATATTTCCTTTCAACAATAGCAGCTTCTTCCTTCTTTCGATCAATTTCACCTTTAGATTGACATAACATTTTAGCAGTGTTCTTCAACAAAGACAACAATTGCTGATGATTAATGTTGGTTAATTCCATTTTAACCCTCTAATCATTGAAACTTCTCTTTGTCTCTAGAAGTTCCTTCTACAGCCCATCTTTATGTTCAATCCTTCAAATAAAAAAACAATGTATGAAAATCAATATATATATATATATACAATAAGTGAATTTCCAATGTGTTAGAAATACTGAAAACTTAAAAGAAACAATTAAACAATTATCTAAATTTTATTCAATAGAAGATTTTTCTATTTACATCAGTTGCTATTTATATAGCTTGGGTAATAAGTCTAAACAAAAAACAGTTTTAAAAGTATAAAATAGTCATAAAAAAAAAACAGGTGAATAGCATGCAATAATAATTCTTCTTTTTTTCAATGTTAAGCAGTGACAATAGAGAGAAGCACTAACATGCATATGCCTAAACACACGCATCACATACACATAAATATAAATTCAGCATATGTAGAAAAGCAATTAGAAGTTCAAGGAAACCAAGAAAGAAAACTACCTTAAGTTGACGGGCTGGTTCAACGTCAACAACTGAATCCTTTCCAGCTAGCATTGATTCCTCAGAATCAATAATTTTTTGCCCCTGATTGGCTTCATTAGGACTCAAAAGAGCATTCAGTTTATGTATAAGACAACAAAATATCCCAGAATCAAGGAGAGATTGTTTATCAGTAGGCTGCAAACAACAACAACAACAAAATAACAATTAATGGTGTTTAAACATCAGAAGAAAAAAATTTAGAATGCCTAGTGTGATGTAAAATTATAGAAGTACCATTCAAATTAATCACATCACTTAAAATTCAAAAGTAATAAATTCAAATATCATTACAGGTTATAGTATCTATCTTGTGGTGGGAGAAATGAGACAAATTTGTTCCAATCAAGAACTACGATGAAATGGTTCCATCTATAGAACATCAATTAAGTTAATAAAGATTAATGAGATATACCCCAGAAACAAGGAATTCAACAACATCCAACAAATTTGAACCTGGATAGAAGCCACCCTACAGATCAACACACATGAATGTAACTCCAAAAAGAAACCCACAAACAATACGATCATAAATATATTGAGACATAAAGCACTTGGAACCCAGAGGCAAACCTTGTTAACTTCAGAGAAAATCTATAAAACCTTCCAAAGATCTTGTTTTGCTGCTAATTTTTAACTTTTCAATATCTGTTACAAATACTCTTCCCACAACAAAAGAGAATATATGTGTTTCTACTAACTTGTAGTTAAAAAATTTTCTTTATATTTATCAACAAGCTGAAGCTAGAGAAAGACAAAAACCAACAAACATGTGAATAAAGACAAGCAATTACTGAGGTAGTAATTATACAGCAAACAGTAAGGGCAGGAATTATCTAAATAATTCATACAAAAATGATAAATAATTCAAATGGCACGAAGAAATTGACTAATTGACTATTCCTTTATGAATTTAAGGTAAAGGCTAATTAAAATTTTCAAATACTTAAAAAAACCAACTATAATTACAACAATCCTCACAGGAAGTTAATGTTTGGAAGAAGGAAATTATATAAACTAAACAGCCAGTGTCAGCAGTTTAAGTAGTCCAATCAGCATTAAATTACATAGTATGGATCTTGGCTAATAATAAAGCCAACAACATCATAAATTTAAACAATGGAAGAAAGTGCCATTCTAATACTAGATCAAGTCACATCAATATTACAAGAATGAAACAAAAAGCATGACTAAATGTCAAGAGATGCATTAAACATAAATATTGGAAGAAAGTATCTTGATACACATATTTCAGAATCCACTAACTCTACTTTGAAACATGACAAAAGAAGTTATAGTATTACTGAAGCAGAGTTTCTAGACAATCAAACAAGTAGAAGGACATTGGACAGAATAAAGCTACTGATGGCAACAATACATACAAAAAGCTCTTGCTTATATCAGAAAAGAGTGAAAATCCCCAAAAAATATTTCAGACAAAATAAACTATGTAATATTAAGAAAACATAATCAAGGATCAGCATTCATACTGGGTGACTAATTGAGCTACACTAGCATGCTGCTTGACTAATCTACAAAGGGCATCTACAGTTAAATTCAAGGTCCTTTCTTTCTCTTGCAAAGACAATACAAACATCACTGAAAATCAATATGGTACATAAAAGAGTCTCAGGAATTAAAATATAGATGAGAAAGAATCTTTTCAGAATTCGATGATCAGAACACTTCCCACAATCTCTTGAAGTCCACTTTCGATTCATGTTTGTCTGTATTGTCACAAGAAGAAATAAAAGAAGAGTCATTCAAAAGAAATGTCTCATCCATACATATAGCAAAAGAAGGGGAAGCAGAGAAAATAAGGCACTTCGCCATAGTTTTTAAGTTTAGAAATGTATTACAAATAAATGGAAACAAGCAAACATAAAATCAAATCTAGTCACATAAATTACAATAAAACAAAAGGAAATTATGAGTATAATCATATGACTAGATATTGCAAAATGAAAAAAAATAAAGGTATGGTACAATAAGAAAAAATTGAAACCTAATTTTTAATATCAAATATTTTGTCTCATATCCAACACATTAGCCCAACTGGATTAACAAAAGGCATTAGCTTTCCATTTTGCACTGTCACACATTTTCCATAGAGGGAAAAAAGAACAAGGGAAATTTCAGAACTTTATTGTAACTAAAAAGCATTCCACCATTTGTTATCCTCGTTACATATGCTATTAATGTGCTATTTATTACAATCCAAACCTAAAATTTCAGGAAACAAAACACCTATGCACTGATAAACCAATCTTCCACACTATTCCAATCTGTAAACACAAACTCACACCTAAGATTGATTTCAAAATTGCATCCCATTAGATCATTACACAATAGGTTTCACCTCATCCTAAAATTGCGAAGGAAGGGAGTTCACGAACATGGATTTCAGAAGTGAAACATTTACAAAGAAGAAAAAAAGCAATGATGCAACAAAACTTCAAATCTCAGGAACTCAAACGATGAAAAGATCCCCACCCAATTGATAGAAAGGTTGCATTATTCTTATTGCAGGTTGTTAACAGCTATACAGGTACAACTTTAACCATGCATTACACTGGGAATTGATTCCACTCCTTGTAATCTATTGTAATGTGTAAAAATGCTAATCCTAAATTTTGGCATAAACACAACAAAAAATTTGAACTTTGAGGCTTATATAAGCAAATGGTGAAGACTCGATTCAAGTTTAAAGCTTAAAATTCAATTACCTGCAAAAAGATTTATGGGATTCTAAAGATACACCATTCGGAGCCAGCTATGGGAGCTGAAAGAAAATTCAATTCTTTTTGGCAAGGAAGGGAGAAGGGGAAGTTTGCTCCTGTTATGTGTCTGGAAAAAAATAGAAAATGTCTTATCGAATAGAAAATGGTAAGACATTTTCCTTAAAAAAACTCCTCTATTCCCATGTTTTGGAGAATGAATTACAATATGAATTGATTTTACAGGCAAATAAACATTAGAAAACATGGAAAACATTTTTTGTAAAAGATTTTACAAACAAATAAACACAACATTATATCTAATATGAATTCCTCCTTTTTTATAAAGTCATAAAGAACCCAGACAATTTAGACATTGTAGTTTCCCTTATTATGACCAACTTACTGCCATCTACGCAAAAGATCGAGCCATTGGGAAAGATACTCAAACAGCCACTGATATTATTCAAAAAATAGATGTTGAGGATGTAGCTACTGCAAATACTAATGAAGAAATAAACAATTTCCATGGCTGTGAAGCTGATGTTTCTTTCAATGAGATAGAACTCTTAGTTACACAACCACAACCATCTAGAAATCAAGATGATTCCACATTTTCAAAGAAAAAAAAGATTTCTAATGTAAGTGAACAAATTTCTTCTACTTCATTTACTAATGTTGCCATGTTATTGGGGGAAAACATATGGATCATTGGCCTTGAAATAAGTAGGAGCATTGTCTCTGAAGTGCTAATTCAACAAAAGTCAGAAATGATCATTCAAGAAAGTTCTCTAAAATTATATTCAATCATATGTGAAGTAGAAGGGTTAACTGAGGATGATCGCCATCACGCGTTGAGCAAAATTCTAAACCATCCAACGCAAATGCGCATTTTCATTAGTCTACCTTCTTCTGTGCGATCAGAATGACTGAGAAAATTTCTTTCTGACCATTAAATATCATGGTTGTGTTGGTGATGTTTTGGTAACTTTTTGTATATGTCATATTTGGATGATATGATAATGACATGATAGGATGTCACAAATTGTTGTAACTTTCTGATGTTGTAAAATTTAAAATATAGATTATGACATATAAGCTAATGCCATCATGTAACTTTTTGTTAATATATGAACATTATGTTTGGATGTAAAATATAATTCTCAATCTATTTATTAGTTCTAATATTTTGCTTTTTATTTTAAAAGATAATTAAATTATTTGTTTCGTTAATGATATTTTAGCACATTAAATATGTATTGTAGTTTAAAAATAATAAAGTAAGTTATATATTATTTTTATAATATTATATATTATGATTTTTTTAATTCATATTTTAATAATAATTATATTAAGAATGTTATTAAATTATATATTATTTTATAAAATTTTATTTAATAATAATTATGTTAAAATATGATTAAATTATTTATTATTATTTATTAAATATATTTAATAATAATCTTATTAAAATTTAATAACAATAACAATAATCATCTACCTAAAAAATTCTACTAAGGGTTCTTTGGTCATTTAAGTCTTTTTCTTTATGCTATTACAACATTTATTCCATTCAATAAAACACAAAAATGCTATTACAACTCTACTCCATTCCATTCAACCAAACAATTGAATTACTGATTACAACTCTATTCTATGATAGCTCTATTTCATTACAACTTTATTCCATTACAGTGAATCAAATGTACCATAGATTTCAACATTGTTTGTTAAATTTGCTATGGTGTATATAATTACCACGATAAGGTTTTGACTAAAGGTGCTCATGGGCTTGGCCAAGTCGATGTATGATATTACTATGCTTTATGTTTGTCTAAACTTGACCCAACTTGAAATATGAACCTAATTTTTTTTTAAATCTAACTATATTTGTAAATGACTAACCTAAACCCATTTAAAGCCTATTCATATTAATTTTTTAAAAATATATATAATTCAATCTTTAATATTTTAGATGGTTTTGCTTCTAGACACCTTATCATCATTTTTAATGTTTACAAAGTATTGCACTATAAATTTATATATATATATATTACAAGAGTATAAAACAAGCCTAGCTAGGCGCAGGCCTTAAATATTGAAACTTAAATTATTACGATATTTTAAATAAATTTATTTTTTTGTCCAAACTCATTTTTTGAATATCGAACTTTTATTCAAATATTCACGTATTAGAGGTATGCTTTGGAACTTAAATGAATAAGTCAATCATGAATAGATATAGTTTTAGGGTTAGAAAAAAAAGTTAATGAATAATGTAAATTATTACGTCGACAATATCTTGCATTCAAAACATTGAGAGTGAAACCCAAAAACAACATTAGCAGAAATAATAATTTCAACCTTGTTAAAAGAAAACCCAAATTAAATGAAGAAGAAGAAAAAATGTAGTGTGTCATAGAAAGAAACACTTCAACAACGTTTTTCATCGTCAAATAATAAAATTATCTCTAGCACTGTGGTAGATCCACCGACGGTGGAGGTAAGGTTGTTTCCGGCGTTGGGCCGTTCTCAACCACGAAGGCAGTGGCAAGGCCCAATGGGAGGTGCATGTCGAGGTGGCAATGCAGCACCCATACACCTGTGAAGTTGAGAGCATGAATAGGAAACAATGAATCATCAAATGAACCGACAAAAGCCTAATGTTCAAGTCTTTGATTCCGATATCTAAGTTACTTGAAAAAAAAGACATTTGGTTTAATTATCGTCTTAGTCCCTCTACTATACTAAAACATAATTTTTATTTTCAAGTATCCTAGATTGAAGGAACGAATAACAAAAAAAGTTATGTCATTACTTTAACATCTGTTTGGAACTATTAACAACATTATAAAAATAAATAATAAAATTATGTTATAGTATGAAACTAAAACCAAAACTAGATGAAATCTTTGAATGGCTCAACCTAATTATGTCAAAAAATGATTCGTTCAACTATCATTTTCATCTGCAGTCCATAAAAAAGTATTAAAGTTGACCGTCTTACGCTGAGTTTAAATGGATGGTGCGGTGCGGTACAGTGCGTTTAGCTTTTTTTTTCTTACATCACAGTATCACTATAGTATTTAATCTCACTGTCATCGCTTTTTTTTTCACTAATCACAGTAAATGCACCATCCATCCAAATTCACCCTTGCCAAATTAACTTAATGATTACGGAAAACTAACCTGGATTATTAGCTGTAAACTTGGTAACGGCCCATCCACCTGCTGGCACAGCAATTGTGTTGCATCTTTATGGGTTAATAACATTGTGCTTCTTTTTATCGGTGTCAAGGTTATAGTTTCCAAACCCTTGAGCCAATACATGGAAGTCAAAGCCATGGAGGTGCATGGGATGGTTCTCCACACCAAGGATAGCTGTGTTCTGAAAGATTATCTCCATAGTTGAGTTGAACTTAAGCTTTGTCACCTTGGTTCCTTTGGGGGCAAACAGCATCGGAATGTTGTTGTTAATGCTAGCGTTAGTGTAGTCAAATTCAATGGTGGGCTTCGCAGGGAAATCAGTGGTGTAAACTCCATTAACGTTGAAGAAAAAGGCTTGCAACATTGACAAGCTGGTAGGTCTCACGAAGGATACATTGTTCATGCTAGTTGAGAGTTTTGAACCCTTGCAACTTGTGTTTGTCGGGCAGAGCTCCAGCCCCAACCCAATGGTCACCAACATCTCATGATCAACCTTACGAGGGATCGACTCCTAGTGAGGCCTACCAACCAACCCAGTAAGGTTGCTGTAAAACTTGTGCATCGTGGGAGAGTCATTAAAATTTGGAAGGGTTGGCATTAGCGGCGTTGTTGATAACGGAGCACCATCGTAGACTAAGACACCCCTTGTGGTAGTATTATCAAATAGTACACCATCAGCGCTTGCGTCTGCTATAGTAGCCATGTAATATGACCCGACCAACTGATCCGTAGTTAGCAAAAAGTTAACCGTTTGTCTAGGGGCACTTACCACGACGTTGGTGACATAAGGCTCAATGTAGCTGGCGTCAAAGTTGACAACCGTTAACTTATGATTGGCTATCTTGAAAAAGAGCTCGTGATTGAGTGCAGCATTGATGATACGTAAGAGATAGGTCCTCCCTTGCAACACTTAAGCTTGTATATTTCTGATTGGAAAGCATGTAATTAAATCATGCAAAAATAAAACATTCTTATCACTAAATGTATTGGTAACCATAACGTACGATTTTGAGAGCATGGGTAAAGATCACCGGGCCATCCATTTATTGTATAAGTAATGGAAAGATTAGGGACAGCGCCTATAGCCACTTCTAGCTTCTCCACATCAAAGACATTAGTGTTCCACCACTCACCTGCGACGTGGTTGACATTTCCAATTTTTTTAACAAAACCCTATGTTAGATTAGGGTAAGAAGCTAGAGGTGAGATAGGTACGTACCTAAAAGGATGGGAACTTCCTAGTAGGGCATAAGGAATGGATAGGAGTGGCCATCTCTAGGGCGTTTCCTGTTGCAGAGATACAATAAAAGAAGGAAGAAAGTTATCTAAATCGTTACTTTAAAAGCATGGACTTTCTGATTTCTCTCTCCTTTGCAATAACACAATTTTTCCATTTCATTTTCTTCTTGTCTCTCATTCTTTTCTCGTGCTTTTATCTCATGCTCTCTGTTTTCTTTTACTTTTTTCTCTTTTCTCTCTTTTTTTGCATTTGCTGATTTTTCTCACACTCATCTTTTTCTTTTTTCTTTCAATTTTTCAAAAGAATTTTGTAACTTGAGCTGATCTTCATACACTTGTTTGGGAGTAAGTGGTGCCAAAGTAATGTTCTTTCCTTGGTGTTTGAAGGTATATCGGTTGGTTTAACCATCATGCACTACTCGACGATCAAATTGCCATGGTCTTTCCAACAACAAGGACTAGCGTACATTGACACTACATCGCAAAGAACTTCATCATAATACTTATCAATCAAAAAAGTGACAACAGCTTGCTTAGTAACTTTAAGTTCTCCACTGTTATTGAGCTATTGAAGCTTGTAAGGGCCTGGATGCTTGGTGGTCGATAGGCCAAGTTTTTCTATTAACAAGCAGCTAGCAACGTTAGTGCAACTACCACCATCAATAATAACACTACATACCTTTCCTTAGACATGGCAGCGTGTATTAAAAATGTTTTCGCGTTGCTGCTCATTTTCCACAGTTTAGATGCTCAAGCTTCGTTTAACGACAAGGATTTCCCCTTTTACAGCATACTCTAAGTCATTTTCCTCATCAGTAGGTGATTCAGGCTCATCTTCTTTCTCGGGTTCGGATTTAATCTCACCATTGTCCCTCATAAACATGGAATTTCGGTTTGGACATTAGTTCGCCATATGACCTCTTAAGGCATTTGAAACATTTGATGTCTCGGGATCGGTTTGGTACATCCTCGTTCTTTCCCTTGCTTGGATCTACACTCGGCTTGTTGGGTTTGGACGTCCCAATGCTGTTTTTGCATCGAAAAATGGTATCCTTTTTATAGGTTCATTGCCTCCACTTTGATATAGAAACAAAATTAGAAAGGGGTCAGGTGGTACCTTTTCTTTTCAATTGCTTCTCCACTTTAAGTGCCATGTGAACCATGTCAACAACTTCAACATAGTGTTGTAACTCAACTACATTGGTGATGTCGCTATTGAGGCCGACTAAGAATCTTGCCATGCTAGCCTCTCGATCTTCCTTGACATTAGCACGTATCATGGCTATCTCCATCTCCTTGTAGTAATCTTTCACACTATGGTTTCCTTGATTGAGATTTTGCAGCCTTTGATGTAACTCTTGATGATAGTGAGCGAGTACAAATCTCTTTCTCATGATAGCTTTCATTTCAACCCATGTAAACACAGGTCGTTCGCCATTTCGTCTCCTACTCAAAGTTAGCTGATCCCACCAAATAATAGCATAATCAGAGAATTCGATGGCAACAAGTTTTACCTTTTTATTTTCTGAGTAATTATGGCATTTAAAGATGAGTTCTATTTTCTTTTCCCACTTCAAATAAGTTTCAAGGTTGATTTTCCCTTGGAATGGAGGAATTGTCATCTTGATATTGCTAAGATTATCCTCTACTCTCATACCTCGATTTTATTGGCCACGACGTCTCAAACTTCGATTGGAGGATTGATCACTCTCCATTTCACTTGGTCCTCTTGATTTGGTCTTGAAAGACCTCTTTCTCTTCTTTGATCTTGAGGTAAGCGTCCCCTTTGAGATGTAGCCTCTAATTGGTCCAATTGATCTTACATTGGCTCCAATTGACATTGTAACAATTTGTCCATCTCTCATATAAGAGCTTGGTATGCTAAATCGGGCACACCACCTCCAACAACATTATTTCTTTCGGGACTTCGAGACATGTTTCTTTCTTTAAAAGAGAAAAGATTAGTAACAAAAGATTTGATTGAAAGTAAATGAGTTCCTTACCAAATACAAAACCTCATGAGCCACTCAGAATGAAGCTGCTCCACTCGTGTTTGCACTCGTTGTTAGCTTTTAATCTTCTCTAATGCTCTTCCACACTCTTGCCTTTTACCACTCTTTGCTTGCTCGAAGTTCTTGTGTGACTTCCTTATACTTAAACAACAAACCTCGTAGTATTCATTTCAAATATGATGTAACGTAGGAATGATAATTAGGTGATAGGGAAGGCTTCAAACGAAGATAGAAGTGTGGCTGAAATTGTTATGGTAAAGAAGACTTGTAATCAGGAAATTATACACTTTCAACTAGCTCTTCTTCTTCTTATTCTTTTTTGATTCAATTTCGAAACTCCCTTTGTATTTTGAACATGGGATTCAAATTTGCTTTATTTTTTCTTTTTTTATTTTTTTAATGCTAATCTTGGGAGAGATAAGAACGTCGAATACTTACTTAATTTAACTAGCTCTGATACCAAATGATGCGAGCTCATCCTCGAGGGATGATTATGAGTCGCGTGAGTTCTAGATCGAAATTAAGAAGTATCGTTCTTAATGGCTTTGTGAAGGTTGGAAACGAAAATGATAGGCTTTGGAATGGTGAATGAATTGGATATGTAAAGGATATAGTTGGATAGGCTTGAATTCGGTTTTTAAGGACTCAAGAACGAACCAATATTATAAAGGAATATTGACCTAATCCTTATATTAATACTTAGAAAGAAAACAAGAAGAACCATCACTCTCTATCTATAAAGAAATAGAAACCAATCGGTATAAGGGTGAATGCCACACTTCAAAGAAGTGATAAGTTTGGAAAGAATCAGATTGACGCCACAAAGGCTACTTGATAAGTCAATTTGAGTAAAATAAGAACAAGGAGTTTGCAAACTCATAATAAGATTAAAATTCATCAAAAGTTGTTACAAAATGTTTCAAGCCTCATATTTATAGGCTTACAAATTAGCAGCTAAAAAGACTTGAGATAACTAATCAAAATTACACCATAAATTTGTTCAATATTCCCCTTGCACTTTAAGTTAATGTGGTGGCTGTTTTAATGGAGTAGTTGGCTGAATTTAGTGCTTGGTTGGCTAGGAAGAAGTGTTCTTAAATTCTGCTGAAATTTTCCAAGCACTTGGATTCAATATGGGCGGTGCATTAATGATTTTGAGTAAACTGAACAGCCACTTTTCATGTTCCCATGGTCAACCTTTAAGCATTTAAACACCTTAAAACCTTTGATGAACCCAATCAGCTATGCATGAAAAGAACAATGAATTCTCTTGCTGATCACGAAATGCCCTCTTGAAGTGGTGTTTTCAACACTTTAAATATTGGTAGGTGCATTAAAAGTTTGTGTTGGCCAGCCATTGACATCCCTACATCATATTAAACATGCTGGTTAGGACATTAAATGGGTAGCAATATTTGACTAAAACTAACTACTAACTTAGGACTTATTTAAAGACTTATCAAAATAACACAAAACACAATTAAAACATGGATTAAAATAACTAAATGGTTAATACTTTATTTTCAAGCAATTTAATTAGAATAAATTTAAAATTAAATGTGCAGCACATTGCATGGAATGCACGAGGGGTTATATGAAATGCATGAAATGTATGAAGTGTTTTCCCAGATTTGTTTAATTAAACCCATGGCAACCTGATAAATTTCTTGGCTTATGCTCGCGTGATTGGTCCTCTAGGTAGCTTAATTGAATCGTGCGAGGCTCGCCCATCCTCTATGCTCGCAACACGAGTGTTCGCAACATCAGTGTTCGCGTCGTGTGTGTCCGCAACATGAGTGCTTGCAACACTAGTGCTCTCATCTTCCTAGCTCGCAAGGTCTGTGCTCACATTATTAGTGTTTGCACTACTCGTGCCCGCATCAATGACAAACTTTTTAAACCAAGTGATGCATTTCCTGAGCATGAAATTTTCGAAAAATTAGTCGAAGGAATGGATCATCTTAAATACTCTTAGGAATCGAAGTTATAAATGAATTCGTAAATGTTTGACAAGTTAGGAAGTTTGTCCAAGAACCAAGAGAGCGACAATTCTCACATAAATAAGTTTTTAATTCAAAGACAAAAGGTTGTTTACAAAATGACAAACTATTTAGACCAAATGATGCGATTTCCCATCATGGAATGTTCGAAAAATTGCTCAAAAGAATGGATCGTCTTGAATACTTTAAGGAACCGAAGTTATAACAAAACTTGTAAAACTTTGACTAGGCCGTATGTTCATCCAAGAGCCAAGAGGGAAACAATTCTCATTAAATAAGTATTTAATTCAAAGACCAAAAGTTATTTACAAAATTACAAACTTTTTAGACCAAATTAAGCGATTTCCCAGGCATGGAATGTTCGAAAAATTGGTCAAAGAAATGGATTGTCTTGAATACAATCAAGAACCGAAGTTATAAAAGAACTCGTAAATGTTTGACGAGTTCAGAAATTCATCTAAGAACCAATAGAGAAACAATTCTCACGTAAAAAACTTTTTAATTCAAAGACCAAAAGTTGTTTACAAAATGACAAACTATTTAGACCAAATGATGTGATTTCCCAGCATGGAATGTTCGGAAAATTGCTCAAATGAATGCATCGTCTTGAATACTCTTAGGAATCGAAGTTATAAAAGAACTCATAAATGTTTAACAAGTTCGAAAGTTCATCCAATAACCAAGAGCGATACAATTCTCTCGTAAAAAAGTTTTTAATTCAAAGACCAAAAGTTGTTTACAAAATAACAAACTATTATACCAAATGATGTGATTTCTTGATCATGGAATGTTCGAAAAATTGGTCGAAATAATGGATTGTCTTGACTACTATCAAGAACCGAAGTTATAAAAGGACTAGTAAATGCTAGACAAGCTCAGAAGTTTGTCCAAGAACCAAGAGAGAAAGAATTCTCACGTAAAAAAGTTTTTAATTCAAAGACCAAAAGTTATTTACAAAATGACAAACTATTTTGACCAAATGATGTGATTTCTAGATCATGGAATCTTCGAAAAATTGGTCAAAGGAATGGATCGTCTTGAATACTCTCAGGAACCAAAGTTATAAAAAAACTCGTAAATGTTTAACAAGTTCGGAAGTTCGTCTAAGAACCAATGGAGAAACAATTCTCACGTAAATTAGTTTTTAATTCTAAAACCAGAAGTTGTTTACAAAATGACAAACTTTTTAGACCAAATGATGCTATTTCTTGAGCATTTAATGTTCGAAAAATTGATCGAAGGAATGCATCATCTTGAATACTCTCAAGAACCGAAGTTATAAAAGAACTCGTAAATGTTTGACAAATCCGAAAATTCCTCCAAGAACCTAGAGAGAAACAATTCTCACATAAATTAGTTTTTAATTCTAAAACCAAAAGTTGTTCACAAAATGACAAACTTTTTAGACCAAATGATGCGATTTCTCGAGCATGGAAAGTTCAAAAAATTGGTCGAAGGAATGGATCGTCTTGAATACTCTTAGGAACCGAAGTTATAAAAGAACTAGTAAATGTTTAACAAGTTCGAAAGTTCGTCCAAGAACAAAGAGAGAAACAATTCTCACGTAAATACGTTTCTAATTTAAAGACCAAAAGTTTTTTACAAAATGACAAACTATTTTAACCAAATGAAGCGATTTCTCGAGCATGGAATGTTCGAAAAATTGCTTGAAGGAATGGATCGCCTTGAATACTTAGCTAGTCCATCCAACACACCAAATGCTCGTAAGAGTTAGTTCATCCAACACACCAAATGCTCGTAAGAGTTAGTTAATCCAACACACCAAATGCACGTAAGAGCTAGTCCATCCAACACGCCAAAACACTAAAACATATGTCATTAGTTTGCAACAAATGCAGGACCTCGACATATCCAGTGAACATAGAATCTACTGTAATCATCTCCATTGCTCCCATCAACCCATACCACGCACAACTTAACCTATTGGCATGCCAATCGTACTCTATCCTACGTTCATCGGTTCAGAGCATTACAATACAGAATAATACATAAATAAATAATATCTCATATTCCATATACAAACAATTGTTCCACAACCAACCATTCATCGACTCAGAATATTTCAATCAGAAATTGATATCTTTCCAATCCATTGTTTCCATTCTCAATTACATGCATCAATATATTATCTAAAATTCAACAATTAAATTCATATAACATACACTTAAATTGTACTAAAATTAAACCGAACGGATTTACTCGATTAAACTACAGCACGATAAAGTAGAAGGACTATTATGCAACTTCTCTATACCTTAATTTTCAATCCATTCTTGATCTAGAATAATAATTTCATTCAATTAACTAATTCAAACAGTCCAATTAACTAATTTTATACAATTAAGTCCTTTTTAACATTTTTACAAAAATACCCCTAACATTTCACTTTTATGCAATTTAGCCCTTAAGCCCAAAACATGCAATTTAACCATTTTCATTCAAATTTCAACTTGGCCAAACATTCAAGTGCCTCCCTATTGCCCATATTTTCAATTATTCATCGAGTCTTTGTAATTTTTATCACTTTTCATTTTAGTCCTTTAACATTAAATTTACAAATACTTTACAAAATAGTTTTATTTGACAATAAAGCTTAATAATTTATCATAAAACTTAAAAATATACTTAACTCATCAATTACATAATCCATAACATTTGACAATTTTACAAATTAGTCCTCGATTTAGCTAGATCAAGTTAAAATGAGCTCGAAAACATAAAAATCACTAAAAACGAGAAGGGATAACCTACCTAACGTGCAACAAAAGCTCAACTAAAGTTCCTCATGGTCCAAAAATGGAGGTTTGGTCGCTTGGAAGAAGAAATGAGGATGGTAAGTCCTTTTTGTTTCTTTTGTTTCCTATTTATTATAATAATACTTTTCTTTAATTTAATTAAAACATTTTAAATAATAATTAAATAAATTTATAACAAATTTTAGAGAATTCTTCACTATTATTACTATGTGACCAATTAGGTAGAGTCAAATTACATAATTGGTGCTTCAATTATTTTAAATTTTAACTAAACAAGCTTAATTTAAATTTAACCCTAAACTAATTAAAACTAAATGAGCAAATAGACCAAAAGTTAGTGTATTTAATCATGTCACCACTGCTTGGACTTTTTGACCATGTTTTAATCACCATTTTAAATCTATAGCGATAAACTTTTACCTCTTTTACAATTTAATCCTTTTACCTTAACTAAGCAATCAATTATCAAAATTACCGGACCAAACTTCAATTCACTTATAATATGACTCTATAAATATTTAATAAAAATATTTACGGCCCTAAATTACAAAAACGAGGTCTCAATACCTCATTTTCAAAAACCACTTGAATTTTGAACTGAACCACTTATACTAACTTTAAATTCAATTAGTTAAAATTCCTTAAATCAAAGTTCAATATAAAAATTATTATTGACTCATATAATTTAAATACTAATTATACAAACTTACTCGTCGGATTTTTATCTCGAAACTATTGTTTTCGACACCACTAAAAAACCAGTTGTTACATCGTTGAATTCCTTGTTTTGTGCGATGGTTTGTTGTTCCCTTGGTTGTTACCGTTCTTTGTTACACCAAATATGATTAGAAGATAGAGTTTTTCCAAAAAAATCAAAAGGAAGAAGTGGAATTTTGCGTTTTAGGGTTTAAAGGGTTTTGAAATATTTGAGAGGTTTAAGTGATTAAGGGATGTTTAAATAGGGAGATAATGTGTTTTTAGGTTAAATATTAAAAGGTTTAGAGGGTTAAAGAATGGGTGAAATGGGTGTTAAGTCATCGAGTTGCGTGAACGGGTTGGGTCAACCCTGCAGAAAACTACAGCAATGTCGCAACACAAGGGTTCTGTGTTGAGACATCCTTATGGGACATGGGCTATCACATGGTCATGCATTGCACACGGTTTCCTCACACGGTCTTGTGTTCCTAGTCAGTGAGTTACACGTTCTAGCACACGGTCTATGACACGGTCGTGTGATCCATGTTAGTGTATCACACGGGCTGAGACACGGTTGTGTAACCCATACTTCGAGTTATACACGGTTTAGCCACATGGCCATGTCCTTGAGCCACGCTGTCTGGGCTTTATCACACGACCGTGTGACCCCTATTTTCAAAATTTTTCTTGTTTTCTATTTTAATTCAATTAGTCCCTGGATGTTTACAAAATCATTTTTAGGTCTCAAAAACTCGTTATAAGGCTTGTAAATGTATGTATGTTTTGAATAATGCTAACTGTGTAATTTATGTTTGCAATTTAATAAATGTATGAGTAAATAATGTTGATTCATTTTGATTTTTACTGTAATACTCTGTAACCCGATATCAGAGATAGGATAGAGGTATTATAAGATTAATATTTGCGGATTCTTTTTCCACTACTTGACTTCACGGCTCCATACGCATTTATTTCCATGAGAGGGAAACTTTCCAGACGCTTACTTGCGAACTTGTGAAACATTAACTCATAGTAAATTTTCATAAGATACCTTGAACTGATAATTACATAAACCAATCCCTATTGCAAACTGTTATCAGTGATATGTCCTAATGAACTCCAATTCGTATTACAATCCTCATTAGGTTCTTGTTCAAACCCACATAAGAGTATTTATGCTTTTCAAAACATAATAGAGGATTCATAAAGAAGACCATATTATAGATTAATAAATCAAGTCTACTCACCTCAATCAAGTAGACAGATTGGATGTCCATCTTGTTTTGTTCTTTTTCGCGACAACGGATAGCCCATTCTTGGTGGTCTTCTTTTTTTAATTAGATAACATATAGGTGGATTCTTAAGAGAGAATCCGCTAGTTGTGGGACCATACATATGAGATAGTTATGACTGACTGTCATATGCTTCATATACGACTTACATAAATAGAGAGCTTACGCATAGTGATAGATTATAAGAGAATGAATTCATTCTTGGTGGACTCATACAAGCAAATCCCTTCATTTTTGGAATCTCGTTTGTAACATAACCCAAACAAACTTCCACATTTAAGAACGTTCTAATGGACTTCCACATTTACGATAATGCCATGACGGATTTCCACATTTAAGGACGTCCTGATAGACTTCCACATTTAAGAATGTCCTGACGAACTACCACCCATTTACAGTAGTGCCATGGTCATGGAGTTCCTTTTCAGATATACGACTTTAAGCCTCAAACTCCTAGAGTCTTATACTACCCATTAAGGCTTTCATATACTGGTGCGCACCAGTCTCCACATTATCCAATCTCCTTTCCTATCTCAATCCAAACAAACCTCCCTCAAAGCCACATGGATAGAATGCATATGCAATCCCATGCATGATCGTTCGAACCTCCTCAAAGCCACATAAATATTATGCATCTCATACGCAAACATTTAACCATTAATTACAATTTATCACATAACATATAGCACGCCAATCATTCCATTTACTCAACATGGTTTACTCATAACCAATCGGGTATTTGCATACCATATTGCATGCATTCATTTTTCGTCATAGCATACTCATTATTTGAAAAACTTAACACATACAACATTTGACACGCTACTTCAACTTTCAATAATAAAATGATTTGCCATTCATGTAACACTGAAACAAACATTTTTAACATAAGATACTGAAACAGAAACGTTCGTTTAAGACCTCGGTTAAGGAACTTACATTGAGGTTGACGTCATATCCTTCAATCAAGCTTTTCCCTTGCTACTCAAACCTCCTTAAACACCCATAAACACCCAAAACATCTCAATAATTTTAGAATCCAACCAAGACCATTTATCATCATAAAGACTCCAATTCATTTACACACAGAGACCATTTACATAAGTATTCATCTCATTACCCAAAATCAAACAAAATCAATAGTCAACTGAAATCCTTAACTTCCTTCTTATTCTTAAATTCGCTAATACAAAGTGATTAGAGGATCTGTCATATAACACCCCAATTTTGATTAAAGGATTAAATTGAAATTTTTGTGAAATTTTCTGGTTAATTCATAAATTTAGTAAAGTTAGAGACTAAACTAAATTGGGAATGAATTTTTGGGCTAAATTGGGAATTTTAGACTAATTTGAGAAGCGAGTAAAAGTTGGGTGCTTTTTCGAAAACCCTAATGTATTTTGAGGGCCTCTGTGTAATTGACCCATTTTGATGGGTATTTAAACCCCTTATTCCTCTTTTGTGTGACCTTTTATTTTCTTTTTGTTTTTTCCCACCTTCAAAAAACCGATCTCTCTCTTTCCCTTTCACTTTTTCTCCAGTGAAGCTTTGATCTCCGATCGTTCCCCATCCGTGCATGACATTACCACCGCTATTGGTTTCCTTAAGGTGCTGCGAACAAAACCCACTCAACAAACACCCCTCACCGTCAGCTGTTTGAGAGAATAATGTGTGTACCAATTGGTTCTCCCTCGCATCGTCGTTCCACCGTAGCTTCATCGTTCCTCCTTCATTCTTAGCTTAAGTGAGCCTTAAATCTGGTGATTAGTGTGCTTTTGGTCCCTTTCGTCTTCGTTTCCGGTAGTCTTACATCGTGTTGTCGATGAATTTAGGTGTTGCGTAATTATTAGGGTTGTGAAACCCTGATTGTTTGTGCTGTTAAGTGTTGAGAATGGGTCTATGGTTGAGCCCAATTCCCATGACTCAATTAGGAACCCAAGTGTGTGACCCATAACTAAGGTGACTTAACCTAATGCCTTGAACCAAGCCCAATCCTTCAAGTCCAAAACCAACCCAAACATTAAAACCTTATTGACCCTAACCCTAACCCAATCGATTGACCCAATTCCAAACCCGAACCAACTCGACCCGAACTCATGAGCCAGACCTGACCCGTTTGTGAGCTAATCTGACCCGACCATTGACCCGTTGACTTTGACCTGACTCATTGAATTTGACTTTGACCTGACCGTTGACATATTCCATGTCGCGACATAGTAGGAAGTTTCAGTATTTCTTCGTTCTGGTCCCTATGTTGCAACGTCTATTTCCCCGTGTTGTGACATAATGATCAATATCTTGATATATATCGCTTTCTAATGGTCTCCTGCACACTCACTAAGTAGGTTAGCCAACCTTTAGGCCTTAATCGGCCCTGAGGTCAATAAAAGACTCATTTTCACACTTTTTACACATTTTATTGACTTTATAGAAAACTACTAAATCCTAAATAAATTCTAGCAATAATACTTCATTTCAAGCTCCTAAAGTGTGAAAACTAGTTTAATCTACTAGGTCAAATTATGACAGATCAATATACACTTCTCTTACCTTCCTTTTCTCTCTATTTTCTAAGTCACAGATTAGTATTAATAAGTACAATAAATTTAGCGAATTTTTGTGCAAAAATGTGCAATTTTTTTTCTTTTTATTTAAAATTTTTTCTATTGAACGCTCATTTCACTCACTTTGCTATTATTCGTTCTATGCTTTTATAACTCTAACTTTGCTTTTAACCCTCACAATGCTTCTGTTCACTTGATAATTTCATTAAGGCACATGATTGCAACAATCATGCACTCATTACACTATGTTGTTCCTTAGCATACAAAAATACCCCATACGTCCGTGTGTGAAATCGTGTGTTGGGTCATGTGTCCATTCCAATACAAGCCAAACAAACCACACCAAGCATTTCACATAAAAATGAACTTCATTCTTCTCAAACTATCACCATCCATATAGTAAAAACAAATCCAAGCATTACAAAATACATCATCCTAATGCATGTCATAACACCAAGTGATATAAAATCTAATGAAGATGCTTCCAGGATAGTGTGATTTCTTCGAGATGATCTGATCTTCAGACAGCAAAATGAAATCTACAAAACAGAAAACAAATCAACAGGTAAGCTTACAAAGTTAGATAAATTTACCATAATAACTTGTACCCTATACCGACTATAGTTTCATTCAAGCCTAGATACAAAATAATGCTCTTTCCAAGCCAGAATGGATTAATGCTCTAACCGAGCCAGAACAAATTAATGCTTTACCTGAGCCAGAATCAAGATAACGCTATACCCGAGCCAGAAATAGAATAATGCTCTACCCGAGCAAGATTCAGTATAACGCTCTACTCGAGCTAGAAATAGAATAATGCTCTACCCGAGCAAGATTCAATATAATGCTCTATCCAAGCCAAAAGTGGAATAATGCTCTACCCGAGCAAGATTTAGGATATCACTTTACCCGAGCCAAAATCAGATCATCACTCTATCCGAGCCTTTCAATTGGTCAATTGTCTACAAATAACTCCAAGTTCAATATAATTAGTAATATTAAAATTCTAAAAAAAATAATAGTACGGACTTACCGAACGAATTTGTAGCTATAACTCAACATTAGGGACTACTTTGTAATTTTCCTTTTTTCGCGATCCGTTGCACGATCTTGATCTAAATCAATAAATCATTCAATTATCCAATTCAACATGAAATTTAAGTCATTTTTATCCGATTAGGTCATTTTTATATTTTACAAAATTACCTCTAACATTTCACTTTTATTCCATTTAGTCCCTACACCTTAAACATGCAAAATACCCATTTTCCTTTTAAACCCACACCAGACAAATGTTCAAGGACCTCTCTACAGCCATTTCATGCAATTATTTCACATCAATACATGTATCTTTACCATTTTAACAATCTAGTCCTTAAACCCTAAAATTATCAAAAATCACTTTACAAAATCATAAAAAAAAAACAATAACCAAGCTTACAAAACTTCCATAAATTTTCAAGAACTAGCTCATTCATCAATAGCATAATTTATAACATTTGACAAATTGACAAATTAGTCCCCGAGCTAATATAGACTAAAAAACATAAAAATCACTAAAAATAGGTGAAAATGGCTTACCAAATGGTGGATTAGCTTGGCCAAACCTTTGAAACTCTCAACTAGGGTTTATATTTCTATTTGTCTAATTACCATTTTACCCTTAAGTAATTCTTTCAATTTTAACTCTTCTCAAAGGCTAAACCGTCCACTGACTTCCCCAAGGGTATAATTACCATTTAAGTGCCTTAACTTTCCTTTCAATTAGCATCTAATGCCTTTAATTAATAGAATTCAACTTTTACGCCTTTTATGATTTAATCCTTTTCACTTAATTAACTATCTAAATGATAAAATTTTTTAACCAAAATTTAATATGACACTAATGACATCATAAATATTAAATAATTAATATCTACGATTTGACTCATTAGAGTTATGGTCTCGAAACCACTATTTACAATACCACTAAAAATCGAGCTGTTACAACTCTCCCCTTAGGAAATTTCTTACCAGTAAATAGATGAGGGTACTGCGATCTCATTAAAGCTTCTATTTCCCACGTAGCTTCTTCCAGACCATGATGATTCCATAAGACTTTCACCAACGGTACTCTCTTATTCAGTAACTCTTTTACCTTATAAGTTAGAATTCTAACCAGTTCATCTAAATACGATAAGTCCGATTGTATATCGACCTCACAAGGAGTGATCACATGGGAAGGATATGATCTATACCGTCTTAGCATTGAAACATGGAAAACGTTGTGAATTTTCTCAAGTTCTGAGGGTAAAGCTAGCTTATAAGCTACATGACCTACTCTCTCAATGATCTCATATGGCCTAATAAATCGCGAACTTAACTTCCCTTTATGCCAAAACGTAACACCTTCTTTCAAGGTGAAACTTTCAAAAAAAACTCGATCTCCAACTACAAACTCTATATCTTTTCTCTTGAGATCTACATAAGACTTTTGACGATCAGACGTTGCTTTTAAGCAATCACGGACTATCTGAACCTTATCTTCTGTCTCATAAATCAAATCGGTACCAACTAGTTTGGATTCACTCAGCTCCGACCAATACAGCGGTGTTCTGCACTTTCTACCATATAGAGCCTCAAATGGTGTCATCTTAATACTGGATTAATAGCTGTTATTATATGCAAATTCTATCAACGGTAGGTTTCTTTCCTAGCTACCCTTAAACTCTAGCACACAACATCGCAACATATCTTCTAAAATTTGTATCACCCGTTCGGATTGTCCATCTATCTGCGGATGGTATATAGTGCTGAAATTCAGTCTGGTACCAAAGCTTCATGTAGCTTACCCCAAAATTTTGAAGTAAAGCGCGGATCTCTATCAGAAAAATAGATACAGGCACCCCATTCAATCTCACAATCTCTAACACATACAGTTCTGTTAACTTCTCCAATGTGAAATCCACATAACAGGAATGAAGTGAGCTGACTTAGTTAATCTATCAACTATACCCAGATCGAATCCTTCTTCCTTGGAGTCACTAGCAGTCCCGTAACAAATCCATTGTAACTCATTCCCACTTCCATTTAGGATTAGTGATAGGTTGTAATAACCTTGACGGTACCTGATGCTAAACTTTTATCTGCTGACATACCAAACATTTAGTTACATACTCAAAGATCTCACATTTCATACTTGGTCACCAGTACATTTTCTTCAAATCATTATACATTTTTGCACTTCCTGGATGAATGGAATAAGTACTACTATGAGCCTCAGCCAAAATATCTTGCCTTAAATCCATATAATCAGGAACACATACCCTATTCTGAAAGTATATCATACCTTCAACATCAACAATGAATCTTGTAGTGGGATTGTTCATAATTTGTTCTTTCTTGGAAAGCTTTAGATCATTCTTCTACAATTCCCTAATCCTTTGTAAAATAATGTTCTCCTCCTGAGTGTAGTTGTAACAAAACCTTCACTCTCCAGAGATAAATGCGTGTTTAACGCCCTCAATACAAATAATGATTTCAGATCATGGGTCAGGTAATTCTTCTCATGTGGTTTTAACTAACGAGAAGCATAAGCTATCACTTTCCTGGCTTGCATCAGTACACATCCCAACCTATTCAGTGACGCATCGCTATATACCATAAATTCTTTCCTGGTCTCAGGCTGTGTTAATACTGAAGCTTCTGTTAACATTTTCTTTAATTGATCAAGACTCTGCTGGCATTTACCTGACCAGGTAAACTGAACATTCTTCTGAAGTAACTTAGTAATTGGTGAAGCTATTATGGAAAAATCTTTAACAAATCAACGGTAATAACCCGCTAATCCCAGGAAACTGCATACCTCAGAAACATTCTTCTGAACTTTCCAGTTAAGAATGGAAGAAACTTTACCCGGATTAACCCGTATCCCTTTCGAGGAAACTACATGGCCTAGAAATCCAACCTCTCGAAGCTAGAACTCGCATTTACTGAATTTTGCATACAGTTGCTTTTCCTGCAAAATTTGTAATTCCTCTCTCAAATGTTGAGTATGCTCTGATTCCATCTTGGAATAGATTAATATATAGTTAATAAAAACCATTACTAATCTATTCAACTGTGGTTGAAAACTCAATTCATCAAATCCATAAATGCTGCCGGAGCATTAGTTAACCCAAAGGGCATTACCAGAAATTCATAGTGTCCATACCGAGTCTGGAATGCAATCTTCGGCACCTCACAGTCTTTTACTCACATCTGATAGTATCTTGAGCTGAGATCTATCTTCGAAAATACGGTTGTACCTTTCAACTAATCAAATAACTCGTTAATACAAGGCAACAAATATTTATTATTTACTGTAACTTTGTTCAACTATCGGTAATCTATACACAATCTCATAGAACCATCATTCTTCTTCACAAACAACACTAGTGCACCTACAAGGTGATACACTTGGTCGAATGAAACCTCTGTCTAAAAATTCTTGCAACTGTGCCTTTAACTTTTTCAACCCAGTCGGTGTCATTCTATACGGTGGAATCGATATAGGTGAAATGTCGAGTACCAAATCAATAACAAATTCCACTTCTTTGATCAGAGGCAATCCTGGTAACTCTTTAAGAAACACATTTGTAAATTCATTAACAACCGGTACCTGATTCAATTCTGTTCTAGAATCTCGTGTATCAAGTATATAGACTAGAAATGCTTTACACCCCTTACGAACCATTTTCTGAGTAGAAATAACAAAAAACTCTCTAAATAGCACTATTCAATCTACTAGATGCAACTGTGATCATTTCACCTGTCGGGCATTTCAAATTAATCGATCTCTGTCTGCAATTAACCATCGCATCATGCTCAAATAACCAATCCATACCCAAGATCACATTGAACTAGTGAAACGGTAATAACATCATATCACCAAGAAATTCATAGCCTTGAACTTTCAGCAGACATTTACAACACACCAGATTAACTATGACACTATGACCTAATGGGTTTGTAACTTGAACATCAAACTCAATTGACTAAATAGACACGTTTTTATTAGTTGTCAATGCAGTACAGATATATGAATGAGTCGACCTTGGGTCAATCAAAGCACACACAATATCATTAAAAAGATAGAATATACTAGTAACAACATCAGGTGCGGTAGCCTTCTCTCTGGCTCGAATGGCATATGTCCGTGTAGGTGCTCGGGTCTCAGACCTATTTGTCCCATCTTTAACATCGCCCTGATCGCCTACCCTTCTACGGTGTGATTGGGGGTTTTACACTCCAGTCTTCCTTTCAATTGCAATCAGACAGTTTCATACATAATGACTCGCAACTCCATACTTGAAACATACACCCCTCTTCATCCCACACTCCCAAGAATGAAATTTTCCACAGTGCTCATATGCTGGTTTTGGTGCATTACGGACACTAGCTACACTATCCGCAGGTCAATTTTGAAATCTCGATTCGGGTTGCCCAAATTTACTCCTACTTTGGAATCCAGATGTTGTAGCCACATGATTTTCATTTTCTAAATTTCTTCGACGATGGCATAGAGAAAATTTTGGAAGGATTCTTTTCCCTAAATCCCCAAATTCTTCTTTCCCTCTATCTTTTATGATTATAAATTTCTTCCATCTTCTGATCACGACCAGTTAAAACAATGAACGGTCGTAATTCTGAACCGCCAACCATCATTTTAATTTCATCGTTCAACCCATCTTCAAAGCGAACATACATATCTTCATCAGTCTGTACTATCTCCCGAGCATACTTACTGAGGTTTGGAAACTCCCGTTCATATTTAGCAACTGATTGTTCCTCTGTTTCAATTCTAGAAATTCCTTATTCTTTCGTTCCAGATATCTTTTGTTGGTTTACTTCTTTTTAAATTTATTCTGGAAGAATTCCCAATTAATTTTAATTTCAGAAACTACTGCCAACATTATCACCCACCAGCTATAGGCTTTGTCTTTTAATAGTGACACGTCACATCTCAAAAATTCTTCTGGAGGATAGGTCATTTCATTCAGAACTCTCAGAGTATTCTTTAACTAGTATTCATCTTTGGATGAGTCATCCACTTTACTCCCTCGAAACTTTTCCACCCCATACTTTTTCACCTTATTTGTCGGAACACGGCGCCTTTACTCAACTACTAGAGGAGGTGGAGGCACAATAAGAGGTATCACCTGTCGTACAACAGGTTGTGTAGCGGGAGGTGGAGGTTGCGGAGCCATCGGATTGTTCTCATAAATTTAAAAAACCATTGGCCCATCAAGCCAAAGAACATATTTTTAGCTTTATTTTCGATCATCGGTAAAATTGTCACATTGTGACTTGCACCAAAATCAAAAGTCGGAATATTGTTGTTCACCTCGTTTGTTTCTCCCCGTTCTGAATCAGACATCTTTAATTATTTGCAAAAAGTAATGTTAGATCGGATCTATCATAACCACACTATCACAGGTTTATATGACATGTAATTCTAAACTTTTAAACACATATATTTAATCCAAGAATCGATTAAATAGTAGCTTTGATACCATTAAATGTAACACCCAAAACTTGACACTGTTATCAGTTAGGGTTTTGAGGGCTTACAATTCATTTACAATCGAAACAAATACAACTCAGAATATCATTTAAAAAGTTGCACTCAACATGATAGATTACAATTCAATTAAATATATTTCATTCTCTTTTACATCCTCTCAAAATTTTCAAGGACCGGATTGAATTGCAATTGAAACATCAAATTTCTCAAAATAGGGGCCACACAGTCGTGCCTTAGACCATGTGCCTACCCAAAAGACCAACACATAGCCGTGTCACAAATCGTGTGACAAGTCGTGTGAGAATACGAAAATACCTTACACGCCTGTGTGTGAAACCGTGTGCTAGGTTGTGTGTCCATTCGAAATAAGGTCACACGGCCGTGTCTCAGCCCATGTGAAACCTACACCTATTTGCCTAAGGCACACGCCCGTGTGGTGGGTCGTGTTCCAGCTCGTGTGAACCTACAAAATTTCAAATAAATGCATATAACTTCTACAAACTAACTAAATATGCACATAACACACAACTATTCATATTCCTATGCAAATCCAACTCAATCCAAACAACCAAAACACATAGAAATGTCTTTCCATTCACATTCATTTACTTATATGATTTTAAAACACATTACCATTCCAATACAAGCCAAACAAACCACACCAAACATTTAACATCAAAATGAACTTCATTCTTTTAAAAGTATCACCGTCTATATAGTAAAAACAAATTCAACTAATGCAAAATCCATCATCCTATTACATGCCATATAACCAAATGATATAAAATCTACCAAAGATGCTTCCAGGATAGTGTGATTTATTCGAGATGATCCGATCTTCAGACAGCAAAATGAAATCTACAAAACAGCAAACAATCCACAGGTAAGCTTACAAAGCTTAGTAAGTTCGCAAAGTTATATAAATTTACCACAATAACTTGTGCCCTATACCGACTATAGTTTCATTCAAGCCCAGATACAAAATAATGCTCTTCTTAAGCCAGGACAGATTAACACTCTACCCGAGCCAAAATCAGGATAACGCTCTACCCTAACTAGAAATAGAATAATGCTCTACGCGAGCAAGATTCAGTATAATGCTCTACTCGAGCCAGAAATATAATAATGCTCTACCTGAGCAAGATTCAATATAATGCTCTACCCAAGCTAGAAGTAGAATAATGCTCTATCCGAGCAAGATTCAGGATCTCGCTCTACCCAAGCCAGAATCAGATCATTGCGCTATCTGAGCCTTCCATTTGGTCAATTGTCAGTAACTCCAAGTTGAATATAATTAGCAATATTAAAATTCTTAAAAAAAATAATAGTACGAACTTATTGGAAAATTTTGTAGCTATGACTCAACATTAGGGACTACTCTGTAATTTTCCCTTTTTTGCGATCCGTAGCACAATCTTGATCTTAATCAATAAATCATTCAATTATCCAATTCAACATGAAATTTAAGTCATTTTATGCAATTAGGTCATTTTTGATATTTTATAAAATTACTTCTAACATTTCACTTTTATTCAATTTAGTCCTTACGCCTTAAACATGCAAAATACCCATTTTCCTTTTAAACCCACACCAGTAGAATGTTCAAGGACCTCGCTACATCCCATTCATGCAATTATTTCACATCAAATACATGTAATTTTATCATTTTAACAATCTAGTCCTTAAACCCTAAAATCGTAAAAAATCACTTTACAAAATCATCAAAAACAATAACCAAGCTTACAAAACTTCCATAAATTTTCAAGAACTAGCTCATTCATCAATGAAATAATTTATAACATTTGACAGATTCACAAATTAGTCCTCGAGTTAGCTAGATTAAGCTAATACAGACTAAAAATATATAAAAAAATCACTAAAAACGAGTGAAAAATCACTTACCAAATGGTGAATTAGACCTTTGAAGCTCTCAACGAGGGTTTTTTTTTCTTCTTTTATAATGAAGAAGATGATAAAATTTTGCTTATGTTTTGTTTATATTTTTTATTTATCTAATTACTATTTTACCCTTAAGTAATTCTTTCAATTTTAACTCATCTCAAAGGTTAAACCATCCACTCATTTCCCCAACGGTATAATTATCATTTAAGTGCCTTAACTTACCTTTAAATTAGCATCTAGTGCCTTTAATTAATAGAATTCAACTTTTATATCTTTTACGATTTAATCCTTTTCACTTAATTAACTATCTAAATGATAAAATTTCTTAACCAAAATTTAATATGACACTAATGAAATCATAAATATTAAATAATTAAAAAAAATATCTACGATCTGACTCATCGAAATTGTGGTTCTGAAACACTATTTTTGACACCACTGAAAATCAGGCTGTTACATATCTTCTTCGTTTTTTTCCTTACAATCGACCCACCACTTTTGAAGGGTTTAGAATTGACCAAGCTCATTTTTCTTGCATGTAAGTCCTAAAAAACCTGTTTTTCATAATTTTTATGTTTTCAAGATTGTTGTAACTTAATTTAGCTAGTTTAGGGACGATTTGGAAAAATCATTAAAAGTTTTAAAAGTCAACATTAATGATTTATGGAAGTTTTGATGTTTAATGGTATAATTTTAAGCTTGAATGTTAAATAGGACTAATTTGTAAAGTGATTATCGTTAGTTTTGAGTTAAGGGACTAAAATGAAAATATGTCAATATTAGCATGAAATCTCTATAAATTTAAATGCACTAGAACTGTATAAGGATAAGTAATTGGATTGAAATTTTGAGGTGTAAAAGTTTAGGGAAATTTTATAAAATGAAAGTAATAGGTCATATGCATGAATTTGAGTGTTATAAGATATATGAAATCAATATTTTTAACTTAATTATTATTTAGATCAAGAATTGGAACAACCAGTTGATAAACGTGGAAAAGGAAAAATTGCAGAATAATCTTTACGGTCCAACTTGTTAGTTGGTTACTAGGTAAGTTCATAGGGTATAATTAAGATATATATATATATATATATATGAAATGTGGGTGGATGGTTAAGAATTATATATAATGTTAAATTGAAATTCCATAATGTTCACAATTTAGTACGAAATGTAATAAATGAAGTAAGAATCTAATTGTAAACTTTGCATACTTGATAAATAATGTTAATGTGGATTATTGAATGAATATGACTCGATTATGGTATGTGACATGAAAATATGGAAGTGATCCTGTATTGAAAAGGTTCGAATTCTGTATAAATGCCCATTTGAACATAGTAAACGACTAGGATACGATTGACAGACCAATAACTTTCGTTGCACGCTTATACTGGTTGCACTTCAATGCCTCTGATTGCTATTCAGTGCCTCTGTATGCACATTTGTGCCCTTGTTCAGCACTACGGTGCTCCTTGAGATATTTACCTGGGTATCTGAGTACTTTTGCTATAGTTCATCGGACTATCCAAACTATGAATAAAGGGAATAATGATGTTTTGATATTTGGTGATGATATGTGGTTGAAATAGCTTGAATAACATAATTGATGTGGAATTACTCAGTGAATTTGTGTTTGACGAACTCACCTGTTTTTCTTGTGAATTATTATGTTAGGTTATTGAATCATGTTATTTATTTTATTGCATATATATGATTTAAGGTAAGTTTATAAGTAAAATTAATCCCGAGAACTTACTAAATTATTTAAAGCTTACTCTATTTCATTTTTTGTTTTATTGTAGTTGACAATTTACGGAACAAGACTGTTGGATCAACTCCAAAACTCATATTATCAAACTTCTTATCAATAATTTAGTAACTAATGTTATAAATTATCTTCCATAAAATATTTAAAAAATTATTTTATTTAATTTCAAGTGGAAGCAAATCATGAAAAAAAACTCGTTATCAAATACCAGCTCAAGCCAATTCAGGCGGGCGCGGACTACTGCTATACTTGGTATCGTTAAGGTAAAAAATTAAAAAGCACGTGTGTTTGATCCTTTCAAAAAAAAAAAGAAAAAGAAAATACCTTAAGGTCTAATCTTGATTCAACAATAATTACTTCCCCAATATGTAATGTTATTTAAAAAAATTAGTCTTTTCTTCTTTCTTATTACAAAATCTAAAAGAGTGCTTCCCTTCTCCCTCTTACACAAACTCAAAACTTCTTTCTATGTTTCAGTCCGCAATAGGACTTGCTAGTCAAATTCGGTCACTCCCCAATTCCTTTTCTCCTACTCAATTATTCAGCTGTAGTTTCCCACTAAACACCGTCTTCCCGTCCAGGACTAGGGTTTCGACTGGAAGTCAAGTCGGGATTTACTTATCGGATTCTTAATGTTTGATATCTTGAAGTTCTACCGAGTGGCGGCTCTGTTAATTAAGCGGAAATGGAGCCCCTTTGTTGGATTACGGAGTTTTGGGAGGATTTCGAAGGTTGTCTGATGGATGGAGACTGATTAGGGTTTCGTTGTTTCTATTCGTTTTTGGGATATTTTCAACTTAATGTGTTTATTCCCGTCGCTGGAAGTGGAAATTTTATGGGTTCTATTGGGGAATTAGAAATTTAGGGTTCCTCTCGTGAGCCATGTGTGTTTGTTGATATTGTAGCGAAAATTTAAAAATGTTTTCTTCCGGTATATATATATTTTGAATAGGATCAGAATTTGTAAGCTTTAATAATAGGGTTTTGTCACATTTAGAAGTAGGGAAGTTGTATAAAAAAATAGGGATTATAGTGGGAGAGAAATGTTTTATTCACAGTTTATATTGGCGAAGAAAGGTCCATTGGGGACAATATGGATTGCAGCACATCTGGAGAGGAAGCTCCGAAAGAATCAGGTGGCCGATACTGATATCGGTGTCTCTGTTGGTTAGTACTTCTTAGTTTCCACTTGTTAGCTTGATATCCCTGAATTTAAATTTCTAGTAAGCTTACTTGTATTAATCTATTCATTTCCCATTATTGATGCAATATCTAAATCTTCCTAATTTCAATAGTTCAGTTCACGCTAGAATGTTTTGGACATTCTCCCGTTCATTTATTCTTCCGTTTATCTTGTGGATCGTTATTTATTTAGATATTATTTGGTTGTTTCATAATTGGTATTTCATCTTAGTCATTTTTTCGTTTTAGATTAATTATTTCATTTGCTCTAAACTCCCTTCCCCTGCCCCCCTGCCGCCCACAAAAAAAAAAAAGCCCTAATGATTTAAGTTTCATATTCAAACCAACCATTAAGAGTTACGCTTATGCATATATAGTTTTAAGTTTGTTGAGTAGTTCTAATGGCTTGATGAAATCAAAACAGCTTCAACCCATTTATTAGTAAAAGTGGTATTTTGGAGTTCAAATTCATACTACATTAGCTTGAAAATCAGCATACATGATGGCATGGTCATACCATTAAACCTGATAGTCAAAACATGCACTCTCCAGAAACTTATGGAGCAGTATGCATATAATTTGCTTCATCAATTCTTGAAGCAGAAAATTTGATTCCTACGTGCCATTTGAATTTTTATCATGTGATAATTTTTGAAAGCCCATAAGCACCCTTTTTCTCCCCATTCTTAGTGATGCTTGCAGTAATATTTTTAATGTCTTTTTATGTATCTTCGCTTTTTGGGCATATTTGGAGGGGTTTCTGGAAATTCTATTGGTTTCTTTGGAAATCTCTGATTGTGTAGGAGTGATATCCCTCTGGAACATGGTAACTATCCATGTTGTTGATGGCATATTCTAAAACTATGTGGCTTGCTTGGTTACTCAGCAGAGGAATTTCCCTTCAAGATTGTTCGGCCCTTTTGTTGCTCATGGCATATTTCTACACTAATAGAATTAGATGAAGCTATCCAGTGGTGGTGATGTGGTTGTTATTTTTAACATTCTAATATCTAATTTCTTTCAGTTCATGGGAAACTTCGTGACTAAGGATAAGTTGCCTAGATCTAACTTTTTGGATTTCCTTTTTTGCTTTTTTTTATATGGCATTTGAGCAGACTCTATTCTATTTCCTGAAGTACCGATTGCACTACGATTGTCCAGTCATCTTCTCCTTGGAGTAGTGAGGATATATTCCCGAAAGGTGAATTACCTTTTTGATGATTGCAGCGAAGCATTGCTTAAGATAAAGCAGGCATTTCGCTCCACTGCAGTTGATTTACCACCAGAAGAATCTACTGCGCCCTACCATTCAATCACTTTGCCCGAGACTTTTGATCTTGATGACTTTGAGCTGCCTGACAATGAGATTTTTCAGGGGTTAGATTCTGATACTTTTACCTTTGAGGTTGCCTTCCCTGATGTGGTACCATGAGATACACATCAAATATTTTCATAAGGTATCTATGGAAATATTGTATGTTAATTAACATAACTTTCTTGGCAGTAACTATGTTGATAATCACATTAGCTCAAGAGAGCAGATTACACTTCAAGATACCATGGGCGACATGGTTTACTCTACATCAAAATTTGGATTGGATGGTTAGTGCATGCATTTGGTTCTGCAATGCTAATTTTAGCTATATTTAGTTAGCAAAATTTAGTAAAATCTAAATTTTTGCTTTTTAAATACTTTCAGAGCGGTTTGGTGAGGGTGACACTTCTCAGATTGGTCTGCTTGATGAGGTAATGTTGTCATTCTTGTGTCCTGATAATTGGCGATTGCTTTGGAAGTAGTCTGTAGGCAGCAGGATGCTTACCAAAGTAGGATTTGGAAATTTAAGAAATGGTGGTTATATAGCAAGCAAGAAATTCTGATTTGTGGCTTACATGGATGTGAAAATATGATTAGTTTTGAATCATTTGATTGTTGATTTAGGATAGGAGGATAGATTTAAAGTCTGCCAAAAAAATGACCATGTTGGTTTGGGTGTTGTTTACATCTGTGAATGGTACCAATGAATAGTATTTCTGATTTAGAGTTGAAATGTGATGTTAAGTTGGTTAGAATTTGATTGATGGTTGAGGAATAAGAAGATGAAGTTCTAGGCTTTGCAGCAGTATTTCCTAAAACTATTGTGCAGGTTGCCAATTTCCTTATACAACCAACCAGAGGCATGACAACTATTGAAATTGCCCTAAATCCCCCCTCCCCCCCACCACCACAAAAAAAGAAAAAAAAGAAAAAAGATAATTTTGTATTTCTCTAGTTAAAGGAATTCTGTCCTTTTGAAGGTCAGATCCAAGATAAGAACTATCAGAAATTGATTAGTATGATAAAGCCTAATAAGATAACATGATCCTAAAAATTAAAATTAAGATGCTCAGACCCTAAATCTACAGTATAGATGAAAATTTTGAGTAGTCTTCCCCTTCAACTCATTATCATTCAATTATTAAAAAAAAAGAATAAAGAGAAAGGTTATTACTCTACACTGTAGTTGGAGTTAAAAGTCCACAAGTGATTTAAGAATGTTGCTGCATTCCCATGCATGAATTTTTCTTAATTATACCTTAATGGAATATGTAACAACTATCTTAACATTGCTTGTGGGGTTTAAAAACTTCACAAGTGTATAGGTCCATTTTTCTAAAGTGAAAGCTAAAGAAAACAGAAAATACAGTGTATTTGATACCATTCTTACTAAAGAATTTTAAAATGGACTTAATAATACTAGTTGTACAATAATTTAGTTACTTTTTTCCTTAATATATATAAGTTCAATTTTCATGGTTTAGTGTCTATTGTTGAATACATTCTCATTTATTCCACAATTTTAGCTAATTTACTTATGCTTTAGACGGTAGGCTTAGATAGTCTTAATATTGGATAAAAAAATTGTTCTATCTGTGTTTAAAGCTCCTAGCCAAGAAAGACATGCTCTCTAACACAACTAAGATGTATAGGTCATACCTACAAAAACAAGATGAACAAAACTAACAAACTATAAAAAGAAAATCTAATAATAAAATGAGTGTGCTTGCAGCAAAGTAGTTGTGACCATGATGGTGTGGCTTGTTACTTGTTAGAGATGCACAGCATTAATACGATGCTCAAATAAGGAAGAGCAGTAAAAGAGCAAATATTTTTGTTTGAACTAACAGTGTTGGGAGAACATAAGTTGCAATAATATCATCAGAACATATATTAAATGTATATCCTTGCTCCAAGTAGAACTGCTTCTGGCCTTTTAGGGATGGGGGCATGAAGTGGGTCATTTACTGAAACTACTTCATAGGTGGTTTGAACATTAAAACCTTCATGGCTTGGTTCTTAAGTTGAAAAATATTCTTCCAGATTCTCTGGTCAGCTGAACCTTTAAATTGTTGAATGGATGGTTTTATTACGGCCCTTCAAAGTTTGATATCTTGGGGTTTTGGTATTAAACTTGTCTTCTTTATGAATTTGACTGACCTTTTTTCACTTTTTATTAGTTTTCTTTTCCCCTTAAGTTAATCATCTTAAAATTCTTGACTTGGATTGATCTTGAGCAGGAACGAGTCCTAGATCGGGTTGCAGTGCCGGTATCTCTTGAAGTTTCTGGGTAAGCTCATCTCTATATATATGTCATATATCAAATGTTCATCCACAGTTCTACTGGATTTTCCCTTTAATAATTTTTGGATAGTGTAGTCATTTGACTCCCTAATAGGTAGACTGCAAAACACTGCCAATTGTTAAGTCATCTTAATTTCACTAGTTACTTTATGCAAGCATTATGATAATTTTGAATTTCTTGCTCACCTTATTTTCTGTTATTTCAGGTATGATCTTCAGGGATCAGATGTACCACAGAAAGCGAGTAATTTAGAAGCTGTGCCTATGGTTTGCAGTGGGGATCAGGTTTTTGTTATTCAACATAATAGAAATCTCAATTTCCTTTTAATTTGATTTTATGTAGAAATAATTATATTTTAGCCATTTTTTTACATAACCCGCCTTTGATTACAATGTTATTTCTTTTTCGTTAGGGTGAAGATCTAGCTACAAATTCTGAATTTGTCGAGAACAATCAAGATGTTGGTACTCCTGGATTAATGGAAGTGCCTAATTTGTCTGGTGATCACAAGGTATTGGCTGATCATATGGAATCAGAACATCACAATCTTACGGAATTGGGCAATGCATGTGTAGAATATACTTCTAATAAATCAAATTCTCTCGATGGGGATACTGGTCCAGTGGATCAGTCTTTGCACAATGATGTAGATCATGATGCTGTGCCTCCTAAAAATGGCTGCCATTTTGGTGACATGGAGAAAGAACAAACTAAACCACCAGGAAATTCTGTTCATGATGCCTTGTCTGTGGAGTACACATCTGCTGTTGGTACTCTCAGAGGACCTGATGGCTTGGATAGGGTGGAAGAAATGAACAATGGTGTTATGCACTCAATAACTGATGGAGAATGTGCAGAATCTCCTAGCTGCTCCAATATCACCTTTGATTTGGAGGACCCTTCTCGAAGAACATGTTCAAGTAGCATCCGTGTGCCCTCATCAGATGGCTGTTTGGAGAATGGCCAAGTATCGCATAATTCTGAAAATGGCAATGATGCTGAAATCACTGATAATTTGGAAGAGCCATTCTCTCCTGCCAAATCAATAGCGTCAAATCCTTCCTGTCCCCTGGAGTCACCCAGTAGACCAACAGTTATTGATAGTGAAGTTCAAGCTTCTCAGGAACCAAATGATTCTGAAAATCCTGAAACCCCTATTTTTCATGAAGGTCTGTCATCTGTTCAAGTTCTTGGAAGTGATAGTCTGGCTGCTGCAGAGCAAAATTTGGTGGATTTGTCCAGAAGGGAGGAGGAAGTTCATGCTTCTGGAGCTTCAATTGAGGTGCAAGGTTTGTTTTACAAGTTTTATGAATGTAGTCTTGTACATATTTAATGATGCTTTCATGCTGTATTGTTGCTAATTTGCTACCATCTTTGCAGTTGAAGCCTTCCAAACTCAGATTTCGGAACCTGCTTTATGTGATGATCAGTTGGAAAATTCAAATAATTGTGCTATGGCTGATTTGCCTGCACCTGAAAAATTACTCTCTGCACCTGAAGGACCTCTTGATAAACCAAGTGATTTGCTGGGAGAGTCTACCCCAGACAAAGAAGTCCTAGCAGAGAATGATGATATTGATAGTGGAACCAAGCTCATTTCAGGAAAAAAACGAAGTATAGCTGAAAGTACATTAACCATAGAGAGTATAAACTCAGTTGAATCATTTGGAAGGCTTAGATCCATGAGAACTGCAGAGTCGGTTCCTGATGATGATGACTTATTGTCTTCTATTTTAGGTAGCAGCACTTTTAACTCTAAAAGAAACTATTACTTGCCATTTTAGAATTTACTACAATAGCATGCATTGTTGTTTTTCATAAAGAAATTTTTTTTTTGAAATAGTTTTTCATTGCTTCAGTTGGAAGAAGATCTTCTGTTTTCAAAATGAAACCAACACCTCCTCTTGAAGTAGCATCAATGAAACGAGCACGATCTGTACCAAGATCTAGTACCATCAAGAGAAAAGTGCTGATGGATGATAATATGGTTTTACATGGCGAGTATGTTATTAATATGTTCTTATTGCTCCTTACTCTTTTTGAAATCTCACTAATTTATGTTCTGCTGGTTGTTCTTTTCTCAAATATATTTGATTTTTGATGATTTTTGCGATTATTCTTCTTGCATGGTCAATATAACATGTCTTACTGGAGCTCACTACTTTCTTTGAGTTTATAAATTAAAATTTGTTTATGGAATTCATGCACTTGGAAACTTATGTACATGTTTCTCCTTCTCTGAAGCACCTTTTTGTTTTCATCTGTTGTCAACAAGTATTACAATATTGACTTTTGTTGATGCTGTTAAACTCTTGATTACTTGCTGAGTGTATAATATAACAATCTATTTGTAGTATTGCATACATTTTGTATTGTTTTTTTTTCATTTTTTTATTACATTACGCATTTACAATTTTGGCTCCTGTTCTCAAGTACTGATTTGCTCTTATTTTTTTCCCTATCAAGTACAATACGGGAGCAGTTGGTTAATACTGAAGACATACGTCGTATACGCAAGAAAGCCCCTTGCACTCGCCCTGAAATTTCATTGATTCAGAGAAAATTCTTGGAAGATGAGATCTTTAGTGAACCTATTTTTACTGGTGAGATCAAAGTGCTGAAATCTTCATGCTTTTGTTGCGTCAAATTGGAATGAAGAATTTCAACTTGTCAATTAATTATGGTGGGCCTGAATTCGTGATATAATTTGGATGTTTTAAGAAACAAGTAGGAAAAGAGGGGGAATGATGAGTGGCAGTATGTAAACTGCATCTATAAGCTACCGCTCCACATGGAGGAAAAAATTATAGATACAACGGTATATATATATCTCCTGAAGGCCCTGGTCAAATTGGATTTGCTTTCATTGAGCAAAGTTATAGTTATTGTGTCTAATGTAGGACATCCTCAGATCTTAGTTACAAGATCCTACTTCTACACATGTTTTTTTCCTATTAGCTTGTGCACTATTGCCTCATTTCTGGGACATAACAATTTATTTTTAAGTGTGTAGTTCTGTTTTGTGCTACTGAGGTCGTATGCATGAATGAGTGATCACTCATGTTCTAAAATTGCATGGATCTGTGATCTATCCTAATATTTGTACATCTGTGTCTTGATTCTTGAAATTATTCTACCTCTGCTAGTGGAGGACTTTCTAACATATTAACCGTAACTTTAGTACTTTATAATTTTGCTAATTGATGATGTGCCTTTCAGGTATCTCAGGTGACTTGGCATGTTTGTGCAGTAAAACATATGATCTAAGCAGTGTCAGGATTTCTGAAGGTGAGGAAAACCATGCATCATCTGAACTAGCTAAGAATGTGGAGTGTTCTGTCAGACCTAGTATTGGTGAAGCTGGAATCGAAGTAAGCTATGTGCCTGTGATTGATGGGAATGATGAGCAAACACAATCTGTTGCCATTCCTAATCAGGCTGATACTCAGCAGGGTGAATTCAGTGATTCTAATGAGCAGGATAGATATGCTGTTGATGATGTACCTCAACTTTTGCAACATGAACCTTTGGATGGGATCACTGAAATGGAAATTAACAAAGATAATGTTGAAGTTGCTACTCTAGCAAATTGTTCTGTTCTGAATGAGTTAGGGGTATCATCACCTACTGATCTTGATACTGGAGGTACTAGTAACAAGACAGCTGAGGAGGTAACCAACGCCATTGATGGCTCCATGTTAAACATTGCAACTTGCCTTCCACCTGATCAAAAAATGAGTACTCAACCTGGAGAGGATGCTTCTGAATTGGATTTGAGAAATGAAAAAGGAACTAATCCAACTGAAGTTTTAGAACACGATGTTAAAAGTATCGTTGCAGCTGAAACTGAATCGAAAGCAACTGATGAGTTGTTAGAAGAAAGCAAAACCAATACTTCGGTCGAGGTCAGTGTAGCAGACTGCCCTGAACCAATTGAAAATGGATATGATTCTCTTGCGGTTATATACAGTTCTGAGTTTGTGAATGGCGCTCAAAATGCCTATGAAACTGTATATGGTAAGATTGATGTAGCAGATGAGGCTCAAGTTGAGGGTTCTTTCTTGGATAATGAACACAAATTCAAGGGTAGCGAAGAAAGTAAACTGGATTCTGCCTATTCAGAAAAGGTTGATATGGTTCTGAAAAATGCTTCGTTAATTGACGGAGAAACTCCAACCTTTCAGGAAGTTGATTCAGTCAATGAAGAAATGATCTCTCTTGCAGATAATCGTACTGTAAGTTACTTAACATATGTAAAACTTTCTCTTGATCTAAAAATATTAACAGGTTCTGATTTTTTCTGAAGTGATGGTGATTGTATCCTTGTATGGATTCAATTAATGCTATAACGTTATAGCAGAAAGCCAACTGTAATTAAGACAGTGTATATTCATGCATAAAATGATTTAATTTGGGTTTTTTCCCTTAAGCAAAAACTTAATTTTTGAAATATATTTTAATAGCTATTGAATATTAGTTCTATTCCAGAAATCATGGTGAACATTTGAAAGTTCTCATAACTATTTCATTTCTTAACTTCATATTCATGTTTTGCGGATGTGCTATTTTGTAGATTAATTTATTATGTTGCCATGAAAATTGATTCTGCTTTGGCTGTTCATATCTTATTGAGGCATTAAGAATCACCTAAATGACCATTTGGCCCTGTGGGTTGCAGGAATACGAGGATGTTGCAGTTGCAAATGACACAGGTTTAATCTTATTTCTGTCTGTTTTTCTTCTACTTCTGACTGTTGATGGGTATTTTTAAAAATCATATTTATTTAGTTTGGCTTTTTGGTAAAAACATCTCTATGGTTCCTCTCAATTTCGATATTGAGCAAATTGCTCCCTCCAAAAAAAAAATTGGAGCAATTTAATCTGTCAATTTCAAAATTAAGCAACTTAGGACAATTAATCACAACGTTAATGGTTTTTTGTCAATTCATAATTTTGATTGATTTAATAACAAATTTGGCCCTCGATGTCTTTGATATACTTCATTTTATACCTTAATCAATCTTGATGCTGCTATTTGTTTGCTAACTTTTTATTTCCTTATCTTTCCTTTCAGAATTTCTGAATGTAGATGATAATGAGCTAGGTGGTGATGAAGATGATGATGGCATGCCTTGTGGCGATGAAAGTCGTCTTCTTGAAAACAGTGGATGGTCTTCTCGTACCAGGTTTATAAGCTCACTGTAGTTGATTATTTTACTGTGATTCACTTCTTCCCTTAAATTTCAACTTTCATTTAGCATTATTTGTCAAATTATTTCTTGTAGCTGAATAACTGGAATGAGGCTAGCTCACATCTTGATGTTTGGTCATACCTTTTCTTTCAGGGCTGTTGCCAAGTATCTCCAGAATTTATTTGAGGATGAAGTTATACATGGACATAAGGTACTTTCAATGGACAGTCTATTGGCTCGTAAAACACAAAAAGAAGCATCGAGGATGTTTTTTGAAACACTGGTATGTCTACTAAAGCTTCTCTCTAAATAACTCTTAAAGTTTGTAACACTATAATCTACTCGTTAACTAGGAACATAATTTTTGCAAGTAAGAGTACTTTAGCATACAAAACCTTCCATGTAAATTAAAGTAAGAAAACTCCATTTTATCTCCCTTTTCATGTATGACAAGGCATTCCTTGTTTTCAGAAAATGAGACATGGGCTTTTCTAAGAAATCCCATCATTTTAATCCTGTCTTGTATTTAAGTACAGGACTTTTGCACGAGTACTAATACACGAAAATGTTCTCATACAAAAACAAGTTTTGGATACCTTTTGGCATGCGATTGAAGGATATTCTGACAATATTGTGAAACAGAATGATTAATAATTATATGTTAAGGAACAAATCATAAAATTGAATCCTTGAAGAAGAGATGAAAGTAGGAAGCAAAAATGTTTTCATGATCTTCTCTTGTAATCTTTGATGGTGTCCTAGTTTGTTTGTTGCTCCCATGCGGAAGAATGTTAACAACTCTCTTTGTTTGTTGGTGTTCATTTCGCCAATCTGCAGGTTCTTAAGACAAGAGATTACATCCACGTAGAACAGGGGAAACCCTTTGACAATATCTATATAATGCCTAGAGCAAAGCTCATGAAATCAGATTTTTGATCCTTTTTTACATAGGAAAAGCTGATTCAGGGAAAATTGTCTTACTGTAGTTCTAGTTCTGATGCTCAGGCTCAACCTACACGTGTAATTATTTTGTTTCAAAATTATTTTTTTTTGAATCTGTTTTTATTTTTGAAAGTTAGTTGTTTAGCTCATGTAATAGGTAGCTTAACGGTGGGAAGGGATGCAACACGTCCTCATCTTGATTGTATGAAGGTGGATAATAATTTCTGTGTATATATATATCTGTGAAATATATCTCAATTTGCAGTTGAAGATGCTCATTTCTTTGTTTTGACTGCAATTTGCCCGTTCCTTGAGATTCATATAATTTGCGGTGCTAAATGAAAGGATTTGTTTACCCTCGTTTGAGTCTGAATCATGAACGCTCACATCACAGTTTTGAGTTGAGCTGATTAATTTTGTTGCTGTCTGTGGGGCAGTGAAATATCTTGTGTTGCTCCATTTTACAGATGTTGTAAGCTTATAGTCTTGTCTGAATCTTCCATGATACTAGGAGAGTTTGAAATAAAAAATTTCAAAATCATGCTATATAGCTTTGAAAATATTATTTTTAATTTACGGAGGTATTTAGTTACCTTTTTAAGAGTTACCTTTTTCAGCTTCCAATGGCTCAGATCCTAAAGTGTTCTCCAATGGGTCTTCTACAAAATTGTACTCCCATTCCATAGAAACTAAAGTTTCTAAATCCTCCATAACTGAACATTCTTTCATCGAATTAGGAAATTTCATAGCTTTAAGAACATTAAATGTTACATAATAGTCTTGAATTTTCAAGGTGAGTTTATCTTTTTGCACTTTTATTAATCTTCTTTTTGTAGTTAGGTAAGGTCTCTTTAGGATGATCGATACTTCTTTATTTGCATCAAAATCTAAGACAATGAAATCATCAGGAAAAATAAACTTATCGACACGTATTAAAACATCATTTATATTTTTTTTAGGGTATGTTAAAGATCGATTTGTTAGTTAAAGTGTCACAGTCGTGGGTCTTATTTCTCTTATTCCCAATTACTTGAAAATAGATTTAGCTTCAAATTGATGCTTGCTCTTAGATCGTATAAAGTTTTACTATAGTAAGATTTTCTAATATTACAGGGTATAGTAAAACTTTCAGGGTCTTTTAATTTTAGAGGTAGTTTGTTTTGTAGGAGCACATTGCACTCCTTCGTTAAGGCTACAATCTCAAACTCACTAAGCCTCTTTTTCTTGGACAAAATATCCTTCATGAACTTGATATAATTGGACATTTGTTCTAAAACTTCCACCAACAAAATATTGATGTGAAGTTGCTTGGAACATATTGTATCAACTTTTTGATGAATATTAATCTTATTGTGAGTTTGTAAACTCCTTGTTCTTATTTTGACTCAAATTGACTTATCAAGTAACCCTTGTGGCGTCAATCTGATTCTTTCGAACTTATCACTTCTTTGAAGTGTGACATTCACCATTATATCGATTGGTTCCTATCTCTCTATAGATAGAGGGTCACGGTTCGTCTTGTTTTCGTTCTAATTATTAATTTAAGGATTGAGTCGATATTTTTTGATAATATTGGTTCGTTCTTGAGTCCTTAAAACTGAATTCAAGCCTATCCATCTATATCCTCACATATCCATTCATTCATCCTTCTACAACCTGCCATTATCATTCGCCAACCATCACAAAATTCATTACAAACGATACTTCTTAATTTCAACCAGGAACTCACGCGACTTGTAATCATCCCTCGAGGACAAGCTCGCATCACATTCTATGCTCGAGAAATCGAATCATTTGGTCTAAATAGTTTGGCATTTTCTAAACAACTTTTGGTCTTTGAATTAATTTTTTTTGCGTGAAAATTGTTTCTCTCTTAATTCTTGGACGAACTTCCGAACTTATTAAACATTTACGAGTTCTTTTATAACTTCGGTTCCAGAGAGCATTCAAGACAATCCATTCCTTCGAGCAATTTTTTGAACATTTCATGCTCGGGAAATCGCATCATTTGGTATAATAGTTTGTCATTTTGTAAACAACTTTTGGTCTTTGAATTAAAAACTTTTTAACGTGAGAATTGTTTCTCTCTTGGTTCTTGGACGAACTTCCGAACTTGTCAAACATTTACAAGTTCTTTTATAACTTTGGTTCCTCATAGTATTAATGACGATACATTTCTTCGCCAAATTTTGGAACATTTCATGCTCAGGAAATCTCATTATTTGGTCTAAATAGTTTGTTATTTTGTAAACAACTTTTTGTCTTTGAATTAAAAACTTATTTACGTGATAATTTTTTCTCTCTTGGTTCTTGGACGAACTTTCGAACTTGTTAAACATTTACGAGTTCTTTTATAACTTTAATTCTAGAGAGTATTCAAGACAATACATTCCTTCGACCAATTTGTCAAACATTCCATGCTCGGGAAATCACATTTTTGGTTTTGTAGTTTGTCATTTTGTAAACAACTTTTGGTCATTGAATTAAATACTTATTTACGTGAGAATTTTCATTTGGTCTAAATAGTTTGTCATTTTCTAAACAACTTTTGGTCTTTGAATTGAAAACTTTTTTACGTGAGAATTGTTTCTCTATTGGTTCTTGGATGAACGTCCGAACTCATCAAACTTTTACGAGTTCTTTTATAACTTCGATTCCTGAGAGTATTCAAAATGATGCATTCATTTGAGCAATTTTCTAAACATTCCATGCTGGGAAATCGTATCGTTTTATCTAAATAGTTTGTCATTTTGAAAACAACTTTTGGTCTTTGAATTAAAAACTTTTTTAAGTGAGAATTGTTTCTCTATTGGTTCTTGGACTAGCTTCTGAACTCGTCAAACATTTACAAATTCGTTTATAACTTTGGTTCCTAAGAGTATTCAAGACAATCCATTCCCTCGACTAATTTTTTGAAAATTCCATGCTTGGGAAATCGCATCATTTGGTCTAAAAAGTTTGTAATTTTGTAAATAACTTTTGGTCATTGAATTAAATACTTATTTATATTAGAATTGTTTCCCTCTTTGTTCTTGGATGAACATATGAACTAGTCAACGTTTTACAAGTTCTTCTATAACTTCGGTTCCTTAAATTATTCAAGACGATCCATTCCTTTGAGCAATTTTTCGAACATTCCATGCTGGGAAATTGCATCATTTGGTCTAAAGAGTTTGTCATTTTATGAACAACTTTTTGTCTTTAAATTAAAAACTTATTTACATGAGAATTGTTTCTCTTTTGGTTTGTGGACGAACTTTCTAACTTGTCTAACAGTTACGAGTTCTTTTATAACTTCTGTTCCTAAGAGTATTCAAGGTGATCTATTCCTTTAACAAATTTTTCCAACATTCTATGCTCAGGAAATCACAAAATTTTGTCTAAAAAGTTTGTCAATTTGTAAACAACTTTTGTCCTTTGAATTAAAAACTTATTTACATGAGAATTGTCGCTCTCTTGGTTCTTGAACGAACTTCCGAACTTGTCAAACATTTACGAGTTCTTTTATAACTTCGTTTCTTGAGAGTATTTAAGATGATCCATTCCTTTGACTTATTTTCCGAAATTTCATGCTCGGGAAGTCACATCACTTGGTCTAAAAAGTTTGTCATTTTGTAAACAACTTTTTGGTCTTTGATTTAAAAACTTTTTTACGTGAGAATTGTTTCTCTCTTGGTTCTTGGAAAACTTTTGAACTTGTCAAACATTTACGAATTCTTTTATAACTTTCATTTCTGAGAGCATTCAAGACGATCCATTCCTTCGACCAATTTTTTGAACATTCCATGCTCGAGAAATCGCATCATTTGGTCTAAAAAGTTTGTCACTGTGTAAACAACTTTTGGTCTTTGAATTAAAAACTATTTTACGTGAGAATTGTTTCTCTCTCGGTTCTTGGACGAAGTTCCGAACTTGATACGAGTCGCAAGGATCAAATTCAAGCTTATGAATGTGATGGGATCAAAGTTTCTCAAGGCCCAATAATGAGGTCGAAGGCCAAGCAAATTCGAGCAAGATTAAACAGGACCATCCAAGACTCCGTTACCAAGGCCCTAGATGAGCACACGGCCGAAAAAGAAAATCAAGATTCACTTTCTTGTTTTCAAGAAAATCAAGAAATCGAATCTTGGTCCAATTTTATCATTCCAAACAATTTCAAGAATCAAGAAAATTAATATTTCAAATCTTGAAAATCTTGGTTCAAGAAACCGAAGCTGCCAATTTTCAAGTTGGGCAAATCAGCAGGCTTGCGACGACTTTTTGGATGGGATCCAAGAATTTATGGGTTGAGATGTCTGCATGAATTTCAAAGATCTATCTCTTATCTTCGAAAACACTTTGAATCACTCGATTTCAAGTTCGGGAGCTCAAGTTATGATTGTTTTAATAATTATCATCTCTTATTATTTTATTGTTATTTTTTATTCCGAATTTTTAATAATTATTAAGTAGTTTAAGTTTTTAGGAGTTTTATGTCATCAAAAAAGTTTCTTGTTTAGATTAGTTAGAGTTCTAGTTTAATTAAATTTTTTATTTAGATTTATTTGGCTTGCCTATATATAGGCCTTGGAATTGTAAACAAAAGAGTGGATTTTTGTTCTTTGATTCAATAATAATTCTCTTTGAGTTTTTCTTCAAGAATTGCTCTTGAGTTTTTTTTAGAAGTTGTTTTTAATAATTTTTTAGGTTGTGGGAATTATCTTCAAGCTTTTTCTTGCCAAGATCTTTTTCTTAGAGGGGGAATTAGAGCCATTGAAGGGAGTTGTAGATTCTTATAGTTTCTAAGGCTTCTTAGGACGTTATCTTCTCTTTTCTATCTTTAATCTATCGTTCTTGTTTGATCTAGTTTATTTCTTGCTGTTTGGGGTTGTAGATTTAGTTGGTTTTCGTTCTAGGTTGAAATTGCTTCAAGAGCGATGTTCTCCTACCTTGATCCATTAAGAAACACATCAAAAATTAGGAGATTCAATATTTTATTGCCTAAACAGTTTGCTTTCATCTTTTAAATAACTTCTAACGAATCTGTTTGTGTTTTTATTTTCCAGATCTGGTTGGGACGTTTTCTTGAGGTCCAAGGACGGTTTCTTTCATCCAAGAAACCCTAATTTCGTTCTCTATTGGATCCTTTACCAGTCATTCATCTTTTTTTTTTTTTTTTAATTTCATTTGATTATTCTTCTTGTCAACTAATCTGTCTTTCTTTGTTTTCGTTTCAAATTACATTTGTCTAGAGTTTTAGGGTAGATCTGCGACTTGACAACTTTAAGATCCTCTTCCGCTTTCGTTTTGTATCAGAACTTGTCAAACATTTACTAGTTCTTTTATAACTTCGATTCTTGATAGTAATCAAGACGATCCATTCCTTTGACCAATTTTCGAATATTCCATGCTCGGGAAATCACATCATTTGGTCTAAAACATTTTTCATTTTTTAAACAACTTTTGGTCATTGAATTAAATACTTATTTACGTGAGAATTGTTTCTCCCTTGGTTCTTAGATGAACATACGAACCAGTCAAACTTTTACAAATTCTTTTATAACTTTGGTTCTTGAGAGTATTCAAGACGATCCATTTCTTTGACGAAATTTTCGAAGATTCCATGGAAAATCGCATCATTTGGTATAATAGTTTGTCATTTTGTAAACAACTTTTGGTCTTTGAATTAAAAACTTTTTTACGAGAGAATTGTTTCTCTCTTGATTCTTGGATGAACTTTCAAACTTGTTAAAATTTGCGAATTCTTTTATAACTTCGATTCCTGAGATTATTCAAGACGATGTATTCATTTGAGGAATTTTCCAAACATTCTATGCTAGGAAATCGCATCATTTGGTCTAAATAGTTTGTCATTTTGTAAACAACTTTTGGTCTTTAAATTAAAAACTTTTTTACGTGAGAATTGTTTCTCTATTGGTTCTTGGACGAACTTTCGAACTCGTCAAACATTTACCAGTTCTTTTGTAACTTTGGTTCCTGAGAGTATTGAAGATGATCCATTCCTTCGACCAATTTTTCGAACATTCCATGCTTGGGAAATCGCATCATTTGGTTTAAAAAGTTTGTAATTTTGTAAATAACTTTTGGTCTTTGAATTAAATACTTATTTACGTGAGAATTGTTTCCCTCTTGGTTCTTGGATGAACATACGACCTAGTTAAATTTCTACAAGTTCTTTTATAACTCCGATTTTTACAGTATTCAAGACGATCCATTCCTTTGAGCAATTTTTAGAACATTCCATGTTGGGAAATCACATCAATTGGTCTAAATAGTTTGTCATTTTGTAAACAACTTTTTGTCTTTAAATTTAAAACATATTTACGTGGAATTTTTGCTCTCTTGGTTCTTGGACAAACTTCCTAACTTGTCAAACATTTACGAATTCTTTTATAACTTCAATTCCTAAGAGTATTTAAGACGATCCATTCCTTCGACTAATTTTTCGAAAATTTCATGCTCAGGAAATCGCATCACTTGGTCTAAAAAGTTTGTCATTTTGTAAATAGCTTTTGGTCTTTGATTTATAAACTTTTTTTACGTGAGAATTGTTTCTCTCTTGGTTCTAGGACGAACTTTCTAACTTGTCAAGCCTTTATGAGTTCTGTTATAACTTCGATTCCTAATAGTATTCAAGACGATCTATTCGTTCGACATATTTTTTTAACATTCCATGATTGGGAAATCGCATCATTTGGTCTAAATAGTTTGTCATTTTGTAAACAACTTTTGGTTTTAAAATTAAAAACTAATTTACGTGACAATTGTTTCTCTCTTGGTACTTTGACGAACTTCCGGACTTTTCAAACATTTACGAGTTCTTTTGTAACTTCGGTTCCTGAGAGTATTCAAGACGATCCATTCATTCGACCAATTTTTCAAGCATTCCGTCCTTGAGAAATCGTATCATTTGATCTAAAAAGTTTGTCATTTTGTAAACAACTTTTTGTCTTTGAATTAAAAACTTAGTTACGTAAGAATTGTCGCTCTCTTAGTTCTTGGATGAACTTCCGAACTTGTCAAACATTTACGAGTTCTTTTATAACTTTGGTTTCTGAGAGTACTTAAGACGATCCATTCCTTCGACTTATTTTCAGAACATTTCATGCTAGGGAAATCGCATCACTTGGTATAAAAAGTTAGTCATTTTGTAAACAACTTTTGGACTTTAATTTAAAAACTTTTTTACGAGAGAATTGTTTCTCTCTTGGTTCTTCGATGAACTTCTGAACTTGTTAATTTACGAGTTCTTTTATAACTTCTGTTCCTGAGAGTACTCAAGATGATCCATTCCTTTGACCAATTTTCTGAAGATTCCATGATCGGGAAATCACATCATTTGGTCAAAATAGTTTATCATTTTGTAAATAACTTTTGGTCTTTGAATGAAAAACTTTTTTACGTGAGAATTCTTTCTCTCTTGGTTCTTGGATGAACTTCCAAACTTGTCAACATTACTAGTTCTTTTATAACTTCAATTCCTAATAGTAGTTAAGACGATCCATTCCTTTGACCAATTTTCGAACATTCCATGATCGGGAAATCGCATCATTTGGTCTAAAACGTTTTTCACTTTGTAAACAACTTTTGGTCATTAAATTAAAATACTTATTTACGTGAGAATTGTTTCCCTCTTGGTTCTTGGATGAACATACGAACTAGTTAAACTTTTACAAGTTGTTTTATAACTTTGGGTCCTGAGAATATTCAAGATGATCAATTCCTTTGACCAATTTTTTGAATATTCCATCCTCAGGAAATCGTATCATTTGGTCTAAAAAAGTTTGTCATTTTGTAAACAACTTTTTGTCTTTGAATTAAAAACTTATTTACGTGAGAATTGTCGCTCTCTTGGTTCTTGGACGAACTTCTGAAATGGTCAAACATTTATGAGTTCTTTTATAACTTCAGTTTCTGAGAGTACTTAAGGCGATCCATTCCTTCGACTTATTTTTCGAGCATTTCATGCTCGAGAAATCGCATCACTTGGTCTAAAAAGTTTTTCATTTTGTAAACAACTTTTTGTCTTTAAGTTAAAAACTTTTTTACTTTAGAATTCTTTCTCTCTTGGTTGTTGGACAAAGTTTTGAACTTCGTAAACAACTTCAGTTTCTGAGAGTACTTAAGACAATCCATTGATTTGGGCAATTTTCCAAATATTCGATGCTGAGAAATCGTATCATTTGGTCTGATACGAGTCGCGGGTGAAACGAACGTGTGAATGCAGAAGAGGATCATAAAGTTATCAAGTCGTAGATCTACCCTAAAGCTCTAGACAAATGTAATCTGAAATGAAAACAAAGAAGACAGATTACCTGACAAGAAGAATAATCAAACGAAAATTAAAACACAAGAGAGATGAATAACTGGTAAAGGATCCAATAGAGAACGTGATGTGAGCTTCCAAACTTTGAGTGTTCGGAAAACAACTTGTTGGAAGAATCATCTTGAAATGGTTCACAAGGTAGAAACCTTAATTCAAAGCACTTGAATTCTCTAAGGAACTGTAGCTATATTAAAACTACGACCCGCTTAAACTTGACCATATACTCGAATCTTGGTGTATCGAAGTCGCCACACCTCGGGACGGTAAACAGAGTGATAAGACAAATTTTGAACGCCACAAACTTTGAAGAAAGTTTGATAAGTTCGAACAGTTCAATGAAGAACCAAGAGAGAAATATTCTCACAAATGATTTAAATTCAAGCAAAGTTTTTTTTTAATATAGTGATTTAGGATGAAATTTATAGGCCTGATGATACGATCTCGAGTTTAAGAAGGTATTCGAGTCGTAGTTGTGCCCGATCGTTAAATGGAGAAGTATTGTTCTGAGTTTAAGTTTGAGGGAATTCGGCTAAGTATGGATGTAGTTCGGCTAGGAATGGAACAAAGCAAGGTAAAGACGGAAGTTAAAATGGATAAGTAAACTTAAGGTAAAAAATGAACCAATATTATGAAAGAGTATTGACCCGAGACTTATAAGACACTTAAGGTGATGGAAGGGTGATAGAAATGACCTTGACCCACTACCTATGAAGAGATAGGAACCAAAGGTATCAAAGGTGAACGCCACACTCGGTTTAAGAGTGATAAGTTCAAAGAAACAAGGATGACGCCACTAGCAAGCTAGATAAGTCAAATTGAGTGTTAAAAAAATTGAGAGTTGATAAACTCACTAAGATATCAAAATTCATCAAAGTATCAAAAATTCTGTAATACAACTAAAGAGCTTCATATTTATAGCTCAATTACATGGCTAGCTAAATAGACACTTAAGGAACCGAATGGGCAGCATGTGTTCAGCTTAATGGAGCTGGAAACTTCCTTGAACCTTCTCTAGCATTGGTGATGCCATTAGACAAGTCCCTTGATGTTTCCAATCAGCTTAAATTAAATGAAATTAAGTAAGGAGCTGAATGGAGCTGAATGGACTAGGCTAGATTCAGCCAAGAGGTGTGAAAGGCTTTTAAGGGGTTGCCTTGAATATTTGGAGAGTCTTGGACTTTAAATGGCAGCTTGGGACACTTCAACATCCTTGGAGTGTGAACACATGAATTTGAACAACCATGAGTGTGAAAGGAACCTCCAGCAAATGTGAAAGCACTTAAGCAACTAAATGGACAGCTTTAGGAAGACAAATAAGCAACACAATGGCTCTTGGCATACATGAAGAGGTACTTGGAGCATTTCAATCAACAGCACACCATATTCAAGCCATCCATACATGTACCTGAAATATATTAATCAGCTAATTGTATGTACCTGAAACACATTAATCAGCTAATTAATTTCGGCTAGGACATATTAATTGAAACATGAAATTAATTTGTCTCAAACTTAGACACCTTAAAAACAACTATTAAATATGTATCAAAATAAGACACATTAAAAACAACTATTAAATATGTATCAGACTAAGACAAATTAAAACCCTATTTAATAAAAATGTCTAGATTATGACACATTTAATAACTTAAACTAAATAATTAAATTAACTAAAACAAATTAAATATTTATTCTAGCAAAATAATGCTAAGTTAAAAATGAGCTGAAGTTGACTTCAATGACCTACGAATGAGCTAGATGAACTTGTAGGAGGTTGCAAGGCCGACTTAGTTGACTTTTCCATGCTCGATCAATTAGAGCTGAAACAGCCTCCTTGAAACGTTTGGCTCGTGCTCGAGTTATAGGTCCTAAGGGTAGCTCCAAAGGTTCCTTGTTAGCAGTTGGTGAGTCTTGGACCGTGGCCATATCATTCCCCCCTCTTCAAAGAGATTTGTCCCCAAATCGTCGCCTACATCATAGGGAGAAAAGTCAGACATGTTAAAGCTTATGCTGATGTTATACTCACCTAGAAGGTCGAGCTTATAAGAGTTCTCGTTGATTCGTTCTAGCACTTGAAATGGACCATCTCCTCTCGCTAATAATTTAGACCTTCGTTGGGTTGGGAAACGCTCCTTTCTTATGTGAACCCAAACCCAATCTCTGAGTTCGAACACAACATGTTTTCGTCCCTTATTTGCCTTGTGCATGTAGCTTTCGGTTCTAGCCTCAATATTGGCTCTCACTTTTTGATGTAGCTGCTTCACGTACTCAGCCTTCTGCTTAGCATCTACATGAATAAGCTTATCGTTAGACAAAGGAACTAAGTCTAATGGAGTCAAAGGATTAAAACCATAGACAATTTCAAAAGGTGAGTGTTTGGTTGCCAAATGATTGGATCGATTATAAGCGAACTCGATGTGCGACAAACACTCCTCCCACGACTTTAGATTTTTCTGGATGATAGCTTGTAACAAGGTTGACAAAACACGATTCACCACCTCCGTTTGGCCATCCGTTTGGGGGTGACAAGTTGTTGAGAATAGTAGCTTCGTTCCAAGCTTTCCCTACAAAGACCTCCAGAAATGACTAAGAAATTTCGTGTCTCGGTCAGATACGATAGTTCTCGGAATGCCATGCAATCGAACGATTTCCCTAAAGAATAAATTGGCAATATGAACAGCATCGTCAGTTTTTGTGCAAGCTAATGAGACATCTTAGAAAATCTATCTACAACAACAAAAATTGAATCCTTTTCAATTTTAGTTCTAGGTAATCCAAGGACAAAGTCCATGGAAATGTCAACCCAAGGCTCTTCGAGTATTGGTAGTGGCGTGTATAGCCCATGTGGCTTGATCTTTGATTTTACTTTCTTGCATGTCATGCATCGAGCACAAACTCTCTCGACATCCCTTTTCATCCTCGACCGAAAGAAATGCTCTTGAAGCATTGCCAAGGTTTTCCCTATGCCAAAATGGCCCATGAGACCCCACTATGTGCCTCGTTTACCAATAAGTCTCGAATGGAACTTTGCGGAATGCAAAGCTTGCCTTCTCTAAAGAGGAAGCCTTTGTACCTAAAGAACTTGTCAACAGAAACATTTTCACAAGAAGCATACAACTCACCAAAATCAGCATCAGAAGCATACAATTCTTTCAAAAATGCAAATCCAAGCAGTTTTGAATCTATGTAAGACAAAAGAGTATACCTCCTCGAAAGTGCATCAGCCACAATATTTTCCTTACCTTTCTTATATTTTATAACATAAGGAAAAGATTCTAAATACTCTACCCACTTGGCATGGCGCTTATTAAGCTTGTTTTGGCCCTTGAGGTGCTTCAATGCCTCATGATCCGAGTGAATTACAAACTCCTTAGGCCACAAGTAGTGCTACCAAGTCTCTAAGGCTCGAATGAGTGCATACATCTCCTTGTCGTAGATCGGGTAGTTCAAAGCGGCTCCATTTAGTTTCTCACTAAAGTATGCAATGGGCCTCCCATCTTGAGTTAGAACGGCTTCGATTCATACACTTGAGGCATCACATTCAATTTCAAATGTTTTAGAAAAGTCAGGCAAAACAAGCAAAGGTGCATTAGTAAGACAATCTTTAATGGAGTTAAAGGCTTTCTCTTATTCTTCGTTCCATTGAAAGGCTGAATTCTTCTTGATCACACTTGTCAAAGGTGCGGCCAAGGTGTTGAAAATTGGTACGAAACGCCTATAGAAGCTCGCCAAGCCATGGAAGCTCCTCACTTGGCTTATGCTTGTCGGTCTAGGCCAATCTCAGATTACCTTAACTTTTTCTTGGTCCACCTCGAGTCCTTCTGAACTAACCACAAAACCTAAGAAGACAACTTTGTTAGTACAGAACGTGCATTTCTTAAAGTTTGCATACAAGGTCTCCTTTCGAAGAACCTCTAAAACAGATTTAAAATGCAACACATGTTCATCCAAAGTCTTACTATAGACAAGGATATCATCAAAATACACAACGCAAAACTTACCAATAAAGACCCGTAAAACATAATTCATAAGGCGCATAAATGTACTAGGTGCGCTAGTTAGGCCAAATGGCATGACCAACCATTCATACAAATCGTATTTAGTTTTAAAAGCGGTCTTCCACTCGTCACCTTCACGCATCCGAATCTGGTGATATCCGCTTTTAAGATCAATTTTAGAAAATAAATTAGCACCACTCAACTCATCAAGCATGTCATCTAAATGCGGTATAGGATGCCTATACTTGATTGTTATTTTGTTCACTGCACGACAGTCAACACACATACGCCAAGTTTCGTCCTTCTTTGGCACCAACAACACAGGCACGACGCACAGGCTAAGGCTTTCGCGGATGTAACCCTTTTCCATAAGTTTGTTAACTTGTCTTTATAACTCTTTGGTTTCCTCAGGGTTGCTCTGGTAAGCTGGCCGATTAGGAATGACGGCTCCAAGAACAAAATCGATTTGGTGCTCAATTCCTCGGATGGCTGGCAACCCGCTAAGGACTTCTTCCGGGAAGACATCATTGAAGTCCTGCAAAAGAGACATAACAGAAGAAGGGAGATTTTCAACCAAGTCATTAGTATTCAAAAAGTTTTCCTTGTACATAAGCACAAAGATCGGCTGTTTCATTAAGTAGGATTTTCAAAACTCCCTCTCTTTTGCATAAACGTTTAATTTTTCTATCTCTTTTTCTTCCTTTTCATCTTTTTCTTTTCTCTCTTTCTTTTCACTTTCTTGACTCTTTTCTCTCATTTTTCCTTTCTTTTTTTTTTTCAATTTTCTTTTCTTTTTCATTGTCACTCTTTTCTTTTTCCCTCACTTGATCAACAGAATTTTTCAATTTGATTTGGTCTTCATATACTTGTTTTGGCGTCAAGGGAGCCAAAGTTACATTTTTACCCAAATGTTTGAAAGTATACCGGTTGGTATAGCCGTCGTGAATAACTCGCCTATCAAATTTCCATGGTCGTCCTAGTAGCAAGTGTCCCGCATGCATAGGAACCACATCACATAGGACTTCATCCGTATACTTTCCAATCGAAAATGCCACGAGCACTTGTTTGGTCACCTTCAACTCGCCACCATCATTAAGCCATTGAAGCTTGTAGGGATGTGGGTGCTTAGTTGTTGGCAATCCCAATTTTTCCACCATCAAAGTGCTGGCCGCATTGGTGCAACTCCCACCGTCAATAATAACGCAGCACACTTTACCTTATACTTGGCATCGGGTGTGAAAGATATTTTCTCTTTGCTGCTCGTTCTCCACACTTTGAAGACTTAGGCTTCTTTTGATGACAAGGATTTCACCGTCAACAGCAAACTCTAATTCCTCCTCCTCATCGATGATGGCATCAGGTTCTTCTCCATTCTCCTCCTTCGACTCAATCTCTCTGTTTGTGCGAACCACCATGTTACTTCGATTAGGACATTGGCTGGCGATATGCCCCCTCCCGAGGCATTTAAAACATTTTATGTCCCTTGATCGATTGGGGAATGATTCGACCTTGCCTTTGCTAGATTCACTCATAGGTTTGTTCGACTTTGCTGGCACCATTTGCTCCTTGGCACGGCTTGGTGGATTTTCTTGCTAGTGCCTTGGCCCTATTTTGAGGCATTGAAGTTGGAATAGCCTCGAACGGAACCTTTGCGCTTAAGTTGCTTCTCTACCTTGATGGCCATGTGTACCATGTCAGTTACTTCAATGTAGTGTTGAAGTTCCACAATGTTGGCAATATCTCGGTTGAGTCCGACTAAAAATCTGGCCATGGTTGCCTCTTGATCTTCTTCCACATCCGCACGTATCATGGCAATCTCCATTTCTTTAAAATAGTTCTCCACGCTCCTGGTGCCTTGAATAAGGTTTTGGAGCTTTTGGTAGAACTCTCGGTGATAGTAGGATGGAATGAAGCGCTTACGCATCACAATCTTCATTTCGGCCCAAGTAGATATTGGTTGTTCATCTTTCCTTCTCCGACTTGTAGTTAATTGATCCCACTAGATCATGGCATAGTCAGAAAACTTGATTGCTGCCAACTTCACTTTCTTAGTTTTCGAGTAATTGTGGCACTCAAAAACCAATTCAATCTTCTTCTCCCATTCAAGGCACACCTCCGGATCCAATCTACCTTGGAATGGTGGAATGGATAACTTTATATTCTTCAAATCGTCGTCCACTCGTTCTCGCTCTTGAGGACCTCAATTTCTTTGGCCTCTTCGCCTTTCGCTTTGATTCGACGCTTGGTCGCTCTCCACATCGCTTGGCTCATGTAGATCATTTTGATTGAACCTTGGACGCCTCACTCCCTTCGTGGACTTTGAGGAGTTCTCTCTCGCTAGCCCCTCTCTTCATCTCAGTCCAATCGTTCTTGTATGGGCTATAGCTTTCGATCAAACATGCGCTCCATCTCACGCATAAGGGCTTGGAGCGTCAAATTTGGTACTCTTCCACCAGCCGCGTTTCTTTTCGGGCTTTGAGACATGATATTTTTAATCCTCACCACAAATTCTCATAACCCACTCGCAAAGAAAAGAATAGATGACACTCCACTCGTGTTTGTACTCAATATTTTGGCTTTTTCTACTCTCTAATGAGCTCACCACTCTCGTGCCTTTTACCACTCAATTCTTCTCTCAAAGTTCGTAAAACAACTCGTTTAGACTTATAAGCTATCTAGGGATCAGCTTCAAAGGGGTGCAAAGGTAGATAATGTCTTTGGTAATAGGAAGGCTGAAAGAAAAAGAATTTTTTTTTGTTTGAAGTGTGGCGGAATGGGTTGTATAGGAAATTTCTTAAAATCGGGAAACAATCGCTATCACAAACTAGCCTTCTATTTTTTTTTGATACCTTCAAAACTTTCTTCTTCTTTTTTTAAATATTTCAAAATTTGCACTGCTAAAATGCTATATATATATATATATATATATTTTTTTTTTTCACGAATTTTTTTTCTTTTTTTTTCAAGAACTTACTCCAGGAATGCTCGAACGTCCGTACTCCTCGATTTTAGCTAGCTTTCATGCCAAATGATACGATCTCGAGTTTAAGAAGGTATTCAAGTCGTAGTTGTGCCCGATCGTTAAATGGAAAAGTATCATTTTGAGTTTAAGTTTAAGGGAATTCGGCTAAGTATGGATGTAGTTCGGCTAGGAATGAAACAAAGCAAGGCAAAGAAGGAAGTTAAAATGGATAAGTAAGCTTAAGGTAAAAAATGAACCAATACTATGAAGGAGTATTGACCCGAGACTTATAAGACACTTAAGGTTATGGAAGGGTGATAGAAAGGACCTTGACCCACTACATATGAAGAGATAGGAACCAAAGGTATCAAAGGTGAATGCCACACTTGGTTTAAGAGTGATAAGTTCAAAGAAACAAGGATGACGCCACTAGAAAGCTAGATAAGTCAACTTGAGTCTTAAATGAAAATTGAGAGTTGAATAAACTCATTAAGATATCAAAATTCATCAAAGTATCAAAAAGTTTGCAATACAACTAAAGAGCTTCATATTTATAGCTCAATTACATGGCTAGCTGAATAGACACTTAGGGAACCGAATGGGCAGCATGTGCTCAGCTTAATGGAGCTGGAAACTTCCTTGAACCTTCTCTAGCATTGGTGATGCCATTAGACAAGTCCCTTGATGTTTCCAATCAGCTTAAATTAAATGAAATTAAGTAAGGAGCTGAATGGAGCTGAATGGACTAAGCTAGATTCAGCCAAGAGGTGTGAAAGGCTTTTAAGGGGCTGCCTTGAATATTTGGAGAGTCCTGGACTTTAAATGGTAGCTTGGGACACTTCAACAGCCTTGGAGTGTGAACACACGAATTTGAACGGCCATGAGTGTGAAAGGAACCTCCAGAAAATGTGAAAGCACTTAAGCAACTAAATGGACAGCTTTGGGAAGACAAATCAGCAGCTCAATGGCTCTTGGCATACACGAAGAGGTGCTTGGAGCATTTCAATCAACATCACACCATATTCAAGCCATCCATAAATGTACCTGAAATATATTAATTAGCTAATTGCATGTACCTGAAACACATTAATCAGCTAATTAATTTCGGCTAGGACATATTTATTCAAACATGAAATTAATTTGTCTCAAACTTAGACACCTTAAAAACAACTATTAAATATGTATCAAAATAAGACACATTAAAAACAACTATTAAATATGTATCAAACTAAGACACATTAAAACCCTATTTAATAAAAATGTCTAGATTATGACACATTTAATAGCTTAAACTAAATAACTAAATTAACTAAAACAAATTAAATATTTATTCTAGCAAAATAATGCTAAGTTAAAAATGAGTTGAAGTTGAGTTCAATGAGCTACGAATGAGCTAGATGAACTTGTAGGAGGTTGCAAGGCCGACTTAGATGACTTGTCCAAGATTGATCGATAAGCCCCGCAACGATTTCTCCCCACGCTCAATCAATTAGAGCTGAAACAGTCTCCTTGAAACGTTTGGCTCGTGCTCGAGTTTTAGGTCCTAAGGGCAGCTCCAAAGGTTCCTTGTTAACACTTGGTAAGTCTCGGACCATGGCCGTATCCTTTCAAGTTCCTATATGACCCTTCAAATAGGCCTGAATTCACATAACCATTGTAATGAAACAAATTAAGTATTTTATGCGAAAACTCTTCATCGTTTAAAACAATCAGATTTTGCAAACATCCAGTTAGACCAAAGACGTCAACGATTTTATCAACTTGAGATTCAAAATTGCTTGGACCAACTTCATACATTTCATGAGAAAAATGTTTTAAATCATTACTTATGTCAAGATCAGCAACATCTTTCAATGAATAACAACAAAACAAATTATTGTAAAGAATTTTGAGATAAAAAAAATATCAACAAATTTATCAATGAAATTTAAAGAATATCGTGGTTTATCCTCAAAGAATTTATTACCTTGCTCACCTTCCGACACTTGATCTTGGAGATTAATTTCATTTTCGTTATTAACAAAAGATATATACCTCACCAAATAAAAATCCTCACGAATCACTCGAAAAAAAATTTCACTCCACTCGTGTTTCACTCCACAATTCTTTGGCTTTTTCTCTCTCGGATGCTATTACCACACTCGTGCCTTTTTCCACTCGTAATTTACTCTCATAGGCTTTTAAGAGAACTAAAAGAACTCTTTCAATCCTTTCGAAAGTTGGTAGCTTGGAAAATTTGCCTTATTGTTTTCACGGGTGCTTGCAACAAGAACAAATGTTAGAAAGCTCACAAAAATGAAGGAAGTTACTCGAAATTGCTCAGAATGACTTCAATAAAAGATAAGAACAGAAATTAATTTTTCAATACTTGAATTTTTTTCTTCTTTTGTATCTTTTTTTCTTTTTCTTTTAATTTGAATTCTTTTCTTCTTTTTTTTCAAACTTCGAATTTTCTTTGATTTTTTTCAATATTTCATTTTTTTCTTTTTTTTCATTTTTTCTAAACACGAAATAACATTAAAGATAAAATCAAATCGAATTTCAAGTTTTTTGAGCTCTGATACCAAATGATGGGAGCTTTCGAACTTTGAGTGTTCGAAAAATAGCTTGTTAAAAAATCATCTTGAAATGGTTCACAAGGTAGAAACCTTAATTCGAAGCACTTGAATTCTCTAAGGAACCGTAGCTATATTAAAACTACGACTCGCTTAAACTTGACCATATACTCGAATCTTGGTGTATCGAATTAGCCACACCTCGGGATGGTAAATAGAGTGATAAGATAAATTTTGAACGCCACAACTTTGAAGAAAAATTTATAAGTTCGAACAGTTCAACGAAAAACCAAGAGAGAAATATTCTCACAAATAATTTAAATTCAAGCAATTTTTTTTAACATAGTGATTTAGGACGAAATTTATATACCAGAATTGACCTTTCAAGTTCCTATATGACCCTTTAAATTCGGTCATTTAGCTAACCTAAAAACTGACCATTAAATTTGATTTAACTCATGATAGCTAGCCCAAAAGTCATGTCTCTTCACTTGTCTTTGAGTAGATGAGAGGTGATGTCTTTTCATAATCCATGGTTAGCTTAAAAGTCATCTTCTTTATGAAAGCTTAATGGTCCTTAAAGGTGTTGTTTGTAGTCCCTTCATCTTCCATAACCGGTTGTCTTTTTCTCTCTCGGATGCTCTTCCCACACTCATGCCTTTTTCCACTCGTAATTTCCTCTCGTAGGCTCTTAAGAGAACTAAAAGAACTCTTTTAATCCTTTCGAAAGTTGGTAGCTTGGAAAAATTACCTTATTGTTTTCACGGGTGCTTGTAACAAGAACAAATGTTAGAAAGCTCACAGAAATGAAGGAAGTTACTTGAAATTGCTCGGAATGATTTCAAGAGAAGACAAGAATAGAAATTGTTTTTTCAATACTTGAAATTTTTTCTTCTTTTTCTTCTTTTTTTATTCGAATTTTTTTCTTCTTTTTGTTTCAAACTTCGAATTTTCTTTGATTTTTTCATTATTTTGATTTTTTTCTTTTTTTCACTTTTTCTAAACACGAAATAACATTAAAGATAGAATTGAATCGAATTTCAAGATTCTTGAGCTCTGATACCAAATGATGTGAGCTTTCGAACTTTGAGTGTTCGAAAAATAGCTTATTGGAAGAATCGTCTTGAAATGGTTCACAAGGTAAAAACTTTAATTCGAAGCACTTGAATTCTCTAAGGAATCGTAGCTATATTAAAACTACGACCCGCTTAAACTTGACCATATACTCGAATCTTGGTGTACCAAAGTCGCAGCACCCCGGGATGGTAAACAGAGTGATAAGACAAATTTTGAACGCAACAAACTTTAAAGAAAAATTGATAAGTTCGAACAGTTCAACGAAGAACCAAGAGAGAAATATTCTCACAAATTATTTAAATTCAAGCAAAGTTTTTTTAACATAGTGATTTAAGACGAAATTTATATGCCTGAATTGACCTTTCAAGTTCCTATATGACCCTTCAAATTCGGTTATTTAACTAACTTAAAAACAGACCATTAAATTTGATTTAACTCATGATAGCTAGCCCAAAAATTATGTCTCTTCACTTGTCTTTGAGTAGATGAGAGGTCATGTCTTTTCATAGTCCATGGTTAGCTTAAAAGTCATCTTCTTTATGAAATCTTAATGGTCCTTAAAGGTGTTGTTTGTAGTCTCTTCATCTTCCATAACCGGTTGTCTTTATTGCTTGTGATGTCATTAATTGGCCTTTAAGTGCTTGAAACCGATCAGATTTGAAGAGCCACTCTTGGTCCATTTGAATAGTCACAATACATCAATATTTAAAGTTGATTCTTGAATGAATTTTGTGCATTTATTCACCTTCAAAATCCACCAAAAATGTCCTCTTCTTGTACCAGCAAATTAAGTGACCAAATGCAAACCTTTTCATGCCAAAACCGAACAACCTTTGTATGTGAACGTCCCTAGATCTTCTTATCAGCCTTAAAATCATTTCTAAAACATATTAAACATGCATTAAGATAATTTATACATGCCAATAAGCTAAAATGAATTGAACAGTCACCTAGACAAGAATAAATGAATATTTAAACATTTGCAACCTACTCAAATTCTTATTTAACTTAAAACACCATATTTATAATAAAAATAAACACACTAACTCATGTTTAAATACACAATATGTTTTAATGAATGGTTTATAGATGCAAACTAAATGAACTAATGGATTACTAAATGCATGACTTGATTTAATGATGCAAACTTTAACTAACATGGGAGTTACATAATGCATGATAGGATTTATGATGCATATTTAACTAACATGTAAGTTACTTAATGCATGTCATTATTTATGATGCAAACTTAACTAATCATGAGAGTTAATCGATGTCAATTACATAATGCATGTCATATTTAAAAGATGTAGATTAATAATGCATGACAAAATTAAATCACAATCTTAATAAACATAGGAGATGCTTTTATGAATGACTTAATTAAATGCAGAACACTTAATTTAAGACATAATTAAAGATGCAAACACTTATTAAACTAAAATAAAACTTAAATAAAAATAAAAAGTCCTTAAAAACATTAGCCCAATGATCAATCAAGCCTGCGAGATGTTTCATTTTACACTTGGGCCCCTCGTGTTTGGGCCAATCTTGATATCTTCTAATCGCATCATAACATGATGTGATCGTGATCACATCAAAACGAAATTAGGGTTTCTTGGATGAAAGAAACCGTCCTTGGACCTCAAGAAATCGTCCCAACCAGATTTGAAAAATAAAAAAAACAAACAGATTCGTTAGAAGTGATTTAAAAGATGAAAGCAAAGTGTTTGGGCAAGAACGATTGAGACAGTAGGAAAACATTGAATCTCCTAATTTTTTGTGTTTCTTGATGGATCAAGGTAGGAAAATATTCCTCTTGAAGCAAATTTAACCTAGAACGAAAATCAACTAATCAACAATAGAAAACAGCAAGAAATAAACTAGATCAAGCAAGAACGATAGATTAAAGGTAGAAAAGAGAAGATAACGTCCTAAGAAGCCTCTCTAATCCCCCCTCCAAGAAAGAGATCTTGGCAAGAAAAAGCTTGAGGATGATTCGCACAACCTAAAAGATTATTAAAAACAACTTCTAAAAAAACTCAAGGGCAAATCTTGAAGAAAAACTCAAAGGGAATTATTATTAACTCAAAGGAATAAAAATAAAGTCACTTTGTTTACAACTCCAAGACCTATATATAACCAAACTAAATAATTCTAAATAAAATTCTTTATTAAACTAGAACTCTAACTAATCTAAACAAGAAACTTTCTTGTTGACATAAAACTCCTAAAAACTTAAACTACTTAATAATTATTAAAAATTCGGAATAAAAAATAACAATAAAATAATAAGAGCTGATAATACAATATTGTGCTCATATATAATAAAAATTAAACCTAAAAACCGAACCCAATATGATTTAAAGTCGAATTAAAAGCCGGAAACTCGCAATTCCCGTCATAATCACGTCCAGAAATTTTGCTTGCACAGTCTTTATTAAAACGATTATAACTTGAGCTCCTAAACTTGAAATCGAGTTATTCAAAGTGCATTTCGAAGATAAGAGATAGATATTCGAAATTCATGAAGACATCTTAACCCATAAATTCCTGGATCCCGTCCTAAAAGTCGTCACAGGCCTGCTGATTTCTCCAACTTGAAAATTGGCAACTTCGGTTTCTTGGACCAAGATTTCCAAGATTTGAAATCTTGATTTTCTTGATTCTTGAAATTGTTCTGCCGATGGATCTTTAAAATCCTGTAACAAGGAAACACCACTAAACAAATTCGAGTTATGGTTAGTTAAAACATAATCATTCCTCACTTTTGTATGGGTATCTTCTTGTTTTTCATTTCCTTTTTCCTCTTGAGAACTCTCTAATTTTACCTCATATGGATTATCACTCACCAAATTTGGACCATCAAGTAGACTTTTATCACTCAAGATTTCTTTTTTCTCAGCCTTTTCACATTTTTTTTCCTCGCTTCCCATATCTCCCTCACAAGTATTTTGAATATTCAATTCAGTACAAGGCATCTCAGTAGGAGAACATGACGTTTCTACTTCATCTATAGATTCAAGGGAAATTTTCTCATTATCATCTTTTTCTGGTTCACAAAGTTCGCCATCACAACAAATCTTTTTTTCACTAGAGTAAGAGTCAAAAAAGGCACAAAGTCCTACTTACTTTCTTCTCGAGTTGGATATTGGATTGGACATCGAAAACTCTCATAATCTTTTGAACTACACCAATAACATTGCTCAAAATGTGAGAGATCACTTGGAATCCTCCTTTCTTTTTGCCATCTCTTCATGAAGTACTCATAAACAAATCTCCTTCCTTGAACAAGTCGTCGAAGTCTGGTTTTGACCTCCCTATAATAATGTGTTGGGATAAAGCGTTTTTGCATAACTTGTTTCAACTTATCCCATGTGATAATTTCTCTCTTGTAGTTTCATTAGCGACTTATACCAAGTTGAGTCCACCAACTCAACGCATAGTTTGAAAACTCAAGGGTCGCCAATGGAACTTTCTCATCTTCTGAGCATTTATAGTAATGAAACATAAGCTCTATTTTTTATTCCCACTCACAGTATGCTTCAGGATCATTCTTTCCACAAAATTGAGGAATTGTGAACTTCGACTTTGCCAACGAAGGTTGTCTGCTATCATTGGGAACCAAAGGATCTTCATCCACACGAGGGACACGTCTAGCTTGATGTCTATGAACACGAGGCTGTTCAACCCCATCATCATCATTAGCACCCTAATGTTGAGTCATTTGCTCAGTTTGCAACTGATTTAAGTTATTGCTCATTGTTTGAAATACACCACCCAAATGTCTTTGTTCTGCCGCTTAATGGTCTAGACTTTATTTCAACTGATTAAACATGGTTTCGAACTTATCAGTGATGTCGTGGAGATCTAATTTTGTTGCGACACTAGCAAGATTTTCAATGTTAACTAACGGTTTGTCACTCTGGCCATCACTCCCTTTTCTACTATGAGACAGTGACAAATCTGGAAAAAAACATAGCACTAAAAAAAGAAAAAATTAAACAAACCTCATCGTCATGCACTCAAAAAGAAAAATTAAATTCTCAATGAGGTAGGAATTAATCTTATGAGTCCTTTAGAAATATTTATGTCAATCAATCAGGATGTATTAGAATCAAACTTGAAAAGTAATCTTAATGACACTATGAGTCCAAAATCAGCTAGACACCAAAGAAATGTGTTGCACGGAGGAAGGAAGGTGCAACATTCGTTAAACTACTAACACAAGAAACAAGAAAGTGTTATAATGTGTAAATAAACAATAAAAAACAAAAAAAATGAAAACCTAAAACTAAGAATCAATAAAATTGTAGAAACCCGAAAAAACTATGAAGCAACTTGACAAACTTTGTTCGAGGTGTTACCGATTTCCAAAAATCACGAAATTTGAACTGAAGCCTCTCCAAATAATTTATTTTTGATATGAAAATTTTCGGCACAAAAGTCAACCCACGAAATATTTTTTCTTTTCCTTGTATTTTTTTTCTCGACTTTTTTAATCACTTTTTTTGTGGGAAATATTTTTTTTATACTGTAATATAGTGTCAAGAATCAGTATATAAAATTTTAGAACAATTGAAAAATATTTACCCACTCAAAAATATTTTTTTCCGAAAACATTACTGGGTAAAAATTGCTTGTTGACTGTTTGTAATGGAAATCAGTGTAAAAAAAAAAACGAAGAACACCCAAAATGCCCAAAATATGATACCAAATGATACAAATCGCGGGCAAAATGAACGTGTGAATGCAGAAGAGGATCTTAAAGTTATCAAGTGGCGGATCTACCTTAAAGCTCTAGACAAATGTAATCTGAAACGAAAATAAAGAAGACAAATTAGCTGACAAGAAGAATAACCAAATGAAAATTAAAACACAAGAAAGATGAATGGCTGGTAAAAGATCCAATAGAGAACGAAATTAGAGTTTCTTGAATGAAATAAATCATCCTTGGGCCTCAGGAAATCCCAACCAGATCTCAAAAATAAAAATATAAACATAATCGTTAGAAGTGATTTAAAAGATGAAAGCAAATTGTTTGGGCAAGACAGCAAGAAAAGATTGAATCTTCTAATTTTTGATGTGTTTCTTGATGGATCAAGGTAGGAAAATGTCCCTCTTGAAGCAATTTTAACCTAGAACGAAAATCAACTAATCAGAAGCACAAAACAGCAAGAAACAAACTAGATCAAGCAAGAATGATAAATTAAAAATAGAAAAGAGAATATAACGTCCTAAGAAGCTTTAGAAACGATAAGAATCCACAACTTCATTCAATGGCTCTAATTCCCCCTCTAAGAAAGAGATCTTGGCAAGAAAAGACTTGAAGATGATTCGCACAACCTAAAAGATTGTTAAAAACAACTTCTAAAAAAAACTCAAGAACAAATCTTGAAGAAAAACTCAAAGAGAATTATTATTAACTCAAAGGAATAAAAATCAAATCCCTTTGTTTACAATTCCATGGCCTATATATAGCCAAGCTAAATAAATCTAAATAAAACTCTTAATTAAACTATAACTCTAACTAATCTAAACAAGAAACTTTCTTGTTGACATAAAATTCCTAAAAACTTAAACTACTTAATAATTATTAAAAATTCGAAATAAAAAAATAACAATAAAATAATAAGAGCTGATAATACAATATTGGGCTTATATATAAAAAAAATTAAACCTAAAACTTGAACCCAATATGATTTAAACTCGAATTAAAAGCCCGAAACTCATAATTCCCGTTATAATCACGTCCAAAAATTTTGCTTGCGCAGTCTTTATTAAAACGATTATAACTTGAGCTCCTGAACTTGAAATCGAGTGATTCAAAGTGCATTTCAAAGATAAGAGATAGATCTTCGAAATCCATGAGACATCTCAACCCATAAATTCCTAGATCCCATCCCAAAAGTCATCGCAAGCCTACCAATTTCTCCAACTTGAAAATTGGCAGCTTCGGTTTCTTGGACCAAGATTTCCAAGATTTGAAATCTTAATTTTCTTGATTCTTGAAATATTTTGGAATGAAAAAATTGGACCAAGATTCGGTTTCTTGATTTTCTTGAAAACAAGAAAGTGAATCCTGATTTTCTTTTTCTTCTGTGTGCGCATCTAGGGCCTCGACCTCGACCTCATTATTGGGCCTTGAGAAACTTTGATCCCATCACATTCATAAGCTTGAATTTGGTCCTTGCAACACGTATCATGGTCTAAATAGTTGGTCATTTTGTAAACAAATTTTGGTCTTGAATTAAAAACTTTTTTACGTGAGAATTGTTTCACTATTAGTTCTTGGACGAACTTCTGAACTTGTTAAACATTTACGAGTTCTTTTATAACTTCGGTTACTGAGAGCATTCAAGACGATCCATTCCTTTGACCAATTTTTCGAAGATTTCATGATCGGGAAATCGCATCATTTGGTCAAAATAGTTTGTCATTTTGTAAATAACTTTTGGTCTTTGAATTAAATACTTATTTATGTGAGAAATGTTTCCTTCTTGGTTATTGGATGAACATACAAACTAGTCAAAGTTTTACAAGTTCTTTTATAACTTCGGTTCCTGAGAGTATTCAACACGATCCATTCCTTTGATCAATCTTCTGAAGATTCCATGATCGGGAAATCACATCATTTGATCAAAATAGTTTGTCATTTTGTAAATAACTTTTGGTCTTTGAATTAAAAACATTTTTACGTGAGAATTCTTTCTCTCTTGGTTCTTGGACGAAGTTCCAAACTTGTCAAACATTTACTAGTTCTTTTATAACTTCGATTCTTGATAGTAGTCCAGACGATCCATTTCTTCAACCAATTTTTCAAACATTCCATGATCGGGAAATCTTATCATTTGGTCTTAATAGTTTGTCATTTTGTAAACAACTTTTGGTCTTTGAATTAAAAACTTTTTTACAAGAGAATTGTTTCTCTCTTAGTTCTTGGACGTACTTCTGAACTTGTTAAACATTTACGAGTTCTTTTATAACTTCGGTTCCTGAGAGTATTCAAGACGATCCATTCCTTTGACCAATTTTTCGAAGATTCCATGATCGGGAAATCACATCATTTGGTTAAAATAGTTTGTCATTTTGTAAATAACTTTTGGTTTTTGAATTAATAACTTTTTTATGATAGAATTCTTTCTTTCTTGGTTCTTGGACGAACTTTTGAACTTGTCAAACATTTACTAGTTCTTTTATAACTTCGGTTCCTGATAGTAGCCAAGAATATCTATTCCTTTGACCAATTTTTCGAACATTTCATGATTGAGAAATCGTATCATTTGGTCTAAATAGCTTGTCATTTTCAAAACAACTTTTGTACTGAACTAAATACTTTTTTACGTAGGAATTGTTTCTCTATTAGTTCTTGGATGAACTTTCGAGCTCGCCAACCATTTACGAGTTCTTTTATAACTTTGATTCCTGAGAGTATTAAAGACGATCCATTCTTTCGACCAATTTTTCGAACATTCCATGCCCGGGAAATCACATCAATTGATCTAAATATTTCGTCATTTTGTAAACAACATTTGGTATTTGAATTAAATACTTATTTACGTGAGAATTGTTTCCCTCTTGGTTCTTAGACCAACATACGAACTAGTCAAACTTTTACAAGTTCTTTTATAACTTCGGTTCCTAAGAGTATTTATGACGATCCATTCGTTCGACCAATTTTTTGAACATTCCAAGATCGGGAAATCGCATCATTTGGTGAAAATAGTTTGTCATTTTGTAAACAACTTTTGTGCTCTGAACTAAATACTTTTTTACGTGAGAATTGTTTCCCTCTTGGTTTTTGGACGAACATACAAACTGGTCAAAATTTTACAAGTTCTTTTATAACTTCAGTTCCTTAAAGTATTCAAGACGATCCATTGATTTGAGCAAATTTTCAAATATTCCAAGTTGAGAAATCGCATCATTTGGTCTAGATAGTTTGTCATTTTGTAAACAACATTTGGTCTTTGAGTTAAAAACTTTTTTACATGAGAATTGTTTCTCTATTAGTTCTTGGACGAACTTCCGAACTTGTTAAACATTTACGAGTTCTTTTATAACTTCGATCCATGAGAGTATTTAAGACGATCCATTCCTTCGACCAATTTTTCGAACAATCCATGCCTGGGAAATCACATCATTTGATCTAAATAGTTTGTCGTCGTAAACAGCTTTTGGTCTTTGATTTAAAAACTTGTTTACGTGAGAATTGTTTCTCTCTTGGTTCTTGGATGAACTTCTGAACTTGTCAAACCTTTATGAATTCTTTTATAACTTCGGTTTCTGAGAGTATTCAAGACGACCCATTCCTTCAACCAATTTTTTGAACATTCCATGCTCGGGAAATCGCATCATTTGGTTTAGAAAGTTTGTTATTTTGTAAACAACATTTGGTCTTTGAATTAAAAACTTATTTATGTGAGAATTGTTTCTCTCTCGGATCTTGGACGAAGTACCAAACTTGTCAAACATTTACTAGTTCTTTTAAAACTTCAGTTCCAGATAGTAGTCAAGATGATCCATTCCTTTGACCAATTTTTTAGACATTCCATGCTCGGGAAATCGCATCATTTGGTCTAAAACGTTTGTCATTTTGTAAAAAACTTTTGGTCTTTGAATTAAAAACTTTTTTACATGAGAATTGTTTCTCTTTCGATTTTTGGACGAAGTTTCGAACTTGTCAAACATTTACTAGTTCTTTGATAACTTCGATTACTGATAGTAGTCAAGACGATCCATTCCTTCGACCAATTTGTCGAACATTCCACGATCGAGAAATCGTGTCATTTGGTCAAAATAGTTTGTCATTTTGTAAACAAGTTTTTTGCTTTGAATTAAACACTTTTTTACGTGAAAATTGTTTCCCTCTTGGTTCTTGGACTAACATACAAACTAGTCAAAATTTTACAAGTTCTTCTATAACTTCGGTTCGTTAAAGTATTCAAGACGATCCATTCCTTTGAGCAATTTTCCGATCATTCAATGCTGAGAAATTGCATCATTTGGTCTAAATAGTTTGTCATTTTGTAAACAACATTTGGTCTTTGAATTAAAAACTTTTTTACATGAGAATTGTTTCTCTATTGGTTATTGGACAAACTTTAAACTCGTCAAACATTTATGAGTTCTTTTGTAACTTTGGTTCCTAAGAGTATTAAAGACGGTCCTTTCCTTTGACCAATTTTTCAAAATTTCATGCCCGAGAAATCGCATCATTTGAACTAAATAGCTTGTCATTTTGCAAATAACTTTTGGTTCTTGAATTAAATACTTATTTACGTGAGAATTGTTTCCCTCTTGGTTCTTAAACAAACATACGAACTAGTCAAACTTTTACAAGTTCTTTTATAACTTCGGTTCCTGATAGTAGTCAAGATGATCCATTCCCTCGACCAATTTTTCTAACATTCCATGATCGGGAAATCACAACATTTGGTCTAAATAGTTTGTCATTTTGTAAACAACTTTTGGTCTTTGAATTAAAATTTTTTTTACGAAAGAATTGTCTCTCTCTTGGCTCTTGGACAAACTTCCGAATTGGTTAAACATTTACGAGTTCTTTCACAACTTCAGTTCTTGAGAGTATTCAAGACAATCCATTCCTTTGACCAATTTTTCGAAGATTCCATTATCGGGAAATTGCATTATTTGGTCAAAATAGTTTGTCATTTTGTGAATAACTTTTGGTCTTTGAATTAAAAATTTTTTTACGTTAGAATTCTTTCTCTCTTGGTTCTTGGACGAACTTTCGAACTTTTCAAACAATTGCTAGTTCTTTTATAACTTCAGTTCCTGATAGTAGTCAAGATGATCCATTCTTTCGACAAATTTTTCGAACATTCTATGCTCGGGAAATCGAATAATTTGGTCTAAAAAGTCTGTCAATTTGTAAACAACTTTTAGTCTTTGAATTAAAAACTTATTTACATGAGAATTGTCTTTCTCTTGGTTCTTGGACGAACTTTCAAACTTGTCAAACATTTACTAGTTTTTTTATTACTTTGTTTCCTAAGAGTATTTAAGACGATTCATTCCTTCGACTTATTTTCCAAAAATTTCATGCTCGAGAAGTCACATCAATTGGTCTAAACAGTTTGTCATTTTGTAAACAACTTTTGCTCTTTGATTTAAAACTTTTTACGTGAGAATTGTTTCTCTCTTAGTTCTTGTACAAACTTCCAAACTTGTCAAACATTTACGAGTTCTTTTTATAACTTCGATTTCTAAGAGTATTGAAGATGATCCATTCCTTCGACCAATTTTTTGAACATTCCATGCTCGGGAAATCGCATCATTTCGTCTAAAACTGATGTGAGCATGGGAATGACCTTAGTTCCAAATGTGAAGGTTCCAATAATTGAAGATGCGTTGCACGTACCTATGGGACCAATTACGAGGGCGAGGGCTAGAAAGCATAAGGAGTCGCTCAATGTTCTCATACAAGCCATTTAGGCTGAATTGGAACAATCTACATTTCAATTTGAATTAAACAAGGAGCATCAACTTTGCAACATTTTATCCACTGTTTTTTAAGCATTTTAAGCTTGTTTGCATAAAGTTTTCTTTTTCTTTATTTAAGCTTCATAAATAAAGTTGTTTATTTATGCTTCATTAAGTATTTTTTTTTTTGTTAAATGCATCTTTGTTTAATAATCTGCATCATTAAGTGTTTTGTTTGTTAAATGCATCTTTGTTTAGTAATCTGCATTATTAACTGTTTTGTTTGTTAAATGCATCTTGCATTAATGCATCAGCATCTTTAAAAATCTGCATTATGTGTTTTTATTAAATAAGTCATGCATTAATCATCTCGTTTGTTAAAGTAAGGTTTAAGTTGCATGTTTAATTAATTCATGTGCATGAGTGTTATTAAATATGTTGTTTTTTTATAAGTGTTTTAAGTTATTGTTTAATAAATATCTATTTTTTTCAGGTGACTTTTCCTATGACTAAAGACTCTTCAAGTTACAAGGTTTCAAAGTTTTTTAAAGAACATTATGGAGGTTGTTTAATGGACCATAGGAGACTCTTCAAGTCTAAACGTTTTTGGAGTCTTTAACCTTCATCAAGATCCCATTTAAGAGGTTGTTACACAAGCTAATACAAATCAGTTTCAAGGGAATTGAATAGACACACATTAAGGATACAATAAGTCTTCATTAAGGAGAAATGCCATGCCTTTTTTGCTATATCAGATCCTAATGAAGAGACATGACTCATTGGCTATCCTACAAAAGTTAAAAATGAAATTGCCATTCCTTTTTAACTACATCAAATCCTAATAAAGACACATGACTTATTAGCTTCCCTACAAGAGTTAAAATGAAATTAGTGTTTGTATTAACTTTAGTTAATGGCTGAATGTGAAAGGTCTAACATAGGCATTTGAATAGTCACAAAAGTGTCTATAAATAATTTGTAAACAAAACCTTGTTGAAATGAAGAATGAATATAATTTGTGAGAAATTCTCTCATGAGTTCTTTAGAACAAACAAACTGAACTTATCAAGGCTTATTGCTTTGTGGCATTCTTCTTTCTTTTCTATACTTTCGGTTCTTGTGTCTTTCATAAACAATTGGTCGGGGTCTATTCAATTCTATTCTTGTTTTTGATTATTTGTCATATAGAAAGTGGGTCACGTTCCAATAACGCTGGTTCTATTCTCGTACAAGTCGTTGATTCAAGATTACTATTATATTTCTTTGTTATCAAGTTCCTGTTTAGAAACGGTAGAGCAATCGAGTGACTTGTAATTCTAAACCAATTACGAGCTCATATCATTTGGTATCAGAGCTATTATTCTTTACATGTATTATTTTATTTCTCTTTCTCGATTTGAAAAAAACTTCAAAAAACTTCCAAAAAAAATTTTCTATTGCAAAAAGAGAAGAAGTGCAGAAGTAAAACAAAGAAAAATCAAATTGAGAAAAAAAAAAGAAAAACGAGAAAGGAAAAAAATTCGTGGCAAAAAAAATTCAGTTTGTCCAAATCATCTATATCACATCCCATTCAACATTTTGTGTCTGGTACATCTATTTTTAAGCCTTTTCTTAATTTTCTTATTTGAGTCATTTGTTTGTTTTCACATGTTTTCTTCTATTTCTTCCAAGTTGTCACATCCTATCAACGACCGCAAGGTTACGGGTTTTGTTAAGTTCATTTCCAACGTTCTTGAAGAGCTTAAGAGGAATTTTCAGCGGAAAAAGGTAAGAGCGAGTGAGATCAATCGAGTGGTAAAAGCTTGAATTGTGCGTAAACACGAGAAGAGTGATTTTCCTTTTTGAGTGAAAATTGTGAGGTTTGATTTGGAGAGGTACAGTTTTTTTTACTATTTTATCCTTTCAGTTACTAATCATTTTCTGGTACGTTTTAAAGAATGTCTATTAACGAACGTGATAAGGGTGAAAGGGTTGGAGTTCCTAATCTTCAAATGCAAGCCATGATGCAAGAGATGCGAAGGATGATGCAGGAAGGGTTTGATCAGCTTAGTGAACGTGTTGATCGAATGGAGGAAAGGACTCAAAGGGAAAGGCCTCGTAGGGGAAGATCACCAAGAACCGCTAGTGTGCGAGAAGGAGAAGCATCCAATTGATCTGATAATGATGGATACTATGGTAATGATGATGATAGGCTGTCTGATCAAAGTGTAAGGCGAAATGAACGAAGGCCTAGAGAGAGACGAGAATGAGGGCGGGTTAATGGTGATCTTGGATCTATCAAAATAAATATTCCGTCATTCCAAAGGAGAAAAGACCCTGAAGAATATCTCGAGTGGGAAAAAAATATTAACTTGATGTTTGATTATCATAACTATTCAAAGTTAAAAAGGTAAAGTTGGCTGCCATTGAATTCATCGATTATGCTATAATTTGGTGGGACCAACTAACCATGTCTAGGAGAAGAAATGGAGATCATCCGGTGGAGACATGGGCATAAATGAAAGTCATAATGAGACGAAGGTTCATTCCAAAACATTACCAAAGGGACCTCTATCAAAAGCTACAAACTCTTACCCAAGGGAACAAGAGTGTGGAGGACTATCACAAATAGATGGAAATTATGATGATTCGTGCCAATGTCGAGGAGAATCGTGAGGCCACAATGGCAAGGTTCCTGGCAGGTTTAAACCGAGAGATTGCCAATGTTGTTGAGTTGCAGCATTATGTTGAATTAACCGACATGGTTCACATGGCCATAAAAGTGGAAAGGCAACTTAAAAGAAAAGGTTCTACTAGAGCGATACACCATTCGGGTTGATCCTCAACATGGAACCAAAGTGCCAACAAAAGAGATGTGAGGCCTCAAATGAAAGGTAAATCTGAAACTTTTGAAGAAAATAAAAAAGATTTTGTTTTAGAAAAGAGCAAGTGGAAAAATCAATGACTCGTTCTCGAGATATCAAATGCTTTAAGTGCTTGGGAAGAGGGCACATTGCCAGCCAATGCCCAAATCGAAATATTATGATTCTCAAAGATAATGGAGAGATTGAATCCAAGGGAGAAACAGATGATGACATGCCACCAATGAAAGACGAGAGTGAAGTCGAGTATCCGGTTGAAGGTGAGCTACTTGTAACAAAATGTGCATTAAGCACACAAGCTAAAGAAGAGGTGGAGAAAAGGGAGAACATATTCTACACCCGTTGCCACATCAAGGGGAAAGTGTGCAGCATGATTATTGATGGCGATAGTTTCACAAATGTAGCAAGCTCAACTTTGGTGGAAAAACTTGGATTGCCCACAACTAAACATCCACAACCATATAAACTACAATGGTTGAATGATGGAGGTGAGATCAAGGTGGTAAAACAAGTGATGCTGTCATTTACCACCGGAAGGTACCAAGATGAACTGCCATGTGGCGTTGTTCTCATGCATGCGGGGAACATTTTACTTGGTCGTCCATGGCAATATGATCAAAAAGTTATCCATGATGGATTCACCAACCGCTATTCTTTCAAATTCAACGGAAAATCCATCACACTTGTACCCATGACACCTAAACAATTGTATGAAGATCAAGTACGTTTAAAGGAAGAGAGTGGAAAAACAAAAACAAAAGAGAGTGAGGTAACAACAACAGAAAAAGAGAAAAACAAGAGAGAATGTAAAAAAATAGAAAAAGAAAAAGAGCATGAGGGAAAAGAAAAGGAGACGGAAAAAGAAAAAATAAAAGAACAAGAAAAGAGGTTCTGGTAAGAAAAGAGAGTAAAGGAAAAAATAAATTGAATTTTTATGCAAGAAGGAAAGAGATTGAGAGAGTTGTTTTGACTTACCAGCTACTACTTGTACTTTTGTTCAAAGAGGCATATTTTAGTACTAACGAACTTAATGAAAATCTTCCTAGTGAAATTGTTGCTTTGTTGCTAGATTTTCAAGATGTATTTCCCGATGATATTCCTGATGGACTACCACCACTAAGGGGAATTGAACATCGAATTAACTTTGTTTCGGGAGCCACAATCCTGAACCGACCTGCTTATTGAAGCAATCCGGAGGAGACCAAAGAGTTACAACGACAAATTCGCGAACTTACGGGAAAAGGTTATGTGCGAGAAAGTTTAAGCCCATGTGCCTTTCTGTTTTGTTAGTTCCAAAGAAGGATAGAACTTGGCGAATGTGTATCGATTATCATGCTGTAAATAAGATCACGGTAAAGTATCGACACCCTATTCCTCGATTAGGTGACATGCTTGATGAACTACATGGGTCTAACATTTTTACCAAGATTGATCTTAAAAGTGGATATCACCAAATTCAAATGCAAGAAGGTGATGAATGGAAAACTGCTTTCAAGACAAAACACAGTTTGTATGAATGGTTGGTTATGCCGTTTGGCTTAAACAATGCACCCAGCACATTTATGAGACTTATGAATCATGTTTTGCTAGCATTCATTGGTAGGTTTTGGGTAGTTTACTTTGATGATATATTAATTTACAACAAGTGTTTCGAAGATCACGTTAATCATTTGAAACTTGTTTTGGAGGTGCTGCAAAAAGAAAAATTGCAAGCGAATTTTAAGAAATGTTCTTTCTGCACTGATAAATTGGTATTCTTAGGTTTCGTCGTGAGTTTAAGAGGAATCAAAGTAGACGACGAAAAGGTCGTGCAATCAAGGATTGGCCAACACCCACGATTGTAAGTAATGTTAGAAGCTTTCATGGACTTGCTAGCTTCTACTGCAAAATGTTAAAGATTTTAGTAGTATAGCTACTCCTTTAACTAAAATCATTAAGAAAACTGTGGGATTTAAGTGGGAAGAGCCACAAGAAAAAGCTTTCAATTTGCTTAAGGAAAAACTGATTAATGCGCCAGTGCTTGCCTTACCTGATTTTGCTAAAACATTTGAAATAGAATGTGATGCTCAGGAATAGGTATTGGAGCAGTTTTGATGCAAGAAGGACGACCAATTGCATATTTTAGCGAGAAGTTTGAGGAGTCGCATTGAACTACCCTACATACGATAAGGAATTATATGCTTTGGTTAGAGCATTAGAGACTTGGACGCATTATCCTTGGCCGAAAGAATTTGTGATTCACACCGATCATGAATCTCTTAAACATTTGAAGAGCCAACACAAACTCAACAAGCGACATGCTAAATGGGTAGAATTTATTGATACTTTTCCTTATGTCATTAAATACAAGAAAGGTAAGGAAAATGTAGTTGCTGATGCATTATATCGACGGTATGTATAGCTTACTACTTTGGATGCTAAATTGCTTGGATTTGAGTACATAAAATGTAGTTGTTCAAGAAAGGTAAGGAAAATGTAGGTTTGCCAAGGTCTAGTAGTGGGAAAGATTCCATTTTTGTTGTGGTGGATCATTTTTCTAAAATGGCTCATTTTATACCTTGTCGAAAAGCTGATGATGCTAAGTATATTGCTAATTTGTTTTTCAAGGAAATTGTCAAATTACATGGAATTCCAAAAAGCATTATGTCTGATCGAGACACCAAGTTTTTGAGCTACTTTTGGAAGACCTTATGGGGTAAGCTAGGCACTAAACAATTGTTCTCCACCACATGTCATCCCCAATCTCATGGAAAAATCGAGGTTGTAACCGTACGTTGTCAATGCTGCTTCAAGCTATAATTCAACGAAATTTAAAGACGTGGGAGGAGTATTTACCACATGTTGAATTCGCATAAAACCGAAGTTTGCATTCTGCCACTAGATTTTCTCCGTTTGAGATAGTGTATGGTTTTAATCCTCTTACACCTTTGGATTTAATTCCTTTGCCTACTAATGAATTTGTCAATTTAGATGGTAAGCGAAAGGCTGAATTTGTTAGACAACTTCATAAGAAGGTTCGAGATAATATTGAAAAAAGGATGGAGCAGTATGTGGAACATGCAAACAAAGGACGAAAGAAAGTTGTATTTGAACCCGGAGATTTGGTTTGGGTTTACATGCGAAAAGAATGGTTTCCTGCCCAACGAAAATCTAAACTCCTTCCAAGTGGAGATGGTCCTTTCCGAGTTGTGGAGAAAATTAATGATAACTCTTACAAGATAGATCTCCCAGGTGAGTACAATGTTAGTGCGAGTTTTAATGTTTTTGATTTATCTTCATTCTATGCAGATTCTGATTTGAGGACAAATCCTTTCGAAGAGGGAGGGGATGATGTGAGCATGGGAACGACCTTAGTTCCAAATGTGAAGGTTCCAATAATTGAAGATGCGTTGCACGTACCTATGGGACCAATTACAAGGGCGAGGGCTAGAAAGCATAAGGAGTCAGTCAATGTTCTCATACAAGCCATTTAGGCTGAATTGGAACAATCTACATTTCAATTTGAATTAAACAAGGAGCATCAACTTTGCAACGTTTTATCCACTGTTTTTTAAGCATTTTAAGCTTGTTTGCATAAAGTTTTGTTTTTCTTTATTTAAGCTTCATAAATAAAGTTGTTTATTTATGCTTCATTAAGTTTTTTTTTGTTAAATGCATCTTTGTCTAATAATCTGCATCATTAAGTGTTTTGTTTGTTAAATGAATCTTTGTTTAGTAATCTGCATTATTAATTGTTTTGTTTGTTAAATGCATCTTTGTTTAGTAATATGCATTATTAACTGTTTTGTTTGTTAAATGCCTTGCATTAATGCATCAACATCTTTAAAAATCTGCATTATGTGTTTCTATTAAATAAGTCATGCATTAATCATCTCGTTTGTTAAAGTAAGGTTTAAGTTGCATATTTAATTAATTCATGTGCATGAGTGTTATTAAATATGTTTTTTTTATAAGTGTTTTAAGTTATTGTTTAATGCTTAAATATCTATTTTTTGCAGGTGACTTTTCCTATGACTAAAGACTCTTCAAGTTAGAAGGTTTCAAAGCTTTTTAAAGAACATTATGGAGGTTGTTTAATGGACCATAGGAGACTCTTCAAGTCTGAATGTTTTTGGAGTCTTTAACCTTCATCAAGATGCCATTTGAGAGGTGTTACACAAGCTAATACAAATTAGTTTCAAGGGAGCTGAAGAGACACACATTAAGGATACAATAAGTCTTCATTAAGGAGAAATGCCATGCCTTTTCAGCTACATCAGATCCTAATGAAGAGACATGACTCATTGGCTTTCCTACAAGAGTTAAAAATGAAATTGCCATGCCTTTTTAACTACTTCAGATCCTAATGAAGAGACATGACTCATTAGCTTTCTTACAAGAGTTAAAATGAAATTAGTGTTTGCATTAATTTTAGTTAATGGCTGAATGTGAAAGGCCTTACATAGGCATATGAATAGTTACAAAAGTGTCTATAAATAATTTGTAAATAGAAACTTGCTGAAATGAAGAATGACTATAATTTGTGAGAAATTCTCTCTTGAGTTCTTTAGAACAAACAAACTGAACTTATCATGGCTTATTGCCTTGTGACGTTCTTCTTTCTTTTCTATACTTTCGGTTCTTGTTTCTTTCATAAACAACGGGTCGGGGTCTGTTCTAATCTATTCTTGTTTTTGATTATTTGTCATATAGAAAGTGGGTCACGTTCCAATAATGCTGGTTCTTTTCTCGTACAAGTCGATGATTCAAGATTCCTATTATATGTCTTTAGTTAACAAGTTCCTGTATAGAAACGGTCGGGCAATCGAGTGACTTGTAATTCTAAATCGATCACGAGCTCATATCATTTGGTATCAGAGCTATTATTCTTTACAGGTATCGTTTTATTTCTCTTTCTCGATTTGAAAAATAATTCATCAAACTTCAAAAAAATTCTGTTGCAAAAAGAGAAGAAGTGCAGAAGTAAAACAAAGGAAAAAACAAATTGAGAAAAAAAGAAAGACGATTTAGGAAAAAAATTCGTGGCAAAAAAAATTCAGTTTGTCCAAATCATCTATATCACATTCCATTCAACATTTTGAGTCTGTTACATATATTTTTAAGCCTTTTCGTAATTTTCTTGTTTGAGTCATTTGTTCATTTTCACCTGTTTTCTTCTATTTCTTCCAAGTTGTCACATCCTATCAACGACCACAAGATTACGGGTTTTGTTAAGATCATTTCCAGAGTTCTTTAAGAGCTTAGAGGAATTTTGAGCAAAAAAAGGCAAGAGCGAGTGAGATCAATCGAGTGGTAAAAGCCTGAATTGTGTGCAACCACGAGAAGAGTGATTTTCCTTTCTGAGTGATAATCGCGAGGTTTGATTTGGTGAGGTAAAGTTTTTTTTTACTATTTTACCCTTTTAGTTACTAATCATTTTCTGGTGTGTTTTAAAGAATGTCTACTAACGAACGTGATAGGGGTGAAAGGGGTGGAGTTCCTAATCTTCAAATGCAAGCCATGATGCAAGAGATGCGAAGGATGATGCAAGAAGGGTTTGATCAGCTTAGTGAACGTGTTGATCGAATGGAGGAAAGGACTCAAAGGGAAAGGCCTCGTAGGGGAAGATCACCAAGAAACCCTAGTGAGCGAGAAGGAGAAGCATCCAATCGATCCGATAATGATGGATATTATGGTAGTGATGATGATAAGCAGTCTGATCGAAGTGTAAGGTGAAATGAATGACGGCCTAGAGAGACACGAGAATGAGGGCGGGTTGATGGTGATCTTGGATCTATCAAATTAAATATTCCTTCATTCCAAGGGAGAAATGACCCTGAAGCATATCTCGAGTGGGAAAAAAAGATTGACTTGGTGTTTGATTGTCACAACTATCAGAGTTGAAAAAGGTAAAGTTGGCTGCCATTGAAGTCACCGATTATGCTATAATTTGGTGGGACCAACTAACCATGTCTAGGAGAAGAAATGGAGAGCATCCGGTGGAGACATGGGTAGAAATGAAAGCCAGAATAAGACGAAGGTTCATTCCAAACCATTACCAAAGGGACCTCTATCAAAAGCTACAAATTCTTACCCAAGGGAACAAGAGTGTGGAGGACTATCACAAAGATATGGAAATTGTGATGATTCATGCCAATATCGAGGAGGATCGTGAGGCCACAATGGCAAGGTTCTTGGCAGGTTTAAACCGAGAGAGTGCCAATGTTGTTGAGTTGCAGCATTATGTTGAATTAACCGACATGGTTCACATGGCCATAAAAGTGGAAAGGCAACTTAAAAGAAAAGGTTCTACTAGAGTGATACACCATTCGAGTTCATCCTCAACATGTAACCAAAGTGCCAACAAAAGAGATGTGAGGCCTCAAGTGAAAGGTAAATCTGAAACTTTTAAAGAAAATAAAAAAGATTTTGTTTCAGATAAAAGATAGGTGGAAAGATCAACGAGTCGTTCTCGAGATATCAAATGCTTTAAGTGCTTGGGAAGAGGGCACATTGTCAGATAATGCCCAAATCGAAATGTTATGATTCTCAAGGACAATGGAGAGATTGAATCTGAGGGAGAAACAGATGATGACATGCCACCAATGAAAGATGAGAGTGAAGTCGACTATCCAGTTGAATGTGAGCTATTTGTAACAAAATGTGCATTAAGCACACAAGCTAAAGAAGAGGTGGAGAGAAGGGAGAACATATTCCACACCCGTTGCCACATCAAGGGAAAAGTGTGCAGCATGATTATTGATGGCGGTAGTTGCACAAATGTAGCAAGCTCAACTTTGGTGGAAAAACTTGGATTGCCCACGACTAAACATCCACAACCATATAAACTACAATGGTTGAATGATGGAGGTGAGATCAAGGTGGTAAAACAAGTGATGCTGTCATTTACCCCCGAAAGGTACCAAGATGAACTGCCATGTGACGTTGTTCCCATGCATGCGGGTTACATTTTACTTGGTCGTCCATGGCAATATGATCGAAAAGTTATCCATGATGGATTCACCAACAACTATTCTTTCAAATTCAACGAAAAATCCATCACACTTGTACCCATGACACCCGAACAAGTGTATGAAGATCAAGTACGTTTAAAGGAAGAGAGTGAAAAAACAAAAACAAAAGAGAATGAGGTAACAACAAAAGAAAAAGAGAAAAACATGAGAGAATGCAAAAAATTAGAAAAAGAAAAAGAGCATGAGGGAAAAGAAAAGGAGAGAGAAAAAGAAAAAATAAAAGAACAAGAAAAAGAGGTTGTGGTAAGAAAAGATAGTAAAGGAAAAATAAATTGAATTTTTATGCAACAAGGAAAGAGATTGAGAGAGCTGTTTTGACTTACCAGCCACTACTTGTACTTTTGTACAAAGAGGCATATTTTAGTACTAACGAACTTAATGAAAATCTTCCTAGTGAAATTGTTGCTCTCTTTCAGGATTTTCAAGATGTATTTCCCGATGATATTCTTGATGGACTACCACCACTAAGGGGAATTGAACAGCGAATTGACTATGTTCCGGGAGCCACAATTCTGAACTGACCTACTTATCAAAGCAATCCGGAGGAGACCAAAGAGTTACAATGACAAATTCACGAACTTACGGAAAAGGTTATGTGCGAGAAAGTTTAAGCCCATGTGTCATTCCTGTTTTGTTAGTTCCAAAGAAGGATGGAACTTTGCGAATGTGTATCGATTGTCGTGCTGTAAATAAGATCACGGTAAAGTATGACACCCTATTCCTCGATTAGGTGACATGCTTGATGAACTACATGGGTCCAACATTTTTACCAAGATTGATCTTAAAAGTGGATATCACCCAATTCAAATTCAAGAAGGTGATGAATGGAAAATCGCTTTCAAGACAAAACACGGTTTGTATGAATGGTTCGTAATGCCGTTTGACTTAACCAATGCACCCAGCACGTTTATGAGACTTATGAATCATGTTTTGCGAGCATTCATAGGTAGGTTTTGTGTAGTTTACTTTTATGAAATATTAATTTACAACAAGTGTTTCAAAGATCATGTTAATAATTTGAAACTTGTTTTGGAGGTGCAGTGGAAAGAAAAATTGTATGCGAATTTTAAGAAATGTTCTTTCTGCATTGATAAATTGGTATTCTTAGGTTTCGTCGTGAGTTTAAGAGGAATGGAAGTAGACGACGAAAAGGTCATGCAATCAAGGATTGGCCAATTCCCACGAGTGTAAGTAATGTTAGAAGCTTTCATGGACTTCCTAGCTTCTATTGCAAAATGTTAAAGATTTTAGTAGTATAGCTTCTCCTTTAACTGAAATCATTAAGAAAACTGTGGGATTTAAGTGGGAAGAGCCACAAGAAAAAGCTTTCAATTTGCTTAAGGAAAAACTGATTAATGCGCCATTGCTTGCCTTACCTGATTTTGCTAAAACTTTTGAAATAGAATGTGATGCATTAGGAATAGGTATTGGAGCAGTTTTGATGCAAGAAGGACGACCAATTGCATATTTTAGCGAGAAGTTGGGTGGAGCCGCATTGAACTACCATACATACGATAAGGAATTATATGCTTTGGTTAGAGCATTAGAGACTTGGCAGCATTATCTTTGGCCAAAAGAATTTGTGATTCACACCGATCATGAATCTCTTAAACATTTGAAGAGCCAACACAAACTCAACAAGCGACATGCTAAATGGATAGAATTTATTGATACTTTTCCTTGTGTCATTAAATACAAGCAAGGTAAGGAAAATGTAGTTGCTGATGCATTATATCGACGGTATGTATTGCTTACTACTTTGGATGCTAAATTGCTTGGATTTGAGTACATAAAAGATTTGTATGAACATGACTTTGATTTTGGTAATGTCTTTGCAGCTTATGAAAATGAAGCTTTTGGTAAGGTTTTTAGGCATGATGGATTTGTTGTTCAAGAAAATAAGCTTTGTATAGCAAGGAGTTTTGTTCGAGAGCTACTTGTAAAAGAAGCCCACGGGGGAGGCTTAATGGGACATTTTGGAGTTGCAAAAACTCTAGATGTTTTGCATGAACATTTTTTTTGGCCACATATGAGACGATATGTCGAGCGTCTTTGTCAAAATTGTATAATCTGCAAAAAGGCTAAATCGCGAGTAAATCCCCATGGTTTGTACACCCCATTACCTATACCAATGGAACCTTGGATAGATATTTCAATGGATTTCGTATTAGGTTTGCCAAGGTCTAGTAGTGGGAAAGATTCCATTTTTGTTGTGGTGGACCGTTTTTCTAAAATGGCTCATTTTTATACCTTGTCGAAAAGCTGATGATGCTAAGTATATTGCTAATTTGTTTTTCAAGGAAATTTTCAAATTACATGGAATTCTAAAAAACATTGTGTCTGTTCGAGACACCAAGTTTTTGATCTACTTTTGGAAGACCTTATGGGGTAAGCTAGGCACTAAACAATTGTTCTCCACTACATGTCATCCCTAATCTGATTGACAAATCGAGGTTGTAAACCGTACGTTATTAACGCTGCTTCGAGCTATAATTTAACGAAATTTAAAGACGTGGGAGGAGTGTTTACTACATGTGGAATTTGCATTCAACCGAAGTGTGCATTCTTCCACTAGATTTTCTCCATTTGAGATAGTGTATGGTTTTAATCCTCTTACACCTTTGGATTTAATTCCTTTGCCTACTAATGAATTTGTCAATTTAGATGGTAAGCGAAAGGCTGAATTTGTTAGACAACTTCATAAGAAGGTTCGAGATAATATTGACAAAAGGACGGAGCAGTATGTGGAACATGCAAACAAAGGACGAAAGAAAGTTTTATTTGAACCCGAAGATTTGGTTTGGGTTCACATGCGAAAAGAACGGTTTCCTGCCCAACGAAAATCTAAACTCCTTCCAAGAGGTGATGGTCCTTTCCGAGTTGTGGAGAAAATTAATGATAACTCTTACAAGATAGATCTCCCAGGTGAGTACAATGTTAGTGCGAGTTTTAATGTTTCTGATTTATCTCCATTCTATGCAGATTCTGATTTGAGGACAAATCCTTTCGAAGAGGGAGGGGATGATGTGAGCATGGGAACGACCTTAGTTCCAAATGTGAAGGTTCCAATAATTGAAGATGCGTTGCACGTACCTATGGGATCAATTACGAGGGCAAGGGCTAGAAAGCATAAGGAGTCGCTCAATGTTCTCATACAAGCCATTTGGGCTGAATTGGAACAATCTACATTTCAATTTGAATTAAACAAGGAGCATCAACTTTGCAACGTTTTATCCACTGTTTTTTAAGCATTTTAAGCTTGTTTGCATAAAGTTTTGTTTTTCTTTATTTAAGCTTCATAAATAAAGTTGTTTATTTATGCTTCATTAAGTTTTTTTTTTGTTAAATGCATCTTTGTCTAATAATCTGCATCATTAAGTGTTTTGTTTGTTAAATGAATCTTTGTTTAGTAATCTGCATTATTAATTGTTTTGTTTGTTAAATGCATCTTTGTTTAGTAATATGCATTATTAACTGTTTTGTTTGTTAAATGCCTTGCATTAATGCATCAACATCTTTAAAAATCTGCATTATGTGTTTCTATTAAATAAGTCATGCATTAATCATCTCGTTTGTTAAAGTAAGGTTTAAGTTGCATATTTAATTAATTCATGTGCATGAGTGTTATTAAATATGTTTTTTTTATAAGTGTTTTAAGTTATTGTTTAATGCTTAAATATCTATTTTTTGCAGGTGACTTTTCCTATGACTAAAGACTCTTCAAGTTAGAAGGTTTCAAAGCTTTTTAAAGAACATTATGGAGGTTGTTTAATGGACCATAGGAGACTCTTCAAGTCTGAATGTTTTTGGAGTCTTTAACCTTCATCAAGATGCCATTTGAGAGGTGTTACACAAGCTAATACAAATTAGTTTCAAGGGAGCTGAAGAGACACACATTAAGGATACAATAAGTCTTCATTAAGGAGAAATGCCATGCCTTTTCAGCTACATCAGATCCTAATGAAGAGACATGACTCATTGGCTTTCCTACAAGAGTTAAAAATGAAATTGCCATGCCTTTTTAACTACTTCAGATCCTAATGAAGAGACATGACTCATTAGCTTTCTTACAAGAGTTAAAATGAAATTAGTGTTTGCATTAATTTTAGTTAATGGCTGAATGTGAAAGGCCTTACATAGGCATATGAATAGTTACAAAAGTGTCTATAAATAATTTGTAAATAGAAACTTGCTGAAATGAAGAATGACTATAATTTGTGAGAAATTCTCTCTTGAGTTCTTTAGAACAAACAAACTGAACTTATCATGGCTTATTGCCTTGTGACGTTCTTCTTTCTTTTCTATACTTTCGGTTCTTGTTTCTTTCATAAAAAACGGGTCGGGGTCTGTTCTAATCTATTCTTGTTTTTGATTATTTGTCATATAGAAAGTGGGTCACGTTCCAATAATGCTGGTTCTTTTCTCGTACAAGTCGATGATTCAAGATTCCTATTATATGTCTTTAGTTAACAAGTTCCTGTATAGAAACGGTCGGGCAATCGAGTGACTTGTAATTCTAAATCGATCACGAGCTCATATCATTTGGTATCAGAGCTATTATTCTTTACAGGTATCGTTTTATTTCTCTTTCTCGATTTGAAAAATAATTCATCAAACTTCAAAAAAATTCTGTTGCAAAAAGAGAAGAAGTGCAGAAGTAAAACAAAGGAAAAAACAAATTGAGAAAAAAAGAAAGACGATTTAGGAAAAAAATTCGTGGCAAAAAAAATTCAGTTTGTCCAAATCATCTATATCACATTCCATTCAACATTTTGAGTCTGTTACATATATTTTTAAGCCTTTTCGTAATTTTCTTGTTTGAGTCATTTGTTCATTTTCACCTGTTTTCTTCTATTTCTTCCAAGTTGTCACATCCTATCAACGACCACAAGATTACGGGTTTTGTTAAGATCATTTCCAGAGTTCTTTAAGAGCTTAGAGGAATTTTGAGCAAAAAAAGGCAAGAGCGAGTGAGATCAATCGAGTGGTAAAAGCCTGAATTGTGTGCAACCACGAGAAGAGTGATTTTCCTTTCTGAGTGATAATCGCGAGGTTTGATTTGGTGAGGTAAAGTTTTTTTTTACTATTTTACCCTTTTAGTTACTAATCATTTTCTGGTGTGTTTTAAAGAATGTCTACTAACGAACGTGATAGGGGTGAAAGGGGTGGAGTTCCTAATCTTCAAATGCAAGCCATGATGCAAGAGATGCGAAGGATGATGCAAGAAGGGTTTGATCAGCTTAGTGAACGTGTTGATCGAATGGAGGAAAGGACTCAAAGGGAAAGGCCTCGTAGGGGAAGATCACCAAGAAACCCTAGTGAGCGAGAAGGAGAAGCATCCAATCGATCCGATAATGATGGATATTATGGTAGTGATGATGATAAGCAGTCTGATCGAAGTGTAAGGTGAAATGAATGACGGCCTAGAGAGACACGAGAATGAGGGCGGGTTGATGGTGATCTTGGATCTATCAAATTAAATATTCCTTCATTCCAAGGGAGAAATGACCCTGAAGCATATCTCGAGTGGGAAAAAAAGATTGACTTGGTGTTTGATTGTCACAACTATCAGAGTTGAAAAAGGTAAAGTTGGCTGCCATTGAAGTCACCGATTATGCTATAATTTGGTGGGACCAACTAACCATGTCTAGGAGAAGAAATGGATAGCATCCGGTGGAGACATGGGTAGAAATGAAAGCCAGAATAAGACGAAGGTTCATTCCAAACCATTACCAAAGGGACCTCTATCAAAAGCTACAAATTCTTACCCAAGGGAACAAGAGTGTGGAGGACTATCACAAAGATATGGAAATTGTGATGATTCATGCCAATATCGAGGAGGATCGTGAGGCCACAATGGCAAGGTTCTTGGCAGGTTTAAACCGAGAGAGTGCCAATGTTGTTGAGTTGCAGCATTATGTTGAATTAACCGACATGGTTCACATGGCCATAAAAGTGGAAAGGCAACTTAAAAGAAAAGGTTCTACTAGAGTGATACACCATTCGAGTTCATCCTCAACATGTAACCAAAGTGCCAACAAAAGAGATGTGAGGCCTCAAGTGAAAGGTAAATCTGAAACTTTTAAAGAAAATAAAAAAGATTTTGTTTCAGATAAAAGATAGGTGGAAAGATCAACGAGTCGTTCTCGAGATATCAAATGCTTTAAGTGCTTGGGAAGAGGGCACATTGTCAGATAATGCCCAAATCGAAATGTTATGATTCTCAAGGACAATGGAGAGATTGAATCTGAGGGAGAAACAGATGATGACATGCCACCAATGAAAGATGAGAGTGAAGTCGACTATCCAGTTGAATGTGAGCTATTTGTAACAAAATGTGCATTAAGCACACAAGCTAAAGAAGAGGTGGAGAGAAGGGAGAACATATTCCACACCCGTTGCCACATCAAGGGAAAAGTGTGCAGCATGATTATTGATGGCGGTAGTTGCACAAATGTAGCAAGCTCAACTTTGGTGGAAAAACTTGGATTGCCCACGACTAAACATCCACAACCATATAAACTACAATGGTTGAATGATGGAGGTGAGATCAAGGTGGTAAAACAAGTGATGCTGTCATTTACCCCCGAAAGGTACCAAGATGAACTGCCATGTGACGTTGTTCCCATGCATGCGGGTTACATTTTACTTGGTCGTCCATGGCAATATGATCGAAAAGTTATCCATGATGGATTCACCAACAACTTATTCTTTCAAATTCAACGAAAAATCCATCACACTTGTACCCATGACACCCGAACAAGTGTATGAAGATCAAGTACGTTTAAAGGAAGAGAGTGAAAAAACAAAAACAAAAGAGAATGAGGTAACAACAAAAGAAAAAGAGAAAAACATGAGAGAATGCAAAAAATTAGAAAAAGAAAAAGAGCATGAGGGAAAAGAAAAGGAGAGAGAAAAAGAAAAAATAAAAGAACAAGAAAAAGAGGTTGTGGTAAGAAAAGATAGTAAAGGAAAAATAAATTGAATTTTTATGCAACAAGGAAAGAGATTGAGAGAGCTGTTTTGACTTACCAGCCACTACTTGTACTTTTGTACAAAGAGGCATATTTTAGTACTAACGAACTTAATGAAAATCTTCCTAGTGAAATTGTTGCTCTCTTTCAGGATTTTCAAGATGTATTTCCCGATGATATTCTTGATGGACTACCACCACTAAGGGGAATTGAACAGCGAATTGACTATGTTCCGGGAGCCACAATTCTGAACTGACCTACTTATCAAAGCAATCCGGAGGAGACCAAAGAGTTACAATGACAAATTCACGAACTTACGGAAAAGGTTATGTGCGAGAAAGTTTAAGCCCATGTGTCATTCCTGTTTTGTTAGTTCCAAAGAAGGATGGAACTTTGCGAATGTGTATCGATTGTCGTGCTGTAAATAAGATCACGGTAAAGTATGACACCCTATTCCTCGATTAGGTGACATGCTTGATGAACTACATGGGTCCAACATTTTTACCAAGATTGATCTTAAAAGTGGATATCACCCAATTCAAATTCAAGAAGGTGATGAATGGAAAATCGCTTTCAAGACAAAACACGGTTTGTATGAATGGTTCGTAATGCCGTTTGACTTAACCAATGCACCCAGCACGTTTATGAGACTTATGAATCATGTTTTGCGAGCATTCATAGGTAGGTTTTGTGTAGTTTACTTTTATGAAATATTAATTTACAACAAGTGTTTCAAAGATCATGTTAATAATTTGAAACTTGTTTTGGAGGTGCAGTGGAAAGAAAAATTGTATGCGAATTTTAAGAAATGTTCTTTCTGCATTGATAAATTGGTATTCTTAGGTTTCGTCGTGAGTTTAAGAGGAATGGAAGTAGACGACGAAAAGGTCATGCAATCAAGGATTGGCCAATTCCCACGAGTGTAAGTAATGTTAGAAGCTTTCATGGACTTCCTAGCTTCTATTGCAAAATGTTAAAGATTTTAGTAGTATAGCTTCTCCTTTAACTGAAATCATTAAGAAAACTGTGGGATTTAAGTGGGAAGAGCCACAAGAAAAAGCTTTCAATTTGCTTAAGGAAAAACTGATTAATGCGCCATTGCTTGCCTTACCTGATTTTGCTAAAACTTTTGAAATAGAATGTGATGCATTAGGAATAGGTATTGGAGCAGTTTTGATGCAAGAAGGACGACCAATTGCATATTTTAGCGAGAAGTTGGGTGGAGCCGCATTGAACTACCATACATACGATAAGGAATTATATGCTTTGGTTAGAGCATTAGAGACTTGGCAGCATTATCTTTGGCCAAAAGAATTTGTGATTCACACCGATCATGAATCTCTTAAACATTTGAAGAGCCAACACAAACTCAACAAGCGACATGCTAAATGGATAGAATTTATTGATACTTTTCCTTGTGTCATTAAATACAAGCAAGGTAAGGAAAATGTAGTTGCTGATGCATTATATCGACGGTATGTATTGCTTACTACTTTGGATGCTAAATTGCTTGGATTTGAGTACATAAAAGATTTGTATGAACATGACTTTGATTTTGGTAATGTCTTTGCAGCCTATGAATATGAAGCTTTTGGAAGCTCTTGGTAAGGTTGTAAAGGTTTGGTCTTCAAGAAAATAAGCTTTGTATAGCAAGGAGTTTTGTTCGAGAGCTACTTGTAAAAGAAGCCCACGGGGGAGGCTTAATGGGACATTTTGGAGTTGCAAAAACTCTAGATGTTTTGCATGAACATTTTTTTTGGCCACATATGAGACGATATGTCGAGCGTCTTTGTCAAAATTGTATAATCTGCAAAAAGGCTAAATCGCGAGTAAATCCCCATGGTTTGTACACCCCATTACCTATACCAATGGAACCTTGGATAGATATTTCAATGGATTTCGTATTAGGTTTGCCAAGGTCTAGTAGTGGGAAAGATTCCATTTTTGTTGTGGTGGACCGTTTTTCTAAAATGGCTCATTTTATACCTTGTCGAAAAGCTGATGATGCTAAGTATATTGCTAATTTGTTTTTCAAGGAAATTTTCAAATTACATGGAATTCTCAAAAAACATTGTGTCTGTTCGAGACACCAAGTTTTTGATCTACTTTTGGAAGACCTTATGGGGTAAGCTAGGCACTAAACAATTGTTCTCCACTACATGTCATCCCTAATCTGATTGACAAATCGAGGTTGTAAACCGTACGTTATTAACGCTGCTTCGAGCTATAATTTAACGAAATTTAAAGACGTGGGAGGAGTGTTTACTACATGTGGAATTTGCATTCAACCGAAGTGTGCATTCTTCCACTAGATTTTCTCCATTTGAGATAGTGTATGGTTTTAATCCTCTTACACCTTTGGATTTAATTCCTTTGCCTACTAATGAATTTGTCAATTTAGATGGTAAGCGAAAGGCTGAATTTGTTAGACAACTTCATAAGAAGGTTCGAGATAATATTGACAAAAGGACGGAGCAGTATGTGGAACATGCAAACAAAGGACGAAAGAAAGTTTTATTTGAACCCGAAGATTTGGTTTGGGTTCACATGCGAAAAGAACGGTTTCCTGCCCAACGAAAATCTAAACTCCTTCCAAGAGGTGATGGTCCTTTCCGAGTTGTGGAGAAAATTAATGATAACTCTTACAAGATAGATCTCCCAGGTGAGTACAATGTTAGTGCGAGTTTTAATGTTTCTGATTTATCTCCATTCTATGCAGATTCTGATTTGAGGACAAATCCTTTCGAAGAGGGAGGGGATGATGTGAGCATGGGAACGACCTTAGTTCCAAATGTGAAGGTTCCAATAATTGAAGATGCGTTGCACGTACCTATGGGATCAATTACGAGGGCAAGGGCTAGAAAGCATAAGGAGTCGCTCAATGTTCTCATACAAGCCATTTGGGCTGAATTGGAACAATCTACATTTCAATTTGAATTAAACAAGGAGCATCAACTTTGCAACGTTTTATCCACTGTTTTTTAAGCATTTTAAGCTTGTTTGCATAAAGTTTTGTTTTTCTTTATTTAAGCTTCATAAATAAAGTTGTTTATTTATGCTTCATTAAGTTTTTTTTTTGTTAAATGCATCTTTGTCTAATAATCTGCATCATTAAGTGTTTTGTTTGTTAAATGAATCTTTGTTTAGTAATCTGCATTATTAATTGTTTTGTTTGTTAAATGCATCTTTGTTTAGTAATATGCATTATTAACTGTTTTGTTTGTTAAATGCCTTGCATTAATGCATCAACATCTTTAAAAATCTGCATTATGTGTTTCTATTAAATAAGTCATGCATTAATCATCTCGTTTGTTAAAGTAAGGTTTAAGTTGCATATTTAATTAATTCATGTGCATGAGTGTTATTAAATATGTTTTTTTTATAAGTGTTTTAAGTTATTGTTTAATGCTTAAATATCTATTTTTTGCAGGTGACTTTTCCTATGACTAAAGACTCTTCAAGTTAGAAGGTTTCAAAGCTTTTTAAAGAACATTATGGAGGTTGTTTAATGGACCATAGGAGACTCTTCAAGTCTGAATGTTTTTGGAGTCTTTAACCTTCATCAAGATGCCATTTGAGAGGTGTTACACAAGCTAATACAAATTAGTTTCAAGGGAGCTGAAGAGACACACATTAAGGATACAATAAGTCTTCATTAAGGAGAAATGCCATGCCTTTTCAGCTACATCAGATCCTAATGAAGAGACATGACTCATTGGCTTTCCTACAAGAGTTAAAAATGAAATTGCCATGCCTTTTTAACTACTTCAGATCCTAATGAAGAGACATGACTTATTAGCTTTCTTACAAGAGTTAAAATGAAATTAGTGTTTGCATTAATTTTAGTTAATGGCTGAATGTGAAAGGCCTTACATAGGCATATGAATAGTTACAAAAGTGTCTATAAATAATTTGTAAATAGAAACTTGCTGAAATGAAGAATGACTATAATTTGTGAGAAATTCTCTCTTGAGTTCTTTAGAACAAACAAACTGAACTTATCATGGCTTATTGCCTTGTGACGTTCTTCTTTCTTTTCTATACTTTCGGTTCTTGTTTCTTTCATAAACAACGGGTCGGGGTCTGTTCTAATCTATTCTTGTTTTTGATTATTTGTCATATAGAAAGTGGGTCACGTTCCAATAATGCTGGTTCTTTTCTCGTACAAGTCGATGATTCAAGATTCCTATTATATGTCTTTAGTTAACAAGTTCCTGTATAGAAACGGTCGGGCAATCGAGTGACTTGTAATTCTAAATCGATCACGAGCTCATATCATTTGGTATCAGAGCTATTATTCTTTACAGGTATCGTTTTATTTCTCTTTCTCGATTTGAAAAATAATTCATCAAACTTCAAAAAAATTCTGTTGCAAAAAGAGAAGAAGTGCAGAAGTAAAACAAAGGAAAAAACAAATTGAGAAAAAAAGAAAGACGATTTAGGAAAAAAATTCGTGGCAAAAAAAATTCAGTTTGTCCAAATCATCTATATCACATTCCATTCAACATTTTGAGTCTGTTACATATATTTTTAAGCCTTTTCGTAATTTTCTTGTTTGAGTCATTTGTTCATTTTCACCTGTTTTCTTCTATTTCTTCCAAGTTGTCACATCCTATCAACGACCACAAGATTACGGGTTTTGTTAAGATCATTTCCAGAGTTCTTTAAGAGCTTAGAGGAATTTTGAGCAAAAAAAGGCAAGAGCGAGTGAGATCAATCGAGTGGTAAAAGCCTGAATTGTGTGCAACCACGAGAAGAGTGATTTTCCTTTCTGAGTGATAATCGCGAGGTTTGATTTGGTGAGGTAAAGTTTTTTTTTACTATTTTACCCTTTTAGTTACTAATCATTTTCTGGTGTGTTTTAAAGAATGTCTACTAACGAACGTGATAGGGGTGAAAGGGGTGGAGTTCCTAATCTTCAAATGCAAGCCATGATGCAAGAGATGCGAAGGATGATGCAAGAAGGGTTTGATCAGCTTAGTGAACGTGTTGATCGAATGGAGGAAAGGACTCAAAGGGAAAGGCCTCGTAGGGGAAGATCACCAAGAAACCCTAGTGAGCGAGAAGGAGAAGCATCCAATCGATCCGATAATGATGGATATTATGGTAGTGATGATGATAAGCAGTCTGATCGAAGTGTAAGGTGAAATGAATGACGGCCTAGAGAGACACGAGAATGAGGGCGGGTTGATGGTGATCTTGGATCTATCAAATTAAATATTCCTTCATTCCAAGGGAGAAATGACCCTGAAGCATATCTCGAGTGGGGAAAAAAAGATTGACTTGGTGTTTGATTGTCACAACTATCAGAGTTGAAAAAGGTAAAGTTGGCTGCCATTGAAGTCACCGATTATGCTATAATTTGGTGGGACCAACTAACCATGTCTAGGAGAAGAAATGGAGAGCATCCGGTGGAGACATGGGTAGAAATGAAAGCCAGAATAAGACGAAGGTTCATTCCAAACCATTACCAAAGGGACCTCTATCAAAAGCTACAAATTCTTACCCAAGGGAACAAGAGTGTGGAGGACTATCACAAAGATATGGAAATTGTGATGATTCATGCCAATATCGAGGAGGATCGTGAGGCCACAATGGCAAGGTTCTTGGCAGGTTTAAACCGAGAGAGTGCCAATGTTGTTGAGTTGCAGCATTATGTTGAATTAACCGACATGGTTCACATGGCCATAAAAGTGGAAAGGCAACTTAAAAGAAAAGGTTCTACTAGAGTGATACACCATTCGAGTTCATCCTCAACATGTAACCAAAGTGCCAACAAAAGAGATGTGAGGCCTCAAGTGAAAGGTAAATCTGAAACTTTTAAAGAAAATAAAAAAGATTTTGTTTCAGATAAAAGATAGGTGGAAAGATCAACGAGTCGTTCTCGAGATATCAAATGCTTTAAGTGCTTGGGAAGAGGGCACATTGTCAGATAATGCCCAAATCGAAATGTTATGATTCTCAAGGACAATGGAGAGATTGAATCTGAGGGAGAAACAGATGATGACATGCCACCAATGAAAGATGAGAGTGAAGTCGACTATCCAGTTGAATGTGAGCTATTTGTAACAAAATGTGCATTAAGCACACAAGCTAAAGAAGAGGTGGAGAGAAGGGAGAACATATTCCACACCCGTTGCCACATCAAGGGAAAAGTGTGCAGCATGATTATTGATGGCGGTAGTTGCACAAATGTAGCAAGCTCAACTTTGGTGGAAAAACTTGGATTGCCCACGACTAAACATCCACAACCATATAAACTACAATGGTTGAATGATGGAGGTGAGATCAAGGTGGTAAAACAAGTGATGCTGTCATTTACCCCCGAAAGGTACCAAGATGAACTGCCATGTGACGTTGTTCCCATGCATGCGGGTTACATTTTACTTGGTCGTCCATGGCAATATGATCGAAAAGTTATCCATGATGGATTCACCAACAACTATTCTTTCAAATTCAACGAAAAATCCATCACACTTGTACCCATGACACCCGAACAAGTGTATGAAGATCAAGTACGTTTAAAGGAAGAGAGTGAAAAAACAAAAACAAAAGAGAATGAGGTAACAACAAAAGAAAAAGAGAAAAACATGAGAGAATGCAAAAAATTAGAAAAAGAAAAAGAGCATGAGGGAAAAGAAAAGGAGAGAGAAAAAGAAAAAATAAAAGAACAAGAAAAAGAGGTTGTGGTAAGAAAAGATAGTAAAGGAAAAATAAATTGAATTTTTATGCAACAAGGAAAGAGATTGAGAGAGCTGTTTTGACTTACCAGCCACTACTTGTACTTTTGTACAAAGAGGCATATTTTAGTACTAACGAACTTAATGAAAATCTTCCTAGTGAAATTGTTGCTCTCTTTCAGGATTTTCAAGATGTATTTCCCGATGATATTCTTGATGGACTACCACCACTAAGGGGAATTGAACAGCGAATTGACTATGTTCCGGGAGCCACAATTCTGAACTGACCTACTTATCAAAGCAATCCGGAGGAGACCAAAGAGTTACAATGACAAATTCACGAACTTACGGAAAAGGTTATGTGCGAGAAAGTTTAAGCCCATGTGTCATTCCTGTTTTGTTAGTTCCAAAGAAGGATGGAACTTTGCGAATGTGTATCGATTGTCGTGCTGTAAATAAGATCACGGTAAAGTATGACACCCTATTCCTCGATTAGGTGACATGCTTGATGAACTACATGGGTCCAACATTTTTACCAAGATTGATCTTAAAAGTGGATATCACCCAATTCAAATTCAAGAAGGTGATGAATGGAAAATCGCTTTCAAGACAAAACACGGTTTGTATGAATGGTTCGTAATGCCGTTTGACTTAACCAATGCACCCAGCACGTTTATGAGACTTATGAATCATGTTTTGCGAGCATTCATAGGTAGGTTTTGTGTAGTTTACTTTTATGAAATATTAATTTACAACAAGTGTTTCAAAGATCATGTTAATAATTTGAAACTTGTTTTGGAGGTGCAGTGGAAAGAAAAATTGTATGCGAATTTTAAGAAATGTTCTTTCTGCATTGATAAATTGGTATTCTTAGGTTTCGTCGTGAGTTTAAGAGGAATGGAAGTAGACGACGAAAAGGTCATGCAATCAAGGATTGGCCAATTCCCACGAGTGTAAGTAATGTTAGAAGCTTTCATGGACTTCCTAGCTTCTATTGCAAAATGTTAAAGATTTTAGTAGTATAGCTTCTCCTTTAACTGAAATCATTAAGAAAACTGTGGGATTTAAGTGGGAAGAGCCACAAGAAAAAGCTTTCAATTTGCTTAAGGAAAAACTGATTAATGCGCCATTGCTTGCCTTACCTGATTTTGCTAAAACTTTTGAAATAGAATGTGATGCATTAGGAATAGGTATTGGAGCAGTTTTGATGCAAGAAGGACGACCAATTGCATATTTTAGCGAGAAGTTGGGTGGAGCCGCATTGAACTACCATACATACGATAAGGAATTATATGCTTTGGTTAGAGCATTAGAGACTTGGCAGCATTATCTTTGGCCAAAAGAATTTGTGATTCACACCGATCATGAATCTCTTAAACATTTGAAGAGCCAACACAAACTCAACAAGCGACATGCTAAATGGATAGAATTTATTGATACTTTTCCTTGTGTCATTAAATACAAGCAAGGTAAGGAAAATGTAGTTGCTGATGCATTATATCGACGGTATGTATTGCTTACTACTTTGGATGCTAAATTGCTTGGATTTGAGTACATAAAAGATTTGTATGAACATGACTTTGATTTTGGTAATGTCTTTGCAGCTTATGAAAATGAAGCTTTTGGTAAGGTTTTTAGGCATGATGGATTTGTTGTTCAAGAAAATAAGCTTTGTATAGCAAGGAGTTTTGTTCGAGAGCTACTTGTAAAAGAAGCCCACGGGGGAGGCTTAATGGGACATTTTGGAGTTGCAAAAACTCTAGATGTTTTGCATGAACATTTTTTTTGGCCACATATGAGACGATATGTCGAGCGTCTTTGTCAAAATTGTATAATCTGCAAAAAGGCTAAATCGCGAGTAAATCCCCATGGTTTGTACACCCCATTACCTATACCAATGGAACCTTGGATAGATATTTCAATGGATTTCGTATTAGGTTTGCCAAGGTCTAGTAGTGGGAAAGATTCCATTTTTGTTGTGGTGGACCGTTTTTCTAAAATGGCTCATTTTTATACCTTGTCGAAAAGCTGATGATGCTAAGTATATTGCTAATTTGTTTTTCAAGGAAATTTTCAAATTACATGGAATTCTAAAAAACATTGTGTCTGTTCGAGACACCAAGTTTTTGATCTACTTTTGGAAGACCTTATGGGGTAAGCTAGGCACTAAACAATTGTTCTCCACTACATGTCATCCCTAATCTGATTGACAAATCGAGGTTGTAAACCGTACGTTATTAACGCTGCTTCGAGCTATAATTTAACGAAATTTAAAGACGTGGGAGGAGTGTTTACTACATGTGGAATTTGCATTCAACCGAAGTGTGCATTCTTCCACTAGATTTTCTCCATTTGAGATAGTGTATGGTTTTAATCCTCTTACACCTTTGGATTTAATTCCTTTGCCTACTAATGAATTTGTCAATTTAGATGGTAAGCGAAAGGCTGAATTTGTTAGACAACTTCATAAGAAGGTTCGAGATAATATTGACAAAAGGACGGAGCAGTATGTGGAACATGCAAACAAAGGACGAAAGAAAGTTTTATTTGAACCCGAAGATTTGGTTTGGGTTCACATGCGAAAAGAACGGTTTCCTGCCCAACGAAAATCTAAACTCCTTCCAAGAGGTGATGGTCCTTTCCGAGTTGTGGAGAAAATTAATGATAACTCTTACAAGATAGATCTCCCAGGTGAGTACAATGTTAGTGCGAGTTTTAATGTTTCTGATTTATCTCCATTCTATGCAGATTCTGATTTGAGGACAAATCCTTTCGAAGAGGGAGGGGATGATGTGAGCATGGGAACGACCTTAGTTCCAAATGTGAAGGTTCCAATAATTGAAGATGCGTTGCACGTACCTATGGGATCAATTACGAGGGCAAGGGCTAGAAAGCATAAGGAGTCGCTCAATGTTCTCATACAAGCCATTTGGGCTGAATTGGAACAATCTACATTTCAATTTGAATTAAACAAGGAGCATCAACTTTGCAACGTTTTATCCACTGTTTTTTAAGCATTTTAAGCTTGTTTGCATAAAGTTTTGTTTTTCTTTATTTAAGCTTCATAAATAAAGTTGTTTATTTATGCTTCATTAAGTTTTTTTTTTGTTAAATGCATCTTTGTCTAATAATCTGCATCATTAAGTGTTTTGTTTGTTAAATGAATCTTTGTTTAGTAATCTGCATTATTAATTGTTTTGTTTGTTAAATGCATCTTTGTTTAGTAATATGCATTATTAACTGTTTTGTTTGTTAAATGCCTTGCATTAATGCATCAACATCTTTAAAAATCTGCATTATGTGTTTCTATTAAATAAGTCATGCATTAATCATCTCGTTTGTTAAAGTAAGGTTTAAGTTGCATATTTAATTAATTCATGTGCATGAGTGTTATTAAATATGTTTTTTTTATAAGTGTTTTAAGTTATTGTTTAATGCTTAAATATCTATTTTTTGCAGGTGACTTTTCCTATGACTAAAGACTCTTCAAGTTAGAAGGTTTCAAAGCTTTTTAAAGAACATTATGGAGGTTGTTTAATGGACCATAGGAGACTCTTCAAGTCTGAATGTTTTTGGAGTCTTTAACCTTCATCAAGATGCCATTTGAGAGGTGTTACACAAGCTAATACAAATTAGTTTCAAGGGAGCTGAAGAGACACACATTAAGGATACAATAAGTCTTCATTAAGGAGAAATGCCATGCCTTTTCAGCTACATCAGATCCTAATGAAGAGACATGACTCATTGGCTTTCCTACAAGAGTTAAAAATGAAATTGCCATGCCTTTTTAACTACTTCAGATCCTAATGAAGAGACATGACTCATTAGCTTTCTTACAAGAGTTAAAATGAAATTAGTGTTTGCATTAATTTTAGTTAATGGCTGAATGTGAAAGGCCTTACATAGGCATATGAATAGTTACAAAAGTGTCTATAAATAATTTGTAAATAGAAACTTGCTGAAATGAAGAATGACTATAATTTGTGAGAAATTCTCTCTTGAGTTCTTTAGAACAAACAAACTGAACTTATCATGGCTTATTGCCTTGTGACGTTCTTCTTTCTTTTCTATACTTTCGGTTCTTGTTTCTTTCATAAAAAACGGGTCGGGGTCTGTTCTAATCTATTCTTGTTTTTGATTATTTGTCATATAGAAAGTGGGTCACGTTCCAATAATGCTGGTTCTTTTCTCGTACAAGTCGATGATTCAAGATTCCTATTATATGTCTTTAGTTAACAAGTTCCTGTATAGAAACGGTCGGGCAATCGAGTGACTTGTAATTCTAAATCGATCACGAGCTCATATCATTTGGTATCAGAGCTATTATTCTTTACAGGTATCGTTTTATTTCTCTTTCTCGATTTGAAAAATAATTCATCAAACTTCAAAAAAATTCTGTTGCAAAAAGAGAAGAAGTGCAGAAGTAAAACAAAGGAAAAAACAAATTGAGAAAAAAAGAAAGACGATTTAGGAAAAAAATTCGTGGCAAAAAAAATTCAGTTTGTCCAAATCATCTATATCACATTCCATTCAACATTTTGAGTCTGTTACATATATTTTTAAGCCTTTTCGTAATTTTCTTGTTTGAGTCATTTGTTCATTTTCACCTGTTTTCTTCTATTTCTTCCAAGTTGTCACATCCTATCAACGACCACAAGATTACGGGTTTTGTTAAGATCATTTCCAGAGTTCTTTAAGAGCTTAGAGGAATTTTGAGCAAAAAAAGGCAAGAGCGAGTGAGATCAATCGAGTGGTAAAAGCCTGAATTGTGTGCAACCACGAGAAGAGTGATTTTCCTTTCTGAGTGATAATCGCGAGGTTTGATTTGGTGAGGTAAAGTTTTTTTTTACTATTTTACCCTTTTAGTTACTAATCATTTTCTGGTGTGTTTTAAAGAATGTCTACTAACGAACGTGATAGGGGTGAAAGGGGTGGAGTTCCTAATCTTCAAATGCAAGCCATGATGCAAGAGATGCGAAGGATGATGCAAGAAGGGTTTGATCAGCTTAGTGAACGTGTTGATCGAATGGAGGAAAGGACTCAAAGGGAAAGGCCTCGTAGGGGAAGATCACCAAGAAACCCTAGTGAGCGAGAAGGAGAAGCATCCAATCGATCCGATAATGATGGATATTATGGTAGTGATGATGATAAGCAGTCTGATCGAAGTGTAAGGTGAAATGAATGACGGCCTAGAGAGACACGAGAATGAGGGCGGGTTGATGGTGATCTTGGATCTATCAAATTAAATATTCCTTCATTCCAAGGGAGAAATGACCCTGAAGCATATCTCGAGTGGGAAAAAAAGATTGACTTGGTGTTTGATTGTCACAACTATCAGAGTTGAAAAAGGTAAAGTTGGCTGCCATTGAAGTCACCGATTATGCTATAATTTGGTGGGACCAACTAACCATGTCTAGGAGAAGAAATGGAGAGCATCCGGTGGAGACATGGGTAGAAATGAAAGCCAGAATAAGACGAAGGTTCATTCCAAACCATTACCAAAGGGACCTCTATCAAAAGCTACAAATTCTTACCCAAGGGAACAAGAGTGTGGAGGACTATCACAAAGATATGGAAATTGTGATGATTCATGCCAATATCGAGGAGGATCGTGAGGCCACAATGGCAAGGTTCTTGGCAGGTTTAAACCGAGAGAGTGCCAATGTTGTTGAGTTGCAGCATTATGTTGAATTAACCGACATGGTTCACATGGCCATAAAAGTGGAAAGGCAACTTAAAAGAAAAGGTTCTACTAGAGTGATACACCATTCGAGTTCATCCTCAACATGTAACCAAAGTGCCAACAAAAGAGATGTGAGGCCTCAAGTGAAAGGTAAATCTGAAACTTTTAAAGAAAATAAAAAAGATTTTGTTTCAGATAAAAGATAGGTGGAAAGATCAACGAGTCGTTCTCGAGATATCAAATGCTTTAAGTGCTTGGGAAGAGGGCACATTGTCAGATAATGCCCAAATCGAAATGTTATGATTCTCAAGGACAATGGAGAGATTGAATCTGAGGGAGAAACAGATGATGACATGCCACCAATGAAAGATGAGAGTGAAGTCGACTATCCAGTTGAATGTGAGCTATTTGTAACAAAATGTGCATTAAGCACACAAGCTAAAGAAGAGGTGGAGAGAAGGGAGAACATATTCCACACCCGTTGCCACATCAAGGGAAAAGTGTGCAGCATGATTATTGATGGCGGTAGTTGCACAAATGTAGCAAGCTCAACTTTGGTGGAAAAACTTGGATTGCCCACGACTAAACATCCACAACCATATAAACTACAATGGTTGAATGATGGAGGTGAGATCAAGGTGGTAAAACAAGTGATGCTGTCATTTACCCCCGAAAGGTACCAAGATGAACTGCCATGTGACGTTGTTCCCATGCATGCGGGTTACATTTTACTTGGTCGTCCATGGCAATATGATCGAAAAGTTATCCATGATGGATTCACCAACAACTATTCTTTCAAATTCAACGAAAAATCCATCACACTTGTACCCATGACACCCGAACAAGTGTATGAAGATCAAGTACGTTTAAAGGAAGAGAGTGAAAAAACAAAAACAAAAGAGAATGAGGTAACAACAAAAGAAAAAGAGAAAAACATGAGAGAATGCAAAAAATTAGAAAAAGAAAAAGAGCATGAGGGAAAAGAAAAGGAGAGAGAAAAAGAAAAAATAAAAGAACAAGAAAAAGAGGTTGTGGTAAGAAAAGATAGTAAAGGAAAAATAAATTGAATTTTTATGCAACAAGGAAAGAGATTGAGAGAGCTGTTTTGACTTACCAGCCACTACTTGTACTTTTGTACAAAGAGGCATATTTTAGTACTAACGAACTTAATGAAAATCTTCCTAGTGAAATTGTTGCTCTCTTTCAGGATTTTCAAGATGTATTTCCCGATGATATTCTTGATGGACTACCACCACTAAGGGGAATTGAACAGCGAATTGACTATGTTCCGGGAGCCACAATTCTGAACTGACCTACTTATCAAAGCAATCCGGAGGAGACCAAAGAGTTACAATGACAAATTCACGAACTTACGGAAAAGGTTATGTGCGAGAAAGTTTAAGCCCATGTGTCATTCCTGTTTTGTTAGTTCCAAAGAAGGATGGAACTTTGCGAATGTGTATCGATTGTCGTGCTGTAAATAAGATCACGGTAAAGTATGACACCCTATTCCTCGATTAGGTGACATGCTTGATGAACTACATGGGTCCAACATTTTTACCAAGATTGATCTTAAAAGTGGATATCACCCAATTCAAATTCAAGAAGGTGATGAATGGAAAATCGCTTTCAAGACAAAACACGGTTTGTATGAATGGTTCGTAATGCCGTTTGACTTAACCAATGCACCCAGCACGTTTATGAGACTTATGAATCATGTTTTGCGAGCATTCATAGGTAGGTTTTGTGTAGTTTACTTTTATGAAATATTAATTTACAACAAGTGTTTCAAAGATCATGTTAATAATTTGAAACTTGTTTTGGAGGTGCAGTGGAAAGAAAAATTGTATGCGAATTTTAAGAAATGTTCTTTCTGCATTGATAAATTGGTATTCTTAGGTTTCGTCGTGAGTTTAAGAGGAATGGAAGTAGACGACGAAAAGGTCATGCAATCAAGGATTGGCCAATTCCCACGAGTGTAAGTAATGTTAGAAGCTTTCATGGACTTCCTAGCTTCTATTGCAAAATGTTAAAGATTTTAGTAGTATAGCTTCTCCTTTAACTGAAATCATTAAGAAAACTGTGGGATTTAAGTGGGAAGAGCCACAAGAAAAAGCTTTCAATTTGCTTAAGGAAAAACTGATTAATGCGCCATTGCTTGCCTTACCTGATTTTGCTAAAACTTTTGAAATAGAATGTGATGCATTAGGAATAGGTATTGGAGCAGTTTTGATGCAAGAAGGACGACCAATTGCATATTTTAGCGAGAAGTTGGGTGGAGCCGCATTGAACTACCATACATACGATAAGGAATTATATGCTTTGGTTAGAGCATTAGAGACTTGGCAGCATTATCTTTGGCCAAAAGAATTTGTGATTCACACCGATCATGAATCTCTTAAACATTTGAAGAGCCAACACAAACTCAACAAGCGACATGCTAAATGGATAGAATTTATTGATACTTTTCCTTGTGTCATTAAATACAAGCAAGGTAAGGAAAATGTAGTTGCTGATGCATTATATCGACGGTATGTATTGCTTACTACTTTGGATGCTAAATTGCTTGGATTTGAGTACATAAAAGATTTGTATGAACATGACTTTGATTTTGGTAATGTCTTTGCAGCTTATGAAAATGAAGCTTTTGGTAAGGTTTTTAGGCATGATGGATTTGTTGTTCAAGAAAATAAGCTTTGTATAGCAAGGAGTTTTGTTCGAGAGCTACTTGTAAAAGAAGCCCACGGGGGAGGCTTAATGGGACATTTTGGAGTTGCAAAAACTCTAGATGTTTTGCATGAACATTTTTTTTGGCCACATATGAGACGATATGTCGAGCGTCTTTGTCAAAATTGTATAATCTGCAAAAAGGCTAAATCGCGAGTAAATCCCCATGGTTTGTACACCCCATTACCTATACCAATGGAACCTTGGATAGATATTTCAATGGATTTCGTATTAGGTTTGCCAAGGTCTAGTAGTGGGAAAGATTCCATTTTTGTTGTGGTGGACCGTTTTTCTAAAATGGCTCATTTTTATACCTTGTCGAAAAGCTGATGATGCTAAGTATATTGCTAATTTGTTTTTCAAGGAAATTTTCAAATTACATGGAATTCTAAAAAACATTGTGTCTGTTCGAGACACCAAGTTTTTGATCTACTTTTGGAAGACCTTATGGGGTAAGCTAGGCACTAAACAATTGTTCTCCACTACATGTCATCCCTAATCTGATTGACAAATCGAGGTTGTAAACCGTACGTTATTAACGCTGCTTCGAGCTATAATTTAACGAAATTTAAAGACGTGGGAGGAGTGTTTACTACATGTGGAATTTGCATTCAACCGAAGTGTGCATTCTTCCACTAGATTTTCTCCATTTGAGATAGTGTATGGTTTTAATCCTCTTACACCTTTGGATTTAATTCCTTTGCCTACTAATGAATTTGTCAATTTAGATGGTAAGCGAAAGGCTGAATTTGTTAGACAACTTCATAAGAAGGTTCGAGATAATATTGACAAAAGGACGGAGCAGTATGTGGAACATGCAAACAAAGGACGAAAGAAAGTTTTATTTGAACCCGAAGATTTGGTTTGGGTTCACATGCGAAAAGAACGGTTTCCTGCCCAACGAAAATCTAAACTCCTTCCAAGAGGTGATGGTCCTTTCCGAGTTGTGGAGAAAATTAATGATAACTCTTACAAGATAGATCTCCCAGGTGAGTACAATGTTAGTGCGAGTTTTAATGTTTCTGATTTATCTCCATTCTATGCAGATTCTGATTTGAGGACAAATCCTTTCGAAGAGGGAGGGGATGATGTGAGCATGGGAACGACCTTAGTTCCAAATGTGAAGGTTCCAATAATTGAAGATGCGTTGCACGTACCTATGGGATCAATTACGAGGGCAAGGGCTAGAAAGCATAAGGAGTCGCTCAATGTTCTCATACAAGCCATTTGGGCTGAATTGGAACAATCTACATTTCAATTTGAATTAAACAAGGAGCATCAACTTTGCAACGTTTTATCCACTGTTTTTTAAGCATTTTAAGCTTGTTTGCATAAAGTTTTGTTTTTCTTTATTTAAGCTTCATAAATAAAGTTGTTTATTTATGCTTCATTAAGTTTTTTTTTTGTTAAATGCATCTTTGTCTAATAATCTGCATCATTAAGTGTTTTGTTTGTTAAATGAATCTTTGTTTAGTAATCTGCATTATTAATTGTTTTGTTTGTTAAATGCATCTTTGTTTAGTAATATGCATTATTAACTGTTTTGTTTGTTAAATGCCTTGCATTAATGCATCAACATCTTTAAAAATCTGCATTATGTGTTTCTATTAAATAAGTCATGCATTAATCATCTCGTTTGTTAAAGTAAGGTTTAAGTTGCATATTTAATTAATTCATGTGCATGAGTGTTATTAAATATGTTTTTTTTATAAGTGTTTTAAGTTATTGTTTAATGCTTAAATATCTATTTTTTGCAGGTGACTTTTCCTATGACTAAAGACTCTTCAAGTTAGAAGGTTTCAAAGCTTTTTAAAGAACATTATGGAGGTTGTTTAATGGACCATAGGAGACTCTTCAAGTCTGAATGTTTTTGGAGTCTTTAACCTTCATCAAGATGCCATTTGAGAGGTGTTACACAAGCTAATACAAATTAGTTTCAAGGGAGCTGAAGAGACACACATTAAGGATATAATAAGTCTTCATTAAGGAGAAATGCCATGCCTTTTCAGCTACATCAGATCCTAATGAAGAGACATGACTCATTGGCTTTCCTACAAGAGTTAAAAATGAAATTGCCATGCCTTTTTAACTACTTCAGATCCTAATGAAGAGACATGACTTATTAGCTTTCTTACAAGAGTTAAAATGAAATTAGTGTTTGCATTAATTTTAGTTAATGGCTGAATGTGAAAGGCCTTACATAGGCATATGAATAGTTACAAAAGTGTCTATAAATAATTTGTAAATAGAAACTTGCTGAAATGAAGAATGACTATAATTTGTGAGAAATTCTCTCTTGAGTTCTTTAGAACAAACAAACTGAACTTATCATGGCTTATTGCCTTGTGACGTTCTTCTTTCTTTTCTATACTTTCGGTTCTTGTTTCTTTCATAAACAACGGGTCGGGGTCTGTTCTAATCTATTCTTGTTTTTGATTATTTGTCATATAGAAAGTGGGTCACGTTCCAATAATGCTGGTTCTTTTCTCGTACAAGTCGATGATTCAAGATTCCTATTATATGTCTTTAGTTAACAAGTTCCTGTATAGAAACGGTCGGGCAATCGAGTGACTTGTAATTCTAAATCGATCACGAGCTCATATCATTTGGTATCAGAGCTATTATTCTTTACAGGTATCGTTTTATTTCTCTTTCTCGATTTGAAAAATAATTCATCAAACTTCAAAAAAATTCTGTTGCAAAAAGAGAAGAAGTGCAGAAGTAAAACAAAGGAAAAAACAAATTGAGAAAAAAAGAAAGACGATTTAGGAAAAAAATTCGTGGCAAAAAAAATTCAGTTTGTCCAAATCATCTATATCACATTCCATTCAACATTTTGAGTCTGTTACATATATTTTTAAGCCTTTTCGTAATTTTCTTGTTTGAGTCATTTGTTCATTTTCACCTGTTTTCTTCTATTTCTTCCAAGTTGTCACATCCTATCAACGACCACAAGATTACGGGTTTTGTTAAGATCATTTCCAGAGTTCTTTAAGAGCTTAGAGGAATTTTGAGCAAAAAAAGGCAAGAGCGAGTGAGATCAATCGAGTGGTAAAAGCCTGAATTGTGTGCAACCACGAGAAGAGTGATTTTCCTTTCTGAGTGATAATCGCGAGGTTTGATTTGGTGAGGTAAAGTTTTTTTTTACTATTTTACCCTTTTAGTTACTAATCATTTTCTGGTGTGTTTTAAAGAATGTCTACTAACGAACGTGATAGGGGTGAAAGGGGTGGAGTTCCTAATCTTCAAATGCAAGCCATGATGCAAGAGATGCGAAGGATGATGCAAGAAGGGTTTGATCAGCTTAGTGAACGTGTTGATCGAATGGAGGAAAGGACTCAAAGGGAAAGGCCTCGTAGGGGAAGATCACCAAGAAACCCTAGTGAGCGAGAAGGAGAAGCATCCAATCGATCCGATAATGATGGATATTATGGTAGTGATGATGATAAGCAGTCTGATCGAAGTGTAAGGTGAAATGAATGACGGCCTAGAGAGACACGAGAATGAGGGCGGGTTGATGGTGATCTTGGATCTATCAAATTAAATATTCCTTCATTCCAAGGGAGAAATGACCCTGAAGCATATCTCGAGTGGGAAAAAAAGATTGACTTGGTGTTTGATTGTCACAACTATCAGAGTTGAAAAAGGTAAAGTTGGCTGCCATTGAAGTCACCGATTATGCTATAATTTGGTGGGACCAACTAACCATGTCTAGGAGAAGAAATGGAGAGCATCCGGTGGAGACATGGGTAGAAATGAAAGCCAGAATAAGACGAAGGTTCATTCCAAACCATTACCAAAGGGACCTCTATCAAAAGCTACAAATTCTTACCCAAGGGAACAAGAGTGTGGAGGACTATCACAAAGATATGGAAATTGTGATGATTCATGCCAATATCGAGGAGGATCGTGAGGCCACAATGGCAAGGTTCTTGGTAGGTTTAAACCGAGAGAGTGCCAATGTTGTTGAGTTGCAGCATTATGTTGAATTAACCGACATGGTTCACATGGCCATAAAAGTGGAAAGGCAACTTAAAAGAAAAGGTTCTACTAGAGTGATACACCATTCGAGTTCATCCTCAACATGTAACCAAAGTGCCAACAAAAGAGATGTGAGGCCTCAAGTGAAAGGTAAATCTGAAACTTTTAAAGAAAATAAAAAAGATTTTGTTTCAGATAAAAGATAGGTGGAAAGATCAACGAGTCGTTCTCGAGATATCAAATGCTTTAAGTGCTTGGGAAGAGGGCACATTGTCAGATAATGCCCAAATCGAAATGTTATGATTCTCAAGGACAATGGAGAGATTGAATCCGAGGGAGAAACAGATGATGACATGCCACCAATGAAAGATGAGAGTGAAGTCGACTATCCAGTTGAACGTGAGCTACTTGTAACAAAATGTGCATTAAGCACACAAGCTAAAGAAGAGGTGGAGAGAAGGGAGAACATATTCCACACCCGTTGCCACATCAAGGGAAAAGTGTGCAGCATGATTATTGATGGCGGTAGTTGCACAAATGTAGCAAGCTCAACTTTGGTGGAAAAACTTGGATTGCCCACGACTAAACATCCACAACCATATAAACTACAATGGTTGAATGATGGAGGTGAGATCAAGGTGGTAAAACAAGTGATGCTGTCATTTACCCCCGGAAGGTACCAAGATGAACTGGCATGTGACGTTGTTCCCATGCATGCGGGGTACATTTTACTTGGTCGTCCATGGCAATATGATCGAAAAGTTATCCATGATGGATTCACCAACAACTATTCTTTCAAATTCAACGGAAAATCCATCACACTTGTACCCATGACACCCGAACAAGTGTATGAAGATCAAGTACGTTTAAAGGAAGAGAGTGGAAAAACAAAAACAAAAGAGAATGAGGTAACAACAAAAGAAAAAGAGAAAAACATGAGAGAATGCAAAAAATTAGAAAAAGAAAAAGAGCATGAGGGAAAAGAAAAGGAGAGAGAAAAAGAAAAAATAAAAGAACAAGAAAAAGAGGTTGCGGTAAGAAAAGATAGTAAAGGAAAAATAAATTGAATTTTTATGCAAAAAGGAAAGAGATTGAGAGAGCTGTTTTGACTTACCAGCCACTACTTGTACTTTTGTTCAAAGAGGCATATTTTAGTACTAACGAACTTAATGAAAATCTTCCTAGTGAAATTGTTGCTCTCTTGCAGGATTTTCAAGATGTATTTCCCGATGATATTCTTGATGGACTACCACCACTAAGGGGAATTGAACAGCGAATTGACTTTGTTCCGGGAGCCACAATTCTGAACTGACCTACTTATCAAAGCAATCCGGAGGAGACCAAAGAGTTACAATGACAAATTCACGAACTTACGGGAAAAGGTTATGTGCGAGAAAGTTTAAGCCCATGTGTCATTCATGTTTTGTTAGTTCCAAAGAAGGATGGAACTTTGCGAATGTGTATCGATTGTCGTGCTGTAAATAAGATCACGGTAAAGTATGACACCCTATTCCTCGATTGGGTGACATGCTTGATGAACTACATGGGTCCAACATTTTTACCAAGATTGATCTTAAAAGTGGATATCACCCAATTCAAATGCAAGAAGGTGATGAATGGAAAATCGCTTTCAAGACAAAACACGGTTTGTATGAATGGTTCGTAATGCCGTTTGGCTTAACCAATGCACCCAACACGTTTATGAGACTTATGAATCATGTTTTGCGAGCATTCATAGGTAGGTTTTGTGTAGTTTACTTTTATGAAATATTAATTTACAACAAGTGTTTCAAAGATCATGTTAATAATTTGAAACTTGTTTTGGAGGTGCAGTGGAAAGAAAAATTGTATGCGAATTTTAAGAAATGTTCTTTCTGCATTGATAAATTGGTATTCTTAGGTTTCGTCGTGAGTTTAAGAGGAATGGAAGTAGACGACGAAAAGGTCATGCAATCAAGGATTGGCCAATTCCCACGAGTGTAAGTAATGTTAGAAGCTTTCATGGACTTCCTAGCTTCTATTGCAAAATGTTAAAGATTTTAGTAGTATAGCTTCTCCTTTAACTGAAATCATTAAGAAAACTGTGGGATTTAAGTGGGAAGAGCCACAAGAAAAAGCTTTCAATTTGCTTAAGGAAAAACTGATTAATGCGCCATTGCTTGCCTTACCTGATTTTGCTAAAACTTTTGAAATAGAATGTGATGCATTAGGAATAGGTATTGGAGCAGTTTTGATGCAAGAAGGACGACCAATTGCATATTTTAGCGAGAAGTTGGGTGGAGCCGCATTGAACTACCATACATACGATAAGGAATTATATGCTTTGGTTAGAGCATTAGAGACTTGGCAGCATTATCTTTGGCCAAAAGAATTTGTGATTCACACCGATCATGAATCTCTTAAACATTTGAAGAGCCAACACAAACTCAACAAGCGACATGCTAAAATGGATAGAATTTATTGATACTTTTCCTTGTGTCATTAAATACAAGCAAGGTAAGGAAAATGTAGTTGCTGATGCATTATATCGACGGTATGTATTGCTTACTACTTTGGATGCTAAATTGCTTGGATTTGAGTACATAAAAGATTTGTATGAACATGACTTTGATTTTGGTAATGTCTTTGCAGCTTATGAAAATGAAGCTTTTGGTAAGGTTTTTAGGCATGATGGATTTGTTGTTCAAGAAAATAAGCTTTGTATAGCAAGGAGTTTTGTTCGAGAGCTACTTGTAAAAGAAGCCCACGGGGGAGGCTTAATGGGACATTTTGGAGTTGCAAAAACTCTAGATGTTTTGCATGAACATTTTTTTTGGTCACATATGAGACGATATGTCGAGCGTCTTTGTCAAAATTGTATAATCTGCAAAAAGGCTAAATCGCGAGTAAATCCCCATGGTTTGTACACCCCATTACCTATACCAATGGAACCTTGGATAGATATTTCAATGGATTTCGTATTAGGTTTGCCAAGGTCTAGTAGTGGGAAAGATTCCATTTTTGTTGTGGTGGACCGTTTTTCTAAAATGGCTCATTTTTATACCTTGTCGAAAAGCTGATGATGCTAAGTATATTGCTAATTTGTTTTTCAAGGAAATTTTCAAATTACATGGAATTCTAAAAAACATTGTGTCTGTTCGAGACACCAAGTTTTTGATCTACTTTTGGAAGACCTTATGGGGTAAGCTAGGCACTAAACAATTGTTCTCCACTACATGTCATCCCTAATCTGATTGACAAATCGAGGTTGTAAACCGTACGTTATTAACGCTGCTTCGAGCTATAATTTAACGAAATTTAAAGACGTGGGAGGAGTGTTTACTACATGTGGAATTTGCATTCAACCGAAGTGTGCATTCTTCCACTAGATTTTCTCCATTTGAGATAGTGTATGGTTTTAATCCTCTTACACCTTTGGATTTAATTCCTTTGCCTACTAATGAATTTGTCAATTTAGATGGTAAGCGAAAGGCTGAATTTGTTAGACAACTTCATAAGAAGGTTCGAGATAATATTGACAAAAGGACGGAGCAGTATGTGGAACATGCAAACAAAGGACGAAAGAAAGTTTTATTTGAACCCGAAGATTTGGTTTGGGTTCACATGCGAAAAGAACGGTTTCCTGCCCAACGAAAATCTAAACTCCTTCCAAGAGGAGATGGTCCTTTCCGAGTTGTGGAGAAAATTAATGATAACTCTTACAAGATAGATCTCCCAGGTGAGTACAATGTTAGTGCGAGTTTTAATGTTTTTGATTTATCTCCATTCTATGCAGATTCTGATTTGAGGACAAATCCTTTCGAAGAGGGAGGGGATGATGTGAGCATGGGAACGACCTTGGTTCCAAATGTGAAGGTTCCAATAATTGAAGATGCGTTGCACGTACCTATGGGATCAATTATGAGGGCAAGGGCTAGAAAGCATAAGGAGTCGCTCAATGTTCTCATACAAGCCATTTGGGCTAAATTGGAACAATTTACATTTCAATTTGAATTAAACAACGAGCTTCAACTTTGCAACGTTTTATCCATTGTTTTTTAAGCATTTTAAGCTTATTTGCATAAAGTTTTGTTTTTCTTTATTTAAGCTTCATAAATAAAGTTGTTTATTTATGCTTCATTAAGTGTTTTTTTTTGTTAAATGCATCTTTGTTTAGTAATCTGCATCATTAAGTGTCTTGTTTGTTAAATGCATCTTTGTTTAGTAATCTGCATTATTAACTGTTTTGTTTGTTAAATGCATCTTTGTTTAGTAATATGCATTATTAACTGTTTTGTTTGTTAAATGCATCTTTGTTAAATGCCTTGCATTAATGCATCAGCATATTTAAAAATCTGCATTATGTGTTTTTATTAAATAAGTCATGCATTAATCATCTCGTTTGTTAAAGTAAGGTTTAAGTTGCATGTTTAATTAATTCATGTGCATGAGTGTTATTAAATATGTTTTTTATAAGTGTTTTAAGTTATTGTTTAATGCTTAAATATCTATTTTTTGCAGGTGACTTTTCCTATGACTAAAGACTCTTCAAGTTAGAAGGTTTCAAAGCTTTTTAAAGAAAATTATGGAGGTTGTTTAATGGACCATAGGAGACTCTTCAAGTCTGAATGTTTTTGGAGTCCTTAACCTTCATCAAGATGCCATTTGAGAGGTGGTTACACAAGCTAATACAAATCAGTTTCAAGGGAGTTGAAGAGACACACGTTAAGGATAAAATAAGTCTTCATTAAGGAGAAATGCCATGCCTTTTCAGCTACATCAGATCCTAATGAAGAAACATGACTCATTGGCTTTCCTACAAGAGTTAAAAACGAAATTGCCATGCCTTTTTAACTACTTCAGATCCTAATGAAGAGACATGACTCATTAGCTTTCCTACAAGAGCTAAAATGAAATTAGTGTTTGTATTAACTTTAGTTAATAGTCACAAAAGTGTCTATAAATAATTTGTAAACAGAACCTTGTTGAAATGAAGAATGAATATAATTTGTGAGAAATTCTCTCTTGAGTCTTTAGTTTAGAACAAACAAACTGAACTTATCAAGGCTTATTGTTTTGTGGCGTTCTTCTTTCTTTTCTATAATTACGGTTCTTGTTTCTTTCATAAACAACGGGTCAGGGTCTATTCGATTCTATTCTTGTTTTTGATTATTTGTCATATAGAAAGTGGGTCACGTTCCAATAGCGCTGGTTCTTTTCTCGTACGAGTTGTTGATTCAATATTCCTATTATATTTCTTTAGTTATCAAGTTCCTGTTTAGAAACGGTCGGGCAATCGAGTGACTTGTAATTCTAAATCAATTACGAGCTCATATCAGCATCATTTGGTCAAAATAGTTTGTCATTTTGTAAATAACTTTTAGTCTTTGAATTAAAACTTTTTACGTTAGAATTCTTTCTCTCTTGGTTCTTGGACTAAGTTTCGAACTTGTCAAACATTTACTAAATCTTTTATAACTTCAGTTCTTGATAGTAGTCAAGACGATCCATTTCTTCGACCAATTTTTCGAACATTCCATGATCGGGATATCACATGATTTGGTCTAAATAGTTTGTCATTTTGTAAACAACTTTTGGTCTTTGAATTAAAAACTTTTTTACGAGAGAATTGTTTCTCAATTGGTTCTTGGATGAACTTTTGAACTTGTTAAACATTTACAAGTTCTTTTATAACTCCGGTTCCTTAGAGTATTCAAGACGATCCATTCCTTTGACCAATTTTTTGAAGATTCCATTATTGGGAAATCGCATCATTTGGAAAAATAATTTGTCATTTTGTAAATAGCTTTTGGTTTTTGAATTAAAAACTTTTTTACGTTAGAATCCTTTCTCTCTTGGTTCTTGGACGAACTTTCGAACTTGTCAAACATTTACTAGTTCTTTTATAACTTCGGTTCTTGATAATAGTCAAGATCCATTCTCTTAACCAATTTTTTGAACATTCTATGATCGGGAAATCACATCATTTGGTCTAAATAGTTTGTCATTTTGTAAACAACTTTTGGTATTTGAATTAAAAACTTTTTTACGAAAGAATTGTTTCTCTCTTGGCTCTTGGACAAACTTCCGAATTGGTTAAACATTTACGAGTTCTTTCATAACTTCGGTTCCTGAGAGTATTCAAGACGATCCATTCCTTTGACCAATTTTTTGAAGACTCCATTATCGAGAAATCGCATTATTTGGTCAAAATAGTTAGTCATTTTGTGAATAACTTTTGGTCTTTGAATTAAAATTTTTTTTACGTTAGAATTCTTTCTCTCTTGGTTCTTGGATGAACTTTCAAACTTGTCAAACATTTACGAGTTCTTTTGTAACTTTGGTTCCTGAGAGTATTTAAGACGATCCATTCCTTCGACCAATTTTTCGAACAATCCATGCCCGAGGAATCGTATCATTTGATCAAAATAGTTTGCCATGTCATAAACAGCTTTAGGTCTTTCATTTAAACACTTGTTTACGTGAGAATTATTTCTCTCTTGGTTCTTGGATGAACTTCTTAACTTGTCAAACCTTTATGAATTCTTTTATAACTTCGGTTTCTGAGAGTATTCAAGACGATCCATTCCTTCGACCAATTTTTTTAACATTTCATGCTCGGGAAATCACATCATTTGGTCTAGAAAGTTTGTCATTTTGTAAACAACATTTGGTCTTTGAATTAAAAGCTTAGTTATGTGAGAATTATTTCTCTCTCGGTTCTTGGACGAAGTGCCGAACTTGTCAAACATTTACTAGTTCTTTTATAACTTCGGTTCCAGATAGTAGTCAAGATGATCCATTCCTTTGACCAATTTTTCGAACTTTCCATGCTCGAGAAATCGCATCATTTGGTCTAAAACGTTTGTCATTTTGTAAAAAGCTTTTGGTCTTTAAATTAAAAACTTTTTTACGTGAGAATTGTTTCTCTCTCGGTTCTTGGACGAAGTTTCGAACTTGTCAAAAATTTCTAGTTCTTTGATAACTTCAGTTACTGATAGTAGTCAAGATGATCCATTCCTTCGACCAATTTGTCGAACATTCCATGATAAGGAAATCACATCATTTGGTCAAAATAATTTGTCATTTTGTGAACAAGTATTTTGCTTTGAATTAAACACTTTTTTACGTGAAAATTGTTTCCCTCTTGGTTCTTGGACTAACATACAAACTAGTCAAAATTTTACAAGTTCTTTTATAACTTCGGTCCCTTAAAGTATTCAAGATGATCCATTCCTTTGAGCAATTTTTCAATCATTTAATGTTGAGAAATCGCATCATATGGTCTTCCCAAAGCTGTCCATTTAGTTGCTTAAGTGCTTTCACATTTGCTAGAGGTTCCTTTCACACTCATGGCTGTTCAAATTCGTGTGTTCACACTCCAAGGTTGTTGAAGTGTCCCAAACTGCCATTTAAAGTCCAAGACTCTCCAAATATTCAAGGCAGCCCCTTAAAAGTCTTTTACACCTCTTGGCTGAATCTAGCCTAGTCCATTCAGCTCCTTACTTAATTTCATTTAATTTAAGCTGATTGGAAACATCAAGGGACTTGTCTAATGGCATCACCAATGCTAGAGAAGGTTCAAGGAAGTTTCTAGCTCCATTAAGCTGAACACATGCTGTCCATTCGGTTCCCTAAGTGTCTATTCATCTAGCCATGTAATTGAGCTATAAATATGAAGCTCTTTAGTTGTATTGTAGACTTTTTGATACTCTGATGAATTTTGATATCTTAGTGAGTTTATTCAACTCTCAATTTTTGTTTAAGACTCAAGTTGACTTATCTAGTTTGCTAGTGGCGTCATCCTTGTTTCTTTGAAATTATCACTCTTAAACCGAGTGTGGCGTTCACCTTTGATACCTTTGGTTCCTATGTCTTCATAGATAGTGGGTAAAGGTCCTTTCTATCACCCTTCCATCATCTTAAGTGTCTCATAAGTCTCGGGTCAATACTCCTTCATAGTATTGGTTCATTCTTGACCTTAAGCTTAGTTATCCACTATAACTTTCCATCTTTGCCTTACTTCGTTTCATTCCTAGCCAAGCTACATCCATACTTAGCCGAATTCCTTCAAACTCAGACTCAAAATGATACTTCTCCATTTAACGATCGGGCACAACTACGACTCGAATACCTTCTTAAACTCAAGATCGTATCATTTGGTATCAGAGCTAGCTAAAATCGAGGAGTACAGACGTTCAAGCATTCCTGGAGTAAGTTCTTGAAAAAAAATTCGTGAAAAAAAAGGAGAATAGATAGCATATTAGAAGTGCAAAATTTGAAATATTAAAAAAAAAGTTTCGAAAGTAAAAAAAGAAGAAGGCTAGTTTGTGATAGCGATTATTTTCCTGATTTTAAAAAGTTTCCTGTACAACCCATTCCACCACACTTCAAGCAAAAAAAAACCATTCTTTTTCTTTCAGCCTACCTATTACCAAAGACATCATCTACCTTTGCACCCCTTTGAAGCTGACCCTAGACTAGCTTATAAGTCTAAACGAGTTGTTTTACGAACTTTGAGAGTGGAATTGAGTGGTAAAAGGCACGAGAGTGGTGAGCTCATTAGAGAGTAGAAAAAGCCAAAATATTGAGTACAAACACGAGTGGAGTGTTATCTATTCTTTTCTTTGCGAGTGAATTGTGAAAATTTGGGGTGAGGATTAAAAATATCATGTCTCGAAGCCCGGAAAGAAATGCGGCTGGTGGAAGAGTAACAGATTTGACGCTCCAAGCCCTTATGCGTGAGATGGAGCGCATGTTCGATCGAAAGCTAGAGCACATACAAGAATAATTGGACCGAGTTGAAGAGAGGGGCCAGCGAGAGAGAACTCCCCAAAGTTCACGAAGAGAGCGAGGCCATCCAAGGTTCAATCAAAATGATCTATATGAGCCAAGCGATGTGGAGAGCGACCAAGCGTCGAATCAAAGCGAAAGGCGAAGAGGCCAAAGAAATCGAGGTCCTCGAGAGCGAGAATGAGTGGACGATGTTTTCAAGAATATAAAGTTATCCATTCCACCATTCCAAGGTAGATTGGATCCGAAGGTGTACCTTGAATGGGAGAAGAAGATTGAATTAGTTTTCGAGTGCCACAATTACTTAGAAACTAAGAAAGTGAAGTTGGCAGCAATCAAGTTTTCCGACTATACCATGATCTTGTGGGATCAATTCACTACAAGTCGGAGAAGGAACGGTGAATGGCCAATAACCACTTGGGTTGAAATGAAGGTTGTGATGCATAGGCGCTTCATTCCATCCTACTGTCACCGAGAGCTCTATCAAAAGCTCCAAAACCTTGCACTACGAACGTGGAAGACTATTTTAAAGAAATGGAGATTGTCATGATACGTGCGGATGTGGAAGAAGATCAAGAGGCAACCATGGCCAGATTTTTAGCCGGACTCAACCGAGATATTGTCAACATTGTGGAACATCAACACTATGTTGAAGTAACTGACATGGTGCACATGGCCATCAAGGTAGAGAAGCAACTTAAGCGCAAAGGTTCTGTTCGAGGCTATTCCAACCCCAATGCCTCAAAATGGGGCCAAGGCACTAGCAAGAAAGATCCACCAAGCCATGCCAAGGAGCAAATGGTGCTAGCAAAGTCGAACAAACCTATGGGCGAATCTAGCAAAGGCAAGGCTGAATTATTCCCCAATCGGTCAAGGGACATAAAATGTTTTAAATGCCTTGGGAGGAGGCATATCACCAGCCAATGTCCTAACCGAAGTAACATGGTGGTTCGCGCAAACGGAGAGATTGAGTCGGAGGAGGAGAATAGAGAAGAACTCGATCCCATCACCGATGAGGAGGAATTAGAGTATGTTGTTGATGGTGAAACCTTGTCATCAAAAGAAGCCTAAGTCTTCAAAGTGTGGAGAACGAGCAGCAAAGAGAAAATACCTTTCACACCCGATGCCAAGTACAAGGTAAAGTGTGCTACGTTATTATTAATGGTGGGAGTTACACCAATGTGGTCAGTACTTTGATGGTGGAAAAATTGGGATTGCCAACAACTAAGCACCCACATCCCTACAAGCTTCAATGGCTTAATGATGGTGGCGAGTTGAAGGTGACCAAACAAGTGCTCGTGGCATTTTCGATTGGAAAGTATACGGATGAAGTCCTATGTGATGTGGTTCCCATGCATGCGGGACACTTGCTGCTAGGATGACCATGGCAATTTGATAGGTGAGTCATTAACGACGGCTATACCAACTGGTATACTTTTAAACATTTGGGTGAAAATGTAACTTTGGCTCCCTTGACGCCAAAACAAGTATATGAAGACCAAATCAAATTGAAAAATTCTATTGAACAAGTGAGGGAAAAAGAAAAGAGTGAGAATGAAAAAGAAAAGAAAATTGAAAAAAATAAAGGAAAAATGAGAGAAAAGAGAAAAGAAAGTGAAAAGAAAGAGAGAAAAGAAAAAGATGAAAAGGAAGAAAAAAAGATAGAAAAATTAAACGTGTATGCAAAAGGGAGGGAGTTTCGAAAATCCTACTTGATGAAATAGCCAATCTTTGTGCTTATGTACAAGGAAAACTTTCTAAATACTAATGACTTGGTTGAAAATCTCCCTTCTTCTGTTGTGTCTCTTTTGCAGGATTTCAATGATATCTTCCTGGAAGAAGTCCCTAGCGGGTTGCCACCCATCCGAGGAATTGAGCACCAAATCGATTTTGTTCTTGGAGTAGTCATTCCTAATTGGCCAGCTTACCGGAGCAACCTTGAGGAAACCAAAGAGTTACAAAGACAAGTTAACGAACTTATGGAAAAGGGTTACATCTGTGAAAGCCTTAGCCCGTGCGTCGTGCCTGTGTTGTTGGTGCCAAAGAAGGACGAAACTTGGCGTATGTGTGTTGACTGCCATGCAGTGAACAAAATAACAATCAAGTATAGGCATCCTATACCACGTTTAGATGACATGCTTGATGAGTTGAGCGGTGCTAATTTATTTTCTAAAATTGATCTTAAAAGCAGATATCACAAGATTCGGATGCGTGAAGGTGACGAGGATTATTTCCCTCTTGGTTCTTGGACGAACATATGAACTAGTCAAACTTTTACAAGTTCTTTTATAACTTCGATTCCTGAGAGTATTCAAGACGATCCATTCCTTTGACCAATTTTCTGAAGATTCCATTATTGAGAAATTGCATCATTTGGTCTAAATAGTTTGCCATTAGTAAATAAATTTTGGTCTTTGAATTAAATACTTTTTTACATTAGAATTCTTTCTTTTTTGGTTCTTGGACGAAGTATCGAACTTGTCAAACATTTACTAGTTCTTTTACAACTACGGTTCTTGATAGTAGTCAAGATGATCCATTCCTTCGACCAATTTTTCGAGCATTCCATGATCAGGAAATCTTATCATTTGGTCTGACTAGTTTGTCATTTTGTAAACAACTTTTGGTCTTTGAATTAAAATTTTTTTTACGAGAGAATTATTTCTCTCTTGGTTCTTGGACGAACTTCTGAACTGGTTAAACATTTACAAGTTCTTTTATAATATTGATTCTTGAGAGTATTCAAGACGATCCATTCCTTTGACCAATTTTTTGAATATTCCATGACCGAGAAATCGTATTATTTGGTGAAAATAGTTTGTCATTTTGTAAATAACTTTTGGTCTTTGAATTAAAAACTTTTTTACGTTAGAATTCTTTCTCTCCTGGTTCTTGGAAAAACTTCTGAACGTGGCAAACATTTACTAGTTCTTCTATAACTTCGGTTCTTGATAGCAGTCATGATGATCCATTCCTTCGACCAATTTTTCGAACATTCCATGATCGGGAAATCGCATCATTTGGTCTAAATAGCTTGTCAATTTGTAAACAACTTTTGTGCTTTGAACTAAATACTTTTTTATGTGAGAGTTGTTTCCCTCTTGGTTCTTGGATGAACATACAAATTGGTCCAAATTTTACAAGTTCTTTTATAACTCTGGTTCCTTAAAGTATTCAAGACGTTCCATTGATTTGAGAAATTTTTTGAATATTCCATGCTGAGAAATCACATCATTTGGTCTAAATGGTTTGTCATTTTGTAAACAACTTTTGGTCTTCGAATTAAAAACTTTTTAACGTGAGAATTCTTTCTCTATTAGTTCTTGGACAAACTTCTGAACTTGTTAAACATTTACGAATTCTTTTATAACATCGGTTCCTAAGAGTATTCAAGATGATCCATTCCTTTGACCTATTTTCCGAATATTCCATGATCGGGAAATCGCATCATTTGGTCAAAATAGTTTGTCATTTTATAAAAAACTTTTGGTCTTTGAATTAAAAAAATTTTTACGTTAGAATTCTTTCTCTCTTGGTTCTTGGACAAACTTTCGAACTTGTCAAACATTTATGAGTTCTTTTATAACTTCAGTTCCTAAGAGTATTTAATACGATCCATTCCTTCAACTTATTTTTCGAAAATTTCAATCTCGGGAAATCGCATCACTTGGTCTAAAAAGTTTGGCATGTTGTAAAAAACTTTTGGTCTTTGATTTAAAAGCTTTTTTACGTGAGAATTGGTTCTCTCTTGGTTCTTGGACAAACTTCCGAACTTGTCAAACATTTACGAGTTCTTTTATAACTTTGGTTTCTGAGAGTATTCAATACGATCCATTCCTTCGACCAATTTTTTGAACATTCCATGCTTGGGAAATCACATAATTTGGTCTAAAAAGTTTGTCATTTTATAAACAACATTTAGTCTTTAAATTAAAAACTTTATTACGTGAGAATTGTTTCTCTCTCGGTTCTTCGATGAAGTGCCGAACTTGTCAAACATTTCCTAGTTCTTTTATAACTTCAGTTCTAGATAGTAGTCAAGATGATCCATTCCTTTGACCAATTTTTTGAACATTCCATACTCGGGAAATCATATCATTTGGTCTAAAACGTTCGTCATTTTGTAAATAGCTTTTGGTCTTTGAATTAAAAACTTTTTTACGTGAGAATTGTTTCTCTCTTGGTTCTTGGATGAAGTTCCGAACTTGTCAAACATTTACTAAATCTTTTATAACTTCGGTTCCTGATAGTAGTCAAGACGATCCATTTCTTAGACCAACTTTTCGAACATTCCATGATCAGGATATCGCATCAATTGGTCTAAATAGTTCGTAATTTTGTAAACAACTTTTGGTCTTTGAATTAAAAACTTTTTTACGAGAGAATTATTTCTGTCTTGCTTTTTCGACTAACTTCTGAACTGGTTAAACATTTACGAGTTCATTTATAACTTCGGTTCTTGAGAGTATTCAAGATGATCCATTCCTTTGACCAATTTTTTGAAGATTCCAAGACCAGGAAATCGCATCATTTGGTCAAAATAGTTTGTCATTCTGTAAATAACTTTTGGTCTTTGAATTAAAAACTTTTTACGTTAGAATTCTTTCTCTCTTGGTTCTTGGACGAACTTCCAAACTTGTCAAACATTTACGAGTTCTTTAATAACTTCAGTTCCTGAGAGTATTTAATACGATCCATTTCTTCGACTTATTTTTCGAACATTTCATTCTCGAGAAATTGAATCACTTGGTCTAAAAAGTTTGGCATGTTGTAAAAAACTTTTGGTCTTTGAATTAAAAACTTTTTTACGTGAGAATTAGTTCTCTCTTGGTTCTTGGAAAAACTTTCGAACTTGTCAAACATTTATGAGTTCTTTTATAACTTTGGTTTCTAAGAGTATTCAATATGATCCATTCCTTCGACAAATTTTTTGAAAATTCCATGCTTGGGAAATCGCTTCATTTGGTCAAAACAATTTGTCATTTTATAAACAACATTTACTCTTTGAATTAAAAACTTTATTACGTGAGAATTATTTCTCTCTCGGTTCTTGGATGAAGTGCCAAACTTGTCAAACATTTCCTAATTCTTTTATAACTTTGGTTCCAGATAGTAGTCAAGATGATCCACTCCTTTGACCAATTTTTTGAACATTCCATGCTCGGGAAATCACATCATTTGGTCTAAAACGTTCGTCATTTTGTAAAAAGCTTTTGGTCTTTGAATTAAAAACTTTTTTACGTGAGAATTGTCTCTCTCTTGGTTCTTGGATGAAGTTTCGAACTTGTCAAACATTTACTAAATCTTTTATAACTTCGGTTCCTAATAGTAGTCAAGACGATCCATTTCTTCGACCAATTTTTTGAACATTCCATGATCGAGATATCGCATCATTTGGTCTAAATAGTTTGTTATTTTGTAAACAACTTTTGGTCTTTGAATTAAGAACTTTTTTACGAGAGAATTGTTTCTCAATTGGTTCTTGGACGAACTTTCGAACTTGTTAAACATTTACAAGTTCTTTTATAACTCCAGTTCCTAAGAGTATTCAAGACGATCCATTTCTTTGACCAATTTTCTGAAGATTCCATTATTGGGAAATCGCATCATTTTTTCAAAATAATTTGTCATTTTATAAATAGCTTTTGGTTATTGAATTAAAAACTTTTTTACATTAGAATTCTTTCTCTTTTCGTTCTTGGACAAAATTCCGAACTTGTCAAACATTTACTAGTTCTTTTATAACTTCGGTTCCTGATAGTAGTCAAGATGATCAATTCCCTCGACCAATTTTTCGAACATTCCATGATCGGGAAATCACATCATTGGTCTAAATAGTTTGTCATGTTGTAAACAACTTTTGGTCTTTGAATTAAAAACTTTATTACGAAAGAATTGTTTCTCTCTTGGCTCTTGGAAAAACTTTAGAATTGGTTAAACATTTATGAGTTCTTTCATAACTTCGGTTCCTGAGAGTATTCAAGACAATCCATTCCTTTGACCAATTTTTCGTAGAATCCATTATCGGGAAATCGCATTATTTGGTCAAAAAAGTTTGTCATTTTGTAAACAATTTTTGGTCTTTGAATTAAATAATTATTTACGTGAGAATTGTTTCCTTCTTGGACGGACATACAAACTAGTCAAACTTTTACAAGTTCTATTATAACTTCGGTTCCTGAGAGTATTCAAGACGACCCATTTCGTTGACCATTTTTCGAAGATTCCATGATCGGGAAATCACATCAATTCGTCAAAATAGTTTGTCATTTTGTAAATAACTTTTGGTCTTTGGATTAAAACTTTTTACGTTAGAATTCTTTCTCTCTTGGTTCTTAGACTAACTTCTGAACTTGTCAAACATTTACTAGTTCTTTTATTAAACTTCGGTTCCTGATAGTAGTCAAGACGATCCATTCCTTTGACCAATTTTTCAAACATTCCATGATGGAGAAATCGTATCATTTGGTCTAAATAGTTTGTCATTTTGTAAACAACTTTTGTGCTCTGAACTAAATACATTTTTACGTGAGAATTGTTTCCCTCTTGGTTCTAGGCCGATCATACAAACTGGTCCAAATTTTACAAGTTCTTTTATAACTTCGGTTCCTTAAAGTATTTAAGGCGATCCATTAATTTAAGCAAATTTTCAAATATTCCATGCTGAGAATTCACATTATTTGGTCTAAATAGTTTGTCATTTTATAAACAACTTTTGGTCTTTAAATTAAAAACTTTTTACGTGAGAATTGTTTCTCTATTAGCTCTTGGACGAAATTCCGAACACGTCAAACATTTTCGAGTTCTTTTATAACTTCGATTCCTGAGAGTATTAAAGACGATCCATTCCTTCAGCCAATTTTTTGAACATTCCACGCCCGAGAAATCGCTTCATTTGATTTAAATAGTTTATCATTTTGTGTACAAGTTTTAGTCTTTGAATTAAATACTTATTTACGTGAGAATTATTTCCCTCTTGGTTCTTGGACGAACATATGAACTAGTCAAACTTTTACAAGTTCTTTTATAACTTTGGTTCCTGAGAGTATTCAAGACGATCCATTCCTTTGACCAATTTTCTGAAGATTCCATTATAAAAAAATCGCATCATTTGGTCAAAATAGTTTTCCATTTGTAAATAAATTTTGGTCTTTGAATTAGAAACTTTTTTACATTAGAATTCTTTCTCTCTTGGTTCTTGGACGAAGTATCAAACTTGTCAAACATTTACTAGTTCTTTTACAACTTCGATTCCAGATAGTAGTCAAGATGATCCATTCCTTCGACCAATTTTTCGAGCATTCCATGATCAGGAAATCGTATCATTTTGTCTAAATAGCTTGACATTTTGTAAACAACTAACTTTTTTACGAGATAATTATTTCTCTCTTGATTCTTGGACGAACTTCTGAACTGGTTAAACATTTACGATTTCTTTTACAACTTAGGTTCTTGAGAGTATTCAAGACGATCCATTCATTTGACCAATTTTTTGAAGATTCCATGACCGAGGAATCGCATCATTTGGTCAAAATAGTTTGTCATTTTGTAAATAACTTTTGGTCTTTGAATTAAAAGCTTTTTTACGTTAGAATTCTTTATCTCTTGGACAAACTTCTGAACTAGTTAAACAATTACGAGTTCTTTTATAACTTCGGTTCTTGAGAGTATTCAAGACGATCCATTCCTTTGACCAATTTTTTGAAGATTCCATGACCGACAAATCACATCATTTGGTCAAAATAGTTTGTCATTTTGTAAATAACTTTTGGTCTTTGAATTAAAAACTTTTTACGTTAGAATTCTTTCTCTCTTGGTTCTTGGACGAACTTTAGAACTTGTCAAACATTTACGAGTTCTTTTATAACTTCAGTTCCTGAGGGTATTTAATACGATCCATTCCTTCGACTTATTTTTCCAACATTTCATTCTTGGGAAATCGAATCACTTGGTCTAAAAAGTTTGGCATGTTGTAAAAAAAAACTTTTGGTCTTTGATTTAATAACTTTTTTACGTGAGAATTGGTTCTCTCTTGGTTCTTGGAAAAACTTTCGAACTTGTCAAACATTTATGAGTTCTTTTATAACATTGGTTTCTGAGAGTATTCAATACGATCCATTCCTTCGACCAATTTTTTGAACATTCCATGCTTAGGAAATCGCATCATTTGGTCTAAAACGTTTGTCATTTTGTAAAAAGCTTTTAGTCTTTGAATTAAAAACTTTTTACGTAAGAATTGTTTCTCTCTTGGTTATTGGATGAAGTTCCGAACATGTCAAACATTTACTAAATCTTTTATAACTTCGGTTCCTGATAGTAGTCAAGACGATCCATTTCTTCTACCAATTTTTCTAACATTCCATCATCGGGATATCGCATCATTTGGTGTAAATATTTTGTCATTTTGTAAACAACTTTTGGTCTTTGAATTAAAAACTTTTTTACGAGAGAATTGTTTCTCAATTGGTTCTTGGACAAACTTTCGAACACGTCAAACATTTTCGAGTTCTTTTATAACTTCGATTCCTGAGAGTATTAAAGACGATCCATTCCTTCAGCCAATTTTTTGAACATTCCATGCTCGGGAAATCGCTTCATTTGATTTAAATAGTTTATCATTTTGTGTACAAGTTTTAGTCTTTGAATTTAATACTTATTTACGTGAGAATTATTTCCCTCTTGGTTCTTGGACGAACATATGAACTAGTCAAACTTTTACAAGTTCTTTTATAACTTTGGTTCCTGAGAGTATTCAAGACGATCCATTCCTTTGACCAATTTTCTGAAGATTCCATTATCAAAAAATCGAATCATTTGGTCAAAATAGTTTGCCATTTGTAAATAAATTTTAGTCTTTGAATTAGAAACTTTTTTACATTAGAATTCTTTCTCTCTTGGTTCTTGGACGAAGTATCGAACTTGTCAAACATTTACTAGTTCTTGTACAACTTCGATTCCTGATAGTAGTCAAGATGATCCATTCCTTCGACCAATTTTTCGAGCATTCCATGATTAGGAAATCGTATCATTTGGTCAAAATAGCTTGACATTTTGTAAACAACCAACTTTTTTACAAGATAATTATTTCTCTCTTGATTCTTGGACGAACTTCTGAACTGGTTAAACATTTACGATTTCTTTTACAACTTCGGTTCTTGAGAGTATTCAAGACGATCCATTCATTTGACCAATTTTTTGAAGATTCCATGACCGGGAAATCGCATCATTTGGTCAAAATAGTTTGTCATTTTGTAAATAACTTTTGGTCTTTGAAATAAAAGCTTTTTTGCGTTAGAATTCTTTCTCTCTTGGACAAACTTCTGAACTAGTTAAACAATTACGAGTTCTTTTATAACTTCGGTTCTTGAGAGTATTCAAGACGATCCATTCCTTTGACCAATTTTTTGAAGATTCCATGACCGAGAAATCACATCATTTGGTCAAAATAGTTTGTCATTTTGTAAATAACTTTTGGTCTTTGAATTAAAAACTTTTTACGTTAGAATTCTTTCTCTCTTGGTTCTTGGACGAACTTTAGAACTTGTCAAACATTTACGAGTTCTTTTATAACTTCAGTTCCTGAGGGTATTTAATACGATCCATTCCTTCGACTTATTTTTCAAACATTTCATTCTTGGGAAATCGCATCACTTGGTCTAAAAAGTTTGGCATGTTGTAAAAAAAACTTTTGGTCTTTGATTTAAAAACTTTTTTACGTGAGAATTGGTTCTCTCTTGGTTCTTGGAAAAACTTTCGAACTTGTCAAACATTTATGAGTTCTTTTATAACATTGGTTTCTGAGAGTATTCAATACGATCCATTCCTTCGACCAATTTTTTGAACATTCCATGCTTGGGAAATCGCATCATTTGGTCTAAAACGTTTGTCATTTTGTAAAAAGCTTTTGGTCTTTGAGTTAAAAACTTTTTATGTGAGAATTGTTTCTCTCTTGGTTATTGGATGAAGTTTCGAACTTGTCAAACATTTACTAAATCTTTTATAACTTCGGTTCCTGATAGTAGTCAAGACGATCCATTTCTTCGACCAATTTTTCTAGCATTCCATCATCGGGATATCGCATCATTTGGTGTAAATATTTTGTCATTTTATAAACAACTTTTGGTCTTTGAATTAAAAACTTTTTTACGAGAGAATTGTTTCTCAATTGGTTCTTGGACAAACTTTCGAACACGTCAAACATTTTCGAGTTCTTTTATAACTTCGATTCCTGAGAGTATTAAAGACGATCCATTCCTTCAGCCAATTTTTTGAACATTCCATGCTTAGGAAATCGCATCATTTGGTCTAAAACGTTTGTCATTTTGTAAAAAGCTTTTGGTCTTTGAGTTAAAAACTTTTTACGTGAGAATTGTTTCTCTCTTGGTTATTGGATGAAGTTCCGAACTTGTCAAACATTTACTAAATCTTTTATAACTTCGATTCCTGATAGTAGTCAAGACGATCCATTTCTTCTACCAATTTTTCTAACATTCCACCATCGGGATATCGCATCATTTGGTGTAAATATTTTGTCATTTTGTAAACAACTTTTGGTCTTTGAATTAAAAACTTTTTTACGAGAGAATTGTTTCTCAATTGGTTCTTGGACAAACTTTCGAACACGTCAAACATTTTCGAGTTCTTTTATAACTTCGATTCCTGAGAGTATTAAAGACGATCCATTCCTTCAGCCAATTTTTTGAACATTCCATGCTCGAGAAATCGCTTCATTTGATTTAAATAGTTTATCATTTTGTGTACAAGTTTTAGTCTTTGAATTAAATACTTATTTACGTGAGAATTATTTCCCTCTTGGTTCTTGGACGAACATATGAACTATTCAAACTTTTACAAATTCTTTTATAACTTTGGTTCCTAAGAGTATTCAAGACGATCCATTCCTTTGACCAATTTTCTGAAGATTCCATTATCAAAAAATCGCATCATTTGGTCAAAATAGTTTGCCATTTGTAAATAAATTTTGGTCTTTGAATTAGAAACTTTTTTACATTAGAATTCTTTCTCTCTTGGTTCTTGGACGAAGTATCGAACTTGTCAAACATTTACTAGTTCTTGTACAACTTCGATTCATGACAGTAGTCAAGATGATCCATTCCTTCGACCAATTTTTCGAGCATTCCATGATCAGGAAATCGTATCATTTGGTCTAAATAGCTTGACATTTTGTAAACAACCAACTTTTTTACGAGATAATTATTTCTCTCTTAATTCTTGGATGAACTTCTGAACTGGTTAAACATTTACGATTTCTTTTACAACTTCGGTTCTTGAGAGTATTCAAGATGATCCATTCATTTGACCAATTTTTTGAAGATTCCATGACCGGGAAATCGTAGCATTTGGTTAAAATAGTTTGTCATTTTGTAAATAACTTTTGGTCTTTGAAATAAAAGCTTTTTTACGTTAGAATTCTTTCTCTCTTGGACAAACTTTTGAACTAGTTAAACAATTACGAGTTCTTTTATAACTTCGGTTCTTGAGAGTATTTAAGACGATCCATTCCTTTGACCAATTTTTTGAAGATTCCATGATCGGGAAATCGAATCATTTGGTTAAAATAGTTTGTCATTTTGTAAATAACTTTTGGTCTTTGAAATAAAAGCTTTTTTGCGTTAGAATTCTTTCTCTCTTGGACAAACTTTTGAACTAGTTAAACAATTACGAGTTCTTTTATAACTTCGGTTCTTGAGAGTATTCAAGACGATCCATTCCTTTGACCAATTTTTTGAAGATCCAATGACCGAGAAATCACATCATTTGGTCAAAATAGTTTGTCATTTTGTAAATAACTTTTGGTCTTTGAATTAAAAACTTTTTACGTTAGAATTCTTTCTCTCTTGGTTCTTGGACGAACTTTAGAACTTGTCAAACATTTACGAGTTCTTTTATAACTTCAGTTCCTGAGGGTATTTAATACGATCCATTCCTTCGACTTATTTTTCAAACATTTCATTCTTGGGAAATCGCATCACTTGGTCTAAAAAGTTTGGCATGTTGTAAAAAAAAACTTTTGGTCTTTGATTTAATAACTTTTTTACGTGAGAATTGGTTCTCTCTTGGTTCTTGGAAAAACTTTCGAACTTGTCAAACATTTATGAGTTCTTTTATAACATTGGTTTCTGAGAGTATTCAATACGATCCATTCCTTCGACCAATTTTTTGAACATTCCATGCTTGGGAAATCGCATCATTTGGTCTAAAACGTTTGTCATTTTGTAAAAAGCTTTTGGTCTTTGAGTTAAAAACTTTTTACGTGAGAATTGTTTCTCTCTTGGTTATTGGATGAAGTTCCGAACTTGTCAAACATTTACTAAATCTTTTATAACTTCGGTTCCTGATAGTAGTCAAGACGATCCATTTCTTCGACCATTTTTTCTAACATTCCATCATCGGGATATCGCATCATTTGGTGTAAATATTTTGTCATTTTGTAAACAACTTTTGGTCTTTGAATTAAAAACTTTTTTACGAGAGAATTGTTTCTCAATTGGTTCTTGGAAAAACTTTCGAACACGTCAAACATTTTCGAGTTCTTTTATAACTTCGATTCCTGAGAGTATTAAAGACGATCCATTCCTTCAGCCAATTTTTTGAACATTCCATGCCCGGGAAATCGCTTCATTTGATTAAAATAGTTTATCATTTTGTGTACAAGTTTTAGTCTTTGAATTAAATACTTATTTACGTGAGAATTATTTCCCTCTTGGTTCTTGGACGAACATATGAACTAGTCAAACTTTTACAAGTTCTTTTATAACTTTGGTTCCTGAGAGTATTCAAGACGATCCATTCCTTTGACCAATTTTCTGAAGATTACATTATCAAAAAATCGCATCATTTGGTCAAAATAGTTTGCCATTTGTAAATAAATTTTGGTCTTTGAATTAGAAACTTTTTTACATTAGAATTCTTTCTCTCTTGGTTCTTGGACGAAGTATCGAACTTGTCAAACATTTACTAGTTCTTGTACAACTTCGATTCATGACAGTAGTCAAGATGATCCATTCCTTCGACCAATTTTTCGAGCATTCCATGATCAGGAAATCGTATCATTTGGTCTAAATAGCTTGACATTTTGTAAACAACCAACTTTTTTACGAGATAATTATTTCTCTCTTGATTCTTGGACGAACTTCTGAACTGGTTAAACATTTACGATTTCTTTTACAACTTCGGTTCTTGAGAGTATTCAAGATGATCCATTCATTTGACCAATTTTTTGAAGATTCCATGACCGGGAAATCGCATCATTTGGTCAAAATAGTTTGTCATTTTGTAAATAACTTTTGGTCTTTGAAATAAAAGCTTTTTTACGTTAGAATTCTTTCTCTCTTGGACAAACTTTTGAACTAGTTAAACAATTACGAGTTCTTTTATAACTTCGGTTCTTGAGAGTATTCAAGACGATCCATTCCTTTGACCAATTTTTTGAAGGTTCCATGACCGGGAAATCGCATCATTTGGTCAAAATAGTTTGTCATTTTGTAAATAACTTTTGGTCTTTGAAATAAAAGCTTTTTTACGTTAGAATTCTTTCTCTCTTGGACAAACTTCTGAACTAGTTAAACAATTACGAGTTCTTTTATAACTTCGGTTCTTGAGAGTATTCAAGACGATCCATTCCTTTGACCAATTTTTTGAAGATTCTATGACCGAGAAATCACATCATTTGGTCAAAATAGTTTGTCATTTTGTAAATAACTTTTGGTCTTTGAATTAAAAACTTTTTACGCTAGAATTCTTTCTCTCTTGGTTCTTGGACGAACTTTAGAACTTGTCAAACATTTACGAGTTCTTTTATAACTTCAGTTCCTGAGGGTATTTAATACGATCCATTCCTTCGACTTATTTTTCAAACATTTCATTCTTGGGAAATCGCATCACTTGGTCTAAAAAGTTTGGCATGTTGTAAAAAAAAACTTTTGGTCTTTGATTTAATAACTTTTTTACGTGAGAATTGGTTCTCTCTTGGTTCTTGGAAAAACTTTCAAACTTGTCAAACATTTATGAGTTCTTTTATAACATTGGTTTCTGAGAGTATTCAATACGATCCATTCCTTCGACCAATTTTTTGAACATTCCATGCTTGGGAAATCGCATCATTTGGTCTAAAACGTTTGTCATTTTGTAAAAAGCTTTTGGTCTTTGAGTTAAAAACTTTTTACGTGAGAATTGTTTCTCTCTTGGTTATTGGATGAAGTTCCGAACTTGTCAAACATTTACTAAATCTTTTATAACTTCGGTTCCTGATAGTAGTCAAGACGATCCATTTCTTCGACCATTTTTTCTAACATTCCATCATCGGGATATCGCATCATTTGGTGTAAATATTTTGTCATTTTGTAAACAACTTTTGGTCTTTGAATTAAAAACTTTTTTACGAGAGAATTGTTTCTCAATTGGTTCTTGGAAAAACTTTCGAACACGTCAAACATTTTCGAGTTCTTTTATAACTTCGATTCCTGAGAGTATTAAAGACGATCCATTCCTTCAGCCAATTTTTTGAACATTCCATGCCCGGGAAATCGCTTCATTTGATTAAAATAGTTTATCATTTTGTGTACAAGTTTTAGTCTTTGAATTAAATACTTATTTACGTGAGAATTATTTCCCTCTTGGTTCTTGGACGAACATATGAACTAGTCAAACTTTTACAAGTTCTTTTATAACTTTGGTTCCTGAGAGTATTCAAGACGATCCATTCCTTTGACCAATTTTCTGAAGATTACATTATCAAAAAATCGCATCATTTGGTCAAAATAGTTTGCCATTTGTAAATAAATTTTGGTCTTTGAATTAGAAACTTTTTTACATTAGAATTCTTTCTCTCTTGGTTCTTGGACGAAGTATCGAACTTGTCAAACATTTACTAGTTCTTGTACAACTTCGATTCATGACAGTAGTCAAGATGATCCATTCCTTCGACCAATTTTTCGAGCATTCCATGATTAGGAAATCGTATCATTTGGTCTAAATAGCTTGACATTTTGTAAACAACCAACTTTTTTACGAGATAATTATTTCTCTCTTGATTCTTGGACGAACTTCTGAACTGGTTAAACATTTACGATTTCTTTTACAACTTCGGTTCTTGAGAGTATTCAAGATGATCCATTCATTTGACCAATTTTTTGAAGATTCCATGACCGGGAAATCGCATCATTTGGTCAAAATAGTTTGTCATTTTGTAAATAACTTTTGGTCTTTGAAATAAAAGCTTTTTTACGTTAGAATTCTTTCTCTCTTGGACAAACTTTTGAACTAGTTAAACAATTACGAGTTCTTTTATAACTTCGGTTCTTGAGAGTATTCAAGACGATCCATTCCTTTGACCAATTTTTTGAAGGTTCCATGACCGGGAAATCGCATCATTTGGTCAAAATAGTTTGTCATTTTGTAAATAACTTTTGGTCTTTGAAATAAAAGCTTTTTTACGTTAGAATTCTTTCTCTCTTGGACAAACTTCTGAACTAGTTAAACAATTACGAGTTCTTTTATAACTTCGGTTCTTGAGAGTATTCAAGACGATCCATTCCTTTGACCAATTTTTTGAAGATTCTATGACCGAGAAATCACATCATTTGGTCAAAATAGTTTGTCATTTTGTAAATAACTTTTGGTCTTTGAATTAAAAACTTTTTACGCTAGAATTCTTTCTCTCTTGGTTCTTGGACGAACTTTAGAACTTGTCAAACATTTACGAGTTCTTTTATAACTTCAGTTCCTGAGGGTATTTAATACGATCCATTCCTTCGACTTATTTTTCAAACATTTCATTCTTGGGAAATCGCATCACTTGGTCTAAAAAGTTTGGCATGTTGTAAAAAAAAACTTTTGGTCTTTGATTTAATAACTTTTTTACGTGAGAATTGGTTCTCTCTTGGTTCTTGGAAAAACTTTCAAACTTGTCAAACATTTATGAGTTCTTTTATAACATTGGTTTCTGAGAGTATTCAATACGATCCATTCCTTCGACCAATTTTTTGAACATTCCATGCTTGGGAAATCGCATCATTTGGTCTAAAACGTTTGTCATTTTGTAAAAAGCTTTTGGTCTTTGAGTTAAAAACTTTTTACGTGAGAATTGTTTCTCTCTTGGTTATTGGATGAAGTTCCGAACTTGTCAAACATTTACTAAATCTTTTATAACTTCGATTCCTGATAGTAGTCAAGACGATCCATTTCTTCTACCAATTTTTCTAACATTCCACCATCGGGATATCGCATCATTTGGTGTAAATATTTTGTCATTTTGTAAACAACTTTTGGTCTTTGAATTAAAAACTTTTTTACGAGAGAATTGTTTCTCAATTGGTTCTTGGACAAACTTTCGAACACGTCAAACATTTTCGAGTTCTTTTATAACTTCGATTCCTGAGAGTATTAAAGACGATCCATTCCTTCAGCCAATTTTTTGAACATTCCATGCTCGAGAAATCGCTTCATTTGATTTAAATAGTTTATCATTTTGTGTACAAGTTTTAGTCTTTGAATTAAATACTTATTTACGTGAGAATTATTTCCCTCTTGGTTCTTGGACGAACATATGAACTATTCAAACTTTTACAAATTCTTTTATAACTTTGGTTCCTAAGAGTATTCAAGACGATCCATTCCTTTGACCAATTTTCTGAAGATTCCATTATCAAAAAATCGCATCATTTGGTCAAAATAGTTTGCCATTTGTAAATAAATTTTGGTCTTTGAATTAGAAACTTTTTTACATTAGAATTCTTTCTCTCTTGGTTCTTGGACGAAGTATCGAACTTGTCAAACATTTACTAGTTCTTGTACAACTTCGATTCATGACAGTAGTCAAGATGATCCATTCCTTCGACCAATTTTTCGAGCATTCCATGATCAGGAAATCGTATCATTTGGTCTAAATAGCTTGACATTTTGTAAACAACCAACTTTTTTACGAGATAATTATTTCTCTCTTAATTCTTGGATGAACTTCTGAACTGGTTAAACATTTACGATTTCTTTTACAACTTCGGTTCTTGAGAGTATTCAAGATGATCCATTCATTTGACCAATTTTTTGAAGATTCCATGACCGGGAAATCGTAGCATTTGGTTAAAATAGTTTGTCATTTTGTAAATAACTTTTGGTCTTTGAAATAAAAGCTTTTTTACGTTAGAATTCTTTCTCTCTTGGACAAACTTTTGAACTAGTTAAACAATTACGAGTTCTTTTATAACTTCGGTTCTTGAGAGTATTTAAGACGATCCATTCCTTTGACCAATTTTTTGAAGATTCCATGATCGGGAAATCGAATCATTTGGTTAAAATAGTTTGTCATTTTGTAAATAACTTTTGGTCTTTGAAATAAAAGCTTTTTTGCGTTAGAATTCTTTCTCTCTTGGACAAACTTTTGAACTAGTTAAACAATTACGAGTTCTTTTATAACTTCGGTTCTTGAGAGTATTCAAGACGATCCATTCCTTTGACCAATTTTTTGAAGATCCAATGACCGAGAAATCACATCATTTGGTCAAAATAGTTTGTCATTTTGTAAATAACTTTTGGTCTTTGAATTAAAAACTTTTTACGTTAGAATTCTTTCTCTCTTGGTTCTTGGACGAACTTTAGAACTTGTCAAACATTTACGAGTTCTTTTATAACTTCAGTTCCTGAGGGTATTTAATACGATCCATTCCTTCGACTTATTTTTCAAACATTTCATTCTTGGGAAATCGCATCACTTGGTCTAAAAAGTTTGGCATGTTGTAAAAAAAAACTTTTGGTCTTTGATTTAATAACTTTTTTACGTGAGAATTGGTTCTCTCTTGGTTCTTGGAAAAACTTTCGAACTTGTCAAACATTTATGAGTTCTTTTATAACATTGGTTTCTGAGAGTATTCAATACGATCCATTCCTTCGACCAATTTTTTGAACATTCCATGCTTGGGAAATCGCATCATTTGGTCTAAAACGTTTGTCATTTTGTAAAAAGCTTTTGGTCTTTGAGTTAAAAACTTTTTACGTGAGAATTGTTTCTCTCTTGGTTATTGGATGAAGTTCCGAACTTGTCAAACATTTACTAAATCTTTTATAACTTCGGTTCCTGATAGTAGTCAAGACGATCCATTTCTTCGACCATTTTTTCTAACATTCCATCATCGGGATATCGCATCATTTGGTGTAAATATTTTGTCATTTTGTAAACAACTTTTGGTCTTTGAATTAAAAACTTTTTTACGAGAGAATTGTTTCTCAATTGGTTCTTGGAAAAACTTTCGAACACGTCAAACATTTTCGAGTTCTTTTATAACTTCGATTCCTGAGAGTATTAAAGACGATCCATTCCTTCAGCCAATTTTTTGAACATTCCATGCCCGGGAAATCGCTTCATTTGATTAAAATAGTTTATCATTTTGTGTACAAGTTTTAGTCTTTGAATTAAATACTTATTTACGTGAGAATTATTTCCCTCTTGGTTCTTGGACGAACATATGAACTAGTCAAACTTTTACAAGTTCTTTTATAACTTTGGTTCCTGAGAGTATTCAAGACGATCCATTCCTTTGACCAATTTTCTGAAGATTACATTATCAAAAAATCGCATCATTTGGTCAAAATAGTTTGCCATTTGTAAATAAATTTTGGTCTTTGAATTAGAAACTTTTTTACATTAGAATTCTTTCTCTCTTGGTTCTTGGACGAAGTATCGAACTTGTCAAACATTTACTAGTTCTTGTACAACTTCGATTCATGACAGTAGTCAAGATGATCCATTCCTTCGACCAATTTTTCGAGCATTCCATGATCAGGAAATCGTATCATTTGGTCTAAATAGCTTGACATTTTGTAAACAACCAACTTTTTTACGAGATAATTATTTCTCTCTTGATTCTTGGACGAACTTCTGAACTGGTTAAACATTTACGATTTCTTTTACAACTTCGGTTCTTGAGAGTATTCAAGATGATCCATTCATTTGACCAATTTTTTGAAGATTCCATGACCGGGAAATCGCATCATTTGGTCAAAATAGTTTGTCATTTTGTAAATAACTTTTGGTCTTTGAAATAAAAGCTTTTTTACGTTAGAATTCTTTCTCTCTTGGACAAACTTTTGAACTAGTTAAACAATTACGAGTTCTTTTATAACTTCGGTTCTTGAGAGTATTCAAGACGATCCATTCCTTTGACCAATTTTTTGAAGGTTCCATGACCGGGAAATCGCATCATTTGGTCAAAATAGTTTGTCATTTTGTAAATAACTTTTGGTCTTTGAAATAAAAGCTTTTTTACGTTAGAATTCTTTCTCTCTTGGACAAACTTCTGAACTAGTTAAACAATTACGAGTTCTTTTATAACTTCGGTTCTTGAGAGTATTCAAGACGATCCATTCCTTTGACCAATTTTTTGAAGATTCTATGACCGAGAAATCACATCATTTGGTCAAAATAGTTTGTCATTTTGTAAATAACTTTTGGTCTTTGAATTAAAAACTTTTTACGCTAGAATTCTTTCTCTCTTGGTTCTTGGACGAACTTTAGAACTTGTCAAACATTTACGAGTTCTTTTATAACTTCAGTTCCTGAGGGTATTTAATACGATCCATTCCTTCGACTTATTTTTCAAACATTTCATTCTTGGGAAATCGCATCACTTGGTCTAAAAAGTTTGGCATGTTGTAAAAAAAAACTTTTGGTCTTTGATTTAATAACTTTTTTACGTGAGAATTGGTTCTCTCTTGGTTCTTGGAAAAACTTTCAAACTTGTCAAACATTTATGAGTTCTTTTATAACATTGGTTTCTGAGAGTATTCAATACGATCCATTCCTTCGACCAATTTTTTGAACATTCCATGCTTGGGAAATCGCATCATTTGGTCTAAAACGTTTGTCATTTTGTAAAAAGCTTTTGGTCTTTGAGTTAAAAACTTTTTACGTGAGAATTGTTTCTCTCTTGGTTATTGGATGAAGTTCCGAACTTGTCAAACATTTACTAAATCTTTTATAACTTCGGTTCCTGATAGTAGTCAAGACGATCCATTTCTTCGACCAATTTTTCTAACATTCCATCATCGGGATATCGCATCATTTGGTGTAAATATTTTGTCATTTTGTAAACAACTTTTGGTCTTTGAATTAAAAACTTTTTTACGAGAGAATTGTTTCTCAATTGGTTCTTGGAAAAACTTTCGAACACGTCAAACATTTTCGAGTTCTTTTATAACTTCGATTCCTGAGAGTATTAAAGACGATCCATTCCTTCAGCCAATTTTTTGAACATTCCATGCCCGGGAAATCGCTTCATTTGATTTAAATAGTTTATCATTTTGTGTACAAGTTTTAGTCTTTGAATTAAATACTTATTTACGTGAGAATTATTTCCCTCTTGGTTCTTGGACGAACATATGAACTATTCAAACTTTTACAAGTTCTTTTATAACTTTGGTTCCTGAGAGTATTCAAGACGATCCATTCCTTTGACCAATTTTCTGAAGATTACATTATCAAAAAATCGCATCATTTGGTCAAAATAGTTTGCCATTTGTAAATAAATTTTGGTCTTTGAATTAGAAACTTTTTTACATTAGAATTCTTTCTCTCTTGGTTCTTGGACGAAGTATCGAACTTGTCAAACATTTACTAGTTCTTGTACAACTTCGATTCATGACAGTAGTCAAGATGATCCATTCCTTCGACCAATTTTTCGAGCATTCCATGATCAGGAAATCGAATCATTTGGTCTAAATAGCTTGACATTTTGTAAACAACCAACTTTTTTACGAGATAATTATTTCTCTCTTGATTCTTGGACGAACTTCTGAACTGGTTAAACATTTACGATTTCTTTTACAACTTTGGTTCTTGAGAGTATTCAAGATGATCCATTCATTTGACCAATTTTTTGAAGATTCCATGACCGGGAAATCGCATCATTTGGTCAAAATAGTTTGTCATTTTGTAAATAACTTTTGGTCTTTGAAATAAAAGCTTTTTTACGTTAGAATTCTTTCTCTCTTGGACAAACTTTTGAACTAGTTAAACAATTACGAGTTCTTTTATAACTTCGGTTCTTGAGAGTATTCAAGACGATCCATTCCTTTGACCAATTTTTTGAAGGTTCCATGACCGGGAAATCGCATCATTTGGTCAAAATAGTTTGTCATTTTGTAAATAACTTTTGGTCTTTGAAATAAAAGCTTTTTAACGTTAGAATTCTTTCTCTCTTGGACAAACTTTTGAACTAGTTAAACAATTACGAGTTCTTTTATAACTTCGGTTCTTGAGAGTATTCAAGACGATCCATTCCTTTGACCAATTTTTTGAAGATTCCATGACCGAGAAATCACATAATTTGGTCTAAAAAGTTTGTCATTTTATAAACAACATTTAGTCTTTAAATTAAAAACTTTATTACGTGAGAATTGTTTCTCTCTCTGTTCTTGGATGAAGTGCCGAACTTGTCAAACATTTCCTAGTTCTTTTATAACTTCAGTTCTAGATAGTAGTCAAGATGATCCATTCCTTTGACCAATTTTTTGAACATTCCATACTCGGGAAATCATATCATTTGGTCTAAAACGTTCGTCATTTTGTAAATAGCTTTTGGTCTTTGAATTAAAAACTTTTTTACGTGAGAATTGTTTCTCTCTTGGTTCTTGGATGAAGTTCCGAACTTGTCAAACATTTACTAAATCTTTTATAACTTCGGTTCCTGATAGTAGTCAAGACGATCCATTTCTTAGACCAACTTTTCGAACATTCCATGATCAGGATATCGCATCAATTGGTCTAAATAGTTCGTAATTTTGTAAACAACTTTTGGTCTTTGAATTAAAAACTTTTTTACAAGAGAATTATTTCTGTCTTGCTTTTTCGACTAACTTCTGAACTGGTTAAACATTTATGAGTTCATTTATAACTTAGGTTCTTGAGAGTATTGAAGATGATCCATTCCTTTGACCAATTTTTTGAAGATTCCATGACCAGGAAATCACATCATTTGGTCAAAATAGTTTGTCATTCTGTAAATAACTTTTGGTCTTTGAATTAAAAACTTTTTACGTTAGAATTCTTTCTCTCTTGGTTCTTGGACGAACTTCCAAACTTGTCAAACATTTACGAGTTCTTTAATAACTTCAGTTCCTGAGAGTATTTAATACGATCCATTTCTTCGACTTATTTTTCGAACATTTCATTCTCGAGAAATTGAATCACTTGGTCTAAAAAGTTTGGCATGTTGTAAAAAACTTTTGGTCTTTGAATTAAAAACTTTTTTACGTGAGAATTAGTTCTCTCTTGGTTCTTGGAAAAACTTTCGAACTTGTCAAACATTTATGAGTTCTTTTATAACTTTGGTTTCTAAGAGTATTCAATATGATCCATTCCTTCGACAAATTTTTTGAAAATTCCATGCTTGGGAAATCGCTTCATTTGGTCAAAACAATTTGTCATTTTATAAACAACATTTACTCTTTGAATTAAAAACTTTATTACGTGAGAATTATTTCTCTCTCGGTTCTTGGATGAAGTGCCAAACTTGTCAAACATTTCCTAATTCTTTTATAACTTTGGTTCCAGATAGTAGTCAAGATGATCCATTCCTTTGACCAATTTTTTGAACATTCCATGCTCGGGAAATCACATCATTTGGTCTAAAACGTTCGTCATTTTGTAAAAAGCTTTTGGTCTTTGAATTAAAAACTTTTTTACGTGAGAATTGTCTCTCTCTTGGTTCTTGGATGAAGTTTCGAACTTGTCAAACATTTACTAAATCTTTTATAACTTCTGTTCCTGATAGTAGTCAAGACGATCCATTTCTTCGACCAATTTTTTGAACATTCCATGATCGGGATATCGCATCATTTGGTCTAAATAGTTTGTTATTTTGTAAACAACTTTTGGTCTTTGAATTAAAAACTTTTTTACGAGAGAATTGTTTCTCAATTGGTTCTTGGACGAACTTTCGAACTTGTTAAACATTTACAAGTTTTTTTATAACTCCAGTTCCTAAGAGTATTCAAGACGATCCATTTCTTTGACCAATTTTCTGAAGATTCCATTATTGGGAAATCGCATCATTTTTTCAAAATAATTTGTCATTTTATAAATAGCTTTTGGTTATTGAATTAAAAACTTTTTTACATTAGAATTCTTTCTCTTTTCGTTCTTGGACAAAATTCCGAACTTGTCAAACATTTACTAGTTCTTTTATAACTTCGGTTCCTGATAGTAGTCAAGATGATCAATTCCCTCGAACAATTTTTCGAACATTCCATGATCGGGAAATCACATCATTGGTCTAAATAGTTTGTCATGTTGTAAACAACTTTTGGTCTTTGAATTAAAAACTTTATTACGAAAGAATTGTTTCTCTCTTGGCTCTTGGAAAAACTTTAGAATTGGATAAACATTTATGAGTTCTTTCATAACTTCGGTTCCTGAGAGTATTCAAGACAATCCATTCCTTTGACCAATTTTTCGTAGAATCCATTATCGGTAAATCGCATTATTTGGTGAAAAAAGTTTGTCATTTTGTAAACAATTTTTGGTCTTTGAATTAAATAATTATTTACGTGAGAATTGTTTCCTTCTTGGACGGACATACAAACTAGTCAAACTTTTACAAGTTCTATTATAACTTCGGTTCCTGAGAGTATTAAAGACGACCCATTTCGTTGACCATTTTTTCGAAGATTCCATGATCGGGAAATCACATCAATTCGTCAAAATAGTTTGTCAATTTGTAAATAACTTTTAGTCTTTGGATTAAAACTTTTTACGTTAGAATTCTTTCTCTCTTGGTTCTTAGACTAACTTCTGAACTTGTCAAACATTTACTAGTTCTTTTATTAAACTTCGGTTCCTGATAGTAGTCAAGACGATCCATTCCTTTGACCAATTTTTCAAACATTCCATGATGGAGAAATCGTATCATTTGGTCTAAATAGTTTGTCATTTTGTAAACAACTTTTGTGCTCTGAACTAAATACATTTTTACGTGAGAATTGTTTCCCTCTTGGTTCTAGGCCGATCATACAAACTGGTCCAAATTTTACAAGTTCTTTTATAACTTCGGTTCCTTAAAGTATTTAAGGCGATCCATTAATTTAAGCAAATTTTCAAATATTCCATGCTGAGAATTCACATTATTTGGTCTAAATAGTTTGTCATTTTATAAACAACTTTTGGTCTTTAAATTAAAAACTTTTTACGTGAGAATTGTTTCTCTATTAGCTCTTGGACGAAATTCCGAACACGTCAAACATTTTCTAGTTCTTTTATAACTTCGATTCCTGAGAGTATTAAAGACGATCCATTCCTTCAGCCAATTTTTTGAACATTCCATGCCCGAGAAATCGCTTCATTTGATTTAAATAGTTTATCATTTTGTGTACAAGTTTTAGTCTTTGAATTAAATACTTATTTACGTGAGAATTATTTCCCTCTTGGTTCTTGGACGAACATATGAACTAGTCAAACTTTTACAAGTTCTTTTATAACTTTGGTTCCTGAGAGTATTCAAGACGATCCATTCCTTTGACCAATTTTCTGAAGATTCCATTATAAAAAAATCGCATCATTTGGTCAAAATAGTTTTCCATTTGTAAATAAATTTTGGTCTTTGAATTAGAAACTTTTTTACATTAGAATTCTTTCTCTCTTGGTTCTTGGACGAAGTATCAAACTTGTCAAACATTTACTAGTTCTTTTACAACTTCGATTCCTGATAGTAGTCAAGATGATCCATTCCTTCGACCAATTTTTCGAGCATTCCATGATCAGGAAATCGTATCATTTTGTCTAAATAGCTTGACATTTTGTAAACAACTAACTTTTTTACGAGATAATTATTTCTCTCTTGATTCTTGGACGAACTTCTGAACTGGTTAAACATTTACGATTTCTTTTACAACTTCGGTTCTTGAGAGCATTCAAGACGATCCATTCATTTGACCAATTTTTTGAAGATTCCATGACCGAGAAATCGCATCATTTGGTCAAAATAGTTTGTCATTTTGTAAATAACTTTTGGTCTTTGAATTAAAAGCTTTTTTACGTTAGAATTCTTTATCTCTTGGACAAACTTCTGAACTAGTTAAACAATTACGAGTTCTTTTATAACTTCGGTTCTTGAGAGTATTCAAGACGATCATTCCTTTGACCAATTTTTTGAAGATTCCATGACCGACAAATCACATCATTTGGTCAAAATAGTTTGTCATTTTGTAAATAACTTTTGGTCTTTGAATTAAAAACTTTTTACGTTAGAATTCTTTCTCTCTTGGTTCTTGGACGAACTTTAGAACTTGTCAAACATTTACGAGTTCTTTTATAACTTCAGTTCCTTAGGGTATTTAATACGATCCATTCCTTCGACTTATTTTTCAAACATTTCATTCTTGGGAAATCGCATCACTTGGTCTAAAAAGTTTGGCATGTTGTAAAAAAAACTTTTGGTCTTTGATTTAATAACTTTTTTACGTGAGAATTGGTTCTCTCTTGGTTCTTGGAAAAACTTTTGAACTTGTCAAACATTTATGAGTTCTTTTATAACATTGGTTTCTGAGAGTATTCAATACGATCCATTCCTTCGACCAATTTTTTGAACATTCCATGCTTGGGAAATCGCATCATTTGGTCTAAAACGTTTGTCATTTTGTAAAAAGCTTTTGGTCTTTGAGTTAAAAACTTTTTACGTGAGAATTGTTTCTCTCTTGGTTATTGGATGAAGTTTCAAACTTGTCAAACATTTACTAAATCTTTTATAACTTCGGTTCTTGATAGTAGTCAAGACGATCCATTTCTTCGACCAATTTTTCTAACATTCCATCATCGGGATATCGCATCATTTGGTGTAAATATTTTGTCATTTTGTAAACAACTTTTGGTCTTTGAATTAAAAACTTTTTTACGAGAGAATTGTTTCTCAATTGGTTCTTGGACAAACTTTCGAACACGTCAAACATTTTCGAGTTCTTTTATAACTTCGATTCCTGAGAGTATTAAAGACGATCCATTTCTTCAGCCAATTTTTTGAACATTCCATGCCCGGGAAATCGCTTCATTTGATTTAAATAGTTTATCATTTTGTGTACAAGTTTTAGTCTTTGAATTAAATACTTATTTACGTGAGAATTATTTCCCTCTTGGTTCTTGGACGAACATATGAACTAGTCAAACTTTTACAAGTTCTTTTATAACATTGGTTCCTGAGAGTATTCAAGACGATCCATTCCTTTGACCAATTTTCTGAAGATTCCATTATCAAAAAATCGCATCATTTGGTCAAAATAGTTTGCCATTTGTAAATAAATTTTGGTCTTTGAATTAGAAACTTTTTTACATTAGAATTCTTTCTCTCTTGGTTCTTGGACGAAGTATCGAACTTGTCAAACATTTACTAGTTCTTGTACAACTTCGATTCATGACAGTAGTCAAGATGATCCATTCCTTCGACCAATTTTTCGAGCATTCCATGATCAGGAAATCGTATCATTTGGTCTAAATTGCTTGACATTTTGTAAATAACCAACTTTTTTACGAGATAATTATTTCTCTCTTGATTCTTGGACGAACTTCTGAACTGGTTAAACATTTACGATTTCTTTTACAACTTCGGTTCTTGAGAGTATTCAAGATGATCCATTCATTTGACCAATTTTTTGAAGATTCCATGACCGGGAAATCGCATCATTTGGTCAAAATAGTTTGTCATTTTGTAAATAACTTTAGGTCTTTGAAATAAAAGCTTTTTTACGTTAGAATTCTTTCTCTCTTGGACAAACTTTTGAACTAGTTAAACAATTACGAGTTCTTTTATAACTTCGGTTCTTGAGAGTATTCAAGACGATCCATTCCTTTGACCAATTTTTTGAAAATTCCATGACCGGGAAATCGCATCATTTGGTCAAAATAGTTTGTCATTTTGTAAATAACTTTAGGTCTTTGAAATAAAAGCTTTTTTACGTTAGAATTCTTTCTCTCTTGGACAAACTTCTGAACTAGTTAAACAATTACGAGTTATTTTATAACTTCGGTTCTTGAGAGTATTCAAGACGATCCATTCCTTTGACCAATTTTTTGAAAATTCCATGACCGGGAAATCGCATCATTTGGTCAAAATAGTTTGTCATTTTGTAAATAACTTTAGGTCTTTGAAATAAAAGCTTTTTTACGTTAGAATTCTTTCTCTCTTGGACAAACTTTTGAACTAGTTAAACAATTACGAGTTCTTTTATAACTTCGGTTCTTGAGAGTATTCAAGACGATCCATTCCTTTGACCAATTTTTTGAAAATTCCATGACCGGGAAATCGCATCATTTGGTCAAAATAGTTTGTCATTTTGTAAATAACTTTTGGTCTTTGAAATAAAAGCTTTTTTACGTTAGAATTCTTTCTCTCTTGGACAAACTTCTGAACTAGTTAAACAATTACGAGTTATTTTATAACTTCGGTTCTTGAGAGTATTCAAGACGATCCATTCCTTTGACTAATTTTTTGAAGATTCCATGACCGAGAAATCACATCATTTGGTCAAAATAGTTTGTCATTTTGTAAATAACTTTTGGTCTTTGAATTAAAAACTTTTTACGTTAGAATTCTTTCTCTCTTGGTTCTTGGACGAACTTTAGAACTTGTCAAACATTTACGAGTTCTTTTATAACTTCAGTTCCTGAGGGTATTTAATACGATCCATTCCTTCGACTTATTTTTCAAACATTTCATTCTTGGGAAATCGCATCACTTGGTCTAAAAAGTTTGGCATGTTGTAAAAAAAAACTTTTGGTCTTTGATTTAATAACTTTTTTACGTGAGAATTGGTTCTCTCTTGGTTCTTGGAAAAACTTTCGAACTTGTCAAACATTTATGAGTTCTTTTATAACATTGGTTTCTGAGAGTATTCAATACGATCCATTCCTTCGACCAATTTTTTGAACATTCCATGCTTGGGAAATCGCATCATTTGGTCTAAAACGTTTGTCATTTTGTAAAAAGCTTTTGGTCTTTGATTTAAAAACTTTTTTACGTGAGAATTGATTCTCTCTTGGTTCTTGGAAAAACTTTCGAACTTGTCAAACATTTATGAGTTCTTTTATAACATTGGTTTCTGAGAGTATTCAATACGATCCATTCATTCGAACAATTTTTTGAACATTCCATCCTTGGGAAATCGTATCATTTGGTCTAAAACGTTTGTCATTTTATAAAAAGCTTTTGGTCTTTGAGTTAAAAACTTTTTACGTGAGAATTGTTTCTCTCTTGGTTATTGGATGAAGTTCCGAACTTGTCAAACATTTACTAAATCTTTTATAACTTCGGTTCCTGATAGTAGTCAAGACGATCCATTTCTTCGACCAATTTTTCTAACATTCCATCATCGGGATATCGCATCATTTGGTATAAATATTTTGTCATTTTGTAAATAACTTTTGGCCTTTGAAATAAATGCTTTTTTACGTTTGAATTCATTCTCTCTTGGACAAACTTCTGAACTAGTTAAACAATTACGAGTTCTTTTATAACTTCGGTTCTTGAGAGTATTCAAGACGATCCATTCCTTTGACCAATTTTTGAAGATTCCATGACCGGGAAATCGCATCATTTGGTCAAAAAAGTTTGTCTTTTTGTAAATAACTTTTGGTCTTTGAATTAAAAGCTTTTTTACGTTAGAATTCTTTCTCTCTTGGACAAACTTCTGAACTAGTTAAACAATTACGAGTTCTTTTATAACTTCGGTTCTTGAGAGTATTCAAGACGATCCATTCCTTTGACCAATTTTTTGAAGATTCCATGACCGAGTAATCATGTCAATTGGTCAAAATAGTTTGTCATTTTGTAAATAACTTTTGGTCTTTGAATTAAAAACTTTTTACGTTAGAATTCTTTCTCTCTTGGTTCTTGGATGAACTTTCGAACTTGTCAAACATTTACGAGTTCTTTTATAACTTCAGTTCCTGAGAGTATTTAATACGATCAATTCCTTCGACTTATTTTTCGAACATTTCATTCTTGGGAAATCGCATCACTTGGTCTAAAAAGTTTGGCATGTTGTAAAAAAACTTTTGGTCTTTAAAAACTTTTTTACGTGAGAATTGGTTCTCTCTTGGTTCTTGGAAAAACTTTCGAACTTGTCAAACATTTATGAGTTCTTTTATAACATTGGTTTCTGAGAGTATTCAATACGATCCATTCCTTCGACCAATTTTTTGAACATTCCATGCTTGGGAAATCGCATCATTTGGTCTAAAACGTTTGTCATTTTGTAAAAAGCTTTTGGTCTTTGATTTAAAAACTTTTTTACGTGAGAATTGATTCTCTCTTGGTTCTTGGAAAAACTTTCGAACTTGTCAAACATTTATGAGTTCTTTTATAACATTGGTTTCTGAGAGTATTCAATACGATCCATTCATTCGAACAATTTTTTGAACATTCCATCCTTGGGAAATCGTATCATTTGGTCTAAAACGTTTGTCATTTTATAAAAAGCTTTTGGTCTTTGAGTTAAAAACTTTTTACGTGAGAATTGTTTCTCTCTTGGTTATTGGATGAAGTTCCGAACTTGTCAAACATTTACTAAATCTTTTATAACTTCGGTTCCTGATAGTAGTCAAGACGATCCATTTATTCGACCAATTTTTCTAACATTCCATCATCGGGATATCGCATCATTTGGTATAAATATTTTGTCATTTTGTAAATAACTTTTGGCCTTTGAAATAAATGCTTTTTTACGTTTGAATTCATTCTCTCTTGGACAAACTTCTGAACTAGTTAAACAATTACGAGTTCTTTTATAACTTCGGTTCTTGAGAGTATTCAAGACGATCCATTCCTTTGACCAATTTTTGAAGATTCCATGACCGGGAAATCGCATCATTTGGTCAAAAAAGTTTGTCATTTTGTAAATAACTTTTGGTCTTTGAATTAAAAGCTTTTTTACGTTAGAATTCTTTCTCTCTTGGACAAACTTCTGAACTAGTTAAACAATTACGAGTTCTTTTATAACTTCGGTTCTTGAGAGTATTCAAGACGATCCATTCCTTTGACCAATTTTTTGAAGATTCCATGACCGAGTAATCATGTCAATTGGTCAAAATAGTTTTTCATTTTGTAAATAACTTTTGGTCTTTGAATTAAAAACTTTTTACGTTAGAATTCTTTCTCTCTTGGTTCTTGGATGAACTTTCGAACTTGTCAAACATTTACGAGTTCTTTTATAACTTCAGTTCCTGAGAGTATTTAATACGATCCATTCCTTCGACTTATTTTTCGAACATTTCATTCTTGGGAAATCGCATCACTTGGTCTAAAAAGTTTGGCATGTTGTAAAAAAACTTTTGGTCTTTGATTTAAAAACTTTTTTACGTGAGAATTGGTTCTCTCTTGGTTCTTGGAAAAACTTTCGAACTTGTCAAACATTTATGAGTTCTTTTATAACATTGGTTTCTGAGAGTATTCAATACGATCCATTCCTTCGACCAATTTTTTGAACATTCCATGCTTGGGAAATCGCATCATTTGGTCTAAAACGTTTGTCATTTTGTAAAAAGCTTTTGGTCTTTGAATTAAAAACTTTTTACGTGAGAATTATTTCTCTCTTGGTTATTGGATGAAGTTCCGAACTTGTCAAACATTTACTAAATCTTTTATAACTTCGGTTCCTGATAGTAGTCAAGACGATCCATTTCTTTGACCAATTTTTCTAACATTCCATCATCGGGATATCGCATCATTTGGTATAAATATTTTTTCATTTTGTAAACAACTTTTGGTCTTTGAATTCAAAACTTTTCTACGAGAGAATTGTTTGTCAATTGCTTCTCGGACAAACTTTTGAACACGTCAAACATTTTCGAGTTCTTTTATAACTTCGATTCCTGAGAGTATTAAAGACGATCCATTCCTTCAGCCAATTTTTTGAACATTCCATGCCCGGGAAATCGCTTCATTTGATTTAAATAGTTTATCATTTTGTGTACAAGTTTTAGTCTTTGAATTAAATACTTATTTACGTGAGAATTATTTCCCTCTTGGTTCTTGGACGAACATATGAACTACTCAAACTTTTACAAGTTCTTTTATAACTTTGGTTCCTGAGAGTATTCAAGACGATCCATCCCTTTGACCAATTTTCTGAAGATTCCATTATCAAAAAATCGCATCATTTGTCAAAATAGTTTGCCATTTGTAAATAAATTTTGGTGTTTGAATTAGAAACTTTTTGACATTAGAATTCTTTCTCTCTTGGTTCTTGGACGAAGTATCGAACTTGTCAAACATTTACTAGTTCTTTTACAACTTCGATCCTGATAGTAGTCAAGATAATCCATTCCTTGGACCAATTTTTCGAGCGTTCCATGATCAGGAAATCGTATCATTTGGTCTAAATAGCTTGACATTTTGTAAACAACTAACTTTTTTACGAGATAATTATTTCCCTCTTGATACTTGAACGAACTTCTGAACTGGTTAAACATTTACGATTTCTTTTACAACTTCGCTTCTTGAGAGTATTCAAGACGATCCATTCATTTGACCAATTTTTTGAAGATTCCATGACCGGGAAATCGCATCATTTGGTCAAAATAGTTTGTCATTTTGTAAATAACTTTTGGTCTTTGAATTAAAAGCTTTTTTACGTTAGAATTCTTTCTCTCTTGGACAAACTTCTGAACTAGTTAAACAATTACGAGTTCTTTTATAACTTCGGTTCTTGAGAGTATTCAAGACGATCCATTCCTTTGACCAATTTTTTGAAGATTCCATGACCGAGAAATCATATCATTTGGTCAAAATAGTTTGTCATTTTGTAAATAACTTTTGGTCTTTGAATTAAAAACTTTTTACGTTAGAATTCTTTCTTCTTGGTTCTTGGACGAATTTTCGAACTTGTCAAACATTTACGAGTTTTTTTATAACTTCAGTTCCTGAGAGTATTTAGTACGATCCATTCCTTAAATTTATTTTTCGAACATTTCATTCGTGGGAAATCGCATCACTTGGTCTAAAAAGTTTGGCATGTTGTAAAAAACTTTTGGTCTTTGATTTAAAAACCTTTTTACGTGAGAATTGGTTCTCTCTTGGTTCTTGGAAAAACTTTCGAACTTGTCAAACATTTATGGGTTCTTTTATAACATTGGTTTCTGAGAGTATTCAATACGATCCATTCCTTCGACCAATTTTTTGAACATTCCATGCTTGGGAAATCGCATCATTTGGTTTAAAACGTTTGTCATTTTGTAAAAAGCTTTTGGTCTTTGAATTAAAAACTTTTTACGTGAGAATTGTTTCTCTCTTGGTTATTGGATGAAGTTCCGAACTTGTCAAACATTTACTAAATCTTTTATAACTTCGGTTCCTGATAGTAGTCAAGACGATCCATTTCTTCGACCAATTTTTCTAACATTCCATCATCGGGATATTGCATCATTTGGTATAAATATTTTGTCATTTTGTAAACAACTTTTGGTCTTTGAATTAAAAACTTTTTTACGAGAGAATTGTTTCTCAATTGCTTCTCGGACAAACTTTCGAACACGTCAAACATTTTCGAGTTATTTTAGAACTTCGATTCCTGAGAGTATTAAAGACGATCCATTCCTTCAGCCAATTTTTTGAACATTCCATGCCCGGGAAATCGCTTCATTTGATTTAAATAGTTTATCATTTTGTGTACAAGTTTTAGTCTTTGAATTAAATACTTATTTACGTGAGAATTATTTCCCTCTTGGTTCTTGGACGAACATATGAACTAGTCAAACTTTTACAAGTTCTTTTATAACTTTGGTTCCTGAGAGTATTAAAGGTGATCCATCCCTTTGACCAATTTTTTGAAGATTCCATTATCAAAAAATCTCATCATTTGGTCAAAATAGTTTGTCATTTGTAAATAAATTATGGTCTTTGAATTAGAAACTTTTTTACATTAGAATTCTTTCTTCCTTGGTTCTTGGATGAAGATCGAACTTGTCAAACATTTACTAGTTCTTTTACAACTTCGATTCCTGATAGTAGTCAAGATGATCCATTCCTTCGACCAATTTTTCGAGCATTCCATGATCAGGAAATCGTATCATTTGGTCTAAATAGCTTGACATTTTGTAAACAACTAACTTTATTACGAGATAATTATTTCTCTCTTGATTCTTGGACGAACTTCTGAACTGGTTAAACATTTACGATTTCTTTTACAACTTCGGTTCTTGAGAGTATTCAAGACGATCCATTCATTTGACCAATTTTTTGAAGATTCCATGACCGGGAAATCGCATCATTTGGTCAAAATAGTTTGTCATTTTGTAAATAACTTTTGGTCTTTGAATTAAAAGCTTTTTATGTTAGAATTCTTTCTCTCTTGGACAAACTTCTGAACTAGTTAAACAATTACGAGTTCTTTTATAACTTCAGTTCTTGAGAGTATTCAAGACGATCATTCCTTTGACCAATTTTTTGAAGATTTCATGACCGGGAAATCGCATCATATGGTCAAAATAGTTTGTCATTTTGTAAATAACTTTTGGTCTTTGAATTAGAAGCTTTTTTTCATTAGAATTCTCTCTCCTGGTTCTTGGACGAACTTCCGAACTTGTCAAATATTTACGAATTCTTTTATAACTTTAGTTCCTGAGAGTATTTAATACGATCCATTCCTTCGACTTATTTTTCGAGCATTTCATTCTCGAGAAATCGCATCACTTGGTCTAAAAAGTTTGGCATGTTGTAAAAAACTTTTGGTCTTTGATTTAAAAACTTTTTTACGTGAGAATTGATTCTCTCTTGGTTCTCGGACAAACTTCCGAACTTATCAAACATTTATGAGTTCTTTTATAACTTTGGTTTCTAAGAGTATTCAATACGATCCATTCCTTCGACCAATTTCTTGAACATTCCATGCTTGAGAAATCGCATCATTTGGTCTAAAAAATGTGTCATTTTATAAACAACATTTAGTCTTTGGATTAAAAACTTTATTACGTGAGAATTGTTTCTCTCTCGGTTCTTGGATGAAGTGCCGAACTTGTCAAACATTTCCTAGTTCTTTTATAACTTCGGTTCCAGGTAGTAGTCGAGAAGATGCATTCCTTTGACCAATTTTTTGAACATTCCACGCTCGGGAAATCGAATCATTTGGTCTAAAACTTTAGTCATTTTGTAAAAAGCTTTTGGTCTTTGAATTAAAATTTTTTTTACGTGAGAATTGTTTCTCTCTTGGTTCTTGGATGAAGTTCCGAACTTGTCAAACATTTACTAAATCTTTTATAACTTCGTTTCCTGATAGTAGTCAAGACGATCCATTTCTTCGACCAATTTTTCGAACATTCCATGATCGGGATATCGCATCATTTGATCTAAATAGTTTGTCATTTTGTAAACAACTTTTGGTCTATGAATTAAAAACTTTTTTACGAGAGAATTGTTTCTCAATTGGTTCTTGGACGAACTTTTGAAGTTGTTAAACATTTACAAGTACTTTCATAACTCCGATTCCTGAGAGTATTCAAGACGATCCATTCCTTTGACCAATTTTTTGAAGATTCCATTATTGGGAAATCGCATCATTTGGTCAAAATAATTTGTCATTTTGTAAATAGCTTTTGGTTTTTGAATTAAAAACTTTTTTACGTTAGAATTCTTTCTCTCTTGGTTCTTGGACAAACTTTCAAACTTGTCAAACATTTACTAGTTCTTTTATAACTTCGATTCCTGATAGTAGTCAAGATGACCAATTCCCTCGACCAATTTTTCTAACATTCCATGATCGGGAAATCACATCATTTGGCCTAAATAGTTTGTCATTTTGTAAACAACTTTTGGTTTGTGAATTAAAAACTTTTTTACGAGAGAATTATTTCTCTCTTGGTTCTTGGACGAACTTTTGAACTGGTTAAACATTTACGAGTTCTTTTATAACTTCAGTTCTTGAGAGTATTCAAGACGATCATTCCTTTGACCAATTTTTTGAAGATTTCATGACCGGGAAATCGCATCATATGGTCAAAATAGTTTGTCATTTTGTAAATAACTTTTGGTCTTTGAATTAGAAGCTTTTTTACATTAGAATTCTCTCTCCTGGTTCTTGGACGAACTTCCGAACTTGTCAAATATTTACGAATTCTTTTATAACTTTAGTTCCTGAGAGTATTTAATACGATCCATTCCTTCGACTTATTTTTCGAGCATTTCATTCTCGAGAAATCGCATCACTTGGTCTAAAAAGTTTGGCATGTTGTAAAAAACTTTTGGTCTTTGATTTAAAAACTTTTTTACGTGAGAATTGATTCTCTCTTGGTTCTCGGACAAACTTCCGAACTTATCAAACATTTATGAGTTCTTTTATAACTTTGGTTTCTAAGAGTATTCAATACGATCCATTCCTTCGACCAATTTCTTGAACATTCCATGCTTGAGAAATCGCATCATTTGGTCTAAAAAGTGTGTCATTTTATAAACAACATTTAGTCTTTGGATTAAAAACTTTATTACGTGAGAATTGTTTCTCTCTCGGTTCTTGGATGAAGTGCCGAACTTGTCAAACATTTCCTAGTTCTTTTATAACTTCGGTTCCAGATAGTAGTCGAGATGATGCATTCCTTTGACCAATTTTTTGAACATTCCACGCTCGGGAAATCGAATCATTTGGTCTAAAACTTTAGTCATTTTGTAAAAAGCTTTTGGTCTTTGAATTAAAATCTTTTTTACGTGATAATTGTTTCTCTCTTGGTTCTTGGATGAAGTTCCGAACTTGTCAAACATTTACTAAATCTTTTATAACTTCGTTTCCTGATAGTAGTCAAGACGATCCATTTCTTCGACCAATTTTTCGAACATTCCATGATCGGGATATCGCATCATTTGATCTAAATAGTTTGTCATTTTGTAAACAACTTTTGGTCTATGAATTAAAAACTTTTTTACGAGAGAATTGTTTCTCAATTGGTTCTTGGACGAACTTTTGAAGTTGTTAAACATTTACAAGTACTTTCATAACTCCGATTCCTGAGAGTATTCAAGACGATCCATTCCTTTGACCAATTTTCTGAAGATTCCATTATTGGGAAATCGCATCATTTGGTCAAAATAATTTGTCATTTTGTAAATAGCTTTTGGTTTTTGAATTAAAAACTTTTTTACGTTAGAATTCTTTCTCTCTTGGTTCTTGGACGAACTTTCGAACTTGTCAAACATTTACTAGTTCTTTTATAACTTCTATTCCTGATAGTAGTCAAGATGACCAATTCCCTCGACCAATTTTTCTAACATTCCATGATCGGGAAATCACATCATTTGGCCTAAATAGTTTGTCATTTTGTAAACAACTTTTGGTTTGTGAATTCAAAACTTTTTTACGAGAGAATTATTTCTCTCTTGGTTCTTGGACGAACTTTTGAACTGGTTAAACATTTACGAGTTCTTTTATAACTTCAGTTCTTAAGAGTATTCAAGACGATCATTCCTTTGACCAATTTTTTGAAGATTTCATGACCGGGAAATCGCATCATATGGTCAAAATAGTTTGTCATTTTGTAAATAACTTTTGGTCTTTGAATTAGAAGCTTTTTTACATTAGAATTCTCTCTCCTGGTTCTTGGACGAACTTCCGAACTTGTCAAATATTTACGAATTCTTTTATAACTTTAGTTCCTGAGAGTATTTAATACGATCCATTCCTTCGACTTATTTTTCGAGCATTTCATTCTCGAGAAATCGCATCACTTGGTCTAAAAAGTTTGGCATGTTGTAAAAAACTTTTGGTCTTTGATTTAAAAACTTTTTTACGTGAGAATTGATTCTCTCTTGGTTCTCGGACAAACTTCCGAACTTATCAAACATTTATGAGTTCTTTTATAACTTTGGTTTCTAAGAGTATTCAATACGATCCATTCCTTCGACCAATTTCTTGAACATTCCATGCTTGAGAAATCGCATCATTTGGTCTAAAAAGTGTGTCATTTTATAAACAACATTTAGTCTTTGGATTAAAAACTTTATTACGTGAGAATTGTTTCTCTCTCGGTTCTTGGATGAAGTGCCGAACTTGTCAAACATTTCCTAGTTCTTTTATAACTTCGGTTCCAGATAGTAGTTGAGATGATGCATTCCTTTGACCAATTTTTTGAGCATTCCACGCTCGGAAATCGAATCATTTGGTCTAAAACTTTAGTCATTTTGTAAAAAGCTTTTGGTCTTTGAATTAAAATCTTTTTTACGTGAGAATTGTTTCTCTCTTGGTTCTTGGATGAAGTTCCGAACTTGTCAAACATTTACTAAATCTTTTATAACTTCGTTTCCTGATAGTAGTCAAGACGATCCATTTTTTCGACCAATTTTTCGAACATTCCATGATCGGGATATCGCATCATTTGATCTAAATAGTTTGTCATTTTGTAAACAACTTTTGGTCTATGAATTAAAAACTTTTTTACGAGAGAGTTGTTTCTCAATTGGTTCTTGGACGAACTTTTGAAGTTGTTAAACATTTACAAGTACTTTCATAACTCCGATTCCTGAGAGTATTCAAGACGATCCATTCCTTTGACCAATTTTCTGAAGATTCCATTATTGGGAAATCGCATCATTTGGTCAAAATAATTTGTCATTTTGTAAATAGCTTTTGGTTTTTGAATTAAAAACTTTTTTACGTTAGAATTCTTTCTCTCTTGGTTCTTGGACGAACTTTCGAACTTGTCAAACATTTACTAGTTCTTTTATAACTTCGATTCCTGATAGTAGTCAAGATGACCAATTCCCTCGACCAATTTTTCTAACATTCCATGATCGGGAAATCACATCATTTGGCCTAAATAGTTTGTCATTTTGTAAACAACTTTTGGTTTGTGAATTAAAAACTTTTTTACGAGAGAATTATTTCTCTCTTGGTTCTTGGACGAACTTTTGAACTGGTTAAACATTTACGAGTTCTTTTATAACTTCAGTTCTTGAGAGTATTCAAGACGATCATTCCTTTGACCAATTTTTTGAAGATTTCATGACCGGGAAATCGCATCATATGGTCAAAATAGTTTGTCATTTTGTAAATAACTTTTGGTCTTTGAATTAGAAGCTTTTTTTCATTAGAATTCTCTCTCCTGGTTCTTGGACGAACTTCCGAACTTGTCAAATATTTACGAATTCTTTTATAACTTTAGTTCCTGAGAGTATTTAATACGATCCATTCCTTCGACTTATTTTTCGAGCATTTCATTCTCGAGAAATCGCATCACTTGGTCTAAAAAGTTTGGCATGTTGTAAAAAACTTTTGGTCTTTGATTTAAAAACTTTTTTACGTGAGAATTGATTCTCTCTTTGTTCTCGGACAAACTTCCGAACTTATCAAACATTTATGAGTTCTTTTATAACTTTGGTTTCTAAGAGTATTCAATACGATCCATTCTTTCGACCAATTTCTTGAACATTCCATGCTTGAGAAATCGCATCATTTGGTCTAAAAAGTGTGTCTTTTTATAAACAACATTTAGTCTTTGGATTAAAAACTTTATTACGTGAGAATTGTTTCTATCTCGGTTCTTGGATGAAGTGCCGAACTTGTCAAACATTTCCTAGTTCTTTTATAACTTCGGTTCCAGATAGTAGTTGAGATGATCCATTCCTTTGACCAATTTTTTGAACATTCCACGCTCGGGAAATCGAATCATTTGGTCTAAAACTTTAGTCATTTTGTAAAAAGCTTTTGGTCTTTGAATTAAAATCTTTTTTACGTGATAATTGTTTCTCTCTTGGTTCTTGGATGAAGTTCCGAACTTGTCAAACATTTACTAAATCTTTTATAACTTCGTTTCCTGATAGTAGTCAAGACGATCCATTTCTTCGACCAATTTTTCGAACATTCCATGATCGGGATATCGCATCATTTGATCTAAATAGTTTGTCATTTTGTAAACAACTTTTGGTCTATGAATTAAAAACTTTTTTACGAGAGAATTGTTTCTCAATTGGTTCTTGGACGAACTTTTGAAGTTGTTAAACATTTACAAGTACTTTCATAACTCCGATTCCTGAGAGTATTCAAGACGATCCATTCCTTTGACCAATTTTCTGAAGATTCCATTATTGGGAAATCGCATCATTTGGTCAAAATAATTTGTCATTTTGTAAATAGCTTTTGGTTTTTGAAGTAAAAACTTTTTTACGAGAGAATAATTTCTCTCTTGGTTCTTGGACGAACTTTTGAACTGGTTAAACATTTACGAGTTCTTTTATAACTTCAGTTCTTGAGAGTATTCAAGACGATCATTCCTTTGACCAATTTTTTGAAGATTTCATGACCGGGAAATCGCATCATATGGTCAAAATAGTTTGTCATTTTGTAAATAACTTTTGGTCTTTGAATTAGAAGCTTTTTTTCATTAGAATTCTCTCTCCTGGTTCTTGGACGAACTTCCGAACTTGTCAAATATTTACGAATTCTTTTATAACTTTAGTTCCTGAGAGTATTTAATACGATCCATTCCTTCGACTTATTTTTCGAGCATTTCATTCTCGAGAAATCGCATCACTTGGTCTAAAAAGTTTGGCATGTTGTAAAAAACTTTTGGTCTTTGATTTAAAAACTTTTTTACGTGAGAATTGATTCTCTCTTTGTTCTCGGACAAACTTCCGAACTTATCAAACATTTATGAGTTCTTTTATAACTTTGGTTTCTAAGAGTATTCAATACGATCCATTCTTTCGACCAATTTCTTGAACATTCCATGCTTGAGAAATCGCATCATTTGGTCTAAAAAGTGTGTCTTTTTATAAACAACATTTAGTCTTTGGATTAAAAACTTTATTACGTGAGAATTGTTTCTATCTCGGTTCTTGGATGAAGTGCCGAACTTGTCAAACATTTCCTAGTTCTTTTATAACTTCGGTTCCAGATAGTAGTTGAGATGATGCATTCCTTTGACCAATTTTTTGAACATTCCACGCTCGGGAAATCGAATCATTTGGTCTAAAACTTTAGTCATTTTGTAAAAAGCTTTTGGTCTTTGAATTAAAATCTTTTTTACGTGATAATTGTTTCTCTCTTGGTTCTTGGATGAAGTTCCGAACTTGTCAAACATTTACTAAATCTTTTATAACTTCGTTTCCTGATAGTAGTCAAGACGATCCATTTCTTCGACCAATTTTTCGAACATTCCATGATCGGGATATCGCATCATTTGATCTAAATAGTTTGTCATTTTGTAAACAACTTTTGGTCTATGAATTAAAAACTTTTTTACGAGAGAATTGTTTCTCAATTGGTTCTTGGACGAACTTTTGAAGTTGTTAAACATTTACAAGTACTTTCATAACTCCGATTCCTGAGAGTATTCAAGACGATCCATTCCTTTGACCAATTTTCTGAAGATTCCATTATTGGGAAATCGCATCATTTGGTCAAAATAATTTGTCATTTTGTAAATAGCTTTTGGTTTTTGAATTAAAAACTTTTTTACGTTAGAATTCTTTCTCTCTTGGTTCTTGGACGAACTTTCGAACTTGTCAAACATTTACTAGTTCTTTTATAACTTCGATTCCTGATAGTAGTCAAGATGACCAATTCCCTCGACCAATTTTTCTAACATTCCATGATCGGGAAATCACATCATTTGGTCTAAATAGTTTGTCATTTTGTAAACAACTTTTGGTTTGTGAATTAAAAACTTTTTTACGAGAGAATTATTTCTCTCTTGGTTCTTGGACGAACTTTTGAACTGGTTAAACATTTACGAGTTCTTTTATAACTTCAGTTCTTGAGAGTATTCAAGACGATCATTCCTTTGACCAATTTTTTGAAGATTTCATGACCGGGAAATCGCATCATATGGTCAAAATAGTTTGTCATTTTGTAAATAACTTTTGGTCTTTGAATTAGAAGCTTTTTTACATTAGAATTCTCTCTCCTGGTTCTTGGACGAACTTCCGAACTTGTCAAATATTTACGAGTTCTTTTATAACTTTAGTTCCTGAGAGTATTTAATACGATCCATTCCTTCGACTTATTTTTCGAGCATTTCATTCTCGAGAAATCGCATCACTTGGTTTAAAAAGTTTGGCATGTTGTAAAAAACTTTTGGTCTTTGATTTAAAAACTTTTTTACGTGAGAATTGATTCTCTCTTGGTTCTCGGACAAACTTCCGAACTTATCAAACATTTATGAGTTCTTTTATAACTTTGGTTTCTAAGAGTATTTTGTACGATCCATTCCTTTGACCAATTTTTTCAACATTCCACGCTTGGGAAATCACATCATTGGGTCTAAAAAGTCTGTCATTTTATAAACAACATTTAGTCTTTGAATTAAAAACTTTATTATGTGAAAATTGTTTCTCTCTCGGTTCTTGGACGAAGTGTCGAACTTGTCAAACGATTCGTAGATCTTTTATAACTTCGATCCTAGATAGTAGTCAAGATGATCCATTCCTTTGCCAATTTTTTGAACATTCCATGCTCAGGAAATCGCATCATTTGGTCTAAAACGTTTGTCATTTTGTAAAAACCTTTTGGTCTTTGAATTAAAATCTTTCTTACGTGAGAATTGTTTCTCTCTTGGTTCTTGGATGAAGTTCCGAACTTGTCAAACATTTACTAAATCTTTTATAACTTCGGTTCCTGATAGTAGTCAAGACGATCCATTTCTTCGACCAATTTTTCGAACATTCCATGATCGGGATATCGCATCATTTGGTCTAAATAGTTTGTCATTTTGTAAACAACCTTTGGTCTTTGAATTAAATACTTTTTTACGTGAGAATTGTTTCCTTCTTGGACGGACATATGAACTAGTCAAACTTTTACAAGTTCTATTATAACTTCGGTTCCTGAGAGCATTCAAGACGATCCATTCCGTTGACCATTTTTTCGAAGATTCCATGATCGGGAAATCGCATCATTTTGTCTAAAACGTTTGTCATTTTGTAAAAAGCTTTTGGTCTTTGAATTAAAATCTTTTTTACGTGAGAATTGTTTCTCTCTTGGTTCTTGGATGAAGTTCCGAACTTGTCAAACATTTACTAAATCTTTTATAACCTCGATTCCTGATAGTAGTCAAGACGATCCATTTCTTCATCCAATTTTTTGAACATTCCATGACCGGGATATCGCATCATTTGGTCTAAATAGTTAGTCATTTTGTAAACAACTTTTGGACTTTGAATTAAAAACTTTTTAACGTGAGACTTGTTTCTCTATTAGTTCTTGGACGAACTTCCAAACTTGTTAAACATTTACGAATTCTTTTATAACATCCGTTCCTAAGAGTATTCAAGATGATCCATTCCTTGACCTCTTTTTCGAATATCCATGATCGGGAAATCGCATCATATGGTCAAAATAGTTTGTCATTTTGTAAATAACTTTTGGTCTTTGAATTAGAAGTTTTTTTACATTAGAATTCTTTCTCTCTTGGTTCTTGGATGAACTTCCGAACTTGTCAAACATTTACGAGTTCTTTTATAACTTCAGTTCCTGAGAGTTTTAATGCGATCCATTCCTTCGACTTATTTCCCGAACATTTCATTCTCGGGAAATCGCATCACTTGGTCTAAAAAGTTTGGCATGTTGTAAAAAACTTTTGGTCTTTGATTTAAAAACTTTTTTACGTGAGAATTGGTTCTCTCTTGGTTCTCGAACAAACTTCCAAACTTGTCAAACATTTATGAGTTCTTTTATAACTTTGGTTTCTAAGAGTATTCAATACGATCCATTCCTTCGACCAATTTCTTGAACATTCCATGCTTGAGAAATCGCATCATTTGGTCTAAAAAGTGTGTCATTTTATAAACAACATTTAGTCTTTGGATTAAAAACTTTATTACGTGAGAATTGTTTCTCTCTCGGTTCTTGGATGAAGTGCCGAACTTGTCAAACATTTCCTAGTTCTTTTATAACTTCGGTTCCAGATAGTAGTCGAGATGATCCATTCCTTTGACCAATTTTTTGAACATTCCACGCTCGGGAAATCGAATCATTTGGTCTAAAACTTTAGTCATTTTGTAAAAAGCTTTTGGTCTTTGAATTAAAATCTTTTTTACGTGAGAATTGTTTCTCTCTTGGTTCTTGGATGAAGTTCCGAAATTGTCAAACATTTACTAAATCTTTTATAACTTCGTTTCCTGATAGTAGTCAAGACGATCCATTTCTTCGACCAATTTTTCGAACATTCCATGATCGGGATATCGCATCATTTGATCTAAATAGTTTGTCATTTTGTAAACAACTTTTGGTCTATGAATTAAACCTTTTTTACGAGAGAATTGTTTCTCAATTGGTTCTTGGACGAACTTTTGAAGTTGTTAAACATTTACAAGTACTTTCATAACTCCGATTCCTGAGTGTATTCAAGACGATCCATTCCTTTGACCAATTTTCTGAAGATTCCATTATTGGGAAATCGCATCATTTGGTCAAAATAATTTGTCATTTTTTAAATAGCTTTTGGTTTTTGAATTAAAAACTTTTTTACGTTAGAATTCTTTCTCTCTTGGTTCTTGGATGAACTTTCGAACTTGTCAAACATTTACTAGTTCTTTTATAACTTCGATTCCTGATAGTAGTCAAGATGACCAATTCCCTCGACCAATTTTTCTAACATTCCATGATCGGGAAATCACATCATTTGGTCTAAATAGTTTGTCATTTTGTAAACAACTTTTGGTTTGTGAATTAAAAACTTTTTTATGAGAGAATTATTTCTCTCTTGGTTCTTGGACGAACTTTTGAACTGGTTAAACATTTACGAGTTCTTTTATAACTTCAGTTCTTGAGAGTATTCAAGACGATCATTCCTTTGACCAATTTTTTGAAGATTTCATGACCGGGAAATCGCATCATATGGTCAAAATAGTTTGTAAATAACTTTTGGTCTTTGAATTAGAAGCTTTTTTACAATAGAATTCTCTCTCCTGGTTCTTGGACGAACTTCCGAACTTGTCAAATATTTACGAGTTCTTTTATAACTTTATTTCCTGAGAGTATTTAATACGATCCATTCCTTCGACTTATTTTTCGAGCATTTCATTCTCGAGAAATCGCATCACTTGGTCTAAAAAGTTTGGCATGTTGTAAAAAACTTTTGGTCTTTGATTTAAAAACTTTTTTACGTGAGAATTGATTCTCTCTTGGTTCTCGGACAAACTTCCGAACTTATCAAACATTTATGAGTTCTTTTATAACTTTGGTTTCTAAGAGTATTTAGTACGATCCATTCCTTTGACCAATTTTTTCAACATTCCACGCTTGGGAAATCACATCATTGGGTCTAAAAAGTCTGTCATTTTATAAACAACATTTAGTCTTTGAATTAAAAACTTTATTATGTGAAAATTGTTTCTCTCTCGGTTCTTGGACGAAGTGTCGAACTTGTCAAACGATTCGTAGATCTTTTATAACTTCGATCCTAGATAGTAGTCAAGATGATCCATTCCTTTGCCAATTTTTTGAACATTCCATGCTCAGGAAATCGCATCATTTGGTCTAAAACGTTTGTCATTTTGTAAAAACCTTTTGGTCTTTGAATTAAAATCTTTCTTACGTGAGAATTGTTTCTCTCTTGGTTCTTGGATGAAGTTCCGAACTTGTCAAACATTTACTAAATCTTTTATAACTTCGGTTCCTGATAGTAGTCAAGACGATCCATTTCTTCGACCAATTTTTCGAACATTCCATGATCGGGATATCGCATCATTTGGTCTAAATAGTTTGTCATTTTGTAAACAACCTTTGGTCTTTGAATTAAATACTTTTTTACGTGAGAATTGTTTCCTTCTTGGACGGACATATGAACTAGTCAAACTTTTACAAGTTCTATTATAACTTCGGTTCCTGAGAGCATTCAAGACGATCCATTCCGTTGACCATTTTTTCGAAGATTCCATGATCGGGAAATCGCATCATTTTGTCTAAAACGTTTGTCATTTTGTAAAAAGCTTTTGGTCTTTGAATTAAAATCTTTTTTACGTGAGAATTGTTTCTCTCTTGGTTCTTGGATGAAGTTCCGAACTTGTCAAACATTTACTAAATCTTTTATAACCTCGATTCCCGATAGTAGTCAAGACGATCCATTTCTTCATCCAATTTTTTGAACATTCCATGACCGGGATATCGCATCATTTGGTCTAAATAGTTAGTCATTTTGTAAACAACTTTTGGACTTTGAATTAAAAACTTTTTAACGTGAGACTTGTTTCTCTATTAGTTCTTGGACGAACTTCCAAACTTGTTAAACATTTACGAATTCTTTTATAACATCTGTTCCTAAGAGTATTCAAGATGATCCATTCCTTGACCTATTTTTCGAATATTCCATGATCGGGAAATCGCATCATATGGTCAAAATAGTTTGTCATTTTGTAAATAACTTTTGGTCTTTGAATTAGAAGCTTTTTTACATTAGAATTCTTTCTCTCTTGGTTCTTGGACGAACTTCCGAACTTGTCAAACATTTACGAGTTCTTTTATAACTTCAGTTCCTGAGAGTTTTAATGCGATCCATTCCTTCGACTTATTTCCCGAACATTTCATTCTCGGGAAATCGCAACACTTGGTCTAAAAAGTTTGGCATGTTGTAAAAAACTTTTGGTCTTTGATTTAAAAACTTTTTTACGTGAGAATTGGTTCTCTCTTGGTTCTCGAACAAACTTCCAAACTTGTCAAACATTTATGAGTTCTTTTATAACTTTGGTTTCTAAGAGTATTCAATACGATCCATTCCTTCGACCAATTTCTTGAACATTCCATGCTTGAGAAATCGCATCATTTGATCTAAAAAGTGTGTCATTTTATAAACAACTTTTAGTCTTTGGATTAAAAACTTTATTACGTGAGAATTGTTTCTCTCTCGGTTCTTGGATGAAGTGCCGAACTTGTCAAACATTTCCTAGTTCTTTTATAACTTCGGTTCCAGATAGTAGTCGAGATGATCCATTCCTTTGACCAATTTTTTGAACATTCCACGCTTGGGAAATCGAATCATTTGGTCTAAAACTTTAGTCATTTTGTAAAAAGCTTTTGGTCTTTGAATTAAAATCTTTTTTACGTGAGAATTGTTTCTCTCTTGGTTCTTGGATGAAGTTCCGAACTTGTCAAACATTTACTAAATCTTTTATAACTTCGTTTCCTGATAGTAGTCAAGACGATCCATTTCTTCGACCAATTTTTCGAACATTCCATGATCGGGATATCGCATCATTTGATCTAAATAGTTTGTCATTTTGTAAACAACTTTTGGTCTATGAATTAAAAACTTTTTTACGAGAGAATTGTTTCTCAATTGGTTCTTGGACGAACTTTTGAAGTTGTTAAACATTTACAAGTACTTTCATAACTCCGATTCCTGAGAGTATTCAAGACGATCCATTCCTTTGACCAATTTTCTGAAGATTCCATTATTGGGAAATCGCATCATTTGGTCAAAATAATTTGTCATTTTGTAAATAGCTTTTGGTTTTTGAAGTAAAAACTTTTTTACGAGAGAATAATTTCTCTCTTGGTTCTTGGACGAACTTTTGAACTGGTTAAACATTTACGAGTTCTTTTATAACTTCAGTTCTTGAGAGTATTCAAGACGATCATTCCTTTGACCAATTTTTTGAAGATTTCATGACCGGGAAATCGCATCATATGGTCAAAATAGTTTGTCATTTTGTAAATAACTTTTGGTCTTTGAATTAGAAGCTTTTTTTCATTAGAATTCTCTCTCCTGGTTCTTGGACGAACTTCCGAACTTGTCAAATATTTACGAATTCTTTTATAACTTTAGTTCCTGAGAGTATTTAATACGATCCATTCCTTCGACTTATTTTTCGAGCATTTCATTCTCGAGAAATCGCATCACTTGGTCTAAAAAGTTTGGCATGTTGTAAAAAACTTTTGGTCTTTGATTTAAAAACTTTTTTACGTGAGAATTGATTCTCTCTTGGTTCTCGGACAAACTTCCGAACTTATCAAACATTTATGAGTTCTTTTATAACTTTGGTTTCTAAGAGTATTCAATACGATCCATTCTTTCGACCAATTTCTTGAACATTCCATGCTTGAGAAATCGCATCATTTGGTCTAAAAAGTGTGTCTTTTTATAAACAACATTTAGTCTTTGGATTAAAAACTTTATTACGTGAGAATTGTTTCTATCTCGGTTCTTGGATGAAGTGCCGAACTTGTCAAACATTTCCTAGTTCTTTTATAACTTCGGTTCCAGATAGTAGTCGAGATGATGCATTCCTTTGACCAATTTTTTGAACATTCCACGCTCGGGAAATCGAATCATTTGGTCTAAAACTTTAGTCATTTTGTAAAAAGCTTTTGGTCTTTGAATTAAAATCTTTTTTACGTGATAATTGTTTCTCTCTTGGTTCTTGGATGAAGTTCCGAACTTGTCAAACATTTACTAAATCTTTTATAACTTCGTTTCCTGATAGTAGTCAAGACGATCCATTTCTTCGACCAATTTTTCGAACATTCCATGATCGGGATATCGCATCATTTGATCTAAATAGTTTGTCATTTTGTAAACAACTTTTGGTCTATGAATTAAAAACTTTTTTACGAGAGAATTGTTTCTCAATTGGTTCTTGGACGAACTTTTGAAGTTGTTAAACATTTACAAGTACTTTCATAACTCCGATTCCTGAGAGTATTCAAGACGATCCATTCCTTTGACCAATTTTCTGAAGATTCCATTATTGGGAAATCGCATCATTTGGTCAAAATAATTTGTCATTTTGTAAATAGCTTTTGGTTTTTGAATTAAAAACTTTTTTACGTTAGAATTCTTTCTCTCTTGGTTCTTGGACGAACTTTCGAACTTGTCAAACATTTACTAGTTCTTTTATAACTTCGTTTCCTGATAGTAGTCAAGATGACCAATTCCCTCGACCAATTTTTCTAACATTCCATGATCTGGAAATCACATCATTTGGTCTAAATAGTTTGTCATTTTGTAAACAACTTTTGGTTTGTGAATTAAAAACTTTTTTACGAGAGAATTATTTCTCTCTTGGTTCTTGGACGAACTTTTGAACTGGTTAAACATTTACGAGTTCTTTTATAACTTCAGTTCTTGAGAGTATTCAAGACGATCATTCCTTTGACCAATTTTTTGAAGATTTCATGACCGGGAAATCGCATCATATGGTCAAAATAGTTTGTCATTTTGTAAATAACTTTTGGTCTTTGAATTAGAAGCTTTTTTACATTATAATTCTCTCTCCTGGTTCTTGGACGAACTTCCGAACTTGTCAAATATTTACGAGTTCTTTTATAACTTTAGTTCCTGAGAGTATTTAATACGATCCATTCCTTCGACTTATTTTTCGAGCATTTCATTCTCGAGAAATCGCATCACTTGGTCTAAAAAGTTTGGCATGTTGTAAAAAACTTTTGGTCTTTGATTTAAAAACTTTTTTACGTGAGAATTGATTCTCTCTTGGTTCTCGGACAAACTTCCGAACTTATCAAACATTTATGAGTTCTTTTATAACTTTGGTTTCTAAGAGTATTCAATACGATCCATTCCTTTGACCAATTTTTTCAACATTCCACGCTTGGGAAATCACATCATTGGGTCTAAAAAGTCTGTCATTTTATAAACAACATTTAGTCTTTGAATTAAAAACTTTATTATGTGAAAATTGTTTCTCTCTCGGTTCTTGGACGAAGTGTCGAACTTGTCAAACATTTCGTAGATCTTTTATAACTTCGATCCTAGATAGTAGTCAAGATGATCCATTCCTTTGCCAATTTTTTGAACATTCCATGCTCAAGAAATCGCATCATTTGGTCTAAAACGTTTGTCATTTTGTAAAAACCTTTTGGTCTTTGAATTAAAATCTTTCTTACGTGAGAATTGTTTCTCTCTTGGTTCTTGGATGAAGTTCCGAACTTGTCAAACATTTACTAAATCTTTTATAACTTCGGTTCCTGATAGTAGTCAAGACGATCCATTTCTTCGACCAATTTTTCGAACATTCCATGATCGGGATATCGCATCATTTGGTCTAAATAGTTTGTCATTTTGTAAACAACCTTTGGTCTTTGAATTAAATACTTTTTTACGTGAGAATTGTTTCCTTCTTGGACGGACATACGAACTAGTCAAACTTTTACAAGTTCTATTATAACTTCGGTTCCTGAGAGCATTCAAGACGATCCATTCCGTTGACCATTTTTTCGAAGATTCCATGATCGGGAAATCGCATCATTTTGTCTAAAACGTTTGTCATTTTGTAAAAAGCTTTTGGTCTTTGAATTAAAATCTTTTTTACGTGAGAATTGTTTCTCTCTTGGTTCTTGGATGAAGTTCCGAACTTGTCAAACATTTACTAAATCTTTTATAACTTCGATTCCTGATAGTAGTCAAGACGATCCATTTCTTCATCCAATTTTTTGAACATTCCATGACCGGGATATCGCATCATTTGGTCTAAATAGTTAGTCATTTTGTAAACAACTTTTGGACTTTGAATTAAAAACTTTTTAACGTGAGACTTGTTTCTCTATTAGTTCTTGGACGAACTTCCAAACTTGTTAAACATTTACGAATTCTTTTATAACATCCGTTCCTAAGAGTATTCAAGATGATCCATTCCTTGACCTCTTTTTCGAATATTCCATGATCGGGAAATCGCATCATATGGTCAAAATAGTTTGTCATTTTGTAAATAACTTTTGGTCTTTGAATTAGAAGCTTTTTTACATTAGAATTCTTTCTCTCTTGGTTCTTGGATGAACTTCCGAACTTGTCAAACATTTACGAGTTCTTTTATAACTTCAGTTCCTGAGAGTTTTAATGCGATCCATTCCTTCGACTTATTTCCCGAACATTTCATTCTCGGGAAATCGCATCACTTGGTCTAAAAAGTTTGGCATGTTGTAAAAAACTTTTGGTCTTTGATTTAAAAACTTTTTTACGTGAGAATTGGTTCTCTCTTGGTTCTCGAACAAACTTCCAAACTTGTCAAACATTTATGAGTTCTTTTATAACTTTGGTTTCTAAGAGTATTCAATACGATCCATTCCTTCGACCAATTTCTTGAACATTCCATGCTTGAGAAATCGCATCATTTGGTCTAAAAAGTGTGTCATTTTATAAACAACATTTAGTCTTTGGATTAAAAACTTTATTACGTGAGAATTGTTTCTCTCTCGGTTCTTGGATGAAGTGCCGAACTTGTCAAACATTTCCTAGTTCTTTTATAACTTCGGTTCCAGATAGTAGTCGAGATGATCCATTCCTTTGACCAATTTTTTGAACATTCCACGCTCGGGAAATCGAATCATTTGGTCTAAAACTTTAGTCATTTTGTAAAAAGCTTTTGGTCTTTGAATTAAAATCTTTTTTACGTGAGAATTGTTTCTCTCTTGGTTCTTGGATGAAGTTCCGAAATTGTCAAACATTTACTAAATCTTTTATAACTTCGTTTCCTGATAGTAGTCAAGACGATCCATTTCTTCGACCAATTTTTCGAACATTCCATGATCGGGATATCGCATCATTTGATCTAAATAGTTTGTCATTTTGTAAACAACTTTTGGTCTATGAATTAAACCTTTTTTACGAGAGAATTGTTTCTCAATTGGTTCTTGGACGAACTTTTGAAGTTGTTAAACATTTACAAGTACTTTCATAACTCCGATTCCTGAGTGTATTCAAGACGATCCATTCCTTTGACCAATTTTCTGAAGATTCCATTATTGGGAAATCGCATCATTTGGTCAAAATAATTTGTCATTTTTTAAATAGCTTTTGGTTTTTGAATTAAAAACTTTTTTACGTTAGAATTCTTTCTCTCTTGGTTCTTGGATGAACTTTCGAACTTGTCAAACATTTACTAGTTCTTTTATAACTTCGATTCCTGATAGTAGTCAAGATGACCAATTCCCTCGACCAATTTTTCTAACATTCCATGATCGGGAAATCACATCATTTGGTCTAAATAGTTTGTCATTTTGTAAACAACTTTTGGTTTGTGAATTAAAAACTTTTTTACGAGAGAATTATTTCTCTCTTGGTTCTTGGACGAACTTTTGAACTGGTTAAACATTTACGAGTTCTTTTATAACTTCAGTTCTTGAGAGTATTCAAGACGATCATTCCTTTGACCAATTTTTTAAAGATTTCATGACCGGGAAATCGCATCATATGGTCAAAATAGTTTGTCATTTTGTAAATAACTTTTGGTCTTTGAATTAGAAGCTTTTTTACATTAGAATTCTCTCTCCTGGTTCTTGGACGAACTTCCGAACTTGTCAAATATTTACGAGTTCTTTTATAACTTTAGTTCCTGAGAGTATTTAATACGATCCATTCCTTCGACTTATTTTTCGAGCATTTCATTCTCGAGAAATCGCATCACTTGGTCTAAAAAGTTTGGCATGTTGTAAAAAACTTTTGGTCTTTGATTTAAAAACTTTTTTACGTGAGAATTGATTCTCTCTTGGTTCTCGGACAAACTTCCGAACTTATCAAACATTTATGAGTTCTTTTATAACTTTGGTTTCTAAGAGTATTTAGTACGATCCATTCCTTTGACCAATTTTTTCAACATTCCACGCTTGGGAAATCACATCATTGGGTCTAAAAAGTCTGTCATTTTATAAACAACATTTGTCTTTGAATTAAAAACTTTATTATGTGAAAATTGTTTCTCTCTCGGTTCTTGGACGAAGTGTCGAACTTGTCAAACGATTCGTAGATCTTTTATAACTTCGATCCTAGATAGTAGTCAAGATGATCCATTCCTTTGCCAATTTTTTGAACATTCCATGCTCAGGAAATCGCATCATTTGGTCTAAAACGTTTGTCATTTTGTAAAAACCTTTTGGTCTTTGAATTAAAATCTTTCTTACGTGAGAATTGTTTCTCTCTTGGTTCTTGGATGAAGTTCCGAACTTGTCAAACATTTACTAAATCTTTTATAACTTCGGTTCCTGATAGTAGTCAAGACGATCCATTTCTTCGACCAATTTTTCGAACATTCCATGATCGGGATATCGCATCATTTGGTCTAAATAGTTTGTCATTTTGTAAACAACCTTTGGTCTTTGAATTAAATACTTTTTTACGTGAGAATTGTTTCCTTCTTGGACGGACATACAAACTAGTCAAACTTTTACAAGTTCTATTATAACTTCGGTTCCTGAGAGCATTCAAGACGATCCATTCCGTTGACCATTTTTTCGAAGATTCCATGATCGGGAAATCGCATCATTTTGTCTAAAACGTTTGTCATTTTGTAAAAAGCTTTTGGTCTTTGAATTAAAATCTTTTTTACGTGAGAATTGTTTCTCTCTTGGTTCTAGGATGAAGTTCCGAACTTGTCAAACATTTACTAAATCTTTTATAACTTCGATTCCTGGTAGTCAAGACGATCCATTTCTTCGTCCAATTTTTTGAACATTCCATGACCGGGATATCGCATCATTTGGTCTAAATAGTTAGTCATTTTGTAAACAACTTTTGGACTTTGAATTAAAAACTTTTTAACGTGAGACTTGTTTCTCTATTAGTTCTTGGACGAACTTCCAAACTTGTTAAACATTTACGAATTCTTTTATAACATCCGTTCCTAAGAGTATTCAAGATAATCCATTCCTTGACCTCTTTTTCGAATATTCCATGATCGGGAAATCGCATCATATGGTCAAAATAGTTTGTCATTTTGTAAATAACTTTTGGTCTTTGAATTAGAAGCTTTTTTACAATAGAATTCTTTCTCTCTTGGTTCTTGGACGAACTTCCGAACTTGTCAAACATTTACGAGTTCTTTTATAACTTCAGTTCCTGAGAGTTTTAATGCGATCCATTCCTTCGACTTATTTCCCGAACATTTCATTCTCGGGAAATCGCAACACTTGGTCTAAAAAGTTTGGCATGTTGTAAAAAACTTTTGGTCTTTGATTTAAAAACTTTTTTACGTGAGAATTGGTTCTCTCTTGGTTCTCGAACAAACTTCCAAACTTGTCAAACATTTATGAGTTCTTTTATAACTTTGGTTTCTAAGAGTATTCAATACGATCCATTCCTTCGACCAATTTCTTGAACATTCCATGCTTGAGAAATCGCATCATTTGGTCTAAAAAGTGTGTCATTTTATAAACAACATTTAGTCTTTGGATTAAAAACTTTATTACGTGAGAATTGTTTCTCTCTCGGTTCTTGGATGAAGTGCCGAACTTGTCAAACATTTCCTAGTTCTTTTATAACTTCGGTTCCAGATAGTAGTTGAGATGATGCATTCCTTTGACCAATTTTTTGAACATTCCACGCTCGGGAAATCGAATCATTTGGTCTAAAACTTTACTCATTTTATAAAAAGCTTTTGGTCTTTGAATTAAAATCTTTTTTACGTGAGAATTGTTTCTCTCATGGTTCTTGGATGAAGTTCCGAACTTGTCAAACATTTACTAAATCTTTTATAACTTCGTTTCCTGATAGTAGTCAAGACGATCCATTCCATTATTGGGAAATCGCATCATTTGGTCAAAATAATTTGTCATTTTGTAAATAGCTTTTGGTTTTTGAATTAAAAACTTTTTTACGTTAGAATTCTTTCTCTCTTGGTTCTTGGACGAACTTTCGAACTTGTCAAACATTTACTAGTTCTTTTATAACTTTGATTCCTGATAGTAGTCAAGATGACCAATTCCCACGACCAATTTTTCAAACATTCCATGATCGGGAAATCACATCATTTGGTCTAAATAGTTTGTCATTTTGTAAACAACTTTTGGTTTGTGAATTAAAAACTTTTTTACGAGAGAATTATTTCTCTCTTGGTTCTTGGACGAACTTTTGAACTGGTTAAACATTTACGAGTTCTTTTATAACTTCAGTTCTTGAGAGTATTCAAGACGATCATTCCTTTGACCAATTTTTTGAAGATTTCATGACCGGGAAATCGCATCATATGGTCAAAATAGTTTGTCATTTTGTAAATAAATTTTGGTCTTTTGAATTAAAAGCTTTTTTACGTTAGAATTCTTTCTCTCTTGGTTCTTGGACGAACTTCTGAACTTGTCAAATATTTACGAGTTCTTTTATAACTTTAGTTCCTGAGAGTATTTAATACGATCCATTCCTTCGACTTATTTTTCGAGCATTTCATTCTCGAGAAATCGCATCACTTGGTCTAAAAAGTTTGGCATGTTGTAAAAAACTTTTGGTCTTTGATTTAAAAACTTTTTTACGTGAGAATTGGTTCTCTCTTGGTTCTCGAACAAACTTCCAAACTTGTCAAACATTTATGAGTTCTTTTATAACTTTAGTTTCTAAGAGTATTCAATACGATCCATTCCTTCGACCAATTTCTTGAACATTCCATGCTTGAGAAATCGCATCATTTGGTCTAAAAAGTGTGTCATTTTATAAACAACATTTAGTCTTTGGATTAAAAACTTTATTACGTGAGAATTGTTTCTCTCTCGGTTCTTGGATGAAGTGCCGAACTTGTCAAACATTTCCTAGTTCTTTTATAACTTCGGTTCCAGATAGTAGTCGAGATGATCCATTCCTTTGACCAATTTTTTGAACATTCCACGCTCGGGAAATCGAATCATTTGGTCTAAAACTTTAGTCATTTTGTAAAAAGCTTTTGGTCTTTGAATTAAAATCTTTTTTACGTGAGAATTGTTTCTCTCTTGGTTCTTGGATGAAGTTCCGAAATTGTCAAACATTTACTAAATCTTTTATAACTTCGTTTCCTGATAGTAGTCAAGACGATCCATTTCTTCGACCAATTTTTCGAACATTCCATGATCGGGATATCGCATCATTTGATCTAAATAGTTTGTCATTTTGTAAACAACTTTTGGTCTATGAATTAAAAACTTTTTTACGAGAGAATTGTTTCTCAATTGGTTCTTGGACGAACTTTTGAAGTTGTTAAACATTTACAAGTACTTTCATAACTCCGATTCCTGAGAGTATTCAAGACGATCCATTCCTTTGACCAATTTTCTGAAGATTCCATTATTGGGAAATCGCATCATTTGGTCAAAATAATTTGTCATTTTGTAAATAGCTTTTGGTTTTTGAATTAAAAACTTTTTTACGTTAGAATTATTTCTCTCTTGGTTCTTGGACGAACTTTCGAACTTGTCAAACATTTACTAGTTCTTTTATTACTTCGATTCCTCATAGTAGTCAAGATGACCAATTCCCTCGACCAATTTTTCAAACATTCCATGATCGGGAAATCACATCATTTGGTCTAAATAGTTTGTCATTTTGTAAACAACTTTTGGTTTGTGAATTAAAAACTTTTTTACGAGAGAATTATTTCTCTCTTGGTTCTTGGACGAACTTTTGAACTGGTTAAACATTTACGAGTTCTTTTATAACTTCAGTTCTTGAGAGTATTCAAGACGATCATTCCTTTGACCAATTTTTTGAAGATTTCATGACCGGGAAATCGCATCATATGGTCAAAATAGTTTGTCATTTTGTAAATAACTTTTGGTCTTTGAATTAGAAGCTTTTTTACATTATAATTCTCTCTCCTGGTTCTTGGACGAACTTCCGAACTTGTCAAATATTTACGAATTCTTTTATAACTTTAGTTCCTGAGAGTATTTAATACGATCCATTCCTTCGACTTATTTTTCGAGCATTTCATTCTCGAGAAATCGCATCACTTGGTCTAAAAGGTTTGGCATGTTGTAAAAAACTTTTGGTCTTTGATTTAAAAACTTTTTTACGTGAGAATTGATTCTCTCTTGGTTCTCGGACAAACTTCCGAACTTATCAAACATTTATGAGTTCTTTTATAACTTTTGTTTCTAAGAGTATTCAATACGATCCATTCCTTCGACCAATTTCTTGAACATTCCATGCTTGAGAAATCGCATCATTTGGTCTAAAAAGTGTGTCATTTTATAAACAACATTTAGTCTTTGGATTAAAAACTTTATTACGTGAGAATTGTTTCTCTCTCGGTTCTTGGATGAAGTGCCGAACTTGTCAAACATTTCCTAGTTCTTTTATAACTTCGGTTCCAGATAGTAGTCGAGATGATGCATTCCTTTGACCAATTTTTTGAGCATTCCACGCTCGGGAAATCGAATCATTTGGTCTAAAACTTTAGTCATTTTGTAAAAAGCTTTTGGTCTTTGAATTAAAATCTTTTTTACGTGATAATTGTTTCTCTCTTGGTTCTTGGATGAAGTTCCGAACTTGTCAAACATTTACTAAATCTTTTATAACTTCGTTTCCTGATAGTAGTCAAGACGATCCATTTCTTCGACCAATTTTTCGAACATTCCATGATCGGGATATCGCATCATTTGATCTAAATAGTTTGTCATTTTGTAAACAACTTTTGGTCTATGAATTAAAAACTTTTTTACGAGAGAATTGTTTCTCAATTGGTTCTTGGACGAACTTTTGAAGTTGTTAAACATTTACAAGTACTTTCATAACTCCGATTCCTGAGAGTATTCAAGACGATCCATTCCTTTGACCAATTTTCTGAAGATTCCATTATTGGGAAATCGCATCATTTGGTCAAAATAATTTGTCATTTTTTAAATAGCTTTTGGTTTTTGAATTAAAAACTTTTTTACGTTAGAATTCTTTCTCTCTTGGTTCTTGGACGAACTTTCGAACTTGTCAAACATTTACTAGTTCTTTTATAACTTCGATTCCTGAAAGTAGTCAAGATGACCAATTCCCTCGACCAATTTTTCTAACATTCCATGATCGGGAAATCACATCATTTGGCCTAAATAGTTTGTCATTTTGTAAACAACTTTTGGTTTGTGAATTAAAAACTTTTTTACGAGAGAATTATTTCTCTCTTGGTTCTTGGACGAACTTTTGAACTGGTTAAACATTTACGAGTTCTTTTATAACTTCAGTTCTTGAGAGTATTCAAGACGATCATTCCTTTGACCAATTTTTTGAAGATTTCATGACCGGGAAATCGCATCATATGGTCAAAATAGTTTGTCATTTTGTAAATAACTTTTGGTCTTTGAATTAAAAGCTTTTTTACGTTAGAATTCTTTCTCTCTTGGTTCTTGGACGAACTTCCGAACTTGTCAAATATTTACGAGTTCTTTTATAACTTTAGTTCCTGAGAGTATTTAATACGATCCATTCCTTCGACTTATTTTTCGAGCATTTCATTCTCGAGAAATCGCATCACTTGGTCTAAAAAGTTTGGCATGTTGTAAAAAACTTTTGGTCTTTGATTTAAAAACTTTTTTACGTGAGAATTGATTCTCTCTTGGTTCTCGGACAAACTTCCGAACTTATCAAACATTTATGAGTTCTTTTATAACTTTGGTTTCTAAGAGTATTCAATACGATCCATTCCTTTGACCAATTTTTTCAACATTCCACGCTTGGGAAATCACATCATTGGGTCTAAAAAGTCTGTCATTTTATAAACAACATTTAGTCTTTGAATTAAAAACTTTATTATGTGAAAATTGTTTCTCTCTCGGTTCTTGGACGAAGTGTCGAACTTGTCAAACGATTCGTAGATCTTTTATAACTTCGATCCTAGATAGTAGTCAAGATGATCCATTCCTTTGCCAATTTTTTGAACATTCTATGCTCAGGAAATCGCATCATTTGGTCTAAAACGTTTGTCATTTTGTAAAAACCTTTTGGTCTTTGAATTAAAATCTTTCTTACGTGAGAATTGTTTCTCTCTTGGTTCTTGGATGAAGTTCCGAACTTGTCAAACATTTACTAAATCTTTTATAACTTCGGTTCCTGATAGTAGTCAAGACGATCCATTTCTTCGACCAATTTTTCGAACATTCCATGATCGGGATATCGCATCATTTGGTCTAAATAGTTTGTCATTTTGTAAACAACCTTTGGTCTTTGAATTAAATACTTTTTTACGTGAGAATTGTTTCCTTCTTGGACGGACATACGAACTAGTCAAACTTTTACAAGTTCTATTATAACTTCGGTTCCTGAGAGCATTCAAGACGATCCATTCCGTTGACCATTTTTTCGAAGATTCCATGATCGGGAAATCGCATCATTTTGTCTAAAACGTTTGTCATTTTGTAAAAAGCTTTTGGTCTTTGAATTAAAATCTTTTTTACGTGAGAATTGTTTCTCTCTTGGTTCTTGGATGAAGTTCCGAACTTGTCAAATATTTACGAATTCTTTTATAACTTTAGTTCCTGAGAGTATTTAATACGATCCATTCCTTCGACTAATTTTTCGAGCATTTCATTCTCGAGAAATCGCATCACTTGGTCGAAAAAGTTTGGCATGTTGTCAAAAACTTTTGGTCTTTGATTTAAAAACTTTTTTACGTGAGAATTGATTCTCTCTTGGTTCTCGGACAAACTTCCGAACTTATCAAACATTTATGAGTTCTTTTATAACTTTGGTTTCTAAGAGTATTCAATACGATCCATTCCTTCGACCAATTTCTTGAACATTCCATGCTTGAGAAATCGCATCATTTGGTCTAAAAAGTGTGTCATTTTATAAACAACATTTAGTCTTTGGATTAAAAACTTTATTACGTGAGAATTGTTTCTCTCTCGGTTCTTGGATGAAGTGCCGAACTTGTCAAACATTTCCTAGTTCTTTTATAACTTCGGCTCCAGATAGTAGTCGAGATGATGCATTCCTTTGACCAATTTTTTGAACATTCCACGCTCGGGAAATCGAATCATTTGGTCTAAAACTTTAGTCATTTTGTAAAAAGCTTTTGGTCTTTGAATTAAAATCTTTTTTACGTGAGAATTGTTTCTCTCTTGGTTCTTGGATGAAGTTCCGAACTTGTCAAACATTTACTAAATCTTTTATAACTTCGGTTCCTGATAGTAGTCAAGACGATCCATTTCTTCGACCAATTTTTCGAACATTCCATGATCGGGATATCGCATCATTTGGTCTAAATAGTTTGTCATTTTGTAAACAACCTTTGGTCTTTGAATTAAATACTTTTTTACGTGAGAATTGTTTCCTTCTTGGACGGACATACGAACTAGTCAAACTTTTACAAGTTCTATTATAACTTCGGTTCCTGAGAGCATTCAAGACGATCCATTCCGTTGACCATTTTTTCGAAGATTCCATGATCGGGAAATCGCATCATTTTGTCTAAAACGTTTGTCATTTTGTAAAAAGCTTTTGGTCTTTGAATTAAAATCTTTTTTACGTGAGAATTGTTTCTCTCTTGGTTCTTGGATGAAGTTCCGAACTTGTCAAACATTTTACTAAATCTTTTATAACTTCGATTCCTGATAGTAGTCAAGACGATCCATTTCTTCGTCCAATTTTTTGAACATTCCATGACCGGGATATCGCATCATTTGGTCTAAATAGTTAGTCATTTTGTAAACAACTTTTGGACTTTGAATTAAAAACTTTTTAACGTGAGACTTGTTTCTCTATTAGTTCTTGGACGAACTTCCAAACTTGTTAAACATTTACGAATTCTTTTATAACATTCGTTCCAAAGAGTATTCAAGATGATCCATTCCTTGACCTATTTTTCGAATATTCCATGATCGGGAAATCGCATCATATGGTCAAAATAGTTTGTCATTTTGTAAATAACTTTTGGTCTTTGAATTAGAAGCTTTTTTACATTAGAATTCTTTCTCTCTTGGTTCTTGGATGAACTTCCGAACTTGTCAAACATTTACGAGTTCTTTTATAACTTCAGTTCCTAAGAGTTTTAATGCGATCCATTCCTTCGACTTATTTCCCGAACATTTCATTCTCGGGAAATCGCATCACTTGGTCTAAAAAGTTTGGCATGTTGTAAAAAACTTTTGGTCTTTGATTTAAAAACTTTTTTACGTGAGAATTGGTTCTCTCTTGGTTCTCGAACAAACTTCCAAACTTGTCAAACATTTATGAGTTCTTTTATAACTTTGGTTTCTAAGAGTATTCAATACGATCCATTCCTTCGACCAATTTCTTGAACATTCCATGCTTGAGAAATCGCATCATTTGGTCTAAAAAGTGTGTCATTTTATAAACAACATTTAGTCTTTGGATTAAAAACTTTATTACGTGAGAATTGTTTCTCTCTCGGTTCTTGGATGAAGTGCCGAACTTGTCAAACATTTCCTAGTTCTTTTATAACTTCGGTTCCAGATAGTAGTCGAGATGATCCATTCCTTTGACCAATTTTTTGAACATTCCACGCTCGGGAAATCGAATCATTTGGTCTAAAACTTTAGTCATTTTGTAAAAAGCTTTTGGTCTTTGAATTAAAATCTTTTTTACGTGAGAATTGTTTCTCTCTTGGTTCTTGGATGAAGTTCCGAACTTGTCAAACATTTACTAAATCTTTTATAACTTCGTTTCCTGATAGTAGTCAAGACGATCCATTTCTTCGACCAATTTTTCGAACATTCCATGATCGGGATATCGCATCATTTGATCTAAATAGTTTGTCATTTTGTAAACAACTTTTGGTCTATGAATTAAAAACTTTTTTACGAGAGAATTGTTTCTCAATTGGTTCTTGGACGAACTTTTGAAGTTGTTAAACATTTACAAGTACTTTCATAACTCCGATTCCTGAGAGTATTCAAGACGATCCATTCCTTTGACCAATTTTCTGAAGATTCCATTATTGGGAAATCACATCATTTGGTCAAAATAATTTGTCATTTTGTAAATAGCTTTTGGTTTTTGAATTAAAAACTTTTTTACGTTAGAATTCTTTCTCTCTTGGTTCTTGGACGAACTTTCGAACTTCTCAAACATTTACTAGTTCTTTTATAACTTCGATTCCTGATAGTAGTCAAGATGACCAATTCCCTCGACCAATTTCTCTAACATTCCATGATCGGGAAATCACATCATTTGGTCTAAATAGTTTGTCATTTTGTAAACAACTTTTGGTTTGTGAATTAAAAACTTTTTTACGAGAGAATTATTTCTCTCTTGGTTCTTGGACGAAGTTTTGAACTGGTTAAACATTTACGAGTTCTTTTATAACTTCAGTTCTTGAGAGTATTCAAGACGATCATTCCTTTGACCAATTTTTTGAAGATTTCATGACCGGGAAATCGCATCATATGGTCAAAATAGTTTGTCATTTTGTAAATAACTTTTGGTCTTTGAATTAGAAGCTTTTTTACATTAGAATTCTCTCTCCTGGTTCTTGGACGAACTTCCGAACTTGTCAAATATTTACGAGTTCTTTTATAACTTTAGTTCCTGAGAGTATTTAATACGATCCATTCCTTCGACTTATTTTTCGAGCATTTCATTCTCGAGAAATCGCATCACTTGGTCTAAAAAGTTTGGCATGTTGTAAAAAACTTTTGGTCTTTGATTTAAAAACTTTTTTACGTGAGAATTGATTCTCTCTTGGTTCTCGGACAAACTTCTGAACTTATCAAACATTTATGAGTTCTTTTATAACTTTGGTTTCTAAGAGTATTCAATACGATCCATTCCTTTGACCAATTTTTTCAACATTCCACGCTTGGGAAACCACATCTTTGGGTCTAAAAAGTCTGTCATTTTATAAACAACATTTAGTCTTTGAATTAAAAACTTTATTATGTGAAAATTGTTTCTCTCTCGGTTCTTGGACGAAGTGTCGAACTTGTCAAACGATTCGTAGATCTTTTATAACTTCGATCCTAGATAGTAGTCAAGATGATCCATTCCTTTGCCAATTTTTTGAACATTCCATGCTCAGGAAATCGCATCATTTGGTCTAAAACGTTTGTCATTTTGTAAAAACCTTTTGGTCTTTGAATTAAAATCTTTCTTACGTGAGAGTTGTTTCTCTCTTGGTTCTTGGATGAAGTTCCGAACTTGTCAAACATTTATTAAATCTTTTATAACTTCGGTTCCTGATAGTAGTCAAGACGATCCATTTCTTCGACCAATTTTTCGAACATTCCATGATCGGGATATCGCATCATTTGGTCTAAATAGTTTGTCATTTTGTAAACAACCTTTGGTCTTTGAATTAAATACTTTTTTACGTGAGAATTGTTTCCTTCTTGGACGGACATACGAACTAGTCAAACTTTTACAAGTTCTATTATAACTTCGGTTCCTGAGAGCATTCAAGACGATCCATTCCGTTGACCATTTTTTCGAAGATTCCATGATCGGGAAATCGCATCATTTTGTCTAAAACGTTTGTCATTTTGTAAAAAGCTTTTGGTCTTTGAATTAAAATCTTTTTTACGTGAGAATTGTTTCTCTTTTGGTTCTTGGATGAAGTTCCGAACTTGTCAAACATTTACTAAATCTTTTATAACTTCGATTCCTGATAGTAGTCAAGACGATCCATTTCTTCATCCAATTTTTTGAACATTCCATGACCGGGATATCGCATCATTTGGTCTAAATTGTTAGTCATTTTGTAAACAACTTTTGGACTTTGAATTAAAAACTTTTTAACGTGAGACTTGTTTCTCTAATAGTTCTTGGACGAACTTCCAAACTTGTTAAACATTTACGAATTCTTTTATAACATCCGTTCCTAAGAGTATTCAAGATGATCCATTCCTTGACCTCTTTTTCGAATATTCCATGATCGGGAAATCGCATCATATGGTCAAAATAGTTTGTCATTTTGTAAATAACTTTTGGTCTTTGAATTAGAAGCTTTTTTACATTAGAATTCTTTCTCTCTTGGTTCTTGGACGAACTTCCGAACTTGTCAAACATTTACGAGTTCTTTTATAACTTCAGTTCCTGAGAGTTTTAATGCGATCCATTCCTTCGACTTATTTCCCGAACATTTCATTCTCGGGAAATCGCATCACTTGGTCTAAAAAGTTTGGCATGTTGTAAAAAACTTTTGGTCTTTGATTTAAAAACTTTTTTACGTGAGAATTGGTTCTCTCTTGGTTCTCGAACAAACTTCCAAACTTGTCAAACATTTATGAGTTCTTTTATAACTTTGGTTTCTAAGAGTATTCAATACGATCCATTCCTTCGACCAATTTCTTGAACATTCCATGCTTGAGAAATCGCATCATTTGGTCTAAAAAGTGTGTCATTTTATAAACAACATTTAGTCTTTGGATTAAAAACTTTATTACGTGAGAATTGTTTCTCTCTCGGTTCTTGGATGAAGTGCCGAACTTGTCAAACATTTCCTAGTTCTTTTATAACTTCGGTTCCAGATAGTAGTTGAGATGATGCATTCCTTTGACCAATTTTTTGAACATTCCACGCTCGGGAAATCGAATCATTTGGTCTAAAACTTTAGTCATTTTGTAAAAAGCTTTTGGTCTTTGAATTAAAATCTTTTTTACGTGAGAATTGTTTCTCTCTTGGTTCTTGGATGAAGTTCCGAACTTGTCAAACATTTACTAAATCTTTTATAACTTCGTTTCCTGATAGTAGTCAAGACGATCCATTCCATTATTGGGAAATCGCATCATTTGGTCAAAATAATTTGTCATTTTGTAAATAGCTTTTGGTTTTTGAATTAAAAACTTTTTTACGTTAGAATTCTTTCTCTCTTGGTTCTTGGACGAACTTTCGAACTTGTCAAACATTTACTAGTTCTTTTATAACTTTGATTCCTGACAGCAGTCAAGATGACCAATTCCCACGACCAATTTTTCAAACATTCCATGATCGGGAAATCACATCATTTGGTCTAAATAGTTTGTCATTTTGTAAACAACTTTTGGTTTGTGAATTAAAAACTTTTTTACGAGAGAATTATTTCTCTCTTGGTTCTTGGACGAAGTTTTGAACTGGTTAAACATTTACGAGTTCTTTTATAACTTCAGTTCTTGAGAGTATTCAAGACGATCATTCCTTTGACCAATTTTTTGAAGATTTCATGACCGGGAAATCGCATCATATGGTCAAAATAGTTTGTCATTTTGTAAATAACTTTTGGTCTTTGAATTAGAAGCTTTTTTACATTAGAATTCTCTCTCCTGGTTCTTGGACGAACTTCCGAACTTGTCAAATATTTACGAATTCTTTTATAACTTTAGTTCCTGAGAGTATTTAATACGATCCATTCCTTCGACTTATTTTTCGAGCATTTCATTCTCGAGAAATCGCATCACTTGGTCTAAAAAGTTTGGCATGTTGTAAAAAACTTTTGGTCTTTGATTTAAAAACTTTTTTACGTGAGAATTGATTCTCTCTTGGTTCTCGGACAAACTTCCGAACTTATCAAACATTTATGAGTTCTTTTATAACTTTGGTTTCTAAGAGTATTCAATACGATCCATTCCTTCGACCAATTTCTTGAACATTCCATGCTTGAGAAATCGCATCATTTGGTCTAAAAAGTGTGTCATTTTATAAACAACATTTAGTCTTTGGATTAAAATCTTTATTACGTGAGAATTGTTTCTCTCTCGGTTCTTGGATGAAGTGCCGAACTTGTCAAACATTTCCTAGTTCTTTTATAACTTCGGTTCCAGATAGTAGTCGAGATGATCCATTCCTTTGACCAATTTTTTGAACATTCCACGCTCGGGAAATCGAATCATTTGGTCTAAAACTTTAGTCATTTTGTAAAAAGCTTTTGGTCTTTGAATTAAAATCTTTTTTACGTGAGAATTGTTTCTCTCTTGGTTCTTGGATGAAGTTCCGAACTTGTCAAACATTTACAAAATCTTTTATAACTTCGTTTCCTGATAGTAGTCAAGACGATCCATTTATTCGACCAATTTTTCGAACATTCCATGATCGGGATATCGCATCATTTGATCTAAATAGTTTGTCATTTTGTAAACAACTTTTGGTCTATGAATTAAAAACTTTTTTACGAGAGAATTGTTTCTCAATTGGTTCTTGGACGAACTTTTGAAGTTGTTAAACATTTACAAGTACTTTCATAACTCCGATTCCAGAGAGTATTCAAGACGATCCATTCCTTTGACCAATTTTCTGAAGATTCCATTATTGGGAAATCGCATCATTTGGTCAAAATAATTTGTCATTTTGTAAACAACTTTTGGTTTGTGAATTAAAAACTTTTTTACGAGAGAATTCTTTCTCTCTTGGTTCTTGGACGAACTTTTGAACTTGTCAAACATTTACGAGTTCTTTTATAACTTCAGTTCTTGAGAGTATTCAAGACGATCATTCCTTTGACCAATTTTTTGAAGATTTCATGACCGGGAAATCGCATCATATGGTCAAAATAGTTTGTCATTTTGTAAATAAATTTTGGTCTTTGAATTAAAAGCTTTTTTACGTTAGAATTCTTTCTCTCTTGGTTCTTGGACGAACTTCCGAACTTGTCAAATATTTACGAGTTCTTTTATAACTTTAGTTCCTGAGAGTATTTAATACGATCCATTCCTTCGACTTATTTTTCGAGCATTTCATTCTCGAGAAATCGCATCACTTGGTCTAAAAAGTTTGGCATGTTGTAAAAAACTTTTGGTCTTTGATTTAAAAACTTTTTTACGTGAGAATTGATTCTCTCTTGGTTCTCGGACAAACTTCCGAACTTATCAAACATTTATGAGTTCTTTTATAACTTTGGTTTCTAAGAGTATTCAATACGATCCATTCCTTTGACCAATTTTTTCAACATTCCACGCTTGGGAAATCACATCATTGGGTCTAAAAAGTCTGTCATTTTATAAACAACATTTAGTCTTTGAATTAAAAACTTTATTATGTGAAAATTGTTTCTCTCTCGGTTCTTGGACGAAGTGTCGAACTTGTCAAACATTTCGTAGATCTTTTATAACTTCGATCCCAGATAGTAGTCAAGATGATCCATTCCTTTGCCAATTTTTTGAACATTCCATGCTCAGGAAATCGCATCATTTGGTCTAAAACGTTTGTCATTTTGTAAAAACCTTTTGGTCTTTGAATTAAGATCTTTCTTACGTGAGAATTGTTTCTCTCTTGGTTCTTGGATGAAGTTCCGAACTTGTCAAACATTTACTAAATCTTTTATAACTTCGGTTCCTGATAGTAGTCAAGACGATCCATTTCTTCGACCAATTTTTCGAACATTCCATGATCGGGATATCGCATCATTTGGTCTAAATAGTTTGTCATTTTGTAAACAACCTTTGGTCTTTGAATTAAATACTTTTTTACGTGAGAATTGTTTCCTTCTTGGACGGACATACGAACTAGTCAAACTTTTACAAGTTCTATTATAACTTCTGTTCCTGAGAGCATTCAAGACGATCCATTCCGTTGACCATTTTTTCGAAGATTCCATGATCGGGAAGTCGCATCATTTGGTCTAAAACGTTTGTCATTTTGTAAAAAGCTTTTGGTCTTTGAATTAAAATCTTTTTTACGTGAGAATTGTTTCTCTCTTGGTTCTTGGATGAAGTTCCGAACTTGTCAAACATTTACTAAATCTTTTATAACTTCGATTCCTGATAGTAGTCAAGACGATCCATTTCTTCGTCCAATTTTTCGAACATTCCATGACCGGGATATCGCATCATTTGGTCTAAATAGTTAGTCATTTTGTAAACAACTTTTGGACTTTGAATTAAAAACTTTTTAACGTGAGACTTGTTTCTCTATTAGTTCTTGGACGAACTTCCGAACTTGTTAAACATTTACGAATTCTTTTATAACATCTGTTCCTAAGAGTATTCAAGATGATCCATTCCTTGACCTATTTTTCGAATATTCCATGATCGGGAAATCGCATCATTTGGTCAAAATAGTTTATAAGGTTTGAATTAGAAGCTTTTTTTACATTAGAATTCTCTCTCCTGGTTCTTGGACGAACTTCCGAACTTGTCAAACATTTACGAGTTCTTTTATAACTTCAGTTCCTGACAGTTTTAATGCGATCCATTCCTTCGACTTATTTCCCGAACATTTCATTCTCGAGAAATCGCATCACTTGGTCTAAAAAGTTTGGCATGTTGTAAAAAACTTTTGGTCTTTGATTTAAAAACTTTTTTACGTGAGAATTGGTTCTCTCTTGGTTCTCGAACAAACTTCCGAACTTGTCAAACATTTATGAGTTCTTTTATAACTTTGGTTTCTAAGAGTATTCAATACGATCCATTCCTTCGACCAATTTCTTGAACATTCCATGCTTGGGAAATCGCATCATTTGGTCTAAAAAGTGTGTCATTTTATAAACAACATTTAGTCTTTGGATTAAAAACTTTATTACGTGAGAATTGTTTCTCTCTCGGTTCTTGGATGAAGTGCCGAACTTGTCAAACATTTCCTAGTTCTTTTATAACTTCGGTTCCAGATAGTAGTCGAGATGATCCATTCCTTTGACCAATTTTTTGAACATTCCACGCTCGGGAAATCGAATCATTTGGTCTAAAACTTTAGTCATTTTGTAAAAAGCTTTTGGTCTTTGAATTAAAATCTTTTTTACGTGAGAATTGTTTCTCTCTTGGTTCTTGGATGAAGTTCCGAACTTGTCAAACATTTACTAAATCTTTTATAACTTCGTTTCCTGATAGTAGTCAAGACGATCCATTTCTTCGACCAATTTTTCGAACATTCCATGATCGGGATATCGCATCATTTGATCTAAATAGTTTGTCATTTTGTAAACAACTTTTGGTCTATGAATTAAAAACTTTTTTACGAGAGAATTGTTTCTCAATTGGTTCTTGGACGAACTTTTGAAGTTGTTAAACATTTACAAGTACTTTTATAACTCCGATTCCTGAGAGTATTCAAGACGATCCATTCCTTTGACCAATTTTCTGAAGATTCCATTATTGGGAAATCGCATCATTTGGTCAAAATAATTTGTCATTTTGTAAATAGCTTTTGGTTTTTGAATTAAAAACTTTTTTACGTTAGAATTCTTTCTCTCTTGGTTCTTGGACGAACTTTTGAACTTGTCAAACATTTACTAGTTCTTTTATAACTTCGATTCCTGATAGTAGTCAAGATGACCAATTCCCTCGACCAATTTTTCAAACATTCCATGATCGGGAAATCACATCATTTGGTCTAAATAGTTTGTCATTTTGTAAACAACTTTTGGTTTGTGAATTTAAAACTTTTTTACGAGAGAATTATTTCTCTCTTGGTTCTTGGACGAACTTTTGAACTGGTTAAACATTTACGAGTTCTTTTATAACTTCAGTTCTTGAGAGTATTCAAGACGATCATTCTTTTGACCAATTTTTTGAAGATTTCATGACCGGGAAATCGCATCATATGGTCAAAATAGTTTGTCATTTTGTAAATAAATTTTGGTCTTTGAATTAAAAGCTTTTTTACGTTAGAATTCTTTCTCTCTTGGTTCTTGGATGAACTTCCGAACTTGTCAAATATTTACGAGTTCTTTTATAACTTTAGTTCCTGAGAGTATTTAATACGATCCATTCCTTCGACTTATTTTTCGAGCATTTCATTCTCGAAAAATCGCATCACTTGGTCTAAAAAGTTTGGCATGTTGTAAAATACTTTTGGTCTTTGATTTAAAAACTTTTTTACGTGAGAATTGATTCTCTCTTGGTTCTCGGACAAACTTCCGAACTTATCAAACATTTATGAGTTCTTTTATAACTTTGGTTTCTAAGAGTATTCAATACGATCCATTCCTTTGACCAATTTTTTCAACATTCCACGCTTGGGAAATCACATCATTGGGTCTAAAAAGTCTGTCATTTTATAAACAACATTTAGTCTTTGAATTAAAAACTTTATTATGTGAAAATTATTTCTCTCTCGGTTCTTGGACGAAGTGTCGAACTTGTCAAACATTTCGTAGATCTTTTATAACTTCGATCCCAGATAGTAGTCAAGATGATCCATTCCTTTGCCAATTTTTTGAACATTCCATGCTCAGGAAATCGCATCATTTGGTCTAAAACGTTTGTCATTTTGTAAAAACCTTTTGGTCTTTGAATTAAAATCTTTCTTACGTGAGAATTGTTTCTCTCTTGGTTCTTGGATGAAGTTCCGAACTTGTCAAACATTTACTAAATCTTTTATAACTTCGATTCCTGATAGTAGTCAAGACGATCCATTTCTTCGTCCAATTTTTTGAACATTCCATGACCGGGATATCGCATCATTTGGTCTAAATAGTTAGTCATTTTGTAAACAACTTTTGGACTTTGAATTAAAAACTTTTTAACGTGAGACTTGTTTCTCTATTAGTTCTTGGACGAACTTCCGAACTTGTTAAACATTTACGAATTCTTTTATAACATCCGTTCCTAAGAGTATTCAAGATGATCCATTCCTTGACCTATTTTTCGAATATTCCATGATCGGGAAATCGCATCATTTGGTCAAAATAGTTTGTCATTTTGTAAATAACTTTTGGTCTTTGAATTAGAAGCTTTTTCACATTAGAATTCTCTCTCCTGGTTCTTGGACGAACTTCCGAACTTGTCAAACATTTACGAGTTCTTTTATAACTTCAGTTCCTGAGAGTTTTAATGCGATCCATTCCTTCGACTTATTTCCCGAACATTTCATTCTCGGGAAATCGCATCACTTGGTCTAAAAAGTTTGGCATGTTGTAAAAAACTTTTGGTCTTTGATTTAAAAACTTTTTTACGTGAAAATTGGTTCTCTCTTGGTTCTCGAACAAACTTCCAAACTTGTCAAACATTTATGAGTTCTTTTATAACTTTGGTTTCTAAGAGTATTCAATACGATCCATTCCTTCAACCAATTTCTTGAACATTCCATGCTTGAGAAATCGCATCATCTGGTCTAAAAAGTGTGTCATTTTATAAACAACATTTAGTCTTTGGATTAAAAACTTTATTACGTGAGAATTGTTTCTCTCTCGGTTCTTGGATGAAGTGCCGAACTTGTCAAACATTTCCTAGTTCTTTTATAACTTCGGTTCCAGATAGTAGTCGAGATGATCCATTCCTTTGACCAATTTTTTGAACATTCCACGCTCGGGAAATCGAATCATTTGGTCTAAAACTTTAGTCATTTTGTAAAAAGCTTTTGGTCTTTGAATTAAAATCTTTTTTACGTGAGAATTGTTTCTCTCTTGGTTCTTGGATGAAGTTCCGAACTTGTCAAACATTTACTAAATCTTTTATAACTTCGTTTCCTGATAGTAGTCAAGACGATCCATTTCTTCGACCAATTTTTCGAACATTCCATGATCGGGATATCGCATCATTTGATCTAAATAGTTTGTCATTTTGTAAACAACTTTTGGTCTATGAATTAAAAACTTTTTTACGAGAGAATTGTTTCTCAATTGGTTCTTGGACGAACTTTTGAAGTTGTTAAACATTTACAAGTACTTTTATAACTCCGATTCCTGAGAGTATTCAAGACGATCCATTCCTTTGACCAATTTTCTGAAGATTCCATTATTGGGAAATCGCATCATTTGGTCAAAATAATTTGTCAATTTGTAAATAGCTTTTGGTTTTTGAATTAAAAACTTTTTTACGTTAGAATTCTTTCTCTCATGGTTCTTGGACGAACTTTTGAACTTGTCAAACATTTACTAGTTCTTTTATAACTTCGATTCCTGATAGTAGTCAAGATGACCAATTCCCTCGACCAATTTTTCAAACATTCCATGATCGGGAAATCACATCATTTGGTCTAAATAGTTTGTCATTTTGTAAACAACTTTTGGTTTGTGAATTAAAAACTTTTTTACGAGAGAATTATTTCTCTCTTGGTTCTTGGACGAACTTTTGAACTGGTTAAACATTTACGAGTTCTTTTATAACTTCAGTTCTTGAGAGTATTCAAGACGATCATTCTTTTGACCAATTTTTTGAAGATTTCATGACCGGGAAATCGCATCATATGGTCAAAATAGTTTGTCATTTTGTAAATAAATTTTGGTCTTTGAATTAAAAGCTTTTTTACGTTAGAATTCTTTCTCTCTTGGTTCTTGGATGAACTTCCGAACTTGTCAAATATTTACGAGTTCTTTTATAACTTTAGTTCCTGAGAGTATTTAATACGATCCATTCCTTCGACTTATTTTTCGAGCATTTCATTCTCGAAAAATCGCATCACTTGGTCTAAAAAGTTTGGCATGTTGTAAAATACTTTTGGTCTTTGATTTAAAAACTTTTTTACGTGAGAATTGATTCTCTCTTGGTTCTCGGACAAACTTCCGAACTTATCAAACATTTATGAGTTCTTTTATAACTTTGGTTTCTAAGAGTATTCAATACGATCCATTCCTTTGACCAATTTTTTCAACATTCCACGCTTGGGAAATCACATCATTGGGTCTAAAAAGTCTGTCATTTTATAAACAACATTTAGTCTTTGAATTAAACACTTTATCATGTGAAAATTGTTTCTCTCTCGGTTCTTGGACGAAGTGTCGAACTTGTCAAACATTTCGTAGACCTTTTATAACTTCGATCCCAGATAGTAGTCAAGATGATCCATTCCTTTGCCAATTTTTTGAACATTCCATGCTCCGGAAATCGCATCATTTGGTCTAAAACGTTTGTCATTTTGTAAAAACCTTTTGGTCTTTGAATTAAAATCTTTCTTACGTGAGAATTGTTTCTCTCTTGGTTCTTGGATGAAGTTCCGAACTTGTCAAACATTTACTAAATCTTTTATAACTTCGGTTCCTGATAGTAGTCAAGACGATCCATTTCTTCGACCAATTTTTCGAACATTCCATGATCGGGATATCGCATCATTTGGTCTAAATAGTTTGTCATTTTGTAAACAACCTTTGGTCTTTGAATTAAATACTTTTTTACGTGAGAATTGTTTCCTTCTTGGACGGACATACGAACTAGTCAAACTTTTACAAGTTCTATTATAACTTCGGTTCCTGAGAGCATTCAAGACGATCCATTCCGTTGACCATTTTTTCGAAGATTCCATGATCGGGAAGTCGCATCATTTGGTCTAAAACGTTTGTCATTTTGTAAAAAGCTTTTGGTCTTTGAATTAAAATATTTTTTACGTGAGAATTGTTTCGCTCTTGGTTCTTGGATGAAGTTCCGAACTTGTCAAACATTTACTAAATCTTTTGTAACTTCGATTCCTGATAGTAGTCAAGACGATTCATTTCTTCGTCCAATTTTTCGAACATTCCATGACCGGGATATCGCATCATTTGGTCTAAATAGTTAGTCATTTTGTAAACAACTTTTGGACTTTGAATTAAAAACTTTTTAACGTGAGACTTGTTTCTCTATTAGTTCTTGGACGAACTTCCGAACTTGTTAAACATTTACGAATTCTTTTATAACATCCGTTCCTAAGAGTATTCAAGATGATCCATTCCTTGACCTATTTTTCGAATATCCCATGATCGGGAAATCGCATCATTTGGTCAAAATAGTTTGTCATTTTGTAAATAACTTTTGGTCTTTGAATTAAAAGATTTTTTACATTAGAATTCTCTCTCCTGGTTCTTGGACGAACTTCCGAACTTGTCAAACATTTACGAGTTCTTTTATAACTTCAGTTCCTGACAGTTTTAATGTGATCCATTCCTTCGACTTATTTCCCGAACATTTCATTCTCGGGAAATCGCATCACTTGGTCTAAAAAGTTTGGCATGTTGTAAAATACTTTTGGTCTTTGATTTAAAAACTTTTTTACGTGAGAATTGGTTCTCTTGGTTCTCGAACAAACTTCCAAACTTGTCAAACATTTATGAGTTCTTTTATAACTTTGGTTCATAAGAGTATTCAATACGATCCATTCCTTCGACCAATTTCTTGAACATTCCATGCTTGGGAAATCGCATCATTTGGTCTAAAAAGTGTGTCATTTTATAAACAACATTTAGTCTTTGGATTAAAAACTTTATTACGTGAGAATTGTTTCTCTCTCGGTTCTTGGATGAAGTGCCGAACTTGTCAAACATTTCCTAGTTCTTTTATAACTTCGGTTCCAGATAGTAGTCGAGATGATCCATTCCTTTGACCAATTTTTTGAACATTCCACGCTCGGGAAATCGAATCATTTGGTCTAAAACTTTAGTCATTTTGTAAAAAGCTTTTGGTCTTTGAATTAAAATCTTTTTTACGTGAGAATTGTTTCTCTCTTGGTTCTTGGATGAAGTTCCGAACTTGTCAAACATTTACTAAATCTTTTATAACTTCGTTTCCTGATAGTAGTCAAGACGATCCATTTCTTCGACCAATTTTTCGAACATTCCATGATCGGGATATCGCATCATTTGATCTAAATAGTTTGTCATTTTGTAAACAACTTTTGGTCTATGAATTAAAAACTTTTTTACGAGAGAATTGTTTCTCAATTGGTTCTTGGACGAACTTTTGAAGTTGTTAAACATTTACAAGTACTTTTATAACTCCGATTCCTGAGAGTATTCAAGACGATCCATTCCTTTGACCAATTTTCTGAAGATTCCATTATTGGGAAATCGCATCATTTGGTCAAAATAATTTGTCAATTTGTAAATAGCTTTTGGTTTTTGAATTAAAAACTTTTTTACGTTAGAATTCTTTCTCTCATGGTTCTTGGACGAACTTTTGAACTTGTCAAACATTTACTAGTTCTTTTATAACTTCGATTCCTGATAGTAGTCAAGATGACCAATTCCCTCGACCAATTTTTCAAACATTCCATGATCGGGAAATCACATCATTTGGTCTAAATAGTTTGTCATTTTGTAAACAACTTTTGGTTTGTGAATTTAAAACTTTTTTACGAGAGAATTATTTCTCTCTTGGTTCTTGGACGAACTTTTGAACTGGTTAAACATTTACGAGTTCTTTTATAACTTCAGTTCTTGAGAGTATTCAAGACGATCATTCTTTTGACCAATTTTTTGAAGATTTCATGACCGGGAAATCGCATCATATGGTCAAAATAGTTTGTCATTTTGTAAATAAATTTTGGTCTTTGAATTAAAAGCTTTTTTACGTTAGAATTCTTTCTCTCTTGGTTCTTGGATGAACTTCCGAACTTGTCAAATATTTACGAGTTCTTTTATAACTTTAGTTCCTGAGAGTATTTAATACGATCCATTCCTTCGACTTATTTTTCGAGCATTTCATTCTCGAAAAATCGCATCACTTGGTCTAAAAAGTTTGGCATGTTGTAAAATACTTTTGGTCTTTGATTTAAAAACTTTTTTACGTGAGAATTGATTCTCTCTTGGTTCTCGGACAAACTTCCGAACTTATCAAACATTTATGAGTTCTTTTATAACTTTGGTTTCTAAGAGTATTCAATACGATCCATTCCTTTGACCAATTTTTTCAACATTCCACGCTTGGGAAATCACATCATTGGGTCTAAAAAGTCTGTCATTTTATAAACAACATTTAGTCTTTGAATTAAAAACTTTATTATGTGAAAATTATTTCTCTCTCGGTTCTTGGACGAAGTGTCGAACTTGTCAAACATTTCGTAGATCTTTTATAACTTCGATCCCAGATAGTAGTCAAGATGATCCATTCCTTTGCCAATTTTTTGAACATTCCATGCTCAGGAAATCGCATCATTTGGTCTAAAACGTTTGTCATTTTGTAAAAACCTTTTGGTCTTTGAATTAAAATCTTTCTTACGTGAGAATTGTTTCTCTCTTGGTTCTTGGATGAAGTTCCGAACTTGTCAAACATTTACTAAATCTTTTATAACTTCGATTCCTGATAGTAGTCAAGACGATCCATTTCTTCGTCCAATTTTTTGAACATTCCATGACCGGGATATCGCATCATTTGGTCTAAATAGTTAGTCATTTTGTAAACAACTTTTGGACTTTGAATTAAAAACTTTTTAACGTGAGACTTGTTTCTCTATTAGTTCTTGGACGAACTTCCGAACTTGTTAAACATTTACGAATTCTTTTATAACATCCGTTCCTAAGAGTATTCAAGATGATCCATTCCTTGACCTATTTTTCGAATATTCCATGATCGGGAAATCGCATCATTTGGTCAAAATAGTTTGTCATTTTGTAAATAACTTTTGGTCTTTGAATTAGAAGCTTTTTCACATTAGAATTCTCTCTCCTGGTTCTTGGACGAACTTCCGAACTTGTCAAACATTTACGAGTTCTTTTATAACTTCAGTTCCTGAGAGTTTTAATGCGATCCATTCCTTCGACTTATTTCCCGAACATTTCATTCTCGGGAAATCGCATCACTTGGTCTAAAAAGTTTGGCATGTTGTAAAAAACTTTTGGTCTTTGATTTAAAAACTTTTTTACGTGAAAATTGGTTCTCTCTTGGTTCTCGAACAAACTTCCAAACTTGTCAAACATTTATGAGTTCTTTTATAACTTTGGTTTCTAAGAGTATTCAATACGATCCATTCCTTCAACCAATTTCTTGAACATTCCATGCTTGAGAAATCGCATCATCTGGTCTAAAAAGTGTGTCATTTTATAAACAACATTTAGTCTTTGGATTAAAAACTTTATTACGTGAGAATTGTTTCTCTCTCGGTTCTTGGATGAAGTGCCGAACTTGTCAAACATTTCCTAGTTCTTTTATAACTTCGGTTCCAGATAGTAGTCGAGATGATCCATTCCTTTGACCAATTTTTTGAACATTCCACGCTCGGGAAATCGAATCATTTGGTCTAAAACTTTAGTCATTTTGTAAAAAGCTTTTGGTATTTGAATTAAAATCTTTTTTACGTGAGAATTGTTTCTCTCTTGGTTCTTGGATGAAGTTCCGAACTTGTCAAACATTTACTAAATCTTTTATAACTTCGTTTCCTGATAGTAGTCAAGACGATCCATTTCTTCGACCAATTTTTCGAACATTCCATGATCGGGATATCGCATCATTTGATCTAAATAGTTTGTCATTTTGTAAACAACTTTTGGTCTATGAATTAAAAACTTTTTTACGAGAGAATTGTTTCTCAATTGGTTCTTGGACGAACTTTTGAAGTTGTTAAACATTTACAAGTACTTTTATAACTCCGATTCCTGAGAGTATTCAAGACGATCCATTCCTTTGACCAATTTTCTGAAGATTCCATTATTGGGAAATCGCATCATTTGGTCAAAATAATTTGTCAATTTGTAAATAGCTTTTGGTTTTTGAATTAAAAACTTTTTTACGTTAGAATTCTTTCTCTCATGGTTCTTGGACGAACTTTTGAACTTGTCAAACATTTACTAGTTCTTTTATAACTTCGATTCCTGATAGTAGTCAAGATGACCAATTCCCTCGACCAATTTTTCAAACATTCCATGATCGGGAAATCACATCATTTGGTCTAAATAGTTTGTCATTTTGTAAACAACTTTTGGTTTGTGAATTTAAAACTTTTTTACGAGAGAATTATTTCTCTCTTGGTTCTTGGACGAACTTTTGAACTGGTTAAACATTTACGAGTTCTTTTATAACTTCAGTTCTTGAGAGTATTCAAGATGATCATTCTTTTGACCAATTTTTTGAAGATTTCATGACCGGGAAATCGCATCATATGGTCAAAATAGTTTGTCATTTTGTAAATAAATTTTGGTCTTTGAATTAAAAGCTTTTTTACGTTAGAATTCTTTCTCTCTTGGTTCTTGGATGAACTTCCGAACTTGTCAAATATTTACGAGTTCTTTTATAACTTTAGTTCCTGAGAGTATTTAATACGATCCATTCCTTCGACTTATTTTTCGAGCATTTCATTCTCGAAAAATCGCATCACTTGGTCTAAAAAGTTTGGCATGTTGTAAAATACTTTTGGTCTTTGATTTAAAAACTTTTTTACGTGAGAATTGATTCTCTCTTGGTTCTCGGACAAACTTCCGAACTTATCAAACATTTATGAGTTCTTTTATAACTTTGGTTTCTAAGAGTATTCAATACGATCCATTCCTTTGACCAATTTTTTCAACATTCCACGCTTGGGAAATCACATCATTGGGTCTAAAAAGTCTGTCATTTTATAAACAACATTTAGTCTTTGAATTAAACACTTTATCATGTGAAAATTGTTTCTCTCTCGGTTCTTGGACGAAGTGTCGAACTTGTCAAACATTTCGTAGACCTTTTATAACTTCGATCCCAGATAGTAGTCAAGATGATCCATTCCTTTGCCAATTTTTTGAACATTCCATGCTCCGGAAATCGCATCATTTGGTCTAAAACGTTTGTCATTTTGTAAAAACCTTTTGGTCTTTGAATTAAAATCTTTCTTACGTGAGAATTGTTTCTCTCTTGGTTCTTGGATGAAGTTCCGAACTTGTCAAACATTTACTAAATCTTTTATAACTTCGGTTCCTGATAGTAGTCAAGACGATCCATTTCTTCGACCAATTTTTCGAACATTCCATGATCGGGATATCGCATCATTTGGTCTAAATAGTTTGTCATTTTGTAAACAACCTTTGGTCTTTGAATTAAATACTTTTTTACGTGAGAATTGTTTCCTTCTTGGACGGACATACGAACTAGTCAAACTTTTACAAGTTCTATTATAACTTCGGTTCCTGAGAGCATTCAAGACGATCCATTCCGTTGACCATTTTTTCGAAGATTCCATGATCGGGAAGTCGCATCATTTGGTCTAAAACGTTTGTCATTTTGTAAAAAGCTTTTGGTCTTTGAATTAAAATATTTTTTACGTGAGAATTGTTTCGCTCTTGGTTCTTGGATGAAGTTCCGAACTTGTCAAACATTTACTAAATCTTTTGTAACTTCGATTCCTGATAGTAGTCAAGACGATTCATTTCTTCGTCCAATTTTTCGAACATTCCATGACCGGGATATCGCATCATTTGGTCTAAATAGTTAGTCATTTTGTAAACAACTTTTGGACTTTGAATTAAAAACTTTTTAACGTGAGACTTGTTTCTCTATTAGTTCTTGGACGAACTTCCGAACTTGTTAAACATTTACGAATTCTTTTATAACATCCGTTCCTAAGAGTATTCAAGATGATCCATTCCTTGACCTATTTTTCGAATATCCCATGATCGGGAAATCGCATCATTTGGTCAAAATAGTTTGTCATTTTGTAAATAACTTTTGGTCTTTGAATTAAAAGATTTTTTACATTAGAATTCTCTCTCCTGGTTCTTGGACGAACTTCCGAACTTGTCAAACATTTACGAGTTCTTTTATAACTTCAGTTCCTGACAGTTTTAATGTGATCCATTCCTTCGACTTATTTCCCGAACATTTCATTCTCGGGAAATCGCATCACTTGGTCTAAAAAGTTTGGCATGTTGTAAAATACTTTTGGTCTTTGATTTAAAAACTTTTTTACGTGAGAATTGGTTCTCTTGGTTCTCGAACAAACTTCCAAACTTGTCAAACATTTATGAGTTCTTTTATAACTTTGGTTCATAAGAGTATTCAATACGATCCATTCCTTCGACCAATTTCTTGAACATTCCATGCTTGGGAAATCGCATCATTTGGTCTAAAAAGTGTGTCATTTTATAAACAACATTTAGTCTTTGGATTAAAAACTTTATTACGTGAGAATTGTTTCTCTCTCGGTTCTTGGATGAAGTGCCGAACTTGTCAAACATTTCCTAGTTCTTTTATAACTTCGGTTCCAGATAGTAGTCGAGATGATCCATTCCTTTGACCAATTTTTTGAACATTCCACGCTCGGGAAATCGAATCATTTGGTCTAAAACTTTAGTCATTTTGTAAAAAGCTTTTGGTCTTTGAATTAAAATATTTTTTACGTGAGAATTGTTTCTCTCTTGGTTCTTGGATGAAGTTCCGAACTTGTCAAACATTTACTAAATCTTTTATAACTTCGTTTCCTGATAGTAGTCAAGACGATCCATTTCTTCGACCAATTTTTCGAACATTCCATGATCGGGATATCGCATCATTTGATCTAAATAGTTTGTCATTTTGTAAACAACTTTTGGTCTATGAATTAAAAACTTTTTTACGAGAGAATTGTTTCTCAATTGGTTCTTGGACGAACTTTTGAAGTTGTTAAACATTTACAAGTACTTTTATAACTCCGATTCCTGAGAGTATTCAAGACGATCCATTCCTTTGACCAATTTTCTGAAGATTCCATTATTGGGAAATCGCATCATTTGGTCAAAATAATTTGTCAATTTGTAAATAGCTTTTGGTTTTTGAATTAAAAACTTTTTTACGTTAGAATTCTTTCTCTCATGGTTCTTGGACAAACTTTTGAACTTGTCAAACATTTACTAGTTCTTTTATAACTTCGATTCCTGATAGTAGTCAAGATGACCAATTCCCTCGACCAATTTTTCAAACATTCCATGATCGGGAAATCACATCATTTGGTCTAAATAGTTTGTCATTTTGTAAACAACTTTTGGTTTGTGAATTTAAAACTTTTTTACGAGAGAATTATTTCTCTCTTGGTTCTTGGACGAACTTTTGAACTGGTTAAACATTTACGAGTTCTTTTATAACTTCAGTTCTTGAGAGTATTCAAGACGATCATTCTTTTGACCAATTTTTTGAAGATTTCATGACCGGGAAATCGCATCATATGGTCAAAATAGTTTGTCATTTTGTAAATAAATTTTGGTCTTTGAATTAAAAGCTTTTTTACGTTAGAATTCTTTCTCTCTTGGTTCTTGGATGAACTTCCGAACTTGTCAAATATTTACGAGTTCTTTTATAACTTTAGTTCCTGAGAGTATTTAATACGATCCATTCCTTCGACTTATTTTTCGAGCATTTCATTCTCGAAAAATCGCATCACTTGGTCTAAAAAGTTTGGCATGTTGTAAAATACTTTTGGTCTTTGATTTAAAAACTTTTTTACGTGAGAATTGATTCTCTCTTGGTTCTCGGACAAACTTCCGAACTTATCAAACATTTATGAGTTCTTTTATAACTTTGGTTTCTAAGAGTATTCAATACGATCCATTCCTTTGACCAATTTTTTCAACATTCCACGCTTGGGAAATCACATCATTGGGTCTAAAAAGTCTGTCATTTTATAAACAACATTTAGTCTTTGAATTAAAAACTTTATTATGTGAAAATTATTTCTCTCTCGGTTCTTGGACGAAGTGTCGAACTTGTCAAACATTTCGTAGATCTTTTATAACTTCGATCCCAGATAGTAGTCAAGATGATCCATTCCTTTGCCAATTTTTTGAACATTCCATGCTCAGGAAATCGCATCATTTGGTCTAAAACGTTTGTCATTTTGTAAAAACCTTTTGGTCTTTGAATTAAAATCTTTCTTACGTGAGAATTGTTTCTCTCTTGGTTCTTGGATGAAGTTCCGAACTTGTCAAACATTTACTAAATCTTTTATAACTTCGATTCCTGATAGTAGTCAAGACGATCCATTTCTTCGTCCAATTTTTTGAACATTCCATGACCGGGATATCGCATCATTTGGTCTAAATAGTTAGTCATTTTGTAAACAACTTTTGGACTTTGAATTAAAAACTTTTTAACGTGAGACTTGTTTCTCTATTAGTTCTTGGACGAACTTCCGAACTTGTTAAACATTTACGAATTCTTTTATAACATCCGTTCCTAAGAGTATTCAAGATGATCCATTCCTTGACCTATTTTTCGAATATTCCATGATCGGGAAATCGCATCATTTGGTCAAAATAGTTTGTCATTTTGTAAATAACTTTTGGTCTTTGAATTAGAAGCTTTTTCACATTAGAATTCTCTCTCCTGGTTCTTGGACGAACTTCCGAACTTGTCAAACATTTACGAGTTCTTTTATAACTTCAGTTCCTGAGAGTTTTAATGCGATCCATTCCTTCGACTTATTTCCCGAACATTTCATTCTCGGGAAATCGCATCACTTGGTCTAAAAAGTTTGGCATGTTGTAAAAAACTTTTGGTCTTTGATTTAAAAACTTTTTTACGTGAAAATTGGTTCTCTCTTGGTTCTCGAACAAACTTCCAAACTTGTCAAACATTTATGAGTTCTTTTATAACTTTGGTTTCTAAGAGTATTCAATACGATCCATTCCTTCAACCAATTTCTTGAACATTCCATGCTTGAGAAATCGCATCATCTGGTCTAAAAAGTGTGTCATTTTATAAACAACATTTAGTCTTTGGATTAAAAACTTTATTACGTGAGAATTGTTTCTCTCTCGGTTCTTGGATGAAGTGCCGAACTTGTCAAACATTTCCTAGTTCTTTTATAACTTCGGTTCCAGATAGTAGTCGAGATGATCCATTCCTTTGACCAATTTTTTGAACATTCCACGCTCGGGAAATCGAATCATTTGGTCTAAAACTTTAGTCATTTTGTAAAAAGCTTTTGGTCTTTGAATTAAAATATTTTTTACGTGAGAATTGTTTCTCTCTTGGTTCTTGGATGAAGTTCCGAACTTGTCAAACATTTACTAAATCTTTTATAACTTCGTTTCCTGATAGTAGTCAAGACGATCCATTTCTTCGACCAATTTTTCGAACATTCCATGATCGGGATATCGCATCATTTGATCTAAATAGTTTGTCATTTTGTAAACAACTTTTGGTCTATGAATTAAAAACTTTTTTACGAGAGAATTGTTTCTCAATTGGTTCTTGGACGAACTTTTGAAGTTGTTAAACATTTACAAGTACTTTTATAACTCCGATTCCTGAGAGTATTCAAGACGATCCATTCCTTTGACCAATTTTCTGAAGATTCCATTATTGGGAAATCGCATCATTTGGTCAAAATAATTTGTCAATTTGTAAATAGCTTTTGGTTTTTGAATTAAAAACTTTTTTACGTTAGAATTCTTTCTCTCATGGTTCTTGGACGAACTTTTGAACTTGTCAAACATTTACTAGTTCTTTTATAACTTCGATTCCTGATAGTAGTCAAGATGACCAATTCCCTCGACCAATTTTTCAAACATTCCATGATCGGGAAATCACATCATTTGGTCTAAATAGTTTGTCATTTTGTAAACAACTTTTGGTTTGTGAATTTAAAACTTTTTTACGAGAGAATTATTTCTCTCTTGGTTCTTGGACGAACTTTTGAACTGGTTAAACATTTACGAGTTCTTTTATAACTTCAGTTCTTGAGGGTATTCAAGACGATCATTCTTTTGACCAATTTTTTGAAGATTTCATGACCGGGAAATCGCATCATATGGTCAAAATAGTTTGTCATTTTGTAAATAAATTTTGGTCTTTGAATTAAAAGCTTTTTTACGTTAGAATTCTTTCTCTCTTGGTTCTTGGATGAACTTCCGAACTTGTCAAATATTTACGAGTTCTTTTATAACTTTAGTTCCTGAGAGTATTTAATACGATCCATTCCTTCGACTTATTTTTCGAGCATTTCATTCTCGAAAAATCGCATCACTTGGTCTAAAAAGTTTGGCATGTTGTAAAATACTTTTGGTCTTTGATTTAAAAACTTTTTTACGTGAGAATTGGTTCTCTTGGTTCTCGAACAAACTTCCAAACTTGTCAAACATTTATGAGTTCTTTTATAACTTTGGTTCATAAGAGTATTCAATACGATCCATTCCTTCGACCAATTTCTTGAACATTCCATGCTTGGGAAATCGCATCATTTGGTCTAAAAAGTGTGTCATTTTATAAACAACATTTAGTCTTTGGATTAAAAACTTTATTACGTGAGAATTGTTTCTCTCTCGGTTCTTGGATGAAGTGCCGAACTTGTCAAACATTTCCTAGTTCTTTTATAACTTCGGTTCCAGATAGTAGTCGAGATGATCCATTCCTTTGACCAATTTTTTGAACATTCCACGCTCGGGAAATCGAATCATTTGGTCTAAAACTTTAGTCATTTTGTAAAAAGCTTTTGGTCTTTGAATTAAAATATTTTTTACGTGAGAATTGTTTCTCTCTTGGTTCTTGGATGAAGTTCCGAACTTGTCAAACATTTACTAAATCTTTTATAACTTCGATTCCTGATAGTAGTCAAGACGATCCATTTCTTCGTCCAATTTTTTGAACATTCCATGACCGGGATATCGCATCATTTGGTCTAAATAGTTAGTCATTTTGTAAACAACTTTTGGACTTTGAATTAAAAACTTTTTAACGTGAGACTTGTTTCTCTATTAGTTCTTGGACGAACTTCCGAACTTGTTAAACATTTACGAATTCTTTTATAACATCCGTTCCTAAGAGTATTCAAGATGATCCATTCCTTGACCTATTTTTCGAATATTCCATGATCGGGAAATCGCATCATTTGGTCAAAATAGTTTGTCATTTTGTAAATAACTTTTGGTCTTTGAATTAGAAGCTTTTTCACATTAGAATTCTCTCTCCTGGTTCTTGGACGAACTTCCGAACTTGTCAAACATTTACGAGTTCTTTTATAACTTCAGTTCCTGAGAGTTTTAATGCGATCCATTCCTTCGACTTATTTCCCGAACATTTCATTCTCGGGAAATCGCATCACTTGGTCTAAAAAGTTTGGCATGTTGTAAAAAACTTTTGGTCTTTGATTTAAAAACTTTTTTACGTGAAAATTGGTTCTCTCTTGGTTCTCGAACAAACTTCCAAACTTGTCAAACATTTATGAGTTCTTTTATAACTTTGGTTTCTAAGAGTATTCAATACGATCCATTCCTTCAACCAATTTCTTGAACATTCCATGCTTGAGAAATCGCATCATCTGGTCTAAAAAGTGTGTCATTTTATAAACAACATTTAGTCTTTGGATTAAAAACTTTATTACGTGAGAATTGTTTCTCTCTCGGTTCTTGGATGAAGTGCCGAACTTGTCAAACATTTCCTAGTTCTTTTATAACTTCGGTTCCAGATAGTAGTCGAGATGATCCATTCCTTTGACCAATTTTTTGAACATTCCACGCTCGGGAAATCGAATCATTTGGTCTAAAACTTTAGTCATTTTGTAAAAAGCTTTTGGTCTTTGAATTAAAATATTTTTTACGTGAGAATTGTTTCTCTCTTGGTTCTTGGATGAAGTTCCGAACTTGTCAAACATTTACTAAATCTTTTATAACTTCGTTTCCTGATAGTAGTCAAGACGATCCATTTCTTCGACCAATTTTTCGAACATTCCATGATCGGGATATCGCATCATTTGATCTAAATAGTTTGTCATTTTGTAAACAACTTTTGGTCTATGAATTAAAAACTTTTTTACGAGAGAATTGTTTCTCAATTGGTTCTTGGACGAACTTTTGAAGTTGTTAAACATTTACAAGTACTTTTATAACTCCGATTCCTGAGAGTATTCAAGACGATCCATTCCTTTGACCAATTTTCTGAAGATTCCATTATTGGGAAATCGCATCATTTGGTCAAAATAATTTGTCAATTTGTAAATAGCTTTTGGTTTTTGAATTAAAAACTTTTTTACGTTAGAATTCTTTCTCTCATGGTTCTTGGACGAACTTTTGAACTTGTCAAACATTTACTAGTTCTTTTATAACTTCGATTCCTGATAGTAGTCAAGATGACCAATTCCCTCGACCAATTTTTCAAACATTCCATGATCGGGAAATCACATCATTTGGTCTAAATAGTTTGTCATTTTGTAAACAACTTTTGGTTTGTGAATTTAAAACTTTTTTACGAGAGAATTATTTCTCTCTTGGTTCTTGGACGAACTTTTGAACTGGTTAAACATTTACGAGTTCTTTTATAACTTCAGTTCTTGAGGGTATTCAAGACGATCATTCTTTTGACCAATTTTTTGAAGATTTCATGACCGGGAAATCGCATCATATGGTCAAAATAGTTTGTCATTTTGTAAATAAATTTTGGTCTTTGAATTAAAAGCTTTTTTACGTTAGAATTCTTTCTCTCTTGGTTCTTGGATGAACTTCCGAACTTGTCAAATATTTACGAGTTCTTTTATAACTTTAGTTCCTGAGAGTATTTAATACGATCCATTCCTTCGACTTATTTTTCGAGCATTTCATTCTCGAAAAATCGCATCACTTGGTCTAAAAAGTTTGGCATGTTGTAAAATACTTTTGGTCTTTGATTTAAAAACTTTTTTACGTGAGAATTGATTCTCTCTTGGTTCTCGGACAAACTTCCGAACTTATCAAACATTTATGAGTTCTTTTATAACTTTGGTTTCTAAGAGTATTCAATACGATCCATTCCTTTGACCAATTTTTTCAACATTCCACGCTTGGGAAATCACATCATTGGGTCTAAAAAGTCTGTCATTTTATAAACAACATTTAGTCTTTGAATTAAACACTTTATCATGTGAAAATTGTTTCTCTCTCGGTTCTTGGACGAAGTGTCGAACTTGTCAAACATTTCCTAGACCTTTTATAACTTCGATCCCAGATAGTAGTCAAGATGATCCATTCCTTTGCCAATTTTTTGAACATTCCATGCTCAGGAAATCGCATCATTTGGTCTAAAACGTTTGTCATTTTGTAAAAACCTTTTGGTCTTTGAATTAAAATCTTTCTTACGTGAGAATTGTTTCTCTCTTGGTTCTTGGATGAAGTTCCGAACTTGTCAAACATTTACTAAATCTTTTATAACTTCGGTTCCTAATAGTAGTCAGGACGATCCATTTCTTCGACCAATTTTTCGAACATTCCATGATCGGGATATCGCATCATTTGGTCTAAATAGTTTGTCATTTTGTAAACAACCTTTGGTCTTTGAATTAAATACTTTTTTACGTGAGAATTGTTTCCTTCTTGGACGGACATACGAACTAGTCAAACTTTTACAAGTTCTATTACAACTTCGGTTCCTGAGAGTATTCAAAACGATCCATTCCGTTGACCATTTTTTCGAAGATTCCATGATCGGGAAATCGCTTCATTTGGTCTAAAACGTTTGTCATTTTGTAAAAACCTTTTGGTCTTTGAATTAAAATCTTTTTTACGTGAGAATTGTTTCTCTCTTTGTTCTTGGATGAAGTTCCGAACTTGTCAAACATTTACTAAATCTTTTATAACTTCGATTCCTGATAGTAGTCTAGACGATCCATTTCTTCGTCCAATTTTTCGAACATTCCATGACCGGGATATCGCATCATTTGGTCTAAATTAGTTAGTCATTTTGTAAACAACTTTTGGACTTTGAATTAAAAACTTTTTAACGTGAGACTTGTTTCTCTATTAGTTCTTGGACGAACTTCCGAACTTGTTAAACATTTACGAATTCTTTTATAACATCTGTTCCTAAGAGTATTCTAGATGATCCATTCCTTGACCTATTTTTCGAATATTCCATGATCGGGAAATCGTATCATTTGGTCAAAATAGTTTGTCATTTTGTAAATAACTTTTGGTCTTTGAATTAGAAGCTTTTTTACATTAGAATTCTCTCTCCTGGTTCTTGGACGAACTTCCGAACTTGTCAAACATTTACGAGTTCTTTTATAACTTCAGTTCCTGAGAGTTTTAATGCGATCCATTCCTTCGACTTATTTCCCGAACATTTCATTCTCGGGAAATCGCATCACTTGGTCTAAAAAGTTTGGCATGTTGTAAAAAACTTTTGGTCTTTGATTTAAAAACTTTTTTATGTGAGAATTGGTTCTCTCTTGGTTCTCGAACAAACTTCCAAACTTGTCAAACATTTATGAGTTCATTTATAACTTTGGTTCATAAGAGTATTCAATACGATCCATTCCTTCGACCAATTTCTTGAACATTCCATGCTTGGGAAATCGCATCATTTGGTCTAAAAAGTGTGTCATTTTATAAACAACATTTAGTCTTTGGATTAAAAACTTTATTACGTGAGAATTGTTTCTCTCTCGGTTCTTGGATGAAGTGCCGAACTTGTCAAACATTTCCTAGTTCTTTTATAACTTCGGTTCCAGATAGTAGTCGAGATGATCCATTCCTTTGACCAATTTTTTGAACATTCCACGCTCGGGAAATCGAATCATTTGGTCTAAAACTTTAGTCATTTTGTAAAAAGCTTTTGGTCTTTGAATTAAAATATTTTTTACGTGAGAATTGTTTCTCTCTTGGTTCTTGGATGAAGTTCCGAACTTGTCAAACATTTACTAAATCTTTTATAACTTCGTTTCCTGATAGTAGTCAAGACGATCCATTTCTTCGACCAATTTTTCGAACATTCCATGATCGGGATATCGCATCATTTGATCTAAATAGTTTGTCATTTTGTAAACAACTTTTGGTCTATGAATTAAAAACTTTTTTACGAGAGAATTGTTTCTCAATTGGTTCTTGGACGAACTTTTGAAGTTGTTAAACATTTACAAGTACTTTTATAACTCCGATTCCTGAGAGTATTCAAGACGATCCATTCCTTTGACCAATTTTCTGAAGATTCCATTATTGGGAAATCGCATCATTTGGTCAAAATAATTTGTCAATTTGTAAATAGCTTTTGGTTTTTGAATTAAAAACTTTTTTACGTTAGAATTCTTTCTCTCATGGTTCTTGGACGAACTTTTGAACTTGTCAAACATTTACTAGTTCTTTTATAACTTCGATTCCTGATAGTAGTCAAGATGACCAATTCCCTCGACCAATTTTTCAAACATTCCATGATCGGGAAATCACATCATTTGGTCTAAATAGTTTGTCATTTTGTAAACAACTTTTGGTTTGTGAATTTAAAACTTTTTTACGAGAGAATTATTTCTCTCTTGGTTCTTGGACGAACTTTTGAACTGGTTAAACATTTACGAGTTCTTTTATAACTTCAGTTCTTGAGGGTATTCAAGACGATCATTCTTTTGACCAATTTTTTGAAGATTTCATGACCGGGAAATCGCATCATATGGTCAAAATAGTTTGTCATTTTGTAAATAAATTTTGGTCTTTGAATTAAAAGCTTTTTTACGTTAGAATTCTTTCTCTCTTGGTTCTTGGATGAACTTCCGAACTTGTCAAATATTTACGAGTTCTTTTATAACTTTAGTTCCTGAGAGTATTTAATACGATCCATTCCTTCGACTTATTTTTCGAGCATTTCATTCTCGAAAAATCGCATCACTTGGTCTAAAAAGTTTGGCATGTTGTAAAATACTTTTGGTCTTTGATTTAAAAACTTTTTTACGTGAGAATTGATTCTCTCTTGGTTCTCGGACAAACTTCCGAACTTATCAAACATTTATGAGTTCTTTTATAACTTTGGTTTCTAAGAGTATTCAATACGATCCATTCCTTTGACCAATTTTTTCAACATTCCACGCTTGGGAAATCACATCATTGGGTCTAAAAAGTCTGTCATTTTATAAACAACATTTAGTCTTTGAATTAAACACTTTATCATGTGAAAATTGTTTCTCTCTCGGTTCTTGGACGAAGTGTCGAACTTGTCAAACATTTCGTAGACCTTTTATAACTTCGATCCCAGATAGTAGTCAAGATGATCCATTCCTTTGCCAATTTTTTGAACATTCCATGCTCCGGAAATCGCATCATTTGGTCTAAAACGTTTGTCATTTTGTAAAAACCTTTTGGTCTTTGAATTAAAATCTTTCTTACGTGAGAATTGTTTCTCTCTTGGTTCTTGGATGAAGTTCCGAACTTGTCAAACATTTACTAAATCTTTTATAACTTCGGTTCCTGATAGTAGTCAAGACGATCCATTTCTTCGACCAATTTTTCGAACATTCCATGATCGGGATATCGCATCATTTGGTCTAAATAGTTTGTCATTTTGTAAACAACCTTTGGTCTTTGAATTAAATACTTTTTTACGTGAGAATTGTTTCCTTCTTGGACGGACATACGAACTAGTCAAACTTTTACAAGTTCTATTATAACTTCGGTTCCTGAGAGCATTCAAGACGATCCATTCCTTTGACCATTTTTTCGAAGATTCCATGATCGGGAAGTCGCATCATTTGGTCTAAAACGTTTGTCATTTTGTAAAAAGCTTTTGGTCTTTGAATTAAAATATTTTTTACGTGAGAATTGTTTCGCTCTTGGTTCTTGGATGAAGTTCCGAACTTGTCAAACATTTACTAAATCTTTTGTAACTTCGATTCCTGATAGTAGTCAAGACGATTCATTTCTTCGTCCAATTTTTCGAACATTCCATGACCGGGATATCGCATCATTTGGTCTAAATAGTTAGTCATTTTGTAAACAACTTTTGGACTTTGAATTAAAAACTTTTTAACGTGAGACTTGTTTCTCTATTAGTTCTTGGACGAACTTCCGAACTTGTTAAACATTTACGAATTCTTTTATAACATCCGTTCCTAAGAGTATTCAAGATGATCCATTCCTTGACCTATTTTTCGAATATCCCATGATCGGGAAATCGCATCATTTGGTCAAAATAGTTTGTCATTTTGTAAATAACTTTTGGTCTTTGAATTAAAAGATTTTTTACATTAGAATTCTCTCTCCTGGTTCTTGGACGAACTTCCGAACTTGTCAAACATTTACGAGTTCTTTTATAACTTCAGTTCCTGACAGTTTTAATGTGATCCATTCCTTCGACTTATTTCCCGAACATTTCATTCTCGGGAAATCGCATCACTTGGTCTAAAAAGTTTGGCATGTTGTAAAATACTTTTGGTCTTTGATTTAAAAACTTTTTTACGTGAGAATTGGTTCTCTTGGTTCTCGAACAAACTTCCAAACTTGTCAAACATTTATGAGTTCTTTTATAACTTTGGTTCATAAGAGTATTCAATACGATCCATTCCTTCGACCAATTTCTTGAACATTCCATGCTTGGGAAATCGCATCATTTGGTCTAAAAAGTGTGTCATTTTATAAACAACATTTAGTCTTTGGATTAAAAACTTTATTACGTGAGAATTGTTTCTCTCTCGGTTCTTGGATGAAGTGCCGAACTTGTCAAACATTTCCTAGTTCTTTTATAACTTCGGTTCCAGATAGTAGTCGAGATGATCCATTCCTTTGACCAATTTTTTGAACATTCCACGCTCGGGAAATCGAATCATTTGGTCTAAAACTTTAGTCATTTTGTAAAAAGCTTTTGGTCTTTGAATTAAAATATTTTTTACGTGAGAATTGTTTCTCTCTTGGTTCTTGGATGAAGTTCCGAACTTGTCAAACATTTACTAAATCTTTTATAACTTCGTTTCCTGATAGTAGTCAAGACGATCCATTTCTTCGACCAATTTTTCGAACATTCCATGATCGGGATATCGCATCATTTGATCTAAATAGTTTGTCATTTTGTAAACAACTTTTGGTCTATGAATTAAAAACTTTTTTACGAGAGAATTGTTTCTCAATTGGTTCTTGGACGAACTTTTGAAGTTGTTAAACATTTACAAGTACTTTTATAACTCCGATTCCTGAGAGTATTCAAGACGATCCATTCCTTTGACCAATTTTCTGAAGATTCCATTATTGGGAAATCACATCATTTGGTCAAAATAATTTGTCAATTTGTAAATAGCTTTTGGTTTTTGAATTAAAAACTTTTTTACGTTAGAATTCTTTCTCTCATGGTTCTTGGACGAACTTTTGAACTTGTCAAACATTTACTAGTTCTTTTATAACTTCGATTCCTGATAGTAGTCAAGATGACCAATTCCCTCGACCAATTTTTCAAACATTCCATGATCGGGAAATCACATCATTTGGTCTAAATAGTTTGTCATTTTGTAAACAACTTTTGGTTTGTGAATTTAAAACTTTTTTACGAGAGAATTATTTCTCTCTTGGTTCTTGGACGAACTTTTGAACTGGTTAAACATTTACGAGTTCTTTTATAACTTCAGTTCTTGAGAGTATTCAAGACGATCATTCTTTTGACCAATTTTTTGAAGATTTCATGACCGGGAAATCGCATCATATGGTCAAAATAGTTTGTCATTTTGTAAATAAATTTTGGTCTTTGAATTAAAAGCTTTTTTACGTTAGAATTCTTTCTCTCTTGGTTCTTGGATGAACTTCCGAACTTGTCAAATATTTACGAGTTCTTTTATAACTTTAGTTCCTGAGAGTATTTAATACGATCCATTCCTTCGACTTATTTTTCGAGCATTTCATTCTCGAAAAATCGCATCACTTGGTCTAAAAAGTTTGGCATGTTGTAAAATACTTTTGGTCTTTGATTTAAAAACTTTTTTACGTGAGAATTGATTCTCTCTTGGTTCTCGGACAAACTTCCGAACTTATCAAACATTTATGAGTTCTTTTATAACTTTGGTTTCTAAGAGTATTCAATACGATCCATTCCTTTGACCAATTTTTTCAACATTCCACGCTTGGGAAATCACATCATTGGGTCTAAAAAGTCTGTCATTTTATAAACAACATTTAGTCTTTGAATTAAAAACTTTATTATGTGAAAATTATTTCTCTCTCGGTTCTTGGACGAAGTGTCGAACTTGTCAAACATTTCGTAGATCTTTTATAACTTCGATCCCAGATAGTAGTCAAGATGATCCATTCCTTTGCCAATTTTTTGAACATTCCATGCTCAGGAAATCGCATCATTTGGTCTAAAACGTTTGTCATTTTGTAAAAACCTTTTGGTCTTTGAATTAAAATCTTTCTTACGTGAGAATTGTTTCTCTCTTGGTTCTTGGATGAAGTTCCGAACTTGTCAAACATTTACTAAATCTTTTATAACTTCGATTCCTGATAGTAGTCAAGACGATCCATTTCTTCGTCCAATTTTTTGAACATTCCATGACCGGGATATCGCATCATTTGGTCTAAATAGTTAGTCATTTTGTAAACAACTTTTGGACTTTGAATTAAAAACTTTTTAACGTGAGACTTGTTTCTCTATTAGTTCTTGGACGAACTTCCGAACTTGTTAAACATTTACGAATTCTTTTATAACATCCGTTCCTAAGAGTATTCAAGATGATCCATTCCTTGACCTATTTTTCGAATATTCCATGATCGGGAAATCGCATCATTTGGTCAAAATAGTTTGTCATTTTGTAAATAACTTTTGGTCTTTGAATTAGAAGCTTTTTCACATTAGAATTCTCTCTCCTGGTTCTTGGACGAACTTCCGAACTTGTCAAACATTTACGAGTTCTTTTATAACTTCAGTTCCTGAGAGTTTTAATGCGATCCATTCCTTCGACTTATTTCCCGAACATTTCATTCTCGGGAAATCGCATCACTTGGTCTAAAAAGTTTGGCATGTTGTAAAAAACTTTTGGTCTTTGATTTAAAAACTTTTTTACGTGAAAATTGGTTCTCTCTTGGTTCTCGAACAAACTTCCAAACTTGTCAAACATTTATGAGTTCTTTTATAACTTTGGTTTCTAAGAGTATTCAATACGATCCATTCCTTCAACCAATTTCTTGAACATTCCATGCTTGAGAAATCGCATCATCTGGTCTAAAAAGTGTGTCATTTTATAAACAACATTTAGTCTTTGGATTAAAAACTTTATTACGTGAGAATTGTTTCTCTCTCGGTTCTTGGATGAAGTGCCGAACTTGTCAAACATTTCCTAGTTCTTTTATAACTTCGGTTCCAGATAGTAGTCGAGATGATCCATTCCTTTGACCAATTTTTTGAACATTCCACGCTCGGGAAATCGAATCATTTGGTCTAAAACTTTAGTCATTTTGTAAAAAGCTTTTGGTATTTGAATTAAAATCTTTTTTACGTGAGAATTGTTTCTCTCTTGGTTCTTGGATGAAGTTCCGAACTTGTCAAACATTTACTAAATCTTTTATAACTTCGTTTCCTGATAGTAGTCAAGACGATCCATTTCTTCGACCAATTTTTCGAACATTCCATGATCGGGATATCGCATCATTTGATCTAAATAGTTTGTCATTTTGTAAACAACTTTTGGTCTATGAATTAAAAACTTTTTTACGAGAGAATTGTTTCTCAATTGGTTCCTGGACGAACTTTTGAAGTTGTTAAACATTTACAAGTACTTTTATAACTCCGATTCCTGAGAGTATTCAAGACGATCCATTCCTTTGACCAATTTTCTGAAGATTCCATTATTGGGAAATCGCATCATTTGGTCAAAATAATTTGTCATTTTGTAAATAGCTTTTGGTTTTTGAATTAAAAACTTTTTTACGTTAGAATTCTTTCTCTCTTGGTTCTTGGACGAACTTTCGAACTTGTCAAATATTTACTAGTTCTTTTATAACTTCGATTCCTGATAGTAGTCAAGATGACCAATTCCCTCGACCAATTTTTCAAACATTCCATGATCGGGAAATCACATCATTTGGTCTAAATAGTTTGTCATTTTGTAAACAACTTTTGGTTTGTGAATTAAAAACTTTTTTACGAGAGAATTATTTCTCTCTTGGTTCTTGGACGAACTTTTGAACTGGTTAAACATTTACGAGTTCTTTTATAACTTCAGTTCTTGAGAGTATTCAAGACGATCATTCCTTTTACCAATTTTTTGAAGATTTCATGACCGGGAAATCGCATCATATGGTCAAAATAGTTTGTCATTTTGTAAATAAATTTTGGTCTTTGAATTAAAAGCTTTTTTACGTTAGAATTCTTTCTCTCTTGGTTCTTGGACGAACTTCCGAACTTGTCAAATATTTACGAGTTCTTTTATAACTTTAGTTCCTGAGAGTATTTAATACGATCCATTCCTTCGACTTATTTTTCGAGCATTTCATTCTCGAGAAATCGCATCACTTGGTCTAAAAAGTTTGGCATGTTGTAAAATACTTTTGGTCTTTGATTTAAAAACTTTTTTACGTGAGAATTGATTCTCTCTTGGTTCTCGGACAAACTTCCGAACTTATCAAACATTTATGAGTTCTTTTATAACTTTGGTTTCTAAGAGTATTCAATACGATCCATTCCTTTGACCAATTTTTTCAACATTCCACGCTTGGGAAATCACATCATTGGGTCTAAAAAGTCTGTCATTTTATAAACAACATTTAGTCTTTGAATTAAACACTTTATCATGTGAAAATTGTTTCTCTCTCGGTTCTTGGACGAAGTGTCGAACTTGTCAAACATTTCCTAGACCTTTTATAACTTCGATCCCAGATAGTAGTCAAGATGATCCATTCCTTTGCCAATTTTTTGAACATTCCATGCTCAGGAAATCGCATCATTTGGTCTAAAACGTTTGTCATTTTGTAAAAACCTTTTGGTCTTTGAATTAAAATCTTTCTTACGTGAGAATTGTTTCTCTCTTGGTTCTTGGATGAAGTTCCGAACTTGTCAAACATTTACTAAATCTTTTATAACTTCGGTTCCTAATAGTAGTCAGGACGATCCATTTCTTCGACCAATTTTTCGAACATTCCATGATCGGGATATCGCATCATTTGGTCTAAATAGTTTGTCATTTTGTAAACAACCTTTGGTCTTTGAATTAAATACTTTTTTACGTGAGAATTGTTTCCTTCTTGGACGGACATACGAACTAGTCAAACTTTTACAAGTTCTATTACAACTTCGGTTCCTGAGAGTATTCAAAACGATCCATTCCGTTGACCATTTTTTCGAAGATTCCATGATCGGGAAATCGCTTCATTTGGTCTAAAACGTTTGTCATTTTGTAAAAACCTTTTGGTCTTTGAATTAAAATCTTTTTTACGTGAGAATTGTTTCTCTCTTTGTTCTTGGATGAAGTTCCGAACTTGTCAAACATTTACTAAATCTTTTATAACTTCGATTCCTGATAGTAGTCAAGACGATCCATTTCTTCGTCCAATTTTTCGAACATTCCATGACCGGGATATCGCATCATTTGGTCTAAATTAGTTAGTCATTTTGTAAACAACTTTTGGACTTTGAATTAAAAACTTTTTAACGTGAGACTTGTTTCTCTATTAGTTCTTGGACGAACTTCCGAACTTGTTAAACATTTACGAATTCTTTTATAACATCTGTTCCTAAGAGTATTCTAGATGATCCATTCCTTGACCTATTTTTCGAATATTCCATGATCGGGAAATCGTATCATTTGGTCAAAATAGTTTGTCATTTTGTAAATAACTTTTGGTCTTTGAATTAGAAGCTTTTTTACATTAGAATTCTCTCTCCTGGTTCTTGGACGAACTTCCGAACTTGTCAAACATTTACGAGTTCTTTTATAACTTCAGTTCCTGAGAGTTTTAATGCGATCCATTCCTTCGACTTATTTCCCGAACATTTCATTCTCGGGAAATCGCATCACTTGGTCTAAAAAGTTTGGCATGTTGTAAAAAACTTTTGGTCTTTGATTTAAAAACTTTTTTATGTGAGAATTGGTTCTCTCTTGGTTCTCGAACAAACTTCCAAACTTGTCAAACATTTATGAGTTCTTTTATAACTTTGGTTCATAAGAGTATTCAATACGATCCATTCCTTCGACCAATTTCTTGAACATTCCATGCTTGGGAAATCGCATCATTTGGTCTAAAAAGTGTGTCATTTTATAAACAACATTTAGTCTTTGGATTAAAAACTTTATTACGTGAGAATTGTTTCTCTCTCGGTTCTTGGATGAAGTGCCGAACTTGTCAAACATTTCCTAGTTCTTTTATAACTTCGGTTCCAGGTAGTAGTCGAGATGATCCATTCCTTTGACCAATTTTTTGAACATTCCACGCTCGGGAAATCGAATCATTTGGTCTAAAACTTTAGTCATTTTGTAAAAAGCTTTTGGTCTTTGAATTAAAATATTTTTTACGTGAGAATTGTTTCTCTCTTGGTTCTTGGATGAAGTTCCGAACTTGTCAAACATTTACTAAATCTTTTATAACTTCGTTTCCTGATAGTAGTCAAGACGATCCATTTCTTCGACCAATTTTTCGAACATTCCATGATCGGGATATCGCATCATTTGATCTAAATAGTTTGTCATTTTGTAAACAACTTTTGGTCTATGAATTAAAAACTTTTTTACGAGAGAATTGTTTCTCAATTGGTTCTTGGACGAACTTTTGAAGTTGTTAAACATTTACAAGTACTTTTATAACTCCGATTCCTGAGAGTATTCAAGACGATCCATTCCTTTGACCAATTTTCTGAAGATTCCATTATTGGGAAATCGCATCATTTGGTCAAAATAATTTGTCAATTTGTAAATAGCTTTTGGTTTTTGAATTAAAAACTTTTTTACGTTAGAATTCTTTCTCTCATGGTTCTTGGACGAACTTTTGAACTTGTCAAACATTTACTAGTTCTTTTATAACTTCGATTCCTGATAGTAGTCAAGATGACCAATTCCCTCGACCAATTTTTCAAACATTCCATGATCGGGAAATCACATCATTTGGTCTAAATAGTTTGTCATTTTGTAAACAACTTTTGGTTTGTGAATTTAAAACTTTTTTACGAGAGAATTATTTCTCTCTTGGTTCTTGGACGAACTTTTGAACTGGTTAAACATTTACGAGTTCTTTTATAACTTCAGTTCTTGAGGGTATTCAAGACGATCATTCTTTTGACCAATTTTTTGAAGATTTCATGACCGGGAAATCGCATCATATGGTCAAAATAGTTTGTCATTTTGTAAATAAATTTTGGTCTTTGAATTAAAAGCTTTTTTACGTTAGAATTCTTTCTCTCTTGGTTCTTGGATGAACTTCCGAACTTGTCAAATATTTACGAGTTCTTTTATAACTTTAGTTCCTGAGAGTATTTAATACGATCCATTCCTTCGACTTATTTTTCGAGCATTTCATTCTCGAAAAATCGCATCACTTGGTCTAAAAAGTTTGGCATGTTGTAAAATACTTTTGGTCTTTGATTTAAAAACTTTTTTACGTGAGAATTGATTCTCTCTTGGTTCTCGGACAAACTTCCGAACTTATCAAACATTTATGAGTTCTTTTATAACTTTGGTTTCTAAGAGTATTCAATACGATCCATTCCTTTGACCAATTTTTTCAACATTCCACGCTTGGGAAATCACATCATTGGGTCTAAAAAGTCTGTCATTTTATAAACAACATTTAGTCTTTGAATTAAACACTTTATCATGTGAAAATTGTTTCTCTCTCGGTTCTTGGACGAAGTGTCGAACTTGTCAAACATTTCGTAGACCTTTTATAACTTCGATCCCAGATAGTAGTCAAGATGATCCATTCCTTTGCCAATTTTTTGAACATTCCATGCTCCGGAAATCGCATCATTTGGTCTAAAACGTTTGTCATTTTGTAAAAACCTTTTGGTCTTTGAATTAAAATCTTTCTTACGTGAGAATTGTTTCTCTCTTGGTTCTTGGATGAAGTTCCGAACTTGTCAAACATTTACTAAATCTTTTATAACTTCGGTTCCTGATAGTAGTCAAGACGATCCATTTCTTCGACCAATTTTTCGAACATTCCATGATCGGGATATCGCATCATTTGGTCTAAATAGTTTGTCATTTTGTAAACAACCTTTGGTCTTTGAATTAAATACTTTTTTACGTGAGAATTGTTTCCTTCTTGGACGGACATACGAACTAGTCAAACTTTTACAAGTTCTATTATAACTTCGGTTCCTGAGAGCATTCAAGACGATCCATTCCTTTGACCATTTTTTCGAAGATTCCATGATCGGGAAGTCGCATCATTTGGTCTAAAACGTTTGTCATTTTGTAAAAAGCTTTTGGTCTTTGAATTAAAATATTTTTTACGTGAGAATTGTTTCGCTCTTGGTTCTTGGATGAAGTTCCGAACTTGTCAAACATTTACTAAATCTTTTGTAACTTCGATTCCTGATAGTAGTCAAGACGATTCATTTCTTCGTCCAATTTTTCGAACATTCCATGACCGGGATATCGCATCATTTGGTCTAAATAGTTAGTCATTTTGTAAACAACTTTTGGACTTTGAATTAAAAACTTTTTAACGTGAGACTTGTTTCTCTATTAGTTCTTGGACGAACTTCCGAACTTGTTAAACATTTACGAATTCTTTTATAACATCCGTTCCTAAGAGTATTCAAGATGATCCATTCCTTGACCTATTTTTCGAATATCCCATGATCGGGAAATCGCATCATTTGGTCAAAATAGTTTGTCATTTTGTAAATAACTTTTGGTCTTTGAATTAAAAGATTTTTTACATTAGAATTCTCTCTCCTGGTTCTTGGACGAACTTCCGAACTTGTCAAACATTTACGAGTTCTTTTATAACTTCAGTTCCTGACAGTTTTAATGTGATCCATTCCTTCGACTTATTTCCCGAACATTTCATTCTCGGGAAATCGCATCACTTGGTCTAAAAAGTTTGGCATGTTGTAAAATACTTTTGGTCTTTGATTTAAAAACTTTTTTACGTGAGAATTGGTTCTCTTGGTTCTCGAACAAACTTCCAAACTTGTCAAACATTTATGAGTTCTTTTATAACTTTGGTTCATAAGAGTATTCAATACGATCCATTCCTTCGACCAATTTCTTGAACATTCCATGCTTGGGAAATCGCATCATTTGGTCTAAAAAGTGTGTCATTTTATAAACAACATTTAGTCTTTGGATTAAAAACTTTATTACGTGAGAATTGTTTCTCTCTCGGTTCTTGGATGAAGTGCCGAACTTGTCAAACATTTCCTAGTTCTTTTATAACTTCGGTTCCAGATAGTAGTCGAGATGATCCATTCCTTTGACCAATTTTTTGAACATTCCACGCTCGGGAAATCGAATCATTTGGTCTAAAACTTTAGTCATTTTGTAAAAAGCTTTTGGTCTTTGAATTAAAATATTTTTTACGTGAGAATTGTTTCTCTCTTGGTTCTTGGATGAAGTTCCGAACTTGTCAAACATTTACTAAATCTTTTATAACTTCGTTTCCTGATAGTAGTCAAGACGATCCATTTCTTCGACCAATTTTTCGAACATTCCATGATCGGGATATCGCATCATTTGATCTAAATAGTTTGTCATTTTGTAAACAACTTTTGGTCTATGAATTAAAAACTTTTTTACGAGAGAATTGTTTCTCAATTGGTTCTTGGACGAACTTTTGAAGTTGTTAAACATTTACAAGTACTTTTATAACTCCGATTCCTGAGAGTATTCAAGACGATCCATTCCTTTGACCAATTTTCTGAAGATTCCATTATTGGGAAATCACATCATTTGGTCAAAATAATTTGTCAATTTGTAAATAGCTTTTGGTTTTTGAATTAAAAACTTTTTTACGTTAGAATTCTTTCTCTCATGGTTCTTGGACGAACTTTTGAACTTGTCAAACATTTACTAGTTCTTTTATAACTTCGATTCCTGATAGTAGTCAAGATGACCAATTCCCTCGACCAATTTTTCAAACATTCCATGATCGGGAAATCACATCATTTGGTCTAAATAGTTTGTCATTTTGTAAACAACTTTTGGTTTGTGAATTTAAAACTTTTTTACGAGAGAATTATTTCTCTCTTGGTTCTTGGACGAACTTTTGAACTGGTTAAACATTTACGAGTTCTTTTATAACTTCAGTTCTTGAGGGTATTCAAGACGATCATTCTTTTGACCAATTTTTTGAAGATTTCATGACCGGGAAATCGCATCATATGGTCAAAATAGTTTGTCATTTTGTAAATAAATTTTGGTCTTTGAATTAAAAGCTTTTTTACGTTAGAATTCTTTCTCTCTTGGTTCTTGGATGAACTTCCGAACTTGTCAAATATTTACGAGTTCTTTTATAACTTTAGTTCCTGAGAGTATTTAATACGATCCATTCCTTCGACTTATTTTTCGAGCATTTCATTCTCGAAAAATCGCATCACTTGGTCTAAAAAGTTTGGCATGTTGTAAAATACTTTTGGTCTTTGATTTAAAAACTTTTTTACGTGAGAATTGATTCTCTCTTGGTTCTCGGACAAACTTCCGAACTTATCAAACATTTATGAGTTCTTTTATAACTTTGGTTTCTAAGAGTATTCAATACGATCCATTCCTTTGACCAATTTTTTCAACATTCCACGCTTGGGAAATCACATCATTGGGTCTAAAAAGTCTGTCATTTTATAAACAACATTTAGTCTTTGAATTAAACACTTTATCATGTGAAAATTGTTTCTCTCTCGGTTCTTGGACGAAGTGTCGAACTTGTCAAACATTTCGTAGACCTTTTATAACTTCGATCCCAGATAGTAGTCAAGATGATCCATTCCTTTGCCAATTTTTTGAACATTCCATGCTCCGGAAATCGCATCATTTGGTCTAAAACGTTTGTCATTTTGTAAAAACCTTTTGGTCTTTGAATTAAAATCTTTCTTACGTGAGAATTGTTTCTCTCTTGGTTCTTGGATGAAGTTCCGAACTTGTCAAACATTTACTAAATCTTTTATAACTTCGGTTCCTGATAGTAGTCAAGACGATCCATTTCTTCGACCAATTTTTCGAACATTCCATGATCGGGATATCGCATCATTTGGTCTAAATAGTTTGTCATTTTGTAAACAACCTTTGGTCTTTGAATTAAATACTTTTTTACGTGAGAATTGTTTCCTTCTTGGACGGACATACGAACTAGTCAAACTTTTACAAGTTCTATTATAACTTCGGTTCCTGAGAGCATTCAAGACGATCCATTCCTTTGACCATTTTTTCGAAGATTCCATGATCGGGAAGTCGCATCATTTGGTCTAAAACGTTTGTCATTTTGTAAAAAGCTTTTGGTCTTTGAATTAAAATATTTTTTACGTGAGAATTGTTTCGCTCTTGGTTCTTGGATGAAGTTCCGAACTTGTCAAACATTTACTAAATCTTTTGTAACTTCGATTCCTGATAGTAGTCAAGACGATTCATTTCTTCGTCCAATTTTTCGAACATTCCATGACCGGGATATCGCATCATTTGGTCTAAATAGTTAGTCATTTTGTAAACAACTTTTGGACTTTGAATTAAAAACTTTTTAACGTGAGACTTGTTTCTCTATTAGTTCTTGGACGAACTTCCGAACTTGTTAAACATTTACGAATTCTTTTATAACATCCGTTCCTAAGAGTATTCAAGATGATCCATTCCTTGACCTATTTTTCGAATATCCCATGATCGGGAAATCGCATCATTTGGTCAAAATAGTTTGTCATTTTGTAAATAACTTTTGGTCTTTGAATTAAAAGATTTTTTACATTAGAATTCTCTCTCCTGGTTCTTGGACGAACTTCCGAACTTGTCAAACATTTACGAGTTCTTTTATAACTTCAGTTCCTGACAGTTTTAATGTGATCCATTCCTTCGACTTATTTCCCGAACATTTCATTCTCGGGAAATCGCATCACTTGGTCTAAAAAGTTTGGCATGTTGTAAAATACTTTTGGTCTTTGATTTAAAAACTTTTTTACGTGAGAATTGGTTCTCTTGGTTCTCGAACAAACTTCCAAACTTGTCAAACATTTATGAGTTCTTTTATAACTTTGGTTCATAAGAGTATTCAATACGATCCATTCCTTCGACCAATTTCTTGAACATTCCATGCTTGGGAAATCGCATCATTTGGTCTAAAAAGTGTGTCATTTTATAAACAACATTTAGTCTTTGGATTAAAAACTTTATTACGTGAGAATTGTTTCTCTCTCGGTTCTTGGATGAAGTGCCGAACTTGTCAAACATTTCCTAGTTCTTTTATAACTTCGGTTCCAGATAGTAGTCGAGATGATCCATTCCTTTGACCAATTTTTTGAACATTCCACGCTCGGGAAATCGAATCATTTGGTCTAAAACTTTAGTCATTTTGTAAAAAGCTTTTGGTCTTTGAATTAAAATATTTTTTACGTGAGAATTGTTTCTCTCTTGGTTCTTGGATGAAGTTCCGAACTTGTCAAACATTTACTAAATCTTTTATAACTTCGTTTCCTGATAGTAGTCAAGACGATCCATTTCTTCGACCAATTTTTCGAACATTCCATGATCGGGATATCGCATCATTTGATCTAAATAGTTTGTCATTTTGTAAACAACTTTTGGTCTATGAATTAAAAACTTTTTTACGAGAGAATTGTTTCTCAATTGGTTCTTGGACGAACTTTTGAAGTTGTTAAACATTTACAAGTACTTTTATAACTCCGATTCCTGAGAGTATTCAAGACGATCCATTCCTTTGACCAATTTTCTGAAGATTCCATTATTGGGAAATCACATCATTTGGTCAAAATAATTTGTCAATTTGTAAATAGCTTTTGGTTTTTGAATTAAAAACTTTTTTACGTTAGAATTCTTTCTCTCATGGTTCTTGGACGAACTTTTGAACTTGTCAAACATTTACTAGTTCTTTTATAACTTCGATTCCTGATAGTAGTCAAGATGACCAATTCCCTCGACCAATTTTTCAAACATTCCATGATCGGGAAATCACATCATTTGGTCTAAATAGTTTGTCATTTTGTAAACAACTTTTGGTCTGTGAATTAAAAACTTTTTTACGAGAGAATTATTTCTCTCTTGGTTCTTGGACCAACTTCTGAACTGGTTAAACATTTACGAGTTCTTTTATAACTTCAATTCTTGAGAGCATTCAAGATGATCCATTCCTTTGACCAATTTTTTGAAGATTCCATGACCGGGAAATCACATCATATGGTCAAAATAGTTTGTCATTTTGTAAATAGCTTTTGGCCTTTGAATTAAAAGCTTTTTTACGTTAGAATTCTTTCTCTCTTGGTTCTTGGACGAACTTTCGAACTTGTCAAACATTTACGAGTTCTTTTATAACTTCAGTTCCTCAGAGTATTTAATACGATCCATTCCTTCGACTTATTTTTCGAGCATTTCATTCTCGAGAAATCGCATCACTTGGTCTAAAAAGTTTGGCATGTTGTAAAAAACTTTTGGTCTTTGATTTAAAAACTTTTTTACGTGAAAATTGGTTCTCTCCTGGTTCTCGAACAAACTTCCGAACTCATCAAATGAGTTCTTTTATAACTTTGGTTTCTGAGAGTATTCAATACGATCCATTCCTTTGACCAATTTTTTGAACATTCCATGCTTGGGAAATCACATCATTTGGTCTAAAAAGTCTGTCATTTTATAAACAACAATTAGTCTTTGAATTAAAAACTTTATTACGTGAGAATTGTTTCTCTCTCGGTTCTTGGATGAAGTGTCGAACTTGTCAAACATTTCGTAGATCTTTTATAACTCCGGTCCCAGATAGTAGTCAAGATGATCCATTCCTTTGCCAATTTTTTGAACATTTCATCCTCGGGAAATCGCATCATTTGGTCTAAAACGTTTGTCATTTTGTAAACAACTTTTGGTCTTTGAATTAAAAACTTTATTACGAAAGAATTGTTTCTCTCTTGGCTCTTGGACAAACTTCCGAATTGGTTAAACATTTACGAGATCTTTCATAACTTCGGTTCCTGAGAGGTTTCGGGACGATCCATTCCTTTGACCAATTTTCCGCAGATTCCATTATCGGGAAATCGCATTATTTGGTCAAAATAGTTTGTGATTTTGTAAACAACTTTTGGTCTTTGAATTAAATACTTTTTTTACGTGAGAATTGTTGCCTTCTTGAACGGACATACGAACTAGTCAAACTTTTACAAGTTCTATTATAACTTCGGTTCTTGAGAGCATTCAAGACGATCCACTCCGTTGACCATTTTTTCGAAGATTCCATGATCAGGAAATCGCATCATTTGGTCTAAAACGTTTGTCATTTTGTAAAAAGCTTTTGGTCTTTGAATTAAAAACTTTTTTACGTGAGAATTGTTTCTCTCTTGGTTCTTGGATGAAGTTCCGAACTTGTCAAACATTTACTAGTTCTTTAACAACTTCGATCCCTGATAGTAGTCAAGATGATCCATTCCTTCGACCAATTTTTCGATCATTCCATGATCAGGAAATCGTATCATTTGGTATAAATAGTTTGTCATTTTGTAAACAACTTTTGGTCTTTGAATTAAAAACTTTTTTACGAGAGAATTATTTCTCTCTTGGTTCTTGGATGAACTTTTGAACTGGTTAAACATTTACGAGTTCTTTTATAACTTCAGTTCGTGAGAGTATTCAAGACGATCCATTCCTTTGACCAATTTTTTGAACATTCCATGCTCGGGAAATCGCATCATTTGGTCTAAAACGTTTGTCATTTTGTAAAAAGCTTTTGGTCTTTGAATTAAAAATTTTTTTACGCGAGAATTGTTTCTCTCTTGGTTCTTGGATGAAGTTCCGAACTTGTCAAACATTTACTAAATCTTTTATAACTTCGGTTCCTGATAGTAGTCAAGACGATCCATATCTTCGACCAATTTTTCAAATATTCCATGATCGGGAAATCACATCATTTGGTCTAAATAGTTTGTCATTTTGCAAACAACTTTTGGTCTTTGAATTAAAAACTTTATTACGAAAGAATTGTTTCTCTCTTGGCTCTTGGACAAACTTCCGAATTGGTTAAACATTTACGAGTTCTTTCATAACTTCGGTTCCTGAGAGGTTTCAAGACGATCCATTCCTTTGACCAATTTTCCGCAGATTCCATTATCGGGAAATCGCATTATTTGGTCAAAATAGTTTGTCATTTTGTAAACAACTTTTGGTCTTTGAATTAAATACTTTTTTACGTGAGAATTGTTGCCTTCTTGTACGGACATACGAACTAGTCAAACTTTTACAAGTTCTATTATAACTTTGGTTCTTGAGAACATTCAAGACGATCCACTCCGTTGACCATTTTTTCGAAGATTCCATGATCGGGAAATCACATCATTTGGTCTAAAACGTTTGTCATTTTGTAAAAAGCTTTTGGTCTTTGAATTAAAAACTTTTTTATGTGAGAATTGTTTCTCTCTTGGTTCTTGGATGAAGTTCCGAACTTGTCAAACATTTACTAGTTCTTTTATAACTTTGGTTCCTGAGAGTATTCAAGACGATCCATTCCTTTGACCAATTTTCTGAAGATTCCATTATCGAGAAATCGCATCATTTGGTAAAAATAGTTTGCCATTTGTAAATAAATTTTGGTGTTTGACTTAAAAACTTTTTTACATTACAAATCTTTCTCTCTTGGTTCTTGGACGAAGTTTCGAACTTGTCAAACATTTACTAGTTCTTTTACAACTTCAGTCCCTGATAGTAGTCAAGATGATCCATTCCTTCGACCAATTTTTCGATCATTCCATGATCAGGAAATCGTATCATTTGGTATAAATAGTTTGTCATTTTGTAAACAACTTTTGGTCTTTGAATTAAAAACTTTTTTACGAGAGAATTATTTCTCTCTTGGTTCTTGGACGAACTTTTGAACTGGTTAAACATTTACGAGTTATTTTATAACTTTGGTTCTTGAGAGTATTCAAGTCGATCCATTCCTTCGACCAATTTTTGAAGATTCCATGACCGGGAAATCGCATCATTTTGCTCAAAATAGTTTGTCATTTTGTAAATAACTTTTGGTCTTTGAATTAAAAGTTTTTTACGTTAGAATTCTTTCTTTCTTGGTTCTTGGACGAACATTTGAACTTGTTAAACATTTACGAGTTCTTTTATAACTTCAGTTCCTGAGAGTATTTAATACGATCCATTCCTTCGACTTATTTTTCAAACATTTCATTCTCGGGAAATCGCATCACTTGGTCTAAAAAGTTTGGCATGTTGTAAAAAACTTTTGGTCTTTGATTTAAAAACTTTTTTACGTGACAATTGGTTCTCTCTTGGTTCTCGGACAAACTTCCGAACTTGTCAAACATTTATGAGTTCTTTTATAACTTTGGTTTCTAAGAGTATTCAATACGATCCATTCCTTCGACCAATTTCTTGAACATTCCATGCTTGGGAAATCGCATCATTTGGTCTAAACAGTTTGTCATTTTATAAACAACATTTAGTCTTTGGATTAAAAACTTTATTACATGAGAATTGTTTCTCTCTCGATTCTTGAATGAAGTGCCGAACTTGTCAAACATTTCCTAGTTCTTTTATAACTTCGGTTCCAGATAGTAGTTGAGATGATCCATTCCTTTGACCGATTTTTTGAACATTCCGTGCTCGGGAAATCGCATCATTTGGTCTAAAACGTTTGTCATTTTGTAAAAAGCTTTTGGTCTTTGAATTAAAATCTTTTTTACGTGAGAATTGTTTCTCTCTTGGTTCTTGGAAGAAGTTCCGAACTTGTCTAACATTTACTAAATCTTTTATAACTTCGGTTCCTGATAGTAGTCAAGACGATCCATTTCTTCGACCAATTTTTCGAACATTCCATGATTGGGATATTGCATAATTTGGTCTAAATAGTTTGTCATTTTGTAAACAACCTTTGGTCTATGAATTAGAAACTTTTTTACTAGAGAATTGTTTCTCAATAGGTTATTCGACGAACTTTCGAAGTTCTTAAACATTTACAAGTTCTTTTATAACTACGGTTCCTGAGAGTATTCAAGACAATCCATTCCTTTGACCAATTTTCTGAAGATTCCATTATTGGGAAATCGCATCATTTGGTCAAAATAATTTGTCATTTTGTAAATAGCTTTTGGTATTTGAATTAAAAACTTTTTTACGTTAGAATTCTTTCTCTCAAGGTTCTTGGACGTACTTTCGAACTTGTCAAACATTTACTAGTTCTTTTATAACTTCGGTTCCTGATAGTAGTCAAGATGATCAATTCCCTCGACCAATTTTTCAAACAATCCATGATCGGGAAATCACATCATTTGGTCTTTGAAATAAAAACTTTTTTACGAGAGAATTATTTCTCTCTTGGTTCTTGGACGAACCTCTGAACTGGTAAACATTTACAAGTTCTTTTATAACTTCGATTCTTGAGAGTATTCAAGACGATCCATTCCTTTGACCAATTTTTCGATCATTCCATTATCAGGAAATCGTATCATTTGGAATAAATAGTTTGTCATTTTGTAAAAAGCTTTTGGTCTTTGAATTAAAATCTTTTTTACGTGAGAATTGTGTCTCTCTTGGTTCTTGGATGAAATTCCGAACATGTCAACATTTACTAAATCTTTTATAACTTCGGTTCCTGATAGTAGTCAAGATGATCCATTTCTTCGACCAATTTTTCGAACACTCCATGATCGGGATATCGCATCATTTGGTCTAAATAGTTTGTCATTTTGTAAACAACTTTTGGTCTATTAATTAAAAACTTTTTTACGAGAGAATTGTTTCTCTATTAGTTCTTGGACGAACTTTCGAACTTGTTAAACCTTTACGAATTCTTTTATAACATCGGTTCCTAAGAGTATTCAAGATGATCCATTCCTTTGACCTATTTTCATAAATATTCAATGATCGGGAAATCGCATCATTTGTCAAAATAGTTTGTCATTTTGTAAATAACTTTTGGTCTTTGAATTAAAAGCTTTCTTACATTAGAATTCTTTCTCTCCTGGTTCATGGACGAACTTCCGAACTTGTCAAACATTTACGAGTTCTTTTATAACTTCAGTTCCTGAGAGTATTTAATACGATCCATTCCTTCGACTTATTTTTCGAGTATTTCATTCTCAGGAATCGCATCACTTGGTCTAAAAAGTTTGGCATGTTGTAAAAAACTTTTGGTCTTTGAATTAAAAACTTTTTTACGTGAGAATTGGTTCTCTCTTGGTTCTCGGACAAACTTCCGAACTTGTCAAACATTTATGAGTTCTTTTATAACTTTGGTTTCTAAGAGTATTCAATACGATCCATTCCTTTGACCAATTTCTTGAACATTCCATGCTTGGGAAATCGCATCATTTGGTCTAAAAAGTTTGTCATTTTATAAACAACATTTAGTCATTGGATTAAAAACTTTATTACATGAGAATTGTTTCTCTCTCGATTCTTGAATGAAGTGCCGAACTTGTCAAACATTTCCTAGTTCTTTTATAACTTCGGTTCCAGATAGTAGTTGAGATGATCCATTCCTTTGACCGATTTTTTGAACATTCCGTGCTCGGGAAATCGCATCATTTGGTCTAAAACTTTTGTCATTTTGTAAGAAGCTTTTGGTCTTTGAATTAAAATCTTTTTTACGTGAGACTTGTTTCTCTCTTGGTTCTTGGATGAAGTTCCGAACTTGTCAAACATTTCCTAGTTCTTTTATAACTTCGATTCCAGATAGTAGTCGAGGTGATCCATTCCTTTGACCAATTTTTTGAACATTCCATACTCGGGAAATCGCATCATTTGGTCTAAAACGTTTGTCATTTTGTAAAAAGCTTTTGGTCTTTGAATTAAAAAAATTTTACGTGAGAATTGTTTCTCTCTTGGTTCTTGGATGAAGTTCCGAACTTGTCAACATTTACTAAATCTTTTATAACTTCGGTTCCTGATAGTAGTCAAGACGATCCATTTCTTCAACCAATTTTTCGAACACTCCATGATCGGGATATCGCATCATTTGGTCTAAATAGTTTGTCATTTTGTAAACAACTTTTGGACTTTGAATTAAAAACTTTTTAACGTGAGACTTGTTTCTCTATTGTTCTTGGATGAACTTTTGAACTTGTTAAACATTTACGAATTCTTTTATAACATCGGTTTCTAAGAGTATTCAAGATGATCCATTCCTTTGACCTATTTTCCGAATATTCCATGATCGGGAAATCGCATCATTTGGTCAAAATAGTTTGTCATTTTGTAAATAACTTTGGGTCTTTGAACTAAAAGCTTTTTTACGGTAGAATTCTCTCTCCTGGTTCTTGGATGAACTTCCGAACTTGTCAAACATTTACGAGTTCTTTTATAACTTCAGTTCCTGGGAGTATTTAATACGATCCATTCCTTCGACTTATTTTCCGAACATATCATTCTCGGGAAATCGCATCACTTGGTCTAAAAAGTTTGGCATGTTGTAAAACACTTTTGGTCTTTGATTTAAAAACTTTTTTACGTGAGAATTGGTTCTCTCTAGGTTCTCAGACAAACTTCCGAACTTGTCAAACATTTATGAGTTCTTTTATAACTTTGGTTTCTAAGAGTATTCAATACGATCCATTCCTTCGACCAATTTCTTGAACATTCCATGCTTGGGAAATCGCATCATTTGGTCTAAAAAGTTTGTCATTTTATAAACAACATTTAGTTATTGGATTAAAAACTTTATTACGTGAGAATTGTTTCTCTCTCGGTTCTTGGATGAAGTGCCGAACTTGTCAAACATTTCCTAGTTCTTTTATAACTTCGGTTCTAGATAGTAGTCGAGATGATCCATTCCTTTGACCAATTTTTTGAACATTCCATGCTCGAGAAATCGCATCATTTGGTCTAAAACATTTGTCATATTGTAAAAAGCTTTTGGTCTTTGAATTAAAATCTTTTTTACGTGAGAATTGTTTCTCTCTTGGTTCTTGGATGAAGTTCCGAACTTGTCAAACATTTACTAAATCTTTTATAACTTCGGTTCCTGATAGTAGTCAAGACGATCCATTTCTTCGACCAATTTTTCGAAAATTCCATGATTGGGATATCACATCATTTGGTCTAAATAGTTTGTCATTTTGTAAACAACTTTTGGTCTATGAATTAAAAACTTTTTTACGAGAATAGTTTCTCAATTGGTTCTTGGACAAACTTTCAAAGTTGTCAAACATTTATGAGTTCTTTATTAACTTCATTTTCTGAGAGTATTTAATACGATCCATTCCTTCGACTTATTTTTCGAACATTTCATGCTCGGGAAATCGCATCACTTGGTCTAAAAAGTTTGGCATGTTGTAAAAAACTTTAGGTCTTTGATTTAAATACTATTTTATGTGAGAATTGGTTCTCTCTTGGTTCTCGGACAAACTTCCGAACTTGTCAAACATTTATGAGTTCTTTTATAACTTTGGTTTTTGTGAGTATTCAATACGATCCATTCCTTTGACCAATTTTTTGAACATTCCATGCTCGGGAAATCGCATCATTTGGTCTAAAATGTTTGTCATTTTGTAAAAAGCTTTTGGTCTTTGAATTAAAATCTTTTTTACGTGAGAATTTTTTCTCTCTTGATTCTTAGACGAACTTCTGAACTTGTCAAACATTTACTAGTTCTTTTATAACTTCGGTTCCTGATAGTAGTCAAGACAATCCATTCCTTCAGCCAATTTTTCAAACATTCCATGATCGGGAAATCACATCATTTGGTCTAAATAGTTTGTCATTTTGCAAACAACTTTTGGTCTTTGAATTAAAAACTTTATTACGAAAGAATTGTTTCTCTCTTGGCTCTTGGACAAACTTCCGAATTGGTTAAACATTTACAAGTTCTTTCATAACTTCGGTTCCTGAGAGGTTTCAAGACGATCCATTCCTTTGACCAATTTTCCGCATATTCCATTATCGGGAAATCGCATTATTTGGTCAAAATAGTTTGTCATTTTGTAAACAACTTTTGGTCTTTGAATTAAATACTTTTTTACGTGAGAATTGTTGCCTTCTTGTACGGACATACGAACTAGTCAAACTTTTACAAGTTCTATTATAACTTTGGTTCTTGAGCGCATTCAAGACGATCCACTCCGTTGACCATTTTTTCGAAGATTCCATGATCGGGAAATCACATCATTTGGTCTAAAACATTTGTCATTTTGTAAAAAGCTTTTGGTCTTTGAATTAAAAACTTTTTTTATGTGAGAATTGTTTCTCTCTTGGTTCTTGGATGAAGTTCTGAACTTGTCAAACATTTACTAGTTCTTTTATAACTTTGGTTCCTGAGAGTATTCAAGACGATCCATTCCTTTGACCAATTTTCTGAAGATTCCATTATCGAGAAATCGCATCATTTGGTAAAAATAGTTTGCCATTTGTAAATAAATTTTGGTCTTTGACTTAAAAACTTTTTTACATTACAATCTTGGACGAAGTTTCGAACTTGTCAAACATTTACTAGTTCTTTTACAACTTCGGTCCCTGATAGTAGTCAAGATGATCCATTCCTTCGACCAATTTTTAGATCATTCCATGATCAGGAAATCGTATCATTTGGTATAAATAGTTTGTCATTTTGTAAACAACTTTTGGTCTTTGAATTAAAAACTTTTTTACGAGAGAATTATTTCTCTCTTGGTTCTTGGACGAACTTTTGAACTGGTTAAACATTTACGAGTTATTTTATAACTTCGGTTCTTGAGAGTATTCAAGTCGATCCATTCCTTTGACCAATTTTTTGAAGATTCCATGACCGAGAAATCGCATCATTTTGGTCAAAATAGTTTTTCATTTTGTAATTAACTTTTGGTCTTTGAATTAAAAGCTTTTTTACGTTAGAATTCTTTCTTTCTTGGTTCTTGGACGAACATTTGAACTTGTTAAACATTTACGAGTTCTTTTATAACTTCAGTTCCTGAGAGTATTTAATACGATCCATTCCTTCGACTTATTTTTCAAACATTTCATTCTCGGGAAATCGCATCACTTGGTCTAAAAAGTTTGGCATGTTGTAAAAAACTTTTGGTCTTTGATTTCAAAATTTTTTTACGTGACAATTGGTTCTCTCTTGGTTCTCGGACAAACTTCCGAACTTGTCAAACATTTATGAGTTCTTTTATAACTTTGGTTTCTAAGAGTATTGAATACGATCCATTCCTTCGACCAATTTCTTTAACATTCCATGCTTGGGAAATCACATCATTTGGTCTAAAAAGTTTGTCATTTTATAAACAACATTTAGTCTTTGGATTAAAAACTTTATTACGTGAGAATTGTTTCTCTATCGGTTCTTAGATGAAGTGTCAAACTTGTCAAACATTTCCTAGTTCTTTTATAACTTCGGTTCCAGATAGTAGTCGAGATGATCCATTCCTTTGACCAATTTTTTGAACATTCCATGCTCGGGAAATCGCATCATTTAGTCTAAAACGTTTGTCATTTTGTAAAAAGCTTTTGGTCTTTGAATTAAAATCTTTTTTACGTGAGAATTGTTTCTCTCTTGGTTCTTGGAAGAAGTTCCAAACTTGTCAAACATTTACTAAATCTTTTATAACTTCGGTTCCTGATAGTAGTAAAGACGATCCATTTCTTCGACCAATTTTTCAAACATTCCATATTGGGATATTGCATAATTTGGTCTAAATAGTTTGTCATTTTGTAAACAACTTTTGGTCTATTAATTAGAAACTTTTTTACTAGAGAATTGTTTCTCAATAGGTTATTGGACGAACTTTCGAAGTTCTTAAACATTTACAAGTTCGTTTATAACTACGGTTCCTGAGAGTATTCAAGACGATCCATTCCTTTGACCAATTTTCTGAAGATTCCATTATTGGGAAATCGCATTATTTGGTCAAAATAATGTCATTTTGTATATAGCTTTTGGTATTTGAATTAAAAACTTTTTTACGTTAGAATTCTTTCTCTCATGGTTCTTGGACGTACTTTCGAACTTGTCAAACATTTACTATTTCTTTTATAACTTCGGTTCCTGATAGTAGTCAAGATGATCAATTCCCTCGACCAATTTTTCAAACATTCCATGATCGGGAAATCACATCATTTGGTCTAAATAGTTTGTCATTTTGTAAAGAACTTTTGGTCTTTGAAATTAAAACTTTTTTACGAGAGAATTATTTCTCTCTTGGTTCTTGGACGAACCTCTGAACTGGTAAACATTTACAAGTTCTTTTATAACTTCGATTCTTGAGAGTATTCAAGACGATCCATTCCTTTGACCAATTTTTCTATCATTCCATGATCAGGAAATCGTATCATTTGGAATAAATAGTTTGTCATTTTGTAAAAAGCTTTTGGTCTTTGAATTAAAATCTTTTTTACGTGAGAATTCTTTCTCTCTTGGTTCTTGGATGAAGTTCCGAACTTGTTAAACATTTACTAATTCTTTTATAACTTTGGTTCCTGATAGTAGTCAAGACGATCCATTTCTTCGACCAATTTTTCGAACATTCCATGATCGGGATATCGCATCATTTGGTCTAAATAGTTTTTCATTTTGTAAACAACTTTTGGTCTATGAATTAAAAACTTTTTTACGAGAGAATTGTTTCTCTATTAGTTCTTGGACGAACTTTCGAACTTGTTAAACCTTTACGAATTCTTTTATAACATCGGTTCCTAAGAGTATTCAAGATGATCCATTCCTTTGACCTATTTTCCGAATATTCCATGATCGGGAAATCGTATCATTTGTCAAAATAGTTTGTCATTTTGTAAATAACTTTTGGTCTTTGAACACGACACATTTTCGTTGGGCTGGGAAACGGTCCTTTCTAATGTGAACCCAAACCCAATCTCCAGGTTCGAACACAACACATTTTCGTCCCTTATTTGCCTTGTGCATGTAGCTTTTGGTTCTAGCCTCAATATTGGCTCTCACTTTTTGATGTAGCTGCTTCACGTACTTAACCTTCCGCTTAGAATCTACATGAATGAGCTGATCGTTAGGCAAAGGAACTAAGTCTAATGGAGTCAAGGGATTAAAACCATAGACAATTTCAAAAGGTGAGTGTTTGTTTGCCGAATGAATGGATCGATTGTAAGCGAACTCGGTGTGCGACAAACACTCCTCCCACAACTTTAGATTTTTCCAAATGATAGCTCACAACAAGGTTGACAAAACACGATTCACCACCTCCGTTTGGCCATCCGTTTGGGGGTGACAAGTTGTTGAGAACAGTAGCTTCGTTCCAAGCTTTCCCCACAACGAACTCTAGAAATGACTAAGAAATTTCGTGTCTCGATCAGATACGATGGTTCTCAAAATGCCATGCAATCGAATGATTTCCCTAAAGAATAAATTGGCAATATGAACATCATCGTCAGTTTTTGTGCAAGCTATAAAATGATACATCTTAGAAAATCTATCTACAACAACAAAAAATTGAATCCTTTTCGGTTTTAGTTCTAGGTAATCCAAGGACAAAGTCCATGGAAATGTCAACCCAAGACTCTTTGGGTATTGGTAGTGGCGTGTATGGCCCATGCGGCTTGATCTTTGATTTTGCTTTCTTGCATGTCATGCATCGAGCACAAACTCTCTTGACATCCCTTTTCATCCTTGGCCAAAAGAAATGCTCTTGAAGCATTGCCGAGGTTTTCCCTATGCCAAAATGGCCCATGAGACCCCCACTATGTGCCTCGTTTACTAATAAGTCCCGAATGGAACTTTGTGGAATGAAAAGCCTGCCTTCTCTAAAGAGGAAGCCTTCGTACCTAAAGAACTTGTCAACAGCAACATTTTCACAAGAAGCATACAACTCACCAAAATCAGCATCAGAAGCATACAATTCTTTCAAAAACGCAAATCCAAGCAGTATTGAATCTAAGTAAGACAAAAGAGTATACCTCCTTAAAAGTGCATCAGCCACAATATTTTCCTTACCTTTCTTATATTTTATGTAACATAAGGAAAAGATTCTAAATACTCTACCCCCTTGGCATGGCGCTTATTCAGCTTGTTTTGGCCCTTGAGGTGCTTCAACACCTCATGATCCGAGTGAATTACAAACTCCTTGGGCCACAAGTAGTGCTGCCAAGTCTCTAAGGCTCGAATGAGTGCATACATCTCCTTGTCGTTGATCAGGTAGTTCAAAGCGGCTCCATTTAGTTTCTCACTAAAGTATGCAATGGACCTCCCATCTTGAGTTAGAACGGCTCCGATTCCTACACCTGAGGCATCACATTCAATTTCAAATGTTTTAGAAAAGTCAGGCAAAACAAGCAAAGGTGCATTAGTAAGACTATCTTTAATGGAGTTAAAGGCTTTCTCTTGTTCTTCGTTCCATTGAAAGGCTGAATTCTTCTTGATCACACTTGTCAAAGGTGTGGCCAAGGTACTGAAATTCGGTATGAAATGCTTATAGAAGCTTGCCAAGCCATGGAAGCTCCTTACTTGGCTTATGTTTGTCGGTCTAGGCCAATCTCAGATTGCCTTAACTTTTTCTTGGTCAACCTCAAGTCCTTCTGAACTAACCACAAAACCTAAGAAGACAACTTTGTTAGTACAGAACGTGCATTTCTTAAGGTTTGCATACAAGGTCTCCTTTCGAAGAACCTCCAAAACAGATTTAAGATGCAACACATGTTCTTCCAAAGTGTTACTATAGACAAGGATATCATCAAAATACACAACGCAAAACTTATGATACGAGTTGTAAGGCCCAAATTCAAGCTTATAAATGTGATGGGATTAAAGTTGTTCAAGGTCCAATAACGAGGTTGAAGCCCAAGCAAATTTGAGCAAGATTGAATAGGACCATCCAAGACTTCGTTACCAAGGCCCTAAATGTGAACACGACTGAAAAAGAAAATCAATATTCACTTTCTTGTTTTCAAGAAAATCAAGAAACCGAATCTTGGTCCAATCTTGTCATTCCAAACAATTTCAAGAATCGAGAAAATCAAGATTTCAAATCTTGGAAATCTTGGTCCAAGAAATCGAAGCTGACAATTTTCAAGTTGGGGAAATCAGTAGGCTTGCAACGACTTTTTGGTTGGGATCCAGGAATTTATGGATTGAGATTTCTGCATAGATTTTGAAGATCTATCTCTTATCTTCGAAACACACTTTGAATCACTCAATTTCAAGTTTGGGAACTCAAGTTATGATCATTTTAATAAAGATTGCGCAAGCAGAATTTATGGACGTGATTATGACGGGAATTACGAGTTTCGGGCTTTTAATTCAAGTTTAAATCATATAGGGTTCGGGTTTTAGGTTTAATTTTTATTATATATGACCCCAATATTGTATTATCAGCTCTTATTATTTTATTGTTATTTTTTATTCCGAATTTTTAAATAATTATTAAGTAGTTTAAGTTTTTAGGAGTTTTATATCAACAAGAAAGTTTCTTGTTTAGATTAGTTAGAGTTCTAGTTTAATTAAGAATTTTATTTAGATTTATTTAGCTTGCCTATATATAGGCCTTGGAATTGTAAACAAAACACTTGATTGTGATTATTTTGAGTTAATAATAATTCTCTTTGAGTTTTTCTTCAAGAATTGCTCTTGAGTTTTTTTTTTAGAAGTTTTTTTAACAATCTTTTAGGTTGTGGGAAACATCTTCAAGCTTTTTCTTGCCAAGATCTCTTTCTTGGAGAGGAAATTAGAGCCTTTGAAGGGAGTTGTGGATTCTTATTGTTTCCAAGGCTTCTTAGGACGTTATCTTCTCTTTTCTATCTTTAATCTATCGTTCTAGTTTGATCTAGTTTGTTTCTTGCTATTTAGGGTTACTGATTTAGTTGATTTCGTTCTAGGTTGAAATTGCTTGAAGAGGGACATTCTCCTACCTTGATTCATCAAGGAACACGTCAAAAATTAGGAGATTCAATCTTTTCTTGCTGTTTCAAACGTTCTTGCCTAAACAGTTTGCTTTCATCTTTTAAATCACTTCTAATGAATCTATTTTGTGTTTTTATTTTGAGATCTGGTTGGGACGTTTTCTTGAGGTCCAAGGACGGTTTCTTTCATCCAAGAAACCCTAATTTCATTCTCTATTGGATCTTTTACCAGCCATTCAACTTTCTTGTGTTTTAATTTTCGTTTGATTATTCTTCTTGTCATCTAATCTATTTTCTTTGTTTTCGTTTTAGATTACTTTTGTCTAGAGAGCTTTAGGGTAGATCCACGACTTGACAAATTAACGATCCTCTTCCACATTCGTTTCATATCAACTTACCAATAAAGGCCCACAAAACATAATTCATAAGGTGCATAAATGTACTAGTTGCGTTGGTTAGGCCAAATGGCATGACCAACCATTCATACAAACCATATTTAGTTTTAAAAGCGGTCTTCCACTCATCACCTTCACGCATTCGAATCTGGTGATATCCGCTTTTAAGATCAATTTTAGAAAATAAATTAGCACCACTAAACTCATCAAGCATGTCATCTAAATACGGTATAGGATGCCTATACTTGATTGTTATTTTGTTCACGGCATGGCAGTCAACACACATACACCAAGTTCCATCCTTCTTTGGCACCAACAACACAGGCACGACGCACGGGTTAAGGCTTTCACGGATGTAACCCTTTTCCATAAGTTCATTAACTTGTCTTTGTAACTCTTTGGTTTCCTCAGGGTTGCTCCGGTAAGCTGGCCGATTAGGAATGATGGCTCTAGGAACAAAATCGATTTGGTGCTCAATTCCTTGGATGGGTGGCAACCCGCTAGGGACTTCTTCCGAGAAGACATCATTGAAATCCTGCAAAAGAGACACAACAGAAGAAGGGAGATTTTCAACCAAGTCATTAGTATTCAAAAAGTTTTCCTTGTACATAAGCACAAAGATCGGTTGTTTCATCAAGTAGGATTTTTGAAACTCCCTCCCTTTTGCATACACATTTAATTTTTCTATCTCTTTTTCTTCCTTTTCATTTTTTCTTTTCTCTCTTTCTTTTCACTTTCTTGGCTCTTTTCTCTCATTTTTCCTTTCTTTTTTTCAATTTTCTTTTCTTTTTCATTCTCACTCTTTTCTTTTTCCCTCGCTTGTTCAACAGAATTTTTCAATTTGATTTGGTCTTCATATACTTGTTTTGGCGTCAAGGGAGCCAAAGTTACATTTTTACCCAAATGTTTGAAAGTATACCGGTTGGTATAGCCATCGTGAATAACAAAGTATACCGGTTGGTATAGCCATCGTGAATAACTCGCCTATCAAATTGCCATGGTCGTCCTAGTAGCAAGTGTCCCACATGCATGGGAACCACATCACATCGGACTTCATCCGTATACTTTCCAATCGAAAATGCCACGAGCACTTGTTTGGTCACCTTCAACTCGCCACCATCATTAAGCCATTGAAGCTTGTAGGGATGTGGGTGCTTAGTTATTAGCAATCCCAATTTTTCCACCATCAAAGTGCTGGCCACATTGGTGCAACTCCCACCATCAATAATAACGTAGCGCACTTTACCTTGTACTTGGCATTGGGTGTGAAAGATATTTTCTCTTGGCTGCTCTTTCTCCACACTTTGAAGACTTAGGCTTCTTTTGATGACAAGGATTTTGCCATCAACATCATACTCTAATTCCTCCTCCTCATCGGTGATGGCTTCGAGTTCTTCTCCATTCTCCTCCTCTGACTCAAACTCTCCATTTGTGCGAACCACCATGTTACTTCGGTTAGGACATTGGCTGGCGATATGCCCCCTCCTGAGGCATTTAAAACATTTTATGTCCCTTGATCGATTGGGGAATGATTCGGCCTTGCCTTTGCTAGATTCACTCATAGGTTTGTTTGACTTTGCTGGCACCGTTTGCTCCTTGGCACGGCTTGGTGGATCTTTCTTACTAGTGCCTTGGCCCCATTTTGAGGCATTGGGGTTAGAATAGCCTTGAACAGAACCTTTGCGCTTAAGTTGCTTCTCAACCTTGATGGCCATGTGCACCATGTCAGTTACTTCAACGTAGTGTTGAAGTTCCACAATGTTGGCAATATCTCGAAATGTTATGGTTGGTAGAGGAGTACTAGATTTGACGCTCCAAGCCCTTATGCGTGAGATGGAGCGCATGTTTGATCGAAAGCTAGAGCCCATACAAGAACGATTAGACCGAGTCGAAGAGAGGGGCTAGCGAGAGAGAACTCCCCAAAGTCCACGAAGGGAGCGAGGCCGTCCAAGGTTCAATCAAAATGAGCCAAGCGATGTAGAGAGCGACCAAGCTTTGAATCAAAGCGAAAGGAAAAGAGGCCAAAGAAACCGAGGTCCTCGAGAGCGAGAATGAGTGGCGATGATTTGAAGAATATAAAGTTATCCATTCCACCATTCCAAGGTAGATTGGATCCGGAGGCGTACCTTGAATGGGAGAAGAAGATTGAATTGGTTTTCGAGTGTCACAATTACTCAGAAACAAAGAAAGTGAAGTTGGCAGCAATCGAGTTTTCTAACTATGCCATGATCTGGTGGGAACAATTCACTACAAGTCGGAGAAGGAACGGTGAATGGCCAATAACCACTTAGGCCAAAATGAAGGCTGTGATGCATAGGCACTTCATTCCATCCTACCATCATTGAGAGCTCTATCAAAAGCTCCAAAACCTTACTCAAGGCACTAGGAGCGTCGAAGACTATTTTAAAGAAATGGAGATTGCCATGATACGTGCGGATGTGAAAGAAGATCAAGAGGCAACCATGGCCAGATTTTTAGCCGAACTCAACCGAGATATTGCCAACATTGTGGAACTTCAACACTACGTTGAAGTAACTGACATGGTGCACATGGCCATAAAGGTGGAGAAGCAACTTAAGCCTAAAGGTTCTGTTCGAGGCTATTCCAACCCCAATGCCTCAAAATGGGGCCAAGGCACTAGCAAGAAAGATCCACCAAGCCGTGCCAAGGAGCAAATGGTGCCAGCAAAGTCGAACAAACCTATGGGTGAATCTAGCAAAGGCAAGACCAAATCATTCCCCAATCGGTCAAGGGACATAAAATGTTTTAAATGCCTCGAGAGGGGGTATATCTCCAGCCAATGTCCTAACCGAAGTAACATGGTGGTTCGTGCAAATGGAGAGATTGAGTTGGAAGAGGAGAATGGAGAAGAACTTGAAGCCATCACCGATGAGGAGGAGGAATTAGAGTATGCTGTTGATGGCGAAATCCTTGTCATCAAAAGAAGCCTAAGTCTTCAAAGTGTGGAGAAAGAGCAGCAAAGAGAAAATATCTTTCACACCCAATGCCAAGTACAAGGTAAAGTGTGCTGCGTTATTATTGATGGTCTAAAACGTTTGTCATTTTGTAAAAAACTTTTGGTCTTTGAATTAAAACTTTTTTACGTGAGAAATGTTTCTCTCTTGGTTCTTGGACGAAGTTTCAAACTTGTCAAACATTTACTAGTTCTTTGATAACTTCGATTACTAATAGTAGTCAAGATGATCCATTCCTTCAACCAATTTGTCGAACAGTTCATGATCGGGAAATCGCATCATTTGGTCAAAATAGTTTGTCATTTTGTAAAAAAAGCTTTTATGCTTTGAATTAAACACTTTTTTATGCGAGAATTGCTTCCCTCTTAGTTCTTGGACGAACATACAAACTAGTCAAAATTTTACAAGTTCTTTTATAACTTCAGTTCCTTAAAGTATTCAAGACAATCCATTCCTTTGAGCAATTTTTCGATCATTGAATGCTGAAAAATCGCATCATTTGGTCTAAATAGTTTGTCATTTTGTAAACAACATTTGGTCTTTGAATGAAAAACTTTTTTACTTGAGAATTGTTTCTCAAATGGTTATTGGACAAACTTTCGAACTCGTCAAACATTTACGAGTTTTTTTATAACTTCGGTTCCTGAGAGTATTAAAGACGGTCCTTTCCTTCGACCAATTTTTCAAAAATTCCATACCCAAGAAATCGCATCATTTGATCTTAATAGTTTGTCATTTAGTAAACAACTCTTGACCTTTGAATTAAATACTTATTTTTGTGAGAATTGTTTCCCTCTTGGTTCATGGACAAACATACGAACTAGTCAAACTTCTACAAGTTCTTTTATAACTTTGGTTCCTGAGAGTATTCAAGACGATCCATTCCTTTGACCAATTTTTCAAAGACTCCATGATCAGGAAATTACATCATTTGGTCAAAATAGTTTATCATTTTGTAAATAACTTTTGGCCTTTGAATTAAAAACTTTTTTACGTGAGAATTCTTTCTCTCTTGGTTCTTGGATGAAGTTTCGAACTTGTCAAACATTTACTAGTTCTTTTATAACTTCGGTTCCTGATAGTATTCAAGATGATCCATTTCTTTTACCAATTTTTCGAACATTCAATGATCGGGAAATCGCATCATTTGGTCCAAATAGTTTGTCATTTTGTAAACAACTTTTGGTCTTTGAATTAAAAACTTTTTTACGAGAGAATTGTTTCTCTCTTGGGTCTTGGACAAAATTCCAAACTGGTTAAACATTTACAAGTTCTTTTATAACTTCGGTTCCTAAGAGTATTCAAGACGATCCATTCCTTTGACCCATTTTCTGAAGATTCCATGATTGAGAAATCGCTTCATTTGATCAAAATAGTTAGTCATTTTGTAAATAACTTTTGGTCTTTGAATTAAAAACTTTTTTACGTTAGAATTCCTTCTCTCTTAGTTCTTGGACGAACTTCTGAAGTTGTCAATCATTTACTAGTTCTTTTATAACTTCGGTTCTTGATAGTAGTCAAGACGATCCATTCCTTTGACCAATTTTTCTAACATTCCATGATCAGGAAATCTCATCATTTGGTCTAAATAGTTTGTCATTTTGTAAACAAGTTTTGGTATTTGAGTTAAAAACTTTTTTACGAGAGAATTTTTTCTCTCTTGGTTCTTGGACGAACTTAAGAACTTGATAAACATTTACGAGTTCTTTTATAACTTTGGTTCCTGAGAGTATTAAAGACGATACATTCCTTTGACCAATTTTTCGAAGATTCCATGATCGGGAAATCACATCATTTGGTCAAAATAGTTCGTCATTTTGTAAATAACTTTTGGTCTTTGAATTAAAAACTTTTTTACGTGAGAATTATTCCTCTCTTGGTTCTTTGATGAAGTTCTGAACTTGTCAAACATTTACTAGTTCTTTAATAACTTCGGTTCTTGATAGTAGTCAAGACGATCCATTCCTTTGACCAATTTGTCAAACATTCCATGATCGGGAAATCACATCATTTGGTATAATAGTTTGTCATCTTGTAAACAACTTTTTGGTCTTTGAATTAAATTTTTTTTATGAGAGAATTGTTTCTCTCTTGGTTCTTGGATGAACTTCCGAACTGGTTAAACATTTACGAGTTCTTTTATAACTTCGATTCATGAAAGTATTAAAGACGATGCATTCATTTTAGCAATTTTTTGAACATTCCATGCTAGGAAATCACATCATTTGGTCTAAATAGTTTGTCATTTTATATATAACCTTTGGTCTTTGAATTAAAAACTTTTTTACGTGACAATTGTTTCTCTATTGGTTCTTGGACGAACTTCCGAACTCGTCAAACATTTACTAGTTCTTTTATAACTTCGGTTCCTGAGAGTATTCAAGGCAATCCATTCCTTCAACCAATTTTTCAAACTTTCCATGCCTGGAAAATCGCATCATTTGGTCTAAAAAGTTTGTAATTTTGTAAATAACTTTTGTGCTCTGAACTAAGTACTTGTTGACATGAGAATTATTTCTCTCTTGGTTCTTGGATGAACATACGACCTAGTCAAAGTTTTACAAGTTCTTTTATAGCTTCCGTTCCTTAAAGTATTCAAGAAGATCCATTACTTTGAGCAATTTTTCGAACATTCCTTGCTGGGAAATTGCATCATTTGGTTTAAATAGTTTGTCCTTTTGTAAACAACCTTTTTTCTTTAAATTAAAAACTTATTTACATGAGAATTATTTTTCTCTTGGTTCGTGGATGAACTTCCGAACTTGTCTAACAGTTACAAGTTCTTTTATAACTTTTGTTCCTAAGAGTATTCAAGATGATCTATTCCTTCGACAAATTTTCTAAACATTCTATGCTTAAGAAATCGCATAATTTGGTCTAAAAAGTCTGTCAATTTGTAAACAACTTTTGGCCTTTGAATTAAAAACTTATTTACATGAGAATTGTCACTCTCTTGGTTCTTGTACGAACTTCCGAACTTGTCAACCATTTACAAGTTATTTTATAACTTCGTTTCCTAAGAGTATTTAAGGTGATCCATTCCTTCGACTTATTTTCCGAACATTTCATGCTTTGGAAGTCACGATCAGTTGGTCTAAAAAGTTTGTCATTTTGTAAACAATTTTTGGTCTTTGATTTAAAAACTTTTTTTATGTGAAAATTGTTTCTCTCTTGGTTCTTGGACAAACTTTTGAACTTGTTGATGCGAGCTCGTCCTCGAGGGATGATTACGAGTCGCGTGAGTTCCAGATCGAAATTAAGAAGTATCGTTAATAATGGATTTTGTGACTGTTGGAATTGATAATAGCAGGTTGTAGAAGGATGGTAGGATGGATATGTAATGGATAATGAAAGATAGACTTGAACTCGATTTAAGGACTCAAGAATGAACCAATATTATAAAAGCATATTGACCTAATTCCTATTTTAGTTCTTAGAACGAATTGCAAGTAAGAATCGTGATCCTCTATCTAGAAAGATAGGAACCAATCGGTATAAGGGTGAATGCCACACATCAAAGAAGTGATAAGTTCGAAACAATTTGAGTCAAATAAGAACAAGGAGTTTGCAAACTCACAATAAGATTAAAATTCATTAAAAGTTCATACAAAATGTTCCAAGCCTCATATTTAAAGGCATACAAATGACCAGCTGAAAAGTCATGAAATAATTAATCAAAATTACACCACAAATTCGTCCAATATTCCCCATGCACATTAAGTTAATGTGGTGGTGGCTTCAATGGAGTAGTTGGCCGAATTTAGTGCTTAGTTGGGTAAGAAGAAGTTCTCTTAAATTCTGCTGAAATTCCCCAAGCACTTGGAATAAATGTGGGCGGTGCATTAATGTTTTTGAGCAAACCGAACAGCCACTTTTCATGTTCTCATGATTAGCCTTTGAGCGTTTAAATACCTTGAAACCTTTGATGAACCCAATCAGCCATGCATGAAGAGAACATTGAATTCCTTTGCTGATCACGAAATTCCCTTTTGGATAGGTGTTTTTAGCTCTTTAAATGTTGGTAGATGCATTAAAAGCTTCTGTTGGCCAGTCATTGACATCCATACATCCTATTAAACATGCTGGTTAGGACATATTTAAAGACTTATCAAAATAACACAAAACATAATTAAAACCCATTAAAATAACTAAATGGTTAATACATTATTTTCCAGCAATTTAATTAGATTAAAATTAAAATTGAATGTGCAGCACATTGCATGGAATGCGTGATGGTTTATATGAAATGCATGGAATGCGTGAAGTGCCATCCCAAATTTGTTTAATTAAACCCGTGACAGCCATATTGAATTTCTTGGCTTGTGTTCGCGTGATTGGTCCTCTAGTTAGCTCGATTGGATCATGCAAGGCTTGCCCTTCGTTCATGCTCGCAACACGAGTGTTTGCCACATTAGTGCTCTTAATGTGAGTGCTCGCAACATGAGTGCTCGCAACACCAGTGCTCGCATTTTCCAAGCTTGAAAGGTCTGTCTCGCATTATTAGTGTTCGTACTACTCGTGCTCACATCATCCCCACCCTCTTCAAAGCGATTTGTCCTCAAATCATCACCTACATCATAAGGGGATAGATCAGCAACATTAAAGCTTGCACTAACAGAATACTCGCTTGGAAGGTCCAATTTGTATGAATTCTCATTAATTCTTTCCAGCACTTGAAAAGGGCCATCACCTCGTGGTAACAACTTAGATCTTCGTTGATTTGGAAATCTTTCTTTTCGCATGTGAAGCCATACCCAATCTTCGAGTTCAAAGACTACCCATTTACGTCCCTTGTTGGCTTTACTTGCATATTGCTTGGTCCTCTCCTCAATGTTTTCCCTCACTTTTTGGTGTAGATTTTTCATGAAATCGGCCTTCTTTTTTTTGATCAAGTTTTACTCCATGAAGTCCTCCAAAAATGGCTAAGAAATTTAGCATCGCGATCGGATATAATCATCCTAGGTACTCCATGCAATCGTACCACTTCCCTGAAAAAGAGATTAGCTACATTCGAAGCATCATTAATTTTGTGGCAAGAAATAACCATTTTAGAAAATTAATCCTTCAATTCATCACCTTTCAAACTCTATAAGAACAATTTAACTCCTGGATCCAAAACAAAGTGTTGCCTTACCATTTTATCACAATGTACAAATTTCGCTTTTGATATCCTTGGTGACACATAGATCAATCAAAAGCAATTTCATGAATTTAAGTGATGTAAAAATTTGGTGCTCAATTCCCTTTAATGGTATAAAACAACAATCTCCAAGATTGAAAACATGATTTGGATCACTTATTTTGGAATGAATCAATTGTTGTTCTTTCAAGCGAAAATCATACATGCTAAACAAAGAAGAATTAAGCAAATCATGATCAGACAAATAAGACTCACAAACTTCTTTCGAAAGAATGCGTAAATCCACAAATGTTTCCAATTTCACAACATGAATTTCACATAGCTATTAACCTTAAACAATCCAAGTTTTTTAGCATGTGAAAACTCATTGTTGAAAATAACAAACCAATGAAAAGGAGCATAGTAATGAATACCTTTTAATTCAAAATCAATGACAAACTTGTCATCAAGAATCAAAGCATGCCATTTCGGTTTAATTTCAAAAGCACCTTACCTTGCTTACATTTATGAACTTGATGGACAATCACTTCGGACTTAAACACTCGATTTCGATCCACAACATCTTCATGAAGCAAGTGTGTTTCTTTCAAGCTCAAGTCACATATACCAAACAAAGAAAGATTAATCACACGTAAATCCAAACAATCAAAACCCTCAATTTTTTTTTGAATAGACATGTTGATCAATGCAGTTTTACCACAAGGATTTAAATAACTCACATAACAATTAGAATCAAACAAGCTAAGCATTTTATGTTGGAAATTCATTATCAATCACATCAAACGAATTGTGTAGGCATTTGGTTAAACCAAAATTTCCAATGGATGTTTCAAGTTAGAAGCTTTCAAAGCTTTTTAAAGAACATTATGGAGGTTGTTTAATGGACCATAGGGGACTCTTCAAGTCTGAACGTTTTTTGAATCTTTAACCTTCATCTAGATGTCATTTAAGAGGTTGTTACACAAGTTAATACAAATTAGTTTCAAGGGAGCTTAAGAGACACACATTAAGGATACAAAAAGTCTTCATTAAGGAGAAATGCCATGCCTTTTCAGCTACATCAGATCCTAATGAAGAGACATGACTCATTGGCTTTCCTACATGAGTTAAAAACGAAATTGCAATGCCTTTTTAACTACATCAGATCCTAATGAAGAGACATGACTCATTAGCTTCCCTACAAGAGTTAAAAAGAAATTAGTGTTTCTATTAACTTTAGTTAATGGCTGAATGTGAAAGGTCTGACATAGGCATTTGAATAGTCACAAAAGTGTCTATAAATAATTTGTAAACAGAACCTTGTTGAAATGAAGAATGAATATAATTTGTGGGAAATTCTCTCTTGAGTTCTTTAGAACAAACAAACTGAACTTATCAAGGCTTATTACTTTGTGGCATTCTTCTTTCTTTTCTATACTTTCGGTTCTTGTTTCTTTCATAAACAACGGGTCGGGGTCTGTTCTATTCTATTCTTGTTTTTGATTATTTGTCATATAGAAAGTGGGTCACATTCCAATAACTCTGGTTCTTTTCTCGTACAAGTCGTTGATTCAAGATTCCTATTATATTTCTTTAGTTATCAAGTTACTATTTAGAAATGATCGGACAATCGAGTGACTTGTAATTCTAAACCGATTACGAGCTCATATCATTTGGTATCAGAGCTATTATTTTTTACAAATATCATTTTATTTCTCTTTCTCGATTTGAAAAAAACTTCAAAAAACTTCAAAAAAACTTTCCGTAGCAAAATGAGAAGAAGTGCAGAAGTAAAACAGAGAAAAAAACAAATTGAGAAAAAAATAAAAAAAGAAACACAATTTTGGAAAACAATTCGTGGCAAAAAAAATTCAGTTTGTTCAAATCATCTATATCACATTCCATTCAACATTTTGAGTCTGTTACATCTATTTTTAAGCCTTTTTGTAATTTTTTTTATTTGAGTCATTTGTTCGTTTTCACCTGTTTTTTTTTCTATTTCTTCCAAGTTGTCACATCCTATCAACGACCACAAGGTTACGAGTTTTGTTAAGTTCATTTCCAACATTCTTGAATAGCTTAAGAGGAATTTTGAGCGAAAAAAGGCAAGAGTGAGTGAGATCAATCAAGTGGCAAAAGCCTGAATTGTGTGCAAACACGAGAAGAGTGATTTCCCTTTTTGAGTGAAAATCGTGAGGTTTGATTTGGTGGGGTACAGTTTTTTTACTATTTTATCCTTTCAATTACTATTCATTTTCTAGTGCATTTTAAAGAATGTCTACTAACGAACGTGATAGGGGTGAAAGGGGTGGAGTTCCTAATCTTCAAATGCAAGCCATGATGCAAGAGATGCGAAGGATGATGCAGGAAGGGTTTGATCAACTTAGTGAATGTGTTGATCGCATGGAGGAAAGGACTCAAAGGGAAAGGCCTCGTAGGGGAAGATCACCAAGAACCCCTAGTGTGTGAGAAGGAGAAGCATCCAATCAATCTGATAATGATGGATATTATGGTAATGATGATGATAGGTTGTCTGATCGAAGTGTAAGGCGAAATGAACGAAGGCCTAGAGAGAGACAAGAAATGAGGGCGAGTTGATGGTGATCTTGGATCTATCAAATTAAATATTCCATCATTCCAAGGGAGAAATGACCTTGAAGCATATCTCGAGTGGGAAAAAAGATTGACTTGGTGTTTGATTGTCACAACTATTCAGAGTTGAAAAAGGTAAAGTGGGCTGCCATTGAATTCACCGATTATGCTATAATTTGGTGGGACCAACTAACCATGTCTAGGAGAAGAAATGGAGAGCATTCGGTGGAGACATGGGCAAAAATGAAAGCCATAATGAGACGAAGGTTCATTCCAAACCATTACCAAAGCGACCTCTATCAAAAGCTACAAACTCTTACCCAAGGGAACAAGAGTGTGGAGGACTATCACAAAGAGATGGAAATTGCGATGATTCGTGCCAAGGTCAAGGAGAATCGTGAGGCCACAATGGCAAGGTTCTTGGCAGGTTTAAACCGAGAGATTGTCAATGTTGTTGAGTTGCAACATTATGTTGAATTAACCGACATGGTTCACATGGCCATAAAAGTGGAAAGGTAACTTAAAAGAAAAGGTTCTACTAGAGTGATACACCATTCGGGTTCATCCTCAACATGGAACCAAAGTGCCAACAAAAGAGATGTGAGGCCTCAAGTGAAAGGTAAATCTGAAACTTTTAAAGAAAATAAAAAAGATTTTGTTTCAAATAAGAGCAAGGTGGAAGGATCAACGAGTCGTTCTCGAGATATCAAATGCTTTAAGTGCTTGAGAAGAGGGCACATTGCTAGCCAATGCCCAAATCAAAATGTTATGATTCTCAAGGACAATGGAGAGATTGAATCCCAAGGAGAAATAGATGATGACATGCCACTAATGAAAGATGAGAGTGAAGTCAAGTATCCGATTGAAGGTGAGCTACTTGTAACAAAACGTGCAATAAGCAGACAAGCTAAATAAGAGGTAGAGCAAAGGGAGAACATATTCCTCACCTTTTGCCACATCAAGGGAAAAGTGTGCAGCATGATTATTGATGGCGGTAGTTACACAAATGTAGCAAGCTCAACTTTGGTGGAAAAACTTGGATTGCCCACGACTAAACATCTACAACCATATAAACTACAATGGTTGAATGATGGAGGTGAGATCAAGGTGGTAAAACAAGCGATGCTGTCATTTGCCATTGGAAGGTACCAAGATGAAGTGCTATTCGACGTTGTTCCCATGCATGCGGGGCACATTTTACTTGGTCGTCCATTGCAATATGATCGAAAAGTTATCCATGATGGATTCACCAACTGCTATTCTTTCAAATTCAACAGAAAACCCATCACACTTGTGCCCATGACACCCAAGCAAGTGTATGAAGATCAAGTACATTTAAAGGAAGAGAGTGGAAAAACAAAAATAAAAGAGAGTGAGCTAACATCAAAAGAAAAAGAGAAAAACATGAGAGAATGCAAAAAAAATAGAAAAAGAAAAAAGAGCATGAGGGAATAGAAAAAGAGAGCGAAAAAAAAATAAAAGAACAAGAAAAAGAGGTTGTGGTAAGAAAAGAGAGTAAAGGAAAAAATAAATTGAATTTTTATGCAAAAAGGAAAGAGATTGAGAGAGCTATTTTGACTTACCAGCCACTACTTGTACTTTTGTACAAAGAGGCATATTTTAGTACTAACAAACTTAATGAAAATCTTCCTAGTGCAATTGTTGCTCTCTTGCAGGATTTTCAAGATGTATTTCCCGATGATATTCCTGATGGACTACAACCACTAAGGGGAATTGAACATCGAATTGACTTTGTTCTGGGAGCCACAATTTCGAACCAACCTGCTTGTCGAAGCAATCCGAAGGAGACCAAAGAGTTACAACGACAAATTCGTGAACTTACGGGAAAAGGTTATGGGTGAGAAAGTTTAAGCCCATCTGTCGTTCCCGTTTTGTTAGTTCCAAAGAAGGATGAAACTTGGTGAATGTGTATCGATTGTCATGTTGTAAATAAGATCACGATAAAGTATTGACACCCTATTCCTCGATTAGATGGCATGCTTGATGAACTACATGGGTCCAACATTTTTACCAAGATTGATCTTAAAAGTGGATATCACCAAATACAAATGCAAGAAGGTGATAATGGAAAACCGCTTTCAAGATAAAACACTGTTTGTATGAATGGTTGGTAATGCCGTTTGGCTTAACCAATGCACCCAGCAAGTTTATGAGACTTATGAATCATGTTTTCCGAGCATTCATTGGTAGATTTTGTGTAGTTTACTTTGATGATATATTAATTTACAGTAAGTGTTTCGAAGATCATGTTAATCATTTGAAACTTGTTTTGGAGGTGCTACGAAAAGAAAAATTATTTGTGAATTTTAAGAAATGTTCTTTCTGCACTGATAAATTGGTACTCTTATGTTTCGTCGTGAGTTCAAGAGGAATCGAAGTAGACGAAGAAAAGGCCCGTGCAATCAAGGATTGGCCAACACCCACGAGTGTAAGTAATGTTAGAAGCTTTCATGGACTTGCTAGCTTCTACCGCAGGTTTATTAAAGATTTTAGTAGTACAGCTTCTCCTTTAACTAAAATCATTAAGAAAACTATGGGATTTAAGTGGGAAGAGCCACAAGAAAAAGCTTTTAATTTGCTTAAGGAAAAACTAATTAATGCGCCATTGGTTGCCTTACCTGATTTTGCTAAAACTTTTGAAATAGAATGTGATGCATCAGGAATAGGTATTGTAGCAGTTTTGATGCAAGAAGGACGACCAATTGCATATTTTAGAGAGAAGTTGGGTGGAGTCGCATTGAACTACCCTACATACGATAAGGAATTATATGCTTTGGTTAGAGCATTAGAGACTTGGTAGCATTATCTTTGGCCGAAAGAATTTGTGATTCACACCGATCATGAATCTCATAAACATTTGTAGAGTCAACACAAACTCAACAAGCGACATGCTAAATGGGTAGAATTTATTGATACTTTTCCTTATGTCATTAAATACAAGCAAGGTAAGGAAAATGTAGTTGCTGATGCATTATCTCGACGGTATGTATTGCTCACTACTTTGGATGCTAAATTGCTTGGATTTGAGTACATAAAAGATTTGTATGAACATGACTTTGATTTTGACAATGTCTTTGCAGCTTGTGAAAATGAAGCTTTTCGTAAGTTTTTTAGGCACGATGGATTTCTTTTTCGAGAAAATAAGCTTTGTATACCAAGGAGTTCTGTTCGAGAGCTACTTGTAAAAGAAGCCCACAAGGGAGGCTTAATGGGACATTTTAGAGTTGCAAAAACTCTAGATGTTTTGCATGAACATTTTTTTTGGCCACATATGAGACGAGATGTCGAGCGTCTTTGTCAAAATTGTATAATTTACAAAAAGGATAAATCGCGAGTAAATCCCCATGGTTTGTACACCCCATTACCTATACCAATGGAACCTTGGATAAATATTTCAATGGATTTCGTATTAGGTTTGCCAAGGTCTAGTAGTGGGAAAGATTCCATTTTTGTTGTGGTGGACCATTTTTCTAAAATGGCTCATTTTATACCTTGTCGAAAAGCTGATGATGCTAAGTATATTGCTAATTTGTTTTTCAAGGAAATTGTCAGATTACATGGAATTCCAAAAAGCATTGTGTCTGATCGAGACACCAAGTTTTTGAGCTACTTTTTGAAGACCTTATGGGGTAAGCTAGGCACTAAACTATTGTTCTCCACTACATGTCATCCCCAATCTGATGGACAAACCAAGGTTGTAAACCATACATTGTCAACGCTGCTTCGAGCTATAATTCAACGAAATTTAAAGACGTGGGAGGAGTGTTTACCACATGTTGAATTCGCATACAATCGAAGTGTGCATTTTGCCACTAGATTTTCTCCATTTGAGATAGTGTATCGTTTTAATCCTCTTACACCTTTGGATTTAATTCCTTTGCCTACTAATGAATTTGTCAATTTAGATGGTAAGCGAAAGACTGAATTTGTTAGACAACTTCATAAGAAGGTTCGAGATAATATTGAAAAGAGGACGGAGCAGTATGTGGAACATGCAAACAAAGGACAAAAGAAAGTTGTATTTGAACCCAGAGATTTTATTTGGGTTCACATGAGAAAAGAACGGTTTCCTGCCAAACGAAAATCTAAACTCCTTCCAAGAGTAGGTGGTCCTTTCCGAGTTGTGGAGAAAATTAATGATAACTCTTACAAGATAGATCTCCCAGGTGAGTACAATGTTAGTGCAAGTTTTAATGTTTCTGATTTATCTCCATTCTATGCAGATTCTGATTTGAGGACAAATCCTTTCGAAGAGGGAGGAGATGATGTGAGCATGGGAACGACCTTAGTTCCAAATCTGAAGGTTCCAATAATTGAAGATGTGATACGAGTCGCAAGGCCCAAATTCAAGCTTATAAATGTGATGGGACCAGAGTTTCTCAAGGCCAAATAATGAGGTCGAAGGCCAAGCAAATTCGAGCAAGATTGAACAGGACCATCCAAGACATAGTTACCAAGGCCCTAAATGCGCACACAACCAAAGAAGAAAATTAGGATTCACTTTCTTATTTTCAAGAAAATCAAGAAAACAAATCTTGGTTCAATTTTTTCATTCCAAACAATTTCAAGAATCAAGAAAATCAAGATTTCAAATCTTGGAAATCTTGGTCCAAGAAATCGAAGCTGCCAATTTTCAAGTTGGAGAAATCAGTAGGCTTGCGACAACTTTTTGGTTGAGATCCAGGAATTTATGGGTTGAGATGTCTGATGGATTTCGAAGATCTATCTCCTATCTTCAAAATGCACTTTGAATCACTCGATTTCAAGTTCGGGAGCTCAAGTTATGATCATTTTAATAAAGACTGCGCAAGCAGAATTTCTGGACGTGATTATGACGGGAATTACGAGTTTCGGGCTTTTAATTCGAGTTTAGATCATATTGGGTTTGGTTTTAGGTTTAATTTTTATTATATATGAGCCCAATATTGTATTATCAGCTCTTATTATTTTATTGTTATTTTTATTCCGAATTTTTAAATAATTATTAAGTACTTTAAGTTTTTAGGAGTTTTATGTCAACAAGAAAGTTTTTTGTTTAGATTAGTTAGAGTTCTAGTTTAATAAAGAGTTTTATTTAGATTTATTTAGCTTGCCTATATATAGGCCATGGAATTGTAGACAAGACACTGAATTTTGATTCTTTTGAGTTAATAATAATTTTCTTTGAGTTTTTCTTCAAGAATTGCTTTTGAGTTTTTTTTAGAAGTTGTTTTAACAATATTTCAGGTTGTGGGAATCATCTTCAAGCCTTTTCTTGCCAAGATCTCTTTCTTGGAGGGGAAATTAGAGCCATTGAAGGGAGTTGTGGATTCTTATTGTTTCCAAGGCTTCTTAGGACGTTATTATCATTCTTGTTTGATCTAGTTTATTCTTGCTGTTTAGGGTTACTGATTTAGTTGATTTTCGTTCTTGCTTGAAATTGCTTCAAGAGGGACGTTCTCCTACCTTGATCCATCAAGGAACACATCAAAAATTAGGAGATTCAATCTTTTCTTGCTATTTCAAGCGTTCTTGTCTAAACAGTTTGCTTTCATCTTTTAAATCACTTTCTGTTTTGTGTTTTTATTTTCAGATCTGGTTGGGACGTTTTCTTGAGGTCCAAGGACGGTTTCTTTCATCCAAAAAACCTTAATTTTGTTCTCTATTGGATCCTTTACCAGCCATTCATCTTTCTTGTGTTTTAATTTTCGTTTAATTATTCTTCTTGTCAGCTAATCTGTTTTCTTTGTTTTCGTTTCAGATTACTTTTGACTAGAGCTTTAGGGTAGATCCGTGACTTGAGAACTTTACGATCCTCTTCTGCCCGTGTTTCGTATCATTTGGTATCAGATTTTGGGTGTTTTGGGTGTTCTTCGTTGCTTTCTACACTGATTTTCATTACAAATAGCCAACAAGCAGTTTTTACCCAGAAATTTTTTTTCAGAAAAAAATATTTTTGAGTGGGTAAATGTTTTTCAATTCTTCTAAAATTTTATATACTGATTCTGGGCACTATATTACAGTATAAAAAAATATTTCCCACAAAAAAAGTGATCAAAAAGTCGAGAAAAAAAGTAAAATACGAGAAAAATAAAAAAATAAAAAAATATTCTGTGGGTTGAATTTTGCGCCGAAAATGTCCAGATAAAAAACACATTATTTAGAGATGCTCCAATTTAAATTTCGTAATTTTTGGAAATTAAGAACACCTCGAACGAAGTTTGTCAAGTTGCTTCGCAGTTTTTGGGTTTTCAGGTTTCTGCAATTTTATTGATTCTTAGTTTTAGGTTTTCATTTGTTTTTGCTTTTTATTGTTTCTTTACACATTCTAACACTTTCTTATTTCTTGTGTTAGTAGGTTAACGAACGTTGCACCTTCCTTCCTCCGTGCAATACAATTCTTTGGTGTCTAGCTGATTTTGGACTCATAGTGCTATTAGGATTACTTTGTTAGTTAGATTCTAATACATCCTGATTGATTGACACAAAAACTTCTAAAGGACTCACAAGATTAATTCTTACCTCATTGAGAATTTTTTTTTTTTTTGAGTGCATATCGGTGAGGTTTGTTTAATTTTTTCTTTTTGAGTGCTGTGTTTTTTTTTTTCAGATTTGCCACAATGTCTTATAGTAGAAAAGGGAGTGATTACCAGAGTGACAAACCGCTAGTTAACATCGAAAATCTTACTGGTGTCGCAACAACGTTAGATCTCCATGCCATCACTGATAAGTTCGAAACCATGTTCAATCAGTTGAACAATACCTTAAATCAGTTGCGAACAGAGCAAAGGACTCCATGTTGGGGTGCTAATGATGATGATGGGTTTGAACAACCTCGTGCTCGTATATATCAAGCTAGACGTGTACCTCATGTGGATGAAGATCCTTTGGTTCCCAATGATCGCGGACAGCCTTCGTTGGCAAAGCCGAAGTTCACAATTCCTCAATTTCATGGAAAGAATGATCCCGAAGCATACTGTGAGTGGGAATAAAAAATAGAGCTTATGTTTCGTTACTATAAATGCCCAGAAGATGAGAAAGTTTCATTGGCGAACCTTGAGTTTTTAGACTATGCGTTGAGTTGGTGGACTCAACTTGGTATAAGTCGCCAACAAAACTACGAGAGACAAATTACCACATGGGATGAGTTGAAACAAGTTATGAGAAAAAGCTTTATTCCTAAACATTATTATAAGGAGGTCAAAGCCAGACTTCGACGACTTGTTCAAGGAAGTAAATCAATTGATGTGTACTTCAAGGAGATGGAGATGCTCATTCAACGAGCAAATGTGGTGGAGGATGCACATTATTATGATACGTTTTATTGACGGTTTGAACAAACCCATATCCAACACTTTGCTGTTACAAACTTTTATAGATCTCGAAGAGGCAGTTCACAAAGCCTTTGAAATTGAACAAAAATTGAGGGAACAAGGTCCTCGTTCATTCTGTACTTCACAGTATTACAAAGGTAACAGTTCCAATTTTAACTTTAGGTATTCGAAACCACCTTTTACTGCTAATAAGTCTTCTTCAAGTGGTGATACTAAGAAATCAGATTGGAAGAGTGGGACTCCTATGAAGACTCCAGTACCTTCTAAGCAACCAGTTCTAGTGGTTCAAACACGAGAAAAATTAGAGAAGAAAGTAAGTATGACTTTGTGCCTTTTGTTGACTCTTACTCTAGTGAAAAAAAGATTTGTTGTGATGGCGAACTTTGTGAACCGGAAAAAGATGATAATGAGAAACTTTCCCTTGAATCTATAGATGAAGTAGAAACATCATGTTCTCCAACTAAGATGCCTTGTACTGTGAGGGGGATATGGTAAGTGAGGAAAAAATATGTGAAAAGGCCGAGAGAAAAGAGATCTTGAGTGATAAAAGTCTACTTGATGGTCCAAATTTGGTGAGTGATAATCCATATGAGGTAAAATTGGAGAGTTCTCAAGAGGAAAATGAAAATGAAAAACAAGAAGATACTCATACAAAAGTGAGGAATGATTATGTTTTAACTAACCAAAACTCGAATTTGTTTAGTGGTGTTTCCTTGTTACAGGATTTTAAAGATCCATTGGCGGACTTCCAATTACATTACTCTACCATCAATCGACACTTTTACTTGTGGGAGAGAGCTAAAGATTTGAGGACGAATATTCTTGAGGAAGTGGGGAATGATACGAGTTGCAAGGCCCAAATTCAAGCTTATAAATGTGATGGAATCAAAGTTTCTCAATGCCAAATAACGAGGTCGAAGGCCAAGTAAATTCGAGCAAGATTAAACAGGACCATCCAAGACTTCATTACCAAGGCCCTAAATGCACACACGGCCGAAAAAGAAAATCAAGATTCACTTTCTTGTTTTCAAGAAGATCAATAAAACAAATCTTGGTCCAATTTTGTCATTCCAAACAATTTCAAGAATCAAGAAAATCAAGATTTCAAATCTTGGAAATCTTGGTCCAAGAAATCGAAGCTGCCAATTTTCAAGTTGGGGAAATCAGTAGGCTTGCGATGAATTTTTGGTTGGGATCCAAGAATTTATGGGTTGAGATGTCTAATGGATTTTGAAGACTTATCTCTTATCTTCAAAACGCACTTTGAATCACTCGATTTCAAGTTCGGGAGCTCAAGTTATGATCATTTTAATAAAGACCGCGCAAGCAAAATTTCTGGATGTGATTATGACGGGAATTACGAGTTTCAGGATTTTAATTCGAGTTTAAATCATATTGGGTTTGGGTTTTAGGTTTAATTTTTATTATATAAGAGCCCAATATTGTATTATCAGCTGTTATTATTTTATTGTTATTTTTTATTCCGAATTTTTAAATAATTATTAAGTAATTTAAGTTTTTAGGAGTTTTATGTCAACAAGAAAGTTTATTCTTTAGATTAGTTAGAGTTCCAGTTTAATTAAGAGTTTTATTTAGATTCATTTAGCTTGCCTATATATAGGCCTTGGAATTGTAAACATGACACTGAAATTTGATTCTTTTGAGTTAATAATAATTCTCTTTGAGTTTTTCTTCAAGAATTGCTCTTGAGTTTTTTTTAGAAGTTGTTTTAACAATCTTTCAGGTTGTGGGAATCATCTTCAAGCTTTTTCTTGCCAAGATCTCTTTCTTGGTGGGGAAATTAGCGCCATTGAAGGGAGTTGTGGATTCTTATTGTTTCCAAGGCTTTTTAGGACGTTATCTTCTCTTTTCTATCTTTATTTATCATTCTTGTTTGATCTAGTTTATTTCTGGCTGTTTAGGGTTACTGATTTAGTTGATTTTCGTTCTTGGTTAAAATTGCTTCAAGAGGGACGTTCTCCTACCTTGATCCATCAAGGAACACATCAAAAATTAAGAGATTCAATCTTTTCTTGCTGTTTCAAACGTTATTGTCTAAATAGTTTGCTTTCATCTTTTAAATCATTTCTAACGAATCTGTTTTGTGTTTTTAATTTCAGATCTGGTTGGACGTTTTCTTGAGGTCCAAGGACGGTTTCTTTCATCCAAGAAACCTTAATTTCGTTCTCTATTGGACCCTTTACCAGCCATTCATCTTTCTTGTGTTTTAATTTTCATTTGATTATTCTTCTTGTCAGCTAATCTGTTTTCTTTGTTTTCGTTTCAGATTACTTTTGTCTAGAGCTTTAGGGCAGATCCGTGACTTGACAACTTTACGATGCTCTTCCGCCCGTGTTTCGTATCATTTGGTATCAGATTTTGGGCGTTTTGGGTGCTCTTCGTTGCTTTCTACACTGATTTCCATTTCAAACAGCCAACAAGCAGTTTTTACCCAGTAATTTTTTTTCAGAAAAAAATATTTTTGAGTGGGTAAATGTTTTTCAATTCTTCTAAAATTTTATATACTGATTCTTGGAACTATATTACAGTATAAAAAAATATTTCCCACAAAAAAAGTATCAAAAAGTCCAGATAAAAAACACATTATTTAGAGAAGTTCCAATTTAAATTTCGTGATTTTTGGAAATCAGGAACACCTCGAACGAAGTTTGTCAAGTTGCTTCGCAGTTTTTGGGTTTTCAGGTTTCTGTAATTTTATTGATTCTTAATTTTAGGATTTCATTTGTTTTTGCTTTTTATTGTTTCTTTACACATTCTAACACTTTCTTATTTCTTGTGTTAGTAGGTTAACAAACGTTGCACCTTCCTTCCTCCGTGCAACACAATTCTTTGGTGTCTAGCTGATTTTGGACTTATAGTGCTATTAGGATTACTTTGTTAGTTAGATTCTAATACATCCTGATTGATTGACATAAAAACTTCTAAAGGACTCACAAGATTAATTCTTACCTCATTGAGAATTTAATTTTTCTTTTTAAGTGCATAACGGTGAGGTTTGTTTAATTTTTTCTTTTTGAGTGCTGTGTTTTTTTTTCATATTTGCCACAATGTCTCATAGTAGAAAAGGGAGTGATGACCAGAGTGACAAACCGCTAGTTAACATCGAAAATCTTGCTAGTCTTTGAGTTAATAATAATTATCTTTGAGTTTTTCTTCAATAATTGCTCTTGAGTTTTTTTTAGAAGTTGTTTTAACAATCTTTCAGGTTGTGGGAATCATCTTCAAGCTTTTTCTTGCCAAGATCTCTTTCTTAAAGGGGAAATTAGAGCCATTGAAGGGAGTTGTGGATTCTTATTGTTTCCAAGGTTTCTTAGGACGTTATTATCATTCTTGTTTGATCTAGATTATTCTTGCTGTTTAGGGTTACTGATTTAGTTGATTTTCGTTCTTGGTTGAAATTGCTTCAAGAGGGACGTTCTCCTACCTTGATCCATCAAGGAACACATCAAAAATTAGGAGATTCAATCTTTTCTTGCTGTTTCAAACGTTCTTGTCTAAACAGTTTGCTTTCATCTTTTAAATCACTTTCTGTTTTGTGTTTTTATTTTCAGATCTGGTTGGGACATTTTTTTTAGGTCCAAGGACGGTTTCTTTCGTCCAAGAAACCTTAATTTTGTTTATTGGATCTTTTACCAGCCATTCATCTTTCTTGTGTTTTAATTTTCGTTTAATTATTCTTCTTGTCAGCTAATATGTTTTATTTGTTTTCGTTTCAGATTACTTTTGTCTAGAGCTTTAGGGTAGATCCGTGACTTGAGAACTTTATGATCCTCTTCCGCCCGTGTTTCGTATCATTTGGTATTAGATTTTGGGTGTTTTGGATGTTCTTCGTTGCTTTCTACACTGATTTTCATTACAAATAGCCAACAAGCAGTTTTTACCTAGAAATTTTTTTTCAGAAAAAAATATTTTTGAGTGGGTAAACGTTTTTCAATTGTTCTAAAATTATATATACTGATTCTGGGCACTATATTACAGTATAAAAAAGTATTTCCCACAAAAAAAAGTGATCAAAAAGTCGAGAAAAAAAGTAAATACGAGAAAAATAAAAAAATAAAAGAAATTCTGTGGGTTGAATTTTTTGCCAATAATTTCCAGATAAAAAACACATTATTTAGAGAGGCTTCAATTTAAATTTCGTGATTTTTGGAAATCAGGAACACCTCGAACGAAGTTTGTCAAGTTGCTTCGCAGTTTTTGGGTTTTCAGGTTTCTGCAATTTTATTGATTCTTAATTTTAGGATTTCATTTGTTTTTGCTTTTTATTGTTTCTTTACATATTCTAACACTTTCTTATTTCTTGTGTTAGTAGGTTAACGAACGTTGCACCTTCCTTCCTCTGTGCAACACAATTCTTTGGTGTCTAGCTGATTTTGGACTCATAGTGCTATTAGGATTACTTTGTTAGTTTGATTCTAATACATCCTGATTGATTGACATAAAGACTTCTAAAGGACTCACAAGATTAATTCTTATCTCATTGAGAATTTATTTTTTCTTTTTGAGTGCATAACGGTGAGGTTTGTTTAATTTTTTCTTTTTGAGTGCTGTGTTTTATTTTTTTTCAGATTTGCCACAATGTCTCATAGTAGAAAAAGGAAGTGATGACCAGAGTGACAAACCGCTAGTTAACATCGAAAATCTTGCTGGTGTCACAACAAAGTTAGATGTTTGAGTTAATAATAATTATCTTTAAGTTTTTCTTCAAGAATTGCTCTTGAGTTTTTTTTAGAAGTTGTTTTAACAATCTTTCAGGTTGTGGAAATCATCTTCAAGCTTTTTCTTGCCAAGATTTCTTTCTTAAAGGGAAAATTAGAGCCATTGAAGGGAGTTGTTGATTCTTATTGTTTCCAAGGCTTCTTAGGACATTATTATCATTCTTGTTTGATCTAGATTATTCTTGCTGTTTAGGGTTACTGATTTAGTTGATTTTCGTTCTTGGTTGAAATTGCTTCAAGAGGGACGTTCTCCTACCTTGATCCATCAAGGAACACATCAAAAATTAGGAGATTCAATCTTTTCTTGCTGTTTCAAACGTTCTTGTCTAAACAGTTTGTTTTCATCTTTTAAATCACTTTCTGTTTTGTGTTTTTATTTTCAGATCTGGTTGGGACATTTTCTTGAGGTCCAAGGACGGTTTCTTTCATCCAAGAAACCTTAATTTTGTTCTCTATTGGATCCTTTACCAGCCATTCATCTTTCTTGTGTTTTAATTTTCGTTTAATTATTTTTTTTGTCAGCTAATATGTTTTATTTGTTTTCGTTTCAGATTATTTTTGTCTAGAGCTTTAGGGTAGATCCGTGACTTGAGAACTTTACGATCCTCTTCCGCCCGTGTTTCGTATCATTTGGTATCAGATTTTGGGTGTTTTGGGTGTTCTTTGTTTCTTTCTACACTGATTTCCATTACAAATAGCCAACAATCAGTTTTTACACAGAATTTTTTTTTCAGAAAAAAAATAGTTTTGAGTGGGTAAATGTTTTTCAGTTGTTCTAAAATTTTATATACTGGTTCTGGACACTATATTACAGTATAAAAAATATTTCCCACAACAAAAGTGATCAAAAAGTCGAGAAAAAAAGTAAAATACGAGAAAAATAAAAAAATAAAAAAAAATTCTGTGGGTTGAATTTTGTGCCAATAATTTCCAGATAAAAAACACATTATTTAGAGAGGCTCCAATTTAAATTTCGTGATTTTTGGAAATCAAGAACGCCTCGAACGAAGTTTGTCAAGTTGCTTCGCAGTTTTTGGGTTTTCAGGTTTCTGCAATTTTATTGATTCTTAATTTTAGGATTTCATTTGTTTTTGCTTTTTATTGTTTCTTTACACATTCTAACACTTTCTTATTTCTTGTTTTAGTAGGTTAACGAACGTTGCAACTTCCTTCCTCCGTGCAACACAATTCTTTGGTGTCTAGCTGATTTTGGACTCATAGTGCTATTAGGATTACTTTGTCAGTTAGATTCTAATATATCCTGATTGATTGACATAAAAACTTCTAAGGACTTACAAGATTAATTCTTACCTCATTGAGAATTTAATTTTTCTTTTTAAGTGCATAACGGTGAGGTTTGTTTAATTTTTTCTTTTTGAGTGCTGTGTTTTTTTTTTTTTTCAGATTTGCCACAATGTCTCATAGTAGAAAAGGAAGTGATGACCAGAGTGACAAACCGCTAGTTAACATCGAAAATCTTGCTGGTGTCACAACAAAGTTAGATGTTTGAGTTAATAATAATTATCTTTGAGTTTTTCTTTAAGAATTGCTCTTGAGTTTTTTTTAGAAGTTGTTTTAACAATCTTTCAGGTTGTGAAAATCATCTTCAAGCTTTTTCTTGCTAAGATCTCTTTCTTAAAGGGGAAATTAGAGCCATTGAAGGGAGTCATGGATTCTTATTGTTTCCAAGGCTTATTAGGACGTTATTATCATTCTTGTTTGATCTAGATTATTCTTGCTGTTTAGGGTTACTGATTTAGTTGATTTTCGTTCTTGGTTGAAATTGCTTCAAGAGGGACGTTCTCCTACCTTGATCCATCAAGGAACACATCAAAAATTAGGAGATTCAATCTTTTCTTGCTGTTTCAAACGTTCTTGTCTAAACAGTTTGCTTTCATCTTTTAAATCACTTTCTGTTTTGTGTTTTTATTTTCAGATCTGGTTGGGACATTTTCTTGAGGTCCAAGGACGGTTTCTTTCATCCAAGAAACCTTAATTTCGTTCTCTATTGGATCCTTTACCAGCCATTCATCTTTCTTGTGTATTAATTTTCGTTTAATTATTCTTCTTGTCAGCTAATCTGTTTTCTTTGTTTTTGTTTCAGATTACTTTTATCTAGAGCTTTAGGGTAGATCCGTGACTTGAGAACTTTACGATCCTCTTCCGCCCGTGTTTCGTATCATTTGGTATCAGATTTTGGGTGTTTTGGGTGCTCTTCGTTGCTTTCTACACTGATTTCCATTACAAATAGCCAACAAGCAGTTTTTACACAGAATTTTTTTTTCAGAAAAAAAATAGTTTTGAGTGGGTAAATGTTTTTCAATTGTTCTAAAATTTTATATACTGGTTCTGGACACTATATTACTGTATAAAAAAAATATTTCCCACAATAAAAGTGATCAAAAAGTCGAGAAAAAAAGTAAAATACGAGAAAAATAAAAAAATAAAAAAAAATTCTGTGGGTTGAATTTTGTGCTGGTAATTTCCAGATAAAAAACACATTATTTAAAGAGGCTCCAATTTAAATTTCGTGATTTTTGGAAATCAGGAACACCTCGAACGAAGTTTGTCAAGTTGCTTCGCAGTTTTTGGGTTTTCAGGTTTCTGCAATTTTATTGATTCTTAATTTTAGGATTTCATTTGTTTTTGCTTTTTATTGTTTCTTTACACATTCTAACACTTTCTTATTTCTTGTTTTAGTAGGTTAACGAACGTTGCAGCTTCCTTCCTCCGTGCAACACAATTCTTTGGTGTCTAGCTGATTTTGGACTCATAGTGCTATTAGGATTACTTTGTTAGTTAGATTCTAATACATCCTGATTGATTGACATAAAAACTTCTAAGGACTTACAAGATTAATTCTTACCTCATTGAGAATTTAATTTTTCTTTTTGAGTGCATAACGGTGAGGTTTGTTTAATTTTTTCTTTTTGAGTGCTATGTTTTTTTTTTTCAGATTTGCCACAATGTCTCATAGTAGAAAAGGGAGTGATGACCAGAGTGACAAACCGCTAGTTAACATCGAAAATCTTGCTGGTGTCACAACAAAGTTAGATGTTTGAGTTAATAATAATTATCTTTGAGTTTTTCTTCAAGAATTGCTCTTGGATTTTTTTTAAAAGTTGTTTTAACAATCTTTCAGGTTGTAGGAATCATCTTCAAGCTTTTTCTTGCCAAGATCTCTTTCTTTAACGGGAAATTAGAGCCATTGAAGGAAGTTGTGGATTCTTATTGTTTCCATGGCTTCTTAGGACGTTATTATCATTCTTGTTTGATCTAGTTTATTCTTGCTGTTTAGGGTTACTGATTTAGTTCATTTTCATTCTTGGTTGAAATTGCTTCAAGAGGGACGTTCTCCTACCTTGATCCATCAAGGAACACATCAAAAATTAGAAGATTCAATCTTTTCTTGCTGTTTCAAACGTTCTTGTCTAAACAGTTTGCTTTCATCTTTTAAATAACTTTTTGTTTTGTGTTTTTATTTTCAGATCTGGTTGGGACGTTTTCTTGAGGTCCTAGGTCAGTTTCTTTCATCCAAGAAACCAGATCCTTTACCAGCCATTCATCTTTCTTGTGTTTTAATTTTCGTTTAATTATTCTTCTTGTCAGCTAATCTGTTTTCTTCGTTTTCGTTTCAGATTACTTTTGTCTAGAGCTTTAGGGTAGATCCGTGAGTTGAGAACTTTACGATCCTCTTCCGCCCGTGTTTCGTATTATTTAGTATCAGATTTTGGGTGTTTTGGGTGTTCTTCGTTGCTTTCTACACTGATTTTCATTACAAATAGCCAACAAATAGTTTTTACCCAGAAATTTTTTTTCAGAAAAAAATATTTTTGAGTGGGTAAACGTTTTTCAATTGTTCTAAAATTATATATACTGATTCTGGACACTATATTACAGTATAAAAAAGTATTTCCCACAAAAAAAAGTGATCAAAAAGTCGAGAAAAAAAGTAAAATACGAGAAAAATAAAAAATAAAAACAATTCTGTGGGTTGAATTTTTTGCCGATAATTTCTAGATAAAAAAAAAATTATTTAGAGAGGCTCCAGTTTAAATTTCGTGATTTTTGGAAATCAGGAACACCTCGAACGAAGATTGTCAAGTTGCTTCGCAGTTTTTGGGTTTTTAGGTTTCTGCAATTTTATTTATTCTTAATTTTAGGATTTCATTTGTTTTTGCTTTTTATTGTTTCTTTACACATTCTAACACTTTCTTATTTCTTGTGTTAGTAGGTTAACGAACGTTGCACCTTCCTTCCTCTGTGCAACACAATTTTTTGGTGTCTAGCTGATTTTGGACTCATAGTGCTATTAGGATTACTTTGTTAGTTTGATTCTAATACATCCTGATTGATTGACATAAAGACTTCTAAAGGACTCACAAGATTAATTCTTATCTCATTGAGAATTTAATTTTTCTTTTTGAGTGCATAACGGTGAGGTTTGTTTAATTTTTTCTTTTTGAGTGCTGTGTTTTTTTTTTTTTCAGATTTGCCACAATGTCTCATAGTATAAAAGGAAGTGATGACCAGAGTGACAAACCGCTAGTTAACATCGAAAATCTTGCTGGTGTCACAACAAAGTTAGATGTTTGAGTTAATAATAATTATCTTTGAGTTTTTCTTCAAGAATTGCTCTTGAGTTTTTTTTAGAAGTTGTTTTAACAATCTTTCAGGTTGTGGAAATCATCTTCAAGCTTTTTCTTGTCAAGATCTCTTTCTTAAAAGGGAAATTAGAGCCATTGAAGGGAGTCGTGGATTCTTATTGTTTCCAAGGCTTCTTAGGACGTTATTATCATTCTTGTTTGATCTAGATTATTTTTGCTGTTTAGGGTTACTGATTTAGTTGATTTTCGTTCTTGGTTGAAATTGCTTCAAGAGGGACGTTCTCCTACCTTGATCCATCAAGGAACACATCAAAAATTAAGAGATTCAATCTTTTCTTGTTGTTTCAAACGTTCTTATCTAAACAGTTTGCTTTCATCTTTTAAATCACTTTCTGTTTTGTGTTTTTATTTTCAGATCTGGTTGGGACATTTTCTTGAGGTCCAAGGATGGTTTCTTTCATCCAAGAAACCTTAATTTCGTTATCTATTGGATCCTTTGCCAGCCATTCATCTTTCTTGTGTTTTAATTTTCGTTTAATTATTCTTCTTGTCAGCTAATATGTTTTATTTGTTTTCGTTTCAGATTACTTTTATCTAGAGCTTTAGGGTAGATCCGTGACTTGAGAACTTTACGATCCTCTTCCGCCCGTGTTTCGTATTATTTAGTATCAGATTTTGGGTGTTTTGGGTGTTCTTCGTTGCTTTCTACACTGATTTTCATTACAAATAGCCAACAAACAGTTTTTACCCAGAAATTTTTTTTCAGAAAAAAATATTTTTGAGTGGGTAAACGTTTTTCAATTGTTCTAAAATTATATATACTGATTCTGGGCACTATATTACAGTATAAAAAAGTATTTCCCACAAAAAAAAATGATCAAAAAGTTGAGAAAAAAAGTAAAATACGAGAAAAATAAAAAAATAAAAACAATTCTGTGGGTTGAATTTTTTGCCGATAATTTCCAGATAAAAAACACATTATTTTGAGAGGCTCCAGTTTAAATTTCGTGATTTTTGGAAATCAGGAACACCTCGAACGAAGTTTGTCAAGTTGCTTCGCAGTTTTTGGGTTTTTAGGTTTCTGCAATTTTATTGACTCTTAATTTTAGGATTTCATTTGTTTTTGCTTTTTATTGTTTCTTTACACATTCTAACACTTTCTTATTTCTTGTGTTAGTAGGTTAACGAACGTTGCACCTTCCTTCCTCTGTGCAACACAATTTTTTGGTGTCTAGCTGATTTTGGACTCATAGTGCTATTAGGATTACTTTGTTAGTTTGATTCTAATACATCCTGATTGATTGACATAAAGACTTCTAAAGGACTCACAAGATTAATTCTTATCTCATTGAGAATTTAATTTTTCTTTTTGAGTGTATAACGGTGATGTTTGTTTAATTTTTTCTTTTTGAGTGCTGTGTTTTTTTTTTTTTTCAGATTTGCCACAATGTTTCATAGTAGAAAAGGGAGTGATGACCAGAGTGACAAACCGCTAGTTAACATCGAAAATCTTGCTGGTGTCACAACAAAGTTAGATGTTTGAGTTAATAATAATTATCTTTGAGTTTTTCTTCAAGAATTGCTCTTGAGTTTTTTTTAGAAGTTGTTTTAACAATTTTTCAGGTTGTGGAAATCATCTTCAAGCTTTTTCTTGCCAAGATCTCTTTCTTAAAGGGGAAATTAGAGCCATTGAAGGGAGTCGTGGATTCTTATTGTTTCCAAGGCTTCTTAGGACGTTATTATCATTCTTGTTTGATCTAGATTATTCCTGCTGTTTAGGGTTACTGATTTAGTTGATTTTCGTTCTTGGTTGAAATTGCTTCAAGAGGGACGTTCTCCTACCTTGATCCATCAAGGAACACATCAAAAATTAGGAGATTCAATCTTTTCTTGCTGTTTCAAACGTTCTTGTCTAAACAGTTTGCTTTCATCTTTTAAATCACTTTCTGTTTTGTGTTTTTATTTTCAGATCTGGTTGGGACATTTTCTTGAGGTCCAAGGACGGTTTCTTTCATCCAAGAAACCTTAATTTCGTTCTCTATTAGATCCTTTACCAGCCATTCATCTTTCTTGTGTTTTAATTTTCGTTTAATTATTCTTCTTGTCAGCTAATATGTTTTATTTGTTTTCGTTTCAGATTACTTTTGTCTAGAGCTTTAGGGTAGATCCGTGACTTGAGAACTTTACGATCCTCTTCCGCCCGTGTTTCGTATCATTTGGTATCAGATTTTGGGTGTTTTGGGTGTTCTTTGTTGCTTTTTACACTGATTTCCATTACAAATAGCCAACAATCAGTTTTTACACAGAATTTTTTTTTCAGAAAAAAAATAGTTTTGAGTGGGTAAATGTTTTTCAATTGTTCTAAAATTTTATATACTGGTTCTGGACACTATATTACAGTATAAAAAATATTTCCCACAACAAAAGTGATCAAAAAGTCGAGAAAAAAAGTAAAATACGAGAAAAAAAAAAATTATGTGGGTTGAATTTTGTGCCGATAATTTCCAGATAAAAAACACATTATTTAGAGAGGCTCCAATTTAAATTTCGTGATTTTTGGAAATCAAGAACGCCTCGAACGAAGTTTGTCAAGTTGCTTCGCAGTTTTTGGGTTTTCAGGTTTATGCAATTTTATTGATTCTTAATTTTAGGATTTCATTTGTTTTTGCTTTTTATTGTTTCTTTACACATTCTAACACTTTCTTATTTCTTGTTTTAGTAGGTTAACGAACGTTGCAACTTCCTTCCTCCGTGCAACACAATTCTTTGGTGTCTAGCTGATTTTGGACTCATAGTGCTATTAGGATTACTTTGTCAGTTAGATTCTAATATATCCTGATTGATTGACATAAAAACTTCTAAGGACTTACAAGATTAATTCTTACCTCATTTAGAATTTAATTTTTCTTTTTGAGTGCATAACGGTGATGTTTGTTTAATTTTTTCTTTTTGAGTGCTGGGTTTTTTTTTTTTTCAGATTTGCCACAATGTCTCATAGTAGAAAAGGAAGTGATGACCAGAGTGACAAACCGCTAGTTAACATCGAAAATCTTGCTGGTGTCACAACAAAGTTAGATGTTTGAGTTAATAATAATTATCTTTGAGTTTTTCTTCAAGAATTGCTCTTGAGTTTTTTTTAGAAGTTGTTTTAACAATCTTTCAGGTTTTGGAAATCATCTTCAAGCTTTTTCTTGCCAAGATCTCTTTCTTAAAGGGGAAATTAGAGCCATTGAAGGGAGTTGTGGATTCTTATTGTTTCCAAGGCTTCTTAGGACGTTATTATCATTCTTGTTTGATCTAGATTATTCTTGCTGTTTAGGGTTACTGATTTAGTTGATTTTCGTTCTTGGTTGAAATTGCTTCAAGTGGGACGTTCTTCTACCTTGATCCAGCAAGGAACACATTAAAAATTAGGAGATTCAATCTTTTTTTGCTGTTTCAAACGTTCTTGTCTAAACAGTTTGCTTTCATCTTTTAAATCACTTTCTGTTTTGTGTTTTTATTTTCAGATCTGGTTGGGACATTTTCTTGAGGTCCAAGGATGGTTTCTTTCATCCAAGAAACCTTAATTTCGTTCTCTATTGGATCCTTTACCAGCCATTCATCTTTCTTATGTTTTAATTTTCGTTTAATTATTCTTCTTGTCAGCTAATCTGTTTTCTTTGTTTTTGTTTCAGATTACTTTTGTCTAGAGCTTTAGGGTAGATCCGTGACTTGAGAACTTTACGATCCTCTTCCGCCCGTGTTTCGTATCATTTGATATCAGATTTTGGGTGTTTTGGGTGCTCTTCGTTGCTTTCTACACTGATTTCCATTACAAATAGCCAACAAGCAGTTTTTACACATAATTTTTTTTTTCAGAAAAAAAATAGTTTTGAGTGGGTAAATATTTTTCAATTGTTCTAAAATTTTATATACTGGTTCTGGACACTATATTAGTGTATAAAAAAATATTTCCCACAAAAAAAGTGATTAAAAAGTCGAGAAAAAAAGTAAAATACGAGAAAAATAAAAAAAAAAAGAAAAAATCTGTGGGTTGAATTTTGTGCCGATAATTTCCAGATAAAAAACACATTATTTAGAGAGGCTCCAATTTAAATTTCGTGATTTTTGGAAATCAGAAACACCTCGAACGAAGTTTGTCAATTTGCTTCGCAGTTTTTGGGTTTTCAGGTTTCTGCAATTTTATTGATTCTTAATTTTAGGATTTCATTTGTTTTTGCTTTTTATTGTTTCTTTACACATTCTAACACTTTCTTATTTCTTGTTTTAGTAGGTTAACGAACGTTGCAGCTTCCTTCCTCCATGCAACACAATTCTTTGGTGTCTAGCTGATTTTGGACTCATAGTGCTATTAGGATTACTTTGTTAGTTAGATTCTAATACATCCTAATTGATTGACATAAAAACTTCTAAGGACTTACAATATTAATTCTTACCTCATTGAGAATTTAATTTTTCTTTTTGAGTGCATAACGGTGAGGTTTGTTTAATTTTTTCTTTTTGAGTGCTGTGTTTTTTTTTTCAGATTTGCCACAATGTCTCATAGTAGAAAAGGGAGTGATGACCAGAGTGACAAACCGCTAGTTAGCATCGAAAATCTTGCTGGTGTCACAACAAAGTTAGATGTTTGAGTTAATAATAATTATCTTTGAGTTTTTCTTCAAGAATTGCTCTTGGGGTTTTTTTAAAAGTTATTTTAACAATCTTTCAGGTTGTGAGAATCATCTTCAAGCTTTTTCTTACCAAGATCTCTTTCTTGAAGGGGAAATTAGAGCCATTGAAGGGAGTTGTGGATTCTTATTGTTTCCAAGGCTTCTTAGGACGTTATTATCATTCTTGTTTGATCTAGTTTATTCTTGCTGTTTAGGGTTACTGATTTAGTTGATTTTCGTTCTTGGTTGAAATTGCTTCAAGAGGGACATTCTCCTACCTTGATCCATCAAGGAACACATCAAAAATTAGGAGATTCAATCTTTTCTTGCTGTTTCAAACGTTCTTGTCTAAACAGTTTGTTTTCATCTTTTAAATCACTTTCTGTTTTGTGTTTTTATTTTCCGATCTGGTTGGGACGTTTTCTTGAGGTCCTAGGACGATTTCTTTCATCCAAGAAACCTTAATTTCGTTCTCTATTGGATCCTTTACCAGCCATTCATCTTTCTTGTGTTTTAATTTTCGTTTAATTATTCTTCTTGTCAGCTAATCTGTTTTCTTCGTTTTCGTTTCAGATTACTTTTGTCTAGAGCTTTAGGGTAGATCCGTGAGTTGAGAACTTTACGATCCTCTTCCGCCCGTGTTTCGTATTATTTAGTATCAGATTTTGGGTGTTCTTCGTTGCTTTCTACACTGATTTTCATTACAAATAGCCAACAAACAGTTTTTACCCAGAAATTTTTTTTAGAAAAAAATATTTTTGAGTGGGTAAACGTTTTTCAATTGTTCTAAAATTATATATACTTATTCTGGGCACTATATTACAGTATAAAAAAGTATTTCCCACAAAAAAAAGTGATCAAAAAGTCGAGAAAAAAAGTAAAATACGAGAAAAATAAAAAAATAAAAAAAATTCTGTGGGTTGAATTTTTTGCCGAAATTTCCAGATAAAAAACACATTATTTAGAGAGGCTCCAATTTATATTTCGTGATTTTTGGAAATCAGGAACACCTCGAACGAAGTTTGTCAAGTTGCTTCGCAGTTTTTGGATTTTCAGATTTCTGTAATTTTATTGATTCTTAATTTTAGGATTTCATTTGTTTTTGCTTTTTATTGTTTCTTTACACATTCTAACACTTTCTTATTTCTTGTGTTAGTAGGTTAACGAACGTTGCACCTTCCTTCCTCCGTGCAACACAATTCTTTGGTGTCTAGTTTATTTTGGACTCATAGTGCTATTAGGATTACTTTGTTAGTTAGATTCTAATACATCCTGATTGATTGACATAAAAACTTCTAAAGGACTCACAGTATTAATTCTTACCTCATTGAGAATTTAATTTTTCTTTTTGAGTGCATAGTGGTGAGGTTTGTTTAATTTTTTCTTTTTGAGTGCTGTGTTTTTTTTTTTTCAGATTTGCCACAATGTCTCATAGTACAAAAGGGAGTGATGACCAGAGTGACAAACCGCTAGTTAACATCAAAAATCTTATTGGTGTCGCAACAATGTTAGATCTCGGTGCCATCACTGATAAGTTCGAAACCATGTTCAATCAGTTGAACAATACCTTAAATCAGTTGCGAACTGACCAAAGGACTCCATGTTAGGGTGCTAATGATGATGATGGGTTTGAACAACTTCGTGCTCGTAGATATAAATAAGCTAGACGTGTACCTCATGTGGATGAAGATCCTTTGGTTCCCAATGATCGCGGACAGCCTTCGTTGGCAAAGCCGAAGTTCACAATTCCTCAATTTCATGGAAAGAATGATCCCGAAGCATACTGTGAGTGGGAATAAAAAATAGAGCTTATGTTTCATTATTATAAATGCCCAGAAGATGAGAAAGTTTCATTGGCGACCCTTGAGTTTTTAGACTATGCGTTGAGTTGGTGGACTCAACTTGGTATAAGTCGCCAACGAAACTACGAGAGAGAAATTACCACATGGGATGAGTTGAAAAAAGTCATGCAAAAACGCTTTATTCCTACACATTATTATAGGGAGGTCAAAACGCTTTATTTCTTTCATTCAAGAAACCTTAATTTCATTCTGTATTGGATCCTTTACTAGCCATTCATCTTTCTTGTGTTTTAATTTTGGTTTGATTATTCTTCTTGTCAGCTAATATGTTTTCTTTGTTTTCATTTCAGATTACTTTTGTCTAGAGCTTTAGGGTAGATCTGCGACTTGACAACTTTACGATCCTCTTCTGCCTCTTCCGCCCACGTTTTGTATCAAGATGTGTTGCACGTACCTATGGGACCAATTACGAGGGCGAGGGCTAGAAAGCTTAAGGAGTCGCTCAATGTTCTGATACAAGCCATTTGGGCTGAATTGGAACAATCTACATTTCAATTTGAATTAAACAAGAAGCATCAACTTTGCAATGTTTTATCCATTGTTTATTAAGCATTTTAAGCTTATTTGCATAAGTTTCGTTTTTCTTTATTTATGCTTCATTAAGTGTTTTTTTTTTTTGTTAAATGCATCTTTGTTTAATAATCTGCATCATTAAGTGTTTTGTTTGTTAAATGCATCTTTGTTTAGTAATTTGTATTATTAATTGTTTGGTTTGTTAAATGCATCTTTGTTTAGTAATATGTATTATTAACTGTTTTGTTTGTTAAATGCATCTTCGTTAAATGCCTTGTATTAATGCATCAGCATCTTTAAAAATCTGCATTATGTGTTTTTATTAAATAAGTCATGCATTAATCATCTTGTTTGTTAAAGTAAGGTTTAAGTTGCATGTTTAATTAATTCACGTGCATGAGTGTTATTTAATATGTTGTTTTTTTATAAGTGTTTTAAGTTATTGTTTAATGCTTAAATATCTTTTTTTTTTTGCAGGTGAGTTTTCCTATGACTAAAGACTCTTCAAGTTAGAAGCTTTCAAAGCTTTTTAAAGAACATTATGGAGGTTGTTTAATGGACCATAGGAGACTCTTCAAGTCTGAACGTTTTTGGAGTCTTTAACCTTCATCAAGATGCCATTTAAGAGGTTGTTACACAAGCTAATACAAATCAGTTTCAAGGGAGCTCAAGAGACACACATTAAGGATACAATAAGTCTTCATTAAGGAGAAATTCCATGCCTTTTCAGCTACATCAAATCCTAATGGAGACATGACTCATTGGGTTTCCTATAAGAGTTAAAAATGAAATTGCCATGCCTTTTTAACTACATCAGATCCTAATGAAGAGACATGACTCATTAGCTTCCCTACAATAGTTAAAAAGAAATTAGTGTTTGTATTAACTTTAGTTAATGGATGAATGTGAAAGGTCTGACATAGACATTTGAATAGTCACAAAAGTGTCTATAAATAATTTGTAAACAGAACCTTGCTGAAATGAAGAATGAATATAATTTGTGAGAAATTCTCTCTTGAGTTCTTTAGAACAAACAAACTGAACTTATCAAGGCTTATTACTTTGTGGCGTTCTTCTTTCTTTTCTATACTTTCGGTTCTTGTTTCTTTCATAAACAATAGGTCGGGGTCTGTTCGATTCTATTCTTGTTTTTGATTATTTGTCATATAGAAAGTGGGTCACATTCCAATAACGCTGGTTCTTTTCTCGTACAAGTTGTTGATTCAAGATTCCTATTATATTTCTTTAGTTATCAAGTTCCTGTTTAGAAACGGTCGGGCAATCGAGTGACTTGTAATTCTAAACCGATTACGAGCTCATATCAGAACTTGTCGAACATTTTTGAGTTCTTTTATAACTTTGGTTTCTGAGAGTATTCAAGATGATCCATTCTTTCGACCAAATTTTGAACATTCCATCTCGGGAAATCACGTCATTTGGTCTAAAAAATTTGTCATTTTGTAAACAACTTTTGGTCTTTGAATTAAAAACTTTTTTACGTGAGAATTGTTTATCTCTCGGTTCTTGGACGAAGTGTCGAACTTGTCAAACATATACTAGTTCTTTTATAACTTCAGTTCTTGATAGTAATAAAGATGATCCATTCCTTCGACCGATTTTTTGAACATTCCATGCTCGGGAAATCGCATCATTTGGTTTAAAATGTTTGTCATTTTGTAAACAACTTTTGATCTTTGAATTAAAAACTTTTTTACGTGAGAATTGTTTCTCTCTCAGTTCTTGGATGAGGTTCCTAACTTTCAAACATTTACTAGTTCTTTGATAACTTCGATTCCTAATAGTAGTCAAGATGATCCATTCCTTCGACTAATTTTTCGAACATTCCATGATCGAGAAATCGCATCATTTGGTCAAAATAGTTTGTCATTTTGTAAACAACTTTTGTGCTTTGAATTAAACACTTTTTTATGAGAGAATTGTTTCCCTTTTAGTTCTTGGACGAACATACAAACTAGTAAAAATTTTACAAGTTCTTTTATAACTTCGGTTCCTTAAAGTATTCAAGACGATCCAATCCTTTGAGCATTTTTCGAACATTCTATGCTGAGAAATCACATCATTTGGTCTAAATAGTTTGTCATTTTGTAAACAACTTTTGGTCTTTGAATTAAAAACTTTTTACATGAGAATTGTTTCTCTATTGGTTCTTAGAATAACTTCCGAACTCGTCAAACATTTACGAGTTCTTTTATAACTTCAATTCCTAAGAGTATTAAAGATGGTCCATTCCTTCAAAAAAATTTTGAACATTCTATGCTCAAGAAATTGCATCATTTGATCTAAATAGTTTGTCATTTTGTAAACAACTTTTGGTCTTTGAATTAAATGCTTATTTACGTGAGAATTGTAACTCGCTTGGTTATTGGATGAACATACGAACTAGTCAAACTTTTACAAGTCCTTTTATAACTTCGGTTCTTGAGATTTAAGACGATCCATTCCTTTGACTTATTTTTTGATCCATTTCTTCGACCAATTTTTCGAACATTCCATGATCGGGAAATCGCATCATTTGGTCAAAATAATTTGTCATTTTGTAAACTACTTTTGGTCTTTGAATTAAAAACTTTTTTACATAAGATTTTTTTGTCTCTTGGCTCTTTGATGAAATTTCGAACCTATCAAACTTTTATGAGTTCTTTTATAACTTTGATTCCTTTAAAGTATTCAAGACAACCCCTTCCTTCAAGCATTCTTTCGAACATTCCATGCTTCGGGTATCACATCATTTGTTTAAAAAGTTTGTCATTTCGTAAAGAACTTTTGGTCTTTAAATTAAAAACTTGTTTACGTGAGAGCTGTTTCTCTCTTTCCTCTTGGATGAAATTCTGAACTTGTCAAAAATTTACGAGTTCCTCTATAACATTGGTTCCTGTGAGTATTCAAGATGATCCATTCCTTCAACCAATTTCTCGTAAATTCCATGATCGAGAAATCGCATCATTTGGTCTTAATAGTTTGTCATTTTGGAAACAACTTTTGGTCTTTCAATTAAAAACTTTTTTACGTGTGAATTGTTTCTCCCTTATTCTTAGACGAACTTCCGAACTTGTCAAATTTTTACGAGTACTTTTATAACTTTGGTTCCTGAGAGTATTCAAGATGATCCATTCCTTCAACCAATTTTTTGAACATTCCATGCTCGGGAAATCGCATCATTTGGACTAAAAAGTTTATCATTTTGAATTAAAAGCTTTTTTACGTTAGAATTCTTTCTCTCTTGGTTCTTGGACGAACTTCCGAACTTGTCAAATATTTACGAGTTCTTTTATAACTTTAGTTCCTGAGAGTATTTAATACGATCCATTCCTTCGACTTATTTTTCGAGCATTTCATTCTCGAGAAATCGCATCACTTGGTCTAAAAAGTTTGGCATGTTGTAAAAAACTTTTGGTCTTTGATTTAAAAACTTTTTTACGTGAGAATTGATTCTCTCTTGGTTCTCGGACAAACTTCCGAACTTATCAAACATTTATAAGTTCTTTTATAACTTTGATTTCTAAGAGTATTCAATACGATCCATTCCTTTGACCAATTTTTTCAACATTCCACGCTTGGGAAATCACATCATTGGGTCTAAAAAGTCTGTCATTTTATAAACAACATTTAGTCTTTGAATTAAACACTTTATTATGTGAAAATTGTTTCTCTCTCGGTTCTTGGACGAAGTGTCGAACTTGTCAAACATTTCGTAGATCTTTTATAACTTCGATCCCAAATAGTAGTCAAGATGATCCATTCCTTTGCCAATTTTTTGAACATTCCATGCTCATGAAATCGCATCATTTGGTCTAAAACGTTTGTCATTTTGTAAAAACCTTTTGGTCTTTGAATTAAAATCTTTCTTACGTGAGAATTGTTTCTCTCTTGGTTCTTGGATGAAGTTCCGAACTTGTCAAACATTTACTAAATCTTTTATAACTTCGGTTCCTGATAGTAGTCAAGACGATCCATTTCTTCGACCAATTTTTCGAACATTCCATGATCGGGATATCGCATCATTTGGTCTAAATAGTTTGTCATTTTGTAAACAACCTTTGGTCTTTGAATTAAATACTTTTTTACGTGAGAATTGTTTCCTTCTTGGACGGACATACGAACTAGTCAAACTTTTACAAGTTCTATTATAACTTCGGTTCCTGAGAGCATTCAAGACGATCCATTCCGTTGACCATTTTTTCGAAGATTCCATGATCGGGAAGTTGCATCATTTGGTCTAAAACGTTTGTCATTTTGTAAAAAGCTTTTGGTCTTTGAATTAAAATCTTTTTTACGTGAGAATTGTTTCGCTCTTGGTTCTTGGATGAAGTTCCGAACTTGTCAAACATTTACTAAATCTTTTATAACTTCGATTCCTGATAGTAGTCAAGACGATCCATTTCTTCGTCCAATTTTTCGAACATTCCATGACCGGGATATCGCATCATTTGGTCTAAATAGTTAGTCATTTTGTAAACAACTTTTCGACTTTGAATTAAAAACTTTTTAACGTGAGACTTGTTTCTCTATTAGTTCTTGGACGAACTTCCGAACTTGTTAAACATTTACGAATTCTTTTATAACATCCGTTCCTAAGAGTATTCAAGATGATCCATTCCTTGACCTATTTTTCGAATATCCCATGATCGGGAAATCGCATCATTTGGTCAAAATAGTTTGTCATTTTGTAAATAACTTTTGGTCTTTGAATTAGAAGCTTTTTTACATTAGAATTCTCTTTCCTGGTTCTTGGACGAACTTCCGAACTTGTCAAACATTTACGAGTTCTTTTATAACTTCAGTTCCTGAGAGTTTTAATGCGATCCATTCCTTCGACTTATTTCCCGAACATTTCATTCTCGGGAAATCGCATCACTTGGTCTAAAAAGTTTGGCATGTTGTAAAAAACTTTTGGCTCTTTTACGTGAGAATTGGTTCTCTCTTGGTTCTCGAACAAACTTCCAAACTTGTCAAACATTTATGAGTTCTTTTATAACTTTGGTTCATAAGAGTATTCAATACGATCCATTCCTTCGACCAATTTCTTGAACATTCCATGCTTGGGAAATCGCATCATTTGGTCTAAAAAGTGTGTCATTTTATAAACAACATTTAGTCTTTGGATTAAAAACTTTATTACGTGAGAATTGTTTCTCTCTCGGTTCTTGGATGAAGTGCCGAACTTGTCAAACATTTCCTAGTTCTTTTATAACTTCGGTTCCAGATAGTAGTCGAGATGATCCATTCCTTTGACCAATTTTTTGAACATTCCACGCTCGGGAAATCGAATCATTTGGTCTAAAACTTTAGTCATTTTGTAAAAAGCTTTTGGTCTTTGAATTAAAATCTTTTTTACGTGAGAATTGTTTCTCTCTTGGTTCTTGGTTGAAGTTCCGAACTTGTCAAACATTTACTAAATCTTTTATAACTTCGTTTCCTGATAGTAGTCAAGACGATCCATTTCTTCGACCAATTTTTCGAACATTCCATGATCGGGATATCGCATCATTTGATCTAAATAGTTTGTCATTTTGTAAACAACTTTTGGTCTATGAATTAAAAACTTTTTTACGAGAGAATTGTTTCTCAATTGGTTCTTGGACGAACTTTTGAAGTTGTTAAACATTTACAAGTACTTTTATAACTTCGATTCCTGAGAGTATTCAAGACGATCCATTCCTTTGACCAATTTTCTGAAGATTCCATTATTGGGAAATTGCATCATTTGGTCAAAATAATTTGTCATTTTGTAAATAGCTTTTGGTTTTTGAATTAAAAACTTTTTTACGTAAGAATTCTTTCTCTCTTGGTTCTTGGACGAACTTTCGAACTTGTTAAACATTTACTAGTTCTTTTATAACTTCGATTCCTGATAGTAGTCAAGATGACCAATTCCCTCGACCAATTTTTCAAACATTCCATGATCGGGAAATCACATCATTTGGTCTAAATAGTTTGTCATTTTGTAAACAACTTTTGGTTTGTGAATTAAAAACTTTTTTATGAGAGAATTATTTCTCTCTTGGTTCTTGGACGAACTTTTGAACTGGTTAAACATTTACGAGTTCTTTTATAACTTCAGTTCTTGAGAGTATTCAAGACGATCATTCCTTTGACCAATTTTTTGAAGATTTCATGACCGGGAAATCGCATCATATGGTCAAAATAGTTTGTCATTTTGTAAATAAATTTTGGTCTTTGAATTAAAAGCTTTTTTACGTTAGAATTCTTTCTCTCTTGGTTCTTAGACGAACTTTCGAACTTGTCAAATATTTACGAGTTCTTTTATAACTTTAGTTCCTAAGAGTATTTAATACGATCCATTCCTTCGACTTATTTTTCGAGCATTTCATTCTCGAGAAATCGCATCACTTGGTCTAAAAAGTTTGGCATGTTGTAAAAAACTTTTGGTCTTTGATTTAAAACTTTTTTACGTGAGAATTGATTCTCTCTTGGTTCTCGGACAAACTTCCGAACTTATCAAACATTTATGAGTTCTTTTATAACTTTGGTTTCTAAGAGTATTCAATACGATCCATTCCTTTGACCAATTTTTTCAACATTCCACGCTTGGGAAATCACATCATTGGGTCTACAAAGTCTGTCATTTTATAAACAACATTTAGTCTTTGAATTAAAAACTTTATTATGTGAAAATTGTTTCTCTCTCGGTTCTTGGACGAAGTATCGAACTTGTCAAACATTTCGTAGATCTTTTATAACTTCGGTCCCAGATAGTAGTCAAGATGATCCATTCCTTTGCCAATTTTTTGAACATTCCATGCTCAGGAAATCGCATCATTTGGTCTAAAACGTTTGTTATTTTGTAAAAACATTTTGGTCTTTGAATTAAAATCTTTCTTACGTGAGAATTGTTTCTCTCTTGGTTCTTGGATGAAGTTCCGAACTTGTCAAACATTTACTAAATCTTTTATAACTTCGGTTCCTGATAGTAGTCAAGACGATCCATTTCTTCGACCAATTTTTTGAACATTCCATGATCGGGATATCGCATCATTTGGTCTAAATAGTTTGTCATTTTGTAAACAACCTTTGGTCTTTGAATTAAATACTTTTTTACGTGAGAATTGTTTCCTTCTTGGACGAACATACGAACTAGTCAAACTTTTACAATTTCTATTATAACTTCGATTCCTGAGAGCATTCAAGACGATCCATTCCGTTGACCATTTTTTCGAAGATTCCATGATCGGTAAGTCGCATCATTTGGTCTAAAACGTTTGTCATTTTGTAAAAAGCTTTTGGTATTTGAATTAAAATATTTTTTACGTGAGAATTGTTTCGCTCTTGGTTCTTGGATGAAGTTCCGAACTTGTCAAACATTTACTAAATCTTTTATAACTTCGATTCCTGATAGTAGTCAAGACGATCCATTTCTTCGTCCAATTTTTTGAACATTCCATGACCGGGATATCGCATCATTTGGTCTAAATAGTTAGACATTTTGTAAACAACTTTTGGACTTTGAATTAAAAACTTTTTAACGTGAGACTTGTTTCTCTATTAGTTCTTAGACGAACTTCCAAACTTGTTAAACATTTACGAATTCTTTTATAACATCCGTTCCTAAGAGTATTCAAGATGATCCATTCCTTGACCTATTTTTCGAATATCCCATGATCGGGAAACCGCATCATTTGGTCAAAATAGTTTGTCATTTTGTAAATAACTTTTGGTCTTTGAATTAAAAGCTTTTTTACATTAGAATTCTCTCTCCTGGTTCTTGGACGAACTTCCGAACTTGTCAAACATTTACGAGTTCTTTTATAAATTCAGTTCCTGACAGTTTTAATGCGATCCATTCCTTCGACTTATTTCCCGAACGTTTCATTCTCGGGAAATTGCATCACTTGGTCTAAAAAGTTTGGCATGTTGTAAAAAACTTTTGGTCTTTGATTTAAAAACTTTTTTACGTGAGAATTGGTTCTCTCTTGGTTCTCGAACAAACTTCCAAACTTGTCAAACATTTATGAGTTCTTTTATAACTTTGGTTTCTAAGAGTATTCAATACGATCCATTCCTTCGACCAATTTCTTGAACATTCCATGCTTGGGAAATCACATCATTTGGTCTAAAAAGTGTGTCATTTTATAAACAACATTTAGTCTTTGGATTAAAAACTTTATTACGTGAGAATTGTTTCTCTCTCGGTTCTTGGATGAAGTGCCGAACTTGTCAAACATTTCCTAGTTCTTTTATAACTTCGGTTCCAGATAGTAGTCGAGATGATCCATTCCTTTGACCAATATTTTAAACATTCCATGCTCGAGAAATCGAATCATTTGGTCTAAAACTTTAGTCATTTTGTAAAAAGTTTTTGGTCTATGAATTAAAATATTTTTTACGTGAGAATTGTTTCTCTCTTGGTTCTTGGATGAAGTTCTGAACTTGTCAAACATTTACTAAATCTTTTATAACTTCGTTTCCTGATAGTAGTCAAGACGATCCATTTCTTCGACCAATTTTTCAAACATTCCATGATCGGGATATCGCATCATTTGGTCTAAATAGTTTGTCATTTTGTAAACAACTTTTGGTCTATGAATTAAAAACTTTTTTACGAGAGAACTGTTTCTCAATTGGTTCTTGGACGAACTTTCGAAGTTGTTAAACATTTACAAGTTCTTTTATAACTCCGATTCCTGAGAGTATTCAAGACGATCCATTCCTTTGACCAATTTTCTGAAGATTCCATTATTGGGAAATCGCATCATTTTGTCAAAATAATTTGTCATTTTGTAAATAGCTTTTGGTTTTTGAATTAAAAACTTTTTTACGTTAGAATTCTTTCTCTCTTGGTTCTTGGATGAAATTTCGAACTTGTTAAACATTTACTAGTTCTTTTATAACTTCGATTCCTGATAGTAGTCAAGATGATCAACTCCCTCGACCAATTTTTCAAACATTCCATGATCGGGAAATCACATCATTTGGTCTAAATAGTTTGTCATTTTGTAAACAACTTTTGGTCTGTGAATTAAAAACTTTTTTACGAGAGAATTATTTCTCTCTTGGTTCTTGGACGAACTTCTGAACTAGTTAAACATTTACGAGTTCTTTTATAACTTCAATTCTTGAGAGTATTCAAGACGATCCATTCCTTTGACCAATTTTTTGAAGATTCCATGACCGGGAAATCACATCATATGGTCAAAATAGTTTGTCATTTTGTAAATAGCTTTTGGTCTTTGAATTAAAAGCTTTTTTACGTTAGAATTCTTTCTCTCTTGGTTCTTGGACGAACTTTCGAACTTGTCAAACATTTACGAGTTCTTTTATAACTTCAGTTCCTCAGAGTATTTAATACGATCCATTCCTTCGACTTATTTTTCGAGCATTTCATTCTCGAGAAATCGCATCACTTGGTCTAAAAAGTTTGGCATGTTGTAAAAAACTTTTGGTCTTTGATTTAAAAACTTTTTTACGTGAGAATTGGTTCTCTCCTGGTTCTCGAACAAACTTCCGAACTCATCAAATGAGTTCTTTTATAACTTTGGTTTCTGAGAGTATTCAATACGATCCATTCGTTTGACCAATTTTTTGAACTTTCCATGCTTGGGAAATCACATCATTTGGACTAAAAAGTCTGTCATTTTATAAACAACAATTAGTCTTTGAATTAAAAACTTTATTACGTGAGAATTGTTTCTCTCTCGGTTCTTGGATGAAGTGTCGAACTTGTCAAACACTTCGTAGATCTTTTATAACTTCGGTCCCAGATAGTAGTCAAGATGATTCATTCCTTTGCCAATTTTTTGAACATTTCATGCTCGGGAAATCGCATCATTTGGTCTAAAACGTTTGTCATTTTGTAAACAACTTTTGGTCTTTGAATTAAAAACTTTATTACGAAAGAATTGTTTCTCTCTTGGCTCTTGGACAAACTTCCGAATTGGTTAAACATTTACGAGTTCTTTCATAACTTCGGTTCCTGAGAGGTTTCGGGACGATCCATTCCTTTGACCAATTTTCCGCAGATTCCATTATCGGGAAATCGCATTATTTGGTCAAAATAGTTTGTCATTTTGTAAACAACTTTTGGTCTTTGAATTAAATACTTTTTTTACGTGAGAATTGTTGCCTTCTTGAACGGACATACGAACTAGTCAAACTTTTACAAGTTCTATTATAACTTCGGTTCTTGAGAGCATTCAAGATGATCCACTCCGTTGACCATTTTTTCGAAGATTCCATGATCAGGAAATCGCATCATTTGGTCTAAAACGTTTGTCATTTTGTAAAAAGCTTTTGGTCTTTGAATTAAAAACTTTTTTACGTGAGAATTGTTTCTCTCTTGGTTCTTGGATGAAGTTCCGAACTTGTCAAACATTTACTAGTTCTTTTATAACTTCGGTTCCTGAGAGTATTCAAGACGATCCATTCCTTTGACCAATTTTCTGAAGATTCCATTATCGAGAAATTGCATCATTTGGTAAAAATAGTTTGTCATTTGTAAATAAATTTTGGTCTTTGACTTAAAAACTTTTTTACATTGCAATTCTTTCTCTCTTGGTTCTTGGACGAAGTTTCGAACTTGTCAAACATTTACTAGTTCTTTAACAACTTCGATCCCTGATAGTAGTCAAGATGATCCATTCCTTCGACCAATTTTTCGATCATTCCATGATCAGGAAATCGTATCATTTGGTATAAATAGTTTGTCATTTTGTAAACAACTTTTGGTCTTTGAATTAAAAACTTTTTTACGAGAGAATTATTTCTCTCTTGGTTCTTGGATGAACTTTTGAACTGGTTAAACATTTACGAGTTCTTTTATAACTTCAGTTCTTGAGAGTATTCAAGACGATCCATTCCTTTGACCAATTTTTTGAACATTCCATGCTCGGGAAATCGCATCATTTGGTCTAAAACGTTTGTCATTTTTTAAAAAGCCTTTGGTCTTTGAATTAAATTGTTTTTTACGTGAGAATTGTTTCTCTCTTGGTTCTTGGATGAAGTTCCGAACTTGTCAAACATTTACTAAATCTTTTAAAACTTCGGTTCCTGATAGTAGTCAAGACGATCCATTTCTTCGACCAATTTTTCAAACATTCCATGATCGGGAAATCACAACATTTGGTCTAAATAGTTTGTCATTTTGCAATCAACTTTTGGTCTTTGAATTAAAAACTTTATTACGAAAGAATTGTTTCTCTCTTGGCTCTTGCACAAACTTCCGAATTGGTTAAACATTTACGAGTTCTTTCATAACTTCGGTTCCTGAGAGGTTTCAAGATCATTCCTTTGACCAATTTTTTGAAGATTTCATGACCGGGAAATCGTATCATCTGGTCAAAATAGTTTGTCATTTTGTAAATAAATTTTGGTCTTTGACTTAAAAGCTTTTTTACGTTAGAATTCTTTCTCTCTTGGTTCTTGGACGAACTTCCGAACTTGTCAAATATTTACGAGTTCTTTTATAACTTTAGTTCCTGAGAGTATTTAATACGATCCATTCCTTCGACTTATTTTTCGAGCATTTCATTCTCGAGAAATCGTATCACTTGGTCTAAAAAGTTTGGCATGTTGTAAAAAACTTTTGGTCTTTGATTTAAAAACTTTTTTACGTGAGAATTGATTCCCTCTTGGTTCTCGGACAAACTTCCGAACTTATCAAACATTTATGAGTTCTTTTATAACTTTGGTTTCTAAGAGTATTCAATACGATCCATTCCTTTGACCAATTTTTTCAACATTCCACGCTTGGGAAATCACATCATTGGGTCTAAAAAGTCTGTCATTTTATAAACAACATTTAGTCTTTTAATTAAAAACTTTATTATGTGAAAATTGTTTCTCTCTCAGTTCTTGGACGAAGTGTCGAACTTGTCAAACATTTCGTAGATCTTTTATAACTTCGATCCCAGATAGTAGTCAAGATGATCCATTCCTTTGCCAATTTTTTGAACATTCCATGCTCAGGAAATCGCATCATTTGGTCTAAAACGTTTGTCATTTTGTAAAAACCTTTTGGTCTTTGAATTAAAATCTTTCTTACGTGAGAATTGTTTCTCTCTTGGTTCTTGGACGAACTTCTGAACTTGTCAAATATTTACGAGTTCTTTTATAACTTTAGTTCCTGAGAGTATTTAATACGATCCATTCCTTCGACTTATTTTTCGAGCATTTCATTCTCGAGAAATCGCATCACTTGGTCTAAAAAGTTTGGCATGTTGTAAAAAACTTTTGGTCTTTGATTTAAAAACTTTTTTACGTGAGAATTGATTCTCTCTTGGTTCTCGGACAAACTTCCGAACTTATCAAACATTTATGAGTTCTTTTATAACTTTGGTTTCTAAGAGTATTCAATACGATCCATTCCTTTGACCAATTTTTTCAACATTCCACGCTTGGGAAATCACATCATTGGGTCTAAAAAGTCTGTCATTTTATAAACAACATTTAGTCTTTGAATGAAAAACTTTACTATGTGAAAATTGTTTCTCTCTCGGTTCTTGGACGAAGTGTCGAACTTGTCAAACATTTCCTAGATCTTTTATAACTTCGATCCCAGATAGTAGTCAAGATGATCCATTCCTTTGCCAATTTTTCGAACATTCCATGATCGGGATATCGCATCATTTGGTCTAAATAGTTTGTCATTTTTTAAACAACCTTTGGTCTTTGAATTAAATACTTTTTTACGTGAGAATTGTTTCCTTCTTGGACGGACATACGAACTAGTCAAAACTTTTACAAGTTCTGTTACAACTTCGGTTCCTGAGAGCATTCAAGACGATCCATTCCGTTGACCATTTTTTCGAAGATTCCATGATCGGGAAATCGCATCATTTGGTCTAAAACGTTTGTCATTTTGTAAAAAGCTTTTGGTCTTCGAATTAAAATCTTTTTTACGTGAGAATTGTTTCTCTCTTGGTTCTTGGATGAAGTTCCGAACTTGTCAAACATTTACTAAATCTTTTATAACTTCGATTCCTGATAGTAGTCAAGACGATCCATTTCTTCGTCCAATTTTTTGAACATTCCATGACCGGGATATCGCATCATTTGGTCTAAATAGTTAGTCATTTTGTAAACAACTTTTGGACTTTGAATTAAAAACTTTTTAACGTGAGACTTGTTTCTCTATTAGTTCTTGGACGAACTTCCGAACTTGTTAAACATTTACGAATTCTTTTATAACATCCGTTCCTAAGAGTATTCAAGATGATCCATTCCTTGGCCTATTTTTCGAATATTCCATGATCGAGAAATCGCATCATTTGGTCAAAATAGTTTGTCATTTTGTAAATAACTTTTGGTCTTTGAATTAGAAGCTTTTTTACATTAGAATTCTCTCTCCTGGTTCTTGGACGAACTTCCGAACTTGTCAAACATTTACGAGTTCTTTTATAACTTCAGTTCCTGAGAGTTTTAATGCGATGCATTCCTTCGACTTATTTCCCGAACATTTCATTCTCGGGAAATCGCATCACTTGGTCTAAAAAGTTTGGCATGTTGTAAAAAACTTTTGGTCTTTGATTTAAAAACTTTTTTACGTGAGAATTGGTTCTCTCTTGGTTCTCGAACAAACTTCCAAACTTGTCAAACATTTATGAGTTCTTTAATAACTTTGGTTCATAAGAGTATTCAATACGATCCATTCCTTCGACCAATTTCTTGAACATTCCATGCTTGGGAAATCGCATCATTTGGTCTAAAAAGTGTGTCATTTTATAAACAACATTTAGTCTTTGGATTAAAAACTTTATTACGTGAGAATTGTTTCTCTCTCGGTTCTTGGATGAAGTGCCGAACTTGTCAAACATTTCCTAGTTCTTTAATAACTTCGGTTCCAGATAGTAGTCGAGATGATCCATTCCTTTGACCAATTTTTTGAACATTCCACGCTCGGGAAATCGAATCATTTGGTCTAAAACTTTAGTCATTTTGTAAAAAGCTTTTGGTCTTTGAATTAAAATCTTTTTTACGTGAGAATTGTTTCTCTCTTGGTTCTTGGATGAAGTTCCGAACTTGTCAAACATTTACTAAATCTTTTATAACTTCGTTTCCTGATAGTAGTCAAGACGATCCATTTCTTCGACCAATTTTTCGAACATTCCATGATCGGGATATCGCATCATTTGATCTAAATAGTTTGTCATTTTGTAAACAACTTTTGGTCTATGAATTAAAAACTTTTTTACGAGAGAATTGTTTCTCAATTGGTTCTTGGACGAACTTTTGAAGTTGTTAAACATTTACAAGTACTTTTATAACTCCGATTCCTGAGAGTATTCAAGACGATCCATTCCTTTGACCAATTTTCTGAAGATTCCATTATTGGGAGATCGCATCATTTGGTCAAAAATAATTTGTCATTTTGTAAATAGCTTTTGGTTTTTGAATTAAAAACTATTTTACGTTAGACTTCTTTCTCTCTTGGTTCTGGGACGAACTTTCGAACTTGTCAAACATTTACTAGTTCTTTTATAACTTCGATTCCTGATAGTAGTCAAGATGACCAATTCCCTCGACCAATTTTTCAAACATTCCATGATCGGGAAATCACATCATTTGGTCTAAATAGTTTGTCATTTTGTAAACAACTTTTGGTTTGTGAATTAAAAACTTTTTTACGAGAGAATTATTTCTCTCTTGGTTCTTGTTCGAACTTTTGAACTGGTTAAACATTTACGAGTTCTTTTATAACTTCAGTTCTTGAGAGTATTCAAGACGATCATTCCTTTGACCAATTTTTTGAACATTTCATGACCGGGAAATCGCATCATATGGTCAAAATAGTTTGTCATTTTGTAAATAAATTTTGTTCTTTGAATTAAAAGCTTTTTTACGTTAGAATTCTTTCTCTCTTGGTTCTTGGACGAACTTCCGAACTTGTCAAATATTTACGAGTTCTTTTATAACTTTAGTTCCTGAGAGTATTTAATACGATCCATTCCTTCGACTTATTTTTCGAGCATTTCATTCTCGAGAAATCGCATCACTTGGTCTAAAAAGTTTGGCATGTTGTAAAAAACTTTTGGTCTTTGATTTAAAAACTTTTTTACGTGAGAATTGATTCTCTCTTGGTTCTCGGACAAACTTCCGAACTTATCAAACATTTATGAGTTCTTTTATAACTTTGGTTTCTAAGAGTATTCAATACGATCCATTCCTTTGACCAATTTTTTCAACATTCCACGCTTGGGAAATCACATCATTGGGTCTAAAAAGTCTGTCATTTTATAAACAACATTTAGTCTTTGAATGAAAAACTTTACTATGTGAAAATTGTTTCTCTCTCGGTTCTTGGACGAAGTGTCGAACTTGTCAAACATTTCCTAGATCTTTTATAACTTCGATCCCAGATAGTAGTCAAGATGATCCATTCCTTTGCCAATTTTTCGAACATTCCATGATCGGGATATCGCATCATTTGGTCTAAATAGTTTGTCATTTTTTAAACAACCTTTGGTCTTTGAATTAAATACTTTTTTACGTGAGAATTGTTTCCTTCTTGGACGGACATACGAACTAGTCAAAACTTTTACAAGTTCTGTTACAACTTCGGTTCCTGAGAGCATTCAAGACGATCCATTCCGTTGACCATTTTTTCGAAGATTCCATGATCGGGAAATCGCATCATTTGGTCTAAAACGTTTGTCATTTTGTAAAAAGCTTTTGGTCTTCGAATTAAAATCTTTTTTACGTGAGAATTGTTTCTCTCTTGGTTCTTGGATGAAGTTCCGAACTTGTCAAACATTTACTAAATCTTTTATAACTTCGATTCCTGATAGTAGTCAAGACGATCCATTTCTTCGTCCAATTTTTTGAACATTCCATGACCGGGATATCGCATCATTTGGTCTAAATAGTTAGTCATTTTGTAAACAACTTTTGGACTTTGAATTAAAAACTTTTTAACGTGAGACTTGTTTCTCTATTAGTTCTTGGACGAACTTCCGAACTTGTTAAACATTTACGAATTCTTTTATAACATCCGTTCCTAAGAGTATTCAAGATGATCCATTCCTTGGCCTATTTTTCGAATATTCCATGATCGAGAAATCGCATCATTTGGTCAAAATAGTTTGTCATTTTGTAAATAACTTTTGGTCTTTGAATTAGAAGCTTTTTTACATTAGAATTCTCTCTCCTGGTTCTTGGACGAACTTCCGAACTTGTCAAACATTTACGAGTTCTTTTATAACTTCAGTTCCTGAGAGTTTTAATGCGATGCATTCCTTCGACTTATTTCCCGAACATTTCATTCTCGGGAAATCGCATCACTTGGTCTAAAAAGTTTGGCATGTTGTAAAAAACTTTTGGTCTTTGATTTAAAAACTTTTTTACGTGAGAATTGGTTCTCTCTTGGTTCTCGAACAAACTTCCAAACTTGTCAAACATTTATGAGTTCTTTAATAACTTTGGTTCATAAGAGTATTCAATACGATCCATTCCTTCGACCAATTTCTTGAACATTCCATGCTTGGGAAATCGCATCATTTGGTCTAAAAAGTGTGTCATTTTATAAACAACATTTAGTCTTTGGATTAAAAACTTTATTACGTGAGAATTGTTTCTCTCTCGGTTCTTGGATGAAGTGCCGAACTTGTCAAACATTTCCTAGTTCTTTAATAACTTCGGTTCCAGATAGTAGTCGAGATGATCCATTCCTTTGACCAATTTTTTGAACATTCCACGCTCGGGAAATCGAATCATTTGGTCTAAAACTTTAGTCATTTTGTAAAAAGCTTTTGGTCTTTGAATTAAAATCTTTTTTACGTGAGAATTGTTTCTCTCTTGGTTCTTGGATGAAGTTCCGAACTTGTCAAACATTTACTAAATCTTTTATAACTTCGTTTCCTGATAGTAGTCAAGACGATCCATTTCTTCGACCAATTTTTCGAACATTCCATGATCGGGATATCGCATCATTTGATCTAAATAGTTTGTCATTTTGTAAACAACTTTTGGTCTATGAATTAAAAACTTTTTTACGAGAGAATTGTTTCTCAATTGGTTCTTGGACGAACTTTTGAAGTTGTTAAACATTTACAAGTACTTTTATAACTCCGATTCCTGAGAGTATTCAAGACGATCCATTCCTTTGACCAATTTTCTGAAGATTCCATTATTGGGAGATCGCATCATTTGGTCAAAAATAATTTGTCATTTTGTAAATAGCTTTTGGTTTTTGAATTAAAAACTATTTTACGTTAGACTTCTTTCTCTCTTGGTTCTGGGACGAACTTTCGAACTTGTCAAACATTTACTAGTTCTTTTATAACTTCGATTCCTGATAGTAGTCAAGATGACCAATTCCCTCGACCAATTTTTCAAACATTCCATGATCGGGAAATCACATCATTTGGTCTAAATAGTTTGTCATTTTGTAAACAACTTTTGGTTTTTGAATTAAAAACTTTTTTACGAGAGAATTATTTCTCTCTTGGTTCTTGGTCGAACTTTTGAACTGGTTAAACATTTACGAGTTCTTTTATAACTTCAGTTCTTGAGAGTATTCAAGACGATCATTCCTTTGACCAATTTTTTGAACATTCCATGACCGGGAAATCGCATCATATGGTCAAAATAGTTTGTCATTTTGTAAATAAATTTTGTTCTTTGAATTAAAAGCTTTTTTACGTTAGAATTCTTTCTCTCTTGGTTCTTGGACGAACTTCCGAACTTGTCAAATATTTACGAGTTCTTTTATAACTTTAGTTCCTGAGAGTATTTAATACGATCCATTCCTTCGACTTATTTTTCGAGCATTTCATTCTCGAGAAATCGCATCACTTGGTCTAAAAAGTTTGGCATGTTGTAAAAAACTTTTGGTCTTTGATTTAAAAACTTTTTTACGTGAGAATTGATTCTCTCTTGGTTCTCGGACAAACTTCCGAACTTATCAAACATTTATGAGTTCTTTTATAACTTTGGTTTCTAAGAGTATTCAATACGATCCATTCCTTTGACCAATTTTTTCAACATTCCACGCTTGGGAAATCACATCATTGGGTCTAAAAAGTCTGTCATTTTATAAACAACATTTAGTCTTTGAATGAAAAACTTTACTATGTGAAAATTGTTTCTCTCTCGGTTCTTGGACGAAGTGTCGAACTTGTCAAACATTTCCTAGATCTTTTATAACTTCGATCCCAGATAGTAGTCAAGATGATCCATTCCTTTGCCAATTTTTCGAACATTCCATGATCGGGATATCGCATCATTTGGTCTAAATAGTTTGTCATTTTTTAAACAACCTTTGGTCTTTGAATTAAATACTTTTTTACGTGAGAATTGTTTCCTTCTTGGACGGACATACGAACTAGTCAAAACTTTTACAAGTTCTGTTACAACTTCGGTTCCTGAGAGCATTCAAGACGATCCATTCCGTTGACCATTTTTTCGAAGATTCCATGATCGGGAAATCGCATCATTTGGTCTAAAACGTTTGTCATTTTGTAAAAAGCTTTTGGTCTTCGAATTAAAATCTTTTTTACGTGAGAATTGTTTCTCTCTTGGTTCTTGGATGAAGTTCCGAACTTGTCAAACATTTACTAAATCTTTTATAACTTCGATTCCTGATAGTAGTCAAGACGATCCATTTCTTCGTCCAATTTTTTGAACATTCCATGACCGGGATATCGCATCATTTGGTCTAAATAGTTAGTCATTTTGTAAACAACTTTTGGACTTTGAATTAAAAACTTTTTAACGTGAGACTTGTTTCTCTATTAGTTCTTGGACGAACTTCCGAACTTGTTAAACATTTACGAATTCTTTTATAACATCCGTTCCTAAGAGTATTCAAGATGATCCATTCCTTGGCCTATTTTTCGAATATTCCATGATCGAGAAATCGCATCATTTGGTCAAAATAGTTTGTCATTTTGTAAATAACTTTTGGTCTTTGAATTAGAAGCTTTTTTACATTAGAATTCTCTCTCCTGGTTCTTGGACGAACTTCCGAACTTGTCAAACATTTACGAGTTCTTTTATAACTTCAGTTCCTGAGAGTTTTAATGCGATGCATTCCTTCGACTTATTTCCCGAACATTTCATTCTCGGGAAATCGCATCACTTGGTCTAAAAAGTTTGGCATGTTGTAAAAAACTTTTGGTCTTTGATTTAAAAACTTTTTTACGTGAGAATTGGTTCTCTCTTGGTTCTCGAACAAACTTCCAAACTTGTCAAACATTTATGAGTTCTTTAATAACTTTGGTTCATAAGAGTATTCAATACGATCCATTCCTTCGACCAATTTCTTGAACATTCCATGCTTGGGAAATCGCATCATTTGGTCTAAAAAGTGTGTCATTTTATAAACAACATTTAGTCTTTGGATTAAAAACTTTATTACGTGAGAATTGTTTCTCTCTCGGTTCTTGGATGAAGTGCCGAACTTGTCAAACATTTCCTAGTTCTTTAATAACTTCGGTTCCAGATAGTAGTCGAGATGATCCATTCCTTTGACCAATTTTTTGAACATTCCACGCTCGGGAAATCGAATCATTTGGTCTAAAACTTTAGTCATTTTGTAAAAAGCTTTTGGTCTTTGAATTAAAATCTTTTTTACGTGAGAATTGTTTCTCTCTTGGTTCTTGGATGAAGTTCCGAACTTGTCAAACATTTACTAAATCTTTTATAACTTCGTTTCCTGATAGTAGTCAAGACGATCCATTTCTTCGACCAATTTTTCGAACATTCCATGATCGGGATATCGCATCATTTGATCTAAATAGTTTGTCATTTTGTAAACAACTTTTGGTCTATGAATTAAAAACTTTTTTACGAGAGAATTGTTTCTCAATTGGTTCTTGGACGAACTTTTGAAGTTGTTAAACATTTACAAGTACTTTTATAACTCCGATTCCTGAGAGTATTCAAGACGATCCATTCCTTTGACCAATTTTCTGAAGATTCCATTATTGGGAGATCGCATCATTTGGTCAAAAATAATTTGTCATTTTGTAAATAGCTTTTGGTTTTTGAATTAAAAACTATTTTACGTTAGACTTCTTTCTCTCTTGGTTCTGGGACGAACTTTCGAACTTGTCAAACATTTACTAGTTCTTTTATAACTTCGATTCCTGATAGTAGTCAAGATGACCAATTCCCTCGACCAATTTTTCAAACATTCCATGATCGGGAAATCACATCATTTGGTCTAAATAGTTTGTCATTTTGTAAACAACTTTTGGTTTTTGAATTAAAAACTTTTTTACGAGAGAATTATTTCTCTCTTGGTTCTTGGTCGAACTTTTGAACTGGTTAAACATTTACGAGTTCTTTTATAACTTCAGTTCTTGAGAGTATTCAAGACGATCATTCCTTTGACCAATTTTTTGAACATTCCATGACCGGGAAATCGCATCATATGGTCAAAATAGTTTGTCATTTTGTAAATAAATTTTGTTCTTTGAATTAAAAGCTTTTTTACGTTAGAATTCTTTCTCTCTTGGTTCTTGGACGAACTTCCGAACTTGTCAAATATTTACGAGTTCTTTTATAACTTTAGTTCCTGAGAGTATTTAATACGATCCATTCCTTCGACTTATTTTTCGAGCATTTCATTCTCGAGAAATCGCATCACTTGGTCTAAAAAGTTTGGCATGTTGTAAAAAACTTTTGGTCTTTGATTTAAAAACTTTTTTACGTGAGAATTGATTCTCTCTTGGTTCTCGGACAAACTTCCGAACTTATCAAACATTTATGAGTTCTTTTATAACTTTGGTTTCTAAGAGTATTCAATACGATCCATTCCTTTGACCAATTTTTTCAACATTCCACGCTTGGGAAATCACATCATTGGGTCTAAAAAGTCTGTCATTTTATAAACAACATTTAGTCTTTGAATGAAAAACTTTACTATGTGAAAATTGTTTCTCTCTCGGTTCTTGGACGAAGTGTCGAACTTGTCAAACATTTCCTAGATCTTTTATAACTTCGATCCCAGATAGTAGTCAAGATGATCCATTCCTTTGCCAATTTTTCGAACATTCCATGATCGGGATATCGCATCATTTGGTCTAAATAGTTTGTCATTTTTTAAACAACCTTTGGTCTTTGAATTAAATACTTTTTTACGTGAGAATTGTTTCCTTCTTGGACGGACATACGAACTAGTCAAAACTTTTACAAGTTCTGTTACAACTTCGGTTCCTGAGAGCATTCAAGACGATCCATTCCGTTGACCATTTTTTCGAAGATTCCATGATCGGGAAATCGCATCATTTGGTCTAAAACGTTTGTCATTTTGTAAAAAGCTTTTGGTCTTCGAATTAAAATCTTTTTTACGTGAGAATTGTTTCTCTCTTGGTTCTTGGATGAAGTTCCGAACTTGTCAAACATTTACTAAATCTTTTATAACTTCGATTCCTGATAGTAGTCAAGACGATCCATTTCTTCGTCCAATTTTTTGAACATTCCATGACCGGGATATCGCATCATTTGGTCTAAATAGTTAGTCATTTTGTAAACAACTTTTGGACTTTGAATTAAAAACTTTTTAACGTGAGACTTGTTTCTCTATTAGTTCTTGGACGAACTTCCGAACTTGTTAAACATTTACGAATTCTTTTATAACATCCGTTCCTAAGAGTATTCAAGATGATCCATTCCTTGGCCTATTTTTCGAATATTCCATGATCGAGAAATCGCATCATTTGGTCAAAATAGTTTGTCATTTTGTAAATAACTTTTGGTCTTTGAATTAGAAGCTTTTTTACATTAGAATTCTCTCTCCTGGTTCTTGGACGAACTTCCGAACTTGTCAAACATTTACGAGTTCTTTTATAACTTCAGTTCCTGAGAGTTTTAATGCGATGCATTCCTTCGACTTATTTCCCGAACATTTCATTCTCGGGAAATCGCATCACTTGGTCTAAAAAGTTTGGCATGTTGTAAAAAACTTTTGGTCTTTGATTTAAAAACTTTTTTACGTGAGAATTGGTTCTCTCTTGGTTCTCGAACAAACTTCCAAACTTGTCAAACATTTATGAGTTCTTTTATAACTTTGGTTCATAAGAGTATTCAATACGATCCATTCCTTCGACCAATTTCTTGAACATTCCATGCTTGGGAAATCGCATCATTTGGTCTAAAAAGTGTGTCATTTTATAAACAACATTTAGTCTTTGGATTAAAAACTTTATTACGTGAGAATTGTTTCTCTCTCGGTTCTTGGATGAAGTGCCGAACTTGTCAAACATTTCCTAGTTCTTTAATAACTTCGGTTCCAGATAGTAGTCGAGATGATCCATTCCTTTGACCAATTTTTTGAACATTCCACGCTCGGGAAATCGAATCATTTGGTCTAAAACTTTAGTCATTTTGTAAAAAGCTTTTGGTCTTTGAATTAAAATCTTTTTTACGTGAGAATTGTTTCTCTCTTGGTTCTTGGATGAAGTTCCGAACTTGTCAAACATTTACTAAATCTTTTATAACTTCGTTTCCTGATAGTAGTCAAGACGATCCATTTCTTCGACCAATTTTTCGAACATTCCATGATCGGGATATCGCATCATTTGATCTAAATAGTTTGTCATTTTGTAAACAACTTTTGGTCTATGAATTAAAAACTTTTTTACGAGAGAATTGTTTCTCAATTGGTTCTTGGACGAACTTTTGAAGTTGTTAAACATTTACAAGTACTTTTATAACTCCGATTCCTGAGAGTATTCAAGACGATCCATTCCTTTGACCAATTTTCTGAAGATTCCATTATTGGGAGATCGCATCATTTGGTCAAAAATAATTTGTCATTTTGTAAATAGCTTTTGGTTTTTGAATTAAAAACTATTTTACGTTAGACTTCTTTCTCTCTTGGTTCTGGGACGAACTTTCGAACTTGTCAAACATTTACTAGTTCTTTTATAACTTCGATTCCTGATAGTAGTCAAGATGACCAATTCCCTCGACCAATTTTTCAAACATTCCATGATCGGGAAATCACATCATTTGGTCTAAATAGTTTGTCATTTTGTAAACAACTTTTGGTTTGTGAATTAAAAACTTTTTTACGAGAGAATTATTTCTCTCTTGGTTCTTGGTCGAACTTTTGAACTGGTTAAACATTTACGAGTTCTTTTATAACTTCAGTTCTTGAGAGTATTCAAGACGATCATTCCTTTGACCAATTTTTTGAAGATTTCATGACCGGGAAATCGCATCATATGGTCAAAATAGTTTGTCATTTTGTAAATAAATTTTGGTCTTTGAATTAGAAGCTTTTTTACGTTAGAATTCTTTCTCTCTTGGTTCTTGGACGAACTTCCGAACTTGTCAAATATTTACGAGTTCTTTTATAACTTTAGTTCCTGAGAGTATTTAATACGATCCATTCCTTCGACTTATTTTTCGAGCATTTCATTCTCGAGAAATCGCATCACTTGGTCTAAAAAGTTTGGCATGTTGTAAAAAACTTTTGGTCTTTGATTTAAAAACTTTTTTACGTGAGAATTGATTCTCTCTTGGTTCTCGGACAAACTTCCGAACTTATCAAACATTTATGAGTTCTTTTATAACTTTGGTTTCTAAGAGTATTCAATACGATCCATTCCTTTGACCAATTTTTTCAACATTCCACGCTTGGGAAATCACATCATTGGGTCTAAAAAGTCTGTCATTTTATAAACAACATTTAGTCTTTGAATGAAAAACTTTACTATGTGAAAATTGTTTCTCTCTCGGTTCTTGGACGAAGTGTCGAACTTGTCAAACATTTCCTAGATCTTTTATAACTTCGATCCCAGATAGTAGTCAAGATGATCCATTCCTTTGCCAATTTTTCGAACATTCCATGATCGGGATATCGCATCATTTGGTCTAAATAGTTTGTCATTTTTTAAACAACCTTTGGTCTTTGAATTAAATACTTTTTTACGTGAGAATTGTTTCCTTCTTGGACGGACATACGAACTAGTCAAAACTTTTACAAGTTCTGTTACAACTTCGGTTCCTGAGAGCATTCAAGACGATCCATTCCGTTGACCATTTTTTCGAAGATTCCATGATCGGGAAATCGCATCATTTGGTCTAAAACGTTTGTCATTTTGTAAAAAGCTTTTGGTCTTCGAATTAAAATCTTTTTTACGTGAGAATTGTTTCTCTCTTGGTTCTTGGATGAAGTTCCGAACTTGTCAAACATTTACTAAATCTTTTATAACTTCGATTCCTGATAGTAGTCAAGACGATCCATTTCTTCGTCCAATTTTTTGAACATTCCATGACCGGGATATCGCATCATTTGGTCTAAATAGTTAGTCATTTTGTAAACAACTTTTGGACTTTGAATTAAAAACTTTTTAACGTGAGACTTGTTTCTCTATTAGTTCTTGGACGAACTTCCGAACTTGTTAAACATTTACGAATTCTTTTATAACATCCGTTCCTAAGAGTATTCAAGATGATCCATTCCTTGGCCTATTTTTCGAATATTCCATGATCGAGAAATCGCATCATTTGGTCAAAATAGTTTGTCATTTTGTAAATAACTTTTGGTCTTTGAATTAGAAGCTTTTTTACATTAGAATTCTCTCTCCTGGTTCTTGGACGAACTTCCGAACTTGTCAAACATTTACGAGTTCTTTTATAACTTCAGTTCCTGAGAGTTTTAATGCGATGCATTCCTTCGACTTATTTCCCGAACATTTCATTCTCGGGAAATCGCATCACTTGGTCTAAAAAGTTTGGCATGTTGTAAAAAACTTTTGGTCTTTGATTTAAAAACTTTTTTACGTGAGAATTGGTTCTCTCTTGGTTCTCGAACAAACTTCCAAACTTGTCAAACATTTATGAGTTCTTTTATAACTTTGGTTCATAAGAGTATTCAATACGATCCATTCCTTCGACCAATTTCTTGAACATTCCATGCTTGGGAAATCGCATCATTTGGTCTAAAAAGTGTGTCATTTTATAAACAACATTTAGTCTTTGGATTAAAAACTTTATTACGTGAGAATTGTTTCTCTCTCGGTTCTTGGATGAAGTGCCGAACTTGTCAAACATTTCCTAGTTCTTTAATAACTTCGGTTCCAGATAGTAGTCGAGATGATCCATTCCTTTGACCAATTTTTTGAACATTCCACGCTCGGGAAATCGAATCATTTGGTCTAAAACTTTAGTCATTTTGTAAAAAGCTTTTGGTCTTTGAATTAAAATCTTTTTTACGTGAGAATTGTTTCTCTCTTGGTTCTTGGATGAAGTTCCGAACTTGTCAAACATTTACTAAATCTTTTATAACTTCGTTTCCTGATAGTAGTCAAGACGATCCATTTCTTCGACCAATTTTTCGAACATTCCATGATCGGGATATCGCATCATTTGATCTAAATAGTTTGTCATTTTGTAAACAACTTTTGGTCTATGAATTAAAAACTTTTTTACGAGAGAATTGTTTCTCAATTGGTTCTTGGGCGAACTTTTGAAGTTGTTAAACATTTACAAGTACTTTTATAACTCCGATTCCTGAGAGTATTCAAGACGATCCATTCCTTTGACCAATTTTCTGAAGATTCCATTATTGGGAAATCGCATCATTTGGTCAAAAATAATTTGTCATTTTGTAAATAGCTTTTGGTTTTTGAATTAAAAACTATTTTACGTTAGACTTCTTTCTCTCTTGGTTCTGGGACGAACTTTCGAACTTGTCAAACATTTACTAGTTCTTTTATAACTTCGATTCCTGATAGTAGTCAAGATGACCAATTCCCTCGACCAATTTTTCAAACATTCCATGATCGGGAAATCACATCATTTGGTCTAAATAGTTTGTCATTTTGTAAACAACTTTTGGTTTGTGAATTAAAAACTTTTTTACGAGAGAATTATTTCTCTCTTGGTTCTTGGTCGAACTTTTGAACTGGTTAAACATTTACGAGTTCTTTTATAACTTCAGTTCTTGAGAGTATTCAAGACGATCATTCCTTTGACCAATTTTTTGAACATTCCATGACCGGGAAATCGCATCATATGGTCAAAATAGTTTGTCATTTTGTAAATAAATTTTGGTCTTTGAATTAGAAGCTTTTTTACGTTAGAATTCTTTCTCTCTTGGTTCTTGGACGAACTTCCGAACTTGTCAAATATTTACGAGTTCTTTTATAACTTTAGTTCCTGAGAGTATTTAATACGATCCATTCCTTCGACTTATTTTTCGAGCATTTCATTCTCGAGAAATCGCATCACTTGGTCTAAAAAGTTTGGCATGTTGTAAAAAACTTTTGGTCTTTGATTTAAAAACTTTTTTACGTGAGAATTGATTCTCTCTTGGTTCTCGGACAAACTTCCGAACTTATCAAACATTTATGAGTTCTTTTATAACTTTGGTTTCTAAGAGTATTCAATACGATCCATTCCTTTGACCAATTTTTTCAACATTCCACGCTTGGGAAATCACATCATTGGGTCTAAAAAGTCTGTCATTTTATAAACAACATTTAGTCTTTGAATGAAAAACTTTACTATGTGAAAATTGTTTCTCTCTCGGTTCTTGGACGAAGTGTCGAACTTGTCAAACATTTCCTAGATCTTTTATAACTTCGATCCCAGATAGTAGTCAAGATGATCCATTCCTTTGCCAATTTTTCGAACATTCCATGATCGGGATATCGCATCATTTGGTCTAAATAGTTTGTCATTTTTTAAACAACCTTTGGTCTTTGAATTAAATACTTTTTTACGTGAGAATTGTTTCCTTCTTGGACGGACATACGAACTAGTCAAAACTTTTACAAGTTCTGTTACAACTTCGGTTCCTGAGAGCATTCAAGACGATCCATTCCGTTGACCATTTTTTCGAAGATTCCATGATCGGGAAATCGCATCATTTGGTCTAAAACGTTTGTCATTTTGTAAAAAGCTTTTGGTCTTCGAATTAAAATCTTTTTTACGTGAGAATTGTTTCTCTCTTGGTTCTTGGATGAAGTTCCGAACTTGTCAAACATTTACTAAATCTTTTATAACTTCGATTCCTGATAGTAGTCAAGACGATCCATTTCTTCGTCCAATTTTTTGAACATTCCATGACCGGGATATCGCATCATTTGGTCTAAATAGTTAGTCATTTTGTAAACAACTTTTGGACTTTGAATTAAAAACTTTTTAACGTGAGACTTGTTTCTCTATTAGTTCTTGGACGAACTTCCGAACTTGTTAAACATTTACGAATTCTTTTATAACATCCGTTCCTAAGAGTATTCAAGATGATCCATTCCTTGGCCTATTTTTCGAATATTCCATGATCGAGAAATCGCATCATTTGGTCAAAATAGTTTGTCATTTTGTAAATAACTTTTGGTCTTTGAATTAGAAGCTTTTTTACATTAGAATTCTCTCTCCTGGTTCTTGGACGAACTTCCGAACTTGTCAAACATTTACGAGTTCTTTTATAACTTCAGTTCCTGAGAGTTTTAATGCGATGCATTCCTTCGACTTATTTCCCGAACATTTCATTCTCGGGAAATCGCATCACTTGGTCTAAAAAGTTTGGCATGTTGTAAAAAACTTTTGGTCTTTGATTTAAAAACTTTTTTACGTGAGAATTGGTTCTCTCTTGGTTCTCGAACAAACTTCCAAACTTGTCAAACATTTATGAGTTCTTTTATAACTTTGGTTCATAAGAGTATTCAATACGATCCATTCCTTCGACCAATTTCTTGAACATTCCATGCTTGGGAAATCGCATCATTTGGTCTAAAAAGTGTGTCATTTTATAAACAACATTTAGTCTTTGGATTAAAAACTTTATTACGTGAGAATTGTTTCTCTCTCGGTTCTTGGATGAAGTGCCGAACTTGTCAAACATTTCCTAGTTCTTTAATAACTTCGGTTCCAGATAGTAGTCGAGATGATCCATTCCTTTGACCAATTTTTTGAACATTCCACGCTCGGGAAATCGAATCATTTGGTCTAAAACTTTAGTCATTTTGTAAAAAGCTTTTGGTCTTTGAATTAAAATCTTTTTTACGTGAGAATTGTTTCTCTCTTGGTTCTTGGATGAAGTTCCGAACTTGTCAAACATTTACTAAATCTTTTATAACTTCGTTTCCTGATAGTAGTCAAGACGATCCATTTCTTCGACCAATTTTTCGAACATTCCATGATCGGGATATCGCATCATTTGATCTAAATAGTTTGTCATTTTGTAAACAACTTTTGGTCTATGAATTAAAAACTTTTTTACGAGAGAATTGTTTCTCAATTGGTTCTTGGGCGAACTTTTGAAGTTGTTAAACATTTACAAGTACTTTTATAACTCCGATTCCTGAGAGTATTCAAGACGATCCATTCCTTTGACCAATTTTCTGAAGATTCCATTATTGGGAAATCGCATCATTTGGTCAAAAATAATTTGTCATTTTGTAAATAGCTTTTGGTTTTTGAATTAAAAACTTTTTTACGTTAGACTTCTTTCTCTCTTGGTTCTGGGACGAACTTTCGAACTTGTCAAACATTTACTAGTTCTTTTATAACTTCGATTCCTGATAGTAGTCAAGATGACCAATTCCCTCGACCAATTTTTCAAACATTCCATGATCGGGAAATCACATCATTTGGTCTAAATAGTTTGTCATTTTGTAAACAACTTTTGGTTTGTGAATTAAAAACTTTTTTACGAGAGAATTATTTCTCTCTTGGTTCTTGGTCGAACTTTTGAACTGGTTAAACATTTACGAGTTCTTTTATAACTTCAGTTCTTGAGAGTATTCAAGACGATCATTCCTTTGACCAATTTTTTGAAGATTTCATGACCGGGAAATCGCATCATATGGTCAAAATAGTTTGTCATTTTGTAAATAAATTTTGGTCTTTGAATTAGAAGCTTTTTTACGTTAGAATTCTTTCTCTCTTGGTTCTTGGACGAACTTCCGAACTTGTCAAATATTTACGAGTTCTTTTATAACTTTAGTTCCTGAGAGTATTTAATACGATCCATTCCTTCGACTTATTTTTCGAGCATTTCATTCTCGAGAAATCGCATCACTTGGTCTAAAAAGTTTGGCATGTTGTAAAAAACTTTTGGTCTTTGATTTAAAAACTTTTTTACGTGAGAATTGATTCTCTCTTGGTTCTCGGACAAACTTCCGAACTTATCAAACATTTATGAGTTCTTTTATAACTTTGGTTTCTAAGAGTATTCAATACGATCCATTCCTTTGACCAATTTTTTCAACATTCCACGCTTGGGAAATCACATCATTGGGTCTAAAAAGTCTGTCATTTTATAAACAACATTTAGTCTTTGAATGAAAAACTTTACTATGTGAAAATTGTTTCTCTCTCGGTTCTTGGACGAAGTGTCGAACTTGTCAAACATTTCCTAGATCTTTTATAACTTCGATCCCAGATAGTAGTCAAGATGATCCATTCCTTTGCCAATTTTTCGAACATTCCATGATCGGGATATCGCATCATTTGGTCTAAATAGTTTGTCATTTTTTAAACAACCTTTGGTCTTTGAATTAAATACTTTTTTACGTGAGAATTGTTTCCTTCTTGGACGGACATACGAACTAGTCAAAACTTTTACAAGTTCTGTTACAACTTCGGTTCCTGAGAGCATTCAAGACGATCCATTCCGTTGACCATTTTTTCGAAGATTCCATGATCGGGAAATCGCATCATTTGGTCTAAAACGTTTGTCATTTTGTAAAAAGCTTTTGGTCTTCGAATTAAAATCTTTTTTACGTGAGAATTGTTTCTCTCTTGGTTCTTGGATGAAGTTCCGAACTTGTCAAACATTTACTAAATCTTTTATAACTTCGATTCCTGATAGTAGTCAAGACGATCCATTTCTTCGTCCAATTTTTTGAACATTCCATGACCGGGATATCGCATCATTTGGTCTAAATAGTTAGTCATTTTGTAAACAACTTTTGGACTTTGAATTAAAAACTTTTTAACGTGAGACTTGTTTCTCTATTAGTTCTTGGACGAACTTCCGAACTTGTTAAACATTTACGAATTCTTTTATAACATCCGTTCCTAAGAGTATTCAAGATGATCCATTCCTTGGCCTATTTTTCGAATATTCCATGATCGAGAAATCGCATCATTTGGTCAAAATAGTTTGTCATTTTGTAAATAACTTTTGGTCTTTGAATTAGAAGCTTTTTTACATTAGAATTCTCTCTCCTGGTTCTTGGACGAACTTCCGAACTTGTCAAACATTTACGAGTTCTTTTATAACTTCAGTTCCTGAGAGTTTTAATGCGATGCATTCCTTCGACTTATTTCCCGAACATTTCATTCTCGGGAAATCGCATCACTTGGTCTAAAAAGTTTGGCATGTTGTAAAAAACTTTTGGTCTTTGATTTAAAAACTTTTTTACGTGAGAATTGGTTCTCTCTTGGTTCTCGAACAAACTTCCAAACTTGTCAAACATTTATGAGTTCTTTTATAACTTTGGTTCATAAGAGTATTCAATACGATCCATTCCTTCGACCAATTTCTTGAACATTCCATGCTTGGGAAATCGCATCATTTGGTCTAAAAAGTGTGTCATTTTATAAACAACATTTAGTCTTTGGATTAAAAACTTTATTACGTGAGAATTGTTTCTCTCTCGGTTCTTGGATGAAGTGCCGAACTTGTCAAACATTTCCTAGTTCTTTAATAACTTCGGTTCCAGATAGTAGTCGAGATGATCCATTCCTTTGACCAATTTTTTGAACATTCCACGCTCGGGAAATCGAATCATTTGGTCTAAAACTTTAGTCATTTTGTAAAAAGCTTTTGGTCTTTGAATTAAAATCTTTTTTACGTGAGAATTGTTTCTCTCTTGGTTCTTGGATGAAGTTCCGAACTTGTCAAACATTTACTAAATCTTTTATAACTTCGTTTCCTGATAGTAGTCAAGACGATCCATTTCTTCGACCAATTTTTCGAACATTCCATGATCGGGATATCGCATCATTTGATCTAAATAGTTTGTCATTTTGTAAACAACTTTTGGTCTATGAATTAAAAACTTTTTTACGAGAGAATTGTTTCTCAATTGGTTCTTGGGCGAACTTTTGAAGTTGTTAAACATTTACAAGTACTTTTATAACTCCGATTCCTGAGAGTATTCAAGACGATCCATTCCTTTGACCAATTTTCTGAAGATTCCATTATTGGGAAATCGCATCATTTGGTCAAAAATAATTTGTCATTTTGTAAATAGCTTTTGGTTTTTGAATTAAAAACTTTTTTACGTTAGACTTCTTTCTCTCTTGGTTCTGGGACGAACTTTCGAACTTGTCAAACATTTACTAGTTCTTTTATAACTTCGATTCCTGATAGTAGTCAAGATGACCAATTCCCTCGACCAATTTTTCAAACATTCCATGATCGGGAAATCACATCATTTGGTCTAAATAGTTTGTCATTTTGTAAACAACTTTTGGTTTGTGAATTAAAAACTTTTTTACGAGAGAATTATTTCTCTCTTGGTTCTTGGTCGAACTTTTGAACTGGTTAAACATTTACGAGTTCTTTTATAACTTCAGTTCTTGAGAGTATTCAAGACGATCATTCCTTTGACCAATTTTTTGAAGATTTCATGACCGGGAAATCGCATCATATGGTCAAAATAGTTTGTCATTTTGTAAATAAATTTTGGTCTTTGAATTAGAAGCTTTTTTACGTTAGAATTCTTTCTCTCTTGGTTCTTGGACGAACTTCCGAACTTGTCAAATATTTACGAGTTCTTTTATAACTTTAGTTCCTGAGAGTATTTAATACGATCCATTCCTTCGACTTATTTTTCGAGCATTTCATTCTCGAGAAATCGCATCACTTGGTCTAAAAAGTTTGGCATGTTGTAAAAAACTTTTGGTCTTTGATTTAAAAACTTTTTTACGTGAGAATTGATTCTCTCTTGGTTCTCGGACAAACTTCCGAACTTATCAAACATTTATGAGTTCTTTTATAACTTTGGTTTCTAAGAGTATTCAATACGATCCATTCCTTTGACCAATTTTTTCAACATTCCACGCTTGGGAAATCACATCATTGGGTCTAAAAAGTCTGTCATTTTATAAACAACATTTAGTCTTTGAATGAAAAACTTTACTATGTGAAAATTGTTTCTCTCTCGGTTCTTGGACGAAGTGTCGAACTTGTCAAACATTTCCTAGATCTTTTATAACTTCGATCCCAGATAGTAGTCAAGATGATCCATTCCTTTGCCAATTTTTCGAACATTCCATGATCGGGATATCGCATCATTTGGTCTAAATAGTTTGTCATTTTTTAAACAACCTTTGGTCTTTGAATTAAATACTTTTTTACGTGAGAATTGTTTCCTTCTTGGACGGACATACGAACTAGTCAAAACTTTTACAAGTTCTGTTACAACTTCGGTTCCTGAGAGCATTCAAGACGATCCATTCCGTTGACCATTTTTTCGAAGATTCCATGATCGGGAAATCGCATCATTTGGTCTAAAACGTTTGTCATTTTGTAAAAAGCTTTTGGTCTTCGAATTAAAATCTTTTTTACGTGAGAATTGTTTCTCTCTTGGTTCTTGGATGAAGTTCCGAACTTGTCAAACATTTACTAAATCTTTTATAACTTCGATTCCTGATAGTAGTCAAGACGATCCATTTCTTCGTCCAATTTTTTGAACATTCCATGACCGGGATATCGCATCATTTGGTCTAAATAGTTAGTCATTTTGTAAACAACTTTTGGACTTTGAATTAAAAACTTTTTAACGTGAGACTTGTTTCTCTATTAGTTCTTGGACGAACTTCCGAACTTGTTAAACATTTACGAATTCTTTTATAACATCCGTTCCTAAGAGTATTCAAGATGATCCATTCCTTGGCCTATTTTTCGAATATTCCATGATCGAGAAATCGCATCATTTGGTCAAAATAGTTTGTCATTTTGTAAATAACTTTTGGTCTTTGAATTAGAAGCTTTTTTACATTAGAATTCTCTCTCCTGGTTCTTGGACGAACTTCCGAACTTGTCAAACATTTACGAGTTCTTTTATAACTTCAGTTCCTGAGAGTTTTAATGCGATGCATTCCTTCGACTTATTTCCCGAACATTTCATTCTCGGGAAATCGCATCACTTGGTCTAAAAAGTTTGGCATGTTGTAAAAAACTTTTGGTCTTTGATTTAAAAACTTTTTTACGTGAGAATTGGTTCTCTCTTGGTTCTCGAACAAACTTCCAAACTTGTCAAACATTTATGAGTTCTTTTATAACTTTGGTTCATAAGAGTATTCAATACGATCCATTCCTTCGACCAATTTCTTGAACATTCCATGCTTGGGAAATCGCATCATTTGGTCTAAAAAGTGTGTCATTTTATAAACAACATTTAGTCTTTGGATTAAAAACTTTATTACGTGAGAATTGTTTCTCTCTCGGTTCTTGGATGAAGTGCCGAACTTGTCAAACATTTCCTAGTTCTTTAATAACTTCGGTTCCAGATAGTAGTCGAGATGATCCATTCCTTTGACCAATTTTTTGAACATTCCACGCTCGGGAAATCGAATCATTTGGTCTAAAACTTTAGTCATTTTGTAAAAAGCTTTTGGTCTTTGAATTAAAATCTTTTTTACGTGAGAATTGTTTCTCTCTTGGTTCTTGGATGAAGTTCCGAACTTGTCAAACATTTACTAAATCTTTTATAACTTCGTTTCCTGATAGTAGTCAAGACGATCCATTTCTTCGACCAATTTTTCGAACATTCCATGATCGGGATATCGCATCATTTGATCTAAATAGTTTGTCATTTTGTAAACAACTTTTGGTCTATGAATTAAAAACTTTTTTACGAGAGAATTGTTTCTCAATTGGTTCTTGGGCGAACTTTTGAAGTTGTTAAACATTTACAAGTACTTTTATAACTCCGATTCCTGAGAGTATTCAAGACGATCCATTCCTTTGACCAATTTTCTGAAGATTCCATTATTGGGAAATCGCATCATTTGGTCAAAAATAATTTGTCATTTTGTAAATAGCTTTTGGTTTTTGAATTAAAAACTTTTTTACGTTAGACTTCTTTCTCTCTTGGTTCTGGGACGAACTTTCGAACTTGTCAAACATTTACTAGTTCTTTTATAACTTCGATTCCTGATAGTAGTCAAGATGACCAATTCCCTCGACCAATTTTTCAAACATTCCATGATCGGGAAATCACATCATTTGGTCTAAATAGTTTGTCATTTTGTAAACAACTTTTGGTTTGTGAATTAAAAACTTTTTTACGAGAGAATTATTTCTCTCTTGGTTCTTGGTCGAACTTTTGAACTGGTTAAACATTTACGAGTTCTTTTATAACTTCAGTTCTTGAGAGTATTCAAGACGATCATTCCTTTGACCAATTTTTTGAAGATTTCATGACCGGGAAATCGCATCATATGGTCAAAATAGTTTGTCATTTTGTAAATAAATTTTGGTCTTTGAATTAGAAGCTTTTTTACGTTAGAATTCTTTCTCTCTTGGTTCTTGGACGAACTTCCGAACTTGTCAAATATTTACGAGTTCTTTTATAACTTTAGTTCCTGAGAGTATTTAATACGATCCATTCCTTCGACTTATTTTTCGAGCATTTCATTCTCGAGAAATCGCATCACTTGGTCTAAAAAGTTTGGCATGTTGTAAAAAACTTTTGGTCTTTGATTTAAAAACTTTTTTACGTGAGAATTGATTCTCTCTTGGTTCTCGGACAAACTTCCGAACTTATCAAACATTTATGAGTTCTTTTATAACTTTGGTTTCTAAGAGTATTCAATACGATCCATTCCTTTGACCAATTTTTTCAACATTCCACGCTTGGGAAATCACATCATTGGGTCTAAAAAGTCTGTCATTTTATAAACAACATTTAGTCTTTGAATGAAAAACTTTACTATGTGAAAATTGTTTCTCTCTCGGTTCTTGGACGAAGTGTCGAACTTGTCAAACATTTCCTAGATCTTTTATAACTTCGATCCCAGATAGTAGTCAAGATGATCCATTCCTTTGCCAATTTTTCGAACATTCCATGATCGGGATATCGCATCATTTGGTCTAAATAGTTTGTCATTTTTTAAACAACCTTTGGTCTTTGAATTAAATACTTTTTTACGTGAGAATTGTTTCCTTCTTGGACGGACATACGAACTAGTCAAAACTTTTACAAGTTCTGTTACAACTTCGGTTCCTGAGAGCATTCAAGACGATCCATTCCGTTGACCATTTTTTCGAAGATTCCATGATCGGGAAATCGCATCATTTGGTCTAAAACGTTTGTCATTTTGTAAAAAGCTTTTGGTCTTCGAATTAAAATCTTTTTTACGTGAGAATTGTTTCTCTCTTGGTTCTTGGATGAAGTTCCGAACTTGTCAAACATTTACTAAATCTTTTATAACTTCGATTCCTGATAGTAGTCAAGACGATCCATTTCTTCGTCCAATTTTTTGAACATTCCATGACCGGGATATCGCATCATTTGGTCTAAATAGTTAGTCATTTTGTAAACAACTTTTGGACTTTGAATTAAAAACTTTTTAACGTGAGACTTGTTTCTCTATTAGTTCTTGGACGAACTTCCGAACTTGTTAAACATTTACGAATTCTTTTATAACATCCGTTCCTAAGAGTATTCAAGATGATCCATTCCTTGGCCTATTTTTCGAATATTCCATGATCGAGAAATCGCATCATTTGGTCAAAATAGTTTGTCATTTTGTAAATAACTTTTGGTCTTTGAATTAGAAGCTTTTTTACATTAGAATTCTCTCTCCTGGTTCTTGGACGAACTTCCGAACTTGTCAAACATTTACGAGTTCTTTTATAACTTCAGTTCCTGAGAGTTTTAATGCGATGCATTCCTTCGACTTATTTCCCGAACATTTCATTCTCGGGAAATCGCATCACTTGGTCTAAAAAGTTTGGCATGTTGTAAAAAACTTTTGGTCTTTGATTTAAAAACTTTTTTACGTGAGAATTGGTTCTCTCTTGGTTCTCGAACAAACTTCCAAACTTGTCAAACATTTATGAGTTCTTTTATAACTTTGGTTCATAAGAGTATTCAATACGATCCATTCCTTCGACCAATTTCTTGAACATTCCATGCTTGGGAAATCGCATCATTTGGTCTAAAAAGTGTGTCATTTTATAAACAACATTTAGTCTTTGGATTAAAAACTTTATTACGTGAGAATTGTTTCTCTCTCGGTTCTTGGATGAAGTGCCGAACTTGTCAAACATTTCCTAGTTCTTTAATAACTTCGGTTCCAGATAGTAGTCGAGATGATCCATTCCTTTGACCAATTTTTTGAACATTCCACGCTCGGGAAATCGAATCATTTGGTCTAAAACTTTAGTCATTTTGTAAAAAGCTTTTGGTCTTTGAATTAAAATCTTTTTTACGTGAGAATTGTTTCTCTCTTGGTTCTTGGATGAAGTTCCGAACTTGTCAAACATTTACTAAATCTTTTATAACTTCGTTTCCTGATAGTAGTCAAGACGATCCATTTCTTCGACCAATTTTTCGAACATTCCATGATCGGGATATCGCATCATTTGATCTAAATAGTTTGTCATTTTGTAAACAACTTTTGGTCTATGAATTAAAAACTTTTTTACGAGAGAATTGTTTCTCAATTGGTTCTTGGGCGAACTTTTGAAGTTGTTAAACATTTACAAGTACTTTTATAACTCCGATTCCTGAGAGTATTCAAGACGATCCATTCCTTTGACCAATTTTCTGAAGATTCCATTATTGGGAAATCGCATCATTTGGTCAAAAATAATTTGTCATTTTGTAAATAGCTTTTGGTTTTTGAATTAAAAACTTTTTTACGTTAGACTTCTTTCTCTCTTGGTTCTGGGACGAACTTTCGAACTTGTCAAACATTTACTAGTTCTTTTATAACTTCGATTCCTGATAGTAGTCAAGATGACCAATTCCCTCGACCAATTTTTCAAACATTCCATGATCGGGAAATCACATCATTTGGTCTAAATAGTTTGTCATTTTGTAAACAACTTTTGGTTTGTGAATTAAAAACTTTTTTACGAGAGAATTATTTCTCTCTTGGTTCTTGGTCGAACTTTTGAACTGGTTAAACATTTACGAGTTCTTTTATAACTTCAGTTCTTGAGAGTATTCAAGACGATCATTCCTTTGACCAATTTTTTGAAGATTTCATGACCGGGAAATCGCATCATATGGTCAAAATAGTTTGTCATTTTGTAAATAAATTTTGGTCTTTGAATTAGAAGCTTTTTTACGTTAGAATTCTTTCTCTCTTGGTTCTTGGACGAACTTCCGAACTTGTCAAATATTTACGAGTTCTTTTATAACTTTAGTTCCTGAGAGTATTTAATACGATCCATTCCTTCGACTTATTTTTCGAGCATTTCATTCTCGAGAAATCGCATCACTTGGTCTAAAAAGTTTGGCATGTTGTAAAAAACTTTTGGTCTTTGATTTAAAAACTTTTTTACGTGAGAATTGATTCTCTCTTGGTTCTCGGACAAACTTCCGAACTTATCAAACATTTATGAGTTCTTTTATAACTTTGGTTTCTAAGAGTATTCAATACGATCCATTCCTTTGACCAATTTTTTCAACATTCCACGCTTGGGAAATCACATCATTGGGTCTAAAAAGTCTGTCATTTTATAAACAACATTTAGTCTTTGAATGAAAAACTTTACTATGTGAAAATTGTTTCTCTCTCGGTTCTTGGACGAAGTGTCGAACTTGTCAAACATTTCCTAGATCTTTTATAACTTCGATCCCAGATAGTAGTCAAGATGATCCATTCCTTTGCCAATTTTTCGAACATTCCATGATCGGGATATCGCATCATTTGGTCTAAATAGTTTGTCATTTTTTAAACAACCTTTGGTCTTTGAATTAAATACTTTTTTACGTGAGAATTGTTTCCTTCTTGGACGGACATACGAACTAGTCAAAACTTTTACAAGTTCTGTTACAACTTCGGTTCCTGAGAGCATTCAAGACGATCCATTCCGTTGACCATTTTTTCGAAGATTCCATGATCGGGAAATCGCATCATTTGGTCTAAAACGTTTGTCATTTTGTAAAAAGCTTTTGGTCTTCGAATTAAAATCTTTTTTACGTGAGAATTGTTTCTCTCTTGGTTCTTGGATGAAGTTCCGAACTTGTCAAACATTTACTAAATCTTTTATAACTTCGATTCCTGATAGTAGTCAAGACGATCCATTTCTTCGTCCAATTTTTTGAACATTCCATGACCGGGATATCGCATCATTTGGTCTAAATAGTTAGTCATTTTGTAAACAACTTTTGGACTTTGAATTAAAAACTTTTTAACGTGAGACTTGTTTCTCTATTAGTTCTTGGACGAACTTCCGAACTTGTTAAACATTTACGAATTCTTTTATAACATCCGTTCCTAAGAGTATTCAAGATGATCCATTCCTTGGCCTATTTTTCGAATATTCCATGATCGAGAAATCGCATCATTTGGTCAAAATAGTTTGTCATTTTGTAAATAACTTTTGGTCTTTGAATTAGAAGCTTTTTTACATTAGAATTCTCTCTCCTGGTTCTTGGACGAACTTCCGAACTTGTCAAACATTTACGAGTTCTTTTATAACTTCAGTTCCTGAGAGTTTTAATGCGATGCATTCCTTCGACTTATTTCCCGAACATTTCATTCTCGGGAAATCGCATCACTTGGTCTAAAAAGTTTGGCATGTTGTAAAAAACTTTTGGTCTTTGATTTAAAAACTTTTTTACGTGAGAATTGGTTCTCTCTTGGTTCTCGAACAAACTTCCAAACTTGTCAAACATTTATGAGTTCTTTTATAACTTTGGTTCATAAGAGTATTCAATACGATCCATTCCTTCGACCAATTTCTTGAACATTCCATGCTTGGGAAATCGCATCATTTGGTCTAAAAAGTGTGTCATTTTATAAACAACATTTAGTCTTTGGATTAAAAACTTTATTACGTGAGAATTGTTTCTCTCTCGGTTCTTGGATGAAGTGCCGAACTTGTCAAACATTTCCTAGTTCTTTAATAACTTCGGTTCCAGATAGTAGTCGAGATGATCCATTCCTTTGACCAATTTTTTGAACATTCCACGCTCGGGAAATCGAATCATTTGGTCTAAAACTTTAGTCATTTTGTAAAAAGCTTTTGGTCTTTGAATTAAAATCTTTTTTACGTGAGAATTGTTTCTCTCTTGGTTCTTGGATGAAGTTCCGAACTTGTCAAACATTTACTAAATCTTTTATAACTTCGTTTCCTGATAGTAGTCAAGACGATCCATTTCTTCGACCAATTTTTCGAACATTCCATGATCGGGATATCGCATCATTTGATCTAAATAGTTTGTCATTTTGTAAACAACTTTTGGTCTATGAATTAAAAACTTTTTTACGAGAGAATTGTTTCTCAATTGGTTCTTGGGCGAACTTTTGAAGTTGTTAAACATTTACAAGTACTTTTATAACTCCGATTCCTGAGAGTATTCAAGACGATCCATTCCTTTGACCAATTTTCTGAAGATTCCATTATTGGGAAATCGCATCATTTGGTCAAAAATAATTTGTCATTTTGTAAATAGCTTTTGGTTTTTGAATTAAAAACTTTTTTACGTTAGACTTCTTTCTCTCTTGGTTCTGGGACGAACTTTCGAACTTGTCAAACATTTACTAGTTCTTTTATAACTTCGATTCCTGATAGTAGTCAAGATGACCAATTCCCTCGACCAATTTTTCAAACATTCCATGATCGGGAAATCACATCATTTGGTCTAAATAGTTTGTCATTTTGTAAACAACTTTTGGTTTGTGAATTAAAAACTTTTTTACGAGAGAATTATTTCTCTCTTGGTTCTTGGTCGAACTTTTGAACTGGTTAAACATTTACGAGTTCTTTTATAACTTCAGTTCTTGAGAGTATTCAAGACGATCATTCCTTTGACCAATTTTTTGAAGATTTCATGACCGGGAAATCGCATCATATGGTCAAAATAGTTTGTCATTTTGTAAATAAATTTTGGTCTTTGAATTAGAAGCTTTTTTACGTTAGAATTCTTTCTCTCTTGGTTCTTGGACGAACTTCCGAACTTGTCAAATATTTACGAGTTCTTTTATAACTTTAGTTCCTGAGAGTATTTAATACGATCCATTCCTTCGACTTATTTTTCGAGCATTTCATTCTCGAGAAATCGCATCACTTGGTCTAAAAAGTTTGGCATGTTGTAAAAAACTTTTGGTCTTTGATTTAAAAACTTTTTTACGTGAGAATTGATTCTCTCTTGGTTCTCGGACAAACTTCCGAACTTATCAAACATTTATGAGTTCTTTTATAACTTTGGTTTCTAAGAGTATTCAATACGATCCATTCCTTTGACCAATTTTTTCAACATTCCACGCTTGGGAAATCACATCATTGGGTCTAAAAAGTCTGTCATTTTATAAACAACATTTAGTCTTTGAATGAAAAACTTTACTATGTGAAAATTGTTTCTCTCTCGGTTCTTGGACGAAGTGTCGAACTTGTCAAACATTTCCTAGATCTTTTATAACTTCGATCCCAGATAGTAGTCAAGATGATCCATTCCTTTGCCAATTTTTCGAACATTCCATGATCGGGATATCGCATCATTTGGTCTAAATAGTTTGTCATTTTTTAAACAACCTTTGGTCTTTGAATTAAATACTTTTTTACGTGAGAATTGTTTCCTTCTTGGACGGACATACGAACTAGTCAAAACTTTTACAAGTTCTGTTACAACTTCGGTTCCTTAGAGCATTCAAGACGATCCATTCCGTTGACCATTTTTTCGAAGATTCCATGATCGGGAAATCGCATCATTTGGTCTAAAACGTTTGTCATTTTGTAAAAAGCTTTTGGTCTTCGAATTAAAATCTTTTTTACGTGAGAATTGTTTCTCTCTTGGTTCTTGGATGAAGTTCCGAACTTGTCAAACATTTACTAAATCTTTTATAACTTCGATTCCTGATAGTAGTCAAGACGATCCATTTCTTCGTCCAATTTTTTGAACATTCCAAGACCGGGATATCGCATCATTTGGTCTAAATAGTTAGTCATTTTGTAAACAACTTTTGGACTTTGAATTAAAAACTTTTTAACGTGAGACTTGTTTCTCTATTAGTTCTTGGACGAACTTCCGAACTTGTTAAACATTTACGAATTCTTTTATAACATCCGTTCCTAAGAGTATTCAAGATGATCCATTCCTTGGCCTATTTTTCGAATATTCCATGATCGAGAAATCGCATCATTTGGTCAAAATAGTTTGTCATTTTGTAAATAACTTTTGGTCTTTGAATTAGAAGCTTTTTTACATTAGAATTCTCTCTCCTGGTTCTTGGACGAACTTCCGAACTTGTCAAACATTTACGAGTTCTTTTATAACTTCAGTTCCTGAGAGTTTTAATGCGATGCATTCCTTCGACTTATTTCCCGAACATTTCATTCTCGGGAAATCGCATCACTTGGTCTAAAAAGTTTGGCATGTTGTAAAAAACTTTTGGTCTTTGATTTAAAAACTTTTTACGTGAGAATTGGTTCTCTCTTGGTTCTCGAACAAACTTCCAAACTTGTCAAACATTTATGAGTTCTTTTATAACTTTGGTTCATAAGAGTATTCAATACGATCCATTCCTTCGACCAATTTCTTGAACATTCCATGCTTGGGAAATCGCATCATTTGGTCTAAAAAGTGTGTCATTTTATAAACAACATTTAGTCTTTGAATTAAAATCTTTTTACGTGAGAATTGTTTCTCTCTCGGTTCTTGGATGAAGTGCCGAACTTGTCAAACATTTCCTAGTTCTTTAATAACTTCGGTTCCAGATAGTAGTCGAGATGATCCATTCCTTTGACCAATTTTTTGAACATTCCACGCTCGGGAAATCGAATCATTTGGTCTAAAACTTTAGTCATTTTGTAAAAAGCTTTTGGTCTTTGAATTAAAATCTTTTTTACGAGAGAATTGTTTCTCAATTGGTTCTTGGACGAACTTTTGAAGTTGTTAAACATTTACAAGTACTTTTATAACTCCGATTCCTGAGAGTATTCAAGACGATCCATTCCTTTGACCAATTTTCTGAAGATTCCATTATTGGGAAATCGCATCATTTGGTCAAAAATAATTTGTCATTTTGTAAATAGCTTTTGGTTTTTGAATTAAAAACTTTTTTACGTTAGACTTCTTTATCTCTTGGTTCTGGGACTAACTTTCGAACTTGTCAAACATTTACTAGTTCTTTTATAACTTCGATTCCTGATAGTAGTCAAGATGACCAATTCCCTCGACCAATTTTTCAAACATTCCATGATCGGGAAATCACATCATTTGGTCTAAATAGTTTGTCATTTTGTAAACAACTTTTGGTTTGTGAATTAAAAACTTTTTTACGAGAGAATTATTTCTCTCTTGGTTCTTGGTCGAACTTTTGAACTGGTTAAACATTTACGAGTTCTTTTATAACTTCAGTTCTTGAGAGTATTCAAGACGATCATTCCTTTGACCAATTTTTTGAAGATTTCATAACCGGGAAATCGCATCATATGGTCAAAATAGTTTGTCATTTTGTAAATAAATTTTGGTCTTTGAATTAAAAGCTTTTTTACGTTAGAATTCTTTCTCTCTTGGTTCTTGGACGAACTTCCGAACTTGTCAAATATTTACGAGTTCTTTTATAACTTTAGTTCCTGAGAGTATTTAATACGATCCATTCCTTCGACTTATTTTTCGAGCATTTCATTCTCGAGAAATCGCATCACTTGGTCTAAAAAGTTTGGCATGTTGTAAAAAACTTTTGGTCTTTGATTTAAAAACTTTTTTACGTGAGAATTGATTCTCTCTTGGTTCTCGGACAAACTTCCGAACTTATCAAACATTTATGAGTTCTTTTATAACTTTGGTTTCTAAGAGTATTCAATACGATCCATTCCTTTGACCAATTTTTTCAACATTCCACGCTTGGGAAATCACATCATTGGGTCTAAAAAGTCTGTCATTTTATAAACAACATTTAGTCTTTGAATGAAAAACTTTACTATGTGAAAATTGTTTCTCTCTCGGTTCTTGGACGAAGTGTCGAACTTGTCAAACATTTCCTAGATCTTTTATAACTTTGATCCCAGATAGTAGTCAAGATGATCCATTCCTTTGCCAATTTTTCGAACATTCCATGATCGGGATATCGCATCATTTGGTCTAAATAGTTTGTCATTTTTTAAACAACCTTTGGTCTTTGAATTAAATACTTTTTTACGTGAGAATTGTTTCCTTCTTGGACGGACATACGAACTAGTCAAACTTTTACAAGTTCTGTTACAACTTCGGTTCCTTAGAGCTTTCAAGACGATCCATTCCGTTGACCATTTTTTCGAAGATTCCATGATCGGGAAATCGCATCATTTGGTCTAAAACGTTTGTCATTTTGTAAAAAGCTTTTGGTCTTCGAATTAAAATCTTTTTTACGTGAGAATTGTTTCTCTCTTGGTTCTTGGATGAAGTTCCGAACTTGTCAAACATTTACTAAATCTTTTATAACTTCGATTCCTGATAGTAGTCAAGACGATCCATTTCTTCGTCAAATTTTTTGAACATTCCAAGACCGGGATATCGCATCATTTGGTCTAAATAGTTAGTCATTTTGTAAACAACTTTTGGACTTTGAATTAAAAACTTTTTAACGTGAGACTTGTTTCTCTATTAGTTCTTGGACGAACTTCCGAACTTGTTAAACATTTACGAATTCTTTTATAACATCCGTTCCTAAGAGTATTCAAGATGATCCATTCCTTGGCCTATTTTTCGAATATTCCATGATCGAGAAATCGCATCATTTGGTCAAAATAGTTTGTCATTTTGTAAATAACTTTTGGTCTTTGAATTAGAAGCTTTTTTACATTAGAATTCTCTCTCCTGGTTCTTGGACGAACTTCCGAACTTGTCAAACATTTACGAGTTCTTTTATAACTTCAGTTCCTGAGAGTTTTAATGCGATGCATTCCTTCGACTTATTTCCCGAACATTTCATTCTCGGGAAATCGCATCACTTGGTCTAAAAAGTTTGGCATGTTGTAAAAAACTTTTGGTCTTTGATTTAAAAACTTTTTACGTGAGAATTGGTTCTCTCTTGGTTCTCGAACAAACTTCCAAACTTGTCAAACATTTATGAGTTCTTTTATAACTTTGGTTCATAAGAGTATTCAATACGATCCATTCCTTCGACCAATTTCTTGAACATTCCATGCTTGGGAAATCGCATCATTTGGTCTAAAAAGTGTGTCATTTTATAAACAACATTTAGTCTTTGAATTAAAAACTTTTTACGTGAGAATTGTTTCTCTCTCGGTTCTTGGATGAAGTGCCGAACTTGTCAAACATTTCCTAGTTCTTTAATAACTTCGGTTCCAGATAGTAGTCGAGATGATCCATTCCTTTGACCAATTTTTTGAACATTCCACGCTCGGGAAATCGAATCATTTGGTCTAAAACTTTAGTCATTTTGTAAAAAGCTTTTGGTCTTTGAATTAAAATCTTTTTTACGAGAGAATTGTTTCTCAATTGGTTCTTGGACGAACTTTTGAAGTTGTTAAACATTTACAAGTACTTTTATAACTCCGATTCCTGAGAGTATTCAAGACGATCCATTCCTTTGACCAATTTTCTGAAGATTCCATTATTGGGAAATCGCATCATTTGGTCAAAAATAATTTGTCATTTTGTAAATAGCTTTTGGTTTTTGAATTAAAAACTTTTTTACGTTAGACTTCTTTATCTCTTGGTTCTGGGACTAACTTTCGAACTTGTCAAACATTTACTAGTTCTTTTATAACTTCGATTCCTGATAGTAGTCAAGATGACCAATTCCCTCGACCAATTTTTCAAACATTCCATGATCGGGAAATCACATCATTTGGTCTAAATAGTTTGTCATTTTGTAAACAACTTTTGGTTTGTGAATTAAAAACTTTTTTACGAGAGAATTATTTCTCTCTTGGTTCTTGGTCGAACTTTTGAACTGGTTAAACATTTACGAGTTCTTTTATAACTTCAGTTCTTGAGAGTATTCAAGACGATCATTCCTTTGACCAATTTTTTGAAGATTTCATGACCGGGAAATCGCATCATATGGTCAAAATAGTTTGTCATTTTGTAAATAAATTTTGGTCTTTGAATTAAAAGCTTTTTTACGTTAGAATTCTTTCTCTCTTGGTTCTTGGACGAACTTCCGAACTTGTCAAATATTTACGAGTTCTTTTATAACTTTAGTTCCTGAGAGTATTTAATACGATCCATTCCTTCGACTTATTTTTCGAGCATTTCATTCTCGAGAAATCGCATCACTTGGTCTAAAAAGTTTGGCATGTTGTAAAAAACTTTTGGTCTTTGATTTAAAAACTTTTTTACGTGAGAATTGATTCTCTCTTGGTTCTCGGACAAACTTCCGAACTTATCAAACATTTATGAGTTCTTTTATAACTTTGGTTTCTAAGAGTATTCAATACGATCCATTCCTTTGACCAATTTTTTCAACATTCCACGCTTGGGAAATCACATCATTGGGTCTAAAAAGTCTGTCATTTTATAAACAACATTTAGTCTTTGAATGAAAAACTTTACTATGTGAAAATTGTTTCTCTCTCGGTTCTTGGACGAAGTGTCGAACTTGTCAAACATTTCCTAGATCTTTTATAACTTTGATCCCAGATAGTAGTCAAGATGATCCATTCCTTTGCCAATTTTTCGAACATTCCATGATCGGGATATCGCATCATTTGGTCTAAATAGTTTGTCATTTTTTAAACAACCTTTGGTCTTTGAATTAAATACTTTTTTACGTGAGAATTGTTTCCTTCTTGGACGGACATACGAACTAGTCAAACTTTTACAAGTTCTGTTACAACTTCGGTTCCTTAGAGCTTTCAAGACGATCCATTCCGTTGACCATTTTTTCGAAGATTCCATGATCGGGAAATCGCATCATTTGGTCTAAAACGTTTGTCATTTTGTAAAAAGCTTTTGGTCTTCGAATTAAAATCTTTTTTACGTGAGAATTGTTTCTCTCTTGGTTCTTGGATGAAGTTCCGAACTTGTCAAACATTTACTAAATCTTTTATAACTTCGATTCCTGATAGTAGTCAAGACGATCCATTTCTTCGTCAAATTTTTTGAACATTCCAAGACCGGGATATCGCATCATTTGGTCTAAATAGTTAGTCATTTTGTAAACAACTTTTGGACTTTGAATTAAAAACTTTTTAACGTGAGACTTGTTTCTCTATTAGTTCTTGGACGAACTTCCGAACTTGTTAAACATTTACGAATTCTTTTATAACATCCGTTCCTAAGAGTATTCAAGATGATCCATTCCTTGGCCTATTTTTCGAATATTCCATGATCGAGAAATCGCATCATTTGGTCAAAATAGTTTGTCATTTTGTAAATAACTTTTGGTCTTTGAATTAGAAGCTTTTTTACATTAGAATTCTCTCTCCTGGTTCTTGGACGAACTTCCGAACTTGTCAAACATTTACGAGTTCTTTTATAACTTCAGTTCCTGAGAGTTTTAATGCGATGCATTCCTTCGACTTATTTCCCGAACATTTCATTCTCGGGAAATCGCATCACTTGGTCTAAAAAGTTTGGCATGTTGTAAAAAACTTTTGGTCTTTGATTTAAAAACTTTTTACGTGAGAATTGGTTCTCTCTTGGTTCTCGAACAAACTTCCAAACTTGTCAAACATTTATGAGTTCTTTTATAACTTTGGTTCATAAGAGTATTCAATACGATCCATTCCTTCGACCAATTTCTTGAACATTCCATGCTTGGGAAATCGCATCATTTGGTCTAAAAAGTGTGTCATTTTATAAACAACATTTAGTCTTTGGATTAAAAACTTTATTACGTGAGAATTGTTTCTCTCTCGGTTCTTGGATGAAGTGCCGAACTTGTCAAACATTTCCTAGTTCTTTAATAACTTCGGTTCCAGATAGTAGTCGAGATGATCCATTCCTTTGACCAATTTTTTGAACATTCCACGTTCGGGAAATCGAATCATTTGGTCTAAAACTTTAGTCATTTTGTAAAAAGCTTTTGGTCTTTGAATTAAAATCTTTTTTACGTGAGAATTGTTTCTCTCTTGGTTCTTGGATGAAGTTCCGAACTTGTCAAACATTTACTAAATCTTTTATAACTTCGTTTCCTGATAGTAGTCAAGACGATCCATTTCTTCGACCAATTTTTCGAACATTCCATGATCGGGATATCGCATCATTTGATCTAAATAGTTTGTCATTTTGTAAACAACTTTTGGTCTATGAATTAAAAACTTTTTTACGAGAGAATTGTTTCTCAATTGGTTCTTGGACGAACTTTTGAAGTTGTTAAACATTTACAAGTACTTTTATAACTCCGATTCCTGAGAGTATTCAAGACGATCCATTCCTTTGACCAATTTTCTGAAGATTCCATTATTGGGAAATCGCATCATTTGGTCAAAAATAATTTGTCATTTTGTAAATAGCTTTTGGTTTTTGAATTAAAAACTTTTTTACGTTAGACTTCTTTCTCTCTTGGTTCTGGGACTAACTTTCGAACTTTTCAAACATTTACTAGTTCTTTTATAACTTCGATTCCTGATAGTAGTCAAGATGACCAATTCCCTCGACCAATTTTTCAAACATTCCATGATCGGGAAATCACATCATTTGGTCTAAATAGTTTGTCATTTTGTAAACAACTTTTGGTTTGTGAATTAAAAACTTTTTTACGAGAGAATTATTTCTCTCTTGGTTCTTGGTCGAACTTTTGAACTGGTTAAACATTTACGAGTTCTTTTATAACTTCAGTTCTTGAGAGTATTCAAGACGATCATTCCTTTGACCAATTTTTTGAAGATTTCATGACCGGGAAATCGCATCATATGGTCAAAATAGTTTGTCATTTTGTAAATAAATTTTGGTCTTTGAATTAAAAGCTTTTTTACGTTAGAATTCTTTCTCTCTTGGTTCTTGGACGAACTTCCGAACTTGTCAAATATTTACGAGTTCTTTTATAACTTTAGTTCCTGAGAGTATTTAATACGATCCATTCCTTCGACTTATTTTTCGAGCATTTCATTCTCGAGAAATCGCATCACTTGGTCTAAAAAGTTTGGCATGTTGAAAAAAACTTTTGGTCTTTGATTTAAAAACTTTTTTACGTGAGAATTGATTCTCTCTTGGTTCTCGGACAAACTTCCGAACTTATCAAACATTTATGAGTTCTTTTATAACTTTGGTTTCTAAGAGTATTCAATACGATCCATTCCTTTGACCAATTTTTTCAACATTCCACGCTTGGGAAATCACATCATTGGGTCTAAAAAGTCTGTCATTTTATAAACAACATTTAGTCTTTGAATGAAAAACTTTACTATGTGAAAATTGTTTCTCTCTCGGTTCTTGGACGAAGTGTCGAACTTGTCAAACATTTCCTAGATCTTTTATAACTTCGATCCCAGATAGTAGTCAAGATGATCCATTCCTTTGCCAATTTTTCGAACATTCCATGATCGGGATATCGCATCATTTGGTCTAAATTGTTTGTCATTTTTTAAACAACCTTTGGTCTTTGAATTAAATACTTTTTTACGTGAGAATTGTTTCCTTCTTGGACGGACATACGAACTAGTCAAACTTTTACAAGTTCTGTTACAACTTCGGTTCCTTAGAGCATTCAAGACGATCCATTCCGTTGACCATTTTTTCGAAGATTCCATGATCGGGAAATCGCATCATTTGGTCTAAAACGTTTGTCATTTTGTAAAAAGCTTTTGGTCTTCGAATTAAAATCTTTTTTACGTGAGAATTGTTTCTCTCTTGGTTCTTGGATGAAGTTCCGAACTTGTCAAACATTTACGAAATCTTTTATAACTTCGATTCCTGATAGTAGTCAAGACGATCCATTTCTTCGTCAAATTTTTTGAACATTCCATGACCGGGATATCGCATCATTTGGTCTAAATAGTTAGTCATTTTGTAAACAACTTTTGGACTTTGAATTAAAAACTTTTTAACGTGAGACTTGTTTCTCTATTAGTTCTTGGACGAACTTCCGAACTTGTTAAACATTTACGAATTCTTTTATAACATCCGTTCCTAAGAGTATTCAAGATGATCCATTCCTTGGCCTATTTTTCGAATATTCTATGATCGAGAAATCGCATCATTTGGTCAAAATAGTTTGTCATTTTGCAAATAACTTTTGGTCTTTGAATTAGAAGCTTTTTTACATTAGAATTCTCTCTCCTGGTTCTTGGACGAACTTCCGAACTTGTCAAACATTTACGAGTTCTTTTATAACTTCAGTTCCTGAGAGTTTTAATGCGATCCATTCCTTTGACTTATTTCCCGAACATTTCATTCTCGGGAAATCGCATCACTTGGTCTAAAAAGTTTGGCATGTTGTAAAAAACTTTTGGTCTTTGATTTAAAAACTTTTTTACGTGAGAATTGGTTCTCTCTTGGTTCTCGAACAAACTTCCAAACTTGTCAAACATTTATGAGTTCTTTTATAACTTTGGTTCATAAGAGTATTCAATACGATCCATTCCTTCGACCAATTTCTTGAACATTCCATGCTTGGGAAATCGCATCATTTGGTCTAAAAAGTGTGTCATTTTATAAACAACATTTAGTCTTTGGATTAAAAACCTTATTACGTGAGAATTGTTTCTCTCTCGGTTCTTGGATGAAGTGCCGAACGTGTCAAACATTTCCTAGTTCTTTAATAACTTCGGTTCCAGATAGTAGTCGAGATGATCCATTCCTTTGACCAATTTTTTGAACATTCCACGCTCGGGAAATCGAATCATTTGGTCTAAAACTTTAGTCATTTTGTAAAAAGCTTTTGGTCTTTGAATTAAAATCTTTTTTACGTGAGAATTGTTTCTCTCTTGGTTCTTGGATGAAGTTCCGAACTTGTCAAACATTTACTAAATCTTTTATAACTTCGTTTCCTGATAGTAGTCAAGACGATCCATTTCTTCGACCAATTTTTCGAACATTCCATGATCGGGATATCGCATCATTTGATCTAAATAGTTTGTCATTTTGTAAACAACTTTTGGTCTATGAATTAAAAACGTTTTTACGAGAGAATTGTTTCTCAATTGGTTCTTGGACGAACTTTTGAAGTTGTTAAACATTTACAAGTACTTTTATAACTCCGATTCCTGAGAGTATTCAAGACGATCCATTCCTTTGACCAATTTTCTGAAGATTCCATTATTGGGAAATCGCATCATTTGGTCAAAAATAATTTGTCATTTTGTAAATAGCTTTTGGTTTTTGAATTAAAAATTTTTTTACGTTAGACTTCTTTCTCTCTTGGTTCTGGGACTAACTTTCGAACTTGTCAAACATTTACTAGTTCTTTTATAACTTCGATTCCTGATAGTAGTCAAGATGACCAATTCCCTCGACCAATTTTTCAAACATTCCATGATCGGGAAATCACATCATTTGGTCTAAATAGTTTGTCATTTTGTAAACAACTTTTGGTTTGTGAATTAAAAACTTTTTTACGAGAGAATTATTTCTCTCTTGGTTCTTGGTCGAACTTTTGAACTGGTTAAACATTTACGAGTTCTTTTATAACTTCAGTTCTTGAGAGTATTCAAGACGATCATTCCTTTGACCAATTTTTTGAAGATTTCATGACCGGGAAATCGCATCATATGGTCAAAATAGTTTGTCATTTTGTAAATAAATTTTGGTCTTTGAATTAAAAGCTTTTTTACGTTAGAATTCTTTCTCTCTTGGTTCTTGGACGAACTTCCGAACTTGTCAAATATTTACGAGTTCTTTTATAACTTTAGTTCCTGAGAGTATTTAATACGATCCATTCCTTCGACTTATTTTTCGAGCATTTCATTCTCGAGAAATCGTATCACTTGGTCTAAAAAGTTTGGAATGTTGTAAAAAACTTTAGGTCTTTGATTTAAAAACTTTTTTACGTGAGAATTGATTCTCTCTTGGTTCTCGGACAAACTTCCGAACTTATCAAACATTTATGAGTTCTTTTATAACTTTGGTTTCTAAGAGTATTCAATACGATCCATTCCTTTGACCAATTTTTTCAACATTCCACGCTTGGGAAATCACATCATTGGGTCTAAAAAGTCTGTCATTTTATAAACAACATTTAGTCTTTGAATGAAAAACTTTACTATGTGAAAATTGTTTCTCTCTCGGTTCTTGGACGAAGTGTCGAACTTGTCAAACATTTTCTAGATCTTTTATAACTTCGATCCCAGATAGTAGTCAAGATGATCCATTCCTTTGCCAATTTTTCGAGCATTCCATGATCGGGATATCGCATCATTTGGTCTAAATAGTTTGTCATTTTTTAAACAACCTTTGGTCTTTGAATTAAATACTTTTTTACGTGAGAATTGTTTCCTTCTTGGACGGACATACGAACTAGTCAAACTTTTACAAGTTCTGTTACAACTTCGGTTCCTGAGAGCATTCAAGACGATCCATTCCGTTGACCATTTTTTCGAAGATTCCATGATCGGGAAATCGCATCATTTGGTCTAAAACGTTTGTCATTTTGTAAAAAGCTTTTGGACTTTGAATTAAAAACTTTTTAACGTGAGACTTGTTTCTCTATTAGTTCTTGGACGAACTTCCGAACTTGTTAAACATTTACGAATTCTTTTATAACATCCGTTCCTAAGAGTATTCAAGATGATCCATTCCTTGGCCTATTTTTCGAATATTCCATGATCGAGAAATCGCATCATTTGGTCAAAATAGTTTGTCATTTTGTAAATAACTTTTGGTCTTTGAATTAGAAGCTTTTTTACATTAGAATTCTCTCTCCTGGTTCTTGGACGAACTTCCGAACTTGTCAAACATTTACGAGTTCTTTTATAACTTCAGTTCCTGAGAGTTTTAATGCGATGCATTCCTTCGACTTATTTCCCGAACATTTCATTCTCGGGAAATCGCATCACTTGGTCTAAAAAGTTTGGCATGTTGTAAAAAACTTTTGGTCTTTGATTTAAAAACTTTTTTACGTGAGAATTGGTTCTCTCTTGGTTCTCGAACAAACTTCCAAACTTGTCAAACATTTATGAGTTCTTTTATAACTTTGGTTCATAAGAGTATTCAATACGATCCATTCCTTCGACCAATTTCTTGAACATTCCATGCTTGGGAAATCGCATCATTTGGTCTAAAAAGTGTGTCATTTTATAAACAACATTTAGTCTTTGGATTAAAAACCTTATTACGTGAGAATTGTTTCTCTCTCGGTTCTTGGATGAAGTGCCGAACGTGTCAAACATTTCCTAGTTCTTTAATAACTTCGGTTCCAGATAGTAGTCGAGATGATCCATTCCTTTGACCAATTTTTTGAACATTCCACGCTCGGGAAATCGAATCATTTGGTCTAAAACTTTAGTCATTTTGTAAAAAGCTTTTGGTCTTTGAATTAAAATCTTTTTTACGTGAGAATTGTTTCTCTCTTGGTTCTTGGATGAAGTTCCGAACTTGTCAAACATTTACTAAATCTTTTATAACTTCGTTTCCTGATAGTAGTCAAGACGATCCATTTCTTCGACCAATTTTTCGAACATTCCATGATCGGGATATCGCATCATTTGATCTAAATAGTTTGTCATTTTGTAAACAACTTTTGGTCTATGAATTAAAAACTTTTTTACGAGAGAATTGTTTCTCAATTGGTTCTTGGACGAACTTTTGAAGTTGTTAAACATTTACAAGTACTTTTATAACTCCGATTCCTGAGAGTATTCAAGACGATCCATTCCTTTGACCAATTTTCTGAAGATTCCATTATTGGGAAATCGCATCATTTGGTCAAAAATAATTTGTCATTTTGTAAATAGCTTTTGGTTTTTGAATTAAAATTTTTTTTACGTTAGACTTCTTTCTCTCTTGGTTCTGGGACTAACTTTCGAACTTGTCAAACATTTACTAGTTCTTTTATAACTTCGATTCCTGATAGTAGTCAAGATGACCAATTCCCTCGACCAATTTTTCAAACATTCCATGATCGGGAAATCACATCATTTGGTCTAAATAGTTTGTCATTTTGTAAACAACTTTTGGTTTGTGAATTAAAAACTTTTTTACGAGAGAATTATTTCTCTCTTGGTTCTTGGTCGAACTTTTGAACTGGTTAAACATTTACGAGTTCTTTTATAACTTCAGTTCTTGAGAGTATTCAAGACGATCATTCCTTTGACCAATTTTTTGAAGATTTCATGACCGGGAAATCGCATCATATGGTCAAAATAGTTTGTCATTTTGTAAATAAATTTTGGTCTTTGAATTAAAAGCTTTTTTACGTTAGAATTCTTTCTCTCTTGGTTCTTGGACGAACTTCCGAACTTGTCAAATATTTACGAGTTCTTTTATAACTTTAGTTCCTGAGAGTATTTAATACGATCCATTCCTTCGACTTATTTTTCGAGCATTTCATTCTCGAGAAATCGCATCACTTGGTCTAAAAAGTTTGGCATGTTGTAAAAAACTTTTGGTCTTTGATTTAAAAACTTTTTTACGTGAGAATTGATTCTCTCTTGGTTCTCGGACAAACTTCCGAACTTATCAAACATTTATGAGTTCTTTTATAACTTTGGTTTCTAAGAGTATTCAATACGATCCATTCCTTTGACCAATTTTTTCAACATTCCACGCTTGGGAAATCACATCATTGGGTCTAAAAAGTCTGTCATTTTATAAACAACATTTAGTCTTTGAATGAAAAACTTTACTATGTGAAAATTGTTTCTCTCTCGGTTCTTGGACGAAGTGTCGAACTTGTCAAACATTTTCTAGATCTTTTATAACTTCGATCCCAGATAGTAGTCAAGATGATCCATTCCTTTGCCAATTTTTCGAACATTCCATGATCGGGATATCGCATCATTTGGTCTAAATAGTTTGTCATTTTTTAAACAACCTTTGGTCTTTGAATTAAATACTTTTTTACGTGAGAATTGTTTCCTTCTTGGACGGACATACGAACTAGTCAAACTTTTACAAGTTCTGTTACAACTTCGGTTCCTGAGAGCATTCAAGACGATCCATTCCGTTGACCATTTTTTCGAAGATTCCATGATCGGGAAATCGCATCATTTGGTCTAAAACGTTTGTCATTTTGTAAAAAGCTTTTGGACTTTGAATTAAAAACTTTTTAACGTGAGACTTGTTTCTCTATTAGTTCTTGGACGAACTTCCGAACTTGTTAAACATTTACGAATTCTTTTATAACATCCGTTCCTAAGAGTATTCAAGATGATCCATTCCTTGGCCTATTTTTCGAATATTCCATGATCGAGAAATCGCATCATTTGGTCAAAATAGTTTGTCATTTTGTAAATAACTTTTGGTCTTTGAATTAGAAGCTTTTTTACATTAGAATTCTCTCTCCTGGTTCTTGGACGAACTTCCGAACTTGTCAAACATTTACGAGTTCTTTTATAACTTCAGTTCCTGAGAGTTTTAATGCGATGCATTCCTTCGACTTATTTCCCGAACATTTCATTCTCGGGAAATCGCATCACTTGGTCTAAAAAGTTTGGCATGTTGTAAAAAACTTTTGGTCTTTGATTTAAAAACTTTTTTACGTGAGAATTGGTTCTCTCTTGGTTCTCGAACAAACTTCCAAACTTGTCAAACATTTATGAGTTCTTTTATAACTTTGGTTCATAAGAGTATTCAATACGATCCATTCCTTCGACCAATTTCTTGAACATTCCATGCTTGGGAAATCGCATCATTTGGTCTAAAAAGTGTGTCATTTTATAAACAACATTTAGTCTTTGGATTAAAAACCTTATTACGTGAGAATTGTTTCTCTCTCGGTTCTTGGATGAAGTGCCGAACGTGTCAAACATTTCCTAGTTCTTTAATAACTTCGGTTCCAGATAGTAGTCGAGATGATCCATTCCTTTGACCAATTTTTTGAACATTCCACGCTCGGGAAATCGAATCATTTGGTCTAAAACTTTATTCATTTTGTAAAAAGCTTTTGGTCTTTGAATTAAAATCTTTTTTACGTGAGAATTGTTTCTCTCTTGGTTCTTGGATGAAGTTCCGAACTTGTCAAACATTTACTAAATCTTTTATAACTTCGTTTCCTGATAGTAGTCAAGACGATCCATTTCTTCGACCAATTTTTCGAACATTCCATGATCGGGATATCGCATCATTTGATCTAAATAGTTTGTCATTTTGTAAACAACTTTTGGTCTATGAATTAAAAACGTTTTTACGAGAGAATTGTTTCTCAATTGGTTCTTGGACGAACTTTTGAAGTTGTTAAACATTTACAAGTACTTTTATAACTCCGATTCCTGAGAGTATTCAAGACGATCCATTCCTTTGACCAATTTTCTGAAGATTCCATTATTGGGAAATCGCATCATTTGGTCAAAAATAATTTGTCATTTTGTAAATAGCTTTTGGTTTTTGAATTAAAAACTTTTTTACGTTAGACTTCTTTCTCTCTTGGTTCTGGGACTAACTTTCGAACTTGTCAAACATTTACTAGTTCTTTTATAACTTCGATTCCTGATAGTAGTCAAGATGACCAATTCCCTCGACCAATTTTTCAAACATTCCATGATCGGGAAATCACATCATTTGGTCTAAATAGTTTGTCATTTTGTAAACAACTTTTGGTTTGTGAATTAAAAACTTTTTTACGAGAGAATTATTTCTCTCTTGGTTCTTGGTCGAACTTTTGAACTGGTTAAACATTTACGAGTTCTTTTATAACTTCAGTTCTTGAGAGTATTCAAGACGATCATTCCTTTGACCAATTTTTTGAAGATTTCATGACCGGGAAATCGCATCATATGGTCAAAATAGTTTGTCATTTTGTAAATAAATTTTGGTCTTTGAATTAAAAGCTTTTTTACGTTAGAATTCTTTCTCTCTTGGTTCTTGGACGAACTTCCGAACTTGTCAAATATTTACGAGTTCTTTTATAACTTTAGTTCCTGAGAGTATTTAATACGATCCATTCCTTCGACTTATTTTTCGAGCATTTCATTCTCGAGAAATCGCATCACTTGGTCTAAAAAGTTTGGCATGTTGTAAAAAACTTTTGGTCTTTGATTTAAAAACTTTTTTACGTGAGAATTGATTCTCTCTTGGTTCTCGGACAAACTTCCGAACTTATCAAACATTTATGAGTTCTTTTATAACTTTGGTTTCTAAGAGTATTCAATACGATCCATTCCTTTGACCAATTTTTTCAACATTCCACGCTTGGGAAATCACATCATTGGGTCTAAAAAGTCTGTCATTTTATAAACAACATTTAGTCTTTGAATGAAAAACTTTACTATGTGAAAATTGTTTCTCTCTCGGTTCTTGGACGAAGTGTCGAACTTGTCAAACATTTTCTAGATCTTTTATAACTTCGATCCCAGATAGTAGTCAAGATGATCCATTCCTTTGCCAATTTTTCGAACATTCCATGATCGGGATATCGCATCATTTGGTCTAAATAGTTTGTCATTTTTTAAACAACCTTTGGTCTTTGAATTAAATACTTTTTTACGTGAGAATTGTTTCCTTCTTGGACGGACATACGAACTAGTCAAACTTTTACAAGTTCTGTTACAACTTCGGTTCCTGAGAGCATTCAAGACGATCCATTCCGTTGACCATTTTTTCGAAGATTCCATGATCGGGAAATCGCATCATTTGGTCTAAAACGTTTGTCATTTTGTAAAAAGCTTTTGGACTTTGAATTAAAAACTTTTTAACGTGAGACTTGTTTCTCTATTAGTTCTTGGACGAACTTCCGAACTTGTTAAACATTTACGAATTCTTTTATAACATCCGTTCCTAAGAGTATTCAAGATGATCCATTCCTTGGCCTATTTTTCGAATATTCCATGATCGAGAAATCGCATCATTTGGTCAAAATAGTTTGTCATTTTGTAAATAACTTTTGGTCTTTGAATTAGAAGCTTTTTTACATTAGAATTCTCTCTCCTGGTTCTTGGACGAACTTCCGAACTTGTCAAACATTTACGAGTTCTTTTATAACTTCAGTTCCTGAGAGTTTTAATGCGATGCATTCCTTCGACTTATTTCCCGAACATTTCATTCTCGGGAAATCGCATCACTTGGTCTAAAAAGTTTGGCATGTTGTAAAAAACTTTTGGTCTTTGATTTAAAAACTTTTTTACGTGAGAATTGGTTCTCTCTTGGTTCTCGAACAAACTTCCAAACTTGTCAAACATTTATGAGTTCTTTTATAACTTTGGTTCATAAGAGTATTCAATACGATCCATTCCTTCGACCAATTTCTTGAACATTCCATGCTTGGGAAATCGCATCATTTGGTCTAAAAAGTGTGTCATTTTATAAACAACATTTAGTCTTTGGATTAAAAACCTTATTACGTGAGAATTGTTTCTCTCTCGGTTCTTGGATGAAGTGCCGAACGTGTCAAACATTTCCTAGTTCTTTAATAACTTCGGTTCCAGATAGTAGTCGAGATGATCCATTCCTTTGACCAATTTTTTGAACATTCCACGCTCGGGAAATCGAATCATTTGGTCTAAAACTTTAGTCATTTTGTAAAAAGCTTTTGGTCTTTGAATTAAAATCTTTTTTACGTGAGAATTGTTTCTCTCTTGGTTCTTGGATGAAGTTCCGAACTTGTCAAACATTTACTAAATCTTTTATAACTTCGTTTCCTGATAGTAGTCAAGACGATCCATTTCTTCGACCAATTTTTCGAACATTCCATGATCGGGATATCGCATCATTTGATCTAAATAGTTTGTCATTTTGTAAACAACTTTTGGTCTATGAATTAAAAACTTTTTTACGAGAGAATTGTTTCTCAATTGGTTCTTGGACGAACTTTTGAAGTTGTTAAACATTTACAAGTACTTTTATAACTCCGATTCCTGAGAGTATTCAAGACGATCCATTCCTTTGACCAATTTTCTGAAGATTCCATTATTGGGAAATCGCATCATTTGGTCAAAAATAATTTGTCATTTTGTAAATAGCTTTTGGTTTTTGAATTAAAAACTTTTTTACGTTAGACTTCTTTCTCTCTTGGTTCTGGGACTAACTTTCGAACTTGTCAAACATTTACTAGTTCTTTTATAACTTCGATTCCTGATAGTAGTCAAGATGACCAATTCCCTCGACCAATTTTTCAAACATTCCATGATCGGGAAATCACATCATTTGGTCTAAATAGTTTGTCATTTTGTAAACAACTTTTGGTTTGTGAATTAAAAACTTTTTTACGAGAGAATTATTTCTCTCTTGGTTCTTGGTCGAACTTTTGAACTGGTTAAACATTTACGAGTTCTTTTATAACTTCAGTTCTTGAGAGTATTCAAGACGATCATTCCTTTGACCAATTTTTTGAAGATTTCATGACCGGGAAATCGCATCATATGGTCAAAATAGTTTGTCATTTTGTAAATAAATTTTGGTCTTTGAATTAAAAGCTTTTTTACGTTAGAATTCTTTCTCTCTTGGTTCTTGGACGAACTTCCGAACTTGTCAAATATTTACGAGTTCTTTTATAACTTTAGTTCCTGAGAGTATTTAATACGATCCATTCCTTCGACTTATTTTTCGAGCATTTCATTCTCGAGAAATCGCATCACTTGGTCTAAAAAGTTTGGCATGTTGTAAAAAACTTTTGGTCTTTGATTTAAAAACTTTTTTACGTGAGAATTGATTCTCTCTTGGTTCTCGGACAAACTTCCGAACTTATCAAACATTTATGAGTTCTTTTATAACTTTGGTTTCTAAGAGTATTCAATACGATCCATTCCTTTGACCAATTTTTTCAACATTCCACGCTTGGGAAATCACATCATTGGGTCTAAAAAGTCTGTCATTTTATAAACAACATTTAGTCTTTGAATGAAAAACTTTACTATGTGAAAATTGTTTCTCTCTCGGTTCTTGGACGAAGTGTCGAACTTGTCAAACATTTTCTAGATCTTTTATAACTTCGATCCCAGATAGTAGTCAAGATGATCCATTCCTTTGCCAATTTTTCGAACATTCCATGATCGGGATATCGCATCATTTGGTCTAAATAGTTTGTCATTTTTTAAACAACCTTTGGTCTTTGAATTAAATACTTTTTTACGTGAGAATTGTTTCCTTCTTGGACGGACATACGAACTAGTCAAACTTTTACAAGTTCTGTTACAACTTCGGTTCCTGAGAGCATTCAAGACGATCCATTCCGTTGACCATTTTTTCGAAGATTCCATGATCGGGAAATCGCATCATTTGGTCTAAAACGTTTGTCATTTTGTAAAAAGCTTTTGGACTTTGAATTAAAAACTTTTTAACGTGAGACTTGTTTCTCTATTAGTTCTTGGACGAACTTCCGAACTTGTTAAACATTTACGAATTCTTTTATAACATCCGTTCCTAAGAGTATTCAAGATGATCCATTCCTTGGCCTATTTTTCGAATATTCCATGATCGAGAAATCGCATCATTTGGTCAAAATAGTTTGTCATTTTGTAAATAACTTTTGGTCTTTGAATTAGAAGCTTTTTTACATTAGAATTCTCTCTCCTGGTTCTTGGACGAACTTCCGAACTTGTCAAACATTTACGAGTTCTTTTATAACTTCAGTTCCTGAGAGTTTTAATGCGATGCATTCCTTCGACTTATTTCCCGAACATTTCATTCTCGGGAAATCGCATCACTTGGTCTAAAAAGTTTGGCATGTTGTAAAAAACTTTTGGTCTTTGATTTAAAAACTTTTTTACGTGAGAATTGGTTCTCTCTTGGTTCTCGAACAAACTTCCAAACTTGTCAAACATTTATGAGTTCTTTTATAACTTTGGTTCATAAGAGTATTCAATACGATCCATTCCTTCGACCAATTTCTTGAACATTCCATGCTTGGGAAATCGCATCATTTGGTCTAAAAAGTGTGTCATTTTATAAACAACATTTAGTCTTTGGATTAAAAACCTTATTACGTGAGAATTGTTTCTCTCTCGGTTCTTGGATGAAGTGCCGAACGTGTCAAACATTTCCTAGTTCTTTAATAACTTCGGTTCCAGATAGTAGTCGAGATGATCCATTCCTTTGACCAATTTTTTGAACATTCCACGCTCGGGAAATCGAATCATTTGGTCTAAAACTTTAGTCATTTTGTAAAAAGCTTTTGGTCTTTGAATTAAAATCTTTTTTACGTGAGAATTGTTTCTCTCTTGGTTCTTGGATGAAGTTCCGAACTTGTCAAACATTTACTAAATCTTTTATAACTTCGTTTCCTGATAGTAGTCAAGACGATCCATTTCTTCGACCAATTTTTCGAACATTCCATGATCGGGATATCGCATCATTTGATCTAAATAGTTTGTCATTTTGTAAACAACTTTTGGTCTATGAATTAAAAACTTTTTTACGAGAGAATTGTTTCTCAATTGGTTCTTGGACGAACTTTTGAAGTTGTTAAACATTTACAAGTACTTTTATAACTCCGATTCCTGAGAGTATTCAAGACGATCCATTCCTTTGACCAATTTTCTGAAGATTCCATTATTGGGAAATCGCATCATTTGGTCAAAAATAATTTGTCATTTTGTAAATAGCTTTTGGTTTTTGAATTAAAAACTTTTTTACGTTAGACTTCTTTCTCTCTTGGTTCTGGGACTAACTTTCGAACTTGTCAAACATTTACTAGTTCTTTTATAACTTCGATTCCTGATAGTAGTCAAGATGACCAATTCCCTCGACCAATTTTTCAAACATTCCATGATCGGGAAATCACATCATTTGGTCTAAATAGTTTGTCATTTTGTAAACAACTTTTGGTTTGTGAATTAAAAACTTTTTTACGAGAGAATTATTTCTCTCTTGGTTCTTGGTCGAACTTTTGAACTGGTTAAACATTTACGAGTTCTTTTATAACTTCAGTTCTTGAGAGTATTCAAGACGATCATTCCTTTGACCAATTTTTTGAAGATTTCATGACCGGGAAATCGCATCATATGGTCAAAATAGTTTGTCATTTTGTAAATAAATTTTGGTCTTTGAATTAAAAGCTTTTTTACGTTAGAATTCTTTCTCTCTTGGTTCTTGGACGAACTTCCGAACTTGTCAAATATTTACGAGTTCTTTTATAACTTTAGTTCCTGAGAGTATTTAATACGATCCATTCCTTCGACTTATTTTTCGAGCATTTCATTCTCGAGAAATCGCATCACTTGGTCTAAAAAGTTTGGCATGTTGTAAAAAACTTTTGGTCTTTGATTTAAAAACTTTTTTACGTGAGAATTGATTCTCTCTTGGTTCTCGGACAAACTTCCGAACTTATCAAACATTTATGAGTTCTTTTATAACTTTGGTTTCTAAGAGTATTCAATACGATCCATTCCTTTGACCAATTTTTTCAACATTCCACGCTTGGGAAATCACATCATTGGGTCTAAAAAGTCTGTCATTTTATAAACAACATTTAGTCTTTGAATGAAAAACTTTACTATGTGAAAATTGTTTCTCTCTCGGTTCTTGGACGAAGTGTCGAACTTGTCAAACATTTTCTAGATCTTTTATAACTTCGATCCCAGATAGTAGTCAAGATGATCCATTCCTTTGCCAATTTTTCGAACATTCCATGATCGGGATATCGCATCATTTGGTCTAAATAGTTTGTCATTTTTTAAACAACCTTTGGTCTTTGAATTAAATACTTTTTTACGTGAGAATTGTTTCCTTCTTGGACGGACATACGAACTAGTCAAACTTTTACAAGTTCTGTTACAACTTCGGTTCCTGAGAGCATTCAAGACGATCCATTCCGTTGACCATTTTTTCGAAGATTCCATGATCGGGAAATCGCATCATTTGGTCTAAAACGTTTGTCATTTTGTAAAAAGCTTTTGAACTTTGAATTAAAAACTTTTTAACGTGAGACTTGTTTCTCTATTAGTTCTTGGACGAACTTCCGAACTTGTTAAACATTTACGAATTCTTTTATAACATCCGTTCCTAAGAGTATTCAAGATGATCCATTCCTTGGCCTATTTTTCGAATATTCCATGATCGAGAAATCGCATCATTTGGTCAAAATAGTTTGTCATTTTGTAAATAACTTTTGGTCTTTGAATTAGAAGCTTTTTTACATTAGAATTCTCTCTCCTGGTTCTTGGACGAACTTCCGAACTTGTCAAACATTTACGAGTTCTTTTATAACTTCAGTTCCTGAGAGTTTTAATGCGATGCATTCCTTCGACTTATTTCCCGAACATTTCATTCTCGGGAAATCGCATCACTTGGTCTAAAAAGTTTGGCATGTTGTAAAAAACTTTTGGTCTTTGATTTAAAAACTTTTTTACGTGAGAATTGGTTCTCTCTTGGTTCTCGAACAAACTTCCAAACTTGTCAAACATTTATGAGTTCTTTTATAACTTTGGTTCATAAGAGTATTCAATACGATCCATTCCTTCGACCAATTTCTTGAACATTCCATGCTTGGGAAATCGCATCATTTGGTCTAAAAAGTGTGTCTTTTTATAAACAACATTTAGTCTTTGGATTAAAAACTTTATTACGTGAGAATTGTTTCTCTCTCGGTTCTTGGATGAAGTTCCGAACTTGTCAAACATTTCCTAGTTCTTTTATAACTTCGGTTCCAGATAGTAGTCGAGATGATCCATTCCTTTGACCAATTTTTTGAACATTCCACGCTCGGGAAATCGAATCATTTGGTCTAAAACTTTAGTCATTTTGTAAACAACTTTTGGTCTATGAATTAAAAACTTTTTTACGAGAGAATTGTTTCTCAATTGGTTCTTGGACGAACTTTTGAAGTTGTTAAACATTTACAAGTACTTTTATAACTCCAATTCCTGAGAGTATTCAAGACGATCCATTCCTTTGACCAATTTTCTGAAGATTCCATTATTGGGAAATCGCATCATTTGGTCAAAAATAATTTGTCATTTTGTAAATAGCTTTTGGTTTTTGAATTAAAAACTTTTTTACGTTAGAATTCTTTCTCTCTTGGTTCTTGGACGAACTTTCGAACTTGTCAAACATTTACTATTTCTTTTATAACTTCGATTCCTGATAGTAGTCAAGTTGACCAATTCCCTCGACCAATTTTTCAAACATTCCATGATCGGGAAATCACATCATTTGGTCTAAATAGTTTGTCATTTTGTAAACAACTTTTGGTTTGTGAATTAAAAACTTTTTTACGAGAGAATTATTTCTCTCTTGGTTCTTGGACGAACTTTTGAACTGGTTAAACATTTACGAGTTCTTTTATAACTTCAGTTCTTGAGAGTATTCAAGACGATCATTCCTTTGACCAATTTTTTGAAGATTTCATGACCGGGAAATCGCATCATATGGTCAAAATAGTTTGTCATTTTGTAAATAAATTTTGGTCTTTGGATTAAAAGCTTTTTTACGTTAGAATTCTTTCTCTCTTGGTTCTTGGACGAACTTCCGAACTTGTCAAATATTTACGAGTTCTTTTATAACTTTAGTTCCTGAGAGTATTTAATACGATCCATTCCTTCGACTTATTTTTCGAGCATTTCATTCTCGAGAAATCGCATCACTTGGTCTAAAAAGTTTGGCATGTTGTAAAAAACTTTTGGTCTTTGATTTAAAAACTTTTTTACGTGAGAATTGATTCTCTCTTGGTTCTCGGACAAACTTCCGAACTTATCAAACATTTATGAGTTCTTTTATAACTTTGGTTTCTAAGAGTATTCAATACGATCCATTCCTTTGACCAATTTTTTCAACATTCCACGCTTGGGAAATCACATCATTGGGTCTAAAAAGTCTGTCATTTTATAAACAACATTTAGTCTTTGAATGAAAACTTTATTATGTGAAAATTGTTTCTCTCTCGGTTCTTGGACGAAGTGTCGAACTTGTCAAACATTTCCTAGATGTTTTATAACTTCGATCCCAGATAGTAGTCAAGATGATCCATTCCTTTGCCAATTTTTCGAACATTCCATGATCGGGATATCGCATCATTTGGTCTAAATAGTGTGTCATTTTGTAAACAACCTTTGGTCTTTGAATTAAATACTTTTTTACGTGAGAATTGTTTCCTTCTTGGACGGACATACGAACTAGTCAAACTTTTACAAGTTCTGTTACAACTTCGGTTCCTGAGAGCATTCAAGACGATCCATTCCGTTGACCATTTTTTCGAAGATTCCATGATCGGGAAATCGCATCATTTGGTCTAAAACGTTTGTCATTTTGTAAAAAGCTTTTGGTCTTTGAATTAAAATCTTTTTTACGTGAGAATTGTTTCTCTCTTGGTTCTTGGATGAAGTTCCGAACTTGTCAAACATTTACTAAATCTTTTATAACTTCGATTCCCGATAGTAGTCAAGACGATCCATTTCTTCGTCCAATTTTTTGAACATTCCATGACCGGGATATCGCATCATTTGGTCTAAATAGTTAGTCATTTTGTAAACAACTTTTGGACTTTGAATTAAAAACTTTTTAACGTGAGACTTGTTTCTCTATTAGTTCTTGGACGAACTTCCGAACTTGTTAAACATTTACGAATTCTTTTATAACATCCGTTCCTAAGAGTATTCAAGATGATCCATTCCTTGGCCTATTTTTCGAATATTCCATGATCGGGAAATCGCATCATTTGGTCAAAATAGTTTGTCATTTTGTAAATAACTTTTGGTCTTTGAATTAGAAGCTTTTTTACATTAGAATTCTCTCTCCTGGTTCTTGGACGAACTTCCGAACTTGTCAAACATTTACGAGTTCTTTTATAACTTCAGTTCCTGGGAGTTTTAATGCGATCCATTCCTTCGACTTATTTCCTGAACATTTCATTCTCGGGAAATCGCATCACTTGGTCTAAAAAGTTTGGCATGTTGTAAAAAACTTTTGGTCTTTGATTTAAAAACTTTTTTACGTGAGAATTGGTTCTCTCTTGGTTCTCGAACAAACTTCCAAACTTGTCAAACATTTATGAGTTCTTTTATAACTTTGGTTCATAAGAGTATTCAATACGATCCATTCCTTCGACCAATTTCTTGAACATTCCATGCTTGGGAAATCGCATCATTTGGTCTAAAAATTGTGTCATTTTATAAACAACATTTAGTCTTTGGATTAAAAACTTTATTACGTGAGAATTGTTTCTCTCTCGGTTCTTGGATGAAGTTCCGAACTTGTCAAACATTTCCTAGTTCTTTTATAACTTCGGTTCCAGATAGTAGTCGAGATGATCCATTCCTTTGACCAATTTTTTGAACATTCCACGCTCGGGAAATCGAATCATTTGGTCTAAAACTTTAGTCATTTTGTAAACAACTTTTGGTCTATGAATTAAAAACTTTTTTACGAGAGAATTGTTTCTCAATTGGTTCTTGGACGAACTTTTGAAGTTGTTAAACATTTACAAGTACTTTTATAACTCCGATTCCTGAGAGTATTCAAGACGATCCATTCCTTTGACCAATTTTCTGAAGATTCCATTATTGGGAAATCGCATCATTTGGTCAAAAATAATTTGTCATTTTGTAAATAGCTTTTGGTTTTTGAATTAAAAACTTTTTTACGTTAGACTTCTTTCTCTCTTGGTTCTGGGACTAACTTTCGAACTTGTCAAACATTTACTAGTTCTTTTATAACTTCGATTCCTGATAGTAGTCAAGATGACCAATTCCCTCGACCAATTTTTCAAACCTTCCATGATCGGGAAATCACATCATTTGGTCTAAATAGTTTGTCATTTTGTAAACAACTTTTGGTTTGTGAATTAAAAACTTTTTTACGAGAGAATTATTTCTCTCTTGGTTCTTGGTCGAACTTTTGAACTGGTTAAACATTTACGAGTTCTTTTATAACTTCAGTTCTTGAGAGTATTCAAGACGATCATTCCTTTGACCAATTTTTTGAAGATTTCATGACCGGGAAATCGCATCATATGGTCAAAATAGTTTGTCATTTTGTAAATAAATTTTGGTCTTTGAATTAAAAGCTTTTTTACGTTAGAATTCTTTCTCTCTTGGTTCTTGGACGAACTTCCGAACTTGTCAAATATTTACGAGTTCTTTTATAACTTTAGTTCCTGAGAGTATTTAATAAGATCCATTCCTTCGACTTATTTTTCGAGCATTTCATTCTCGAGAAATCGCATCACTTGGTCTAAAAAGTTTGGCATGTTGAAAAAAACTTTTGGTCTTTGATTTAAAAACTTTTTTACGTGAGAATTGATTCTCTCTTGGTTCTCGGACAAACTTCCGAACTTATCAAACATTTATGAGTTCTTTTATAACTTTGGTTTCTAAGAGTATTCAATACGATCCATTCCTTTGACCAATTTTTTCAACATTCCACGCTTGGGAAATCACATCATTGGGTCTAAAAAGTCTGTCATTTTATAAACAACATTTAGTCTTTGAATGAAAAACTTTACTATGTGAAAATTGTTTCTCTCTCGGTTCTTGGACGAAGTGTCGAACTTGTCAAACATTTCCTAGATCTTTTATAACTTCGATCCCAGATAGTAGTCAAGATGATCCATTCCTTTGCCAATTTTTCGAACATTCCATGATCGGGATATCGCATCATTTGGTCTAAATAGTTTGTCATTTTTTAAACAACCTTTGGTCTTTGAATTAAATACTTTTTTTACGTGAGAATTGTTTCCTTCTTGGACGGACATACGAACTAGTCAAACTTTTACAAGTTCTGTTACAACTTCGGTTCCTGAGAGCATTCAAGACGATCCATTCCGTTGACCATTTTTTCGAAGATTCCATGATCGGGAAATCGCATCATTTGGTCTAAAACGTTTGTCATTTTGTAAAAAGCTTTTGGTCTTTGAATTAAAATCTTTTTTACGTGAGAATTGTTTCTCTCTTGGTTCTTGGATGAAGTTCCGAACTTGTCAAACATTTACTAAATCTTTTATAACTTCGATTCCCGATAGTAGTCAAGACGATCCATTTCTTCGTCCAATTTTTTGAACATTCCATGACCGGGATATCGCATCATTTTGTCTAAATAGTTAGTCATTTTGTAAACAACTTTTGGACTTTGAATTAAAAACTTTTTAACGTGAGACTTGTTTCTCTATTAGTTCTTGGACGAACTTCCGAACTTGTTAAACATTTACGAATTCTTTTATAACATCCGTTCCTAAGAGTATTCAAGATGATCCATTCCTTGTCCTATTTTTCGAATATTCCATGATCGGGAAATCGCATCATTTGGTCAAAATAGTTTGTCATTTTGTAAATAACTTTTGGTCTTTGAATTAGAAGCTTTTTTACATTAGAATTCTCTCTCCTGGTTCTTGGACGAACTTCCGAACTTGTCAAACATTTACGAGTTCTTTTATAACTTCAGTTCCTGGGAGTTTTAATGCGATCCATTCCTTCGACTTATTTCCTGAACATTTCATTCTCGGGAAATCGCATCACTTGGTCTAAAAAGTTTGGCATGTTGTAAAAAACTTTTGGTCTTTGATTTAAAAACTTTTTTACGTGAGAATTGGTTCTCTCTTGGTTCTCGAACAAACTTCCAAACTTGTCAAACATTTATGAGTTCTTTTATAACTTTGGTTCATAAGAGTATTCAATACGATCCATTCCTTCGACCAATTTCTTGAACATTCCATGCTTGGGAAATCGCATCATTTGGTCTAAAAATTGTGTCATTTTATAAACAACATTTAGTCTTTGGATTAAAAACTTTATTACGTGAGAATTGTTTCTCTCTCGGTTCTTGGATGAAGTTCCGAACTTGTCAAACATTTCCTAGTTCTTTTATAACTTCGGTTCCAGATAGTAGTCGAGATGATCCATTCCTTTGACCAATTTTTTGAACATTCCATGCTCGGGAAATCGAATCATTTGGTCTAAAACTTTAGTCATTTTGTAAACAACTTTTGGTCTATGAATTAAAAACTTTTTTACGAGAGAATTGTTTCTCAATTGGTTCTTGGACGAACTTTTGAAGTTGTTAAACATTTACAAGTACTTTTATAACTCCGATTCCTGAGAGTATTCAAGACGATCCATTCCTTTGACCAATTTTCTGAAGATTCCATTATTGGGAAATCGCATCATTTGGTCAAAAATAATTTGTCATTTTGTAAATAGCTTTTGGTTTTTGAATTAAAAACTTTTTTACGTTAGACTTCTTTCTCTCTTGGTTCTGGGACTAACTTTCGAACTTGTCAAACATTTACTAATTCTTTTATAACTTCGATTCCTGATAGTAGTCAAGATGACCAATTCCCTCGACCAATTTTTCAAACATTCCATGATCGGGAAATCACATCATTTGGTCTAAATAGTTTGTCATTTTGTAAACAACTTTTGGTTTGTGAATTAAAAACTTTTTTACGAGAGAATTATTTCTCTCTTGGTTCTTGGTCGAACTTTTGAACTGGTTAAACATTTACGAGTTCTTTTATAACTTCAGTTCTTGAGAGTATTCAAGACGATCATTCCTTTGACCAATTTTTTGAAGATTTCATGACCGGGAAATCGCATCATATGGTCAAAATAGTTTGTCATTTTGTAAATAAATTTTGGTCTTTGAATTAAAAGCTTTTTTACGTTAGAATTCTTTCTCTCTTGGTTCTTGGACGAACTTCCGAACTTGTCAAATATTTACGAGTTCTTTTATAACTTTAGTTCCTGAGAGTATTTAATACGATCCATTCCTTCGACTTATTTTTCGAGCATTTCATTCTCGAGAAATCGCATCACTTGGTCTAAAAAGTTTGGCATGTTGTAAAAAACTTTTGGTCTTTGATTTAAAAACTTTTTTACGTGAGAATTGATTCTCTCTTGGTTCTCGGACAAACTTCCGAACTTATCAAACATTTATGAGTTCTTTTATAACTTTGGTTTCTAAGAGTATTCAATACGATCCATTCCTTTGACCAATTTTTTCAACATTCCACGCTTGGGAAATCACATCATTGGGTCTAAAAAGTCTGTCATTTTATAAACAACATTTAGTCTTTGAATGAAAAACTTTACTATGTGAAAATTGTTTCTCTCTCGGTTCTTGGACGAAGTGTCGAACTTGTCAAACATTTCCTAGATCTTTTATAACTTCGATCCCAGATAGTAGTCAAGATGATCCATTCCTTTGCCAATTTTTCGAACATTCCATGATCGGGATATCGCATCCTTTGGTCTAAATAGTTTGTCATTTTTTAAACAACCTTTGGTCTTTGAATTAAATACTTTTTTACGTGAGAATTATTTCCTTCTTGGACGGACATACGAACTAGTCAAACTTTTACAAGTTCTGTTACAACTTCGGTTCCTGAGAGCATTCAAGACGATCCATTCCGTTGACCATTTTTTCGAAGATTCCATGATCGGGAAATCGCATCATTTGGTCTAAAACGTTTGTCATTTTGTAAAAAGCTTTTGGACTTTGAATTAAAAACTTTTTAACGTGAGACTTGTTTCTCTATTAGTTCTTGGACGAACTTCCGAACTTGTTAAACATTTACGAATTCTTTTATAACATCCGTTCCTAAGAGTATTCAAGATGATCCATTCCTTGGCCTATTTTTCGAATATTCCATGATCGAGAAATCGCATCATTTGGTCAAAATAGTTTGTCATTTTGTAAATAACTTTTGGTCTTTGAATTAGAAGCTTTTTTACATTAGAATTCTCTCTCCTGGTTCTTGGACGAACTTCCGAACTTGTCAAACATTTACGAGTTCTTTTATAACTTCAGTTCCTGAGAGTTTTAATGCGATCCATTCCTTTGACTTATTTCCCGAACATTTCATTCTCGGGAAATCGCAACACTTGGTCTAAAAAGTTTGGCATGTTGTAAAAAACTTTTGGTCTTTGATTTAAAAACTTTTTTACGTGAGAATTGGTTCTCTCTTGGTTCTCGAACAAACTTCCAAACTTGTCAAACATTTATGAGTTCTTTTATAACTTCAGTTCCTGAGAGTTTTAATGCGATCCATTCCTTCGACCAATTTCTTGAACATTCCATGCTTGGGAAATCGCATCATTTGGTCTAAAAAGTGTGTCTTTTTATAAACAACATTTAGTCTTTGGATTAAAAACCTTATTACGTGAGAATTGTTTCTCTCTCGGTTCTTGGATGAAGTGCCGAACGTGTCAAACATTTCCTAGTTCTTTAATAACTTCGGTTCCAGATAGTAGTCGAGATGATCCATTCCTTTGACCAATTTTTTGAACATTCCACGCTCGGGAAATCGAATCATTTGGTCTAAAACTTTAGTCATTTTGTAAAAAGCTTTTGGTCTTTGAATTAAAATCTTTTTTACGTGAGAATTGTTTCTCTCTTGGTTCTTGGATGAAGTTCCGAACTTGTCAAACATTTACTAAATCTTTTATAACTTCGTTTCCTGATAGTAGTCAAGACGATCCATTTCTTCGACCAATTTTTCGAACATTCCATGATCGGGATATCGCATCATTTGATCTAAATAGTTTGTCATTTTGTAAACAACTTTTGGTCTATGAATTAAAAACTTTTTTACGAGAGAATTGTTTCTCAATTGGTTCTTGGACGAACTTTTGAAGTTGTTAAACATTTACAAGTACTTTTATAACTCCGATTCCTGAGAGTATTCAAGACGATCCATTCCTTTGACCAATTTTCTGAAGATTCCATTATTGGGAAATCGCATCATTTGGTCAAAAATAATTTGTCATTTTGTAAATAGCTTTTGGTTTTTGAATTAAAAACTTTTTTACGTTAGACTTCTTTCTCTCTTGGTTCTGGGACTAACTTTCGAACTTGTCAAACATTTACTAGTTCTTTTATAACTTCGATTCCTGATAGTAGTCAAGATGACCAATTCCCTCGACCAATTTTTCAAACATTCCATGATCGGGAAATCACATCATTTGGTCTAAATAGTTTGTCATTTTGTAAACAACTTTTGGTTTGTGAATTAAAAACTTTTTTACGAGAGAATTATTTCTCTCTTGGTTCTTGGTCGAACTTTTGAACTGGTTAAACATTTACGAGTTCTTTTATAACTTCAGTTCTTGAGAGTATTCAAGACGATCATTCCTTTGACCAATTTTTTGAAGATTTCATGACCGGGAAATCGCATCATATGGTCAAAATAGTTTGTCATTTTGTAAATAAATTTTGGTCTTTGAATTAAAAGCTTTTTTACGTTAGAATTCTTTCTCTCTTGGTTCTTGGACGAACTTCCGAACTTGTCAAATATTTACGAGTTCTTTTATAACTTTAGTTCCTGAGAGTATTTAATACGATCCATTCCTTCGACTTATTTTTCGAGCATTTCATTCTCGAGAAATCGCATCACTTGGTCTAAAAAGTTTGGCATGTTGTAAAAAACTTTTGGTCTTTGATTTAAAAACTTTTTTACGTGAGAATTGATTCTCTCTTGGTTCTCGGACAAACTTCCGAACTTATCAAACATTTATGAGTTCTTTTATAACTTTGGTTTCTAAGAGTATTCAATACGATCCATTCCTTTGACCAATTTTTTCAACATTCCACGCTTGGGAAATCACATCATTGGGTCTAAAAAGTCTGTCATTTTATAAACAACATTTAGTCTTTGAATGAAAAACTTTACTATGTGAAAATTGTTTCTCTCTCGGTTCTTGGACGAAGTGTCGAACTTGTCAAACATTTCCTAGATCTTTTATAACTTCGATCCCAGATAGTAGTCAAGATGATCCATTCCTTTGCCAATTTTTCGAACATTCCATGATCGGGATATCGCATCATTTGGTCTAAATAGTTTGTCATTTTTTAAACAACCTTTGGTCTTTGAATTAAATACTTTTTTACGTGAGAATTGTTTCCTTCTTGGACGGACATACGAACTAGTCAAACTTTTACAAGTTCTGTTACAACTTCGGTTCCTGAGAGCATTCAAGACGATCCATTCCGTTGACCATTTTTTCGAAGATTCCATGATCGGGAAATCGCATCATTTGGTCTAAAACGTTTGTCATTTTGTAAAAAGCTTTTGAACTTTGAATTAAAAACTTTTTAACGTGAGACTTGTTTCTCTATTAGTTCTTGGACGAACTTCCGAACTTGTTAAACATTTACGAATTCTTTTATAACATCCGTTCCTAAGAGTATTCAAGATGATCCATTCCTTGGCCTATTTTTCGAATATTCCATGATCGAGAAATCGCATCATTTGGTCAAAATAGTTTGTCATTTTGTAAATAACTTTTGGTCTTTGAATTAGAAGCTTTTTTACATTAGAATTCTCTCTCCTGGTTCTTGGACGAACTTCCGAACTTGTCAAACATTTACGAGTTCTTTTATAACTTCAGTTCCTGAGAGTTTTAATGCGATCCATTCCTTTGACTTATTTCCCGAACATTTCATTCTCGGGAAATCGCAACACTTGGTCTAAAAAGTTTGGCATGTTGTAAAAAACTTTTGGTCTTTGATTTAAAAACTTTTTTACGTGAGAATTGGTTCTCTCTTGGTTCTCGAACAAACTTCCAAACTTGTCAAACATTTATGAGTTCTTTTATAACTTCAGTTCCTGAGAGTTTTAATGCGATCCATTCCTTCGACCAATTTCTTGAACATTCCATGCTTGGGAAATCGCATCATTTGGTCTAAAAAGTGTGTCTTTTTATAAACAACATTTAGTCTTTGGATTAAAAACCTTATTACGTGAGAATTGTTTCTCTCTCGGTTCTTGGATGAAGTGCCGAACGTGTCAAACATTTCCTAGTTCTTTAATAACTTCGGTTCCAGATAGTAGTCGAGATGATCCATTCCTTTGACCAATTTTTTGAACATTCCACGCTCGGGAAATCGAATCATTTGGTCTAAAACTTTAGTCATTTTGTAAAAAGCTTTTGGTCTTTGAATTAAAATCTTTTTTACGTGAGAATTGTTTCTCTCTTGGTTCTTGGATGAAGTTCCGAACTTGTCAAACATTTACTAAATCTTTTATAACTTCGTTTCCTGATAGTAGTCAAGACGATCCATTTCTTCGACCAATTTTTCGAACATTCCATGATCGGGATATCGCATCATTTGATCTAAATAGTTTGTCATTTTGTAAACAACTTTTGGTCTATGAATTAAAAACTTTTTTACGAGAGAATTGTTTCTCAATTGGTTCTTGGACGAACTTTTGAAGTTGTTAAACATTTACAAGTACTTTTATAACTCCGATTCCTGAGAGTATTCAAGACGATCCATTCCTTTGACCAATTTTCTGAAGATTCCATTATTGGGAAATCGCATCATTTGGTCAAAAATAATTTGTCATTTTGTAAATAGCTTTTGGTTTTTGAATTAAAAACTTTTTTACGTTAGACTTCTTTCTCTCTTGGTTCTGGGACTAACTTTCGAACTTGTCAAACATTTACTAGTTCTTTTATAACTTCGATTCCTGATAGTAGTCAAGATGACCAATTCCCTCGACCAATTTTTCAAACATTCCATGATCGGGAAATCACATCATTTGGTCTAAATAGTTTGTCATTTTGTAAACAACTTTTGGTTTGTGAATTAAAAACTTTTTTACGAGAGAATTATTTCTCTCTTGGTTCTTGGTCGAACTTTTGAACTGGTTAAACATTTACGAGTTCTTTTATAACTTCAGTTCTTGAGAGTATTCAAGACGATCATTCCTTTGACCAATTTTTTGAAGATTTCATGACCGGGAAATCGCATCATATGGTCAAAATAGTTTGTCATTTTGTAAATAAATTTTGGTCTTTGAATTAAAAGCTTTTTTACGTTAGAATTCTTTCTCTCTTGGTTCTTGGACGAACTTCCGAACTTGTCAAATATTTACGAGTTCTTTTATAACTTTAGTTCCTGAGAGTATTTAATACGATCCATTCCTTCGACTTATTTTTCGAGCATTTCATTCTCGAGAAATCGCATCACTTGGTCTAAAAAGTTTGGCATGTTGTAAAAAACTTTTGGTCTTTGATTTAAAAACTTTTTTACGTGAGAATTGATTCTCTCTTGGTTCTCGGACAAACTTCCGAACTTATCAAACATTTATGAGTTCTTTTATAACTTTGGTTTCTAAGAGTATTCAATACGATCCATTCCTTTGACCAATTTTTTCAACATTCCACGCTTGGGAAATCACATCATTGGGTCTAAAAAGTCTGTCATTTTATAAACAACATTTAGTCTTTGAATGAAAAACTTTACTATGTGAAAATTGTTTCTCTCTCGGTTCTTGGACGAAGTGTCGAACTTGTCAAACATTTCCTAGATCTTTTATAACTTCGATCCCAGATAGTAGTCAAGATGATCCATTCCTTTGCCAATTTTTCGAACATTCCATGATCGGGATATCGCATCATTTGGTCTAAATAGTTTGTCATTTTTTAAACAACCTTTGGTCTTTGAATTAAATACTTTTTTACGTGAGAATTGTTTCCTTCTTGGACGGACATACGAACTAGTCAAACTTTTACAAGTTCTGTTACAACTTCGGTTCCTGAGAGCATTCAAGACGATCCATTCCGTTGACCATTTTTTCGAAGATTCCATGATCGGGAAATCGCATCATTTGGTCTAAAACGTTTGTCATTTTGTAAAAAGCTTTTGAACTTTGAATTAAAAACTTTTTAACGTGAGACTTGTTTCTCTATTAGTTCTTGGACGAACTTCCGAACTTGTTAAACATTTACGAATTCTTTTATAACATCCGTTCCTAAGAGTATTCAAGATGATCCATTCCTTGGCCTATTTTTCGAATATTCCATGATCGAGAAATCGCATCATTTGGTCAAAATAGTTTGTCATTTTGTAAATAACTTTTGGTCTTTGAATTAGAAGCTTTTTTACATTAGAATTCTCTCTCCTGGTTCTTGGACGAACTTCCGAACTTGTCAAACATTTACGAGTTCTTTTATAACTTCAGTTCCTGAGAGTTTTAATGCGATCCATTCCTTTGACTTATTTCCCGAACATTTCATTCTCGGGAAATCGCAACACTTGGTCTAAAAAGTTTGGCATGTTGTAAAAAACTTTTGGTCTTTGATTTAAAAACTTTTTTACGTGAGAATTGGTTCTCTCTTGGTTCTCGAACAAACTTCCAAACTTGTCAAACATTTATGAGTTCTTTTATAACTTCAGTTCCTGAGAGTTTTAATGCGATCCATTCCTTCGACCAATTTCTTGAACATTCCATGCTTGGGAAATCGCATCATTTGGTCTAAAAAGTGTGTCTTTTTATAAACAACATTTAGTCTTTGGATTAAAAACCTTATTACGTGAGAATTGTTTCTCTCTCGGTTCTTGGATGAAGTGCCGAACGTGTCAAACATTTCCTAGTTCTTTAATAACTTCGGTTCCAGATAGTAGTCGAGATGATCCATTCCTTTGACCAATTTTTTGAACATTCCACGCTCGGGAAATCGAATCATTTGGTCTAAAACTTTAGTCATTTTGTAAAAAGCTTTTGGTCTTTGAATTAAAATCTTTTTTACGTGAGAATTGTTTCTCTCTTGGTTCTTGGATGAAGTTCCGAACTTGTCAAACATTTACTAAATCTTTTATAACTTCGTTTCCTGATAGTAGTCAAGACGATCCATTTCTTCGACCAATTTTTCGAACATTCCATGATCGGGATATCGCATCATTTGATCTAAATAGTTTGTCATTTTGTAAACAACTTTTGGTCTATGAATTAAAAACTTTTTTACGAGAGAATTGTTTCTCAATTGGTTCTTGGACGAACTTTTGAAGTTGTTAAACATTTACAAGTACTTTTATAACTCCGATTCCTGAGAGTATTCAAGACGATCCATTCCTTTGACCAATTTTCTGAAGATTCCATTATTGGGAAATCGCATCATTTGGTCAAAAATAATTTGTCATTTTGTAAATAGCTTTTGGTTTTTGAATTAAAAACTTTTTTACGTTAGACTTCTTTCTCTCTTGGTTCTGGGACTAACTTTCGAACTTGTCAAACATTTACTAGTTCTTTTATAACTTCGATTCCTGATAGTAGTCAAGATGACCAATTCCCTCGACCAATTTTTCAAACATTCCATGATCGGGAAATCACATCATTTGGTCTAAATAGTTTGTCATTTTGTAAACAACTTTTGGTTTGTGAATTAAAAACTTTTTTACGAGAGAATTATTTCTCTCTTGGTTCTTGGTCGAACTTTTGAACTGGTTAAACATTTACGAGTTCTTTTATAACTTCAGTTCTTGAGAGTATTCAAGACGATCATTCCTTTGACCAATTTTTTGAAGATTTCATGACCGGGAAATCGCATCATATGGTCAAAATAGTTTGTCATTTTGTAAATAAATTTTGGTCTTTGAATTAAAAGCTTTTTTACGTTAGAATTCTTTCTCTCTTGGTTCTTGGACGAACTTCCGAACTTGTCAAATATTTACGAGTTCTTTTATAACTTTAGTTCCTGAGAGTATTTAATACGATCCATTCCTTCGACTTATTTTTCGAGCATTTCATTCTCGAGAAATCGCATCACTTGGTCTAAAAAGTTTGGCATGTTGTAAAAAACTTTTGGTCTTTGATTTAAAAACTTTTTTACGTGAGAATTGATTCTCTCTTGGTTCTCGGACAAACTTCCGAACTTATCAAACATTTATGAGTTCTTTTATAACTTTGGTTTCTAAGAGTATTCAATACGATCCATTCCTTTGACCAATTTTTTCAACATTCCACGCTTGGGAAATCACATCATTGGGTCTAAAAAGTCTGTCATTTTATAAACAACATTTAGTCTTTGAATGAAAAACTTTACTATGTGAAAATTGTTTCTCTCTCGGTTCTTGGACGAAGTGTCGAACTTGTCAAACATTTTCTAGATCTTTTATAACTTCGATCCTAGATAGTAGTCAAGATGATCCATTCCTTTGCCAATTTTTCGAACATTCCATGATCGGGATATCGCATCATTTGGTCTAAATAGTTTGTCATTTTTTAAACAACCTTTGGTCTTTGAATTAAATACTTTTTTACGTGAGAATTGTTTCCTTCTTGGACGGACATACGAACTAGTCAAACTTTTACAAGTTCTGTTACAACTTCGGTTCCTGAGAGCATTCAAGACGATCCATTCCGTTGACCATTTTTTCGAAGATTCCATGATCGGGAAATCGCATCATTTGGTCTAAAACGTTTGTCATTTTGTAAAAAGCTTTTGGACTTTGAATTAAAAACTTTTTAACGTGAGACTTGTTTCTCTATTAGTTCTTGGACGAACTTCCGAACTTGTTAAACATTTACGAATTCTTTTATAACATCCGTTCCTAAGAGTATTCAAGATGATCCATTCCTTGGCCTATTTTTCGAATATTCCATGATCGAGAAATCGCATCATTTGGTCAAAATAGTTTGTCATTTTGTAAATAACTTTTGGTCTTTGAATTAGAAGCTTTTTTACATTAGAATTCTCTCTCCTGGTTCTTGGACGAACTTCCGAACTTGTCAAACATTTACGAGTTCTTTTATAACTTCAGTTCCTGAGAGTTTTAATGCGATGCATTCCTTCGACTTATTTCCCGAACATTTCATTCTCGGGAAATCGCATCACTTGGTCTAAAAAGTTTGGCATGTTGTAAAAAACTTTTGGTCTTTGATTTAAAAACTTTTTTACGTGAGAATTGGTTCTCTCTTGGTTCTCGAACAAACTTCCAAACTTGTCAAACATTTATGAGTTCTTTTATAACTTTGGTTCATAAGAGTATTCAATACGATCCATTCCTTCGACCAATTTCTTGAACATTCCATGCTTGGGAAATCGCATCATTTGGTCTAAAAAGTGTGTCATTTTATAAACAACATTTAGTCTTTGGATTAAAAACCTTATTACGTGAGAATTGTTTCTCTCTCGGTTCTTGGATGAAGTGCCGAACGTGTCAAACATTTCCTAGTTCTTTAATAACTTCGGTTCCAGATAGTAGTCGAGATGATCCATTCCTTTGACCAATTTTTTGAACATTCCACGCTCGGGAAATCGAATCATTTGGTCTAAAACTTTAGTCATTTTGTAAAAAGCTTTTGGTCTTTGAATTAAAATCTTTTTTACGTGAGAATTGTTTCTCTCTTGGTTCTTGGATGAAGTTCCGAACTTGTCAAACATTTACTAAATCTTTTATAACTTCGTTTCCTGATAGTAGTCAAGACGATCCATTTCTTCGACCAATTTTTCGAACATTCCATGATCGGGATATCGCATCATTTGATCTAAATAGTTTGTCATTTTGTAAACAACTTTTGGTCTATGAATTAAAAACTTTTTTACGAGAGAATTGTTTCTCAATTGGTTCTTGGACGAACTTTTGAAGTTGTTAAACATTTACAAGTACTTTTATAACTCCGATTCCTGAGAGTATTCAAGACGATCCATTCCTTTGACCAATTTTCTGAAGATTCCATTATTGGGAAATCGCATCATTTGGTCAAAAATAATTTGTCATTTTGTAAATAGCTTTTGGTTTTTGAATTAAAAACTTTTTTACGTTAGACTTCTTTCTCTCTTGGTTCTGGGACGAACTTTCGAACTTGTCAAACATTTACTAGTTCTTTTATAACTTCGATTCCTGATAGTAGTCAAGATGACCAATTCCCTCGACCAATTTTTCAAACATTCCATGATCGGGAAATCACATCATTTGGTCTAAATAGTTTGTCATTTTGTAAACAACTTTTGGTTTGTGAATTAAAAACTTTTTTACGAGAGAATTATTTCTCTCTTGGTTCTTGGTCGAACTTTTGAACTGGTTAAACATTTACGAGTTCTTTTAAAACTTCAGTTCTTGAGAGTATTCAAGACGATCATTCCTTTGACCAATTTTTTGAAGATTTCATGACCGGGAAATCGCATCATATGGTCAAAATAGTTTGTCATTTTGAAAATAAATTTTGGTCTTTGAATTAAAAGCTTTTTTACGTTAGAATTCTTTCTCTCTTGGTTCTTGGACGAACTTCCGAACTTGTCAAATATTTACGAGTTCTTTTATAACTTTAGTTCCTGAGAGTATTTAATACGATCCATTCCTTCGACTTATTTTTCGAGCATTTCATTCTCGAGAAATCGCATCACTTGGTCTAAAAAGTTTGGCATGTTGTAAAAAACTTTTGGTCTTTGATTTAAAAACTTTTTTACGTGAGAATTGATTCTCTCTTGGTTCTCGGACAAACTTCCGAACTTATCAAACATTTATGAGTTCTTTTATAACTTTGGTTTCTAAGAGTATTCAATACGATCCATTCCTTTGACCAATTTTTTCAACATTCCACGCTTGGGAAATCACATCATTGGGTCTAAAAAGTCTGTCATTTTATAAACAACATTTAGTCTTTGAATGAAAAACTTTACTATGTGAAAATTGTTTCTCTCTCGGTTCTTGGACGAAGTGTCGAACTTGTCAAACATTTCCTAGATCTTTTATAACTTCGATCCCAGATAGTAGTCAAGATGATCCATTCCTTTGCCAATTTTTCGAACATTCCATGATCGGGATATCGCATCATTTGGTCTAAATAGTTTGTCATTTTTTAAACAACCTTTGGTCTTTGAATTAAATACTTTTTTACGTGAGAATTGTTTCCTTCTTGGACGGACATACGAACTAGTCAAACTTTTACAAGTTCTGTTACAACTTCGGTTCCTGAGAGCATTCAAGACGATCCATTCCGTTGACCAATTTTTCGAAGATTCCATGATCGGGAAATCGCATCATTTGGTCTAAAACGTTTGTCATTTTGTAAAAAGCTTTTGGACTTTGAATTAAAAACTTTTTAACGTGAGACTTGTTTCTCTATTAGTTCTTGGACGAACTTCCGAACTTGTTAAACATTTACGAATTCTTTTATAACATCCGTTCCTAAGAGTATTCAAGATGATCCATTCCTTGGCCTATTTTTCGAATATTCCATGATCGAGAAATCGCATCATTTGGTCAAAATAGTTTGTCATTTTGTAAATAACTTTTGGTCTTTGAATTAGAAGCTTTTTTACATTAGAATTCTCTCTCCTGGTTCTTGGACGAACTTCCGAACTTGTCAAACATTTACGAGTTCTTTTATAACTTCAGTTCCTGAGAGTTTTAATGCGATCCATTCCTTTGACTTATTTCCCGAACATTTCATTCTCGGGAAATCGCATCACTTGGTCTAAAAAGTTTGGCATGTTGTAAAAAACTTTTGGTCTTTGATTTAAAAACTTTTTTACGTGAGAATTGGTTCTCTCTTGGTTCTCGAACAAACTTCCAAACTTGTCAAACATTTATGAGTTCTTTTATAACTTTGGTTCATAAGAGTATTCAATACGATCCATTCCTTCGACCAATTTCTTGAACATTCCATGCTTGGGAAATCGCATCATTTGGTCTAAAAAGTGTGTCATTTTATAAACAACATTTAGTCTTTGGATTAAAAACCTTATTACGTGAGAATTGTTTCTCTCTCGGTTCTTGGATGAAGTGCCGAACGTGTCAAACATTTCCTAGTTCTTTAATAACTTCGGTTCCAGATAGTAGTCGAGATGATCCATTCCTTTGACCAATTTTTTGAACATTCCACGCTCGGGAAATCGAATCATTTGGTCTAAAACTTTAGTCATTTTGTAAAAAGCTTTTGGTCTTTGAATTAAAATCTTTTTTACGTGAGAATTGTTTCTCTCTTGGTTCTTGGATGAAGTTCCGAACTTGTCAAACATTTACTAAATCTTTTATAACTTCGTTTCCTGATAGTAGTCAAGACGATCCATTTCTTCGACCAATTTTTCGAACATTCCATGATCGGGATATCGCATCATTTGATCTAAATAGTTTGTCATTTTGTAAACAACTTTTGGTCTATGAATTAAAAACTTTTTTACGAGAGAATTGTTTCTCAATTGGTTCTTGGACGAACTTTTGAAGTTGTTAAACATTTACAAGTACTTTTATAACTCCGATTCCTGAGAGTATTCAAGACGATCCATTCCTTTGACCAATTTTCTGAAGATTCCATTATTGGGAAATCGCATCATTTGGTCAAAAATAATTTGTCATTTTGTAAATAGCTTTTGGTTTTTGAATTAAAAACTTTTTTACGTTAGACTTCTTTCTCTCTTGGTTCTGGGACGAACTTTCGAACTTGTCAAACATTTACTAGTTCTTTTATAACTTCGATTCCTGATAGTAGTCAAGATGACCAATTCCCTCGACCAATTTTTCAAACATTCCATGATCGGGAAATCACATCATTTGGTCTAAATAGTTTGTCATTTTGTAAACAACTTTTGGTTTGTGAATTAAAAACTTTTTTACGAGAGAATTATTTCTCTCTTGGTTCTTGGTCGAACTTTTGAACTGGTTAAACATTTACGAGTTCTTTTATAACTTCAGTTCTTGAGAGTATTCAAGACGATCATTCCTTTGACCAATTTTTTGAAGATTTCATGACCGGGAAATCGCATCATATGGTCAAAATAGTTTGTCATTTTGAAAATAAATTTTGGTCTTTGAATTAAAAGCTTTTTTACGTTAGAATTCTTTCTCTCTTGGTTCTTGGACGAACTTCCGAACTTGTCAAATATTTACGAGTTCTTTTATAACTTTAGTTCCTGAGAGTATTTAATACGATCCATTCCTTCGACTTATTTTTCGAGCATTTCATTCTCGAGAAATCGCATCACTTGGTCTAAAAAGTTTGGCATGTTGTAAAAAACTTTTGGTCTTTGATTTAAAAACTTTTTTACGTGAGAATTGATTCTCTCTTGGTTCTCGGACAAACTTCCGAACTTATCAAACATTTATGAGTTCTTTTATAACTTTGGTTTCTAAGAGTATTCAATACGATCCATTCCTTTGACCAATTTTTTCAACATTCCACGCTTGGGAAATCACATCATTGGGTCTAAAAAGTCTGTCATTTTATAAACAACATTTAGTCTTTGAATGAAAAACTTTACTATGTGAAAATTGTTTCTCTCTCGGTTCTTGGACGAAGTGTCGAACTTGTCAAACATTTCCTAGATCTTTTATAACTTCGATCCCAGATAGTAGTCAAGATGATCCATTCCTTTGCCAATTTTTCGAACATTCCATGATCGGGATATCGCATCATTTGGTCTAAATAGTTTGTCATTTTTTAAACAACCTTTGGTCTTTGAATTAAATACTTTTTTACGTGAGAATTGTTTCCTTCTTGGACGGACATACGAACTAGTCAAACTTTTACAAGTTCTGTTACAACTTCGGTTCCTGAGAGCATTCAAGACGATCCATTCCGTTGACCATTTTTTCGAAGATTCCATGATCGGGAAATCGCATCATTTGGTCTAAAACGTTTGTCATTTTGTAAAAAGCTTTTGGACTTTGAATTAAAAACTTTTTAACGTGAGACTTGTTTCTCTATTAGTTCTTGGACGAACTTCCGAACTTGTTAAACATTTACGAATTCTTTTATAACATCCGTTCCTAAGAGTATTCAAGATGATCCATTCCTTGGCCTATTTTTCGAATATTCCATGATCGAGAAATCGCATCATTTGGTCAAAATAGTTTGTCATTTTGTAAATAACTTTTGGTCTTTGAATTAGAAGCTTTTTTACATTAGAATTCTCTCTCCTGGTTCTTGGACGAACTTCCGAACTTGTCAAACATTTACGAGTTCTTTTATAACTTCAGTTCCTGAGAGTTTTAATGCGATCCATTCCTTTGACTTATTTCCCGAACATTTCATTCTCGGGAAATCGCATCACTTGGTCTAAAAAGTTTGGCATGTTGTAAAAAACTTTTGGTCTTTGATTTAAAAACTTTTTTACGTGAGAATTGGTTCTCTCTTGGTTCTCGAACAAACTTCCAAACTTGTCAAACATTTATGAGTTCTTTTATAACTTTGGTTCATAAGAGTATTCAATACGATCCATTCCTTCGACCAATTTCTTGAACATTCCATGCTTGGGAAATCGCATCATTTGGTCTAAAAAGTGTGTCATTTTATAAACAACATTTAGTCTTTGGATTAAAAACCTTATTACGTGAGAATTGTTTCTCTCTCGGTTCTTGGATGAAGTGCCGAACGTGTCAAACATTTCCTAGTTCTTTAATAACTTCGGTTCCAGATAGTAGTCGAGATGATCCATTCCTTTGACCAATTTTTTGAACATTCCACGCTCGGGAAATCGAATCATTTGGTCTAAAACTTTAGTCATTTTGTAAAAAGCTTTTGGTCTTTGAATTAAAATCTTTTTTACGTGAGAATTGTTTCTCTCTTGGTTCTTGGATGAAGTTCCGAACTTGTCAAACATTTACTAAATCTTTTATAACTTCGTTTCCTGATAGTAGTCAAGACGATCCATTTCTTCGACCAATTTTTCGAACATTCCATGATCGGGATATCGCATCATTTGATCTAAATAGTTTGTCATTTTGTAAACAACTTTTGGTCTATGAATTAAAAACTTTTTTACGAGAGAATTGTTTCTCAATTGGTTCTTGGACGAACTTTTGAAGTTGTTAAACATTTACAAGTACTTTTATAACTCCGATTCCTGAGAGTATTCAAGACGATCCATTCCTTTGACCAATTTTCTGAAGATTCCATTATTGGGAAATCGCATCATTTGGTCAAAAATAATTTGTCATTTTGTAAATAGCTTTTGGTTTTTGAATTAAAAACTTTTTTACGTTAGACTTCTTTCTCTCTTGGTTCTGGGACGAACTTTCGAACTTGTCAAACATTTACTAGTTCTTTTATAACTTCGATTCCTTATAGTAGTCAAGATGACCAATTCCCTCGACCAATTTTTCAAACATTCCATGATCGGGAAATCACATCATTTGGTCTAAATAGTTTGTCATTTTGTAAACAACTTTTGGTTTGTGAATTAAAAACTTTTTTACGAGAGAATTATTTCTCTCTTGGTTCTTGGTCGAACTTTTGAACTGGTTAAACATTTACGAGTTCTTTTATAACTTCAGTTCTTGAGAGTATTCAAGACGATCATTCCTTTGACCAATTTTTTGAAGATTTCATGACCGGGAAATCGCATCATATGGTCAAAATAGTTTGTCATTTTGTAAAAAAATTTTGGTCTTTGAATTAAAAGCTTTTTTACGTTAGAATTCTTTCTCTCTTGGTTCTTGGACGAACTTCCGAACTTGTCAAATATTTACGAGTTCTTTTATAACTTTAGTTCCTGAGAGTATTTAATACGATCCATTCCTTCGACTTATTTTTCGAGCATTTCATTCTCGAGAAATCGCATCACTTGGTCTAAAAAGTTTGGCATGTTGTAAAAAACTTTTGGTCTTTGATTTAAAAACTTTTTTACGTGAGAATTGATTCTCTCTTGGTTCTCGGACAAACTTCCGAACTTATCAAACATTTATGAGTTCTTTTATAACTTTGGTTTCTAAGAGTATTCAATACGATCCATTCCTTTGACCAATTTTTTCAACATTCCACGCTTGGGAAATCACATCATTGGGTCTAAAAAGTCTGTCATTTTATAAACAACATTTAGTCTTTGAATGAAAAACTTTACTATGTGAAAATTGTTTCTCTCTCGGTTCTTGGACGAAGTGTCGAACTTGTCAAACATTTCCTAGATCTTTTATAACTTCGATCCCAGATAGTAGTCAAGATGATCCATTCCTTTGCCAATTTTTCGAACATTCCATGATCGGGATATCGCATCATTTGGTCTAAATAGTGTGTCATTTTGTAAACAACCTTTGGTCTTTGAATTAAATACTTTTTTACGTGAGAATTGTTTCCTTCTTGGACGGACATACGAACTAGTCAAACTTTTACAAGTTCTGTTACAACTTCGGTTCCTGAGAGCATTCAAGACGATCCATTCCGTTGACCATTTTTTCGAAGATTCCATGATCGGGAAATCGCATCATTTGGTCTAAAACGTTTGTCATTTTGTAAAAAGCTTTTGGACTTTGAATTAAAAACTTTTTAACGTGAGAATTGTTTCTCTATTAGTTCTTGGACGAACTTCCGAACTTGTTAAACATTTACTAAATCTTTTATAACATCCGTTCCTAAGAGTATTCAAGATGATCCATTCCTTGGCCTATTTTTCGAATATTCCATGATCGAGAAATCGCATCATTTGGTCAAAATAGTTTGTCATTTTGTAAATAACTTTTGGTCTTTGAATTAGAAGCTTTTTTACATTAGAATTCTCTCTCCTGGTTCTTGGACGAACTTCCGAACTTGTCAAACATTTACGAGTTCTTTTATAACTTCAGTTCCTGAGAGTTTTAATGCGATCCATTCCTTTGACTTATTTCCCGAACATTTCATTCTCGGGAAATCGCATCACTTGGTCTAAAAAGTTTGGCATGTTGTAAAAAACTTTTGGTCTTTGATTTAAAAACTTTTTTACGTGAGAATTGGTTCTCTCTTGGTTCTCGAACAAACTTCCAAACTTGTCAAACATTTATGAGTTCTTTTATAACTTTGGTTCATAAGAGTATTCAATACGATCCATTCCTTCGACCAATTTCTTGAACATTCCATGCTTGGGAAATCGCATCATTTGGTCTAAAAAGTGTGTCATTTTATAAACAACATTTAGTCTTTGGATTAAAAACCTTATTACGTGAGAATTGTTTCTCTCTCGGTTCTTGGATGAAGTGCCGAACGTGTCAAACATTTCCTAGTTCTTTAATAACTTCGGTTCCAGATAGTAGTCGAGATGATCCATTCCTTTGACCAATTTTTTGAACATTCCACGCTCGGGAAATCGAATCATTTGGTCTAAAACTTTAGTCATTTTGTAAAAAGCTTTTGGTCTTTGAATTAAAATCTTTTTTACGTGAGAATTGTTTCTCTCTTGGTTCTTGGATGAAGTTCCGAACTTGTCAAACATTTACTAAATCTTTTATAACTTCGTTTCCTGATAGTAGTCAAGACGATCCATTTCTTCGACCAATTTTTCGAACATTCCATGATCGGGATATCGCATCATTTGATCTAAATAGTTTGTCATTTTGTAAACAACTTTTGGTCTATGAATTAAAAACTTTTTTACGAGAGAATTGTTTCTCAATTGGTTCTTGGACGAACTTTTGAAGTTGTTAAACATTTACAAGTACTTTTATAACTCCGATTCCTGAGAGTATTCAAGACGATCCATTCCTTTGACCAATTTTCTGAAGATTCCATTATTGGGAAATCGCATCATTTGGTCAAAAATAATTTGTCATTTTGTAAATAGCTTTTGGTTTTTGAATTAAAAACTTTTTTACGTTAGACTTCTTTCTCTCTTGGTTCTGGGACTAACTTTCGAACTTGTCAAACATTTACTAGTTCTTTTATAACTTCGATTCCTTATAGTAGTCAAGATGACCAATTCCCTCGACCAATTTTTCAAACATTCCATGATCGGGAAATCACATCATTTGGTCTAAATAGTTTGTCATTTTGTAAACAACTTTTGGTTTGTGAATTAAAAACTTTTTTACGAGAGAATTATTTCTCTCTTGGTTCTTGGACGAACTTTTGAACTGGTTAATCATTTACGAGTTCTTTTATAACTTCAGTTCTTGAGAGTATTCAAGACGATCATTCCTTTGACCAATTTTTTGAAGATTTCATGACCGGGAAATCGCATCATATGGTCAAAATAGTTTGTCATTTTGTAAAAAAATTTTGGTCTTTGGATTAAAAGCTTTTTTACGTTAGAATTCTTTCTCTCTTGGTTCTTGGACGAACTTCCGAACTTGTCAAATATTTACGAGTTCTTTTATAACTTTAGTTCCTGAGAGTATTTAATACGATCCATTCCTTCGACTTATTTTTCGAGCATTTCATTCTCGAGAAATCGCATCACTTGGTCTAAAAAGTTTGGCATGTTGTAAAAAACTTTTGGTCTTTGATTTAAAAACTTTTTTACGTGAGAATTGATTCTCTCTTGGTTCTCGGACAAACTTCCGAACTTATCAAACATTTATGAGTTCTTTTATAACTTTGGTTTCTAAGAGTATTCAATACGATCCATTCCTTTGACCAATTTTTTCAACATTCCACGCTTGGGAAATCACATCATTGGGTCTAAAAAGTCTGTCATTTTATAAACAACATTTAGTCTTTGAATGAAAACTTTATTATGTGAAAATTGTTTCTCTCTCGGTTCTTGGACGAAGTGTCGAACTTGTCAAACATTTCCTAGATCTTTTATAACTTCGATCCCAGATAGTAGTCAAGATGATCCATTCCTTTGCCAATTTTTCGAACATTCCATGATCGGGATATCGCATCATTTGGTCTAAATAGTGTGTCATTTTGTAAACAACCTTTGGTCTTTGAATTAAATACTTTTTTACGTGAGAATTGTTTCCTTCTTGGACGGACATACGAACTAGTCAAACTTTTACAAGTTCTGTTACAACTTCGGTTCCTGAGAGCATTCAAGACGATCCATTCCGTTGACCATTTTTTCGAAGATTCCATGATCGGGAAATCGCATCATTTGGTCTAAAACGTTTGTCATTTTGTAAAAAGCTTTTGGTCTTTGAATTAAAATCTTTTTTACGTGAGAATTGTTTCTCTCTTGGTTCTTGGATGAAGTTCCGAACTTGTCAAACATTTACTAAATCTTTTATAACTTCGATTCCCGATAGTAGTCAAGACGATCCATTTCTTCGTCCAATTTTTTGAACATTCCATGACCGGGATATCGCATCATTTGGTCTAAATAGTTCTTGGACGAACTTCCGAACTTGTTAAACATTTACGAATTCTTTTATAACATCCGTTCCTAAGAGTATTCAAGATGATCCATTCCTTGGCCTATTTTTCGAATATTCCATGATCGGGAAATCGCATCATTTGGTCAAAATAGTTTGTCATTTTGTAAATAACTTTTGGTCTTTGAATTAGAAGCTTTTTTACATTAGAATTCTCTCTCCTGGTTCTTGGACGATCTTCCGAACTTGTCAAACATTTACGAGTTCTTTTATAACTTCAGTTCCTGAGAGTTTTAATGCGATCCATTCCTTCGACTTATTTCCCGAACATTTCATTCTCGGGAAATCGCATCACTTGGTCTAAAAAGTTTGGCATGTTGTAAAAAACTTTTGGTCTTTGATTTAAAAACTTTTTTACGTGAGAATTGGTTCTCTCTTGGTTCTCGAACAAACTTCCAAACTTGTCAAACATTTATGAGTTCTTTTATAACTTTGGTTCATAAGAGTATTCAATACGATCCATTCCTTCGACCAATTTCTTGAACATTCCATGCTTGGGAAATCGCATCATTTGGTCTAAAAATTGTGTCATTTTATAAACAACATTTAGTCTTTGGATTAAAAACTTTATTACGTGAGAATTGTTTCTCTCTCGGTTCTTCGATGAAGTTCCGAACTTGTCAAACATTTCCTAGTTCTTTTATAACTTCGGTTCCAGATAGTAGTCGAGATGATCCATTCCTTTGACCAATTTTTTGAACATTCCACGCTCGGGAAATCGAATCATTTGGTCTAAAACTTTAGTCATTTTGTAAACAACTTTTGGTCTATGAATTAAAAACTTTTTTACGAGAGAATTGTTTCTCAATTGGTTCTTGGACGAACTTTTGAAGTTGTTAAACATTTACAAGTACTTTTATAACTCCGATTCCTGAGAGTATTCAAGACGATCCATTCCTTTGACCAATTTTCTGAAGATTCCATTATTGGGAAATCGCATCATTTGGTCAAAAATAATTTGTCATTATGTAAATAGCTTTTGGTTTTTGAATTAAAAACTTTTTTACGTTAGAATTCTTTCTCTCTTGGTTCTTGGACGAACTTTCGAACTTGTCAAACATTTACTATTTCTTTTATAACTTCGATTCCTGATAGTAGTCAAGATGACCAATTCCCTCGACCAATTTTTCAAACATTCCATGATCGGGAAATCACATCATTTGGTCTAAATAGTTTGTCATTTTGTAAACAACTTTTGGTTTGTGAATTAAAAACTTTTTTACGAGAGAATTATTTCTCTCTTGGTTCTTGGACGAACTTTTGAACTGGTTAAACATTTACGAGTTCTTTTATAACTTCAGTTCTTGAGAGTATTCAAGACGATCATTCCTTTGACCAATTTTTTGAAGATTTCATGACCGGGAAATCGCATCATATGGTCAAAATAGTTTGTCATTTTGTAAATAAATTTTGGTCTTTGGATTAAAAGCTTTTTTACGTTAGAATTCTTTCTCTCTAGGTTCTTGGACGAACTTCCGAACTTGTCAAATATTTACGAGTTCTTTTATAACTTCAGTTCCTGAGAGTATTTAATACGATCCATTCCTTTGACTTATTTTTCGAGCATTTCATTCCCGAGAAATCGCATCACTTGGTCTAAAAAGTTTGGCATGTTGTAAAAAACTTTTGGTCTTTGATTTAAAAACTTTTTTACGTGAGAATTGATTCTCTCTTGGTTCTCGGACAAACTTCCGAACTTATCAAACATTTATGAGTTCTTTTATAACTTTGGTTTCTAAGAGTATTCAATACGATCCATTCCTTTGACCAATTTTTTCAACATTCCACGCTTGGGAAATCACATCATTGGGTCTAAAAAGTCTGTCATTTTATAAACAACATTTAGTCTTTGAATGAAAAACTTTACTATGTGAAAATTGTTTCTCTCTCGGTTCTTGGACGAAGTGTCGAACTTGTCAAACATTTCCTAGATCTTTTATAACTTCGATCCCAGATAGTAGTCAAGATGATCCATTCCTTTGCCAATTTTTCGAACATTCCATGATCGGGATATCGCATCATTTGGTCTAAATAGTTTGTCATTTTTTAAACAACCTTTGGTCTTTGAATTAAATACTTTTTTACGTGAGAATTGTTTCCTTCTTGGACGGACATACGAACTAGTCAAACTTTTACAAGTTCTGTTACAACTTCGGTTCCTGAGAGCATTCAAGACGATCCATTCCGTTGACCATTTTTTCGAAGATTCCATGATCGGGAAATCGCATCATTTGGTCTAAAACGTTTGTCATTTTGTAAAAAGCTTTTGGACTTTGAATTAAAAACTTTTTAACGTGAGACTTGTTTCTCTATTAGTTCTTGGACGAACTTCCGAACTTGTTAAACATTTACGAATTCTTTTATAACATCCGTTCCTAAGAGTATTCAAGATGATCCATTCCTTGGCCTATTTTTCGAATATTCCATGATCGAGAAATCGCATCATTTGGTCAAAATAGTTTGTCATTTTGTAAATAACTTTTGGTCTTTGAATTAGAAGCTTTTTTACATTAGAATTCTCTCTCCTGGTTCTTGGACGAACTTCCGAACTTGTCAAACATTTACGAGTTCTTTTATAACTTCAGTTCCTGAGAGTTTTAATGCGATCCATTCCTTTGACTTATTTCCCGAACATTTCATTCTCGGGAAATCGCATCACTTGGTCTAAAAAGTTTGGCATGTTGTAAAAAACTTTTGGTCTTTGATTTAAAAACTTTTTTACGTGAGAATTGGTTCTCTCTTGGTTCTCGAACAAACTTCCAAACTTGTCAAACATTTATGAGTTCTTTTATAACTTTGGTTCATAAGAGTATTCAATACGATCCATTCCTTCGACCAATTTCTTGAACATTCCATGCTTGGGAAATCGCATCATTTGGTCTAAAAAGTGTGTCATTTTATAAACAACATTTAGTCTTTGGATTAAAAACCTTATTACGTGAGAATTGTTTCTCTCTCGGTTCTTGGATGAAGTGCCGAACGTGTCAAACATTTCCTAGTTCTTTAATAACTTCGGTTCCAGATAGTAGTCGAGATGATCCATTCCTTTGACCAATTTTTTGAACATTCCACGCTCGGGAAATCGAATCATTTGGTCTAAAACTTTAGTCATTTTGTAAAAAGCTTTTGGTCTTTGAATTAAAATCTTTTTTACGTGAGAATTGTTTCTCTCTTGGTTCTTGGATGAAGTTCCGAACTTGTCAAACATTTACTAAATCTTTTATAACTTCGTTTCCTGATAGTAGTCAAGACGATCCATTTCTTCGACCAATTTTTCGAACATTCCATGATCGGGATATCGCATCATTTGATCTAAATAGTTTGTCATTTTGTAAACAACTTTTGGTCTATGAATTAAAAACTTTTTTACGAGAGAATTGTTTCTCAATTGGTTCTTGGACGAACTTTTGAAGTTGTTAAACATTTACAAGTACTTTTATAACTCCGATTCCTGAGAGTATTCAAGACGATCCATTCCTTTGACCAATTTTCTGAAGATTCCATTATTGGGAAATCGCATCATTTGGTCAAAAATAATTTGTCATTTTGTAAATAGCTTTTGGTTTTTGAATTAAAAACTTTTTTACGTTAGACTTCTTTCTCTCTTGGTTCTGGGACTAACTTTCGAACTTGTCAAACATTTACTAGTTCTTTTATAACTTCGATTCCTTATAGTAGTCAAGATGACCAATTCCCTCGACCAATTTTTCAAACATTCCATGATCGGGAAATCACATCATTTGGTCTAAATAGTTTGTCATTTTGTAAACAACTTTTGGTTTGTGAATTAAAAACTTTTTTACGAGAGAATTATTTCTCTCTTGGTTCTTGGACGAACTTTTGAACTGGTTAATCATTTACGAGTTCTTTTATAACTTCAGTTCTTGAGAGTATTCAAGACGATCATTCCTTTGACCAATTTTTTGAAGATTTCATGACCGGGAAATCGCATCATATGGTCAAAATAGTTTGTCATTTTGTAAAAAAATTTTGGTCTTTGGATTAAAAGCTTTTTTACGTTAGAATTCTTTCTCTCTTGGTTCTTGGACGAACTTCCGAACTTGTCAAATATTTACGAGTTCTTTTATAACTTTAGTTCCTGAGAGTATTTAATACGATCCATTCCTTCGACTTATTTTTCGAGCATTTCATTCTCGAGAAATCGCATCACTTGGTCTAAAAAGTTTGGCATGTTGTAAAAAACTTTTGGTCTTTGATTTAAAAACTTTTTTACGTGAGAATTGATTCTCTCTTGGTTCTCGGACAAACTTCCGAACTTATCAAACATTTATGAGTTCTTTTATAACTTTGGTTTCTAAGAGTATTCAATACGATCCATTCCTTTGACCAATTTTTTCAACATTCCACGCTTGGGAAATCACATCATTGGGTCTAAAAAGTCTGTCATTTTATAAACAACATTTAGTCTTTGAATGAAAACTTTATTATGTGAAAATTGTTTCTCTCTCGGTTCTTGGACGAAGTGTCGAACTTGTCAAACATTTCCTAGATCTTTTATAACTTCGATCCCAGATAGTAGTCAAGATGATCCATTCCTTTGCCAATTTTTCGAACATTCCATGATCGGGATATCGCATCATTTGGTCTAAATAGTGTGTCATTTTGTAAACAACCTTTGGTCTTTGAATTAAATACTTTTTTACGTGAGAATTGTTTCCTTCTTGGACGGACATACGAACTAGTCAAACTTTTACAAGTTCTGTTACAACTTTGGTTCCTGAGAGCATTCAAGACGATCCATTCCGTTGACCATTTTTTCGAAGATTCCATGATCGGGAAATCGCATCATTTGGTCTAAAACGTTTGTCATTTTGTAAAAAGCTTTTGGTCTTTGAATTAAAATCTTTTTTACGTGAGAATTGTTTCTCTCTTGGTTCTTGGATGAAGTTCCGAACTTGTCAAACATTTACTAAATCTTTTATAACTTCGATTCCCGATAGTAGTCAAGACGATCCATTTCTTCGTCCAATTTTTTGAACATTCCATGACCGGGATATCGCATCATTTGGTCTAAATAGTTCTTGGACGAACTTCCGAACTTGTTAAACATTTACGAATTCTTTTATAACATCCGTTCCTAAGAGTATTCAAGATGATCCATTCCTTGGCCTATTTTTCGAATATTCCATGATCGGGAAATCGCATCATTTGGTCAAAATAGTTTGTCATTTTGTAAATAACTTTTGGTCTTTGAATTAGAAGCTTTTTTACATTAGAATTCTCTCTCCTGGTTCTTGGACGATCTTCCGAACTTGTCAAACATTTACGAGTTCTTTTATAACTTCAGTTCCTGAGAGTTTTAATGCGATCCATTCCTTCGACTTATTTCCCGAACATTTCATTCTCGGGAAATCGCATCACTTGGTCTAAAAAGTTTGGCATGTTGTAAAAAACTTTTGGTCTTTGATTTAAAAACTTTTTTACGTGAGAATTGGTTCTCTCTTGGTTCTCGAACAAACTTCCAAACTTGTCAAACATTTATGAGTTCTTTTATAACTTTGGTTCATAAGAGTATTCAATACGATCCATTCCTTCGACCAATTTCTTGAACATTCCATGCTTGGGAAATCGCATCATTTGGTCTAAAAATTGTGTCATTTTATAAACAACATTTAGTCTTTGGATTAAAAACTTTATTACGTGAGAATTGTTTCTCTCTCGGTTCTTCGATGAAGTTCCGAACTTGTCAACAATTTCCTAGTTCTTTTATAACTTCGGTTCCAGATAGTAGTCGAGATGATCCATTCCTTTGACCAATTTTTTGAACATTCCACGCTCGGGAAATCGAATCATTTGGTCTAAAACTTTAGTCATTTTGTAAACAACTTTTGGTCTATGAATTAAAAACTTTTTTACGAGAGAATTGTTTCTCAATTGGTTCTTGGACGAACTTTTGAAGTTGTTAAACATTTACAAGTACTTTTATAACTCCGATTCCTGAGAGTATTCAAGACGATCCATTCCTTTGACCAATTTTCTGAAGATTCCATTATTGGGAAATCGCATCATTTGGTCAAAAATAATTTGTCATTATGTAAATAGCTTTTGGTTTTTGAATTAAAAACTTTTTTACGTTAGAATTCTTTCTCTCTTGGTTCTTGGACGAACTTTCGAACTTGTCAAACATTTACTATTTCTTTTATAACTTCGATTCCTGATAGTAGTCAAGATGACCAATTCCCTCGACCAATTTTTCAAACATTCCATGATCGGGAAATCACATCATTTGGTCTAAATAGTTTGTCATTTTGTAAACAACTTTTGGTTTGTGAATTAAAAACTTTTTTACGAGAGAATTATTTCTCTCTTGGTTCTTGGACGAACTTTTGAACTGGTTAAACATTTACGAGTTCTTTTATAACTTCAGTTCTTGAGAGTATTCAAGACGATCATTCCTTTGACCAATTTTTTGAAGATTTCATGACCGGGAAATCGCATCATATGGTCAAAATAGTTTGTCATTTTGTAAATAAATTTTGGTCTTTGGATTAAAAGCTTTTTTACGTTAGAATTCTTTCTCTCTAGGTTCTTGGACGAACTTCCGAACTTGTCAAATATTTACGAGTTCTTTTATAACTTCAGTTCCTGAGAGTATTTAATACGATCCATTCCTTTGACTTATTTTTCGAGCATTTCATTCCCGAGAAATCGCATCACTTGGTCTAAAAAGTTTGGCATGTTGTAAAAAACTTTTGGTCTTTGATTTAAAAACTTTTTTACGTGAGAATTGATTCTCTCTTGGTTCTCGGACAAACTTCCGAACTTATCAAACATTTATGAGTTCTTTTATAACTTTGGTTTCTAAGAGTATTCAATACGATCCATTCCTTTGACCAATTTTTTCAACATTCCACGCTTGGGAAATCACATCATTGGGTCTAAAAAGTCTGTCATTTTATAAACAACATTTAGTCTTTGAATGAAAAACTTTACTATGTGAAAATTGTTTCTCTCTCGGTTCTTGGACGAAGTGTCGAACTTGTCAAACATTTCCTAGATCTTTTATAACTTCGATCCCAGATAGTAGTCAAGATGATCCATTCCTTTGCCAATTTTTCGAACATTCCATGATCGGGATATCGCATCATTTGGTCTAAATAGTTTGTCATTTTTTAAACAACCTTTGGTCTTTGAATTAAATACTTTTTTACGTGAGAATTGTTTCCTTCTTGGACGGACATACGAACTAGTCAAACTTTTACAAGTTCTGTTACAACTTCGGTTCCTGAGAGCATTCAAGACGATCCATTCCGTTGACCATTTTTTCGAAGATTCCATGATCGGGAAATCGCATCATTTGGTCTAAAACGTTTGTCATTTTGTAAAAAGCTTTTGGACTTTGAATTAAAAACTTTTTAACGTGAGACTTGTTTCTCTATTAGTTCTTGGACGAACTTCCGAACTTGTTAAACATTTACGAATTCTTTTATAACATCCATTCCTAAGAGTATTCAAGATGATCCATTCCTTGGCCTATTTTTCGAATATTCCATGATCGAGAAATCGCATCATTTGGTCAAAATAGTTTGTCATTTTGTAAATAACTTTTGGTCTTTGAATTAGAAGCTTTTTTACATTAGAATTCTCTCTCCTGGTTCTTGGACGAACTTCCGAACTTGTCAAACATTTACGAGTTCTTTTATAACTTCAGTTCCTGAGAGTTTTAATGCGATCCATTCCTTTGACTTATTTCCCGAACATTTCATTCCTGGGAAATCGCATCACTTGGTCTAAAAAGTTTGGCATGTTGTAAAAAACTTTTGGTCTTTGATTTAAAAACTTTTTTACGTGAGAATTGGTTCTCTCTTGGTTCTCGAACAAACTTCCAAACTTGTCAAACATTTATGAGTTCTTTTATAACTTTGGTTCATAAGAGTATTCAATACGATCCATTCCTTCGACCAATTTCTTGAACATTCCATGCTTGGGAAATCGCATCATTTGGTCTAAAAAGTGTGTCATTTTATAAACAACATTTAGTCTTTGGATTAAAAACCTTATTACGTGAGAATTGTTTCTCTCTCGGTTCTTGGATGAAGTGCCGAACGTGTCAAACATTTCCTAGTTCTTTAATAACTTCGGTTCCAGATAGTAGTCGAGATGATCCATTCCTTTGACCAATTTTTTGAACATTCCACGCTCGGGAAATCGAATCATTTGGTCTAAAACTTTAGTCATTTTGTAAAAAGCTTTTGGTCTTTGAATTAAAATCTTTTTTACGTGAGAATTGTTTCTCTCTTGGTTCTTGGATGAAGTTCCGAACTTGTCAAACATTTACTAAATCTTTTATAACTTCGTTTCCTGATAGTAGTCAAGACGATCCATTTCTTCGACCAATTTTTCGAACATTCCATGATCGGGATATCGCATCATTTGATCTAAATAGTTTGTCATTTTGTAAACAACTTTTGGTCTATGAATTAAAAACTTTTTTACGAGAGAATTGTTTCTCAATTGGTTCTTGGACGAACTTTTGAAGTTGTTAAACATTTACAAGTACTTTTATAACTCCGATTCCTGAGAGTATTCAAGACGATCCATTCCTTTGACCAATTTTCTGAAGATTCCATTATTGGGAAATCGCATCATTTGGTCAAAAATAATTTGTCATTTTGTAAATAGCTTTTGGTTTTTGAATTAAAAACTTTTTTACGTTAGACTTCTTTCTCTCTTGGTTCTGGGACTAACTTTCGAACTTGTCAAACATTTACTAGTTCTTTTATAACTTCGATTCCTTATAGTAGTCAAGATGACCAATTCCCTCGACCAATTTTTCAAACATTCCATGATCGGGAAATCACATCATTTGGTCTAAATAGTTTGTCATTTTGTAAACAACTTTTGGTTTGTGAATTAAAAACTTTTTTACGAGAGAATTATTTCTCTCTTGGTTCTTGGACGAACTTTTGAACTGGTTAATCATTTACGAGTTCTTTTATAACTTCAGTTCTTGAGAGTATTCAAGACGATCATTCCTTTGACCAATTTTTTGAAGATTTCATGACCGGGAAATCGCATCATATGGTCAAAATAGTTTGTCATTTTGTAAAAAAATTTTGGTCTTTGGATTAAAAGCTTTTTTACGTTAGAATTCTTTCTCTCTTGGTTCTTGGACGAACTTCCGAACTTGTCAAATATTTACGAGTTCTTTTATAACTTTAGTTCCTGAGAGTATTTAATACGATCCATTCCTTCGACTTATTTTTCGAGCATTTCATTCTCGAGAAATCGCATCACTTGGTCTAAAAAGTTTGGCATGTTGTAAAAAACTTTTGGTCTTTGATTTAAAAACTTTTTTACGTGAGAATTGATTCTCTCTTGGTTCTCGGACAAACTTCCGAACTTATCAAACATTTATGAGTTCTTTTATAACTTTGGTTTCTAAGAGTATTCAATACGATCCATTCCTTTGACCAATTTTTTCAACATTCCACGCTTGGGAAATCACATCATTGGGTCTAAAAAGTCTGTCATTTTATAAACAACATTTAGTCTTTGAATGAAAACTTTATTATGTGAAAATTGTTTCTCTCTCGGTTCTTGGACGAAGTGTCGAACTTGTCAAACATTTCCTAGATCTTTTATAACTTCGATCCCAGATAGTAGTCAAGATGATCCATTCCTTTGCCAATTTTTCGAACATTCCATGATCGGGATATCGCATCATTTGGTCTAAATAGTGTGTCATTTTGTAAACAACCTTTGGTCTTTGAATTAAATACTTTTTTACGTGAGAATTGTTTCCTTCTTGGACGGACATACGAACTAGTCAAACTTTTACAAGTTCTGTTACAACTTCGGTTCCTGAGAGCATTCAAGACGATCCATTCCGTTGACCATTTTTTCGAAGATTCCATGATCGGGAAATCGCATCATTTGGTCTAAAACGTTTGTCATTTTGTAAAAAGCTTTTGGTCTTTGAATTAAAATCTTTTTTACGTGAGAATTGTTTCTCTCTTGGTTCTTGGATGAAGTTCCGAACTTGTCAAACATTTACTAAATCTTTTATAACTTCGATTCCCGATAGTAGTCAAGACGATCCATTTCTTCGTCCAATTTTTTGAACATTCCATGACCGGGATATCGCATCATTTGGTCTAAATAGTTCTTGGACGAACTTCCGAACTTGTTAAACATTTACGAATTCTTTTATAACATCCGTTCCTAAGAGTATTCAAGATGATCCATTCCTTGGCCTATTTTTCGAATATTCCATGATCGGGAAATCGCATCATTTGGTCAAAATAGTTTGTCATTTTGTAAATAACTTTTGGTCTTTGAATTAGAAGCTTTTTTACATTAGAATTCTCTCTCCTGGTTCTTGGACGATCTTCCGAACTTGTCAAACATTTACGAGTTCTTTTATAACTTCAGTTCCTGAGAGTTTTAATGCGATCCATTCCTTCGACTTATTTCCCGAACATTTCATTCTCGGGAAATCGCATCACTTGGTCTAAAAAGTTTGGCATGTTGTAAAAAACTTTTGGTCTTTGATTTAAAAACTTTTTTACGTGAGAATTGGTTCTCTCTTGGTTCTCGAACAAACTTCCAAACTTGTCAAACATTTATGAGTTCTTTTATAACTTTGGTTCATAAGAGTATTCAATACGATCCATTCCTTCGACCAATTTCTTGAACATTCCATGCTTGGGAAATCGCATCATTTGGTCTAAAAATTGTGTCATTTTATAAACAACATTTAGTCTTTGGATTAAAAACTTTATTACGTGAGAATTGTTTCTCTCTCGGTTCTTCGATGAAGTTCCGAACTTGTCAAACATTTACTAAATCTTTTATAACTTCGTTTCCTGATAGTAGTCAAGACGATCCATTTCTTCGACCAATTTTTCGAACATTCCATGATCGGGATATCGCATCATTTGATCTAAATAGTTTGTCATTTTGTAAACAACTTTTGGTCTATGAATTAAAAACTTTTTTACGAGAGAATTGTTTCTCAATTGGTTCTTGGACGAACTTTTGAAGTTGTTAAACATTTACAAGTACTTTTATAACTCCGATTCCTGAGAGTATTCAAGACGATCCATTCCTTTGACCAATTTTCTGAAGATTCTATTATTGGGAAATCGCATCATTTGGTCAAAAATAATTTGTCATTTTGTAAATAGCTTTTGGTTTTTGAATTAAAAACTTTTTTACGTTAGACTTCTTTCTCTCTTGGTTCTGGGACTAACTTTCGAACTTGTCAAACATTTACTAGTTCTTTTATAACTTCGATTCCTGATAGTAGTCAAGATGACCAATTCCCTCGACCAATTTTTCAAACATTCCATGATCGGGAAATCACATCATTTGGTCTAAATAGTTTGTCATTTTGTAAACAACTTTTGGTTTGTGAATTAAAAACTTTTTTACGAGAGAATTATTTCTCTCTTGGTTCTTGGACGAACTTTTGAACTGGTTAAACATTTACGAGTTCTTTTATAACTTCAGTTCTTGAGAGTATTCAAGACGATCATTCCTTTGACCAATTTTTTGAAGATTTCATGACCGGGAAATCGCATCATATGGTCAAAATAGTTTGTCATTTTGAAAATAAATTTTGGTCTTTGAATTAAAAGCTTTTTTACGTTAGAATTCTTTCTCTCTTGGTTCTTGGACGAACTTCCGAACTTGTCAAATATTTACGAGTTCTTTTATAACTTTAGTTCCTGAGAGTATTTAATACGATCCATTCCTTCGACTTATTTTTCGAGCATTTCATTCTCGAGAAATCGCATCACTTGGTCTAAAAAGTTTGGCATGTTGTAAAAAACTTTTGGTCTTTGATTTAAAAACTTTTTTACGTGAGAATTGATTCTCTCTTGGTTCTCGGACAAACTTCCGAACTTATCAAACATTTATGAGTTCTTTTATAACTTTGGTTTCTAAGAGTATTCAATACGATCCATTCCTTTGACCAATTTTTTCAACATTCCACGCTTGGGAAATCACATCATTGGGTCTAAAAAGTCTGTCATTTTATAAACAACATTTAGTCTTTGAATGAAAAACTTTACTATGTGAAAATTGTTTCTCTCTCGGTTCTTGGACGAAGTGTCGAACTTGTCAAACATTTCCTAGATCTTTTATAACTTCGATCCCAGATAGTAGTCAAGATGATCCATTCCTTTGCCAATTTTTCGAACATTCCATGATCGGGATATCGCATCATTTGGTCTAAATAGTTTGTCATTTTTTAAACAACCTTTGGTCTTTGAATTAAATACTTTTTTACGTGAGAATTGTTTCCTTCTTGGACGGACATACGAACTAGTCAAACTTTTACAAGTTCTGTTACAACTTCGGTTCCTGAGAGCATTCAAGACGATCCATTCCGTTGACCATTTTTTCGAAGATTCCATGATCGGGAAATCGCATCATTTGGTCTAAAACGTTTGTCATTTTGTAAAAAGCTTTTGGACTTTGAATTAAAAACTTTTTAACGTGAGACTTGTTTCTCTATTAGTTCTTGGACGAACTTCCGAACTTGTTAAACATTTACGAATTCTTTTATAACATCCGTTCCTAAGAGTATTCAAGATGATCCATTCCTTGGCCTATTTTTCGAATATTCCATGATCGAGAAATCGCATCATTTGGTCAAAATAGTTTGTCATTTTGTAAATAACTTTTGGTCTTTGAATTAGAAGCTTTTTTACATTAGAATTCTCTCTCCTGGTTCTTGGACGAACTTCCGAACTTGTCAAACATTTACGAGTTCTTTTATAACTTCAGTTCCTGAGAGTTTTAATGCGATCCATTCCTTTGACTTATTTCCCGAACATTTCATTCTCGGGAAATCGCATCACTTGGTCTAAAAAGTTTGGCATGTTGTAAAAAACTTTTGGTCTTTGATTTAAAAACTTTTTTACGTGAGAATTGGTTCTCTCTTGGTTCTCGAACAAACTTCCAAACTTGTCAAACATTTATGAGTTCTTTTATAACATTGGTTCATAAGAGTATTCAATACGATCCATTCCTTCGACCAATTTCTTGAACATTCCATGCTTGGGAAATCGCATCATTTGGTCTAAAAAGTGTGTCATTTTATAAACAACATTTAGTCTTTGGATTAAAAACCTTATTACGTGAGAATTGTTTCTCTCTCGGTTCTTGGATGAAGTGCCGAACGTGTCAAACATTTCCTAGTTCTTTAATAACTTCGGTTCCAGATAGTAGTCGAGATGATCCATTCCTTTGACCAATTTTTTGAACATTCCACGCTCGGGAAATCGAATCATTTGGTCTAAAACTTTAGTCATTTTGTAAAAAGCTTTTGGTCTTTGAATTAAAATCTTTTTTACGTGAGAATTGTTTCTCTCTTGGTTCTTGGATGAAGTTCCGAACTTGTCAAACATTTACTAAATCTTTTATAACTTCGTTTCCTGATAGTAGTCAAGACGATCCATTTCTTCGACCAATTTTTCGAACATTCCATGATCGGGATATCGCATCATTTGATCTAAATAGTTTGTCATTTTGTAAACAACTTTTGGTCTATGAATTAAAAACTTTTTTACGAGAGAATTGTTTCTCAATTGGTTCTTGGACGAACTTTTGAAGTTGTTAAACATTTACAAGTACTTTTATAACTCCGATTCCTGAGAGTATTCAAGACGATCCATTCCTTTGACCAATTTTCTGAAGATTCCATTATTGGGAAATCGCATCATTTGGTCAAAAATAATTTGTCATTTTGTAAATAGCTTTTGGTTTTTGAATTAAAAACTTTTTTACGTTAGACTTCTTTCTCTCTTGGTTCTGGGACGAACTTTCGAACTTGTCAAACATTTACTAGTTCTTTTATAACTTCGATTCCTGATAGTAGTCAAGATGACCAATTCCCTCGACCAATTTTTCAAACATTCCATGATCGGGAAATCACATCATTTGGTCTAAATAGTTTGTCATTTTGTAAACAACTTTTGGTTTGTGAATTAAAAACTTTTTTACGAGAGAATTATTTCTCTCTTGGTTCTTGGTCGAACTTTTGAACTGGTTAAACATTTACGAGTTCTTTTATAACTTCAGTTCTTGAGAGTATTCAAGACGATCATTCCTTTGACCAATTTTTTGAAGATTTCATGACCGGGAAATCGCATCATATGGTCAAAATAGTTTGTCATTTTGAAAATAAATTTTGGTCTTTGAATTAAAAGCTTTTTTACGTTAGAATTCTTTCTCTCTTGGTTCTTGGACGAACTTCCGAACTTGTCAAATATTTACGAGTTCTTTTATAACTTTAGTTCCTGAGAGTATTTAATACGATCCATTCCTTCGACTTATTTTTCGAGCATTTCATTCTCGAGAAATCGCATCACTTGGTCTAAAAAGTTTGGCATGTTGTAAAAAACTTTTGGTCTTTGATTTAAAAACTTTTTTACGTGAGAATTGATTCTCTCTTGGTTCTCGGACAAACTTCCGAACTTATCAAACATTTATGAGTTCTTTTATAACTTTGGTTTCTAAGAGTATTCAATACGATCCATTCCTTTGACCAATTTTTTCAACATTCCACGCTTGGGAAATCACATCATTGGGTCTAAAAAGTCTGTCATTTTATAAACAACATTTAGTCTTTGAATGAAAAACTTTACTATGTGAAAATTGTTTCTCTCTCGGTTCTTGGACGAAGTGTCGAACTTGTCAAACATTTCCTAGATCTTTTATAACTTCGATCCCAGATAGTAGTCAAGATGATCCATTCCTTTGCCAATTTTTCGAACATTCCATGATCGGGATATCGCATCATTTGGTCTAAATAGTTTGTCATTTTTTAAACAACCTTTGGTCTTTGAATTAAATACTTTTTTACGTGAGAATTGTTTCCTTCTTGGACGGACATACGAACTAGTCAAACTTTTACAAGTTCTGTTACAACTTCGGTTCCTGAGAGCATTCAAGACGATCCATTCCGTTGACCATTTTTTCGAAGATTCCATGATCGGGAAATCGCATCATTTGGTCTAAAACGTTTGTCATTTTGTAAAAAGCTTTTGGACTTTGAATTAAAAACTTTTTAACGTGAGACTTGTTTCTCTATTAGTTCTTGGACGAACTTCCGAACTTGTTAAACATTTACGAATTCTTTTATAACATCCGTTCCTAAGAGTATTCAAGATGATCCATTCCTTGGCCTATTTTTCGAATATTCCATGATCGAGAAATCGCATCATTTGGTCAAAATAGTTTGTCATTTTGTAAATAACTTTTGGTCTTTGAATTAGAAGCTTTTTTACATTAGAATTCTCTCTCCTGGTTCTTGGACGAACTTCCGAACTTGTCAAACATTTACGAGTTCTTTTATAACTTCAGTTCCTGAGAGTTTTAATGCGATCCATTCCTTTGACTTATTTCCCGAACATTTCATTCTCGGGAAATCGCATCACTTGGTCTAAAAAGTTTGGCATGTTGTAAAAAACTTTTGGTCTTTGATTTAAAAACTTTTTTACGTGAGAATTGGTTCTCTCTTGGTTCTCGAACAAACTTCCAAACTTGTCAAACATTTATGAGTTCTTTTATAACATTGGTTCATAAGAGTATTCAATACGATCCATTCCTTCGACCAATTTCTTGAACATTCCATGCTTGGGAAATCGCATCATTTGGTCTAAAAAGTGTGTCATTTTATAAACAACATTTAGTCTTTGGATTAAAAACCTTATTACGTGAGAATTGTTTCTCTCTCGGTTCTTGGATGAAGTGCCGAACGTGTCAAACATTTCCTAGTTCTTTAATAACTTCGGTTCCAGATAGTAGTCGAGATGATCCATTCCTTTGACCAATTTTTTGAACATTCCACGCTCGGGAAATCGAATCATTTGGTCTAAAACTTTAGTCATTTTGTAAAAAGCTTTTGGTCTTTGAATTAAAATCTTTTTTACGTGAGAATTGTTTCTCTCTTGGTTCTTGGATGAAGTTCCGAACTTGTCAAACATTTACTAAATCTTTTATAACTTCGTTTCCTGATAGTAGTCAAGACGATCCATTTCTTCGACCAATTTTTCGAACATTCCATGATCGGGATATCGCATCATTTGATCTAAATAGTTTGTCATTTTGTAAACAACTTTTGGTCTATGAATTAAAAACTTTTTTACGAGAGAATTGTTTCTCAATTGGTTCTTGGACGAACTTTTGAAGTTGTTAAACATTTACAAGTACTTTTATAACTCCGATTCCTGAGAGTATTCAAGACGATCCATTCCTTTGACCAATTTTCTGAAGATTCCATTATTGGGAAATCGCATCATTTGGTCAAAAATAATTTGTCATTTTGTAAATAGCTTTTGGTTTTTGAATTAAAAACTTTTTTACGTTAGACTTCTTTCTCTCTTGGTTCTGGGACGAACTTTCGAACTTGTCAAACATTTACTAGTTCTTTTATAACTTCGATTCCTGATAGTAGTCAAGATGACCAATTCCCTCGACCAATTTTTCAAACATTCCATGATCGGGAAATCACATCATTTGGTCTAAATAGTTTGTCATTTTGTAAACAACTTTTGGTTTGTGAATTAAAAACTTTTTTACGAGAGAATTATTTCTCTCTTGGTTCTTGGTCGAACTTTTGAACTGGTTAAACATTTACGAGTTCTTTTATAACTTCAGTTCTTGAGAGTATTCAAGACGATCATTCCTTTGACCAATTTTTTGAAGATTTCATGACCGGGAAATCGCATCATATGGTCAAAATAGTTTGTCATTTTGAAAATAAATTTTGGTCTTTGAATTAAAAGCTTTTTTACGTTAGAATTCTTTCTCTCTTGGTTCTTGGACGAACTTCCGAACTTGTCAAATATTTACGAGTTCTTTTATAACTTTAGTTCCTGAGAGTATTTAATACGATCCATTCCTTCGACTTATTTTTCGAGCATTTCATTCTCGAGAAATCGCATCACTTGGTCTAAAAAGTTTGGCATGTTGTAAAAAACTTTTGGTCTTTGATTTAAAAACTTTTTTACGTGAGAATTGATTCTCTCTTGGTTCTCGGACAAACTTCCGAACTTATCAAACATTTATGAGTTCTTTTATAACTTTGGTTTCTAAGAGTATTCAATACGATCCATTCCTTTGACCAATTTTTTCAACATTCCACGCTTGGGAAATCACATCATTGGGTCTAAAAAGTCTGTCATTTTATAAACAACATTTAGTCTTTGAATGAAAAACTTTACTATGTGAAAATTGTTTCTCTCTCGGTTCTTGGACGAAGTGTCGAACTTGTCAAACATTTCCTAGATCTTTTATAACTTCGATCCCAGATAGTAGTCAAGATGATCCATTCCTTTGCCAATTTTTCGAACATTCCATGATCGGGATATCGCATCATTTGGTCTAAATAGTTTGTCATTTTTTAAACAACCTTTGGTCTTTGAATTAAATACTTTTTTACGTGAGAATTGTTTCCTTCTTGGACGGACATACGAACTAGTCAAACTTTTACAAGTTCTGTTACAACTTCGGTTCCTGAGAGCATTCAAGACGATCCATTCCGTTGACCATTTTTTCGAAGATTCCATGATCGGGAAATCGCATCATTTGGTCTAAAACGTTTGTCATTTTGTAAAAAGCTTTTGGACTTTGAATTAAAAACTTTTTAACGTGAGACTTGTTTCTCTATTAGTTCTTGGACGAACTTCCGAACTTGTTAAACATTTACGAATTCTTTTATAACATCCGTTCCTAAGAGTATTCAAGATGATCCATTCCTTGGCCTATTTTTCGAATATTCCATGATCGAGAAATCGCATCATTTGGTCAAAATAGTTTGTCATTTTGTAAATAACTTTTGGTCTTTGAATTAGAAGCTTTTTTACATTAGAATTCTCTCTCCTGGTTCTTGGACGAACTTCCGAACTTGTCAAACATTTACGAGTTCTTTTATAACTTCAGTTCCTGAGAGTTTTAATGCGATCCATTCCTTTGACTTATTTCCCGAACATTTCATTCTCGGGAAATCGCATCACTTGGTCTAAAAAGTTTGGCATGTTGTAAAAAACTTTTGGTCTTTGATTTAAAAACTTTTTTACGTGAGAATTGGTTCTCTCTTGGTTCTCGAACAAACTTCCAAACTTGTCAAACATTTATGAGTTCTTTTATAACATTGGTTCATAAGAGTATTCAATACGATCCATTCCTTCGACCAATTTCTTGAACATTCCATGCTTGGGAAATCGCATCATTTGGTCTAAAAAGTGTGTCATTTTATAAACAACATTTAGTCTTTGGATTAAAAACCTTATTACGTGAGAATTGTTTCTCTCTCGGTTCTTGGATGAAGTGCCGAACGTGTCAAACATTTCCTAGTTCTTTAATAACTTCGGTTCCAGATAGTAGTCGAGATGATCCATTCCTTTGACCAATTTTTTGAACATTCCACGCTCGGGAAATCGAATCATTTGGTCTAAAACTTTAGTCATTTTGTAAAAAGCTTTTGGTCTTTGAATTAAAATCTTTTTTACGTGAGAATTGTTTCTCTCTTGGTTCTTGGATGAAGTTCCGAACTTGTCAAACATTTACTAAATCTTTTATAACTTCGTTTCCTGATAGTAGTCAAGACGATCCATTTCTTCGACCAATTTTTCGAACATTCCATGATCGGGATATCGCATCATTTGATCTAAATAGTTTGTCATTTTGTAAACAACTTTTGGTCTATGAATTAAAAACTTTTTTACGAGAGAATTGTTTCTCAATTGGTTCTTGGACGAACTTTTGAAGTTGTTAAACATTTACAAGTACTTTTATAACTCCGATTCCTGAGAGTATTCAAGACGATCCATTCCTTTGACCAATTTTCTGAAGATTCCATTATTGGGAAATCGCATCATTTGGTCAAAAATAATTTGTCATTTTGTAAATAGCTTTTGGTTTTTGAATTAAAAACTTTTTTACGTTAGACTTCTTTCTCTCTTGGTTCTGGGACTAACTTTCGAACTTGTCAAACATTTACTAGTTCTTTTATAACTTCGATTCCTGATAGTAGTCAAGATGACCAATTCCCTCGACCAATTTTTCAAACATTCCATGATCGGGAAATCACATCATTTGGTCTAAATAGTTTGTCATTTTGTAAACAACTTTTGGTTTGTGAATTAAAAACTTTTTTACGAGAGAATTATTTCTCTCTTGGTTCTTGGTCGAACTTTTGAACTGGTTAAACATTTACGAGTTCTTTTATAACTTCAGTTCTTGAGAGTATTCAAGACGATCATTCCTTTGACCAATTTTTTGAAGATTTCATGACCGGGAAATCGCATCATATGGTCAAAATAGTTTGTCATTTTGAAAATAAATTTTGGTCTTTGAATTAAAAGCTTTTTTACGTTAGAATTCTTTCTCTCTTGGTTCTTGGACGAACTTCCGAACTTGTCAAATATTTACGAGTTCTTTTATAACTTTAGTTCCTGAGAGTATTTAATACGATCCATTCCTTCGACTTATTTTTCGAGCATTTCATTCTCGAGAAATCGCATCACTTGGTCTAAAAAGTTTGGCATGTTGTAAAAAACTTTTGGTCTTTGATTTAAAAACTTTTTTACGTGAGAATTGATTCTCTCTTGGTTCTCGGACAAACTTCCGAACTTATCAAACATTTATGAGTTCTTTTATAACTTTGGTTTCTAAGAGTATTCAATACGATCCATTCCTTTGACCAATTTTTTCAACATTCCACGCTTGGGAAATCACATCATTGGGTCTAAAAAGTCTGTCATTTTATAAACAACATTTAGTCTTTGAATGAAAACTTTATTATGTGAAAATTGTTTCTCTCTCGGTTCTTGGACGAAGTGTCGAACTTGTCAAACATTTCCTAGATCTTTTATAACTTCGATCCCAGATAGTAGTCAAGATGATCCATTCCTTTGCCAATTTTTCGAACATTCCATGATCGGGATATCGCATCATTTGGTCTAAAAAGTGTGTCATTTTATAAACAACATTTAGTCTTTGGATTAAAAACCTTATTACGTGAGAATTGTTTCTCTCTCGGTTCTTGGATGAAGTGCCGAACGTGTCAAACATTTCCTAGTTCTTTAATAACTTCGGTTCCAGATAGTAGTCGAGATGATCCATTCCTTTGACCAATTTTTTGAACATTCCACGCTCGGGAAATCGAATCATTTGGTCTAAAACTTTAGTCATTTTGTAAAAAGCTTTTGGTCTTTGAATTAAAATCTTTTTTACGTGAGAATTGTTTCTCTCTTGGTTCTTGGATGAAGTTCCGAACTTGTCAAACATTTACTAAATCTTTTATAACTTCGTTTCCTGATAGTAGTCAAGACGATCCATTTCTTCGACCAATTTTTCGAACATTCCATGATCGGGATATCGCATCATTTGATCTAAATAGTTTGTCATTTTGTAAACAACTTTTGGTCTATGAATTAAAAACTTTTTTACGAGAGAATTGTTTCTCAATTGGTTCTTGGACGAACTTTTGAAGTTGTTAAACATTTACAAGTACTTTTATAACTCCGATTCCTGAGAGTATTCAAGACGATCCATTCCTTTGACCAATTTTCTGAAGATTCCATTATTGGGAAATCGCATCATTTGGTCAAAAATAATTTGTCATTTTGTAAATAGCTTTTGGTTTTTGAATTAAAAACTTTTTTACGTTAGACTTCTTTCTCTCTTGGTTCTGGGACTAACTTTCGAACTTGTCAAACATTTACTAGTTCTTTTATAACTTCGATTCCTGATAGTAGTCAAGATGACCAATTCCCTCGACCAATTTTTCAAACATTCCATGATCGGGAAATCACATCATTTGGTCTAAATAGTTTGTCATTTTGTAAACAACTTTTGGTTTGTGAATTAAAAACTTTTTTACGAGAGAATTATTTCTCTCTTGGTTCTTGGACGAACTTTTGAACTGGTTAAACATTTACGAGTTCTTTTATAACTTCAGTTCTTGAGAGTATTCAAGACGATCATTCCTTTGACCAATTTTTTGAAGATTTCATGACCGGGAAATCGCATCATATGGTCAAAATAGTTTGTCATTTTGAAAATAAATTTTGGTCTTTGAATTAAAAGCTTTTTTACGTTAGAATTCTTTCTCTCTTGGTTCTTGGACGAACTTCCGAACTTGTCAAATATTTACGAGTTCTTTTATAACTTTAGTTCCTGAGAGTATTTAATACGATCCATTCCTTCGACTTATTTTTCGAGCATTTCATTCTCGAGAAATCGCATCACTTGGTCTAAAAAGTTTGGCATGTTGTAAAAAACTTTTGGTCTTTGATTTAAAAACTTTTTTACGTGAGAATTGATTCTCTCTTGGTTCTCGGACAAACTTCCGAACTTATCAAACATTTATGAGTTCTTTTATAACTTTGGTTTCTAAGAGTATTCAATACGATCCATTCCTTTGACCAATTTTTTCAACATTCCACGCTTGGGAAATCACATCATTGGGTCTAAAAAGTCTGTCATTTTATAAACAACATTTAGTCTTTGAATGAAAAACTTTACTATGTGAAAATTGTTTCTCTCTCGGTTCTTGGACGAAGTGTCGAACTTGTCAAACATTTCCTAGATCTTTTATAACTTCGATCCCAGATAGTAGTCAAGATGATCCATTCCTTTGCCAATTTTTCGAACATTCCATGATCGGGATATCGCATCATTTGGTCTAAATAGTTTGTCATTTTTTAAACAACCTTTGGTCTTTGAATTAAATACTTTTTTACGTGAGAATTGTTTCCTTCTTGGACGGACATACGAACTAGTCAAACTTTTACAAGTTCTGTTACAACTTCGGTTCCTGAGAGCATTCAAGACGATCCATTCCGTTGACCATTTTTTCGAAGATTCCATGATCGGGAAATCGCATCATTTGGTCTAAAACGTTTGTCATTTTGTAAAAAGCTTTTGGACTTTGAATTAAAAACTTTTTAACGTGAGACTTGTTTCTCTATTAGTTCTTGGACGAACTTCCGAACTTGTTAAACATTTACGAATTCTTTTATAACATCCGTTCCTAAGAGTATTCAAGATGATCCATTCCTTGGCCTATTTTTCGAATATTCCATGATCGAGAAATCGCATCATTTGGTCAAAATAGTTTGTCATTTTGTAAATAACTTTTGGTCTTTGAATTAGAAGCTTTTTTACATTAGAATTCTCTCTCCTGGTTCTTGGACGAACTTCCGAACTTGTCAAACATTTACGAGTTCTTTTATAACTTCAGTTCCTGAGAGTTTTAATGCGATCCATTCCTTTGACTTATTTCCCGAACATTTCATTCTCGGGAAATCGCATCACTTGGTCTAAAAAGTTTGGCATGTTGTAAAAAACTTTTGGTCTTTGATTTAAAAACTTTTTTACGTGAGAATTGGTTCTCTCTTGGTTCTCGAACAAACTTCCAAACTTGTCAAACATTTATGAGTTCTTTTATAACATTGGTTCATAAGAGTATTCAATACGATCCATTCCTTCGACCAATTTCTTGAACATTCCATGCTTGGGAAATCGCATCATTTGGTCTAAAAAGTGTGTCATTTTATAAACAACATTTAGTCTTTGGATTAAAAACCTTATTACGTGAGAATTGTTTCTCTCTCGGTTCTTGGATGAAGTGCCGAACGTGTCAAACATTTCCTAGTTCTTTAATAACTTCGGTTCCAGATAGTAGTCGAGATGATCCATTCCTTTGACCAATTTTTTGAACATTCCACGCTCGGGAAATCGAATCATTTGGTCTAAAACTTTAGTCATTTTGTAAAAAGCTTTTGGTCTTTGAATTAAAATCTTTTTTACGTGAGAATTGTTTCTCTCTTGGTTCTTGGATGAAGTTCCGAACTTGTCAAACATTTACTAAATCTTTTATAACTTCGTTTCCTGATAGTAGTCAAGACGATCCATTTCTTCGACCAATTTTTCGAACATTCCATGATCGGGATATCGCATCATTTGATCTAAATAGTTTGTCATTTTGTAAACAACTTTTGGTCTATGAATTAAAAACTTTTTTACGAGAGAATTGTTTCTCAATTGGTTCTTGGACGAACTTTTGAAGTTGTTAAACATTTACAAGTACTTTTATAACTCCGATTCCTGAGAGTATTCAAGACGATCCATTCCTTTGACCAATTTTCTGAAGATTCCATTATTGGGAAATCGCATCATTTGGTCAAAAATAATTTGTCATTTTGTAAATAGCTTTTGGTTTTTGAATTAAAAACTTTTTTACGTTAGACTTCTTTCTCTCTTGGTTCTGGGACTAACTTTCGAACTTGTCAAACATTTACTAGTTCTTTTATAACTTCGATTCCTTATAGTAGTCAAGATGACCAATTCCCTCGACCAATTTTTCAAACATTCCATGATCGGGAAATCACATCATTTGGTCTAAATAGTTTGTCATTTTGTAAACAACTTTTGGTTTGTGAATTAAAAACTTTTTTACGAGAGAATTATTTCTCTCTTGGTTCTTGGACGAACTTTTGAACTGGTTAATCATTTACGAGTTCTTTTATAACTTCAGTTCTTGAGAGTATTCAAGACGATCATTCCTTTGACCAATTTTTTGAAGATTTCATGACCGGGAAATCGCATCATATGGTCAAAATAGTTTGTCATTTTGTAAAAAAATTTTGGTCTTTGGATTAAAAGCTTTTTTACGTTAGAATTCTTTCTCTCTTGGTTCTTGGACGAACTTCCGAACTTGTCAAATATTTACGAGTTCTTTTATAACTTTAGTTCCTGAGAGTATTTAATACGATCCATTCCTTCGACTTATTTTTCGAGCATTTCATTCTCGAGAAATCGCATCACTTGGTCTAAAAAGTTTGGCATGTTGTAAAAAACTTTTGGTCTTTGATTTAAAAACTTTTTTACGTGAGAATTGATTCTCTCTTGGTTCTCGGACAAACTTCCGAACTTATCAAACATTTATGAGTTCTTTTATAACTTTGGTTTCTAAGAGTATTCAATACGATCCATTCCTTTGACCAATTTTTTCAACATTCCACGCTTGGGAAATCACATCATTGGGTCTAAAAAGTCTGTCATTTTATAAACAACATTTAGTCTTTGAATGAAAACTTTATTATGTGAAAATTGTTTCTCTCTCGGTTCTTGGACGAAGTGTCGAACTTGTCAAACATTTCCTAGATCTTTTATAACTTCGATCCCAGATAGTAGTCAAGATGATCCATTCCTTTGCCAATTTTTCGAACATTCCATGATCGGGATATCGCATCATTTGGTCTAAATAGTGTGTCATTTTGTAAACAACCTTTGGTCTTTGAATTAAATACTTTTTTACGTGAGAATTGTTTCCTTCTTGGACGGACATACGAACTAGTCAAACTTTTACAAGTTCTGTTACAACTTCGGTTCCTGAGAGCATTCAAGACGATCCATTCCGTTGACCATTTTTTCGAAGATTCCATGATCGGGAAATCGCATCATTTGGTCTAAAACGTTTGTCATTTTGTAAAAAGCTTTTGGTCTTTGAATTAAAATCTTTTTTACGTGAGAATTGTTTCTCTCTTGGTTCTTGGATGAAGTTCCGAACTTGTCAAACATTTACTAAATCTTTTATAACTTCGATTCCCGATAGTAGTCAAGACGATCCATTTCTTCGTCCAATTTTTTGAACATTCCATGACCGGGATATCGCATCATTTGGTCTAAATAGTTCTTGGACGAACTTCCGAACTTGTTAAACATTTACGAATTCTTTTATAACATCCGTTCCTAAGAGTATTCAAGATGATCCATTCCTTGGCCTATTTTTCGAATATTCCATGATCGGGAAATCGCATCATTTGGTCAAAATAGTTTGTCATTTTGTAAATAACTTTTGGTCTTTGAATTAGAAGCTTTTTTACATTAGAATTCTCTCTCCTGGTTCTTGGACGATCTTCCGAACTTGTCAAACATTTACGAGTTCTTTTATAACTTCAGTTCCTGAGAGTTTTAATGCGATCCATTCCTTCGACTTATTTCCCGAACATTTCATTCTCGGGAAATCGCATCACTTGGTCTAAAAAGTTTGGCATGTTGTAAAAAACTTTTGGTCTTTGATTTAAAAACTTTTTTACGTGAGAATTGGTTCTCTCTTGGTTCTCGAACAAACTTCCAAACTTGTCAAACATTTATGAGTTCTTTTATAACTTTGGTTCATAAGAGTATTCAATACGATCCATTCCTTCGACCAATTTCTTGAACATTCCATGCTTGGGAAATCGCATCATTTGGTCTAAAAATTGTGTCATTTTATAAACAACATTTAGTCTTTGGATTAAAAACTTTATTACGTGAGAATTGTTTCTCTCTCGGTTCTTCGATGAAGTTCCGAACTTGTCAAACATTTCCTAGTTCTTTTATAACTTCGGTTCCAGATAGTAGTCGAGATGATCCATTCCTTTGACCAATTTTTTGAACATTCCACGCTCGGGAAATCGAATCATTTGGTCTAAAACTTTAGTCATTTTGTAAACAACTTTTGGTCTATGAATTAAAAACTTTTTTACGAGAGAATTGTTTCTCAATTGGTTCTTGGACGAACTTTTGAAGTTGTTAAACATTTACAAGTACTTTTATAACTCCGATTCCTGAGAGTATTCAAGACGATCCATTCCTTTGACCAATTTTCTGAAGATTCCATTATTGGGAAATCGCATCATTTGGTCAAAAATAATTTGTCATTATGTAAATAGCTTTTGGTTTTTGAATTAAAAACTTTTTTACGTTAGAATTCTTTCTCTCTTGGTTCTTGGACGAACTTTCGAACTTGTCAAACATTTACTATTTCTTTTATAACTTCGATTCCTGATAGTAGTCAAGATGACCAATTCCCTCGACCAATTTTTCAAACATTCCATGATCGGGAAATCACATCATTTGGTCTAAATAGTTTGTCATTTTGTAAACAACTTTTGGTTTGTGAATTAAAAACTTTTTTACGAGAGAATTATTTCTCTCTTGGTTCTTGGACGAACTTTTGAACTGGTTAAACATTTACGAGTTCTTTTATAACTTCAGTTCTTGAGAGTATTCAAGACGATCATTCCTTTGACCAATTTTTTGAAGATTTCATGACCGGGAAATCGCATCATATGGTCAAAATAGTTTGTCATTTTGTAAATAAATTTTGGTCTTTGGATTAAAAGCTTTTTTACGTTAGAATTCTTTCTCTCTTGGTTCTTGGACGAACTTCCGAACTTGTCAAATATTTACGAGTTCTTTTATAACTTCAGTTCCTGAGAGTATTTAATACGATCCATTCCTTTGACTTATTTTTCGAGCATTTCATTCCCGAGAAATCGCATCACTTGGTCTAAAAAGTTTGGCATGTTGTAAAAAACTTTTGGTCTTTGATTTAAAAACTTTTTTACGTGAGAATTGATTCTCTCTTGGTTCTCGGACAAACTTCCGAACTTATCAAACATTTATGAGTTCTTTTATAACTTTGGTTTCTAAGAGTATTCAATACGATCCATTCCTTTGACCAATTTTTTCAACATTCCACGCTTGGGAAATCACATCATTGGGTCTAAAAAGTCTGTCATTTTATAAACAACATTTAGTCTTTGAATGAAAAACTTTACTATGTGAAAATTGTTTCTCTCTCGGTTCTTGGACGAAGTGTCGAACTTGTCAAACATTTCCTAGATCTTTTATAACTTCGATCCCAGATAGTAGTCAAGATGATCCATTCCTTTGCCAATTTTTCGAACATTCCATGATCAGGATATCGCATCATTTGGTCTAAATAGTTTGTCATTTTTTAAACAACCTTTGGTCTTTGAATTAAATACTTTTTTACGTGAGAATTGTTTCCTTCTTGGACGGACATACGAACTAGTCAAACTTTTACAAGTTCTGTTACAACTTCGGTTCCTGAGAGCATTCAAGACGATCCATTCCGTTGACCATTTTTTCGAAGATTCCATGATCGGGAAATCGCATCATTTGGTCTAAAACGTTTGTCATTTTGTAAAAAGCTTTTGGACTTTGAATTAAAAACTTTTTAACGTGAGACTTGTTTCTCTATTAGTTCTTGGACGAACTTCCGAACTTGTTAAACATTTACGAATTCTTTTATAACATCCGTTCCTAAGAGTATTCAAGATGATCCATTCCTTGGCCTATTTTTCGAATATTCCATGATCGAGAAATCGCATCATTTGGTCAAAATAGTTTGTCATTTTGTAAATAACTTTTGGTCTTTGAATTAGAAGCTTTTTTACATTAGAATTCTCTCTCCTGGTTCTTGGACGAACTTCCGAACTTGTCAAACATTTACGAGTTCTTTTATAACTTCAGTTCCTGAGAGTTTTAATGCGATCCATTCCTTTGACTTATTTCCCGAACATTTCATTCTCGGGAAATCGCATCACTTGGTCTAAAAAGTTTGGCATGTTGTAAAAAACTTTTGGTCTTTGATTTAAAAACTTTTTTACGTGAGAATTGGTTCTCTCTTGGTTCTCGAACAAACTTCCAAACTTGTCAAACATTTATGAGTTCTTTTATAACATTGGTTCATAAGAGTATTCAATACGATCCATTCCTTCGACCAATTTCTTGAACATTCCATGCTTGGGAAATCGCATCATTTGGTCTAAAAAGTGTGTCATTTTATAAACAACATTTAGTCTTTGGATTAAAAACCTTATTACGTGAGAATTGTTTCTCTCTCGGTTCTTGGATGAAGTGCCGAACGTGTCAAACATTTCCTAGTTCTTTAATAACTTCGGTTCCAGATAGTAGTCGAGATGATCCATTCCTTTGACCAATTTTTTGAACATTCCACGCTCGGGAAATCGAATCATTTGGTCTAAAACTTTAGTCATTTTGTAAAAAGCTTTTGGTCTTTGAATTAAAATCTTTTTTACGTGAGAATTGTTTCTCTCTTGGTTCTTGGATGAAGTTCCGAACTTGTCAAACATTTACTAAATCTTTTATAACTTCGTTTCCTGATAGTAGTCAAGACGATCCATTTCTTCGACCAATTTTTCGAACATTCCATGATCGGGATATCGCATCATTTGATCTAAATAGTTTGTCATTTTGTAAACAACTTTTGGTCTATGAATTAAAAACTTTTTTACGAGAGAATTGTTTCTCAATTGGTTCTTGGACGAACTTTTGAAGTTGTTAAACATTTACAAGTACTTTTATAACTCCGATTCCTGAGAGTATTCAAGACGATCCATTCCTTTGACCAATTTTCTGAAGATTCCATTATTGGGAAATCGCATCATTTGGTCAAAAATAATTTGTCATTTTGTAAATAGCTTTTGGTTTTTGAATTAAAAACTTTTTTACGTTAGACTTCTTTCTCTCTTGGTTCTGGGACTAACTTTCGAACTTGTCAAACATTTACTAGTTCTTTTATAACTTCGATTCCTGATAGTAGTCAAGATGACCAATTCCCTCGACCAATTTTTCAAACATTCCATGATCGGGAAATCACATCATTTGGTCTAAATAGTTTGTCATTTTGTAAACAACTTTTGGTTTGTGAATTAAAAACTTTTTTACGAGAGAATTATTTCTCTCTTGGTTCTTGGTCGAACTTTTGAACTGGTTAAACATTTACGAGTTCTTTTATAACTTCAGTTCTTGAGAGTATTCAAGACGATCATTCCTTTGACCAATTTTTTGAAGATTTCATGACCGGGAAATCGCATCATATGGTCAAAATAGTTTGTCATTTTGAAAATAAATTTTGGTCTTTGAATTAAAAGCTTTTTTACGTTAGAATTCTTTCTCTCTTGGTTCTTGGACGAACTTCCGAACTTGTCAAATATTTACGAGTTCTTTTATAACTTTAGTTCCTGAGAGTATTTAATACGATCCATTCCTTCGACTTATTTTTCGAGCATTTCATTCTCGAGAAATCGCATCACTTGGTCTAAAAAGTTTGGCATGTTGTAAAAAACTTTTGGTCTTTGATTTAAAAACTTTTTTACGTGAGAATTGATTCTCTCTTGGTTCTCGGACAAACTTCCGAACTTATCAAACATTTATGAGTTCTTTTATAACTTTGGTTTCTAAGAGTATTCAATACGATCCATTCCTTTGACCAATTTTTTCAACATTCCACGCTTGGGAAATCACATCATTGGGTCTAAAAAGTCTGTCATTTTATAAACAACATTTAGTCTTTGAATGAAAACTTTATTATGTGAAAATTGTTTCTCTCTCGGTTCTTGGACGAAGTGTCGAACTTGTCAAACATTTCCTAGATCTTTTATAACTTCGATCCCAGATAGTAGTCAAGATGATCCATTCCTTTGCCAATTTTTCGAACATTCCATGATCGGGATATCGCATCATTTGGTCTAAAAAGTGTGTCATTTTATAAACAACATTTAGTCTTTGGATTAAAAACCTTATTACGTGAGAATTGTTTCTCTCTCGGTTCTTGGATGAAGTGCCGAACGTGTCAAACATTTCCTAGTTCTTTAATAACTTCGGTTCCAGATAGTAGTCGAGATGATCCATTCCTTTGACCAATTTTTTGAACATTCCACGCTCGGGAAATCGAATCATTTGGTCTAAAACTTTAGTCATTTTGTAAAAAGCTTTTGGTCTTTGAATTAAAATCTTTTTTACGTGAGAATTGTTTCTCTCTTGGTTCTTGGATGAAGTTCCGAACTTGTCAAACATTTACTAAATCTTTTATAACTTCGTTTCCTGATAGTAGTCAAGACGATCCATTTCTTCGACCAATTTTTCGAACATTCCATGATCGGGATATCGCATCATTTGATCTAAATAGTTTGTCATTTTGTAAACAACTTTTGGTCTATGAATTAAAAACTTTTTTACGAGAGAATTGTTTCTCAATTGGTTCTTGGACGAACTTTTGAAGTTGTTAAACATTTACAAGTACTTTTATAACTCCGATTCCTGAGAGTATTCAAGACGATCCATTCCTTTGACCAATTTTCTGAAGATTCCATTATTGGGAAATCGCATCATTTGGTCAAAAATAATTTGTCATTTTGTAAATAGCTTTTGGTTTTTGAATTAAAAACTTTTTTACGTTAGACTTCTTTCTCTCTTGGTTCTGGGACTAACTTTCGAACTTGTCAAACATTTACTAGTTCTTTTATAACTTCGATTCCTGATAGTAGTCAAGATGACCAATTCCCTCGACCAATTTTTCAAACATTCCATGATCGGGAAATCACATCATTTGGTCTAAATAGTTTGTCATTTTGTAAACAACTTTTGGTTTGTGAATTAAAAACTTTTTTACGAGAGAATTATTTCTCTCTTGGTTCTTGGACGAACTTTTGAACTGGTTAAACATTTACGAGTTCTTTTATAACTTCAGTTCTTGAGAGTATTCAAGACGATCATTCCTTTGACCAATTTTTTGAAGATTTCATGACCGGGAAATCGCATCATATGGTCAAAATAGTTTGTCATTTTGAAAATAAATTTTGGTCTTTGAATTAAAAGCTTTTTTACGTTAGAATTCTTTCTCTCTTGGTTCTTGGACGAACTTCCGAACTTGTCAAATATTTACGAGTTCTTTTATAACTTTAGTTCCTGAGAGTATTTAATACGATCCATTCCTTCGACTTATTTTTCGAGCATTTCATTCTCGAGAAATCGCATCACTTGGTCTAAAAAGTTTGGCATGTTGTAAAAAACTTTTGGTCTTTGATTTAAAAACTTTTTTACGTGAGAATTGATTCTCTCTTGGTTCTCGGACAAACTTCCGAACTTATCAAACATTTATGAGTTCTTTTATAACTTTGGTTTCTAAGAGTATTCAATACGATCCATTCCTTTGACCAATTTTTTCAACATTCCACGCTTGGGAAATCACATCATTGGGTCTAAAAAGTCTGTCATTTTATAAACAACATTTAGTCTTTGAATGAAAAACTTTACTATGTGAAAATTGTTTCTCTCTCGGTTCTTGGACGAAGTGTCGAACTTGTCAAACATTTCCTAGATCTTTTATAACTTCGATCCCAGATAGTAGTCAAGATGATCCATTCCTTTGCCAATTTTTCGAACATTCCATGATCGGGATATCGCATCATTTGGTCTAAATAGTTTGTCATTTTTTAAACAACCTTTGGTCTTTGAATTAAATACTTTTTTACGTGAGAATTGTTTCCTTCTTGGACGGACATACGAACTAGTCAAACTTTTACAAGTTCTGTTACAACTTCGGTTCCTGAGAGCATTCAAGACGATCCATTCCGTTGACCATTTTTTCGAAGATTCCATGATCGGGAAATCGCATCATTTGGTCTAAAACGTTTGTCATTTTGTAAAAAGCTTTTGGACTTTGAATTAAAAACTTTTTAACGTGAGACTTGTTTCTCTATTAGTTCTTGGACGAACTTCCGAACTTGTTAAACATTTACGAATTCTTTTATAACATCCGTTCCTAAGAGTATTCAAGATGATCCATTCCTTGGCCTATTTTTCGAATATTCCATGATCGAGAAATCGCATCATTTGGTCAAAATAGTTTGTCATTTTGTAAATAACTTTTGGTCTTTGAATTAGAAGCTTTTTTACATTAGAATTCTCTCTCCTGGTTCTTGGACGAACTTCCGAACTTGTCAAACATTTACGAGTTCTTTTATAACTTCAGTTCCTGAGAGTTTTAATGCGATCCATTCCTTTGACTTATTTCCCGAACATTTCATTCTCGGGAAATCGCATCACTTGGTCTAAAAAGTTTGGCATGTTGTAAAAAACTTTTGGTCTTTGATTTAAAAACTTTTTTACGTGAGAATTGGTTCTCTCTTGGTTCTCGAACAAACTTCCAAACTTGTCAAACATTTATGAGTTCTTTTATAACATTGGTTCATAAGAGTATTCAATACGATCCATTCCTTCGACCAATTTCTTGAACATTCCATGCTTGGGAAATCGCATCATTTGGTCTAAAAAGTGTGTCATTTTATAAACAACATTTAGTCTTTGGATTAAAAACCTTATTACGTGAGAATTGTTTCTCTCTCGGTTCTTGGATGAAGTGCCGAACGTGTCAAACATTTCCTAGTTCTTTAATAACTTCGGTTCCAGATAGTAGTCGAGATGATCCATTCCTTTGACCAATTTTTTGAACATTCCACGCTCGGGAAATCGAATCATTTGGTCTAAAACTTTAGTCATTTTGTAAAAAGCTTTTGGTCTTTGAATTAAAATCTTTTTTACGTGAGAATTGTTTCTCTCTTGGTTCTTGGATGAAGTTCCGAACTTGTCAAACATTTACTAAATCTTTTATAACTTCGTTTCCTGATAGTAGTCAAGACGATCCATTTCTTCGACCAATTTTTCGAACATTCCATGATCGGGATATCGCATCATTTGATCTAAATAGTTTGTCATTTTGTAAACAACTTTTGGTCTATGAATTAAAAACTTTTTTACGAGAGAATTGTTTCTCAATTGGTTCTTGGACGAACTTTTGAAGTTGTTAAACATTTACAAGTACTTTTATAACTCCGATTCCTGAGAGTATTCAAGACGATCCATTCCTTTGACCAATTTTCTGAAGATTCCATTATTGGGAAATCGCATCATTTGGTCAAAAATAATTTGTCATTTTGTAAATAGCTTTTGGTTTTTGAATTAAAAACTTTTTTACGTTAGACTTCTTTCTCTCTTGGTTCTGGGACTAACTTTCGAACTTGTCAAACATTTACTAGTTCTTTTATAACTTCGATTCCTTATAGTATTCAAGATGACCAATTCCCTCGACCAATTTTTCAAACATTCCATGATCGGGAAATCACATCATTTGGTCTAAATAGTTTGTCATTTTGTAAACAACTTTTGGTTTGTGAATTAAAAACTTTTTTACGAGAGAATTATTTCTCTCTTGGTTCTTGGACGAACTTTTGAACTGGTTAATCATTTACGAGTTCTTTTATAACTTCAGTTCTTGAGAGTATTCAAGACGATCATTCCTTTGACCAATTTTTTGAAGATTTCATGACCGGGAAATCGCATCATATGGTCAAAATAGTTTGTCATTTTGTAAAAAAATTTTGGTCTTTGGATTAAAAGCTTTTTTACGTTAGAATTCTTTCTCTCTTGGTTCTTGGACGAACTTCCGAACTTGTCAAATATTTACGAGTTCTTTTATAACTTTAGTTCCTGAGAGTATTTAATACGATCCATTCCTTCGACTTATTTTTCGAGCATTTCATTCTCGAGAAATCGCATCACTTGGTCTAAAAAGTTTGGCATGTTGTAAAAAACTTTTGGTCTTTGATTTAAAAACTTTTTTACGTGAGAATTGATTCTCTCTTGGTTCTCGGACAAACTTCCGAACTTATCAAACATTTATGAGTTCTTTTATAACTTTGGTTTCTAAGAGTATTCAATACGATCCATTCCTTTGACCAATTTTTTCAACATTCCACGCTTGGGAAATCACATCATTGGGTCTAAAAAGTCTGTCATTTTATAAACAACATTTAGTCTTTGAATGAAAAACTTTACTATGTGAAAATTGTTTCTCTCTCGGTTCTTGGACGAAGTGTCGAACTTGTCAAACATTTCCTAGATCTTTTATAACTTCGATCCCAGATAGTAGTCAAGATGATCCATTCCTTTGCCAATTTTTCGAACATTCCATGATCGGGATATCGCATCATTTGGTCTAAATAGTTTGTCATTTTTTAAACAACCTTTGGTCTTTGAATTAAATACTTTTTTACGTGAGAATTGTTTCCTTCTTGGACGGACATACGAACTAGTCAAACTTTTACAAGTTCTGTTACAACTTCGGTTCCTGAGAGCATTCAAGACGATCCATTCCGTTGACCATTTTTTCGAAGATTCCATGATCGGGAAATCGCATCATTTGGTCTAAAACGTTTGTCATTTTGTAAAAAGCTTTTGGACTTTGAATTAAAAACTTTTTAACGTGAGACTTGTTTCTCTATTAGTTCTTGGACGAACTTCCGAACTTGTTAAACATTTACGAATTCTTTTATAACATCCGTTCCTAAGAGTATTCAAGATGATCCATTCCTTGGCCTATTTTTCGAATATTCCATGATCGAGAAATCGCATCATTTGGTCAAAATAGTTTGTCATTTTGTAAATAACTTTTGGTCTTTGAATTAGAAGCTTTTTTACATTAGAATTCTCTCTCCTGGTTCTTGGACGATCTTCCGAACTTGTCAAACATTTACGAGTTCTTTTATAACTTCAGTTCCTGAGAGTTTTAATGCGATCCATTCCTTTGACTTATTTCCCGAACATTTCATTCTCGGGAAATCGCATCACTTGGTCTAAAAAGTTTGGCATGTTGTAAAAAACTTTTGGTCTTTGATTTAAAAACTTTTTTACGTGAGAATTGGTTCTCTCTTGGTTCTCGAACAAACTTCCAAACTTGTCAAACATTTATGAGTTCTTTTATAACATTGGTTCATAAGAGTATTCAATACGATCCATTCCTTCGACCAATTTCTTGAACATTCCATGCTTGGGAAATCGCATCATTTGGTCTAAAAAGTGTGTCATTTTATAAACAACATTTAGTCTTTGGATTAAAAACCTTATTACGTGAGAATTGTTTCTCTCTCGGTTCTTGGATGAAGTGCCGAACGTGTCAAACATTTCCTAGTTCTTTAATAACTTCGGTTCCAGATAGTAGTCGAGATGATCCATTCCTTTGACCAATTTTTTGAACATTCCACGCTCGGGAAATCGAATCATTTGGTCTAAAACTTTAGTCATTTTGTAAAAAGCTTTTGGTCTTTGAATTAAAATCTTTTTTACGTGAGAATTGTTTCTCTCTTGGTTCTTGGATGAAGTTCCGAACTTGTCAAACATTTACTAAATCTTTTATAACTTCGTTTCCTGATAGTAGTCAAGACGATCCATTTCTTCGACCAATTTTTCGAACATTCCATGATCGGGATATCGCATCATTTGATCTAAATAGTTTGTCATTTTGTAAACAACTTTTGGTCTATGAATTAAAAACTTTTTTACGAGAGAATTGTTTCTCAATTGGTTCTTGGACGAACTTTTGAAGTTGTTAAACATTTACAAGTACTTTTATAACTCCGATTCCTGAGAGTATTCAAGACGATCCATTCCTTTGACCAATTTTCTGAAGATTCCATTATTGGGAAATCGCATCATTTGGTCAAAAATAATTTGTCATTTTGTAAATAGCTTTTGGTTTTTGAATTAAAAACTTTTTTACGTTAGACTTCTTTCTCTCTTGGTTCTGGGACTAACTTTCGAACTTGTCAAACATTTACTAGTTCTTTTATAACTTCGATTCCTGATAGTAGTCAAGATGACCAATTCCCTCGACCAATTTTTCAAACATTCCATGATCGGGAAATCACATCATTTGGTCTAAATAGTTTGTCATTTTGTAAACAACTTTTGGTTTGTGAATTAAAAACTTTTTTACGAGAGAATTATTTCTCTCTTGGTTCTTGGTCGAACTTTTGAACTGGTTAAACATTTACGAGTTCTTTTATAACTTCAGTTCTTGAGAGTATTCAAGACGATCATTCCTTTGACCAATTTTTTGAAGATTTCATGACCGGGAAATTGCATCATATGGTCAAAATAGTTTGTCATTTTGAAAATAAATTTTGGTCTTTGAATTAAAAGCTTTTTTACGTTAGAATTCTTTCTCTCTTGGTTCTTGGACGAACTTCCGAACTTGTCAAATATTTACGAGTTCTTTTATAACTTTAGTTCCTGAGAGTATTTAATACGATCCATTCCTTCGACTTATTTTTCGAGCATTTCATTCTCGAGAAATCGCATCACTTGGTCTAAAAAGTTTGGCATGTTGTAAAAAACTTTTGGTCTTTGATTTAAAAACTTTTTTACGTGAGAATTGATTCTCTCTTGGTTCTCGGACAAACTTCCGAACTTATCAAACATTTATGAGTTCTTTTATAACTTTGGTTTCTAAGAGTATTCAATACGATCCATTCCTTTGACCAATTTTTTCAACATTCCACGCTTGGGAAATCACATCATTGGGTCTAAAAAGTCTGTCATTTTATAAACAACATTTAGTCTTTGAATGAAAAACTTTACTATGTGAAAATTGTTTCTCTCTCGGTTCTTGGACGAAGTGTCGAACTTGTCAAACATTTCCTAGATCTTTTATAACTTCGATCCCAGATAGTAGTCAAGATGATCCATTCCTTTGCCAATTTTTCGAACATTCCATGATCGGGATATCGCATCATTTGGTCTAAATAGTTTGTCATTTTTTAAACAACCTTTGGTCTTTGAATTAAATACTTTTTTACGTGAGAATTGTTTCCTTCTTGGACGGACATACGAACTAGTCAAACTTTTACAAGTTCTGTTACAACTTCGGTTCCTGAGAGCATTCAAGACGATCCATTCCGTTGACCATTTTTTCGAAGATTCCATGATCGGGAAATCGCATCATTTGGTCTAAAACGTTTGTCATTTTGTAAAAAGCTTTTGGACTTTGAATTAAAAACTTTTTAACGTGAGACTTGTTTCTCTATTAGTTCTTGGACGAACTTCCGAACTTGTTAAACATTTACGAATTCTTTTATAACATCCGTTCCTAAGAGTATTCAAGATGATCCATTCCTTGGCCTATTTTTCGAATATTCCATGATCGAGAAATCGCATCATTTGGTCAAAATAGTTTGTCATTTTGTAAATAACTTTTGGTCTTTGAATTAGAAGCTTTTTTACATTAGAATTCTCTCTCCTGGTTCTTGGACGAACTTCCGAACTTGTCAAACATTTACGAGTTCTTTTATAACTTCAGTTCCTGAGAGTTTTAATGCGATCCATTCCTTTGACTTATTTCCCGAACATTTCATTCTCGGGAAATCGCATCACTTGGTCTAAAAAGTTTGGCATGTTGTAAAAAACTTTTGGTCTTTGATTTAAAAACTTTTTTACGTGAGAATTGGTTCTCTCTTGGTTCTCGAACAAACTTCCAAACTTGTCAAACATTTATGAGTTCTTTTATAACATTGGTTCATAAGAGTATTCAATACGATCCATTCCTTCGACCAATTTCTTGAACATTCCATGCTTGGGAAATCGCATCATTTGGTCTAAAAAGTGTGTCATTTTATAAACAACATTTAGTCTTTGGATTAAAAACCTTATTACGTGAGAATTGTTTCTCTCTCGGTTCTTGGATGAAGTGCCGAACGTGTCAAACATTTCCTAGTTCTTTAATAACTTCGGTTCCAGATAGTAGTCGAGATGATCCATTCCTTTGACCAATTTTTTGAACATTCCACGCTCGGGAAATCGAATCATTTGGTCTAAAACTTTAGTCATTTTGTAAAAAGCTTTTGGTCTTTGAATTAAAATCTTTTTTACGTGAGAATTGTTTCTCTCTTGGTTCTTGGATGAAGTTCCGAACTTGTCAAACATTTACTAAATCTTTTATAACTTCGTTTCCTGATAGTAGTCAAGACGATCCATTTCTTCGACCAATTTTTCGAACATTCCATGATCGGGATATCGCATCATTTGATCTAAATAGTTTGTCATTTTGTAAACAACTTTTGGTCTATGAATTAAAAACTTTTTTACGAGAGAATTGTTTCTCAATTGGTTCTTGGACGAACTTTTGAAGTTGTTAAACATTTACAAGTACTTTTATAACTCCGATTCCTGAGAGTATTCAAGACGATCCATTCCTTTGACCAATTTTCTGAAGATTCCATTATTGGGAAATCGCATCATTTGGTCAAAAATAATTTGTCATTTTGTAAATAGCTTTTGGTTTTTGAATTAAAAACTTTTTTACGTTAGACTTCTTTCTCTCTTGGTTCTGGGACTAACTTTCGAACTTGTCAAACATTTACTAGTTCTTTTATAACTTCGATTCCTGATAGTAGTCAAGATGACCAATTCCCTCGACCAATTTTTCAAACATTCCATGATCGGGAAATCACATCATTTGGTCTAAATAGTTTGTCATTTTGTAAACAACTTTTGGTTTGTGAATTAAAAACTTTTTTACGAGAGAATTATTTCTCTCTTGGTTCTTGGTCGAACTTTTGAACTGGTTAAACATTTACGAGTTATTTTATAACTTCAGTTCTTGAGAGTATTCAAGACGATCATTCCTTTGACCAATTTTTTGAAGATTTCATGACCGGGAAATTGCATCATATGGTCAAAATAGTTTGTCATTTTGAAAATAAATTTTGGTCTTTGAATTAAAAGCTTTTTTACGTTAGAATTCTTTCTCTCTTGGTTCTTGGACGAACTTCCGAACTTGTCAAATATTTACGAGTTCTTTTATAACTTTAGTTCCTGAGAGTATTTAATACGATCCATTCCTTCGACTTATTTTTCGAGCATTTCATTCTCGAGAAATCGCATCACTTGGTCTAAAAAGTTTGGCATGTTGTAAAAAACTTTTGGTCTTTGATTTAAAAACTTTTTTACGTGAGAATTGATTCTCTCTTGGTTCTCGGACAAACTTCCGAACTTATCAAACATTTATGAGTTCTTTTATAACTTTGGTTTCTAAGAGTATTCAATACGATCCATTCCTTTGACCAATTTTTTCAACATTCCACGCTTGGGAAATCACATCATTGGGTCTAAAAAGTCTGTCATTTTATAAACAACATTTAGTCTTTGAATGAAAAACTTTACTATGTGAAAATTGTTTCTCTCTCGGTTCTTGGACGAAGTGTCGAACTTGTCAAACATTTCCTAGATCTTTTATAACTTCGATCCCAGATAGTAGTCAAGATGATCCATTCCTTTGCCAATTTTTCGAACATTCCATGATCGGGATATCGCATCATTTGGTCTAAATAGTTTGTCATTTTTTAAACAACCTTTGGTCTTTGAATTAAATACTTTTTTACGTGAGAATTGTTTCCTTCTTGGACGGACATACGAACTAGTCAAACTTTTACAAGTTCTGTTACAACTTCGGTTCCTGAGAGCATTCAAGACGATCCATTCCGTTGACCATTTTTTCGAAGATTCCATGATCGGGAAATCGCATCATTTGGTCTAAAACGTTTGTCATTTTGTAAAAAGCTTTTGGACTTTGAATTAAAAACTTTTTAACGTGAGACTTGTTTCTCTATTAGTTCTTGGACGAACTTCCGAACTTGTTAAACATTTACGAATTCTTTTATAACATCCGTTCCTAAGAGTATTCAAGATGATCCATTCCTTGGCCTATTTTTCGAATATTCCATGATCGAGAAATCGCATCATTTGGTCAAAATAGTTTGTCATTTTGTAAATAACTTTTGGTCTTTGAATTAGAAGCTTTTTTACATTAGAATTCTCTCTCCTGGTTCTTGGACGATCTTCCGAACTTGTCAAACATTTACGAGTTCTTTTATAACTTCAGTTCCTGAGAGTTTTAATGCGATCCATTCCTTTGACTTATTTCCCGAACATTTCATTCTCGGGAAATCGCATCACTTGGTCTAAAAAGTTTGGCATGTTGTAAAAAACTTTTGGTCTTTGATTTAAAAACTTTTTTACGTGAGAATTGGTTCTCTCTTGGTTCTCGAACAAACTTCCAAACTTGTCAAACATTTATGAGTTCTTTTATAACATTGGTTCATAAGAGTATTCAATACGATCCATTCCTTCGACCAATTTCTTGAACATTCCATGCTTGGGAAATCGCATCATTTGGTCTAAAAAGTGTGTCATTTTATAAACAACATTTAGTCTTTGGATTAAAAACCTTATTACGTGAGAATTGTTTCTCTCTCGGTTCTTGGATGAAGTGCCGAACGTGTCAAACATTTCCTAGTTCTTTAATAACTTCGGTTCCAGATAGTAGTCGAGATGATCCATTCCTTTGACCAATTTTTTGAACATTCCACGCTCGGGAAATCGAATCATTTGGTCTAAAACTTTAGTCATTTTGTAAAAAGCTTTTGGTCTTTGAATTAAAATCTTTTTTACGTGAGAATTGTTTCTCTCTTGGTTCTTGGATGAAGTTCCGAACTTGTCAAACATTTACTAAATCTTTTATAACTTCGTTTCCTGATAGTAGTCAAGACGATCCATTTCTTCGACCAATTTTTCGAACATTCCATGATCGGGATATCGCATCATTTGATCTAAATAGTTTGTCATTTTGTAAACAACTTTTGGTCTATGAATTAAAAACTTTTTTACGAGAGAATTGTTTCTCAATTGGTTCTTGGACGAACTTTTGAAGTTGTTAAACATTTACAAGTACTTTTATAACTCCGATTCCTGAGAGTATTCAAGACGATCCATTCCTTTGACCAATTTTCTGAAGATTCCATTATTGGGAAATCGCATCATTTGGTCAAAAATAATTTGTCATTTTGTAAATAGCTTTTGGTTTTTGAATTAAAAACTTTTTTACGTTAGACTTCTTTCTCTCTTGGTTCTGGGACTAACTTTCGAACTTGTCAAACATTTACTAGTTCTTTTATAACTTCGATTCCTTATAGTAGTCAAGATGACCAATTCCCTCGACCAATTTTTCAAACATTCCATGATCGGGAAATCACATCATTTGGTCTAAATAGTTTGTCATTTTGTAAACAACTTTTGGTTTGTGAATTAAAAACTTTTTTACGAGAGAATTATTTCTCTCTTGGTTCTTGGACGAACTTTTGAACTGGTTAATCATTTACGAGTTCTTTTATAACTTCAGTTCTTGAGAGTATTCAAGACGATCATTCCTTTGACCAATTTTTTGAAGATTTCATGACCGGGAAATCGCATCATATGGTCAAAATAGTTTGTCATTTTGTAAAAAAAATTTGGTCTTTGGATTAAAAGCTTTTTTACGTTAGAATTCTTTCTCTCTTGGTTCTTGGACGAACTTCCGAACTTGTCAAATATTTACGAGTTCTTTTATAACTTTAGTTCCTGAGAGTATTTAATACGATCCATTCCTTCGACTTATTTTTCGAGCATTTCATTCTCGAGAAATCGCATCACTTGGTCTAAAAAGTTTGGCATGTTGTAAAAAACTTTTGGTCTTTGATTTAAAAACTTTTTTACGTGAGAATTGATTCTCTCTTGGTTCTCGGACAAACTTCCGAACTTATCAAACATTTATGAGTTCTTTTATAACTTTGGTTTCTAAGAGTATTCAATACGATCCATTCCTTTGACCAATTTTTTCAACATTCCACGCTTGGGAAATCACATCATTGGGTCTAAAAAGTCTGTCATTTTATAAACAACATTTAGTCTTTGAATGAAAACTTTATTATGTGAAAATTGTTTCTCTCTCGGTTCTTGGACGAAGTGTCGAACTTGTCAAACATTTCCTAGATCTTTTATAACTTCGATCCCAGATAGTAGTCAAGATGATCCATTCCTTTGCCAATTTTTCGAACATTCCATGATCGGGATATCGCATCATTTGGTCTAAATAGTGTGTCATTTTGTAAACAACCTTTGGTCTTTGAATTAAATACTTTTTTACGTGAGAATTGTTTCCTTCTTGGACGGACATACGAACTAGTCAAACTTTTACAAGTTCTGTTACAACTTCGGTTCCTGAGAGCATTCAAGACGATCCATTCCGTTGACCATTTTTTCGAAGATTCCATGATCGGGAAATCGCATCATTTGGTCTAAAACGTTTGTCATTTTGTAAAAAGCTTTTGGTCTTTGAATTAAAATCTTTTTTACGTGAGAATTGTTTCTCTCTTGGTTCTTGGATGAAGTTCCGAACTTGTCAAACATTTACTAAATCTTTTATAACTTCGATTCCCGATAGTAGTCAAGACGATCCATTTCTTCGTCCAATTTTTTGAACATTCCATGACCGGGATATCGCATCATTTGGTCTAAATAGTTCTTGGACGAACTTCCGAACTTGTTAAACATTTACGAATTCTTTTATAACATCCGTTCCTAAGAGTATTCAAGATGATCCATTCCTTGGCCTATTTTTCGAATATTCCATGATCGGGAAATCGCATCATTTGGTCAAAATAGTTTGTCATTTTGTAAATAACTTTTGGTCTTTGAATTAGAAGCTTTTTTACATTAGAATTCTCTCTCCTGGTTCTTGGACGATCTTCCGAACTTGTCAAACATTTACGAGTTCTTTTATAACTTCAGTTCCTGAGAGTTTTAATGCGATCCATTCCTTTGACTTATTTCCCGAACATTTCATTCTCGGGAAATCGTATCACTTGGTCTAAAAAGTTTGGCATGTTGTAAAAAACTTTTGGTCTTTGATTTAAAAACTTTTTTACGTGAGAATTGATTCTCTCTTGGTTCTCGAACAAACTTCCAAACTTGTCAAACATTTATGAGTTCTTTTATAACATTGGTTCATAAGAGTATTCAATACGATCCATTCCTTCGACCAATTTCTTGAACATTCCATGCTTGGGAAATCGCATCATTTGGTCTAAAAAGTGTGTCATTTTATAAACAACATTTAGTCTTTGGATTAAAAACCTTATTACGTGAGAATTGTTTCTCTCTCGGTTCTTGGATGAAGTGCCGAACGTGTCAAACATTTCCTAGTTCTTTAATAACTTCGGTTCCAGATAGTAGTCGAGATGATCCATTCCTTTGACCAATTTTTTGAACATTCCACGCTCGGGAAATCGAATCATTTGGTCTAAAACTTTAGTCATTTTGTAAAAAGCTTTTGGTCTTTGAATTAAAATCTTTTTTACGTGAGAATTGTTTCTCTCTTGGTTCTTGGATGAAGTTCCGAACTTGTCAAACATTTACTAAATCTTTTATAACTTCGTTTCCTGATAGTAGTCAAGACGATCCATTTCTTCGACCAATTTTTCGAACATTCCATGATCGGGATATCGCATCATTTGATCTAAATAGTTTGTCATTTTGTAAACAACTTTTGGTCTATGAATTAAAAACTTTTTTACGAGAGAATTGTTTCTCAATTGGTTCTTGGACGAACTTTTGAAGTTGTTAAACATTTACAAGTACTTTTATAACTCCGATTCCTGAGAGTATTCAAGACGATCCATTCCTTTGACCAATTTTCTGAAGATTCCATTATTGGGAAATCGCATCATTTGGTCAAAAATAATTTGTCATTTTGTAAATAGCTTTTGGTTTTTGAATTAAAAACTTTTTTACGTTAGACTTCTTTCTCTCTTGGTTCTGGGACTAACTTTCGAACTTGTCAAACATTTACTAGTTCTTTTATAACTTCGATTCCTTATAGTAGTCAAGATGACCAATTCCCTCGACCAATTTTTCAAACATTCCATGATCGGGAAATCACATCATTTGGTCTAAATAGTTTGTCATTTTGTAAACAACTTTTGGTTTGTGAATTAAAAACTTTTTTACGAGAGAATTATTTCTCTCTTGGTTCTTGGACGAACTTTTGAACTGGTTAATCATTTACGAGTTCTTTTATAACTTCAGTTCTTGAGAGTATTCAAGACGATCATTCCTTTGACCAATTTTTTGAAGATTTCATGACCGGGAAATCGCATCATATGGTCAAAATAGTTTGTCATTTTGTAAAAAAAATTTGGTCTTTGGATTAAAAGCTTTTTTACGTTAGAATTCTTTCTCTCTTGGTTCTTGGACGAACTTCCGAACTTGTCAAATATTTACGAGTTCTTTTATAACTTTAGTTCCTGAGAGTATTTAATACGATCCATTCCTTCGACTTATTTTTCGAGCATTTCATTCTCGAGAAATCGCATCACTTGGTCTAAAAAGTTTGGCATGTTGTAAAAAACTTTTGGTCTTTGATTTAAAAACTTTTTTACGTGAGAATTGATTCTCTCTTGGTTCTCGGACAAACTTCCGAACTTATCAAACATTTATGAGTTCTTTTATAACTTTGGTTTCTAAGAGTATTCAATACGATCCATTCCTTTGACCAATTTTTTCAACATTCCACGCTTGGGAAATCACATCATTGGGTCTAAAAAGTCTGTCATTTTATAAACAACATTTAGTCTTTGAATGAAAACTTTATTATGTGAAAATTGTTTCTCTCTCGGTTCTTGGACGAAGTGTCGAACTTGTCAAACATTTCCTAGATCTTTTATAACTTCGATCCCAGATAGTAGTCAAGATGATCCATTCCTTTGCCAATTTTTCGAACATTCCATGATCGGGATATCGCATCATTTGGTCTAAATAGTGTGTCATTTTGTAAACAACCTTTGGTCTTTGAATTAAATACTTTTTTACGTGAGAATTGTTTCCTTCTTGGACGGACATACGAACTAGTCAAACTTTTACAAGTTCTGTTACAACTTCGGTTCCTGAGAGCATTCAAGACGATCCATTCCGTTGACCATTTTTTCGAAGATTCCATGATCGGGAAATCGCATCATTTGGTCTAAAACGTTTGTCATTTTGTAAAAAGCTTTTGGTCTTTGAATTAAAATCTTTTTTACGTGAGAATTGTTTCTCTCTTGGTTCTTGGATGAAGTTCCGAACTTGTCAAACATTTACTAAATCTTTTATAACTTCGATTCCCGATAGTAGTCAAGACGATCCATTTCTTCGTCCAATTTTTTGAACATTCCATGACCGGGATATCGCATCATTTGGTCTAAATAGTTCTTGGACGAACTTCCGAACTTGTTAAACATTTACGAATTCTTTTATAACATCCGTTCCTAAGAGTATTCAAGATGATCCATTCCTTGGCCTATTTTTCGAATATTCCATGATCGGGAAATCGCATCATTTGGTCAAAATAGTTTGTCATTTTGTAAATAACTTTTGGTCTTTGAATTAGAAGCTTTTTTACATTAGAATTCTCTCTCCTGGTTCTTGGACGATCTTCCGAACTTGTCAAACATTTACGAGTTCTTTTATAACTTCAGTTCCTGAGAGTTTTAATGCGATCCATTCCTTTGACTTATTTCCCGAACATTTCATTCTCGGGAAATCGTATCACTTGGTCTAAAAAGTTTGGCATGTTGTAAAAAACTTTTGGTCTTTGAATTAAAAACTTTTTTACGTGAGAATTGATTCTCTCTTGGTTCTCGAACAAACTTCCAAACTTGTCAAACATTTATGAGTTCTTTTATAACATTGGTTCATAAGAGTATTCAATACGATCCATTCCTTCGACCAATTTCTTGAACATTCCATGCTTGGGAAATCGCATCATTTGGTCTAAAAAGTGTGTCATTTTATAAACAACATTTAGTCTTTGGATTAAAAACCTTATTACGTGAGAATTGTTTCTCTCTCGGTTCTTGGATGAAGTGCCGAACGTGTCAAACATTTCCTAGTTCTTTAATAACTTCGGTTCCAGATAGTAGTCGAGATGATCCATTCCTTTGACCAATTTTTTGAACATTCCACGCTCGGGAAATCGAATCATTTGGTCTAAAACTTTAGTCATTTTGTAAAAAGCTTTTGGTCTTTGAATTAAAATCTTTTTTACGTGAGAATTGTTTCTCTCTTGGTTCTTGGATGAAGTTCCGAACTTGTCAAACATTTACTAAATCTTTTATAACTTCGTTTCCTGATAGTAGTCAAGACGATCCATTTCTTCGACCAATTTTTCGAACATTCCATGATCGGGATATCGCATCATTTGATCTAAATAGTTTGTCATTTTGTAAACAACTTTTGGTCTATGAATTAAAAACTTTTTTACGAGAGAATTGTTTCTCAATTGGTTCTTGGACGAACTTTTGAAGTTGTTAAACATTTACAAGTACTTTTATAACTCCGATTCCTGAGAGTATTCAAGACGATCCATTCCTTTGACCAATTTTCTGAAGATTCCATTATTGGGAAATCGCATCATTTGGTCAAAAATAATTTGTCATTTTGTAAATAGCTTTTGGTTTTTGAATTAAAAACTTTTTTACGTTAGACTTCTTTCTCTCTTGGTTCTGGGACTAACTTTCGAACTTGTCAAACATTTACTAGTTCTTTTATAACTTCGATTCCTGATAGTAGTCAAGATGACCAATTCCCTCGACCAATTTTTCAAACATTCCATGATCGGGAAATCACATCATTTGGTCTAAATAGTTTGTCATTTTGTAAACAACTTTTGGTTTGTGAATTAAAAACTTTTTTACGAGAGAATTATTTCTCTCTTGGTTCTTGGTCGAACTTTTGAACTGGTTAAACATTTACGAGTTCTTTTATAACTTCAGTTCTTGAGAGTATTCAAGACGATCATTCCTTTGACCAATTTTTTGAAGATTTCATGACCGGGAAATTGCATCATATGGTCAAAATAGTTTGTCATTTTGAAAATAAATTTTGGTCTTTGAATTAAAAGCTTTTTTACGTTAGAATTCTTTCTCTCTTGGTTCTTGGACGAACTTCCGAACTTGTCAAATATTTACGAGTTCTTTTATAACTTTAGTTCCTGAGAGTATTTAATACGATCCATTCCTTCGACTTATTTTTCGAGCATTTCATTCTCGAGAAATCGCATCACTTGGTCTAAAAAGTTTGGCATGTTGTAAAAAACTTTTGGTCTTTGATTTAAAAACTTTTTTACGTGAGAATTGATTCTCTCTTGGTTCTCGGACAAACTTCCGAACTTATCAAACATTTATGAGTTCTTTTATAACTTTGGTTTCTAAGAGTATTCAATACGATCCATTCCTTTGACCAATTTTTTCAACATTCCACGCTTGGGAAATCACATCATTGGGTCTAAAAAGTCTGTCATTTTATAAACAACATTTAGTCTTTGAATGAAAAACTTTACTATGTGAAAATTGTTTCTCTCTCGGTTCTTGGACGAAGTGTCGAACTTGTCAAACATTTCCTAGATCTTTTATAACTTCGATCCCAGATAGTAGTCAAGATGATCCATTCCTTTGCCAATTTTTCGAACATTCCATGATCGGGATATCGCATCATTTGGTCTAAATAGTTTGTCATTTTTTAAACAACCTTTGGTCTTTGAATTAAATACTTTTTTACGTGAGAATTGTTTCCTTCTTGGACGGACATACGAACTAGTCAAACTTTTACAAGTTCTGTTACAACTTCGGTTCCTGAGAGCATTCAAGACGATCCATTCCGTTGACCATTTTTTCGAAGATTCCATGATCGGGAAATCGCATCATTTGGTCTAAAACGTTTGTCATTTTGTAAAAAGCTTTTGGACTTTGAATTAAAAACTTTTTAACGTGAGACTTGTTTCTCTATTAGTTCTTGGACGAACTTCCGAACTTGTTAAACATTTACGAATTCTTTTATAACATCCGTTCCTAAGAGTATTCAAGATGATCCATTCCTTGGCCTATTTTTCGAATATTCCATGATCGAGAAATCGCATCATTTGGTCAAAATAGTTTGTCATTTTGTAAATAACTTTTGGTCTTTGAATTAGAAGCTTTTTTACATTAGAATTCTCTCTCCTGGTTCTTGGACGATCTTCCGAACTTGTCAAACATTTACGAGTTCTTTTATAACTTCAGTTCCTGAGAGTTTTAATGCGATCCATTCCTTTGACTTATTTCCCGAACATTTCATTCTCGGGAAATCGCATCACTTGGTCTAAAAAGTTTGGCATGTTGTAAAAAACTTTTGGTCTTTGATTTAAAAACTTTTTTACGTGAGAATTGGTTCTCTCTTGGTTCTCGAACAAACTTCCAAACTTGTCAAACATTTATGAGTTCTTTTATAACATTGGTTCATAAGAGTATTCAATACGATCCATTCCTTCGACCAATTTCTTGAACATTCCATGCTTGGGAAATCGCATCATTTGGTCTAAAAAGTGTGTCATTTTATAAACAACATTTAGTCTTTGGATTAAAAACCTTATTACGTGAGAATTGTTTCTCTCTCGGTTCTTGGATGAAGTGCCGAACGTGTCAAACATTTCCTAGTTCTTTAATAACTTCGGTTCCAGATAGTAGTCGAGATGATCCATTCCTTTGACCAATTTTTTGAACATTCCACGCTCGGGAAATCGAATCATTTGGTCTAAAACTTTAGTCATTTTGTAAAAAGCTTTTGGTCTTTGAATTAAAATCTTTTTTACGTGAGAATTGTTTCTCTCTTGGTTCTTGGATGAAGTTCCGAACTTGTCAAACATTTACTAAATCTTTTATAACTTCGTTTCCTGATAGTAGTCAAGACGATCCATTTCTTCGACCAATTTTTCGAACATTCCATGATCGGGATATCGCATCATTTGATCTAAATAGTTTGTCATTTTGTAAACAACTTTTGGTCTATGAATTAAAAACTTTTTTACGAGAGAATTGTTTCTCAATTGGTTCTTGGACGAACTTTTGAAGTTGTTAAACATTTACAAGTACTTTTATAACTCCGATTCCTGAGAGTATTCAAGACGATCCATTCCTTTGACCAATTTTCTGAAGATTCCATTATTGGGAAATCGCATCATTTGGTCAAAAATAATTTGTCATTTTGTAAATAGCTTTTGGTTTTTGAATTAAAAACTTTTTTACGTTAGACTTCTTTCTCTCTTGGTTCTGGGACTAACTTTCGAACTTGTCAAACATTTACTAGTTCTTTTATAACTTCGATTCCTTATAGTAGTCAAGATGACCAATTCCCTCGACCAATTTTTCAAACATTCCATGATCGGGAAATCACATCATTTGGTCTAAATAGTTTGTCATTTTGTAAACAACTTTTGGTTTGTGAATTAAAAACTTTTTTACGAGAGAATTATTTCTCTCTTGGTTCTTGGACGAACTTTTGAACTGGTTAATCATTTACGAGTTCTTTTATAACTTCAGTTCTTGAGAGTATTCAAGACGATCATTCCTTTGACCAATTTTTTGAAGATTTCATGACCGGGAAATCGCATCATATGGTCAAAATAGTTTGTCATTTTGTAAAAAAATTTTGGTCTTTGGATTAAAAGCTTTTTTACGTTAGAATTCTTTCTCTCTTGGTTCTTGGACGAACTTCCGAACTTGTCAAATATTTACGAGTTCTTTTATAACTTTAGTTCCTGAGAGTATTTAATACGATCCATTCCTTCGACTTATTTTTCGAGCATTTCATTCTCGAGAAATCGCATCACTTGGTCTAAAAAGTTTGGCATGTTGTAAAAAACTTTTGGTCTTTGATTTAAAAACTTTTTTACGTGAGAATTGATTCTCTCTTGGTTCTCGGACAAACTTCCGAACTTATCAAACATTTATGAGTTCTTTTATAACTTTGGTTTCTAAGAGTATTCAATACGATCCATTCCTTTGACCAATTTTTTCAACATTCCACGCTTGGGAAATCACATCATTGGGTCTAAAAAGTCTGTCATTTTATAAACAACATTTAGTCTTTGAATGAAAACTTTATTATGTGAAAATTGTTTCTCTCTCGGTTCTTGGACGAAGTGTCGAACTTGTCAAACATTTCCTAGATCTTTTATAACTTCGATCCCAGATAGTAGTCAAGATGATCCATTCCTTTGCCAATTTTTCGAACATTCCATGATCGGGATATCGCATCATTTGGTCTAAATAGTGTGTCATTTTGTAAACAACCTTTGGTCTTTGAATTAAATACTTTTTTACGTGAGAATTGTTTCCTTCTTGGACGGACATACGAACTAGTCAAACTTTTACAAGTTCTGTTACAACTTCGGTTCCTGAGAGCATTCAAGACGATCCATTCCGTTGACCATTTTTTCGAAGATTCCATGATCGGGAAATCGCATCATTTGGTCTAAAACGTTTGTCATTTTGTAAAAAGCTTTTGGTCTTTGAATTAAAATCTTTTTTACGTGAGAATTGTTTCTCTCTTGGTTCTTGGATGAAGTTCCGAACTTGTCAAACATTTACTAAATCTTTTATAACTTCGATTCCCGATAGTAGTCAAGACGATCCATTTCTTCGTCCAATTTTTTGAACATTCCATGACCGGGATATCGCATCATTTGGTCTAAATAGTTCTTGGACGAACTTCCGAACTTGTTAAACATTTACGAATTCTTTTATAACATCCGTTCCTAAGAGTATTCAAGATGATCCATTCCTTGGCCTATTTTTCGAATATTCCATGATCGGGAAATCGCATCATTTGGTCAAAATAGTTTGTCATTTTGTAAATAACTTTTGGTCTTTGAATTAGAAGCTTTTTTACATTAGAATTCTCTCTCCTGGTTCTTGGACGATCTTCCGAACTTGTCAAACATTTACGAGTTCTTTTATAACTTCAGTTCCTGAGAGTTTTAATGCGATCCATTCCTTCGACTTATTTCCCGAACATTTCATTCTCGGGAAATCGCATCACTTGGTCTAAAAAGTTTGGCATGTTGTAAAAAACTTTTGGTCTTTGATTTAAAAACTTTTTTACGTGAGAATTGGTTCTCTCTTGGTTCTCGAACAAACTTCCAAACTTGTCAAACATTTATGAGTTCTTTTATAACTTTGGTTCATAAGAGTATTCAATACGATCCATTCCTTCGACCAATTTCTTGAACATTCCATGCTTGGGAAATCGCATCATTTGGTCTAAAAATTGTGTCATTTTATAAACAACATTTAGTCTTTGGATTAAAAACTTTATTACGTGAGAATTGTTTCTCTCTCGGTTCTTCGATGAAGTTCCGAACTTGTCAAACATTTCCTAGTTCTTTTATAACTTCGGTTCCAGATAGTAGTCGAGATGATCCATTCCTTTGACCAATTTTTTGAACATTCCACGCTCGGGAAATCGAATCATTTGGTCTAAAACTTTAGTCATTTTGTAAACAACTTTTGGTCTATGAATTAAAAACTTTTTTACGAGAGAATTGTTTCTCAATTGGTTCTTGGACGAACTTTTGAAGTTGTTAAACATTTACAAGTACTTTTATAACTCCGATTTCTGAGAGTATTCAAGACGATCCATTCCTTTGACCAATTTTCTGAAGATTCCATTATTGGGAAATCGCATCATTTGGTCAAAAATAATTTGTCATTATGTAAATAGCTTTTGGTTTTTGAATTAAAAACTTTTTTACGTTAGAATTCTTTCTCTCTTGGTTCTTGGACGAACTTTCGAACTTGTCAAACATTTACTATTTCTTTTATAACTTCGATTCCTGATAGTAGTCAAGATGACCAATTCCCTCGACCAATTTTTCAAACATTCCATGATCGGGAAATCACATCATTTGGTCTAAATAGTTTGTCATTTTGTAAACAACTTTTGGTTTGTGAATTAAAAACTTTTTTACGAGAGAATTATTTCTCTCTTGGTTCTTGGACGAACTTTTGAACTGGTTAAACATTTACGAGTTCTTTTATAACTTCAGTTCTTGAGAGTATTCAAGACGATCATTCCTTTGACCAATTTTTTGAAGATTTCATGACCGGGAAATTGCATCATATGGTCAAAATAGTTTGTCATTTTGAAAATAAATTTTGGTCTTTGAATTAAAAGCTTTTTTACGTTAGAATTCTTTCTCTCTTGGTTCTTGGACGAACTTCCGAACTTGTCAAATATTTACGAGTTCTTTTATAACTTTAGTTCCTGAGAGTATTTAATACGATCCATTCCTTCGACTTATTTTTCGAGCATTTCATTCTCGAGAAATCGCATCACTTGGTCTAAAAAGTTTGGCATGTTGTAAAAAACTTTTGGTCTTTGATTTAAAAACTTTTTTACGTGAGAATTGATTCTCTCTTGGTTCTCGGACAAACTTCCGAACTTATCAAACATTTATGAGTTCTTTTATAACTTTGGTTTCTAAGAGTATTCAATACGATCCATTCCTTTGACCAATTTTTTCAACATTCCACGCTTGGGAAATCACATCATTGGGTCTAAAAAGTCTGTCATTTTATAAACAACATTTAGTCTTTGAATGAAAAACTTTACTATGTGAAAATTGTTTCTCTCTCGGTTCTTGGACGAAGTGTCGAACTTGTCAAACATTTCCTAGATCTTTTATAACTTCGATCCCAGATAGTAGTCAAGATGATCCATTCCTTTGCCAATTTTTCGAACATTCCATGATCGGGATATCGCATCATTTGGTCTAAATAGTTTGTCATTTTTTAAACAACCTTTGGTCTTTGAATTAAATACTTTTTTACGTGAGAATTGTTTCCTTCTTGGACGGACATACGAACTAGTCAAACTTTTACAAGTTCTGTTACAACTTCGGTTCCTGAGAGCATTCAAGACGATCCATTCCGTTGACCATTTTTTCGAAGATTCCATGATCGGGAAATCGCATCATTTGGTCTAAAACGTTTGTCATTTTGTAAAAAGCTTTTGGACTTTGAATTAAAAACTTTTTAACGTGAGACTTGTTTCTCTATTAGTTCTTGGACGAACTTCCGAACTTGTTAAACATTTACGAATTCTTTTATAACATCCGTTCCTAAGAGTATTCAAGATGATCCATTCCTTGGCCTATTTTTCGAATATTCCATGATCGAGAAATCGCATCATTTGGTCAAAATAGTTTGTCATTTTGTAAATAACTTTTGGTCTTTGAATTAGAAGCTTTTTTACATTAGAATTCTCTCTCCTGGTTCTTGGACGAACTTCCGAACTTGTCAAACATTTACGAGTTCTTTTATAACTTCAGTTCCTGAGAGTTTTAATGCGATCCATTCCTTTGACTTATTTCCCGAACATTTCATTCTCGGGAAATCGCATCACTTGGTCTAAAAAGTTTGGCATGTTGTAAAAAACTTTTGGTCTTTGATTTAAAAACTTTTTTACGTGAGAATTGGTTCTCTCTTGGTTCTCGAACAAACTTCCAAACTTGTCAAACATTTATGAGTTCTTTTATAACATTGGTTCATAAGAGTATTCAATACGATCCATTCCTTCGACCAATTTCTTGAACATTCCATGCTTGGGAAATCGCATCATTTGGTCTAAAAAGTGTGTCATTTTATAAACAACATTTAGTCTTTGGATTAAAAACCTTATTACGTGAGAATTGTTTCTCTCTCGGTTCTTGGATGAAGTGCCGAACGTGTCAAACATTTCCTAGTTCTTTAATAACTTCGGTTCCAGATAGTAGTCGAGATGATCCATTCCTTTGACCAATTTTTTGAACATTCCACGCTCGGGAAATCGAATCATTTGGTCTAAAACTTTAGTCATTTTGTAAAAAGCTTTTGGTCTTTGAATTAAAATCTTTTTTACGTGAGAATTGTTTCTCTCTTGGTTCTTGGATGAAGTTCCGAACTTGTCAAACATTTACTAAATCTTTTATAACTTCGTTTCCTGATAGTAGTCAAGACGATCCATTTCTTCGACCAATTTTTCGAACATTCCATGATCGGGATATCGCATCATTTGATCTAAATAGTTTGTCATTTTGTAAACAACTTTTGGTCTATGAATTAAAAACTTTTTTACGAGAGAATTGTTTCTCAATTGGTTCTTGGACGAACTTTTGAAGTTGTTAAACATTTACAAGTACTTTTATAACTCCGATTCCTGAGAGTATTCAAGACGATCCATTCCTTTGACCAATTTTCTGAAGATTCCATTATTGGGAAATCGCATCATTTGGTCAAAAATAATTTGTCATTTTGTAAATAGCTTTTGGTTTTTGAATTAAAAACTTTTTTACGTTAGACTTCTTTCTCTCTTGGTTCTGGGACTAACTTTCGAACTTGTCAAACATTTACTAGTTCTTTTATAACTTCGATTCCTGATAGTAGTCAAGATGACCAATTCCCTCGACCAATTTTTCAAACATTCCATGATCGGGAAATCACATCATTTGGTCTAAATAGTTTGTCATTTTGTAAACAACTTTTGGTTTGTGAATTAAAAACTTTTTTACGAAGGAATTATTTCTCTCTTGGTTCTTGGTCGAACTTTTGAACTGGTTAAACATTTACGAGTTCTTTTATAACTTCAGTTCTTGAGAGTATTCAAGACGATCATTCCTTTGACCAATTTTTTGAAGATTTCATGACCGGGAAATTGCATCATATGGTCAAAATAGTTTGTCATTTTGAAAATAAATTTTGGTCTTTGAATTAAAAGCTTTTTTACGTTAGAATTCTTTCTCTCTTGGTTCTTGGACGAACTTCCGAACTTGTCAAATATTTACGAGTTCTTTTATAACTTTAGTTCCTGAGAGTATTTAATACGATCCATTCCTTCGACTTATTTTTCGAGCATTTCATTCTCGAGAAATCGCATCACTTGGTCTAAAAAGTTTGGCATGTTGTAAAAAACTTTTGGTCTTTGATTTAAAAACTTTTTTACGTGAGAATTGATTCTCTCTTGGTTCTCGGACAAACTTCCGAACTTATCAAACATTTATGAGTTCTTTTATAACTTTGGTTTCTAAGAGTATTCAATACGATCCATTCCTTTGACCAATTTTTTCAACATTCCACGCTTGGGAAATCACATCATTGGGTCTAAAAAGTCTGTCATTTTATAAACAACATTTAGTCTTTGAATGAAAAACTTTACTATGTGAAAATTGTTTCTCTCTCGGTTCTTGGACGAAGTGTCGAACTTGTCAAACATTTCCTAGATCTTTTATAACTTCGATCCCAGATAGTAGTCAAGATGATCCATTCCTTTGCCAATTTTTCGAACATTCCATGATCGGGATATCGCATCATTTGGTCTAAATAGTTTGTCATTTTTTAAACAACCTTTGGTCTTTGAATTAAATACTTTTTTACGTGAGAATTGTTTCCTTCTTGGACGGACATACGAACTAGTCAAACTTTTACAAGTTCTGTTACAACTTCGGTTCCTGAGAGCATTCAAGACGATCCATTCCGTTGACCATTTTTTCGAAGATTCCATGATCGGGAAATCGCATCATTTGGTCTAAAACGTTTGTCATTTTGTAAAAAGCTTTTGGACTTTGAATTAAAAACTTTTTAACGTGAGACTTGTTTCTCTATTAGTTCTTGGACGAACTTCCGAACTTGTTAAACATTTACGAATTCTTTTATAACATCCGTTCCTAAGAGTATTCAAGATGATCCATTCCTTGGCCTATTTTTCGAATATTCCATGATCGAGAAATCGCATCATTTGGTCAAAATAGTTTGTCATTTTGTAAATAACTTTTGGTCTTTGAATTAGAAGCTTTTTTACATTAGAATTCTCTCTCCTGGTTCTTGGACGAACTTCCGAACTTGTCAAACATTTACGAGTTCTTTTATAACTTCAGTTCCTGAGAGTTTTAATGCGATCCATTCCTTTGACTTATTTCCCGAACATTTCATTCTCGGGAAATCGCATCACTTGGTCTAAAAAGTTTGGCATGTTGTAAAAAACTTTTGGTCTTTGATTTAAAAACTTTTTTACGTGAGAATTGGTTCTCTCTTGGTTCTCGAACAAACTTCCAAACTTGTCAAACATTTATGAGTTCTTTTATAACATTGGTTCATAAGAGTATTCAATACGATCCATTCCTTCGACCAATTTCTTGAACATTCCATGCTTGGGAAATCGCATCATTTGGTCTAAAAAGTGTGTCATTTTATAAACAACATTTAGTCTTTGGATTAAAAACCTTATTACGTGAGAATTGTTTCTCTCTCGGTTCTTGGATGAAGTGCCGAACGTGTCAAACATTTCCTAGTTCTTTAATAACTTCGGTTCCAGATAGTAGTCGAGATGATCCATTCCTTTGACCAATTTTTTGAACATTCCACGCTCGGGAAATCGAATCATTTGGTCTAAAACTTTAGTCATTTTGTAAAAAGCTTTTGGTCTTTGAATTAAAATCTTTTTTACGTGAGAATTGTTTCTCTCTTGGTTCTTGGATGAAGTTCCGAACTTGTCAAACATTTACTAAATCTTTTATAACTTCGTTTCCTGATAGTAGTCAAGACGATCCATTTCTTCGACCAATTTTTCGAACATTCCATGATCGGGATATCGCATCATTTGATCTAAATAGTTTGTCATTTTGTAAACAACTTTTGGTCTATGAATTAAAAACTTTTTTACGAGAGAATTGTTTCTCAATTGGTTCTTGGACGAACTTTTGAAGTTGTTAAACATTTACAAGTACTTTTATAACTCCGATTCCTGAGAGTATTCAAGACGATCCATTCCTTTGACCAATTTTCTGAAGATTCCATTATTGGGAAATCGCATCATTTGGTCAAAAATAATTTGTCATTTTGTAAATAGCTTTTGGTTTTTGAATTAAAAACTTTTTTACGTTAGACTTCTTTCTCTCTTGGTTCTGGGACTAACTTTCGAACTTGTCAAACATTTACTAGTTCTTTTATAACTTCGATTCCTGATAGTAGTCAAGATGACCAATTCCCTCGACCAATTTTTCAAACATTCCATGATCGGGAAATCACATCATTTGGTCTAAATAGTTTGTCATTTTGTAAACAACTTTTGGTTTGTGAATTAAAAACTTTTTTACGAGAGAATTATTTCTCTCTTGGTTCTTGGTCGAACTTTTGAACTGGTTAAACATTTACGAGTTCTTTTATAACTTCAGTTCTTGAGAGTATTCAAGACGATCATTCCTTTGACCAATTTTTTGAAGATTTCATGACCGGGAAATTGCATCATATGGTCAAAATAGTTTGTCATTTTGAAAATAAATTTTGGTCTTTGAATTAAAAGCTTTTTTACGTTAGAATTCTTTCTCTCTTGGTTCTTGGACGAACTTCCGAACTTGTCAAATATTTACGAGTTCTTTTATAACTTTAGTTCCTGAGAGTATTTAATACGATCCATTCCTTCGACTTATTTTTCGAGCATTTCATTCTCGAGAAATCGCATCACTTGGTCTAAAAAGTTTGGCATGTTGTAAAAAACTTTTGGTCTTTGATTTAAAAACTTTTTTACGTGAGAATTGATTCTCTCTTGGTTCTCGGACAAACTTCCGAACTTATCAAACATTTATGAGTTCTTTTATAACTTTGGTTTCTAAGAGTATTCAATACGATCCATTCCTTTGACCAATTTTTTCAACATTCCACGCTTGGGAAATCACATCATTGGGTCTAAAAAGTCTGTCATTTTATAAACAACATTTAGTCTTTGAATGAAAAACTTTACTATGTGAAAATTGTTTCTCTCTCGGTTCTTGGACGAAGTGTCGAACTTGTCAAACATTTCCTAGATCTTTTATAACTTCGATCCCAGATAGTAGTCAAGATGATCCATTCCTTTGCCAATTTTTCGAACATTCCATGATCGGGATATCGCATCATTTGGTCTAAATAGTTTGTCATTTTTTAAACAACCTTTGGTCTTTGAATTAAATACTTTTTTACGTGAGAATTGTTTCCTTCTTGGACGGACATACGAACTAGTCAAACTTTTACAAGTTCTGTTACAACTTCGGTTCCTGAGAGCATTCAAGACGATCCATTCCGTTGACCATTTTTTCGAAGATTCCATGATCGGGAAATCGCATCATTTGGTCTAAAACGTTTGTCATTTTGTAAAAAGCTTTTGGACTTTGAATTAAAAACTTTTTAACGTGAGACTTGTTTCTCTATTAGTTCTTGGACGAACTTCCGAACTTGTTAAACATTTACGAATTCTTTTATAACATCCGTTCCTAAGAGTATTCAAGATGATCCATTCCTTGGCCTATTTTTCGAATATTCCATGATCGAGAAATCGCATCATTTGGTCAAAATAGTTTGTCATTTTGTAAATAACTTTTGGTCTTTGAATTAGAAGCTTTTTTACATTAGAATTCTCTCTCCTGGTTCTTGGACGAACTTCCGAACTTGTCAAACATTTACGAGTTCTTTTATAACTTCAGTTCCTGAGAGTTTTAATGCGATCCATTCCTTTGACTTATTTCCCGAACATTTCATTCTCGGGAAATCGCATCACTTGGTCTAAAAAGTTTGGCATGTTGTAAAAAACTTTTGGTCTTTGATTTAAAAACTTTTTTACGTGAGAATTGGTTCTCTCTTGGTTCTCGAACAAACTTCCAAACTTGTCAAACATTTATGAGTTCTTTTATAACATTGGTTCATAAGAGTATTCAATACGATCCATTCCTTCGACCAATTTCTTGAACATTCCATGCTTGGGAAATCGCATCATTTGGTCTAAAAAGTGTGTCATTTTATAAACAACATTTAGTCTTTGGATTAAAAACCTTATTACGTGAGAATTGTTTCTCTCTCGGTTCTTGGATGAAGTGCCGAACGTGTCAAACATTTCCTAGTTCTTTAATAACTTCGGTTCCAGATAGTAGTCGAGATGATCCATTCCTTTGACCAATTTTTTGAACATTCCACGCTCGGGAAATCGAATAATTTGGTCTAAAACTTTAGTCATTTTGTAAAAAGCTTTTGGTCTTTGAATTAAAATCTTTTTTACGTGAGAATTGTTTCTCTCTTGGTTCTTGGATGAAGTTCCGAACTTGTCAAACATTTACTAAATCTTTTATAACTTCGTTTCCTGATAGTAGTCAAGACGATCCATTTCTTCGACCAATTTTTCGAACATTCCATGATCGGGATATCGCATCATTTGATCTAAATAGTTTGTCATTTTGTAAACAACTTTTGGTCTATGAATTAAAAACTTTTTTACGAGAGAATTGTTTCTCAATTGGTTCTTGGACGAACTTTTGAAGTTGTTAAACATTTACAAGTACTTTTATAACTCCGATTCCTGAGAGTATTCAAGACGATCCATTCCTTTGACCAATTTTCTGAAGATTCCATTATTGGGAAATCGCATCATTTGGTCAAAAATAATTTGTCATTTTGTAAATAGCTTTTGGTTTTTGAATTAAAAACTTTTTTACGTTAGACTTCTTTCTCTCTTGGTTCTGGGACTAACTTTCGAACTTGTCAAACATTTACTAGTTCTTTTATAACTTCGATTCCTGATAGTAGTCAAGATGACCAATTCCCTCGACCAATTTTTCAAACATTCCATGATCGGGAAATCACATCATTTGGTCTAAATAGTTTGTCATTTTGTAAACAACTTTTGGTTTGTGAATTAAAAACTTTTTTACGAGAGAATTATTTCTCTCTTGGTTCTTGGTCGAACTTTTGAACTGGTTAAACATTTACGAGTTCTTTTATAACTTCAGTTCTTGAGAGTATTCAAGACGATCATTCCTTTGACCAATTTTTTGAAGATTTCATGACCGGGAAATTGCATCATATGGTCAAAATAGTTTGTCATTTTGAAAATAAATTTTGGTCTTTGAATTAAAAGCTTTTTTACGTTAGAATTCTTTCTCTCTTGGTTCTTGGACGAACTTCCGAACTTGTCAAATATTTACGAGTTCTTTTATAACTTTAGTTCCTGAGAGTATTTAATACGATCCATTCCTTCGACTTATTTTTCGAGCATTTCATTCTCGAGAAATCGCATCACTTGGTCTAAAAAGTTTGGCATGTTGTAAAAAACTTTTGGTCTTTGATTTAAAAACTTTTTTACGTGAGAATTGATTCTCTCTTGGTTCTCGGACAAACTTCCGAACTTATCAAACATTTATGAGTTCTTTTATAACTTTGGTTTCTAAGAGTATTCAATACGATCCATTCCTTTGACCAATTTTTTCAACATTCCACGCTTGGGAAATCACATCATTGGGTCTAAAAAGTCTGTCATTTTATAAACAACATTTAGTCTTTGAATGAAAAACTTTACTATGTGAAAATTGTTTCTCTCTCGGTTCTTGGACGAAGTGTCGAACTTGTCAAACATTTCCTAGATCTTTTATAACTTCGATCCCAGATAGTAGTCAAGATGATCCATTCCTTTGCCAATTTTTCGAACATTCCATGATCGGGATATCGCATCATTTGGTCTAAATAGTTTGTCATTTTTTAAACAACCTTTGGTCTTTGAATTAAATACTTTTTTACGTGAGAATTGTTTCCTTCTTGGACGGACATACGAACTAGTCAAACTTTTACAAGTTCTGTTACAACTTCGGTTCCTGAGAGCATTCAAGACGATCCATTCCGTTGACCATTTTTTCGAAGATTCCATGATCGGGAAATCGCATCATTTGGTCTAAAACGTTTGTCATTTTGTAAAAAGCTTTTGGACTTTGAATTAAAAACTTTTTAACGTGAGACTTGTTTCTCTATTAGTTCTTGGACGAACTTCCGAACTTGTTAAACATTTACGAATTCTTTTATAACATCCGTTCCTAAGAGTATTCAAGATGATCCATTCCTTGGCCTATTTTTCGAATATTCCATGATCGAGAAATCGCATCATTTGGTCAAAATAGTTTGTCATTTTGTAAATAACTTTTGGTCTTTGAATTAGAAGCTTTTTTACATTAGAATTCTCTCTCCTGGTTCTTGGACGAACTTCCGAACTTGTCAAACATTTACGAGTTCTTTTATAACTTCAGTTCCTGAGAGTTTTAATGTGATCCATTCCTTTGACTTATTTCCCGAACATTTCATTCTCGGGAAATCGCATCACTTGGTCTAAAAAGTTTGGCATGTTGTAAAAAACTTTTGGTCTTTGATTTAAAAACTTTTTTACGTGAGAATTGGTTCTCTCTTGGTTCTCGAACAAACTTCCAAACTTGTCAAACATTTATGAGTTCTTTTATAACATTGGTTCATAAGAGTATTCAATACGATCCATTCCTTCGACCAATTTCTTGAACATTCCATGCTTGGGAAATCGCATCATTTGGTCTAAAAAGTGTGTCATTTTATAAACAACATTTAGTCTTTGGATTAAAAACCTTATTACGTGAGAATTGTTTCTCTCTCGGTTCTTGGATGAAGTGCCGAACGTGTCAAACATTTCCTAGTTCTTTAATAACTTCGGTTCCAGATAGTAGTCGAGATGATCCATTCCTTTGACCAATTTTTTGAACATTCCACGCTCGGGAAATCGAATCATTTGGTCTAAAACTTTAGTCATTTTGTAAAAAGCTTTTGGTCTTTGAATTAAAATCTTTTTTACGTGAGAATTGTTTCTCTCTTGGTTCTTGGATGAAGTTCCGAACTTGTCAAACATTTACTAAATCTTTTATAACTTCGTTTCCTGATAGTAGTCAAGACGATCCATTTCTTCGACCAATTTTTCGAACATTCCATGATCGGGATATCGCATCATTTGATCTAAATAGTTTGTCATTTTGTAAACAACTTTTGGTCTATGAATTAAAAACTTTTTTACGAGAGAATTGTTTCTCAATTGGTTCTTGGACGAACTTTTGAAGTTGTTAAACATTTACAAGTACTTTTATAACTCCGATTCCTGAGAGTATTCAAGACGATCCATTCCTTTGACCAATTTTCTGAAGATTCCATTATTGGGAAATCGCATCATTTGGTCAAAAATAATTTGTCATTTTGTAAATAGCTTTTGGTTTTTGAATTAAAAACTTTTTTACGTTAGACTTCTTTCTCTCTTGGTTCTGGGACTAACTTTCGAACTTGTCAAACATTTACTAGTTCTTTTATAACTTCGATTCCTTATAGTAGTCAAGATGACCAATTCCCTCGACCAATTTTTCAAACATTCCATGATCGGGAAATCACATCATTTGGTCTAAATAGTTTGTCATTTTGTAAACAACTTTTGGTTTGTGAATTAAAAACTTTTTTACGAGAGAATTATTTCTCTCTTGGTTCTTGGACGAACTTTTGAACTGGTTAATCATTTACGAGTTCTTTTATAACTTCAGTTCTTGAGAGTATTCAAGACGATCATTCCTTTGACCAATTTTTTGAAGATTTCATGACCGGGAAATCGCATCATATGGTCAAAATAGTTTGTCATTTTGTAAAAAAATTTTGGTCTTTGGATTAAAAGCTTTTTTACGTTAGAATTCTTTCTCTCTTGGTTCTTGGACGAACTTCCGAACTTGTCAAATATTTACGAGTTCTTTTATAACTTTAGTTCCTGAGAGTATTTAATACGATCCATTCCTTCGACTTATTTTTCGAGCATTTCATTCTCGAGAAATCGCATCACTTGGTCTAAAAAGTTTGGCATGTTGTAAAAAACTTTTGGTCTTTGATTTAAAAACTTTTTTACGTGAGAATTGATTCTCTCTTGGTTCTCGGACAAACTTCCGAACTTATCAAACATTTATGAGTTCTTTTATAACTTTGGTTTCTAAGAGTATTCAATACGATCCATTCCTTTGACCAATTTTTTCAACATTCCACGCTTGGGAAATCACATCATTGGGTCTAAAAAGTCTGTCATTTTATAAACAACATTTAGTCTTTGAATGAAAAACTTTACTATGTGAAAATTGTTTCTCTCTCGGTTCTTGGACGAAGTGTCGAACTTGTCAAACATTTCCTAGATCTTTTATAACTTCGATCCCAGATAGTAGTCAAGATGATCCATTCCTTTGCCAATTTTTCGAACATTCCATGATCGGGATATCGCATCATTTGGTCTAAATAGTTTGTCATTTTTTAAACAACCTTTGGTCTTTGAATTAAATACTTTTTTACGTGAGAATTGTTTCCTTCTTGGACGGACATACGAACTAGTCAAACTTTTACAAGTTCTGTTACAACTTCGGTTCCTGAGAGCATTCAAGACGATCCATTCCGTTGACCATTTTTTCGAAGATTCCATGATCGGGAAATCGCATCATTTGGTCTAAAACGTTTGTCATTTTGTAAAAAGCTTTTGGACTTTGAATTAAAAACTTTTTAACGTGAGACTTGTTTCTCTATTAGTTCTTGGACGAACTTCCGAACTTGTTAAACATTTACGAATTCTTTTATAACATCCGTTCCTAAGAGTATTCAAGATGATCCATTCCTTGGCCTATTTTTCGAATATTCCATGATCGAGAAATCGCATCATTTGGTCAAAATAGTTTGTCATTTTGTAAATAACTTTTGGTCTTTGAATTAGAAGCTTTTTTACATTAGAATTCTCTCTCCTGGTTCTTGGACGAACTTCCGAACTTGTCAAACATTTACGAGTTCTTTTATAACTTCAGTTCCTGAGAGTTTTAATGCGATCCATTCCTTTGACTTATTTCCCGAACATTTCATTCTCGGGAAATCGCATCACTTGGTCTAAAAAGTTTGGCATGTTGTAAAAAACTTTTGGTCTTTGATTTAAAAACTTTTTTACGTGAGAATTGGTTCTCTCTTGGTTCTCGAACAAACTTCCAAACTTGTCAAACATTTATGAGTTCTTTTATAACATTGGTTCATAAGAGTATTCAATACGATCCATTCCTTCGACCAATTTCTTGAACATTCCATGCTTGGGAAATCGCATCATTTGGTCTAAAAAGTGTGTCATTTTATAAACAACATTTAGTCTTTGGATTAAAAACCTTATTACGTGAGAATTGTTTCTCTCTCGGTTCTTGGATGAAGTGCCGAACGTGTCAAACATTTCCTAGTTCTTTAATAACTTCGGTTCCAGATAGTAGTCGAGATGATCCATTCCTTTGACCAATTTTTTGAACATTCCACGCTCGGGAAATCGAATCATTTGGTCTAAAACTTTAGTCATTTTGTAAAAAGCTTTTGGTCTTTGAATTAAAATCTTTTTTACGTGAGAATTGTTTCTCTCTTGGTTCTTGGATGAAGTTCCGAACTTGTCAAACATTTACTAAATCTTTTATAACTTCGTTTCCTGATAGTAGTCAAGACGATCCATTTCTTCGACCAATTTTTCGAACATTCCATGATCGGGATATCGCATCATTTGATCTAAATAGTTTGTCATTTTGTAAACAACTTTTGGTCTATGAATTAAAAACTTTTTTACGAGAGAATTGTTTCTCAATTGGTTCTTGGACGAACTTTTGAAGTTGTTAAACATTTACAAGTACTTTTATAACTCCGATTCCTGAGAGTATTCAAGACGATCCATTCCTTTGACCAATTTTCTGAAGATTCCATTATTGGGAAATCGCATCATTTGGTCAAAAATAATTTGTCATTTTGTAAATAGCTTTTGGTTTTTGAATTAAAAACTTTTTTACGTTAGACTTCTTTCTCTCTTGGTTCTGGGACTAACTTTCGAACTTGTCAAACATTTACTAGTTCTTTTATAACTTCGATTCCTTATAGTAGTCAAGATGACCAATTCCCTCGACCAATTTTTCAAACATTCCATGATCGGGAAATCACATCATTTGGTCTAAATAGTTTGTCATTTTGTAAACAACTTTTGGTTTGTGAATTAAAAACTTTTTTACGAGAGAATTATTTCTCTCTTGGTTCTTGGACGAACTTTTGAACTGGTTAATCATTTACGAGTTCTTTTATAACTTCAGTTCTTGAGAGTATTCAAGACGATCATTCCTTTGACCAATTTTTTGAAGATTTCATGACCGGGAAATCGCATCATATGGTCAAAATAGTTTGTCATTTTGTAAAAAAATTTTGGTCTTTGGATTAAAAGCTTTTTTACGTTAGAATTCTTTCTCTCTTGGTTCTTGGACGAACTTCCGAACTTGTCAAATATTTACGAGTTCTTTTATAACTTTAGTTCCTGAGAGTATTTAATACGATCCATTCCTTCGACTTATTTTTCGAGCATTTCATTCTCGAGAAATCGCATCACTTGGTCTAAAAAGTTTGGCATGTTGTAAAAAACTTTTGGTCTTTGATTTAAAAACTTTTTTACGTGAGAATTGATTCTCTCTTGGTTCTCGGACAAACTTCCGAACTTATCAAACATTTATGAGTTCTTTTATAACTTTGGTTTCTAAGAGTATTCAATACGATCCATTCCTTTGACCAATTTTTTCAACATTCCACGCTTGGGAAATCACATCATTGGGTCTAAAAAGTCTGTCATTTTATAAACAACATTTAGTCTTTGAATGAAAAACTTTACTATGTGAAAATTGTTTCTCTCTCGGTTCTTGGACGAAGTGTCGAACTTGTCAAACATTTCCTAGATCTTTTATAACTTCGATCCCAGATAGTAGTCAAGATGATCCATTCCTTTGCCAATTTTTCGAACATTCCATGATCGGGATATCGCATCATTTGGTCTAAATAGTTTGTCATTTTTTAAACAACCTTTGGTCTTTGAATTAAATACTTTTTTACGTGAGAATTGTTTCCTTCTTGGACGGACATACGAACTAGTCAAACTTTTACAAGTTCTGTTACAACTTCGGTTCCTGAGAGCATTCAAGACGATCCATTCCGTTGACCATTTTTTCGAAGATTCCATGATCGGGAAATCGCATCATTTGGTCTAAAACGTTTGTCATTTTGTAAAAAGCTTTTGGACTTTGAATTAAAAACTTTTTAACGTGAGACTTGTTTCTCTATTAGTTCTTGGACGAACTTCCGAACTTGTTAAACATTTACGAATTCTTTTATAACATCCGTTCCTAAGAGTATTCAAGATGATCCATTCCTTGGCCTATTTTTCGAATATTCCATGATCGAGAAATCGCATCATTTGGTCAAAATAGTTTGTCATTTTGTAAATAACTTTTGGTCTTTGAATTAGAAGCTTTTTTACATTAGAATTCTCTCTCCTGGTTCTTGGACGAACTTCCGAACTTGTCAAACATTTACGAGTTCTTTTATAACTTCAGTTCCTGAGAGTTTTAATGCGATCCATTCCTTTGACTTATTTCCCGAACATTTCATTCTCGGGAAATCGCATCACTTGGTCTAAAAAGTTTGGCATGTTGTAAAAAACTTTTGGTCTTTGATTTAAAAACTTTTTTACGTGAGAATTGGTTCTCTCTTGGTTCTCGAACAAACTTCCAAACTTGTCAAACATTTATGAGTTCTTTTATAACATTGGTTCATAAGAGTATTCAATACGATCCATTCCTTCGACCAATTTCTTGAACATTCCATGCTTGGGAAATCGCATCATTTGGTCTAAAAAGTGTGTCATTTTATAAACAACATTTAGTCTTTGGATTAAAAACCTTATTACGTGAGAATTGTTTCTCTCTCGGTTCTTGGATGAAGTGCCGAACGTGTCAAACATTTCCTAGTTCTTTAATAACTTCGGTTCCAGATAGTAGTCGAGATGATCCATTCCTTTGACCAATTTTTTGAACATTCCACGCTCGGGAAATCGAATCATTTGGTCTAAAACTTTAGTCATTTTGTAAAAAGCTTTTGGTCTTTGAATTAAAATCTTTTTTACGTGAGAATTGTTTCTCTCTTGGTTCTTGGATGAAGTTCCGAACTTGTCAAACATTTACTAAATCTTTTATAACTTCGTTTCCTGATAGTAGTCAAGACGATCCATTTCTTCGACCAATTTTTCGAACATTCCATGATCGGGATATCGCATCATTTGATCTAAATAGTTTGTCATTTTGTAAACAACTTTTGGTCTATGAATTAAAAACTTTTTTACGAGAGAATTGTTTCTCAATTGGTTCTTGGACGAACTTTTGAAGTTGTTAAACATTTACAAGTACTTTTATAACTCCGATTCCTGAGAGTATTCAAGACGATCCATTCCTTTGACCAATTTTCTGAAGATTCCATTATTGGGAAATCGCATCATTTGGTCAAAAATAATTTGTCATTTTGTAAATAGCTTTTGGTTTTTGAATTAAAAACTTTTTTACGTTAGACTTCTTTCTCTCTTGGTTCTGGGACTAACTTTCGAACTTGTCAAACATTTACTAGTTCTTTTATAACTTCGATTCCTTATAGTAGTCAAGATGACCAATTCCCTCGACCAATTTTTCAAACATTCCATGATCGGGAAATCACATCATTTGGTCTAAATAGTTTGTCATTTTGTAAACAACTTTTGGTTTGTGAATTAAAAACTTTTTTACGAGAGAATTATTTCTCTCTTGGTTCTTGGACGAACTTTTGAACTGGTTAATCATTTACGAGTTCTTTTATAACTTCAGTTCTTGAGAGTATTCAAGACGATCATTCCTTTGACCAATTTTTTGAAGATTTCATGACCGGGAAATCGCATCATATGGTCAAAATAGTTTGTCATTTTGTAAAAAAATTTTGGTCTTTGGATTAAAAGCTTTTTTACGTTAGAATTCTTTCTCTCTTGGTTCTTGGACGAACTTCCGAACTTGTCAAATATTTACGAGTTCTTTTATAACTTTAGTTCCTGAGAGTATTTAATACGATCCATTCCTTCGACTTATTTTTCGAGCATTTCATTCTCGAGAAATCGCATCACTTGGTCTAAAAAGTTTGGCATGTTGTAAAAAACTTTTGGTCTTTGATTTAAAAACTTTTTTACGTGAGAATTGATTCTCTCTTGGTTCTCGGACAAACTTCCGAACTTATCAAACATTTATGAGTTCTTTTATAACTTTGGTTTCTAAGAGTATTCAATACGATCCATTCCTTTGACCAATTTTTTCAACATTCCACGCTTGGGAAATCACATCATTGGGTCTAAAAAGTCTGTCATTTTATAAACAACATTTAGTCTTTGAATGAAAACTTTATTATGTGAAAATTGTTTCTCTCTCGGTTCTTGGACGAAGTGTCGAACTTGTCAAACATTTCCTAGATCTTTTATAACTTCGATCCCAGATAGTAGTCAAGATGATCCATTCCTTTGCCAATTTTTCGAACATTCCATGATCGGGATATCGCATCATTTGGTCTAAATAGTGTGTCATTTTGTAAACAACCTTTGGTCTTTGAATTAAATACTTTTTTACGTGAGAATTGTTTCCTTCTTGGACGGACATACGAACTAGTCAAACTTTTACAAGTTCTGTTACAACTTCGGTTCCTGAGAGCATTCAAGACGATCCATTCCGTTGACCATTTTTTCGAAGATTCCATGATCGGGAAATCGCATCTTTTTTACGTGAGAATTGTTTCTCTCTTGGTTCTTGGATGAAGTTCCGAACTTGTCAAACATTTACTAAATCTTTTATAACTTCGATTCCCGATAGTAGTCAAGACGATCCATTTCTTCGTCCAATTTTTTGAACATTCCATGACCGGGATATCGCATCATTTGGTCTAAATAGTTCTTGGACGAACTTCCGAACTTGTTAAACATTTACGAATTCTTTTATAACATCCGTTCCTAAGAGTATTCAAGATGATCCATTCCTTGGCCTATTTTTCGAATATTCCATGATCGGGAAATCGCATCATTTGGTCAAAATAGTTTGTCATTTTGTAAATAACTTTTGGTCTTTGAATTAGAAGCTTTTTTACATTAGAATTCTCTCTCCTGGTTCTTGGACGATCTTCCGAACTTGTCAAATATTTACGAGTTCTTTTATAACTTCAGTTCCTGAGAGTTTTAATGCGATCCATTCCTTCGACTTATTTCCCGAACATTTCATTCTCGGGAAATCGCATCACTTGGTCTAAAAAGTTTGGCATGTTGTAAAAAACTTTTGGTCTTTGATTTAAAAACTTTTTTACGTGAGAATTGGTTCTCTCTTGGTTCTCGAACAAACTTCCAAACTTGTCAAACATTTATGAGTTCTTTTATAACTTTGGTTCATAAGAGTATTCAATACGATCCATTCCTTCGACCAATTTCTTGAACATTCCATGCTTGGGAAATCGCATCATTTGGTCTAAAAATTGTGTCATTTTATAAACAACATTTAGTCTTTGGATTAAAAACTTTATTACGTGAGAATTGTTTCTCTCTCGGTTCTTCGATGAAGTTCCGAACTTGTCAAACATTTCCTAGTTCTTTTATAACTTCGGTTCCAGATAGTAGTCGAGATGATCCATTCCTTTGACAAATTTTTTGAACATTCCACGCTCGGGAAATCGAATCATTTGGTCTAAAACTTTAGTCATTTTGTAAACAACTTTTGGTCTATGAATTAAAAACTTTTTTACGAGAGAATTGTTTCTCAATTGGTTCTTGGACGAACTTTTGAAGTTGTTAAACATTTACAAGTACTTTTATAACTCCGATTCCTGAGAGTATTCAAGACGATCCATTCCTTTGACCAATTTTCTGAAGATTCCATTATTGGGAAATCGCATCATTTGGTCAAAAATAATTTGTCATTATGTAAATAGCTTTTGGTTTTTGAATTAAAAACTTTTTTACGTTAGAATTCTTTCTCTCTTGGTTCTTGGACGAACTTTCGAACTTGTCAAACATTTACTATTTCTTTTATAACTTCGATTCCTGATAGTAGTCAAGATGACCAATTCCCTCGACCAATTTTTCAAACATTCCATGATCGGGAAATCACATCATTTGGTCTAAATAGTTTGTCATTTTGTAAACAACTTTTGGTTTGTGAATTAAAAACTTTTTTACGAGAGAATTATTTCTCTCTTGGTTCTTGGACGAACTTTTGAACTGGTTAAACATTTACGAGTTCTTTTATAACTTCAGTTCTTGAGAGTATTCAAGACGATCATTCCTTTGACCAATTTTTTGAAGATTTCATGACCGGGAAATCGCATCATATGGTCAAAATAGTTTGTCATTTTGTAAATAAATTTTGGTCTTTGGATTAAAAGCTTTTTTACGTTAGAATTCTTTCTCTCTAGGTTCTTGGACGAACTTCCGAACTTGTCAAATATTTACGAGTTCTTTTATAACTTCAGTTCCTGAGAGTATTTAATACGATCCATTCCTTTGACTTATTTTTCGAGCATTTCATTCCCGAGAAATCGCATCACTTGGTCTAAAAAGTTTGGCATGTTGTAAAAAACTTTTGGTCTTTGATTTAAAAACTTTTTTACGTGAGAATTGATTCTCTCTTGGTTCTCGGACAAACTTCCGAACTTATCAAACATTTATGAGTTCTTTTATAACTTTGGTTTCTAAGAGTATTCAATACGATCCATTCCTTTGACCAATTTTTTCAACATTCCACCCTTGGGAAATCACATCATTGGGTCTAAAAAGTCTGTCATTTTATAAACAACATTTAGTCTTTGAATGAAAAACTTTACTATGTGAAAATTGTTTCTCTCTCGGTTCTTGGACGAAGTGTCGAACTTGTCAAACATTTCCTAGATCTTTTATAACTTCGATCCCAGATAGTAGTCAAGATGATCCATTCCTTTGCCAATTTTTCGAACATTCCATGATCGGGATATCGCATCATTTGGTCTAAATAGTTTGTCATTTTTTAAACAACCTTTGGTCTTTGAATTAAATACTTTTTTACGTGAGAATTGTTTCCTTCTTGGACGGACATACGAACTAGTCAAACTTTTACAAGTTCTGTTACAACTTCGGTTCCTGAGAGCATTCAAGACGATCCATTCTGTTGACCATTTTTTCGAAGATTCCATGATCGGGAAATCGCATCATTTGGTCTAAAACGTTTGTCATTTTGTAAAAAGCTTTTGGACTTTGAATTAAAAACTTTTTAACGTGAGACTTGTTTCTCTATTAGTTCTTGGACGAACTTCCGAACTTGTTAAACATTTACGAATTCTTTTATAACATCCGTTCCTAAGAGTATTCAAGATGATCCATTCCTTGGCCTATTTTTCGAATATTCCATGATCGAGAAATCGCATCATTTGGTCAAAATAGTTTGTCATTTTGTAAATAACTTTTGGTCTTTGAATTAGAAGCTTTTTTACATTAGAATTCTCTCTCCTGGTTCTTGGACGAACTTCCGAACTTGTCAAACATTTACGAGTTCTTTTATAACTTCAGTTCCTGAGAGTTTTAATGCGATCCATTCCTTTGACTTATTTCCCGAACATTTCATTCTCGGGAAATCGCATCACTTGGTCTAAAAAGTTTGGCATGTTGTAAAAAACTTTTGGTCTTTGATTTAAAAACTTTTTTACGTGAGAATTGGTTCTCTCTTGGTTCTCGAACAAACTTCCAAACTTGTCAAACATTTATGAGTTCTTTTATAACATTGGTTCATAAGAGTATTCAATACGATCCATTCCTTCGACCAATTTCTTGAACATTCCATGCTTGGGAAATCGCATCATTTGGTCTAAAAAGTGTGTCATTTTATAAACAACATTTAGTCTTTGGATTAAAAACCTTATTACGTGAGAATTGTTTCTCTCTCGGTTCTTGGATGAAGTGCCGAACGTGTCAAACATTTCCTAGTTCTTTAATAACTTCGGTTCCAGATAGTAGTCGAGATGATCCATTCCTTTGACCAATTTTTTGAACATTCCACGCTCGGGAAATCGAATAATTTGGTCTAAAACTTTAGTCATTTTGTAAAAAGCTTTTGGTCTTTGAATTAAAATCTTTTTTACGTGAGAATTGTTTCTCTCTTGGTTCTTGGATGAAGTTCCGAACTTGTCAAACATTTACTAAATCTTTTATAACTTCGTTTCCTGATAGTAGTCAAGACGATCCATTTCTTCGACCAATTTTTCGAACATTCCATGATCGGGATATCGCATCATTTGATCTAAATAGTTTGTCATTTTGTAAACAACTTTTGGTCTATGAATTAAAAACTTTTTTACGAGAGAATTGTTTCTCAATTGGTTCTTGGACGAACTTTTGAAGTTGTTAAACATTTACAAGTACTTTTATAACTCCGATTCCTGAGAGTATTCAAGACGATCCATTCCTTTGACCAATTTTCTGAAGATTCCATTATTGGGAAATCGCATCATTTGGTCAAAAATAATTTGTCATTTTGTAAATAGCTTTTGGTTTTTGAATTAAAAACTTTTTTACGTTAGACTTCTTTCTCTCTTGGTTCTGGGACTAACTTTCGAACTTGTCAAACATTTACTAGTTCTTTTATAACTTCGATTCCTGATAGTAGTCAAGATGACCAATTCCCTCGACCAATTTTTCAAACATTCCATGATCGGGAAATCACATCATTTGGTCTAAATAGTTTGTCATTTTGTAAACAACTTTTGGTTTGTGAATTAAAAACTTTTTTACGAGAGAATTATTTCTCTCTTGGTTCTTGGTCGAACTTTTGAACTGGTTAAACATTTACGAGTTCTTTTATAACTTCAGTTCTTGAGAGTATTCAAGACGATCATTCCTTTGACCAATTTTTTGAAGATTTCATGACCGGGAAATCGCATCATATGGTCAAAATAGTTTGTCATTTTGTAAATAAATTTTGGTCTTTGGATTAAAAGCTTTTTTACGTTAGAATTCTTTCTCTCTAGGTTCTTGGACGAACTTCCGAACTTGTCAAATATTTACGAGTTCTTTTATAACTTCAGTTCCTGAGAGTATTTAATACGATCCATTCCTTTGACTTATTTTTCGAGCATTTCATTCTCGAGAAATCGCATCACTTGGTCTAAAAAGTTTGGCATGTTGTAAAAAACTTTTGGTCTTTGATTTAAAAACTTTTTTACGTGAGAATTGATTCTCTCTTGGTTCTCGGACAAACTTCCGAACTTATCAAACATTTATGAGTTCTTTTATAACTTTGGTTTCTAAGAGTATTCAATACGATCCATTCCTTTGACCAATTTTTTCAACATTCCACGCTTGGGAAATCACATCATTGGGTCTAAAAAGTCTGTCATTTTATAAACAACATTTAGTCTTTGAATGAAAAACTTTATTATGTGAAAATTGTTTCTCTCTCGGTTCTTGGACGAAGTGTCGAACTTGTCAAACATTTCCTAGATCTTTTATAACTTCGATCCCAGATAGTAGTCAAGATGATCCATTCCTTTGCCAATTTTTCGAACATTCCATGATCGGGATATCGCATCATTTGGTCTAAATAGCTTGTCATTTTTTAAACAACCTTTGGTCTTTGAATTAAATACTTTTTTACGTGAGAATTGTTTCCTTCTTGGACGGACATACGAACTAGTCAAACTTTTACAAGTTCTGTTACAACTTCGGTTCCTGAGAGCATTCAAGACGATCCATTCCGTTGACCATTTTTTCGAAGATTCCATGATCGGGAAATCGCATTATTTGGTCTAAAACGTTTGTCATTTTGTAAAAAGCTTTTGGTCTTTGAATTAAAATCTTTTTTACGTGAGAATTGTTTCTCTCTTGGTTCTTGGATGAAGTTCCGAACTTGTCAAACATTTACTAAATCTTTTATAACTTCGATTCCTGATAGTAGTCAAGATGATCCATTTCTTCGTCCAATTTTTTGAACATTCCATGACCGGGATATCGCATCATTTGGTCTAAATAGTTCTTGGACGAACTTCCGAACTTGTTAAACATTTACGAATTCTTTTATAACATCCGTTCCTAAGAGTATTCAAGATGATCCATTCCTTGGCCTATTTTTCGAATATTCCATGATCGGGAAATCGCATCATTTGGTCAAAATAGTTTGTCATTTTGTAAATAACTTTTGGTCTTTGAATTAGAAGCTTTTTTACATTAGAATTCTCTCTTCTGGTTCTTGGACGAACTTCCGAACTTGTCAAACATTTACGAGTTCTTTTATAACTTCAGTTCCTGAGAGTTTTAATGCGATGCATTCCTTCGACTTATTTCCCGAACATTTCATTCTCGGGAAATCGCATCACTTGGTCTAAAAAGTTTGGCATGTTGTAAAAAACTTTTGGTATTTGATTTAAAAACTTTTTTACGTGAGAATTGGTTCTCGCTTGGTTCTCGAACAAACTTCCAAACTTGTCAAACATTTATGAGTTCTTTTATAACTTTGGTTCATAAGAGTATTCAATACGATCCATTCCTTCGACCAATTTCTTGAACATTCCATGCTTGGGAAATCGCATCATTTGGTCTAAAAAGTGTGTCATTTTATAAACAACATTTAGTCTTTGGATTAAAAACTTTATTACGTGAGAATTGTTTCTCTCTCGGTTCTTGGATGAAGTTCCGAACTTGTCAAACATTTCCTAGTTCTTTTATAACTTCGGTTCCAGATAGTAGTCGAGATGATCCATTCCTTTGACCAATTTTTTGAACATTCCACGCTCGGGAAATCGAATCATTTGGTCTAAAACTTTAGTCATTTTATAAACAACTTTTGGTCTATGAATTAAAAACTTTTTTACGAGAGAATTGTTTCTCAATTGGTTCTTGGACGAACTTTTGAAGTTGTTAAACATTTACAAGTACTTTTATAACTCCGATTCCTGAGAGTATTCAAGACGATCCATTCCTTTGACCAATTTTCTGAAGATTCCATTATTGGGAAATCGCATCATTTGGTCAAAAATAATTTGTCATTTTGTAAATAGCTTTTGGTTTTTGAATTAAAAACTTTTTTACGTTAGAATTCTTTCTCTCTTGGTTCTTGGACGAACTTTCGAACTTGTCAAACATTTACTAGTTCTTTTATAACTTCGATTCCTGATAGTAGTCAAGATGACCAATTCCCTCGACCAATTTTTCAAACATTCCATGATCGGGAAATCACATCATTTGGTCTAAATAGTTTGTCATTTTGTAAACAACTTTTGGTTTGTGAATTAAAAACTTTTTTACGAGATAATTATTTCTCTCTTGGTTCTTGGACGAACTTTTGAACTGGTTAAACATTTACGAGTTCTTTTATAACTTCAGTTCTTGAGAGTATTCAAGACGATCATTCCTTTGACCAATTTTTTGAAGATTTCATGACCGGGAAATCGCATCATATGGTCAAAATAGTTTGTCATTTTGTAAATAAAATTTGGTCTTTGGATTAAAAGCTTTTTTACGTTAGAATTCTTTCTCTCTTGGTTCTTGGACGAACTTCCGAACTTGTCAAATATTTACGAGTTCTTTTATAACTTTAGTTCCTGAGAGTATTCAATACGATCCATTCCTTTGACTTATTTTTCGAGCATTTCATTCTCGAGAAATCGCATCACTTGGTCTAAAAAGTTTGGCATGTTGTAAAACACTTTTGGTCTTTGATTTAAAAACTTTTTTACGTGAGAATTGATTCTCTCTTGGTTCTCGGACAAACTTCCGAACTTATCAAACATTTATGAGTTCTTTTATAACTTTGGTTTCTAAGAGTATTCAATACGATCCATTCCTTTGACCAATTTTTTCAACATTCCACGCTTGGGAAATCACATCATTGGGTCTAAAAAGTCTGTCATTTTATTAACAACATTTAGTCTTTGAATGAAAAACTTTATTATGTGAAAATTGTTTCTCTCTCGGTTCTTGGACGAAGTGTCGAACTTGTCAAACATTCCCTAGATCTTTTATAACTTCGATCCCAGATAGTAGTCAAGATGATCCATTCCTTTGCCAATTTTTCGAACATTCCATGATCGGGATATCGCATCATTTGGTCTAAATAGTGTGTCATTTTGTAAACAACCTTTGGTCTTTGAATTAAATACTTTTTTACGTGAGAATTGTTTCCTTCTTGGACGGACATACGAACTAGTCAAACTTTTACAAAGTTCTGTTACAACTTCGGTTCCTGAGAGCATTCAAGACGATCCATTCCGTTGACCATTTTTTCGAAGATTCCATGATCGGGAAATCGCATCATTTGGTCTAAAACGTTTGTCATTTTGTAAAAAGCTTTTGGTCTTTGAATTAAAATCTTTTTTACGTGAGAATTGTTTCTCTCTTGGTTCTTGGATGAAGTTCCGAACTTGTCAAACATTTACTAAATCTTTTATAACTTCGATTCCTGATAGTAGTCAAGACGATCCATTTCTTCGTCCAATTTTTTGAACATTCCATGACCGGGATATCGCATCATTCGGTCTAAATAGTTAGTCATTTTGTAAACAACTTTTGGACTTTGAATTAAAAACTTTTTAACGTGAGACTTGTTTCTCTATTAGTTCTTGGACGAACTTCCGAACTTGTTAAACATTTACGAATTCTTTTATAACATCCGTTCCTAAGAGTATTCAAGATGATCCATTCCTTGGCCTATTTTTCGAATATTCCATGATCGGGAAATCGCATCATTTGGTCAAAATAGTTTGTCATTTTGTAAATAACTTTTGGTCTTTGAATTAGAAGCTTTTTTACATTAGAATTCTCTCTCCTGGTTCTTGGACGAACTTCCGAACTTGTCAAACATTTACGAGTTCTTTTATAACTTCAGTTCCTGAGAGTTTTAATGCGATGCATTCCTTCCACTTATTTCCCGAACATTTCATTCTCGGGAAATCGCATCACTTGGTTTAAAAAGTTTGGCATGTTGTAAAAAACTTTTGGTCTTTGATTTAAAAACTTTTTTACGTGAGAATTGGTTCTCTCTTGGTTCTCGAACAAACTTCCAAACTTGTCAAACATTTATGAGTTCTTTTATAACTTTGGTTCATAAGAGTATTCAATACGATCCATTCCTTCGACCAATTTCTTGAACATTCCATGCTTGGGAAATCGCATCATTTGGTCTAAAAAGTGTGTCATTTTATAAACAACATTTAGTCTTTGGATTAAAAACTTTATTACCTGAGAATTGTTTCTCTCTCGGTTCTTCGATGAAGTTCCGAACTTGTCAAACATTTCCTAGTTCTTTTATAACTTCGGTTCCAGATAGTAGTCGAGATGATCCATTCCTTTGACCAATTTTTTGAACATTCCACGCTCGGGAAATCGAATCATTTGGTCTAAAACTTTAGTCATTTTGTAAACAACTTTTGGTCTATGAATTAAAAACTTTTTTTACGAGAGAATTGTTTCTCAATTGGTTCTTGGACGAACTTTTGAAGTTGTTAAACATTTACAAGTACTTTTATAACTCCGATTCCTGAGAGTATTCAAGACGATCCATTCCTTTGACCAATTTTCTGAAGATTCCATTATTGGGAAATCGCATCATTTGGTCAAAAATAATTTGTCATTTTGTAAATAGCTTTTGGTTTTTGAATTAAAAACTTTTTTACGTTAGAATTCTTTCTCTCTTGGTTCTTGGACGAACTTTCGAACTTGTCAAACATTTACTAGTTCTTTTATAACTTCGATTCCTGATAGTAGTCAAGATGACCAATTCCCTCGACCAATTTTTCAAACATTCCATGATCGGGAAATCACATCATTTGGTCTAAATAGTTTGTCATTTTGTAAACAACTTTTGGTTTGTGAATTAAAAACTTTTTTACGAGAGAATTATTTCTCTCTTGGTTCTTGGACGAACTTTTGAACTGGTTAAACATTTACGAGTTCTTTTATAACTTCAGTTCTTGAGAGTATTCAAGACGATCATTCCTTTGACCAATTTTTTGAAGATTTCATGACCGGGAAATCGCATCAAATGGTCAAAATAGTTTGTCATTTTGTAAATAAATTTTGGTCTTTGGATTAAAAGCTTTTTTACGTTAGAATTCTTTCTCTCTTGGTTCTTGGACGAACTTCCGAACTTGTCAAATATTTACGAGTTCTTTTATAACTTTAGTTCCTGAGAGTATTCAATACGATCCATTCCTTTGACTTATTTTTCGAGCATTTCATTCTCGAGAAATCGCATCACTTGGTCTAAAAAGTTTGGCATGTTGTAAAACACTTTTGGTCTTTGATTTAAAAACTTTTTTACGTGAGAATTGATTCTCTCTTGGTTCTCGGACAAACTTCCGAACTTATCAAACATTTATGAGTTCTTTTATAACTTTGGTTTCTAAGAGTATTCAATACGATCCATTCCTTTGACCAATTTTTTCAACATTCCACGCTTGGGAAATCACATTATTGGGTCTAAAAAGTCTGTCATTTTATAAACAACATTTAGTCTTTGAATGAAAACTTTATTATGTGAAAATTGTTTCTCTCTCGGTTCTTGGACGAAGTGTCGAACTTGTCAAACATTCCCTAGATCTTTTATAACTTCGATCCCAGATAGTAGTCAAGATGATCCATTCCTTTGCCAATTTTTCGAACATTCCATGATCGGGATATCGCATCATTTGGTCTAAATAGTGTGTCATTTTGTAAACAACCTTTGGTCTTTGAATTAAATACTTTTTTACGTGAGAATTGTTTCCTTCTTGGACGGACATACGAACTAGTCAAACTTTTACAAAGTTCTGTTACAACTTCGGTTCCTGAGAGCATTCAAGACGATCCATTCCGTTGACCATTTTTTCGAAGATTCCATGATCGGGAAATCGCATCATTTGGTCTAAAACGTTTGTCATTTTGTAAAAAGCTTTTGGTCTTTGAATTAAAATCTTTTTTACGTGAGAATTGTTTCTCTCTTGGTTCTTGGATGAAGTTCCGAACTTGTCAAACATTTACTAAATCTTTTATAACTTCGATTCCTGATAGTAGTCAAGGCGATCCATTTCTTCGTCCAATTTTTTGAACATTCCATGACCGGGATATCGCATCATTCGGTCTAAATAGTTAGTCATTTTGTAAACAACTTTTGGACTTTGAATTAAAAACTTTTTAACGTGAGACTTGTTTCTCTATTAGTTCTTGGACGAACTTCCGAACTTGTTAAACATTTACGAATTCTTTTATAACATCCGTTCCTAAGAGTATTCAAGATGATCCATTCCTTGGCCTATTTTTCGAATATTCCATGATCGGGAAATCGCATCATTTGGTCAAAATAGTTTGTCATTTTGTAAATAACTTTTGGTCTTTGAATTAGAAGCTTTTTTACATTAGAATTCTCTCTCCTGGTTCTTGGACGAACTTCCGAACTTGTCAAACATTTACGAGTTCTTTTATAACTTCAGTTCCTGAGAGTTTTAATGCGATGCATTCCTTCAACTTATTTCCCGAACATTTCATTCTCGGGAAATCGCATCACTTGGTCTAAAAAGTTTGGCATGTTGTAAAAAACTTTTGGTCTTTGATTTAAAAACTTTTTTACGTGAGAATTGGTTCTCTCTTGGTTCTCGAACAAACTTCCAAACTTGTCAAACATTTATGAGTTCTTTTATAACTTTGGTTCATAAGAGTATTCAATACGATCCATTCCTTCGACCAATTTCTTGAACATTCCATGCTTGGGAAATCGCATCATTTGGTCTAAAAAGTGTGTCATTTTATAAACAACATTTAGTCTTTGGATTAAAAACTTTATTACGTGAGAATTGTTTCTCTCTCGGTTCTTCGATGAAGTTCCGAACTTGTCAAACATTTCCTAGTTCTTTTATAACTTCGGTTCCAGATAGTAGTCGAGATGATCCATTCCTTTGACCAATTTTTTGAACATTCCACGCTCGGGAAATCGAATCATTTGGTCTAAAACTTTAGTCATTTTGTAAACAACTTTTGGTCTATGAATTAAAAACTTTTTTTACGAGAGAATTGTTTCTCAATTGGTTCTTGGACTAACTTTTGAAGTTGTTAAACATTTACAAGTACTTTTATAACTCCGATTCCTGAGAGTATTCAAGACGATCCATTCCTTTGACCAATTTTCTGAAGATTCCATTATTGGGAAATCGCATCATTTGGTCAAAAATAATTTGTCATTTTGTAAATAGCTTTTGGTTTTTGAATTAAAAACTTTTTTACGTTAGAATTCTTTCTCTCTTGGTTCTTGGACGAACTTTCGAACTTGTCAAACATTTACTAGTTCTTTTATAACTTCGATTCCTGATAGTAGTCAAGATGACCAATTCCCTCGACCAATTTTTCAAACATTCCATGATCGGGAAATCACATCATTTGGTCTAAATAGTTTGTCATTTTGTAAACAACTTTTGGTTTGTGAATTAAAAACTTTTTTACGAGAGAATTATTTCTCTCTTGGTTCTTGGACGAACTTTTGAACTGGTTAAACATTTACGAGTTCTTTTATAACTTCAGTTCTTGAGAGTATTCAAGACGATCATTCCTTTGACCAATTTTTTGAAGATTTCATGACCGGGAAATCGCATCAAATGGTCAAAATAGTTTGTCATTTTGTAAATAAATTTTGGTCTTTGGATTAAAAGCTTTTTTACGTTAGAATTCTTTCTCTCTTGGTTCTTGGACGAACTTCCGAACTTGTCAAATATTTACGAGTTCTTTTATAACTTTAGTTCCTGAGAGTATTCAATACGATCCATTCCTTTGACTTATTTTTCGAGCATTTCATTCTCGAGAAATCGCATCACTTGGTCTAAAAAGTTTGGCATGTTGTAAAACACTTTTGGTCTTTGATTTAAAAACTTTTTTACGTGAGAATTGATTCTCTCTTGGTTCTCGGACAAACTTCCGAACTTATCAAACATTTATGAGTTCTTTTATAACTTTGGTTTCTAAGAGTATTCAATACGATCCATTCCTTTGACCAATTTTTTCAACATTCCACGCTTGGGAAATCACATTATTGGGTCTAAAAAGTCTGTCATTTTATAAACAACATTTAGTCTTTGAATGAAAACTTTATTATGTGAAAATTGTTTCTCTCTCGGTTCTTGGACGAAGTGTCGAACTTGTCAAACATTCCCTAGATCTTTTATAACTTCGATCCCAGATAGTAGTCAAGATGATCCATTCCTTTGCCAATTTTTCGAACATTCCATGATCGGGATATCGCATCATTTGGTCTAAATAGTGTGTCATTTTGTAAACAACCTTTGGTCTTTGAATTAAATACTTTTTTACGTGAGAATTGTTTCCTTCTTGGACGGACATACGAACTAGTCAAACTTTTACAAAGTTCTGTTACAACTTCGGTTCCTGAGAGCATTCAAGACGATCCATTCCGTTGACCATTTTTTCGAAGATTCCATGATCGGGAAATCGCATCATTTGGTCTAAAACGTTTGTCATTTTGTAAAAAGCTTTTGGTCTTTGAATTAAAATCTTTTTTACGTGAGAATTGTTTCTCTCTTGGTTCTTGGATGAAGTTCCGAACTTGTCAAACATTTACTAAATCTTTTATAACTTCGATTCCTGATAGTAGTCAAGGCGATCCATTTCTTCGTCCAATTTTTTGAACATTCCATGACCGGGATATCGCATCATTCGGTCTAAATAGTTAGTCATTTTGTAAACAACTTTTGGACTTTGAATTAAAAACTTTTTAACGTGAGACTTGTTTCTCTATTAGTTCTTGGACGAACTTCCGAACTTGTTAAACATTTACGAATTCTTTTATAACATCCGTTCCTAAGAGTATTCAAGATGATCCATTCCTTGGCCTATTTTTCGAATATTCCATGATCGGGAAATCGCATCATTTGGTCAAAATAGTTTGTCATTTTGTAAATAACTTTTGGTCTTTGAATTAGAAGCTTTTTTACATTAGAATTCTCTCTCCTGGTTCTTGGACGAACTTCCGAACTTGTCAAACATTTACGAGTTCTTTTATAACTTCAGTTCCTGAGAGTTTTAATGCGATGCATTCCTTCAACTTATTTCCCGAACATTTCATTCTCGGGAAATCGCATCACTTGGTCTAAAAAGTTTGGCATGTTGTAAAAAACTTTTGGTCTTTGATTTAAAAACTTTTTTACGTGAGAATTGGTTCTCTCTTGGTTCTCGAACAAACTTCCAAACTTGTCAAACATTTATGAGTTCTTTTATAACTTTGGTTCATAAGAGTATTCAATACGATCCATTCCTTCGACCAATTTCTTGAACATTCCATGCTTGGGAAATCGCATCATTTGGTCTAAAAAGTGTGTCATTTTATAAACAACATTTAGTCTTTGGATTAAAAACTTTATTACGTGAGAATTGTTTCTCTCTCGGTTCTTCGATGAAGTTCCGAACTTGTCAAACATTTCCTAGTTCTTTTATAACTTCGGTTCCAGATAGTAGTCGAGATGATCCATTCCTTTGACCAATTTTTTGAACATTCCACGCTCGGGAAATCGAATCATTTGGTCTAAAACTTTAGTCATTTTGTAAACAACTTTTGGTCTATGAATTAAAAACTTTTTTTACGAGAGAATTGTTTCTCAATTGGTTCTTGGACTAACTTTTGAAGTTGTTAAACATTTACAAGTACTTTTATAACTCCGATTCCTGAGAGTATTCAAGACGATCCATTCCTTTGACCAATTTTCTGAAGATTCCATTATTGGGAAATCGCATCATTTGGTCAAAAATAATTTGTCATTTTGTAAATAGCTTTTGGTTTTTGAATTAAAAACTTTTTTACGTTAGAATTCTTTCTCTCTTGGTTCTTGGACGAACTTTCGAACTTGTCAAACATTTACTAGTTCTTTTATAACTTCGATTCCTGATAGTAGTCAAGATGACCAATTCCCTCGACCAATTTTTCAAACATTCCATGATCGGGAAATCACATCATTTGGTCTAAATAGTTTGTCATTTTGTAAACAACTTTTGGTTTGTGAATTAAAAACTTTTTTACGAGAGAATTATTTCTCTCTTGGTTCTTGGACGAACTTTTGAACTGGTTAAACATTTACGAGTTCTTTTATAACTTCAGTTCTTGAGAGTATTCAAGACGATCATTCCTTTGACCAATTTTTTGAAGATTTCATGACCGGGAAATCGCATCAAATGGTCAAAATAGTTTGTCATTTTGTAAATAAATTTTGGTCTTTGGATTAAAAGCTTTTTTACGTTAGAATTCTTTCTCTCTTGGTTCTTGGACGAACTTCCGAACTTGTCAAATATTTACGAGTTCTTTTATAACTTTAGTTCCTGAGAGTATTCAATACGATCCATTCCTTTGACTTATTTTTCGAGCATTTCATTCTCGAGAAATCGCATCACTTGGTCTAAAAAGTTTGGCATGTTGTAAAACACTTTTGGTCTTTGATTTAAAAACTTTTTTACGTGAGAATTGATTCTCTCTTGGTTCTCGGACAAACTTCCGAACTTATCAAACATTTATGAGTTCTTTTATAACTTTGGTTTCTAAGAGTATTCAATACGATCCATTCCTTTGACCAATTTTTTCAACATTCCACGCTTGGGAAATCACATTATTGGGTCTAAAAAGTCTGTCATTTTATAAACAACATTTAGTCTTTGAATGAAAACTTTATTATGTGAAAATTGTTTCTCTCTCGGTTCTTGGACGAAGTGTCGAACTTGTCAAACATTCCCTAGATCTTTTATAACTTCGATCCCAGATAGTAGTCAAGATGATCCATTCCTTTGCCAATTTTTCGAACATTCCATGATCGGGATATCGCATCATTTGGTCTAAATAGTGTGTCATTTTGTAAACAACCTTTGGTCTTTGAATTAAATACTTTTTTACGTGAGAATTGTTTCCTTCTTGGACGGACATACGAACTAGTCAAACTTTTACAAAGTTCTGTTACAACTTCGGTTCCTGAGAGCATTCAAGACGATCCATTCCGTTGACCATTTTTTCGAAGATTCCATGATCGGGAAATCGCATCATTTGGTCTAAAACGTTTGTCATTTTGTAAAAAGCTTTTGGTCTTTGAATTAAAATATTTTTTACGTGAGAATTGTTTCTCTCTTGGTTCTTGGATGAAGTTCCGAACTTGTCAAACATTTACTAAATCTTTTATAACTTCGATTCCTGATAGTAGTCAAGACGATCCATTTCTTCGTCCAATTTTTTGAACATTCCATGACCGAGATATCGCATCATTTGGTCTAAATAGTTAGTCATTTTGTAAACAACTTTTGGAATTTGAATTAAAAACTTTTTAACGTGAGACTTGTTTCTCTATTAGTTCTTGGACGAACTTCCGAACTTGTTAAACATTTACGAATTCTTTTATAACATCCGTTCCTAAGAGTATTCAAGATGATCCATTCCTTGGCCTATTTTTCGAATATTCCATGATCGGGAAATCGCATCATTTGGTCAAAATAGTTTGTCATTTTGTAAATAACTTTTGGTCTTTGAATTAGAAGCTTTTTTACATTAGAATTCTCTCTCCTGGTTCTTGGACGAACTTCTGAACTTGTCAAACATTTACGAGTTCTTTTATAACTTCAGTTCCTGAGAGTTTTAATGCGATGCATTCCTTCGACTTATTTCCCGAACATTTCATTCTCGGGAAATCGCATCACTTGGTCTAAAAAGTTTGGCATGTTGTAAAAAACTTTTGGTCTTTGATTTAAAAACTTTTTTACGTGAGAATTGGTTCTCTCTTGGTTCTCGAACAAACTTCCAAACTTGTCAAACATTTATGAGTTCTTTTATAACTTTGGTTCATAAGAGTATTCAATACGATCCATTCCTTCGACCAGTTTCTTGAATATTCCATGCTTGGGAAATCGCATCATTTGGTCTAAAAAGTGTGTCATTTTATAAACAACATTTAGTCTTTGGATTAAAAACTTTATTACGTGAGAATTGTTTCTCTCTCGGTTCTTGGATGAAGTGCCGAACTTGTCAAACATTTCCTAGTTCTTTTATAACTTCGGTTCCAGATAGTAGTCGAGATGATCCATTCCTTTGACCAATTTTTTGAACATTCCATGCTCGGGAAATCGAATCATTTGGTCTAAAACTTTAGTCATTTTGTAAAAAGCTTTTGGTCTTTGAATTAAAATCTTTTTTACGTGAGAATTGTTTCTCTCTTGGTTCTTGGATGAAGTTCCGAACTTGTCAAACATTTACTAAATCTTTTATAACTTCGTTTCCTGATAGTAGTCAAGACGATCCATTTCTTCGACCAATTTTTCGAACATTCCATGATCGGGATATCACATCATTTGATCTAAATAGTTTGTCATTTTGTAAACAACTTTTGGTCTATGAATTAAAAACTTTTTTACGAGAGAATTGTTTCTCAATTGGTTCTTGGACGAACTTTTGAAGTTGTTAAACATTTACAAGTACTTTTATAACTCCGATTCCTGAGAGTATTCAAGACGATCCATTCCTTTGACCAATTTTCTGAAGATTCCATTATTGGGAAGTCGCATCATTTGGTCAAAAATAATTTGTCATTTTGTAAATAGCTTTTGGTTTTTGAATTAAAAACTTTTTTACGTTAGAATTCTTTCTCTCTTGGTTCTTGGATGAACTTTCGAACTTGTCAAACATTTACTAGTTCTTTTATAACTTTGATTCCTGATAGTAGTCAAGATGACCAATTCCCTCGACCAATTTTTCAAACATTCCATGATCGGGAAATCACATCATTTGGTCTAAATAGTTTGTCATTTTGTAAACAACTTTTGGTTTGTGAATTAAAAACTTTTTTACGAGAGAATTATTTCTCTCTTGGTTCTTGGACGAACTTTTGAACTGGTTAAACATTTACGAGTTCTTTTATAACTTCAGTTCTTGAGAGTATTCAAGACGATCATTCCTTTGACCAATTTTTTGAAGATTTCATGACCGGGAAATCGCATCATATGGTCAAAATAGTTTGTCATTTTGTAAATAAATTTTGGTCTTTGAATTAAAAGCTTTTTTACGTTAGAATTCTTTCTCTCTTGGTTCTTGGACGAACTTCCGAACTTGTCAAATATTTACGAGTTCTTTTATAACTTTAGTTCCTGAGAGTATTCAATACGATCCATTCCTTCGACTTATTTTTCGAGCATTTCATTCTCGAGAAATCGCATCACTTGGTCTAAAAAGTTTGGCATGTTGTAAAACACTTTTGGTCTTTGATTTAAAAACTTTTTTACGTGAGAATTGATTCTCTCTTGGTTCTCGGACAAACTTCCGAACTTATCAAACATTTATGAGTTCTTTTATAACTTTGGTTTCTAAGAGTATTCAATACGATCCATTCCTTTGACCAATTTTTTCAACATTCCACGCTTGGGAAATCACATCATTGGGTCTAAAAAGTCTGTCATTTTATAAACAACATTTAGTCTTTGAATGAAAAACTTTATTGTGTGAAAATTGTTTCTCTCTCGGTTCTTGGACGAAGTGTCGAACTTGTCAAACATTCCCTAGATCTTTTATAACTTCGATCCCAGATAGTAGTCAAGATGATCCATTCCTTTGCCAATTTTTCGAACATTCCATGATCGGGATATCGCATCATTTGGTCTAAATAGTTTGTCACCAATAAAGGCCCACAAAACATAATTCATAAGGTGCATAAATGTACTAGGTGCGTTGGTTAGGCCAAATGGCATGACCAACCATTCATACAAACCATATTTAGTTTTAAAAGCGGTCTTCCACTCATCACCTTCACGCATCCGAATCTGGTGATATCCGCTTTTAAGATCAATTTTAGAAAATAAATTAGCACCACTAAACTCATCAAGCATGTCATCTAAATATGGTATAGGATGCCTATACTTGATTGTTATTTTGTTCACCGCATGGCAGTCAACACACATACACCAAGTTCCATCCTTCTTTGGCACCAACAACACAGGCACGACGCACGGGTTAAGGCTTTCACGGATGTAACCCTTTTCCATAAGTTCATTAACTTGTCTTTGTAACTCTTTGGTTTCCTCAGGGTTGCTCCGGTAAGCTGGCCGATTAGGAATGATGGCTCTAGGAACAAAATCGATTTGGTGCTCAATTCCTTGGATGGGTGGCAACCCGCTAGGGACTTCTTCCGAGAAGACATCATTGAAATCCTGCAAAAGAGACACAACAGAAGAAGGGAGATTTTCAACCAAGTCATTAGTATTCAAAAAGTTTTCCTTGTACATAAGCACAAAGATCGGTTGTTTCATCAAGTAGGATTTTTGAAACTCCCTCCCTTTTGCATACACATTTAATTTTTCTATCTCTTTTTCTTCCTTTTCATTTTTTCTTTTCTCTCTTTCTTTTCACTTTCTTGGCTCTTTTCTCTCATTTTTCCTTTCTTTTTTTCAATTTTCTTTTCTTTTTCATTCTCACTCTTTTCTTTTTCCCTCGCTTGTTCAACAGAATTTTTCAATTTGATTTGGTCTTCATATACTTGTTTTGGCGTCAAGGGAGCCAAAGTTACATTTTTACCCAAATGTTTGAAAGTATACCGGTTGGTATAGCCATCGTGAATAACAAAGTATACCGGTTGGTATAGCCATCGTGAATAACTCGCTTATCAAATTGCCATGGTCGTCCTAGTAGCAAGTGTCCCACATGCATTGGAACCACATCACATCGGACTTCATCCGTATACTTTCCAATCGAAAATGTCACGAGCACTTGTTTGGTCACCTTCAACTCGCCACCATCATTAAGCCATTGAAGCTTGTAGGGATGTGGGTGCTTAGTTATTAGCAATCCCAATTTTTCCACCATCAAAGTGCTGGCCACATTGGTGCAACTCCCACAATCAATAATAACGTAACACACTTTACCTTGTACTTGGCATTGGGTGTGAAAGTTATTTTCTCTTTGCTGCTCTTTCTCCACACTTTGAAGACTTAGGCTTCTTTTGATGACAAGGATTTTGCCATCAACATCATACTCTAATTCCTCCTCCTCATCGGTGGTGGCTTCGAGTTCTTCTCCATTCTCCTCCTCTGACTCAATCTCTCCATTTGTGCGAACCACCATGTTACTTCGGTTAGGACATTGGCTGGCGATATGCCCCCTCCTGAGGCATTTAAAACATTTTATGTCCCTTGATCGATTGGGGAATGATTCGGCCTTGCCTTTGCTAGATTCACTCATAGGTTTGTTTGACTTTGCTGGCACCATTTGCTCCTTGGCACGGCTTGGTGGATCTTTCTTACTAGTGCCTTGGCCCCATTTTGAGGCATTGGGGTTAGAATAGCATTGAACAGAACCTTTGCGCTTAAGTTGCTTCTCAACCTTGATGGCCATGTGCACCATGTCAGTTACTTCAACGTAGTGTTGAAGTTCCACAATGTTGGCAATATCTCGATTGAGTCCGGCTAAAAATCTGGCCATGGTTGCCTCTTGATCTTCTTTCACATCCGCACGTATCATGGCAATCTCCATTTCTTTAAAATAGTCTTCCACGCTCCTAGTGCCTTGAGTAAGGTTTTGGAGCTTTTGATAGAGCTCTCGGTGATAGCAGGATGGAATGAAGCGCCTACGCATCACAACCTTATTTCGGCCCAAGTGGTTATTGGCCGTTCACCGTTCCTTCTCCGACTTGTAGTGAATTGATCCCACCAGATCATGACATAGTCGAAAAACTCGATTGCTACCAACTTCACCTTCTTAGTTTCTGAGTAATTGTGGCACTCAAAAACTAATTCAATCTTCTTCTCCCATTTAAGGTACGCCTCAGGATCCGATCTACCTTGGAATGGTGGAATGGATAACTTTATATTCTTCAAATCATCATCCACTCGTTCTCGCTCTCGAGGACCTCGATTTCTTTGGCCTTTTCGTTTCGCTTTGATTCAAAGCTTGGTTTCTCTCCACATCACTTGGCTCATATAGATCATTTTGATTGAACCTTGGACGGCCTCGCTCCCTTCATGGACTTTGGGGAGTTCTCTCTCGCTGGCCCCTCTCTTCGACTCGATCCAATCATTTTTGTATGGGCTCTAGCTTTCCATCAAACATGCGCTCCATCTCACGCATAAGGGCTTGGAGCGTCAAATCTGGTACTCCTCTATCAACCGTAACATTTCAACCAGGTCGTAAACCACCTCCTTCCACCACATTTCTTACTGGGCTTCGAGACATGATATTTTAATCCTTACCACAAATTCTCACAATTCACTCGCAAAGAAAAGAATAGATGACACTCCACTCATGTTTGCACTCAATATTTTGGCCTTTTCTACTCTCTAATGAGCTCATCACTCTCGTGCCTTTTACCACTCAATTCTTCTCTCAAAGTTCATAAAACAACTCATTTAGACTTATAAGCTAGTCTAGGGGTCGGCTTCAAAGGGGTGCAAAGGTAGATGATGTCTTTGGTAATAGGTAGGCTGAAAGAAAAAGAATGGTTTTTTTTTTGCTTGAAGTGTGCCGAAATGGGTTGTACAGGAACTTCTTAGAACCAGGAAAATAATTGCTATCACAAAACTAGCCTTCTTTTTCTTTAATACTTTTGAAACTCTTTTTTTTTTTTAATATTTCAAACTTTTCACATCTAATATACTATCTATTCTCTTTTTTTTCAAGATTTTTTTTTCTCTTTTCTTCAGGAACTTACTCCGGGAATGCTCAAATGTCCGTACTCCTCAATTTTAGCTAGATTTGATACCAAATGATTGATCTCGAGTTTGTGAAAGTATTCGAGTCGTAGTTGTGCCCAATCATTAAATGGAGAAGTATCATTCTGAGTTTGAGTTTGAAGGAATTCGGCTAATTATGGATGTAGTTTGGCTAGGAATGAACCGAAGTAAGGCAAAGATGGAAAGTTATAGTGGATAAGTAAGCTTAAGGTCAAGAATGAACCAATACTATGAAGGAGTATTGACCCGAGACTTTTGACACTTAAGGTGATGGAAGGGTGCTAGAAAGGACCTTGACCCACTACCTATGAAGAGATAGGAACCAAAGGTATCAAAGGTGAATGCCACACTCGGTTTAAGAGTGATAAGTTCAAAGAAACAAGGATGACGCCACTAGCAAGCTAGATAAGTCAACTTGAGTCTTAAACGAAAATTGAGAGTTGAATAAAGTCACTAAGATATCAAAATTCATCAAAGTATCAAAAAAGTCTCCAATACAACTAAAGAGCTTCGTATTTATAGCTCAATTACATGGCTAGCTGAATAGACACTTAGGGAACCGAATGGGCAGAATGTGTTCAGCTTAATGGAGCTGGAAACTTCCTTGAACCTTCTCTAGCATTGGTGATGCCATTAGACAAGTCCCTTGATGTTTCCAATCAGTTTAAATTAAATGAAATTAAGTAAGGAGCTGAAAGGACTAGGCTAGATTCAACCAAGAGGTGTGAAAGGCTTTTAAGGGGCTGCCTTGAATATCTGGAGAGTCTTGGACTTTAAATGGCAGTTTGGGACACTTCAACAGCCTTGAAGTGTGAAAGTAACCTCCAGCAAATGTGAAAGCACTTAAGCAACTAAATGGACAGCTTTGGAAAGACAAATCAACAGCTCAATGGCTCTTGGCATACACAAAGAGGTGCTTGGAGCATTTCAATCAATAGCACACAATAATCAAGCCATCCGTACATGTACATGAAATATATTAATCAGCTAATTGCATGTACCTGAAACACATTAATCATCTAATTAATTTCAGCTAGGACATATTAATTCAAACATGAAATTAATTTGTCTCAAACTTAGACACATTAAAAACAACTATTAAATATGTATCAAACTAAGACACATTAAAACCCTATTTAATAAAAATGTCCGAATTATGACACATTTAATAACTTAAACTAAATAACTAAATTAACTAAAACAAATTAAATATTTATTCCAACAAAATAATGCTAAGTTAAAAATGAGCTGAAGTTGAGTTCAGTGAGCTACGAATGAGCTAGATGAACTTGTAGGAGGTTGCAAGGCCGAATTAGTTGACTTGTCCAAGATTGATCAATAAGCCTTGCAACAGTTTCTCCCCACGCTCGATCAATTAGTGCCGAAATAGCCACCTTGAAATGTTTAGCTCGTACTCGAGTTATAGGTCCTAAGGGCAACTCCAAAGGTTCCTTGTTAGCACTTGGTGAGTCTCGGACCGTGGCCGTATCATATCCACTATAACTTTCCATCTTTGCCTTACTTCGCTTCATTCCTAGCCAAACTACATCCATACTTAGCTGAATTCCTTCAAACTCAATCTCAAAATGATACTTCTCCATTTAACGATCGGGTAGAACTACGACTTGAATACTTTCACAAACTCGAGATCGTATCATTTGGTATCAGAGCTAGTTAAAATCGAGGAGTACTGACGTTCTAGTATTCTCGGAGTAAGTTCCTGAAAAAAAGAGAAAAAAAGTTCGTGAAAAAAAATTCGTAAAAAAAAAAAAAAAAGAGAATAGATAGCATATTAGAAGTGCAAGGTTTGAAATATTAAAAAAAAAAAAAAAGAGTTTCAAAAGTATAAAAAAAGAAGAAGGCTAGTTTGTGATAGTGATTATTTTCCCAAATTTAAGAAGTTCCTGTACAACCCATTCCGCCACACTTCAAGCAAAAAAAAAAAACCATTCTTTTTCTTTCAGCCTACCTATTACCAAAGACATCATCTACCTTTGCACCCCTTTGAAGCCGACCCCTAGACTAGCTTATAAGTTTAAACGAGTTGTTTTATGAACTTTGAGAGAAGAATTGAGTGGTAAAAGGCTCGAGAGTGGTGAAGTCATTAGAGAGTAGAAAAAGCGAAAATATTGAGCACAAACACGAGTGGAGTGTCATCTATTCTTTTCTTTGCGAGTGAATTGTGAGAATTTGTGGTGAGGATTAAAATATCATGTCTCGAAGCCCGGAAAGAAATGCGGTGGAAGGAGGTGGTTTACGACCAGGTCGAAATGTTACGGTTGGTGGAGGAGTACTAGATTTGACGCTCCAAGCCCTTATGCGTGAGATGGAGCGCATGTTTGATCGAAAGCTAGAGCCCATACAAGAACGATTAGACTGAGTCGAAGAGAGGGGCTAGCGAGAGAGAACTCCCCAAAGTCCACGAAGGGAGCGAGGCCGTCCAAGGTTCAATCAAAATGATCTATATGAGCCAAGCGATGTAGAGAGCGACCAAGCTTTGAATCAAAGCGAAAGGAAAAGAGGCCAAAGAAACCGAGGTCCTCTAGAGCGAGAATGAGTGGACGATGATTTGAAGAATATAAAGTTATCCATTCCACCATTCCAAGGTAGATTGGATCCGGAGGCGTACCTTGAATGGGAGAAGAAGATTGAATTGGTTTTCGAGTGCCACAATTACTCAGAAACAAAGAAAGTGAAGTTGGCAGCAATCGAGTTTTCTAACTATGCCATGATCTGGTGGGAACAATTCACTACAAGTCGGAGAAGGAACGGTGAATGGCCAATAACCACTTAGGCCAAAATGAAGGCTGTGATGCATAGGCGCTTCATTCCATCCTACCATCATCGAGAGCTCTATCAAAAGCTCCAAAACCTTACTCAAGGCACTAGGAGCGTGGAAGACTATTTTAAAGAAATGGAGATTGCCATGATACGTGCGGATGTGAAAGAAGATCAAGAGGCAACCATGGCCAGATTTTTAGCCGAACTCAACCGAGATATTGCCAACATTGTGGAACTTCAACACTACGTTGAAGTAACTGACATGGTGCACATGGCCATAAAGGTGGAGAAGCAACTTAAGCCTAAAGGTTCTGTTCAAGGCTATTCCAACCCCAATGCCACAAAATGGGGCCAAGGCACTAGCAAGAAAGATCCACCAAGCCGTGCCAAGGAGCAAATGGTGCCAGCAAAGTCGAACAAACCTATGGGTGAATCTAGCAAAGGCAAGACCAAATCATTCCCCAATCGGTCAAGGGACATAAAATGTTTTAAATACCTCGAGAGGGGGCATATCTCCAGCCAATGTCCTAACCGAAGTAACATGGTGGTTCGTGCAAACGGAGATATTGAGTTAGAAGAGGAGAATGGAGAAGAACTTGAAGCCATCACCGATGAGGAGGAGGAATTAGAGTATGCTGTTGATGGCGAAATCCTTGTCATCAAAAGAAGCCTAAGTCTTCAAAGTGTGGAGAAAGAGCAACAAAGAGAAAATATCTTTCACACCCAATGCCAAGTACAAGGTAAAGTGTGCTGCGTTATTATTGATGGTAGGAGTTGCACCAATGTGGCTAGCACTTTGATGGTGGAAAAATTGGGATTGCCAACAACTAAGCACCCACATCCCTACAAGCTTCAATGGCTTAATGATGGCGGCGAGTTGAAGGTGACCAAACAAGTGCTCGTGGCATGCGAGACACTTGCTGCTAGGACGACCATGGCAATTTGATAGGCGAGTTATTCACGATGGCTATACCAATCGATATACTTTCAAACATTTGGGTAAAAATGTAACTTTGGCTCCCTTGACGCCAAAACAAGCATATGAAGACCAAATCAAATTGAAAAATTCTGTTGATCAAGCGAGGGAAAAAGAAAAGAGTGAGAATGAAAAAGAAAAAAAAATTGAAAAAAAGAAAGGAAAAATGAGAGGAAAGAGCAAAGAAAGTGAAAAGAAAGGGAGAAAAGAAAAAGATGAAAAGGAAGAAAAAGAGATAGAAAAATTAAACGTGTATGCAAAAGAGAGGGAGTTTTGAAAATCCTACTTGATGAAACAACTGATCTTTGTGATTTTGTACATGGAAAACTTTTTGAATACTAATGACTTGGTTGAAAATCTCCCTTCTTCTGTTGTGTCTCTTTTGCAGGACTTCAATGATGTCTTCCCGGAAGAAGTCCCTAGCGGGTTGCCACCCATCCAAGGGATTAAGCACCAAATCGATTTTGTTCCTGGAGCCGTCATTCCTAATCAGCCAGCTTATCGGAGCAATCCTGAGGAAACCAAAGAGTTATAAAGACAAGTTAACGAACTTATGGAAAAGGGTTACATCCGCAAAAGCCTTAGCCCGTGCGCCGTGCCTGTGTTATTGGTGCCAAAGAAGGTCGGAACTTGGCGCATGTGTGTTGACTGCCATACGGTGAACAAAATAACAATCAAGTATAGGCATCCTATACCGTTTTTAGATGACATGCTTGATGAGTTGATTGGTGCTAATTTATTTTCTAAAATTGATCTTAAAAGTGGATATCACCAGATTCGGATGCATGAAGGTGACGAGTGGAAGATCACTTTTAAAACTAAATACGGTTTGTATGAATGGTTGGTCATGCCATTTGGCCTAACCAACGCACCTAGTACATTTATGCTCATTATGAATTATGTTTTGCGGGCCTTTATTGGTAAGTTTTGCGTTGTGTATTTTGATGATATCCTTGTCTATAGTAAGACTTTGGATGAACATGTGTTGCATTTTAAATCTGTTTTGGAGGTTCTTCGAAAGGAGACCTTGTATGCAAACCTTAAGAAATGCATGTTCTGTACTAACAAAGTTGTCTTCTTAGGTTTTGTGGTCAGTTCGGAAGGACTCAAGGTGGACCAAGAAAAAGTTAAGGCAATCCAAGATTGGCCTAGACCGACAAGCATAAGCCAAGTGAGGAGCTTCCATGGCTTGGTGAGCTTCTATATGCATTTCGTACCAAATTTCATCACCTTGGCCGCACCTTTGACAAGTGTGATCAAGAAGACTTCAGCCTTTCAATGGAATGAAGAACAAGAGAAAGCCTTTAACTCCATTAAAGATTGTCTTACAAATGCACCTTTGCTTGTTTTGCCTGACTTTGCTAAAACATTTGAAATTGAATGTGATGCCTCAGGTGTAGGAATTGGAGCCGTTCTAACTCAAGATGGGAGGCCCATTGCATACTTTAGTGAGAAACTAAATGGAGCCGCGTTGAACTACCCGGTCTATGACAAGGAGATGTATGCACTCATTTGAGCCCTAGAGACTTGGCAGAACTACTTGTGGCCCAAGGAGTTTGTAATTCACTCAGATCATGAGGCGTTGAAGCACCTCAAGGGCCAAAACAAGCTGAATAAGCGCCATGCTAAGTGGCTAGAGTATTTAGAATCTTTTCCTTATGTTATAAAATATAAGAAAGGTTAGGAAAATATCATGGCTGATGCATTTTCGAGGAGGTATACTCTTTTGTCTTACTGATGTGAGCATGGGAACGACCTTAGTTCCAAATGTGAAGGTTCCAATAATTGAAGATGTGTTGCACGTACCTTGGGACCAATTACGAGGGCGAGGGCTAGAAAGCTTAAGGAGTCGCTCAATGTTCTCATACAAGCCATTTGGGCTGAATTGAAACAATTTACATTTCAATTTGAATTAAACAAGGAGCATCAACTTTGCAATGTTTTATCCATTGTTTATTAAGCATTTTAAGCTTATTTGCATTAATTTTTAATTTTCTTTATTTAAGCTTCATAAATAAAGTTGTTTATTTATGCTTCATTAAGTGTTTTTTTTTTTGTTAAATGCATCTTTGTTTAATAATCTGCATCCTTAAGTGTTTTGTTTGTTAAATGCATCTTTGTTTAGTAATCTGCATTATTAACTATTTTGTTTGTTAAATGCATCTTTGTTTAGTAATATGCATTATTAATTGTTTTGTTTGTTAAATGCATCTTTGTTAAATGCCTTTAATTAATGCATCAGCATCTTTAAAAATCTGCATTATGTGTTTTTATTAAATAAGTCATGCATTAATCATCTTGTTTGTTAAAGTAAGGTTTAAGTTGTATGTTTAATTAATTCATGTGCATGAGTGTTATTAAATATGTTTTTTTTATAAGTGTTTTAAGTTATTGTTTAATGCTTAAATATCTATTTTTTGCAGGTGACTTTTCCTATGACTAAAGACTCTTCAAGTTAGAAGGTTTCAAAACTTTTTAAAGAACATTATGGAGGTTGTTTAATGGACCATAGGAGACTCTTCAAGTCTGAACATTTTTGTAGTCTTTAACCTTCATCAAGATGCCATTTAAGAAGTGGTTACACAAGCTAATACAAATCAGTTTCAAGGAAGCTGAAGAGACACACATTAAGGATACAATAAGTCTTCATTAAGGAGAAATGTCATGCCTTTTCAGCTACATCAGATCCTAATGAAGAGACATGACTCATTGGTTTTCCTACAAGAGTTAAAAACGAAATTACCATGCCTTTTTAACTACTTCAGATCCTAATGAAGAGACATGACTCATTAGCTTCCCTACAAGAGTTAAAATGAAATTAGTGTTTGTATTAACTTTAGTTAATGGCTGAATGTGAAAGGTCTCACATAGGCATATGAATAGTCACAAAAATGTCTATAAATAATTTGTAAACAGAACCTTGTTGAGAGGAAGAATGAATATAATTTGTGAGAAATTCTCTCTTGAGTTCTTTAGAACAAACAAACTGAACTTATCAAGGCTTATTGCTTTGTGGTGTTCTTCTTTCTTTTCTATACTTTCAATTCTTGTTTCTTTCATAAACAATGGGTCAGGGTCTGTTCGATTCTATTCTTATTTCTGATTATTTGTCATATAGAAAGTGGGTCACGTTCCAATAACGCTGGTTCTTTTCTCGTACAAGTCGTTGATTCAAGATTCTTATTATATTTCTTTAGTTATCAAGTTCCTATTTAGAAACGGTCAGGCAATCGAGTGACTTATAATTCTAAATCGATTATGAGCTCATATCACTTACTTAGATTCAAAACTGCTTGGATTTATGTTTTTGAAAGAATTGTATGCTTCTAATGCTGATTTTGGTAAGTTGTATGCATCTTGTGAAAATGTTGCTGTTGACAAGTTCTTTAGGTACGAAGGTTTCCTCTTTAGAGAAGGCAAGCTTTGCATTCCGTAAAGTTCCATTTGGGACTTATTAGTAAACGAGGCACATAGTGGGGGTCTCATGGGCCATTTTAGCATAGGGAAAACCTTGGCAATGCTTCAAGAGCATTTCTTTTGGCCGAGGATGAAAAGGGATGTCGGAAGAGTTTGTGCTCGATGCGTGACATGCAAGAAAGCAAAATCAAAGATCAAGCCACATGGGCTATACACGTCACTACTAATACTCGAAGAGCCTTGGGTCGACATTTCCATGGACTTTGTCCTTGGATTACCTATAACTAAAACCAGAAAGGATTCAATTTTTGTTGTTGTAGATAAATTTTCTAAGATATCTCATTTCATAGCTTGCACAAAAACTGACGATGCTGTTCATATTGCCAATTTATTCTTCACGGAAATCATTCGATTGCATGGCATTCTGAGAACCATCGTATCTGATCGAGACACGAAATTTCTTAGTCATTTCTGGAGGTCGTTGTGGGGAAAGCTTGGAACAAAGCTACTATTCTCAACAACTTGTCACCCCCAAACGGATGGCCAAACGGAGGTGGTGAATCATGTTTTGTCAACCTTGTTGCGAGCTATCATCTGGAAAAATCTAAAGTCATGGGAGGAGTATTTGTTGCACATCAAGTTCGCTTACAATCGATCCATTCATTTGGCAACCAAACACTCACCTTTTGAAATTGTCTATGGTTTTAATCCCTTGACTCCATTAGACTAAGTTCCTTTGCCTAACGATCAACTTGTTCATGTAGATGCTAAGCGGAAGGCTGAGTACATGAAGCAGCTACATCAAAAAGTGAGAGCCAATATTGAGGCTAGAACCGAAAACTACATGCACAAGGCAAATAAGGGACGAAAACATGTTGTGTTTGAACTCGAAGATTAGGTTTGGGTTCACATGAGAAAGGAGCCAGCCCAACGAAGGTCCAAATTATTGCTGAGAGGAGATGGTCCATTCCAAGTGCTAGAACGGATCAGCAAGAACTCTTATAAGCTCAACCTTCCAGGTGAGTATAACATCAGTGCAAGCTTTAACGTGTCTGACTTATCTCCCTATGATGTAGGCGATGATTTCGGGACAAATCGCTTTGAAGAGGGGGGGAATGATACGACCACGGTCCGAGACTCACCAAGTGCTAACAAGGAACCTTTGGAGCTGCCCTTAGGACCTATAACTAGAGCACGAGCCAAATGTTTCAAGGAGGCTGTTTCGGCTCTAATTGATCGAGCGTGGGGAGAAACTATTGCTGGGCTTATCGATCAATCTTGGACAAGTCAACTAATTTGGCCTTGCAACCTCCTACAAGTTCATCTAGCTCATTCGTAGCTCATTGAACTCAACTTCAGCTCATTTTTTAACTTAGCATTATTTTGCTGGAATAAATATTTAATTTGTTTTAGTTAATTTAGTTATTTTGTTTAAGTTATTAAATGTGTCATAATCTGGACATTTTTATTAAATAGGGTTTTAATGTGTCTTAGTTTGATACATATTTAATAGTTGTTTTTAATGTGTCTAAGTTTGAGACAAATTAATTTCATGTTTGAATTAATATGTCCTAGCTGAAATTAATTAGCTGATTAATGTGTTTCAGGTACATGAAATGTGTTTCAGGTACATGAAATTAGTTGATTAATATATTTCAGGTACATGTATGGATGGCTTGAATATGGTGTGCTGTTGATTGAAATGCTCCAAGCACCTCTTCATGTATGCCAAGAGCCATTGAGCTGCTGATTTGTCTTTCCAAAGCTGTCCATTTAGTTGCTTAAGTGCTTTCACATTTGCTGGAGGTTCCTTTCACACTCATGGCTGTTCAAATTCGTGTGTTCACACTCTAAGGCTGTTGAAGTGTCCCAAGCTGCCATTTAAAGTCCAAGACTCTCCAAATATTCAAGGCAGCCCCTTAGAAGCCTTTCACACCTCTTGGCTGAATCTAGCCTAGTTCATTCAGCTCCATTCAACTCCTTACTTAATTTCATTTAATTTAATCTGATTGGAAACATCAAGGGACTTGTCTAATAGCATCACCAATGCTAGAGAATGTTCAAGGAAGTTTCTAGCTCCATTAAGCTGAACACATGCTGCCTATTCGGTTCCCTAAGTGTCTATTCAGCTAGCCATGTAATTGAGCTATAAATATGAAGCTCTTTAGTTGTATTGTAGAATTTTTGATACTTTGATGAATTTTGATATCTTAGTGAGTTTATTCAACTCTCAATTTTCGTTTAAGACTCAAGTTGACTTATCTAGCTTGCTAGTGACGTCATCCTTGTTTCTTTGAACTTATCACTCTTAAATCGAGTGCGGCGTTCACCTTTGATACCTTTGGTTCCTATCTCTTCATAGGTAGTGGGTCAAGGTCCTTTCTATCACCCTTCCATCACCTTAAGTGTCTTATAAGTCTCGGGTCAATACTCCTTCATAGTATTGGTTCATTCTTGACCTTAAGCTTACTCATCCCCTATAAGTTTCCATCTTTCCCTTACTTCGCTTCATTCCTAGCCAAACTACATCCATACTTAGCCGAATTCCTTCACACTCAAACTCAGAACGATACTTCTCCATTTAACAATCGGGCACAACTACGACTCGAATACTTTCACAAACTCGAGATCGTATCAAATTCTTTCTCTCTTGGTTCTTGGACGAACTTCCGAACTTGTCAAACATTTACAAGTTCTTTTATAACTTCAGTTCCTGCGAGTATTTAAGACGATCCATTCCTTCGACTTATTTTCCAAACATTTCATTCTCGAAAATCGCATCACTTGGTCTAAAAAGTTTGTCATGTTGTAAAAAAATTTTGGTCTTTGATTTAAAAACTTTTTTTCGTGAGAATTGGTTCTCTCTTGGTTCTTAGACAAACTTCCGAACTTGTCAAACATTTATGAGTTCTTTTATAACCTTGGTTTCTAAGAGTATTCAAGACGATCCATTCCTTTGACCAATTTTTCGAACATTCCATGCTTGGGAAATCACATCATTTGGTCTAAAAAGTTTGTCATTTTATAAACAACATTTAGTCTTTGAATTAAAAACTTTTTACGTGAGAATTGCTTCTCTCTCGGTTCTTGGAAGAAGTACCGAACTTGTCAAACATTTCCTAGTTCTTTTATAACTTCGGTTCCAGATAGTAGTCAAGATGATCCATTCCTTTGACCAATTTTTTGAACATTCCATACTTGGGAAATCACATCATTTGGTCTAAAACGTTTGTCATTTTGTAAAAAAATTTTGGTCTTTGAATTAAAACTTTTTTACGTGAGAATTGTTTCTCTCTTGGTTCTTGGACGAAGTTTCAAACTTGTCAAACATTTACTAGTTCTTTGATAACTTCGATTACTAATAGTAGTCAAGATGATCCATTCCTTCAACCAATTTGTCGAACAGTTCATGATCGGGAAATCACATCATTTGGTCAAAATAGTTTGTCATTTTGTAAAAAAAACTTTTATGCTTTGAATTAAACACTTTTTTATGCGAGAATTGCTTCCCTCTTAGTTCTTGGACGAACATACAAACTAGTCAAAATTTTACAAGTTCTTTTATAACTTCGGTTCCTTAAAGTATTCAAGACAATTCATTCCTTTGAGCAATTTTTCGATCATTGAATGCTGAGAAATCGCATCATTTGGTCTAAATAGTTTGTCATTTTGTAAACAACATTTGATCTTTGAATGAAAAACTTTTTTACTTGAGAATTGTTTCTCAAATGGTTATTGGACAAACTTTCGAACTCGTCAAACGTTTACGAGTTCTTTTATAACTTCGGTTCCTAAGAGTATTAAAGACGGTCCTTTCCTTCGACCAATTTTTCAAAAATTCCATACCCAAGAAATCGCATCATTTGATCTTAATAGTTTGTCATTTAGTAAACAACTCTTGACCTTTGAATTAAATACTTATTTTTGTGAGAATTGTTTCCCTCTTGGTTCATGGACAAACATACAAACTAGTCAAACTTCTACAAGTTCTTTTATAACTTTGGTTCCTGAGAGTATTCAAGACGATCCATTCCTTTGACCAATTTTTCGAAGACTCCATGATCAGGAAATTACATCATTTGGTCAAAATAGTTTATCATTTTGTAAATAACTTTTGGTCTTTGAATTAAAAACTTTTTTACGTGAGAATTCTTTCTCTCTTGGTTCTTGGACGAAGTTTCAAACTTGTCAAACATTTACTAGTTCTTTTATAACTTCAGTTCCTGATAGTATTCAAGATGATCCATTTGTTCTACCAATTTTTTGAACATTCAATGATCGGGAAATCGCATCATTTGGTCCAAATAGTTTGTCATTTTGTAAACAACTTTTGGTCTTTGAATTAAAAACTTTTTTACGAGAGAATTGTTTCTCTCTTGGTTCTTGGACAAACTTCCAAACTGGTTAAACATTTACAAGTTCTTTTATAACTTCGGTTCCTAAGAGTATTCAAGACGATCCATTCCTTTGACCCATTTTTTGAAGATTCAATGATTGAGAAATCGCTTCATTTGGTCAAAATAGTTAGTCATTTTGTAAATAACTTTTGGTCTTTGAATTAAAAACTTTTTTACGTTAGAATTCCTTCTCTCTTAGTTCTTGGACTAACTTCTGAAGTTGTCAAACATTTACTAGTTCTTTTATAACTTCGGTTCTTGATAGTAATCAAGACGATCCATTCCTTTGACCAATTTTTCTAACATTCCATGATCAGGAAATCTCATCATTTGGTCTAAATAGTTTGTCATTTTGTAAACAAGTTTTGGTATTTGAGTTAAAAACTTTTTTACGAGAGAATTTTTTCTCTCTTGGTTCTTGGACGAACTTCAGAACTTGATAAACATTTACGAGTTCTTTTATAACTTTGGTTCCTGAGAGTATTAAAGATGATCCATTCCTTTGACCAATTTTCCGAAGATTCCATGATCGGAAAATCACATCATTTGGTCAAAATAGTTCGTCATTTTGTAAATAACTTTTGGTCTTTGAATTAAAAACTTTTTTACGTGAGAATTGTTCCTCTCTTGGTTCTTTGATGAAGTTCTGAACTTGTCAAACATTTACTAGTTCTTTAATAACTTCGGTTCTTGATAGTAGTCAAGACGATCCATTCCTTTGACCAATTTGTCAAACATTCCATGATCGGGAAATCACATCATTTGGTATAATAGTTTGTCATCTTGTAAACAACTTTTGGTCTTTGAATTAAAATTTTTTTATGAGAGAATTGTTTCTCTCTTGGTTCTTGGACGAACTTCCGAACTGGTTAAACATTTACGAGTTCTTTTATAACTTCGATTCATGAAAGTATTAAAGACGATGCATTCATTTTAGTAATTTTTTGAACATTCCATGCTAGGAAATCACATCATTTGGTCTAAATAGTTTGTCATTTTATAAATAACCTTTGGTCTTTGAATTAAAAACTTTTTTACGTGACAATTGTTTCTCTATTGGTTCTTGGACGAACTTCCGAACTCGTCAAACATTTACTAGTTCTTTTATAACTTCGGTTCCTGAGAGTATTCAAGACAATCCATTCCTTCAACCAATTTTTCAAACTTTCCATGCCTGGAAAATCGCATCATTTGGTCTAAAAAGTTTGTAATTTTGTAAATAACTTTTGTGCTCTGAACTAAGTACTTATTGACATGAGAATTATTTCTCTCTTGGTTCTTGGATGAACATACGACCTAGTCAAAGTTTTACAAGTTCTTTTATAGCTTCCGTTCCTTAAAGTATTCAAGACGATCCATTAGTTTGAGCAATTTTTTGAACATTCCTTGCTGGGAAATTGCATCATTTGGTTTAAATAGTTTGTCCTTTTGTAAACAACCTTTTTTCTTTAAATTAAAAACTTATTTACATGAGAATTATTTTTCTCTTGGTTCGTGGATGAACTTCCGAACTTGTCTAACAGTTACGAGTTCTTTTATAACTTTTGTTCCTAAGAGTATTCAAGATGATCTATTCCTTCGACAAATTTTCTAAACATTCTATGCTTAGGAAATTGCATAATTTGGTCTAAAAAGTCTGTCAATTTGTAAACAACTTTTGGCCTTTGAATTAAAAACTTATTTACATGAGAATTGTCACTCTCTTGGTTCTTGTACGAACTTCCGAACTTGTCAACCATTTACAAGTTATTTTATAACTTCGTTTCCTAAGAGTATTTAAGGTGATCCATTCCTTCGACTTATTTTCCGAACATTTCATGCTTTGGAAGTCACGATCAGTTGGTCTAAAAAGTTTGTCATTTTGTAAACAATTTTTGGTCTTTGATTTAAAAACTTTTTTTATGTGAAAATTGTTTCTCTCTTGGTTCTTGGACAAACTTTTGAACTTGTTGATGCGAGCTCGTCCTCAAGGGATGATTACGAGTCACGTGAGTTCCAGATCGAAATTAAGAAGTATCGTTAATAATGGATTTTGTGACTGTTGGAATTGATAATAGCGGGTTGTAGAAGGATGGTAGGATGGATATGTAATGGATAATGAAAGATAGGCTTGAACTCGATTTAATGACTAAAGAATGAACCAATATTATAAAAGCATATTGACCTAATTCCTAGATTAGTTCTTAGAACGAATTGCAAGTAAGAATCGTGATCCTCTATCTAGAAAGATAGGAACCAATCGGTATAAGGGTGAATGCCACACATCAAAGAAGTGATAAGTTCGAAACAATTTGAGTCAAATAAGAACAAGGAGTTTGCAAACTCACAATAAGATTAAAATTCATTAAAAGTTCATACAAAATGTTCCAAGCCTCATATTTAAAGGCATACAAATGACCAGCTGAAAAGTCATGAAATAATTAATCAAAATTACACCACAAATTCGTCCAATATTCCCCATGCACATTAAGTTAATGTGGTGGTGGCTTCAATGGAGTAGTTGGCCGAATTTAGTGCTTAGTTGGCTAAGAAGAAGTTCTCTTAAATTCTGCTGAAATTCCCCAAGCACTTGGAATAAATGTGGGCGGTGCATTAATGTTTTTGAGCAAACCGAACAGCCACTTTTCATGTTCTCATGATTAGCCTTTGAGCGTTTAAATACCTTGAAACCTTTGATGAACCCAATCAGCCATGCATGAAGAGAACATTGAATTCCTTTGCTGATCACGAAATTCCCTGTTGGATAGGTGTTTTTAGCTCTTTAAATGTTGGTAGATGCATTAAAAGCTTGTGTTGGCCAGTCATTGACATCCATACATCCTATTAAACATGATGGTTAGGACATATTTAAAGACTTATCAAAATAACACAAAACATAATTAAAACATGGATTAAAATAACTAAATGGTTAATACATTATTTTCCAGCAATTTAATTAGATTAAAATTAAAATTGAATGTGCAGCACATTGCATGGAATGCGTGATGGTTTATATGAAATGCATGGAATGCGTGAAGTGCCATCCCAAATTCGTTTAATTAAACCCGTGACAGCCATATTGAATTTCTTGGCTTGTGTCACGTGATTGGTCCTCTAGTTAGCTCGATTGGATCATGCAAGGCTTGCCCTTCGTTCATGCTCGCAACACGAGTGTTTGCCACATTAGTGCTCTTAATGTGAGTGCTCGCAACATGAGTGCTCGCAACACCAGTGCTCGCATTTTCCAAGCTTGCAAGGTCTGTCTCGCATTATTAGTGTTCGTACTACTCGTGCTCACATCATCCCCACCCTCTTCAAAGTGATTTGTCCTCAAATCATCACCTACATCATAAGGGGATAGATCAGCAACATTAAAGCTTGCACTAACAGAATACTCGCTTGGAAGGTCCAATTTGTATGAATTCTCATTAATTCTTTCCAGCACTTGAAAAGGGCCATCACCTCGTGGTAACAACTTAGATCTTCGTTGATTTGGAAATCTTTCTTTTCTCATGTGAAGCCATACCCAATCTTCGAGTTCAAAGACTACCCATTTACGTCCCTTGTTGGCTTTACTTGCATATTGCTTGGTCCTCTCCTCAATGTTTTCCCTCACTTTTTGGTGTAGATTTTTCATGAAATCGGCCTTCTTTTTTTTGATCAAGTTTTACTCCATAAAGTCCTCCAAAAATGGCTAAGAAATTTAGCATCGTGATCGGATATAATAATCCTAGGTACTCCATGCAATCGTACCACTTCCCTGAAAAAGAGATTAGCTACATTCGAAGCATCATTAATTTTGTGGCAAGAAATAACCATTTTAGAAAATTAATCCTTCAATTCATCACCTTTCAAACTCTATAAGAACAATTTAACTCCTGGATCCAAAACAAAGTGTTGCCTTACCATTTTATCACAATGTACAAATTTCGCTTTTGATATCCTTGGTGAAAGAGTTAGATCTGAAAAGGGAGGAAGATCTGCAATTACCAGTGATTATAAATAGAAGGATGAAAGAGAATATGGATCATCAAGGTGTGAAGAATTCAACTCCAAAATTTCTCTCTTTCGTTAACAAAGTCAGCTGCCATGGAAGCTTGATTCTGGAAGAAGGTGATCTGATGCAACAAGGAAGCAACTGCTTCTGACGAGAAGTGCTAGGTGCGACGCAAGAGGTGCTATTAAGGGAAAATTCTCGTAGACTAGGAATAGCATGCTTTAATTTCATTCTTTAATCCCTCTTAAATGTCGGTGAATTCTATTGACAATTGATTGTATACGGAAGTATCTTTTAATGTTAGATTTACTTTGATTTCTACTCAATTCTTCTCATCTGTTTATATTTGGATTTAACTGTTTTGACCACGGAAGTGTGATTGTAGTCACAGTCACTAGAAGGCGCGGTGACAAGTTAAGTTAACAAGCAAGACAACAGAAGTTGCTTGAGGCAATAAGGAATTCTGGCCACTTGTTCTTAAGTACAAAGCATTACCAGCATTGGAAGGTGTGGTAATTGTGAGTACTTGGGTCTTTGTTAAATAGAGAGTTGATAGCAGTAAGATTTCATTGAAATGTAATTGCGGCGACAATTCACCTATTAGATACCTTAGAATCACATTTAGCATTGCCAATTTGTGAAATCAGTGATTCTCTCCAATTCTTTACACTTGATCTATTTTCTTTATATTTCTGAATTTACATTTATAAACATCTTCAACAATCAATTCATCTTTTACTAATTTGCTCTGACATTTTATATTTCATTTGCACTGACAAGATTTAACTCTTAACTTGTTTAGCTTTAATCAGTTTGCATTGACATTACTCTTAACAGTTCTTATCATTTTAACTCAAATTGCTTCAACATATTTAAACGTAAACAACCATCTTCGTGGGATCAATATTCGACAGATTCATTTCTATCTACTATACTTGCATCGATAGTGTACGCTTGCACATATTTGTTGTGACGTTCATAGCGTGATCACAACTTTTGGTCTTTTTATTAAAAATTTATTTATGTTTCTCTCTTGGTTCTTGGACGAACTTCTGAACTAGTAAAAAATTTACGAGTTATTTTATAACTTCGGTTCCTGGGAATATGCAAGACGATCCATTCCTTCAAAAAAAATTTCGGACATTCCTTGCTCAGGAAATCGCATCATCTGGTCTAAATAGTTTGTCATTTTGTAAAAAAAACTTTTTTTCTTTGAATTAAATACTTATTTAAGTGAGAATTGTTTCTCTCTTGGCTCTTGGATGAACATTTGAACTTGTCAAACATTTACAAGTTCTTTTATAACTTTTGTTCGTAAGATTATTAAAGATGATCCAATCCTTAGACCAATTTTTCGAACATTCCATGCTCGGAAAATCACATCATTTGGTCAAATTGTTTGTCATTTTGTAAACAACTTTTGGTGCATGAAATAAAAATTTATTTACGTGAGAATTGCTTCCCTCTTGGTTCTTGGATGAACTTCCGAACTTTTCTAACGAGTTCTTTTATAACTTCAGTTCTTAAGAGTATTCAAGAAGATCAATTCCTTTGACAAATTTTCTGAACATTCCATGCTCAGGAAATCGTATCATTTGGTCTAAATAGTTTTTCATTTTGTAAACAACTTTTGGTTTTTGAATTAAAAACTTATTTACATGAGAATTGTTTCTCTCTTGGTTGTTGGACGAACTTCCGAACTTGTAAAACATTTATGAGTTCTTTTTATAACTTCGGTTCCTAAGACTATTCAAGGTGATCCATTCCTTCGAGCTATTTTTCGATCATTCCATTCTCGAGAAATCACATCATTTGGTCTAAATAGTTTCTTATTTTGTAAACAACTTTTTTTTCTTTGTATTAAAAACTTATTTACGTGAGAATTTTTATCTCTTATTCTTGGACGAAATTACAAACTAGTCAAACTTTTAGAGTTCTTTTATTATTTCGGTTCCTTAAAGCATTCAAGATGATCCATCCATTTGAGCAATTTTCAAAACTTTCCATGCTCGAGATACCGCATAATTTGGTTCCTGAGTGTATTCAAGACGATCTATTCCTTCGACCAACTTTTTGAACATTCCATTCTTGGGAAATCGCATCATTTGGTCAAAATAGTTTGTCATTTTGTAGACAACTTTTGGTCTTTAAATTAAAAACTTGTTTAAGTGAGAATTGTTTCTCTCTTGGTTGTTGGGCAAACTTCCGAACTTGTCAAACATTTGCGATTTCTTTTATAACTTTGATTACTGAGTGTATTTTAGATGACCCATTCCTTCTAGTAATTTTTTGAACATTCCATTATCGGGAAATGACATCATTTGGTCTAAATAGTTTGTCATTTTGTAAACAACTTTTGGTCTTTGTATTAAAAACTTATTTACTAAAGAAGTTTTTCTCTCATAGTTATTGGACGAACTTCTGAACTTGTTAAATATTTACAAGTTCTTTTATAACTTTGGTTTCTAAGAGTATTCAAGACCATCCATTCCTTCGACAAATTTTTCGAACATTCCATGCTCGAAAAATTGCATCATTTGGTCTAAAATAGTTTGTCATTTTGTAAACAATTTTTGGCCTTTGAATTAAAAATTTTATATACGTGAGAATTGTTTCTCTCTTGGTTCTTGGACGAACTTCCGAACTTGTCAAATATTTATGAGTTCTTTTATAACTTCAGCTCGTATGATTATTCAAGACGATCCATTCCTTCGACCAATTTTTTGAACATTCCGTTCTCGGGAAATCGCATCATTTGGTCAAAATAGTTTGTCATTTTGTAAACAACTTTTGGCCTTTGTATTAAAAACTTATTTATGTGAGAATTTTCTCTCTCTTGTTCTTCGACAAACTAACAAACTAGTCAAACTTTTATGAGTTCTTTTATAACTTTGATTCCTTAAAGTATGCAAGACGATCCATCTCTTTGAGCAATTTTTCGAACATTCAATGCTCGAGAAATCGCATAATTTGGTCTAAATAGTTTGTCATTTTGTAAAAAAACTTTTGGTCTTTGAATAAAAACTTATTTACATTGGAATTGTTTCTCTCTTGGTTTTTGGACGAACTTTCGAACTTGTTAAACATTTACGAGTTCTTCTGTTACTCGATTCCTGAGAGTATTCAACATGATCCATTCCTTCGACCAATTTTCTGAACATTTCAAGCTCGGGAAATCGCATCATTTGGTCAAATTGTTTGTCATTTTGTAAAAAATTTTGGTCTTTGAATTAAAAACTTATTTACGTGAGAATTGTTTGGCTCTTTGTTCTTGGACGAACTTCTGAACTTTTCTAACATTTATGAGTTCTTTTATAACTTCGGTTCTTGAGAGTATTCAAGAAGATCAATTCCTTCGACAAATTTTCCGAACATTTCATTCTCGGGAAATCGCATCATTTGGTTAAAATAGTTTATCATTTTGTAAACAACTTTTGGTCTTTGAATTAAAAATTTATTTACATGAGAATTGTTTCTATCTTGGTTGTTGGACGAACTTCTGAACTTGTTAAAACATTACAAGTTCTTTTATAACTTCAGTTCCTAAGAGTATTCAAGATGACCCATTCCTTCGAGCTATTTTTCAATCATTCCATTCTCGGGCAATCACATCATTTGGTCTAAATAGTTTCTCATTTTGTAAACAACTTTTTGTCTTTGTATTAAAAACTTATTTACGTGAGAATTTTTATCTCTTGTTCTTGGACGAAATTACGAACTAGTCAAACTTTTACGAGTTCTTTTATTATTTCGGTTCCTTAAAGCATTCAAGATGATCCATCCATTTGAGCAATTTTCAGAACTTTCCATGCTCGAGAAACCGCATAATTTGGTCTACATAGTTTGTCATTTTGTAAACAACTTTTTGTCTTTGAATTAAAAACTTATTTACTTGAGAATTGTTTCCCCCTTAGTTCTTGGACGAACTTTCGAACTTGTCAAACATTTTCAAGCTCTTTTATAATGTCGGTTCCTGAGAGTATTCAAGATGATTCATTCCTTGGACCAATTTTCTGAACATTTCATGCTCGAGAAATCCCATCATTTGGTCAAATTGTTTATCATTTGGTAAACAAATTTAGGTCTTTGAATTAAAAACTTATTTACGTGAGAATTGTTTCTAATAAAAACACGTGCACGAAACGAAATCGTAAGCCGCCTAGTTACGGATTTGACCTAGGTAGACGTTTTGAGATGAATTGTTTGCTTGTTGAATCTTAAACACATTGAAAAAAAAAAAAGAAACAAGTCAGTTCTAAAGGAAAATAAATTGCCTGGAACTAAACAAGACAAAATCAATAAAAAACCCCAAATAATAAATACTAAGATGTAGTTCGAATCTGGGCGCTAAAGGATGAATTTTAGGATTTCTTGAACTCAAAGAACCCTAATTTAAGTGGAGAATTTCGTCAAAAATCAGATCTAAAAAGGGAAACAAAATAGATTTGTTAAACAGATTTTTTAAGCTCAAAAGAAAACTATTTTGTAATTAAAGATTCCAAACAATGTCAACAACCAAGAACCACTAATTTTATGATGAAATTTGCTAATTTGGGACGGGAAAAGACGAATCTTGTTGGTTCTAGGACCTGGAACGAAATCAAACGAAACTAGAATCAAATAATCAAGAAATAACAAAACATAATTTTTAAAGAGAATGAAAGATGGAAAGGTGACGATGGCATCTGAAAGATGTCCTCGGTAGTGATGTGAGCATGGTCATATCATGTTACGATGCAATTCAGAGATATCGAGACTGGCCCAAACACGAGAGGCCCAAGTGCAAAAAGAAACATCTCACGAGCCTGATTGATATTGGGCTAATGTTCTTAAGGACTTTTTTATTTTTATTTATGTTTTATTTCAGTTTAATAAGTGTTTGCATCTTTAATTTTGTCTTGCATTAAGTGTTTTGCATTTAATTAAGTCATGCATAAAGTTGTGTTTTTCTTTATTTATGCTTCATTGATTGTTTTGTTGCATTCATAAATAAAGTTGTTTAATTATGCTTCATTAAGTGTTTTGTTTGTTAAATGCATCTTTGTTTAATAATCTGCATCATTAAGTGTTTTGTTTGTTAAATGCATCTTTATTTAGTAATCTACATTATTAAATGTTTTGTTTGTTAAATGCATCTTTGTTAAATGCCTTGAATTAACGCATCAGCATCTTTAAAGATCTGCATTATGTGTTTTTATATTAAATAAGTCTTGCATTAAATCTTCTCATTTATTAAAGTATGGTTTAAGTTGCATGTTCAATTAATTCGAGTGCATGAGTGTTATTAAGTATGATGTTTTTATGAGTGTTTTAAGTTATTGTTTAATGCTTAAATATCTATTTTTGCATGTGACTTTTCCTATGACTAAAGACTCTTCAAGTTAGAAGGTTTCAAAGCTTTTTAAAGAACATTATGGAGGTTGTTTAATGGACCATAGGATACTCTTCAAGTCTGAATGTTTTTGGAGTCTTTAACCTTCATCAAGATGCCATTTAAAAGGATGTTACATAAACTAATACAAATCAGTTTCAAGGGAGCTGAAGGGACAACCAATAAACACATTAAGGTTACATAAGTCTTCATTAAGGAGAAATGTCATGTCTTTTCAGCTACATCAGATCATAATGAAGAGACACACATTAAGGATACAATAAGTCTTCATTTAAGGAGAAATGTCATGTCTTTTCAACTACATCAGATCCCAATGAAGAGACATGATTCATTGGCTTCCCTACAAGAGTCAAAATGAAATTAGTGCTTGTATTAACTTTATTTAATGGTTGAATGTGAAAGGTCTCCCATAGGCATTTGATTAGTCACAAAAGTGTCTATAAATAATCTGTAAATAGAACCTTGTTGGAAGGAAGAATGAATATACAATTTGTGAGAAATTCTCTCTTGAGTTCTTTAGAACAAACAAACTGAACTTGTCAAGGCTTATTGCTTTCTAGCGTTCTTCTTTCTTTTCTATATCTTTGGTTCTTGTTTCTTTCATAAACAACGGGTCGGGGTCTATTCGATTCTATTCTTGTTTTCAATTATTTGTCATATAGAAAGTGGGTCACGTTCCAATAACGCTGGTTCTTTTCTCGTACAAGTCATTAATTCAAGATTCCTATCATATTTCTTTAGTTATCAAGTACCTGTTTTTAGAAACAATCGGGCAATCGAGTGACTTGTAATTCTAATCTGATTACAAGCTCACATTAGGCAGCCTTGAATCAACAAAGAGATCCATAACCACCTACTAACGACTCTAATTATTCCCTCCAAGAAGAAGATCAAGGCAAGAAGAAAGGCGAAGACTACTCTTGCAATCAAAGAGACTACCAAAGCAACTTTTAAAATAAACAAGACTTAAGAGAATTTTTTAAAACTCAAACAGAACTTGATTAATCAATAAAAGAATTAAAACTGAATCACATAATGAAAGGTGGCTAAGGCCTTTAAAATAACCCTCAAAGTCAAGCTCCTAATCAAACTTCGGAGTTTAAGTCAATTAAATAACTGATTACAACTTAGCAGAATAATCAAATAACTAATTAACTAATAAATAAAACTAAAATAATAATTTAATATGGAATTTTGACTAAGGCTTAAGTGGCTTGTGCTTGGGCTGAATTTTTACTTGGAAAACTAAGATAAATTCGATTTGGGCTCTGTGGGGCCTAATTTGCAATGCGTGTTCTTCTCAGTTTCCAAATTGTGTCTAAAACTTGAAGTTGGCCTTAGTGACATGTAAATGGGCCAATTCTGATCTTGCACATGGTTTTCTTCTAAGATCGATCCGCTTATGCTCGAACACATTATCCATCAGATGTCAGCTTCAAGATTCAGTTTCTTGGACCAATAATTCCAAGACTTGGATTCTTAGTTTTCTTGATTTCTGAAATCTCCCCAAATGACATAATTAGACCAAGATTTGGTTTCTTGATTTTCTTAAAAACAAGAAAGTGAATCTTGGTTTTCCTTTTGGCACGTATGTGCGTCCAAGGTCTTTGTGATGAATTCTTGCATAAATCTATTTAATCTTTCCTTCATCTTCCTTGCCTTTCACCTTGTAATTGGGCCTTGAAGTAAAGTCAACCCATCAACTTTGATGCTTGTATCATTCCCCCTTCCTCGAAACAATTCGTCCTCGAATCTAAAACACCAAAAGGAGAGAGATCAACAACATTGAAAGTAGTACTCACATTAAACTCACCAGGCATATTTATTTGGTAGGCGTTGTCGTTGATTCGCTTGAGAACTTGAAACGGTCCATCACCCCTACGGTCTAATTTTGATTTTTATTGTTTGGGAAATCTCTCTTTGCGCATATGGACCCAAACCTAATCACCGGGGACTTCATTTGTTTTGGCAATTCGTTGTCGAGCTTTCTCATGTATGAATTTTACCAACTCAACTTTTTGTTCACCATCTAAACTGCAAATATTATCTAAAGGTAATGGCACAAGATCAAGTACAGTAAGTGAGTTAAAACCATAAACAATTTCAAACGGAGAATAACCAGTTGTAGAATGGATAGATCGATTATATGCGAATTCAAAAAAAGGTAAAAATTCTTCTCATGTTTTGAGATTCTTACCTACCACGGCTTTAAAGTAAAGCTCCTAAGATTCGATTTACCACTTCGGTTTGTCCATCGGTTTGGGGATGACAAGTAGTCAAGTAAAGGAGTTTTGTGTCAATCTTACCAGACAGTACCATCCAAAAATGGCTTAGGAACTTCACATCTCTATCAAAAACAATGGTGCAAGGTATTTCATGTAGGCACACCATCTCTTTAAAGAATAAATCAGCCACATGTGTAGCATTATCAGTTTTGTGACAAACTATGAAATGAGCCATCTTTGAAAACCTGTCAACAACAAAGAAAGATACTATCTCGACCCTTTTTAGTTCGTGGCAACCCATGAATAAAAATCCATGGATAGATCAACCCATGGAGAAGAAGGAATCGACAAAGGAGTATAAAGGCCATGAGGCATTACCTTAGATTTTGCTTATCGACAAGTTATACATCTAGAACATACCTGTTTGACATCCTTCTTCATGTGTGGCCAAAAGAAGTGTTCTTGTATAATGTTGATACGAGTCGCAAGGCCCAAATTCAAGCTTATGAATGTGATGGGATCAAAGTTTCTCAAGGCCCAATAACAAGGTCAAAGGCCAAAAAAATTCGAGCAAGATTGAACGGGACCATCCAAGACTTCGTTACCAAGGCCTAGATGTGCACATGGCCGACAAAGAAAATCAAGATTCACTTTTTTGTTTTCAAGAAAATCAAGAAGCCAAATCTTGGTCCAATTTTTCCATTCCAAACAATTTCAAGAATCAAGAAAATCAAGATTTCAAATCTTGGAAATCTTGGTCCAAGAAACCGAAGCTGTCAATTTTCAAGTTGGGGAAATCAGTAGACTTGCAACGACTTTTTGTATGGGATCCAGAAATTTATGGGTTGAGATGTCTGCATAGATTTCGAAGATCTATCTCTTATCTTCGAAATACACTTTGAATCACTTGATTTCAAGTTTGGGAGCTCAAGTTATGATCATTTTAATAAAACTGTGCGGGCAGAATTTTTGGACGTGATTATGATGGTAATTACGAGTTTTGGGCTTTTAATTCAAGTTTAAATCATATTGGGTTCGGGTTTTAGGTTTAATTTTTACTATTTATGAGTCCAATATTGTATTATCAGCTCTTATTATTTTATTGTTATTTTTATTCCGAATTTTGAATAATTATGAAGTAGTTTAAGTTTTTAGGAGTTTTATGTCAACAAGAAAGTTTAGTTTAAAACTACTTCTTGTTTAGATTAGTTAGAGTTTTAGTTTAATTCAGCGTTTTATTTAGATTTATTTAGCTTGCCTATATATAGGCCTTGGAATTGTAAACAAAGGACGCTGGATTTTGATTATTTTGAGTTAATAATAATTATCTTTGAGTTTTTCTTCAAGAATTGCTCTTGAGTTTTTTTTTTTAGAAGTTGTTTTAAAAATCTTTCAGGTTGTGGGAATTACCTTCAAGCTTTTTCTTGCCAAGATCTCTTTCTTGGAGGGGAAATTAGAGTCATTGAAGGAAGTTGTGGATTCTTATTGTTTCCAAGACTTCTTAGGACGTTATCTTCTCTTTCCTATCTTTAATTTATCGTTCTTGTTTTATCTAGTTTAGTTCTTGCTGTTTAGGGTTACCGATTTAGTTGATTTTCGTTCTTGGTTGAAATTGCTTCAAGAGGGACGTTCTCCTACCTTGATCCATCAAGAAACACATCAAAAATTAGGAGATCCAATATTTTCTTGTTGTTTCAATCATTCTTGCCTAAACAGTTTGCTTTTATCTTTTAAATCACTTCTAACGAATCTGTTTATATTTTTATTTTTCAGATCTGGTTGGGACGTTTCTTGAGGTCCAAGGACGATTTCTTTCATCCAAGAAACCTTAATTTCGTTCTCTATTGGATCCGTTACTAGCCATTCATCTTTCTTTCGTTTTAATTTCGTTTGATTATTCTTCTTATCAATTAATCTCTCTTTCTTTGTTTTTGTTTCAGATTACATTTGTCTAGAGCTTTAGGGTAGATCCGCAACTTGACAACTTTATGATCCTCTTCCGCTTTCATTTTATATCATTTGGTATCAGATTTTGGGCATTTTAGGTGTTCTTCGTTGCTTTCTACACTGATTTCAATTACAAACAACCAACAAGCAGTTTTTACCTAGTAATTTTTTCGGAAAAAGATATTTTTGAGTGCGTAAACGTTTTTCAATTGCTCTAAAATTTTATATACTGATTCTTAGCACTATATTACAGTATAAAAAAAATATTTCCCACAAAAAAAGTGATCAAAAAGTTGAGGGAAAAAAAGAAAAATACGAGAAAAATAAAAAAATAAAAAATATTCTATGGGTTGAATTTTGTGAAAATACGAGAAAAATAAAAAAAATAAAAAAAATATTCTATGGGTTGAATTTTGTGCCGAAAATTTCCAAATAAAAACATATTATTTGGAGAGGCTCTAATTTAAATTTCGTGATTTTTGGAAATCGGGAACACCTCGAACGAAGTTTGTCAAGTTGCTTCGCAGTTTTTGGGTTTTCAGGTTTCTGCAATTTTATTGATTCTTAGTTTTAGGTTTTCATTTGTTTTTGTTTTTTATTGTTTCTTTACACATTTTAACAATTTCTGTGGGTTAACGAACGTTGCACCTTCCTTCCTCCGTGCAACACAATTCTTTGGTGTCTAGCTGATTTTGGACTCATAGTGCTATTAGGATTACTTTGTTAGTTTGATTCTTATACATCCTAATTGATTGATATAAATACTTCTAAAGGACTCACAAGATTAATTCTTACCTTATTGAAAAATTAATTTTTCTTTTTGAGTGCATAATGGTGAGGTTTGTTTAATTTTTCTTTTTTTGAGTGTCATGCTTTTTTTTTTTTCAGATTTGTCACAATGTCTCATAGTAGAAAAGGGAGTGATGACCAGAGGGACAAACCGCTAGTTAACATCGAAAATCTTGCTGGTGTCGCAACAAAGTTAGATATCCATGCCATCACTGATAAGTTTGAAACCATGTTCAATCAGTTGAACAATACCTTAAATCAGTTGCGAACTGAGCAAAGGACTCAATGTTGGGGTGCTAATGATAATGATGGGTTTGAACAATCTCGTGCTCGTAGACATCAAGCTAGACGTGTCCCTCGTGTGGATGAAAATCCTTTATTTCCCAATGATTGCGGACAACCTTCATTGGCAAAGTCGAAGTTCACAATTCCTCAATTTTGTGGAAAGAATGATCTCGAAGCATACTGTGAGTGGAAATAAAAAATAAAGCTTATGTTTCGTTACTATAATGCCCAGAAGATGAGAAAGTTCCATTGGCGACCCTTTAGTTTTCAGACTATGCATTGAGTTGGTGGACTCAACTTGGTATAAGTCGCCAATGAAACTACGAGAGAGAAATTACCACATGGGATGAGTTGAAACAAGTTATGCGAAAACGCTTTATTCCTACACATTATTATAGGGAGGTCAAAACCAGACTTCGACGACTTGTTCAAGGAAGTAAATCAGTTGATGAGTACTTCAAGGAGATGGAGATGCTCATTCAATGAGAAAATGTGGAGGAGGAGGATGAGACCACTATGATACGTTTTATTGATGGTTTGAACAAACCTATAGCCAACACTTTACGATTACAAACTTATATAGATCTCGAAGAGGCAGTTCACAAAGCCATTGAAATTGAACAACAATTAAGGGAACAAGGTCCTCGTTCATTCTCTACTTCACAGTATTACAAAGGTAACAGTTCCAATTCTGACTTTAGGTATTCAAAACCACCTTTTACTGCTAAAAAGTCTTCTTCAAGTGGTGATACTAAGAAATTAGATTGGACGAGTGGGGCTCCTATGAAGATGCCAATACCTTCTAAGCAACCTAGTTCTAGTGGTTCAAACATGGGAAAAATTAGAGAAGAAAGTAAGTATGACTTTGTGTCTTTTGTTGACTCTTTCTCTAGTGAAAAAAGATTTGTTGTGATGGAGAACTTTGTGAACCGAAAAAAGATGATAATGAGAAACTTTTCCTTGAATCTATAGATAAAGTAGAAACGTCATGTTCTCCTACTAAGATGCCTTGTAATGAATTGAATATTCAAAATACTTGTGAGGGGGATATGAGAAGTGAGAAAAAAAAATGTGAAAAAGTCGAGAGAAAAGAGATCTTGAGTGATAAAAGTCCACTTGATTGTCCAAATTTGGTGAGTGATAATCCATATGAGAAAAAATTGGAGAGTTCTCAATAGGAAAAAGAAAATGAAAAACAAGAAGATACCCATACAAAAGTGAGGAATGATTATGTTTTAACTAACCATAACTCGAATTTGTTTAGTGGTGTTTCCTTGTTACAAGATTTTAAAGATCCATTGGCGGACTTCCAATTACATTACTCTACCATCGATTGACACATTTACTTGTGGGAGAGACCTAAAGATTCGAGGATGAATCTTCTTGAGGAAGTGGGGAATGATATGAGTCGCAAGGCCCAAATTCAAGCTTATGAATGTGATGGGATCAAAGTTTCTCAAGGCCCAATAACGAGGTCGAAGGCCAAGCAAATTCGAGTAAGATTGAACGGGACCATCCAAGACTTCGTTACCAATGCCCTAGATGCACACATGGTCGAAAAAGAAAATCAAGATTCACTTTCTTGTTTTCAAGAAAATCAAGAAACCAAATCTTTGTCCAATTTTTTCATTCCAAACAATTTCATGAATCAAGAAAATCAATATTTAAAATTTTGGAAATCTTGGTCTAAGAAATTGAAGCTGCCAATTTTCAAGTTGGGGAAATCAATAGACTTGCAACGACTTTTTGTATGGGGTCCAGGAATTTATGGGTTGAGATTTCTACATAGATTTCGAAGTTTTATCTCTTATCCTCGAAACACACTTTGAATCACTTGATTTCAAGTTCGGGAGCTCAAGTTATGATCCTTTTAATAAAACTGCGTGGGCAGAATTTCTGGACATGATTATGATGGGAATTACGAGTTTCGGGCTTTTAATTCGAGTTTAAATCATATTGGGTTCGGGTTTTAGGTTTAATTTTTATTATATATGAGCCCAATATTGTATTATCAGCTCTTATTATTTTATTGTTATTTTTATTCCGAATTTTGAATAATTATGAAGTAGTTTAAGTTTTTAGGAGTTTTATGTCAACAAGAAAGTTTAGTTTAAAACTACTTTTTGTTTAGATTAGTTAGAGTTCTAGTTCAATTAAGCATTTTATTTAGATTTATTTAGCTTGCCTATATATAGGTCTTGGAATTGTAAACAAAGGACACTGGATTTTGATTATTTTGAGTTAATAGTAATTCTCTTTGAGTTTTTCTTCAAGAATTGCTCTTGAGTTTTTTTTTTAGAAGTTGTTTTAAAAATCTTTCAGGTTGTGGGAATTACCTTCAAGCTTTTTCTTACCAAGATCTCTTTCTTGGAGGGGAAATTAGAGCCATTGAAGGAAGTTGTGGATTCTTATTGTTTCCAAGGCTTCTTAGGACGTTATCTTCTCTTTCCTATCTTTAATTTATCGTTCTTGTTTGATCTAGTTTAGTTCTTGCTGTTTAGGGTTACCGATTTAGTTGATTTTCGTTCTTGGTTGAAATTGCTTCAAGAGGGACGTTCTCCTACCTTGATCCATCAAGAAACACATCAAAAATTAGGAGATCCAATATTTTCTTGTTGTTTCAATCATTCTTGCCTAAACAGTTTGCTTTTATCTTTTAAATCACTTCCAACAAATCTGTTTATGTTTTTATTTTTTAGATCTGGTTGGGACGTTTTCTTGAGGTCCAAGGACGGTTTCTTTCATCCAAGAAACCTTAATTTCATTCTTTATTGGATCCGTTACCTCTTTCTTTCATTTTAATTTCGTTTGATTATTCTTCTTATCAATTAATCTGTCTTTCTTTGTTTTCGTTTCAGATTACATTTGTCTAGAGCTTTAGGGTAGATCTGTGACTTGACAACTTTACGATCCTCTTCCGCTTTTGTTTCGTATCAAATGTCTAATGTTTTGGCAATTCCAAAGTGTCCCATAAGTCCTCCACTATGTGCCTCTTGAACCAAGAGTTCCCTCATGGCGCATTATGGTATACGTAACCTGTCCATGCAAAATAAAAAACCTTCCACAAGATAAAATTTATCATAAGCCCCATTCCCACAATTAGCAAAGATATGTCCAAAAATAGGTATCATTTAAGTACAAATCTTTCAAATTCTCAAATCTTAAGACTCTAGCATTCGTAGTAGTTATTAAAGAATATTGTCGAGATAAAACATCAGCGACAACATTATCCTTACCCATTTTGTACTAAATGACATATGGGAATGTTTCAATAAATTTGACCCACCTAGCACGTCTCATGATCGGTGTGAATTACGAACTCATTTGGCAGCAAGTAGTGTTGCCAAACCTGAAGAGCTCGAAACAAAGAAAGTAGCTCCTTGTCATAGGTCGAATAATTCAGTTGCGCTCCATTTATCTTTTCACTGAAATATGCAATCAGCCTCTTAACTTGCATCAAGATCGCACCTTTCCCAATACCTGAAGCGTCACATTCTAGCTCAAAAGTGTTTAAAAAATTAGGTAATTTAAGAATCAGAGTAGAACACAACTTATCTTTTAAGGTTTGAAAAGCCTTTGCTTGAGGTGTACCCCACTTGAAACCCATAGATTTCTTAATTATTTCGATTAATGGGGCAGCAATAGAAGAAAAATATTTCACAAACTTATGATAAAAACTAGCTAAACCATGGAAAGATCTTACTTCAATAACCCATAGATTGCCTTTACTTTTTCCTCATTAACATGAATATCTTGTGCACTAACTATAAAACCCAAAAAGATTAGCTTATCGCAGCAAAATGTGCATTTATCAAGGTTGGCATACAATTTTTAAGTCTGTAGAATGTCTAAAACAGATTTAACATGTTGAACATGGTCATTCAAAGAAGTTGAGTAAATTAGAATGTTATCAAAGTAAACAACAACAAATTTACCCAAATAAGGCCTTAAAATATGATTCATTAAGCACATGAAAGTACTAGGTGCATTAGTTAAGCTGAAAGGCATTACTAACCACTCACAATCCAAATTTCGTTTTAAAGGTTGTTTTCCATTCGTCCCCTTCCTGAATGCAAATTTGATGATACCCACTTTTTAAGTCGATTTCAGTAAACATAGAAGATCCATGCAACTCATCAAGCATATATCATCAAGTCTAGGAATAGGATGTCTATACTTTACCGTAATTTTGTTGATTAGGTGGCAATAAACACACATGCAAAATGTACCGTCTTTCTTAGGCACTAATAAAACAGGAACGGCACAAGGACTTAGGCTTTCTCGTACATACCCTTTAGCTAAAAGATCCTCCACTTACCATTCCAATTCCTCTGTCTCCTCAAGATTGCTTCGATGATACGAGTCGCAAGGCCCAAAATTCAGCGTATGTACATGATGGGCTCAATCTTCCTCAAAGACCAATAACGAGGTCAAAAGACAAGCAAATTCGAGCAAAACTGAATGGGACCATCCAAGACTTCGTTACCAAGGCCCTAGATGCGCACATGATCAAAAAAGAAAATCAATATTCACTTTCTTGTTTTCAAGAAAATCAAGAAACCGAATCTTGGTCCAATTATGATATTTCAAATAATTTCAAGAATCAAGAAAATCAAGATTTTATTTCTTGGAAAAAGAAACCGAATCTTGTAGCCAAGGCAAATTGGATTTCTTGTACGACCTTGAACGAGCCAATTTCGAGAGCAAACGGTTCACAAGACCAAGTTCTTACAAAAAGGCTCATTAAGATATTTACAAGTTCATCTTGAAGTTAAGAAGTAATTTAATTGAATATCAGGCCAAATTATTAAAGTGGCCCAAATTGGAAAGTATTTAAATTTAGGTCCAATTTTTATTTTAATAAGTGGATCGTCATGTAAGAATTCAGCCCAAGGAGCCCATTCAAAGCCCTTTGGCTGAAATTCCCCATATTCACACTTAAATTTATTTTTTTTATTTGTTTAGCTGTCATGGTTAGAATTCTATTAGGGTTAGGAAAGCTTATTTTGGGGGCCTATAAGTAGCATGGTCGTTCGCCCTTGAAAAAACACTTGATTTTGATTATTTTAAGTTAATAATAATTCTCTTTGAGTTTTTCTTCAAGAATTGCTCTTGAGTTTTTTTTAGAAGTTGTTTTAAGAATCTTTCAGGTTGTGGAATCATCTTCAAGCTTTTTCTTGCTAAGATCTCTTTCTTGGAGGGGAAATTAGAGCCATTGAAGGAAGTTGTGGATTCTTATTGTTTCCAAGGCTTCTTAGGACATTATCTTCTCTTTTCTATCTTTAATCTATCGTTCTATTTGATCTACTTTATTTCTTGCTGTTTAGAGTTAATGATTTAGTTGTTTTCATTCTAGGTTGAAATTGCTTCAAGAGGGACGTTCTCCTACCTTGATCCATTAAGGAACACATCAAAAATTAGGAGATGCAATCTTTTCTTGCTGTTTTTTATCATTCTTGCCTAAACAGTTTGTTTTATCTTTTAAATCACTTCTAAAGAATCTATTTGTGTTTTTGTTTTCCAGATCTAGTTGGGATGTTTTCTTGAGGTCCAAGGACGGTTTCTTTCATCCAAGAAACCCTAATTTCATTCTCTATTGGATCCGTTACCAGCCATTCATCTTTCTTTCGTTTTAATTTCATTTAATTATTCTTCTTGTCAACTAATCTGTCTTTCTTTGTTTTCTTTTCAGATTACATTTATCTAGAGCTTTAGGGTAGATCCACGACTTGACAACTTTACGATCATCTTCCGCCCGCGTTTCATATCATTTGGTATTAGATTTTGGGCGTTTTGGGTGTTCTTTGTTGCTTTCTACACTGATTTCCATTACAAACAGCCAACAAACAGTTTTTTACCCAATACTTTTTTCGGAAAAAAATATTTGAGTGGGTAAACGTTTTTCAATTGATCTGAGATTTTATATGCTGATTCTTGGCACTATATTACAATATAAAAAAATATTTTCCACAAAAAAAGCGATCAAAAAGTCGAGAAAAAAAGAAAAAATTTGAGAAAAATAAAAAAATAAAAAATATTTTTTGGGTCGAATTTTGTGCCGAGAATTTCCAGATCAAAAAAAATTATTTGGAGAGGCTCCAATTTAAATTTCGTGATTTTTGGAAATCGATAACACCTCGAACGAAATTTGTCAAGTTGCTTCGCAGTTTTTGGGTTTTCGGGTTTCTGCAATTTTATTGATTCTTAGTTTTAGGTTTTCAGTTGTTTTTGCTTTTTATTGTTTCCTTACACATTCTAACACTTTCTTATTTATTATTGTGTTAGTAGGTTAACGAACGTTGCACCTTCCTTCCTCCGTGCAACACAATTATTTGGTGTCTAGCTGATTTTGGACTCATAGTGCTATTAGGATTACTTTGTTAGTTTGATTCTAATACATCCTGATTGATTGATATAAATACTTCTAAAGGACTCACAAGAGTAATTCTTACCTCATTGAGAATTTAATTTTTCTTTTTGAGTGCATAACGGTGAGGTTTGTTTAATTTTTCTTTTTTGAGTGTTGTGTCTTTTTTCCAGATTTGTCACAATGTCTCATAGTAGAAAAGGGAGTGATGACTAGAGTGATAAACCGCTAGTTAACATCAAAAATCTTACTGGTGTCGCAACAAAGTTAGATCTTCATGCCATCCCTGATAAGTTCGAAACCATGTTCAATCAGTTGAACAATACCTTAAATCAGTTGCGAACTGAGCAAAGGACTCAATGTTTGGGAGCTAATGATGATGATGGGTTTGAACAAACTCGTGCTCGTAGACATCAAGCTAGACGTGTCCCTCGTGTGGATGAAGATCCTCTATTTCCCAATGATCGCGGACAGCCTTCGTTGGCAAAGCTGAAGTTCACAATTCCTCGATTTTGTGGAAAGAATGATCCCGAAGCATACTATGAGTGGGAATAAAAAATAAAGCTTATGTTTTGTTACTATAAATGCCCAAAATATGAGAAAGTTTCATTGGCGACCCTTGAGTTTTCAGACTATGCGTTGAGTTGGTGGACTCAACTTGGTATAAGTCGCCAACGAAACTATAGAGAAATTACCACATGGGATGAGTTGAAACAAGTTATGCGAAAACGCTTTATTCCTACACATTATTATAGGGAGGTCAAAACCAGACTTCGACGACTTGTTCAAGGAAGTAAATCAGTTGATGAGTACTTCAAGGAGATGGAGATGCTCATTCAACGAGCAAATGTGGAGGAGGAGGATGAGACCACTATGATACGTTTTATTAATGGTTTGAACAAACCCATAGCTAACACTTTGTAGTTACAAACTTACATGGATCTCAAGGAGGCAGTTCACAAAGCCATTGAAATTGAACAACAATTGAGGGAACAAAGTCCTCGTTCATTCTATACTTTACAGTATTACAAAGGTAACAGCTCCAATTTTGACTTTAGGTATTCGAAACCACCTTTTACTACTAATAAGTCTTCTTCAAGTGGTGATATTAAGAAATCAGATTGGAAGAGTGAGGCTCTTATGAAGACGCAAGTACCTTCTAAGCAACCCAGTTCTAGTGCTTCAAACACGAGAAAAACACGTGAGATAGAGTGTTTCAAATGTAAAGAGCGAGGACACTATGGTAGAGATTGCCCTAACATGAGACTTCTCCTTATCAAAGAAAATGGTGAATATACTTCTGATTCAGACAATCCAGATATGACAGACTTTATGGAGAATATTATCCATACCAGTGATTTGAATGAGGAATCGTAGAACCACCAAATAAGGAGGATGATTTTTTTGAATCCCATAGTCTAGTAGTGCGTCGCACTCTCAACATCCAGATGAAAGATGATCTTGACAATCAAAGGACTAATATCTTCCATTCTCGGTGTTTCATTAAAGGTACACTATGTTCGCTTATTGTGGATAGTGGGAGTTGTGCTAATGTTGTTAGTAGCTATCTTGTGGACTCTTTGAATTTACCTTGCTCAAAACGCCCTAAGCCATACCACCTTTAATGGCTTAATGAGTGTTCAGAAGTACGGGTTACAAAACAGTCCTTCATTACATTTAAACTCGGTAATTATGAGGATGAGCTATGGTGCGATGTTGTCCCCATTCATGCCGCGCATTTACTGCTTGGAAGACCATGGCAATATGATCGTGATGTGATACACCATGGAAAACAAAATCGATATTCCCTTATCTTTAAAAGGAAGAAATTTACTCTAGCTCCTTTGAATCCCAACGATGTGTATAAAGATCAAATAAAAATGATGAAATTCTGGAAGTCATTAGTATTAAAAGTCAAAATTCAAATGACCCCATGGTGAGTGAATCCTCTAGTGGTAAAAACAGAGTGCAAAGTCTATTTGCAAGTGTAAAAGATGTGCGGAGAGCCCTGTTAAGCAAACAGCCTAGTATCCTTGTGAAGTTTAGGTAAAATTATTTATCTTTAGCTGACCTTGACAAAACTTTTCCTAGTGTGTTTAACTCTATTTTGCAGGATTATGCGGATATTTTCAATGAGGCACCTAAAGGTTTACCACCTTTACGAGGAACTGAGCACCAAATTGATTTAGTACCCGTAGCATCCATTCCAAATCAACCAGCTTATCGAAGTAATCTCGAGGAGACAAAGGAGTTGCAAAGGCAAGTTGAGGAACTATTAGCCAAAGGGTACATTAGAGAGAGTTTAAGTCCTTGTGTCGTTCCTATCTTGTTGGTGCCTATGAAAGATGGTTCATTTCGAATGTGTGTTGATTGTCGTCCCATCAACAAAATTACGGTAAAGTATAGACATCCAATCCCTAGACTTGATGACATGCTTGATGAATTACATGGATCTATGATTTTCACAAAAATTGACTTAAAAAGTGGTTACCATCAAATTCGTATAAGGGAAGGAGATGAATGGAAAACAGCCTTTAAAACTAAGTTTGGATTGTATGAATGGCTTGTTATGCCTTTTGGTCTAACTAATGCACCTAGTACGATCATGAGGTTAATGAATCATGTTTTAAGACCTTATTTGGGTAAATTTGTGGTGGTATATTTTGATGATATTCTAATTTACTCAACTTCTTTGGATGATCATGTTTTTCATGTTAAATCTATTTTGGACATTTTGCGAGCTGAACAATTATTTGCCAACCTTGATAAATGCACTTTTTGTTGTGATAAGCTAATCTTTTTAGGGTTTATAGTAAGTGCGCAAGGTATTCATGTCGATGAGGACAAAGTAAAGGCAATAAGGGAGTGGCCCACTCCTAAATCGATTACCGAGGTGAGATCTTTCCATGGTTTAGCAAGTTTTTATAGATGTTTTGTTATGGATTTCTCCACTATTGCTGCCCCATTAACAGAGGTTATTAAAAAATCAGTGGGCTTCAAGTGGGGTGAAGCTCAAGAAAAGGCATTTCAAGCCTTAAAGAATAAGTTATGTTCTACTCCAGTTCTTAAATTACCTAATTTCTCTAATACTTTTGAACTTGAATGTGATGCTTCAGGTATTGGAATTGGTGCCGTCTTGATGCAAGATAAAAGGCCAACAGCATATTTCAGTGAAAAACTAAATGGGGCGTAACTGAACTACTCAATGTACGATAAAGAATTACTGGCATTGGTACGAGCTCTCCAAGTGTGGCAACATTACTTCCTACCCAATGAGTTCGTTATACATACGGATAATGAGTCCCTCAAATGGCTAAAAGGCCAAGGTAAGTTAAGCAAAAGACATGCAAGATGGGTGGAATTTATTGAAACATTCTCATATGTAATTAAGTACAAAACAAGCAAAGAGAATGTAGTTGTTGATGCCTTATCTCGTAGATATTCTTTGATAACTACATTACATTCTAAAATCTTAGGATTTTAACATATAAAAGATTTGTACCCAAATGATGCTGATTTTTCAAATATCTTTGCTAATTGTGGGAATAGTGCCCTTGATAAATATTATCTTGTAGATGGATTTCTTTTTCGCCTAAATAGGTTATGTGTGCCACATTGCTCCATGAGGGAGTTACTAATTCGTGAGGCCCATGGTGGAGGCTTAATGGGACACTTTGGTGTCGCCAAAACACTAGATGTTCTACAAGAACACTTTTATTGGCCTCACATGAAGAAGGAATGATATGAGCTCATAATCAGTTTAGAATTACAAGTCACTTGATAACTAAAGAAATATAATAGGAATCTTGAATCAACGACTTGTACGAGAAAAGAACCAGCGCTATTGGAATGTGACCCACTTTCTATTTGACAAATAATCAAAAACAAGAATAGAATCGAACAGACCCTGACCCGTCGTGTATTAAAGAAACAAGAACCGAAAGTATAAAAAAAGAAAGAAGAATGCCACAAAGCAATAAGCCTTGATAAGTTCAGTTTGTTTGTTCTAAAGAACTTAAGAGAGAATTTCTCACAAATTATATTCATTCTTCATTTCAACAAGGTTCTGTTTACAAATTATTTATACACTTTTGTGACTATTCAAATGCCTATGTCAAACCTTTCACATTCAGCCATTAACTAAAAGTTAAAACACTAATTTCTTTTTAACTCTTGTAGGGAAGCTAATGAGTCATGTCTCTTCATTAGGATTTGATGTAGTTAAAAAGGCATGGTAAATTCGTTTTTAACTCTTGTAGGAAAGCCAATGAGTCATGTCTCTTCATTAGGATCTGATGTAGCTGAAAAGACATGACATTTCTCCTTAATGAAGACTTATTGTATCCTTAATGCGTGTCTCTTCAGCTCCCTTGAAACTGATCTGTATTAGCTTGTGTAACAACCTCTTAAATGGCATCTTGTTGAAGGTTAAAGACTCCAAAAACGTTTAGACTTGAAGAGTCTCCTATGGTCCATTAAACAACCTCCATAATGTTCTTTAAAAAGCTTTGAAACCTTCTAACTTGAAGAGTCTTTAGTCATAGGAAAAGTCACCTGCTAAAAATAGATATTTAAGCATTAAACAATAACTTAAAACACTTATAAAAAAATCATATTTAATAACACTCATGCACATGAATTAATTAAACATGCAACTTAAACCTTACTTTAACAAACGAGATGATTAATGTATGACTTATTTAATAAAAACACATAATGCAGATTTTTAAAGATGCTGCTGCATTAATGCAAGGCATTTAACAAAGGTGCATTTAACAAACAAAACAGTTAATAATGCATATTACTAAACAAAGATGCATTTAACAAACAAAATAGTTAATAATATAGATTACTAAACAAAGATGCATTTAACAAACAAAACACTTAATGATGCAGATTATTAAACAAAGATGCATTTAACAAAAAAAAAAAACACTTAATGAAGCATTAATAAAAAATTTATTTATGAAGCCTAAATAAAGAAAAGCAAAAATTTATGCAAATAAGCTTAAACTTCTTAATAAATAATGGATAAAACATTGCAAAGTTGATGCTCCTTGTTTAATTCAAATTGAAATGTAGATTGTTCCAATTCAGCCCAAATGGCTTGTACGAGAACATTGAGCGACTCCTTAAGCTTTCTGGCCCTCGCCCTCGTAATTGGTCCCATAGGTACGTGCAACGCATCTTCGATTATTGGAACCTTCACATCAAGGATGTTGACAAGGTATGTTCTAAATGCATTGCTTGTAAACAAGCAAAATCTAAGGTAATACCTCATGAACTCTATACTCCTTTGTCGATTCCATCTTCACCATGGGTAGATTTATCCATGGATTTCATTCTTGGTTTACCTCGAACTAAAAAAGGTCGAGATAGTATATTTATTGTTGTTGACAGGTTCTCAAAAATGGCACACTTTATTCCTTGTCACAAAACAGATGATGCGACTACATCACAATTGTTTCTGACAGAGACGTAAGATTCCTCAGCCACTTTTGGAAGGTATTGTGGGGTAAGCTTGGTACTAAATTATTATATTCCATTACATGTCACCCCCAAACTGATGGACAAACAGATCGAGTTTTAGGCACTTTGCTACGAGCTGTTGTGGGTAAGAACCTTAGGAATTGGGAAGAATGTTTACCATTTGTTGAATTTGCATATAATCGATCTATTCACTCTACAACTGGCTATTCACCAGTTGAACTTGTTTATGGTTTTAACCCACAAACTGTACTTGATCTTGTACCATTGCCTATAGAAAATATTTCTAGTTTGGATAATGCAAAGAAAGCTGAATTGGTTAAGTCAATGCATGAAAAGGCAAAACAACGGATTGCCAAAACAAATGACATGAATTCCAACAAAGCTAACAAGGGGCGCAAACAAGTTATCCTTGAGCGCGGTGATTGGGTTTGGGTCCATATGCACAAAGAGCGATTTTCGAGTAAGAGGAGGACTAAATTGGACCCTAGGGGTGATGGACCTTTCCAAGTGCTAAAACGGATCAATGACAACGCCTATCAAATAGATCTACCTGGTGAGTACAATATAAGTTCTACTTTTAATATTGCTGACTTGTCTCCCTTTGATGTTTCAGATTCGAGGACGAATCTTTTTGAGGAAGAGGGGAATGATACGAGTCGTAAGGCCTAAAATCCAACGTATGAACATGATGGCCTCAATCTTCCTCAAGGACCAATAATGAGGTCAAAAGCCAAGCAAATTCGAGTAAAATTGAATGGGACCATCCAAGACTTCATTACCAAGGCCCTAGATGCGCACATGATCAAAAAAGAAAATCAAGATTCACTTTCTTATTTTCAAGAAAATCAAGAAACCGAATCTTGGTCCAATTATGTTATTTCAAACAATTTCAAGAATCAAGAAAATCAAGATTTCAGTTCTTGGAAAAAGAAACCGAATCTTGCAGCCAAGGCACATTGAATTTCTTGCACGACCTTGAACGAGCCAATTTCGAGAGCAAACGGATCACAAGACCAAGTTCTTACAAAAAGGCCCATTACGATATCTACAAGTTCATCTTGAAGTTTAGAAAGTAATTTAATTAAATATCAGACTAAATTATTAAAGTGACCCAAATTGGAAAGTATTTAAATTTAGGTCCAATTTTTATTTTAGTAAGTGGATCATCATGTAAGAATTCATCCCAAGGAGCCCATTCAAAGCCCTTTGGCTGAAATTCCCCATATCCACATTTAAATTTATTTTTTTATTTGATTAGCTGTCATGGTTAGAATTTTATTAGGGTTAGGAAAGCTTATTTTGGGGGCCTATAAGTAGCATGGTCGTTCCCCTTGAAAAAACACTTGATTTTGATTATTTTAAGTTAATAATAATTCTCTTTGAGTTTTTCTTCAAGAATTGCACTTGAGTTTTTTTTAGAAGTTATTTTAACAATATTTCAGGTTGTGGGAATCATCTTTAAGCTTTTTCTTGCCAAGATCTCTTTCTTGGAGGGGAAATTAGAGCCATTGAAGGGAGTTGTGGATTCTTATTGTTTCCAAGACTTCTTAGGACGTTATTTTCTTCTTTGTATCTTTAATCTATCGTTCTAGTTTGATCTAGTTTATTTCTTGTTGTTTAGGGTTACTGATTTAGTTGTTTTCATTCTAGGTTGAAATTGCTTCAAGAGAGATGTTCTCCTACCTTGATCCATCAAGGAACACATCAAAAATTAGGAGATCCAATCTTTTCTTGTTGTTTCAATCATTCTTGCCTAAACAGTTTGCTTTTATCTTTTAAATCACTTTTAATGAATATGTTTGTGTTTTTGTTTTTTAGATCTGGTTAGGGCGTTTCTTGAGGTCCAAGGATGATTTCTTTCATCCAAGAAACCCTAATTTCGTTCTCTATTGGATTCGTTACCAGCCATTCATCTTTCTTTCATTTTAATTTCGTTTGATTATTCTTCTTGTCAACTAATCTGTCTTTCTTTGTTTTCTTTTCAGATTACATTTATCTAGAGCTTTAGGGTAGATCCACGACTTGACAACTTTACAATCCTCTTCCGCCCACGTTTTGTATCATTTGATAAGATGGTCGATTTCGTATGCCTGCATTGGGTATTAAATCGATTTGGTACTCAATTCCTCTTAAGAGTGGTAAACCTTTGGGAGGCTCACCGAAAACGTCCTCGTAATCTTGTAAAATAGCAGAAAAAATACTAGGCAACAAACATGTTATGTTAGATAAAGATAATAGATTCAGCCAAATTCTCACAAGGACACAAGGTTGTTTAGTGACAAGAGCTCTCCTCACATCTTTTACACTCGCATATAAATTTTGTACGCTCTTTTTACCACAAGAGGATTCACTCACAAATGGACCTTTCAATTGACTTTTGTTACTACTGGCCTCTTTACTCTCAGTCTTTTCAATATTCTTACCCTTAACCCTCACAAAATCTTAGCATTTTGAGTTGTTTGTCATGAACTTCTTTGGGTGTCAACGGTATTAAAGTGTACATTTTCTCTTTGAAGATGAAGGAATATCGATTTAGCTTGCCATGGTGTTGCACATCTCTATCATATTGCCATGGACGGCCAAATAACAAATGGGCAGCTGGCATGGGCACCACATCACAACAAATTTCAACCTTATAGTTCCTAATTTTAAAAGAAACGAGAATTTGTCTATTTACCTTAACTTCGACGCCATCATTAAGCCATTGAAGTCAATTTTCATGAACTTCTTTGGGTGTCAACGGTATTAAAGTGTACATTTTCCCTTTGAAGATGAGGGAATATCGATTTAGCTTGCCATGGTGTTGCACATCTCTATCATATTGCCATGGACGGCCAAATAACAAATGGGCAACTTGCATGGGCAGCACATCACAACAAATTTCATCCTTATACTTCCCAATTTTAAAAGAAACGAGAATTTGTCTATTTACCTTAACTTCGACTCCATTATTAAGCCATTGAAGTCGATATGGCCTAGGGTGTCTCGAATACGACAAGCCAAAGGAATCAATTGGGAAGCTACTAATCACATTCGCACAACTCCCACTATCCACGGTGTATGAACATAGCTTCCCTTTAATCAAGCACCTCGAATGGAAGATGTTTGTTCTCTGATTTTCCCAATCTTCCTTTACACTTACATTAAGAGTGCGTCTTACTACTAGACAATGGGAAGTGTCGAAATCCTCCCCTTAAACCTATGGAGGCAATAATTCCTCCTCATAAAAATCTCCCCCATGTTGAACATTCTCCATAAATTTGGTTATATGGGGATCGTCAGAATCTAAAGAGTATTCACCATTTTCTCGAACCATAAGTAATCTCGTATTAGGGCAATCACGACTATAATGGCCATGCCCTTTGCATTTGAAGCATTCAATGTCACGAGTTCTCTTTGGGGCTGACCTATTCGGATTATTTTGTTTAGGAGGGACTGGCATTTTGATTAGGGCACCACTTTTCCAATCGGTTTGTTTCTGTCCATCAGGCCTTGAATTGGACGACGTCTGATCACCACTTCGACCAAACTTATTAGTAGTAAAAGGCAGTTTAGAATTCCAAAAAGAGGCATTGGAATTGTTACCTTCGTAATACTGACTTAAGGAGAAAGATCGAGGACCTTGTTCGTGCAATTGTTATTCAATCTCCATGGCTTTTTGAATGGCTTCCTTAAGGTTGATATAGGTTTGCAATCGTAATATGTTTGCAATTGGTTTATTCAACCCCTCAACAAATCGAACCATGGTAGACTCATCATCTTCTTTCATACTAGCTCGTTGCATTAGAGTCTCCATTTCTTTGAAGTAGTCATCAATGGACTGATTACCTTGCATCAAATTCTGGAGTTTTATTTTGAGCCCCCTATAATAGTGAGAAGGGACAAAATGTTTGCGCATCACTATCTTAAGTTCCTCCCATGTATCAATCGCACCCTCATAGTTACGGCAGCGACAAAGTCCCATTGAGTCCACCAATGCAAGGCATAATCATAAAATTCTAAAGTTGCCATGGAAACTTTCACATTATCAGGACATGTAAAGTATTAAAATAGATTCTCCATTTTTGCTTCCCAATCACAATAAGCATCTAGATCATTTTTTCCATGAAATTATGGAATGGAAAACTTCGGTTTAGCCAAGGAGGGTTGTATATAATCATGGTAACCAAAGTTTTCATCCAACTCATGAGGGCCTCTACGAACAGGACGTGCATGAGGACCATCACCACGTCGATTTCTACGAGCATCATGACCGCGAGGTTGGTTAACCTCAAACTCATCACCATCAACATTACGATTGTGTCGATGCTCAACTTGAGTACTTAGTTGCTCTATGGATTGTGTTAACTGAGCAAAAAGATCAACCTATTGTTTGGTTTGTTGTTCTCGTATTTGGGCCAAGTGCTCCATTCATATTTTCTTCTAGCTTTCCGATGGAACCTGTCAAAGCCTCTAATATATCTAGTACTTACTCACGTGTTTCCTCACTTCCTTTGTTACTACGAGTGGTAACCATTCTGAAATCCATAACACTCAAAAATAAAATCAAACCTCACCGTTATGCACTCAAAAAAAGAAAATAAAGTTCTCAATGAGGTTAGAAAAACTCTTATGAATGTTTTAATAGAAGTCAGATTAACACGTCACTTTTGAATCCAAAGAAAGGCTGGACTCCAATAGAATTAAGTTGCTCGGAGGAAGGAGAAGGCAACTTTTTCGTCCTACTAACACAAGAAAAAGAGAAAGTGTTAGATTGCGTAAAAGAATAAGGAAAGCTTAAAACAAATGAATACTTAATCTAAGAGTAAAAGAAAATAAACTCAAACCCGAATATGAGTATAGATGCAACAAGACAGACTTCGTTTAGAGTGTTCCAAAAGAAGTGCAAACTGAATTAAACTCAACAGATTCGATTTTATGTGAGGATTTTTTTTCTTTTCTTTTCTTTTCTTTTCTATTCTATTCTATTCTATTCTATTCTATTCTGTTTTTTCTTTTTCAAGATCGAACACTCACAAACGCCTGAAATCTGATACCACTTGATAAAAGCACGTGCACAGAACAAAATCGTAAGTCACCTCGTTACGGATTTGTCCTAGGGCTCTAAATGTTTAGAGATGACTTGTTTGCTTGTTGAATCTGAAACACATTTAAAAACAAAGAAACAAGTCAGATCTAAAGGAAAATAAATTGGCTGGAACTAAATAAGACAAAATCAATAAAAAAAAACCCCAAATAATAAATACTAAGATGTAGTTCGAATCTGGGTGCCAAAGGATGAATTTTAGGATTTCTTGAACTCAAAGAATCCTAATTTAAGTGGAGAATTTCGTCCAAAATCAGATCTGAAAAGGAAAACAAAACAGATTTGTTAAACAGATTTTCAAGCTCAAAAGAAAACTATTTTGGAATTAAAGATTCCAAACAGTGTAAACGACCAAGAACCCCTAATTTATGATGAATCTTGCTGATTTGTAATTTACAAATGCTTTTCCAAAATCTATGTGTATAGATATAGAAAGTATAAATGAAATAGATCTCTACTTCTAATATTCATTAGAATTTAAAGTTCATCCAAACATATCTTGATCTTGATGGACATCTACTTAATAAAATATTCATAATATTTCTCTCATTTTTGCGAGCTCTATTTTTATTCCTGTTGATTTTTTTTATAAAATATAATGCAGTGAGCATTGATCCAACACATGAAACATTCAAAGCTTTCAAAAGAACAGCTTCCTCCCCGTCTACCAAACTGAATCAAAAGACCACTTTCCACCACCAGCAAACTCAACGTGGCTGCGAAGCAGGCTTTCTCTGTCTCTAAAGCTACAACCCACATCTTCACTGGTGACGTCATAGACTCTCCCCATATCCAAGTCCTTGTTTTCCATGGGAGAAGCCCCTATGTCTGAGGAAACATGAAAAAGGCATATATATATATATATATATATATATATATATATATTAAACAAAGGCATGACGACTGTCTAGGTTGTATATTTCTGCCTCCAACTTTGTGTTCCTTGTTAAATAAGAGATTTCTAAAATTGAAAAGCCCCACTCCTCGAATCGTGCTCTGCGTGAAAGCTAGTGCAAGAGTGAGTGATCTTCACGATTTATATGGGAGAAGCCCCTAGTTTGATTCTCAATTCTCATTCTCTCCCTTTTTTTTATTTATTATTATTTAGGTAAACTATTAAAATAGTCAATTTTGTTTGCTTCAGGTTACATTTTAGTTACTTATATTTGAAATGTTATGTTTTTAGTCACTTATGGTATCGTGTTGTAACATTTTAGTTACTGAGCCATTAATTTCCATTAACCATGTAATGGAAAGCTGACGTGGCACGTTAAATCATCATCTCAAACGAAAATTTTAAGTTAAATTATAAAATTGGTCCCTATATTTTTTTCATTTTGAGCAATTTAATTTTTTTTCTTTTATGTTCTTTTAGCTTTTCTTTTTTTTTCTTTTTTTTTTCATTCTCTTTTGCTTCTCCCTCTACTTTCCTCTCTTCTTCAATTCTTTTAATGTAGTTTTTCTATATTTTTCATTTGTTTAAACTAGTCCACAAGCTCGTCTCACTTGAAAAAATTAAATTGTTCAAAAATAAAAATAAAAGTATAGCAACTAGTTTTAACAAATGGAAAACATAAAAAAACTACGTTAAAAGAAATGGAGAAGGAAGGAAAACAGAGGGAGAAGTAGAAGAGAATGAAAAATAAAGAAAAAAAGTTAAAAGAACATAAAACAAGAAAAATTTAAAATGCTCAAAACGAAAAAATATGGACACCGATTGTATAAATTAACCTAATATTTTTGCTTGAAATGATGATTTAACGTGTCATGTCAGCTTACTGTTACACCGTTAACAGTAATTAACGGCTTGGTGACTAAAATATTACAATGCAATAACGTAAGTGACTAAAATGTAATATTTCAAACATAAGTGACTAAAACGTAATCTGAGGTAAACAAAAGTGACTATTTTATTAGTTTACCATTATTGTTTTCATTTCTTTCTCTCAAATTATTAAAAAAAGAGAGCTGAAATTAGGTTGGGTTCAAATTATTATTTTAATACTTAATTTTAGGCACATTCGATCTACCCCATTCTCAAACCAGCCCAATTAATGAACTTTCAGTGAATGAGAAAATAAATTTATTTTGTTAAAAGTTTGTATATTTTAATTATTTTTAAAAAAATTAGTAGCCTTTTTTTTTAGATTTTTTAAATATACTCAATCAGTAATATTTTTATACAAGATAGGTGGTTCAAGAAACAAGAACAAAGGGGATCTTCTTCTTCTTACTGCTTTGATGAGATATCCATTTTATCTCCAAATAAGTGTTACTAAGTATGGTAACTTTTTGCTTGTGTGTGGAAATGGTTAAGGTTTATGGTCTTTGTTAATAATGGTGGCACCAAAACTTTAGTAAAATATAAAGCTTATGTTAATTGAGAGTAAGGTTTCAAACACCAAATACTTGATGAGGACTTCTTAGTGTTTCTATGTTCAATAAATCTAACTTCATTAGCTCTTCATTCTTATTCGGTAACAATGACATTCATTAAAGCATGTTGGTGATTTGAAGTTGTGTAATTTCCATTTCGTTTCTCATGATTACTTGCAGTGTAGGATTTGACGAAAAATGAAGATCTAATTGAATTCATGCATACCCAAGATCATCAACTGATAAATCTCCTTAACTTGTGCACATGGTAGGTGCATTTAAAATTTCAAGGTGATTATATGTTGGAAGAATACCTTTACCAGAATAAATCGTTTGTAAAATTTTAAATTTAGTATAACTTAAAAGTGTGATATAGACATCTTGGGCCATTAGTTTCAAGGATCAATTATCAACCTTGGAAGTTCCTGGTTGTTGATGGTAGTCTTTTTGCTTGTTTGTTTAAGTTTTTATAAATATGTACATTTTCCCTGCTGTAATGTTGCCTCTGCAGATCCTCCCCATTTATTTGTAGGATACTATCAGGTTAGTAAATACATCTTGATGGATGTTTTTCAACAAGGCAAAGCTTGTACTGCTCTAATGTTATATTCAAATTACTTGCCTGATATGTTTTTGAAATGTTAAATTACCTGGTATTGGACTTATATGCATAGGACGATAAACATCCACTGTAGGGTGAAATATAAGCTAGAACATTATTTGTGTTGATGAAAGTGGGATCTCAAGGTAAGTAATGGAAAACGAGATGTTTGTGAATCTTGATTGCTTACAATTTTGTGCATTTGGTGTTTGAAAAATGAGGAATCAAATGAAGTCAAGTAGTTGGAAACTGTGGAATCAAGCTGCAGTAAAGTTGAAACTTAATGTTAATATGCTATGTTACTTGAATTTGGGTGGAGTGTCAAAAACAGATGATGACATTTATAGTTTCTACGCTCTGAAATTCTTTGTTGGTTTCTGTACAAGGTACCACCATCTTGACTTTGTTTTCCAGCTTCTAACTTGGCTAACGCTCCTCAAATTATTTTTGTTCATGTTTTCAACAGTTCACTCGACACTCATATCATGACCTTCGATGTCCAAACAATTAGTGAGAGCAAAGCTCCCGGCTGTCAAATTAAGGCAGGTGAAAAATCGTAGCCTCCAACACAGTTAACAAGAGCAAAGCTCCTAATTGTCACATTAAGGTAGGTGAAGAATCATAGCCTCCAACACAGTTAGCGAGAGCAAAGCTCCCACCTGTCATATTAAGGCTCACAAGTGAAGAGTTGTAGCCTTCAAGACAGTTAGCGAGAGAAAGCTATCAACTGTCATATTAAGGCTCGCAGGTGAAAAGCCGTAGCCTCTAACACAGTTAGCGAGAGCAAAGTTCTCAGCTGTAATATTAAGGCTCATAGCTGAAGAGCCACAGCCTCCAACATAGTTAGCGAGAGTAAAGCTCCCAACTATTATATTAAGGCTCCCAGGTGAAGAGCCGCAGCCTCCAACATAGTTAGTGAGAGCAAAGCTCCCAGTTGTCATAGTAAGACTTGCAAGTGAAGAACTACAACCTCCAACACAGTTAACGCGAGCTCAAGCTCCCAACTATAAACTCAAGCTACTAGGTTCAACATCGCAGCATCCTAAACAGTTAGCGGGACCTCAAGCTCCTAGTTGTGATCATAAGGCTCGACGGTTTAATATCGCAACCTCCACAACATCTCGCGGACCAACTCTCCAATTGATATTCTAAAAGCTCACCGGTTTAATATCACAACATCCAAAACAGCTCACAAACCTATGTTCCCGACTCATATTGTAATTCAATTATTTGAGTTAGTTGATTTAAGATCACAGCTTCACACAGCTCGCTGATTTAAGATCTCAATTAATATTACTAAGTCTCAATGATTTACTATCGCAGCCTCCAAACAAGTCGCTAATTTAAGATCAAAATTAATATCGAATAATCATCTCCGAGTCCGTTGGTCTACAAATTTTTTCTTATGGGAAATACAATTCATAGTATTCTGCAATACAATTCTTGACTCCTATCCCACACCATCGGATAACAAAATTTGCTTAATAAAGTTTCAAGTTAAAACTTATATAGTAAGCCCCGAATTAAACATGTTATAAGTGTAAGCTTGTCTCAAAAGAGCCACTTTATAACTCTTCCTCGACAAGATGGGGGGACAAATTGTTATATAATTATAATAAAATAAAAATGACCCGAACCGGGATCTGATCCAACATAATAAAAAAACCTTACACCCTAAATTGAGGGCTCCTTCCTCAACCTCCATTTTCTTTCTCTAAAATAAGAGAATATCATTTTTTTTCTCATTTTTGGGAGCTCCATTTTTGTTCCTATTGATTCTTTGTATCAGCAAGGTTTGTTTCTAAATGGGTCGAGCCTTAGATAAGAGGTTTTTTTTAACTCGGGCTTGGTTTAGCTTGAAAGTATCGATATCTTTAACAAAGTATCGGTACCTTTCACAAACAATATTGATACACTACTTGGTATCAATATCGTTTTAAATTTTAAGGTTCGATATTTTTAAAAAATAAGAAAAAATGCTTGAGTATCGATACCTCATAGCAAATATCGCTACATTCCCTATTGTATCGATATTATAGGCTTTAATATGAGTCGGGTCAAGTTGGGCCTAAATTTAGCATATATAATATAAGTTGGGTTTGGGCAAAAATTGTGTATCGATACCTCTTTTTCAGATTGGTATAGGTTTGAGCCTAAATTTTGTTAGGGCCCAACCTAAACCTAGCTTAGAAATTTTTAGGATACACAATGGGGACAATTTGTCTTCTAAAGTGTGGGGGTAACATAGAAATTTTTACTTTGTTTTTATTTTTATTTTGTTTTGTGCTTGAGCTTGTAGAAATACAAGTGATTGATTAGGAGCATGTACATAGGTTGTTTGTTTTCACAAATATATTTGACATGATAATAAGTGATTTTTAAATTTTTGCGTAATAGACTACTAAGTTCTATATGTTACACTGTAAATAGGTAATAAGCAATTATTTGTACCAAGTGATATAAAAGATATAAGGAAACGAGCATGGTAGTATGTATGATAAATGGTTAAAATTGAGTTTATTTAATTGGTTAAATTTGTGCATATTGAGATATTTAGGGATGACCTAAGGCATTGTTTTGAATATATTTAGAGCCAAAAAGCTAAAATATTCTTATTGATAAAATTAAATGTCGATAATGAAGAAATATCATAAAGAAAATGGAAAGAAAAAAACACACAGATTTTACGTGGAAATCCTTTCAGGAAAAAATCACAAGCAAAGGAGAAGAAGATTCACTAATATCGAAAATCAAACAATTACAAGAGGAGATTACTATGCCTATTTATAGGTTGAAAAACCTTATTCAATCTACAACTAATAGAAGTAACGTAGTAAGGTTGAAACACCTTATTCTAATTAAAATAAAATAGATGACCTATTCTAATTAAAATAAAATAAAAGAAGCCTAGTTTATTTGGACTTTACTTTTATTTTATTTTACCACTGAATTTTATTTTAATAAGAATTCTAGTCACCCAATTCTAACAATCTCCACCTTAACAAGAATTCTAGTCACCCAATTCTAAAAATCTCCACCTTGACAAGAATTCTCTACGAACAAGAGCTCTCAACGAACAAGTTCTCCACCTCTTCCACAAAACCCCTTGAGGGGTATTCTTTAACAATGAACACCAATCAAGTCCAAGCAATACTCAAATTTGGTTATGGGAAGTGACTCAGTCATCATATTTGCAGGATTTTCATGAGTACTAACTTTGCTCACAATAACATCCGCTCGAGCAATAACATCACGCACAAAATGATACTGAACATCAATGTGCTTTGTTCTCTCATGAAACATTTGATCTTTTGTAAGAAAAATGACACTTTGATTGTCACAAAATATTGTACCAATATCTTCAGCCACGTTTAAAGCATAAGCCACTAGATCAACCTCGACATACCTCTTTGGAGGTTTAATTTCTCTTCTAGGTCCATTCTTGGCAATAGAATATTGTGGTGAAGAAGTGACTCTACTATGAACTTCTGTACTAACTTGAGAAGTTGACTCTGTTGTAGATACTAGATCAATCTGAAAATCCACCTGTTTTTGTTGTTTTTTTACTGGAAGATTCTTTAAGAGATAAGTTAGGTAACATAGTAGTTTCATCAAAAACAGCATCTCTGCTAATCATAACTTTTTTATTTTCAAGACACCATAACTTATACCTTTTTACACCAGCCTTAAAACCAAGAAAAACACATTTAATGGATCTTGGTTCCAATTTTCCATTATCAACATGAGCATATGCAGGAGACCCAAAAATAATCAGCAGACTTATCAAACCATATCTCTTATGGAGTCTTTTTCTCAATGGAAACGGATGGAGATCGATTGATCAAAAAACATAAAACATGCAGTGGAGGCTGCTTCAGCCCAAAACAACTTCGGTACATTAGCATTAGACAACATACATCAAACCTTCTTCATGATCGTTTTGTTCATTCGTTCTACAACGCCGTTTTGCTGTGGAGTATGACGAATTGTCAAATTTCTCATGATCCCTTCTGATTTGCATAATTCATTAAACTCATTAGAACAAAACTCCAAGCCATTATATGTGCAGAGGTGTTTTATCTATTTTCCTGTATGTTTTTCAACCATAGTTTTTCAAGACTTGAATGCGGAAAACACATCGCTTTTCTGCTTCAAAAAGAATGCTCAAACTTTTCTAGAAAAATTATCAATAAGAGTTAGCATATAGTTAGCTCCACCTCTCGAAGGCACTCTAGATGGTCCCCAAAGATCAAAATGAATATAATCCAATATTCCCTTCGTGTTTTGGATTCCTCTGGTGAATCGAACTCTCTTTTGCTTCCCAAAAACGTAATGCTCATAGAACTTCAGTTTGCTAATGCCTTACCCATCAAGAAATCCTTTTTTACTCAATTTTTTCATGTCATTTTCACTCATATGCCCTAGACGTATATGCCAAAGTCTAGTAATATCCTCATCTGACAAGGAAGAGGAAGCGACTGTAGCATCACCAGTAATAGTTGAACCTTACAAAACATATAATTTGACAGTCTTTCTTTGCCCTTTCATCACAATGAGAGAACCCTTGCTAATCCTTAGAACCCTATTTTCAACTGTGTATTTGTGTCCTTTTGAATCAAGAGTACTCAACGAAATCAAATTCCTTTTCAATTCTGGTACATGTCGCACGCCATTAAGAGTTCTAACGACCCTATCAAACATCTTTATTTTGATTGTGTCAACACCTACGATTTTACATGAAGCATTATTTCTCATCAAAACAACACCTTTATACATAACTTCATATGTTGTAAACCAATCCCGATTGGGACTCATATGGAACGTGCAACCAGAATCGAGGATCCACACCTCGTTCACTTTAGAATTATCGACAGCAGCAACTAGGAGTTCACCATCACTGTAATCTTCTACTACATCAGCTTCACCGGATTGTTCTGGTTGTTTTCCCTTTTGATTCTCTGTCTTCTTTTTTACCTTATTTTGTAACTTGTAGCATTCTTTCTTAATGTGCCCTTTCTTCTTGCAGAAGTTTCAAGTTTTACCTCTATTTGAAGATGTCGATCTACCTTTAGATTTACTACAGGGATTTTGTTCCTGTGTCCTCCCACGATTATCATCACTGTTTCGATCTTATCTTCCATGAACAATGAGACCCTCTCCCTGAGAGTCAGATCCAACCATAAGATGCTTCACCTTGTCATATGAGGCTAAGGAAGCATAGACTTCATCAACTGTGAGAGATTCATGGCTATACAAAATTGTATCTCTGAAGGTTGAATACGATGGTGGTAACGAACAAAGGAGAATTAACCTTAAATCCTCTTTATCATACTGAACCTCCATGGCCTCCAAATTCGAGACAATTTCTTTAAACACATTCAAGTGTTCGTGCACAGACACACCTTCTTCCAAACAATGAGAATACAGACGCTGCTTCATATGCAATTTACTGGTTAAGGTTTTCGACATGCATAACTGTTGTAATTTTGCCTATAATGTAGCAGCAGTCTTCTCCTTTAACACATCTTGTAGAATTTCATTCGATAGATGCAGTTGTAATTGCGTCAAAGCCTTCCGATCTATAAGCTTCTTCTCTTCATTTATCAAATTCGAAGGCATCTTATCTAACCTTAACAGGGCATCCTTAAAATCCATCTATGCAAGAACTACTTGTATCTTTACCTGCCACAACGTGAATCTAGTGTTGCGATCCAACAGCGGAATATCATACTTCAATGTCGCCATTATCGTGATCGAGATTAGTAACCCGAAAAGCTCTGATACCAATTTGATAAAATTAAATGTCGACAACGAAGAAATATTGTAAAGAAAATGGAAAGAAAAAAACACACAGATTTTACGTGGAAACCCTTTCGGGAAAAAACCACGGGTGAAGGAGAAGAAGATTCACTAATGTTGAAAATTGAACAATTACAAGAGGAGATTACTATGCCTATTTATAGGTTAAAAAACCTTTTTTCAATCTATAACTAATAGAAGTAACGTAGTAAGGTTGAAACACCTTATTCTAATTAAAATAAAATAGATGACATATTCTAATTAAAATAAAATAAAAGAAGTCTAGTTTATTTGGACTTTACCTTTATTTTATTTTACCACTGAATTTTATTTTAATAAAAAATCTAATCACCCAATTCTAACAATCTCCACCTTAGCAAGAATTCTAGTCACCCTATTCTAACACTTATTTTACCTTTAGTACTAATTTTTAGTCTATTGACATTTCTTGAGGAACCTTATTACAAACCACAAGCCTGAAAATGTCAATTTTTATTTACCCTTTTCTTTGGTCCCGAACTGCACCGACTATAAATGTATGCCAATACGTATTGAGGGTAAATAGATACATCAAGGTAGAGTTTGTAAAATTAAAGTTAAATAGGAAAGATTGATATGATATAGGAACTTTAAGTTACCCTGAAAAATGCAAAACAAAAGAAAATTTCAAATAGAAAAAGACGAGTAGAAAGAGTTCATAAAAAAACATTCGTGAGTGAGAAAAATCGAAAAAAGTTGACAAAGTCACAAAATAGAAAAAAAACTCATTCATTAGTGTGTAAAAACTCATAGGCTGACCAGAAGTACTATGTCATGTTAAGATTTCCTATATGAAGAGATAAGGATGGTGAGAGAAGGAGAGATAAGGAAGGTGAGAGAAGGAGAGATAAGGAAAGGGTCACTAAGAGGGAAGAATAGAGGTTGATACGATGTGTTAAACTATTTTCATATTTGTAACCTCTTAATGCTTATTATTTTTTAGAATTTCATATATGTCTTAAGCCTTAGAATGTTACAAGGTGAAAAGTCCTATGTGACCTGAATATTTCTATGCACGAATGGACATCATATTGAACATTCTCATAAAATACCATTTGTATTATGCTATAATAATTAAAGTACTTGTATCAATTATTGATGGATTCCTACAGATAAGACCCTTAATACTTAATACTTTTTAACATAATGAATTTAGATGTTTGTAATCAAAAGTGGTAAATTACTTATTCATTATGCTGAAATTGTTAGTTAATACGAAATGCCTAAGTTATATGCTTCAAAGTTAATACTTGTATTATATTTTCTCAAGTGTCGTTTTTCTTTTAATTGCTTGAGAACAAGCAATGACTTAAGTGTGGTGGAGTTTGATCTGTCATAATTTGACCTAGTAAATTAAACTAGTTTACACACTTTAGGGGCTTGAAATTAAGCATTATTGTTAGATTTCACTTAAGAATTAGTAGTTTTTCGTAGAGTCAATAAGATGTGTAACAAGTGTGAAATTGAGTCTTATAAACATCAGGGCTTATTAAGGCCTAAAGGTTGGCTAATCCACTCAGTGAGTGTGCAGGAAACTATTAAAAGCTGATTCGTATAAAGACTGGTCACTATGTTAAGATACAGAACAATAGATGTTGCAACATAGGGACCAGAATCGAAGAATCCTAAAGCCACATTCGATGTCGCGACATAGCATAAGGATGTCACGACCAACCCCTGAGAACATCCCTAAAGGAGTGCAATGACTACTATGTTGCGATATAGGACCTGAGTGTCGTGACATTGATTCCTGGACACGAAATTACACCGAGTGAGGGGTATTTTGGTCTTCACAATCCTGAAAATGATAGTTGACCTAGGGGCTAAGGACGATGGTCATTAGAAGGTTATAAATAAACCCCTTGACCACCTATTTTACACACACCATTTCCTTAGAATTTCCTTTCTTTCATTTTAGGTTTTAGTTTATTTTATTTCTTGTTCTTTCATTCATCGGATACTTGATTTGTAGAACCGCACAGACGTTAGTGGATAATTTTTATATCTTAATACAAATCAACAAGTTTTTCTTAACTCTTATATTTTCAATTTGATCCTTATGTTTATCATTATTATTGATTATATAATGTTTAGAAAGTCATGAGGAAATAATCCCTTTATGGGGGATTAGCGAGAGTGGAAGCTTGATGATTTACTATTATATAGGGTCTCTCAACGGATCAGCTGCTCGAGAAAGGAAGAACGTGAAACAAACCTTAGGCTTGACAACCATAAAAAGTCATCAAGGTAAGAATTAACCCAAAATTGGTATGGCCCATTCGTGAACACCTTAACCCCGAGTTGGTTTAGACTATGAGTTCGGAAGATAAGTAGTCTCTGTCGACTCATTACCTTAGTGGACGTATCGGAAGATCCTACTAGGGTAATGACTAGTTGGTTGTCAAGAAGCCCGAAGTAATAGTTGATGAAGTATGCCGAAGCGAGCTGATTTCCCATAACCAGATCTAAGCAACTCTTCAACCATGTTTTCATATTCTTTTATTTATTTATTCTTATTCAATATTTCTATTATTCCTATTAAAACCCAAAATCTTTCATTTATATCTCGTATTGTAACCTGATCAAAGTACTAACTAGATCATATTTGTGCAAGAATTAAAATTGATCTAGCATGACGCCTCACTTGGGTACGATCCTCAGAGCACTCACCTACCCCGTTGTAACTATACTACAACATAACCCATATACTTGCAGACACCGCCTCAAATTACTATCTTTCGGAAGTCGTAATTACAGTCTGGACATTAGTACATTCAGAGGCTGTCAGTGTTACTTGAGAACTACTAATCTGTTACTAAAATTTGTCTTTTAACTACTGATTTTAGGTTTTGGTGTTCACTTTTGTGGTTCCACATCAAAATTGATTTAGGTGTGTGTTTTTAAATCGAAACCACCGAGAACAATCTAGAAAATCTGGAAAAAAAGCTAAGAAAAATCGAAATTGTTCTGCGTCACACAATCGTGAAGCTAGTAGTGTGGAAAACCATGTGCACCACATGGTTGTGTGACTGGCCGTGTGGTTGGTCATGTGTGGGCTGTGTGGGTGTGCACGGGCGTGTGTGATTACACGGGTGATAGTAATAGAAAGAACATATGCTTTCTCCCTACTTTTTAGTTAATTTGTCCCCATTTAGTTTATCTTTAGCACATATTTTAGCATTTTCAGTTCAGTAAATTGTATTTTATAACTCAGTGGACCTTAACCTATTTATCCTTAATTTTGTCATGTTTTGGTACTGATGTCGCTGCATGAGTATTTCCAGATTGCACCTAGGACTGTCGTCACACCCGACAACTGTCAAAGCAGCTTCCAATGCGGATCAGAACAAAAATATGTAAGTTGTCCAGTCTAGAAAAACCAACTTGTACGGACAGAGGTAGCATGATTCTTATGAAAGGACAGCTGTATTATTTGGAAGAATATAAATATTCATGAGGAAAGAAAAAAAAGGAGGGTTTTTTATGCATTATCTTCTTCAACTCATATTTTGAAGCTTTTCGGCTATGGAGGCTTAAGTCTCTTAAGGGTGAACCGACGTGAAAGGGATGCAGATCAACTCTTGACGAGAAGCCTTGAGTGTGACACAAGAGGGAATTAAGAGGTCAAGTCAAGATTGTTTACGAATAGTATTCTCCACTTGTTTCTTTTATATTTCTTTTCTAAACGCTGGTGATTACTTTCTATTTCATGTTTGTATGGAAGTACATATGATTTTTGGGTTAAATGTTATTTTATTTAACTTTGCTTCTATTGTTTAATCTTTAGGTTTGAATGTTTTTACATGGAAATATTATTGCAGTCACTGCCACTGAAAAGTGCAGCGACAGTTCAAGCTAACAAGCATGACAACAGAAGTTGCTTGAGGATTAGAGGGATTTAATCCACTTGTTCTTAATTGTGTTTCATTGCCATCATTAGAAGGTGTGGTTAATGTGCATATTTAAGTCTTAGATTGAATATAGAAGTTAAGCTTGGTAAGATATTCATTGCAAATTATTGCATCGACAATCACCTATCCTTTTATATCTTGTAAGCACTTAGTATTCTGTTGAAGATTCACTTTGGGGATCCTATTTTATCATTACCATATTTCATCTTTATTTTCAAATTATTGCTCCGACAACTGTTCTCACAATTTAACTCATTTTTATCTGTTTATTGCACTGTCATTGATAGACAAAAGACAACCATCCTCGTGGGATCGATATCTGATAGATTCATATTTTCTATTATACTTGCATTGACAGTGTACGCTTGCATAATATTGTTGTGACGTTAAACAACCAATCAATGGGCAATATAGGTAAGTCGTGTGAGTCACATGATCGTGTGTCAGACCATGTGGACCATACAGTTCGTGTTGTTTGGGCCATGTGGGTCACACGGGCATATGTAGACCGTGTGATAAGCCGTGTGGGCTACACGAGCTGGCCAATTTGGGTTGTGTGGGCCCAAATTCTTAAAATTTTCCACTTAGGGTCATATAATCGATAGTTCGTAATTAGACCCTTCGTGGGGTCCATTTGGTTTAAATAAGGCTCAAAATATGATTAATGTTATTATCTTCTGAATATGTATTCCATATGAATATAATATCTATTTTGATAATTTTGAGAGCATGACTATCTTGGTAGTAAATATGTTTACATTCGTATTCCGTATAGCTGATAATATGATTGCATCTGTATTTTGAATGATACATCTGCATTCTGTATATCTGTTAATATGATTAAATGCATTTGGGTTGGGATATGATATGTTGGAGGAAGTGATGGCAGTTTAACTTATCTGCCTTGCCTAGTGGCTCAACCACATACATCTGATTTTGGCGGTTCATCGCATTTCGTATTTGGCAGCTTGACTGTATTTATTTTATAAAGTGACATACATTCACTTAAGGGTGTGTGGGGATGGATGGGTTTATGATACCCTAATTGGTGTGTAGGGATGGACAGAAATAATGTGTAGCGGATGAGGATAGGACCTATATTTGTATCTGTCTGTATATCTGTTTCTGAAAATGATTATACATTTGATCTGTAATTGAAAAATGTTCGAATTTCGTAATTGAGCTTGACTTGATAAATTTCCTTGTAGTATTTGTGTATATAATATATTGTTGAAATTTTTCGCACATTGAAATCGTAGCTCACTTTTTCTTTTATGTATCCTTTCAAGTAATCCACAACCTTAAGGCGGATCAGAATAGCAGGGGCTCGATTATCATTTGCTTTTCCTTAAATATTATTAAGCTATAATTTATTTTCTATGGACTATTTAATTTGGACTCTTTGGGGTTATTTTGGTTTGGATTTTTACCTTGCTATGATTCAAATTAATTTTGGGACGTCTTTAATTCAAAATGAAAGGAGTTGTGTTTTCAATTTCAAAATGACGCTAGTTTTAGGATCTCTGCCGCAAGAAAATTTGATTATGGTTCTCCAAAATTTATGTGGCTAAGTTTTAAACGATGGGTTTTCCTAAAGATTTCGATCATAACATCTAGATTATGTATAAAATGTTACATGATTTTTTATTATTTTTATTAATAAATGTATTTTCGATTATTTTTTTGAACTAACATTTTATCTATGATAATTTAGTCTTAATTTTGTTACTTGTTTACTTTTTTTATTGTACAGATAATTTTATAATAATTAATATTTTTTAAAACATAAATTATGTAAGTATGTAATTACAATTTGTATTATCAAATATAACATAATAATTATGATGTAATTATACTCTATCAATTAAACACGTTCAAGATAATAAAAGTATAATTACTATCCTAATACTTTCACATTTAATTGTATTATACATTGATTTATCAAGTGTTAATAAATTTAAAAATTGATCCCACCATCCCTAACAATAATGAGAAAACAGGAGAAGCGTGAGAGCTTCAAGGTGAAACACTTTAGACATGGAATTATAATATATATTTACACATGGAGCTCAACAATAACACCTTGACAATATTACCAAAACATGTCATGAATAGTAAAGCTTTTATGATGGGATGAGTAAAATTTGATTCGGTTCGATTCAAAAAATTCAATAAAAAATTTAAAATTTGAATTAAATAGTTTGAATTATTTGAGTTAATCAAGTTATTCGAATCAACTCGAATAAAAAATAAAATTTTTCGATTTAACTTGAATATGAATTACACCATTCAAGTTATCTGAAAATCCGAATAAAAAAAAAGTAAAACTACGTCGTTTTGATAAATGTTTATCCATTAAGTTAAAAGGCAAAACCATTATATTGTTTATATAGTTAAATAATCTTATACTTTATCTACTAATTAAATAATCAACCCATGTAAACTCAACATTGAGTATAATAATAGGATTCATTAACTCGACTCGACTTGACTTGAAATTTTTTGACTCGATTCGATAAAAAAAATTTTAAATTGAATTCGGTTGCTAAAATAAGATTCATCAACTAGACTAACTTAAAATTTTTTGACTCGATTTAACTCGACTCAATCAAATATTCACCCCTATTCTTATGTTAGATGGGAAACCCTTTGGTCAAACTATTATCAATTTCAACTTGCTATTATATAAAAATAAAAGAATTAAATCTTAAAATTTAACGTGATAGAAAAATTAAAATCATAATTATTCCATATATCATTTTTCCTTCAATTACTTTCATTTTTTTCTTTTACACTCTTCCAAAAAAAAATAATTTTGCACATTCATAAATATTTACACTTTGCTCCTTAATTATTTAAAGTGTTTCTATTAACGTCTATAAATATTATTTAAAGATTACTTCTACTTAATTCAAAAATAGTAATTAGACATTGATCATAGGCTTTATTAGTAAACTGGCCCCTTAATTATAACCAATTCTCATACTGGTCCTTGAAGGTTTATTTGTTAAAAAAGATACTTAAACTATCAAGTATCACTCTTGACCAAAAAAAATTAAGAACAAATCTGAGGATTGAAGTATAGTTCAGGGACTATTTTAAAAATAAAGCCTTGATTGAATTATACAAAAGAGTGAGTAGAGAAAGAGAGAAAACGGCAACGTTTGCTCTTTGAGTGAAGAAAGCTAAACGTCGCCGTTTTAACATGAAGAAAATCATTTATCTGAATTTCAAGTTACAAACCTTTTTCCAATCATTCAACTTTTGTCTCTGGCGATCGAACTCCGCTCTGGTTACCTTTTCGAGAAGGAAATTTCAACCATCTTCCAATCATCACTCCATTTCTCTTTAAGAGTAATTTTATGAAAGTGTAAGTTTTTATGTTTTTTGGTTCTTTTTTTTTCATTATCTTCCCATATGAATCGAGCATTTTTTTTTTTTTGAGGTTATTAAGCTCAATTTTTGGAAAAAAATTTATTCTATAAAAAGGATTTTCGATCGTGGCAAAAGAAAACTCTAGCTTCACTGAAAGTTAGAACTCACTTGAGTTGTATCATTTTTCTCATTCACATTATCACTTTTTGGTTTTTGTTTATTTTTTTACTTCTTATTAATTACTCATATTTATCTTTTGTTAACTAAATGTTTCTAGTTGTCTTTCGATTTTATGCTCGTTAGTAAACTCGGATTAAGGAATGTGCTTTATTAGCGCTTTGCTTACATGTATTTATGTTGGTCTCTATAGTTTTTTTTAAACATAATTTAAGGAATTTAGGGATCTGCATTGTTCATTGGATGGGAATGGAAATGATATGCAACAATCATTTAAGATTTGAATTCTTTTTTTTTATTTTATAGTTTTTATGTCTGTGTTTTAATTCATCTCGGACTTTGGGTGTATACCACAAGAGATAGCTATGGAAATTAAGAACGATGGTTAGCAATTGAAAAAAAAAAAAACTGTACTTTGAGTTCACTTTTGCATAAGATGGTATCAGGGTTTTCACTCGCTTATACTTGAGAGCTGCTTATCCAGCTTTTTGGGCTTTATTTTGGTGCCTACTTTTGATGCTTTCCTAATTTATAAACTTACTAAATAAGTTTTTAGTAAGTTATTACAGCATTGCTTGATTGCATTCGTAAAAATTCGTCGTTCTTTGGCTACTTGCGTCATTTGTTAACTATCCTGAATGCATTTTAGTTATTTCATGATAAAGGCAAGTGCCTTTGTAACAGTTTCAAAATTATTTATAACTCAACATTTTTGAGTCTCTTGGGCTTGAGTGTTTAATCCTTGACTTTAAAAATTTCAATTCTAGAAAGGATTCTTTTGTTACATTTTCGATTTGTAGTTTTAAACATTCTTTTCCAAATATGTTGACTCCTTACACTGATTACCAATTATGTGGAGAGCTTTGAGTTGCTCTCTATTGTCAGTACTGATGCAGTTTTCAATTCGAACTTCTAGTTGAGAATATGTTATCACTCTGGCTTTTGCTTGATTTTTAAAGAATATGGAGAAGCGGTGCTAGGTGAACTACAAATATTCTTAGTAGTGTCTAAAATTGCTTGGTATTGCCTTTGATATATTGCAGAAACTTATTTATAAGAAAATCTATTCTAAGTTCACTAATAAGTTTGTACTCTTGGTCTTAGCAATACCGTATTTCTCTGGATGCTGATGACATTACCAAAGGGCTGAAAATTTTCTATTTCTTTCTCTTTTTTGGTCAGACCGGATGATTTTTTACATGTATTCCTTCTCCAAGTTGCCTTCTTCGAATGTTGAATTGTGGATCATTTTGTTTAGACTCGATTTTTAGTTTATCTTTTACACTCGATTCATGCTTTTGTTTTCTCATTGCTAGCTGCTTTGCAAATCACTTGAAATTTAACTTTGGTTTTTCCTAGTATGTGCCACATGCCTAGAACTCGTTGACTTTTGTGTTCACATGTAAGTTCAAGGAGTGGTTGTCAACATTTTTTAGCCCAATTAATTTTGACTTCGTGTTAGATGGATGGTGCTGGACAGCAAGAAAATGGGAGATATAAACTAGATCGCTACAAAGGAGCACACCCTCCGGTAAGAAGAAAACTAACAATTCCCCACTCGACGATGTGGCTTTAGTGTTTGTTTTATTGTTAAATACTTGATTTATCTAAGTGGGATGCAAATGATACATGCAGTGGAACATGATGCCACAGCACCATTTGAAGGAACAAAGCAATGCCTTGGTAATGAATAAAAAAATCATGTCTATACTTGCTGAGCGTGATGCTGCTATTCGAGAACGGAACATTGCTGTTTCCGAAAGGAAGGAAGCCCTTGCTGCGCGAGATGAAGCCCTCCACCAGCGGGATAAGGCACTTGCTGAGCGGGATAGTGCCTTAATTGAGAGAGATAATGCTTTAGCCGTGCTGCAGTGCCGGGAAAATGCCAAGAACTTCCCATTTGGTAGTGGCATTCAGAGAGGAAGAACATGCATGCACCCTTCATACCATTCAACTGATATGGATGAAACTCTCAATCATGAAATGCACGTTACCAATGCCCTCCCAGTATCTACCATCCCTTCTGCAGAAGGCAAGTCTTGTCCTGTAAAGCGGACAAAGGTGAATAAAGCTGTTTCGTCAAAGTCACCACGAAAGATTAAGAAAGTGGCTGAGGATTTAAATAGACAAGTTGGTACTGAGGTAAGGAAGTGTGAATCTGAGTGGAATACTGAGCATATTGGGTTGAGCATGATGAACTTTGATGAAACCAAAATTTCTGTGCCAGTTTGCTCCTGCACAGGAGTTCCCCGACATTGCTACAAGTGGGGAAATGGTGGATGGCAGTCATCTTGTTGCACTACCAGCATATCATCATACCCATTGCCACAGATGCCAAACAAGCGGCACGCCCGAGTGGGTGGGCGTAAGATGAGTGGTAGTGTGTTCACAAAGTTACTCAGTCGTCTGGCTGCTGAAGGCTACGATCTTTCAAAACCACTGGATCTGAGGACCTACTGGGCTAGACATGGGACAAATCGCTACATCACCATCAAGTAACGTGTGGATCGTGTTCCGGTGGAACTAGGATTGAATTGCAAGAAAAGGAATGGAGCATTTGAATGAAAGGAGGGTTCCATTGATCCATTGATATAGATTTTGTGTAATTCCCTAAAATGTTAAATCTCCAATTCAGGTGGAGGCTACAAATGTGACAATGTAGATGGGGCGGAACAAAGTGTTTAATGGAAGTATGAATTTGTTTATTAGCAGCCAAGTGATAGAAAACAGAAGAGCTTATACTTATTATCCACAAATATGGCACCATTAGGGGTTAGCAAATATGTTTTTATTTTTTTTGTAAATATATGGGAAAATCACGTAGATTTCTCACTGATCACATCAACGATAAAGTGGGCTAAATTCAAAGTGGGTCATAAACTCACTTTAGTTGTTGTTGATGATTGAAAAGTGCTTAAATTATATCAATCCGTGTTAGTTTTATGATCGATAATATTTATTATTTTAAATATGATTTTAATTCAAATCATGTTGTTGTTAAGTTTTCATTTCTTATAATTTATCAAAAAAATTGATGTTATAAATGTTACCTTATGACACACTTTCAAATGCCCATTCAAAAATTGGCACGTGTGACAAAATCATCGATGGTTTTCTAAACCGGTCAAAGTCTTGGATGTTTGCAATGTTAGGACTCAAGCCACGTGTCTGCACATTTGTCAGGTAGTGTTGATCAGGTCCAAATATGCCCCCCTATATATGTATGTATATATATTACATTGGTATTTTATTTGGTAAAAGTTATATTTTTTATTTTGATATATGTAGATAATAATGTCCTTTAATTTAAGTTTTAAGGTTTATTAAATTCAAAATATTTCTTTCCGTAGCGTTTAGGAACTAAAATTTGAATTTCAAACTTTTAGTTTTGAAATTTGTGATTTATCATTTCATTTTTTTCAAATTCTTTGTTTAGGAATTAAAATATTTGAAACTTAAGATTTTGAATTAATTCTAAGTTTATTGTTTGGATAATTTAAATTTAGATTTGGATTTAAATTAATTTTAAGCCTTATAAATATTTTTTTAAAACTTAATTATATAAAAGACTTTGAACATTTTTGTTTGAACTGGACTGGATTAAGCAGTCGAATTAGGAATCGACCAGGTATTGGTCTGGAGAAAGACATTAAATTTGTTGACTCAAGAATTGGTACAAACCAGTTGAATGGACGGTTGAATTGATTGAACCATTTTTTTAATTTTTATATCTTTAATGATTTATTTAATAGAATCGAATAGATCAATTGAATCGATAATACCAATCAAATCAATCAAACCGATCAAACTAATTGAACCAATTAAACTGATCGTACCAATCAAACCATTCGTACTAATTCGATTGTGAAAGCTTTAAATTTGAGTAAAAACGTCTTTTCCACTATGTTATGGACAAATTAGTATAAAATTGATTGTTTTTGTATATTCTTTGAAAGAGGTTTTTTTTTTTTAATTGCGCATTGGGTAATAAAATGTAATTTTCTGTTTTTATAATTTTTTATTTAAAATATTAAAAATAACTCTTAACTTTTTCGTATTATTTATACAAATTATTTATACTTTGTTTACATATGAATAAAATAAAATAATTTCATTTGTATTTAAATAAGTGGACTTACTTATGTATAAATTAAAAATCAAGATTTTATAAATTAAAATTATAAAAATTATGGTATAAATAAATTTTTGAATATTTATATTGTATCTATATATACATATATTATATATATATATAAGTACGAGTTTAAATTTTTTTTGAATCGATAGGTTTATTTTTTTTCATTATATTACTAAATTGAGATCTTAAAATAATTAAATTATAATAATTGCAATCATCATTATCATTGTTTAAATACTTATAACTTAATTTAAATCTAATAGTTAAAAATATTAACCTAAAATATTGCGATAATAATTATAATTTAACAGTTAAAAATTGTTAAAAGTGAAATATTGTGATAATAATAGCAAATTTTGATATTATCATTGTTAAAATAATATAATTTAATTATAACTTAAAATAGATTTAATAAATAAAAAATTAATGTGAAATATTATAATATTGTAATTGTAATTAATAGAATGTCTGCCATCAATGTTACTCTATGTAAAATATAGTCCAAGCTCTTTTATAGGAAAATTTGTTGAATGATTATTCACTGTTGAGTTTTTTTTTTTTTTGAGTGAATTCATTGTTGAGTATTAATTAGTAAATTAATTTAAATTGAAGCGTGTTTTTAATTTAAATTGAAAATATATATAGTAAAAAAATACATTGATTAATTAAAATAATATATAACATTATTAAAAAATTTTAATAATTTCGTAAAAGTAAAATAATTTAAAAAATTATTATATATAATTTTTAATCTAATGTACTTAATGGTCATTTTCTATTTTTACTTCACCATTAAAATTATGTTTAATTCGAACACACAACCCACCACTATTTTTTTTTTTGAAATAAAAACCTTATTGAAATAATTATTAATATAAATCAAAAGTACAACTAAAAATGAAAAAATCGAAAGCTCAAAATAGGATTATTTATAAAAAAAATCCCTTTTTTAATTTTATTTATGGAAATGGATCATATTGTAATTTATTGATTAGAATGGGCCAATTTTACAAAAACGCGCCCACGTGGACGCCTTGTCAAGGGTTTTTCAACGAAAGCGCTTCTACATGGAAGCGTTTTTTTCTGTGCAACAAAAGCGAATCTACATAGAGGCACTTTTTCAAAAAAAATGTCTAATAGATGCATTTTTCACCGTTTTTTCTAAGGGAGATTTTTGCAATTTTGGCTCTCATATTTTAATGAGTTTTCAGCATGTTTTTAGTGAGAAATTTGCTATTTTAGACCTTAGGGTTTTGGATTTTTTGTTTTAATTAGGTTTAAGGTTTTTAAATTAGGATTTAGATTTTTAAGATTAGGGTTTTGGTATTTATTTTATATATTTTAGGTAAAAAAACCCATAACAAATTGAAAGAATTAAATTTAAATAAAAATAATTATTTTTTTCTGTTTTATTTTTATTCAAATTATTTAATTATTTTTATATACATATTCTTTTTGTCATCTAGCACTACAATAATTAAATATTTATTATTTATTTTTAATTAAATCAAATTATAACATATACTTCCTCTTATCTCATTTTTATTTTAAAGGTAAAGTTCACTTTGAGACAAAAATAATAATTTATAATTTAGTCATTATAATTATAATAATAAACTGATTAATTAATAATGTGTTTTGCTGTCTTTATCTTATTTGCATTCTAATTATAAACTTTTTCTATTTATCTTTTTTTTCAATGTAAATTTTACTTTTTAATTTAAAGGTAAAAATATAAATTAAAATCATAGAAGTAAATTTTACTCAAAACTAATGTGTACAAAAATATTCAAATGAACTTCGTTTTTATTAAATGAAACAATATAAAAATAATGTTTACAAAAATATTCAAAAATAATCAATGTATGTGTCGGTCTGAATCAGTGCCACATGGGGATGGTCGATGGTTACACGCTGGATTCCTTTTTGGTTCAGCTTTCGAGTAGGGTTGTGCTTCTGGTTCCTCTGGTTCTGGTTCATCTTTCGGGCGGGGTTGTGCTACTGGTTGTTGGTGTTGGGAAGATGACCCACCTTGATAGAATAAAGATCCAGGAGGTGTTTGCATCACCTACAACGATTGAGCGTAACCAGGTTGAAACCCATAAGGCGGTGGAAATTGAGGTGGTGATTGGAATTAAGGTGAGCTCCCCGATGGTCCCTCATGCGGTACCTCCTGTGACGATGATTACCTATATATCGTTGGTTGACTCGGAGTCATCGAGATATTAGATGCACTGGGCCTCATATTCTAACCTGGCATAGGCATAGAATTAGAAAATGGAAACATATAAGGGTTAGGATACGCACCCGGCATAACCTAAAGGGGCTGTGGTGTGGCAATCGTAACTTGTTGCATTAGGGCCGGTGCTTGTGTGGGTGGTGATGATGGGCCCGCCTCACCACTCCTTCTCCTTGGATGAAAAGGGCCCCGTCGCTCTCTTTCGACATGAAATACTCAACACCTCGCCTCTTCGAAGAGCAAATATGGCTTGCCATGGATCCTAAACCATGGCATGAAATCCAGATTGCATGCTAACTCCGAAATGATAATCGGTTCGCGAACATGTAGATATTCATACCTATTTTCCCACTTCTCGATATGTTTCGAGTGGAATAATGACAAATTCGTATCTGATCACCATAAGTCAATTTTGTGCTCGTCATCGAGCACCTCAGGTGCCACGGGAATCGGTTATCGAAATCCAAATTGTCGCAACACTCTATCCGCCTGGTGCATCTCGACGGTAACGTTGGTAACCATCGGGATTCTAACATGTCAGAGGTTTGGATTCTGTAGGAATTCCTCCAGTATTATTGCCCGAATTGCCGGATCCTCGTATGATATCCATTGAAACTATATTAATGTGATAAAAATATTAGTAGTATAATACTAAATACTAAATACTAAATCCACTATGTTATGTTTATATAGTTCAAAATTAAATAAAGACTTACATGCGCTTTCGATCATTAGTCTAATAAAAGTCATATATCTTCAAGAGCGGTAGATAATCCTACGTAACTTGACGAATGGTTCCACCTATTTAAATAAAATTTTAACATAATATTTTAATTTAAATATATTTAATAATGGTAAAATCTAGAATAAAATTTACCTCATTATGAGTGGGAATGTATACAGCTGGTTCACTCAAGAATGTAAAAATGGAAATCAAAACCGAGCCCATGATTGTAGCAGTGAGAGGCAACCACTGATTTTTGCTTTACTTTGTTGCGTCGTCCGACACATCTCCTAGTACATCATCGCTAACACGACAAACCCCCAACTGAGTTTGCTAACTGCTCTAAAATCGACCAGTTTCAGCAGCCACCTCAAATGTACAAGGGTACATGACTTGTTTGGCATCAGATAAGCTCCGCAGGATGTACGCCCAAGCATATCGTACTCTTTTTATTTCTGTCAAATCATCCGATAACTCATTAAATATGTTTTGTAGCTCATTTCAATTCAACCTCCGTAAATAACATTTAGAATTGCACCCAAAAGATCGTAACATATGGGTGTCCAATCAGTAAAATGAGCGGACCCAGTAACTACGACCCCATCAATGATAACCCCAATTGTAACTGCACATCCTCCAGAGTGATTGTACACTCCTTGCATGGAAGACGGAATTTGTGCATCTCGGGTCTCCACCTCTCCACAAGCGCTCTTATTAGTTTCGGGTCCAACTTGCAACCCCGACCTATAACGGCCAAGTGCCAAAAGCCGGCTTCCCTCAAGTAACTTTCAATCAACAATGATGGAGGATCGAGTAGATTATGAATAAAACATTGTAGAATTCGATCTATCGGCTATTCACATAAAAAATATAAACAAATTAATTAAATTATAAAAATAATATAAAATAATTAAATTATAAAAATAAAATAAAAATTGAAATTAACTCTTACCATTTGCAATTGGTCGACAAAGATATGATTACCATCAAGATAGATTAATTGTCGGGCCATTGCTAACACGATCAATTGAGAAAATTGTGTAAAAAATGTAGAGAATTTTGAGAGCTTTAGAAAGAAATTTGTATGAAATTTAGAGAGAAAATTGAGAGAAAATGAGTGAAAAAAAAAGGTAGGGGTCTAGAGTTTTTTTAATTTGATAGTTAGAGCAACGGTCAAATTTTGAAAGTTACCGTTGGGTACACGGGCAAAAGCACTTTCACGTGGGCACCATTTTGGCAAAAAGCGTTCCTACGTAGATGCGCTTTTGGTGCACAGAAGGAAAAGTTTCTCCACGTAGGCGTGCTTTTTCTAAAAAACTCTTGACGTGGCGTTCATGTGGACGTGTTTTTGCAAAATTGGCCCATTCCAGAGAATAAATTACAATATGGTCCATTTTGATAAATAAAATTAAAAAAGAGATTTTTTTTGGTAAATAACCCCTCAAAATAACCAATATCAAAGAAAAGAATAACTAAAACAAAACCTAACTAAAAGCCCAATAAGACTAAAATAACAAACTAAAACCTCCAACCAAGAAAAAGAAAATAGACCGAAAAGATTTCAATCATTTCACGATCAAATGGTCACTCCTTAAAGAAACTTGCAGTCTCTAAAGAACAAACTGTTATTGCGTCAATCTCATTCTCAGTCTTTTCTCTAACAATTTCAATCGGGCTCACGAGGACGCCAATCTCCTCTATCAATGACATTGTTTTCCAGATCTTCTTCAAACTGGTAAGATTCTTTCCCTATTTTTAAAGAACTGGTTGCTAAATTGTGAGCGAAAGAATTTCCAGATCTGCCAATGTGGGTAAAGGAAATATTTTGAAAATGTTGTTTTAGATCCAAGATGTTAGAGATGATCTTACTGATTTCAGATCTGTCTGGATTTTTCGAGTTACATTTAAAAATGCAAAATTTAAAATATCCTTTGATGATAACAGAAGAATACCCTATTTGTGTAACAACCCTTTTTCAGTGGTGTCGAAAAAAAATTTCGAGACCACAAACCCAATGAGAAAATTTTATAATGAGTATTTAAATTAAATAAGTCAATAATAATTTTATATAGAATTTGAATTAAAGAATTTTAATTATTGAATTAAAATTTAGTATAAGTGGTTTGGTCCAAAAGTCAAGTGGTTTTAAAAAATGATGTATCAAGATCTCGTTTTTGAAATTAAGTGTCGTAAATATTTTTATTAAATATTTATAGAGTCTTATTATATGTGAATTGAAGTTCGGTTGGGTAATTTTGATGATTAATTGCTTAATTAAGGAAAAATGAGTAAATTGTAAAAGAGGTAAAAGTTAATTGCTATTGATTAAAAATAAAAGGGACCAAAATGGTAATTACACCATGGTAAAAAAATCCAAGCGCTTTGGATATGATTACCATCCACTAATTTTTGGGTTATTTATTCATTAAGTCCTAATTAGTTTAGGACTAAATTGAAAATAAGTTTGATTAATTAAAATTTAATATAATTGAAGGACCAATTATGAAATTGGATCCTCTTTAAATGACCTAATAATAGAAATGATATGAAAATCTTTAGATTTTAATAAATTACAATTAAATCCTAATAAAATGAGGATTTACTAATTAGTTTAATTTAGTATGATCGTGAATGGTGGTTTCGAGGCCATAAATTCAATGTGTTAGACTGTAAATATTAACTACTTAATATTTATGAGGTCATTAGTATTATATTAAAATTTGGTTATGAAATTTAATTGTTTAGATAGTCAATTAAATGAAAAAGGATTAAATCGTAAAAGGTGAAAAAGTTGAATTTTCTCTAATTAAAAGTATTAGGTGTCAATTGGAGATTTATTTAAAGCACCTAAATGGTAATTAAACCATCTACTATGTATATGGACGGTTTTAGCTTTAAATGATTAATTTCATGTAAATTAAAAAGGGGTAAAAGGGTAATTATGCATGTTAAATGATTTTAATTAAAACAAAAGTTAAAATTTTATCATTCTTCTTCTTTTCTTCTTCCTCTAAAGACAAACCCTAAGAAGCCATGGATGAAAACTTCGATTGGCTTTGGTTCTTCATTTGGATGAGTAGATTTCGTCCGTTTTTAGTAATTTTTATGTTTTTGAGTTCGTTTTAACTTAATCTATCTAACCCAAGGATCAATTTGTGATTTTAATAAATGTTATAAATTTTCCCATTGATGAATAAGCTTGTTCTTGAAAGTTTATGGAAGATTTATAAGCTTGGTTGTTAGATTTGATGATTTTGTAAAGTAATTTTTGGTAATTTTTATGTTAAAGGACTAAAATGTTAAAGGAATAAATTTGTAAGGAATTGAGGTGAAATATTGCAAAAAAATGGCTTTAGAAATTCTTATAAACATTTGGCAATCTAGAAATTAAAAAAATAAAATAGTTAATTTGCAAGTTTGAACTAAAGGACTAAATTGAATAAAAGTAAAAAGTTAAGGGTAATTTTGTAAAAATACAAAAAACTAAATAACATAAAATGATTAAAAATTCATATTGATTTAAATAATTGAGTGAAATTATTGTAATAGATCAAGATCGTGTCACCGATCATGAAAAAGGAAAAATTACGGATTTGTCCCTAGAGTTCACTTTTATTGCAATTTTGTCCGATAAGTTCGTAACGTTAAATTTACATTTAAATAGTATATTATTTGTATTCTTTATGATTGTTATAGAATAGGTTATGGTACATGAAATTGCGAAAGATGGAAAAGAAATGAATGAAAGAGGCATCAAGCTTTGAACAGATGATTTGAAACCGACGCGATGGCTGAGGTACCGCATATGTTGTGAGTCCTCGATAGCTGATGTGAGAAACATTGTGACTCGGGAAATGAGAAAAGAATCCAAGAATGGATTACAGGCCCTATGATGGCTAAGATTTATGCATAAGTGCATATTATAGATAGCTTGTGTGAGCAGCATCGTTAGGGAACAGTTATATGCATAGATACTGTATCGATGGCTGAGGTACCGCATATGTTGCGAGTCCTCGACAGCTCGTGTGAGCAGCATCGTGACTCGAGAAAGAGATATGGATCCTAAATGGATTATATGCCTTACGATGGCTGGGACTATGCTTTATGCATACTCTCGACAGCTTGTGTGAGCAGCATCATTAGGGAACAATTTATAGTACAGACAAACACCGTACCGATGGCTGGGGTACCACATACGTTGTGAGTCCTCGACAGCTCGTGTGAGCAGCATTGAGTACTGGTAACAGAAAGTTATAGACAAGTTGGAACACCAAATATGGCTTGAGGAAGCAACATTTCATCCTAGCTCGATTGAGATATAATTGCTTTATGCATATGATTGGTAACTCTTTAAATTCTTCAAACATAGCTTTGAAGCTTACCGAAGATGTTATTGTTGTTTTGTAGATTGTTTGCTGTTTGAAGATCGGATCATCTCGAAGAAATCACACTATCTCGGGAGCTCATTCGGTAGTATTTACATCACTTGGTTATATGACATGTACTAGGATGATGTTACCTTTGAAATGCTTGATTTTGGATTGTTAGGTTCTTTGTTGAACTAAACTTGCTTACTTACTTGATGTTATAATTAAGCAAATATGTTTGGTAATGAATTGACATGTGAATTTAAGAATACTTGTGATGATTGGTTGTATTTTGTATTATATGATGAAATAAGTATTGTCATGTATAGATTTTTCAGGATTAGAATTTGAATAAGAATCTTGTGTTGAATGATGGTTGATAAACTTGAGGACTTGTGTGAATAATTGAATTCTGTATACTTGTTTCGGTAAAATTCTTACATGTATCGGTAAAAGTACAGAATAGGGGAGAGGTTGGTTATTGATTTACATTGTATCGGTAGTAACATACGAAGTATCAGTAGTTCTGTTCATAGTAGTACTGGTAGTCTAAATACTTGTATCGGTAGAAGTTGTAAGGTAAAATTCTTAGCTCTCTGGAGTTTTTAGTATCGGTAGAAGCATGACATGTTTTGGTAGAAGTCATATTTGAATCGATAGTATATCTCAAGTATCGATAGAAGTCTGCACTATTCTTGAGTTGTTTACTGACTTGACAACTACCGATACTTGTCCAACAAGTACCAGCAGAAGTATCCAAAAATCATGGAAATGACCATTTTGCCCTTGTTGAGTTATGATTATATTTAAATGATTATGTATGACATGAAAATTAAAAGATGAATAGTGATAAATGAATAGAAAGACACCAGGACCCTAATTGGCGACGGTTTTCAGGGTCTTGGGTGTTACAGACGTGAAAAATGGATGTCATGATTTGTGAAATGAATATTGATTCTTTCTGCGATGTAATGATAAATATGTTTGATTATAGTTTGGTTAGTTAATGGTGAGAACTATGTGTTTGAGATACAGGACCATTTGATCCCTGATGGAAAATATTTGTATGTGATTCCTAAGTTCTTGCGTGATTGAATTTGATTATTGATTGATTTAAAGGTTGTAAATGAAAGTGTAAAATTAAATGTAGTTAGTATTCTGAGCTACAAGTTATAATTGTATAAATTGTGATTGAATTGTATGTAAAAAAAAAGGAAAGACTCGAAAAGTTCTATAAACCCTGAAACCTTGGACTGGAGATGGTTTTGGGTTTTTGGGTGTTACAATTTGAATGCCCAATAATGCAGCTTGAAGGTATGCAAGTCCTTCGGCAGCAAAAGGGGAATCGGCATTCCTATGGAAGGTAGATTTGCAAGCCAAAACCGAGCTAATGGAGTTTCGTACCACAATACTAGAACAAGAAATGCCAAGAGTTTGATTATAGGAAGCGTCAAAATTGATTTTGATGAATAGGTCAGGTGGAGGGATCTAGACATCCGTATTTTTTAAAGAGGTACGCACCCTTAATTCTCCCAAATGGCAATTCCTTTACTGCTATTTCTCTTCTTCTCATGCATCAATTAGTTACGATCATACCAAATCACCTAAATTGAGCAACAGAACAATCGAGCCTAAAAAACTGAACACTGTCGAAAATCTCAGGTAATCCATTCCTAATATGATGAACTTATATAAGATAAAATCCAGTCAAAGTTAAGTTCTTTCCATACCTCTGCAGAAATTGGGCACTCACTAAAGACATGCAAAAGGTTTTCCTCAGAAGAATTGCATCTGGGACATGAAGGCACAACCACTACTCTCATTTGACGTAAATTCACCAATGTGGATAAATAATTCCATGTGGTCCACCAAATCAGAATCTTTATTTTAGTAAGCATTTGTAAACCCCATAATTTATTACAAAAATTTTTATATCAGTTTGGGATGTATTTATGATAGCCAATAACCTTTCTTATTGTAAAATTCTGTACGCACTACAAACTGTGAACTCTCCAGTGGCCTCTCCTCGCCAAACTCGAAAATCTTCGTACAGTACCATGGCTAAAGGAATCGGCAAGATATTATTTGTCATCATCTCGGAGAAGGTATCTCTAATCAACTTAGACTTCCATTCCCTCTTTTGTGGATCAATTAAGTCGGCAACCACATTAAGACTACCATTACTAATTGGCTCCAAAACTCTCTGTCTATGCACCCCAAGAATCCAAGCATTATTACATAATGAAATCTACTCTCCATAACCCACTCTCTAATAGAGACCATTAAGTAAAAGACCCTTAGATTCCCACACACTCTTCTAGGTATATGACAATAAATTACCTAACTCTGCTTGAATGAAATCTGAGTTAAGAAAATACTTTGCTTTTAAAACACGAGATAACAACGAGCTAGGATGGTTAATTAATTGCCATCTTGTTCAGCCATTAATGCGGTATTAAAACTTGCTAAACTTCTAAACCCCAAACCACCATACTCTTTAGGGATGCATAAGTTGTTTCATTCGCACCAGTGAATCCCCTTCTTATTAGCGCCTTTCTACCACCAAAATCTACCCATTATTTTTTCTAATTCATCATACAAGGATTTAAGGAAAACAAAGCATGTCATCGCATAAGTTGGTAACAATTGTAAAACTGACTTAACAAAAACCTTCTTGCCATCTTGAGATAAAAAGCGAACATTCCACCCTTCCACTTTATTTTTGAAGCAGTCTTTAAGGGATTGAAAGGTAATTTTTTTCTGTAGGCCAATAATGGCAGGTAATTCGAGGTATCTCTCAATATCTGATGAAGATTTCATTCCAAGAATACCTTCAACCAACCTTCAATCGCCTACAGGGGTATTAGTATTATAAAAAATTAAGGACTTATCAAAGTTCACACACTGTCCAAAATAGCTCTCGTACTCTTTAAGAATCCCTTTCAAGGTAAATGTTCCTTGGGATGTGGCCTCACCAAAAAGAATGCAGTCATCGACAAATAGAATATGAGAAACTAGAGGATTGAGCCAACTAGCTTTAGCACCACGAATAAACCCTTGACCTAAAGGTAAGCGCATTAGGGAAGAAAGACCTTCACTACAGATTAAGAAAAGAAAGAGGCTTGAGGGATCACCTTGTCGTAAACCCCGACTAGGATGAAAACGCTCTCCAACCTTACCATTACTCAAGACAGAATACAAGACAAAGGAGATGCATCTCATAATTGTACCAATCCACCTTTCATCAAATCCCATACGGGTCACCACTTCCTTTAAAACACCCACTTACTTATATCAGCCTTAAGAGCCATTAAACCTTTCTTTCCCGACCTCTTTTGGCGAAACGTGTGTAGTAACTCGTAAGCAAGGAGTACACTATCAGAAATTAATCTGCCAGGGACAAATGCACTCTGAGACTGATCAATACAAAGATCCAACACTTCCTTATACCGATTGACTATAGCTTTAGTAAATATTTTATATAAAACATTACATAAGCTAATAGGTTGAAATTTAGCTAGATTATTCGGATGGTCACACTTAGAAATTAAAACAATATTAGTGGTATTTAACGAATCCAACTCCATCTCATTATTTAAGATCTGTAAGCAAAAGCTAGAAACGTCGTTACCCACAATAGACTAGTATCTTTGATAGAAAAAAGCTGGGATCCCATCATCTAGTGAGGATTTAGTTGGGCCCATCTCACGCAAAGCTAGAACAATCTCCTCTTTCGTGTATTCTTTCTTTAGTCACTGATTGACCTTAGTTGATATACATGGATTAATCCCTGACAGAACATGTGAAAGATCACCCACTCCTTTGGACTTAAAAAGATCTTGAAAATATTTTCGCGCAATCATTTCCACTTCCCCAATGTTAGTCATTAAGCTGTGAAGCTCATCCTTAAGGCTAAGAATTTGATTCCTTCATTTCCTGCTAGATGCATAGTTATGAAAAAATTTATAGTTTTTATCACTTACTTTCAACCAATTCACATAAGCCCATTGTTCCCAGTAGCTCTCATCATTGTCAATTTCAAATTTTAATTGGATTTTCGTATGTATTAACTCTTGATCATCAGTAGCATCACCATGCATTAATTCCTCTAAATCCTTGGTTAACCATTTTTTAAGTTGATGTCTTCTATGTTGTCCAATCGTAGCCCATAGCTTTAATCCCTTCTTACCTTGATTTATCTTCTGATGTAACTCGCCAACCGAGAATTCCCAAAGCCGATGCACTTCATCCTTGCAAGATTCTTCGAGAACCCATCAAGATTTAAATCGAAAACATTTCAAGGAAAGAGAAGGGATTCCTTTATCTAGTTTAATTAAGATGAGACAATGATCAGAATAGGAATAGGGGAGATGAATGACTAATGCAAAGGAGAATAACTCCCTCCAATCAGAGTTAGCCACTAATCGATCAAGTTGTTCTCTAATATTGGTCATTGGAACGATGAAAATGTGCAAGTGTACACAATCATATTCAAGTAATAAATTGACAAGTAATATCGAGTATCGTACCTATAGGGATTGGGATCAGGAAAGTATTTTTGAAATATCTAATCAATAAATTGATTAAGGTAAAGATAATAATTGTGAAGGGTATTAATCAAAACTAAATTAATCTAAGTTATAAATAAAATTTAATTCCAATGCACGATTTCTATGCTTTAATCAATATGACATAAATGTGTTAAGTCAATTGCTTTAATTACTTAATTAAATCTAAATCATGTTCATGCTTGTTACGAAATAAATTCACGGCAAACCAATATCTTTGTAACTTATGAACAACATTACTTAAAAATCAATTTATCTCTTGACGATATTCCTATGTCAATTCAACAAACTAAATTAATTTTTAATAAGTAAATGTGTTATAGAACATACATACTTTATGAACTAAAGTAATCACTTGAACATATACCTATGCCAATACGACTGATTAAATTAAAATTCACAAGTAAGTAAAGGATCAAGTGAAGTAACATCATACACCTATATTGAAACAATTTAATCACAAAAATCTTGCGCGTTATGCAAGGCTATGTATCATTCAATATCATCATTAATTTAACCTTCAGCTTCCTTAGAAGATTAAACATGCACAAATTAAATAGTGTGTCCATTAATCACAATTTCAATGCGCTTAAATGATTAATTCAATAGTTATATCACAATGGTAATGTAATTATAACTTAGGCATGATAATATTTAATTAAACAAAACATTCAAGGCCTATAACAATCTAAACATGATTCATGAATAATCAAGCAATCAACACAATCAACACAATCAACCCAACACTAAAAGAAATTTAAGCAATTTTAATTAAATAAAAAATAGAAATCATAATAGTATTCATCATAATAACAACAAGAATTTAAAAGAGAGAAAAATAATAAGATTAAATCCGCCAATTTCTCAAGAACTAATGTCGCGTTATTTGTCATTCTTGAACGATTCTTCCCAGATCGAGGTCTCTGATGAGCACTCAATGAAGCTATTTCAAGGCTGAAAACCACTCTTTCCCAAGAGGAGAAATCGGCAAGGAATGGAAGGGGAAAATGGAAGGGAAAGTTAAAGAGCAAATGAGAGAGAAAAAAGAGAATAATTTGTGAATGGTGTCTTGAAATGAGAGGTATGAAGGGGTTTTTATAGGTGAGAGTTGAGGGCTATATTTAGTAAATAAATATCAGCCACTCAACTCTCTTGGCCGGCCATGTATGGAGCAAGTTTGATAAATTCAAACTTTGCTTAATTTAGCTTGGGGCATATTTACAAAATCACCAAAAGTGGAGGGGTTTGAATGGAATTTAGGGAGATTTTGAAGGCTGATTTGAAATGATAAAAAAATCAGCTAAATTAGCTGATTGGGTCAGCCAATGGACGACACTTGGGCTTGCCCAATTCATGGTGGTTTGGTCCTCGGTTGTATGCACATCGAGCCACTTTGCACCAAACTTTATAAATTAATTTATAATCCAATTTAATTGAATTAAAAATATATTATAAAGTATAATAATGTTTATCAATTGGATCAAAATTTGCTAGAACATTAATCTTCTTAACTCTTCATTTACTCGATGTAAAAATTCCTTCAACGGTTTAGGCCTTCTGCAATGTCTGCCGAGCCAATTTCATCGATTGTGCAAAACTGTCAAAAAATCATCAAATTCATGCTTAATATTTATAAAAATAATTAAAAATCAATATGTTTAAAAATTTTAGCATAAATTAATTATTTTATAATTAAATTGTATTTTTCGACATTAATTATTAAAAATTTGCATGAATTTGAGTTAAAAAGGGCATGAAAAAGTTTACATATTTTCATCGTTTCACACCCCCAAACTTAATTCATTGCTCATTCCGAGTAATGCACAAATCACAAAAGAGTTGATCATTTCTCCTCATACTTATGAATTTAACATAATTAAGCACAAAACAAGAATTCAAAAATTATGTAGCTCAAGTATTCATTTTATTCAGATTATCTTCAATTATCATCATACTTCACAAAACTAGATTAATTGCTTTCTTAATTAAAACATGTCAAAATCTTACCACTCAATTTTTATTCCTTAGTTAAGACCAAATTGCAATCATTAAGTTTAACTTATGCCTTCATATGTTGAACATAACAAATTCTCTCCACTAATGTAGGTAGCATTGGAATCTTGAATCAAATAAGTCTTTTGCATAAGTTGTAATGGGGCTAGGCTAGGGGTAAGTAAAAGATAGATAAATTTAAGCTAAAAACCCTAGACTCAACTTGTAGCAAACCTTCAATTTCACCAACTTTTTCGAACTTTGAATGCTAATGCTTTTTTCTTCTTTTGAGTACATATGCTCTTTTTTTTTTTTTTTTTTTTGGTTCTGAGCATCATTTTGTATGTATTACATTTTGTTGAGCATTTTGGTACTTCTTCTCAACTCCCCCAAACTTATTTTTTGGAACATATTCTTGAATAGATTGAGTCCAGTAGTTGGGAAAATTTAGAGATAAGTATGAGAGATAGGATGGCTTATAATTGTAAGGTATAAAGAAAATTAGGCCATATAGTCTCAAAGTTGGGTTTCAAGGGATAACACTCATTAAGGTTAGCTTGAAAGGCTAAAACGGTCCAAACAAATGTTGCCTAAATCATTTTCAAAATTCCATGCTTCCTAGGATTTCGCCTCAAGAAATTACTAAGTCAATTCTAGAGACTTAAACTTTCATGCATATCTAACTTCTATAAGGAATTAAAAATTTTATGATATGATTCAACTTAACATAATAACCTACTGAAATAATTGAATTTTATTTATACCAAAGCTTAACATAATTAACATAAATTCAAAATTTTGAGCAAAATTATAACTAAATTCATAAAATAAGAAGAAATAATACTTATTAAGAAGTTATTCAATTTTCGGTCCCCCTACTTAAGATGAACAATGTCCTCATTGCTAAAAAGAACAGAGAGTAAAAATAAAAGTGAATAAATACTGTACATCAAGTAGGATCATGGAAAAGAGGAGGTGAGTCAAACTTGACTGCTTAAGTACCAAGCTCTTTCAATGTCCAATCCTAGACATGTACATATTTATTACCACACTCTTAATTTTTCTAATTTGTTCAATTATTGTCTTCAATCTCTTAATTTATTGTTCAAAAATTAAAACTAACCTAATGATCTAGTCCTAAATTCATTAAAAACTTAAAATAATCTAAGAAAATAAAATAACAAAAATTAAAGAAAGACAAGTTCCCCCCCTTTTTTTTTATGTTCAGACCCTCCTAAACTTTGACTCTTCTTTTGCTTCGTAGTCCCTATTGTTGCTCGAGTCACCTTGCTCCTTCTTCGCCATTAGAATCCATGGTTCAAATATATAATCTAGAAATTCAGGAACAAAGATAAATGGGTCATGAAATACTTTTTCAAGTGCACATTTAAATGCGTCATCTCGTATCATCGTGTATCTCCAATAAGATTGTTGCTGCCATTGCATGTGTTGCATGCAATCCATCATCTTTGACAGCTCATTTCGAAGTTCAGATTGAGGTGATTGAGGTCTATGTATGGATATGTTAAGTTCGAACATTCTTTCTATAGACTCTGCCTCATCATGAATTCCAATTGGTTCTATCACCGAAAGATCTTCCTCATCTTCTTCGAGATCTTCTTCTTCCTCTTAGCTTGCTATTAAAGAATGAAATTTCCTACTACTTGAATAAGGTCTCAAACAGTGATTGATCCTTGACTATATCCCATTTTCTTCACATTCCCAAGAATTTCAGCTTTTAGGCACAGAACTGTGATCATAAATGGGAAATAGGCTTGAACAGAATGTCTCGTAGCACAGTTCCAAATTTCTCTAATGATGATCTTTCCCACGTCGATGGTCTTTGCCTTTAAGATTGTATATAGCAACACCATTCGTTCCATTGAAACAATAGTTCCTTGTGAGATAGGCATGAGACTGAATTGGATAAAATAAAACCAAACTTTTGCTAATGGTGTCAAGTATTATCTGTGACAAGTACGAACTCCACTCTCCGACACCATCCATTCAGAACCTGGAACTGTAAGTTCTTGAAGAATCTCTTGCAGCTTTTCAGCCTCTAAGTTTTTCATCAAAATTGAGTACTCGTCTTCTTCGAAATCAGGTAAGTCAAAGTACTCATTGATGGTGCTTGACTTTAACGGTACCTTGATTCCTCGGACAAGAACTTATGTAAGTTCACTCGAGGTCAAATTTGCGTAGAATTTTCGAACCAATTCCTCATCTGCACTCGGTTGCTTTTCACAAAACACTCCTTAGTTCAGAGCTTCATCAACTTGTCGAATGCTTGCCATGAAGTTCGCATAATTTCTTTCTTTCCAAGTAAACCCTTTCTCTGGCAGCATCTGCTGAATTTTGAATAAGGTGTCGTATCTTACCTCAGCTTCTACAATGTGGAATTTGTTTTGTGCTTCTTCAAATGCGACACGAGTTCTCTTACGAGTCATGATTTTAACATGATAAAAAATAAGATGGATACAAATAATATTTTTCTAAAAATTAATTAATCTAAAATATTAACAATTTAAAATAAATTAAAAGGTTAATAAATTAAAAATTAGAAAATAAATTCTTACCACCTTTGTATGAATAAAAATCCAAATAAAATAAATAGGGTATTTAAAAAATAAAAAAAGTCTTAGTCTAGGGTTGGTTGGAGGGTTTGAGTGAGGAGTTGTGTGAGAGGCAAGGGTGCACACAGCCTAGGCTCGAGGGCATGTTGGTGCGCAAGGGAGGTTGGCCTTGGCACGCACGTTCTAGCAGCAATAGGCATGGGCGACAGCTACAACAACTGGGCATTTAGCTCGGCAACAGCAGGAATGCACAACAGAAGCACACAAGCCTGGAGCACGTGCAAGCTTGCTAGAGTGAGGGCGACGTGTGCGAGCTCTTGCGGCCAGAGGCAGTGATGATGTCCGACGATGCCCGGTGACTACCAATGATCTCCAATGGTGGCTGCTGTCGGCACTTGCTACTAAGTGTCGGATAGTTTAAATGATGGACTAATGGTGAGGGTGGTATTTATAATGCATGGAATGCAAATTTCATTCAAACTCTCGCACAAATTAAATTATGAAATAACCTAAGTCCTACTTTAAGTTAATAACAATTAACATAAAAATATATTAGTTGTTATTACTTAATTTATTTAAATTAAAACTCTAAAATAAATCTTAATTAAACATTGATAATAAATAATATAAATCATAAAAATAAATTTATAATTTTATATTAAGTATTATCAATTTAAAATGAAATAAATAACATAACATAAAAACTTTTATTTTTAGCTATTTTAAAATATTTACAATAAATTCAATTAAGTCCTTGAACTCAAAATAATTTGAAAATTAGGTTGCTATTAAAACCTGGATAAAAAAATGACCCTTTTTATTTGCAAAATTCAAAATCAAAATTTTATTTTCTAACTAAGGAAATAATTTCTTGGAAGATTATGTTGAAATTAATTCTCAGGAAAGATTAGAGGGGTCACAAACGGTCCCGCTTAAGTTCCAAACTCCTAGACAGAATTCATTTCAACATACTAGTCCAGAAAATGTAACCTAAGTTATTTATTAAAATGAAAATTTTAAGTATATGATAAAAATGAGTGATGCTTCTTTCTTCTCAACTTTATTCCCCTAATAATGTTTCAATCTCTAGGAATTAACTCGAAAAATACCTTGCTTACCATGGAGTTCAACCACTCCGTGTGGAAAAACTTGATGGACAATGAATGGACCAAACCAACTGATCTTAATTATCTTGGAAAAAAAATCAATCTAGAGTTAAACAATAAGACTTGCGGACTTGCTTCGAACTCTCTGACTCGAATGTGCTTGTCGTGCTATCTTTTAAATGTTTCTTTCCATAGCTTGGCATTGTCATAAGAGAATGTTCAGAATTCTTCTAACTCATTAAGCTGAAGCATTCATTTTTCTTTAGCAAGTTTGGGATCCAAATTGAGCGACTGAGGAGACATCCCTAAAGGTGTCTTGCATGTTGTTCTGTAGGCCCATAAAGCATCGTCCAATCTATTAGACCAATCTCATCGGTTCGGACACACTACCTTCTCGAGTATGCCTTTTATTTCTTTATTCATCAGCTCAGCTTGCCCATTCGTCTACAAATGGTAAGTTGTAGCAACCTTGTGCCTTACTCCGTGTTTATCGAGTAACCACTTCAACCACTTGTTCACAAAATGGGACCCCTCATCACTAATGATGGCTCTAGGAGTTTCAAACCTTGTGAACACATGCTTCTCTAAAAACTTCTTCACTACCTTAGCATCATTTGTCGGATATGCCTCGGCCTTAATCCATTTTGATACGTAGTCGACTGTTATCAAAATATACTTGTTACCAAATGAGGGATGGAATGGACCAAGAAACTCAATACCCCAAACATTAAACAATTTCACTTCCATGATGTTTGTTCGAGGCATTTCATTTATGTTAGTGACATTTAGTGACATTTTCAACCCTTTGACATCGATCATAGCTTCTAACATAGGCGTATGCATCCTTGAACAATGTCGGCCAAGAGAATCTGGCTTGTAATACTTTGGCCGCTGTACATGATCCATCGAAGTGTCCCCCATTTGGAGCTGTGTGACATTGATATAATATTGCTTGCACTTCGTTTTCCACCACACATCTTTGGATCATCTGATCTAAATCATGTTCATGCTTGTTAAGAAATAAATTCACGGCAATCCGATATCTTGCTAACTTATGAACAACATTACTTACAAAAATCAATTTATCTCTTGACGATATTCCTATGTCAATTCAACCACTAAACTAATTTTTAATAAGTAGATGTGTTATGGCACATACAATCTTTATGAACTAAAGTAATCTCTTGAACATATACCTATGCCAATACGATTGATTAAATTAAAATTCACAAGTAAGTAAATGATCAAGTGGAGTAACAACATACACCTATATTGAAACAATTTAATCAAGAAAATCCTGCAAGTTATGCATGGCTATGTATCATTCAATACCATCACTAATTTAACCTTTAGCTTCCTTAGAAGATTAAACATGCATAAATTAAATAATGTGTCCATTAATCATAATTTCAATACACTTAAATGATTAATTCAATAGTTCTATCACAAAGATAATGCAAGTATAACTTAGGCATGATAATATTTAATTAAACAAACATCCAAGGCCTATAACAATATAAACATGATTCATGAATAATCAAGCAATCAACACAATCAACCCAACATTAAAAGAAATTTAAACCATTTTAATTAAATAAACAATAACAATCATAATAGTATTCATCATAATAACAACAAGAACTTAAAAGAGAGAAAAAAGAATAGGATTAAATCTGGCAATTTCTCAAGAACTATTACCGCGTTCTTCGTCATTCTTGTTCGATTCTTCCTAATAGAGGTCTCTGATGAACACTCCAATATTTCCCAAGAGGGGAAATCGACAAGGAATGGAAGGGGTAAATGGAAGGGAAAACTAGAGAGCAAATGAGAGAAAGAAGAGAGAATGATTTGTGAATGGTGTCTTGAAATAAGAGGTATGAGGGGGGTTTTTTAGGTGAGAGTTGAGGGCTATATTTAATAAATAAATATCAGCCACTCAATTCCCTTGACCGTCCATGCATGGAGCAAGTTTGACAAATTCAAACTTTGTTTAATTTGGCTTGGGGCATATCTACCAAATCACCAAAAGTAGAGGGGTTTGAATGGAATTTAGGGAGACTTTGGGGGCTGATTTGAAATGATAAAAAGTCAGCTAAATTAGCTGATTGGGTCAGCCAATGGACGGCACTTGGGCTTGCCCAATTCATGGTGGTTCGATCCTCGGTTGTATGCAAATGGAGCCACTTTGCACCAAACTTTATAAATTAATTTCTAATCCAATTTAATTGAATTAAAAATATATTATAAAGTATAATAATGCTCATCAATTGGACCGAAATGTACTGGAAAATTAATCTTCTTAGCTCTTAATTTATTAGGTGTAAAAATTCCTTCAACGGTTCAGGCCTTCTGTAGTGTTTGCCAAGTCGATTTTCACCGATTATGCAAAGTTGTTAAAAAATCATCAAATTCATTTTTAATATTTATAAAAATAATTAAAAATCAATATGTTGGAAATTTTAGCACAAATTAATTATTTTATAATTAAATTGTATTTTTCGACATTAATTACTAAGAATTTACATGAATTTAAGTTAAAAAGGACATGAAAAGTCTATATATTTTCATCGTTCCAATCATCGCCAAATTTCGCCTCTCCCATATGTACCAAACCCCTTCATATTCAACATCAATAATTGACATTCTCCCAAAACATCTTGAAAAGCTTCCATACAACGTTCGTTCCCTAAAGCACCACCAATTTTCTGAAAAGAGTCTAAAATCTCATTAAAATCGCCGTAAACAAACCAAGAAGACCTTGTATTTGCCCTAGCTGGCATAATAAATCCCAAAACCCCGCTTTATCTTTCTCATAAAGGGACCCATAAAAACTAATTAACCTCCAATGCATACCATTAGTTTCACCCTCTACTTCAACGTCAATGTGATTGCCTGAATAACATTTCAGACTAAGAGAAACACTATCCTTCCATGTTAAACAAAGCTCGCCTTTCGAACCATTAACGGGCACCCCGATACCATTCAAGAAACCAAAATTTCTTCTAATTTTTTTCATTTGAATTTTATCTACTTTAGTGTCCATGAAGAAGACTACTTGGGGATTATAAACCTTCAGAACATGTTGAAGGCTACGAACTGCCCGTGGATTCCCCAATCTGCGGACGTTCCAACTTAAGAGTTTCATTATGACCGAGCAGCTTGCTCATTGGCAGCTTCTGATAAATAATAATTATTATGCAACATCCCTAAACTCCTTTCTATAGAATCCTCCCCATCTTCGCTAACATCCATTCCAATAGTGATCACTAGGTCTACAGATTGCACTATAATAAAATCGAGGTTTTTTTTACAATTCTAGTATCTATTGAAAAAGGAATCGAAAACCCTTCATCAACAAAACCCATTTTTCGCTTCACTCCCGAACTCCCACACCCAAATCTCCTCTAGTGCCATCACGCGCCAGTCTTTTCCACCTGACCTTTTTGTTTTTCTCATTACACTCAATTGCATTAGCCCACTGTCCGTTCACATGTGGATCCACCAAATAGTCCATCTTTAAATGTGTTTTAGGGACTCTATTATAATTCATATCCCTCTTTTACATCGTGTGAATAAAGGATAAAGACAAATTACCAAAACCATTATCATGCGCACCTTCAATAGAATTTGAAGTGGGGTCACTTTCAACTAATAACTCCCCAGTAATTAGTTTTGCTCCAAACACCTTATCCCCATCAGAAAAATTAAACATATCTTTGCTAGCTGTCCCTCCCGCTTGCGTCACAATTTTAGGAAATAACAAAGGACTCCTATTGCTAACCTTATGCACCAAATCCCCCTTTCCATCCGTTTGATCCCTACCAATCTCTAAAACAGCTTGAACCACCCTACCGTCCCTAATTCCATTCCCATCAAAACCACCCCGTCGTCCCTAATTCCATTCCCATCAGAACCACCCTTATCCTCCATACTCGTATATAGACATTAAGGCCCATATTTCTTAATAGGCAAATTAAACTGAAAATTTTCCTTACCCATTAAATTCGACTCAACCCTAAGCACAACTAAATATGGAAAACCAGGATCCTCATTATGTTTCTCTTCACTGGATAACAACTCACAATCTTTGACCCCATGACCCATGCGCCCACAATTAAAACAAAAAATTAGCAAATTCTCATTCTTAAAAGGTACCCAAGTCTTCATCTTAGAATCAACCAACACAAAGATACCTCTCTGCAATGGTTTACTAACGTCAACCTAAACCTGCAAATGACAAAAGTAACCTTTAAACTCAGATATCATAATTCTACCAAATGTAGTTCCAATCGCAAATGCAAGATTTTTTTTATCACAACCAGGAGAGCAAGGACCCACCTTCAACCATATAGGTGTTTCCACCAAACGAACCCTAGCTCGTTCAATAGGGTCAAAGATCCTATAAAAAATAACCACTTGCTTACGAAAAAACCAAGGTCTTCCTTCTAAAATAGACTCCAGATCATTCTCATCCTCAAACTCAATCATAAATAAATTCTAATTTGTCAGCTTAATTTCAAATTTTTTCCTAGTTTTTCAAATACTTTTCATCTGCGCACGAAAACTGTTAGGATTATAAGATCGCTTCGTCCATACTAAACAAAATAACGTAGGAAGCGTCCATATGAAATTGCCTCCCTCGTAATTAAAACAAAGAACAAAACAATAAGACAGAAAACAAAAAGACAGAAAAACTCAAGCTACCACCCTTACACGTCCCAACCTCAACAAAATCTTGTTTCTTTGAAACACTCAAAGAGAGAACTCTTGACCTAGTTTTTCTTAATGTAGCTTTTTGGTTTTTAAAGCATCATCAAATAGAATAATTTTTTTAACCCACCACTATTTTTAATCTCATAGCTATAATATCTAATCTCTTCGTTACAGTAACTTATCTCATTTGCGTTTAATCATCTTAAGTAAGATTAATGAGTTAATATTAGATTTAACAAGCAAATAGAAAAAGATTAGATTTATTTTCTTAATTTGAAGTTAACTTTGTTTAGGGTACGAGTTTTTTTTTAATCCGATTAGGAATTGTTTAGATTAAGTGTGAGTGTGTAGATAATAGTTAATGAGAAAACAATTCATAATTCGATAGAAAAAAATTGGGGTTTGACAAAGTTAATTGAGATGATTAAATTGGATCTTGGGTTTAACTAGGAATTAAAGTTAAACTAGTGTGTAATTTGGGATTTGATTAATTTTGAGTTTAAACTAATTTCATTACAATTTAAGTTAATTTGATGATTAAATGTATAGAGAGAGTTTTATGTTTTTTTTTTTTTTAAAATTGTTTCCTACTTTTATTTTTCAATTTAGTCCTTAGATGCATTTTTTTATTTGTTCAATTTAGTAACTAAACGTGTTTTTTAAGTCATTCAATTAAGTCCTTCGAGGCATTTTTTAATCTACTCAATTTAGTCTTTGTTCGCATTTTTTGAGTTATTCAATTAAATCTCTAGATAATTTTTTTTATCTATTCAATTTTTTTCTTGAAACATATTTTCAAATCTATTTAATTTGTTCTCTGGTATTGACTTGAATAATTTGACTATATTTGATATATGTTTGAAGTCTTAAATTTTTTATCAACCGACAAATTAAAAAGAAAAACTATTAATTTAATTTTAAAATTAACTTTTAATCATTTATATAATAAGTAAATTTATATTCATACACAAATTAAAAATAATACATTTTTATATCTAATATATACATTAATTTTTTAATATTGTACAAGTATTTTTGTTGGGGTAAACCTGAATTAAACAACAAACAAAACGAAAACGAGAAAATTTTGGACACAAATATTTACGTGAAAAAACTCCTCTTGAAAGGATAAAAAATCACGGGTAATTAAAAACTTCACTAGAACAGTAAAAAAACGAAAGAGGAGTACAATATGGAGAAACAATAAACAAACCCAAACCCTAAATACAAAGTTCTTCTAAAATTCCCAAAAACTCTCTCTTAATTGTGTTGTCAATCTCTCTAGGGTTGCTAAAAGCCCTATTTATAGGCTGAAATTCATGTGAAAAATATGACTAAAAGTAAAGTTTAAGTAAAAGAAGAAACTCGGTTTAGTAGGGAACACATCGCCACATCATGACATGGCATAATGCCTCATCAGACGTCCTTCTTCGTATCGTCGAGACGTGACGGTTCTTCTCGTGGGGACGTCGGCTCTTCCTTGTCCCGAAGTCAATCATGTTTCGTCCAAAATGTGAGGCGCACTCCACAATTTTAATTATGATTGGTGTCATAACATTGCCTACATAATAGTATTGGGGCCTAGTAAGTAAAGCTAGACATGGAGGGTCTAAATTAAAGTAGAGTCACCACTAACCAATTAGAGCTAGGTTGGTTAGTCACCTATTGTCTAAAAGTCTATAATTAATACTACGAAAAAATCCTGAAAGTCTAGACTCAATCTCATCACCAAATTTCAAGTTTGGGAGTATGGTTACGTGTAGGGAAGGTTATAGCAACCCCACAACGCCTATTTGGGGATAGTCTTACGGAGTCTTGGGAGCTATTTTTTATTATTTAAGCATATTAATGTCTTATTCTAGGTTAAAATTTTATGGAAATCTTAAATAAAAACTCTAAAAAAAATGCCTCCGATTTACTTGTAACTTGACTAAGACGTGTTCACCAAACTTATCTAATTTAAAACTTAAATTAGAGATTTTTACTTCTAACGGGAACCTTAAAGGATACCTAAATAATTCTAGTAAAATACCGTCAATTCTTAAAATTAATTCTATTTTAGAATCCTAAAAAACCTAGAAATTACCAATGAATTAAAAGAATTATTAAAATTCATTCATAACTTATTCGATATTTTATTATTATTATTTTAAAAGATTTAATTAATAACATTGAGTCTATCAAGATATTACGAAAATATCTTATGTCGAATTTATGATTTATCTTACTTTAAAATTATTGATCTAAGGTTTAAATTCGTCAAAATCCTAAAATAATGTCTTAAATAACATTTATTAGCTTTCTTAAAGAGTTTCTAAAATAAAATACTTAGAAAGACTATTCATGATTTACAATTCATCTACAAAAATCCTTAGTTTTAATCTTAAAACAAAGTCTTAAAGCATATTTACATATTAATTATCCTATACAATATTTAAAATTAGTTTAAGACCCTAATAAAAAAGCCCTACATATTGTTTATAATTTTTCTAACGTGGTAGATAAGATCTTAAAGACTAACCTAAATTCAAATGTAAACATCTTATGGTTTCATTAAAATATAACACCTACTTAACTAACTTCATGTCAACATTTATAGGATGGAAAAATGACCCAAAGTTCCCTCTTTTAAAATGAATAGTAGTAAAATAGGAAAATTAATTAGATTGCTTAAAGTTAATGAAAAGCTAAAACTCTTTCAAAACAAAGGGTAATAATAAAAAGAAACTTAAAAAAATGAAAGAAAAAAAAAAGACCTTTACATGATGATGATGATAATAGACCCGATCATGGGCCTACCCAGCCTGACTCGAAGGCCCACCCAAAAAGTGGGTGGATTTGGGTGAAAATGTAAGCTCGAAAAATGGGCTTGGACAAAAAATGAGGCCCATTTTCAAAATGAACCGAGCCTTGGGTATGATTTTTTTGACCCGAGCCTGGCCCTACCCGGATTTGTAATATTATTTTTAAGTTTAATATTAATTTTTTTTACTTAAAACTTTAAAAGTTATTAAAATTTTTAATAATTTGTGTACAGTACACAAAAAAAACCCAAACAGTCACGTCTTCTCCCCTCCCATTCAGCCTTCCCAAATCCCAAATCAATTTAAAAAAAAAAAAACTAAGTGCTTCCACCGATTAAGTTGTTGTTTTCTCTCTCGCCGGCGTTCTTTCACCACATAGTCACACACCCATCAACCCATTGTTGTTCACCACAGTCGCAACAACTCTAATCCAAACACTAGAATCGTGGGTATGTTAGACTATTTTTGTTTCAACTCATATAGCAATAGTTATTTTACTGTTTTTACAATTTTCATGTTTAATCTGTTGGGTTTGTTTTGTTAACTTTATTAGGTTCTGATTCTATATGCTTTTTAATATTTATCTCTTTTTCCTTGAATCTTTGTTGTTAATGAGTTGTTCTTGAATCAAAGTTTGCTTTTGGGATAGTTTTTTTTTAAATTAAATGACTTCCTATATTCTTTTGGGTTTGTCTTTAATGGGAGTTTTCTCAGATTGTTCATATCCTTATTGGTTTTGTTAAAACCTTCATTCCTTACCCTACCACAATACTGTCATAAGTTGATAGTTTTCAAGTATGTTGAGCTAGAAAATGGAGATGCATGACTGATAGTTTTCAAGTAGAAAAGAATAAAGGAAGTAGGAAATAAGTATTAAATTTGCAAAGAAGTATAATTTTCAGATATAATTTAGAAGGATTTTATTCTTGTTAATTTGCAAAAATTCAGAGATTAGCATAAATATTCAATCCATTGCCATTGTTAGTCAATTCATGCAATTAAATATAATTTTCAGTTAAGATGTTATTGTCATTACTCGCTTCTATGTCCATAAAAAGAGCCAATTGGCCAAAGGATTCGTATATTTGGCCCTAAACTCTATACTGTTCTCTGTAATATTTGTGATTAAGATAACATTGCAGGGACTTTGATTATGGAGTCTTCGATGATATGTACCATTTCATTTGTGCCCACAAGATGAGTTAAAATATAAAGGTAGTAACTAGTAGGTAGATATATATATTTGGTATTTTTTTTATTTTCGTTTTACGACTCATATTCGTAGCAATGTTGTCTTCAAAGTTTGAACCTTTGATGAATACGAAGTTATTTCTCCAGTACTTAATTTCTTTAATTATCTTGGAATCAACTCTAATGGTACTCTGTCATTTTTCCTCCCTCCATGAAATATATATATATATATATTTCTACTGAACTACTGTCTCGACCTGATTTCCTAAATTGCATATGATATAGGAATAATTCCACTTCTAAACAGCATGCATGCATGCTGACATCCAATGACTGGGGAGTAGGAAATAAATTTAATTATATTTCCAAAAAAGTTTAATTATATTTCCTATATAATTTTCATGTAGAAAAGACTAAAGGAAGTAGGAAAGACTGATTTTATTCTTGTTAATTTTTCAGATTTTATTTATAATGATTAATTTTAATTTTAATTACTATATTCTGATTCTATATATGATTTCTAATTTTTATCTCTTTTTCCTGTTGATGGGTTGTTCTTAAATCAAAGTTTGCTTTTTGGATAATTTTTTAAAATGAATTTCTATATTCTTTTGGGTTCGTCTTTTTATTGATTGTTCTAAGTAATGAAAAAAATGAAAGTAAATACACACAAAAACAAGTAGACTGATTTTATTCTTGTTCATTTTCAGATTTTATTTATAATGATAAATTTTAATTTTAATTACTATATTTTGATTTATTTGGATTTCAGGACTTGAGTTTTTATGACGATGACTAGTTCGAACACTCCAATATCTGTGGATGATGGGTTTAATGAATATGAAAGTGCTCCCAAATGTCAAAAGGCTACTACTTCAAAGGTGTGGGATGAAATGACTAAGCTTGAATGTGAGAACAAAGACGAACTGAAGGCATAATGTAATTACTGTAAGAGTATCTTCTCTGTTAAATCATCTGGTGGAACATCTCATTTAAGATGTCATTTGAATAACTGTTTGAAGATTTTAATAAGGACATCACTCAATACACCATAGCCACTCAACCATCCTTAGCATCTATAAGAAACTACAAGTTTGATGCTGATGAGTGTCATCGAGCTATATCTACTTTTCCTGTGTGTGGCAAACATTCATTTAGGATAGGTGAAGAACCGGGATTTAGATACATTATGAGCATTGCTAGTCCTAATTTTAAGAATATAAGTAGACATACAGTTGCTAGGGATGTCCTAATGTACTATGCAAAAGAGAGAGACCATGTTAAAGAAGAGTTGGCTAAAGCACCTAGTTTAATTTGTCTAACTTCTGATAATTGGAACTCTAAGCATACTAATGATGAATACATTTGCATTATTGTTTATTGGGTTGACAAAGACTGGAAGTTACAAAAGAGAATCATAAGGTTTAGAGATTTATCTTCTCCGTATGATGGTTTGAACATAGCAGATGAGCTTGTTTTATGTTTATCTCAGTGGGGTATAGACAAGAAAATTTTTAGTATCACTTTGGATAATGCTTCTTATAATGATGTTATGGTTTCTTGTCTTAAAAACTATTTTCGTGTGAATCGAGCTCTTTTGTGTGATGGTACTTTTTTCAAGTTAGATGTTGTGCACATTTATTGAATCTTATAGTTAAAGCCGGTTTAAACTTGTTGATGATGTTGTTGATAAGATACAAAATGGAATTAAGTACAAAAAGAGTCAGGAATTCGTAGGAAATGATTTTATGATGTGGCCGACAAGAGCTTTCATTTAAATGTGACCAAAAAGTTACGTCAAGATGTGTGTGTAAGATGGAATTCTATTTATTTGATGCTTGAATATTCTCTTTACTATAAAGATGTGCTAGATTATTGGGGCTAACTGGATAAACATTATCAAATATTTGTACTTTTTTATTAGGAGTGGAGAAATGTTGCTATTCTTTGCAAATTTTTGAAAGTCTTTTATGATGCGACTTGTGTTTTTTCTAGTTCTAATTATCCAACGGCTAATCTTTATTTTAGAGGAGTTTGGAAGGTTCACAAGGTCTTGCTTGATCTAGCTAAAGGTCATCATTCTTTTTTAACTCCGATGGTTAAGTAAATGCAAGAGAAATTTATTAAATATTGGGTTGAGTATTCGTTGGTATTGTCATGTGCTACAATTTTGGATCCTCGTTACAGGTTAAATTATGTGTGATATTGCTTTACTACAATCTATGGTATTCATGCTCTTGATTTTGTGTAAACCATTCTTAGCAATCTTAGACTCTTGTTTGATGAGTATGTTAAGAAATCCAAATCCACGTGTTCTTCTTTGGTCGGGAGTTCTAATGTTTTGGATTCTAGTTTGCTTCAACCTAATGTTAATAGGGCTGATTTGGGGGAAGCTTATTGTAAACCCATTTTCCTGGGCTAGGAGATATGAGCAGATTCAGAAGATCACTATTGTAATTATACCTCAAACAAACTGATAATTTACATTCATTCACAAACATACAAATATATATATTTATATACATACATACATACATACATACATACAAATATATATATAGTTTATAATCAAAAGTAAATAATCAATAAATTCTAAAATAAATACCAAAATCACCAAATTAAAAACAACTTTTAATCCTGATAAAATAATAAATAATGAAATATACTGAAATCTCCAAAATAGCTTATACATAATAATAAAATATACTAGAATAAAATAAGGGAAAAGATAAAAGAGCCTTCGGGTATCAAGTCTGCTAAGTCTCAGGTATCTATAAAGAAAACTATAGGGAAATGAGCTAAAAAATCAAGTGTCTCTAAAGAACATGCATCCTATTACATTGTCATAACAACATTATGACACATAACGTAACAACAAATCATGATACAATCACAAGCATAATGCAATACACCCATACCCCAACACACCAATATAATGAAGAGGTTCCCAAGAACTCCTTTCCAACCAATCGTCACCAATCGCAGTGTGGTTTTACTATCAACTGATTGAAGAGGTGATAACCACGTCTTTCATCGTACAACCCAACCCATGAGCACACAATGGTATGATTACATGTATATTTCAATTTTAATCTCAATCTCAATCTCAATCTCATGATATATCATAGTTCGCAGTATTTTGTTCACAATATAATAGATTGACCACATTTCCCAAAAATATGCATGACAATATCAACGTGCTTTACACAACTCAAACTCAATCATACCATTTTCACATCACAATATAAATAATCACAATGACATCATACAGATATCATATATCAAGCACACATGGTATCATATAACAAATCATAACATATAATAAGATGTAGTATGGTCAGAAATACACCTCTAGAAACCAAAAACTCTAATAACGAGGAGGTCGCCTACCACAGCACCAGCTCTAACGAGGTTAGAAGATACAAACAGAAACTATATCTAACACTATTCCTAAGCCACCAACTAAAAATAACATTAAACCGAATTAACTTACTATAGCTCTAAAAATTGGTGCAGGAACAGGTTGCACAGATAGAGGAGGAGGTAAGTCTTCGACCTCGGATTTGTGATCACCTAAACATAAATATCTCATATTAAATTTCCCAAATAAAACCTCTAAGTATAAAATTAAGAATAAAATAGCTAAAATGAGACTTTTAGGTTTGAATTTGACGAAACGGGTTCAGGATGTCGAAAAATGGCAAGGTAGGGTTTCCTAGAAAAATTCAATTGGTCAACGAAAAGTTAACAGTCAACGGTCAACGATCAATGATTCGGTTCGATCAAAGTCAACGGTTTGGTTCGATTTGGTCAAAGTCAAAGGTTTGAGTTTGGTTGGTCAATGGGTCGAGTCGGGTTGGTCAATGGGTTGGGTCAATCTGATTTGGGCTAGGGTTTAGGGGTTGGGTCAAATGGGTCAACTGATTGGGCTTCAAAATTTGGGTCAAGGCAAAATAGTTAATGGTTTTTAGGTTGATTTTTGTGTCAACTTTGGGCAAAAGGGTTAATGGTTTTAGGTTTGTCCTAGTTTGGGTTAACATAAGGCCCAATTCTGAAACTTAACATATGACCGAAACTAGGATTTTGACAACCCAATGGCATTGTCAACCCTCCACCCCCGTGAACGGCACATGATCGATGAAACCCACACGTAAACAAGCCAATCTCGCAGCCACATCATGATTTTAAACACTTATCCTCACAAACGATGACGGAGCGAACGACGGTACACTAAGTAACGAACGAAAGTTGAAGGTTTGCTTATCGTTTCTCACAAAAGGTGATTAACGGAAGAAATATAGGGTGTGGGTTTGATTCAAAAAAGAATGGGGAGTGTTTTGGTGGTGGTGGTGCAGGAAACGGCTATCGAACGATCGATCATCAAAGAATGAATGGAAAACAAAGGTAAGGGAGAGAAGGAAATTTCAGCAGACGTAAGGAAGTGTAAATGGGAGAAGAAGAGTCTCAAAAAGGGGGAAAAAGAGATTTTATACCCAACAAAGTAGAGTATTTACTCAGAGGTCATTACATAATTCTAAGGTTTCTAATTTGCCCCAAAAGCTTAACATGCATCACAATTAGGTCACAAAATTCCCAAATCGGCCATAAAGTTTTATCAAGAGTTTAATTAGGGTCACAATTTATTGAATTTACGTAATAAACCTTAAAAATTCACAAATTAATCCAATTAAGTCCCTAAATTCACGAGTTTTCTCAATTTAATCCTTAAATTAAAAATTAAGGGTGTTACAACTCTCCCCCATCAAAAAAAATTTCGGCCTCGAAATTCACCTGGACCAAAAAGATGCGGATACTGGGCCTTGATGACGGATTTAGGCTCTCAAGTAACCTCCTCATAACCATGGCTGCGCCACAAGACCATTATCATCTTAATGGTCTTCCTCCTAAGAACCTTCTCATCCTGTGCAATGATCTCAATTGGGTTTTCCTCAAAACTCAAGTCAGGACGAACCTCGATCTCCTCATTGGAATAATATGAGATGGGTTCGATCGATAACGTCTCAACATAAAGACATAGAAAACGTCATGAATTCACTCAAGCTCAGGTGGTAACTCAAGCTAATAGGTAACTGGTCCCACTCGACGAAGTACTCGGTAAGGCCCAATAAAAGGAGGACTCAGCTTACCTTTTCGACCAAATCTAAGCACCTTCTTCCACGGAGATACTTTCAAGAAGACCTCATCACCCACATTAAACTTAATATCTCGACACTTCATATCAGCATAAGACTTCTACCTGTCAAAAGCAGCCTTAAGTCTCTCTCGAATCAATCTAACAGTCTCCTTATACTCTTGAACAATATCAAGCCCATACAAAGCCTCATACGGAGCCTCATACAAATAGGAGTGCGACACCTTCACTCATACAAAGCCTCATAAGGAGCTATCTTAATATTGGCCTGATAACTATTATTATAGGGGAACTCTGCAAGTGGTAAAAAATCCTCCCAACTACCTTGATACTTAATCACACAACCTCTTAGCATATCTTCTAAAACCAGAATCACACGCTTGGATTGACCATCCGTCTGCGGATAGTAAGCAATATTGAATTTCAACAGAGTACCCAAAGCACGATGCAAAGATTCTCAAAATCTCAAAGTAAACCTCGGATCTCGATAAAAAATGATAGAGTAAGGCACTCCATGAAGATGAACTATTTCAGAAATGTAGAGTCGAGCTAACTTGCTCAAAGGGTAGTCAACTCTAACAGGAATAAAGTGCGTAGATTCAGTGAGTCGATCCACAATCACCCAAATGAAATCTTTCTTGGATGGTGTTAAGGGAAGACTACTCACAAAATCCATAGTCACACGTTCCTATTTCCACTACGGTATCTCAATCGGTTAAGCAACCTAGAAGGACACTGATGTTTAGGCTTGAATTTCTGATAAGTCAAACACTTTGACATAAAGTCAACATCCTTCTTTAAACCCTTCCACCAATACCTTTCACAAAGTTTCTTATACATTTTATCTCCATCAGGATGCATGGAATAAAAGCTATCATGAGCCTCATGGGGAATAGTCTGTTTAATTCCAGAATCTTTCGGAACATAGTACTAACCTTAGAAGCATAGAATATCATTCTGATCAATGGAGAAATCCTCAAATATACCTTCTTCAACCTCTTTCATATGGTGCATTAAATACGTATCACTAGACTACTTAGCCTTTATCTTCGAGATTAAAGTGGGAATAACTCAAAATTCAACTAAGAGACTATCATCCTCAAACAAACTCATTCTAGCAAACATAGCCCTCAACTCAGTTATAACATTACGACTTAAAGCGTCAACAACCACATTAGCCTTATCGGGGTGATACTCAATCTCATAGTCGTAGTCCTTAAGAAGTTCCAACGAGCGATGTTGCCTCAAATTAAGCTCTTTTCGTGTAACCATATACTTTAAGCTCTTATGGTCTTTGTAGATATAACACTTCCCCTCATAAAGATAGTGTCTCTAGATTTTAAGAGCAAAGATCACTACAGCAAGCTCTAACTCATGAGTAGGGTAGTTAATATTATGCGATTTCAACTGACAGGACGCATAAGCCACAACCTTACCCTTTTGCATAAGCACACATTCTAATCATATGTGGGAAGCATCACTATAAACAGTATAAGCCTTCTTAGGCTCAAGTTGGATCAGAATCGGTGCTTGAGTTAACACAGACTTCAATTTCTCAAAACTAGACTCTTGAGCCTCAGTCCAAACAAATAGAACATTCTTCCTCAAAAGCTGAGTCAAAAGAGCCACAATAATCGAGGAACCCTCAACAAACCTTTGATAATAGTCAGCTAAAACCAAGAAACTACGAATTTCAAAAACATTCTTAAGTTGCTTCCAGCTCATAATAGCCTCGATCTTTTTAGGTTCCACACGGGTACCCTCAGCAGAAACAATATGCCTCAAAAACATAACCTCTGAGAGCCAGAATTCACAATTATTGAACTTAGCATAAAATTGCTTCTCTCTTAGAGTTTGCAAAACAATTCTAAGGTGCTCTTGATGATCAGCCTCAGTCTTAGAGTAAACTAGAATATCAACTATGAACACCACCATAAACTGATCCAAGTAGTGTTGAAACACCTTATTCATCATATCCATAAACGTAGCAGGAGCATTAGTTAAATCGAAGGTCATCACTAGAAACTCATAGTGGCCATAACAAGTTCGAAAAGCTATCTTAGACACATCGAAATCTTTGACCTTAAGTTGATAATACCCAAATCTTATTCAGCTTATTCAGCTATTTTAGAAAATACAGTAGCTCCTCGAAACTGATAGAAAAAGTCATTAATACAAGGCAAGGGGTATTTATTCTTGATCATTAGCTTATTCAACTTTTGATAATCGATGCACAACCGAAGTGTCCCATCTTTCTTCTTAACAAACAAAACTGAAGCTCCTCGTGACTAAACACTAAGCCAAATAAAACCCCTATCCAACAGCTCTTGTAATTGAATTTTTAATTCCTTCAGTTCCTTAGGTGCCATTTGATAATGCGTCATATACACAGGAGTCATATCGACATAGAACTCAATGGCAAACTCAACCTCATCACGTTTAGGTGGCACACCAGACAACTCTTCCAAGAACACATCAAGAAAGTCTCTCATAACACGAATTTTTTCAATCCCAGAATCTGACTATCTTGGATCTAGAATGTAAGCCAGATAAACCATGAAAACTTTTCTAATCATCTTTTCGGCTTTGAGGGTAAAGATCACATTAGACATAAACCCTCTATGTTCACCAATCAAATTTATCTCTCGGTTATCAGAAGTTCTCAGAGTTTCCCTCTTTTTCTCATAATCCAAATTAACTCAGTGCTCAAAAAGCCAATCCATTCCAAGTATGAGCTCAAACTCACTAAATGCTAACTCCAACAAATTGGCAAGAAAGGATTCCTCTTGAATCTCAAGAGGACAATTACGATATATCCTATTAACCTCTATAGAATTACCCACAGGACTTTGAATAGTAACCGTAGACTCAACATTTTTCACATAAATCTTAAGACCTCAAGACACCGCACTCGTCACATAAGAATGTGTCAAACCATTATCAAGTAAAGCAAAGTAAAGGGTAGAGTGAATAGAGAAAGTACCCACTATGACGTCAGGCTCATCACGATCCTCATGTCTCCTAGTTGCATACACAAACACAGGTTGTCTCGCTTAGATCTAGCTACTCCACCACTCTAAACTGATCTACCCCTAGTAGCTGAACCCGAAGCAGCAGGTCTAACCTGTTCTCTACCCCGTAGGAGGCTGAATCGAAGCCTGAGACAAACTCTGCACAAATGAACCAGTAGGAGGATGAGGATAATCTCTGAAGAAGTTGTAACACCCAAAAATTATAACCATCTTCGATCTAAGGTCACAAGGTTTATAAAATTTTACGAGTTTTTTTTTACATACAAATCAATCACAATTTATACATTTACCAACTTGCAACTCAAGATACTAATTCCATTTAATCTTACACATTCATTTACAACATTTCAATCAATCTGGAATCATGACATCCATTTTTCATGTCTGTAACACCCAAAACCCAAAAACGATCACCGATTAGGGTCCCGATGTCTTTCTATTAATTTATCACTATTCATCTTTTAATATCATGTCATAAATCATCAATTAATTATAATCATAACTCAAAAAGGGTAAAAAGGTCATTTTCATGATTTTTGGATACTTCTACCGGTACTTGTTGGACTAGTATCGATAGTTGTCAAGTCAGTAAATAGTTCAGGAATAGTGTAAACTTCTACCGATACTTGAAGCAGTACTACCAATACAAGTGAGACTTCTACTGAAACATGTCATACTTCTACCAATAAAAAAAACTTCAGAGAGCTAAGAAGTCTTACCTTACAACTTCTACCGACACAAGTACACAAACTACCGATACTTCTATGAGCAGAAGTACCGATACCTACAATGCAACTATCGATACAACTCAAGCCAGTGAACAACCTCTCTCCTACCTTATACTTCTACTGAAACAAGTATTTAGAATCTCATGAATCATGTCAAAACACAAGTTTATCAGTACTTACTTTGCCTAACTCTAAAATACATTAAACCAATACATAATTCATAGTTTCCAAGTCATTACATAGTTCTTCTAAGTCTATTTTTCGTCTCGAACAAGCATACATTACTAAGCTCAATATTTCATTAAAGACATAACAAGATCATCATAATCTCGAATGAGAAAACAAAAGATAACATTATCTTACTACATGCCATATAAACAAGTGATGAAGGACTAATGTGACTTCGTGGAGATAATCCGATCTTCAAACAGCAAAGTAATCTACAAAACAACAATAACATCTTTGGTAAGCTTAAAAACTTAATAAGTTCGAAGAGTTTCAAGAGTTACCAATCATATGCATAAAGCAGTCAAAAATCAACCGAGTTAGGATAAATTGTTGCTTCCTTAAGTCATATGTAGTATTTCAACTTTATTGTCTATAATTTTACTGTCAGCAGTACTCGATGTTGTTCACATGATCTATCGAAGACTCGCAACATATGCGGTACCCCAACCATCAGTACAATGTTTGTCTGTAAATTGTTTCCCAAACGAGGCTGCTCATATGAGCTGTCGAGAATATGCATCCCCAACCATCATAGGGCCTATAATCCATTTAGGATTCATATCTCATTTTCGATTCATGATGCTACTCACACGAGCTGTCAAGGTCTCGCAACATATGTGGTACCTCAGCCATCGATACAGTATATGTGCATATAATTGTTCCCTAACGATGCTGCTCACACAAGCTGTCAAGAATATACAATTATGTATAAATCCCAACCATCGTAGGGCATGTAATCCATTCTTGGATTCATTTTTCATTTCTCGACTCACGATGCAACTCACACGAGCTATTGAGGACTCACAACATATGCGGTACATCAATCATCGTGTCAGTTTCAAATCACCGGCTTAAAGCTTGATATCTCTTTCATTCATTTCTTTTTCATGTTTCTCAATTTAACGTACTGTAACCTTTTTGCAATGATTATAAAGAATATAATAATGCACTATTATAATGAAAATTCAACGTTACGAACTTACCAAACGAAATTGTAGTTAAAGTGAACTCTAAGGACAAATTCATAATTTTCCTTTTTTTACGATCGGGACACGATCTTGATCTATTACAATAATTTCATTCAATTATTTAAATCAACATCAATTTTAATCATTTTATGCAAATAAGCCTTTTTGGTATTTTTACAAAATTTCCCTTAACTTTTCACTTTTATTCAATTTAGTCCTTTAGTTCAAACTTGCAAATTAACCATTTTATTTTAAATTCTAGCTTCGCCTAATGTTTAAGAGCATTTCTACAGCCCACGTTTTGTAATATTTTACCCAAGTCCTTACAAATTTATTCATTTAACATTTTAGTCCTTTAACGTAAAAATTTCTAAAAATTACTTTACAAAATCATCAAATCTAACAACCAAACTTATAAATCTTCCATAAACTTTCAAGAAACAACTCATTCATTAATGACAATATCCATAACATCAGGGTAGCTATATTAAGCTAATACGGACTCAAAAACATAAAAATCACTAAAAACGGACGAAGTTTCACTTACCTATTAAGGATTCAAAAATGGTCGAATATTCTTGCCTCTATTCTTAGGGTTTCAGTCATCAATTGCTAAAGAAGAAGATGAAAAACCTTTGTTTTCTTTCTTAATTTGGTTTAAAAAAATAATTTATTTATCAATTTACTAATCTACCCTTAATTAATTCTTTCAATTTCAACCTATTTCAAAAGGATGAACCATCCACTTACACTTACAATGGTATAATTACCATTCAAGTACCTTAACTTACCTTCCAATTAATAGAATTAAACTTTTGCACCTTTTACAATTTAATTTTTTTTACTTAATTAATTATCTAATCAACAAAATTTCCTAACCATAATTTAATATAATATCAATGACCACAAATAATAAATAATTAATATTTATGGTCTAACATATCGAATTTGTGGCCTTGAAACCACCATTCCCGATCATACTAAAAATAACTAATTAATAAATCCTTATTTTATTAGGATTTAATTGCAATTTACTAAAATCTAAAATGTTTCACATCATTTCTATTATTAAGTCATTTAAAGAGGGTCCAATTTCACAATTGGTCTTTCAATTGTACTAAATTTCACTTAAACAACTTATTTACAATTTAACCTTAAATTAATTAGAACTAAATGAATAAATAACCCAAAAATTAGTGGATAGTAATCATGTCACCACCGCTTGGACTTTTTTACCATGGTGTAATTACCATCTTGGTCCTTTTTATTTTTAGTCTATAGCAATTATCTTTTACCTCTTTTATAATTTACTCCTTTTTCCTTAATTAAGAGATAAATCATCAAAATTACCCGACCAAACTTCAATTCACAAATAATAAGACTTTGTAAATATTTAATAAAAATATTTATGCCCGTAAATTTCAAAAATGGGATCTCAATACCTCATTTTCTAAAACTACTTGACTTTTGAACAAAAACACTTATACTAACTTTTAATTCAATAATTAAAATTCGTCAATTCAAAATTTCATATAAAATTATTATTGACTTATTTAATTTAAACACTCATTATAAAAAATTTCTCGTCAGGTTTATGATCTCGAAATCCTTGTTTTCGACACCACTGAAAAATGGGCTGTTATAAAAGTGCTCATGTGAATCGCACCTAAAACATGCCCAATCTTCCTCCAACACTCACCCTCATGCTTTTTATTTCAATATGAACAGAGATGCAAAGGACGAGGAATAGTAAAACCACCAACACTACCCATAGGAGCTACCAAAATCGCAAGTCTAACCCTCAGATAACTAGGCTGAACACCTCCTCTCTAGACCTCTTAGTAGCATGACCACCAAAAATAGGTTGAACTGATGTGCCTACTTGCTTTTTACCACGCTCTCTATCCTGAGCCTTATAAGCCTTTTTACGAGCCTCTAAACTCTCAGTAGACCTAACTCAACTAACCAAATCACTGAATACCTTATCATGGTACATATTAGCCCCATCCTGAAGTAAGAGTCGCAGTTCCTTCCTAAACCAATCACGCTACTCTTTTCATTAGTGACTAACCCACATGCATAACGAACCAAGCTCAAGAACTCAATCTCATAATCATTTACTGACATGTCACCCTGCCTAAGATTCATAAAGTCATCCTTACACTTATCGAGGAACTGCTCAACCACATAACGATCCTGAAAGACCTCTCTAAAATAATCCCATGTCAATTGACCAGCAGGGGTAGACTCTTCCATTGTATCCCACCAATTCTGAGCTTCCCCTTGCAATAAAGAAACAACAGCTCTAACCTTTTGTCCAGCAGGGTAGTTCATTCCAATTGTTCAGTCTCTGAAGATCCTTCAACCAGTACTCAGCAACAGAAAGATCCGTACCAGTCCTACCCTCGAATACTTTCTTCCCACAACTATAAAATTAGAAGATATGGCCCTCCTTCAGACCCTCAAACTGACCTTGAGCAAATCCACAGAGCAATCTCAACAACTCTCAATTAACCGTAGCACTGTCCAATGAGCAGGTAAGTCTCCTTATCCCTAGTGTCCGACAAATCCTCACCCGGAGTTTGTTCAGTAAGTCTCCTTCAGCAGCTTCCTGACCCTCAGGACCAATGAGTAGCTCATCCTCCTTAACATGAGGTAACTCATCCACATTCACCTCATGCTCAATCATAGGGGTAGGTTCACTAACGACCCTAGCAGTATGGCCCCGGCCTCGACCTTGGCAGCGACCAATCGTAAGTCTAGAACTCCTACGGGGTGGCATATTATTTATCTACATAAGCAAAGATTACTAAAGTAAGATTTGGTATCGGAGTTAAAAATAAATCACAACTTTAATATATATATTGTAACATGCTAATTTATTTAAAAATTCCCATTTAACCCTCAAACTTTTCAAAACTTTTGAAAACAATTTTGAAGAGCTTCACAGTTCGAGGGTTGAACTATACTTTGATACCACTAAATGTAACCCCCTTTACTTGGCCTAAGAGATATGAATGGATTCAGAAGGTCACTATTGCAATTATACCATCACGCAAACTGATAATTCATATTCATTCACATACATAAAATTTATATATATATATAGTTTATAATCAATAAATTCTAAAATAAATACCAAAATCCCCAAATTAAAAACAACTTACAATCTTGATAAAATAATAAATAATGAAATATACTGAAATCCCCAAAATAGCTTATACGTATAATAAAATATACTAGAATAAAATAAGGGAAACGATAAAAGAGCCTCCGGGTACCAAGTCTGCTAAGTCTCAAGTATCTATAAATAAAACTGTAGGGAAATTAGCTAAAAAGCCTAATGTGTCTCTAAAGAACATACATCCTATTACATTGTCACAATAACATTACAACACATAACGTAACCACAAATCATGATAAAATCATAAGCATAATGCAATACACCCATACTCCAGTACACTAACACAATGAAGAGGTTCCCCAAACCCCTCTTCAACCAATCGTCACCAACCGCAGTGTGGTTTTACTATCAGTCGTTTGAAGGTGATAATCACGTCTTCTACCGTACAACCCAACCCATGAGCACACAATGGTATGATCACATGTATATTTCAATTTTAATCCCAATCTCAATCTCAATCTCATGATATATTATATATATCAGAGTTTGCAGTATTTTGTTCATAATATAATAGATTAACCACATTTCCTAAAAACATGCATGAATATCAACGTGCTTTACACAACTCAAACTCAATCATACCATTTTCACATCACAATATAAATCATCATAAAGACATCATATATATATCATATATCAAGTACACATGGTATCATATTACAAATCATAACATATAATAAGATGTAGTACGGTCAGAAACACACCTCTAGAAAGCAAAAACTCTAATGACAAGGAGGTCCCTTACCACGCACTGATCTAGCACTGGTTCTAATGGGGTTAGAACCTACAAATACAAATTCTACATCAAACATTATTCCTAAGCCACCAACTAAAAATAACATTAAATCGAATTAACTCATTTGTAGCTCTCGAAACTGGTGCAAGAACAGGTTCACAGGTAGAGGAGGAGGGAAGTTTTCGGCCTCGGAGTCGTGATCACCTAAACACAACTATCTCATATTAGATTTCCCAGAAACAAACTCAGAACGTTAAAAAATGGCAGAGTAGGGTTTCTCGAAAAAGTCAATTAGTCAATGAAAAAGTCAACTGTCAAATGTTCGGTTCAGTCAAAGTTAACAGTTTGGTTCGGTTCGATCAAATTCAATGATTTGGTTCGGTTAGATCAAAGTTAACGATTCAAGTCAGGTTGGTCAACGGGTCGAGTCGGGTTGGTCAACGGGTTGGCTCAATTCGATTTAGGCTAGGGTTTGGGTGTTGGTCAAATGGTCAACTGATTGGACTTCAAATTTTGGGTCAAGGCAAAAGGGTTAATGGTTTTTGGGTTGATTCTTGGGTCAAATTTGGGCAAAAGTGTTAATGGTTTTGGGCTTGTCCTAGTTTAGGTTAACATAAGGCCCAATTTTGAAACTCAACATATGATTAAAACTAGGGTTTTGACAACCCAACGACGTCGTCAACCCTCTACCACCACACACGACGCACGATCGACGAAACCCACATGCAAACAAGTCAATCTCGTAGCTATCATGATTTTAAACACTTACCCTCACAAACAAAGACGAAGCGAACGGTAGTGCACCAAGAAATGAACAGAAGTCGAAGGTTCGCTTGTCGTTTCTCACAAATGGTGATCGATGGAGGAGATATAGGGTGTGGGTTTGATTCACAAAAAAATGGTGAGTATTTTGGTGGTGACGGTGTAGGAAACGACCGTCGAACGATCGTTTGTCGGAGAATGAATGGAAAACGAAGGTAAGGGAGGGAGGGAAATTTCGACAGAAGTGAGGAAGTGTAAATGGGAGAAGTAAAGTCTCAAAAAGAGGGAAATAGAGATCTTATACCTAACAAAGTGGAGTATTTACACGGAGGCCCTTAAAAAGTTTTAAGGTTTTTTATTTGCCCCAAAAGCTTAACACGCATCACAAATAGGTCCCAAAATTCCCAAATCGAGCACAAAGTTTTATCAAGAGTTCAATTAGGTCCATAATTTATTAAATTTATGCAATAGACCTCCAAAATTCACAAATTAATCCAATTAAGTCACTAAATTCTTGAGTTTCTTAATTTAATCTCTAAATTAAAAATTAAGGGTGATTCAATTATGATGAGAGTGATGATTATAAACAATATTTAAATGAATCTAGCACTACGAGTGAAAAGTCACAATTGGACATTTATTTGGAAGAACTAGAGCTTGAGTTGAATAGCAAAATAAATGTTTTGGATTATTAGAGCAAAAGTTCAATTCGATAAAATGAGCTTTCATTATTGGCTTGTGATTTTTTGGCAATTCCAATATTGACTGTAGCTTTCGAATCGGCTTTTAGCATGGGGAAGAAAGTTCTCACACCTTTGAGGAGTTCACTTAAGCCAAAAACGGTTCAAACCATTGTTTGCTTTGATGATTGGATGCGAGCTAAAGGATTTTTAACGGGTAGTTTTTATTTTAGTTTTATTGTTATAATTTTACAATGTTTTTTTTCAATTTGATTATCTAACTATTTATTTTTATTTCAAAATAAAAATTGATTGCAAGAATGATGGGAATGATAATGGCAATGAGGATGATGATGACGATGTTTCTTCGATTGCTCTCTAGTTACTTTTCTAGTTGTCGACAATTTAATTTAGCTTATGATTTATAGCTTGTCATAAAATTATATATGTTGATTAGTTGATATATAAATATTTTGATTGGTTGATTACATTTTGCAGGTTGTTTTTTGTGTTTATTTGATGTTGTTTTTGGTACTGTTTTTTATGCAATTTTGGTACTATTTTTGGTGCTATTTTGGTACTATTTTTGGTGTTGTTTCTGATGTTTTGGTTCTGTTTTATTGTTTTTTCGCAGTTGTTTTATGTTGTTTTGTTGTCGTTTTTAATATTATTTGGCTTCCATTATTAATATTATTTAGATATTGTAAAACTTTTATTTTATCATTAATTTTGGTACTATTTTAGTTGTAACTTGTAACTATCTTAATATAAAGGGTTTTTATTGTATTTTCATTTTGTTTATTGTTTTACAAATTGTTTTAATATCGTTTTTAATTTGTTTGTTATTTTAATACTTATTTTAATGTTTTTAAGTGTATTTCATATATCATATTTTAAAATTATTTATATAATAAAATAATCTTAAAAATGTAATATGGGTCGAGTCGGGCCGGGCTCGAGTTTAACTATTATAATTTGGGTCGAGCTTGGGCTAATTTTTAGGCTCATTTTTCGAGCTGGGCCGAGCTCGAGCCTAGAATGTGAGTTTGAAATTTTATTGAAGTCAAGCCTGAACCTAACCCGATCCAGCCCATGATCACCTCTAGATGATAATAATAACAATAATACACCTTATTCATAACACAATAAAAGAATCAAAGTAACATAAACAAACAATATTAAAATGTATGTAAGGGGAATGTGTAAAAAAAACATAAATATGAATAGACATGAAAATAAATAAAGATGAAATAAGAATGAATAAAAAATTATACAAGTGTGAATAAATATAAAAACATTAAAATAAAGTGCATAATTGACATCAAATATATAAAGCATAAATGCAAATAAAATGGAAGATATAAGTGTAAATAACATATTAAAATGGAAACAAAATGACTTAGCTTGGTTTTGAGACTAAAAGATAAAAATGTGGAAGATGGAGGACTAATGTAGCAATTAATTTGCTTTTAATTTTGAAATTTCGGATTAAATTGAAGGTTTTAATAAAAAAAAGGTTACAGGTGTAAATATGCTAAAGAGTGAGGGTGACACTATAAAAAACGGGCATTTTTCATAAATTTAAAAGGTAAAGGGATGAGAATAAATTACTTATTTTGGCACTTATAAATAGGAAATTTTTTTTTTTTTCATTTTTAACCTCATTTAAAAAAAAAAAGATTTTCGTCCCTCTCTTCTTCCTACTATGTTGGTCATAGCTCCACCATTGGAGAGCGTACTAGCACTCCGGCTTCCAGTGGTGGAGCCACTTTATACAATGATCGAAATTTTTTTTGTTTTTTTAAAATCAAAAGTTTTCTCTTTTTTTAAAACAAAATCACTATTTTTCTTAAAAATCAAAACTTTTATTTTAAAATAGTTAAAAAAATCAAACATTGTTTAAAAATTTAAAATTTTCTCTTTAAAATGACTAAAAACAGATTTTTATTTTTAAAAATCTAAATTTTTTTTAAATCACTAATTTATTTAAAAATCAAAAATTTTATTTCGAAATAGTTAAAAAAAATCAAAATTTGTTTAAAAATTTAAACTTTTTCTTTTAAAATACCTAAAAAATATTTTTTTATTTTTAAAAATTTAAAGTTTCTTTTTTTAAAAAAAATATCACTACTTTACTTAAAAATCAAAACTTTTATTTCAAAATAGTTAAAAAATCCAACTTTGTTTAAAAATTTAAACTTTTTCTTTTAAAATACCTAAAAAATAGATTTTTATTTTTAAAAAATCTAAACTTTTTTCTTAAAAAATCACTACTTTTCTTAAAAATCAAAACTTATATTTTGAAATAGTTAAAAAAAATCTTTATTTTAGCAAGGGGAAAGAGAAGAACGAGATTTTTGGTGCTCCTAAGGGCGTAGGACCAACGGTCCAATGTCGTCTCCTTCATAAGAGCCCAAACCCAATCATTCATGACATGTCCATGACAAAAAAAAAAAAAGAAGAGAAGAAGAAATAGCATGCTTGTTGTTGTTTTTTCTTCTTACCTTTTTTTTTTTTTTTAAATATGAAAAGCCTCCCATTTTTTATTTCATTTCATGCATATATATTATTTTTTAATCTTGTTTATTTGTAATTTTTTGATGTTTCATTTGATCTTTTGATTAATGGTTTGGAACTATTTTGGATGTTTATGATGAGTGTCAAAAAAGGGGCTATGGTTTAAGAAATCCTAAAAATAATAATATTTAATAACAACAACAACAACAATGATAATAATAATAATAATAATAATAGTTTTCAAAAAAACTCACTTGACAATAAAAAAATCCTAAATTTCTCTCTGGAGAGCGCCAAGAGTACTTCTTCTCGTTTCTCAGAGTTACAAGCGTGTTGTTTTTGAGCTGGTGAAGGGTGGTGGTGTTTTTACCAATGGAGAAAGATAGGGTTTCTTTCTTGGAGGAGGAATAGGGTTTGACTTACGGTGAAGAGTTCTCGTGTGGAACCTTTAGGGGCTTTCACGTTGGTATGTTCGGTTTGGTCGAAGAAAACCTACAATTCAAATAGTTTCAAGGCTCAAATGAAAAGATGGAAAACCCGAAAGAAATTCGAGATCTAAGTGACTGGCCAAAATCTCTTCTTAATTTCCTTTGAAGACGAGGGTGATCTTAAAAGTGTCTTATAGGGTCATCCCTGGTTATTTCAAAAGCAAGTTGTCGTATTTGAGAGACTACCTAAACCTATGGAACGTAACAAAATTAAATTGGTGAATTGCCATACTGGCTGAAGTTAGGACCGTGTCCCCCGGAATGTGACAAGGAGGATTTGTTACAAGCAGTTGGCAAAACTTTTGGGGGAGTAATCTCATTTGATGTTAAAGAGAAATTTTGCCGATTGCGCATTCTTTTATATATTCAAAAACCTCTACGGCATGGACTTTTTGTTAATTTAGAAGATGGTGATGAAGTCTGGGTCCCCTTCAAATATGAATGTCTTCCGATTTTTTGCTTCGGCTGTGGTCAAATGGGCCACGGATTGAAGGATTGTTTATCTGTCGAAGAGGAGGTCAAAGTATGAATGGATAACGAACTGCGTTTCTCAGTTGCTTTAAAAGCTGAATCAAACTTGCAAGGAAAAGAATGTTTTGTGTTAGGAACAAAAATAGAAAATTCCATAAACAATGCCAATATACGAGAGAATGCACTATTGACATTTCGACAAAAGCTGGCCAACTCACCTTATCGGAATACGGGGTCAAAACTGACGAGAAGAATAGGCTGGGGACAATACCGATTATTCCGGTAAAAGTGGTAGTGGAAGAGTCCTCCTCACATTCGATTTCCTCTAATTCTGGGTTTCCTTCAAAGGATAAATTAGCGGATTGGCTATTTCCCAGGGGAATGAAGTCAATCATGTTACGAAAATGAATCTGAATAATGTTCTCTTTCTTACTTCTGAGGAAAGTAAAAAACAGTCTTGTTTTCCCCTAGTCATTAATGGGCCTACCCAAAAGAAATCAAGCTGGAAAAGACTAGCAAGAGGTGATACTGAAGATAGTCCCATCGGTAATATACCCTTATGATGTTTTTAACTAGACTCTTTCTTCAACTAAAAAAATTGACGTGAGACAAATATTAGTGAGGAAGATGCTTTGATGACGGAATCAGATTTTATTTGGGAGAAACAAAAAATCCCCAACTTTAGGATCCGCTGCTACCAACAGGCATGCCTATCAAATACAATGAAAACCTTAAGCTAAAATGTCCGAGGGCTAGGGAACCCTCGGGCAGTCAGGCAGCTTCGGTATATGCTAAAGTTTCACTCCCTACAATTGGTCTTCCTAATAGAGACCAAGCTAGAGGCAAGAAAAATGGAGAAAATCCGTTCACGGTGTGGTTATTCTAATGGAGTCGAGGTTAATGCAGAAGGTTCAAGTGGGGGACTTTGTTTGGCTTGGAAGGAAAGTATTTCAGTCTCTTTGGATTCCTTCTTAAAATATCACATTGATACTACAATCATAGAAACGAACGATGGTGATAGTTGGAGATTCACAGGATTCTACGGTAGCACTTTCCTGACTTTAAAGCAAGAGTCATAGAATATGTTGCAGTTACTAGGTCGTGTTCAGAGTGCCCCATGGTTTATTTGCGGTGACTCCAACGATATCTTATTCTCTTTTTAAAAAAGGGGCAGCCTTCCTAATTGCAAAAGGCGAATGGAAGTTTTTCGAACAGTTCTAAATGAGGTGAATCTGTCAAATATCGGCTTTATTGGACCCTGGTTTACCTGGGAACGGGTTAACCTCCCAGGTAATAATATCCGCGAAAGATTAGATTGGGGAGTAGCTAGTGATGATTGGTTACTACGTTTCTCGAAGGCCAAAGCACGTCATCTCCAACACTCGTATTCAGACCATTGCCTCATTCTTATGTGTACTGACGAGGGAACTCCGATCTAACCCCGAAAGCCTATTAGCTTTGAGGCCTAGTGGACATTAAATAATTCTTTTGAAGAGGAGGTGGCTCGATTAAGGCAACCTGAGTCAGTTCTTATGATGGTTAAAATTGGGAGACTACAATAGGGGTTACATGATTGGGAAAGACTGGTGACAGCCAGAAATAAGGGTCTCAAGCCAAAATTGTTAAAGAAACTAGAGTACTTATTGGGTGTTGAACGTAATGAGCAAACTTTGGAAGACCTCATAAATACCAAGCTCGAAATCAATCTAGAAATCAATTAAAGAAAAGGCACATTAGGAGCAACATACCCGCGCTAATTGGCTTCTACTGGGTAACCAAAACACCATATTCTTCCATAGATACGCGACGACTAGAAAAAAGAAGAACTTTATCAGTCTATTGGTAAGCATGGACGGGTTGGAAACTGATGACTCCCTCTCAATGATCAAAGTTGGCTCTCAACATTTTGAGAATCTTTTCAAGTCATCGGGTATTAGAGATCTATCACATTTATTATCAGGGGTCGAGTCTGTCATTACCTCTAGAATTAACAACTTCCTCCGATCTCCTTTCTCGATAGAAGAGGTATTGACGGCTAATAGCATTAGAAATGACACTGATTTTCTCCCTAAATTTGTGTTTTAATTATCTCTTTTGTAGCATATTTAGCATGCATAATAGGCATTACATACTTAGTATTTATATTTTCTAACTCATTGTTGTTTGGTTTACATTCTTGTTATTTTATCTCTTTTTATGCACTAATGTCGCCACATGCAGCATATATATTACGTCTTAAAAATGTCATCACAGGGATCCTTCCCAGTTGATTGATGCTAGAAAGCAGTCAAAGATGCATCCATAAGTATAGCTTGGAAAAGCGACCAGAGATGTCGATGCATAGAAATTTTTACTTTGTTTGAGTGAATTCAAGCCACAAGCACACCTGGAAGCACCAGTGCAAAAATTTCACACGTTGTCGCCGCAATTAAATATTTCAGATCGCGACCAGAGATGCAACAACAATCTGCAGATTTATAAAGATCACACCAAATCCGCGTTAGTGCACAGTTGGAATTTAACTAACTTTGACAGCTATAATTAGATTTGGATCTGAGAAGAGATATCCAAAAATGCGACGAGATTCTGCTGATGAATTGTCGTCGTAAATTAAAATCATAATTTGCACCGACATTCTGCAACAGTTCAGTAAACAAATCAGATTTACATAGTTGTCAAAAACAAACTTTTACAACTGTACAAAGTAGTTGGATCTGATAATGGAGGAAATTTGCAATTTCTTGAGCCTATAAATAGAGGAAAAAAGATGAAGAAAAATCATCAAGAGGGAATGAATTAAATCTGCAATTACTTTGTGTTTTTTAAGTTTTATTAGAGATCGGTAAGCTGATTAGGCAGACGAGCAACAACTCTTGACGAGGAGTGCTTGATGCAGGCACAACAGGAGTGGTTAAGGAATAGTCCTAGTGGTCTAGAGATAGTAAGCTTCGATTGTATTTGTTGACCCCCTCTCTTTATGTTGATGAATTACTCTTGACAATTAAATGAATATGAGAATATCTTTCAGTGTTAGATTGCTTTGAATCTTACTTAATCTTTCTCATTTGTTTGTTCTTGAATTTAATTGCATTAAAAACGAGAGTAGAAGTGCAGTCTACCGACATCGAGAGATACGGTGATAAGTTGAGTTAACAAGCAAGTTAGGCAAGAGCTGCTTGTGATCGAAAAAGATTCTATCACTTGTTCTTAAGTGCATAGTTGCCTACATCGAGAGATGGAGTAATTGTGGGTACTTGAGCCTTGATTGAATAGAGAGCTATAGTTGGTAAGATTTCATTGGAACCTCAGTGTTGCGACAATTCATCTAAACAATACCTTATCAACGCATCCAGCGTTGCGAGTTAGTAAAGTTAGCAATCCACTCCAGATCTTCACACTTGATCACCATTTTACTTTCATGCATTTAAATACTCAACACTTCAACAACACTTTGATTTACTTTATGTTACTTTGACAATTAACTTTAATTGCATTGACAGTATTAACAATTTAATTGTACAGATCTAACTTAATTGCATAGACATCTTTACTTACATTTCATATAATTTTAGTATTAGTTGCTTCGATAGCTGAACATGAAGAACCCATTACTCGTGGGATCGATATTCGATAGAATTATTCTATCAACCATACTTGCATCGACGTGTGTCTGCTTACACAACTGCTGTGACGTTACAGACGCGATCAGCTGCACTCAAAGATATGGGACCTACGAAAGCGCCCGAGGAAGATGGTTTCCTTGCACTTTTCTTCCATAAATACTAGCATATAGTAGGTGTTGAAATATCGCAATTTTTGTTTCCTTTTTGTTGTTTACTTTTACATTTTTTAGTGAAATATGGTTAGGAACGAGGTATATAGAACCTCAAGATTTTGGATTGACATGAGTGATGTTGTAGAAATGGAGTTTGATGCCATAACAGCTCAGGTATCTTCTTTGACTAATATGCAGAATGCTACAGTAGTTGCAGAATGGAAATTTCCAGTGACAATTTGTAATTACTGTGAGGGCAACCATTAGTCTGAAGAATGCCCATCAAATCCAGCAAATATGTACCACATGGGGAATTTTTATCGAAATGAAAATCCATATTCCAACACTTACACGCCAGGGTGGGAGCAACATCCAAATTTTTGTTGGAACAATCAAGACTCTGGAAGTATAGACAATGATGTTAGATCCAAGTGGACATTACCCAATTATGATCAACCTTTGTCAAGGCAAAATATCCAGCAAGATGAAGCATCAGAGTTTTCATCAACTGAAAATTTGTTGAGACAATATATTGCCAAGACTGATGTTGTGCTTAAGAATCAAGCTGAATCCAGACAAGCCAGATTGTGGGGGCAATAAGTTTACGACCATAAGAAACTTTGTCGGTTGATATTGAGAATTCGATATCACAAGGGTAAGAACATTATGAGGAAATCATTCCCATAAGTGAAACTCAACTAAATGAAGTTGTTAGAGATGCTACAGTAAAAGAAGATAATTCAAATCTCAACAATGGAAAGATGTCAGCGCAATCTGAAAAGCAAACTGTAGCTGAAGAGGTTAAACAAAATATTGCGACGACAGAATCAAATCACTTTGTTACCACAAATGCTACAGTAAAACAGCCTCAAAAACTTGAAGACACGTTGTCAAAGAAGAGAAGATTAGGAGATGTCGAAGCAATCGTACTTACTGAAGGGTGCACTATCATAACAATTAAATTGCTTGAAGAATTTAAGGATCCCAAGAGCTTCTCAATACCCTATTCCATTGGTGATTGGTATATTGGAAAGGCATTATGTGATTTCAATGAAAGCATAATTTTGATGTCTATATCCGTAATTAAGAAGTTAGGGAATTGAAAAAATTGCAAGAAAGATTGAAAATTTTTTGGGACCGTGTGGAGAATAAAAGAGTATGAAGTACTTGAAGAAGAAGAAGAAACACATATTGTGTCTGCACCAATTGAGGAATAAGTAAACACTATTGTCGGTGCATTAGGATTCCATTGTCAATGCAATTTTGTACAGCTGTACTGCACCTACTGACTTAATGCTGAAAATGGACAAAGTTCATGTGGAGGAAGAAAAAGATGAAAAAATAGATGTCGAGACAAATTTAGCTGAGAAATTTGTCCCTACACCTGAAGTTGTGGGTGCAATAACTGAAGGCTTGGTGCAAGATGAAGCGAGTTAGGCGGAAGCTGCTGATGAAAACCTTTGGACGATAGTGGTCTATACTGGATCAACGAATGAAGTAGTTGATGATGCTAGAGCAGAGATAGAAACTGAAGAGCAGTCCACAGATCATGCAAAGCTCAAACAAAAGTAAAAGAAGAAAGAAGAGAATGACCTGATGTCGCGATAAATTTGGCTGAGGACTTTGTCACCGCACCTGAACTTGTGAAAGCATCATCTGATGATTTGGCGCCACCTGAAGAGAGTCAGGCGGAGGCTGTGATGCCTGCTATTGAGGAGCAATCCATAAGTCCGACCAAGCCAAAGGAGTGAAAGAAGAAGTACACCAAAGACAAGAAGCAACGCAAGGAGGAACGGAAGCGCAAGAAGAAGAAGACTAATGCAGCCACATCTTCGGCTATAGCACATTGAGTTAGTTTTTATTTTTTTTGCACTTAGTTTAGTTTTCATGCATATCATGTAGCTGTAGTATAATTGTCCCTGCATTATTAATGTCATTGAATTTTTTTTATCATCCCTTCATCTACATTGTCATTGCATTTCCATATATATATTTATTAATGTTAATGCATTGGGGACAATGCACACTTTAAGTTTGGGGGAATTTGTGTGAAATGAAAATGCAATTGCACCTACATTTTTGAAAAAATTACTTTTTTCTTTAGTTTAAAGAAAAGTATGCAAAGTTTTAACAAAATTGACCACAATTTTTATTTTATGCGTATTTCTTGAATTACTTGGGATGCTGATAAATGAATTGGGTGTATTTGAATGAATATTGAACCTTTTATTTTTGGATGAATGATTGAAAATGCATCAGTAATGAATGGATAATATCAATCTTTGAGATTTGAATTGACTTGCCAATTGCAGCGACATTGTATTAATAAAGAACACTCCAATGTGAGTGCATTGTGACTTATCAAGGGAGCAACTAAAAGTAAATCAAATAATTGTTGAAGTTTTGGGGAATTTAAATGCATAAAAGTAAAAGTCTGATCAAGTGTAAAGGATTTGAGTGGATCATTGATTTCACTAAGTAGCAACGCTAGATGTGTCGACAAGGTATAGTGTAGATGAATTGTCGTCGCAATAAGGTTTCAATGAAATCATACCAATAACAACTCTCCATTTAATCAAGACTCAAGCGTTCATAAGTACCACACCTCTCGGTGCTGGCATTGCTTCACACCTAAGAATAAGTGATAGAATCCCTTCTAAACTCAAGCAACTCTCACTAACTTGTTTGTTAATTCAACTTGTTGTCGCACCTCTCAGTGTTGGTAGACTACAATTACACTCTCATGGTCAAGCAGTTAAATCCAAGAATAAACAGATGAGAAGAATTAAGTTTGAATCAAAGTAATCTAACATTGAAAGATATTCTCATATATAATCAAATGTCAAGAGAATTTATCAGCTTTCAAAGAGGAATTAACAAATAATTCGAAGCATACTATCCCTAGGCTACTATGATTATCTCTTAACTACTCCTCTTGTACCGCACCAAGCACTTCTCATTAGAAGTTGTTGCTCGTCTTATCGATCAGTTCACCGGACTCCAGCATAAAGCTTCAAAAACTCAAAGTATTTGCAAAATTAATTCCTTCACTTCTTGATATGTTTCTCCTTCTTATTTCCTCTATTTATAGGCTTCAAGAATTATACATATCATCTCCTCTCAAATCCAACTTCTTGTGCAACTGTCAAAGTTTGTTGAAATCTAGCTATGCACTCACTCAGATCTAGTGTGATCTTCATAAATCTACAGATTGTGGACGCATTTCTAAGTGCGATCTGCAATCTTTAATTGTGGCGACATTATGTGAAATTCTTACGCTGGTGCTTCCAGATGTGCTTGCAACGTGAATTTACTTATACGAAGTAAATATTTCCATGCAATGACATCTTTGGCCGTAATTCCAAGCTAACTTGTGGATGCATCTTTAAATTCTTTCTAGCATTGATCTTTCTAAGATGGATCCCTGCGTTGACGATTGTGAACTTATTCTGCCTATGCCGACATTAGTGCATAGAAGAGATAAAATAATGAGAATTTAAACCAAACAACAATGAGTTAGAGAAAATAAATACTAAGTATGAAATGTCTATCATGCATACTAAATATGCTACAAAAGAGATAATTAATACACAAATTTAGGGAGAAAATAGGTGTCATTTCTAATGCTATCACACTCCCAAACTTGAGTTTTTACTTTTCCTCAAGTAAACAAAAATTAGCAAACTTTACAAGCAAACATGTCACCGCAATCATTATTCTAACAATTTACATTATCTGAAATTCTAATATATAAATTGCATTAACATGATAGAATAATGCGCCGACAATTTATAAACATGAATAATTAAAACTGCAACTTCACCAATGTTAGTAACATGCTTTGAATCTTAACCCTTCCCTAACCAATACAACATTCATGATAATATATTTCGTTTCTTTTCTCTTTTCTTCTTTTTTTGATTTTTTTTTATAAATGACTGAGAGATGTCATTGCATTACTCTACCCTTGTTCCTAGGTAGTAACGATGGGGTGCAACAAACCCCCAGGAGGTATGTAATTGCGTCGACACACACTCTTTCAGTGACAACCTTTGGGTAGATGATTTTTCTAACACATGCAGCGGAGTGTTCTCCCTTGACAAGTCACAATGCAGTCTCATTGGAGTTTCTTTTAATAGTACAATGTCGCTGCAATTGGTAAGTTAGTTCAAGATTCAAGGGTTGATACTATTCATTCATTACTAAAGCAAATTCAATCATTCATCCAAAAATAAAAGGTTCAATATTCATTCATATTCACCCAATTCACATATCAGTATTCCAATCAATTCAAGATTTACGCATAAAAATAAAAATTGTGGTCACATTTTTGTTCAAACTTTGCATACTTTCATTGAACTAAAGAAACAAGTAATTTTTCAAATATGCGGGTGCAATCGCATTTCCATTTCACACAAGATCCCCCCAAACTTAATGTCTGCATTGTCCCCAATGTACTAACAATATTATACAAATTAAAATGGAAATGCAACTACAATGCAAATGTACTAACAACTAAAATGCAGTGACAATTAAAAATGTAATGACAACTAAATGCTATGCATGTAACTAATGAATGGAAAGTAAACTAACTCATTGTTCCGCAGCCGATGAAGTGGCTACCTTGGCTTTCATCTTCTTCTTTTTTTGGGCGCTCATCTTCTTCTTTGCATATTTTTTTTCTTATCCTTGCGCTTTTTCTTTTTGTCTTTTAAATCAATCGAAGCAACGGATTGCTCCTCCACAACTGGTTGGTTGGCGGCCTCATCGACAGTTACATCTGATGGATGGACTTCTGCAAGCGGTGCCACATAGGGCACAATGGCTAGAGGATTAAGATCCTCTACATTGCTGGTAATTGCCTCAGCCTGGCTCGCTTCAGGTGGAGCCACGTCTTCACTGGATGCCCCCACACTTGTGGGTGTGCCGATAATTTTTGCCTCAATTTGTCGGGGCATCACCTTTCTTCTCTTCTGTTTCTTCTTCAGTGTCCTTCTCATCAGGTTCCTCTTCCTTTCCGTTATTCTCCTTCTCATTTCCGTTTACTTTCTCTGTTTCTTCTTCCTCAAGCTTCTCTCGTTCAGTTGTGTCTTTGTCAGCGCCTTTATCTGCTTCTCAACCCATAAATACGATCGGGGTGTGCATCTCCTCAATAAAAATTGCCCTGTCTGCCATGGTAACCCTAAGGCTATTCGAAAATTCCTCCTCGAATAGGCTGACAATTGTTCTGTAACAGTCCTCCATGGCATTGGAATGTCCCTCACGCTTCTCGTCATCGGAAATGTGAATTCTTGTTAGGGAAGGGACATTCGGAGGCCTACCATCAGGAGTACGCTGGTCGGAGGATGAGAGAGCTTCCCTAACAATAGGTGGGAAGATAGGGAACTCTGGTAGGGGATTTGAGCTTAAACTTCTCAATGCGTTGACAATGGTTTTCTTCTACACTCTTGTGTATGCATAAAAGAGGTTTTGTCCGTAGTCTATCTCCTCTAACTCATTGACAAGTCTGATTTTACGCATGTCGATGCGATCAATGTTTACTTCCATTGCAGCTAACCTCTTCCCCAATTGAGGGTCAGTGGGTACACTATCTGACTGATCCTTTTCCTTTCTCCTTCTTCTTGGGTGCTTCTCTTTCCATCGGAGTCTCTTGCCCTCTTGTCATTCTCTCCACTTAGATGTCGTTAATGGGGCCCTTGTTCTCTAGCACCTCCTCACCATCACAGGGCATAATCCCCCATTGTTTACACAACAACATTATAAAGGAAGGGAAGGGTAATATACTTGTCTGCTTAGACGCAACTTCAGCAATCTGGTCATGTAGAATTACACCGACATCGATGTGTGACCCTTAAGGATAAAGTGCAGGAGGTACATACGATCTAGTATCGCAGTTGTGTTATGGGTTGAAGGTAGCAAGCGACTGTTGACAAAGTGGAACCACACTTTGCTTTGGGTTGTAAGATAATGTCGATGCATTGTGTAGTTGTGCGGACCGTTGCCAGTCCACACAACACCCTCAACACAAAGATCTCTCATTACCTGATCAACACCTTCATCAGTCAATTCCTTCACAAATATAGTGTGGTTGTCTTCCTTCTCAGCAATCCAGAACAGAGTATTGATGTGGGCAGCACCCTAGAGTATCAAGCCCTCCCTTACAAAAAAGAACTCCTATTTAGAGTATACAAGATTGGCATAAAATTCCCCTACCATTGTGAGGGAATATCCGGTTGGGTGGTCGCAAAAAAATTTCGATCCCAAACGACTGATTGTTATCATGATTTGCTTCCCCAATGTCTGGTGTGGGACAACTGTAGACCCTGCTCTGGGTGGCAATTTCTTTTAAGAATAACGTCTTGGTAACGATCCTTCATCGCCTTGGAAAAAAATAAGACTGGCTCATTTTGTGGGGGTTAGTCCGTGGTCCGAGCCAATAACTTGATTTTAGAAGGTAAAAGAAATTGCAGAAAAAACTTAAAGACAATGGAGAAGATGGTTGTAGCAATAATGGAGAGTGTGAGTGGAAGAAAGAAGCCGGCAGAAAAAGGGTTTTATAAACTTTGGATTGGAGAAGACGTAATGATTGCAAAAGGTGTGGGAAAACGTTACATTTGCAGCCAATAAATGCTAGGCTGCAGATCGTACCCTTTAATTTAATCTAACGGCTAGGGATAGATGAAAATCAATCGGCACAATTCTTGCTGCAAAAGTTTTGCTGAGTCATCACAGAATACACTGACAAGTTGTGCTTTATGATGCGTCGATAAAAAGACAATTATTTTTATTCCTGCATAAGATTTAAAAGAAACAAGTAAAAGTAAAAAGATAAAAGTAAATGTAAAAATGCATTGACATTAAAGAAATATGACCAGATTAATGGTCTCGTTTGGTTCTTTGACATATGGGCTCACTTAATGCTTTAGTCGTTAGCCATTCACCTTGAACTGGTAACCATCCTTCATAATTTCAATTGTCACCGTGTCATTCTGGAATGCTTCGACAACCTTAAAAGGGCCTGACCATCTTGAACGCAATTTACCTGGACGCAATTTTAAACATGAATTAAACAAAAGTACTAACTGACCAGGATTAAATTGTCGACGCAAGATGATATTGTTATGCCATCTCTTGGTCTTTTCTTTGTATATTACAGCATTCTCATAGGCATTGCGTCTAATTTCTTCCAACTCAGCAAAGTCCAACAACCTTTTCCATCCAACAGCATCGTAGTCCATGTTCACTTGCTTGATTGCCCACATGGCTTTGTGTTCAAGCTCAACTGGCATGTGACAGGATTTATCAGACATTAATTGATACTACGACATCCTCAACAGGGTATTATATGTGGTGCGAAGCGCCCACAATGCATCATGTAGCCACAAAGACCAATCTTTCCGAGATGGGTTAACCACCTTCTTAAGGATGCTTTTAATTTGCCAATTGGACACCTTCGCTTGGCCATTTGTTTGTGGATGATATGTGGTGGCCATGCAATGCTTCACATCATATCTTTTCAATGCTATCGCCACTTGGTTGTTGTGAAATGAGTACCTTGATCACTTACCAACGCCCTCGGTGTTCCAAATTGTGTAAGGATATATGTGTGGAAGAACTTTAACACTATTCAAGCATCATCTTTTGGAACCGCAATTGCCTCGATCCACTTAGAGACATAGTCAACAACAACTAGAATGTACACATTCCTAAAAGAGTTTGGAAATGGTCCCATGAAGTCTATACCCCAAACATTGAATAGCTCCACCTCCATAATAGGTTGTTGGAGTATCTCATTGTAGCGAGATATAGAACTAGTGCATAGACATCTATCGCATTGTTGAGCAAAATTGTGGGCGTCACAAAACAATGTGGGCTAATAGAATCCTGAATGTAGGACCTTTGCAGCAGTCCTCATTCCACCAAAATGGTCTCTTTAGGGAGCATCATGGCAATGTCTCATGATGGAAGTCATCTCTTCTTTAGGAACGCAACGATGGATAATATTGTCGACGTATACCTTGAATGGGTATGTTTTGTTCCAATGATACTTCTCAGCGTCACGCAAAAATCTGACTTTCTTGTGACCAATGGCACTCAAGGGTAGCTTCCCACAAACAAGATAATTGACAACATCTGCATAGCAAGGAGATGTGTCGACAAAGAACAACTGCTCATCTGGAAATGTATCGACAATTTGGGATTGATTGTCATTCTCGCTTCCAGCTTTCAGAAGGGATAAGTGGTCTACTACTTGGTTTTTAGATCCCTTCCTGTCTCTTATTTCAACATCAAATTCTTGTAAGAGTAGGATCCATCTGATCAATCTTGGTTTGGCGTCTTTCTTTGTAAAAAGGTATCTCAACGCAGAGTGATCTGTGTAGATAGTAACTTTTGCGCCGACAAGATATGAGCAAAATTTGTCGAATGCAAAAACGACTACTAGTAACTCCTTTTCTGTAGTTGTATAATTTACCTACGCGTTAGTTAAAATTTTGCTAGCATAATAAATTGAGTGAAATACCTTCTCTTTGCATTGTCCTAGCACAGCTCCTACAGTGAAGTTGCTTGCATCACACATTAATTCAACTGATTACGTCTAATCCGGTGCGACGACAATTGGAGCTTGTACTAGCTGCTTCTTTAGTATAGTTTTAGTGATGCATCAGTTACGAGTACGATAGAGATTAAAAATATTCTTCGAGAATATAAACTCTGCTTAGGACAATGTATTAATTTTTAGAAATCTACCATATTTTTCAGTCCAAATATTGACAAGGAAGTAAGGAGGCAAATAGTTCAGAGGCTTGGTATGAGAATTTCAACCGTAACCATCTCCAGTCCAAGGTCTCAAGGTTTACAGAACTTTTCGATTCTTTTCTTTTCTTTTTTTAATACATACAAATCAATCACAATTTATACAATTACAACTTGTAGCTCAGAATACTAACTCCATTTAATCTTACACATTCATTTACAACCTTTCAATCAATCAAGAATCAAATTCAATCACGCAAGAACTTAAGAATCACGTACGATTATTTTCCATCAGGGATCACATGGTCCTGTGTCTCAAACACACAATTCTCACCACTAGCTAACTGAACTATAACCAAAACATAATCATCATTACATCGCAAGAAGGAATCAATATTAATATTACAAATCATGACATCTATATTCCATATCAACTATAATATCACAATACCATCCAAGCTACATCAATTATTCTTACTATCATTTTATAGTACCCAAACCCAACACCGTCGTCGATTAGGGTTTTGAGGTCACATGCATTCATGCATCAAATCGTTACCTATTCAATCTTATTTCAACATTATTCTTGATTTAATAAAATATATACTTTTATATTTCGTTATTCTTACTTTGTTTATCAACTCAATAAGGGTAAAAATGTCATTTATACAAATTCATGAGACTTTTATCGGTACTTATTGGACAAGTATCGGTAGTTGTCAAGTCAGTAAACAATTCAAGAAATAGTGCAGACTTCTACCGATACCTATGACAGTTCTACCGATACAAGTGAAGCTTCTATCGAAACAAATCATGCTTCTACCGGTACTAAAAACTCCAGGGAGCTAAAATGTCCTACCCTGCAGCTTCTAATGATACAAGTACATAAACTCCGACACAACTCAAGTCAGTGAACAACCTCTCTCCTACCCTTTACTTCTACCAATACATGCAGGGGCTCTACCGAAATAGGCATGCAGAATTCAATTAATCACACAAGTCCTCAAGTTTATCAACCATCATTCAACACAAGACTCTTATTCAAATTCTCATCTTGCAAAATCCATACATGACAATGCTTGTTTCATCATATAACACAAAATACAATCAATCAACACAAAAATTATTAAATTCACATGTCAACTCATTACAAAACACATTTGCTTAATTAGAACATCAAGCAAGCATGCAAGTTTAGTTCAACAAAGAAACCAACAATTCAAAATAAAGCATTTCAAGGGTAACATAATCCTATTACATGCCATATAACCAAGTGATGAAGTACTACCAAATAGGCTCCGCGATAGTATGACTTCGTGAAGATGATTCGATCTTCAAGCAGCAAGAAATCTATAAAACAACAATAACATCTTTGGTAAGCTTCATAGCTTAGTAAGTTCGAAGAGTCTAAAGAATTACCAATCATATGCATGAAGCAATTATAACTCAACCGAGCTAGGATGAACTGTTGCTTCCTTAAGCCATATTTGGTATTCTAACTTTCCTGTCTATAACTTTTCTATTACCAGTACCCGATACTGCTCACACGAGCTGTCGAGGACTCGCAACGTATGCGGTACCCCAGCCATCGTTATGGTGTCTGTCTGTAAATTATCCCCTAACGATGCTACTCACACGAGCTGTCGAGAATATGCATTAAAGCATAAATCCCACTTATCGTAGGGTCTATAATCCATTTAGGATTCATATCTCTTTTTCGACTCATAATGCTTCTCACACAAGCTATTAAGGACTCGTAACATATGCGGTACCTCAACCATCGATTCCGTATCTGTGCATATAACTGTTCCCTAACGGTGCTGCTCACACGAGCTATCGAGAATATGCACTTATGCATAAATCTCAACCCTCGTAGGGCCTGTAATCCATTCTTGGATTCTTTTCTCATTTCTCGACACACGATACTGTTCACACGAGCTGTCAAGAACTCGCAACATATGCGATCCCTCAGTCATCGCGTCGATTTCAAATCACCGGCTCAAAGCCTGATATCTCTTTCATTCATTTCTTTTTCATCTTTCTCAATTTCACGTACCATAACCTATTCTGCAACAATCACAAAGAATAGAAATAATGTACTATTTAAAGGTAAATTTAATGTTACGAACTTACCAGACAAAATTACAGTTAAAGTGAACTTTAGGGGCAAATCCGTAATTTTCTTTTCACGGTCGGGACACGATCTGGATCTATTGCAACAATTTCATTCGATTTTTTAAATCAACATGAATTTTTAAATCATTTTATGCAAATAAGCCTTTTTGGTATTTTTACAAAATTACCCTTAACTTTTTAGTTTTATTCAGTTTAGTCATTTAGCTCTAAACTTTCAAATTAACCATTTTTCCTTAAAAACAAGTTCAGCCGAATATTATAGCAATCCAATACTTCCCATATTTCTTTTATTTAACAACAAGTCCTTGTACTTTTACTACTTTTATATTTTAGTCCTTTAACATGAAAATTACTAAAAATTACTTTACAAAATAGTCTCATTTAACAACCAAGCTTACTATTTTATCATTAAACTTCAAAAACACACTAAACTCATCAATGGTATAAACCAAAATGTTTAACAGTTTTACAAATTAGTACCCGGATTAGCTAGATAAGCTAAAACGAGTTAAAAAACGTAAAAATTGACAAAAACAGGCAAAATTTCACCCAATCTAAGAACCCAAGTGACCGAGGCTTGTTTCTCCCCTTGGCAATGGAGTTTTCGGCTCAGTGGAGAAGAAGATGACTTAATTTCATCTTTTAATTTTGGTTTAAACCATTTATTTACTTAATTTACCAATATGCCCTTTGTTCACACTTTAATTTTAACCAAATTTTAGTCAAGGTCATCCACTCAAATGACAAATGGTTATATTACCATTTAAGGATCTTAACTTACTTTTCAATTGACATCTGATACATTTAATTAAGAGAATTTAACTTTTGCATCTTTTTCAATTTAATCTTTTTTACTTAATTAACTACCAAAACAATAAAATTTCGTAACCAAATTTTAATATGATGCAAATGACCTCATAAATATTAAATAAATAATATTTAAGATCTGACACATCAAAGTTATGGCCTCAAAACCACCATTCTTGATTGTACTAAAAATAAACTAATTAGTAAATTCTCATTTAATTAGGATTTAATTGCAATTTACCCAAAATCTAAATATTTCCACCTCATTTCTATTATTAAGTCACTTAAGGAGGGCCTAATTTCATAATTGGTCCTTCAATTATATTGAATTTCAATTAAACAAACTTAATTCCATTTTAGTCTTAAACTAATTAAGACTAAAAGAATAAATAACCCAACAGTTAGTAGATGGTAATCATGTCACCACCGCTTGGACTTTCGACCATAGTTTAATTAACATTTTGGTCCCTTTACTATTTTTAATTTATAGTAATTAACTTTTACCTCTTTTACAATTTACTCCTTTTTCCTTAATTAAGCAATTAATTATCAAAATTACCCAACCAAACTTCAATTCACATATAATAAGACTCTGTAAATATTTAATAAAATTTTTTACGGCTCTTAATTTCAAAAATGAGGTCTCAATACCTCTTTTTCTAAAATCACTTGACTTTTGAACTAAACCACTTATACTAACTTTTAATTCAATAATTAAAATTACTCAATTCAAAATCCATATAAAATTTATATTGACTTATTTAATTTAATCTCATTATAATAAAAAAATTCGTCAAGTTTGTGGTCCCAAAACCACTGTTTTCGACACCACTAAAAAATGGGCTATTACAATTTGGGCCTTCCAAATATGATTAGGAAAGGCAGGAAAGCTTCATTCCATAATCTAAAGGATAGAGTTAAAAGCAAAATAGAAGGTTGGAGTATTAAAATGTTGTCCCGAGGAGGTAAAGAAGTTTTCATAAAAGGGGTTTTACAGGTTATTCCAACTTATACCATGTCCTGTTTCCTACTACTAAATTCTCTTTGTAAAGAACTTGAACAACTGTTTGCAAGATTTTGGTGGCAAAAGAGTCATGGAAGGAGAGGAATCCATTAGTGTACATGGCAACACCTTTGTGCTCTTAAAGAAGACGGGGGAATGGGCTTTAGGGAACTAGGTCAGTTTAACAAATCTTTGCTCGCCAAGCAAGGTTGGAGGATTATTAACTACCCTGAATCTTTATTAGCCAAAGTACTAAAAGTCAAATACTTCCCTCGTTCTGATTTCCTAAACTTAAACTTAGGCAACTTTCCCTCCCTTACGTGGTGTAGTGTGTGCTACAAAAGATATTTTGAAAAGTGGCTTATGTTTGAAGGTTGGAACAGGCAGCTCAATCCGTATTTATGATGATTTATGGTTAGATAAAATTATTACTTGCCACTCAGGTTTTCCTAATACTACTGCTTTGCCTGTCTTTGTTAATGACTTAATTTATTGTCAAAGTAGAACTTGGAAGGCAGATGTCATAGAAAATACCTTTGAAAGCCCGATTGCAGCTCGTATCCTTCAGATCCCTCTAGCGATTGAAGCTCACGACAGTCAACTGCCTTGGTCTAGGAGTCGTCAGGTGACTTCTCCATCTGGAGCGCGTACAAACTATTACAAAATTCCCCTAGGAATAACCTCGCTTATGTGGTACAACGCTTTATGAAAGAATTTTACAAACAATTATGAGGGTTAAACATCCCTAGTAAAGTAAAAATAGTAGCCTAGTGTATCTCTTGGAACTACATCCCGACTTTCGTTAACCTTGTGCTAAAAAAAGTGATGCCCTCTTCGATTTACCCATGATGTGAGGAGACCCACGAAACTATCCTTCATGTCTTCCTCTATTGCCCTATTTCAAAAGATCTATGGTTAGAATTAAGCCTCAACTGAGCCCCCAAATCCTCAACTGATGACTTCCAACAATGGCTTACCTTAACATTTAATCAATACTCCCCTAATCAGAAGCTCCTCTTTGTGTATGAACTCTGGGCGATTTGGAGTGATAGAAACCAATGGGTCCATGAAAAGAAGAGAAAGACCAGTAATGAGTTAGTCTATTTTATTCGCTCTTCTATGAATGAACTTCAAGCTTCTATACAAGATAATGCCACTAGAGAATTTCAAAAGTAGGAATGGGAAGCCCCTAATGGAGATACAATTAAAATAAATTTTGACGGAGCGTACAATAGTCATACCCACAGATTTTCTTTTTCAATAGTAGCCAGAAACGCTGGTGGGTCTATCCTCGTATCTTGCTCGATGGTGCAGGCAGGAATGGCTTCAGCTTTCGCTGCAAAAGCGATTGCATGTCTACAAGCAGCCAAATTGGTTTTGGAATAAGGTTGGACAAATGTGATTCTTGAAGGGGACTCACACATAGTTATCAAAAAGTGCCTCTCGAAAACACAAGACAGATCAGTATTAGGGGCACGTATATCCGAAACATCAAGAATATCAAAAGACAGATCCAACATCTCAACTTCAATTCAGTCCCTCGATCCACAAATGAATTAGCAAATACTATAGCTAAAGAGGCTCTAAAAAGTAATAGTAATTATTACCTGGTGGGTGTTGTTTGGCCATTTGCTCAGCAACGATTGGATCTAGAATGGCCAAGAGAATCGGATTGATCTCCATGTAAGTTCGATATCAGAAGGAGAGTTTTCCATAACCAGCTTTGATAGAAGCATCTCTTCGTATGAAATCTTCATCCTAACTTCTGAAACAACGATTTCATTTCTTGGATGAAAGAAGGTTTTTCTGCTTTTATTGGGTTTCTTTGCGACGCCTAAGGTTTCCCATTCTTTCTTGATATTTAGATTCCTTCATTTTTTAGTTTCCTTTATATTTTTTCTTTCTTTTTCTAAATATTGTTAAAAGCCCAAAGTTTGCTTAATAAAATCATAGCCTAATCTGAGTTTATTTTAAAATAATAATAATAATAATAATAATAATAATAATAATTTGGGCCCTTGACAAGCCCAAAAAAAGAAAAAGAAAATAAAAACAAATACCTCTATTTGACCCAAAATCGAGTGGGATTCGAATGGACCCAAGAGAGAACAAATAGGCCTCCAACTGGACTCGGACAAAATTGAGTGTCTATAATTGGTAAATATTTTATTATTTAAATATTTGAATTATTAAAATAAATAATATGTTTCAATTATGTTTATTATTTTGTATAATGTTACTTTGCATTAATTTCATGAAATAAAATTATATTGTTTAATAAATTTTAAAAATTTAAACATATAAACTCATATGTAACAAAAGTTAAAAATACAATATTTAAAAAATTGATTAAATACTAAACTTGTAAATCACATGCAACACATGTGACATTAGAAATTGGTTAAATTAAATGCATGAAGCTTTGTGATACGAGTCGCAAGGCCCAAATTCAAGCTTATAAATGTGATGGGATCAAAGTTTCTCAAGGCCCAATAACGAGGTCGAAGGCCAAGCAAATTCGAGCAAGATTGAACAGGACCATCCAAGACTTCGTTACCAAGGCCCTAAATGCGCACACGGCCAAAAAAGAAAATCAAGATTCACTTTCTTGTTTTCAAGAAAATCAAGAAACCAAATCTTGTTCCACTTTTGTCATTCCGAACAATTTCAAGAATCAAGAAAATCAAGATTTCAAATCTTGGAAATCTTGGTCCAAGAAACTGAAGCTGCCAATTTTCAAGTTGGGGAAATCAGTAGGCTTGCGACGACTTTTTGGTTGGGATCCAGGAATTTATGGGTTGAGATGTCTGCATGGATTTCGAAGATCTATCTCTTATCTTTGAAATGCACTTTGAATCACTCGATTTCAAGTTCGGGAGCTCAAGTTATGACATTTTAATAAAGACTGCACAAGCAGAATTTCTTGACGTGATTATGACGGGAATTACGAGTTTCGGGCTTTTAATTCGAGTTTAAATCATATTGAGTTCGGGTTTTAGGTTTAATTTTTATTATATATGAGCCCAATATTGTATTATCAGCTCTTATTATTTTATTGTTATTTTTTATTCCGAATTTTTAAATAATTATTAAGTAGTTTAAGTTTTTAGGAGTTTTATGTCAACAAGAAAGTTTCTTGTTTAGATTAGTTAGAGTTTTAGTTTAATTAAGAGTTTTATTTAGATTTATTTAGCTTGCCTATATATAGGCCCTGGAATTGTAAACAAAATGCTGGATTTTGATTATTTTGAGTTAATAATAATTCTCTTTTGAGTTTTTCTTCAATAATTGCTCTTGAGTTTTTTTTTTTTTTTTTAGAAGTTGTTTTAACAATCTTTTAGGTTGTGAGAATTATCTTCAAGCTTTTTCTTGCCAAGATCTCTTTCTTGGAGGGAAATTAAAGCCATTGAAGGGAGTTGTGGATTCTTGTTGTTTCCAAGGCTTCTTAGGACGTTATATTCTCTTTCCTATATTTAATTTATCGTTCTTGTTTGATCTAGTTTATTTCTTGCTATTTAGGGTTACTGATTTAGTTGATTTTTGTTCTTGGTTGAAATTGCTTCAAGAGGGACGTTCTCCTACCTTGATCCATCAAGAAACACATCAAAAATTAGGAGATCCAATCTTTTCTTGTTGTTTCTATCATTCTTGCCTAAACAGTTTGCTTTTATCTTTTAAATCACTTCTATGGAATTTGTTTATGTTTTTATTTTTCAGATCTGGTTGGGACGTTTTCTTGAGGTCCAAGGATGGTTTCTTTCATCCAAGAAACCCTAATTTAGTTCTCTATTGGATCCGTTACTAGTCATTCATCTTTCTTTCGTTTTAATTTCGTTTGATTATTCTTCTTATCAATTAATTTGTCTTTCTTTGTTTTCGTTTCATATTACATTTGTCTAGAACTTTAGGGTAGATCCGCGACTTGACAACTTTACGATCCTCTTTCGCATTCATTTCGTATCACGTTGTCACTAATTTTAGAACCAAATTGGACTAGTCAATCAGACCAATTAGATCAAAAATTGATTGCTATACCAATTCAGAATAAGGGGTTATATTGGTTGACTTGTGAATTGATTGAACCGACAGAATCGACGGTCGAATCGGTTGAACCAATTTTATCTTTTTTTAATAATTTATTCAATCGAACCGATTGAATTGATTGAATTGAAAATCGATGACCTGATTGGTTCACCTACAAGTCCAATTCTAAAAACTTTGAGCTTTGTTGATGATATATTATAAGTACAATTAATTATTTATTGTTTGAGTTTTGAAGAAAGTGTGAAAGAAGAGAGAAAAAATTTCTCATGTTTTTTTTAATTAATCTTAGATTTTTGAAAATTCCAAGCTTTGAAATGGATCAGTCCAAAATTTAACTTTTATGAAATTGGACTTGGATTTGTCCAAATTCAAATCCAACTTTTTATTTGTTATCCAAATAAAGAATTTGGATTTGAAAATCCAAATCCAAATCTTTTAACCCAAATCATAGTTTCCAAACATGCCATTAAAGAAATTTTTAAAAAGCTGTTGTATTTTTTTTTTATTTTGTAGATATTTATTAATTTATGTATTTTAGAAATCTTATTACATGTGTATGCGTGTAGAAATCACAAATTTAGAACACAAATATGTGTTTAGAAATAACGTATAATAAATAATGAAATTTATAGTTTGAAACTAATTAATAATAACACATGAAATATGTACGTTATTAAAATGAAAAAAATTAGATTAAATTGTTTATCATGGTGTTATCATTAGTCTTGAGTCGGTGTCGAGTTAACTTGTGAAACCAATTTAATCAAATACATTACTGATACTAGAAACTCTATCACGCATGTATTTAGAATATAGATGTGTGCTTAAAAATAACATACAATAAACAGCGAAACATAATGTTTGAAATTAATAATAGTAGTCGTTTAATTAAACGGTATATTAGTCTTTTCCTAATTAAGTTGGTACCCGATTATCCCGTGACATCAACCCAATCAGGAGTCATATTAATAATATAGATACACAATTTGGTGAGATAAAATATTTTAAGTTAAAATTTAATTTTTTAAAAGTTTACTAAAAAATTTTTATTGATGTAATGGTAAAGAATTTGTTTATAAATCCATTAAACATTGGTTCAATCCTTAAACATGTTAATTTAAAAGTTTTTGGCTTAATGATAAATTTGGTTACTAACATTTACATGTTTTATCAAAATGGCTCTAATTGTATTTTTGAACCTTTTTTGGACATCAACCTTTGATTTTTTTTTCTTTTTCAAATTGCATTTTCTAACAAATTTAATGGATTAATTCAAGAGATTTAATGAATAAATTCAAGGTTTCAATCTTTTTTTTCTTTCAAAAAGTTTCAATCTTTCATACGTTTATTTATTGAGAAGTTTTTCTAATGAGTTGATTTTTTAGATAATTACGTTTATTTTCTTTAAATTAAAAGTTATTTTTTTAATTTAATGTATTATTTATTTATTTTATTATTTTTCACATGCAATTATCTTATTGGGTTATTTAGGTAATTAATTGCATCTCACTAAAAATATTCCACATATAAAATTTTACATCATCCCGTTAACTTTTTTAACGGTACTTTCATTAAATTTGTTAAAAAAAGCAAATTTAAAAAAGAACAAAAGTTAGTAATTTCTAAACTGAGTTAGTATCGGTTAACCCTTGACACCAACTCAATCAAGGATTTTATTAATAGTAAGAATAGATATACACAACCGATAGAGATAATAAAATGTGCATAATAAAATTAAATTGTATAATATATTAAAATAAACTTTTAGTTGTATGATAAATTAAAGATTTTACTAATGTAATTGAAATGAGTTCAAATATTATCATATTCGTATAATTTTATTGGTTTTTAAGTGAAAACACTAAAATACCATTGAATAATATTACTTATATTAATTATGAAAGACATTCTCGTAACTTTCTAATCAAATTGATGATTTGATTGAGATGACATCAACTCAATTAGAGATTTTATTAATAATATAATTTATAAATTTTTTATAAGTTTTTAAAATATTATATAAGAATTTTTCTAAAATTCAAGCGATGAATGGTGAATGACGGCTTTAGTTTTACAAATATAAATAATTTTATCTAAAGGAACCAAGACCTCAATATGCCCCTTTGCATTTACCTCGAGTACAATTGTGTATTATAATTAATAATTTCCATAATAATTATTTGGATATGTATTATTTGTACTTACAATAATTTAAAAAAATAACTCAAATTCAAATCTAAAATATCAATAAATTTAATCTCAAATAATTTTCAATCATTCATTGAGTTTGAGATATCATATTTGAGCTTATGTATACAAATTTACAGGATAATGATGAAAAATGTAAAACATTTTGTTATACATGAATAATCGTCAACTCGAGTCTTAGTAAGGAGTTGGATCTTCGATCCACGACCTGACTAGGCCCCATTTGAAGACAGCAAGTTTGCAAATATAGCTTGCAAGAAGTGTTCACGAATACGACTCGCGGAAGGGAGTTTGCGAGCATACCTCGCAAGTTGGGATCACGAACTAAGCTTACGGGAAGTTTGCACATATCCAAAGAGCTCGCAGGAAAGATCATATACCCCGTAGGCCATCGAAACATGTGATCAGTAGGTACAAAACTTGTTAAGGACGAGAGTCTCAGGAACAAAAAGAACCGCGTGCTCCGTAGACACACGTCCAACAGATTACAGAGTTCGCAAAGAATGTCAGTACTAAAAACAGAGAATATAAGTATCGAAGGCCATAGAATCGAGACAAAATAGTGAACCCTATTATGAATTGTAATAATATCAACAGAAACATATATAAATACTTCAATATTTTCATTAATAAAATACGAGAAAAATATCACCAACACATTTTGTTTTCCTTAATTGATAATGATCTTACCCATTGCCTCTAAATTGTAATGCAAGCATGTTGATTGCATTATCTTATCTAATGCAACCACAATACATATTGAAATAATAAGATTTATAATTATATAGTAAGAATACAAACGTGCATGGATTACTTAATTTCTAGTTACTTGTTAAATATAATTAATTTGAGACTTGTTGTTGAAGTTAAATCCCTAATTTTATAATTACAACATCCAAATGGCCAATTACAAGACAGATGCTTCAATTCATAAACTTAATTAAGCAGGAATGTAGACTGCAATAATTGAGGACTGTTTTATTTATAATTATTTTTTATTGATTTAGGTCAATAATATTATTTTAAAATATATTAATAATATTAAAAACAAATTTAATTAAATTTAATCAAATATTATCACTTTTATTGAAAGGCCAAGTCTTAGTTTAATCCTAGAATTAAGTTCTAGAAGTTTTGTGATTTGAAGTTTAAGTTATATATATATATTTATAAATTTTATTTTAGTTTAAATTTTATTATGTGCAAGAGAAGTCAGGAATTTTTTAAGGAGTTAGAATTGAATTGTAATTTTTTTTTAGAAGTTAAATATAATTTTATCATTTATAATTTCATATTTTTAAGGGATTAAACATAATTTTTTTATATTTTGGAGTTAAAGTATAATTTTATTATTCTTAAAGGGACCAAACAAAATAATTTTATTTTTGATAGACTCGTTCTTAACATTTTTTAGGCCTTTAAAAAAAATTTTAAAAAATGAGGTTTTAAGTTTTCATAAAAGCTGGTAAAAAAAAAAATTCTAGGCCCTTAAAAGCTAAAAAAAAAAATTTAGAACTTCTTAAAAGTTGATAAAACTTTTTGACCTTTAAAAGTTTAAAAAAAAATTGAACCCCTTAAAAATTGGAAATAAATATTTTGAACTATTTTCAATTTTAGATCCGAGAAGATTGCATTTTCAAACGACTCTCAGAGTCGAGCCTGATTTTTGGGACCAAGATCTTACCTGCCCCTTGACGTGGTCTCTAATCATCATGGACTATATCTCAATATACTTTAATTATTAATTTGATTGTGTTTTTTAATAGTTGATTTTAATTATAGTTATTTTAAACTGTAATTTTTTAAGATAATGTTTAGAAAGTTATCTAGTAATTGTATTTGTATTTATTTATACAATAATGAATGACATGTTTGAATAATTATTGTAATTGATTGGTCTTATTGAATTTGGTGTAGTTGGAGAACTCCAATTACATTTTTCGATTTTACGGGGGGATGAGAATTGGAGAAATAACATAGGTAACTACACTCAAATTCAATTTAAAAAAATATATATTTTTATACAAGTTAAAAATATATATTATAAACATGAATATGCATGAGTGTTAGGATGATTATAGTAAAAAATTCTTATATTATAAATTCTAAAAAATTATATTATAAAAAATAATTTATGTATTTTATAAAGTTATATAAAAAATTATATTATTTAAATACTAAATTTTTTTTTTAAAGCTATCGCTAAATATTATTATAAAAAATAATTTACATGTTATAAAAGTATTGTAATATATTTATTTATAAAAATTTATAGCTAAAAAGTATCAACATAACTTATTTATGTTCATGCTATATATTATAAAAATAATATACTTATTTATAAAAAAAAAATTATAGTTTTTTATGATAATTTATTTATAAAAAATAGCTTTTTAAAGTTATTCGAAATTTATAATTTTTTTTATAAAAGTTATATAACATAAAATTTATATTATTATTTCTTTATTTTACGTATTATAAAAAAAATATCATCAAATATAAGTCTTTTTTCAAATTAAGTTTATATAAATTTTTATAATTAAAGTTATAAAATATTTGGACTATTAACTCAAATATTATAAGGTCGATGCTAATTATACGAACCGAAAAGACTTTTTTGTACCATATTGTGGGGTATTATTTAATGTCATAATAAAGATTTAGCTTCTTAACGCTTACATTTTTTATCAAATTGGTTCTTATAATTTTTTTAATTAAATTTGACTCTCAATCTTTTAAAACAGTTAAATTTGACCATCAATTCTTAAATAAAAAAAGTTGAAATGTTGTTTTTAATGGAAAAATTGACTAACTATTAAATTTCTAAAAACGACAGCGTACATGATATTCCACATACACTTCATACTATTTTTTAAATTTTATTATTTTGAATATTTTTATAATGTTTAAATTATTTATTGACGTGACATATAAGACAAAATAGTATTATGTTAGCATAAAATACATGTGACTTATCAAGCATGTTGTCAAGCCAAAATCGTTAAAAATTAAAGTTTCAATTAACATTTCCGTTAAAAGAAAGTGATTTGACTCTTTTGAAGATTAACGGTCAAATTTAATAAAAAAATTAAAGTTAAATTAACAAAAAATGCAAACATTAAAAACTAAATTTAATATTATTCATTGTATTTTTATATTGTTTGGAGGTCAGAATTAAATTTTATATTTTACAATAGTAGAAATACAATTCCACCATTTTAATAGTCTATATCTTTATAATTTTTAAAGAAATAAATCAAAATTTTACCATTTTAAGAGGGGGAAAAGTGAAATTTTACTATTATTAATTTAAAATTTTATAAATTATAAAAAACTTAAATAGAGAATTTTCCATTTTAGGGGCCCCTACCAACCTCTAGGCCTCACTACTAATAGTAGCATATTTGGATTGAATATTGGTAACACTTAAGGTTTGTTTGGATGGACAATAAGGTGCGATGCGGTATGATGCGTTTAATTTATTTTTTGTTTCACATTACAATATCGCTACAATATTTAATCTCACCGTCATAACTGTTTTTACATTAACCGCAGGCAAACATATTGCTCATCGAAACCCAAAATCAGTCTCCATTTGTCTTTTTATCCTAGCTTCTTCCTTGCTCAAGGGGTTATGCTTGTGGAGATTAGTATGTCCTTTATCTTGCCATTGTTGTATGTTTAGCCTATTTCTTCATTCTATCAATTTGTCTTTATCGGAGGTTGTTGTTTGCTCTCCATAGCTCAATCCTGTTTCATCTTGTCTCACCTATCCACTTATCAAAAGTTTGGCTTGTGAATTCTGTTTTTTTTTATCTTCGGCTTCAATCCCTAATTCTCGACCAATATGATAACGATGATTATTATATAAATACTAGAGAATTAAATTTGTTATTAGACAAATAAAAAAATTCACGACGATTTTTTTCACTCATCTAATGACAATTAATAAGAGAGAGACTAAAATATTTAATTTCAAAAAGTTTAATGACTAAAACAAAAAAATTAATAGTTGGATAACCAAAATAAAATGAAATGTATAATTAGGTGACAATTTTTGTAATTTATCCTAATTTTTTTGTCAAGTTTTTTTTTCTATATTTGATAGTTATATTGAGGTTTGAGTTAAATTTGAAATAGAATCATGTCGGAACCTTTCTTATTATTGTTTTTTCCGTTGATAGAATTTGAACACCTAACCTTAGAATATCAAATTTTTTGACTTTACCTGACAAATGTTGATATAAGAGAGTGTTTGTTATGATGACAAATAATTGATTGAAATATTATTCCAACGTATGGTGTTAGGGTGGTCAGTTTTGCACCGGTCGGTATGGTGCTAAAGCGGAACAAATAACACTTTTTTCTGTATCGGTAAAAATTTTAATCTGCATCGACTCGTTTCGTTCAATTTCAGTTGTACCAAACTGGAACATGATGTACAAGTTGATGCATAAATAATATTAAAAAATATAAAACTTTTAACTTTTATACTATTATGCTAAAGCTTGAATGGAAATGTTATGACCAATGAAAAAAATATTACATTGAAAAATAAATTTTAACATTTTCATTTTTCTAAGACATAATTAAACATTTAAAATATAAAAATTAAAATATAATAAAAAATCCACTCACCCAATTATATATATATAAAAAAAAGTTTTATGAACCCATGTGATGGTCTGATGGTCTGATGGTCAAGAATATTTATCATCCCAAGTGTAATATAAATTCGAATCACGTTAATCATGTTTATTATTTGGACTTTACGTTATTATTGTAATCCACAAAAAAAAACTTTATTAATCGTTCAGTTTCATTTATAAAAAAAAATTCCCCTCACCGTTTGGTTTTTTTTGTGTGTTAATTTTGAATTTATTGAATGATGATTTTTTATTTGTGGAGTTTATTATTGAGTATTTATATAATTGTTGAATATTTTATATTTGAACTTCATTTAGGATCATTTATTTGATATTTGTACATATTTTTATATATATTAAATAATTTTTTTTAAAAAAAACATTGATAAATTTGAAACGGTACATTGAAACAAATCAATATCGATATGTACCCGTTTCAATAGAAAAATGATGCATCCATTGAGGCGATACTGACTACCTTATTTGGTATGTAATTTTTTTTTATTATATTGGGGTGATTACATAGTAGTATCTGTTCATACTTTCTTAACCCTTTGATAAAACACATACACCTTGCACACATAAGTGTTCAAACTCGGAATCTCTAAGATGAATAACATCTTTTTTTTCCACTTGAACCACTTGTTGAGTTCAAAATTTAGTTTATTTTTATATTCATTATATCAATTCATAATTAAAACACGATTATCAAATATATATATATAAAACACAATTTTCAAATGTTTTTTTTGTTAAATCAGTTTTAGTATTAAGATTACTTCAATTTATATATACAATTAGGAATAAAGATTATTATCCCGTGCATTGTTAATGTAGTAAAACAATTTTATATTTTTTTAATTTTATAAGTAGTTTTAAAAAATTGTTGTGTATTTTTTTAAAATATTTATTTTTTAACATTTTACTATATTGTTATAGGTAGGGGTGAGCAAAACTCGATTCTAATCGAAAATTTGAAAAAATTTCAAATTTTGAATTATTCGAATCGAATTATTCGAGTTAAACGAATAGAGTTGAATTTTTTTTCGAATTTCGAGTTCGAATCGAGTTAAATTTTCGAATTCGAATAACTCGAATAATTCAAATAAAAATATATTATTTTTAATTTTAAATTTATATTACTCAAGCCCAATTTATTTTACTCCGTTTTCCCCTAAAGTCCAAACCTTTTATCTTATCTAATTTCCCCCCCTAAAAGTTAAAACTCATCCATAAACTAAATCCAAATATTTTTAATTTTGTAATTTTTACCTTACCAAAATATAATTTCGTTCTTAAAAAAAAAACTCATAAACCAAACCCAAAATTAATTTTCTTTTTTAAAAAAAAAAACTCTAAATTAAAAACAAATGTTTTTTAAAAAAATATATAAAATTAAACAACACAAAATTAATTTTTTAATTTAACTCGAACAAATATATTCGATTTGATTTGATTCAAATTCTATCTCACTCGACTCGATTCGTAAAAATTTCAAATCGAATTAAAATGATGAAATAAGATTCGAAAACTCGATTAATTCGAAAATTTTTCATTTGATTCGATAGAATGTTCATCCTAATTATAGGACACTTGTCAACTCTGAATAATACTTGCATTTACAAATACAATATAATGAAGAAGATTTGTAAATTGTTTATCTTCACATCTTGAGTCAATAGCAAATTGTTTTTCAAATATGGATCTATTTGTTTACATGTAAAAAGTTTTACGAAAAATGACTTACATGTCAACGTAAAATAAATCATTTTTTATATAAAATGACTTACTTTTTTGAAAAGCGTAAATCATTTTTTGAAAAAAAACTCTTTTATAGATAATTTTATTTTTATATAAAAATTAACAAAAATCAAGCTTAATATTATTATATTGATAATAAATTTTATTTTTATTTTTAAAAATTATTAAAATATTATATTTTTCAATATTATTAAACATATATATTTAATTATTTATATTTATTCATATAATAAATTATTAATAAAATTAATAAAATTTATTATTTTAATAAATTATTTAATATTTCAATTTTATTTTAATAATAATTTTAAATAATATTCTTGACATATTATTTAAAATATTCAATATTAACATTTTAATAATAAATATTTATTACAATTATAAATATATTAATGATAAATATTTTTAAATAAAAAATACTTAACTTAAAAATGACATTTTAAATAAACTTAATTAACAATAAAAAATAAGAAAATTTCAAATGTATTTTTATTTCATTAAAAACAATTTTTATGAAATATTTTCAAGAAATATGTTAAACAATAAAAAATTATTTTACATAGATTCATTCAAATACATAAAATATTAACTTTAAAAAAATTATTTTTCAAAAATTATTTTTCGAAAATTATTTTTAGTGAAATAAATAGACCATATATTCATACAACATATTTCATCAAAATGTGAAATGTTGTTGATTCAAATAATTTCTAGTACTAAAGATTATTGAAAAGATAAATCAAATATTTATTAATAATAATTTTTTGGAAATATATTAAAATATATAAATATTATTTTTATTTAATAAACACAATTTTATAAAGTAACATTACATTTTCTGAAAAATGTTGAAGATAAAAAAGCTGTTATTTTAATTTTTTTTTTAATAATTTTAGTGAATATTTTTCTATCATATTTCAAGAATCACATTCTATTAGAATATATTCCATTAAAATTAAAACATTAGAAAATATAAATTAAAAGAAAAATATTTTTTTGGTGAATTATAATAACAAGATAAAATTTTAACAATAAACGCGATTAATACAATTTAAATTTAAATCATATTTAAAATGATGAATATATTTAATCAACGCACCATGGTACAATAAAAAAAATTTAAAACACAGTAAAAGTGGAAAAATAAAATATAAAAAAGATATTTTGGTTGAGAAAAGATAATAGGGTGTTATGATTGCTAAATAAGCTGCGGATACGAAACAGTGAAATGAGGTCGGAATCAAATTGAAATGCAAACCCTAAATTCAAATTCAAATGAAATTCCTTTTTTCTTCTTTAATTTCACGCGTCGATTACGTGCATGTCATGAAATCCGTGTCCCCTTCATCGAAACCGCTAAATTCGGCGGAGATTTTGGTGGTGTTGCCACCTTGCTAACTTGCACCTCGGCTGCCCCATTTGTTATTGTGCTAAATTACGCCGGACGGCCATTGTTTTTGTTTCTTTGTTTTTTTGCTCATTTGTTTCCCCTTGCTTTGACCTATAATTACAAGGTACTTGAGACATTACTTTTATATTCATTGTTCTAAATTCTGCGGATTCCACTTTATCTTTACCCCCTTTGTTTTTGTTTCTACTGTCCAATTCTCTTTATCTCTCATTTTCTTTTTTTGCAGATTCTGGTGAGTTTGATTTGCTCATATTGTTGTTGTTTTTGTTTTGGAGTGAACTCGGTTAAGCTTTTAATTGTCCAAAGTTTTCATCTTTTTGAGTTTTTGTATTATCATTGTTTGTAAGAAAGGAAAGAAGAAATTATGGGTGATGGTGAAGAAGGTAACACTGATGTGATGCAAAGGATTCAATCTTCATTTGGAACATCATCATCTTCAATCCCTAAGCAACCTTTATCAATGAATCATCTTGAGATACCTCAGTTGAATCCTAATCAAATCAGAGCAGCTGCTAGACATTTCTCTCATTTTGGCCAAAACTTTAATGGTGGTATTGGTACTGGTGATGGTGCTGCTAACAAAAGAGTTGGTATCCCTCCTTCACACCCCAACCAGATCCCACCCATTTCACCTTATTCGCAGATCCCCATGTCCCGCCCTTCAAACCAGCAAATGAGTGCTCAGAGTTTTAACTCGGGACCAACTCATTCGCGGTCCTTGTCTCAGCCTTCATCCTTCTTTTCACTCGATTCATTGCCCCCTTTAAGCCCTTCCCCGTTTCGTGATTCTTCATCCTTGGCGGTCCCGGACCAAGTTTCCACCGATGTGTCGATGGATGAAAGGGATGCAGCTGCTTCACATTCTTTGTTGCCACCGTCGCCTTTTTCCAAGACGAATTCTCCACGGCTTGGGGAAAGCTTGCCGCCGCGAAAATCGCATAGGCGCTCCAGTAGTGATATTCCGTTTGGGTTTAGTACGATAATGCAATCTTCGCCGCCTCTTATTCCTTTAAGGGGTTCTAGTAAGCCAGCTCAGTTGGTGAAAAAGGAAACCAGTGATGGCAATGGTGAAGGAATGGGTGAGAGGAAATCAGAAGGGGAAGTTGTGGATGATTTGTTTTCGGCTTATATGAATTTGGATAACATGGATGCGTTGAATCCTTGTGACGGTAAGAACAATAATGGTAATGAGAATCATGAAGATTTGGATAGCAGAGCAAGTGGGACGAAGACGAATGGTGTTGATAGCAGTGATAACGAAGCTGAAAGCAGTGTGAATGAAAGTGGAAACAGTTTGCGTGGCGGAATGAATTCGACCGAGAAGAGGGAAGGGAACAAAAGGGCAGCAGGAGCAGACAATGCTCCGAGCGGTAGCCATTATAGAAGTGTTGCAATGGATAGTTTTATAGGGAAGTTGAACTTTGGTGATGAATCTCTGAAATTACCACCTTCACCTGGAAATCGGCTCGGACAACTCTCACCTAGGAATTCAATCAATTGGAATTCGGCTGCCTTCAGTTTGGAGTTTGGAAATGGTGAGTTCACCGAGGCTGAATTGAAGAAAATTATGGCAAATGAGAAGCTTGCTGAGATTGCAATGACTGATCCAAAGCGGGCTAAGAGGTATCCTATTGTTCAAGTCTATTGCTTGATAACAAAAGCATTTCACTTAAATTTATTTTGTTTGGCTTTTGAAGGATTTTGGCCAATCGTCTGTCTGCTGCTCGTTCCAAAGAACGGAAGATGCGCTACATTTCGGAGTTGGAACACAAGGTTCAGACTCTGCAGACTGAAGCTACCACATTGTCTGCTCAGCTAACACTTCTACAGGTTGAGGATTTAGAGTGTGGCATATTATAGCAATATTTTCTAATTTTAGTTTTCTTATTTCTCATCATCAACTTTAAATTTATGTAGAGAGATTCTGTTGGGCTTACAAATCAGAACAATGAGTTGAAGTTTCGTCTTCAAGCCATGGAGCAACAAGCACAACTCCGTGATGGTATGATTCGATTTCCATTTCCTTAAAACTGTACATTCTTTTTTGGACAGAGTATCAAGACTTTTGAATTGCAAAGCATGCAATTATGGTTGACTGATTGGATGTGTTGAGCAATTATTAGTTGTTTGTTTAACATGCTTTTAACGAGTGTTTCGTGTTCTTAGTTAGTGTGTCTGCATTTTCATGTTCACAGCTGCTCACGCTACAAAATCTTGTCCTTATGTTAAAACCGATTTAGGAAAAATGCCCCTGTATGGTAGTGTCTAATGGTTCTTCCCATCTTGTGTGCCATTTTTTTTGGTAATACTGCAAATATGCTGCTTATACGTTTACAGAACTAGGAGAATGAAAAATTCGTAAACTTCATGTGCATGCAACATGCTGAGCGTTTAAGGTTCGCCGTTTCATTACATATTTTCATGGTGCAACTGCATTTTCCTTGCCCATTCCGTCATCATCATATTTAGTATCTTCGAAGAAATGATGTTTCAAAGATGGTAAGTAAGGTGCGGCAGTATTTGTTATATTTCACGCTAGGAATAAAATATAAGACTACTATTAGGAAAGTTGTGCTATGCTCATTTGTTTCGTCTTGAAGCTACATTATAGATCATGGTGGAAGCTTAAATTGCACCAAAAATCATATTGCATTGATTAGCCATATGCCTCTGCCTGCTGCTCATGAAGTCTCATATAGGTCATGGCATTAAACCTGCTGAACTTAGTGATAACTTTTCTCGGAAGCGGAGTTGGTTCTTTGCATATATGTTGTTCTAATTTATCCTTTCGATAACTCTGATGATTTGTTGTACCAAGTTCTCCATTCTACAACTGCATTGCCTGAAATTTTATGCCCGAGTGTCTTATCCTTCATTTTTGGTGTTGCATTTGGAAAGCTCTAAACGAAGCATTAACTGCGGAGGTCCAACGATTAAAGCTTGCTACTCAACAGCTAGGTGGTGATTCCGACCTTTCAAAAGGCATGGTTTCCGAGCCGCTTTCTGTTAATCAGCAGATGTTCAAGCTTAACATTTCTCATCAGATGCAGCAGCAGTCACCTCCACAGCCCCAACAACAGAATGGGAACACAACTGCAAAAACCGAGTCAAAACAGTAGCTTGGTCTCTGGGAAGCTTTGAAAACCCATGATATCCGTCCTGACTTCGGAGGATTTCAACCTGCATCAGATATTCTCTATCTTTAGATGATGGGACGAAGTAAAAACATGCATCAGCTTGAATAATCATAATATCGGTTATAAACAAATCTTTTTAATTTATTTATTTATGGTAGATAAATCATATTGGAATGTAAGCATTAAGTTGACATACAGAATTTGTTGCATTAACATTACAAGAAATGATCTTTAACTCTTCTGTTATATATTTTTTTTTTCTCTCTTCTCATTTCAGTAAAGAATTTGGGTATTTCATTTTAGCAACTGTGTTTTTGTTTTATCAATTGATTTTCAATGTACTTTGGGTATTTACACAAGTTCAGTTTTTTTTTTTTTGAAAAATCCGAGTAGAAAATAAGAAAGAAGTTACAAGAAATATGTGATGAAATTTCATAAAGCCTCGACGATGGTTGATACAGGTAGAATCAGATGGAACTTTAGAGAAAAGAAAGAGAATTTTTTTTTTGATAATTAAAAAGAGAGAGAGAGAGATAAATTTTTAATATTACTTTATAGGTAGGTTTTTAATAATATTTTAAAATTTTTAGATTTATTTTAAAATTTTATAAATTAAATTGTTAAATATTGTTTTTATTATTAAATATAAAATGTTAAATTATTTATTGGCATAATATTTATAAAGTTATTAAGAAATAAATCATATTTATATAAATAATATATTATACTATTAAATATATTTATAATATATATTACTAAATTATAATATTAAAATTTTCTACATATGTTATTTTTTATGAATTATATTAATTAAATTAAATTTATATAAACATTTAATAATAATAGAATAATAAAAATACTATTATTTAATTTAAGGGAAATAATGTCATTTAACACTTATTACTTTTCTACTCCTTACAATCAATCTAGCCAACCAAACAATCTAATACTATTACTTGTTATTTTCCCTTGAAACGACGTCGTTTAGTTAAACCACGTCGTATTTGTCATCGCTCAACGCACGAAAACGTCATCGTTTCTTGTCAGGATAACAACGACATCGTTTTATTTCTATCTGTCCGCTTAGTAAAGGCGCGGCACTATTGCCCTGTGAATATGTGGTTACCCACGTTGTGTACACTTACAACAACAATCCCACTGAACATAAACCCTAATCAGGAGCCCGTCCTCGTTACTGGAAACAGAGCTTTAATCACTGCAGGAGATTGACAGGGAACTGAGTGCCCTCACCCAGCGAACTCGCTATCAATGGACGACTGTCCGAAAGATATCTGTGCGGTTACAGACTCTTCGACGGAAGGGGTCCCGGCTTCACAGCCGCCTTCGGACCCGAATGGAGCTACTCAACAAACACCGGAAGAGTTAGTAGCTCGAGCCATTGCACCTGTAAAACGAGAGTTTCTTCGACCTCCACCATCCTCTAGAACCACCCAAAACAACCCCGCCTCTGACGCCAACGTCAAGCAACCTCAGGCAAACGTTGTCCAGGAAAAGAAATCGAAGCGGCAACTCAAACGAGAGCGTCGTAAGGTCCCAATTTTCTTAACCTAATTTATTTCCCTTTACAAAAGCAATTGTTATTTGCCGGCAAGGAAAAAAATCTTCTTCTTTTTTGTTGTTGTTGTAGTGGAATGTAAATTGAAAAGTGATCGTTGAAGATTTGTTTTTCTCCTTCAGGAGCAAAAATCTCCTTTGAATCTATGTCCTGAGATAGCAAAGACGGGAGATGTCAATGCATGTTCTTATAAAGATAAATGTCGTTTCAGCCATGACATTGAAGCCTTTATGGCTCAGGTATTTGAATACCCATTTCCTGACTTTATAATTTGATCCAATTTTGCTAATTGGGTTTTTTAATAGTTTTTTGTTGTTGTTGTTGTATGTAGAAACCGGCTGATCTGGAGGGTGACTGCCCATTTATAAATGCTGATGCACCCTGCCCTTACGGTTTAGCCTGTAGATTTGCAGACACGCATAAGGATAATGCTCCCGCTGCTACTTCTAATTTATTGAAGAAAAGCTCTGAAGTCAATGGACTAAGCAAAGATGTTCAGAAGCTTTTGTGGAAAAACAAAATGCGCTTTACTAAAGCGGATGCTGTAGTTAAATCTCTTGGGCTAGCGGTACAATGAACTAATTCTTTTACTGGTCCTTATTTCTTGCAATTTTGTTCATTCCATCTTGTTGTATCATCATTATGGTTTATTGTTAGTAACTTGTTATCAATGGGATAATTCAGGGGCCCAACTGGAAAGTAAAGAAGCTGGTAGATAAGGAGGAAGATGAAGTTGGTTTAGATGGTTCTCATGCTGCCGATGAGACCAGTTGCAAAAAGGTGGTTGATGATTCAGTTGGCTGTTCTGAGTGTCCTTCAAAATTTCCAGCAGCAGTTAATGCTGTGGAGGCATGTGAAACTAATGAGTTGAGACCCTTGAAGAAGGCCAAGTTAGTGGTTGATGAAAAGTGCTCTTGTGAAGGGGAAGGTGATAGACTTCTTGTGGATTTTGTTCTTTCCTAATTTTTAAACTGATTAAAGTAGTCTGTAACTAAGTTGTGTAAATTGACAGATGCAACTGTTCTGGAGAAGGATAATGAAAAAAAATCTGCTAAAACTGAACCGGCAGATAATGTACTTGCAGAACCTGATAGGAGCCTCAAGATATGTAACTTGAAAGATGCGGCTGTTCTTGAGAAGAATAATGAAAAAAAATCTGCTGAAACTGAACTGGCTGATGATGTACATGCAGAACCTGATAAGAGCCTCAAGATGCACCCTCGTGAAAAGATGCTTATTGATTTTAGAGAGAAGTTATATCTTGCTCCTCTAACCACAGTTGGGAATCTTCCTTTTCGTAGGGTTTGCAAAACACTGGGAGCAGATGCGACATGTGGTGAAATGGCAATGTGCACCAACCTTTTGCAGGTATGTATATCACAACTGCCTAGTGATTTGTGGATCAGGGGCAAACCGCTACTTTTTCCTTCCAATAAGTGTCAGAAATTGAAATAATAGGCTGTGTCTAGCCGGTTAAAGTACACCCAAGGGAATGAATAGGCATAATTTTCTTTCTCAGCAAGGCATCCCAAATAAGAAACTAGTGATGTCTTGCATTAACTGGTTTGCTATTAGAATATACATCTTGATTGGAAGCTAACATTTAGTAGTTGAACTTCTTTTTGGCTAGCTCTTCTGGTGGCCTTTTCTTGTTTTTTTACATTTGTTGTTATTATAGAAGTGCTTTCTATGCTTCATATGTTTCTCTGTGGCGCTTATCCTGTGGCAACAGGGTCAAGCTTCAGAATGGGCTCTGCTGAGGCGACATTCATCCGAGGATTTGTTTGGAGTCCAGATATGTGGGGCATATCCTGACACTATAGCACGTACTGTTGAACTTATAGAAAAGGAGTGTAGGGTGGACTTCATTGACATTAATATGGGGTGTCCAATTGATATTGTTGTTGATAAGGGTGCTGGATCTTGTCTTCTCACAAAACCACTACGTATGAAAGGAATCATTCAAGCAGCTTCTGGCACTGTAGAAAAACCTATAACTGTTAAGGTACTTGGTAGCATTTAGATTATTAGTTCATTTGAGCATGCCTATGACATTTACATGCGTGCTCAGTTGCTCACACATCTGGATCTCTTTTTTTTTTTTCCAACTTTTGCTTGTCAATATTGCTCCTTTTTCTCTCTTCTTTACATGCACTTGTTACAATCATCAAGCAGTTTCAAGATATGTGATTGAACCTTTTGTTATGCCAGGTGAGAACAGGTTATTTTGCAGGTAAAAATCGCATTGAGTCGCTGATTGCAGATATTGGCAGTTGGGGTGCTACTGCAGTGACAATACATGGTCGATCACGTCAGCAACGCTACAGTAAACTTGCTGATTGGGATTATATATACCAGTGTGCTCGGAAGGCCCCTAGTGCATTGCAAGTTTTGGGTAATGGAGATATTTTCTCATATTTAGATTGGAACAATCGTAAAACTGACTGCCCTGAGCTTTCTACATGTATGATTGCTCGAGGGGCATTGATTAAGGTATGTGTTTAGATTTTAACATGTTTTGTTATCTTTGACATTCTATCTGCAAACATTCCATTATTTATCATACTGCTGAATTGTGCTTTAGAAAATTTCAGTCTATCATAACAGCTAAGTTGCTTTGCAGCCTTGGTTATTTACAGAAATCAAGGAACAGAGGCACTGGGATATCAGTTCTCAGGAGCGGTTGAATATTCTGAAGGAGTATGTACGTTTTGGCCTAGAGCATTGGGGATCTGACAAAAAGGGTATGCAGTAATTCTTTGACAGGCATTTCCTTTTTCAGAATGGAATATATGTGATTTAGTTTGAATTCTCATATGTTAGCTTAGTGAATGATAACATTATGCTGGTGCTGTGGTATGAGAAACATTGTTCTATCTGCTGTGACTGAGTCGATAAAATAGAAACATTTTTCTTTCTTCTTTGGCCTAAAATTGTGTTGGTTTTAAGTTTTAACTGTATTGTTAATTAGCATCAAACTACACCATTGGAGTTTTAGCTTCCTGATTAAATTTGTGAACCCATCCCGAGAAAATTTATGATATTCTGTTTTTTTGGATGAGCATTGATTTTATCACCCAAAATAAAAGCAGCAGTGGTTTCTACAGTAGTACAAATTCAAAATTTACCGAGCATACTTGTACTGGTGCATAATATTGTGGTTTTCTTTGTAATAAGGTTGGAGATGCCAAAATGTCGTGTAAATTTTTTCCAGATATTTTTTTTTTATTTCTGCTGCTGTGAACATATACCTTGGTTTTTTTACAACTATTATGGTTTAAAGTTCTCTGGTATTTGACTGAATTTCCAGGTGTGGAAACAACTAGGCATTTCTTGTTGGAATGGCTTAGCTACGCATGTAGGTATATTCCTGTTGGTCTTTTAGATGTCATCCCCCAACGTTTGAATTGGCGACCTCCCTCATACTATGGACGTGATGATCTTGAGACGCTAATGGCCTCTGATTCTGCTGCTGACTGGGTATGCAGTTGCTTCTTACTATATGTCTAACTGTAATAACGGTGGTAGTGATCTTATTAGTTTCTTCACTCATGCAGATCCGTATATCTGAAATGCTGCTTGGCAAGGTTCCAAATGGTTTCACATTCGCACCGAAGCACAAATCCAATGCTTATGATCGTGCAGAAAATGGCTAATTTTGTGCCATTTATTTAATTTTACTGCATTTTTATGAATGCCAAGTCTTTTGGTTTACAGATTACGTTTTCCATTCTCAAGGTTTATTTAATTGCAGAACCGTATTCAGGTGACAATCTTTCAATTTTGTAGTGAAGTTACCGGTATCTGATACTAAGCTTCTATTATTCAAGGGATTATGTTCATCTTGCTCCAAATTTAACCACTATAACCATTAAATAATGTAATTGTAAAAGATACTACAGATTACATTTCCATTTGAATGGTTAAAATATGGTTAAGGGATGCTTTGTGCCTTGTGCCACTTATTATTGAAAACTGTAGTTTCAAGAGTAATAAGTTTTATCACTGAACTATTCAGAAATGTGCAAAATTGATGAGAAACATGATATAGCTGTTTGTAACTTGACTATGAACTCCGAACTTTCTAGTGGAAGTATATTTATTATCATACACCAGTCTGCTATTATAATCGTAGGACTACAGCCCTTTGCCATGCTTTGCTCCACTTAAATAATCTGTTGGACCACCAATCGTTGTTATTCTTTAATTTCTGATGATGAAGGAAATCACCATTTCTTACTGGTGATTGAAGGTTGTATTCCATTCCTTGGAGCTATTTTTGACAGGACAAAAAGTCAGCAGATGAGCCTGGCGCGAGGGCCACTAGGTTTTAGGGGTGGTTTAGCTTGTGGTGGAACTGCTCAACCAGAACCACACTGTTGATGATTAGAATGAGATGGTCAAGTACTAAGTATATAAAGCAAAAACTTTGCTATTGTCTTCGTCCGCCCCCACCAAACCACCCAACCTTTGACAACCCTTGCTGTAATGCCATGTTAGGGAAGGGATCTTCATTACTAAACTTTGCTATTGTCTTCGTCCGCCCCCACCAAACCACCCAACCTTTGACAACCCTTGCTGTAATGCCATGTTAGGGAAGGGATCTTCATTACTAATGCACTGCTTCCATTTCCAGAATTTTTCTTTTATTAAATATCAGTGATAGAAGGCATAATAAACAAAACAAACACATCAACCCAGCGTCTTTTAGCAAAGAAAAACAAACGCATACATCAGAGATTAGTTTGCAGAGCCAAAACAGTGGGTCAAAATTGTATAAGCTTTAGAATTTAGATGAAAGCAAAAGGAGTGTGTTGAGATCACCCAAAGATAGATCTTTTCCCCCCTCTATAGTCATTGCTTGAAACAACTAAATGTTGCTCTTTTGATACAGGGGATCAACATCTTTCTCAATTTTCAAATCTCGTGGGCCTTGAATCCATCCTCCATCAATGGAATCCATTGGTCCATTCAGCCCATCATCCAAGAAATCACCAACCCGTTTCACTTTAACCTCCCTTGGCATCACTGGGTACTTCCCAGAGAAGCAAGCATAACAGAAATTTGGAGACTCACTGTCTAACATCTTCTTCAAGCTTTCGAATGGCAGAAATGCCAGTGAATCACATCCAATGAACTCCCTTATCTCCTCCACACTCATTCTATTAGATATCAACTCCTCAGAGCTTGGTGTGTCCACTCCGTAATAACAAGAACCGATGATTGGTGGGCTTGCGATTCTCATGTGAACCTCCTTGGCCCCTGCTTCCTTAATCAGCCTAACAATTTTTGAAGATGTGGTTCCTCTCACAATTGAGTCATCCACCACCACAACCCTCTTACCTTCCAATACACCACGAACCGGTGAAAGCTTTAGCTTCACTCCAAAGTCTCTAATCTTCTGCGAAGGCTCGATAAAAGTTCTTCCTACATAGTGAGACCTGATCAGGCCTTGCTGGAATGGCACCCCTGCTTTGGCTGCATAACCAAGAGCAGCCACCACACCAGAATCCGGAACTGCAATCACGACATCACAGTCAACAGGAGCTTCGGTAGCAAGTATTTCCCCAAAAGCATGCCTTGACTCATAAACAGACCTTCCAAAAACAACGGAATTAGGCAATGCAAAATATATATGCTCAAAAATGCATTGTTTTGGTTCAGGGTGGGGCATCAAGCAAACTGATTGAACCCCATCTTTTTTATCCACCACCAACACTTCACCAGGATACACCTCTCTCTCATATGTAGCCTCGATCAAATCAAGAGCACATGTTTCAGAGGCAAAAACCACAGCACCATTGCTCCTCCTTCCCATTACCAAAGGCCTAAATCCGTAGGGGTCACGCACTGCAACAAGCTTATCCTCGGTCACAAACACCATTGAATAAGCTCCTTCAAGCTTTTCACAAGCTTCAACAATCCTCAAAAAGAAAGGCCTAGCTTTTGAAATAGCAATCAAATGAAGTACAACCTCAGTATCAGAACTAGTATTGAAAATTGAACCATTGTCTTCAAGCATAGCTCTCAAAGCTCGGTAGTTTACCAAGTTTCCATTGTGTGCAACCCCAATGGACCCAAACCTGTACCCAGCAACAAAAGGCTGCACATTTTTTAACATAGAAGAACCAGCAGTTGAATATCTAACATGCCCAATAGCCATTTCACCAGGTAATTGATCAAGTTTAGACTCGTTAAACACTTCAGATACTAAACCAACCCCAGTAACCGACTGAAGAACATTGTTATTCACTGCTACAATACCTGCACCTTCTTGTCCACGATGCTGAAGCGCATGGAGGGCCAAATAGCAGAGACGTGAGGCTTCAGGGTCACCAAAGATACCCACAACACCACACTCTTCACGGGGCTTATCGTCGTCATCATCACAAAAAAGAGGCACCAAACTGTCTTCATTTTTGTTTGCTGAAAAGAAGTCAGAGATGGGGTTTTTAGAGGAGGTGGTAAACTGAGATTTCTGGGGATGAAGAACATGATTGCAAGCGAAAGAAGAGGGGTTTTGAAGGGGTTTTGGGAAGAGAGGAAAGGGGACATTTTGAGGGGAGTTGAGAGAAGAAGAATGGTGGTTGGAGATGGGTTTTGAGAGAGCTAATGAAGAAGACAAAGGAGAGGCTGCCATGGATGGTTTCCCTGGGAAAGAAAATAGGAGAAAGAGTTATATGTTAAAGCAAAGATGGCCGAGGAAAAGCAGTGTCAATAGGCGTATAGGACTTAGGGTTTTGAGTTTTGACTACTGAGGTGGCTTTGTCCCCACAATCTTCTCGAGTTCTAAAAAAATCTTGTTTTTTACCGGTTTGCTTCAATTAATTAGTCTATTCTCAGCTATCATTAAGGGAAAATATCTTAAATATTATTTTTATGGAGTTATAACTAATCATAAATTCAATATAAAAAATCTTAAAATTATATAAAAATTTTGATTTAATGATTAATTTTATTTATTAAATTTGATTCGATTTAATTTTCATAATTTATTAATATAATTAATGATACAATATCATTTTAGGTTTATATAGTTCATATATAAATAATTATATTTATTTAATTTAAAAATAAATTGATGTATTTATTTCTTTAGGTTTAATATAACATTTGATACCTGAACTTGACACTTTTTTTAATCTGGTACCTAAACTTTTTTGACTCAATTTGTTACCTGAACTTGAAAGTTTTTCCTAATTTGATACCTAATTTTTTTTAGACCTAATTTGGTACCTGAACTTGATATTTTTTTCTAATTTGGTATCTGACTTTTTTTAAGAGTTAATTTGGTACCTAAATTTATTAAATGGTATAAAAATTACACAAAACAATAACGGTGTTGAAATTTTTTTTGTTATGCTATAAAAATATTGTCAACTTTAGAGAAAATTGATGTTAAAAATATGTATTGATATACGTTTAACAAATTAATATTAAAAGTTAGGTACCAAATTAAGAAAGAGAGTCAAGTTCAAGTACCAAATTGGATCTCAAAAGGTTTAAGCAACTTAAAAAAAAGTGTCAAGTTTGAGTATCAAATTGGACCAAAAAAAAGTTTAGGTATCAAATGTTATATTAAGCCATTTCTTTAAATGTGTATGATTGAATTAAAATTAAAGTTTCATTTATACATTTGAACCACAATCAAAATTTTATGTGTATAATTACACCAAATCATAATTCATGTATTAAATTGTACATTGAAACAAAGTTTATGTATAATTTTAAGATTTATTCATTTTAAAAATTATAATATATTAATTATATTATTTAATTGTACATTCATGTAAATGTCATATTGTTATTACAACAATAAAAAGAATGCGAGTTCGAGCACATTAAAAACAATTTTCAAAACAAAACTATGACTATCAAATTCCAATTCTACTTTTATTTGAGGTAAAAAATCTCTTATTTACCTCTCAATTTTGAAATCGAGCAAGTTAATCCCTTTAAGGAATAGAGAGTATTGTAATCCATGTTAATTTTGAAAGTGAATAAATAAGAATAATAAACATTTCATACAATTTATTCAATTACTCTAAGAATCTATATTTATTGGGCTATTTCGTTTCTAATCAAGCTCGATATTGGGAGTAGTTTGAGAATGTGACCGCCTAGACCAAGGGCTGGAAGGGGCACAAATTTTATTTTTCTAGCTTTTAACATGGAAATTTTTTTTTCAACTTTTTAAATTTTCTGATCGATGCTTCATTATAAGAAGAAAAAAAAAAAATAGAAGGGGTTCCAATTTTTTTATTTTATTGTATTACATTTTATAATATTTTTAAAAAGATTTCAATTTAATGTTTCATCTAAGACTCAAAAATGGACCTGTTTTTAACATTAAACATACTAACAATAAATAGTATGTAATTTAGTTAAAACCAAATACAAATAAATTATAATAAATACTATGTAATTTAATTAAATATATAGTAGATAAAAAGTACAAAAAATGGGTAATTATATATAAAAAGAAGGATTTTACGACAGCACTTCTACCCACAGTGGATTCGGTGGCCGGTGGTAACAGTGTCGATTCCAATTTTGGGATTGGACGAGCGACTAAAAAAGTCCGAACTCGCACAGACATATCCTTTGATTTTGATAACCTGACTATCGATAGTAATGGACAGAAAATTCCTTCTGAAGGTTTTAAACCTTCTTACAAGTCAATGCTTATTGGAGATTCACAAGAAAATCAGTACACCAAATTTCGGGAGGAAGCTTTCTCATTAGTAGACGGGGATGCGGTTACAGAGATGCGATGGGGTGCCATTGATTACGTTCTCAGATCGAGTGAAGGATTTCATTTAGAGAAGAATGGCTAGGGCTCTGGTGGTGAAACTCCTTGGCGGGAGGATTGGATTCAACGCACTTCTCAATAAAATTTCACTTATGTGGAGTCCAAAAGGTCAGTTCCAACTTATGGATCTAGAAAATGACTTTTACTTGGTTCGTTTTCAGGTGGAGGATGACTACCATAGAGCCTTGATAAAGGGACCGTGAACTATATTTGGGAAGTATTTATCCGTACAACAACGGACACCAGATTTTTCAACTTCTCAATCCAATATTGATTCACATGTGGTGTGGGTGAGATTACCGGGGTTACCTGTGGGTTACTACTCTGAGTGTTTACTTCGTGTGATTAGGCAATCCATTAGATCAGTGGTGAAGTTGGACGTACACACCGACGGTGGTCAAAGAGGTCGCTTTGCTCGCTTGACCGTGTGTGTCGATTTACGGCGGTCGTTGGTGTCAAAAATATGGATTAACGGTAAATTGCAGCCGATGGAGTACGAATCGCTGCCCAATATCTGCTTCAAATGTGGCATGGTCCGCCATGGATCGGAGCTGTGCTTGGGTGCTCCTACGACGGACATGGAGACTTCTGAGAACAGGGATCCGACCAAATAGCAGTCGAGTTTGGAAAAGAAAGTGGCTGACAAGGCTTATGGATCATGGATAGTGGTTGAGAGACGGAAGGGAAAAGGACGGTTGGCCAAGGAGGTAAACGACGGTGGAGTCGGGGCCATTAAGGGAGGATCCCATTTTTCGGCTTTGATTGGGGTTAAGGAAGATGAAATGGGAGGGATTAGCGGCAAAGATGGGGAAGAAGAAGATAATGGGGCTGATTTGGATATGGAAAATAGGGATTTTAGAATGGCTAAAGTAGATGTGGTGTCTGACGGTGTTCTAGGGACAAAAGGAAAAAATAATAAGGGTAAGGGAAAGCAAGCCATTTGGCTAAACAAGAAAAAAAGGGCTGGTGATGGGTGGACCCACTAATGGTTTAAAAATTTTGAAGCTCAATTTGGGTAGGATTAGAACCAATAAAAATAAAAAAAAGATCAACAAAAGTCCAAGTTTGATAGGAACTGATCCGTTTGGCAGTGAGCAAATTCTGGGTTTTGAGCCCGTTATTATTTTAGGAAAATTAAATAAAGATTCCCATTTGGCAGTGAGGTTTATGGGAAATGACTCAACGAAATCTAATGGTAATAAGGAGAATACTATTTTCCTTTTTGGCAATTCGAATACTAAGCAGGCTCAATCCAATGAAGGCATATAAAAAATTTTGGTAAAGCTTGCTAAACCACCCGATCCTAGTACACTCGAAAATTCACAAGAGTAATTGGAAATTGGGGTTGCAATGGATTTATAGTTAATGAATTGGAGAAAGGTTCTTCCAAGCCTGTTTCAATGGATAAAGATCGAGATGAAGAGGACGGAATTGGTGTTGATAATCTTGTTGGACCATCGATAATGACTTAATGTTGAGCCTCAGGTATGATTCCTTTTATTGTATTTATTTATGGATTTTAATATGATTTGTTGGAATTGTCAGGGAGTCTGGCATCCTCGCTTTCATAATATTGTACAGGAATATAAAAAAAAACATACTCCGAATTTGTTCTATTTTTTAGAATTCGGGTTAGTGGAGCAAGGCCTGATAGTATCATTGCTAAAATAGGTTTTCGTAACTCCTTTAGAGTCAAGGCTAATGGCTTTGCTGGGGGTATTAGGCTGTACTGGAATGATGATATTTTGGTGGAGATTCTGAAATTTCACCCTCAGGTTATTCATATTTGTCTTGGGGACAATCAAAGCTCAAAGCATTTTCTTTGTTTAGTTGTGTATGCAAGTCCACATGCTACGACTAGAAGGGATCTTTGGCCTTTTCTTAGCTCTTTGGCGGATTCGATTATGGAATCATGGATTTTTACAGGTGATTTCAATTGTATTTTGGACAGTACTAAACGTTCTGGTGGTGCATCTTTAACTCATGTGGGTTGTAAATGGTTCCAAAAATTCTTTTTTGACAATGGTCTTCGTGATATGGAAGCTTCAGGGGCTAGATTCACTTGGTATAGAGGAGGACTTGCACAACGTCTTGACAGAGCTATCTGTAATACGTATTGGGACTCTTTTGCTCCGGACTGTTCTGTTCATAACATCTACAAGTTAAAATCCGATCACAGGCCAGTTCTTATCTCTCTTCAGCCTGGGAAGAGAAGAGGTAATAGATTGTTCCGTTGTCTTGCTAGCTGGTTTTGTCGTTCGGATTTTAGAAATGTTATTAGCAAAAAAAAATGAAAGAATGATATACCAACTGTAAATAGCTTAGTGATTTTTAAAGAGGTTATTTCGACATAGAATAAAAAGGTTTATTGGAACATTTTCTAAAGAAAGAAGAGACTGATTAATGAGTTGAAAAAAATCCAGAGGATTCTTGATCGTCACTTCTCTCAACGCTTGCAGGATCAGTAAACTAGTCTTAGACAAGAGATTGAGGAAGTTCTAACCCACGAGGAGCTTTTGTGGTACCAAAAATCTAGGGCTGAGTGGTTACGGTATGGGGATTACAACACTTCTTATTTTCATAATCGTACTTTAGTCAAACGTAAAAGGAATAGGATTGAGGGACTCATAATTAGTTCTGAATGGTGCTTTGAGGAGAATATCTTGAGGAACTATGTGAGAGATTTCTTTAAAGATCTTTATACTATGAATTACCAGATCATTGGTACACTCTCTTGTAGGTGCATATTTCCTCTCATTCAAGATTTGGATAGGAGCAGACTTGTTGGGGTTGCTTCTGATGAGGAAATTCGTTTTGCGATCATTAGCATGGGACCGTTAAAAGTTTCGAGGGTGGATGGCTTCCAAGCTAGTTTCTTCCAATCTCAATGGGACATTGTAGGTCTATCGATTTATCGATTTGTGCATGAAAGTTTGAGCAGTTTGCCTTTGAATCCCGAATTGAAAAGAACTTTGTTGGTTCTCATTCCAAAGGTTTAGAATCCAGAAAAGATCTCTCAATTTCGCCCTATAAGTCTATGTTCAGTGCTGTATAAAATTCTTACAAAAATGATCATGAATAGATTGAGAGGTCTTATGGGACATTTGACTAGCCAAACCTAATCTAGTTTTGTTCCAGGTAGAGATATAACGGATAACATTATTGTGGCCCAAAAGGTTATGCACTCTCTTAAAGGGTTCAAAGGTAATAAAATGGGTATGGTCTTGAAAATGGATTTGGAGAAGGCTTACGATAGAATCAGTTGGGATTTTCTTCGAGATACTTTATCTCTAGTTGGGATCCTGGGGCAACTAGTTAGTGTCATCATGGATTGTGTTTCTTCGGCCTCCTTCCAAGTCCTTTGGAATGTTAATATGACAGATGGCTTTCAATCTTTTCGTGGAATTCGTCAGGGGGATCCTTTATCTCCATACTTTTTTATACTTTGTATGGAGCGTTTGGGTCACCTCATTGAGGATGTTATTGAGAGTGAGTCTTGAAAACCATTATCTTTGTCAAGAAGAGGCACGAAGCTATCTCACCTTTTCTTTGCTAACGACTTAATGCTATTTTTAGAAGCCACTTTAGATCAGGCTAAAGTGATTAGTAACATCTTGGAATCCTTCTATTACTTTTTTGGACAAAAAATTAATTTCTCTAAATCACAAGTCTTTTTTTTCCCCTTCTACACCTTCTGGGGTGGTTGACCAGATTTGCATCAGTCTTGGGGTTTGCAAAGTGGATGATCTTGGTAGTTACCTTGGCCTACCATTGCTTCATGATAGAGTTACTCTTAGTACTTTTGATTTCATTGTTCGTAAGGTGAGACAGAAACTTTCTAGATGGAATACTAGGCGACTATCTCTTGCGGGGGCTCATCACCTTTGCCAGGTCAGTACTCCTATCTATACTTAATTATTTCATGTTTATTGTTCGGATTCCTATTTTGGTTTGTAGGGAGATTGAGCAGGTTGCTCACAATTTTTTATGGGGCTTTACTAGTAAAGAAAGGAAGGTTGCGCTTCCAGCTTGGGACAAGGTTTGTCAACCCTTAGATTCTGGTGGATAAGGCATTCGAAAATTAATTGATGAAGCAGGGATTCCAGATGCTCTCCAATCCTGAAGCTCTATGGGTGCAAGTCGTTTAAAAAAATATAATATCCAAGAAACTCTTCCCGCCACTATTGCTAGAGCTAACTGCTTGTTCATTTGGAGGTCCCTGTCGAATATCTGGGTTGTTATCACAAGAAATGTCTATTGGGCGGTAGGTGATGGACGACTTATTAGTTTTTGGGACGATGTGTGGCTTCGAAATATTGGTCCTTTAACTTGTTTCTTCATGAGATAGAAGGAATCTACGGATTTGTGATCTTGTCACTGCTAGTAGTACATGGGATTGGGATCGTCTTCGATGCCTTGTTCCACAACATGTTTTGAAGCACATAGCCGGGATTCTACTTTTGAATATTGTAGCTAGTCATGACTCCCTAGCTTGGAGATGGAGTGATAAAAGGGGCTTTTCTACATCAGACTTGTACAAGCAACTTTGTGTCCATAATACTGATGACTCTTCTTTTTGGAAAATGATTTGGTCTGTCAGAGTGCCTCAATGGGTCCATACTTTTCTGTGGATTCTTTGGCAAGATAGATTATTAACGAACAACGAAAGAAGGCGACGTCATATGACTCATGATGATGCATGCCAATTATGCGTATCTAGCGTGGAAACTACATTGCATGCACTTCGTGACTGTACCTTTGCAAGTACCATTTGGCGTAGTGTATTTCCGAAACAGTTTGTAATCCTTTCTTTTTGCTTCCTTTACACGATTGGTTAGTTTAGAATATTAAGGATAAAGGATGCTTAAAAAAAAGGTAATATAGAATGACAAACTTTATTTATGATTTTGTGTTGGTTAATATGGAAGTTTAGGGACGAGTCAATTTTTTCCAATTCTCATAGAAATTCTCAATTTGTTATTGGCATGAGCCTCATTTGGGCTACGAGTTTTTGTGATTTTAATAAAAATGTTAAGGTATTGCAACCTAAATGAATGCTTTCGAATTGGTCTCCTCTGACTTCAGGATGGGTTAAACTCAACACTGATGGGGCGATCTCTTTAGATGGCCAGTGTGCGACAATTAGAGGAGTAATTCGAGATTCCGAGGGTACATGGCTATGGGGATATAGTATGAGATTGGGAAAGTGAGTCCATCTTCAAAGTGGAGGCATGTGCAATTCTTGAAGGCTTATTCCTAGCTTGGGACAAAGGCTACAAAGTCGAGGTGGAATGCGATAATGCCCTTTTAGTTGAGCTCCTAAGATCAGGTGGAGCCATGAGCAACAACTTGGTGGAAGTCCGCCTCATCCACCAAGTTTTTCGACGTAATTGGGAGGTTTATCTTTGTCATGTGCCTAGAAAGATTAATGAAGTGGCAGATGCTATGGCTAAACAAACAAACTCAGATGATCTGTGACTTCACATCTACAGTGAACCGCCAAACTCCGTTATCTGTTTAGTTCAGAGTGATATATGTAACTCTGCTTCTAGTCTGCTTTAGTTTTACTTTTGTAATCGCCTAGTGCTATCTTTTCTCTATAAAAAAGTACATAAAATGACATCATTATGGGTGACTAAATAAACAATCAAGACATTATCTTTCAAAAAAGAAAACATTAATGATTTTTTATTCTTTAAAAAAAGACATTTTTTTAGTTGTATAACACTATTAGTTGCTAACATTAAAATGGCATCATTAGTGTGAGATGTGAATTTCTTTTATTGTTATTCAATAATATAATCATTATCATCGTGAAATTCAATTAAACCACATTCAATTTGTTGATTATGGAATTAACAAGGAGGAATCACAGAGGAGGAAGTGGTGATGTTGATGAAGGTTAGTTCACCCTATTTAGACGGAGAGTCGAAGAGTAGAGAAAATGAGAATGGTCAGTGAAGTGGCAAAGTGTAGGGTTGTAGGCTAAATGCTGAAGAGTCAATCATTTCTTCATCATTTTGGTGTTATTTATAGGCGAGATCCCATGTTAGGTAGCATTAACATGGCGAATCCACCATCAAACCATTATTATGAGATGCGTGGGGCGAATTTTCTTGATAGGACAATGATGTTTGTGATGAGATGTATTATTATCATTCCTTTTGATTTGAAGTACTGAGTAGTTGAATCCACGTGAGTTTTGATGACTAGAAGGATCACGTTTTTAACAGAAGACTGAGTGCCTAGAGGAATGAGTAGTGGCTACATTTTAGGGAGTACGTGGTTAGTATGTTCTTGAAATGGCCTTTCATGCTGCCAGGTATCCCTCATTGGTAGGAGAGTATAGCACAATTAACAAAAATTTACATGTCAATTGAATGCATTAGATTATGTAAAAAAAATTCACACTATTAACAATAGTATTAGTTTGGATATATCAATAACATTTTTAAAAGTAAATGAATTAAATTATGTCAAATTAAGATATATTAAATTTTAAAATTTCACATAATAAAAGAATTAAAAAAAATAAATAGACCTCTATTTATGGTTTAATAAGAATAATAATAAATTCTGAATAATAATAGTAAAAATAATTTTGTTAAAATAAAACCTTTTAAAAGAATAAATTTGTTAAATAAAAAAGACATATTTGGCCCCTAAATTGTACTAATTTTCCATTTGGTATTTAAACTATCACTCATTATCCAATTTAGTTCATGGGGTTTAAAAAAAAAAAATCAAAACTACCATGTGGCACTATTAGAATGCGTCACGTCTGACTTTTTTTTTTTTTTTTTTTTTAATATTATGTACATTATATTGATTAAAATTTTTTAAAAATATCGTATATAATATATAAATAATTCATTTTTTTTAAAAATTTAAAAATAAAAAATTCTATAAAATTCTAAAATATATAAATATAAATTTTAAAAAGTCAAAATAATATATAAAAAATTAAATTTTTATAAAAAATTTTAAAAATTTCAAATAAAACTTAAATTTAAGGTGTGTTTACCTGTAAAATGTTTTTCGAAAAATATTTTCACTATTTTCCACTATTTGTTTGTTGTAAAATAAAATATTCCTGTAAAATATTTTACAAAACACGAGAAAAACACCCTTTATTTCAAGGAAATGTCTTACTGTTTCTAAATCGATAAGACATTTTCCAAAGTTTTTCTCCCTTCCCCCTTCTCCCTTTCCCCTTTCCCCTCCCTTTTTGCCACTTTGCTCTCTCTGGGTTTTACTATTCTCAATATCATGGAATGTTTTTTTTTTCTTATTTACTTTTATCAGTTTATGCTTCAATTGTTTTATTTTTTTTTTCTTTTTTTCTTGTTAGAGATCAAATATCTGTTATTACTGTTTTTTAATTGTTTGAATCTTTTTTATTCTATTGTGGCTTTCCATGGATTTCTTATAACATCCGCGTTTTTAACCGGGAGATTAGAACAGTAACGGATCGGGTCAAGAATTAGCACACGTGGTTGGAATAGAATAAATGAAAGTTGTGAGGAATAAATTGGGAAGCATTTAGTGCTATAATGAAAAGTAGGAAAAATAATAAGTTAGGTGATAATTAGTAATAGTGAAAGGGAAAGAAGGATTAAGTAGAAATTTAATCAAAATAAATTATTATTTATCTTTGGAATTATGAGAATTAAGGAAGGATAAAAGGGTAAATAGTGAGTAGATATTTTAGATGTAATGATTAGGGGTAAAAGTATAAAGATGAATAACTAAGGGATTTTTAAATAATTTTACCATCTTTATTAAAATGAAAAGAAAATGGATGAGATATTGAAAATGAGTGGTGTAAAAAATTTGTGAGGAAAAAAAAAGAGAATGAAATAAATCATTCATTTTCACCACCCCTAAAACATCACTTACCCTTTTGTTATTACCTAACTTTTCTTTTTATTTTCTCTCATATTCTTCCACCATTATTGAAAGCTTCAAGCTCAAAAACCACCTTTTTTTTTAAAAATTTCTTTAAGAAAATCATAAAAGGAAGCTAGTAGTTACTTTACCTTATTGAGAAAACCCACTTTGAAGTATTAAAGAGAGTAGAGCATAAGTTAGGATTTTGGGTGTTCAAGTGTCAAGGTAAGAGATGAATAAATTCTCATGGCATACATGTCTATTTCCATAATTTAGCATAAAAAGATTCTTTGAATTTAGTTTTTAGCTTATATGTGTTATGTGTTGATACGAAACGAATGCGGAAGAGGATCGTAAAGTTGTCAAGTCACGGATCTACCTTAAAACTCTAGACAAATGTAATCTGAAACGAAAGCAAAGAAAAATAGATAAATTGACAAGAAGAATCATCAAACGAAATTAAAACGAAAGAAAGATAAATGGCTGGTAACGGATCCAATAGAGAACGAAATTAGGGTTTCTTGGATGAAAGAAACCGTCCTTGGACCTCAAGAAAACGTCCCAACCAGATATAGAAAATAAAAACACAAACAGATTTGTTAGAATTATTAAAATAGCAAGAAAAGATTGGATCTCTTAATTTTTGATGTGTTTCTTGATGGATCAAGGTAAGAGAACGTCCCTCTTGAAGCAATTTCAATCCATAACGAAAATAAACTAAATCAGTAACCCTAAACAACAAGAAATAAACTAGATCAAACTAGAACGATAGATTAAAGATAGAAAAGAGAAGATAACGTCCTAAGAAGCCTTGGAAATAATAAGAATCCACAACTCCCTTCAATGACTCTAATTTCCCCTCCAAGAAAGAGATCTTGCCAAGAAAAAGCTTGAAGATGATTCCCACAACTTGAAAGATTGGTAAAACAACTTCTAAAAAAAAAACTTAAGAGCAATTCTTGAAGAAAAACTCAAAGAGAATTATTATTAACTCAAAATAATCAAAATAAAGTGTTTTTTCAAGGGGGAAATGACCATGCTACTTATAGGCCCCCAAAATAAGCTTTCCTAACCCTAATATAATTCTAACCATGACAGCTAATCAAATAAAAAAACAAAATAAATTTAAGTGTGGATATGGGGAATTTCGGCCAAAAGGCTTTGAATGGGCTCCTTGGGCTGAATTCTTACATGATGATCCGCTTATTAAAATAAAAATTGGACCTAAATTTAAATACTTTCCAATTTGGGCCACTTTAATAATTTGGCCTGATATTCAATTAAATTACTTTATAAACTTCAAGATGAACTTGTAGATATCTTAATGGGCCTTTTTGTAAGAACTTGGTCTTGTGATCCGTTTGCTCTCGAAATTGGCTCGTTCAAGGTCATACAAGAAATCCAATGTGCCTTGGCTGCAAGATTCAGTTTCTTTTTCCAAGAATTGAAATCTTGATTTTCTTGATTCTTGAAATTCTTTGAAACAGCATAATTGAACCAAGATTCGGTTTCTTAATTTTCTTGAAAACAAGAAAGTGAATCTTGATTTTCTTTTTTGATCATGTGCGCATCTAGGGCCTTGGTAACGAAGTCTTGGATGGTCCCGTTCAATTTTGCTCGAATTTGCTTGGCTTTTGACCTTGTTATTGGTCCTTGAGGAAGATTGAGCCCATCACGTTCATACGCTGGATTTTGGGCCTTGCGACTCGTATCATTCCCCTCTCCCTCAAAAAGATTTGTCCTCGAATTTGAAACATCAAAGGGAGACAAGTCAGCAATATTAAAAATAGAACTTATATTGTACTCACCGAATAGATCTATTTGATAAGCGTTGTCATTGATCCGTTTTAGCACTTGGAAAGGTCCATCGCCCCTAGGGTCCAATTTCGTCTTCCTTTTACTCGAAAATCGCTCTTTGCGCATACGGACCCAAACCCAATCATCGGGTTTAAGGATAACTTATTTGTGCCCCTTGTTAGCTCTGTTGGAATTCATGTCATTTGTTTTGGCAATTCGTTGTTTTTCCTTTTCATGCATTGACTTAATCAATTCAGCTTTCTTAGCACTATCCAAACTAGAAATATTTTCTATAAGCAATGGTACAAGATCAAATACAGTTTGTATGTTAAAACCATAAACAAGTTCAAATGGTGAATAACCAGTTGTAGAGTGAATAGATCGATTATATGCAAATTCAACAAATGGTAAACATTCTTCCTAATTCTTAAGGTTCTTACCCACAACAGCTCGTAGCAAAGTGCCTAAAACTCGATTTACTACTTCTGTTTGTCCATCAGTTTGGGAGTGACATGTAGTGGAATATAATAATTTAGTATCAAGCTTACCCTACAATACCTTCCAAAAGTGGCTGAGGAATTTTACGTTTCTGTCAGAGACAATTGTGCAAGGTATCCCATGTAGTCACACCACCTCTCTAAAGAATAAGTCCACCACATGTGTAGCATCATCTGTTTTGTGACAAGGAATAAAGTGTGCCATTTTTGAGAACATGTCAACAACAACAAATATATTATCTCGACCTTTTTTAGTTCAAGGCAAACCAAGAGTGAAATCCATGGATAAATCTACCCATGGTGAAGAAGGAATCGACAAAGGAGTATAGAGTCCATGAGGCATTACCTTAGATTTTGCTTGTTTACAAGCAATGCATTTAGAACATACCTTGTCAACATCCTTCTTCATGTGCAGCCAATAAAAGTGTTCTTGTAGAACATCTAGCGTTTTGGCGACACCAAAGTGTCCCATTAAGCCTCCACCATGGGCCTCACGAATTAGTAACTCCCTCATGGAGCAATGTGGCACACATAGCCTGTTTAGGCGAAAAGGAAATCCATCTATAAGATAATATTTGTTAAGGGAACTATTCCCACAATTAGCAAAGATATTTAAAAAATCAGCATCATTTGGGTACAAATCTTTTATATGCTCAAATTCTAAGCTTTTAGAATGTAATGTAGTTATCAAAGAATATCTACGAGATAAGGCATCAACAATTACGTTCTCTTTGCCTGTTTTGTACTTAATTACATATGGGAATGTTTCAATAAATTCCACCCATCTTGCATGTCTTTTGCTCAACTTACCTTGTCCCTTTAGCCATTTGAGGGACTCATGATTAGTATGTATAACAAACTCATTGGGCAGCAAGTAATGTTGTCACACTTGGAGAGCTCGCACCAATGCCAATAATTTTTTATCTTACGTTAAGTAGTTCAGTTGCACCCCATTTAGTTTTTCACTGAAATATGCTATTGACCTTTTATCTTGCATCAAGATGGCACCAATTCCAATACCTGAAACATCACATTCAAGTTCAAAAGTATTAGAGAAATCAGGTAATTTAAGAATTGGAGCAGAACATAACTTATTCTTTAAGGCTTGAAACGCCTTTTCTTGAGCTTCACCCCACTTGAAGCCTACTGATTTTTTAATAACCTCAGTTAATGGAACAGCAATAGTGGAGAAATCCTTTACAAAACGTCTATAAAAACTTGCTAAACCATGGAAAGATCTCACCTTGGTAATCGATTTAAGAGTGGGCCACTCCATTATTGCCTTTACTTTGTCTTCATCTACATGAATACCTTGAGCACTTACTATAAACCCTAAAAAGATTAGCTTATCACAACAAAAAGTACATTTATCAAGGTTGGTAAATAATTTTTCAGCTCGCAAAATGTCCAAAACAGATTTAACATGGAAAACATGATCATCAAAAGAAGTTGAGTAAATTAAAATATCATCAAAATATACCACCACAAATTTACCCAAATAAGGTCTTAAAACATGATTCATTAACCTCATGAACGTACTAGGTGCATTAGTTAGACCAAAAGGCATAACAAGTCATTCATACAATCCAAACTTAGTTTTAAAGGCTGTTTTCCATTCATCTCCTTCCCTCATACGAATTTGATGGTAACTACTTTTTAAGTCAATTTTTGTGAAAGTCGTAGATCCATGTAATTCATCAAGCATGTCATCAAGTCTAGGGATTGGATGTCTATACTTTATCGTAATTTTGTTGATGGGACGACAATCAACACACATTCGAAATGAACCATCTTTCTTAGGCACCAACAAGACAGGAACGGCACAAGGACTTAAACTCTCTCTAATGTACCCTTTGGCTAATTGTTCCTTAACTTGCCTTTGCAACTCCTTTGTCTCCTCGAGATTACTTCGATAAGTTGGTCGATTTGGAATGGATGCTCCGGGTACTAAATCAATTTGGTGCTCAATTCCTCGTAAAGATGGTAAACCTTTAGGTGCCTCATTGAAAATATCCGCATAATCCTGCAAAAGAGAGTTAAACACACTAGGCAAAGTTTTGTCAAGGTCAACTAAATATAAATAATTTTGCCTAAACCTCACAAGGATACAAGGCTGTTTGTTTAATAGAGCTCTCCGCACATATTTTACACTTGCAAATAAACTTTGCACTCTGTTTTTACTACTAGAGGATTCACTCACCATTGGGTCGTTTGAATTTTGACTTTTAATACTAATGACCTCTTTTCTCTCAGTCTTTTTTGTTTATCCTTTCCCCTTAACATCCTCACAGAATTTCATCATTTTTATTTGATCTTTATACACATCGTTGGGATTCAAAGGAGCTAGAGTAAATTTCTTCCCTTTAAAGATAAGGGAATATCAATTTTGTTTGCCGTGGTGTATGACATCACGATCATATTGCCATGGTCTTCCAAGTAGTAAATGCGCGGCATGCATGGGGACAACATCGTACCATACTTCATCCTCATAATTACCGAGTTTAAATGTAATCAAGGACTATTTTGTAACCCGCACTTCTGAACATTCATTAAGCCATTGAAGGTGGTATGGCTTAGGGTGTTTTGAGCAAGGTAACTTCAAAGAGTCCACAAGATAGCTACTAACAACATTAGCACAACTCCCACTTTCCACAATAAGCGAACATAGTGTACCTTTAATGAAACACCGAGAATGGAAGATATTAGTCCTTTGATTGTCAAGATAATCTTTCATCTGAATGTTGAGAGTGTGACGCACTACTAGGCAATGGGATTCAAAAAAGTCATCCTCTTCATTTGGTGGTTCTACGATCTCCTCATTCAAATCACTGGTATAGACAATATTCTCCATAAAGTTCGTCATATCTGGATTGTCTGAATCAGAAGTATATTCACCATTTTCTTTGATAAGGAGAAGTCTCGTGTTAAGGCAATCTCTACCATAGTGTCCTCGCCCTTTACATTTGAAACACTCTATCTCACGTGTTTTTCTCGTGTTTGAACCACTAGAACTGGGTTGCTTAGAAGGTACTTGCGTCTTCATAGGAGCCCCACTCTTCCAATCTTCTTTCTTAGTATCACCACTTAAAGAAGACTTATTAACAGTAAAATTTGGTTTCGAATACTTAAAGTCAGAATTAGAACTGTTACCTTTGTAATATTGTGAAGTAGAGAATGAACGAGGACCTTGTTCCCTCAATTGTTGTTCAATTTCAATAGCTTTGTGAACTGCCTCCTCGAGATCTATATAAGTTTGTAACCGTAAAGTGCTGGCTATGGGTTTGTTCAAACCATCAATAAAACATATCATAATGGTCTCATCCTCCTCCTCCACATTTGCTCGTTGAATGAGCATCTCCATCTCCTTAAAGTACTCATCAACTGATTTACTTCCCTAAACAAGTCGTCAAAGTCTGGTTTTGACCTCATTATAATAATGTGTAGGAATAAAGCGTTTTCGCATAACTTGTTTCAACTCATCCTATGTGGTAATTTCTCTCTCGTAGTTTTGTTGGAGACTTATACCAAGTTGAGTCCACCAACTCAACATATAGTCTGAAAACTCAAGGGTCGCCAATGGAACTTTCTCATCTTCTGGGCATTTATAGTAACGAAACATAAGCTCTATTTTTTATTCCCACTCACAGTATGCTTCGGGACATTCTTTCCACGAAATTGAGGAATTGTGAACTTCGACTTAGCCAATGAAGGCTGTCCGCGATCATTGGGAACCAAAAGATCTTCATCCACACGAGGGACACGTCTAGCTTGATGTCTACGAGCATGACGTTGTTTAACCCCATCATCATCATTAGCACCCAAATGTTGAGTCCTTTGCTCAATTCGCAACTGATTTAAGGTATTGTTCAACTGATTGAACATGGTTTCAAACTTATCAGTGATGGCATGGAGATCTAACTTTGTTGCAACACCAGCAAGATTTTTGATGTTAACTAGCTGTTTGTCACTTTGGTCATCACTCCCTTTTTTACTATGAGACATTGTGACAAATCTGGAAAAAAAAACACAGCACTCAAAAAAAGAAAAAATTAAACAAACCTTACCGTTATGCACTCAAAACAAAAATTTAAATTCTCAATGAGGTAAGAATTAATCTTGTGAGTCCTTTAGAAGTATTTATGTCAATCAATCAGGATGTATTAGAATCAAACTAACAAAGTAATCCTAATAGCACTATGAATCCAAAATCAGCTAGACACCAAAGAAATTGTGTTGCACGGAGGAAGGAAGGTGCAACATTCGTTAATCCTACTAACACAAGAAATAAGAAAGTGTTAGAATGTGTAAAAGAAACAATAAAAAGCAAAAACAAATGAAAACCTAAAACTAAGAATCAATAAAATTGCAAAAACTCGAAAACCCAAAAACTACGAAGCAACTTGACACACTTCGTTCGAGGTGTTTTCGATTTCCAAAAATTATGAAATTTAAATTGGAACCTCTCCAAATAATGTATTTTTGATCTGAAAATTTTCGGCACAAAATTCAACCCACAGAATATTTTTTTATTTTTCTTTTTTTTCTTGACTTTTTTATCACTTTTTTTTTGTGGGAAATATTTTTTTATACTGTAATATAGTTCCAAGAATCAGTATATGAAATTTTAGAACAATTGAAAAACATTTACACACTCAAAAATATTTTTTCTCGAAAAAATTATTGGGTAAAAGTTGCTTGTTGGCTATTTGTAATGGAAATCAGTGTAGAAAGCAACGAAGAACACCCAAAACGCCCAAAATCTGATAGCAAATGATACGAAACGAATACGGAAGAGGATCGTAAAGTTGTCAAGTCGCAGATCTACCCTAAAGCTCTAAACAAATATAATCTGAAACAAAAACAAAAAAAGACAGATGAATTGACAAGAAGAATAATCAAACGAAATTAAAACGAAAGAAATATAAATGGCTGGTAACAGATCTAATAGAGAATGAAATTAGGGTTTCTTGGATGAAAGAAACCGTCCTTGGACCTCAAGAAAACGTCCTAACCAGATCTGGAACATAAAAACACAAATAGATTCGTTAGAAGTGATTTAAAAGATAAAAGCAAACTGTTTAGGTAAGAATTATTGAAACAGCAAGAAAAGATTGGATCTCTTAATTTTTGATCTGTTTCTTGATGGATCAAGGTAGGAGAATGTCCCTCTTGAAGCAATTTCAACCAAGAACAAAAATAAAGTAAATCAGTAACCCTGAACAGCAAGAAATAAACTAAATCAAACTAGAACGATAGATTAAAGATAGAAAAGAGAAGATAATGTCCTAAGAAGCCTTGTAAACAATAAGAATCCACAACTCCCTTCAATGGCTCTAATTTCCCCTCTAAGAAAGAGATCTTAGCAAGAAAAAGCTTGAAGATGATTCCCACAACCTGAAAGATTGTTAAAACAACTTCTAAAAAAAAAACTCAAGACCAATTCTTGAAGAAAAACTCAAAGAGAATTATTATTAACTCAAAATAATCAAAATCAAGTGTTTTTTCAAGGGGGGAATGACCATGCTACTTATAGGCCCCCAAAATAAGCTTTCCTAACCCTAATAAAATTCTAACCATGATAGCTAATCAAATAAAAATAAATAAATTTAAGTGTGGATATGGGGAATTTCGGCCAAAGGGCTTTGAAAAGGCTCCTTGGGCTGAATTCTTACATGATGATCCACTTATTAAAATAAAAATTGTACCTAAATTTAAATACTTTCCAATTTGGGCCATTTTAATAATTTGGCCTGATATTCAATTAAATTCCTTTCTAAACTTCAAGATGAACTTGTAGATATCTTAATGGGCCTTTTTACAAGAACTTGTCCTCGTGATCCGTTTGCTCTCGAAAGTGGCTTGCTCAACGTCGTACAAGAAATCCAATGCGCCTTGGCTACAAGATTCGATTTCTTTTTCCAAGAATTGAAATCTTGATTTTCTTGATTCTTGAAATTGTTTGAAACAACATAATTGGACCAAGATTCGGTTTCTTGATTTTCTTGAAAACAAGAAAGTGAATATTGATTTTCTTTTTCGATTATGTGCACATCTAGGGCCTTGGTAACGAAGTCTTGGATGGTCCCGTTCAATTTTGCTCGAATTTACTTAGCTTTTGACCTCGTTATTGGTCCTTGAGGAAGATTGAGCCCATCACGTTCATACTCTGGATTTTGGGCCTTGCGACTCGTATCATGTGTTTTATGTGAAATTGAAGAAAAAGAAAAGAAAGGAAAAGAACAAGGAGAAGGTAAAGGGAAATAGAAGATCAATGAATAAGAAGAGAAGAAATTACCTATCTTAACCTTTTGTTGTATGTACTACAAGTATTTAAGATTAAATTTATTAATTTTTAAATGTTATAATTTTTAGTATAGAAATTGTTTATAATAGAAATGTAGTATATATATGTTGTGAAATTGTGGAATAAATAGAAAAAATGTGTGAAGGTGATTGTGAATATTTATTTGATGTGATATACCAATTATGAGAAATATTGCTAAATTAGATATTATTGTCCAAGTATACAAGTTAGAACCTCTGTGATATTAGTGGTATGCCATTAAGGGACCCTAGCACGCTCTCTGTTTATTAGCACGTGTAGTGCTCTCCGTTTAGCACGTTTGTGCTCTCCGTTTAGCACCTCGGTGCTCTCCGTTCATTGGTGCATAGTAATGCACCATTGTACTTGTTCCGTATATCCGATAGGTTCTAAGGTAGTCTACTATGGGCTAGAGTTATGATCTAAAAATGGAGGAGCAATATTATGATATTGAGGTGAGTATTATATCTACGAAAGGTAAGTAAATTTTATTTAAGTAGTGCTAAAGGTAAGCATTTTCATATGAGGAAGTATTTAAATTTCTTGATTAAGTAGAGTATTATGTATATAAGCTATTTATTTACCCTTGTGGTGCTTACTAAGCCTTCATCGGTTTAACGCATAGGTATAGTTAGACTCGAGAAGCTAAGGTCGAGTTAAGAGACCTCTCATCACATCACTCCTAAAGAACTTCAAGTTTAGGTATCTTTATTTTGTGTTAAAATGACTATACATAAGTTGCTTAATGTGTCCTTAAGTTATAGGGCTTAGATGATATTTTGAAACTCCATATGTTTGGTAAATTGTAATGAAATATTTTGGTCTCCTACATGGTTGCCATTGCTAATATAATTATGTTCAAAAAGGTAACATGTTAATATAGTGATTGTGTTCAATTTTGGAGTTATTTGAGTAATTTTTGGTGTATCTTAATTGGTTTGAATTGTTGGTTTGAGACTTAAGCTTTTCAGGTGGTTTCTATTGATTTTTCAACTGATTTTTATGAAAATTAAGTGGAGGTATCGATACCAACATTGAAGAAATCGATACCAAAGTGATAGAATGTCCTCTTGGTATCGTTTTAAAAATCAGTATCAATATTCGGGTAAAAATATCGATACCTAACTTTAAGGTATCGATAATTTTCTTTAAAATTTGAAATTTTTGGACTTCCAGAATGTTGTTTTGGTATCAATTTTGTTCCTCGGTATAGATACCTTCCATAAAATATCGATACCATCAGATTAGGTATCGATATTTTGCCCTGTTTTGAGCAAAAACAATATTTCAACTATTTTTAAACTTGTTTTATGACCTGATAATAATCCCACATGATTTATTTAATACATTTTGGTTTAATTGAGTTAAAACATCATTGTTTAAAGGAAAAATTGATCGGTACTCGTCTATGTCACTTTGGCACCGTATGTAATACTCTTATTCCGGGTTATACGGATGAACTGGGTATCGGGGTGTTACATTTCTAATCTTTTTTTTACATCACTAATTTCAATTTGATTTCATCTGCCTTTACGTTCTTTTCTGATTCTTTTAAGAAGTTATTTCTAATCAAACTAATGTTTAATATTTACCGAGTTTTTAGATTCTTTATTTGTTTCATTTAACTCAGTGACTCACTCGTCACTGCACTCTTTTTTTTTTCCACATCCCTTTCTCTCTCTCTGCCATTGAAGTTCTTTCTTACTCAGATCCTGGTCTGTCTCTTGCACTTCTTTTTTACTTCTTAATTCTTCTTCTTATTTTTTTAGTTTATTCTTTTGTCTGCTATGGGTACTTGAGATACTACTAGAACACCAAAACATTCAAGTTTTGGGGTTGGTTGGTTGTATGTAACTCGACATCTTGACTTGAATAAATTATTGGGCTTGTCTCAATAATCTGTTGTTTGTAAAAAGAAATAGTGGTATATGTTTTAGTTACTAACTTGCTTATTTTCTTTTGTTGAAGCTTTCAATTTTAGAGGATTTTCCTGCATTATTTTGTTTTAGTTATGAAATTTAGTACTGGGTAGTTTGAGTTGTATCAAATAGATGGATAATATGTGGTCAAGGGGAAGGTCGAATGCATTAATATTTTGCTTTCATATGCTGGCAAACATGTTATGTTGATGTGGATGGGTGGATTATTTTAATATTAAGCTATTAGTTTCTTTTTTAATTTTGTGCTCCATTGATGGTGTTCATTATCTCCGTGGAAGTTGAGAGCTTTTTGTTTAATTAATTCCTTCCATTGAATGCAGGTTATGCTTTTCTAACACCTAATAGTAGACTTTAAGCTTTTGATCTAATCAACTTGTAAGATTGGTTTATATGATGCAAACTAATTTAACCTTTGTCTATTTTGTTGAAGTATTATCTTTCATAGAAGTGACGTATACAAAATGGCCGATTAGGTAGTGAAAAGTTTATTTGACTTTTGAGGAGCTTTCGATTTGGTTTGAGTTTGAATTGGTGTGGATTAAGAGGTGTTCAGCTGGTTTGATTGGTGATTCTGTTTGTCTAACACAAGAGAAGCATATATAAACCAAGTAAACTTAATGCTTAGTGTTTCACTTCATGCAAATATATCATAGAAAGCTTTCAATTGTTATACTTTTCTCAATTTGTATAATGCACCATTTCAGTATGCTTAAGCAGAGTAAGTGATCAGATTTGTTCCAATTAGAAGAATGCAATTTGTTAATACAAATATTAACAATTTGACTGCAACCTTATACTTTAGATCCTATGTCCTATCTACCTTGATAAGCCATTATTCACTTCAACTCATGCCAATCTATGATGTCTGTAAGAAAGCTAAACTAGAGAGAAGAGACTCTTTGAAAAATAGTCTCCATGGAGTGTGGATGCCTATTTGTTCTTCATTTGCCCACTAGATCATCAAAGTTTGACCTGACAATGGCATTATGGATCTCCTTCTATTGATTGATGTTCTACTGTCAAATGGCCTTGTCATGTGTTGCTATATGTAATGCATAAGATACAAGCTCTAAGAATGCTAATTGTATGGGATAAAGGAGAGTTCTTGACTAGTAAAAGTAGGACTAATAAGAACTTTTTGGTGGTTGAGATGGAGTAAAGAAAAGTTTAATGCTGCTATGTGTAATGTATAAGATACACAAGTAACTTTCTGCCCTTAAAATTCCACTAAAAGTTAGATTATCTTTTAGTCTAATGTTATGGTTGTGCAATTTTTGTTTGAGGTTGGTTCATCGTAATATTTTGAGCCTTTTATATATGTAGTATTGGCATGTTTTCTTATAAAGACAATAAAACATATTTTCTTGGCGTTAATTGTCATGTTCTATCTTTTCTAGGTTACTAGTGTTGAAGAAATTCTTTCTCCAGAAGCATACATTTTGCTCTATGCTAGATAGAGTATAGTTTTCAATTCTAATAGAACTATTGTCTTTTAAACAAACCCTATGGAGAGTATTTTCTCTTGTGCAATTGAAGCAATTATTGCTAAGTTCAAAGATATATTGTGTATTTGGTTAAAGCATCAAATATAACTTCTTTAGATGTAAGTGAACCTATCATTCTTCACATTTTAAAATTTGATAAAAAAAAAAAATTGGAATTTAGCCTAGAAATAGAAATTGCACAACCATAACATTTATAAAAAAAAAACATTGTAATATATATACACAAAAACGTTGAAAAATATAATTTTATAGTGGTAAAATGAACTCAATAAAAAACAAAAGATAAAAAGTCAAGAAAATCTCAAATATATGTTTGGTTTTATTGAAAACAAATTTTCTAAAATATTTTAAGGAAATCTATCAAACAACAGAAAACATTTTACACAGATTCATCCAAACACGAGAAAATATTAACTTTTCTAGAAAAGTAAGTCATTTTTTAGAAATTATTTTTTGGAAGCCATTTTCAATGAAACAAACAGAGCCTTATATATTCTAGAAATTTTGTAATAAATTTTAAATTTTTTCAAAAATTGAAATTTCTAAAAATTCAAAACAATAAATCAAAATTTCAAAAATAGAAAAGTTTCAATGAAAATATAGAAATTGAAAAAGTTAAACATTAAAAATTGAAAAAAAAAATCATAACATATAGATATTTGTTATGAATATCTTACTAAATGGATGTCCATCAACATAAAGATAAAGATCAAGATCAAGATAAGGTTTGGTATACCTTAAACTCTAATAGTTATTGGAGTTAGATCTCTACTTCATTTATACTTCTTATGTCTATAAATAGAGACTTTGGAGAAGCATTGTATTTACTTCTATTGATAAATAAAATACGCTCTCTCTCTTGCTCTCTCATTCTCTTTGTTATTTACTATATGTCTCTTTATTCTATAACACGTTATCAGCACGATTCTCTTTTAATTATTTTTTTTCTTTCAGTCGTCAATTGAGACCAACGTACTATGGGTAATCATTAGAGCTTTTAACTACTCAGTGCTCATGATAATAGCCATGATGATAACGATGATGTTAAAGATCTTCAGGCATATTTCACTATGATTTATCTATTATATCATGTTTATTATAATTTATGACTAATCATGACAATATGAATAGATGGATTTTGATTTGAAATACATGCATGTTTGTGATGATGATTATGGAATAAATAATCTAGCGGGACATTTATAAGTTCGTCCTACTAAATTTGTTGCATTCCCAGAAGTGAATGCAAACATAAAGAAAGTAATCATGGACCACTAAAAGTGGGAACATAGTGATGAATAAGAGAATAATGAGGGTTCTCAAGAAACTCTTCAAAGGGCAAAGATAACTTATGTTATCAATGTGATATGAAAGGTTATTGGCCACTTATTTTTAGCGCATGCCCAAATATTTTGTTTTTGTTAATATTCTTTGAGGAATAATATGAGAATGTAGTAATGAATTCTATCATTACAGATAGAAAATAATTATTTTATTTAGTACTGAAACAAACCAATATTATTCCAATATTTGGTAGTACAAAATTGGTCGAAAGCTCCAGAAGAGCTAATATATTAATATCTTGTGATGGTTAATCCATTGGTTTAAAAGATATTCATAATGAATCTCATATTGAGATTGTAAATGAGGAAAATATTATATTTCATATGAATCAAAAGATGATTGGGTTATTGATTTATATTGAATTGATTGTGATTATCTTTGTGATATTCTTTTATCATTATCCTCATTAAGAGGTTGAAGTCAAAATATTTGACTGTGAAATATCTATTTAAATTGTGGAAGGAAAAATATGAGCAATAGAATATGGTAATTCTATCTAAAGCTCGTTATGGTTGGATGCACCTGAAGTTGTAAGTTTTTTAAAAACTGTGAGTATAACTTTACAGTATTCAAAATAAGTTCCTAATTAAAAGTACGTGAAAAAATATTACTGATGAGAATCTTACAGGAGAGAACTTATTTAGTTATTCATTATTCTAATGTGCTCTTGTAGTATCAATATCATGAAAAAAATTTACTTATGGTTGAACAAAAGTTTTTAATCACGAAACCTAACCATTCTCTGAAGAGAATGTAACATTATGTGATAAATTCAAATGATATAATCTTTGACATGGATGTAGTAAATTGGACTATAATAATAGTCATGGGGGATGGTCATGATAATTTTTCTCACCACCAAAGTGGAAAAATGAAGAAAGTAAGAAAGATCAAGAATTTTCAAGAACTCTTTAAGAAGAGAGACAACTTATGTATAAAAGGTCATTGGTTATGTACCTGTTGTACAGTTGGAAAATAAGATCCACTCTCAAAGTTTGCTATTAATAAATGCCCTGCATTTGAAGTTTTTGGCATATTCCTTGAAGCGAATATTGCATATAATTATTTGGAAATTATATTATATGACTTAGTGTCATTATAAACTTCATATTGATTTAGACATTTCCAGTAGTAAATGTCACAATGGTACTTGTATGTAGATACAAACTGAAAGGAATGATGGTAAAATTATCAATTTGCTATGATTTAGTTCAAATTGAAACGTATGTTAAAGTAAACCAGAAGTTTACTGGTACAGATATATTTACTACTTGACATGACCAGTTAGACCATCCTGGATCATATATGATGCGGAAATTAATTGAGAATTCATATGGACATTTATTAAAGAACTAGAAGATTTTTTAATTTAAAGAATTCTCATTTGTTGATTGTTCTCAATGAAAATTGGTTGTTAAAAACTCACTAGCTAAAGTTGAGATCTAATGTCTTGCATTTTTGAAATGAATATGGGCCCATTAATCCACCATGTGGATGATTTTGATATTATATGATTTTGGTAGATGCGTCTACAAAATAACACATATGTTTTATCAACTTGTAACTTGTCGTTTGCAAGATTGTTTGAATAATAAATTTTAGATGATGCAATTAAGACAATTCACTTGCTAATATTGATGAGTTTATATCTCGGTCTTTTATTGATTGAGTTTGAAAAATTTTGGCAAAAGTTTGTTATTTATGCGCATAATGGTTTAGAGAAATTATCGATTGAATGTCTCTGATTATTACTTATGAGAACTTAACTTTCTCTTTCAACATGGGATCTGTTGATTTACGTGTTGTACGCATCAAACTAATAAGTTTTAAATACTCTCCATTGCAATTGATTTTGGGTCAAGAGCTAAATATTTCTCATCTTTGAATTTTTGTATGTGCGTATATATTCCAATTGCTCCACCACAACGCACAAAGATGAGTGAATCTTCAAAGAAAGTTGAAAATATATATTAATTATGGACCTCCTTTTATTATGATATATTAAATGTATTGGAGATTCAATTATGACATGATTATGATTATTATTTTGATTTGATAGTTTTCCCGAAATTAGGGGGAGAGAACTAATAACTTGTAATGAGTTAAGGGGGAGAGTTATTTGAACCAAAGGTTCAACAAGGATAACTCATTAAAGTTCCAAATATGGAAATTTTCATAAAAGGAAAAAATCTAGATGGTCATATAGTGAAGGCGGGTGCTCCAGAAGAGACCCAAGACATAACTAATAAGTAAAATTTCAGAAGAGATTCAGGTACTTGAAATTGAAGATTACAAAGTGAAAATAAGAGATCTCGATAAGTTATGTTAATTTGAGAAAATGTCGAACCAATAATAAAAGTGGTCGACAATGGTTTGCATGCAATATTATTTTGGAAATAATGAAATAAAAGGAGGATATTGAATATCTTGAGAAATAGAGATATGGAATGAATTGACCAAAATAGAAAGACGCAACTAAAATACAATTAAATTCGTGGAGTTTTTGGATCAATAGTCCAAATATCTAAAGGTATAAAGCCAGTGAGGGTACAAATGAAGTAGTTTTGCAAAGGCGAAATAAAAATATGAAGTTTTTTGCTAAGTCCTAGCGTTGATTATGAGAAGATATAATATTCTATTGTGGTGGATGCAATAACCTTTAGATATATTATTAAACTGTCAGATCATACTTGCGTCTCATGGTTGTTGTTACAACCTTTTGTGAATCATTATATAATAAAGTTTATATTAAAATCCTTGAAGGATTTGGAATGCCAGAAGGATATTGAAATTATCGGGAAATTGTTCATTTATATGAATTGAAATAATTGAACATGTGGTAAATTTGACTTAGTCAATAATAGTTGAAGGAGGACTATAAAATGATCCAAAATACCTATTTGGGTTTTTATAAAAGAATCATGATTAAAGTCTGTTGAAACTCTTGAAGAGATCAAAATATATTTCCCCTAAATTTTCCCTCTCATGACTTTCAAAAGAATGGTGATATAAATGCTTAGTAAATACATTCAAATAGTCATTTGAAATACTAGTATTTAAGATTGAATACGTAGAATATGAGATTTTATGTGATGTTTTTATGAGGGGGAGTAAATACGCGTTGTACTCTTTTTCCCTTAGCCGAGGTTTTGTCCCATTGGGTTTTCCTGGTAAAGTTTTTAATGAGGCAACATGTTATGCGTATTATTGATATGTGTACTATTTTTCCTTCACTAGGAAAATTTTTTTCCCACAAGATTTTTATCTTAGTAAAGGTTTTAACGAGGCACATTATCTACTAATGGACATCCAAGGGGGAGTGTTATGAATATCTTATTAAATTGATGTCCATCAACATCAAGATAAAGATCAAGATCAAGATAAGGTTTGATATACCTTAAACTCTAATAGTTATTAGAGTTAGATCTCTACTTCATTTATACTTCTTATATCTATAAATAGAGACTTTGGAGAAGTATTTTATTTACTTCTATTTATTAATAATATACGCTCTCTCTATTGCTCTCCCATTCTCTTTATTATTTACTATCTGTCTCTTTATTTTATAACAATATTTAAAAATTTAAAAATTGCAAAAAAATTGATATTTTTGAAGAATATTTAAAATTCAAAGTAATGGTCGGTCAATACTTGGTTAATATCAATCAATAATAAGTTAAAATTTTTAAAAATATTTAAATATTTTTTCTATTTTTAATTTAAATTTGATATTTTTAAAATAAACATGAATGCCACGTTTTGCATTCTAATTGGCATGACATATCAACAATTTTTTTAATTTCGTTCCAAAAAAAAAGGACTGAACCGGACAATGGAACGATAGTTTAAGTACTAAATTGAAATGAAAAAATTAGGTACCAAATGAGAAAATATGTATAGTTTGGGGCCAAATTGAGCATTAAGCCAATAAAAAATAAAAAAAGTTCGGCCGAGAAGAACGACCTGAAACGTTGTCGTTGCAGTTAAATTCCCACGCTCGCTTAAATTAAAACCCAACTCTCAAGAGTCCAATAAAGTATCTAGGGCAAGCGCAGATTGTTTCAACTGATCTGAAACTCCGTCGCCCAATTTCCCAAACAAAGCAAATCGATGGCGCCGCCTCCTGGACCTTACTCCGGCACCAGCACTCTCGCTCTCGTATTTTCTTTTCTTTTCTTTGTTTATTTGCTTAGATCGAATGCAGCAAAAAGAATTAATTGCATTTGTACATTATAGATCCCAGTTTTCTTCTTTCCCAGAAAGATCATATATATTTTTAATTGATTCGTTGTTATTTATGTAATAGGTGGCTCGTGCATCTGCTTTCTCTTTTGGACTCGTTTATGGTAGCATTAAGCTCAAGTATCTCAAGGTCTTTTAATTTACTGCTTTTAGTTTAGATTTATTTCCCCTTTTTTTTTTAAATTCAATTTTATTTTTGATGGAAATTGTTGATTTTGATCTGTTCTTTTTTTCTCGTATGGGAAAAAGGGTGTTGGTCATTGTACTGCTTATAAGAGGCATTCTTGTCATTTTTGTTTGTTTGATGTTTTAAGGCTATTCTTATAATGGCAATCTCATGTATTGCTTTGCTCGAAATATCAGGAACAATTTTTTAGTAGATAAACTCTGCTGGGAACAATTGTTGTTTGATGGAAATTGTTGTTTTGGGAACAATTTGTGGATCGGGTTTCCTGCTCATAATCTGTTTTGAAACATCACGGATAGAGTACTTTGAAATTGTGATATTAGGAATGTACATAATGGTGTGTTAAAATCCTAACATCTAATGCTTCTAAAGCATTTGTGTTTTGAGAAATTGGTCTACATTCTAATTCCTTCCCTTGAAAATGTTTTATGGACATTTCACTTTAGGCAACATTTTGATATTTGATAGGGAATTGGTTTGATCTTTCATATCCAATACTTGAAAATGTGTTGCATGAATGGTGGTTTCCTATTTTTTTTTCTGAGATATTTTGGGAGTAATATTCTGCCTTTGTTTCGGAGACATGCTTTTACTTATTGATTTGCTTTTTACTCTCAGGCCAAGGCAAGGTCTCAAAGGAAAGCTGAAGCAAAGGCTCACAACTGAAGCAGGGGTGGTTTTAGTTTATAGTTGGTTTGCATGAGTGAATTGAGTTTGGTGTAGGAATAAAGCATATCAATGGTATTGTACCAGTTTTTCATTTCGGCTTAAAGCTTCTATGGACAATGACATTCTTGTCCCCAAATTTTTTTAGTGTTACGAACTTGGCTCTTCAAGTATTAGATTTCGGTTGGCAATGGCACTACTGATGTTTAGTGTCTTTAGTTAATGGGGAAGATGTTGGATGACTATATGCATCAAAGTTCAATGTAATAATTCTCACTTTTGGGCTCCCAAGCATTGTCTTCCTGCACCAGTAGTTCTTACTTGATCCTGCGTTTATTGCCAACAAAAGTGCTTAGCAATCAAAACATTCCTGCATTATAATTTCATTAATTATCTCGAGTGATTCAGATTTTGTTCAATTCTTTTTTAGTCTGTACTTGTATTTAAGGTACCCATTTCCCTTATGGATGTGATACAAGTTGTGTACTCTGACTGGTTATGAATGTTGGATGTCAACCTGTATATCATATGGCATGGTTATACTATAAGCTTTGCCATGTATTTAGAGGTCATATCTCCATTTCATATGTCATACACAAGTGTCAAACATGGATACTTTAATAAATCTCTGTATTCAGGTGTTAGACAAGAATGAAAAGTCTGAGGTTAGAAGACCAGTTTGGTTTATTGTGAGTTGCTTCAACTCTTTCAATCTAGTTTCTATTTCCTGTCAGAACATTGGCTAAATCAATATTTCTCACCATTCTTGAACCTTCAAAAGATTGTCTAGTTTCAACATTCATATAGGCTGGCTTGCAAATTGTCTAGTTTCAACATTCATATAGGCTGGCTTGCAATTCCGGGTATCAATATCTCATGTTAAGGCCAGAAGTGTTTCGTGTTTACCATAAATCCTAACCCATCACAAAGGCATCGAAAGAAATAATGGTTGAGCAGAAACATATTTACATAGCAACTTCATGAAAATGATCAGTTTCATGTTCTCTTAGCAATTAGCATATCCAGAATTGTCAATCTAGACTACCATTTAGCGTTTCTAAACTGATCATTATATGATGTATATTGCACAAGAATGAAAAGTGAAACCCACAAGGCCAAATTTTGGATAGAGATTCAGGTAGCATGGAGGCACCGAATGAGAAGACTTGTTTGGAAATTCCACACTGCAATACATCAAAAAATGCTTCAAACAAGTAATCATTCATAAACCAACAGCTAAGCAGTTGTGCAAAATGGAAAATGTAAAGTATTTTGTGCAATCTCAAAACATGTGGATATTCTGAGATGACTGTAATCATTTTATCATGTACTCCATATCTCAGGGACACCATTCTCAAGTCTAAGCACTTTAAGTTTCCAACTTTCAGCATAACAAGGATGAGGTTTTCAAAATCCTATCATGAACCAACCATATTTTACCCAAAATGACTTGAATTGTACATTCACGTTCCAGTCATAAGGTTTTACGCTATACACCCTTGGACTAGTAAACTAAGAATCAAGTAAGAGAGATCAACCTCCAACACCATTGAACAAAGCATAACTAAATTCACAAGGAGCAACAAACCTGTAAAAATGTTACAACAACTACTTCATTCAGCCCTGAAGAAATGCTGAGAGAAACCAAGGTGACTACTTTACATAAATAATATCTTCATCAGGGTCATCACTCTCCCAGTCCGTGTCATCTCGAGCTGAAACAGATGATTCAGCTTCTTCTTCTTCATAATCTTCATCTGCCACACCCTTTTTATCCGCCTTTATTTTATCTAATATGGCAATTACCTGAAACAGATTAACAAATCCGATCAGCTAAGGAATGAAATGTGCTGAACCCACATTTTTACAGCAACAAACAAATATGATTACCATCGATACAAGCAAAAGATTGCAAGCACTTACCCTGCTTCCCCTCTCCAGAGATTCATCTTCAATAAAACGTATCTCTGGCGTAAGCCGCAACTTCATACGCTTCCCCAACTCACTTCTAACATATTTAGCTTTTGACTTCAATCCGGCAAGCGCAATCTCCTTCCCTCTCTCATCACCAAAAACAGATACATACACTTTAACAACCTACTACCATGGACCAATAAAAAGACACACATGAATTGTTAGGTGACAGTGTTTTATACTAATTTTTGATGTGTTTGGATTGGCTAGTTCAAGTGGTGCATCCTTGCACTCAAGAATTCTATATCCTTGTTGAGTGTTTTCTGTGTCCTCTCATATAAGTTGATTCTATATATTTAAATGATATGATTACTGTTCATAAATGTGACATACTAGGTAGGTCTCCATACATGATGACACGTATACTACCTTAGGGTTAACACATCTACACTCGAAGTAGGTTCGCATACACAAAGCTCGCACCATGTGTAGGCAAACACATATTACGCGTCCCAATCTTGGGTTCACACACAATACGCATGTGCGAACCGATATAGAGTGCGGGTCAGTACTCGAGGGACTAGTGGGTCGATAATAGTGAGGATCATACCAATTCTAAGCTCACTGATTATGCCCCCAAAAAGGACAATGATGCTCTAACAACCCTAATAAGTTGTTATTACATTTCCTTTCAATCAAGCCCCCTAAAGCCTACATGCATTTAGGAAATTTTCAAAGAAACATCAGTCACTATATTATTACATTCTTGAAATTTCCCCCTTTTCAAATTCAGAACCCAACAAATTAACATTTCTAATTCATATATATACAAAAGGGTACCTGTAAATCAGCTGAAACTTCAACATCACTTATGGTAGTAAGGGAAGAGAGGTAGCGGTCGGCTCCTAAGGCGGCTTCAGGCAAGATAGCGTATTGCAACACTTTGTCAGTTAAGAGCATGTCCGAAAGCTCTCTCCTTATCTGTTTCGATACCATTTTAACTCTCCTAGGATTGGCCATGCACTTTATGGTGGCGCCTGTTGTTGGGTTGGAGCGTAGGTGAATATGGGCCGTTGGTTTAGGGGAGGGGAAATAGCATGATCTGAGATGGACGGTTGTGATTGGAAGGTGATAGTGGAGGAGTACGTGGGGCATTGCTGCAGCCGAGTATTGGAGGTCTCTCTTCTGGTTCTTGAGAGATTTGGGAAGAAATGAAATCAGAAGAGAACGAAGTGAAGGATATGAAGGGTTTTAGGGCCAATCCAAAATGAGTTTAACTTTTTATTTCATAACCCAACAAGATAAAACATCACAAGTTTTTTTTAGGTGTAAACACCTTTTAGCTACTATTAATTTTATAAATCAACAAATTAGTCCTTCTAAGAAAAGCAATTTATCAAAAGTGCATAAATAAGAGTAATTTATCATAGTGTTAATTCTTTTCGTTAATATATGAATTGAATATTGAAATTATATAATATTCAAAAAATAAATCTAAAAAATTCTAAAAATCCAAAAAAAAGGTTCAACAATTATTTCTAAAATTTAAAAAATATATATAAAAAAAGAAAAATAATAAAATTTCAAAATATTTATAATATTGTACAAAATTTAAAAAATAAATATTATCAAAAGTTTCAAAAAAAATTTAAAAATAAAAAATAATTCAAAAATTCAAAAACAAAATTTCAAAAATGTATACAAAGTATTATACACCTATCTATATCTAATATCTTCTTCAACTTAATTTAATTTTGATTAAATTACTTAAAATAATTATTTTTTAAATTATGAACAAACATTTTTCTTTCTTTTACAAATTTTAATTCTTTTGTATTTTTCATAAGTTAATATTTTTTTTATTGTGCAACCAATTTAAAAAATAATAATTTTTGTGCATTTTTTTCATGTTATTACCATATAATTTTGATAATTATTTTATCCTAAACTTTGAATCCAAACCTCGTAGTTTAAGATTTGAGTTTGAAATTTAAGGTTTAGGATTTAAATTTAAGGTTACAAGTTTGGGGTTTATAGTCCAAGTTCAAGGTTTAAGGACTTTGGATTTTGAGTTGAGTTTGGATTTAGGGTTTAAGGGTTTGAGATTACGAGTTTAGAGTTTGAGGTTTTGAATTTAAGGTTTGAGATTTTAGATTTAAGGTTTAAGTTAAAAATTATCAAAATTTTGTGTCAATGAGATAGAAAAATTATTGAAATATCATTAAATATTTAAGTAGAGACCTTGAATAATGTGGTTAGAAAGATCCATAAAATAATTTTTCTATGGATTAATGTATAATAATTCATTGTCTATAAAATTAGATGATGTGATAAAATTTTATTAATGCTTAAAAACCTTAATTTATAGGATCATGCTAATATTCTTCCCTTATAAGTGACACCATCTAGCCACGAATTTAAAATATTGACAGACATGAAAGATAAAAAAAAAAAAAAATCTATTTTACGAAACAGTGTAAACGATAAATTCTTTTATTGATTTTTTTTCACTTTTTACATTTTTTTTTTACTTTTTAGATTTAGAATATATTTTGCGGATTGAAAATTTTTTATTTTTTTGAATTGTTGAATATTATGTTGAACTTTTAGTTTTTTTCTAAACTGTGGAAAATTTATTAATTTATTAATTTTTAAATAATATTTTAATTTCTTTTGGTTTTAATTTTTAATTTTTGAAAATTATACTGAAATTAAGAGAAATATTATTATTATTATTATTATTATTTATTTTTAGAAATAATTTTTGAATATTATATTTTTTTAAAAATAAACTAATAATAATTTGACACTTATCATATATTAATGAAAACAATTAATTCTATCATTGTTGGTTAAGAAGTGTTTGCATAAAGTTATTTATAATCCCTTCTAACCCATAAATAAGAGAATAAAACGTGTTCAAACGTTTGAACTCACGTCCTCCTGCACTAATAATAATACTGATGTGAACTAATCTTAGAATCAATTGACATGATAAAATATTAACAAATAAAATAGAAGATTGTTTCTTTATATTACACACTATTAACATACTACTTTAGTTAATGATTGTTAGAATTGAGTTACTAGAATTATTGTTAAAATAAAATACAATGGTAAAATAAAATAAAAGTAAAGTTCAAATATAACTAGACTTATTTTATTTTATTTTAATTAGAATAAGTCATCTATTTTATTTTAATTAGAACAAAGTGTTTCAATCTTACTACGTTACTTCTATTAGTTTTTATGATAATAAAGTTTTTCAACGTATAAATAGACGTAGTCATCTCTTCTTGTAATCATTCGATTTTCGATATTAGTGAATTTTTTTTTTCTTCTGCCCGTGATTTTTTCACGAAAGGGTTTTCACGTAAAATATGTGTGTTCTTTCTTTTTCATTTTCTTTGTGATATTTCCTTATTATTGATGTTTAATCTTAACAAATTGGTATCAGAATTGAAGAGGAATTTGATTTCGTTGAGTACTCTTGTTTAGCAAGGGTTCCCTCGTTGTGATGAACGAGCAGAGAAAGACTGCCAAGTTATATGTTTTGCATGGTTCAACTGTTACTGGTGATGTTGTAGTCCCTTTCTCTTCCTTCTCAGATGATGATGTTACTAGACTTTGGCATATGCATCTAGGGCATATGAGTGAAAACGACATGGCAAAATTGAGTAAAAGAGGACTTCTTAATGGGCAAGGTATTAACAAATTGAAGTTCTGTGAGCACTGTGTTTTCGGGAAGCAAAAGAGAGTTCGATTCACCAGAGGAATCCATAACACGAAGGGAACATTGGATATTCATTTTGATCCTTGGGGACTATTTAGAGTGCCTTCGAGAGGTGGAGTAATTATATGCTAACTCTTATTGTTGACTTTGCCAGAAAAGTTTGCGCGTTCTTCCTGAAGTAGAAAAGCGATGTGTTTTTCGCATTCAAGTCTTGGAAAACTATAGTTGAAAAATAGACAGGAAAACAGATAAAACATCTCCGCACAAATAATGGCTTGGAGTTCTGTTCTGATGAGTTTAACGAATTGTGCAAATTAGAAGGGATCTTGAGACATTTGACAGTTCATCATACTCTATAGCAAAACGGCATTTGAGAACGAATGAACAGAACGATCATGGAGAAGGTTTGATGTATTTTGTCGATTACTAATTTACTGCTAAAGTCGTTTTGAGCTGAAGCAGCCTCTACTTCATTTTTTTGTTCAACCAATCTCCATTCGTTGCCATTGAGAAAAAGACTCCATAAGAGATATGGCCTGGTAAGCCTGCTGATTATTCTGATTTAAAGATTTTTGGGTGTCCTACATATGCTCATGTTAATAATGGAAAATTGCAACCAAGATCCATTAAATGTGTTTTTCTTGGTTATAAGGCTGGTGTAAAAGGGTATAAGTTATGATGTCCGAAAAATAGAAAAGTTGTAAATTAGCAGAGATGTTGTTTTTGATGAAACTGCTATGTTACCTAATTTATCTCTTAAAGACTCTTCCAATAAAGAACAACAAAAGCAGGTGGAGTTTCAAATTGATCCAGTATCTACAGCAAAGTCGACTCCTCTAGTTAGTACAGAAGTTCAGAATAGAGTCACTTTTTCACCACAATATTCTATCACCAAAAATAAACCTAAAAGAGAAATTAAACCTTCGAAAAGGTATGCCGAGGCTAATCTAGTGGCTTATGCTTTAAACGTGGCTGAAGATATTGATACAAATCAAGAACCATCTACTTATTTCGAGGCAGTTAGCTGTGAAGACTCAGAAAAGTGGATGTTTACCATGCAAGAAGAGATGGAGTCACTCCATAAAAATAAAATGTGGGACCTAGTAAAGCTCCTAAAGCGTAAAAAGGTTGTTCGTTGTAAATGGGTGTTTAAGAGGAAATAAGGGATTCTAGAAATTGAAGAACCTAGATATAAAACAAGGCTTGTTGCAAAAGGTTACAATCAGATTCCCTATGTAGACTTCACAGACATGTTTTCTCTAGTTGTGAAACACAGTTCGATTCGAGTCTTACTTGGTATTATGGCCATGTATGATTTGGAGCTTGATCAGTTAGATATAAAAACAACGTTCTTGCATGGAGAACTTGAGGAAGATATTTACATCTTAGAAAAGAAGGACTATGTTTGCTTGTTGAAAAAGTACATTTATGGTTTGAAATAGTCACGAAGGCAGTGGTATAAGAGGTTTGATTCTTTAATGACTTCCCATGATTTTAAAAGAAGCAACTTTGACAGTTTTGTTTATTTTAAGAAAAATAGTGATGGTTCTTTTGTGTATCTACTCCTCTATGTTGATGACATGTTGATAGCAGTGAAAGATAAATGAGAGATAAGAAAGGTCAAAGCCTAACTTAGTGAAGAATTTGAGATGAAAGATTTGGGAGCAACAAAGCATATGCTTAGGATGGAGATTTTTAGAGATAGAAAGACATGTAAATTGTACTTAAGTCAGAAATGGTACATTGAGAAAGTTCTTTGCATGTTCAATATGCAGAGTGCCAAGCTTGTTCGTACTCCATTAGCAACTCATTTCAGACTTTCATCGGCTTTATCTCCGCAATCAGATGATGAGACTAACTACATGTCACATGTTCCATATTCTAGTGTAGTGGGATCTCTCATGTATGCTATGGTTTGCTCACGTCTAGATTTATCATATGCAATCAGTGTAGTTAGTAGATACATGGCGAATCTCGGTAAAGAACACTAGAAAGCAGTTTAGTGGATTTTGAGATACTTAAGAGGTACTACTGATGTTTGCTTACAGTTTGGAAGAGCTAGAGATGGAGTTATTAGATATGTTGATGCTGATTTTGCTGAAGACATTGATAGAAGATCTCTCATAGGGAATGTCTTTACAATTGGGGGTTGCGCAATCAGTTGGAAAGTCACTTTGCAACTACAGTTGCTTTGTCTACCATTGAAGCTAAGTACATTGTGATTACTGAAGCTTGTAAAGAAGCTATTTGGGTAAAAGGACTCTTTGGTGAACTCAATAAAGACCTTCAGATCAGTACAATATTTTGTGATAGTCAGAGTGTCATCTTCCTTACAAAAGATTAAATGTTTCATGAGAGAACAAAGTACATTGATGTTTGGTATCATTTTGTGCGTGATATTATTGCTCGTGGAGATATTGTTGTGAGCAAAGTTAGTACTCATGAAAATTCTGTAGATATGATGACTAAGTCACTTTCTATAACCAAGTTTGAGCATTGCTTGGACTTGGTTGGTGTTCATTGTTGAAGAATTTAAGGGGTTCGTGGAAGAGGTGGAGAACTTGTTCATTGAGAGTTTGTGGTGAAGAACTTATTCGTTGAGAATTCGTATCAAGGTGGAGATTGTTAGAATTGGGTGACTAAAATTCTTGTTAAAATAAAATACAGTGGTAAAATAAAATAAAAGTAAAGTCCAAATAAAACTAGACTTATTTTATTTTATTTTAATTAGAACAAGGTGTTTCAACCTTGCTACGCTACTTCTATTAGTTATTGATTTGAATAAGGTTTTTCAACCTATAAATAGACGTAATCATCTTTTCTTGTAATCATTCAATTTTCAACATTAGTGAATTTTCTTCTCCTCTACTCATGATTTTTTCCAAAAAAGTTTCTACGTAAAATTCGTGTCTTTTCTTTTTCGTTTTCTTTGCGATATTTCTTCATTGTTGAACATTCAATTTTAACAATGGCAAAGAAGGAGATGAGTTGTTATAAGACCTAATTATGGGTTGAGCCACCCGTATGCAAAGTGAGAGGATTTGGGTAAAAATATAGGTCCAACAATGAGTTTGGATAAAAAAATAAGATATGTTTAGAAAACAGTCGACCCTCAGGCAATACTTTTTTGGCCCAAGCGTAGCTCGAATTTGACCATAAAAAAATTCTGTTGTTGTTTACTTTATTTATTGATGTTATGTTGCTATTTTGTTACTGTTATTTTGCTATTTTACTACCATTATTATATTGCTAGCATTTTGTTGTTATTGTTTGGATATTGTATAATTCTTATTTTATTGTTAATTTTGTTACTATTTTAGAGGCATTTGTTTGTTAACTTGTAACTATGTTAGTGTTGCTTAAGTATAAAGACTTTTTATATGTAATTTCAATTTGTTGGGAAACATTTATTTTAATGTTTTTAATATATTTCATGTATTATATTTTTAATTTTATTTTTATAGTAAAAAATAATCTTAAAAAATGAATACTGGCAAACCAATTCGGGCTTGAGTTTAGCATTTTTTTATCCGGACTGAGCTTGGGAAAAATTTTAGGCCCATTTTCGGGTCAAACCCGTGCCTAGAAAACAGACTTAATTTTTTGCATTTGTTTGGCCTGAACCCAGCCTGACCCAACCCATGATCATCTCTAGTTATTATATAAACAATAATTTTATGACTTTCAGAATAATATGATTTTGATAAATGTTAAAAAATTTTTGAACTGAAATTGGAGTTGATCATTGGATAAACACTAGTTCTAATATTTTTAGAATAATATAATTTTAAAAAATATAAAAAATTATTTTATACGAAAATTGAGTTGGCCAATAGCTTTGGCAAAAAAAAAAAACCATGATAAATTGATTTCCCCCTCAATGATGTAGACTATAAACTTTCAATTAGTTAATAAGTAAAGGGAGGATAAATTTATAAAAATTAATTTTTTCTATAAACCACATGTGTCCTCATTTGTTTTATGATATGTGTATAGTTCTATTTGAATAGGAATTGTAATCAGGCAAAGATCTCCCAACAATGTCCATTTCAATATTTGAACTTGGGTAAAATGCACGAGGAATAAGTTCACTTTCACTTCTTCCAACTACTTGTTGGTTATAATAATAAACTTTAAATTCAATATATTTATCAAGTAACTAAATAGATATCTATAAGAGTCGGTTTGTTTCATTGAAATTTTTTTTAAAAAAATGATATTTTGGCAATTCTTCTTTCAAATAATTTGGCCTGGCATCTTCTTCTACAATAATCCCAATAAGTTGATGTGTTTCTTCCTCTCTACTATTGCCTACAACTACACCAATGTGGGAGAAGCAACTGAAAAACCTCTACAACTCCTAATATAAGTTTAAGTAATGTGTGGTTTGGATCGAAATGAATCATTATATTATGGGTGAGTATTCGATCGAGTCGAGTCGAATTGAGTCAGAAAGTTTCGAGTTAGTCGAGTTGATTAATCCTATTTTAGCAACCGAACTCAATTTGAATTTTTTTCTAATCAAGTCGAAAAATTTCGAGTCGAGTGAATGAATCCTATTATTTATACTCAATGTTACATTTACATGAACCAATTATTTAACTAGTAGACGAAGTACAAGCTTTTAGATTAATTTTAAGTAAAGGAAAAAGGGAAAGTGGGGCGATTCGGGAAGGAAAATAATACTAATGGGTAAACTTTTATCAAAGTGACGTAGTTTTCCCTTTTCTTATTTGGATTTTCAGATAACTTGAATTAGGGGTGAGCGTCCGGTCGAATTGAGTGAAACTGTTCGAATTAAATTAAAAAAAATTAATAATGTTAAATTAAAATCTTGTTACAATATAATTATTTTCATGTTAGAGCACATACATTTGAAACCATATATATTTGAAAATTTTTTTAAAGCAAAATAAAAAAGGGTAAATTACACTAACAACATCCAACTTTTATTTTTCAAAACAAACAGTCACTTGGTTTACATTCAATCACTTAACTCTGAAAATGTGACAAATCAATCCCTAATGTTATTGAAAAGTGACAAAATAGTCACTGATTAACAGTTTATGTTACGAGCTTAACGGGCATGATGATGTGGCAAGTTAACTAGTTGACGTGGTCAGTTAACTTGCCACGTAGATACCAGCTAAAGGGTCCAACGGTGATTGAAGAGGTTTAGGGTGATGGGTTATGTTTGTTTAACCCTAAATCTGATTAAAATAATATGATTATTTGATAAGGGAGAAATGTTTCATTTTCCATCCATCTTCTTTTGATTTCATATTGATTTAGGGTTAGAAAAGTGTTAGGTTAGCAATCAATTGAAATCAGTGACTGGTTTGAGGAGATCAACGACGATGGTGAAGGAACGAGACGATGACAATGTTGATATTGTGACAGGTATGTTTCGTTTCTTTTATGGATTGTGATTTCATTTGTGCTTGCTGTTATTTTGTGATTTTTGGGTATGTTTCGTTTATGGATTGTGATTTTTAATTTAGGGTTTATTCAAATTTGATTTTGATTTTGATTTTGATTTTTGATTTAGGGTTTTTCAATATTGATTTTCATTTTTTATTTTGACTTATGGTTATTTAAATATTTGTATGATTTGTTATTCACATATTTTGGTTAACATATGTTGGTTTAGTATTCAATTTTTATTCTGATTTAGGGTTAGTATTCAATTTTGGTTAACACTGTTTGAGATTTAGGGTTATTCAATTTTTGTTTGATTTCATATATTGATCTGGTTTGATTTCACGTGTCATTCCGTATTGTTTATTGTTTATGCATATTTACAATACATATGCTCTCTATATATGCAAATGATTTGTTTATTGTTTATTGTCTGCCATTGCCTATGTTTAGGGTAAAAATTGTTTGTTTATTGTTTGCGATGTGTGTGATAGATATATATGCTCTATATACATGCAGTTGTGTTTATTGTTTATTGTTTTTGCATTGGTTATTGTATGATAGAAATGGTTAAAGTGTTTGCATGTGTTGTATTAAATGTTTGTTTCTGGTCTAATAGTGATGAGTAATTTGTCTGGTAGGTTTTGATGATAATGTAAATGACAGTGAAGTAAAAATGTATGATTTTGATAGGTCTAGTAATGATGGTTCTGTTAGTGATTATAATGTAAATGACAGTGAAATCAATGATGTGTCAAGTAGTGTTGATTTAGATGGGTTAAACATGGCTGATAAAAAAGTAGGTCATGTACCTGATAGTGATAATTCTGGCAGGTTATATAGTGCCAATGAATCTGACTCAGACTTAGATAGCCAAAATTGGCTTGAGTTCAACCCTGATAATGACATGAGTAATCTTATACTTAAGGTTGGAATGTTATTTAGCTCTAAAGATAGGCTTAAAGAAGCTGCCAAGTAGGTTGAATAGTTACTTTATTAAGTTTCCTAAAAATGATAAGAAAAGGTTAAAAGCTGTCTGTAGTGATAAATGTTCTTGGTACATATGGGCATCTAGAAAATACTTTAATGACCTACTGACTCCACTCGGAAAATTAGGACTTCCAACTCGAACCATACTTGCTCTAAAGTCTATAAAAATAGGAATATAACCTTAGCTTGGATAGGAGAACATTATAAAGAAAAATTCATTATTGATCCTCATTATTCTTTGACATCATTTCAACAAGATGTCAAAAGAGATTTATGTTGCCTAGTGTCCATAATCAAATGTAGGAGGGCAAGATCTATGGCAATTGAATTGATTGAAGGAGCTCATAAGGCTAAATATGAGAAGATATATGAGTATCTGTTAGAGGTTAGGAGCCAAAATGAGGTAACAACAACAATCTGTTATCTAGATGACAGGTTGTTTCAAAGGATGTATGTCTATCTGCAAGCATGCAAAGATGGCTTTAGGGTTGGTTGTAGGAGGATGATATGTTTAGATGGATGTTTCTTGAAACGCTACTATGGTGGCTACTTACCTGCAGCTGTTGGGATAGATGCAAATAATGACATCTATCCTATTGCATATGTTGCCGTTGAAAGTGAAAACCAAGCATAATGGCTCTGGATCTTGGAGTTGCTCGCATTAGACTTGGAAATTGTACTCATACCATATTTCTTTCATGTCTGACAAGCAAGAGGTAAAAGAAGACACTGTTTGATATTTTTTCTGTTTAGGGATATTGTTTGTCAAATAATTTAGCTATATTTTTTCTATTTGCAGGGACTTTTGGAAGTAATAAATATGTTGTTTCTTAATGTAAAAACAAGACATGTGTTAGACACCTACATGCCAATTTCAAGAAGGTTGATTTCAGAACAAAGGAATTGAAAGATTAGTTTTGGAAAGTTGCCAAAGCAAGCACCAAAAGAGAATTTAAGGATGCCATGGATGAACTGAAGAAGGCCAATCAGCATGCTTATGATTGGTTGAAGGAGGACCCTACTTACTGGTCAAGGTCCCACTTCTGAAGTAGGAGTGGGTCAGACATGTTGGTCAACAACTTGTCTGGATGTTTTAACAAGGTAAACAAAATTTAAATAGTTTATTTAGTAATTTTTATTCTTCCTAAATGCTTTAACAAGGTACTACACTAATTCTTTATTTTTTATTGTTGGTAGATAATACTGGAAGCAAGAGGGAAACCTATTCTGACCATGATGGAAATAGTAAGAACCAAGATGATGTTGCTTATTGTGAAAAAAAGAAGAAGCTAAAAATGGAATGGAATATCAGGAAAAAGCTTGATGTGAATACCAAAAATTCTTTGAGGTTAAGTTACCCTAAACCTATTCTAACTTGTATAATGTTTTTAATATTATTTTGTATGTTATTTTTTATTTTGTTTTATATGTTGTTTTTTTAATACCCTAAACCTATTATGACTTGTATGCTGTGTTTTGTTGGCTTTATGATGACTTTATGTCTGCTTTATGTTGCCTTTAATGTTGTCTTTATATTGGATGTTGTTTTTTAGGTGTCTTGGATGATGTTTTATGTTGGCTTTATATTGGATGCCTGACTTATATGTTGCTTTTTATGCTGTTTTTTAGGTTTCATCAATCACATGTTGGTGGGGACAAATATCAAGTTGAGAGTGGTCCAAGAAGTCAGCATGTGGTGGACCTAAATGAGAAAACCTGTTCCTATAGGAATTGGGATATCACTGGCATCCCTTGCATGCATGCAATGACTACCATTCATCTTAAAGAGGACCTCCTAGATACCTATGTAGACAACCAGTATCGCAAACAAACCCTGATTCAGATTTACTCACACTTCATAAAGCTAGTAAGGGGTCCCAAGCAATAGTTGTCTGTGCTAAACATGGTGCCAATACTGCCTCCTACACTAAGAAGACCACTTGGAAGACTTATTAAGGTGAGAAGGAAAGAATTTGATGAACCAGACTCAAGTGGAAGGATGAGCAAGAGAGGGGTGGAGATGAAGTGCAATAAATGCAACAAAGTAGGCCACAATAAGAGGAGCTGCGAAGGGGAAGTTGGCCAAAACCTTCTAGTATGTTATCTTACTTTGCTCATTTATGTATCAAGTTGGCTTTCACTATTTTGTAATCTGACTTGTTCTTGTTTTGTAGGTCAAAGGACACAACTTTGGCTTTCACATTCACATGAGGACCTAGTCGCGCTATGAACGTCACAACAAATATGTGCAAGCGTACACTATCGATGCAAGTATAGTAGACAGATGTGAATCTGTTGGATATCGATCCTACGAGGATAACTGTTTGTTGTTTATTAATGTCAATGCAATGAACAAATAAAACAAGATAAATTGTGATAATAGTTGTCGAAGCAATAATGTAAAATTAAAGATAAAACACAATAATAATGAAATGGGGTCCCTAATATGGATAGTCAGCAGAATACTAAGCGTGGCTCACAAGGTGTAAAATACTAGGTGATTATCACTGCAAATAAGCACAATTAATGTCTTACCAAACTTGGCTTCTCTATTAGATCTAAGACTTAAACATGCACACTAACCAAACCTTCCAGTGCTGGTAATGCAACACATTCAAGAACAAGTAGATTAAATTCCTTTAATCCTCAAGCAAATTTCGTTGTCTTTCTTGTTATTTAAATTTGTTGTTGCGCCTTCCAGTGACAATGACTGCAATCACACTTTCATGGTCAAAACAATCAAACCCAAAGAATTAATAGTAAAAGCAAGCTTGAATAAGATATCATTTAGTCTAACAATCAAGGTTACTTCTATACAAACTTGAAATGAACATGAATCACTAGCATTTAAGAAAGGAAATGTAAAAGAACAAATGGAGAATACTATTTCTAGGCTACTCGACTTGCTCCCTTACTTCCCTCTTGCGTCGCACTTAGGGCTCTTCGTTAGGAGCATATCTGTATCTCTTCACGTTGGTTTACCCATGGGGGCCTTAAGCCCCCTAGCCGAAAAGCTTCAAAAGCTTGGTTGAAGAAGAATATGCACTAAAAGAGACTAAAGGAGAGAGTGTGTGTGTTTGTATTTTGCTATTTCCTTATGAGTATTAGAGTTTGTATTTTGCTCTTTCCTTGTGAGTATTTATATCCCTCCAAATTGTACAGGTATCTCTTCTGTAGAATTGAGTTGTCTATGGGTTGTATCAATTGGTTATACCAGATTGGACAGCTCATGCAATTTTTGTTCTTATACGGACAACTGTCAGACAAGGCGACAATTCTGGGCGTAATTCTAGATATGCTCATATAGCGACAACTCTGGACATGTTTATGCAGCGACAACTTTGGACATGTTCTTGCAGCGATAATTTTGGACAAGTTCCTACAACGATAGTTTTGGACACAATTTTGGACATCATCATGCAGTGACAATTTTGGGTGTAATTCTGAACAGACACATACAACGACATTAGTAGTAAAATATGAAAAAATTAAGAGCAACTAAGCTAAGGTCCGTTGAGTTAGAAAATGCAATAAACTAAACTAAAAAAAATGCTAAAATGTGTGCTAAGGATGACTAAATGGGAACAACTTAAACAATAAGTGGGGAGAAATCAATAGTTCTTTCTAGTACTATCAGGACCCCAACTCAACAAGTGAGCAGTACATCTTAGCAAGTGAGCAGCACAACTCAGTTGCAAATGGATGCTGCCCTAACTCAATAATCTACCTCAAATCAATAACTTGCCCTAGACAAAAGCTCTCATTGAAGAGGAAACTAACCACTGTTAGATGGATGCTGCCTTCAAATCAAGATTAAATTTGCCCAGCTGTTTAAACTATTTTTGAACTGATTATTGAACTTTTGTAAATTTTCCTATACCTGCTACTGAATTATTAACTTAGGCAGATTATTTTTTTTTTGTAACTTTTCCTATGATTGCTATTAATCTAAACTTAGGCATACAAATTTTTTTTTTTTTTTGTAAATTTGTCATTCATTTGAGCTTGATGTGGTGATAGAATCTATGATTGATAGTTGTATAAAATAGGTAGGATTCTCCATTTGAGCGTTCCATTATGTAAGTACATTTGCTTTACTGGTTGCCCAGTAGACGTGATATCCTTGAACTATTCTACCGTTTATTTAAACAATGATATACCTCACACTACTACCTCTTTGGCAAGATTTTTTGTTCTCATGGGTATGTTCATATGGCAGTGAACATCTATCTGGTTTTGCAAGAGTTTGAGAGAACTATGCTTCAATAGTCTTCTCGAAGCGGCTCACTTAACTCTCTCATAGGTGACTTATGTTGTTCGACTCACCGAGACACACAATGATCATTAAAAGCATAACTTAACCTTTCTCATTTTTAGTCACTGTTTACATAATAGGAATGAACTTGGGATAATAACCCCCACAGTGACCTCACAGGTCTATGCAAGTAGGTTGTCCCTTTGAACCTAGATCTTGGGATCTCTAGTCAGCTAGGTAGGGTTTTCCTTCACATAGCGCCTTTTATTTTCACGGGATTAGTCTCATTCCTTTCGATATTTTATAGACTTGATATCAATTTAAGCCTTTAGTTAGTGGATCCGTAATGTTATCTTTTGATTTTACTAAATCAGTAGAGATAATTTCGTTTGAGATCAGTTGTCTAACAGTATTGTGTCGACGACACATATGTCTCGACTTACCATTATGTTAGGAAGACACCACCACACTTTCAAGTGGTTGTAAGATGGTTTTCTACCTTTCCATAACTCATATAGTGTCTTGTCTTTTTCCTTACGGGGAACCTTATTTAAAAGGTAATTAATTGATAGAACAGCTTCTGCCCATATGTTCTATAATAACTTAGAGCTTCCTAGCAATGCGTTCATCTCCTTTAGAGTCTGATTTTTTCGTTCGAATACTCCATTTGATTGAGGAAAATATGGTGGTGTCACCAAATGGTTCAACATATTCACCACCACGATCACTTCTCACCATTTTATTAAGTTGGTTTTCAACTTCTTGCTTATAGAGAATAACTTTCTCTATAGCTTTGTTTTTTCTCTTAAACAAATACATGTAGTAATGTTTTGTGATTTCATTAATGAAGGTAATAAAGTATTTATTCCCTCCTCTCGCTTGAACAAATCTTAAGTCACAAGCATTGCTATGTATTAGATTAAGTGGTTATGTGCTTCTTTAAATAGTTTGAAATGAAGACTTTGTTAATTTTTCCTTAACACATGTTTCACATTTATGAATATAATTAATGTGAAATGAAGGAATTTGCTCTAAGTTAATTAATCTTCGTAAAATATTTAATTAGCAAGTACAACCCTGTCATGCCATAAAATAAATGAATCAAACATATAAATGGAAGAAGTATTTTTATTCATTGTCATTACTTTTATAGAGATTTCATTACATATCCCCTTCCCACATAAGCCTATATCAGGCATATAAGTCTATATCAAACACTTGGAAATTTCTTCTACATCATTGGCCTTATCAACTTTGACTTTCTTTGGAAGCATACAGTCAGATGACTTGTGTCCCATCTTGTTACAATTGATTCATTTCCCTTGAAATTTTTGCTTCTTGGAAATGCCACTTTTTGGTCCCAATTTAGAACCATTTTGAGGTTGTTTTTCCTTCTTGAGGTCCTTCTTGACTTCTACCATGTTTACCTTAACACCATTGACATTTTTTGCTTTGGTAAGCCTTTGTTCAGTATATCTATTGTCTTCTTCAATTCGAAGTCTAACAATCAAGTCTTCCATTGTCATTTCCTTTCTTTTGTGCTTTAGGTAGTTATTGAAGTCATTCCAAGTAGGGGGTAGCTTTTCAATAATGGCTGCCACCTGGAAGGATTCACTTATGACCTTCCCTTTAGCAAGAATTTCGTGAATGATCAATTGAAGTTCTTGCAATTGATTCACAACTAGTTTTGAATCAACCATTACAAAATTCAATAATTTAGCAACTAAAAACTTTTTAGCTCTAGCATCTTTGGTTTTGTATTTATGGTCTAGTATTGTTCATAATTCTTTTGTCGTCTTCTTGACACTATATACTTCGTACAGTGCATCTGACAATCCATTTAGGATGTAATTTCGACATAAGAAATCAGAATGCACCCAAGCTTCAATAATAGTGAACGCGGTAACAACATCTACCTCACCCTCTTTAAAAGTAGGAAGGTCATCCTTCAAAAATTTTGCCAAGTTCAACATGGTCAAATAGAACAACATCTTTTGTTTCCATGTCTTGAAATTCTGCCCACAGAATTTCGCAGGTTTGTTGTTGTGGTTTACAGCCACCGGCATGTTGGATTTGGATTCGAAGCCTAAGTCGACACCAATGCTGCAAATCCCGAATTGGATGAATTGGTGGGAGTTTCCATTTTCTGTTAATATTTCAAAAACAGAATCAAAGTTAGAAAAATTATCAACTTTTGTTAGACGACAAGAATTTAATAAATTGAAACCAAAAAAAAAGTTTACATGGTCTAATAAAAAAACACAATAATTACCAATGCACCAGGTAGGTAACCCTGAAAAAGAGGTGGTGCACTTGTCACGCTTAAATATCAAGTCTTTTAAAAAACCAATCCTAGACATGCACTCTTATATTATCTTTTTAATTAACCATCGATCAATTTCTTTTTCTTTGATATCACAATTTGAAGCTACAATTTAAGCTTTCACAATTTAAGACCACAATTAAGGCCACTATAAACAGACAATTCAATTTTTAGTTTATACCATTCTTTGATTTTGTTAAATGGCAGAATTAAAATTCTGAAACAAAATCAAAATCAATTCTGTTGAATGACAGGATTAAATCTTGAAACAGAATTTAATTAATTCTTGTTTGGAAACAAAATCAAAATCAAATCAAATCTGCTGAATGGCGAGAATAAATCTTGAAACAATTTCTTTTTCTTTGATATCACAATTTGAAGCTACAATTTAAGCTTTCACAATTTAAAACCACAATTAAGGCCACTATAAACAGACAAATCAATTTTTAGTTTATACCATTCTTTGATTTTGTTAAATTGCAGAATTAAAATTCTGAAACAAAATCAAAATCAATTTTGTTGAGCGACAGGATTAAATCTTGAAACAGAATTTAATTAATTCTTGTTTGGAAACAAAATCAAAATCAAATCAAATCTGTTGAATGGTGAGAATAAATCTTGAAACAAAATTATTTAATTTTAATTCTTATTAGGAAACTAAATCCAAAATAAAATAAAATCTGTTGAACAACGAGAATAAATTTCAAAATAGTTTTATTCAACTTATTCTTGTTTTGGAAACAAAATCAAAATAAAATAAAATCAGTTAAATGACGAGAATAAATCTTGAAATAGATTTATTTAATTTTAATTTTTATTCACAAACAGAATACGCTTTTTTCGCCTTGGTATTTCGTTTGTCTCGGATTAGAGAATTGTAAAATATAAATCTGCCTTAAGATTGTTGGACAAAACACATTAGTAAACACATATAAATATAAATATTTATATAAATACAAGATCTCAACAAAATAATTTAAACAAATATTTATATTTTTGTAAAAACACTAGAGTTAAACAAAACAAATATAAATAAATAAAAATACTTATATTATTTATAAATAAAGAGGATCGAGTTTTACTAGATGTTGAGGCCTATTTTCATAGTTTCCTTAAGGCAGATTCGGTCTCTCTTATGATACTTAGAGAAATGTTGGTCGTCTATATTTCAGGATACAACAACAAAATGATCTTGACAGTAATACCTCTGTAGTGATCAACGAACAAACCTTGCATTGAAAATTTTGGAGAGAAAAAAAAAAGAATTTTTTTTAGAGTGAAATAAATTCATCGTGTGTCTAAATAATTCTGCAGTATTCTTTAGACTTTTATAGGTATTCAATGTGGAGGAATTTAGGAAATTTTCGTGAATAAGGATACAAACCTGATTTAAATGAGCCTTTTAAATCAATTTGAACAGAATCAAATCAAATCGAAAATCAATTTGATTGGAATAAAATCAAATTGAGGTATTTGTCCATTTAAAACAGATTTTGTATCATATTTGTTGAAGAAAAAAAATTACGTATTTGGCTAAAAATATCTATAAACCCTTTTTGGGCTTGACTGATTCGAACATCTCACGTAGCCCATGTTGTGCAAGTGCACCTCAACCTCGATAAGTTTGGATTTGTACCTCCCTTCACGCAAAATAAGACTTTCAAGCTTAGTGCACATCATCAACCCCGATGAGTTTGGATTTGCACTTCCCTTGCGCGCGGGGTAAAACTTCAATCTTAATCATTCAATAATCTCTTAGTGAATTTTCATATATATACATATTCCACGCTTGATATCTAACCAATGTGATATCTAATATTTTCTTTTCCTCAAATTATTCACAAGTGACTTATTTTGAGCATCAATTTCTCATTCATCACTCATCCATTTTTGAGCATCTAATATACCGTTATTAAGGTCTTATAGAGTAGAATATAAAATCATAATTTTATAATTCAATACTCCATCTTTACCTATCGAGAATATGCCTCAAAGTTACTAAAAATACATTTTTTCCAACAATTTCACTAAAGGGTAACCAAGCATACATATGGGTTAATGATGGATGAAGTTCATAATTGGTTTAATAGGTAGGATAGTGGAGTTACCTTGACGAGGTCGATCCTTAGTTATTCCCAATTATTTCATGTAGTTGCCAGTGGACATCTGTTGAGAAATTGCAAAGATAGTAAGGAATTTTGTTAAAGGTTCCACAAATGAGCATTGAAAGATTGAGCTAGTTGGTTGGGACAGCTCGCAAACTGTATGTTTTAGGCTAAAATTAGGGTTTAATACGAATGCTTTTTAGGTTTAAGTATAAATTGGGTACTAAGTGTCTTGATAATAGTGTATAGGTAGAATTAATACGCGTTGATACAAAAAATCAACAGAAGTAAAGATGAAGGTCTCAAAATGAGAGAAAATGATAGTCTCTTATTTTTAGAGAAAAATGGAAGTAAAAGGAACTCCACTTTGGGGTTTAAGATTTTTTATTATTATATTGGATCAAGTCCTGAATCAAATTATTTTTATTTTGTTATAATTATATAATAATAAGTAAAAATTTTACCTATATAGGTAGAAAATTAATCTTAGTGTATAGGTAGAGCATGTTAATCACCGGGTGAAAGAGGTGTTTAATAATGAAAGGCAAGTTGGATTATCCCATATATTTAGAGATGCTAATAAGGTAGTGAAGCATTGTCATGAAATACCAAAACTTCCATCAATTGTAATTAATGTTAATTTATATGAATGGAAAAAGTCATGGTACTTTACCTTTACCTTTACCTTTACTTATTCCCTCCCAAAATTTTCTCTCTTTTTAATGGATAGTGGGAATCGTTTATTATGATTGAAATCAAATCATTCTTAAAAAATTAGTAAATTTCATCTTAATTTATATTTTGATTGTATAGTTTTATCCAAATATATATGACCTAATAAAAATATACCATGCGTTGATTTTTTTAGGTAAATTAAGATTAATTTAGGTATGATTTTTTTTTTATTATAAAATTGAGATATGTTATTCATCAGTAATTGTCGATTCGAACTTCAAATAAGATCGGGTCACTTACCTGCAACTCGATCGGATCCCTCCAAACGATTGAGTGCGAGGCGAACCACGAAAAGACAATAAGAGGAGTTCGCGAACCTAGCTCCCAAGGTGAGCTTCGGAATCCAGCTCGCACGAACCAAGGGAGGATTGCAGTATCAGTTCGTATATACCTAAGGAGCTCGCAGAAGGGGGACCGCGTGCTCTACAAGTAATCCAGAGTGAAACACGTATCTAGCAGGCCTAGAGCCCGTATAGTCACAGGAACAGAAAGAGCCCGCGTGCACCGCAGATCGAAACACATGTCCAGCCGGCTTGAAGCCCGTACAGAATATTGGTCCTAAGAACAATGGAATCAAGACAAAATGATGGGATCAGGTCGTGAACTGTAATAATCTGTATAAATATCCCAATATATATTTTCATTAATAAGACATGAGACAAAATTACTCAACAAGATTTAATTTACTAATAAAGCTTTTTAAAACTTGAAAAAAAGATAATAATAAATCGCAACTCTTAACCTCCCACTTGCTCCACCCTACAACCAAACATCAGTCCACGCTTCTTCTGCACGCCAATTGACTTGACACAGATCCAAAAATGAACTCAGTTTGAAAAAAAAAAAAAAAAAACAGGCCCCAACATATATTCCCTAAATCTTGGATTATTGCTTAGTTTAATCAAGATTAGTGCCTTAAAACACAAGCTAGGGAGGGAGACAAGAGATCATGGCAGAGTAGAAAACAAAACATGAAGCGGTCACAACATATTATGCTTTTCATCATTTTTTTTTTTTTTTGGGTGGGTAGATGATGAACATCCACCATTCTTGCTAGCTCAGAATTCATATATCTTGTTCCTACCACAGGAAACAACTTATGATTTAAATAATAAATATGAATTAATTATTTTTGGTGGAAAATAATGAACTTGCATGTTGGAACTCATATGGAGGAGGTTAGTAGGATTTTGACATGATACAAGGTTCACGCAGAATCTAATCCAATCATATCATTAAAAAAAATATTAAATTACTTCACTTTTTAAAAACTTCTCTGGTTTTATTGTATTAAATATCAAGTATTTGTTTTATCTGCCTTTAAAGTTGATTTATATTAATAACTTATTTAAGGCTAAGTTAAAAATTAATTTTCTATCTATATCTATAGTATATAAAAGTATGAATTTGAAAAAAAATTTAAATAACGAGAATATCTTTTATTGTTAATTATATTATTAAATTGATATTAAATAATAATAATCTATTAATATTATTATCCGATGATAATAAATATAATATTAATTAATATGATAATTTATGAATAAAATTAATTTTGGTAATTATTTTACTTTAAATCTAAAATTTCGAATCCTGAATCTTAAATTTTGAATTCCGAATTCTGAAGTTCAAGGTTTGGATTTATTACTTAAGACTTAAGGTTTGAGATTTAAGGGTTTGAGGTTTAGGATTTAAATTTAAAGTTTAAGAGTTCGAGGTTTGGAGTTTAAAATTTAAAGATTTAGGGTTTGAGATCCTAAATTTAGGGTTTAATATTTGGGGTTCAAGATAAAAAAATTATCAAAATCATGTGTTAATAACATGGATAAAATTGTTGAAATGTCATTAAGTAATTGGAAAGAAACTATGAATAATGTGGTGGGATTGATCAATAAAATAATTTCTCTATGGACGAATGTATAATAGTAATTCAATATCTTTAAATTTTGATAATGTGACAAAATTTTATTGATGCCTAAAACCTTAGATTTTAGGATTATCTTTATGTAAGTTATTTCCTAAGAAAAAAAGTATGTATTTTGGAAAATAGCATTATTAATATGAGATAACATACTTGCCATCTAGTTTTAACATTTGAAGGGTTTGAAAAGAAAGAATCCAGATTGTTGTTCTTCATCTTGATATTGCAGATTGTTGACTGTATAAGTTTTTATGGTGTGCAACTGTAGAACAAAAATGTTTATAAACAATGAATTGAATTATAAAAATAATAAAGAAAACCTTTGAATTTGATGTTTACCTCATGTTTGTTCTTACATGACACAAAGGACAAAGCTGCAGCCTGCATGAACAATATATATAGATATTCCTATCCCAACATAATATCCTAACAACAAAGCTGCAGCCTGCATCAATAATTTAATCAATTTTTTGTTTTTCCTTCTAAATCAACAGACATTGTATTGTGGGTTTCAAATAAGGTCTGTAATATTAATTTCTTTTGGGAAAAAAGATTAGGGTTTAGAAAGCAAATCAAACAATATTTATGGATGTAAAGTTTGAAAAGAAATTAAGGAAATAATGTTAAAAGAGTTTTGTTACATATATTTATCTTCAAACGTGAGAGAAAGGATTATATAAAATTGAGATATCACGTTATTTATATCCTTTTTTCAATAATTTAATAATATATCAGTTTTTTCCTCCTAAATTTTAATATTTTCTGTTGAATTTGATTTTTTTTTAAAAAAATGTTGCAATTTAAGAGGAAAAAGCTAATGTGTCATTAAACTATTGGAAATGGATACAAATGACGTGGTATCCCAATTTCATACAATTCTTTTTTCCCGTAACGAGTTCTCAGAAAATAAAAAAAATACCATGTGTCATTATTATGTTTTGCCAAATGTCATATAGAAAATTATGCTAACTAACTCAACTTTCCAAATTTGCTTCCAAACATAGCTCATATAGTCCTACTAATATATTTTTCATCTTTTATTAAATTAGCTCATATTTTTTGGGTAAATTACATCTAAGGTCACTAAACTATTAATAAATTTATGTTTGGATTACATAACTTCAAAAAGTTACAAATGGTCATTGAACTTTTCAAAAATTTTCGTTTAAAGTCATTGAACTGTTTGGAAAATCTTATATAAGTCACTGGACAATTAAGTCTTTTTCTTTTTAAAAGTTTGACTAGTAAACTTCAAGCGACGGTTCGACAATCAATACAATGGATCAGTACCCTCAACAAATACAATAATGTACGTTAGCTATAAATCAATCTAGCAATCAATGTGGGACATCGGAGAAGAAAGCTATTTGAATTTTATTTTGTAGATTAGAGATGTTAAAAATTATTTCATGAAAAAAAATTTAACTATAAAAGAAAAAGGGAAGGAGAGATTCGATTGGTGTAGGTAATACGAGCAAAAAAAATTATACAACAATAATTTTAATAACCTACCAACTTAAATGAAAACTTTCAAATAATTTAATGACCATTTTATAATTTTATAATTAAATAATCAAAACATAAATTTAATGTGAATTGAAGTCTAATTTAATATGTGAGACAAACACTAAAAATATCATTTCTCAATTAAATTTTTAATGAGAAAATTAAATAATAATATAAATAGATAATGCACCACTATCAAGAAACTAACTAAACATAAAAATAGAATTAAAATTACACACTAAAGAAATAATGTTTTAATGAAATAAAAATGGATTAAAGCTAGCTGAAGTCTCATTACCTACTGTAGATCACATGGCCATGACACCCATGGAAACAACAGACACAATCTCGTAATTATCTCAAAGTCCAAGGGCATTTTCTCTTATCCTTGACCTTATAATGCCTCCCTCCACCCTAAATTTTCAACTCACAAGTAAATTTTATTTTTTCTCTCACTTTCTCGGCAACTATTCTCTTTTCCTTTTAACGTTCCTTGCTCATTTTCTGTCACTTTATTGGGAAAAGAATGTATCACGGAATGGGGAAATGCCAGAAAATTCGTCAGATAGTTCGGATCCGACAAATGCTGAAGCAGTGGCGAAGGAATGCCCAGATAACGGCCAACCACAACAGTAACGGACCCGCGCCGTCGGATGTTCCTGCTGGACACGTGGCGGTCTGCGTGGGCACCAGTCTCAGGAGATTTGTAGTACGCGCGACGTATCTTAACCACCCAATGTTCAGAAAACTCCTGGTACAAACTGAAGAGGAGTACGGTTTCAACAACGTTGGACCGTTAACCATCCCATGCGACGAGTCGTTGTTCGAGGAGATTCTCCGAGTCGTATCCAGATCCGACTCGGGTCGGTTCTCCACATTGGAGGTTCTTCAGAGATGCTGCCACGTCGGCATGAGGAATAAACTGGGGGGTTTCGGCGAATCTCGACCGTTGCTTCATGGGGTCGCCGATAAATCAGTCTACTAAAAGCTAATAAAAACGACTGATCCTCCTTGGTTGACTCAACCCGAGTTGGAAGCGCTAACAGTTTTACTGAGTTGATTAGGTTTAATTATGATTGAGTTGAGTGATTAGTGGGTAATTTTGAAGTTCTTTTCCTTATAATGATTAAAAAGGAGATGGCCAAGAGAGGTTGTTTTACCGAGTCATCCCGAGTGGAAAAGAGTGAAGAAGCTTAAGCATAATTTATTTATTATTTCTCTACTGTAAATCCATTGACTTTGATTTATTATTTTTTGGAATTTTAGAGATATTATATAATTTGTAATTTATATCAGCATTGCAATTTTTTTTTATAGTTTCACTTATATAAAGCTACAGGGGCACCTATACATTATAATTACAAATGATGGTAATAAAATTTTAGCGGTTGTAATCCAAATTTTTGTCAAAGAAATAAAATATAAGTGATAAAATAAAAGGGTTCGTAATTTTTTTCCGAAAAAATTTTCACGTAAAATTTATATGTGTTTTATTTTTACATTTTCATTATCGACATTCAATTTTAACATTAACCTTCAAGCTTTTATCATTACAATTTTAGATACGGAAAATCAAGAATATCACCATTGATTCGTCAATGTAATTATCGTTAAACCAAATTAAGATAAGATACATTTGAAAAGTATAGTGGTGAATTATCCATAATCTCTTCCCGCTTTTAAATAAAATGATAAAGGCGCTTTAACGTGTTTTCTTTTGTTTTTATTAGTTTTATTATTATTTTTGAAACCAAAATTGATCAAATGGTGTCATGGGGAATCTAACGATGTGATTGAGTTGGTGTAAGAAGTCAATAATGACCCGAATTCGAGGAAATCATCATTTAGAGCGGATATTGTGAATTGAGATCATAGAAATCGTGATACCCCTGAAGGTGTTGAAGTGAAGAAAATTGAGGCTAAATGTAATGATCTTGCGACACCGAGACCAACCCCAATCAAAATTCAACGTCTTGGGGCACTTTTGTCCTAAATTTTTTATCCAAGACTAAATCATATATAATTTTAATTTTGATTTAATTAAATAAATTCAATTATTTCTATGATAAGTGAATATATATTTTATACATACAATTGATGGGGAAATTAAATCAAAATAACATATTTACACAAAATAAAAAGATATAAATTTTATCAAATTTTATGTGCAAGTTTGAGATCAATTTATTAATTTTTTGGTGAATTATAAGGGGAAGGCAAAGCTCTAAAGTAACGTGATTGGCGTGACTCGAACTCAGACTACATCTAAAACAATGAACACTCTTGATCATCAGGTCAATACACGTTATTTGAGATTAATTAATTTATTGGTGCATCATTATTAATAAATAACAACCTTTTAATTATTTTGGTGAAATTTTAAAAATGATATGGTTAAGATCAATTAATTTCCTTGGTATGGTTTTGTTTAAAAGCATAGATTAGCAATCTTATAGAATTGCAGAAAGGAAAAATGCAGTGATAGATGGTGTCCTTGGATAATGATTATGTATATTGACAATTGAAATTTAGTAATGAAATCAGAGGCTAAAGTGTAATTTTCTATTATAGTAAAAATTGAATTTGCTGTGAAATTAGAATATGTTATTATCATAACATTCTAATCCTATAGTGGAACTTTATAAAGGGAAGATAAGATTAATGTATTAATTGGCTGATGAAAAAGTGTGGAAAAAGAAAAAAGTGAGAGAAGGAAAATGAAATTTGATATTATTACTTTTTTTTTAATAATAATCATGGAAATAGCAATGTGATTCAGCCAATTACAATTATGCTATTTGGGTGGTTAGGTTATTCATCAAATCACCGTGCCTTTTTGTTGCAACATGGAATGAAAGGTATTACGATTTACATGTAAAGGGTGTAAGGAGTCGTTGTAATGGGTGTGATTTATATCCAAAATGTGCTGAGACTCGTCAATCTTGGTAGATGATGGCCTTTCATGAGATTGTTGGAGCTAAATTTTTGTACATTTTTCTATCTTGCCCTTCTCCTTAAAGCAGAGTGGCTTTTATAGATGGATCCAAGCTTGAGGTGGGCTTACTTTTATGTTGGGTTCGATCGTAAATCTTGTTTAGAGTGTGGGTTGGATTTGACCTTATAACATGGGAGTGGGTTGGATATGATTGTCTTGGGAGTTAATGAACTTGGAGAATTAGAATCATTAAATGAGATTAGACTTGACATGACAGATCCTGATGACACTTTGGCATCGCCTATCAAGCTGCCTCTGTTGGCTTGGCATCTTGGAAGTGTTGTGGCATAAGGAGTGTCGTGGTGTAAATGTATATCAATTGTCCCCCTTGATCTATTGTAATTTGATACATCAAATTAAGGTCTCCATTATATTAGAGGAGCTTATTCTTAAGCAATTTAGGTATATTTTCTTTATTTTTTTCGATTTTTAACTTTTATTATTAATGAATGGTTTTATGCCCTTTTGAGACCAAAATTGGCCAAATTGCACCATGGGGAACCTAACGATGTGATTGAGTAGGTGTAGGAAGTTGATAATGATCAGAACTCGAGGAAATCATCATTCTAAATGGGTATCACGAAATGAGGCCATGGAAGTCGTGATACCCTTGAAGGTGCTGAAGTGAAGAAAATTGAGGCCAGATGTAGTGATATCATACACCGGTGATGCATATCGCGACATTGAGACCCTAATTTCGATACTATTTTCGGTATCATGACACCAAAGATTGCGTGTCGCGATACCATAGCTGGATGAGAAGAAAATTGACTTTAAGGGTAGTTTTTGTCCAACACCAACCACAATCAAATTTCAACGTCTTAGGGCACTTTTTTCCAAAAATTTTGAGTTGTATTCAGTTGTTAGCTGATAACTTTAAAGGATCCACCTTTAACATTATTCCAAACACATTTTTATCATCTTTTTAGTTAAGTAGTTGTTTCTTCTTCATCTTTTTACGGTTTTAGTTTATCAGCTTTTTGGTTTTTAGTTGTTAGTTAGTTGTTACCGTAGCTAGTTGTTATTTACATTTTAGTATTCAAATTTTAGATTGTATTTTCAATTTCATCCAAGGATTTTAATATAGCTCAGTTCATTTTCATTTTAAAAACTTAGAAATATGATTTTCGATGATATTTTTTCACCTCCATAGTTGCCTACATCTTCTCCCTCAAGCATCTATAAAAAAACTATTAAGCTTTTCTATCCTTACTTTTTGTGCTTAATCTAATGTATGCTTTGAATATTTATTAGGCTATTGTTTATACAGAAATGATGTTAGGTAACTAAATATATGATGGTTTGTTAGTTTTTGGTATAGAGACTAAATTGTAAAAACTAGACTAAATCGAATAGACTTCAAAACTTAGAATTGACACCTCTAAGTGAATATTTAGATAGGTGAGACCGAGATGAGATCCTTTTGAACACCAATTTGGTTGTCTCGAGGTAGTTTGGTAAGGTCGAGAGGTAAATCAAACTAAATCGTCTAATTTTGTAAAATGGTGACCAAGAGGTAAAGTTGAGTCAATAAGTAGTTTAAGCCTTTTAGATCCCTAATCCAAAGACTAATTTACAACATGAAAGTCAGCCAACCACTTTGTGTCTTGAATTGTTAATCACATAATTTTACATGCTTTTACAATGTGGTCTTTCTTAGTGTTAGTTGGTTAAATTAGTGTAATTACATTTGATTATGGATTGCCGTAATATAGTACTTAGCGAGTAGTTAGCTAGACTTCCTATTTGTTAATCTCATCTTACTTTCGAATGGATATTAGATTCAAGATGCTCATATCACACGTGTCCCAACAAGGATAGGTTTTCCATATACAATTTAGTTGAAGGTGGAGTTACGCTGATGGGGAATAACTCTCCATGTAAAATATCTAGAATTGAAACAGTACAAATTAGGATGCACGATGGAATTACTCGGACATTGTCAAATGTCAAGTATGTTCCTTATTTAAAGAGAAATCTTATCACATTGGGAATTTTGGATTCTAATAGTTGTAGGATAGTCATTGAGTCATGACTTAAAAGTTTATCGTGGGGATCTTGTTATGATTGAGAGGACAGAAAAAGGGTAGTCTATACATTATACAACGGTCAACGGTTATTGGTGCAGTTACGATTACCGAAGAAAAGACGAAATTGCCACCACGCTGCAACGAGAATTAACCTAACGTCACGACGACACGACATGAATCTTTCTTCGCCAATTCCGATTCAACAAAACTTTGACACATGCGACTTGGTCATATGAGTGAGAAAGGTATGACAATCTTGTGCAATAGAGGTCTTCTCAAAGACACTAGAGTTGGTAAGTTAAGTTTCTACGAGCATTGTGTTTTCGGGAAATAAACCCAAGTCAGATTTGATTCAGCAATGCACAAAACAAAAGGAAATCTAGATTACATTCATTCCGATTTATGGGTCCATCTTCTGACATCTCAAAAGGAGGTAGTAAATATTTCATAACTTTTATTAATGATCACTCCAAAAAAGTTTGAGTTTATTTCTTGAAACAGAAAAACAAAATCTTCGGAATCTTCAAATAGTGGAAGACACTGTTAGAGCTAGTTTAGCATTACTTTTGAAAAGTGTTGTGAAAAAGTGCTTTTGAGAAGTACTTTTGAAAAGTTTGGTTTAAGATTGAAGTGTTTAGTATTACTGTCAAAAAGTGCTTTTAAAAAATGAAATATCCATTTTTGACATGATATTATAAAGTAATAAATATGTATTTAAATATTGTTCAAATTAGTTAATATTATGATATTTTTTATGAATATAAAAAATAATTTATTATAACTTGTTAATATTTTAATATATAAAATATAAATTTTAAATATTTTTTAGCAATTAGTATTAATTATTTATAAAATTTAATTAGACTATATAACTATATTTTAAATATTTTAAATATTACCATTAAATATTTGTAATTAAATATTAAGACATATGTATTATTTTAAAAATAATATTGTGAAATAGTAGGTTTCTTCCTTATCTGCAACTACGGAAGTAGAAGGGAAAGGGATGAGGGATGAAAAAGTAATTAATTCTTTTGGGAGAAACAAAAGCTAAAAATTTTAAATTCTCCATTTGACCAAAAGTGCTTTTGAAAAGTAAAAAATCTCACAAAAAAAATTACTTATTTAGCACAACTTTTCTCCAAAAAGTGCTTTTTAAGCCAAAAGTGTTTTTCCATAGCATTACGAAACCCAACCTTAGAAAACAAACTGGAAAATCTGTGAAGTGGTTGAGAATGGATAATGGTCTTGAGTTATATTCGTCAAAGTTTAATGATTTTTACAAACGGGAAGGAATTGAAAGACATCGAACTGTTGTTAGAACTTCGCAGCAGAATGGAGTTGTAGAAAGAATGAATAGAACCTTGTTGGAAAATGCTTGATGCATGCTTTCTAATACAGGCTTAAGGAAAGAATTTTGGGCAGAATTCGTAAACCTGACAAGTTATTTGGTAAATCGATCTCCTCATCGAGCATTGAACGGTAAAGTTCTAAAGGAGATATAGTTAAGTAATCCTCTTAATTATTATAATCTTAGAATTTTCGATTGTCCTGTTTATGATAAAGTTAGCCAAGGAAAGCTCGAACCAAGGGTTGTTAAATGCATCTTTTTGGGATACTCTGCTGGTACAAAAGATTTTAAGTTGTGGTGTTCGAAATCCGAAAAAATAATTGTTAGCAGAGATGTTACATTTTATGAACTTGTCATGTTTTGATTAAAAAAAAGTTGTATTACTTTTTAAGATACAACAAATCAGAGTGTCTCAAGCAAGGTGGAGTCAAAAGTTGAAACAAAGGGTGACGTCTTGACGAGCAAATGCCCAACATCGCAACAACACGACGAACGAAGGTCTCATCCTAACGAAGAGTTACACGACGTCACGAAGACATGACAACATTTTGATTCCTGCAAGATTGAAACTATTGCAGATTTGTTTGGAGCTCTATCCGACCCTCAGGTACCCTCACCATCTCAGTTAACTAATTATAAGTTGGCTCGTGACATGAAAAGGCGAGAAATCCGACCACATCAGAAATATTGTGAAGGAAACCTAGTAGTTTATGCTTTAAGTGTTTTCGAGAGCATTGATTTAACTGATCCTTCGTGTTATTATGAGGTAGTTCAAGCCTTCGATTCTAGCAAATGGCTTGTTGAAATTGAAGAAAATATGGAATCGCTTCAAAAGATCGAGTCTTGGAGGCTAGTTAAACCACCCATCGGTAAAAGAATCACTGGTTGTAAATGAGTGTTTAGAAAGAAGGAAGGTTCGAGTCTTAACGACACTAGGTATAAGGCACAACTGACTGCAAAGTGCTACAATCAAGTGGAGGAAGTTGATTTTCATGATGTTTTCTCTCCCGTTGTGAAACCTATGTCTGTTTGAGCACTTTTGGCCCTTGTTCCGTCAAATAATCTTGAGTTAGAGCATTTAGATGTAAAAACTACTTTCCTTCACGATGACCTTGAGGAGGACATCTACATGCAACAACCAGAAGGCTTCAAATTTAAAGGTAAAGAAGATCATGTTTGTCTCTTATAAAAGTCTTTGTACGGTTTGAAGTAGTCTCCTCGGTAGTGGTATAAAAAGTTTGACTCGTTCATGTTGAGTATTGATTTTTCTCGAAGTGAGTATGAAAGTAGTGTTTATCTACAATGTCTTGATGATAATTCTTTTATATATTTGTTGCTTTATGTTGATGATATGTTAGTTGCGGCTAAGTATCCATTTGAAATTGATTGTCTTAAAACCATGTTTAACTCTAGGTTTGTGAAAAAGGATTTAGGTGTAACAAATAAAATTTTGGGAACAAAAATTTTGAGATATAGACATTCTGGGAAATTGTTTTTATCACAACAAAGGTATATCAAGAAGATCCTAAGCGATTTGAGATACAAGATGCAAAACCGGTAACTACTCCTTTGGATGTACACTTTGAACTCTCAATTTCAAATTCCTCACAGAATGAAGAAGATGAAAGGTACATGTCAAAAGTATCTTATTCAAACACAGTTGGAAGTTTAATGTATGCAATGGTATGTACTCGTCCCGTGATAGCAAGTTAATTTTGTGCTTTTAATGTATTTATTATTGGTTAATTTTTGAATAAGATGATACTAAACTTGTTTCCTTCTGATCAGGGATGAAATTGGGGTGTCGAAATTCAAAATCAAACAAAATGAGCTAAATTGGAACGAAAAGCAAAGAGGGGGCCAAATTGAAGAATTGAAGAAATAGTGGTTGACTAGTTAAAATCAGATTTTTTGAAATTGTAAAAATTCTATAAATAGTTTAAATATGATTTTCTAATTGATATTTTTTAGGAAATATCATTCTAAATTTAGCATGATAAATGTGTATAGATACTTAGTGTTGGGGGCATGAGAACACACACTTGGGGATTGAATGCAAAAAGCAGTTTATTTCTTTTTCTCCTTTCATGCAGTACATGCTAGGGGTGAGTATTTAATCGAGTCGAGTTGAATCGAGTCAAAAAATTTCGAGTTAGTTGAGTTGGCGAATCCTATTTTAGCAACTGAAGTCAATTTGAATTTTTTTCGAATCGAGTAAAAAATTTTTGAATCGAGTCGAGTTAAAAAATTCTATTATTTATACTAAATGTTGCATTTACATGGACCGATTATTTAATAAGTAGACGAAGTACAAGCTTTTAGATTAATTTTGAGTAAAGAAAAAAGGGAAAGTGGGGCGATTCGGGAAGGAAAATAAGACTAATGGGTAAACATTGATCAAAAGGATGTAGTTTTGTTTTTTTCTTATTTGGATTTTTGGAAAACTTGAATTAAGGGTGAGTATTCGGTCGAATCGAGTGAAATTGTTCGAGTTAAATTAAAAAAATTAATAATCTTAAATTAAAATCTTGTTACAATATAATTATTTTCATGTTAGAGCATATACTTTTGAAACCTTATATATTTAAAAACTTTTTTAAATAAAAAAAAATTTAGTATGATAAACTTGAATCATTAATCACTTATTTAGATTAGAAAATTATTATTTCAATTTTTTTTTAAAATTTTAACTTTTTTTATATATTTTTTTGGATTTTAAAAAAAATATAAAATTTTTAAAAAATACAAATTTTAGAAATTTTATAAATATTTTTAATTTTAAAAATTATTTTGATTTTTTGTAATTTTTGTTAAGAGAAATACCAATTTGCTCATTTTTAAAATTGACCAAAGGATATTTATATTACTCTGTTATTCGAATTGTAAAAATTCAACTTACCTCGAACTCGAAATCCGAAATTTCTTATTCGAGTTGACTTGAATAGTTAGAATAACTCAAATTACTCAATTTAATTAACTCGAAATTTGAATTTTTTTCGATTTTTCCAATCAAATCAAGTTTGCTCACCTCTAATATAGGCATTCTGCCATTTTTTCCCCTTTCATTACTTTTGGCTTAAATCCTTCCCAAGTCATTCCCTTTCCGCTTTCTACCATTTTCATTAAATTCATTTACATACACCAACTAGCATGATTAATCTCATGCTTCACTAAGTCCCTTTTAGTTTTAGCTCGGGTATCGCTATGACAAAAAAATCGTGAGATATGAACCCGCACTAAAAAAAAACCTTTCAACACGATATTCGCTATCTCTTCGGTATATGTGATAGTACAAATTCGTCCCTTAAAGTTAATTCAATTCCAATTTAAAAAGCGTACATTAGGTTGGAATTGTTTGGAGTACAATTGTGAAAACGAGACGGTCATCTACCGAGTTTGAATTTCCATGAACAAATTGGCATATTCAGGTGGGTAAAGGCCAGTTGGGTTCTAGGGAGATAGTAATCAGATTTAAATGACCCACGCGGTTGAGGTTGTTAATTCGAGTTAGGCTTTTTATATCGCAAGACTGTTGAAATCTTAAATTACGAGCACGAGCTTCGTGGTTAGAAATTTGGCAAGGGTCGGATTGGAAGTTGTACCGGAATTAACTACACAAGGAAAATTGACGGTTGAGGCATCCTTAATCGATACAACCAACTTATCGGTTGGAAGGGAAAAATCATTTTTCAAGGATCAATTCAAGTTCAGAGTGTACCGAGGCTGAGGCTAAGCTTTTATTTTGCAATCATAATTTTTTGTTTACTTTATTTTATATTTGTTTTATATATATTATTATCTTTATCAACTAAAGCCCCCCTTTTTATTTATTTTTTTAGCTTCGTAACGCATAGGTTGTGGGATGACTATTGTCGGGACAATGATTTTGGTCGCAAGAAAAGGCGAAATTAGATAATCAATCCCTGTGAATTCGACTCTACTACTCTATACTGCTATTTAGTGTTATTTTATCATAGGAATTTATATTTGGTGGCTCGACATCCATCATCCTGATATTTCACATATTGTTAGTGTTGTTAGTCGATACATGGCCAATCTTGGTAAGTTAAACTAGCATGTAGCTAAGTGGATTTTTAGATATTTATAGGGCACTTCTAATGTCACGGGCCAGAGTTCAAAGCCCGTGATTTTTTATCTTCTTATGAGGATTTTTTCCACGTAAAATTCGTGTGTTCGATCTTTTCAATTCTTATTTTTTTTACTTTGTTCGTTGTTTGATCAAGTTTATCCCTTACAATATACGATGTGAATAACCACCATGATCTACTTAAATATTTGGTATAACTTAATTTTTATAAAACTTTTAATAATTCATATTATTTTATATTTTTTAAATAAATAAAATTTAAAAAACCACAAACACCAACATTCATATGTAAAATCTACCTAAAGTTCATTAGAAGTTTGTGTTTTGCATCAATTCTTCAATGCAAGAAAGGACCATTATATGCATTTATATGTATGTAAGTATATATACAACCTTTGAATTGAATAAATGATAATAATTAATTTCCTAGTAAAACAAAAGCTTGAAAAGAAATCATGGGTCTTTATTATTTAAAGTTGAAAGCAAAGTTATTTAGGAAATTTGATATTCTTACAAGACAAAACAAAATTAATCAAATCATATAAATGCATGTTCTTGCCTAATCAAACAACCCGTCTGTCGATTGATTTGAATGAATTAAATAGTGGTTTGTATTTTAGGGTTTCATTTGGGTTAAGGAGGCTCATGATTTGATAAGATTCCATTTCCATCTTATTGAAAATAGACAAAATTATTTAGCATGGCCAAAATTTTTTTGATAAAATTCTTTTGACTTCTTTTATATAATTGTAAAATTATAAATTAATACAATAATAAATCCATTTTTCCTCCTTAATAGATTCTTTTAATTTGATTTTTTAAATCGATTTAGTTAATAAATAATACATTGATGACTAGACTTGTGCATAAATTGGGCTACTTGCCTAGGTCCGAAAGTTTGCTCGAAATTTGGAAGGGTTTAGGCAAAAATATTAGGCCTGAAAATGGGCTTGGGAAAAAAAAATTAAGTCCGCTTAAAATATGGGTTGAACTTGGGTTTAAACATTCAAAACCAATGCCTGATCCGTTTTAAGTTTATAATATTTTATATTATGTTATTTTTATATATTATATAATTTAAAACATATAATAAAATAAATTTATACTATACTCTAATGTAAACATTAAAATAATATTAAAATGATTATAAAAAATTCAATAAATAAAAAATTTATAAAATTATTAAATTTTAAAATAATATAATATAAATATTTTTTAGAAAGAATTTAAAAATAATATGAACGGGCCTAAAATGAGCTTGAATCAATATTTTGCAAATATGAATAGGTTTAGGTAAAACTTTAGGCCTAAATTTCGGGTCGGGTCAAATTTGGACAAGCATAAAATATGTTAATATCATATTTAGATCCGACCCGATCTATGAGCACCTCTACTGATGACTTAACCAATTGGTCATCTTCATGTTTACTTCCATAAAAACAAGTCACCGTTAAGATAAAAAATTTGATGGATTTTTCTTGTTCCACATGTGAAGTAAAAGGAAAAAGTCTAAATTTAGAGGGGCCCTCAACCTAAATTATCTATCTCCTTCAATCAATTGAGGTTTTGGCAAACAACCTTGATTTTTATGTTTTTGTTTTGATTTCATAATAACAACTCCCACTACAAAGAAAGATGTTACACGTCTCTTTGAAGAGACTTTTTCTTGTTCAAAGATTTATCATTATTTTAAATTTTTTGTTAATAGCAATTTAGAAAAGCACTGTGTGAGGTCAATGGTCTAATTTCTTTGTTATGCTAAATTTTTTATTTCTCCAATTTATTATATTATTAGTAGAACTAACTTGATAATATCATTAGTTGATTTCGTTAAAGTGATGGCGCGAACATTCTTTTAAAGTCTCAAGTATTTAGTTGATATATAAATTTATTATTGGTTGAATAAAATTACTGAATTTTTATGTGATTTTAATTATGTGATCGAATAACAATAAAAAAAATCATTTATTACTTTAACGATAATAATTTTATAGTATTATCAATTTTAATCTACTAATAATACAATAAAAAAAAATTATATCTTAACTTTCAGTTAAAACCATAATTACATCTCAAATCAATCTATTTTAAGTATGAATATAATATTAAAATAAATTATAATTCGGAGTATTGATATATTGGGTAATTTATCTAAGTAATCAAAATTTTTTTATTATTTATGAAAATGATTCAAGTTTAAAAATATACACCAAAATGACTTGAAATGAATAGTAAAAATAGACATTGGTCATCTAATGGTCGACACCACCTGCCCAGTGATTGGTGTTAGACAAAAAAAATTTGTGATTTTTTGGTGTTGGTCATGCAATGGCCGACACCTATGTATTTTTTTAATACGGTATTTTATTGATATACGAAAATACGAGAATTTGAAAAAAAAAATTTGGGTTTTGGCTATGCAATGGTCGACACCTCTTTTTTATCAGATAAAAAATATAATTTTTTGTGTTGGCCATGCAATGGTCGACATCTCCTTTTTTATCAGATAAAAAATTCAATTTTTTGGTGTTGGCAATGCAATGACCGACACCCCTATTTATCTGATAAAAAAAACAATTTTTTTGGTGTTGGCCATGCAATGGCCGACACCCCTTTTCTCAGATAAAAAAATTTCAAATTTTTTCGATGTTGGCCGTGCAATGGCCGACACCCCTTTTTTCAGATAAAAAAATTTCAAAATTTTTTAGTGTTGGCCATGCAATGGTCGACACCCCTTTTTTCAGATAAAAAATTTCAAAACTTTTTTGTGTTGGTCATGCTATGGCCAACACCTCCTTTTTATCAGATAAAAAATTCAATTTTTTTTGTTGGTCACCATGGCCGACACCCCCTTTTTATTTGGTAAAAATTAATTTTTTTTGGTGTTGTCCATATAATGGCCGACACCAACTTCTCCTCATTCTCTATAAATAAGGTTCATTTTTTTTATTTTGAAATTGTAAGTAAGAAATATTTCTCTTAAAATAACAAGAAAATGAGAGTGTTTTATTATTTATCATTAGATGAGTGTTTTGTTTTTAGGAATAGTTGTGTAGTGTACAATCGAATTTTTGGGTTGAGCTATATATTGTCATGTTTTTTCGGAGTTGAATTATATACTGTCATGTGAAGAGGCAAATATATGTGTTCAGTGGTCAGATGATTTTCTGCACCATTGAGGAAATCCTATAAGTATATGATATAATTGCCTCTAAATTTAACTATGTGATATAACAGTAAAGGTTATGCTATCAAATGTCGGTTAACGAAATTCTGTCATCGAACGGCCGACCGAGATGACTTGGCCAGGTATTCAGTCAATATGGACCAGTATTGCTTGAGGGTTAGAAGAATTTATTGAAATTGACCAGGTATTTAGGCAAATAGACATTATCTAACCAAGACGAGTTGCGCAAGTTTAGGGTATTGTAGGTTATTTTGTATTATTGTTCAAAATTTAAAATTTCATGTATTAATATTAACAATTATTTATAATTTATTTTTTCTGTAAATTTAATTTGTATTGTTGTAATATTCAACAAGATTTATATTTTATCGTATTAATATAATTTTGATTTATTAAAAAATTATTAAATATTTTGTTGTGAAAATGTTAAAGAATAAATATTATTGACAAATTAAAAATATATTAAAAATTATTAATTAAATTTAAATTTAAGAAATAAACGAAAATAATCAAAAGAAAAGAACACTAGTATAGTTAATGGTCGAGATTGACTTATATATATATATATATATATATATATATAACCGTCAGTACTAAAAATTTGAGTTTTTTGTTCTCATTAATAGTACAACAATTTTTTTGTTTATGTTCATTTTTTTATAATCTCAAGTTTTTTCAAGATGAGTTCCAACATTTTCTTTGTTTATGTTCATTTTGATGGAAAAATTATCAATACAGATGATGAAGGTTGTGTATTTGAAAGCAAATAAAAAATTGGAATGAGACTGAACAGGCGTGTTTCATTGGATGAATTGAAACGGAAGATCAGTACAAATATAGCTACTTGTTGCGGGAAGCAAATGTTGAGACTATTTTACAAATTTTCGATTTCATCAAATCCGATAAAGTTCTTCGAAATGGAGCTTGTTGATAATGATGATCTAGGGACAATGATTGAAATTTATTGCCCATCTGAGATCGAAAATCCATGCCCCATTGAGTTGTTCGCGGAGATATCACACCCTGAACCAATTCAAGTCTTAAATCCAGTAAGCTAGCGTTCTGGAATAGATATTAATCTTAATGAATGCTGGGAAGATCAATCGAGTTATGGAGGGTCCACTCCAGAAAATCCAAACATCGGTGGATGTTCGTATAACATCCAAAACACGTGTCATCGTCTACAATTTCATCCGAAAGTGTTGGCCCCAATAGAAGATGATGAAGAAAATGAAGCTCTGGAAGACCCCGATTTGGATGACATCCCCGAAGACTTAGATGATGAGGGGTCGGTGGAGGGTGATGATGTTAACACCCATTCAGGAGGAAATACGAGCCCGAGTATAGTTATTAGGAATAATCCAGAGGCCTTCATGAGCGACGTAGACCCAAATGCAAGTCGAGCTCGTGAGTTTTCGGAATATAGAAACATAGTTTCGGCTCACCTATTCGACGAACAAACCGACGAAGAAGAGTTGTTCGTAGGACAACAATTTGAGAACAAGAAGGACTGTTTAAATGCAATAAAATAATACAACTTAAAGTTAGCTATGGATTATAAAGTAACGAAGTCGTCGCAGTCTTTGTACATCGGAGAATGTTTGAAAGCTGAGAGTGGGTGTAAGTGGCGTATCCGAGCCGCATTAATGCAGCGGACTCAGTTGTGGACAATAAAGAAAATGGAAGGTTCGCACACATGCACCATGGCTCGTATGACACAAGACTATCGGAAGTTAGATGCAAAGACCATATGCAACTGCATCATGCCTATGGTGAAAGCGTCTCCATTGAATAAGGTATCGGTCTATATTTTAGCCATGCAAGCTCGCTTCAATTATAAGGTTTCGTACTAGAAGGCATGGTGGGGGATAGCCGCAATGCGAGAGTATGTGCCGGGGACTGTAACTGATTTACAAACACTATCGTATGAAGGTCCAGACAAGGTGATTGATCCGGGAAAACGACATTTTCACCGATTATTTTAGACGTTTGACCCGTGTGTTAAGGCCTTCCCTCACTACAAACTGATGGTGCAAGTTGATGGAACTTGGCTGTACGGTAAATACACGCAAATACTACTGATTGTTGTTGTTCACAAGATGACAATCGAAATGTACTTCCGATCGCATTCGCCATAGTCGAGAAAGAGTGCTTCGAGTCGTGGGAATTTTTCTTAAAAAATATGAGGAGGCACGTTGTTAGGCAAGACAAAATTTGCCTATTAGATAGATCGAAGGGACTACTTGCTGCAATAAGGTGATCGAAGGTTTCGTGGAGGTCCGTTTATTGCATCCGGCACATGTCGGCAAACTTTCATAGTGATTATAAAAATAAAGGATTGAAAACAGAACTCGTGGAAATGGGTAATAATTATTGTTTGTATTTTTTTATTAAATTTAATTTTAAATTTTATCAGCTTGTGAAATATAAAAAATACTTATTCGAAATTCTATATGCATATTCAGCTTATCAATTTGAACTGCGGAGATTCAGGCAAAAGTTCGCAAAGCTGAGGCTAAGATGAAAAATTTACCAAATTGCAAAAATCTTCGTGGGTGGTTGGGTAGCATCCAGACGTATCAATGGACACAAAATTATGATGAGGGGGCTCGGTATGGCTAGATGACGACCAGCCTAGTCGAGTCAATTAACTCTGTCTTGAGGCGAACACGACATCTACCAATTGCTGCTGTTTTCTCGGCAACCTTTTATAGGTTGGCCACATTGATGCCTATGATGAGACAGTGACAAGTGGCACAGATGGAGGCCAGACACATGTATGTTGAGGACATTCGAAGGGCCATGGCGGCAAACAGTCAGAGAGTTCGAACGATTAATGCAAAAATTTATTCACGGGAGTTGGAGATTTTTTGAGTTTTAGAGTACACCGGTCGTCGCTCGGGTGTTCCACCAAGGTCGTACGCAGTTGATCTGGCAAACAGGCGATGTGAGTGCTTTAGATTTCAAGCTCTCCGATATCCTTGTGCGCATGTTCATGCAACTTGTGCGACTGTAAATTTAAATGTCGAACAATTCATAGACGAGGTGTACATGCTACAATGCACATTGCGTATATAGGAGAATGAATTTCCCGTAATGCCCGATGTATCGAACTGGGAAGTTCCATCGGTTGCTTTTGAGATGCTACCGGACCATAGTCTCCATAGAAAGCCTAGAGGTCGATCACCTTCGACGAGGATTCGCTCTGATATGGACATTAGGGAGACGGGGGAACTAAAATTGTGCAGTGTTTGCCGAAGGCCTGGCCATAACCGATCCACTTGCCCATATCGTGTCTATAATTCCGGTCAATCCTCTCGTAATGTCGGATTGTCCGACGAAGACATGTCCACTAGTATACATGAAAAATATTTGTGTAAAAATTAATTTAAGTTGAAATTAATTTGAAAATTAATGAACATGTCTAAATTTAAATAATTTAAACTTCATAATTATATAAGTTTGAATTTAAAATTCTACTTTAAATTTGAAGTTGAAATTTAAATTACAATTAAAATTAATTTAACATTATTTAAATAAAAAAATTATTATTATATTACAATTTATATCAAATATTGTGTTCATTTGACAATACGTTATTTATCAAATTTTCATATTTAAAGTACAAATTATTATTATATTATAATTTTTATCAAATAATGTGTTGATTTGACAATACATTATTTACTAAATTTAAATATTTAAATAAAAATATTATTATTATATTATAATTTTTATCAAATAATATGTTGATTTGACAATACATTATTTATTAATTTTAAATATTTAAATAAAAAATTATTATTATATTACAATTTTTATCAAATAATATGTTGATTTGACAATAAATTATTTATTAATTTTAAATATTTAAATAAACAATTATTATTATATTACAATTTTTATCAGATTTTAGATTTATTAACCAAAATAACCTTGGATCACTCAAAAATTACAAAAATGCCATCAATGGTCCCCTACTATAAATAGCATTGGACCACCCAAATTCCAGCTCACCAACACCTCAATTTCGCCGTTGACCGACTTTGTCCGCCATTGATCGAGTTCTATCCATCACATTATGGATCCGAATGTCATTCTTCGTAGTCATGACAAACACCGTGTGGGTGCGATTCGAGTAGATCCGGAATTCTATAGGATGGTTAGATCCTGGTATCATTATCCGGGTTATAAGCCCCATAGATTGGCTCAACACTATATCGAAGATGCGGGGTTCGGGATTGTTGCCCGCATTAAAAACATGAATATTCGGGCCGATTGAATAATGACCTTAGTCGAAAGATGGCATCCCGGGACTCACATGTTTCACCTCCCGTGTGGAGAGGCAACAATTACATTAGAAGACGTTACAATCCAGCTCGAGCTACCCGTTGAGGGTGATGCGGTAACGAGTCTGGGTATAGTAGACGATCCTTGTGGCACTTGCTACCGGTTACTTGGCAAGGTGCCCTTGGATACTGAAAACGGAAAATTACCCTTTTTAAAGTTTACGTGGCTATACGATAACTTTAGACATCTCCCTCAAAATCCAACGCAACTGGACATTATCTACAATGCTCGCACTTTTCTTTTGCAATTACTAGGCGGTATCCTTATTCCGGATACTAGCCAAAATAGAATAAGCATCATCTACCTCCAATTGTTGGATGATTTCAAGGCAACGGGGAAATTAAGTTGGGGCTCGACAGTGTTGGCGACATTGTACAGGGAGCTTTGTCGAGTGACAAATCCCGCAGTTCATGTCATGGGCAGCTGCACGTATCTGCTCCAATCATGGATATTATACCGACTGCCTTCCATCGCTAACCTCGAACACATGCCATATTCGATGCCACTAGTTAATAGGTGACTCAATGTCTCTATTTTATATTTTTAAATTTTATTAATTATTATTTTTATTCTAATTATTTTTCAATTTTTTAGATGACATTTAGTTCCGAGACTTGGACGACACGAAAAATGTCACCATTTACGTTGCTGGCTAGACAAACATGGAGGAGATGATGTAAGATATATTTTCGAATTTTTTATAATATTTTTTTCTATTTTCGAAATGTTTTTATATATTTTCAAATTTTTAAAAAAATAAATATATGATATTTTTTACAAATATTTTTTACATTTTCAAAATATAAAAAATACATTTTCGAAATATTTTTTTTACAAAATAAATCTGATATTTTTTAGATTTTTGAATTTTTTTTAACTAAATTCGTGTTTTTATACTGTGCAGTTCGTGTGGCAGCTTTATATTTTAGACGAAATTACGCATTTAATTCCACCATTTGTTTACCAGCACAATTACCAACTGTTCTCGTGTAATGTGCCGGTATTCAATTTTCATATGGTGGAATGGCACGCTGGGGATCGGGTTTTGTGACAGTTCGGTGCTATACAACATATCTCGAACCCTCCCTTCCAACTCAATGAGGTCCACTAGCTCGACAAAAAGGGACATGATAAAAACCGAATAAATTAGGCTCATGATCTTCAAGCATATATCGTGCTTTGGAACGATCGGGCAAATAGGTATTCAATCTTGTATTTGTGTAACGGGAATTATTTTGGTACCCTATATTACAAGCAATGGTATACGACATACTGGATGCCTGTGGTTGATCCCCGGGAGTATATGCAGAGGAGACTTATTTCGGAAGGCAACAGATGGGGTCTGGCGAATAACGCATATGGACATCGTGGTCGGATCCTCGGTTCAGATTTCGAGCTCGAGGATGAGCCCAATGACGAACCCTCGGACGAGCCCGATTACTAGCTCGATTACGAGGCGCAAGACCAACCCGAGTACTAGCCGGAGCACCAACCCGTTCCCCAATATCAAACATCCGGCTCTTCATCTTTTTTTCTACACGATTATTATCATCGTTCCATTGAGGAGATTTTTGGAGTCGACCCCGACCTTCAACGTACACGTTACTCCGGTTCTTCCTCATATCAACCGAAGATCCATCCAGAAAAACGTACACCGACAATGGAGGATATTTTTGGCTCGGCACCTCAGGTCACTCAACTTACTCCCGATTACGTTGATGATACGTACGATTTTACCACCTTTCTACGTACACCAATCGGGACACCCAACGTTGACACCACCGAGGATGAGCCGACGAACACCAATGTAACGCCTCCTGAACAAATTGTACTACGGCCTCGGCCTCGCCAAGCCTGGAGGTAGCCGAACTGTTACACACCAGCACCGGGGACGTCGTTGGGATCTACTCAATTTTGATTTTTTTCCGTTTACTTTTTAAATTTGTTTTTATTTTAAATTTAATTTCTAATTTCCTGTATATTTTAATTTTTTTTCTAATTTCCTGTATATTCTAATTATTATTTTTTTAAAATTTATATAATCTTTTTCAATAATATTTATTTCCCCACATTTTGACAACATATTTAATATTTTTATATATAATTCGAAACTATTTTAATACAAGAAAATACAAATATTGTTGAATATTAATAAGCAACAAATTAAATTTACAGATACAATAAATTACAATTTTTTGTTAATATTAATACACGAAATTTTAAAAAATAAATTTACTGATATAACAAAATACAAACATAGATAATGTCCATTTGCTTGAATACCGAGCTACAAACGTTAGTACCAAGAAACATGCTCGGGTTGCCGTTAAACATAACCTTTTTCAGTTCGTAAGACACAATGCAGTCGGTCTCGGTTACCTGTTAAATGAAGGAGAAAGTCATCCAACCTTTGACAGCATAACCTTTACGGCCTTACCACAACGCCTACATAGAACAACAATATATCTACGTTGGAATAGCTATTCGACAGTATTTTCTGTGATAACAAATTATTCCAACGTAGATAATATTCATCTGCGTTGGGTATCTCGGATAGTCTTCAATGGTGCAGAAAATTATCTTACCACTGAAGACATATCTTTGCCGCTTCACATGACAGTATATAATTCAACTCTAACAATACATGACAGTATATAGTTCAACCCCGAAATTTGATTGTACACTTCACAACTATCCTCCAAAACAAAACACTCATCTAATGATAAATAATAAAACACTCTCATTTTCTTGTTATTTTGAGAGAAATATTTCTTACTTACAATTTCAAAAAAAATAAAAAAACTAAACCCTATTTATAGAGAATGAGGGGAAGTTGGTGTCGACCATTACATAGCCAACACCAAAAAATTTAATTTTTTACCAAATAAAAAGGGGATGTTGACCATTGCATGACCAACACAAAAAAAATGAAAATTTTTTATCTAAAAAAAGGGTGTCGACCATTGCATGACTAACACCAAAAAAATTTGAAGTTTTTTTTATTTGAGAAAAGAGGGTGTCGACCATTGCATGGCCAACACCAAAAAAATTTGAAATTTTTTTATCTGAGAAAAGGGGGTGTCGACCATTGCATGGCAAACACCCAAAAATTTGATTTTTTTATCAGATAAATAGGGGTGTCGGCCATTGCATGGGCAACACCAAAAAATTAAATTTTTATCTGATAAAAAAGGGAATGACCAATACCCAAAAATTTGATTTTTTATCAGATAAATAGGGGTGTCGGCCATTGTATGGCCAACACAAAAAGATTATTTTTTATCTGACAAAAAAGGGGTGTCGGCCATTGCATGACCAACACCCAAAAATTTGATTTTTTTATCAGATTAAAATGGGTTGTCGGCTATGCAAATTTTTTTTTTCAAATTCTCGTATTTTCGTATATCAATAAAATATCATATTAAAAAAATACATAGATGTCGGCCATTGCATGACCAACACCAAAAAACACAAATTTTTATATCAGACACCAATCATTGGGCAGGTGGTGTCGGTCATTAGATGACCAATATCAATTTTTACTGTTCATTTTAGGTCATTTTGATGTATATTTTTGAACTTGAGTCATTTTCGTAAATAATCAAAATTTTTAAATCATTTGGATAAATTACCCTGATATATTCGATATTTTGATATGACACATTTTATTTTTAAAATAAAAATAAGTTTAAATTTAAAAAATAATACAATTGAAAGAAGCAACTACGAATTCTAAAAGAATTGATTTATCTTGAATATAAAAAGAAAATATTTTAAATTAAGAATGAATGATTGGAGTTAGAAGATGGGAATGGGAGGAGGTCCTGGGGACACTGATTAAGCCAAATTGGTGGTGATAAGCTGACAAATATGGGGTTGGGTGTTGGTTTATGATTTATGATGGAACTGAATATGTGTAATTTGGTTGGTAATGTAAATTTTAATTGAAAGATGAGGTTGGATTATGCCTGGGGCCAATAACCAGCTAAGTTTTGAAGTGATAATGTTGCACTTTTTATTTGACTTGCATATCATGCTAAGTGAACCCAACTTTTCATCATTTTTATTGTTAGAGTTGTATGATTCAAATTTTTGTTAAAAAAAATAAAATACGGTGACAAGATAGAAGATTTGTGGGGACGAAATACACTTCTTTTTTATATTAACTAGAATTAGGTGTTTCATTTTGATTATATTTCTTCTATCAAATATTGATTAGAATAATATTTTTCACCTTATAAATAGACGTATTCAAAATTCATCTTATATATTCGAATTCAACATTAGTGAATATTTCTTATCTTTTACCCATAATTTTATTCGAAAGGATTTTCATATAAAATTTATATGTTTTTTTTTTCTTAGTTCTTTACTATAGTTGTAACCATTCTAAGTTTTGAAGGGATAATGATGCACTTTTTATTTGACTTGCATAACATGCTAAGTGGACCCATTCTCACCATTCTTTTCAATCTTGCATTTGGAAGCAGTTTCATAATACCTACTGCCTACTCCATAATATTCTAATCTAAATTAAACCATTTTTAAAGAAAACTTACCAATTATATTATGTATTATTGATTTATATCTGGTAAATGTTTCTGTGATTTATTTTAATTCATTTTCGTCTATTTTTTATATTTTGATGATATTTTCTATATAGATGTTGTTAAAGTTATGTGACCTAATGCCTGTTAGTATAATTTTTCGGTAAGAAATATCTCGAACACACGAACGAAACTAGAACAAGAAATGAAGAGATAGGATAAGGCTCTAAGGCGTGTATCAAGTCATTATATTAAAGGTTATATTCACCCAGCTATATTCGTTGTGCAAAAGAATTTCAAGTAAATTAACCTCGATGATACATTGAAGCCGATGACTATTTGCATTTTACACTGACGAGAATAATCCACTAAGCACTGAGCAATAAATAACAAGAAATTCAATTTCTGCAAAGAATTTATACAGTAATTCTTTATAGAATAATCTAATAATATTAAAAGAATGGAGGCAAAATAAGAAGAATATTGAAACTTGTTGGTGTCATTTCCAATGAAGTCTCATTCCTATTTATAGGAATTTTCATGTCTTTTCATAAAGATATATTTCAATAGGTGACTTTTCTGAATAATAATATCATTAAAAAGACACATAATTATTCATTTAATATTATAACTATTCAAATAATATTGTTTGAATAGTTATAATCAAGTGATATGACTCTAGACCAATAATCAAAACATTTAACTTTTGATTAATTACACTATTTCATTTATAGTTATTGAAATACTGTAAATATTTAAAAATGTTCCAACAATGCCTCCGCGATACGAACCATGCTACATAAGTAGAATCCATATAGAATTATATTTTTTCTCTTTGACATTGATTATAATAGAGTTTTTCAATCTTTAAATAAATGTATTCGAAACTCTTCTTGTATCATTCGATTTTCAACATTAGTAATTTTCTTCTCCTCTGTTCGTGATTTTTTCCAAAAGGGTTTCCGCGTAAAATCTATGTGTTATATTTTTTTCTTCTTGTTTCACGATCATTCCTATTGTCATTATCGAAACCAATTTAACAGAAACAATATATGTTAAAATACAAGTTAAAACCTGAATTTATTAGTTAAGTACAAGACTTTTAGTGTTTAAGATTTTTTAAAAAAAATTTATTATTATTATTTGAAATTTCTCTAAAAAGAATTATAATTAAATTTATTTAAAAAAGAAAAAGTAAAGAATTTCTTATATTTTTAAGTTTGCTTTTTATTTTGGCGTTAAATTTTTTTTTTTTTTTTGGTTTTAGGGCGTTGAAATATAGAGTGCGACAGCTCCTTTTCCCTTTAGCAATTTTTTTCATTGTTACGAGTAGCAATTTGAAATCATGTTAAGAAGCTCATCATGTTACGAGTGCGACAACTCATAAAATTGAGTTTATTAACTTGAGTTGGGTTCTTCTTGACTGTTGAAAATTTAAAATATGAGAGTCGAGCTTGGATTGTTCATTTGACAAAAGTTAACCGTCGAGCTATTTTTATGGTTAATTGGCAAGAGTTATATGGTGAATATTTTAGACAATAGGCAATATAAAATAAATATAAATACAGTTTAAAATTAATAATAAATTGTAAATTAATAAAAACAAATGAACAAGAATTTATTACGCAGTATTTGTAGATAAATTGAAAACAAAATTCATTGAAACCTGTATGAACAGTCTCTTAAAGATAGATTCGCCCTCTCCTCGGTGCTAGAGAATGTTGGACGTCTATCTCCTAGTATACAACAACGATCGCCCACCACAAGCAGCACAACCTTCAGTGAACAACCAAGCCTGCCTCTATCACCAAGCTAAAAAACGGAATTTGAGAAAAACCAAGAACAAATTTGAGAGAACAAAATAGATTGTTTTTAAGTTGTGTGTAAAATGAGTAGAGAAACAGCCTATTTATAGTGGAGAATAGCTGAACGTTTTAGGTAAATTAAAACAAAAATAATGGCTAAAGAGTTACAAGAATTAAAGAAATTAAAACTATAGTAATTGTCTTTGGAACACCAAAGGACAGTTCTGTTCAAAAGGAAAAAATATTTAAATGGGCTAAAATTTAGCAAGCCCACAAAGGCTCGACTGGTCCAAACATTTCGCGTCGCCCACGTCGTGCGAGTGCGTCCTCAATCCATTTTAGTTTGATCCGCAACCCCTGTGCGCGAAGGAGAGCATTGATTTAGTCATTTACTAAATAACATGTTGCTTCTAACTTATAAATCCTTCCCATATGCCACACTTTCAACAATGTGGGATATGAGGTTTTAAGCACCCTTTTTCCTCAACAACCATTTTCATGTAGCTTACTTTGAGTATCAATTTCTCATTCATTACTTAACCATTTTGAGCATATTATATACCGTTTTAAAGGTCCCATAGAGTAGAATATAAATAATAAAATTTATTATTCAAATCTCCAACTTTACCCATAAATAATATGCCTCAAAGTTCCCTAGTTAACCATTATTTTCCAATAATCCCCCACATGAATGAAATTGAAAGATCAACGAAATTCAATGACATGGAGTAGTGATAGAGTCTACGTTAGATTGCATAGGATAGGTAGGAAACAACCCTTGAACCTTCCCTTGTGAAAGTATATTTATTTTACTGGCTTACTAGTAGACACGATGTCCTTGAACTATTCTGCTTTTTGTGTAAACGATGATATACCTCACTCAAATACCTCCCTGACAAGGTTTTGATTCTTATGGGTATGTTTATCTAGCTGCGAACATCTTCTAGTTCTGCAAGAGTTTTAAAGAACTATGCCTTAGTAGTCTCTTTGAAGCGGTCCCACTTCACTCTCACATAGGTGACTTATGTTGTTCGACTCACAGAAACATACAATGGTCATTAAAAGCATTTTCTTAATCTTTTCCACATTTTTAATCATTGTTATCCTCATAGGAATGGACTTAGGGTAATAACCCCCACAATGACCTTATAAGGTTTATGCAAGCCTCAACTTACCATTATACATCACATTCTATGCTCTGCCAATTGTGGCTTGGTTATCACAATATATGCATATTGTTGGCATAGGCTTTAACCTTTCAGGAATATCTTCCAAGAAATTTCGTAGCCGTTCAACCTCTTCTCCAGATTTGTCTAGAGCTACAAACTCAGATTCCATTGTGGATTTGGTTATAATCGTTTGCCTTGATGATTTCCATGACACAGCTCTTCCTCCCAATGTGAAAACATATCCACTTGTGCCTTTAGTATCTTGAATACTAGATATCCAACTAGCATTGAAGAATCTTTCTAACATAGTAGGATCTCTGGAATAATACAGTTCGTAGTCTCGAGTATATCTAAGATATCTTAGTAACCTCACAATCGCTTTCCAGTGGTTTTCCCCTGAATTATTTGTGAATCTGCTTAAACTACTCATAGTGAAAGCAATATCCAATCTAGTACAGCTCATAAGGTACATTAGACTACCTATGACCCTTGCATATTCCACTTGGTCAACACTTTCACCTTTGTTTTTGGACAAATGTTGGCTCGTATCTATAGGAGTTCTGGCTACACCAGAATCATCTTTGTTATATTTTCCAAGAATCTTGTCCACATAATGTGAGTGAGTAAATATGAGACCTTCAAGTGATTTATTGATTTGGGAATCAAATACCATCCTAAAACCATGCACACTTAGGATTGTCCTAGAAATAAGGTTCTAATGTATGTCAGGCACATATAACACATTTTGAAGCTTCAGTTCTTTGCTGGAAGTCATCTTCAAAATCACAGTTCCCTTCCCCTTGATCTTAGAAGTTGAATCATTGCCCATATAAAGGTTCTCACCTTTCTCACAAGGAATCATCTCAGCAAAGGAGTCATTGTCACAACAAGTATGGCGTGTGACACTAGTATCAAGCCACCATTCTCTTGGGTTTGAGTCAACCAAGTTGACTTTAGAAATCACAACACAGATATCAATATCAGTCACTTCTTTCGAAATATCATCCATAGGATTGACTTTGTCGATTCTAACTCTCTTTGGAAGCCTATAGTCAGATGACTTGTGTCCCATCTTATTGCAATTGAAGCATTTCCCTTGGAATTTGGTCTTCTTGGAAACACCTCCTTTTGGTCCCAGTTTGACCTAGTCTAAGGTTGTTTTTTCTTCTTGAAGTCTTTATTGACTTCTTCCACATTTGTCTTAGCCACATTAAGATTGGCTGCTTTGTTGAGCTTTTTGGCTGCACTTTTATTGTCTTCTTCAATTTGAAGTCTGACAATCAAATCTTTCACTGTATTTCCTTTCTTTTATGCTTTAGATAGTTCTTAAAGTCATTCCAAGTAGGGGGTAGCTTCTCGATAATGGTTGTCACCTGAAAGGATTCTTTTATAACCATCCCTTCAGCAAGAATGCCGTGAATGATCAGTTGAAATTCCTGCACCTGATTCACAATAGCTTTATAATCAATCATTACAAAATTTAAGAATTTGACAACTAAAAATTGCTTAGATCTAGCATCTTCAGTTTTGTATTTATTGTCCAATGACTCCCATAGTTCTTTAACTCTCTTCTTCACACTATACATTTCATAGAGTGCATCAGTCAAACCGTTCAGAATGTAGTTACGACATAGAAAATTAGAGTGCTTCCAAGCTTCAACAACATTGAAGGTGGTAGCAGGATCTACCTCATCCTTTCTCACATTAGGAGGATCATCCTTCAGAAATTTGGCTAGCTTTAACATGGTAAAATAAAATAGCATCTTTTGTTGCCATGTTTTGGAATTCTCTCCAGTGAATTTTGCAAGCTTTTCATTATGACTCATTGCCACTAGCAACGTTTTACTCTGGCTCTAAGCCTGAGCAGGGACAATAACACCACCAGACTGAGGATTGGTTGAATTCTTAGATGTTTTAGTCATTTTTCTCATTTGGAATTAAGAATCAAAACCAATATTAGTAAAATAAAATTTTAAATCTATTAAACGTCAGGAATTTAGTCAGAAACTAAAAACCAGAAACAAAAACACAACTTTTGTTAAATGGCAGGAATTTAGTAAAACTAAAAACCCAAAACAAAAGTTCACATGGACTAATAAAAAACACAATAATGAACAGTGCACCAGGTAGATTACTTTGAAAAAGAGGTGATGCACTAGGCACGCTTAAATGTCAAGTCTTTCAAAAAACCAATCCTAGACATGCACTCCCACATTGTTTTTCAATTACTTGTACGTGCTCGCCTTTGATTTGTGGAAATTTGTCTTAAGATTGTTAGACAATAGGCAGTATAAAATAAATATAAATACTATTTAAAATTAATAATAAATTGTAAATTAATAAAAACAAATAAACAAGAATTTTTTATGCAGTATTTGTAGATTAATTGAAAACAAAATTTGTTAAGGCTTGTATGAATAGTCTCCTTAAGATAGATTCACCGTCTCCTCGGTGCTAGAGAACGTTGGACGTCTATCTCCCAATATACAACAACGATCGCCCACCACAAGCAGCATGACCTTCAGTGAACAAGGCGAATTATCACAAAGTTAAAAAACAGAATTTGAGAAAAACCAAGAACATATTTGAGAGAGCAAAATGAATTGTTTTTTAGTTGTGTGTAGAATGAGCAGAGAAGCAGCCTATTTATAGTGTGAGAATAGCTAAATGTTTTAGGTAAATTAAAACAAAAATAATGGTTGAAAAGTTACAAAAATTAAAGAAATTAAAGCTATAGTAACTGCCTTTGGAACACCAAGGGATAGTTTTGTTGTAGAGGAAAAAAATATTTAAATGAGCTAAAAATTTGGCAAGGCTAAAGCTCAACCAATCCGAACATTTTACATCACCCAAATCATGCAAATGAACCCCCAACCCATTTTGATTTGATTAAAACACCCCTTGTGTGCAAGGGAGAGCATTGGTTTAGCCATTTACTAACTAACATGTTGCTTCTAGCTTATAAACTCTTCCCATATATCACACTTTTAACAATGTGGGATATGAGGTTTTAAGCACCATTTTCCCTCAACAACCATTTTCATATAGCTTACTTTGAGCATCAATTTCTCATTCATCACTCAATCATTTGGAGCATATTATATATCGTTTTAAAGGTCTCATGGAGTAAAATATAAAAAATAAAATTTATTATTCAAATCTCTAATTTTACCCATAAATAATATGCCTCAAAGTTCCCTAGTTAACCATTATTTTTTAATAGAAGATTCAATTTGTTGTTTAATAATTTTAGTTTTTTCTATTTACATGTCTCTTTAAATATAAATTAATTGATAGTTAATTTTCTAAAACTCCAATATTTAATTTACACAACTAAAATTATTATACAACAAATTGAATCCCCACCATAGACACATATAAAAGTAGTAGTAATTTAAGAAACCAAAATAAATTCAAAGATATTAAAAGCAAGGACTAAATAAAAATTATGAATTAAGATTAGAATTAAATAAAATTTAAAATTGAAGGACTTAAATAGAAATATCCCAAAATAGAATAGCTGCTTCCCCTTACTGTAAGGTTTGCGGCACCATAAATTTTATATTATTCTTATATTTAATCTTCAAACCGTACCATTCTTGAAACTATTTTATTTTTCTATATTATTTTGATAAAAATCCCCAAAATTTGTTTCTGGAAATATTTATTCTGATACGCAATTGAGCATGAAGATTTGGATGTCACATTGTAGGCTGCAGTTGGGTGATAAGTAAAATATGTGCATGCTAATAATGTATAAGAGTACCACTGATGAATTATTATATTTGTCTAAACATCACAAAACGTTGTGTGCATGTATATTGATGAATGTTAAAAGTAACATATTTTAGTTTAATTTTTAATGTGTTTTTGGATGATTATTCTATTTAAAAAGATGAATTTTATATTCTTAATACTTCAAATTCATGTTTCTATACATAGGAGAGCATTTGGAAGCAAAAGAAGCAAAAAACTAACGAAAATCGGAGCAAGTTTCAGGAGCTATACGGCCATGTGCCAGACTGTATGAAATTCGCGAATCGCACTCCAAACCTGCGGGAAAACACATTTTTAAGGTTTTTTTTTAAATTTTAATACCTATATATGACAAAGATAAGAAGAGGGGAGTAAGCCGTGAGAGAATATTCAAGAAAACAACTCGAAAAACACCATTGTAGCTGACTTTGAAATAGATTTTCATCAAGATTAAAGATATCCTTTTGATTTCTTTGAAGTTTATTATGACTTTCTTGGTTTTTTGTGATTATACTATCTTTGTGATATTTTTATTTGCTATTATGAATTAATTTTCTGAATACTTAGGTAGATGAACCTTAGGACGAATTCTGTTATCTGATTTCTGTTTTTAAGCAATAAATACTTGGATATTGTTCTCAATTATATATGCTTAATTCTTGGTTTAATATTTCTAGGCTTTTAATCCATGTTTGATGCTAAAATTAGAGGAGGAATAGATCTTGTTTAAGAGTAGATCTAGCGTAATTGAGTGAAGTTGCATGCAATTTTAGAAATATGACGACATAAATCTACATGATTAGAGTCAAATCTAATAGGGGGATTCATAGATCGAGTTAATGCGATAATAGGAGTTTTAATTAGCAAGAAATTTTAATTAATCAACATAGAGTTAGTTGCTCATACTCTTGAAAGAGATATTGGCATAATTTAGGGATTTCTACGGATTAAGATACTAAGTGAATAAATTGTTTAATACAGATTGATAATGACAAATGAAATCTAGGTAGATTCTTTCCTAGTATTGTTTCGCTTCTTGATTGTCTACTCGATTATTTTTCTGATTTATTTTTTGTCGTATTCTTTAGTTAATTAATTTAGTTAATTTTAGTTTCAATCAATCGCTCCAATTATTAGGTTAAATAATAAAAAGATGGTAATTACTAGTATTTTTAGTCCTTATGGGAACGATATCTTTACTCACCTTAATTGTACTATTAATTGATAGATACACTTACCTTAATCGAATTTTTAATTAGTTTACGACTGTATCATATGTTTCATATATTTGCGTGAAAAGCAATTATGATTTCAGTTTAGTTACACTTCACACTTGCACTTTGAGGTATAGGTCAATCAAATTAAAATTTATCTTATTTATGTTGGCAAATTTTTTAGTCGATTTTATTTTTTTGATTTTAGAAATACTTTGTAGTGCATATATTACATTTCACCAATGTAACGATCCGATTAGAGCGATGACAGAAATAGTAGTTTCGTGACCAGAATTTCGGCAAGTAAATTATTATTTATTTTTAATTATATATGTTTGGAGTAATTAGTAAAGTAGAACTAAAAATTTAAATAGAAGATTTAATGTCTAATTAGTAAAATAGACAAAAATGGATTAAATTGAAAAATGTGCAAAAGATTGTGATTATTGTCAAAGGAGCTAAATAGTACATAATAGTGAAATGATGGGTTTGCATGTCAAATTTACCATGTTATAATGCTAGTGGGGTTTTGTGGAATTAAAATATCATAAAATTTAATGGCCATAAGGCTAATTTAGTAAATGGCAATTTCCATACTAATGAAAACGAAAAAGAAGTAAAAGAAAATAAACACTTTCTTCTTCCTTTCCTCTCTCTCATGAAAATTAAGCAAAAGAAACTCCATTTTTGAAGCTTGAGGATTCGGCTAGAGCAAGTCTTGCATGTAATTGTGTTTGATGGTTTTGAATGATTTTTATGTTTCTAAGCTTGTATTAGTTTAATCTACTTAGCTAGGGAGTTACTTTATGAAATGGTTAGAAGTTGAGGGAGTTGTAATGAATGATATCCATGTATTGTTGGAAGATTGTAAGATGGATAATGAATTTAAATGGTTGTAGAACATAACGTGTTAGTTAGATTTTAGTAAAATCAAGATAGGTATTAAAGTGCTAAAATAATAGATTTTAAGTACATTTTTATAGAATAAGTAAAAATGTGAATTGTTGTGATTAAGGGAGAAATTCAGTTATGTCAAAATTGTTGAAGAAATTACTAAATTCAAGTTAAAAGTATTAGAGAGTAAATTGTTAAAAGTTTAAATATTTAGGGGAAAATCTCTAATTTTATAAAATTATGAAATAAGAATGAAATGGAATAACTGAATTATATTTTGGATTTTAATTAAGTTAAATCATATTTTAGATCAAGAAAAAGACCAATCGAACCTAGATCGAGGAAAAGCTTAAGTCGTGAAATAGTCGTGAACTTCGTTTTCCAACTTTAGTAATTGAGTTTAGTAATTGAGGTAAGTTCCTATGAGTTATACATGGTTGAATATGTATATATGTATTATTTAAATGTTGTTATTTGGAAATTTATGCATATAAATACAAATGGAAATATGATACAAAGATGCTTGTATACATGATGGAAGGAATTCTCGTTTGAACCTAGAGAATACTTAGGATACAAATGATATGTCATTAGGAAATATATGTATTGGATGCTGGTCTTGGAGGTCCTACCGATGGCTGAGATCCAACATTTGTTGAGGATTCTCCACAGCTCGCGTGAGCAGCATTGTGTAGCTACCATCCCGACCCACAGCTTGTGTGAGAAGGCCCACTTCACAACTCATGTGAGCATTATTAAAAAGGATAAAGGAAAGGTTATATGTACATGAAAAGGGGATTCGAGTATCCAATGTTATTCAAAAAGGTTCAACGGGTATGAAACAGATCATGGAAAGGGCTTATATCGATGATATAATTAGATAATTCAAGGTAAAGGAAAATGTAGTTGAATTGCTTATCTTACGATGAAGAGCATTTATTTGATGAAATATGGCATCTTTTGTTACTAATGAAAGCATTGTTATGCTTAGGAATTTATATTGATTCTGTAAATTTACAAACATGAATGGTTATTTAAGGGTGGAGATTTTCGTAAGAAAATTTCCTTACATGCAAACTTACTAAGTATTTAAGTGTGGAGATTTCGGACATCGTCAAAGACATATCACACTATCCAACAACCATTTTGGCAGCTTTTATAATCCTTTGATTTTGGTTATGAATGGCATGTATAGGTTGTTGTTTTGTTATAATAAGAAGAATGGTTAAAACTTGTAGATATTATGGTCTATCCATGTTTTGTGTATATATATATGGTTAGACTTGTAGTACACTATCATGGTATGCACTTGTCTCATTTTAGTGAGTATATATATATGTAGTTTATTCAAGATAAGAACATGTATGTTTGAAAGATTATTTAGTACAAAATGTGGTGCCTATGATGGGCATATTGGTTGGATGATTAGATGAGTAACTTGTATGTGAAATGGTGTCCTAAATGGTATTTTTAGTCATTGGATTGCATGTTTAAATGTATTGTCTTGTTGGGCAAGGTTTAGTATTGATTTGGCTTGTATTAGGGGTCATTTTGGGGTGCATACGGGTACCACACATGGCCATGTGCATTTTACAATTTAGGTGCAGTAGGTACACCGGTGGGTACACAGGTTGATACATGGTCGTATGACCCTATTTCGTAGCCATACACGGGCATGTACATGGGCCGGCACATTGCCATGTGGCCTTGGTTCACCAAATTTTCTAGCTTTTTTTTCTAACTTTTTATATTTGTTTCAAATTAGTCCCGAATCATTTTTGAGCTATTTTTAATATCTAAAAAGTACGATTTAAGGCCAAATGTATATGTTTACTACGATATATGTGAATGCATGGTTTAAGTAGAATTAGTACGATTATATGAGAATAAATGTGTAATTTGCCTAATAACGCTCCTTAACTTTAATCTGGCGATGGAGACAGGTTAGGGGTGTTATAACCAACATGCGATAACACAACACAGATTAAAATCACACAAGGTGTGAAACATCGTCACACAACAAATATGCAGCATAGGAAAAAACATACCTTAAGCCACAATAACTCTAACGTTGTGGAGGACGTCTCCCACCCTCAGATCTAACTCTAAGTCTAGCTAAATCAGAACCTACAAGAATAAACTCTTTATTAAAAATCTCTCACTATGCCACCTACTAAACATAACACTAATTTGAATGTTAAATACTCACGTCAGCTCTCACAACTTGTGTAGGGGCAGTCTGCAGAGGTGGAAGAGGAGGAGGTAACTCGTCGGCCTTAGAGTCGTGATCACCTAAACACAAAATAACTCACGTTAAATCCAATATTCAACTTTCTTAAAAATTACTAAGTACAATAATTTGCAAATAGTAAAACGAGGCTTTCGGGTTTGAATTTGATGAAATAGGCTACAAATTTGGAATTAGGACGTCCAAAAACATAATGTTAAAGTTATTTGAAAAAGTCAACTTCGATCAAATTTAAAGTCAAAGTCAACCCTGGTCAGAGTCAACCATTGTCGAAGTCATCGGGTCGGGTTCAATCAACGGTTCGGGTTGCAAATCGGGTCATGGGTATTGGGTCTCCATATCCTAAGCTCATCGAATCAGGTTCATGATTTGGGTCATAGATGGGCTCATAAACATGTTAACTGAGTGGGCTCTCAGTTTGGTTTGCATCTAATAACCCACCCTTACATCTTGTTGAATAAATTTTAGGGTTTACCAACCTTTGACGAAACCATCCCTAGAACCTCGACGAGGCAGCGCATGCTCACTAGAGAAGGAACAAAAAGGGACCAAGAAAAATGACCCTAACACAAGAAACAACTTACCAATGCCAAGAACAGCTGGTAGAGCAACTGTGGAGAGGATGGGGAGAGGAAAAAACCAAATGTTTCTAACACCGTTTCCTCATGAACGGTTACCGACGAGGGGAGTTTGAAGGGTGGGTTCTGCTCGTGAGTCGACAGGAAACCAAATGATGATGGCGGTACGATGCACGAATGGTGAAAAAGCGGCGAACTGAGCTTGATTGGAAAATGAGTGAAAGAGAGGGATGTTTACAGGGTATTTCAACTGAAGGGGAAAAAGATAAATGAGAGGTGAATGGGTTGAAAGAAAAATATCGTTAAACCAAACAAAATGGGTAATTTGCACATTGGTGTTCCAGATAAAAGAGGGTTTTTATCGGAGGCTCCTAACTTTACTCGCTATACAAAAACGTCCATAAAATCCCAATTTTGGTCACTAAAATTTAATCAAAGCACAATTTAGTCCCCAAAATTCACTAAAATCCTAATTTAGTCCTTAAGTCAAATTAGGGTTTTCAAAAAGAAATTCCTAAATTTCTAGATTTTTTTAATTAGAAAATTTTTGAGTTGTTACACAAGTCGAGTCTAGTTGACGAATCCTATTATTTATACTTAATGTTGCATTTACATGGACCAATTATTTACCTAGTAAACAAAGTACAAGATTTGTAACGACCCAAATTCAAGGTTGTCGAAAAATACACTTTTGAGACTTCGTATTCGAGAACCTGACCTGTGAATAGTTAATAAGAATATTTAAAATAATAAATAGTAGAATATTGGTCTATTTAATAGGTAATTTTAGTTGTATAGTGTAAATTAGGTGTGAGGACTAAATTGCATATGTGGTAAAAGTGCAATTTATAAAAGAACTTTAATAGAATAAGGTAAGAGGGGTCAAAGGAGCAAATTTCCCCTTTAGAGCATTAGTGTCGTTAGGTGCACTTGTGTGGCTCCAAAATTTTGTTTGAATTCTTTAATTTAAAAGAATTAAGGTAAGGAACAAAAAAGGGTGTAATGGTGATATTAGGCATGGGTAATAGAAGAAAGAGAAAGCAAAATATCTCTTTCCTTAACTTAGCAAAATCGACAAGAGGAGAGAAGGATAGAATTGGAGAGAAAGCTTGGAGTTTTGGCAAGTTTAGGCTTCAAATTTGTTAAGCTAAATTAAGTATGTTTCTTGTAATTTTTATGTTTTTGGAATCCCGATACCTTAAGCTAATAAACCCATGTCAAAATTTTCAATTTAGTTAAGAATAATAAATGCTACCATTGTTGGGTGATTGAAGCTTTTGGGATTATTTGGATATATATGACTTGGGTTAGAAGAGAAAAGGGACTAAATGGTGAAATTGCTTATTAGTTTTAAGTGGTGAGCATCAAATTTGGAAACTTGTGAATTAGTGTAAAAAAATGAGAAATAGGGAGTTAAATTTAATTAAAGTAAAATTGTTTGTATATTGATGAATATGTGTATGTTTATTTTCGTAGCTAACGTTAATCCGGACTCTTCGAAAAGGAAAGCAAGGGCAAGGTCGTCGACGAGTAGCTCGGAACTTACGGTTTGTATTTCTATAACCTAAACTAGTTTATTAAATTGTCAAATTATAATTAATGGCTCAAAGTAGGAATCAAAGTATGAAAATAAGGTATGAAACTCTCTACTCAATTGGGTTGATTTGAATAAATTGATTATTATTAGATTGCATTTTTAATGCATTGTTATTATGAATAAAATTAAATGTTGAAATGTGGTTTGACATTAAATGAAAATGATTATTCTATTAACTGTTCGGGTTGAGTCGGATATAGATGGCATGCCATAGGATAGGAAGAGTTTAGGGATTGCTTCGACTACGAGTCGATGAGGCAGTTAGTGCCAAGTTACTTTGGTTTAATCGATGAGACACTAGGTGTCATCTTTATTATAGCGCTAGGCACGATTTTACTTCGAAATTTATCCGGTGAGGCACTAGGTGCCAAACTGGTGTGTTGGTTGGATCCGTGTATCCGTTAGAGCTCGATTCGTGTTAATAGGGAACTAAACGGTGAATTTTATGTTTACATTAATTGAAAATGTATTGAAATATACATAGAAAATTAGAGAAAATGGAATATGATATGCATGAGATTATATGTTTAATGACAAAGGGAATGATGGAAATAAAGTGATATGTGGTGAAATGTGAAACGGGAATCAAAATCATATGAGAATATAAATGATGATATTTAGACATGTGTATGCGTTTATTAAGTAAAATGTTTAAAGAAGTTAAACATGGAACCATATTTTATGGAAATAATAATTTATATGGTTGTGGTAATAATAGATCAAATCTTTAAATCCTTATATTTGGTTTATATGTTTCGGTTATTGGAATACCACCATATTATACTTAGCGTATGTTTGTTTTACATGCATAGGCTAGGTACATTTTGATACTTACACATCTCGGCATCCAAAGATAAATCTCGCACTCAAATGACAGTGAGTTTTGCTTTATTTTGAATTGGCATATACTTAGGAAGTGTCGGGTATGTCCAATTAGAATTGTAATATAGGATGTCATGTATTTTGCATATTGTGGTGTAATGAACATCTTGTGTATCATTAGGAATTTATTGGTTGATGTGTTGCTGAGGTCTATTAATCTGTAAATGCTAATATCATGAAATTGATAACTTATTTCGGTAGTTGAAAACTTCTCTCTGTAGAACTCTGATGTGTTGCAGGGTTGTATCAGTAGAACATTCACAACTACCGGTAGGATTCTGTAGTGATTTTTGAGTCTTTACTAACTTGACTTCTACCGGTACATGCTCACTCAAGTATAGGAAGAAGTTCACTATTTAAAAATATTGAATATATATATATATATATATTATAATAAATAATAATAAACATTTAATAATTCAAATTATTTTTCAAGGGTCGATTTTACTTATATTTTACAAGTGAGTTATAACATTAATAATAATATGAAAACAAGGTTTCTAACCAAGTTCTTTTTAGATTTAAATAGTTGTGACACCTACTTGCTCGAGCCTGGCGATTGGACCTGGTAAGAGGTTTTACATCTAGTGGTATTAGAGCATGTATGTTTAGTCGATTCTCGGACTAAATCAAGCTTGAGAATTGAGTCTAGAGGTACATGCCAAGTTAATCAATTTTGAGTCAAGATTTGGATGCCAATTATGCTTATTTATGCTTTATAGTTTTAACCAATGCCAAAAGGGTTGAATAACGAAAATTATCAAGAAATATACTCTAGTGATGAGTATGTCGATAATGTAGATGGATTTGAGTCGTTGACACTAAGTGTTGCTGACTTCAAGCTATTGCTGAAGCTCTCCAACGTGTCGCGAGAGTCACTTCAGTTGTAACACCTGCAGTTGCGGTTCGTCGGGCTTTGATAAAGGAGTTGCGGAGATACAGTGCTACTGAATTTTTGGGTTTGAAAGGGGTTGATCCCTTAACAGCTGAAATGTGGATGGAATTGACTAAGCGAGTCCTACAACAACTTGAGTTTGCGCCCCGTGAGAGTATAATTTGTGTTGTTTCTCTACTGCAAGGAGAAGCTTATACTTGGTGGCAGACGATAGCACGCCATGTATCGACAGAGTGAGTAGATTGGGAATTCTTTTTGAGAGAGTTTCAAAAGAAATATGCAGGGGAGTTATACCTCGAGGAAACTAAATAAGAGTTTTTTTCATTAAAGCAGAGCTAGTTGTCAGTGGTTGATTACGAGTGAGAGTTCTTACGACCTGTAAGTATGCCACAAAATTTCTTCCTTTCGAAGCTGAGAATTGCAAGCGATTCCTACGAGGATTACGTGATTAGCTTCGAGTGAAGTTGGTGTCTCACCGAATATCAAAATTTGCTGACTTAATTGAGCGAGCAAAAATGGTAGACCAAGCTTTGGGTCTTGACAAAAAGGCTAAGACTGCGCACATTGCAGGGAAACAAACTAGGGTTACTAGTTCGCATCCTCACTCGAATTAAACTAGGGATACTTGTGGTACTTGGAAATAAACTTTTAAGTATAAAGGAAATAGAGATAGACAATCGACCATGTTTGTGGGTAGTGTGCGAGGCCCATCTTGTGGCGTTGAGATCCCAACCTATGAGCATTACTGGAAAAAGCACCGAGGTGAATGGTGAAAATTGAGTCGAGCCTGCTTCTGTTGTGGATCGTTAGACCATATTACTCGAGATTTCCTGAAGGGTGATGCTACTACTCCTGTTTCTGTTCAAAGATCTACATCTATGTTCAGAGGTCATGGGATAAGTCGAGGGGGCTTGTCTCTAGAGGTGGTGCTAGAAGAGGTAGTGATACAGTTAGTTGCCAGTTAGAGGCCAGCGTACCAGCTTGTGCTTATGTTGTTCGTACTCACAAGGAGGGCGCTGCTACTGATGTGGTTACAAGTATCTTTCTATTATATTCTGCACTAGTTTATGCTTTGATAGAACCTAGATTGTCTCATTCTTACATTAATTCTGAGTTGGTTATGTCATGGAGTCTTAAATCTATGTTAGTTGATCGAGTGTGTAAATGATGTCTTTTAGAGATCCAAAATGTATATTTCCCTGCTGATTTATTGATCATGCCATTTGGTGATTTCGATTTAATTCTGGGTATGGACTAGCTCACTGAGCACGGAGTGATTTTGGACTGCTGTAAAAAGAAGTTTGTGATCCAAAGTTTTGATGGGAACTTGATGGAAGTAAATGGAATTCAAACGAATAGTTCAATTCATACCATTTTAGTGGTTCGAACTAATAAAATGCTCAGTCAAGATTGTGAAGCCTTTTTGGCTTATGTGATAAACTCAGATGTGGTTGATAGTCAAATTGAGAAGATTCGAGTTATTTGTGAGTTTCCTGATATGTTTCTTGAGGAGTTACCAGGATTACCACTAGATCGGGAGGTTGAATTTGCAATTGAAGTGTTTCTTGGTATGACACTGGTGTCAATATCTTATTATCATATGGCATTGACGGAGTTAAAGGAATTGAAGGTTCAGTTACAAGATTTATTGGACCATGGTTTCATTCGTCCTAATATATCACCATGGGGAGCTCCAGTGCTATTCGTTAAAAAGAAGACAGTTTGATGCAACTTTACATAGATTATCGGTAATTGAATAAATTAACGATTAAGAATCGATACTATCTTCCCCGAATTGACGATTTTTTTGACCAATTGGAAGAAGCTTTTATTTTATCCAAAATTGACTTGAGATCGGGTTATTACCAATTGAAAGTCAAGAATAGCGAAATTCCCAAGACAACTTTTCGTACGCGCTATGACCATTATGAATTTTTGGTGATGCCATTCGGTTTGACAAGTACTCTGGCAGCATTCATGGACTTGATAAACTGTATTTTCCATCCTTACTTAGATCAATTTGTGGTAGTCTTCATCGATGATATTTTGATTTATTCGAAATCTGAAGAGGAGCATGAGCAACATCTTCAAATTGTTCTACAAGTGTTGAGTGAGAAATGATTATATGGGAAACTGAGCAAGTGTGAATTTTAGTTATTAGAAGTTTTGTTTTTGGGACATATTATCTCAATTGATGGAATTAGAGTTGGTCCAAAGAAGATTGAGGTCGTTGTTCAGTGGAAATCACCGAGAAATGTGTTAGAGGTTCACAGCTTCCTTGGTTTAGTCGGTTATTAACAAAGGTTCATGAATGAATTTTCTAAAATAGTTATGCCTATGACGAAGCTACTACAAAAGAATGTTTCGTTCAGTTGGAATGATCGTTTCCAAGAGAGTTTCGAACAGTTAAAGCAAATGTTGACAAAGGCACCAGTACTAACCTTACATGAATTGAGAAAAGACTTTGTGGTTTATAGCGATGCTTCTTTAAATAGTTTAGGTTGTGTGTTGATGCAAAATGGTAAAGTGATCACTTATACGTCGCGTTAATTAAAATTCACGAGCGTAATTATCCGACGCATGATTTAGAGCTAGCTGTTGTGGTGTTTGCCTTGAAGATTTGAATTCACTATTTCTATGGTGAAAAGTGTCACATCTTTACCGACCAAAAAAGTCTTAAATACCTCCTAACTCAAAAGGAGTTAAATTTGAGACAGTGTCGTTGGGTGGAACTTCTCAAAGATTATGATTGCATCATCGATTATCACACGAGAAAAGCCAACGTTGTAGCCAATGCATTGAGTAGAAAGGCAACAGTTGAATTTCAAGCAATGTTTGCTCAACTCAGTATCTGTGGTGATGACAACTTATTGGCTGAGTTAAGAGTTAAACCGGTGTTATTTGATCAAGTTATAGAGGCATAATTAGCTTACACCAAACTGTTGAGAAAAAGGGAAATGATTCAGAATGGATAGTTAGATAATTTCAGCGTTGATGAGCAAGATTGTTTGAAATTTTGTCATCGAATTTGTGTACCTAATGTTCAGATTTGAAAGGAATGATACATCAAGAAGCTCAATATAACTCTTTTGCTTTACAACCTGATGGGACAAAAATGTATCGTAATTTACTAGAGTTATATTGGTGGCCTGGTATGAAAAGAGATAGTTGAATTTGTGGCTAAGTGCCTGATTTTTCAACAAGTTAAGGCAGAGCATCAAGTTCTCATAGGATTACTTCAAACCATCTTAATTCCCGAATGGAAATGGGAACGCCTTACGATGGAATTTGTAACGCGATTGCCATTATTGCCATGTATGAAAAATGCAATGTGGGTAATAGTTGATCAACTTACGAAATCAGTTTACTTCATAGCCATCAGAACCGATTGGCCGGTTTCAAAACTTTTCAAAGTCTACATCCGAGACTTCATTAGATTGCATGGTATACCTGTGTCGATTATCTCTGTTAGAGACCGTCGATTCACTTCGAGATTTTGGAAATAGCTGCATGAATCCTTTAGTACGAGGCTCAACTTCAGCACAACCTTTCACCCTCAAACGGATGAACAATCTAAACGTGTTATTCAGATATTGGAAGATATGTTGTGAGCTTGTGTGATGGACTTTGAATTAGGTTGGGAACACTACCTACCTTTAGCTGAGTTTGTCTATAATAATAGTTTTCAATTGAACATTCAGATGGCCTATATTAAGCTTTATATGCTTGCAGATGCCGAACACCTATTTATTGGACAAAATTAAGTGAAAGAAAGATTGTTGGTTCTGAGTTGGTTCAAGAAACAAATGATACAGTTAAGTTAATTCAAGAAAGATTGAAAACAGATTTTGACAGACTGAAATATTTTGCGAACTTGAAACGACAAGATTTTGAATATGTTGTGGGCGATAAGGTGTTTTTGAAAGTTTCACCGTGGAAAAAAGTCCTCAGATTTGAGCGAAAAGGAAAATTGAGTCCACGTTTTATTGGGCCTTATGATATCATAGAGAGAGTGGGACCAGCGGCTTATCATTTGGCCTTACCGACTGAGTTGGAAAAGAGACACGATGTTTTTCATGTCTCAATGCTGAGGAGATATCGTTCTGACCCGTCGCATGTTATTACGACTGAGGAAGTTCAAATTCAACCCAACTTGTCTTATGAAGAGGAACCAGTAGAAATTCTAGCTCGTGAGGTGAAAGAGTTGCACAAAAAACACATTTCACTAGTGAAAGTGTTGTGGCGTAACCATAGAGTTGAGGAAGTGACTTGGGAAAAGGAGGAGATGATGAGATCTCAATATCCCTATCTCTTTTCAGGTAAATTTCAAGGACGAAATTTTTTTAAGGGGAGAGTTATAATGACCCGAATTCGAGATTATCAAAAAATACATTTTCGAGACTTCGTATTAGAGAACCTGACTCGTGAATAGTTAATAAGAATATTTACAAAAAATAAATAGTAGAATATTGGTTTATCGAATAGGTAATTTTAGTTGTATAGTGTAAATTAGGTGAGAGGACTAAATTGCATATGTGGTAAAAGTGAAATTTATAAAAGAATTTTTAATAAAATAAGGTAAGAGGGACCAAAGGAACAAATTTCCCCTTTAGAGCTGCACTTGTGTGGCTCCAAAATATTGTTTAAAATTGTTTAATTGGTAATAGAAGAAAAAAAAGGGTGTAATGATGATATTAGGCATGGGTAATAGAAGAAAGAGAAAGAAAAATATCTCTTTCCTTAACTTAGCAAAATCAGTAGGAGGAGAGAATGAGAGAATTGGAGAGAAAGCTTGGAGTTTTGGCAAGTTTAGGCTTCAAATTGGTAAGCTAAATTAAGTCTGTGTTTTGTAATTTTTACGTTTTTGGAATCCCGATACCTTAAGCTAAGAAACCTATGTCATAGTTTTCAAATTGGTTAAGAATAATAAATGCTACCATTGTTGAGTGAATGAAGCTTTTTGGGATTATTTGGATATATATGACTTGGGATAGAAGAGAAAAGAGACCAATTGGTGAAATTGGTTATTAGTTTCAAGTGGTAAGGATCAAATTTGGAAACTTGTAAATTAGTGTAAAAAAAATAGAGAAATAGAGAGTTAAATTTAATTAGAGTAATATTGTTTGTATATTGATGAATATGTGTATGTTTATTTCCGTAGCTAACATTGACCCGGACTCTTCGAATAGGAAGGGCAAGGACAAGGTCGTTGACGAGTAGCTCGGAACTTACGATTGGTATTTCTATAACCTAAACTGGTTTATTAAATTGTCAAATTATAATTAATGGCTCAAAGTAGGAATCAAGGTATGAAAATAAGGTATGAGACTCTCTACTCAATTGGGTTAATTTGAATAAATTGATTATTATTAGATTGCATTTTTAATGCATTACTGTTATGTATAAAATTAAATGTTGAAATGCAGTTTGACATTAAATGAAAATGATTACCTTATTAACTGTTCGGGCCGAGTCGGATATAGATGGTATGCCATAGGATAGGAAGAGTTCAGGGATTACTTTGTCTACGAGTTGATGAGGCACTGGGTGCCAAGTTACTTTGGTTTAACCGATGAGACACTAAGTGTCAAATTTAATATAGCGCTAGGCGCGATTATTACTTTGGAATTTATCCGATGAGGCATTGGGTGTCAAACCGGTGTGTTGGTTGGATTTGTATATCCGTCAGAGTCCGAGTCATGTTAATAGGGAACTAAATGGTGAATATCATGTTTACATGAATTGAAAATGTATTGAAATATACATGGAAAATTAGAGAAAATGGAATATGATATGCATGAGACTATATGATTAATGACCAAAGGAAATGATGGAAATAAAGCGAATATGTGGTGAAATGTGAAACGGGAATCAAAATCGTATGAGAATATAAATGATGATATTTAGACATGGAACCATATTTTATGGAAATAATAATTTGTATGGTTATGGTAATAATAGATCAAATCTTTAAATCCTTATATTTGATTTAAATATTTAGGTTATTAGAATACCACCGTATTATACTTAGTGTATGTTTGTTTTACATGCGCAGGCTAGGTACATTTTGATACTCACATGTCTCGACATCCAAAGACAAATCTCGCACTCAAACAACCGTGAGCTTTGCTTTATTTTGAATTGGCATGTACCTAGAAAGTGTCGAGTATGTCCAATTAGAATTGTGATATAGTTGTCATGTATTTTACATATTGTGGTGTAATGAACATCTTGTGTATCATTGGGAATTTGTTGGTTGATGTGTTGCTCAGGTCTATTGATCTGTAAATGCTAATATCATGAAATTGATAACTTGTTTCTGTAGTTGAAAACTTCTACCAGTAGAACTCTGATGGTTAATGGGGTTTCAGTCGAACCTATCAGGGTATCGGTAAAAGTGCAAGGGAAATAGTATTTTAGTTATTGACTTGTGTTGTGTCGGTGAAGGTCCCAATAGTATCGGTAATTCCACAGTAATATCAGTAGTTTGCTGTTAGGTTTCGGTAGAAGTTCCAGAGTTAAATCACTTAGCTCTCTAAAACTCAAGGTATCGGTAGAAGGATATGTTGTATCGGTAGAACATTCACAACTACTAGTAGGATTCTGCAGTGATTTCTGAGTCTTTACTGACTTGACTTCTACCGGTACCTGCTCACTCAAGTATCGATAGAAGTTCACTGTTTAAAATAATAATAATAATAATATATATATATATAATTTAATATTCAAATTGTTTTTCAAGGGTCGATTTTACTTATATTTTACAAGTGAATTATAACATTAATAATAATATGAAATCAAGGTTTCTAATCATGTTCTTTTTAGATTTAAATAGTCGTGACACCTACGTGCTCGGGTTCGGCGACCGGATCGGGTAAGTAGTGTTACAAGATTGTTTAATTGAATAAACAATATAATGGTTTTGCCTTTTAACTTAATGAGTAAACATTTTTCAAAACGACATAGTTTTATCTTTTAACTTAATGGTTTTGAGTTTTAACTTTAAAGAAGGTAAACATTTATCAAAACGATGTAGTTTTGCCTTTCTTTATTCGGATTTTTGGATAATCGAATTATGTAATTTATATTCGAATTAAATTGAAAAACTTAATTTTTTATTCAAGTTGATTCGAATAACTTGATTAACTCAAATAAGTCGAACTATTTAATTTAAAATTTGAATTTTTTATCGAATTTTTCGAATCAAATCGGATTTTATTTACCCCTATTAAAAAGGGTCCATAAAATAATTTCTCCTTAAAATGGGTGCATGATAACATGATTTCATGGATGAAATATACGTCATGATGACTCCACGTATACATACTCACATGTGCCTCTCATTTGCAGTGGAAATAATGAAAATATGAACCGTCAAGGAGGTATATAACATCCCAGAGGACAGGAGGGATATAAAAATTTTAGTTTTCTGGAAGGAGATGGGAGGGTGGTTTTATCTAATGCTCAGACAGAAAAGTGTTATTTCTGCATGACAAGCACCAAAATCCAGTATAGATTCCTACATATAAGCTTTTTCAATAATATAATAAGGTGAGTAAAAGTCGATTCGATTAAAAAAAATCGAAAAGAAAATCGAATTTTGATTTAATCTAATCGATTTATTCGAATTATTCGAGTTAACTCGAATAAGAAATTTCGGATTTCGAGTTCAAATCGAGTTGAATTTTTACAATTTGAATAAATCGAATAATTCAAATAACAGATTAGTGTAAATACCCTTTTAGTCCCTGCCAATTTTGAAACTAAGCAAATTGGTCTCTCTTAACAAAAATTACAAAATAATCAAAATAATTTTTAAAAATTGAAAATAATTTTTAAAATTCAAAATATTTATAAAAATTCTAAAATATTTATTTTAAAAAAAATTATAATTAAAAAAAAACTAAAAATATATAATAAAAAAAAATTTAAAAATTTTATAATATAATAATTTTGGAATCTAAATAAGTGATTAATGATTCAAGTTTATCATACTAAAATATCGTATTTTTTTTATTATTTTGTTTTAAAAAAGTTTTCAAATATTTATGATTTCAAATTTATGTGTTCTTAGATGGAGTTATATTGTAACAAGATTTGAATTTAACATTATTAATTTTTCTAATTTACCACGAACAATTTCACTCGATTCGACCGAATGCTCACCCTTAATTCAAGTTATCAAAAAATTCAAATAAAAAAAGTAAAACTACGTCGTTTTGATAAATGTTTACTCGTTAATCTTACTTTCCTTCCCGAATCGCCCCACATTCCCTTTTTCCTTTACTCAAAATTAATCCAAAAGCTTGTACTTCGTCTACTAGTAAAATAATTGGTCCATGTAAACGTAACATTGAGTGTAAATAATAAGATTTGTTAACTTGACTCGACTCAAAATTTTTTGACTCGATTCGACTCGGCTCAATCGAATACTCACCCCTAAACACAATTTTCTTTTGATTTACACCTCCAAGTTAGGATGCAATTCTATGTGATTAATTTCTTTTTAAAGTGGGGAAATATTATTAAAGAATGAAAGCAAAACAAAACTTAGGCTCCGTTTGTTTAGGGGTAAAACATTTTCTATGAAATATTTTTCTTATTTTACGGTGTTTGTTTGATCGAAAATGAACTCCTAAAGGAAAGCATTTTCAAAAACACGAGAAAATATCCCCCTTTTTACGTAAACTATCATGCAGATTTTATTTTTGTAAGACATTTTCCATTCCTTCACCCTCATCACAGAGAAGTCCTTCTCCTTTCCTCTCCTTCCATCAGTCTTAGCTTCTCCTGCTCATGGGTGTGCTTCTTCTTCTTGGGTGTGCTTGTTATCAATAGGTTCTATTCTCCTTTTCTCTCTCTATTGTTTTGAATGATTGAGATCTGTTCTTGGGCGTGCCTCTCCTCCTTTTTTCTCTCTATTGTTCTGTTCTTCTTGGGTGGAATTTGGATGATCAAGATCTTGTTTTGAAAGACAAAGTCTTAAGCTTTTAAAAAAATTAGAAGCCTATTGTTTCATTTCTCTGTTGTTTTGCTCCTATATGTTTTATATTCAAGGATCTTGTTAATTTGTTAAAAAGGTGTCAAGCAAAATGCTTATGTATGAATAGATTTGGGTTTTAATTTTGCTAGATCTATTAGTGTCCAGGATTCGGGCGGGGGGGTCTTACTTGCTATGCTAGTTCTCTTCTAATGGCAAATTTAGTAATGCATGACTATGAGAAAAGAGATTAATCTCATTGAATTTGTACTTGAACATATTATCTTTGGATTTAAGAATTTAAGGGGACTCATTGACTGCATCCTACAAAACACACACCATCTATTTTAGGGTTCTTGGAAACTTGGTAAAATGAAATCAAAACACAAAGAGTATGGAATTTTGTGGAGTTTTAAAAGATGTCTTTAAAAAATCCAGAAAGAAAAACATAGATTCAGATTTTGTACAAAAAAAAGTTAATTGTTAGAATTGGAAAATTCATAGAATTTACCAAGATTAGAGAAAATGATAAGAGCAACCTCAGCATCAAAAAGGATGGAAAGTTCATAAGGTTTTTTGAGTAAACCATTTCTTCGTTTTACAAATGTGACTTGTCGATTTATCATGTTTTTGATCCTCTTCAACTCCACTTTTCCTCTACCCATATATTTTTTATATATATATATTGTCAAAAATAACTAAAAGAAATAAAAGTTTTATGAAGAAAGGAAGGAAGAAATAAAAACCTATGTTATTTTGAGAAACTAGGTTATTGTTTTCTACGTTTTGTGTTTTATTTTGTGGTTCTTAAAAACGGCCTATAAACACAGTCATTAAATTGTCATCTGATGTTAATGCATCTATATATATGAATGAAACATGTAACATATATGAATACACAAAGGGATAGAATTCTTAGTAGGTAGAGAAATCTGTCATTATATTTTTCATTCTTTGTTGCAGATAAGATTTTGATTGGTGGTAGTTGAACCCATTTATACAAATACAATAGCTTAATATAATGACTTAGTTGGATTCTAAGATAGATTAGGTTTTAGAGTCTGTAGTGCTGGAGTTTTAGTCTTTGATTCTTTATGCATCATGAAATTCATTATAGCAAGCATATCAGAAAAATGGGTTTTGGGTTTTGAAGTAGAAAATTTAGACATGATTTGCATTTATATAAAAATGCAGCTTGTAAAGTTTATCCATTGTTTTATTTTGATTGTAACTGCATTAGAATGTTTGAGCTACCATCACTTTGTACCAACTTATGTGGCTTAGATGTTTTATGGATACTTTATTTTCATTTACTGATCAATTAATTTTAAGACAACGCCATGTTTAGTTCAACATATATTAAATAACTTTTTTATGCAACCTTTTTTCTACTTCAGAAAGCTTCAGTGACAGACATTTTTCTGCAAATTCAAGGAGGGAAAAACATAACTATGATAGAAACGGCTAGCAAGGTGATAGAGAAGGGAGCTGGAATGTCAATTCAAAGTACCGAGCTGCTGCGCGTAGCCAAGGTCGCAATCAGAATGAAAATTTGAAGTTCTCATTTGACCAATTGGCAACTGTTGGTGGTGTAACGCCCCTAACCCACATCCATCGCCGAATTAAAGTTATAGAGCATTACTGTACCATAAAAGCATGTAACGTCGATAGTACAACAATAATCTTCTCAAACATACCTCTATATATTTCAAGTCAAACTTATCCATTTACCCTTAAATTGTGTCTTTGAGACCTTAAAAATAGTTTAAAAACTATTCATGACTAATTTGAAATTAATCAGAATGTTTATGAAAAAGTTGAAAATTTTGGTAAAACAGGGGCACACGACCGTGTGCCAGTCCGTGAGCTTGCTCATGTATGCACTCGAAGAAGGGACACACAGTCGTGTCGTAGACCATGTGTCAAATCGTGTGTATGTTCAAAAATGGTTCACACGACCATGTACCAAGACGTATGCCAAGTGTATGAGAGCTGCACCCAGTTTGTAAAATGCCCACGGCCGTGTACCAGACCGTGTGCCAGATCGTGTGTCTATATTGACTTGGGCCACACGCCCGTGTGTCCACCCGTGTGCTAGCCCATGTGAACCCACCTTCAAGAACACTTTGTCACCAATTTGAAATTCAATATATTTTCTTTTCAAATCCGCATAAGACTTCTGATGATCTGAAGCAAATTTTAAACAATCCTGAATTTGTTTAACTTCTTCTTTGGTTTCATGGATCAGATCGGCCCCAAAAATCTTGTTTTCATTAAGCTCGGACCAATATAACGGAGTTCTACACTTTCGTCCGTACAAATGCTTCATACAAGGCCATTCTAATACTTGTCTGGTAGCTGTTATTATACGTAAAGTCAACCAATGGAAAGAACTTCTCCTAGCTACCTTCATATTCTAGAGTGCAACAACAAAGAATGTCCTCTAATATCTGAATTACACGTTCAGACTGACCATCTGTTTGTGGATAAAATGCAGTGTTAAATCTCAACTCGGTACCCAAAGCTTCATGTAACTTATTAAAAAATCTAGAAGAAAATCGTGGATCTCGATCGAAAATGATCGATAACGGTGCACCATGCAATCTGACAATCTCTCTAACATATAACTCGGCCAATTTTTCTAGTGAATAATCCATACGAATCGAAATAAAGTTTATGGAATTGGTCAGACGGTCAACCACGATCCAAATGACATCTTTCTTCTTTGGAGTCAACAATAATGCGGTTACAAAATTCATAGTGACTCGTTCTCATTTCCATTCTAGTATCATAACTGGCTGTAGTAACCCTAAAGGTAATTGATGTTTAGCCTTAACTTGCTGACACACTAAACATTTCAAACACAAATTTTGAGATCTCTCGTTTCATGCCCGACCACCTATACATTTGCTTTAAATCATTGTACATTTTATTACTTCCTGGGTGAATCAAGTAATTGCTACTATGTGCTTCTTGTAGAATATTCTGCTTAACTTCAAAATTTTTTGGGACACATAACATCTTTTGGTAATAAAAGCCATCATCCCTGTCGATGCGAAACTATAAATGTGATGACTTCTAGACTTGTCTTCTTTTAATGACCATCTCGGGATCACTTTTTTGAGCTTCACAGATCTGTTGTAAAAAGGTCGGCCTTACCCTTAGCATCGCTAAAATGTGACCATCATCAATAAGCGTCAAATGAGTATTCAAAGCTCTCAAAGCAAACAATGATTTCCTACTCAAATCATCAATGATAAAATTTACTTTTCTCGGGTGGTAGTCAATAACATATCATAATCTTTTAATAGTTCTAGCCATCTACGCTGTCGTAAATTTAGTTATTTTTAGGATATCAAATATTTTAAACTTTGATGATTGGTGAAAAGGTGACATTTTTCCCCGTATAAATAATGTTGTCAAACTTTTAAAGCAAACAGAATGGCTGCAAGTTCAAGTCATGGGTCAGATAGTTCCTCTTATGCTGCTTTAATTATTGAGAAGCATATGCTACAACCTTGCCCTCTTGCATCAAAACACAACCTAAACCGCTATGTGAAGCATAACTGTAAATCACAAATTCCTTGTCAGTCATCGGTTGAACTAACATAGGGGCCTCAGTCAGCATTGCCTTTTGACTGGTCAAAGCACTGTTGACATTAATCTGACCACAATAATTTTACATCTTTTTGAAGTAGTTTCGTTAACGATAAAGCAATTATTGAGAATCCTTCTACGAATCGTCGATAATATCCTGCTAAACCTACAAAGCTTTTGACTTTCATGACTTTCCTCGATGGTTTCCAATCCAAAATAATGAATATTTTACTTGGGTCAACTCTGATCAGAGTGCCCCACCACTCAAACGCTTCCTCTTTCAATAATGAAACTGCACACCTCAGACAATCTTCAAGAGTACACATTAATTCTGCAAAGACCTTTTTTGTATTTACTAACCAATACTTAGCTTTCGTGGGGTCATCATCAACTTTACCTCTAAACTCTTCAGCCCGACATTTACGTATCTTGTCCACTGACAGTCGAGTAACTATAGTCGACACTGGATGTTGGGGATACAGGCGTGCGGGAGGAGGCACAATAAGTGTAACAGTTCGATTTTTAGTGGTGTCGAGAACAGTGGTTTCGAAACCACAACTCCGAAGAATCGAGTCATAAATATTGAATATTTAATGTTTGTGATGTCATTAGTAGCATATTAAATTTTGGATAGGAGATTTTAATATTTAAATAGTTAATTATGTAGAAAGGATTAAATTGAAAAAGGTGAAAAAGTTGAGTTGATTAATTAGAAGGACCAAATGAACAAATTAACCAAATGTATATTAGTGGGTGGATTATCTTGGGAAATATTAATAATAAATAGGATTAATTAAAGGTTAATTAAGTGATTAATAAAGCTAACTAGGAAAATCTACATATTTACAAAAAAGCCATTGGATATAAAAGTGAAATTTAAGAAGAAAAATATGTATTTTTCTTCTATTTTCTTCATCTTCTTCGGCAAGAATAAAGGGGGAAGCTAGAGTTTTCATTCTAAGCTTTGAGCATTGATTTGAGTAAGCTTTTGTTACTCGTTTTTAATAATTTTTATGTTTTTGAGTTCATATTAACTTAATCTAGCTAATCTAAGGACCAATTGGTGAATCTGTCAAATGTTATAAAACTTTCCATTATTGAAAATACTTATTCTTGAAAGTTTTTGATATATTTGTATGCTTGGTGAATAGATTCATTGATTTTGTAAAGTGATTTTGAATGAAATTAGGGTTTAAAGACTAAAATATTAAAATGATGAAATTGTATGCATTTCGTGTGAAACAATGAAATGGTAGGGACTTGTGGTGATACATGGTTATATCGGTTGGTATTGATCTTATAAGAGAAGGGTTATTTTGTGTGTTTTATGCTTAGGGACTAAATTGAATAAAGGTAAAAGGTTAAGGGTAAAATCATAAATTTCCCAAAAATGACTACATTTTGTTAAATGATCTAATTGTGTGATTTAATATGAGAAATTGAATGATTATGGATGTAGACTATGATCGTGCCACCGATCACGGGAAAGGGAAATTGACGGAATAGTCCCTAAAGTATAACCACAACTGTAATCTAGTTCGGTAAGTTTGTATTGTTAAATTCCAATTTAAATTGCATATTTTGTACTTGTATACAATTGCGGTAATTTGGAATGATGAACGAAAGTGAGGAAGAAGGGAACAAAGGAAAAGAAAAGATAACAGGCTTTAAGCCGTAAATGCAAAAAAGTCTGATGACTCTATGTCATCGTGAGTTATATGAATGCTATTATAGACTAAAGGTCCGATGACTCTGTGTTATCGTGAGTATGAATCCTATTACGGATTAAAGGTTTGATGACTCTGTGTCATTGTGAGTTATATTAATCCTGTTTTGGATAAAAGGTTCGATGACTTTATGTCATTGTGAGTTATCCAATTACGGATTAAAGGTCCAATGACTCTTTGTCATTGTGAGTTATGTGAATCCTATTATGGATTAAAGGTCCGATGAATCTGTATCATCGTGAGTTATGTGAATCCTATTATAGATTAAAGGTTCCAATGACTCTATGTCATTGTGAGTTATCAAACGTGAATTGAAACCAGCAACAGAAGTATACATCTTACTCGGTTTGATTTGATTAGATTGTACAGTTCTTGAAGTTTGGTAAATCTGTTTAACTTTATGAACTTGCTAAGCTATGAAATGCTTATCATGGAAATTGTCGTTGTTTTGTAGATTCAATTTTTGTTGTTCAGAGATCGAATCATCTTGGAGCATCACACTATCCAAGAGTTGTTCGGTAGTTCTTACATTACTTGGTTATATGGCATGTACTAGGATGATGTTGCCTTTTATTTTACTCGTTCGAGGTTGTGACAAACTTGATATGTATTAATGAAATAATGAATGTAGTAATGTATGTTTGTTTAAGTTAGAATATAGACTCAGAGGTACAATGTAATGGCTTGGAAATTATGAAATTTGTAATGGCCTACTATATATTGAAGTTAAGAATGGTTTGTGTTGATAAACTTGTGTCTTGGCATGATTCATGAGATTTTGCATACTTGTTTCGATAGAATTCATGCATGTATCAGTAGAAGTACAGGGTAGGAGAGAGGTTGTTCACTATCTTGGATTGTATCGATAGTTGAATAGTAGGTATCGGTAGTTCTATACTTAGAAGTATTGGTAGTTTGTGTACTTGTTCTAGTAGAAGTTACAAGGTAAGACTTCTTATCGGTTATTGCTTCACTTGTATCGATAGAATTGTCAAGGGTATCGGTAGAAGTTTGCACTATTTCTTGAAATTATTTACTGACTTGACAACTACCGATACTTGTCTAACAGATATCGATAAAAGTCTCTAAAAATTTTGGAAATAACATTTTTACCCTTATTGAAATGTTGTATTATCTCATTAATGATTTATGACATGTTCAATGCATTTTTTTAATTTGAGACTAAATGAAATGGAATTAAAAGATAAACTGTTATACAAGATAGGAAAGACACTGGGATCATAACCGGTGACTATTTCGGGTTTCAGGTTTTGGTTGTTACATTTAGTGGTATCAAAGCTTACGGTTTAGTCATTTCTAGACTGTATTAGTTATGTTTGAAAGATCTAGAAGTACATGCCATATGAACTTGTGATAGCGTGATATAGATGGATCCGATCTATCTACAATTTTTGCAGATAAATAAAGATGTTTGATTCTGAAAGAGATGAAACCAAAGAGTTTCGAAAAATGATTTCGAGGCTAGTCATGGGGTACCTATCTTGTCGATGATAGAAAACGAAGTCAAAAACATGTTCTTCGGCTTAGTAGGACAGTGGTTCTCAGAATTCATACGGAACAATCTTATGGCACCACCTCCAGCTACACAGTCTGCTACCCGACTTGTGGCATCTTCGGTAATGTCTCCAACTCCTCCTGTGATAGAACAGAGGCGTCGTATCTCGACGGACAGGGTAAGAAAATATGGGGCGGAAGAATTTCGTGAAAGTGCTGATGATGATCCATCCAGGGCTGAGTAATGGTTCTCAACAAATATGCATGGGAGATTGTATCGACAGAAGAAGCTATGTGTGTTCGATTTGAGGACGGCTTGAACGATGAGATTAAGATGATGGTTGGTAGTTTAGAAATACGGCAATTTGTTGTTCTGGATGACAAAGAACAAAAAATGGAGGAAATATACAATCAGAAGAGAGAGAGAGAAGAGGTTTCAAGAGTTCGAAAAGAAGAATCCTACCAGAACTTTCTCTATGTCGCCGTCGAAAAGATTTAGGGAAGAGGGAAGTTAGGAGCAAGGTTCTTCGAGATTTTTGAGTAGAAGCAGATCAGGGCTACCAAAATCTAGATTCCAGAACCGACTTGCAGATAGTATAGCTATTGTTCATAATGCACCTAATCTGATATGTGGGTATTGTAAAAGGAGTCATGTAAGAGAATACTGAAAGATGAAAGGAACCTGTTACCGATGCGGAGGTGCAGGTCATTTATGAGAAACTATCTGATAAATTCTGAAGCAAAAGAGGATCAGAGTGCAAAAGCTCCTACTACACCCCAGAAGAGTAGACGCCCAGGACAGAGTAGCAGTACAGGTGGAAATCGTGGGGATAACAGGGACAATATAGCCAGATCTGAGGTTCAAGTACCTGCACAGACTTATGTCATTTGAGCTAGAGAAAAGACTATCACTCTCGATGTTGTAACTGGTATATTTTATCTTTTTAATGATATTATGTGTACACTGATTGACCCAAGATCGACTCATTCATATATTTGTACTGCATTAACTACTGAAAAGAAATTACCTGTTGAGTCGACTGAATTTGATGTACAAGTCATGAACCCATTGGGTCATAGTGTTATTGTTAACATGATAAGTAGTAAGTGTCCACTGAAAGTCCAAGGTTGTGAATTTTTCACTGACCTAATGTTGTTATCTTTTACCGAGTTCGATGTGATCTTGGTTATGGATTGGTTATCCGAGCATGATGTAATAGTAAACTACAAGGGAAGAAAGATTGATTTGAAAAGCCCAGCAAGTGAAGTGATTATGGTTCAGTTTGGCAGATTGAGCAGTGAAACCAGAATAATCTTAATTATTTCAGAACAAAAAACTATCAGTAAAGGCTGCAAAGCATTTCTAGCATATATACTTGACTCACAAGTTTCAAGGACAAAATTGATATAGGTACCAGTAATCAACGAATTTACAGATGTGTTTCCAGAAGAATTATTAGGTTTGTCATCGATTAGAGAGGTAGAGTTTGGTATTGATCTGTTACCAAGCATCGCACCGATCTCGATTCCACCATGCATGATGACACCAACTGAGTTAAAAGAATTAAAGGCTCAATTACAAAATTTGTCAGATAGAGGCTTTATACTATTGAGTGTGTCACCTTGGGGTGCACCAGCATTGTTTGTGAAGAAGAAAGACGGTTCGATGAGAATGTGTATAGATTATAGACAGTTGAACAAAGTAACAATCAAGAATAAGTACTCGTTGCCTCATACTGACGAGTTATTTGATCAATTGAAAGGTCCAAGATAAATCTTCGGTCAAGTTATTATCATATGACAGTGAAAGATTGCAACGTGATGAAAACAACATTCAGAACCCAGTACAGACATTATGAGTTATTGGTAATGTTGTTTGGGTTGACTAACGCTCCAGCAGCATTTATGGATTTTATGAATCGAGTGTTCCAACTTTAGTTAGATAGATATGTGGCTATATTTATCAATGACATATTTGTTTATTTCATAACAGAGTCGGAGCCTACTCAGCATTTGAAAGGGGTATTGCAGATTTGAAAGAGGTATTGCTGAGGATAATTAGCAACCAAATCAATTCTTTTAAATTTTTTATACTAACTTTGAGTATGACAATATTAATTATCCGTAGAATTTAAATTTAATAATATTTATTGACCCTCTCGTCGGGATGTGTGGCCCCAACCCACTATTTCCGTTGACATTGAAATTGGATCATTATAGGTGGTGAAAGCAGAACTGAGAAGCCTTGTGGCTCACGTAGACATGATTCATTTACATCATACCAATCTCATAATAGATTAGTTCGCTAAAACTCTTCACCAAGTAGTTCTACTAGCCTGCCATATGGCATGTGCCCGTTGCTAGCTATGAACCTCAATGGGGTGTCATCTAATGAACCTTCCATTCCATCTGCTATGATGCCGTATCCTTATGATCATAATTCTCGTTGTGGTTCCCTTACTGAACCGCTAGACAATGGCTCTCTTGGAACAATGGGCTTCTCAGGCATGAATGAAGTATCACAACTAAGCAATAGGAGGAGCTCTAGTGGAGTATTTGACAAACAAAGATTTCATGGTACTTGTGCTCAAAGATTTCAAAGGTTTCACAACTTTGTTCAATGTTGTCTTCTATGTTGAACTATTCTTGCAATTGGATTATTGAGCCACAATATCTCCCTACCTTTGTTCAATACATCATTAGCATTATTAGTTGGGTTATTCATAAGCAGGCTCTTGGTTTTTTTAATTGAATCCTACAAATGTTACAATGAAATTATTATCAAGGAATTGCTTTCGATTTATCTTGTATTTTTTTCAATGTTAAAAGCTTACACCATTTTTAATAATTTAAACCAACTGATTGTATTAATTGAATTATTGAACCACAATATTAGAAGCTTACACCATGTTTGTGATCTATTATTTTGGGAAATTCTTCATTTGTTAGAAGAAATGAAGAGAAGCCAAATCTTGGGCCTTTAGGGGTTATATCAATAGTATGCCATTTATAAATAAATCATTGTAATATATGTAAAAAAAATGTAAAATATAAATTTATAAATAGATATAAAACAAACTGAATTAAACAATGAAAATATAATAATTTTCAAATTTATGTTTGTTTCATTTTAAAACTATTTTTTATGAAAAAATTTCATGAAATTTGTCAAACAATGGAAAATATTTTACATGGATTCATCCAAACACTAGAAAATATAAACTTTTTCAGAAAAGTAACTAATTTTCCAAAAAAAATAACTTATTTTCAAAAATCATTTTTCGAAAACCATTTTACATGCAAACAAATGGAACCTTAAAGCAAAAAAGGTTAATTGGCTTATATCACATACCCCATTTTAAGTTCTTCGCCTGAAACAAGATTGCATGGAAAAAAATCATCCTAATTATGCATCCCACTATTTGACAGATTTAATGAAGGATTATTTGAGTGGTCCACGAATTTTTCATGTTCCTCTAATTAAGGTTGTTGATAAGATTCGTTTAGATTTTCAATCTTTTTTTCTCAATTCAAAAGACAACACTATTAACTTGTAATTGAACTATTCCCATTTATTATAAAAAAAAAATCATCTTGTTAAAGAACCGAACATCGATAATGACAGTGTAGAAAGATCACAAAGAAAAAGACAAAAAATAGAACACAAATTTTACGTAAAAAACCCTTTCGGAAAAAATTATGGACAGAGGAGAAGAAAATTACTAATATCAAATTCGAATCATACAAGAAGAGTTTCAACTACATTTATTTATAAGTTGAAAAAACCTAATTCTAATAAATATCAAATATATTATAGTAATAAATACTAAATATATTATTATACTAATAAATACTAAATTTTTTAAAAAATATATATTTTATTTAACTTGCAAATATTCCCTTAAAATTTAGGTTACACAACTCTAAAACATGCTACCAAATGTATGAGTGTGCCATAAAAAGACAGAAATAACTTTAACACCAACAATCATGGAACTTTCCCATTCAATAATTAATTTTTTGCTTTTAATTATAAAATTCCTCTCACTTTTCAATATATATAAAATTTCTGCCAACTTTTTTTATACAAGAATTTTCTTTTTAAATAGTGTGACTTTAAGATGGACTTAAATTCTATAATTATTTTTCTCTCGTATAATATTGAAAAAGTTTATAAATTTACTAACTTTCAATTTCACCTCAAATTTGTAAATCGGATAAAATTTAATATATTTGATTTCTTTCGTAAACATAAAATAAAATAAATTTTATTTGGAAGGAACTCATTTATATGTAAAAATTAAAATAGTTTTACACATTTCTATAACTATTTATATTATTAATATTTTAATAATTTAATAATTGAATTTATCAATATAATTGTATTTGTCATGCATATAAATTTTTTAATCGATCCGATATCTCTATCATATTAATCTAATATACTTTATATATTAATATATATTCAACAGTTAAATTTTTTTACATAAAATAAATATTTAAAAATTTTAATTTTACATCAAAATTTACATGTATAATCTATGTGAATGGACTATAAAATATAACGGTTGGATCGTTAAAATATTAATAATATAAATAATTACAAAAGTATGAAAAATATTTTAATTTTTATACTACATAATTGGATTCCTCCACATTTTAAATTTATATATAATTTAATTTTATATTAACATTATTAAATTGTTTTTATGTAAAATTAATTAGTTACCCTTCTTTAGAAAGTTTTAATGGAAAAGAAATTAATTCTAATAAAAACTAAAAGAAAAGAAAAAAAATGATAAAGATAAATTTAGCGACTAATGACATTAATTTATTTTGTCATTTTGATCTTAATTATTATTATTTTTTTTTTGGATCATTATGGCCCTCAACTTTTAATTTTAGTTAAACTTGCTTTGTTTGGAAGAAAAACGGGTTAAATTGTTAAAATTTGAATGGTATTGATATGATAACTCACGTGACAATTTACATGTACTTCACTATTGACATGAATAATTTTTTAAAAAATTTTAAACTTTTGTTGAATTTTTATGAAGTACACATAAATTGTCACATAAGTTACCACATTAGTGTTGTTAAAATTTTTAACAGTCCAATTAAATTTTTTGTCTAAAAAAAAATAATTTAATTAAAATTTAAAAATTGATGGTCAAAGTGATAAAAACAAAGAATTAAAACCAAAATGATAAAAGTGGTAATATTAAAAAATAAATTTATCATTATGTGGATCTCAAAGTTAAAATTAAAATTAAATATTTAACATCTATTTGCATAAAAAGTTGTTAAAAATAAACAAAAATTGAAAGAGAAGACAAAAATGAAATATAACTATTATTGATAATACTTTTTAAAAAACATATTTACAACCAATGAGACCTTAATTCAATGATAATGTTAAGGTCTAGTAACTTTAAGATCTCAGGGTTTAGTCTCATTCTGTATAAGCGAAGTGTAGGTTCCCAATTTATATTTATTCTGGTTTAGATTATATCATATATAAATCATGTATAGATTCTAATATATATTAAGATATATTATAATTATTAGTCAGATCATATTTTATAATGATTAATTCTGATTATTGTTATAAATCCCGTTCTCTTAACTATATGGTTATTGTAAGTTTTTAATAGAACATTTTTTAATTTTTTTAGTAATGCTTTTTTTCTTCTTCTTAATTATTTTTTTCTTAATAAAAAAAAAAGTTGGATGATTTAATTCAACTTAAGAGCTTTGTGCTTTAACCATGAAAAAGGAGATTTATAGTAATAAGCTTGTTTAGGTAAATAGGAGTGTGTAAATTTCGGGTAAAACCGAATTAATATGGTTAATCGGTCGGTTAATCGAATTAATTTGGTCATGATCGGTTAATAATTTTTTGAAAGTTCGATTAACGATTAATTCGATTCAAAATAGATCGGTTATTCGAATTAACTAAACTTATAAATAATATTATAATATATAAGTATTAGTCCACTTAATAAATCGATTGGTTCGAAATTGGTCGGTTAATTTGATTATTTTTTTATATGTTTTATACTTGTTTTAACCAAAAATAAAAAATATATAAATTTCGGTTAATTCAATTAACTGACTGAAATAATCGAAAAAGTTAATCAATTTAATAAATATTAAGTGTTTAAAAAAATTGATTAATTTAATTAATGATAATTCAAAACGATTAACTGATTGAACAGATTGTAGAGCATAAGGTTTTTTAAATATATGGTTGTGGGTTTGAGCCCAGGTGGGTGTTTTTTTTATTTTATTATTTTCTGTAAAAATCTAGCATAAGGCAGTTTGCAGCCACACCTTTTGTTTTTTACAAAAACTTTTATTTATTTTTAATTTTTTATTTGAAATAATATTAAGAATAGGGAATGAGGGCGATGGAACAAGAATTTTGAAATATTTTTAATACATTTTTTAGTGTTCAGAGTTTTATGATTTTTATGTATTTTAAATACGTTTTTTGAATTTTAATATTGTAATTATATTTTAGTCATGTTTAAATTTTTATAACTTTTTTAAATTATTTTATAATTTTTATTGACTTGATAGTGCGATTTCAATATTATCATAATAGTTGTGTCAATCAAAGTTAATAATCAGATCAAAATAGTAACCGTTAGAGATGATTTTCGTTAGTCAAAAGTCTTCATTAATGCAATTTTCAAATTTGAAGGTTGAGATGAATGTATTTATCGCGGATTAAGTTGATTTGATTGCTTTGAATTTAAAGAGATACTATAGTTAGAGGTCTGTGTTCGATTGAATTGAGTGAAAATTTTGAACAGTTGAATTGATAACTCTTATTTTATTATTTTAATTTAATTTGAAAAATTTTCACATTAATTGAATAAAATGAAAATCTAATCGAATTGAATAAATTTATTTAAATTAAATTAAACATGTCAAAATAAAACATTGTTGGCATTGATAAATTCTAAGCTAGTGCACATTGATATGAGAAGAGGAAAAAATATAGCTTAGTAACCTGATTTGGTAATTTATTTGTTAAAGGCATCAATTTATCATTTTGATTTTTTTTATAACTTAACATTTTTATAGATTTTTTAAAATTATATATAATTTTTATTTTTTTGTAAAATTTTGAAATTTTTAATAAAATTTAAAAAATTTAAGATTATTTTAAATTTTCTGTAATTTTTAAAAGGATCAATTTTTATTTTTGAATATTTAATTTACTTATTTTTTAAATTGATAAGGATCCAAAGAGTATTTACAATAATTTATTTTTTATTTTTCATGTTGTAAATAACTCAATAAAACTCAAAAATTTAATTATTTATTCAAATTGATTCGAAAAATTAAATCACTCAAATAATTTAATTCAATTAACATGAAATTCAATTTTTTTAAAGAAAAATTGAGTCCCATCCCTAATTAAAGCTGTGTATATAGAGATGGAGACCCAAGCATGTTTTCAGCAATAGCATATTTAAGCGGAGGGACCCCATTACCATCCCTTTATTTATTTTAAATTTTTTTGGTAAATTACAATAATAGAATAAAGTTGGAACAATAAATAAAATTAATACGACTCGAATTTAAATCACATTTGAGACAATGAATATCCTTAACCATTAAGTCATTACATGAGATTCAATTTATTTTAAAAATTTTGCCCTTCTATACATATCAATTGCCCATAAATGAATTTCTAGGATTGGATCTATCACTTACATCAAGTTGTTTAAACGAAATCATGTAACTTTAATCATTGAAATTAAGATTTCTAACACTTTATTAATAAATTATATATTATTACTTATAAACCCTGGAAATGGAAGATAAATATGAACATGTTAAAGTTATGTGATCTAAATTTTTGTTAAAAAAATAAAATACAAGTGATAAAATATGATACAAACTGTACAAGTGAAATTCGTATAAAATTATACTTCTACTGTTTGATTTTATTTAGAATGAGGTGTTTCGACTTTACTACATTATTTCCATTAGAGATTGATTATAATAAGATTTTTCAACCTATAAATATATGTAGTCGTCTCTCCTTGTAATCATTCGATTTTCGACATTAGTAAATTTTCTTCTCTTTTGCCCATGATTTTTCCCAAAAAGAGTTTTTACGTAAAATCTCTGTGTTATTTTTCTTCTTTATTTTCTCTACAATATTCATTGCCATTATCGACATTCAATTTTAACAGAACATGAAAACAAAAAAAATTACGTAACAAAGGAAGAAACCAATAGGTTTTGTTCGACTGAAATCACAAGTTTTTTTATATCATTTAATTTGGTAACATGCACGCATAAGTTTTTTTTTTAATTGAAAAAATGTGTGGAGAAAATAAGAGGATGATGGAAATAGTGAAAGCGAAATATGAATAATGTTTTGGCCCAATAATAAAAACAATATATTATAAATATGAGAATTTGAATTCAATTTCAAACAAATAGATAACCCTATAAAAAGGTGGACAATGGCCTCTCGTAGTATCTCTTAAAAATATTTTGCTGAGCCCGACATGTCTTCCCCACAAACGCACTCCTAACCGGTGGTTGTCCTTAACAAACAAAGGACAACCTCTCTTCATAAAAAGTCCTAGAATTAGAAAATGAAAGGGTTGCATTTAATGGAATTCAAACGTTTATTTTATTGAATCTTTTATGTATAAATTTAATTTATAATAATATAAACTTTTTCTTTGTGTGTGTAAATGAGGATGTAGTTTGAGATAAAAAAAATTGTAAATATCGACGAGTTATTGATTGAGATGATAGTAGTTTTGTCTTTTAATGTTTTTTTGGTTTGATAAGATTTATTTACACAAAATAGTTAAATCAACATATTTTTTAAGTTTATTGTTAGAGTTATGTGACTTAAATTCTTGTTAAAAAAATAAAATATAAGTGGCAAGATAAAAAAATATGTGAGTACGGTATAGACTGTACAAGTAAAATCCATATAAAAGTACACTTCTATTTGATATTAATTAAAATAAGGTGTTTTAACTTTACTTACGTTGCTTTTATTAGATATTGATTAGAATAAGATTTTTTAACCTATAAATAAACATAGTTTAAATTTCTCTTGTATCATTCGAATTCGATATTAGTGAACTTTTTTCTTTTATATCCATAATTTTTTTCCAAAAAAATTTTCACATAAAAATTATGTATTATATTTCTCTTTGTTTTCTTTACTATATTTCTTTATTATTATTATTATTATTATAGTTGAAAGTGATGATGATATTATATGTTATTGTCATTATGGGGACCTCTTTTACTTTTATTAAACCTTTGGATTCCAATGTAAATTGTTGACAGTTGGGACTTGGTATTCATCAAACTGCTCCAAAGGCTTCTTCTACGAATTTTCGTAGAGTGGGACACGACACAGCCAACTGGAGACATTGTGTAATCGATGTGAGCATCATTTATATGTTGGGTCGGCTTTAGCCTCAATTTACGCAAGTAATATTGTATTAGAAAATCTCACTAAATTTAAATTTTGAAAAAATATTGGAGGAATCACAAATAATTTTATTTAAAATTTAATTTTTTAAATAAAATTTCTCTATAATGTAATTTAATAGTATAATATATTACTATAATTATTAGAGGTGAGTTTTCAATTGAATCGAGTCGAATGAACAAATTTCGAGTTAATTGAGTCGAGTGAAATTAAATTCGAATCAAATTGAATCTAATATATTGGTTCGAGTTAAATTTAAAAACAATGACTTTTGGTCCTTGAAATCACGGCTACTTACGGTAATCAAATTTGTTATTAACTTTCATTATCTTCTAATTTATTTATTAATATTTTATATACAAGTTAGCTTCTTTGTTTGTTTAGTTGCTTCAATTATATTTTTATTCTTATCACTATGTATTTTGAAATTAAAAAATATATTAAATATAAAAAATGTAATTTTTTAATAAAAGTTATTTTAAAAATAAAATGTGAAATTGACACAAACATAAAATTTTAACATGAATATTTTATGGCATTATCAATAATTCAATTTTAACAAAAATTTATAAAGATTCAAAATGATTAAACAATTCAACAATACACATAGTAAAAAATATGAAAATTAATTTAATAATATAAATAAAATTATTACTATTTAGATTTAGAGATTTTTTTGAATGATTTTTTATTTTTGATTTGGGGGTAAAGATTAGGATGAAAATAAAAAGTTTTGAAGAGTAAAATTTTAAGGGACAATAAATAGGGGAGTAATTTTTTGTGGGAAAATGTTCAAAAAAAATTGGGAGAGGGGGAATGGGTTTGGGGTAGATGGGGGTGGAGGAAATCAAAAAGTTTGGGGGTTTAGGTAAAAATGTAAAATATTATAGTTTGATATTCGGTTTATTCGAATTATTCAAATTCGAAAATTCAACTCGATTCGAACTCAAAAATTAAAAAGTATCGAGTTGACTCGAAAAATTTGATTAACTCGAATAACTCGATTCGTTTAACTCTAAATTTATTTATTTTTTCAATTTTTCGAGTCAAGTCGAGTTTTGCTCACCCTTAACAATTATACCTTACAAAATATCGAAAGATAAATAAAAAACAATAAAGAACATAAAAAAATTCATGAGGTTCGATAAATTACACCTACGTCCTCGGGCTCTACATTTTCCTATAAAAGATACAAGTGAAATATTACAAATAAGCAGAGGAAATAAGTAGATAAATTTTACAACCTTTGTGATTGTTATATACTCTGTTTTTGTAGTAGATAAAGCAACTGTTGACTATAAAGTAGACTTCCAACTAATTGGTGCCCTTACAAGAGTAAACACATAATCACTAGTTGATCGTCGTTTGTCCAGATCACCAACATAGTTTGAATCACAATATCCAATCACAACTTAATTATCTTCTTGCTCAAAAATCAATCCAATATCTATTGTATTTTGGATATATTGCAAAATCCATTTCACAACTTGCCAATGCTCCTTTCCTAGATCACGCATATACTTGCTCACAACCCCAACTACTTGTGAAATATCAAGTCTCGTACATACCATAGTATGCATTAAGCTACCAAAAGCATTTTCATATGATATCTTTGACATGTATTCTCATTTCTGCATCATTATTTGGCGACATAAAGGTATTAAGCTTGAAATGAGGAGCACGGGGAGTGCTAACAAGTTTTGATTTTTCATCATGCTAAAATTCTATTAACAATTTTATCAGATATTGTTTCTGAGTAAGAAAACCTCTTCAAACATCTATCTCGAGTTATCTCCATGCCAATAATCTTTTTTTGCTTCTCCTAAATCCTTCATCTCAAACTCCTTTTTCAATTATGTCTTTAGCTTCTCAATCTCCATTTGACTTTCGAAAGCCATAAACATATCATCAACATAAAAAAGAAGATATATGAGAGAACCATCTTGAAGCTTGAGAAAATACACACAACGATCATATTTGCTTCTTATGTACTTTTGTTCTTTCGTAAACTTGTCAAATTGCTTATGCCATTACCTTAGAGATCACTTTAAATTGTATAATTATTTTTCAAGGTCATTGACCGCCCCTGAACGTACTCTCGTTCGGTGTAGATTTCGGTTTTCTGCAAGTATACGGGTCAGGTCGTAAATATAGTGTGTTTACAACGGAACACTTGGTAGTATTCTGAGGACCGTACCCAAAAGAGGTGTAGGCTATAGTAAATCAAATCCGTGTAAAGAATAAAATTAATTTGTATTGATTTTAGGGTTTATAGTACAAGGGAAAATAAGAAAGTTGTTTAAAAACACAAAAATAATAAGGTAAAAATAAAATAGATTAAATTTTGAGTTGTAGAAATTCTTATAAATGGCTTTGGGGAGATTAGGTTGTTTCCGTATGAATTTTTCAATTGTTGGTTTTTGGGGATTTTCTTTTAATCAACTTGTCACTATCCCAGTTGGATCTCTCGATCTTTCGCCGGCATAGCAAGTTGACAGAGATTACTTATCACTAGATGTCACAATCTAAACTGGTTTGGGGAAAAGGTATTCACAGATGGGCAATACTAATTTCGGGTTCATCCCCACCTAGATGACTTTCTAGGGTTGTTAGGCCTAGTGTTTGTTTAACGTTTTTCCTTTCCCAAACAGCTGATCCGAAAGTTAAAATCCCTATAAAACAACAATTAATTATTCATACTTCCACTCCTTAATTCCCCAAAATAGAATTAGTTCCTCATGATTTCTTTATTCATCGATAACACAATATATGAACACATATAAATGTAAAAGATAATGACAAAAGAAACTAAAATTGTATTAAGTGATTTGTAGGGAAAAGTTCCTCGATCGTTTACGCAAGTTTCTACAATCTTGTTTCAAAAACTGAAATAAATAAAACTAAAACTTGAGAACTAATATCTAAAACAGTGGTGTGTAAAACCCTAATGCTAAAGGTCCTATTTATAGCTTTAGATGACTGTTTTTCCTCAACCCTAGGTCAGCTACCGTTCCTCAAGTTTAAGTGGCATTGTAAAGACCAAAACGCCCTTCATTTAATGTGAGATCTGCATCCAAGGGTTGATGTCGCAACACACTGATCGACTGCTTAACATCATAGCAATATTGTGCAAGCGTACATTGTCAATGCAAGTACAATAGACAAATGTGAGTATGTTGAATATCGATCCCACGAGGATGGTTGTCTTTTGTTTATTAATTTCAGTGCAATGAACAAATAAAAGCAAGATAAATTGTGAGAATAGTTGTCGAAGCAATAACAAAAAAATAAAGATGAAAGATAATAATGATAAAATGTGATCCCCAACGTAAATAATCAACAGAATACTAAGTTCTGCTCACAAGATATGAAAGGATAGGTGATTGTTGTTGCAAAGAGGTGCAATGAATATCTTACCAAGCTTAACTTTTATTTTTGATCTAAGACTTAAACATGCACATTAACCACATCTTTCGATGATGGCAATGCAACAAAGTTAAGAACAAGTGGATTAAATTCCTCTAATCCCCAAGCAACTTTCGTTGTCAATGCTTGTTAGCTTAAACTGTCGTTGCACCTTCCAGTGACAGTGATCGCAATAACACTTCCTGCTAAAAACATTCAAACCCAAAGATTAAACAATAGAAGCAAGATTGAATAAAATAACATTTAGTCCATAAATTAAGTGTACTTCCATACAAACATGAAATAAACAGAAATCACCAGCGTTTAAAGAAGAAATGTAAAAGAAATAAATGGAGAATACTATTCCTAGACAACTAGACTTGCTCTCTCACTTCCCTCTTGTGTCGCACTTAGGGCTCCTCGTCAGGAGCTGGTCTGCACCTCTTCACGTCAATTCTCCTATGGAAGCTTAGGCCTTCATAGCCGAAAGCTTCAAAGATCAGTTGAAAAAGAATATGGCACCCCCAAAAAGTCCTCCTTTTTCTCTTTCCTTGTGAGTATTTATATCCTTCCAAATTGTGCAGGTGTCCTTTCATCAGAATCAAGCTGTCGCTGGTCGTACAAGTTGGTTATACTAGACTGGACAGCTCACACATTTCTGTTCTTATCTGGACAACTGTTAGGTGCGGCGACAATCCTGGACGCAATTTGAAAATACTCATGCAGCGACATTAGTACCAAAACATGACAAAATTAAGGGTAATTAGGCTAAGGTCCATTGAGTTAGAAAATGCAATTTATTAAACTAAAAAATGCTAAAATATGTGCTAAAGATAACTAAATGGGAACAACTTAACCAATAAGTAGGGAGAAAATAATGGTTCTTTCTAGCATTATCACACCCCCAAACTTGAGTTTTTTATTTGTCCTCAAGTAAAATAGAAACTAACAAGGCTACAAAAAAAAAAAAACACCAAGGCAAATGATCATTCTAGAAACTTGATTCATCTAAAATCTCAATGAATGAATCATATTCAGATGACAGAATATTGCATCGAAAACTCATAAGTATGAATAACTAAGATTGCAACTTCATCAAAGCTAGTATTATCCCTCAAATCCTAAATTTGATCTACCAATACAATATTTATTATAAAATACTAAGTATCTATATATCTCTTTTCTTTTCATTTCATTTTTTATGTGAACAAGGAATATCGTTGCATTACCATACCCTTGTTCCTGAGAAGTAACGATGGAGTGCAACAAACCCTTAGGGAGTACGTAATTGCACTGACACACATTCATGCAGCAACAGCCTTTAGCCAGATTCATTTTTCTAACACTTGCATTGGAGTGTTCCCCCTTGAATATTTCACAATACACTCACATTGGAATGTTCTTATTTAACGCAATATATATAAGCAGCTGTAAAAGGCAGATTCATTCAAGATTCAAGGAATGCTACTAGTCATCCATTACTAATGCAATCTAAATCATTCTTCAAAGAATTGAAGATACAACATTCAGTCAAATTTATCTAACTCATTCATTGATAATTTACATGGTTCAAGAATTATGCATCGAATGTAACAAAAAATTTTAAACTCATTCATAAACCTTGCATGCTTCATTAACTCAAAAAGAAAAATTTTGAAATGTGAATGCATTTCCAATCCCATATGCATTCCCCCAAACTTAAAGTTTGCATTGTCCCCAATGCATTAACATTTAAATGTAATGACAATAAAAATGTAACGAGAATGCTTACTAACAAAATAAAAATTCTAGCTACATGTAATGCATGAATACTACAACTAAAAACTTAAAATAAACTAACTCAGTTTTCCTTAGCCATAGATGTGGCTGCATGGTGCTTATTCTTCCTCCTCTTTTTCTCTTCCTTCTTGCGTTTTTTGTCCTTGAAGAACTTTCTCTTCTTTTTTTTTGGGCTTCGAACGATCCTCAGATTGCTCCTCAGTTTTCGTCTTTGCACTAGAATCATCGGTTGTTTCTTGTGTTGAAAGTTCAACCTTGGGTGGTCCGGTGTAAACCACTATCGATTGTGGTGTTCCTCACTGGTTTCCTCCGTAGCTTTCGCCTAACTCACTTCATCTCGCTCCAAATCCTCAGTTGTTGCACCCACATCTTCGGGTGCATTGATAATGTCTTCAACTGATTCTTTCTTAGCATCTTTTTCCTTCTCATTCTTAAGATCAACATGGGTTTCCTTTTCTTTAACAGGAATTTCCTCCTTAGAAGCATGATCCTCATAACCAATAGTGAAATCATCTTCGAATAAGCTCTCAATTTTTCACAAGCACTTCTCAACGTCCCTTGATTTCGCTTCTTTTTCATCATCAATGACGTGCACAATGGGAGGGGATGCCATCGATTGGTCTTGGTCCCCTAAGTCAGCATCCTCTGATGATGGTTCATAGTCTTAGATGATTGGTGGAAACACTGGGAATTTTGGGAGTGGGGCTAGCCTCAATTGCCTTAATATGGCTACAACAAAACTATTCCAGGCCCTAGTATAGACCTAGAACAAATTTTGTGATCTGTCCATGTTTTTTATTGCAGCGACAAGCTTGATCTACCTATTACTGATGGAATTGGCTAATTTCTCGACATGCTTCATTTTACGAAACAATGATGTCTCTACAGTTAGGGTTGTTCCCTTATTTTTTGGTTTTGATTTGCCTTTCCTTTTACTTGCTTTTGTCTCTTTCACTATGGGTGTATCTTTGCCACGAGTCATTCTCTCAATCAAGGCTTCATTAATCGGGCCTTTATTCTCTAGGATTTCTTCATCAATATGTGGCACGATTCTCTTTTGTTGGCACAGTTGCATCACTAACGATGGGAAAACCAAAATTACAGTTTGCCTTGTAGCGCAGTCAGTAATTTCCTGGTGGAGTATTGCCCCAACATCGATCTTCTTGCCCTTGATAATAAAATGTATCAGATACATTCTATCAAGGGTGACTATGGTACTGTGGGTAGAGGGCTTCAGTCTGCAGTTGACAAAATGGAACCAGATTTTACCTTGCAGCGTTAGGAAGCATCGGTGCATGGAATGATTTTTGTGATTTGAACCTGTCCACATTGCTCCTTCGACACATTGATCCTTCACCAAGAGGTCTGTCATTTCATCTGTTCTATATTCAATGAACGCAGAGTGTTCATCCCTATCTACCTTAGTGTTGCACAGCTCATTGATTCTTTCAGCATCTCACAGGATTAAACCTTCGCGAACAAAGACAAACTCTGAATCATGGTCAATAAGGTTAGCATAAAACGCAGTACCATTGAAGGAGAGTAACTACCAGGATGGGTGCAGAAGGTTTCCCACTTCAGCCTTAAGATGGTCTTGTAGACTTGCTTACTCAAATCTTACTGTTGTGATAGGAGAAAGCCCTGTTCTGGGTGAAAATTTCAATTCAACATGTTGTCCTGAAACCAGTCTTTGGTCACTTTCGTTAAGAATGTCACTGAATCTTTTTTTCTCTCTTGACATGGAGGGCTCTACTTCACGAACTGCAGTGGTAGAGGATGAGTGTTCTTCGACAGATTTAATGGCTTTCTTGACTGCTCCTTTAGTTCTTGCCATATTTTTATGAGTGAAGAAGGTTTTAAGGTGTAAAGGTGTGAGCTTTGAAAAAGAGTGTGAATAAAAATTGTTGCTTTATGGTTGTTACAATCAGCACAAAGGAGGGTGTTTATAGCGAGTGAAAGAGGAAGATGGAAAGGCATGATTTTTTTGTGATTAGATGAAAGGACATATTTGGCGAGAATAAATGCGTCCAATGAGAATTACGCCTGCTCAGATAGATCTAACAGCTGGGTGACTTTTGATGAAACGGTGGGATCTAAATCCTTGATATGCCCTGATTTTTATGAGTTAGTAGTGGCAGTACAATAGTACGAATTGCTTTGACAATGAAGTCCAAATGCGTCGACAATGTTACCTATTTATTCTACAAAAACAGGAAGTGAAACAAGCTTGAATAAAAATAGAAATAGAAGAAAATAAAATCGCATAATAAAAATTAAAAAAATCGACCAATTTAATGGTCTCTTCCTGCTTTTGATCAATCTTCCCAAAATAATGTTTCAATCATTGTCCATTAACTTTAAACTGATGTCCATCATGTAAATCTTTGATTGTGACCGCAGCATGAAGAAATGCTTCGATAACTTCAAAAGTCCAGACCAACGTGTGCGCAGTTTACCTGGATGCAATTTTAATTTGGAATTGAATAATAAAATTTGTTGACTCGCGATAAATTGTCGCTGCAAAATAATTTTGTTATGCTATCTTTTGGTCTTTTCCTTGTAAATTACAGCATTTTCATAGGCATTTCTCCTAATTTCCTTTAGTTCAGTGATATCCAATAGCCTTTTCTTTCCAGTAGCTTCATAGTCCATGTTTACTTGCTTAATTACCCACATTGCCTTGTGCTCCAGCTCAACTGGCAAGTGACATGCTTTCCCAAAAACTAACTGATACGGAGACATCCTTAATGGAGTTTTGTATGCTGTAATGCCCAAAAAGTATCATCAAGTCTGGAAGACCAATCTTTCCTCGAAAGGTTCACAACCTTATCAATAATCTTTTTAATTTGTCGATTTGACACTTCAGCTTGTCCATTGGTTTGCGGATGATAAGTAGTAGACATTCTATGATTAACTCCATATCTTTTCAATGAGGCTGCCACTTGGTTGCAATGAAAGTGTGTACCTTGATCACTGATCAATGCCCTTGGTGTACCAAAGCTGGTGAGTATATGCTTGTGAAAAAATTTAAGCATTGCCTTTGCATTATCCCTTAGGACTGCAATAGCTTCAACCCACTTCGAGATGTTATCAACAGCTACTAAAATATAAAGATTTCTAAATGAACTTAGAAATGGTCCCATAAAATCCATACCCTAAACATCAAATAGTTCAACCTTCATAATTGGCTGGTGTAACATTTCATTGTGTCGGGATATAGAACTAGTGCGCTGACACCTATCGCATTAGTTCACAAAATTATGGGCGTCCTTGAATAGTGAAGGTTAGTAAAATCCTGATTGAAGAACCTTAGCAGCAGTTCTCATGACACCGAAATGACCTCCATGACGAGCATCATGACAATGCTTCAGGATTGAAAGCATCTCTTCTTTCGGAACACAACGCCAAATGATGTTGTTATTGCATAACTTGAATAAATACGGCTCGTTCAAAAGGTACTTCACTACTTGATGAAGAAATCTTTCTTTTTTATGGCCTGTAACACCCATTGGGAGTTTTCCACACATTAGATAATTAACTAAATCCGCATACCAAGGTATTGCATCTACAGCAAATAACTTCTCATCTGGGAATGCGTCGACAATCTAAAGTATGTTTCCATCTTCGTTGCCAACATCTATTCGAGATAGATGGTCTACAGCTTAATTCTCTGAACCCTTGTGGTCTTTTATTTCGATATCAAATTCTTGCAATAGTAGGATCCAGTGTATCAGTCTTGGTTTTACATCCTTTTTTGTAAAAAATATATCTCAGCACCGAGTGATCAGTAAATACGGTAACCTTTGCACCGACAAGATATGAACGAAACTTGTTGAAAGCAAAGATTATAGCAAATAATTCTTTCTCTGTAGTGGTATAACTGATTTGAGCCTCTGTAAGAGTTTTACTGGGATAATATATTACGTGAAATATTTTTCCCTTAAATTGTCCTAGAACAACACCTAAAGCAAAGTCGCTTGCATCGCACATAACTTCAAAAGGTTAAGACTAATCTAGTGCAAAGACAATGGGTGCATTTACTATATGCTTATTTATTTGAATAAATGCATTCAAACATGCATCAACGAAGAGGAATTTTCGATTCTATTCCAGCAATGAACATAAGAGCTTAGCAATTTTTGAAAAATCTCTAATAAATTTTTGGTAAAACCCCGCATGCCCAAGAAAATTACGAATGCCTTTCACATTTTTCGGGGAAGGTAATTTGTCAATGATTTCCACTTTAGCTTTAAATACTTCAATGCCTTGACTAGAGATACGATGGCTTAACATAATGCCTTCAATTTCCATGAAATGACATTTTCCCAAATTTAAGACAAGATGTATGTCTTCACACCGCTTCAATACTTTATCCAAATTATCAGCGCAATGACATTTTTCCCAATTTAGGACAAGATGTGCATCTTCACACCGCTTCAATACTTTATCCAAATTATCAACGTAATGACATTTTCCCAATTTAGGACACGATGTGTGTCTTCACACCGCTTCAATATTTTATCCAAATTATGAGCGCAATGATCAAAATCATTCCCATAGACTGAGAAATCATCCATAAAAACCTCTAGAGAATCTTAGTTATATATGAGAATATCGTCATCATGCACTTTTGAAATGTAGTTGGTGCGTTACAAAGATTGAAAGACATACGACGAAAAGCAAAAGTACCAAAGGGGCAAGTGAAAGTTGTTTTTGCTTGATCCTCTAGCGCAATAGCAATTTGATTGTACCTAAAATAGCCATCTAAAAAGCAATAGTAGGATCTTCCAGCAAGCCTATCCAACATCTGGTCAATGAAAAGAAGTGGGAAATGGTCCTTCCTTGTGTCAGCATTAAGTTTCGATAATCCATACAAACTCGTCTTCCCGTAGGAATACGTGTAGGAATTAAATCATCTTTTTTATTGCTAACCACAGTGATGCCACTCTTTTTAGGTATGCATTGCATTGGACTTACCAAATTGCTATTAGAAATAGGGTTTAATCTTTGTCGTTTAATCTTTTTTGTTAATCTTCTTTGTTGCTCAACCGATTACTTGCCTTCATCTTCTAACTTGATCTTGTGCATTCAAAAAGATGGGCTAATGCCTCGGATATTGGCAATACTCCAAGCAATAACTCATTTATGTTGCTTAAGAATATGAACCAATTTCTCTTCTTGAGTCACATCCAATGTTGCGGAGACAATAACTAGGAGAGTATTGTTATCGCCAAAAAAGACATATTTAAGTTGAGCAGCTAGTGGTTTCAATTCCAGAGTAGGAGCTTCTTCAATAGATGGCTTGAAAATTGAAGTCGTTTTATTAGCTAAGTCTAAGGATTTAATCTGCCATCCATGTCTGATTTTGATGTTATTAGCTTCAACCATGCTGTCAGAATCAGCTAAAATTTCATCATCAGATGTCACTGCAAACTCCTCAGAAAGTAATGTGCTTTGGTCATTAAATTCTTCCTCAATTAGATCCTCTAACACATTGACAGTTTGGCATTCTTTTTTATCCTTGCCTTGGATAGATTCGAAAACACTGAATGTAACATGCTCATCATTGATTCGCATGGTCTGTTCACCTTTGTAAACATCAACAAGAGTTTGTCTGGTAGCTAAAAATGGTCATCCTAAGATTATGGGAACCTCTTTGTCTACCTCGCAATGAAGTATAATAAAATTAGCCAAAAAAAATGAATTTATCAACTCGAACTTAAAATATTTGATTTGCCCTTCAGGTTGAGCCAAGGATCGATCCGCTAGTTGTAATGTCACTACAGTAAATTTCATGTGACTAATTCCTAACTTTCTAAAAGTAGATAATGACATTAGGTTGATGCTAGCTCCCAAATCGCATAAAGCCTTGCCCAAATAATAGTTTCCAATTGAACATGGGATAGTAAAGCTCCCAAGATCTTTCATTTTGGGTGGTAACTTATTTTTCAAAACGACACTACAGTCTTCTGTGAGTGCAATAGTTTCAATATCACTGAGCTTCTTCTTCTTGGACAAGAGCTTCTTCATAAATTTCCCATAACTAGGAATTTGCGTAAGAGCGTCCACTAAAAGTATATTGACATGAAGTTGTTTCAGTGTGTTCAGGAACTTGCTGATACTATTTATCATGCTCATTCTCTCTGAATCTTTGTGGAAAAGGTAAAGGTGGAGATACCTCAGGTTGCGCCGACATCTTCGATTGCATCGATAGTTTCGAGGGTCAAACATTAGGAATATGAGTGACAATTTGTTGAACTTCTTTGTCTGGTCATCGACAAACCCTTCGGATTCAATCTTCTCACCAGGAATCACTTCACTAGTATTTTGAGGTGCTACAGTAGAGTTGATAGTCGGCTCGCCAGTTTGTTTACCACTCCTAAGAGTGATAGCTTTGTAGTGTCTTTCCCTTTCGGATTGGGATTTTTTGTGTCATTGGTAGTGTGCTCAGTGGTCAAGTATTCAAATTCGAAGCAAGTTGTCCTAATTGTGCCTCCAACGCCCGAATAGAAGATGAATTCCCTTGCAAAATAGCTTTCAAGCAAGTAATATGCTTCTGCCTTAAAGCTTCAAGAGTTAACAGATCAAACGGGGAAGCTTGCGTGCACTATTGTTGTCGATGTCTTTGAACATGATGATTCTGCATTGAGGAGTGTTACGACTACATCTGATTCTAAGTTTTGCTATTATTTATTGTAATTCGCTTGTCTTGGGTTATAATTTCCTTGAGTAGATGTATTCCCATATCAAAACGTCGCAGTATTGTGTCCAGCATTCTAAGTTCCCCAAGACTATTGATTGCGTACAGAATTATTGTAAGAGTTTCCATAAGAATTGCTACGAATGTTATTGACAAAAAAGACATTCTCTGTATGTTGTGGACAATCTTCATAGCTATGGTTGTCACTGCAAATCTCGCAACAAAAGGTAGGAACATCAACCTGTTAAGCGACTTGTATAGGTGCAACATCACTAGCCCCTTTTATATTTTTTATCATATTCGTAACAGAAGAAACTTAAGCACCAAGTGCAGATATTACATCCATTGGCTGAAGCGTTAACAAGATTCCTTGTTTATGAATTCAGCCCATTATAGAAATCTCAATCTTTGTTTCCTATTAAATGTTGTGCATGGGGCAATGTTGAAGCAAATATTTATAAAGTTCCCATGTGGTGTGAAGATTCTCATCATCCAGCTGATGATAAGCTGTAATGTCGTTTCCGAGACGAGCATTCATTGTCGGTGGGTTAAAGCACAGAACAAACTGTATTGCTAGTGCCTTCCAAGAAGTAATTGAGCCTGCGTGTAGTCCAAGGAACCAAGTATGAGCTCTTCTTTGCAATTAATAAGGAAATAACTGCATTTTAAAGCGTCATCAGGAACGCCTTGTTGACTAAAGGAAGCACAAATCAATAAAAATGATTTAAGATGTTCTCGTGCATCTTCATGTGGCAGTCCAGCATATTGTCCATTAGAATTCAAAATTTGAAACATTACTGGTTTGAGTTCAAAATTCTCAGTTTGGATTGTTGGCTTAACAACTCCCGATTATAAATAATCCAAAACAGGTACTACAAAATCTCGTATAGTCTTGTTTTGTAAAATCGTCTTGAAGCAAAGGTGGATTATTAGCACTTTGTGGCGGTATCGAGGGTATAGTAGGATTTTGTTGCTGCATCAGGGGTATGACTGCATCATTTCTTGGTAAAGCTATATTTCTTTGTTCTTGAAGTCTCCTTCGAACGGTTCTTTCAATCTCTGGATCAAAATCAGCAATAAACTCTGAATTGCTCCGAGTCATAGAACACCTAAAATAATATGTTCAATTAGTGACAAAAAGAAAACAAGTTAGTAACAACTAAATATTAGATAATAAAAATAAAGTGAAAAAACAAAAACAAAAACAAAATTAAACATCAAACAAACACCATCCCCGACAACAGTGTCGAAACTTGATCGGCTGCTTAACGTCATAGCAATATTGTGCAAGAGTACACTATCAATGCAAGCATAGTAGACAGATGTGAGTCTGTCGGATATCGATCCCACAAGGATGTTTTTTTTTTTATTAATGTCAGTACAATGAACAAATAAAAGCAAGATAAATTGTGAGAATAGTTGTCAGAGTAATAACTAAAAAATAAGGATGAAATATAATAATGATAAAATGAGATCCCAACGTGAATATTCAACAGAATTCTAAGTGCTGCTCACAAGATATGAAAGGATAGGTGATTGTTGCTGCAAAGAAGTGCAATGAAAATGCTACCAAGCTTAACTTCTATATTTGATCTAAGACTTAAACATGCACATTAACCACACCTTCCGATGATGGCAACGTAACACAGTTAAGAACAAGTGAATTAAATTCCTCTAATCCCCAAGAAACTTCCGTTGTCAATGCTTGTTATCTTAAACTGTCGCTGCACCTTCCAGTGACAGTGACTGTAATAACACTTCCATGTTAAAAACATTCAAACCCAAAGATTAAACAGTAGAAGCAAGATTGAATAAAATAAAATTTCCAGAAATCATGTGTACTTCCATTCAAACATGAAATAAACAGTAATCACCAGCGTTTAGAGAAGAAATGTAAAAGAAACAAGTGAAGAATAGTGTTCCTAAACAACTGACTTGCTCTCTCACTTCCCTCTTGTGTTGCACTTAGTGCTCCTCGTCAGGAGCTGGTCTGCACCTCTTCACGTCAGTTCACCCGTGAAAGCTTAGGCCTCCATAGCCGAAAGCTTCAAAGATAAGTTGAAGAAGAATATGACACCCCCCAAAAAGACCTCATTTTTCTCTTTCCTTGTGAGTACTTATATCCTTCCAAATTGTGCAGGTGTCCTTTCATCAGAATCAAGCTGTCGCTGGTTATACAAGTTGGTTATACCAGACTGGACAACTTGTTGCAACCCAATTTTCGTCTTGGCTTTTGAGTCCAATTTTTTTACAAAGCCCAAAAATAAAAAAACTAAAATAAAGATGAAAAAAATCTAGCAGCTGCTCTTGGATGCTTGGCCATCGTTGCCCTTGCCCGAAAATCTTGAAGATTTGCAAATCCGCAGAAAGGAAAGAAAATCACAAAAAGATGTAAATTTTGTGTTATAAATACACAAAATCACATATAAAGAGAGGGATTTTTTTGGATTTGTTCATAGAGAATTTCTTTTGAATAAGATTAAGAGATTTTTTTACAACACAGAGAATTTTTTTTGAGACATACATTCAAAGAAAATTCAAAGCAAGTATTGAGATATTGATTTGTATTTGTATTTCTTCTTCTTCTTCTTTTTTTTCTTTTGAAACTAACAGAAACAAATATAGATCTAGTTTTTTTCCCTTTGATGTTGATTTGTCTTTGGCCCCTCCGGGTATGTGAGACCCATGGCTTTATTCGAGTTTGCTCGAAGTTAATCGGAGTTCGTCTTCTTTTTCATTATTATTTATATTTAGTTGTTTATTTTAACATTTAATTTTCATTTATTTATTTATTTATTTATCATTTATTTTCATGCATAATCTCAATTATTTTTATTGTTTATATTTGTTTTATTTTAACATTTAATTTTTATATTTATTTATTTATCTTGATGTTATTTATTTTCATGCCATTTTATTGTTCTATTTTATTTAATTTGCATTAATTGTTATTATCTTGTTTATTTATTTATCATTAAATTTTATATTTTTTCTTTTTATTTAATTACATATTGATTAATAATTAATTTAATTATGTTAGATATTTTTATGATTGCATTTTAGATATTTATTCGTTGATTTGTTATTTATTTGTGTGTTATATTTTGTGCCTTTAAATTAATTACATGCTTTATTGTATTTTTGACTTAATTATTTTAGAGTTTTCTCATATTTATGTTTTATATATATTATTGTTGCTTATATTATTAATTAGTTAATATTTATTACCATTATTACTATGATTATATTGTTATTTTATTTAATACTATAACTATAATTATATCTTTATTGTGTTATTAATTGTATTTGATTGTCTTCATTTAATTATTTATATTCATATATTTTATTATTTTGCCATTATAATTGTAAATTATGTACATATTCATTTTTGCATGACATTTTAATTCTTTCTAAAATATATGTAAATTGTTTTAAAAAATCGAGGCAATATTCTTTGTTTTATGAATTTGAGAGGATCATGCCCTAACTCACTAGGTGTGTTTTTTTCTTTGAACCGGGATAATCGAGTATCCTTTCTAAAATTAAAATACGAGATTTTGAGATAAAAATTAAGAATGCTTGTTATTTTCAATTCGAATTGTTATGTGCTAACTTACTGGATGTGGCTTTTTAATTCGAGATAACAAGTAACTTACTGGATGTGACTTTTTAATTCGAGATAACAGGTTTTCTTTGTAAAATTTATTTTTTTAAAATAAAATAAACATGTCATTCATGCATTTAAGGATCACAATTTAAATTTTCTTGAGTTTTTAATTTTCAACAAATAAGATTTTAAATAATCAATTAGATACTAATTTTGGGCGTGTGAGGGTGCTAATCCTTCCTCATGCATAACCGACTCTCGAACCCGTTTTATGGTTTCAAAGACCAAAATTGTTATTTTAATGATTTTAAAATTTTTAAGGTGATCCAATCACACCTATTTAAAAAAATGTTGGTGACAACTCCATTTTCGATTTTCAAAAAATAATTCGAGATTTTTTTCAAAAAAAATGGTTTCAACAGCTTGGCGACTCCATTGGGGATTCTTTTTAGAGGGTCAAGCCACAAGTGATTATTTTTGGTCTTTTTGTTGAAAATTTAAAATTTGATTTCATTTAATTTGTGATCCTTGCATTTTATTCCTTTGCATTTTATTTTATGTATATTGTATTTAATGTTTTTGCATACATTTGCATATGTTACTATACCTTCTAAGTGGAAGTAAGAAGCTACCCCTTCGTGAGGTTTTCGTCTCCGTGTAGGATAGTGGATTGCTTTCGAGATACATCCATACCTATGTTTTCGTGAGGTTTCACTTCCATGCAAACATATGAGAAATGTGTCTCCTTGAACCGAACTCGTTCGTATGGACCTATAATGGGTGAGGATTAAGGAATCTGTTGGTTTGGGTACCCTTACTCTAGAACTCAAACTACATATAGTGAACCTTAAGTGCCTATCCTAGGTAGAGTCATTCCGAACTTTTAGTGATTACCCAAAATAGATGCATAAGTTCTTTGTTTATGCTTTTAATTCATTGTTAAATTTTTTATAATGATTGTAACAAATTGTTTTATTTTTGTCTCATTTGCATTGCATCTTCATATTAGGATAGGTATTGATTTAGGTTCGATTTCCAGTGGATAGCTGGTCATGGAAAAGAAGTATCTTGATAAAGTAGAGGATAATATGATTGTGCGCATATGGTCAGAGGCTAAGCAACTCGAGAAGGGTGATAGCTTGATGGATGGACATGTATCAGATTATTGGGATTTTACTAGGATTAGTGTGACTCAAAATAATTTGCAGGAGTTGAAGGAAATATAGGATCAATAGGATGACGGAATGAAGCAGACTTTCTACTGTGAGTATGGGGATTTACCGTATTTACTTGATGTCAAGGTAGACAAGCATCTCTCTCGAGCCCTTACACAGCACTGAAACCCGACTTACAATTGTTTCACCTTCGGGAGCATGGACATGGTGCCTACGATCGAGGAGTACACTGTTTTGCTTCGTTGCCCAAAAATTTAGGTAAATAAGATCTGCTCGAGAGCTACTAGTGTTCCAACTTTTCTTAAGAAATTGATGAATATTACGGGAATGAGTGACCAATGGGTTACAGCTCGAATTAAGGTAAAGGGCGATAATAAATGTATCACTTGGAAGAGCTTGTGAGATTTGATCTTAGTACATATGGACACAAAGAAAAAGGTGGATTTTTTGCTCTCAGTTTATATGGATTGGTTGTCTTTCATAAGACGTTAGGGCATATAGAAGAGGCAGTCACTGATCTATTCGACTGGCTAGATAAAGGATCACTTCTGTTTCGGCGATTTTGGCTAAGACTTTTAGGTCGTTGAACGCATGTTGAAGAGAAGGAGAAGGAAGATTTATATGCTATGCACCACTACTGATTGTTTGGTTCCATAGTCAATTTTGGAAGGTGGAAAAGGTCTCCTATCGAGTATTTTTTGAGAGCTATTCCCCTTTGAGAGAATTTATGACTACGCAGAGGCAAGAGAACATTTCTGAGAAGAAGTGGATGAGGATACTCCATAGTCTCCGAGACGAAGACATCAAGTGGTGAGCATCACGGTTTATTTCTGGTGAAATACTTTATCGATGTGGAGATTTTAATTGGGTACCATTACTTGGGATATGGGGAGCTGTAGTATATGCTCCTTTGTTAGTGATGAGATAGTATAAATCAAGGTAGTTTATCCCAGCGACGCAAGGTTTGGCTTAATGTGAGTTTGCATATAAGGGTGAGAACAACAAGAAGAAGGTTCGAGAGATATCAAATGCTTGGAATCAAGTTCGCATAATGAAGACATTTGCTGCAAATCTCATGGTAACCCCTGAGTATGATGAGTGGAGGAATAGGAGAACCAATGACAACATATTTTTGCGAAATCTAGAAATTGTCTGCCCAGTTCAGGAGCATTTGCAAGTAGTTCCATCATAATTAGAACTTATAAAGTAAGATTTTGAGAAAAAGAGTTATGAGTTGGGAAAGAAGATAGACATGCTAGAAGAAGAAAAGATGTAATTGAGATTGGATGTTGATATCCAAAGATTAGAGGCCGAAAAGCTGAGGAAAGGAAAGAGAAAGGATGAGGAGGACTTGGATAGATTGAAGAAGGACTACAAGAAGCTTTGTCGATCAATGAGAACCGCTAGGTAAAACATCAGAACAATGGAAACAAGAAATTCAAGAGGAAAAGATTCAAGCAGAACAGTGGAAGAGAAAGTTTCAAGATGCTCAAGTCTAAGAGAATGCCATAAAGAGTAAGCTGTTCGAAAGTCAATTAGAGAAAGCTGAGTTGAGAGCTCGAGTAGCTGAGTTAGAGGAGTCTCTGCATAGGCATCACAATCGTAACCTGCAATAGAGTTAAGGGCAAGTCAAGCTGAGAATGAGGAGCTGAAGACGAGAGTAAAAGAACTTGAAATTTCTTTGCAAAACCGTGAGATCCAAATTGAGTTCCTTAAAAGAACCTGTAACACCAAAAACTCGAAAACTATCATCGATTAGGGTTTCGATGTCTTATTGTTCATTTATCTCTATTCATCTTTAACATCATATTATTCAACTTTATTTATTAAAGAATTTTCACTTCACGCGTTATAAATATCGTCATTTAACCATAAACACAACTCAACAAGGGAAAAAAATGACATTTCTAATATTTTTGGAGACTTCTACCGGTACTTGATGGACAAGTATCGGTAGTTAGACAAGTCAGTAAACAATTTAGAAACTGTGTAAATTTTTACTGGTATTTGTGCTAGTTCTACTGATACAAGTGTAACTTCTACCGATACAAGACATGCATCTACCGATACTAAAAACTCCAGAGAGCTAAATTTCTCACCCTGCAATTTCTATCGAAACAAGTATACAAACTACCGATACATCAAAACACATAACTACCGTAACTTGAAATTCAACTACCGATACAACCCAAGTCAGTGAAAAACCTCTCTCCTACCCTGTACTTCTACTGATACATGCAAAAGTTCTACTAGAACAATAATGCAGAATCTCAAGAATTATGCCCAAAACATATGCTTAGTAAGCTCGATAGTTTAAGGAGTTACCAACATTGTAATAAGCAACAATGGCACCAACGAGCCAAGATAATTCCATTATTCTTTGAGTTAAATACAACTTCATTTCCTTGTATATAACTTTCTGTTACCAGTATCGATGCTGCTCACATGAGCTGTTAAGGGCTCACAACATATGCGGTACCCCAACCATCGGTATAGTGTCTGTTTGTACTGTAAACTGTTCCCTAACGATGCTGCTCACACGAGCTATCAAGAGTATGCTCAAAGCATAAGTCCTGGCTGTCGAAGGGCCTGTAATCCATTTAGGATTCATATCTCTTTTTCGAATCATGATGCTACTCACATGAGCTGTCGAGGACTCGCAACATATGCGGTACCCCAGCCATTACGTTGGCACTCTTTCAACAGCATAAAACCTACTATCTCTTTCATTCACTTTCTCGATCATCTTCAATTTCGGATACTTACTATTTGCTGAACATTGACAAAATACATACAAGGAATTTTAAGTGAGATTTATATTACAAACTTATCGGACTGGATTGCAGTTAAGGAAAAACTTTAGGGACTAATCCGTAAATTTCCCTTTTTCACGATATGTAGTACGATCGTAATCTACATCAACAAATCATTTGATTTTTTGCATTAAAACACTCAATCAGTTCATATAACATAATTTGATTATTTTTGGTAAAATTATGATTTTAGCCTTGATGTTTTACTTTTATTCATTAAAACATGAATCCTTGTCGGAGATAATAGAGGCTGGTACTCCATGTAGTCGTATGACCTCAGACACATATAACTCAGCTAGTCTCTCAAGTGGATAATCTACTTGAATGGGGATGAAGTGAGCTGACTTTGTCAATCTGTTTACAATTGCCCAAATTGAATATTTCTTTCTCAGTGTTACCGGAAGTCCTGTGACAAAATCCACTGTGACTTGCTCCGATTTCTAGTTTGGAATGGTAATAGGTTGTAACAATCTAGATGGTACCTGATGCTCAGCTTTTACTTACTGACACACTAGACATCTAGTTACAAACTTCGATATTTCTCGTTTCATACTTGGCCACTAATACATCTTCTTCAAGTCGTTATACATTTTTACACTTCCTAGGTGAATAGAGTAAGTACTGCTGTGAACTTCTGTCAAAATATCTCTTCTCAAGTCAAAATCATGAGGAACACATATCTTGCCTCTGAAATATAACATCTTGTTCGTATCAACTGTGAACTCCATGGCGACCTCTTTCTGTATTTGTTCCTTTCTAATCACCAGTTTCAGGTCATTTTTCTACAACTCTTGAATTAGTTGCAAAAATAACGGTCTCATCCTAAGCTTCACGGTGATAGAACCATCACGTTCCAATGATAGGTGAACATTCATTACCCTCAAAGCAAACAATGATTTTCGACTCAGGGCATCAGTAACAACATTAGCCTTTCCTGGATGGTAGTCAATCACAAGGTCATAGTCTTTCAATAACTCTGACCATCGACACTGTCGCAAGTTTAGCTCTTTCTGTGTCATCAGATACTTCAAACTCTTTTATCGGTGAATACGTGACATCGCTCGCCATATAAATAATGTCGCCAATTCTTCAGGGCAAAAACAATGACAGCTAGCTCCAAATCATGAGTCGAATAGTTTCGTTCATGAAACTTTAACTATTGAGAAGCATAAGCTATTACCCTTCCAGCTTGCATCAAAACACAACCCAAACCGTTTAGATATGCATCACTGTATACGAAAAACTCTTTACCTGATTCAAGCTGTGTCAAAATTGGAGCTTCTGTCAACAATTTCTTTAACTGCTCAACACTCTGCTGACATTTTTTTGACCATACAAACTGGACATTCTTATGCAGTAACTTCGTCATAGGCAAGGTTATGATGAAAAATCCTTCACGAACCGACAATAATAATCTACTAACCCCAAGAAACTACGTACCTAGAAAACATTCTTTGATACCTTCCAATCAAGGATAGATGAGACCTTACTTGGATCAACCCGGATTCCTTCCGATGATACTACATGACCCAAAAATCCCACTTCATGCAACCAGAACTCACACTTGCTAAACTTCATATACAACTGTTTCTCTCGTAAAATCCGTAACACCTCTCTCAAATGCTGAGTATGCTCTGATTCAATCTTGGAGTAGATCAATATGTCATCAATAAGCACGCCCGTAAACCTGTCCAATTGAGGCTGAAATACTCTGTTCGCCAAATCCATAAATGCTCTAGGGGCGTTAGTCAACCCAAATAGCATAACCAGAAACTCATAATGACCATACTGAGTTTTGAATGTTGTTTTCATTATATCGTAATCTTTCACCCGCATCTGATAGTAACCTGACCGAAGGTCTATTTTGGAGAACACGGTTGCACCTTTTAGCTAATCAAATAACTCATCGATCTGAGGTAGCGGGTACTTATTCTTGATTGTCACCTTATTTAGTTACCGATAATCTATACATATCCTCATCGATCTATCTTTCTTTTTCACGAATAACATAGGTGCACCCCAAGGTGATATACTAGGTCGTATGAACCCTCTGTCTAACAATTCTTGTAGCTGAACTTTTAACTCTTTCAATTCAGTCGGTGCCATTTTATACGGTGGAATTGAGATCGAAGTGGTACCAAGTAACAAGTCAATACCAAACCCCACCTCTCTAGTCGATGACAAATCCGGTAATTCTTCTGGGAACACATCTGCATACTCATTGACAACTGTACCCGTTTTAACTCTGTTCCTGAACCCCGTGTATCGAGCATGTATGCTAGGAATGCCTTACAGCCTTTATGAACCATCTTCTATGCTGAAATAGTTGAAATTACTCTGGTTTCACTGTTTAACCTGCCAGACTCAACAGTAATCACTTCACCTATCGAGCATTTCAAACTAATCTATCTTTGCTTACAATTTACTATTGCGTCGTGCTCAGATAGTCAATCCATACCTAATATCACATCAAACTCGGTGAATGGCAATAACATCAGATCAGTAGAAAATTCACAGCCCTGTACTTTCAATGGACATTTACGACATACCATGTTAACAACAACATTTACGACATTTCTTATCAGTAGCTAAAGCAGTGCAAATATATGATTTTTTTTATCTTTGGTCAATCAAAACACACACAATATCATTAGAAAGATATAATATACCAATCACAAAATCGAGAGCGGTAGCCTCTTCTCTAGCTCAGATAGCATAAGTCCGTGCAGGTGCTCGAGCTTTCGACCTGCTTACATTATCTCTGTTTTCATTTCGAATTCCACTTGCATCACTACTTTGCCTTGAGCGTCTGCCTTTCTGTAGTGTAACTAGAGGGTTAACAGTTTGATCTTCCTTTGCTTTCGAATTTATTGGGCAATTTCGCATGAAGTGATTGATACCTCCACATCTGAAATAGGCTCCCTTAATCAACCGACATTCACCTGAATGGATTCTTTTATAGTGCTCTCACACTGGTTTCGGCACGTTACGAACACTAGCCATACTGTCAGCTGACCGATTCTAAAATTTAGATTCTGGTGGTCTTGATCGGCTTCTACTTAGAAAGCCTAAAGAGACGAACTTCACTATCTCTGAATTTCTTCGGTGGTGGCATTGAAAAGGTTCTGATGGGATTTTTCTTCCCAAAATCTTGAAGTCTCTTCTCTCTCTATTTCTTCTAGTTGTATACTTCCTCCTTTTTTTGGGCGCTGTCTGCCAAAACGACAAATTGTCGTATTTCTGAACCACCTACCATCATCTTTATTTCATCATTCAAACCATCCTCAAATCAGACACACATAGCCTCGTTTATAGGTATAATCTCCCGTGCATATTTGCTGAGAAATACAAACTCCCATTCATATTTCGCTAAAGTCTTATTTCCATGTTTCAACTTTGGGAATTCTTTCTTCTTTTTATCCAAATACCTTTTACTGACATATTTCGTTTTAAACTCCGTATGGAAAAATTCCCAAGTAACCTCATTATCCGACATCACTGCAACGACCATTGCCTACCAATTATAAGCTTAGTCTTTTAACAACGAAACGACACATCTCACAAAATCTTCAAGCGGACAAGCCATTTCATTCAGTACCCTTTTAGTATTTTTCAACCAATACTCAACTCTGGATGGATCATCTTCTGCATTTTCACGGAATTCTTTCGCCCCATATTTTCGTACCCTATCTGTCGAGATACGTCACCTCTGTTCCATTACTGAAGAAGGTGGAAGCATTACAGGAGGTGCTGTAGGTCGGGTAACAGGCTGTGTAGCTAGGGGTGGAGGAGGTGGCGCCATACAGTTGTTTTGCATAAGTTCTGAGAACCATTGTCCCATTAAGCCGAATAATATGTTTTTAGCTTCACTTTCTGTCATCGGCAAAATAGGTGCCTCATGACTAGCCCCGAAATCACTCGTCGGGTTATTTCTGTTTACTTCATTGGTTTCCTCTCTTTCAAAATCGAGAATCTTTAATTTTATCTACAAACACTATGGTTAGATCGGATTCATCTGTATCACACTATCACAGGTTAATATGACATGTGCTACTAAATCATTAAGTATAATCATAACTGTCCGAGAAACGACTATACCGAAAGCTTTGATACCACTAAATGTAACACCAAAAACCTAAAAATTGTTATCGATTAGGGTTTCAATGTCTTACTTTTCATTTATCTCTATTCATCTTTAACATTATATTATTCAACTTTATTTATTAAAGAATTTTCACTTCACACGTTATAAATATCATCATTTAACCATAAACACAACTCAATAAGGATAAAAATAACATTTTTAATATTTTTGGAGACTTCTACCGATACCTGATGGACAAGTATCGGTAGTTAGCCAAGTTAGTAAACAATTTAGAAATTGTATAGATTTCTACCGATACTTGTGCTAGTTTTACCGATACAAGTCATGCATCTATTGATACTAAAAACTCTAGACAGCTAAAATTCTCACCTTGTAACTTCTACTGATATAAGTATACAAGCTATCGATACATCAAAACACATAACTACCGAAACTTGCAATTTAACTACCGATACAACCCAAGTCAATGAACAACCTCTCTCCTACCATGTACTTCTATCGATACATGCATAAGTTCTACTAGAACAAGAATGCAGAATCTCAAGAATTATGCCCAAAACACAAGTTTAACAACTCAAGCATACACAACTCCAATTATGCATTAGGCCATCACATAACATACAAAATTTTCAAGTCTTTACATAGCATCTTAAGTTTATACTCCAAATTGCACTTTATGCATATCCAAATTCAACATAATAAGATTTTATCATCTCTAATACAAAAACAAAAGATAATATCATCCTAGTACATGCTATAAGACCGAGTGATGAAAAAACTACCAACAAACTCCACGATAGTGTGACTTCAAAGAGATGACGATGATCCGATCTTCAATCAGCAAAATGATCTACAAAACAACAACAACAACAACAACAATCGTGGTAAGCTTCATAGCTTAGTAAGCTAGATAGTTTAAGGAGTTACCAACATTGTAATAAGCAACAATGGCTCCAACGAGCCAAGATAATTCCATTTCTTTTTGAGTTAAATACAACTTCATTTCCTTATCTATAACTTTCTGTTACCAGTACCGATGCTGCTCACATGAGTTGTCAGTAGTATGCTTATAAGTCCCAGCCATCGAAGGGCCTATAATCCATTTAGGATTCATATCTCTTTTTTGAATCACGATGTTACTCAATGAGTTGTCGAGGACTCGAAACATATGCGATAACCCAACCATCGCGTCGGTGCTTTTTCAAAGGCATAAAGTCTACTATCTCTTTCGTTTCACTTTCTCGATCATCTTTAATTTCGGAAGCTTACTATTTGCTGAACATTGACAAAATACATACAAGGAATATTAGGTGAGATTTACATTACGAATTTACCGGACTGGATTGCAGTTGAGGAAAAACTTAGGGATTAATCTGCTAATTTCCCTTTTTTGTGATATGTAGTACAATCGTAATCTACATCCATAAATCATTCGATTTCTTACATTAAAACACTCAATCAATTCATATGACATAATTCAATTCTTTTGGTAAAATTATGATTTTACCCCTGACATTTTACTTTTATTCATTTTAGTCCTTAAGCATAAAACTTGCAAAATAATCATTCCCTTTCCAAACCCTTAATAGTCGAATGTTCCAAGCCTTCACACAAGTCCTTACATTTCATTTATTTCACACCAAGTACACCAAATTTCATCATTTTAACATTTTAGTTCTTAAATCCTAATTTCATCAAAAATCACTTTACAAAAAGATCCAACACAATCATTAGACATATAAATTCATCAAAAGCTTTTAAGAACAAGCATATTCAACAATGGTAAATTTCACAACATTTGACAAATTTACAAATTTGTCCTTAGATAAGCTAGATTAAGCTAATACAAATTCAAAAACATAAAAATTACTAAAAACGATCAAGGTTTTCATACCTAATCAAGTTTTAAAAGCTAATGATAGAAAACCTTAGTTCTTTCCTCTTGTGCTATGAAGAAGATGAAAAGAAATGAAGAAAATATCATCTTTTCATTATAATTTTTACTTTTATACCTAGTGGCAAAATGATAAATTTAACAACTTTCATAATTAACTTTCTTAATCATTTCTTTAACTCTAATTAATCCTATATATAAATCAATATTAGTCATGAAAATCCACTCATTAAAGTCTCCTTGGATAATTTACTCATTTGGTCCTCTTGATCTCTTAACTTAAACTTTATCCCTTTTACAATTTAATCCTTTCTACTCAATTAACTATCTAAACGATGAAATTTCACAAAAAAATTTTAACACGATGATATTGACATCATAAATATTAAATAAATAATATTTATGACTTGACTTATCGGAGTTGTGATCCTGAGATCACTGTTTCTGACACCACTGAAAATCAGGCTGTTATAGAACCTTAGAGACAAGCGATAGACAACTTCAGCAATCTCAGAGGCAAGTCAAAGATCGAGACTATATCATGGGTGAAGCAGTGACTCAAGTAAGAGAAGTAGTTGAATACTTGTAGATGTTAGCTATTCAAGCCGATTTTTTAGCGTAGAGTATGAATCAAAGTTTGATAAGAGTCAAAAGTTAGCACGTCTCCTTTGAAAGATCAAGACTCTGAGTAGTAGGGCAAGGCTTTATATGTAATTTATCTTATGTAAAGACATTCATTTTCTAGTAAAGCTATTCTATCGAAATTCAACTAAGAATCAATACCTTTCTTGCATATGCATACATGCATTCATTAGCATTGCATTTCATTATATGCATTAAATTTAAAAAAAATAAATAAAATAAAAATAAAAATCCTCACATATTTAAAACATTCGTGCCAAGGAGAGTGTTATCAACTCTGAACAAAAACTGAGAGAAAGCAAGATAATCAAAATAATAGGGGGAATGTTGAAAAATTTTGAGTGTTAAAACTATATCTTGAAAGGGGAATAGAGAGGGGAACCCAGCAAGAATTCGTCCCTACACCCTTGGAAGCGTTTTTGGACAATTAAACTGTGGAGGAGCTTCCTATAGTTTTTAGGTCTTTTCTAGATTAATATTCAAAACACACTTTTTGCTTTAAGTCTGAGAGCAATAAGGATCCTTTTGTAAAGGGCACATGACCACTATTTGTTATTTTAATAAAAACGATGCATTTTGTTCATCCCATTTGGCAAGCATCTTACTATTCTTTCCATTCATTTCATACCATAATCCATGATTCCTAAATTCATTTGTTCTTTGGATCCCCTTTTGTTTATATGTTGGATCCCTTGATATCAATGATATGAGTTACGTTGTTGCCGACCTAAAGCCTTATTTTGAGCAGGATGTGTGGTTAAAAGAATCTTAGGATTTTGAAGATGCTCAAGATTGTAATTTATCTCCTGATCTGTTGCAGATGATTGAGCAAGGCGAGAAACAAATCCTACCTCACAAAGAATCAATAGAATTTGTGAGTTTAGAGGACAAAAATTAAAAAAAGAGAGGTGAATATTAGGACATGTATCTCTGTAGAAACAAGACGAGATCTTATTGAATTGCTTCAAGAGTTCAAAGATATATTTGCGTGGTCCTATCATGACATGCCTGGTTTAAATACTGATATTGTCGTGCAAAAGCACCCCATAAGAGAATGTAAATCGGTCCAATAAAAGTTTCGAAGAATGAGACCTGATGTAAAGAGGAGGTTAGAAAACAATTTGATACTGGTTTCCTACAAGTGGTTAAATATTCAAAATGGGTAGCCAATATAGTGTCAATTCTTAAGAAAGATGGGAAGGTACAAATGAGCGTGGATTATAGGGACTTAAACAAAGCAAGCCTAAAGGATAATTTTCCTTTACCTCATATTGACACCTTGGTAGACAACACAGTAGGTCACTCTTTGTTATCTTTTATGGACGATTTTCTAAGTACAATCAGATAAAGATGCATCTTAAGGATATGGACAAAACCACATTCATTACCATGTGGGGAACCTTTTGCTACAAAGTCATGCCATTTGGACTAAAAAATGCAGGGGCAACATATCAAAGGGCTATTGTAACTCTGTTCCATGATATGATGCACAAGGAGATTGAGGTATATGTCGACAATATGATCTCAAAGTCTCGAATAAGATAAGAACACGTGAAGGTTTTGAGAAAGTTGTTCTTGAGATCGAGAAAGTTCTAGTTGAAGTTGAACCCAAACAAATATACTTTCAGGTCTACTTCAGGCAAGTTGTTAGGCTTTGTGGTTAATAGAAAAGGAATTAACATCAATCCTGATAAAGTCAGAGCTATACAAGAGTTACCACTGCCTCATACTCAAAAGGAAGTTCAAGAGTTCCTAGGAGATTGAAGTACATTGCTCAGTTCATCTCATAACTAACCGAGAAATGTGATCCTATCTTCTGTCTTCTCAAGAAGCATAACCCGAGAGTATGGGATGATGAATGTCAAAAGATCTTTGACAAAGTTAAACTTTATTTGTCCAACACTCCAGTTTTAATACCGTCGAATCCTTATAAACCTTTGATCCTATACTTAGCCGTGTTTGAAAACTCTATGGGATGCGTATTGGGCCAAAATGATGAGTCAGGAAAAAAAGAAAGATAAATTTATTACCTCAGCAAGAAGTTCATTGAATGCAAGATAATATATTCACTAACCGAGAAATTATGTTATGCTTTGGTCTTGACTACGCGAAGGTTGAGGCAGTACATGTTCTACCATACAACTTGGTTGATTTCAAAATTAGATCCTCTTAATTTCATGATGGGGTCGACTGCATTAAATGGAAGAATGGCTAGATGGTAAATGTTGCTCTCTGAATTCGACATAGTATATGTGAACCAAACGGTAATAAAAGGGAGTGCAATAACAGATTTTTTTGGCTAGCAGTGCTCTTGAAGACTATGAGCCATTAGATTTCTATTTCCCAAATGAAGATCTAATGTATGTTGCAACCACAGAAGAGAGCTCTTGGAAAATGAATTTTCATGGCACTTCAAATGCCACTAGTAAAGGAATTATGGCAGTTCTGGTATCCCTAAAAGGAGATCATTACCCTCTTACAAGCAAACTAGACTTCTATTGCACAAATAACATGGCGGAATATGAAGCATATATCATGGGTCTCCGTGCAGCTATAGAACGCAAGATTCAGGTTTTGGAGGTATATGGAGATTCTACCTTGGTTTTATCAACTCAAGGGTGAATGAGAAACAAAAGACTCTAAGTTGATTGATTATCAAAAGTTGGTTCTCGGGTTAGTTAAAAAATTTGAGGACATCACCTTCCATTACCTCTCGCGAGAAGAAAATCAGATGGCTGATGTTTTGGTTACCCTTGCCTCCATGATTACGACCAATAAACAAGAAGATATGAAGCCCATTCAGATGAGCATCTATGAGGTTCTAGCTCATTGCTATAACGTTGAAGAGGAAGAAAGGGATAATTATTCTTGGTACCAAGAAATATTACGTAAAAGATAAAAAATACTCGGAGCAAGCCACTTAAAACGATAAAAGGAAGTTGAGAAGGCTCGCCATTAATTATGTCATTGATGAAGATATTCAATACAAAAAGAGGAAAGATCAAGCCTTGTTAAGGTGTGTCGACGCTGTTGAGGCTCGAAAAATTCTAAAAGAAGTCCATGAGGGCGTTTGTGAAATGCATGCCAATGGTTTCACAATGAACAGGTAGACCATGAGATTTGGATACTACTGGTCAACCATGGAAGGATATTGCATTAGATACGTTAAGAAATGTCACAAATGCCAAATTTATGGAAACAAAATTCATGTACCTCTTTCACCTTTTCATGTTATGACTTCCCCCATGGCCTTTTTCTATGTGAGGCATGGATGTGATTGGGCTAATTTCACCGAAGGCTTCTAATGGGCATAGGTTCATTTTTGTGCCCAACAATTACTTCACTAAGTGGGTAGAAGCTGCTTCCTACATTAATGTTCCAAAATTAGCAGTCAGCAAATTCTTGAAAAAAATCATATGTCGGTATGGAATGCAAGAAAAAATCATATCCGACAATGCTTTGATCTTGGACAATAGCACGATAGTTGAGATCTGCAGTCAGTTCAAGATCAAGCATCATAATTCAGCATCATATCGATCGAAAATGAACAAGGTAGTAGAGGCAGCTAATAAGAACATTAAGAAGATTGTTGGGGAAATGAAAAAGACCTATAAAGATTCGCATGAGAAGTTACCATATGTTCTCTACGGCTATAGAAGGTCTGTCAAAACTTCTACTAGGGAAACACCGTTCTCATTAGTATATGGAATGGAGGCAATTCTACCCATTGAAGTAGAGATTCAATGGGTAGATTATTTTGTTTTCTTTGAAGATTATTATGAATTTCTTTATTTCTTGTGGTTATACTGTCTTTGGAACGTTCTTATTTGTGATTATGAACTAATTTTCTAAATACCTAGGGGAGATGAATATTTGGATCTTGTTGTCAGCTATGTGTGCTTAATTCTTGGTTTAATATTTCTAGGCTAATAATCTATATTTGATGTGCTTAAATAGAGGAGGAAAAGTCCTTGTTTTAAGAGTAGATTTAGCGTAGTAGAGTGGAGTTACATGTAATCCTAGAAATAAGACGACATAAATCTATCGGATTAGAGTCAAATCTAATAGGGGGATCCAAAGATCGAGTTAATGCGATAATAGGGGTTTTAATTAGAAATAAATTTCAATTAATCAACCTAGAGTTAGTTGCTCTTAGTATTGAAGAGAGATATTAGCATAATTTATGGTTTTTTACGGATCACGATACTAAGTGAAGAAATTGTTTAGTTCAGATTGATAATGACAAATGAAATCTAGGTGGATTCTTTCTTAATATTGTTTCGCTTCTTGGTTGTTAATCGTTTGCTTTCCTGATTTGTTCTTTGTCATGTTCGTAGTTAAATAATTCTGTTAATTTTAGTTTTCAATCAAATACTTCAATTTATCGGTTAAATAATAGAAAGACGATAATTACTAGTACTTTTAGTCCTTGTGGGAACGATATCTTTGCTCACCATAGCTATAGTATTAATTGATAGGTGCACTTACCTTAGTCAAATTTTTAGTTGGTTTACGACTTCATCAACTACTCCTTTTTCACCTTTGAAAACATGGTAGATTCATCAAAGGTAACATCCTTGATAAATATAGTTTTCTTCAGCATTGGATAGCATACATCGAACATTGGATAGCATACGTAAAACTTTCTTCAGCAACATTCGATTTATGAGTTCTGCCACCTTATTCTGTTATGGTGTAAATTTGACGGTGAAGTGCCTAATGATGCCCTCATCTTCACAAATCATTGAAAATGGATCACTTATATACTTTCCACCATATATTATGTGAAGGTGCTTGATCATTTTACCTCGTTTGAGTTTCCATCATCTTTTTCCACTTAAGCAAAGCTCTTAAAACTTCATCATTTGTCTTCATTGTATACACCCACACTCTACGGGAATAATCATCAATGAAAGTTACATAATAATGTTTTCTCCCAAATAGCTTGTTTTAAAGGGACCCCAAACATCTAAGTGAACATAATCTAAGATGCCTTTAATTAGAGGTGAGTAAAACTTGATTTGATTTGAAAAAAATGAAAAAAAATGAATTTCGAGTTAATCGAATTGAGTTATTCGAGTAAACTCAAATAAGTAATTCAAGTTTAGAGTTCGAATTGAGTTGAATTTTACAATTCGAATAACTCGAATAATTCAAATAATTCAAATAACAGATTAGTATAAATACCATTTTGATCCCTGTAAATTTTGAAAATGAGCAATTAGTCTATCTCTCAACAAAAATTACAAAATAATTCAAAATAATTTCAAAAATTCAAAATATTTATAAAAAAATTATAATTTATATTTTTTAAAAATTCTAAAGAATAAATAAAATTTAAAAATTTCTAAAATAATAATTTTGAGACCTAAATAAGTTAATTAATTATTCAATTTTATCAAACTAATTTTATTTTATTTTTTTATTTTTCTTTGAAAATGTTTTTAAATATATATAGTTTCGAATTTATTAGTTAAGAAAATTTGTCTGTCTTATGACATGCGCTTCTTTGTTTTTCTTTTGTCTTTTCTTTTCTTTTGTGTTTCTCATTTCTTGCTTGTTTCCTGATTCTGTTTCCTGATTCTTATTTGACTTTGTTCAAATGGAGAGAGACATGGAAAACTTGCGTATCAATGATGATGAGGAAGAGGGATAGGGAAAAGAAGGTGATGAGATTCCACAGGAATCGGTTTATGAGTGGCGTTTAGTGGGTTGTTGTCTAACCGCTAGTGTGGTACATTTTTTGACTTTACGAATAACAATGGAGAATCTTTGGCACCCATTACGTGGGGTAGAGATAATATTAGGAATAAACACTACTTGTTTCGATTTTTCCATAAAATGGATATTGAAAGAGTGGAGAAAGGATCCCCGTGGACTTTCAATAATCACTTATTGATTCTCCATCAAATTAAAGAAGATGAGGATCCACTGGTGATTCCACATGTTTATGTGGATTTCTGGGTCCAAATACATGATCTGTCGCCTGGGTTTTTTCGGAAAAAATGGCAAAAATGTTTGGTAATTTTATTCGTGCGTTTGTGGAATATGATATGAAGCAAGGAATTGGTGGTGGTAAACGAGTTATGCAAATTTGAGTGAGGTTGGATGTACGAACCCGTTGAAACGAAAGAAGAAACTGATTATATAATCTAATAACAATACATATGCCAACTTTAAATATGAAAAATTATCCTTATTTTGCTTTGTTTGTGGTGTACTAGGCTACGGTGAAAGTTTCTAACTAATTCATCTCAGACATGAGGGACAGGAGCTACCTCAGGGTTGGGACTTGTCACTAAGGGTGCCGCCCCGCAGGGCAGTGATTGGGAGTAGTGTCTAGTTATAGGAGGAATGAGATGGTGGCTGATTTGGAATTAATGGGAGAAAGGAGGAAATGGACCAGGCCCAACATTGACGGATCTAGCTCAAGATAAAAAATAGTGGCAATGGTGAGGATGCTAAAGCGTTACAGATATCGGTGACTACCAGGGGGTATGCCAGTCGAACGCTATGAAAATGCTGTGCTGGAACGTTCATTGGTTGGGGAACCTGCGCAACATGTATCGTCTTCAACACATGCTAAAGTTTTATAACCCCCAACTTGTCTTCTTCATGGAGACAGAAGTGTCTGCGAGTAGGATGTAACAAATTAGGACGAAATATGGTTATGTTTGTGGAATTAATGTAGGGGTTGATGGGTCAAAGGGTGGTTTAAGTCTGGGTTGGAGAGCAGGAAGTTTGGTGTCTCTTAGAAGCTTTTCGAAGTATTTTATTGATGTTTATGTGAAAGAGAATGTAGGGAGCCCAATTTGGAGATGGACTAGATTTTATGGTTCTCCATATAGTCGTGAGAGAGAAAGGATGTGGAATTTGTTATGTACTTTGGGGACTTCTCAAAATCTGCCATGGCTAGTTAGTGGCGACTTCAATGAGATTCTATTTGTTCATGAGAAGAAAGGAGGGTTCCCACGAGATGAACGAAGAATGGAGGAGTTTCAGAGTGTGTTGAAGGATTGTTGTTCGCAAGATATCGGTTACTCGGGGCCTTAGTTAACTTGGGAATGGAGGAATTTAAAGGAGACAAACATCCGAGAACATTTGGATAGGGAGTAGCAAATGATGAATGGAGTTGCATGTTCCCAAACTTTTCAGTAAGGCACCTGACTCACTCTTTCTCAGGTCATTGTCCGTTATTTATCCAAACTAATAGTGATGGTTTCCGAGAGGCTAGTCGATGGATCAAATTTGAAGCTTGGTGGTGCATGGAGGACTCTTGTGAAGAGATAGTTAAAAGTCTTTGGGAGAATTTGCATGGGCCATTACTAGAGAGATTACAAGGGATGCTTTTGGGGCTTAAGGAATAGGCTGATAAGATAAAATCTAAGCGGCTTATGTTAACTAAAAAGCTTCCATTGGAATGTGAGGAGAGAACTGATGAGTTGTTGGCTGAAATAATTGATTTGAAACTGAATTTTAATTTTGAGGCAGAGAAGGAGGAATGATACTAGGAGAAAAGAGCCAAAGTTAAGTGGCTAAAGCACGGTGATAAAAATACCTCCTTTTTTCACAAATTTACCACTAGTAGAAAGCGTTAAAACCGAGTAAGTGGTTTGTGTGATGAGAATGGGATTTTGTGTTCTGAGGCTAATGATATGGATAGAATCACTAGGGATTATTTTGTAGGGTTGTTTACTACCAAAGGGGCTACTGATATGTCTCATGTGATGGTTGGGGTTAAATGATGTGTTACTGATAGTATGAATGAGATGTTAACGGTAGATTTTCAAGTTGATGATGTACATAGTGCTTTGAAGATGATAGGGCCTACTAAGGCTTTTGGGGAGGATGGTATTCCACCCTCTTTTGTCAATGTTATTGGAACATTGTTGGAAAGGATGTGTCTGCCTTTTGTTTAGAAATTCTTATTAAAGGTGTATCTTTGGAAAAAATAAATAAAACAAATATCGTTTTTATTCCGAAAACTCCAAATCCTAATACTTTGAAGGATTTTAGGCCTATTAGCCTCTGCTCCGTGCTTTATAAAATTGTTGCTAAAACAACAGTGAATAGCCTTCAGAGAGTGCTAGATTTCTATATTAATGATGCAAATAGTGCTTTTATCCCCGGTCGCTTTATTACGGATAACATTTTCCTATGAAGTTTTGCAGGCTTTTCGTAAGAAACGAGTTGGAAAGAAAGGGCACCTTGCGCTGAAATTAGACATGAGCAAGGGATACGACCGTGTCGGAAGGCCTTTTATTGAAATAATAATGTTGCAAATGGGTTTTGCTAGGCCATGGGTGGATTTTCTTATGAATTGTGTTACTTTTGTTTTTTATTTTATAATAATAAATGAAGAGATGGGTTTGACTTTTAAACCACAACGGAGATTGAGACAAGGGGACCCTTTAAGCCCCTATGACTTTTTTATGGATAAGCCCCTATTGGATAATGGCTAAAATTTGTCGAAGTGCTCCATTGATTAGCCATTTGATGTTCGCTGATGACTACATACTCTTTGAAGATGCAACCTAGACTGGTGCACTTTCTTTAAAACAAGTTCTAGAAGAATATGAAGCAATTTAAGTGCAAGTTATAAATTTTGAGAATTCTACTGCTTTTTTCAGTTCTAATATGTCAATTAGAGAAAGGAATTTGGTCTCTCGAATTCTCCGAGTCTGAATCTCCACCGAACTCAAGAAATACCTGGGGTTGCCTAACATTATTAGTGGGGGAAAATGGAGGGCTTTCAAAGGGTTGAAGGACAGAATGAAAGGGAAAATTAGTGGATAGAGTATCCATCACCACTCGCAAGGCAACAAAGAGGTATTTATTAAATCCGTACCTCAAGCGATTCCTACTTATACCATGTTATGTTTTTTATTACTGAACTCTCTATGTGTGGAACTTGAAAGTATAATAAGTCAGTTTTGGTGGTGTAAAAACAATAATAAACGTGGTATTTACTGGTGTAAGTGGCAGCGCTTATAGGAGTTAAAAGAGTCTGGTGGCTTGGGTTTTCGTTCATTAGCAACTTTTAATTTATCCTTGTTGGCGAAGCAAGGATGGCCTTTTGTTACCTAGATTCTTTATTAGCAAAAACATTGAAGGCTAAATATTTTCCTAGTACAAGTTTTCTGGAATCAAGTTTAGGGCACTCACCTTCTTATACCTAGAAAAGTGTCTGGGCTTCAAAAGGCATTCTTGAAAGGGGTTTAAGCTGGCGGATTGGTACAAGGGAGAAAGTGCAGGTACGTTCTGATGCTCAGATACCTGGTGATCGGCTGTAAACGTCACAATAATAATGTGCAAGCGTACATTGTTGATGTAAGTATAGTAGATAGATCTAAAACTGTCGGATATCGATCCCACGGGGATGAATGTTTGTTGTCTATTAATATTGGTACAATGAATAAGTAAATGCAATAAAATTGTGAGAGTAATTGTCAAAGCAATAATGCAAGATTAAAGACGAAATGTAATAATAATGAAATGGGGTCCCTAACGTGAATACTTAGTAGAATACTAAGTGTGGCTCACAAGATTTTAAAGAATAAGTGATTGTCGTTGCAATAAGGCGCAATGAATATCTTACCAAACTTGGCTTCTCTATTCAATCTAAGACTTAAACATCCACACTCACCACACCTTCCGATGATGGCAATGTAACACATTCAAGAACAAGTGGATCAAATTCCTCTAATCCCCAAGCAACTTCCATTGTCTTGCTTGTTAGTTTAAATTGTCGTTGCACCTTTCAGTAACAGTGACTTCAATAACACTTCCGTGCTAAAAACTTTCAAACTTAAAGATTAAATAAGATAACATTTAGTTCAAAAATCATGAGTACTTCCATACAAACATGAAATAAACATTAATCACCAGCGTTTTAGAAAGAAAATGTAAAAGAACAAATGGAGAATACTATTCCTAGGCTACTCGACTTGCTCTCTTACTTCCCTCTTACGTCGCACTTAGGGATCCTCCTCAGGAGAAGATCTGCCTCCTTCTTCACGTTAGTCCGCCCCTTGAGAGATTTAAGCTTTCATTGCTGCAAGCTTCAAAAATTGATTCAAGAAGAATAATCCCCAACGTGAATAAATCCCCTTTCTCTCTTTCCTCATGAGTATTTATCTTTAGGTGAGTTGTACAGAGGTCCTGTTCTCCAAATCTAGCAGTTTATTACCGTACCAGTTAGTTACACCAGACTGGACAGCTCAATTCTGGTTTTATTTAGACAACTGTCAGATGCAGCGACATATTTAGGCGCAATTTTGGACATGCTCATACAGCGACATTAGTAGTAAAATATTACAAAATTAAGGGCAACTAGGCTAAGGTTTATTGAGTTAGAAAATATAATGAACTAAATTAAAAATTGCTAAAATATGTGCTAAGGATAGCTAAATGGAAACAACTTAAAAAATAAGTAAGAAGAAATCAATGGTTCTTTCTAGTACTATCACACCCTCAAACTTAAGTTTTTACTTGTCCTCAAGTAAAATAGAAACCAGCAAGACAAATGATCATTCTAGCAACTCGAATCATCTAAAATCCCAATGAATGAATCACATTCAAATGACAGAATATTGCACCGACAATTCATAAGCATGAATACTAAAATTGCAACTTCATCAATGCCAGCATCATGCTTAAAATCCTAAATTCTATCTACTAATACAACATTTATTGTACAGTAATATATACATATATTTTCTTTTCTTTTCCTTTTTTTTCTTCTCTTTTTTTTATGTGACTAAGGGATGGCATTGCATTACTATACCCTTGTTCCTGAGAAGTAAAGATGGAGTGTAACAAACCCCAAGGGAGTATGTAATTGCATCGACACACACACTTGTAGTGGCAGCCTTAGGCTAGATTACTTTTTCTAACACTTTCATTGGAGTGTTCCCCCTTGAACAGTTCACAATACACCCACATTGGAGTGTCTTTTATTTATAACTATATACATATACAAGTAGCTGTAAACGGTAGATTCATTCAAGATTCAAAGAATGATGCTAGTCATCCATTACTAATGCAATCTAAATCATTCATCAAACAATTGAAGATACAACATTCAGTCAAATTTATCCAACTCATTCATTGACAATTCACATGATTCAAGAATTAAGCATCGAATGTAAAAAAATTAAACACATTTGCAATAACCATTCATAACCTTGCATGCTTCATTCAACTCAAAAAGAAAATTTTTTGAAATGTAGGTGCAATTGCATTTTCAAATCTCGTATACATTCCCCCAAACTTAAAGTCTACATTATCCTTAATGCATTAACATTAAAATACCATGAAAAATAGAAATGCAATGACAGTTAAAATGTAATGACAATGGGAATGCGATGACAATGCTTACTAACAAACTAAAATTTTCAACTACATGCTATGCATGAAAACTACAACTAAAAAAAAGTTAAATAAAACTAACTCAATTTTTCACAGCCATCGATGTGGCTGCATTGTACTTTTTCTTCCTTCTCTTCTTTTCCTCCTTTTTGCGCTTCTTATCTTTGGAGCACTTTCACTTTCATTCTTTGGCTGTACTCGATCCTCGGATTACTCCGTAATATCCAACTGTGCCACGACATCATCAGCTGCATCTTGTGTTGGATGGATCACTTCAAGTGGTCCACTGTAGACCACTATTGCCAAAGGATTACTGTGGTCCTCATTAATTTCCTCTGCAGCTTCCACTTATCTCGCTCCATCTTGCTCCAAGCCCTTAGTCGTTGCACCCATAACTTCGGGTGCAGTGACAATTCATCCTGACTAGCAAAGAACTCATTTTCAAACAGGCTTTCAATTTTCCTCAAACATTCCTCAACATCCGTCGATTTTGCCTCCTTCTCATCATCAGAGATGTACACCATTGGAGGGGAAGCCACTGATCGATCTTTGTCCCCTGAATCAGCCTCTTCAATTGAAGGCTCATACTCGCTGATGATTGGAGGAAATATTAGGAATTTTGGGAGTGGTGTTTTGCTCAGCTGCCTCAATGTGGTCACAACAGCACTGTTCCAAGTCTTGGTGTAGGCGTAGAAAAGATTCTGTGCTCTATCCATGTCTTCCACTATGGCGACAAGCTTGATTTGCCTAATGCTTATGGAATCTGCTCTCTTCTCGACCTTCTTAATTTTGCACCATAAATGAGTCTCTGTAGTCACATTTGTTCCCTTTTCTTCTGCTGTTGCTTTTCCCTTCTTTTTTCTTGCTTCTGCTTCCTTTACTGTAGGCGTATATTTCCCACGAGTCATTCTCTCGACTAATGCTTCATTGATTTAGCCTTTATTTTCCAGAATCTCTTCTCTATCTCGGGGCACAACTCTCCTTTACTGGCACAGTTACATCACCAGTGAGGGGAAAACCAAGATACCTATTTGCCTGATAGCACAGTCATCGATTTCTTAGTATAATATTGCCCCCGACATCTATTTTCCTTCCCTTAATGATGGAATGTATCAGACACATCCTATCAATGGTGATAGTGGTGCTGTGTGTGGAAGACCTTAATCTGTAGTTCACAAAATGGAACCAGACTTTGCTTTGCAACGTCAAAAAGCATCTATGCATGGTGTTGTTCTTGGGATTCGAACCCGTCCATATGTCTCTTTCAACACAAAGATCCTTCACCAAAAGATCTGTTATGTCATTAGTGTGTTCTTCAATAAACTCAGCACGTTCGTCCTTGTCTACTTTGATGTTGTAGAGCTCGTTAATGTGTGCAGCATCCTAGGGGATTAATCCTTCTCGGACAAAAATAAATTCTGACTCATGATCAGTAAGATTAGCGTAGAATTCATGTACCAGAGACGGAGAATAGCTTACAGGGTGTTGGCAAAAGGTTTCCTATTTCAGCTTCATGATGATCGTATGGATTTGTTTTCTAGGTCTTGTTGTCACGACAGGAGAAAGCCCTGTTCTGGGTGACAATTCCTTTTCAGTATGTTCTCTTGAAAATGATCTTTGGTCACTTTCGTGAAGAATGTCACAGGATCTTTGGACATGAGAGGCTCTGTTTCGAGAACGACTGTTGCAGAGGATGTTCTACAATAGATTTAGTTGTTTTCTTGACTACTCCAAGAGTTTTAGCCTTTTTTTAGTAAGTAGAAAGAGTTGTAAGGTAGAAAGGTGCATGCTTTAAGAAAGGTTGTGAATAAAAATGGCGTCTTTTTGAATATCACAGTCGACACAGAGAAGGTTGTTTATAAGGAGTGAAAAGTGAATATGGAAAGGCATGTTTTTTATGTAACAGAGGAAAGGACATAAAGTCAATCAAAATAAATGCGTCCAATGGGAATGACACCCCGTTCAGGCTGATCTAATGGCTAGGTGTTTATTGATGAATTTGTGGGATTTGTTTCCTGATATACTCTGATTTTTTGATGAGTCAACAATTTAGTACAGAGATACGAGTTGCGTCGACAAGGAGATCCAAATGCATCGACAAAAGAATCAAATTTATTCTGCAAGAAATATGAAATGAAATAAACTTAAACAAGAACAAAAGAAAATAAAATTGCATGATAAAAATTTCAAGAAAGGTTAGAAAATTTTGACCAATTTAATGGTCTCTTCCTGTTTGTGATCACTATGTCCAAAATAATGTTTCAACCATTGTCCATTCATTTTAAACTGGTGCCCATCATTTAGATCCTTAATTGTGATTGCACCATGAGCAAATGCTTCGACAACTTCAAAAGGTCCATACCAACATCAGGGCAATTTTTCTAGGTGCAATTTCAGTCTAGAATTGAATAATAGTACTTCTTAACCTGTAGGAAATTGTCGCTGCAAAATGATTTTATCGTGCCATCATTTGGTCTTTTCCTTCTAAATTACTACATTCTTATATGCATTCCGTCTAATTTCCTCGAGTTCAATGATGTCTAGCAACCTCTTCTTTCCAATAACTTCGTAATCCATGTTCACTTGCTTAATCATCCACATTGCCTTGTGCTCCAATTCAATTAGCAAGTGACATGCTTTTCCAAAAACAAGCCGGTATGGTGATATCCCTAGTGGGGTTTTGAATGTTGTCCTCAAAGCCCACAAAGCATCATCAAGTCTACAAGACTAATCTTTTCTTGAAGGGTTCACCACCTTCTTGAGAATACTTTTTTATTTGTCGATTTGACACATCGACTTGTTCGTTGGTTTATAGATGATAAGTGGTAGCCATTTGATGATTAACGCCATATCTCTTCAATATGGCTGTCACCTGGTTGCAATGGAAGTGAGTACCCTGATCACTGATCAATGCTTTTGGTGTGCCAAAGCGGGTGAGTATGTGTTTGTGGAAAAATTTAAGCACTGTCCTTGCATCATCCTTTGGGACTGCAATAGCTTCAATCCACTTTGAGACATAGTCAACAGCAACTAGAATATAGACATTTCCAAATGAACTTGAAATGGTCTCATGAAATCCATACCTCAAATATCAAAAAGTTTAACCTCCATAATTGGCTGTTGTAACATTTCATTGCGTCGACATATAGAACCAATGCGTTAACATCGATCACATTGATTCAAAAAATTGTGGGCATCCTTAAATAATGAAGGCCAGTAGAATCCTTGCGGGACACAACGCCGAATCATATTGTCATTGCAAACCTTGAATAAGTATGGCTCGTTCCAATGATATTTCTCTACTTCTTGAAGAAATCTTTCTTTCTTGTGGCCTGTGACACCTAAGGGTAGTTTTCCACATACCAGATAATTAACTATATCCGCATACCATGCGGTTACATCGACAGCAAACAACTTCTCATCTGGAAATGCATAGACAATTTGAAGTATGTTTTCATCTTCGCTGCCAACTTCCAAACGAGATAGGTGGTCTGCAACTTGGTTTTCTGAACCCTTGCGATCTTTGATCTCTATATATAGAATCCAACGTACCAGCCGTGGTTTTGCATCCTTCTTTGCGAAAAGATATCTCAACGTCGAGTGATCAATAAATACAGTAACCTTTGCACCGACAAGGTATGAGCGAAATTTTTCGAAAGCAAAGACTACATCCAACAATTCCTTCTCTGTAAGTGTGAAATTAATTTGAGTCTATATAAGAGTCTTGCTAGTGTAATAGATGGCGTGAAATTATTTTTTCTTGTGTTGTCCTAGGACAGCACCCACAACAAAGTCACTGGCATCGCACATAACTTCAAACGGTTAAGACCAATCCTATGCCACGAAAATGGGTGCATTAACAAGCTGCTTCTTTATTTGACGGAATGAATCCAAACATGAATTGTCAAAGAGGAATTTTTTATTCTGTTCCACAAATGAGCATAGGGGTTTTGCAATTTTGTAGAAATCTCGAATAAATTGACGAAAAAATCCGCATGTCCAAGAAAACTATGGATACCCTTCACATTTGTCGGCGGAGATAGCTTCTCAATAATTTCCACCTTAGCTCTGTCCACTTCAATGCCTTGATTGGAAATGCGATGGCCTAATAAAATGCCTTCAGTTGCTATGAAGTGACATTTTTCCCAATTTAGCACTAGATGTGTGTCTACACATCTCTTCAAAACTTTATCTAGATTGTCAACGCATTGGTCAAAATTATCCTCATAAACTGAGAAATCATCCATAAAGACCTCTAAAGAGTCCTTTATCATATTTGAAAATATTGCCATCATGAACCTTTGAAATGTGGCTGGTGCGTTACAAAAACCAAATGACATACGGTGAAAAGCAAAAGTACCAAAGGGAAAGGTAAAAGTAATTTTTGCTTGATCCTTCGACGCAATAGCAATTTGATTGTAGCCAGAATAACTGTCTAAGAAGAAATAGTATGCTTTTCCAGCAAGTCTATCCAATATTTGATAAATGAAGGGAAGTGGAAAGTGATCCTTTCTTGTGGCTGCATTAAGTTTGTGGTAGTCCATACATCCTCGCCAACCCGTAAGAACACGTGTAGGAATTAGCTCATCTTTTTCGTTGTGTACCACAGTGATACCACTCTTCTTAGGAATGCATTGCACTATGCTTACCCAATTGCTAGTAGAAATAGGGTAAATAATGCTCGCGTCAAACCACTTTATAATCTTCTTTTTAACAACTTCCTTCATTTTCTCGTTCAATCGTCTTTGTTGTTCAATCAATTTCTTTCCTTCGTCTTCCAACTTGATTTTGTGCATGCAAAAAGAAGGAATAATGCCTCGAATGTCGATAATACTTTAAGTAATAGCTCGTTTATGCTGCTTAAGAATATGGATCAATTTATTCTCTTGAGTTACGCCTAGTGTTACAGAGACAATAACTGGAAGAGTACTGTTGTCGCCAAGAAAGACATATTTTAGTTGAGCAGACAATGGCTTCAATTCTACAGTAGGAGCTTCTTCAATAGATGACTTAAAAACTAGAGTCGTTCTGTTGGCTAAATCCAAAGATTCAATCTGCCATCCGTGCCTTAAGTCAATGTTATTAGCTTCAGCCATACTGTCACAGTCAGCTAAAAATTTATCATTCGATGTCATCGCAAGTTCTCCAGAAAGTAATGTGCTTTGGTCATTGAATTCTTTAGCACTTAAATCATCCAACACATCAACTGTGTGACATTCTTCTTTATCCTTGCATGGAAAAGATTCAAAAACACTAAAGGTAACATGTTCATCATTATGTCGCATGGTTAATTCACCTTTGTAAACATCGATGAGAGTGCGTTCGGTAGCTAAAAATGGCCCGTCCCAAGATTATGGGAACCTCCTTGTCTACCTCGCAATCAAGTTTAATACAATCAACTGGAAAAACAAATTTATCCACTCGACCTAAGATGTCTTTGATCTGCCCTTTAGGTTGAGCCAAGGATTGATCCGCTAACTATAATGTCACTGTAGTGGGTTTCATGTTACCAATTCCAAACTTTTTGAAGGTGGACAGTGGCATAAGGTTGATGCTAGCTCCCAAATCACATAAAGTTTTACCCAAATAGTTGTTACCAATTGAGCAGAGGATCGTAAAGCTTCTAGGATCTTTCATTTTGGGCGGTAACTTATTTTTCAAGACAGTATTACAGCCTTTTGTGAGTGCAATAGTTTCAATATTAGTGAGATTCTTTTTCTTAGACAATAGATCATTCATAAATTTCCCATAACTAGGAATTTCCACAAGAGCGTCCACTAAAGGAATATCAAAATGAAGTTGTTTCAATGTGTTCAAAAATTGCTGATACTGCTTATCATGGTCATTTTCTCTGAATCTTTGTGGAAAAGGCAAAGGTGGAGATACATCAGATTGTTTCGACATCTTTGGTTGCGTCGACATTTTCGAATGTCAGACATTAGGCATAGGAGTGACAATTTGTGGAACTTCCTTCTATGTTGCATTGACAAATCCTTCAAATTCTACCTTCTCACCAAGGGTCATGTCAATAGTGGCTAGAGGTACTACAGGAGAGTCAATGGTTGGCTGATCGATTTGTTTAACACTCCTAAGAGTGATAGCTTTGCAATGCTCTTTCCCTTTCATATTGGGATTTTTTGTGTCACTAGGGAGTGTGCCTGGCGGTCGAGTACTTAGATTTGAAGCAATTTGTCCTAATTGTGCTTCCAATGCCTGAATAGAGGAAGAATTCCCTTGGATAATAGCTTCCATGCGAGTGATATGCTCCCGCATTAAAGCTTCAAGTGCTGCTAACGGATCAAACAGGGAAGCCTGTGTATACTATTGCTGTCGATGTCCTTGAAGATTGTTATGGTCGCATCTGATTCTGGTATGGCTTCATCTAGCCTTATTGTGGATGCATCTCAGTTTGCTGATTGTAATTCTGTTGTTGTTGACTATAATTCCCTTGTCTTGAGTTATAACTGCCCTGATTAGATGAATTCCCATATCTGAATGTCGTAACATTTTGTCCAACATTCTACATTCTCCAAGACTGCTGATTGCATGAAGAATTGTTGTAAGAGTTACCATAGGAATTACCATGGATATTATTGACATAGAAGGCATTCTCTACATGTTATGAACAATCTTCATAGTTATGGTTGTCACTGCAAATCTCACAATAAAATGTAGACACATCAACTTGTTGAGCGACTTGTATAGGTGCAACGTCACTAGTCCCCTTCATATTTTTTATCATATTCGTGAGAGAAGAAACTTGAGCATTAAGTGCAGATATTGCATCCAATTCAATAACCCTCGGAGTAGCTTTTGCTTATGCAACTCTAGAAACAGGATATTGATAATTATTCTATGCAATTCTCTCAAGAATTCGAATAGCTTCATCATAAGTACAATCTAGTAAAGGTCCATTGGCTAATGCGTCGACAAGATTTCTCGTTTGTGAGTTCAGCCCATTGTAAAAAATCTCAATCTGTGTTTATTGTTGAATGATGTGCATGGGGCAACGTTGAAGCAAAGATTTATAATGTTCCCATGTAGTGTGTAGATTCTCATCATCCAGCTGATGATAAGCTGTAATATCATTTTGGAGACGAGCATTCATTGTCGGCGGGTTAAAGCGCAAAACAAACTGTGTTGCGAGTGCATTCCACGAAGAATTGAGCCTACAGGTAGCCCAAGGAACCAAGTACAAGCTCTTCCTTGCAACAAATAAGGAAATAACTGCATTTTCAAAGCATCATCAGGAAAGCCTTGCTGACTGAATGAAGCACAAATCAATACAAATTATTTTAAATGTTCTAGAGCATATTCATGTAGCAATCCAGCATATTGCCCATTAGAATTCAACATTTGGAACATTACTGGCTTGAGTTCAAAATTTTTAGCTTGGATTGTTGGCTTAACAACTCCAGGTTGCAAATCATCCAAAACAAGTACAACAAAATCTCGTATAATCCTATTTGGTATTTGATCGTCTTACGGTAGCGGTAGATTATTAAGATTTTGTCGCTGTATTGGAGGTATAGTAGGATCTTGTCACTGCATCGATGGTATGGTTACATCAAATCGCTGTAAAGCCATATTTCTTTGTTCTTGACGCCTTCCTCAAATAGTTCTTTCAATTTCTAGGTCCAAACCAACAATAAATTTCGAATTACTTCGGGTCATAAAACACCTAAAATAAAATGTGAAAATAGCAACAAAAAAACAAGTTAGTAACAACTAAATGTTATATAATAAAAATAAAATACAAAAACAAAAATAAACATCAAACTAATGCCATCCCCGTCAACGACGCCAAAACTTGATCGGTTGTAAATGTCACAACAATAATGTGCAAGCGCATACTTTCGATGCAAGTATAGTAGACAGATGTGAATTTTTCGAATATCTATCTCACGAGGATGGATGTTTGTTGTCAATTAATGTTGGTGTAATAAATAAGTAAATACAATAAAATTGTGAGAGTAATTGTCGAAGAAATAATGCGAGATTAAATACGAAATGTAATAATAATGACATGGGGTCCCCAACGTGAATACTTAGCAGAATAATAAGTGCGGCTCACAAGATTTTAAAGAATAAGTGATTGTCGCTGCAATAAGGCGCAATGAATATCTTACCAAACTTGGCTTCTCTATTCAATCTAAGACTTAAACATGCACACTAACCACACCTTCCAATGATGGCAATGCAACACATTCAAGAACAAGTGGATCAAATTCCTCTAATCCCCAAGCAACTTTAGTTGTCTTGCTTGTTAGTTTAAATTGTCGCTGCACCTTCCAGTGACAGTGACTGCAATAACACTTTCGTGCTAAAAACTTTCAAACCCAAAGATTAAACAATAGAAACAAGATTAAATAAGATAATATTTAGTTCAAAAATCATGAGTACTTCCGTACAAACATGAAATAAACATTAATCACTAGCGTTTTAGAAAGAAAATGTAAAAAAACAAATGGAGAATACTATTCTTAGGCTACTTGACTTGCCCTCTTACTTCCCTCTTACATCGCACTTAGGGCTCCTCGTCAGGAGCATATCTGCATCATTCTTCACGTCAGTTCACCCCTTGAAAGGTTTAAGCTTCCATCGCCACAAGCTTAAAAAATGGATTCAAGAAGAATAATCCCCAACGTGAATAAATCCCCTTTCTCTCTCTCCTCATGAGTATTTATCTTCAGTTGAGTTGTACAAGTGTCATTTCCTTCAAATCTAACAGTTTATGGTCGTACTAGTTAGTTATACAAGATTGGATAGCTCACGCAATTCTGGTTTTATCCAAACAGCTGTCAGATACAGCGACATATATGGGCTCAATTTTGGACATGCTCATGTAGCGACAATTCTGGACATGTCCATGCAGTGACAATTGATTGGTTTGTAATGTCATAACAGTTGTGCAAGCGGACACACGTCGATGCAAGTATAGTTGATAGATTAATTCTATCGGATATCGATCCCACAAGGAATAGGTTCTTGATGTCTATATGTCAAGGCAATTAAAACTAAGATTAGAGACAATATGAGTAAAGATGTCAGTGCAATTAAATCTGATCTGCACACTAAGATATTTAAAATTTTCGATGTAATTATAAAAATTAAATGTCAGTGCAACTGAAAGTAAATCAAATAGTTGTGGAAGTTTTGAGAATTTAAATGCAGTAAAGTAAAAGTGTGATCAAGTGCAAAGGGTTGGAGTGGATCACTGATATCACTAAGTAGCAACGCTGGATGTATCGACAAGGTATTGTATAGACAAATTGTTGAAGCAATAAAGCTCCAATGAAATCTTACCAATAACAGCTCTCTGTTTAATCAAGATTCAAGTACTCACAATTACCTAATTTCTCTATGTTGGCAACTCTGTGCACTTAAGAACAAGTGATAGAATCTCTTCTAATCTCAAGCAGCTCTCGCTGACTTGCTTGTTAATCTAACTTGTCACCGCATCTCTAGATGTCGGTAGATTGCAATTCCACTCTCGTGCTTAAAGTAATTAAATCCAAGAATAAACATATGAGAATGATTAAGTAAGAATCAAAGTAATCTAACATTGAAAGATATTCTCATATTCATTCAATTGTCAAGAGTAATTCATCAGCATAAAAGAAAGGTTAACAAATACATCGAAGCTTACTATCTCTAGACTACTAGGACTATTCCTTAACCGTTTCTCTTGTGTTGCATCTAGCACTCCTTGTCAGAAGTGGTTTCTTCCTCGATTCATCAGTTCACCGTTTTCCAACTTAAATCTCCAAGAACACAAAGTATTTGCAAAATTTAATTCCTCTACCTCTTGATATCTTTCTTCATCTTTTCCACTCTATTTATAGGCTTCAAGAAATTACAGATTTCCTCCATTCTCAGATCTAGATTTAATTCGCAGTTGTCAAAGTTTGTTATAGTCCAGCTATGCACTCACGCAGATTTGATGTGTTCTTTATGGATCTACAAGTTGTCGCGACATTGCTGGACGCGATCTGAAATCCTCAATTGCGTGGACAACTTGTGATTTTCCTACGCTGGTGCTTACAAGTGTGATTGCAGCTTGAATTCTCAGTAAACACTCTTATGCGGCGACATTTCTAGTCGCAATTTCAAGCTAAATTTGTGGCTGCATTTTCGAATTCTTTTTAGCTTTAGTCTTCTGAGCTGGATCCCTGTGCTGGCAATTTTAAGACGCAATATACATGTTGCATGTGACGACATTAGTGCACAAAAAGAGATAAAATAACAAGAATAAAAAGCAAAAAACAATGAGTTAGAAAACATAAAAACTAAGTATGAAATGCCTAATATGCATACTAAATATGGCACCTAAGAGACAATTAGTACACAAATTTAAGGAGAAAATAGGTGTCATTTCTAAGGCTATCACACCCCAAACTTGAGTTTTTACTTGTCCCAAGAAAATAAAAATTAGGTAAATCACAATCAAATATGTCACCGCAATTATTATTCTCACAACTTAAATTTTCTAGGATCCTAATGTACAAATTGCATTCACATGATAGAATAATGCTCCGAAAATTTAGAGATATGAACAATTAAACTGCAACATCACTCATGTTAGTAACATGCTTTGAACATTATCCTTTCTTAAACCGATACAACATTTATAGTAATATTTCTTTTTTTCTTTTCTCGTTTTCTCTATTTCTTTTTCTCATTCACAATTTTTATAAGTGACTGAAAGATGTCATTGCATTACTCTACTTTGGTTCTTGGGCAGTAATGATAGGGTGCAACAAACCCCCAAGAGGTATGTAATTGCACCGACACACACTCTTGCAGTGATAGCCTTTGGCTAGATGATTTTTCTAACACATGCAGCAGGGTGTTCTCCCTTTATAAGTCACAATGCACTCACATTAGAGTGTTCTTATTAATACAATGTCACTGCAATCGACAAGTTAGTTCAAGATTCAAAGATTGCTACTAACCATTCATTACTGAAGCAACTCAATTATTCATTCAAAAATAGAAGAGCTAAATATTCATTCACATTCATCCAATTCATATGTCAGCATCCCAATCAATTCAAGATTTACGCATCAATTAAAAAATAATGGCCACATTTTTGCTAAAATTCTGCATACTTTCATTAACCAAAGAAACAAATAAAATTCAATATGCGAGTGCAATCACATTTCCATTCACACAATATCCCCCCCAAACTTAATGTTTGCATTGTCCCCAATGCACTGACAATAATATATATATATAAAGATAAGAATGAAAATGCAACTACAATGCAACTAAATTAACAAAAGAAATGCAATGACAATAAAAATGTATGCAATCTACCTACAGAAAAGTAAACTAACTCATTCCTATGCAGTCGACAGAGGCTACTTTGGTTTTCTTTTTCTTCTTCTTTGGGCGCTCACCTTCCTCTTTGTGTTTTCTTTCCTTGTCCTTACGCCTCTTCTTTTTTACCTTCGAACCAACCGGATCAATGGATTGCTCCTCTTCAGCTGGTTGGGTGGTGGCCTCATCGATAGTCACCTCTGATGCATGAACCTTAACAAGCGGGGCCACATAAGGCATGATAGCTAAAGGATTAAACTCCTTCACACTGCTAGTAACTACCTCAGCCTGGCTCGCATCATGTGAAGCCATGTTGTCACTAGATGCCCCCACACTTACGGGTGTGTCGACAATATCCTCAGTGATATTTGTCAGGGCATCTTCCTTCTTTTCTTCCAGCTCCTCTGCAGGGTCTTTCATCATATGTTCTTCTTCTTCGTCTTCTTCCTTCTTTTGGCCTTCAGCTTGTTTTGTACCTTCATCCCTAGGTTTCTCTAGTTCAGTTGTGGCAATGTCAGCACCATCCTCTACGTTCACTCCCACAGGGGTATACACCTCCTAAACCATAGCTGCCCTTTCTGCCATATTTGCACTAAGGCTATTCGAGAACTCTTCTTCGAACAAGCTGGCTATAGTTTGGTAGCAATCCTCCATATCATTAGAATGCCCCTCGTCATCTGAAATGTGGATTCTTGTTGGAGAGGAGACATGTTGAGGCCTACCATCAGGAGTAGGCTATTCGGAGGACGAGGGAGCTTCCCTAACAATGGGTGGAAAGACAAGGAACTCAGGCAAAGGATTTGGACTTAGCCTTCTCAATTCATCGACAATAGACTTGCTCCACACTCTTGTGTACGCATAAAATAAATTTTGTTTGTAGTTCATCTCCTCCAATGCGTTGACAATAAGCATTTGGAGCATATCGATGCGATCAATGCTTATTTCCATTTCAGCCAATTTCTTTCTCAACTGGGGGTCTGTGGGCGCATCTGTCTGTTTTTCCTTATTCTTCCCTTTCTCCTTGTCCTTTATCTTTGATGCTTCCTTTACCATCGGAGTCTCTTAGCCTCGAGTCATTCTCTCAACGAAAATATTATTGATAGGGCTCTTATTTTCTAATACCTCCTCATCTCGGGGTTCAATGCCCTTTTGTTTGTAGAGTAGCATGGTTAAAGAGGGAAAAGGTAAAATATTTGTTTGCTTGGAAGCGGCCTCAACAATTTGGTCATGGAGGATTTCGTCGATGTCAATATGACGGCCCTTTAAAATTGAGTGCAGAATGTACATACGGTCTAACATCGCTGTGGTGCTATGTGTAAAGGGCAGGATTCAGCTATTCACAAAATGGAACCACACCTTGCTGAAGGTCGTCAGATATCGGTGGTGCATGGTAAATTTGTCCGGACCAATGCCCGTCCAGACGGCACCATCAACACAAAGATCTTTCATCGGCTAGTCCTTGCACAATTGAAGTCTAGTGATCTAGCCTCTAAGAAATCCGAAGCAGAACGTTGATATAGGCAGCACTCCAGGTTATTAAGCCCGCGCTTACAAAAACAAACTCCTGCTCAAAATTGACAAGATTTACGTAAAATTCCCTCACCATGTTGCATAAGAATTTCCATCCTAACCGAATGATGGTTCGTGCAATTTGCTTCCCCAATGTCTGTTGTGAGGATAACTTTAATCCTTGCTCCGGATGGCAGTTTCATTTCAGCATCATAATATGATAACAATCTTTGGTTGCTTTTGACAAAAATAATACCAACTCTATTGGTGGAGGTTGGTCTGTGGACCTAACCACAGTGTTGGAAGTTTTAGGAGTGGTTTTAAAATTGTTTTTCGTTCCTCTTGTTCTAGCCATAATAACTCAAAAAAAAAGGGTGAAAAGAAACTTGCAGATAAAATAGTAAATTGGTCAAATTAAGAGTAAAAAACAACAACGAATATAAGTTGCAGCAATAATGGCGATTGTAAGTAGAGAAAGGAAGTTGGCAGAGAAGGATTTTATAAACCTTGGATTGGAAAGAATCGTGATTATTACAAGGAACTTGGGGAAACGTTTGTCTGCAGCTAATAAATGCCAAGCTGTAGATCGTACCTTTTTGTTTGATCGAACGATTGGGAGAATATGAAGATCAATCGACATAATTCTTGCTGAAAAAGTGTTGCTGACTCATCACAGAATGCACCGACAAGTTATGCTCTAGGATGCATCGATAAAAAGATAATTTTTATTCCTACATAAAATTGAAAAGAAACAAGTAAAAGTGAAACAAATACAAAAAAATATAAAAATGCGTTGACATTATTTAAATATGACAAGATCTATGGTCTTGCTTGGTTCTTTTACTTCTGGGCTTGTATAATGCTTCAGACATTGGTCATTCACTTTGAACTATTGCCCATTATTCAAATTCTCAATTGTCATCGCACCATTTTGGAATGCTTTGACAACCTTAAAAGGCCCTAACCATCTTGAACGTAATTTACCTAGATGTAGTTTTAAACGTGAATTAAATAAAAGTACTAACTGACTATGGCTAAATTGTCGACGCAAGATAATATTGTTGTGCCGTCTCTTGGTCTTTTCTTTGTATATTGCGGCATTCTCATAGGTATTGCGGTGAATTTCTTCTAGTTCAGCATTGTCCAACAATCTTTTCCTTCCAGCACCATCATAATCCAAATTCACCTGCTTGATTACCCACATGGCTTTATGCTCAAGCTCAACTGGCAGGTGGCATGGCTTTCCAAACACTAGTTGATACGGCGACATCCCTAGTGGGGTTTTATATGCGGTGCGAAGCACCCACAACACATCATGTAGCCGCGAAGACCAATCCTTCTTAGATGGATTAACCACCTTCTCAAGGATGCTCTTAATCTATTGATTGGAAACCTCCGCTTGGCCATTTGTTTCTGGATGGTATGTAGTAGTCATACGATGCTTCACACCATATCTCTTTAAAGCTGTTGCAACTTGATTATTATGAAAATGAGGACCTTGATCACTTATTAATGCCTTAAGTGTTCCGAATCTTGTAAAGATGTAAGTGTGAAAGAACTTTAACACCGTTCAAGCATCATCTTTTGGCACCGCGATTGCTTCGATCCACTTCAAGACATAGTTAACAGCAACTAAAATGTATACATTCCCAAAAGAGTCAGGGAATGGCCCTATAAAATCTATACCCCAGACGTCAAATAACTCCACCTCCATAATAAGCTATTGGAGCATCTCGTTATGTCGAGATATCGATCACTTTATTGTGCAAAGTTGTCGGCGTCTCGAAACAAAGTGGGCCAATAGAATCCTGATTGGAGGACCTTTGCAGCAATCCTTACACCACCAAAATGGCCTTCATAGGGAGCATCATGGCAATGTCGCAGGATAGAAGTCATTTCTTCTTCAAGAACGCAGCGACGGATGATGTTGTCAACGCATACCTTGAACAGGTATGGCACATTCCAATGATACTTTACAACATCAAGCAAAAATCTGACTTTATTGTGACCAATGGCACTCAAGGGTAACTTCCCACATACAAGATAGTTGACAACATCAACATACCAGGGCAATGAGTTGATAAAGAACAACTATTCGTCTGGAAATGCATCGACAAATTTGGACTTTATTTCCAACTTCACTTCCAACTTTCAATCAAGAAAAGTGGTTAGCTACTTGATTCTCGTATCTTTTTCTATCCCTGATTTCAACATCAAACTCTTTTAGTTATAGGATCCAACTAATCAACCTTACTTTAGCATCTTTCTTCGTAAAAAGTACCTCAATGTAGAATGGTCTGTGTACACTGTAATTTTTGTGCCGACAAGGTATGAATGAAACTTGTTGAATGCAAAAACTATTGCTAGCAATTCCTTCTCAATAGTTGTATAATTTACCTGCGCTTCAGTCAAAGTTTTACTAGCATAATAAATAGAATAAAATACCTTTTCTCTACGTTATCCTAACACAGCTCCAACAGTAAAGTCACTTGCATCACAAATTAATTCAAACGGTTGCATCCAATCCGGTGTGACGACAATCGGAGCTTGTACTAGTTGCTTCTTTATCGTGATGAATGCATCCAAACAAGTGTCATTAAACACAAACTTTTTATTTTGCTCTAGCAATAAACATAACAGTTTAGCAATCTTGGAAAAATCAGGGATAAATCTCCTATAAAAACTACCATGTCCAAGAAAGCTTCTTATTCCCTTAACATTTGTTGGTGGTAGCAATTTTTCGATGATTTCAACCTTTGCTTTATCTACCTCAATGCCCTAACATGATATGCGATGACCGAGGACAATGCCTTCAATTGTAATTAAGTGGCATTTCTCCCAATCCAAAACTAGATTTGTGTCCTCGCATCTCTTCAGAACTTTCGTCAGGTTGTCAGCGTATTGGTCAAAAGTTCACCCATAAATCGAGAAATCATCCATGAATACCTCTAAAGAATCCTCAATCATGTTCGAAAAGATAGCCATCATACACCTCTGGAATGTGGCTAGTGCATTACACAATCCAAAAGCATACGTCAGAAGGAAAAGGTTCCAAATGGGCATGTGAATGTGGTCTTTTCTTGATCTTTCGACGTAATGACAATTTGGTTGTATCTAGAGTAGTCATCTAGGAAGCAATAATAGGCTTTACCAGCTAGCCTATCCAGTATCTAGTTAATGAAAGGTAGTGGGAAGTGGTCCTTCTTTGTGGTCGCATTGAGTCGTCGATAATCCATGCATACTCACTAACTAGTCACAATGCGAGTAGGGATCAACTCATTCTTGTCATTACTCACAACTGTGAAGCCACTCTTCTTGGGAACACATTGGACAGGGCTCACCCCAATTGCTATCAGAAATAGGGTAGATGATGCCCGCGTCTAACCACTTGATAATTTCCTTTTTCACTACTTCTTTCATCTTCTCATTAAGTCATCGTTGTTGCTCAATGGATTGGTTCCCTTCATCTTCCAACCTGATCTTATGCATGCAAAAAGAGGGACTGATGCCTTTGATATCTGTAATGCTCCAAGCTATGGCTCTTTTGTGTTTCTTTAAAATCGTGACAAGCTTTTCTTCTTATGTTACATCGAGGGTTACGCTGAGAATAACAGGTAACGTATCCTTGTCACTCAGAAAGATGTATTTCAAATGCGTCGACAATGGCTTCAACTCCAAGGTAAGAGCTTGTTTAATCGATGGTTTAAACACGGGGATCGTCCTATTAGATAAATCCAAAGATTCTAATTGCCAATTCTCGCAGCTCACAACTATTAACCTCAGCATTGCAGTCGCATTCAACTAGGAGTTCATCAATAGATGTCACTACATCTTAATCTAGGACTGTTGAACTCCATTCGTTAAATTCTTCCACGATTATTTCATCCAAGACATCAATATGGTGACACTGCTCTTTACTCTTGAACGGAGATGCCTCAAATACATTAAAAGTCACATGCTTATCGTTATGTCGCATGATAAGCTCACCCTTGAAAACGTCGATAAGAGTGTGTCCCGTTACTAAGAATGGTCACCCCAAAATGATGGGCACTTCCTTGTTTTCCTTGCAGTCAAGGATTATGAAATTAGTAGGGAGCAAGAGCTTATCAACTTTCTTTGATCTAGCCTTCAGTTGCACTAGAGATCTGTCTGGAAGTTGCAATGTCACCGCAGTGGGCTTCATTGATCCTATTCCTAATTTCCTGAATATGGACAAAGGCATGAGATTAATACTAGCTCCAAAATCACATAAAGTTTACCTAGATAATGATTTCAAATGGAGCAAGGAATTGTGAAGCTGTCAGGGTCTTTCATTTTTTGTGGCAACTTGTTTGTAAGCACAACGATGCACCCCTCTGTGAGCGCAATCGTCTCGATTTCGGATAATTTATTTTTCTTTGATAATAGCTCATTCATAAATTTCTCATAACTAGGGATATGCACAAGAGCATCTATAATATGTAATTGTTTGAAAGTAGAAACAAACTTTTGATAATCATTATCATGGTTTTTCTCTTTAAATCTTTGCAGAAATGGAAAAGGTATCGTGGCAGTGGATTGTTGTGGAATAACCGGTTGCATTGACACAGGTAATTGCATTGACAGCTTTGTTGGGCGAATGGTAGGCATAGATGTCACTACAGTTAGCTTTTCCTCATTTATTTCTACTGAGTTTCCTTCAACTGCAACTTCACCTTATTACTTTGCTCCGATTGCCTCGACATGATCTTGATTTGAACTGCTTGGTTTAACCGTTTACCTTCCACTTCGCAACGTAATAGCCTTACAGTGCTCTTTCCCTCTTTACATTGGGTTCTCAATATCACTTGGTAGAGCACCTGGTGACCTTACATTCAGATTAGAAGCCAACTGTCCTAGTTGGGCTTCTAATGCTCGGTTAGAAGAAGAATTGCCTTGCATTATCGCTTCAGTTCTCGTGATATGCTCTCGCATCAGTGCTTTAAGAGCAACCATAGGATCTGACCTTTATTGAGAAAATTGTTGTTGTTGTTGATGTTGTCCTTGCATATGTGACATTGCATTCTGTTGTGGCTGCAATCATGTCCGTGGTTGCATTTGGATATGTGCCTGCAATTGATCAGGGTGCGAATATACCTACGAATTCTGATTAAAATTTTATTGTTGATTATTATGGTAACTCCCTTGTCTATAACTCCTTTAAGTTGAGGAATTTTCATATCTATATGTGGAAGCATTCTAATTTCTTGGGTTCTGTTGTTGTAAGAGTTACCATAAGAACCTGCTCTGATGTTATTAACGTAGAATGCATTTTTAGCATGTTGTGGACAATCCTTTTAACTATGGTTGTCGCCGTAAATCTCATAGGAAAATGTCGGCACATCTATCTGTTGGGCCACTTGGATAGGAGCAATGTCACTTGTCCCCCTCATATTCTTTATAATATTGGCCAAAGAGGATACTTGCACACTCAAAACAGAAATAGCATCTAATTCAAGAACACCAGGGTTAGTTTTTACCTAAGCAGAACGAGAGATTAGATATTGATAATCATTCTGTGCAATTCTCTCTAAAATTCGTATAGCTTCATTTTAGGTGCAATCCAACAAAGGACCATTAGCAGATGCATCGACAAGATTTCTTGTCTGAGCATTTAATCCATTATAAAAGATCTCTATCTGGGTCTCTTGTTGAATTTCATGCATGGGGCAACGCTCCCATGTTGTATGTAAGTTTTCACTATCTAGTTGATGATACGTTGTAATGTCATTTCGTAATCTTGCGTTCATTATCGGCGGATTAAAACGTAAAACAAACTATGTTGCTAGCACATTCCAAGATGTAATGGATCCAACCGACAATCCCAATAACCATGTTCTCGCTTTACCCTGTAACGAATAAGGAAATAATTGCATTTTCAAGGCATCATCAGGGACACCATGTTGACTAAAAGATGCACAAATAAGGTAAAATGATTTTAAATGTTCTCTTGCGTCTTCATGAGGCAAACCAAAATATTACCCATTTGAATTAAGCATCTGAAACATCACCGGTTTCAGCTTAAAATTTCCAACTTGTATAGTTGGTCTCACAACCCTTGGTTGTAAGTCATCAAGGATATGAACAACAAAATCTCGGATTGTCCTATTTTACACTTGCTCAACTTGTGGTGATTATGGTATAATATTGACGATTTGTGGTTGTACCAGAGGAACAACATTTTGTGGCAGCAATGGTGGTAGGTTGTTATTGTTGTTGTTTCTTTTGTTCTTGTCTCCTCTTCCTTAATGTTCTCTCAAGTTCCAAATCAAAGCTCACAATATCCTTAAGATTTCTCCATGTGGACATGCATCACTTAAAGAATTCTAGAAGAAGTTAACAAAAAGAAAGTAAACAAATTAGTAAAAGTTAGAAGTTAAGTAAGAAGAATTAATTACATCTACAAACATAAACATCAAACAAAAGCCAAATTCCCCAACAACGGCACCAAAACTTGATCGACCTGTAATGTCACAGCAGTTGTGGAAGCGGACACACGTCGATGCAAGTATAGTTGATAGATTAATTCTATCGGATATCGATCCCACGGGGAATAGGTTCTTGATGTCTTATGTCGAGGCAATTAAAACTAAGATTAGAGATAATGTGAGTACAGATGTCAGTGCAATTAAATATGATCTGCACACTAAGATAGTTAAAATTTTCAATGTAATTATAAAAGTTAAATGTCAATGCAACTGAAAGTAAATCAAATAGTTGTGAAAGTTTTGAGAATTTAAATGCAGTAAAGTAAAAGTGTGATCAAGTGTAAAGGGTTGGAGTGAATCACTGATATCACTAAGTAGTAACGCTGGATGCGTCGACAAGGTATTGTATAGACAAATTGTTGCAGCAATAAAGCTCCAATGAAATCTTATCAATAATAGCTCTCTGTTTAATCAAGACTCAAGTACTCACAATTACCCCATCTCTCAATGTTGGCAACTCTGTTTAATCTCTTCTAATCCCAAGCAGCTCTCGCTGACTTGCTTGTTAATCTAACTTGTCACCGCATCTCTCGATGTCGGTAAACTACAATTTCACTCTCGTGTTTAAAGTAATTAAATCCAAGAATAAACAAATGAGAAGGATTAAGTAAGAATCAAAGTAATCTAACATTGAAAGATATTCTTATAGTCATTCAATTGTCAAGAGTAATTCATCAGCATAAAAAAAGGGTTAACAAATACATCGAAGCTTACTATCTCTAGACTACTAGGAGTATTCCTTAACCGTTCCTCTTGCGTTGCATCTAGCACTCCTCGTCAGAAGTGGTTTTTTCCTTGATTCATCAGTTCACCGTTCTCCAGCTTAAATCTCCAAGAACACAAAGTATTTCCAGAATTTAATTCCTCTACCTCTTGATATCTTTCTTCATCTTTTCCACTCTATTTATAGGCTTCAAGAAATTGCAGATTTCCTCCATTCTCAAATCTAGATTCAATTTGCAGCTATCAAAGTTTGTTACAGTCCAATTGTGCACTCATGCAAATTTGGTGTGTTCTTTATGGATCTACAAGTTGTCGCTACACTGCTGGATGCGATCTGAAATCCTCAATTGCGGTGACAATGTGTGATTTTCCTGTGCTGGTGTTTTCAGGTGTGATTGCAGCTTGAATTCTTAGTAAAGACTCCTATGCGGTGACTTTTTTTGTCGTAATTTCAAGCTAAATTTGTGGTTGCATTTCCGAATTCTTTTTAGCTTTGGTCTTCTAAGCTGGACCCCTGTGCTAACAATTTTAAGACGCAATATACATGCTGCATGTGATGACATTAATACACAAATTTAACGAGAAAATAGGTGTCATTTCTAATGCTCAACAATTCTGGACATGCTCATGCAACACATTAGTAGTAAAATATTACAAATTAAGGGCAAGTAGGTTAAGGTCCATTAAGTTAGAAAATGTCATGAACTAAATTAAAAAACTTAAACAATAAGTAAGGAGAAATCAATGGTTCTTTCTAGTACTATCACTTGACAGTCACAATAAAAAACTTCAGTGTCAAATCTCAGATGACTCAATTCAGATAGTGGCTAACTTAATCGACCCTAATACGAGGAGTTGGAAGGAAAAGGTTATACTATCTACCTTTCATGTTGTTGATGCAAGAAGAATTTTGTCTATCCCTCTGACCCTTACCCCTCATGATGATTTCCAAGTTTGGGGGAGAGAAGCAACAGGTAAATTTACTATTCGAAGCACGTATAGAGGATTATTACATAATAATCAGAGGAATTTTACTGAAGGGATTCTAAGCCCCGATGCTACTCTTTACAAAATATTATGGAAAATTGAGCTTCCATCCAAAATAAAACTTACAACCTGGAGGATTTTACACAATTTTCTGCCCACTTTTGCTAGTTTGAAATCTAGAAGATTGATCGATTTTGCTATTTGCCCCCGATGCCAACATGGTGCTGAATTAGTAGAGCACATGTTCCAAGAATGTCTACATACAAGAGATATTTGGCGTCAATTAGGTTTTGAAACCAAATTACTTGCAACTGGAGTCACAATAATAGATTGGGCTCACCAGTTCTTTGAGCACAATTCTATGAGTCTTTGTAGGACTTTCTGTTGTATGTTATGGGCAATTTGGATAGGGAGAAATAAATTTGTGCATGAAAGACAGCAATCGTCTACAGTAGAAATAATACATTTCATTAGAAGATACTTGGGTGAGACTGAATGTCTACAACAGAGATCAGTGACAAATCCCCCTATGTTGAGCCGTTGGAAACCCTCAAAGAGACTCTCTTTAAAATAAACTTTGATACTAGTTTTGTCAAAGAGAAAATAAGTCTTGTTTTGGCATTGTTATAAGAGATGTTTCGGGTAAGGACTTATGGTCTCAGGCTAATGTACCTACCTCGTTTGCGGCATGGGCGATGGCTTGTTTCCAAGAAGTGGCATTGGGTGTTCAACTAGGCCTCTCGCTAGTAGAAATTGAGGGTGACTCGTTGGCAAATCTTCAAAAATTGAGTTCACGTAACATTGATCGATTAGTACTGGCCGCTTATATTTTTAACATCAAAACTATTTGTTCTAGGTTTCAAAACTATTTTTTATTATATCCCCAAACATGCAAGCAGTGTTGCCCATTCTTTAACAACAGAAGGTTTAAAAAGAAATGAAAAGATTTATCTGGTGGGCGAGGTTCCTCCTTTCGTGCAGAGAGCATTGGAATCAGATGGCAATCTGATACTTTCCTCAAATGTTCAATTTATCGAAGCCATGGATTTGGGGAGAGTCTTGTCCAGATAGAAGTGATTGTTGAAGATGAGATCAAAGAAATTTTCTCCTGTTTTGTAGGCTCTTTTGGAAATCTAGTTCATAATTTTCGATTGATTTCCTCCTAAAAAATTCGAATTCTTTCTTCAAGCAGATTCCTAACAGCTTTTTCACTGCATTCTCTTGGCAAGCCACTGAAGGGTCTCTTGGAAAGTTACTAAAGGGTTTTTTTAATATGCGACTTTGGAAACAGAAATGTCTACTCGATGGTTGGCTTTGTTGCTTTTCTTAATGACTTATTTAATGTTTTGTTGGTATTTAATTTTAATTTGTTCGTTTTGCTTGGCTTTTCATTCCTAGGACCTTTTCTTTTGTTGGGGTTTTGTGTTTATAACCCGTGTGTATTATGGTCTTCTAATTTGTTTAGGCCTATTTTTGAATAAAGTCCAGCCATTTTAACCTTAAAAAAAATTAGTTAATTTGACGTGTTCAATTTTTTAATTTAACTCAAACAATTTCACTTGATTCGACTCAACTTGAATTTCATTTCACTTGATTCCAAAAAAATTCAAATCATAGGATCCGTCAACTCGATTAACTTGAATTTTTTTCACAATTTGATTCGATCAAGCACTCACCCTAAACTTTACGCTTATTTACTTCCCTTTGATGCAATGCTCACAGAAATCTAGTTTGTAGGTTCTTACTCCTTTCAATAATACATCATTTACATGTAATTTCAAGGATTTTCACCTATATGCCCCAAGCGCATATGTCATAGCTTAAGTGCTTCTATCTCCCTATTTTCAGTTGATGTCATAGGAATTGTCTAATTAACTGTACTACACAGATAGTGGTACATGTTATTATTCTTGTGGACCTTTTGTAATGCGTAGGTTTGTGCAAGTGTACACAGTCGTTATCAAGTACTAAGTAAGTAAAAGAGTTATCGTCTCTACAGGAATTATATATATTAGTTAGTATTTTGTAAATTTAAAGTTAACAACTTGGTGATAAAAACATAATATTTTTGAGAGAGTTGATGATTAAAATTTAATAAACGTACCTAGATGCAAATGATCCCTAATGCAATTAAACCTAAGTATGAAAGTTAGCCAAATGAATGAGTGGATTTTAGCAACAAAAAAACACAATTTCAACAATTAATAATATAAATAGGCTAGGATAATTATATCAATCAACTTAATTCCTTCTTATCATGCTTAATAATATTCGGAAAACATTCCATGACAACTCGATCTTTCATGAGTTTGGAAACCAACTTAGGTCCTCTCGGAATTCTTTACTTAGTGAAACACACATTTTACTTATCATATTAAACTAAGGGTTTCTTAGTATTCATGTGAAGTAATAGCGAAGTGTTAGGTTTGAAACAGTTTAATTACATAAATCTAAAAACTATCCAAGATAATAAAGCTTGTTAATGTTATTATGAACCTTCAATTTAGTCGAGTTAGGATCTAAATTAAGCATGCACTTTTCAATTATTATGTCCATTAGTCATCATCTGGTTAGGATCGCTAAAGTAATTCTAATGCATCCAATCACGTATGAATGAAATACATACTTGAATTTATTGAAAACATGATCGATTGAGGCATAAACACTACAAGCATGATTTAAACAAATTTCATTAAATTAATGCAATCATCCTAGCTTAAACAAAATTAAGCTACCATTGTTGACGACAAGATCAAACAATACATTGTAAAAATGATAAAATTAAATAACAAGGAGGAAATGAATAAACTCTATCGAAGTGGCTATCGCGCGGACTCCGATTGAAGATGTCCTCCTTCGATCCTTGCTTTTCTCCTTTGATGATGGCTCCTTAAGGTGGCCAGCCAAGAGATGATCTCTAAGAGGCTTTGCTGACTAAAATTTAGAAGAAGGGATGTTAGGCGTGGGGAAAAGAAAACAAAAGAGGGAATGAGAGATAGTGGATGAGTAAGTGATAATTTTAGAAGCGAAAATGAGGTTTGTATTTATAGGTGAGGATGGGTGATCGGTTTACTAAAAATAGCATGGATGAATCCCTCCTTTCTCTCCCTTGCATGGCCGACCACAACTTATGGGATTGGTGCTTGGTTGTTTGCTTGATTTAAGCATGCAATCATGCTAAAATCAAGCATGGACTTGAACGGAGTAAAAGGTGATCTTCATGGATAGATTCTAATTTATTCTCAACTATAGGGACTTCTGAAATATATCTCAAAACTCCTTGTTGGGAAGCCATTTGCTTGTGTCGAATTGGGCTTCTGTCTCTTGGGTTGGACGATTTTGTGACCCAGTCAAGCAGTCAGACCTGTCCAATTTTGCGTACATGACTTAATTGGGTTAAATTAATAATTTAATAACCCAAATTACATAGCCTTAGCCGTCCAATGTGCATGAAATAATGCATGACCATGAAATAAATATTATAGCATGCTTTATTAAATTAATTTAATGGCCCATTATATCATTAAAATATGACATGCCAAATAAATACCATAAAATAAGTCAATTTATGCATAAAACCCATATAATAAAGCACAAAATCATATTTTTAGCAATTTCATGTCCAAGATTAACATTTAAGCAAAATTCACCAATTTATTAAATAATTCCTTGGGTTTAATATCATTTCTAAGTTAAAAGGTGATGAAAATCTATAAAAAAAAATCTTATATATTTTCGAGTTTACACCCCTTCATTACCACGTCGCACCAAAAATAATCTTCATCACACCATCTTTAACTCTTAGTTCCAGACCTTTTGATTCCAAGGTTCCCACATAAATGATATTCTTCATCAAATCCGACACATAACGAACATCATGTAAAGTTATGATTTATTCATCATGAATTCTCAATTGAATAAAAATAATCTCATATGTGGTAAGAGGAGTATTATTTGCAGTATAGACATCTCTACTCTTTTGTTTATTAAAATCAATGAACCACTCCAAATTACAACACATATGATAGTTGCAAGCTGAATCCAACATCCAAACATCAGAATGACTAGTTATTGATATAACAAGTGAAAGATCTGAATCTTCATGATCACACTCAACTACATTTGATTCTACTATAGCTTTCCCTTTATCAAATTTACCCTTATTTTTCAACTTTGGGCAATCTTTCTTACAATTTCCTTTTTCTCGACAAAAAGCACACTTATCTCTACTTAGTTTCCCCTTTAACTTGGATATCCCTTTTTGAACATTACTCCGATTGTGTGAACGACCCCAGACTACCAAAGCTTCTGCATCTTTGGTTGAATTTTCCTTCTTTCTTAGTTCATAACTATATAAAGCTACACATAGTTCACTAAGAGATACATCAATGTTCTCGTGAAGTAGATAATGGAGGGAAATAAGCTTGTCCACTAAGTTTTCCTTTCGTGTTACCTATATAAACCTAACCTTAGCTTCCTAAGTAGGTTTTATACTTTCTTTAGCAATCCATATTTTCTTTTAAATTTTCTCTACATTTTTTAGGAAAACGTTAAAACCCTGTTTGAAAGATTAAAGTTCACTATAATTATCTAACTTCACTATCGTGAAATCTAGTAAATATCGATAAAACTCAAGCTATTTTCACGATTATTTATGAGACCCTAAAGTTTCATGCTTTAAGGTTAGTTTAAAGATTAAAGGAAAGAAACTTTCAAATTCTAGGTTTCCTGATTAAGTGTTCTTGAAACCTTGTTTAATCCTAGAAAAATGATCTAATAAGTTAACTACTTATGTTATAGCTCAAGAAACCCCCGAAAGCTCTCGTGACAAGGACAAAGGACCTACTGTTTAGTCTTTGTTGCATTTTCTGATGAGTTCCTTCATACCCCATGTGTATTGTGCTTCTGTTTATGTTTGGGCCAAGGTAAGTTTACTTGTCCGATGAAAAGTTTGGTTTTACATGTCTATGTAAGTGTAACACCCAAAAACCGTAACCATCTCCGCTCTAAGGTCTCAAAGTTTACAAAACTTTACGAGTTTTTTTTTACATACAAATCAATCGCAATTTATACATTTACCAACTTACAACTCAAAATACTAATTTCATTTAATCTTACACATTCATTTACAACATTTCAATCAATCAAAAATCAATATTCATATCACATATCAAGACATCCATTTTTCATGTCTGTAACACCCAAAACTCGAAAACCGTTGTCTATTAAGGTCCTGGTATCTTTCTCTAAATCACTGTCTTATTAAATCCAAAAGACATTTGACTTTACCATCAAACATCTGTAAAATTAATAAACTTTGACTCACCTCTTCATTTTCCAATATTTATGAAACCAGTATATTACAACTGACACCAAAATCTGTAGACAAAATATTACTATTAACTTCATTAATTTCCTCACGATCAAATTCATATATCATCTTTAAGATCTGCAATAAAATAGGAGTTAGATCGGATCAATCAATATCACACTATCACAAGTTTATATGACATATACTTTCTAAACTTTATTCACACTACACTTAGTCCGAGAATCGACTAAACCGTAGCTCTGATATCATTAAATGTAACACCCAAAAATCGTAACCATCTCCGATCTAAGATCTCAAGGTTTATAAAACTTTACGAGTTTTTTTACATACAAATCAATCACAATTTATACATTTACCAACTTGCAACTCAAAATACTAATTCCATTTATTTTACATATTCATTTACAACATTTCAATCAATCAAGAATCAATATTCATATCACATATCAAGACATCCATTTTTCCTTTCTATAACACCTAAAACTCGAAAATCATTACCGATTAAAGTCCTGATGTCTTTCTATTCATTTATCACTGTTCATCTTTTAATATTATGTCATAAATCATCAATTAATTATAGCCATAACTCAACAAGGGCAAAAAGGACATTTCTATGATTTTTTGGATACTTTTACCAATACTAGTTGGATAAGTATCAGTAGTTGTCAAGTCAGTAAACAATTCATAAAACAATGCAAACTTCTGCCGATACAAGTAAAGCTTCTACCAAAACAAATCATGTTTCTACCGATACTAAAAATCTAAAGAGCTAAGATGTCCTACCCCACAGCTCCTACAAATAAAAGTACATAAACTACTGATACTTCTATGAGTAAAACTACCAATATTTATTATGCAACTAACAATACAACTCAAGTCAGTGAACAACCTCTCTCCTGCAAGAGTTCTATTGAAATAAGTATGCAGAATTCAATTAATTACACAAGTCCTCAAGTTTATCTACCATCATTCAACACAACACTCTTAAATTCACATGTCAATTCATTACAAACACATTTGCTTAGTTATAACATCAAGCGAGCATGCAAATTTAGTTCAACAAAGAACTAACGAACCAAAATCAAGCATTTCAAAGATAACATCATCTTAGTACATGTCATATAACCAAGTGATGTAAATACTATCAAACGAGCTCTTGAAATAGTGTAATTTTTTTGAGGTGATTCGATCTTCAAGCAGCAAAATAAAATCTATAAAACAACAACAAATTCACTAGTAAGTTTTCATAGCTTAATAAGTTCACGAGGTTTATCAATTTACCAATAACATGTGTTGAACAAATTCGTAAATTAGTCGAGCCAAATCAAAATTATACTTCAGTGATCGATATCTGATTTACTCCTTGTTGATCCAAAAGTCATGCTTACTCCCTATTGACCTAAAAGTCATGATGTTCATTTTACTCCCTGTTAAACCAAAGGTCATGATGCTTATTTTACTCCCTATTGATCCAAAGGTCATGCTTGTTACCAGTATACAATGCTAGTCTTAGCCGTTAATATAATATATTTATTCCCTACGATGCTGCTCATACTAAGTTGACAAGAATATGCAAACAAACATAAATCTCAGTCATCGTAGAGCCTATAATTCATTTTTAGATTCTATTCACCTTATTATGACTCACAATGCTATAGAGGATCCGCAACAAATGCAAGATCTCAATCATCGGACCATTTTCTATCTTTGGCACATGACTGGGAAATCCTCATCTCGTCGTTTCTATCTTGTTTCCAATTGTTGTTTCTAATTTCCAACAATCATTAGAAAGGCAGTTATGAGCAATGGTTACGCCGATGAAAAGCTTCCCTAATTCTTCGTCGTTCCTCTTTCAATTTTGAAGTCATTGGTCTTTTGTATGTAAAAGAAAATGGACCCTCAGTAAAACTTACAACATAACCATCTAGGTCCAACTTATTACGTCTCATTTGATAGTGATATTGCTAGTTGGATCAAGCGTATCATAAGCTTTTATAGAAACAACCAAGAAAAGATCTCAAACCATTAAATTACAAGACACTTAAGGCATTAAATTTCAAGCAAAAACCCATTTATAATTTAGGTCTGAAACTAGATCACAAATCCAAAATGAACATGAGAAAGATGAAGTTTGCAAATCATTAGCAATTTCAGGACACATATAGGATCCAAATAAGAAGTTAGATTCTGAAACGCTAAGATAGCCTAATGGCATAGATATAAAGCAATTCCGTGATTCCATTGGTACACCATAAAAGAAATAGTAAGCATCCTTATTTTTTATGTATGTGTATTAGAGTTATGATTTTAATGATGGAGACTTCAATTTTAAGCTTCAATAATTATCTCTTATGACACTAAATCTCAAAATCTTTGTTGGGTCAACTTTGGTCATCTCTATGTTCAGAAAAACAAAACACAGTACAATTTTATCACACCTCACAGATCTCCATTCCTAAGTAGATTTTTCCCCTTTTTCAGTTGGTAAAACCACATAAATCTTGTGTTCACATCTGTTTTAGTCTATTCTTTCCTCTCTTCGTTACTAAAACAACCCAAATTGAGTAGCTAATTTAACAAGAATGAGGACAGTAAATGATAAAAAAAAACCGATCTTTTCAGTTAGTATGCCAAGATTTTCCTCTCTGGGAAATTAAAACAAATAACAAACTGATTAAAAGGAAAGAAAAAAAAAAGTAGCTTATCCATTCACTAAGGAAGAAGGTTTCTAAATCCAATAAACACATCCTATAAAGAAACAAGAAAATCAAGTTCTGAAACTAATCTCAGCAACCCAATTTGCCTTTTTATATCAACAAAAGTCAGATTCCAAAACTAAAACAATGAAAAAATAACACATGCCTTGGGATGATCCTGTTTTTCTTGTTATCACGTGCAGCGTTCCCAGCCAATTCCAGAACTTGAATCCAAACCCAAATTAAGAAACACGAATTTTAAGTAAACGCAAACACAGTTAAAGGATTTTATTTTAATTTGATATACCTCAGCAGTCAAGTACTCAAGAACTGAGCCAAGTACTCAAGAAGCTTTGCTGGTTCTGCCATCTTTGGTTCTGCCATCCCTCAGACTTAGAAAAAAAACCCGTACCATAAAGTGGATGTTTCCCTGCGGTGGAGGAGGCCATTGTTGTTCGGGTCGTACCATTAGTGGCACCGTGGACCTGCTGTCGGGCTTGACACCATAAGGTGATGAAGAGGCGTTTTTGCTGATTTTGTCTTTGTAGATGGCATCCAGTTCATGTTCTTTGTTGATCCTTGCCATTTCTTGAACCCTCCAAGCTTCTTCACGAGCCAACCTTTGTTGTTCGCATCTCTCTATGGTTTGCAAGAACTTGCTCTACAACTCCTCTTGTTTCTCAATCACCTCCTTGGTCAACCTCGTGAAAAACTCCTTCCATTTCCTCTTCTTCCCACTGCTTCCTTGGTACGAATCATTATTGGCCGTTAGATGGGAACTTATTCGACGGTTCAAATTTAGTTTTTGTCGATCCGTGTGATTCTGAAACGACCAATGAGAAACAAGCTCACTTTTTTTTTATATTTACAAATAATTTTTGGTTTCCTGCTCCTGGATTTCGGAATTTTTGTAGGCATTGCTGGTTACACATATTAAAGGCGATTGGTTTTGAAAATGAATGAAATGAAACCAAATAAGAAACCAACATTTGCTATTCCATAGTTCTTAAAGATTAAGTCCATGTATAAAATATTACAAAAATCCTAACTGCTTAAATAATTGATAGAAGAAAAAAATTGATGGTAATTTTTAATTTTGTTGTTAATTATTTTGGTAAAAAAATAGGCGATTTAGTGATTTATGTTGACATGGAAAAATTAAATAATATGGTTTAATATAATTTGTTGGGTATGTAATAATTTCTTATTAAAGAGAATAAAATTCCATAATTTTAACATTAACATCAAACATTTCAAAAATTAAATGGATAAATCAAATAATAAAAATGTATTTTTTTATATTTGTTTTATTGTTCGTATTTTAGGTTCATGATTATTTTTCCTAATAATTTTATCTACAAAGTTTAAACTTGCATTCTATTGCTCTCAGCTTGTCGGATGATAGAAAATACTAGTCCAGATGGCAAGTCCTATCCCTAGTTTGTCTTGATATTTATAACCAAGAATAAAAATAAATAAGAAAAAATCCATATATCAAACTTGTGGAGTGTAATAAACATGCGATATTTTGCACAAATACAGATCAGGGGATTGGGGATTTTTTTTGTTTAATTTAAGTAAAGAGCATTAGCAGTGCTTTATCATAAACGTCGCTAATGCTCTGACCTTTAGTGGCGCTTTCTCATAAACGCCGCTAATGCTCTGACATTTAACGACGTTTTCTCATAAACACCGCTAATGCTCTGACCTTTAGCGGCGCTTTCTCATAAACCCCGCTAATGCTCTGACCTTTAACGACGTTTTCACATAAATGCCACTAATGCTCTGACCTTTAGCTTCGCTTTCTCATAAACGCCGCTAATGCTCTGACCTTTAGCGGTACCTTCTCATAAGCGCTGCTAATGCTGTGAGCTTTAGCGCCGCTTTTTTATAAACGCCGCTAATGCTCTGACCTTTAGCGGTGCTTTCTCGTAAACGCCGCTAATGCTCTGACTTTTATCGGTGTTTATGGGTAAAACGTCGCTAATGCTTTGACTTTTATCAGCGTTTATGGGTAAAATGCTGCTAATGCTCTTTCCCATATTTTAATTTTTTTTAATTTATTTTCAAATTTTATATATATCCAAATTTGATATAATTCTTTTATATATATTTGCATTTTTAATAATGTTTGAATTTTATTTTGCTTCCAAAAATTTTAGAAATATTAAAAAGGATGTGAAACTATGCGTTTAAATTTGGTAATTTAAATTAAAGCTTATGTTTTTGTTTCTAAAACTTTGAAAGGTCATAACTTTGTGCTCGGTTGTCCGATTGAGATGATTTTTTTTATTTCAAATATTTTTTTGAGATCTACGTGCTGACAAACAACCGAAGGAGGTTTGCCGGTGTTTTCGTCCAAAACGAGCCTTTTTTCCTTTAAATTTTGATTTTTCGGTTTAATAAATTTAGTGAATTACCTCTTGAATATTACATTGAAGCGAATGAATTATGTTTTATACAATATTATACTAATATAATTCAAGATAATAAAAAAATTTCCTTAATGTATCAATTATTAATTTAGCTTAATTGGTTAGATGATTGTTCTTTTTCTTTATTGTTGAATTCTTTTTGTACATATGAAGTTTAAATATTTTTCCATTTAATAGTTTGAGTGAATTACTTTTTGAATATTACATTAATATATATATTAGTATAAGAGGAGACTGAGTCAATTAACTATTAAATATTGATTAATATACATTATTAGTATATAAGGTGATTTGAGTCAAATAACTAATTCCGTATGAGTAGCAAATAACGGAACATAAGACCATTTTTAATAATGTTAATTTTACAAATTACCAAAAATTTTAGAAATGTTAATAATTTTTTTAATTTTTCATATTTAATTCCTAATCATATTTATAATTCAATTATAAATATCTTTTTCTTCCTAATCACCTTTTTTAACATGATTAATTTATTACATTTCAATTATAAAATTATCTTCTATCTTCACAACCTTAGCCACTCCCATCCATGGCCTTCTTTCGTTGATCTCAACATCAAATCGAAAACTTTTTAATATATATTTGGTGACTGATCGACTAAGGTTTCTAATTCTCGAGGGAAACAATTTGCGTACCTAGACATGCATGCAAAATAATGGTGGGTATATATGAAAGGTCATAAAGAAATAAGATTTTAGTTTGATTGTTTGTAATTATTTATTATTATTTTTTGAGGATTTTGGAATATAATTAGAGTTGATGCAAATTTGAGAGTATCATTGGATAGAACACAAATTGTTTCAAAAATTAAAATATGTTATAGATCTTTGTGTTATTTTCAAATTTAGGCACGACATTAGAAAATTTCAAAGTACAGGTACCGTATTGGACATGTTATGAAAATAAAGGTACCAAATAATATACAAATTAAAGTTCAAGTGCCACATTAGACATTTTCAAAGTACATGTACCACAATTTGATTTGTCATTCCTCTATTGGAAAGAGGATATTGTTCATCTTAGGGGTCCCGGGTCCGAGTGCTTATGTGTGCAAGGTGTGTGCGCGCTGTTAAAAGGATAAAAAAATATGAGCAGATACTACCATATGTAATCACACCAGTATAAATAAATAAAAATTATTAGTTAATTTAATTTAAGATATATAAAATTTAAATAAACTAGCGACGCTTAAGGGAAAATGCCGCTATTGCTTAACCTTTAGCGACGCTTTTTCCATAAATGTCGCTAATGCTTTGACCTTTCGTGATGCTTTCTCATAAACATCGCTAATGCTTTGACCTTTAGTGGCGTTTTCCCATAAACGTTGCTAATGCTCTAGCCTTTAGCGGTGCTTTCTCATAAACGCCGCTAATGCTCTAACCTTTAGCGGCGTTTTTCCTATAAACGCCGCTATTGCTTTACCTTTTGCAGCGTTTATGGAAAAGCGCCGCTATTGCTTTACCTTTTGCGGCGTTTTTTATCCAAACGCTGCTAAAAATGCTGCTAAAAACCTGTTTTGCTGTAGTGTTTTAAGAAAAAAAAAACCCAACTATTGCTTCTTTTGAAACTGGAAAATATTAGATTTTAGGGTAAAATTTTATATTCTATTTTCATAAAAAGATTAACTTTTTTTCATTCTAGCTAGATATTCACGTTGATATTTAAAATCCATTTTAACTGTTACGTCGGACTATCGTTTGGGAGATAACAGATCAAAGGTAAAGTAACCATTTCGTAACAAAACGATAACGTAAGTGATTAAAACAAAAATAACTAAAATATAAACTAAGACAAACAAAAATGACTATTTTGAAAGTTTACCTTATATTATATGATAACAATTAACACTTTTTAAAAAGATAATTTTAATTAGTAGTTGAAATAAATAATTATTTAAAAAAATGATTTTGTATGAGAACAGTTGCTTCTGGTTATTTTTTATTTATTTAAGATAACATTTTATTTTAAACCCATATTCTTCCATCACTCATAATGCATGAAAAGAAAGAAAGAAAAAACATAATGACCCAATTATAAATATCTTATAAACAACAGTTGAACAAAAGAAACCTGTGATTCCACATTCTCAGACAAGTTGCTGATTCTAATGTTTTTCTTTTTCCTTACATTGCATGTCCTCCGCTTTGGTTCTGAGTTTGACTCAGGATTTGCATGGGAATTAAACAGTGAAGATAAAATAAGGTTGTTTCCTTAACATTCAACTTCTCTCACAAAATCTGTGAGGAAACACAAGTTTATACAAATGATTCGACCCAGAAAATGTTATGATTCTTAGGTCTAGTTAGAGTGGCTAATTAAACATTAAAAACCCCAACAGGGATCAAGAATCACAATGAAGAAATGATGTAAGAAAAAAAAGAGAAACTAGCTATTCAATCTGTATGGTTGCTATGCTTTTCTTGGCCATCTTTCTCCAAAAAGGCAAAGGCAGACCCCCGTCATCTAAGCATAGATGCAAGAGAGCGAAAAACGACTTCTTCACAAGGGATTGTAAGGCCCATATCATGGTTAAACCCAAACTCTTCCTCGGCTCGTCGAAGCAAACATTGGAACTCAGGGTGGGTCAAGAATGAGAGAGGGACGATGTATCTGCTTCTGTTTTCACCAACGTAAACGGCAAAGTGACCTTTTGGTACGTCAAGTGGGAGCCCATCTTCGTCATATCCATGTTTCCTGCCTAAGCTTGAACATCTCCTCAGGATTTGCTTCAGAACTGCGGTTTGAGGCAGTTTGGATGGTTTTCTAATTGCCATTGCTGTTGTTGTGTGGAAGTGGTAGTAGAATAGAAGGTATAGTGGGGTGGGAGGATTGAGAGGGGGAGATGGAGGGTTCTTTATTTATGGATAGTTGAGGCTGAGGCTCAAGGGTCATGTGGGACTGTGGGGGCAAACCCTAAAGGGACAAGCCACGGGTGTTATCAGGGTATGTATGTATGTATGTATGTGTTACGTGTAAACGACATGGTGGGAGCCAAACCACCCCATTTGAATTTCTATTCTTTGTTGGTCCTCCTACTGACAACATGGTCCCTCTTTCCCTATCTTGTGATTTAGCTACTTCTAATGTTGATATCGTAGAATTAAATAGCCACTGCAACTTGATGTTTTCGTTTTTCTTTTTTGTTATATTTTGTACGAGGTGTTGGTAATGCAAAATGGGTAATTCCATGTTGGTTGATTTTTATCGAGTAATTGGGGGTTAAAGGCTCAACACGTGTTGTTGTTGCTTGACTCTATTACACGATTACATCTATTTAAGTACTTTTTAATGCATTTAGTCCTTTTACCTTGGTTCACCTTTGTGTGTATCTTACCTGAAATCAGGGACTGATAGTAAGTGTACTGGAGAGTACTATACAACAGTTTTGTTGGTTTTGGATATTTATGATTGTTTTGGCTTGTGATTCTGTGGTCTGAGTGAGAAAGGCAAAAAAAAAAAAAACACAGCAATTTTTCACTGCATGCAGTATCCAAAGGCTTTTTGCTGAACCCCATGTGGTTTTTTACTGTTACATTTGCAGGTTTTGATAATAGAATTGCTATTTTTTTCCTTACATGGTCAGCATTTCAACTCAGTTAGCCATTTTTAATCAGAAAATGGAAATTAAGCCAAACCTGTTGGTTGCAGTTTGGAAAAGAATGTCCCAAAGAGCCGATGGGTTTTCTTTTGAATGTGGTCCTGTCTGAAATCTCCACCACTTAAATAAGGAAATATATATTTTTTTTATATAGTTTTAGAGACAATAATTGCTATTCTTCAAATGTCTCCATGTTCTGAGGCTCACAAAGTGTTCCAAAATGGCAATAGATGTAGTATCTGATTTGGTTTTTTCTTTTTGTTTTCATGACAAAACAGATCCTTAAAACCCCAACAAGGCACAAGAACAAACATAAGTACATTGGTTTGAAGGTCTTAATGGATACTAATATGCAACATATAGTTGCATTTTTCAACTTAACCCAAATCCAAAATCAAGTTGTTTTTATGTTGACAGGTTGAGGGTTCAATGCAAGATTTACCGCAAAAATAGAAGAAAAAACAGCAAATGAATTACCCCATGAGTCACAGTCCATGAAAGACACTTGCATGTTCTGTGAATGAGATTGGTTGGGAGAGAAATGGTTTGAGAATAAACAGGAGACGAGAAAGGCCCACCGATGATCACCGAACTACGGTAAGGTCTGTTGAGCCAAGAAAGGTGTAAGAGGCAAATTATTTTCACTTTTATGGTTGAAAAGGACTTTGGCTTTTGTTTAGCACATGAAGGCCATGTTACTCTTGCCCCCTTCCAAGCTCTCTTGTAAAAGACAACATGGTAAGGTCCTGTGATATAATTCCCCAACTACTTCAAACTGTACAACACATACTTTTACCCTACCATCATCACTCAAAACTGTAAACTGCTCTCTTTGGAATCTTTTATCAGACTCCCACTGATAGATATTGTCCTAGTTCAGTACTTCAAAGATAACTTCATTGTATGCCGATATTTTCTATACCATCATAACTGTTAGAGTTAGAGAAGTTGAGAGAGCAAAACAAAGAGATATTTTTAGCAGAAAAATGTTTACTGCTATAAGATTTTCTCTCATACTTTTCATTCAATAAGAAGATACGATATATACTGGGTAGTGGTTACAGATAACTTGGCTAAACCCACTAAACCCACTAATACACACTGGATAAAATAGACGCATAACCTCGTACTCAGACTAATCAGGTCACTGGTTGGTTTTCTTCTCGAAACACTCATGGGGTTCGCCAACAAGACAAAACAGCTCATACCTTGATGAGCTCGCAGTTACGTTGAGCTCAACTTTGAGTAAGCTTGCACCTTTGACTGAGCACGCAGCCTTAGATGAGCTCGCAGATAAAGAGCTCGCAACTTCAAGTGAGTTTGCAGCTTCGTGGGAAGAGTTTGTCACTGCAGAAATGGTCACTTCGCAACAATAACACGGTGGTGCTCTCCGTAAAAGAGATTTTGGTGATTTTAGTTTGGTTGAGAGGTAGAAGGAGCTGATAGAGGGGAAGAAGATTCCTTCACCAAATTGAGCAAGGTGTTTATAAGGATGGTTTCCTTCTCTTAACTTAAGGTCTTAACATATATGTAGGGTGTAAATCCCATCATGATGGGTTACTTTGAAAGCACAATAGCTTTGAATCGGAAATGAGTTAACCACATGTGAATCATGCAAACAAGGAATATGTATTCATGAATTCCTAATTTTGACGAAGTCGAGGTCGAGGTAGTCGCATGCGAGATTGTAATAACAAACCCCGGTCAGGCGAGGTAGTCGAGGGGAATAGACATTAGAACTTGAATACTAATCTAATAGATTAGCACTTTTGAGTATGACAAGCCTAGTTAAAGAAGGTCTGTCAGCAAATAGCATGGTTTGGACCGACTGTAATAAAATTAACTGACAATTGTCTCTATTCTCTAAGGATATATATATATATATATATATATATATGGCTTTACCTGGTATTTTACAAAACCAAGATAATGACAATATGGAATTATATTGAAATGACAGCACAGACAGGAGGACCCATTTCCATTTCCATTTCCACCCTACACTTAAACAGCATCGTAAGAACTGGTTTAATTACTTGGGAAGGATGGTGGACTTTACTGAAAATCTAAAAGCTACTGCATATTTCATTAAGGGAGACTCCATTTCAAGAGCACAAGTTTGCCTGCCAAATCATACCATGAAGACTCAACGGCTGTTACTACATGCACCTGGTCCTAATGAAACAGAAATCCCAAGAGTCAGCATATACAGGAGCACATAACTCAGTAAAAACTGGTTTATTGTTTTCCATTAAAGAACTTATTTTCCTTTAAAGAAAGAAATAGTTTAACTACACTTTTTGCATTTCTTATTAGTAAAGAGCTAAAAAAAGAAAAAGAAAACAAGTAAGAAAGGGCCACAATTCTGCAAAGTCTAGAAAACACTTGTCACAGTAACATTACTATGCCATCATGTGCCTTTGCTGCATTACCAATTTGATATAAAAATTTCCAGAACTGCTATCGATTCACTGATCACAGGAAGATTTTGAGCTGTTGATTCAGTCCGTCAATCGCGCTAGTCTGTCATCTGGACTTAGCGATATGAGCTTGCACCTACAAGTATGATTAAAATGTAGAAAAGATTTGAATTCCTTCACATCTCTGAGTAATAATGAAACAACCCATTTTGGAAAAGATGTCGGTAAAAGAGTTTTGAGAAAACAAATAAACTATGACTGTGGATGCTGAAAAAGTAAACAGTATTGATGATTCACATTCTATAGATATTAAAATCATCCAATGTAGTGCCAAATGCTAGGTTTGATACTCAACCAAACTGAGTGATATTAGGGGCAGCAAAAAACAAAGAAAAAGCAAGGCACAAGAAAATGCATGGGTGGAAGTTGAATCCCAGAATTGTTTTAGCATTATATGCATGGGTTTGATCAAAGAACAAAGCCTAGTACACTACTCGGCGTTGGCAACACATATGGAAGATAAATTTCAATGTTTCATGCTAACATGAAATCACAGGTACCAAGAATTCTGGTCATGGAGATATTAACAGTTATCTAGCTGACTGTTTGATGACTTTATTTACAATATAAAACAAATTATTATAAGTTATTTCTATTGCAACATGATCAAATATTCTGCTTCTACACTTTTTTTCAATTATTAAAATCCTAGAAAACTCTGTTTTTTTTTTTTTGCTGTAATAACATAACTTCAAAACTTAGTTTAACAGTGAATTCAGTTTGAAATATTAATTTTGGTTTTGTAGGTAACATCATCTTGATTACTAAGCCAATGGGTAAAACTCCAAATTTGAAATTATGAGAAATTTTAACTCCAAAATTCAATTAAAGAATACTCATATAGCTGAAACAGAGCAATCCGAAAACAGAGTTCAAAAGGAATTGCTTTGAAATGACCAAAGACAGATTTTTGGCTTATTGGGTGATATTTGTTTTGGTGATTTGAGAAATAGGTAACCAAGAGATTAAAAGAAGTAGAGTGGATTTTTCTCAGCAGTTGGTGTGGTCAAAGTTTATTCAAGCAGCTTTACTTAATATCATTTTAGTCCAAACCAGATTAATCTTAAATTGACAAAGAGATTTGTGATTATAGAACAAAAAAAAAAGAGAAATAGTTTAATCGTGAATTTAGATTTTCAAAGTTACCTTCTTTTCATTGTCTACAGGCTCGCCCCATTATTATGCGCAGTAGGCTTGTTCTTCTGCCAGAATTACAGGGTCTGGTTTGCGGGGCATTGGGCAGGTTTTCGTAAGTCATAACTATCATGCCATTCACCAATAACAGAGTGACATCTCCTCTCACGGAGGGACTAGAATTGTTAATAAATTGAGTTAGGTTTAAGCATGATATTAACATATTTTATATTTGTTCAAAATCAGTTCGGCTCGAAATATGAGCTTAAAATTTTGTCCAAATTCACTCATATTTGTAAAAGATTAATCCAAACCATTTTAACTTGGTCTATATTATTTTAAAATTATTTTTAAATATTTATATTATATTATTTTAATATTTAATAATTTTATACATTTTTTATATATTGAAAATTTTTATATAGTCATCTTAACATTATTTTAATGTTTACATTAAAGTAGTATTATATGTCTTGTAAATTTTTTTTAACGTATTTTAAATTACATAATATATAAAAATAACATAAAATATTATAAATTTAAAACAGGTCGAATCTAGTTTTGAATGTTCAAACTCGAATTCAATCCACATTTTAAATGAATCTAATTTTTTTATCAAAACTCTCTCAAATTTCGAACGAACTTCAAATTTTAATGAATAACCCAACTTATAAATAAGTTTAAAAGGGATTAATGTAAAATTTTTATTTTTTGAAATGAAGACTAATACCCTTATTTTTTTAACGGACTAAAAAGACCCTTACTTTTAATGTTTTGGGCTCTATAATTGATAGGTTGGATTGAGCATAAAGGCTTTACCAATAGATACATAACCAGCACCCAACTTATGTTGCATTTATTATGAGAGAACCTATTATGGTTTTTTTGGGTAAATTATAAAAATAGTCACTTTTGTTTTACTCAAGTTACATTTTAGTAATTTATATTATTATTTTGTTACGAAGTGATCACTCTGTCATTAAGTTCCGTTATCTTCCTAACAACAATCCTACGTGGTAGTCCAACTAAATTTTAAGTGCCAACTTAAATTTTCAAATGAGATAAAAATAGATATTTAATTAATTAAAAATTTTAAATCCTAAACCTTAACTAAAAAACCCTAAACTCATTTCCACATACCTCTCTTCTTCATCTTCATCTTCTTTCCTTTTGATTCTAATGTCTTTAATTACAAATCTGTCTTAAAACTTGAATTTTTGATACCCATTAACCCAAAGAAACTTATGTCTTAAAGCTGCAACTTAGTTACCTCTTAAAACTTGAATTTTTGATACCCATTAACCCAAAGAAACTTATGTCTTAAAGCTGCAACTTAGTTACCATTTTTTGTGTGGGATTTCAAGACTCAAGAATTGAATCCATGAGTCAAATCCTAATGAAGCAAAGTAGTCAAAATAATTATTAAAGGAATTTAAAAGGGTCAAGTAGCTCTATTGAAGAGGACTTGAAATTTATCAGCTTGAAAACATAAGTTTCTTTAGGTTAATGGGTTTTAAAGTTTCAAACTTTGAGAAAGATTTGTAACTAAAGACATTGGAATAAGGGAAGAAGATGAAGATGAAGATGAAGAAGAGAGTGTGTGAAAAAGGGTTTAGGGTTTTTTAAGCTAAGGTGTAGGTTTAAAAATAAATCTATTCTCATCCCATTTGAAAATCCAAGTTGGCACTTAAAATCTAGTTGGACTGCCACGTAGGATTACCATTAAAGAGATAACCTAACGTAACGGTAAAGTGATTACTTCGTAACAAAATAATAACATAAGTGACTAAAATGTAACATTTCAAACATAAGTGACTAAAATGTACCTAAGTCACTATTTTTGTAGTTTACCCTTTTTTTTAGAAGAAAACCTAATATGTTAATCAAACCATTCAAGTACAGAAGTATTACACTAAGAATTTTGTTGCGTTGCGTTTGTCCTAAAATTAGAATCTCAATCTTAACTTTTGTAGTTTCTGGGATAAACGAAAGCCAAAGAGCTCAAACTTCATTCATTTCAGCCTGTAAAGTCGTACCATTGATGTACTGCTATTGTGAGGTTTTTTTTTTCTCTATTTTCTGAAAGGTGTATGTCAAGTTCTTCTTTGTTTTATGAAATCGAGTTTGCTTTTGATATTGGGGTGTTTCATTTTAGATTAGCAGAATTGGACTGTGGGAACAAAATTGAATATGAAAGAAAGAATAATATAGGTCTTTCTTTCATCGGATAATCATATGATTTTGCACAGCTGTGGTTTTTTCCTATTTTAGTGTCACCCCATATCTGATCTAAAATGTGAAAACAGGCAATCTAGAGACTGAAAACAGTATATGTTGGCTTCTCTTACGGTGTATCCAAGCGAGAAGTTATATCAATGAACATATCTTCGTCACAAGGAATTGTCAAACCACTTATTGGATGATTAAAACCAAACTCCTCTTCAATTATGCTTAGGAAATCTACTATGCCATACCTTTTCGGTTGATCAAATTACAAGATTTCAAAGTTTTTGTTGTGATGGGAGACCTTTTGAGAGGTTATAATGTGTAGAATTGTGTTAGGTTTGATGTGTGGTCTAAATATGTTGCTATATACAGAAGAATGGTAAACAACAAAAAAAAAATCCTCTAAAACATGGAAATAAGTGGCATTGCTTTGGTTTTATTAGGATATTCCTTAATAAGTTTCACATGGCCTTATCTTTATGATCTTCTATGGGATTAATGGCTGAAATCATAGTGAGGTTTATTTGTTGGCAAACAATGTGCCCTATGATTCTGAAAGAAACCAACTAGTGGGCAGCATAAGATTGGAAAGGAGCAGTTGGGTATTTGATGTAGATAGAGAAGAAATTAACAATGAGAGTTAGATATTGATGTAGATGTTTGAATAATGGACAAACATGGTTGAGAGCCAAGTGGCTGCTATAGCAAAGGACTCTTGAATCTTCAACTTAAACTTTAGAAGACAATGGGGGTCAGGCTCCTACATTACCACAAGCATTCTCTTTTATTAATTAGTTTGGCCTGGCCAACAACTTAAAATGGGAAAAATATGGCCAATAGAGAACAAGCTAAAGATTGGAAAATTACTGTTGGGCGCTCAAGATTTTAAACATACGAGAAGCTCTTTGAACTTGGATAGAATATGCTTCGGACTTGATTAAATAGATCCTTTTTCCTGTAATGAAATGCTAATATCAGTTGGCATTTGCAGGACAAAGCCTTGTGAAGTACACCATTGTAGCTTGTCCTAGAAGCTCTCATCATAACAAGACCTATACCACCAAATTGACGCTTGAAGATCAGTGGTCAAATTTATTTGCAGACAAACAAAAGGAAAAAAAAAAGATTGGCAGCCAACTCTGTTTTGAAAGGCCATTTCCACAAACTTTAACTTCATCAGTTGCCATTATGGCAGCATTGAGTAATCAACATGGTAAGGGCAAAGTCTGATTATGTGGCCAGCGTTGCAATAAGCCTTGCAACAGATGGACCATACTTTACCTCCAATATCTTCACAGGTAGTTCCTAAAAGTTTACCCATCATACCAAACAACTAACCTTCATGGTTTGTACTAAACCCTTTGGCATAAGAAGATTGAAGCCTGGTTCATTTTAACCCAAATCTAATCCAAATCCATTCCTGATTGTTTTCCTTCTTTCAAGTTTCAACTATCTTCCTGGGAAAAATATTTATGGTTACTTTCCATAGGAAAGCAAAGAGGATTACAGGCTTAGGTTGGAACTAGATTTTGATGTTTTCAGGTGAGCAACCAATGTTTGTCAGACACGACAACTTGTGTAAAGGAGCAATATGAATTGAACAATGTATTTAACAACAGGAAATTTTGAGAATAAAAACGCTCAATCATCTCTTTCTACCAAATGAATAGAAGGATGTACATCAATGGTCAAAAATTGTATCAGCTGATTAAATTTCTTTTATCGGTTGGCTACTTGAAGTGAGATCAACAAAAACATCTTCTCTGCAAGGAATTGTGAGACCACCCATTGGATGATTGAATACAAATTATTCCTCAGCTATACTTAACAACTTCTGAAATGAAGGTTGATTTAAGAATGAGATTGGAACTGTGAATCTCTTCTTTTGGCTTTCCCCAACATACAATGCAATGTATCCTTTGGGAACATACGTTAAGTCTGAGGCTACTTGATTTGCAAATAGTTTAGAATGACGAAGAATCTGCTTAGCATGCATAATTCTTGGCACACGGATAGCCATTACTTTTAGTAACTTTGAGTATGGAGAATAATAATAGAGAAGACTCAAAAAGATGGATGGTAAAATTTGCTTGTAGAGGAGGGTGTGAAAATTCCTTGGTTGTGATGTGGATAATGCTATTGTATATATATATGGAAGAATGTATATATGATATTAATGAATTGCAGATTGAGTGGTTACAATGCATTCTAGTGGGGTTTGGACATTGTTCAAGAGGGTGTCACATGGTATTGTCCCCCAATGGCCAATGTTACAAATCAATATTAGGGCTGAAAATTCAAACTGTTATCTGTTGACAAAATAGTGCGCCCTACAAATTAGAAAATAGACAATCCATGATCGAGAAAAAGATTGGAAGGGGATAATGTGTGCTCAGGCTCCTGCATTACCACAAGCATATTCTCCTTCAATAATGACTCTGGCCTACTCTAAAACTTATAATGGGGAAAAAATGGCCAATGAAGAACAGGCTAAAGATTGGAAATTGGCACTCAAGATTTTAAGTATAGAAACCTCTTTGAGCTTGGCTAAACATGCTTCGAACATAAAGGAAATATGAACAAGACAATGTTGGAAAGGATTAGACTATTTGGATAAGTAAAGTTGAAAAAGAGAATAGGATACGCTGCAAAGCTAGATGCATGAAATAAATTTTAATTTAACACGTAAGCAACCAAGAAATAAATGGTTGTGATGGAAGCTATGTTGAAGATGCCAAGGATATCTAGTAGTATGTAATACGTACATTGTCCTAGGATTTTTGATAGATCTAAGGTGAATATTATTGGTATATATTATCCTTTCGAATGGTACTTGATTAATGATCAATGATCAATGATCAAATTGATTTGCAGACAAACAAAAGGAAAAAAAATTGGTTGCCAACTCTGTTTTGAAAGGCTAATTCCACAAACTTTAACTTTGTTGGTTGCCATTGTGGCAGCATTGAGCAATCAACATGGTAAGGGCAAAGTCTCATTATGTGGTCAGCATTGCAACAAGCCTTGCATCGGATGGATCATATTTTACCTGCAATATCTTCATGGAAAGTTCCTCAAAATTGATTCATTATACCAAACAAGACTAACCTTCACATTTTCAATAAATCCAGACTTTAAGCAAGAATGGTAAACGAAAAAAGAAAATTCAAATCTACACCTAAAGAGATTTGTGCCTTCTGCTTTCATATTGATAATATTGATACATACTGTATAGTTTAGACAAATGATTTAAGGATAGGTTCAATTACGATATGTGATAAAGAAGACGACCGATACAATGATTATTGAATATTAAACCTTATATGATTTTGGCTTTTACAATTCTAAGCAAGGTCTGAGATAATATGTCCATGGTGACAATTATAAAGGGTTTCATTAGTGTATCATGAGTTATAAAGATCAATGATAAAAAAATAGGGAAAATAAACAAATGTTTCAGGTAAGCTACCTTTAACCCGTTGTTACAGCTTCATCTGACACGAAAATTAGAGAAAAGTTGGTCTTGTTTTTCAATCCAATGATTGACAGTACTCTTGAAAAGGAGCAACATGAACTACACAATTGATTTAGCAGGAGCAAATTGTGAGAATAGAGTATCTGTAATTTGTATTAAAATAATTTCTCAAAAGAGTATATTACATTTCATCATCTCTTTCTACCAAATGAATAGAAGGATGTACATCAATGGTCAAAAATTGTATCAGCTGATTAATTAATTATTTTTAGCTCTAGGCAACTAAAGCAAGCTTGAAGTGAGATCAACGAATATCTCTTCTTCGCAAGGAATTGTGAGACCACCCATTGGATGACTGAATCTGAATTCTTCCTCTGTTATACTTAACAACTTCTGAAATGAAGGCTGATTCAAGAATGAAATTGGAACTATGAACCTCTTCTTTTGGCTCTCCCTAACATACACTACAAAGTATCCTTTAGGAACATGCATTGAGGCTGAGGTTGCTTGATTTGGAAACAGTTTAGAGTGACGAAGAATTTGCTTAGCATGCATAAGTTTTTTCACATGGATAGCTATTTCCATGAAGAAGATTAGAGAAGACTCTAGAAAATAAATGGTAAGATTTGTTTGTAGAGGAGGATGTGAGAATGCCTCAGTTGTGGTATGGATAATGCACTTGTTTATATAGATGATAGAATGTATTTAGGAAACTAATAAAGTGCAGATTGAGTGGTTATAATGCATTCTAGTGGGGTTTGGTTAGAAGACATAAGAAGCTCAAGATCATATGGTTTTGTCTTCCAATAGATCATCAAGAAATAGGTTGATATTGAGACAATACATCTGTTAGAATGCCTTATTGGCCAGCCATTAATGGACCAAATTGAAATCAAGGATAGTTGGGATAAGGAAAGTTTCTTTTGTTAATGACATCATTTAGAACTTGGTAGATATATTTGTGGTATCAATCCTTTTGAGGTCTTATATGTCTCAAGCATTCCTAACATAGATCACCAAGGTTTGGGTCAAATTGTTTGATCGGAAGGGCTAGCCAAACTTTTCATTACCATCTTTTCCATGGTATTGTTGACAAATTAGTTGGAAAACAAACCATGTGATTCTCTATTCCCCTTCCTTACTCAATCAACATACCCCACATCTATATATACAAGTAAGGAAAACATTTATCTTCCAAGTTCTTCCTTTTTAGAGGCATGAGTCCTGAAGTCCATCAAAAACAAAGAAAACCATGGCTATCTACCTCTCTCATATTGTTAATGTTAATAAAGTTCCCAAAGGATGCTTTGCAATTTATGTTAGAGAAAACCAAAAGTAGTTTGTGATACCAATCTCATTCTTGAGTCAACCACAGTTTCAAGATTTACTAGGCTTATTAAAAGAAGAGTTCGGATATAGTCATCCTACTAGAGGTCTCACAATTCCCTACAATGAAGAAAAGTTTCTTCAAGTTACCTCTCACTTGAATTGATTGTCAAAGAATTAACACTAATCTCACCGTATACAATTTTGTAAAGAAAATATCAGCAATACCATGTAGACACGTTTTCCCACCCTTCTTCTTATGAGGAGCAAATATGCGTCTCCTTAAGTGGAAATTAGAGATGGTAGAAATTAGGCATGTAATGTATCATTCAATTGAAGATTTTGTTTCTTTTTTGAATTTCCTACGCTCCCTTGTTCTTGTTTGATATTTTCTACCATACATGATCTACGTTGGTCTAAAATTACTTCTTTCTACCAATTTTCTTTGCGTATTATCAGTAGGATTCTAAAAAAGATCAAATCTATCCATAATTTACAGAGTCTGCAGACTCAGGCCATATTTTAGCAAGGTGTTATGAACTAGAATGTTTAGTTAAACGGTGTGTAGCAATGTTATTTAAAATGGTGTGTCTAAGGTTTAGTTATAGATGCGTTTTGGTAGTTTATTTGTTAAGAGATAGTTGGCTTTACCACGTAGTAGTAACCGTTTGTTTGTTTTCTTTTTAAGGAAATGTTTGTAATCAGTAGAGGTACAACTGAAATCAAGAATATTTTCCTTCTCTCATACAACCTCTTTTTCTCTCTTAAATTCTCTCCCTTTTCTTCCAACCTCTAATCTTCTTCCTTCTAAACTTGCTTCTTATTTCCACACTTAACAAGGGTATCAGAGCCTTTGATCACGATGGTCAGTAAAGGTGTTACAACTCGAGTTCAAAAGGAAGTTCACATTCTACAGCAAGAGGTGGAAAAACTCTAGGTTGAGCTCTCTTAAATGGACGTTTGAGTAGAGGCAAAGCTTGAATCTTGACTCCTATTGGCACTCCCTCTGTGTCCCCTTAAGCCATAGTACAAGATCGTGGAAAAGGCATGTTAAGAAGTACTAAACAGGTTCGTGACACACATATACCTCCGAATGGATCTCGTCTTCAGTCCCAATAGATTACTCAATGAGGTGGTTTCAATGCTAAAAGTTATCGGTCGTGCTGCCCTCATTTCGATGGCACCGACTTTCGTCCTTAGTGGTTTAAGTTGGAATAATTTTTTGAGGAGGAGGCAATCCTTGATGATGACAAAGTCATGATCGTTATGTTGAACTTAGAAGGACAGGTACTTGATTGACATTATTTTTATGCCCAGAAGCACGGAGGGATGCAAATGCTGAAATGGAAAAACTATGCTTTAACTTTGAAGGATCATTTCAACACCAGAAAATTCAAGAAACCGACGACTGAATTGGTAACTTTAAAACAACAAGACACTATCGAAAATTTTCATGACTCATTTATCAGTTTGTGGAAGTAAATCGACTTGTCAGAATCTCATGCTCTGTGTATATTCATCAGCAACCTTAAACTAGAGATTAGTAAATATCTACAGTTGTTTAAGCCTAAGACCATGGATGATGTTTTTCAAGTAGCTTGCCTGGTGGAAGATTTTCTAAACACCACTCCTACGATGGGATTTTTATCAGGTTCAAGTTCCAGTGATCAAAGGAATTCCCCAGCTAGGACTCATTCTATTTCCCCAAGGAAAATGGGTCAAACAAGTGGATCCAACACATATAAGGGTCCCTCAAAGGGTATTAGCCCAATCCTAATAGCTAAGAGGAAATAGAAGGGTTTGTGTTGTTGGTGTGGGGTTAAGTTTCGTTATGGTCATAGGTGTGTTAAGAGGAAGCTCTATCATTTCCTACTAGAGTCAAACTCTAATAGTGAAGGGGAAGATTTCCAGGACTGTTCAAAACAACTTGAAGAAAATCCCTGTGATGAGAAACCCTAGGAGCTTGTTATTTCATTACATGCAATTAAGGGATCTCAGGGACCTCAAACTATGAGATTTGAAGCTTCAGTAAGTAGTACCAAGGTCATAGTGTTGGTGGACACCAGCAGCACCCACAACTTCAGGGATCCTAAACTGGTGAGTAAGTTATCCCTTCCTATAGAACACTTGGAACAATTGAGGGTAATTGTGGCAGATGGTAGGAGTATGTTGACTAAGAGAACTTGTAGAGATGTTCAATTGGAGTCTCAAGGATTCAAAATTTGGACATATTTCTTGCTATTACCTGTTAAATGTTGTGATTTGGTCTTAGGGATATAGTGGCTTCTTTCTTTGGGACTAATTACTTCAGATTTTAGGGCCTTAACCATGCAGTTTGATATTGGAAATACGGGGTGCACATTGCATGGCATTTTACCTCGTAGCATTCAGATTATGACCGCAGCTGAATCCTCTTGTTGCTTCTCTTCTACTAATCAATACTCATGCCCATATACTATATTGATGTGCTCTTCTGGTCAGCTATCAATGTTGGTTGGATCCTCTCGAGTGCATGCAGGTATACCAACCCTTTTGATAGAATTTGATGACCTATTTGGGAAACCTACAAGTCTTCCTTCCAAAAGACCACAAGGTCATAAAATGCCTCTGCAAGATGAAAGTGTAGTGGTTAAAATAAAACCCTATAGATATCCTACAGTCCAGAAGGCAGAGATCGAGAAGGTCATTCAAGAAATGCTCCGTTTTAGGATAATCAGGGACAACACTAGTTCATTTGTATCCCTAATAGTGATGGTAAAAAAGAAGGATGGTAGTTGGAGGCTGTGTGTTGATTAAAGACAACTCAACCAACTTACCATTAAGGACAGGTTCCCCATCCCAATTATTAAAGAACTGCTTGATGAACTTAGCTTAGCCAAGGTGTTTTCAAAATTAGACCTCAGATCAGGGTACCACCAGATAAGAATGCATGAAGTTGATATCCATAAAACAACCTTCAAAACTCACAAAGGTCACTATGAGTTCTTGGTAATGCCATTTGGGCTCACCAATGCTCCTACGAGCTTCCAAGCATTAATGAATATTATCTTTAAACCTCTACTAAGAAGGATTGTGCTAGTGTTCTTCGACGATATTTTGGTATTCTCATCAACACGGGAGCAGCATGTTCAACACCTCAAGGAAGTCTTCCAAATCTTGAGGAAACACTCACTATATGTTAATCAAGGAAAGTGATCATTTCGTTTTGAGATGGTTGCATACTTGGGGTACGTTATTTCCCATAGAACAGTAACTATGGATGAAGGAAAAGTGGCATGTGTTGCACATTGGTCTACACCTACTTGGATCAAAGAGTTGCGAAGCTTCCTAGGCCTCACTGGTTACTACCTACGCTTTATTAGACACTATGGAATCATGGCTCGTCCCCTAACCAACCTCCTCAAGAAAAATGGGTGGCATTGGGATGAGCAAGCTACCATAGCTTTTCAACAGCTTAAGAATGCTTTATGTTCAGCACCTATACTAGCTCTACTAGATTTTAGTATTGAATTATGCCTGGAGACAGATGCCTCAAGGGTAGTTGTGGAGGCTGTCCTTCAATAACAAGGACAACTCATTGCTTTTTTCAGCAAAGGGCTAAGGGTAAAACATCAAGCACTTTCAATATACGAAAAAGAAATGTTGATTGTACTAATGGCTGTTAGAAAATGGCATTCATATATTGTGGGTAGGCATGTCAAGATCCTTACGGACCACCAAAGCTTGAGGTTCCTTTCTGACCAGCAAGCAATCACACCGTTTCAGTAGAGGTGGGTTGCGAAGATGCTAAGATACGATTATGAAGTGGTGTATAGGAATGGGGCAAACAATGCTGCAGCAGATGGTCTTTCTTAGAAGAAATCAGTTGAAGATGCTCAAGTATGGCAATTGACTGGAGTTGCTATCATATTAGACATATTGAATCAGTTGCAAGCACTGTATTTGACAGATGATAGGTTGCTTAAATTGTGTGATGACATAAAAAATAATCCCACCAAGCACTCCAAATATACATGGGATGGTAGATTCTTGAGGAGAAAAGGGAAAATGGTGTTTGGTAAAGATGAAGCTCTTCGAAAAGCTTTATTTCAGTATTACCATTCAAGTGACATTGGAGGCCACTCAAGGGTGAATGCCACTAGGACCCGAATGACATCTGTGTTATACTGGAAAGGGTTAACCAATGACATAAAAATTTGGATCAAGGAGTGCCCCACTTGTCAGAATTGCAAATAAGAAACAATAGCCAAACTTGGGTTGCTTCAGCCACTACCCATACCCGACAGAGCTTGGTCCTCCATTATCAAGGACTTTATAGAAGGGATTCTAAGTCACAAGGTAAATCTGTAATACTGGTGGTTATGGGTAGGCTGACAAAATTTGTCCATTTCCTAGTTCTATCACACCCCTGCACAGCAGTAACAGTAGCTGGGAAATACTTGACTCATATTTTTAAGCTCCATGGACTACCTGAATCAATAGTTTCAAACAAGGATCCAATGTTTGTCAGTAGATTTTGGCAAGACCTATTTCAAAGAGTAGGGACCCGATTACACCTTTTAACCTCTTATCACCCTGAGACAGATAGTCAAACAAAGATCTTAAATAAATGTCTCGAGGGCTACCTTAGATGCATGACAGGAGGAGCGTCTAGGAGATTGGTGCTAATGGTTGCCTCTAGCAGAATGGTGGTATAACTCTACCTATCATTCTGCCATCCACATCTCACCATATGAGGTGCTATATGGTCAACCTCTCCCTTACCACACTCCTTACTTAGTAAGGACTTCTCCGGTAGTAATGGTTGATCGAAGCTTGCAACAAAGAGAGGCTGCTAGGAAAATGCTCCAATTCCATTTGAAAAGAGCACAAGAGAGAATGAAATAGTAAGCAGACAAGCATCGCAGTGAAAGACAGTTTGAGGTGGGTGATCTAGTCTATTTAAGGTTACAACCCTATACACAACCTTGGGGGAATCAAAATGCTTCCACATTCAAATATGGAAATTCCTCAAATTAAGGGGGTTATAGACAAGAGAGTTACAATAACAACCAACAGTAGAATCATAATCAGAATTCACAAATAAATTCTCGATCTAAATAGATGCAGTCACATAGTCAGATGCAACCACAATTTCGATTATAGCCACGACAGTCTATGCTACCGCATATGCAAGGACAACATCATCAACATCAACAGTAGCAATTTTCTCAACTACAGTCAGATCCTATGGTTGCTTTTGAGGCAATGATGCGCGAGCATATCACACGAACTGAAGCAATAGTGCAAGGTAACTCTTATTCCATTTGAGCATTGGAAGCACAGCTAGGGCAGTTGGCTTCTAATCTCAACACCAGATCACCAAGCACTTTACCTAGTGATACTCAAAATCCTACGCAGAAGGGGAAGAAGCATTGCAAAGAAATCACGCTAAGGAGTAGGAAGTAGACGGTTGGACCAAGCAGTTCTAGCCAAGAACATGTCGACGCATAAGAATCCTAACAACAGGAAGAGGATGCAGCTGAAAAAAGTCAAGCAAAAGCAACTGAAGAGGAACCAACTATAGTGCCATCTATACTTGTAGTTTGCCCAACTAAGTTGTCGACGTAACTACCAATGTCGACACCACTGAGTTTTCCACAACAACCCACTGCTACAATACCTTTGCCATTTCCGTAAAGATTTAAAGAGAAAATCCTTGATAAAGAATATCAAAAGTTTATTTCTACTTTGAAACAATTGCATATTAACATACCTCTTGTTGATGCTCTTGTGCAGATACCCAACTATGAGAATTTATGAAAGAGTTGTTATCAAAGAAAAAGAAATTGTCCGAAATCGAGACGATTGTGCTCACAGAGGGGTGCATCACTGTGCTTACAAATAAGTTTCCAACCAAGATGAAAGAGCCAGCTTCACAATCCCATGCTCCATTGGGAATCATTAGTTAGGTAAGGCTTTATGTGATTTAGGAGCAAGTATTAACCTTATGCCTTTGTCTACTTTCAAGAAATTAGGAATAGGTTCGATGAAGCCTACCGCGGTGACATTACAACTTGTGAATAGATCCTTAGCGCAACTTGAAGGCCAAATCAAAGACATCCTTGTACAAGTAGAAAAGTTCGTGTTCCCTGCTGATTTCATTATCCTAGACTGCGAAGCAGATAAAGAGGTGCTCATTATCTTGGGGCGACCATTTCTAGCAACAGGACGCACACTTATAGACGTATTCAAATTAGAACTTATCATGCGTCATAACGACGAGCATGTGACCTTTAGTGTGTTTGAGGCATCTCCATCCAGAAGTAAAGAGCAATGTCACCACATCGACGTGCTAGACGAAATTATTTTGGAAGAATTCAATGCAACAAGTTTAGCAGCATTAGATGAAACTGTAACGACATCCACTGAGGAAATCCTAGCTAATTGTAGCGACAAAGAGGAGGTTAACAATTGTGAGTTGAGATAAAATTGACAATTGGAGTCTTTGGATTTGTCTAAAAGGACAATCCAAGTGTTTAAACCATCTATTGAACAAGCTCCTACCTTGGAGATGAAGCCATTGTCAACACATTTAAAATATGTCTCTCTTGGTGACAACAAGACATTACATGTTGTCAACGCATCCCTCGACGCAACTCAGGAAGATAAGCTCATCGCGATTTTGAAAGAGCACAGAAGAGCCATAGCCTGGAGCATTACTGATATCAGAGGCATCAGTCTCTCTTTTTGCACGCACAAAATTAGGCTGGAAGATGAAAACAAGTAATCAATTGAGCAACAAAGATGACTTAATGAGAAGATGAAAGAAGTAGTGAAGAAGGAAATTATCAAATGGTTAGATGCGGGCATCATATACCCTATTTTCGATAGTGATTGGGTAAGCCCCGTCCAATGTGTACTAAGAAGAGTGGTTTGACAGTTGTGACTAACGACAAGAATGAGTTGATCCTTACTCACATTGCCACTGGCTGGCGAGTAAGAATGGATTACTGTCGACTGAATGCAGCCACAAAGAAGGACCATTTCCCACTGTCTTTCATTGATCAGATGCTAGATAGGCTAGCTGGTAAAGCTTATTATTTCTTCTTAGTCTGGATAGAACCAAATTTCCATTGCACCGAAAGATCAAGCAAAGACCACATTCACATGCCCTTTTGGAACATTTGCTTTCCGATGTATGCCATTTGGGTTGTGTAATGCGCCAGCAACATTCCAAAGATGTATGATGGCAATTTTTTCGGACATGATCAAGGATTCCTTAGAGGTATTCATGGATGATTTCTCTGTCTATGGATAAAATTTCGACCAATGCGCTGACAATCTAGCAAGAGTCTTGAAGAGATGCAAGGACACAAATCTAGTTCTTAATTGGGAGAAATGCCACTTCATGGCAGCCGAAGGCATTGTCCTCAAGCATTGGATATCTTGTCAGGACATTGAGGTTGATAAAGCAATGGTAGAAATCATTGAGAAACTACCACCACTCACTAACGTCGAAGCAATAAGAGGTTTTCTTAGACACGCTGGCTTTTATATAAGATTCATACAAGATTTTTCCAAGATAGCTAAGCCATTATGCTTATTGCTGGAGTAAAATAAAAAGTTTGTGTTTGATGATAACTGTCTGTAAACATTCATGAAAATAAAGAAGCAGCTAGTACAAGCCACAATTATCGTAGTATCGAACTGGACGCAACCGTTTGAACTAATGTGTGACGCCAGTGATTTTACTATGGGAGTTGTCTTAGGCCAAAAGAAGAGAGAAGGTATTTCACTTTATCTATTATGCTAGTAAAACTCTAATTGAAGTGCAGGTTAATTACACAACAATTGAGAAGGAGTTGTTAGAAGTAGTCTTCTCTTTTAACAAGTTTTGTTCCTATCTTGTCGGTGCAAAGACTATAGTTTACACTGACCACTCAGCATTGAGGTACCTTTTTACAAAGAAAGACTCTAAGCCTAGACTTATCAGATGGATCCTACTCCTTCAATAATTTGATGTTGAAATCAAGGATAGGAAAGGATCTAAGAATCATGTAGTTGACCACTTGTCTCGACTAGAAGTTGGAAGTGAAGATTGGCAGACGTCTCAAATTGTCAAAGCATTTCCAAACGAGTAGTTATTCTTTGTCGACGCATCACCTTGGTATGTTGATGTTGTTAATTACCTTGTGTGTGGAAATCTACCCCTGAATACTACTCGTCACAAGAAGATCAGGTTCATATGCGATGCTGTAAAATACCATTGGAACGAGTCATACCTATTCAAGGTATGCGCTGACAACATCATTCGTCGTTGTGTACTTGAAGAAGAAATGATTTCAATCCTACGACATTGCCATGATGCTCCTTATGGAAGACATTTTGATGGCCTAAGGACTACTACTAAGGTCTTACAATGAAGATTTTATTGGCCCATGTTGTTTCGAGACACCCACAACTTCGCACAATAATGTAATTGTTGTCAACGCACTGGTTCAATATCTCGACGTAATGAGATGCTCTAACAACCGATCATGGAGGTAGAGCTCTTTGACGTATGTGGTATAGACTTTATAAGACCATTTCCAAATTCTTTTGGAAATGTGTATATCTTAGTGGCTGTTGACTATGTCTTGAAGTGGATCGAGGCAAGAGCGGTGACGCTCAAACGGTGTTGAAGTTCTTTCACACATACATCCTTACAAGATTTGGAACACTTAGAGTATTGATAAGTGACTAAGGGACTCATTTTTGTAATAACCAAGTAGCGACTGCATTAAAAAGATATGGTGTGAAGCATCGTATGGCTACTACATATCACCCACAAACTAATGGTCAAGTCGAAGTATCCAATTACCAAATTAAAGGGATACTTGTGTAGGTGGTCAACCCATCTATAAAGGATTAGTCTTTGCGGTTACAAGATGCATTGTGGGCACTTCACATTGCATACAAGACCCCATTGGGAATGTCGCCGTACCAACTAGTGTTTGGTAAGTCTTGTCACTTGCTAGTTGGGCTTGAACATAAGGCTATATGGGCAATCAAGCAGGTGAATATGAATTATGATGCTGTTGAAAAGAAAAGATTGTTGGACATCATAGAGCTAGAAGAAATCTGATGCCATGCTTATGAGAATGCTCGCAATATACAAGGAAAAGACAAAGAGATGGCACGACAACATCATTTTGCATCGATAATTTCACTCTGGTCAGTTAGTGCTTTTATTTAACTCACATTTAAAATTGCATCTAGGGAAATTGAGATCAAGATGGTCAGGCCCTTTCAAAGTTGTCGAGGCATTCCAAAACAGTGCAGTGACAATTGAAAATTTAAAGGATGAATAACAATTTAAAGTAAATGGCCAACATCTTAACCATTATGTGACCCCAAATGATAAAGAGCCAAACAAAGCCGTCGAGCTGGTCACATTTAAATAATTTCAACGCATTTCTCTATTACTTTCAGTTATTTTAATTTTACTTATGTTGTTTCAAATTCTTTTACAGAAATAAAAATCATCTTGTTGTCGAAGCATTGAAGCAAAAATTGTCGGCACATTCTATCATGAGTTAGCATTGTTTTTTAGTAAGAATCGCGCCAATTGATTTCTCTTCTCTCATAACCTTTCAATCCAATGAAACAGTACAATCTACAGCCTGGCAATTAATGACTATAGACACAATGTTTCCCCATTATTCTTTCAATCATCACACCTAGGTTATAAAACCTCACTCCTGCAGTTTTCTTTTCTCCTCACGTCTTCCATTGTTTCTATAACGCATCTTCTTCATCGCCTCTGTATTTTCTCGTTCACAGAGCAATCTTTTTGTAACCTTTTCTAACTTTATTCTTCCATTACAATGGCTAAAACCCGTGCCTCTAAAAACCCTTCAAAAACTCCTTCCAAGAACACCTCGACAACTAGGGTTCCAACCACAACACCACCTCCTTCTACTAGGGTTCCAACCACAACACCTCCTCCTTCTAAAGGCCCAGTCTTATTCTTGACGACTGTGGCCAAATACTGCTACCAATATACCATGCTGAAAAGAAACCTCCACCCTGAACAAGGTTTACAACTTTCTCCACACCAGACTTTGGGAAAGCATATTGTCCGCATTATCAGCCACCTTGGTTGGGAGTTCTTCTGCAAACATCCCTTTGATTACTCCCTTACACTAGTCAGGGAGTTCTATGCCAACTTAGTAGATCTAGAGTAAGATTTTATTTTTGTTTGAGAGGGGCTCATTCCATGGAGAGCTACTCATATAAATGTGCTGTTGAGGATTCCCGAGTGAGTGGACGACCATACACCATTTATACATCGATTGGACGATGACTGTATGGATCAGATAATGAAGGAGTTATGCATCGATGGAGCTACTTGGACTAGAAATGGGTTCCACAACTACACCATGCACAGACGGTTCCTTACACCCTTTAGCAAAGTTTGGTTCCATTTCATCAATAGCTAGATCATGCCTTCAACACATAACAGTACAACGACATTAGGCCGTATGTGTCTCCTGCATTCGATTATGCACCACCGACACATTGACATTGATGAGATCATCCATGCCTAGATCGTGGAGGCAGCTGGAAAGCAAACTGATATACTCCAATTCCCTTCTCTAATTATGCTACTGTGTAAACAAAAGGGCATCATGCCCAAGGATGGTGAGGAGGTCTTCTACAACAAAGGCCTGATCAATGACATTTCAGTTGAACGGATGACATGTGGGTAAGAGACACCAGTGGCCAAGGAAGCCTCCAAGAAAAAGGATAGAAGTAAGGGCAAAACAAAGGCTGACCAAACTGATACGCCGACAAAGTCACAAGTGGCGAAAATGTTGGCTTTAATGGAAGTACACCTGGATCGCATCGACATGCGTTCAATCCACACTAATGGCATATTGAAAGATATGGATTTTAGGTTGCATAAATTTTATGCTTACACAAAGGCCTGGAATGAGGCTATTGTCACAGTACTACGCTAATCAGCCTCACTCCATTGCCAGAATTTCAAACCTTTCCATCCATTTTTCGACTGATGCAATACTCATCCTTCGAGCAACCTACCCCTGATGGTAGGCTACTCCTGTGCCAACATGGATTCACATTTCAGATGATGACAAGGAAGAAGATCACTCAAAGGCTGATGAGGACTACTATCGTACCATGGCTAATCTAGTCGAGGAAGAGTTCTCTAACAACTTTAGTACCAATATGTCTGAACGGGAGGCTGTCGTGGATGAAGATGTCGACGCAATGAAATGCACTAACATTGGCCCAAAAGAACCAGAGCAGCATGAGGATGAAGGTGCAGATCATGGAGATGACTTTTTAAAGAAACAAGAAGAAGAAGAGAATAAAGATGAGAATGAAGAGAAGGACCCTGTTGAGGTGTAAGAAGAGAAAGAAACAGATGCCCCGATAATGATCCTTGAAGATTTTGTCGGCACACCAGAGAGTGTGGAGGCATCCAATTTTAATGAGGCTCGACCTGCTGTGAGCCAGGCTGAGGTTGTTACCAGTGAGATTGAGGAACTCAATCCTTTTGCTATTATTTTTTATGTGGCACCACTCGCAGAAATCCACCCATCAGAGGTGACAATCGATGAGGTCGCCACCCAACCTAGTGAGGAGGAGCAATCCGTCGAATCGATTAGCACGAAGGATAAAAAGAGAATAAAGGCGCAAGGACAAAAAGAAGAAGAAGCATAATGATAAGGGTCAGTGCCCAAAGAAGAAGAAAAAGAAAACAAAGGCAGCTTCTGCATTGGCTGTTGACGAGTAAGTTAGTATATTTCTTTTTAGTTAGTTTTCATGCATTATTACTGTCACTACATTCCTTTTGTTAGTTTCATTGCATTGTAGTTGCATTTCCATTATTTCTGTATACATATTGTCAGTGTATTGGGGACAATGTAGACATTAAGTTTGGGGGAGATAATGTGAAATGAAAATGCAATTACACCCACACATTTGAATTCTACTTGTTTCTTTGGTTAATGAGAATTGAAAAAATTTCAACAATAATGTGCCCACAATTTTTATTTTTATGCGTAATTCTTGAATTGTTTGGACGCTGATGTGGAAATTAGATGAATATGAATGAATGATGAATCACTATTTTTGAATAAATGATTAGAATTGCTTCAGTAATGAAATGATAATGTTTATGTTTGAATCTTGAGCTAACTGACTAGTTGCAGTGATATTATATGAATAAAAGACACTCTAATATGAGTGCATTCTGACTTTCCAAGGGAGAACACTCCGCTGCAAGTTTAAAAAAATCATATAGCCAAGGGCTATCACTACAAGAGTGTGTGTCGGCGTAATTACATACCTCCTGAGGGTTTGTTGCACCCCATCATTATTGCCTAGGAACAAAGGTAGAGTAATGCAATGGCATCTCTCAGCCATTTGAAAAAGGAACAAAATGAAAAAAAGTAAGAAAAAAAGAATATTTTTTTTATAAAAGTTGTGTTGGTTCAAGAAAGATTAGGATTCAATGCATGTCACTAATATTTATGAAGTTGCAATTTTTAATTATTCATGCCGATAAATTGTCGGTGCATTATTCTATTATATGAATACAATTTGTATATTAGGACTTCAGAGAATTCAAGTTGTATGAATAATGATTACGTGACATTTTTACTTGCGACTTTGTTAATTTTTGTTTACTTGAGGACAAGTAAAAACTCAAGTTTGGGGGTGTGATGGTATTACAAATGACATATATTTCTCCCTAAATTACTGTTTTAATTGTCTCTTTTGTACCTCATTTAGCATGCATATTAAGCATTTCATACTTAGTTTTTTAAGTTTTCTAATTCGTTACTAGTTAGTTTAATTTCTTGTTATTTTTGTCTATTTTTGTACTAATATCAACGCAAGCAGTTCGATATATTGCACCTTGGAATTGACAGCATAGGAACTCAGTCCAGGAGCTTAATGATGGAAGAAGAATGCAGCAACAAGATCAGTTTGGAGTTGCGACCAGCGATGTCGCCGTACTGAACATGAACTCTGAATTGGTAAACTTAAGCTAAATTCACATTTGGAATCACCAGCGCAGGAACATCACAGATGTCGCCGTAATTATGGTTTCAGATTGTGTCCAACAATGTAACGACAATCTGTAGATCTCTGAAGAAAGCATTAAAATTGCGTGAATGCAGAGCTGCACTCTAACTAACTTTGACAGCTGCAAAAATCTAGATCTAGATCTGAGAATGAGAGGATGAAATCTGTAATTTCTCGAGCCTATAAATAGAAGAATGAAGAATGAAGAAATCATCAAGAGCTAAGGGATTAAATTCTACAAATTTTGTGTGATTTTGAGATTTGAGCTGGGAATTGGGAAGCTGATGAAGCAAGTCTGCAGCAACTTCTGACAAGAGGTGCTTTGTGTTGGGCAAGAGGAATGATTAAGGAGTAGTCTTAATAATCTAGATATAGTAAGCTTCGATTGTACTCTTTAATTTTTCTTTTAACGATGATGAATTCTAATGACATTAAATGAATATGAGAGTATCTTTTGGTGTTAGATTATCTCGACTCTTATTTAATACTGCTTATTTGTTTATTCTTAGATCAAACCACTTTAAGCACGAAAGTGAAATTACAGTCTGCTGACATCGAGACATGCGATGATAAGTTAGGTTAACAAGTAAGTTAGGAAAGAGCTACTTGGGATTGGAAAGATTCCAGTCACTTATTCTTAGATGCGCAATATTGCTTACACCGAGAGGTGGAGTGATTGTGGGTATTTAAGTCTGGATTAAATAGAAAGCTGTTATTGTTAAGAACTCAAGAGAGATTTATTGCTACAAGAATTCATCTAAACTTTACCTTGTCGACGCATTCAACATTACAAATTTGTAGAACCAGTGAACCATTCCTACCCTTTTACACTTGATCACTTTTACATTTCATATATTTAAATATTCAGCACTCAACACTCAACACATTTGATTTACTTTAAGTATATTGACATTTAACCTTGACATTTAACTTTGATTGCATTGACAATATTAATTATATTAGTGTGTAGATCTAATGTAATTGCACTAACATCCTTACTCACATTTTACTTATTTTCAGTATTAATTGCTTCGAAAGTTAACATCAAAGAACACATTTCCTCATGGGATCGATATCTGATAGAATTGTCTATCAACTATACTTGCATCAACGTGTGTATGCTTGCACAATCATTGTGACGTTTCATACGCGATAAGGACCCTAAGATTATGTTATCGAGCAACCTCTTGGAATATTGGTCCCGATTAGTGCATCTAATGAAGCATTCAATCCAGCTTTGCATGTATTCTCACTAACTCCTTATTGGGCTGGTGCCAACCTTTGTGTGCACATTGGTGTAGCTGTCGAGGTCCATGATTTCTTCTTTCCTTCTCTTATTTGTTTAGCACAAAGTTCTTCATATTGTAGGAAGAGTGTATCACTGATGACACTTTTCGACGGCTTCAAGGTTTGCTCGATGGACGTCTTGGGCACTCCTGCCTTTTTTCACAAAGCTGTGATTAGGTGAGGAAAGAAAATTCCCACCTTCTAGGTTCCTACACAATGACTCATGTCTCGATGGATCCATTTCCCTATTCAAACATGCTTTTTCTACAAAATTTCAAATAACAATACTACTCGAAAAGCATTAACATTAGAAACATTTAAAGTAGAGATCACACGAGTACGAATAAATTGGATCCACATCTTAGCTTTAAGAAACATGATAGCTTGATTAAAAGATGTGGGAATGCTAGTGCTTGGCCTAAATTTCCATTCTCCCCTTCCTTTGGTTAAATAAGTAATTACCTCATGCATATCGATACCATTAAAGGACTCTAAATGAATTTGATCTAAGAAATCCTGTTCATAATAGGAATTATTGAATAATTTACATATTATTTTGGGGGTTACCTTAACACTAATTCCTCTAATTACTAAGGTTTCACAATTAAATTCATCCTTAGTCCTAAAAATATAATCTTTTAATGCTGCATAGAATTCTTGGACTACAACGATAACCACAGGTTCTTTGGGGATTATCCAAAATCATTCACACCTATGATACCTAACTAAAGGCCAAATTTCCTTGGACAAAACCCCTCTCTTGAATGAATGTCTTCCCTTGAAGCTCATTAAAATATTTTTCCACATTCGCATTTTTAAAATTTGAAGGATTTGTACCCAATGATGGTTAAGATTCTATAGTATGTCTCACCTTTCTAGGAAGCATTATAAATGATAAAATATACGAGAGTAGGAACTTTAAACTTGGTTTGTTATGTTGCTCCCCTTGATTGGAAACCTGAAAAGTCAAAAGTGAAAATAGGAAAAGAAAGGATTTTTATGAGTTAAAAAAAGATAGAGTGAGTTAGAATAGTGTTTTAATATTTATAAGGGTTAGAATTTAAGGTTTTAAGGTGTAAAAAAACTCAAAAAAATAAGCCCTTAACCGTCGGGTTGCGCAGTCAGGTCAGATTGATCTTGCAAAAAATTGCAGTCGATGTCGCGACACAAAGAGTCTTTGTCGCGACAAACATCTTAGTTCCTCTTTGTCGCGACATACTTGAGGCATCGTCACGACATCCTCCATAGTTCCAGAAGTCGCCTAACCTATTCTCTTTTTCGCAAAATGGAGAGGGCTACGTCGTGACATTGGCATTAGTCTTGTTTTTCCTCGATTCTGCCACCTGTGTTACGACACAGAAGATGGTGAGTCGTAACATACCCTTCTTTCTTGTTAATTACTGAAAGAAAAAAACTAAACTTCTTTAAAAATAATAAAATAAACAAATAATAAAATAAACAATAAAAAACTGAAAAAAATTAAACTAGGGAATAGAAGTTCTTTTAAAACTGGGACGATCCATGTTGCCACTGTAGAAGAACTTCCAACTAGTTCTCGACACTTTGATTCGTCATTTGTTCCATTGTCGATATATATAAATCAGCCCCTTCGATCGTGTCCAATGATGTCGCCTTATTTTCGACTGACATATCACATTACAAGCCATTTGGTACCAAATTCGAGCCAACCCAAAATCATTTTTCGGGGTATTATTACCTCGAGTTTTCTCCCTTCCATATCGTATGAAGTTTTTGTTGCTTGAACCTTGCTACTATTGTCGAATGAGAATGAATCAAACTTTTCGACCTCTTTGGTTGGCATCTTCTCTATTATGGCTAGAAAGTGCATGTGTTTTTCTACACTCTTATTAACGATCGGTTTAAGCTCCATCTCAATGGTTAGTTCATCTATTTTAGTTGGATCATATATCAATCCCCAACATATCCTTGTGGGCTTGAATAGTATCTCTATGCATGGCCCTTAAAATCGTTGAAGGGTTTGAACTCCCCACGAATTTTTTTCCCTTTTTAACTAGGGCTCAATTACTCTAACATTTGAAAAGTGAGGTAACGGCTCATAATGGAAAATCTTACCTATTATCTGAAACATATGGAAAGCCTCTATATCGTTGATTTCTCTAGGAATTTGTTTCAAAACAAAAACGTTATGTATCATAGCTACCTCCTTTCCAAGGTTGAACCCTTTATTTATGGACTCTTCAATTTCCAACTTTTCTTCTGTATCTCTGTGGATAATAGTTGTTAATTGAAGACCCACATATTGCAAGTCAAGGTCATCATAATTATTCAAAGGAACCAATTCATCACTAGATTAAAGCTCGTTTTCGATGCTTAGAATATGTTCAATCTCCTCCTCATGATCTTTAATTACGAGCTTAGATTCAATATCTCCTCCTCATGATCTTTAATTACGAGCTTAGATTCAATCTTACCATAATTCGCATCATGGCCAGATTCAAATTATTTTGGATCAAAGCTGGGAACATCATTCACGACCTCTTGCCTTGAGCATAGCGCCTCAAATATACCATGGATCATTTTCATTGTCTGCTCCATTTTATCTAACATTCTTGATGCAACCTCAGAGGTGGTTCTAGCCAAATCAGAAGGAGGCTCGTCTAAATAATTGGGCACATCATGATCTTCTTTAATTACCTCATATAAATTACCAACGAGCTTATGTGGATGTTCAACTGTATCAATATCTTGATCGTTACTCCAGTCGTGTGTTGAGGCTTCATTAACTTATTGACTCCATTCTATCATGAATAATTTTTTATTTTCCATGATCTCCCAATCTTCGTAATATCCATCCTCGTAGGTGTCATTGTCGTTATTGTACCTCTCATTTGACCACCTGTAATAGTAGTCATCCATGGTCTAAAAATGTTATGGGAATATTGATTAAAAGTAATTGATCTGAAAAATAGAAAACTGTTAGTATTGTTAAATTGTAACTATAGCCTAAATAATAATAATAATAATAATAATAATAATAATAATGATAATAATAATAATGAAAATAAAAAAATAAAATAATGAAAATCGTGTCTATAGCCTAAAATTTTCCTAATTATTCTATTAACAAAGAAAGAATAAAATTTACTAAAGCATTGCCTCCCTGGCAATGATGCCAACAACTTGACTGCTCTCGAACATACTCCCGTTTAATATTGATTTCGACTACCGCAAGTATACGGGTCAGGTTGTAAATATAATGTGTTTACAATGGAACACTTGGAAGTATTTCGAGAATCGTACCCAAAGGAGGCTTAAGACGATAGTAAATGGAATTCCTGCAAAGAATAATATTAATCAGTACTAGTTTTAAGGTTTATAGTACGAGTGAAAATAAGAAAGGTTGTTGAAAGCATAAAAATAAAAAGATCAAAATAAAATAAAATAAAGATGAGTTGTAGAAATTCTTATAGATGTCTTTGGGGAGATTAGGTCGTTTCCATATGATTTCCTCAATTGTTAATTTTGGGGATTTTCCTCCAATCAACTAAGCACTAACCTGGTTGGATCTCTCGATCTTCCACTGATTTAGTGAGTCGATATAAATTACTTATCGCTAGATGTCACAATCTAAACCAGTTTAGGGAAAAGGTGTTCACGGATGGGTAATACCAATTTTGGGTTCATTCCCACCTAGATGAGTTTCTAGGGTTGTCAGGCCTAGTGTTTGTTTGATACTCTTCCTTTCCCAGACAGTTGATCTAGAAGGTAAAACTCCTGTAAAACAACAATCAATTATTCATACGTCCACTCCCTAATTCCCCAAAATGGAATTAGTTCCTCATGGTATCTTTATTCATAAATAACATAATATAGGAAAACATATAAATTAAGAATTGAATGAAAAAGAAACTAAATTGTATTGAGCAATTTGTCGGGAAAAATTCATTGATCGTTTACGCAAGTTTCTACAATCTCAATTGAAAAGCTAAAAAATAATAAACTAAAAACTAAAAATTAAAGGCTAAGTAAATTGTGTGTAAACCCTAGTGCTAAAGGTCTTATTTATAGCTTTACATGGTCATTTTTCCTAAACCCTAGATCAGCTGCCATTCCTCTTATTTAAGTGGCATTGTAAAGACCAAAACACCCTTCATTTAATGTGAGATCGCGTCTAGGGGTTGATGTCGCGACACACCAGGTCCTGTGTCGCGACATAGGTATCAGTCTCCTTGTGAAGCGTCCTTCTACAGGCATTGTCGTGACATAGCTCTTGTATTGTCGCAACAAAGAAGTCAGATTTCAAATTCCTTAAGTCTGGTCCCTTGGTTACGATGTAGCTTAGCCTATGTCGCGACAAAGTGATCAGTTTCCTTTTAGTGCACTTCTTTGTGGTCTCTTGCACACTCACTAAATATATTAGCTAAGCTTTAAGTCTCATTTGGCCTTAAAGACAAATAAATCATCATTTTAACACTTAGGTTACACAACTTATTTAAATAAGAAATCTAACTAAATATTATGAAAATATTACGAAAATACTTGATTTCAAGCTCTTTAAGTGTGACAAATAGTTCATTTTGCTAGGTATGAAACCGACAGATCAACAACCCCTAAAAATACCTTTGTGTACATGAGGTGTAAGTCAGTACTATTTGGTGAAGATATCATCAATGACAACTACTGCTTGATGAACACTGACAATGAGCACATGCCATTCTTGGAGAGTCTTGATGAGGAAGGTATGAAGAGGGTGCTGCTAGATTTGTGTGTGCCTCATACTGAATGAATAGTGTTCAAGCAGGATTGCTATACCATTAATAGAACTTCTCTAAAACCAAAATATCGAGTTTGGAATCATTTTGTAAATTCTAGTCTGATGCCCTGTACGTATCATATTTCTATTTTGAAAGATAGGCTACTGTTGTTGCACTCAATAATCATGGGAAGGAAGCTCAATGTGGGCAGACTCATTTTTAAGGAGGTCCACAAGTGTGCTCAAAGGAATGCTTGAAGTTTATTCTTTCTAGCACTCATCTCGGCATTATGTAAAGAAGTTGGAATCCCACTACAGACCAATGAAGATATCACCTACAACAACTGGAGCCATTTCGAAGAAGACAGCATATGACTTTCTAGAAAGGGAAATGCCACGACAAATCAGTAAGGGTCCTTCTACTTCCATGCCACCAATGCCTAGAGCACCAACTGCCTTGGATAGAGATTTCGAGTGAACGATGCTCCACTTAATGAGAGAAATACATCATCACATTGAAAGCCTGGCACGATCTCAGGAAATGCTAGTAAAGAATTTGACTGAAGCGGTTGTGGAGTTACGCATGTACTAGAGCTACATAGGGTGAAGGGATAATGCCTTCAGACACTCCATGCAGAAGAATTTCACAAAGCCTATGCTTGTGTTCCCAATATTTCCAAAGGATTTATATTTTGACTCTGATAGTGAGGAGGAGGAAATGGCTGAGGAGAGAACCCCTGAGGTCCATACAGTTGCCAAGGAGAAGGACAAAGGAAAGAAACCTATGGTTAAAGAGAAAGAGAAAGAGAAAGAGAAAGAGAAGGAAAAGGAATAGGAGAAGAGTCCATCTGAGTCATCTGAGTCTGCTTGCCAAAGGATGATGCCACGGCATCAGCACCACCGACTGAGCCACTTGGTAAGACACCACCATCAACTACTAAGGGAAAGGAGAAGAAGCAAGATAAAGACATTGATGACTTCACTCGCTCTGATGATGAGGAGAGTGCCCCTATTAGCTCAATGAAGAGGAAAACTAGAGTTGGTGGAAGAAAAATGTCACACACCAACTAGAGTAAATTTCCTTTTAAACCAAGATTTATTTTGATTTTTACATACTGTTTTTATTTTTCATCGCTCACATGTTCATCCATTGAGGACAACGCAACCTTTAGGTTTGGGGGAGTGTTGTCCTACATTTAGCTGCATATAGTTTTCTTTTTAATCTTTGCCATGATATTAGTATAGTTGCATTATGCCATGAAATGATTTTTATGTCACGACATTTTCATTTTTGGAATTTGCCATGGAATAGCTAAGAATGTAAATGAATTAGAGCATATTACTTTTTTGGTGATGTTTGATAATGAGATTAAAAATTCTTTGAAAATTTAGGACTTTTGATATCTGAATAAGTAGATTAAGCATAAAGACTTGTTAAAAATTGAGTTTTCTTTAGAATAGAAAAAATTAAAGAAGTTTGTTTAAAGTAGATTCTTTTTAAAGACTTATTAAATTTTTTTGAAAAAATTAATACTCAAAAGAAAGAAAAATTTTGTAAAGGCATAGTAAATAAATAAAAATGTCATAAGACACTTCAATGCTTGAACTATGAAGTAGGTCAACAATACTTTGTATGCTCCTTTGGTTGTTGATTAGAAAAATAGGTTAGGTAAAAATGTTATAATAAATAAATAAATAAAATTTTAGGGCACTCCACTATAGCAAAGAATGAGTAAACTAACGAGATAGTTATTTGCTCCATCTATCTTTTAAGTGGGAAAAACTTTAGCTATACAAGTGTACTTCAATTCAGATTGTGGCATGAAAAAATTTTAGGCAGCTTAGTGTTTTCTCCATTGAAGCAAGTGTACATCAAGGAAACACTGTCCCTATCTTCTTAAAACACTGTCCCTATACAAGTGTACTTCAATTCAGAATGAGTAAACATAGAGTTGTGTGACAAAATGAATCCTTAGTTTGAGTAAAAACTAAAACAAATAGAAAAATAGAGTAAGTCATTCGAGAAAGTCTGCGATAAATAAAATTACTTTGATAAATAAAACTTTTTATTTTGATAAATAATCCTCACTGGCCAATATCATAAAGAATATGAAAGGAACAAGCGATGTCTCTCCTATACAAGTAGCCTAGCAAATGGCATGACAATATCATCTTGCGTCGACAATTTCATCCTGGTCAGTTGGTACTTTTATGTAATTCACGTTTAAAATTACATCAAGGGAAATTTTGATGAAGGTGGTCAGGTCCATTTAAGGTTGTCGAAGCATTTCAAAGTGGTACGGTGACAATCGAAAACTTATAGGATGGATAACAATTCAAAGTGAATGGCCAACGTCTTAAACACTATGTGCGCCCAGATGTTCGAGAACTAGACGAAATTGTTAATTTGGTGACATTTAAATAATGTCGATGCATTTTTTTATTTACTTAATTTTGTTTCACTTTTCGTTGTGTTGTTTCATATTCTTAGTAGAAATAAAAATCATTTTTTTGTCGATGCATTGAAGCACAGACTGTCAGCGCATTCGGCGATGATTCAACATTACTTTTTTAGTAAGAATCACGCCGATTGATTTTTTATCATCCCAACTGTTATATCAAAACAAAATGGTACGATCTGCAGCCTGGCAATTAATGGCTGCAGATACAATGATTCCCCCTTTTTTTTCTCTCATTACACTTAGGTTATAAAGTCCCCCATTACAGTTATCTTCCTTTTCACAATCGCCATTGTTACTGCAACTAATCTCCCTCACTGTCTGCAGATTTCCTTTTTTTATTTCAAAGTAATATCCCTCTGCAATCTTTCTTTATTCCCTTTTATTCTTATCATGGCTAAGACCCATGCTTCTAAGAATACTCCTAAACCTTCCTCCAAAAATACTCTGACTACCCCTATTAAGATTCCTTCCATGACACCACCGCTTTCATCCACAGGCTCAGTCTTGTTTCTAACAACTACATATCATGCTCAAACGCAATATCCATCCTGAACATGGCCTTCAGCTTTCATCGGTCTTGACCCTCGAAAAATAAGTCCACCGCACTATCAGTCGCTTAGGGTGGGAATATTTTTGCGACCATCCATATGATTATTCCCCTACTATAGTTCGGGAATTTTATGCCAATTTAGTGGACAAAGAGCAAGAATTTGTTTTTGTTAGAGAGGGGCTTGTGCCATGGAGTGCGGTACATATCAATGTTCTTCTACGGATACCAGAAAGGGTAGACAGTCACTCGCCCTTCATGCACAGTTCAAACAAAGATAGCCTGACCGAGATGATGAACAACCTTTGCGTCGATAGTGCTACATGGACGAGCAGTGGATTCCACAATTTTACAATGCATAGGCGTTACCTAACGACTTTCTACAAGGTGCTGTTTCATTTTATTAATAGTTTTGTGATGCCCTCCACTCACAATACTACGGCCATATTGGACCGTATGTGTTTGTTGCATTCCATCTCGCACTATCGTCTCATCGATATTGAGGAGCTTATACATGCCTAGATTATGGAAGCAGTAGGGAAGCAAACTGGTATCCTCCCTTTCCCTTCTTTTATTATACTTATTTGCCAACATAACCAAGAGATGAGGAGGAGGTCTTGGAAAATAAAGGTTCGATCAATGATATATCGGTTGAGAGGATGACATGAGGCCAAGATACACATGTGGCCAAGGAAGTTTCGAAAAAGAAAGACAAGGAAAAAGGAAAAAAGAAAGAAGAACAGACCGATGTGCCCATAAATCCACAAGTATTGAGAAGACTGGATAGTTCGGAAATCCATCTTACCGAATTGGTACACGTACAATCCGCCTCATGAGTGTATTAGACGATTTGGATTACAAGCAGCATATATTTTATGCATACACAAATGCCTACAACGAAGCCATTGTCGCTGCCAGATTTCCCAATGTTCCCTGATATTTTCTATCCTATGCACCACTCCTCATCTGACCAGCCTACTACTGACGGTAGGCCTACTCAAATGCTAACAAGAATTCACATATCTGATGATGAAGACAATGAAGGACATTCAAACGCTGAGGAGGATTACTATCGCAATATCGCTGATTTGTTTGAGGATGAATTCTCCAACAATTTAGGCGCAAATATGGCTGAGAGAGCAGCTATTACAGAAGAAGATGTCGAGCCAGTCGAATGCACTGACACTGGCCCAACTGAACTTGAGCAACATATGGAAGAGGAAGCCAATCAGGGAGGTGATCAAGAGAAGGATGAAGAAAAAGAAGAAGAAGGAAAGGAAAAAAGGAAGGAAGAAACTGAACCTACCGAGGTGTAGGGGGAGAAGGAAGCCATTGCCCCAGTAATGATCGCTGAGGATGTTGTGGGGGCATCCAGCTCAGAAGACACTCGACCTACTGCGAGTCAGGCTGATGTTGTCACTAGCGAAATAGAGGAACTAAATCCTCTAGCTATTGTGCATACATAGCACCACTTGCTGAGATCCACCCATCAGAGGTGACAATTGATGAGGCCGTCACCCAACCTACCGAGGGAGAACAATCCACCAAACTGGTTGGTTCAAAGGACAAAAAGCGAAAGAGGCGCATGGATAAGAAAAAGAAGAAAAACCATGATGAGGAGGAGCGTCCGAAAAAGAATAAGAAAAAATCAGAGTAGCCTCTGCATCGGTTGCTACTGAATAATTTGGTACAATCCTTTTAGTTAACTATCTTGCATTTTTATTATGCCTACATTTTAATTGTTGTTGCATTAAATTTAGTTTAGTACATTGTAGTTGCATTTCCATAAAATTTTGTATAATTATTGTCAGTGCATTAGGGACAATGCAGACATTAAGTTTGGGGGGGAAGCTAAGGTGACTTGGAAATGCAACTACACCTTCTTATTTGACTTTTATTTTGTTTCTTTAGTAATGAAAATTGACAAAATTTCATTAAAAATGTGGCCACAAATTTTTATTTAATGTGTAATCCTTGAATTGATTGAATGCTAATTTGAAGATTGGATGAGTATGAATGAATGTTGAATCTGCTATTTTTGAATGAATGTTGAATCTGCTATTTTTGAATGAATGATTGGAATTGTTTTAGTAATGAATGAATAGTGTTGGTGTTGAATCTTGAACTATCTGACTAAGTGCAGCAACATTGTTTGAATAAAAGACACTCTAATGTGAGTGCATTGTGACTTCTAAGGGAGAACACTCCGCTACAGACAAAGAAAAGAGAAATTTATTTAGCCAAAGGTTGTAACTGCAAGAGTGTGTGTCGGCGCAATTACATGCCTCCTAAGGGTTTGTTGCACCCCATCGTTACTACCCAGGAACAAAGGTATAGTAATGCAATGACATCTTTCAATCACTTGAAAAAAAGAAGAAAAAGAAGAAAAAATTGTTGAAATGGTTCAAGGAAGGTTAAGATTCAATGCATGACACTAACATTGATGAAATTGCAGTTCAAGTTGTTCATATCTATAAATTGTCGGTGCATCATTCTATTATATGAATGCAATTTAAACATTAGGATTTTAAAGAATTGAAGTTGTATGAATAATAATTGAGGTAACATTTCTCATTACTAGTTAATTTTTGTTTAATTGAGGACAAGTAAAAACTCAAGTTTGGGGGTGTGATGGTATTACAAATGACATAGATTTTCTTCCCAATTTAGTGTTTAAATTGTCTCTTTTGTACTTCATTTAGCATGCATCATTAGCATTTTATACTTAGTTTTTATATTTTCCAACTCATTGTTAGTTAGTTTAAAGTTTTGTTATTTTTATCTATTTTTGTACTAATGTCGATGCAAGTAGCCGAAATATTGCATCTTAATATTGTTAACGCAGGAGCTTAGCCCAAAAGGACGATATTGGTAGAATGCAGCCACAAGATCAGCTTGGAATTGCGACCAAGAGATGTCATCGCATTGAATTTGAACCTCAAATGAGTAGACTCAAGTTGAATTTACATCTGGAAGCACCAGCACAGAAATATCACAGGTGTCGCTGCAATTACAATATCAGATTGTGCCTAGCAGTGCAACGACAACCTGTAGATCTTTGAAGAAAACATATAATCTGCATGAGTGCACAACTGTACTCTAACTAACTTTGACCGCTGCCAAAATCTAGATCTAAATCTGAAAATGAAGGCTGAAACCTACAATATTTAGAGGCTATAAATAGACAAACAAAGAAGGAAACAAGGAATCAAGAGCTAAGGGATTTAATTTTGAAAATTCTGTGTGAATTAGAGATTTGACCTAGAAATTGGGGAGCTGATGAAGCAAGTTTGTAACTGCTTCTAACGAAAGGTGCTTGATGCCGAGGAAGAGGAACAATTAGGGAGTAAGCCTAGTAATCTAGAGATAGTAAGCTTCGTTGTACTCTTTAATTCTTCTTAAACGATGATGGATTTTGATGATATTAAATGAATACGAGAGTATCTTTGGATGTTAGATCATTTTGATTCTTACTTTACACTGTTTATCCGTTTATTCTTGGATTTAACTGCTCTAAACATGAAAGTGAAATTGCATTACGTTGACGTCGAGAGATGCGGTGACTAGTTAGGTTAACAAGTGGGTTAGGCGAGAGCTGCTCGGGACTGGGATAAAATCAATTACTTGTTCTTGGATACACATCGTTGCTCGCACCGAGAGGTGGAGTGATTGTATTTGAGTCGAGATTAAGTAGGGAGCTATTGTTGGTAAGAACTCAAAGGGACTTCATTACAGTGACAATTCATCTATATTTTACTTTGTCAACGCATCTAGCATTGCAACTTAGCAAGATTCAGTGAACCATTTCTACCCTTTACACTTGGTCACATTTATATTTCATTCATTTAATATTCAGCATACAACACTTAGCACAGTTGGATTTATTTTTAGTACACTAACATTTAATCACTAAAGTTTAACTCTAATTGCGTTGACATTGATTGACTATTTTTAGTGTGCAGATCTGACATATTGCATTGACGTCAGTACTCACATTACATTTAATTTCAGTATTTATTGCTCTGACATTTAGACATCAAGAATCCATTCCTCGTGGGATCGATATCCGATAGATTTGTTTATCAACTATACTTGCATCGACATTTGTACGCTTGCACAATCATTGTCGTAAAAACACCGATCACCATGACAATCGAATGGAGTGATGACTCAGTAGGTTCTAGAAGAGTACAGTTGGATATTGATGAGTTGAGTGAATGCACTAGAACAAAATGCTGAAGGTGTGAGTCTGCTAGCAGCCTTCTAGAAGCAGCACGTGTAACAGGCTGATTTTCAATGGTCTCGAAAATAGTGGTTTCGAGACCACAACTCTGATGAGTCGAGTCGTAAATTTATTAATTATTGCATTTATGATGTCATTAGTGTCACAATAAATTTTGGTAAGAGAATTCTATAGTTTGAATAGTTAATTGAGTAAAAAGGGATTAAATCGTTAAAGGTACAAAAGTTGAATTGGTTAATTAGAATAACTAAATGAACAAATTAGCCTAAAGTATTATGGTGGGTGGATTAGCATGAGTTATATTATTGATAAATAGGTTTTATTAAGAGTAAAAATGGTTAATTAAAGCTTAATGATGAAGGTCTAAATATTTAAAAAATTGTCATTGACTATATATATGAAATAAAAATAGACAAAAATGACATTTTTACCTATTTCTTCATCTTTTCCATGGTAAGGGCTAAGAAAATTAGGGTTTTCCATTATTGAACTTGTAAGCTTGATTTAGGTAAGTAAACCTTGATCGTTTTTAGTAATTTCTATGTTTTTGAGTTCGTATTAGCTTAATCTAGCTAATCCAAGGACCAATTTATGAATTTGTCCAATGTGATGAAACTTACCATTGTTGAATATGCTTGTTCTTGAAAGCTTTTAATGGATTTGTATGCTTCATGCTTGGGTTGGATCTTTTTGTAAAGTGATTTTGGATGAAATTAGGGTTTAAGGACTAAAAAGTTAAAATGGTGAAATTGTGTATTTGGTGAGAAATAATGAAATTGTAGGGACTTGTGGAGACCTATGGTTATTCGACTGCTATTGATTGTGTAAGAGAAAGGTTATTTTGTATGTTTTATGCTTAAGGACTAAATCAAATAAAAGTAAAAGGTTAGGGGTAAAATCATAATTTTTCCAAAAAGGATCAAGTTGTGTTAAATGATTTGATTGTGTGATTTAATGTGGGAAATTGGATGATTTGTTGATGTAGACTACAATCATGCCACAAATTGCGAAAAAGGAAAATTAGCAGAATAGTCCCTGAAGCCTATCCACAACTGCAATCCAGTCCGGTAAGTTTGTAATGTTAAATTCTTATTTATGACTACTTATAATTGCCCTTCTTATGACTGTTGCAAATGGGAACGACAATTGGAAACGTGAAAGATGAAAACGACGAAAGGAGTATTACCCGACCTTGTGCCAAAGATTGAAAATGGTCCGATTGTTGAGGTCTTGCATTTGTTGCAAATTCTTTGCAGCATCGTGGGTCACTGTATAGTGAAAAAAATCCAAGAATGAATTATAGGCCCTATAATGGCTGAGACTTATGCTCATTTTGCATATTCTCGTCAGCTAAGTGTGAGTAGTATCGTAGGGAACAATTATACCATATCAATGGCTGAGGTACCGCATGTGATGTGAGTCCTTGTCAGGTTAGAAAGAGCAACATCGTATACTATAATAGAAATAACCTTTGGGTCAACAGGGATGAAATAGGATATGGATCGCTAAAGTACAGTTCTATCCTGACTCGATTGATTTACAGATTATACCACACATGTTAATTGGTAAATTTATGAACTTTACGAACTTGCTAAGCAATGAAAGCTTACTAGTGAATTTGATGTTGTTTTGAAGATTCCATTTTGCTGCTTGAAGATCAGATCATCTCGAAGAAATCACACTATCCTGGAAGCTTGTTCGATAATATTTACATCACTTGGTTATATGGCATGTACTAGGATGATGTTATTTTTTATAAATGCTTAATTCGAAAATTAAATAGTTCTTGTAAAACATTGGTTGAATGCTGAACTCTTTGAATGCTTACAAAATGTTGTAAGTAGGCATCTAACACTAAAATGTAATGCTATGTTAATACGAGTCGCAAGGCCAAAAATCCAGCTTATGAACGTGATGGGCTCAATCTTCCTCAAGGACCAGTAACGAGGTCAAAAGCCAAGCAAATTCGAGCAAAATTGAATGGGACCATACAAGACTTCATTACCAAGGCCCTAGATGCACACATGATCAAAAAAGAAAATCAAGATTCCCTTTCTTGTTTTCAAGAAAATCAAGTAATCGAATCTTGGTCCAATTATGTTGTTTCAAACAATTTCAAGGATAAAGAAAATCAAGATTTCAATTCTTGGAAAAAGAAACTGAATGTTGCAGCCAAGGCACATTGGATTTCTTGTATGACCTTGAACGAGCCAATTTCGAGAGCAAGCGGATCACAAGACCAAGTTCTTGCAAAAAGGCCCATTAAGATATTTACAAGTTCATCTTGAAGTTTAGAAAGTAATTTAATTGAATATCAGGCCAAATTATTAAAGTGACCCAAATTGGAAAGTATTTAAATTTAGGTCCAATTTTTATTTTAATAAGCGGACCATCATGTAAGAATTCAGCCCAAGGATCCCATTCAAGCCCTTTGGCTGAAATTCCCCATATCCACACTTAAATTTATTTTTTTTTATTTTCTTTGATTAGCTGTCATGCTTAGAATCTTATTAGGGTTAGAAAACCTTATTTTGGGGGCCTATAAGTAGCGTGGTCATCCCCCCTTGAGAAAAACACTTTATTTTGATTATTTTGAGTTAATAATAATTCTCTTTGAGTTTTTCTTCAATAATTGCTCTTGAGTTTTTTTTAGAAGCTGTTTTATCAATCTTTCAGGTTGAGGGAATTATCTTCAAGCTTTTTCATGCCAATATCTCTTTCTTGGAGGGGAAATTTATCCATTGAAGGGAGTTGTGGATTCTTATCGTTTCCAAGGCTTCTTAGGACGTTATCTTCTCTTTTCTATCTTTAATTTATCGTTCTTGTTTGATCTAGTTTATTTCTTGCTATTTTGGGTTACTAATTTAGTTGTTTTTCGTTCTAGGTTGAAATTGCTTCAAGTGGAACGTTCTCCTACCTTGATCCATCAAGAAACACATCAAAAATTAGGAGATTCAATCTTTTCTACTGTTTCAGTCATTCTTGCCTAAACAATTTGCTTTCATCTTTTAAATCACTTCTAACAAATCTGTTTGTGTTTTTATTCTTCAAATTTGGTTGGGACGATTTCTTGAGGTCCAAGATTACATTTGTCTAGAGCTTTAGGGTAGATCTGTGACTTTGCAACTTTACGATCTTCTTTCGCTTTCATCTCGTAACATTTGGTATCAGATTTTTGGTATTTTGGGTGTTCTTCGTTGCTTTCTACACTGATTTCCATTACTAATAGCCAACAAGAAGTTTTTACCCAATACATTTTTTGGAAAAAAAAATAATTTTGAGTGCGTAAACGTTTTTCAATTGATATGAAATTTTATATATTGATTCTTGGCACCATATTACAGTATAAAAAAATATTTCCCACAAAAAAAGTGATCAGAAAAGTAAAGAAAAAATATGAGAAAAAGAAAAAAAGAAAAAAAGAAAAAAATATTCCATGGGTTGAATTTTGTGTCGAAAATTTCCAAATCAAAAGCACATTATTTGTAGAGGCTCCAATTTAAATTTCGTGATTTTTGGAAATCGAGAACACCTCGAACGAAGTTTGTCAAGTTGCTTCGCAGTTTTTGGGTTTCGGGTTTTTGCAATTTTATTGATTCTTAGTTTTAGGTTTTCATTTGTTTTTACTTTTTATTGTTTCTTTATACATTCTAACACTTTCTTATTTCTTGTTTAGTAGGTTAACGAACGTTGCACCTTCCTTCCTCCGTGCAGCACAATTCTTTGGTGTCTAGCTGATTTTTGACTTATAGTGCTATTAGGATTACTTTGTTAGTTTGATTCTAATACAACCTGACTGATTGACATAAATACTTCTAAAAAACTCACAAGATTAATTCTTACCTCATTGAGAATTTAAATTTTTATTTTTGAGTGCATAACAGTGAGATTTGTTTAATTTTTTTCTTTTTGAGTGCTGTGTTTTTTTTTCTAGATTTGTCACAATGTCTCATAGTAGAAAAGGGATTGATGACCAGAATGACAAACCGCTAGTTAACATTGAAAATCTTGCTGGTGTCGCAACAAAGTTAGATCTCCACGACATCACTGATAAGTTCGAAACCATGTTCAATCAGTTAAAACAAAGTCTAGACCATCAAGCGACAGAACAAAGATAAAGGGATGTTGTATTTCAGACAATGAGCAATAACTTAAACTAGTTACGAACTGAGCAAAGGACTCAACATTTGGGTGCTAATAATGATGGTGAGGTTGAACAACCTCGTGCTCGTAGACAACAAGCTAGACGTGTCCCTCGTGTGGATGAAGATCCTTTGGTTCCCAATGATCACAGACATCCTTCATTGGCAAAGCCGAAGTTCACAATTCCTCAATTCCATTGAAAGAATGATCCCGAAGCATATTGTGAGTGGGAATAAAAAATAGAGCTTATGTTTCATTACTATAAATGCCCAGAAAATGAGAAAGTTCCATTAGAGACCCTTGAGTTTTCAAACTATGCGTTAAGTTGGTGGACTCAACTTGGTATAAGTCGCCAATGAAACTACGAGAGAGAAATTACCACATGGGATGAGTAAACAAGTTATGTGAAAATGCTTTATTCCTACACATTATTATAGGGAGGTCGAAACCAGACATCGATGACTTGTTCAAGGAAGTAGATCAGTTGATGAGTACTTCAAGGAGATGGAGATGCTCATTCAACGAGCAAATGTGGAAGAGGATGATGAGACCACTATGATACGTTTTATTGATGGTTTGATCAAACCCATAGCTAACACTTTGCGGTTACAAACTTATATAGATATCAAGGAGGCAGTTCACAAAGCCATTGAAATTGAACAACAATTGAGGGAATAAGGTCCTTGTTCATTCTCTACTTCACAGTATTACAAAGGTAATAGTTTCAATTCTGACTTTAGGTATTTGAAACCACCTTTTACTGCTAATAAGTCTTCTTCAAGTGGTAATACTAAGAAATCGAATTGGAAGAGTGGGGCTCCTATGAAGATGCAAGTACCTTCTAAGCAACCCAGTTCTAGTGATTCAAACACGAGAAAAACACGTGAGATAGAGTGTTTCAAATGTAAAGGGCAAGGACACTTTGGTAGAGATTGCCCTAGCACGAGACTTCTCCTTATTAAAGAAAATGGTGAATATACTTCTGATTCAGACAATCCAGATATGACAGACTTTATATAGAATATTATCCATACCAGTGATTTGTGTGAGGAGATCATAGAACCACCAAATGATGAGGAGGATTTTTTGAATTTCATTGCCTAATAGTTCGTCGCACTCTCAACATCCAAATGAAAGATGATCTTGACAGTCAAAGGACTAATATCTTCCATTCTCGATGTTTCATTAAAGGTACACTATGTTCGCTTATTCTGGATAGTGGGAGTTGTGCTAATGTTGTTTGTAGCTATCTTGTGGACTCTTTGAAGTTCCCTTGCATAAAACACCCTAAGCCATACCACCTTCAATGGCTTATTCAATGTTCAGAAGTGCGAGTTGCAAAACAGTCCATGATTACACTTAAACTCGATAATTATGAGGATGAGGTATGGTGCGATGTTGTCCCCATGCATGTTGCGCATTTGCTACTTGGAAGACCATGGCAATTTGATCGTGAAGTCATACACCATGGTAAACAAAATCGATATTCCGTTACCTTTAAAGGGAAGAAATTTACTCTAGATGTGTATAAAGATCAAATAAAACTGATGAAATTCTGTGAGGAGGTTAAGGGGAAAGGACAAACAAAAAAGACTGAGAGAAAAGAGGTCATTAGTATTAAAAGTCAAAATTCAAACGGCCCAATGGTGAGTAAATCCTCTAGTGGTAAAAACAGAATGCAAAGTCTATTTGTAAGTGTAAAAGATGTGCGGAGAGCCTTGTTAAGCAATCAACCTTGTATCCTTGTGAGGTTTAGGCAAAGTTATTTATCTCTACCTGACCTTGACAAAACTTTGCCTAGTGTGTTTAACTCTCTTTTGCAGGATTATACGGGTGTTTTCAGTGAGGCACCTAAAGGTTTTCTACCTTTACGATAGCACCAACTTGATTTAGTATCCGAAGCATCCATTCCAAATCGACCATCTTACCGAAGTAATCCCGAGGAGACAAATGAGTTGCAAAGTCAAGTTGAGGAACTATTAGCCAAGGGGTACATTAGAGAGAGTTTAAGTGCTTGTGCCGTTCCTATCCTGGTGGTGCCTAAGAAAGATGGTTCATTTCGAATGTGTGTTGATTGTCGTCCCATCAACAAAATTACAATAAAGTATAGACATCTAATCCATAGACTTGATGACATGCTTGATGAGTTACATGGATCAACAATTTTCACAAAAATTGACTTAAAGAGTGGTTACCATCAAATTCGTATGAGGGAAGGAGATAAATGGAAAACAGCCTTTAAAACTAAGTTTGGATTGTATGAATGACTTGTTATGCCTTTTGGTCTAACTAATGCACCTAGTACTTTCATGAGGTTAATGAATCATGTTTTAAGGCCTTATTTGGGTAAATTTGTGGTAGTATATTTTGATGATATTCTAAGTTACTCAACTTCTTTGGATGATCATGTTTTCCATGTTAAATCTGTTTTGGACATATTACGAGCTGAACAATTATTTGCCAACCTTGATAAATGCACTTTTTGTTGTGAAAAGCTAATTTTTTAGGGTTTATAATAAGTACTCAAGGTATTCATGTTGATAAGGACAAAGTAAAGGCAATAAGGGAGTGGCCTACTCCTAAATCGATTATCGAGGTAAGATCTTTCCATGGTTTAACAAGTTTTTATAGACGTTTTGTGAAGAATTTATCCACTATTACAGCCCCATTAACTGAGGTTATTCAAAAATAAAAAATCAATGGGCTTCAAGCGGGGTGAAGCCCAAGAAAAGGCATTTCAAGCCTTGAAGAATAAGTTATGTTCTACTCTAGTTCTTAAATTACCTAATTTCTCTAATACTTTTGAACCTGAATGTGATGCTTCAGGCATTGGAATTGGTGCCGTCTTGATGCAAGATAAAAGACCAGTAGCATATTTCAGTGAAAAACTAAATGGGGCGTAATTGAACTACTCAACGTATGATAAAGAGTTATTGGCATTGGTGCGACCTCTCCAATTGTTGCATCATTTCTTGCTACCCAATGAGTTCGTTATACATACGGATCATGAGTCCCTCAAATGGATAAAGGGACAAGGTAAGTTGAGCAAAAGACATGCAAGATGGGTGGAATTTATTGAAACATTCCCATATGTAATTAAGTACAAAACAGACAAAGAGAATGTAGTTGCTGATGCCTTATCTCGTAGTTATTCTTTGATAACTACATTACATTCTAAAGTCTTAAGATTTGAGCATATAAAATATTTGTACCCAAATGATGCTAATTTTTCAAATATCTTTGTAATTGTGGGAATAGTGCCCTTGACAAATATTATCTTGTACATGCATTTCTTTTTCGCCTAAACGGGTTATGTGTGCCATATTGCTCCATGAGGGAGTTACTAATTCGTGAGGCCTATGGTGGAGGCTTAATGGGACACTTTGGTGTCCCTAAAATGCTAGATGTTCTACAAGAACACTTTTATTGGCCGCACATGAAGAACGATGTTGACAAGGCATGTTCTAAATGCATTGCTTGTAAACAAGCAAAATCTAAGGTAATGCCTCATGGACTCTATACTCCTTTGCTGATTCCTTCTTTACCATGGGTAGATTTATCCATGGATTTCATTCATGGTTTGCCTCGAACTAAAAAAGGTCGAGATAGTATATTTGTTGTTGTTGTTGACAGGTTCTCAAAAATGACAAACTTTATTCCTTGTCACAAAACAGATGATGCTACACATGTGGCAGACTTATTCTTTAGAGAGGTGGTGCGACTACATGGGATACCTTGCACAATTATCTCTAATAGAGACGTAAAATTCCTCAGCCACTTTTGGAAGGTATTGTAGGGTAAGCTTGGTACTAAATTATTATATTCCACTACATGTCACCCCCAAACTAATGGACAAACAAAGGTAGTAAATCGAGTTTTAGGCATTTTGCTACGAGTTGTTGTGGGTAAGAACCTTAAGAATTGGGAAGAATGTTTACCATTTGTTGAATTTGCATAAAATTGATCTATTCACTCTACAACTAGCTATTCACCATTTGAACTTGTTTATGGTTTTAACCCACAAGCTGTACTTGATCTTGTACCATTGCCTATAGAAAATATTTCTAGTTTGGATGGTGCAAAGAAAGCTGAATTGCTTAAGTCAATGCATGAAAAGGCAAAACAACGGATTGCCAAAATAAATGACATGAATTCCAACAGAGCTAACAAGGGGCGCAAACAAGTTATCCTTGAACCCGATGATTGGGTTTGGGTCCATATACGTAAAGAGTGATTTTCGAGTAAAAGTAGGACTAAATTGGACCCTAGAGGTGACGGACCTTTCCAAGTGCTAAAACGGATCAATGACAACGCCTATCAAATAGATTTGCCAGGTGAGTACAATATAAGTTCTACTTTTAATATTGTTGACTTGTCTCCCTTTGATGTTTTAGATTCGAGGATGAATCTTTTCGAGGAAGAGGGGAATGATACGAGTCGCAAGGCCCAAAATCCAGCTTATGAACGTGATGGGCTCAATCTTCCTCAAGGACCAGTAACGAGGTCAAAAGCAAAGCAAATTCGAGCAAAATTAAACGGGACCATACAAGACTTCGTTACCAAGGCCCTAGATGCACACATGATCGAAAAAGAAAATCAAGATTCACTTTCTTGTTTTCAAGAAAATCAAGTAATTGAATCTTGGTCCAATTATGTTGTTTCAAACAATTTCAAGGATAAAGAAAATCAAGATTTCAATTCTTGGAAAAGAAACAAAATCTTGGTCCAATTTTTCCATTCCAAAAAATTTCAAGAATCAAGAAAATCAAGATTTAAAATCATGGAAATCTTGGTCCAAGAAACCGAAGCTGCCAATTTTCAAGTTGGGGGAAATCAGCAGACTTGCAGCGACTTTTTGTATGGGATCTAGGAATTTATGGGTTGAGGTGCCTGCATGGATTTTGAAGATCTATCTCTTATCTTAGAAATACACTTTGAATCACTTGATTTCAAGTTCGGTAGCTCAAGTTATGATCGTTTTAATAAAACTGCGCGGGCTGAATTTCTGGACGTGATTATGATAGGAATTACGAGTTTCGGGCTTTTAATTCGAGTTTAAATCATATTGGATTTGGATTTTATGTTTAATTTTTATTATATATGAGCCCAATATTGTATTATCTGCTCTTATTATTTTATTGTTATTTTTATTCCGAATTTTGAATAATTATTTAGTAGTTTAAGTTTTTAGGAGTTTTATGTCAACAAGAAAGTTTAGTTTAAAACTACTTCTCTTTTAGATTAGTTAGAGTTCTAGTTTAATTAAGAGTTTTATTTAGATTTATTTAGCTTCCTTATATATAGGCCTTGGAATTGAAAACAAAAAACACTGGATTTTGATTATGTTGAGTTAATAATAATTCTCTTTGAGTTTTTCTTCAAGAATTGCTCTTGAGTTTTTTTTAGAAGTTGTTTTAACAATCTTTCAGGTTGTGGGAATCATCTTCAAGCTTTTTCTTGCCAAGATCTCTTTCTTGGACGGGAAATTAGAGTCATTGAAGGGAGTTGTGGATTCTTATTGTTTCCAAAGCTTCTTAGGACGTTATCTTCTCTCTTCTATCTTTAATTTATCGTTCTAGTTTGATCTAGTTTATTTCTTGCTATTTAGGGTTATTGATTTAGCTGTTTTTCGTTCTAGGTTGAAATTGCTTCAAGAGAGACGTTCTCCTACCTTGGTCATCAAGAAACACATCAAAAATTAGGAGATTCAATCTTTTTTGTTGTTTCAATCATTCTCTCCTAAACAGTTTGCTTTCATCCTTTAACTTACTTCTCACGAATCTGTTTGTGTTTTTATTTTCCAGATCTGGTTGGGACGTTTTCTTAAGGTATAAGGAAAAATTCTTTCATCCAAAGAAACCCTAATTTCATTCTCTATTGGATCTTTTACAAGTCATTCATCTTTATTTTGTTTTAATGTCGTTTGATTATTCTTCTTGTCAACTAATTTGCCTTTCTTTGTTTTCGTTTCAGATTACATTTGTCTAGAATTTTAGGGTAGATCCGCGACTTGACAACTTTACGATCCTCTTTCGTATTCCTTTCGTATCATTTGGTATCAGAGCTTATGAATGTGACGGGATCAAAGTTTCTCAAGGCCCAGTAACGAGTCGATGGCCAAGCAAATTCGAGCAAGATTGAACGGGACCATCCAAGACTTCGTTACCAAAGCCCTAGATGCGCACACGGTCAAAAAAAAAAATCAAGTTTCACTTTCTTGATTTCAAGAAAATCAAGAAATCAAATCTTGGTCCAATTTTTCCATTCCAAACAATTTCAAGAATCAAGAAAATCAAGATTTAAAATCATGAAAATCTTGGTCCAAGAAACCAAAGCTGCCAATTTTCAAGTTGGGAAAATCAGCAGACTTGCAGCGACTTTTTGTATGGGATCTAGGAATTTATGGGTTGAGGTGCCTGCATGGATTTTAAAGATCTATCTCTTATCTTAGAAATACACTTTGAATCACTTGATTTCAAGTTCGGGAGCTCAAGTTATGATCGTTTTAATAAAACTGCGCGGGCTGAATTTCTGGACTTGATTATGATAGGAATTACGAGTTTCGGGCTTTTAATTCGAGTTTAAATCATATTGGATTTGGGTTTTATGTTTAATTTTTATTATATATGAGCCCAATATTGTATTATCAGCTCTTATTATTTTATTTTTATTTTTATTCCGAATTTTGAATAATTATTTAGTAGTTTAAGTTTTTAGGAGTTTTATGTCAACAAGAAAGTTTAGTTTAAAACTACTTCTTTTTTAGATTAGTTAGAGTTCTAGTTTAATTAAGCGTTTTATTTAGATTTATTTAGCTTGCTTATATATAGGCCTTGGAATTGTAAACAAAAAACACTGGATTTTGATTATGTTGAGTTAATAATAATTCTCTTTGAGTTTTTCTTCAAGAATTGCTCTTGAGTTTTTCTTCAAGAATTGCTCTTGAGTTTTTCTTAGAAGTTGTTTTAACAATCTTTCAGGTTGTGGGAATCATCTTCAAGCTTTCTCTTGCCAAGATCTCTTTCTTGGAGGGGAAATTAGAGTCATTGAAGGGAGCTATGGATTCTTATTGTTTCCAAGGCTTCTTAGGACGTTATCTTCTCTTTTCTATCTTTAATTTGTCGTTCTAGTTTGATCTAGTTTATTTCTTGCTGTTTAGGGTTACTGATTTAGCTGTTTTTCGTTCTAGGTTGAAATTGTTTCAAGAGGGACGTTCTCCTACCTTGGTCCATCAAGAAACACATCAAAAATTAGGAGATTCATTCTTTTTTGTTGTTTCAATCATTCTCTCCTAAACAGTTTGCTTTCATCCTTTAAATCACTTCTAACGAATCTGTTTGTGTTTTTATTTTCCAGATCTGGTTGGGACGTTTTCTTGAGGTCCAAGGACGAATTCTTTCATCCAAGAAACCCTAATTTCATTCTCTATTGGATCCTTTACAAGTCATTCATCTTTATTTTGTTTTAATGTCGTTTGATTATTCTTCTTATCAACTAATCTGCCTTTCTTTGTCTTCGTTTCAGATTACATTTGTCTAGAATTTTAGGATAGATCCGCGACTTGACAACTTTACGATCCTCTTTCGTATTCCTTTCGTATCATTTGGTATTAGAGCTTATGAATGTGACGGGATCAAAGTTTCTCAAGGCCCAGTGACGAGGTCGATGGCCAAGCAAATTCGAGCAAGATTGAACGGGACCATTCAAGACTTCGTTACCAAAGCCCTAGATGCGCACACGGTCGAAAAAAAATCAAGATTCACTTTCTTGTTTTCAAGAAAATCAAGAAATCAAATCTTGGTCCAATTTTTCCATTCCAAACAATTTCAAGAATCAAGAAAATCAAGATTTAAAATCATGAAAATCTTGGTCCAAGAAACCAAAGCTGCCAATTTTCAAGTTGGGAAAATCAGCAGACTTGCAGCGACTTTTTGTATGGGATCTAGGAATTTATGGGTTGAGGTGCCTGCATGGATTTTAAAGATCTATCTCTTATCTTAGAAATACACTTTGAATCACTTGATTTCAAGTTCGGGAGCTCAAGTTATGATCGTTTTAATAAAACTGCGCGGGCTGAATTTCTGGACTTGATTATGATAGGAATTACGAGTTTCGGGCTTTTAATTCGAGTTTAAATCATATTGGATTTGGGTTTTATGTTTAATTTTTATTATATATGAGCCCAATATTGTATTATCAGCTCTTATTATTTTATTTTTATTTTTATTCCGAATTTTGAATAATTATTTAGTAGTTTAAGTTTTTAGGAGTTTTATGTCAACAAGAAAGTTTAGTTTAAAACTACTTCTTTTTTAGATTAGTTAGAGTTCTAGTTTAATTAAGCGTTTTATTTAGATTTATTTAGCTTGCTTATATATAGGCCTTGGAATTGTAAACAAAAAACACTGGATTTTGATTATGTTGAGTTAATAATAATTCTCTTTGAGTTTTTCTTCAAGAATTGCTCTTGAGTTTTTCTTCAAGAATTGCTCTTGAGTTTTTCTTAGAAGTTGTTTTAACAATCTTTCAGGTTGTGGGAATCATCTTCAAGCTTTTTCTTGCCAATATCTCTTTCTTGGAGGGGAAATTAGAGTCATTGAAGGGAGTTGTGGATTCTTATTGTTTCCAAGGCTTCTTAGGACGTTATCTTCTCTTTTCTATCTTTAATTTGTCGTTCTAGTTTGATCTAGTTTATTTCTTGCTATTTAGGGTTACTGATTTAGCTGTTTTTCGTTCTAGGTTGAAATTGCTTCAAGAGGGACGTTCTCCTACCTTGGTCCATCAAGAAACACATCAAAAATTAGGAGATTCATTCTTTTTTGTTGTTTCAATCATTCTCTCCTAAACAGTTTGCTTTCATCCTTTAAATCACTTCTAACGAATCTGTTTGTGTTTTTATTTTCCAGATCTGGTTGGGACGTTTTCTTGAGGTCCAAGGATGAATTCTTTCATCCAAGAAACCCTAATTTCATTCTCTATTGGATCCTTTACAAGTCATTCATCTTTATTTTGTTTTAATCTCGTTTGATTATTCTTCTTATCAACTAATCTGCCTTTCTTTGTCTTCGTTTCAGATTACATTTGTCTAGAATTTTAGGGTAGATCCGCGACTTGACAACTTTACGATCCTCTTTCGTATCCCTTTCGTATCATTTGGTATCAGAGATTATGAATGTGACGGGATCAAAGTTTCTCAAGGCCCAGTAACGAGGTCGATGGCCAAGTAAATTCGAGCAAGATTGAACGGGACCATCCAAGACTTCGTTACCAAAGAGCCTAGATGCGCAGGCGGTCGAAAAAAAATCAAGATTCACTTTCTTGTTTTCAAGAAAATCAAGAAATCAAATCTTGGTCCAATTTTTCCATTCCAAACAATTTCAAGAATCAAGAAAATCAAGATTTAAAATCATAAAAATCTTGGTCCAAGAAACCAAAGCTGTCAATTTTCAAGTTGGGGAAATCAGCAGATTTGCAATGACTTTTTGTATGGGATCTAGGAATTAATGGGTTGATATGTCTGCATGGATTTTGAAGATCTATCCCTTATCTTCGAAACACACTTTGAATCACTTGATTTCAAGCTCGGGAGCTCAAGTTATGATCGTTTTAATAAAACTGCGCGGGCTGAATTTCTGGACTTGATTATGATAGGAATTACGAGTTTCGGGCTTTTAATTCGAGTTTAAATCATATTGGATTTGGGTTTTATGTTTAATTTTTATTATATATGAGCCCAATATTGTATTATCAGCTCTTATTATTTTATTTTTATTTTTATTCCGAATTTTGAATAATTATTTAGTAGTTTAAGTTTTTAGGAGTTTTATGTCAACAAGAAAGTTTAGTTTAAAACTACTTCTTTTTTAGATTAGTTAGAGTTCTAGTTTAATTAAGCGTTTTATTTAGATTTATTTAGCTTGCTTATATATAGGCCTTGGAATTGTAAACAGAAAACACTGGATTTTGATTATGTTGAGTTAATAATAATTCTCTTTGAGTTTTTCTTCAAGAATTTCTCTTGAGTTTTTTTTAGAAGTTGTTTTAACAATCTTTCAGGTTGTGGGAATCATCTTCAAGCTTTTTCTTGCCAAGATCTCTTTCTTGGAGGGGAAATTAGAGTCATTGAAGGGAGTTGTGGATTCTTATTGTTTCCAAGGCTTCTTAGGACGTTATCTACTCTTTTCTATCTTTAATTTATCGTTCTAGTTTGATCTAGTTTATTTCTTGCTATTTAGGGTTACTGATTTAGCTGTTTTTCGTTCTAGGTTGAAATTGCTTCAAGAGGGACGTTCTCCTACCTTGGTCCATCAAGAAACACATCAAAAATTAGGAGATTCATTCTTTTTTGTTGTTTCAATCATTCTCTCCTAAACAGTTTGCTTTCATCCTTTAAATCACTTCTAACGAATCTGTTTGTGTTTTTATTTTCCAGATCTGGTTGGGACGTTTTCTTGAGGTCCAAGGACGAATTCTTTCATCCAAGAAACCCTAATTTCATTCTCTATTGGATCCTTTACAAGTCATTCATCTTTATTTTGTTTTAATGTCGTTTGATTATTCTTCTTATCAACTAATCTGCCTTTCTTTGTCTTCGTTTCAGATTACATTTGTCTAGAATTTTAGGATAGATCCGCGACTTGACAACTTTACGATCCTCTTTCGTATTTCTTTCGTATCATTTGGTATCAGAGCTTATGAATGTGACGGGATCAAAGTTTCTCAAGGCCCAGTAACGAGGTCGATGGCCAAGCAAATTCGAGCAAGATTGAACGGGACCATTCAAGACTTCGTTACCAAAGCCCTAGATGCGCACACGGTCGAAAAAAAATCAAGATTCACTTTCTTGTTTTCAAGAAAATCAAGAAATCAAATCTTGGTCCAATTTTTCCATTCCAAACAATTTCAAGAATCAAGAAAATCAAGATTTAAAATCATGAAAATCTTGGTCCAAGAAACCAAAGCTGTCAATTTTCAAGTTGGGGAAATCAGCAGATTTGCAATGACTTTTTGTATGGGATCTAGGAATTTATGGTTTGATATGTCTGCATGGATTTTGAAGATCTATCCCTTATCTTCGAAACACACTTTGAATCACTTTATTTTAAGCTCGGGAGCTCAAGTTATGTTCGTTTTAATAAAACTGCGCGGGTAAAATTTCTGGACGTTATTATGACGGGAATTACGAGTTTCGGGCTTTTGATTTGAGTTTAAATCATATTGGGTTTGGGTTTTATGTTTAATTTTTATTATATATGAGCCCAATATTTTATTATCAGCTCTTATTATTTTATTGTTATTTTTTATTCCGAATTTTGAATAATTATTAAGTAGTTTAAGTTTTTAGGAGTTTTATGTCAACAAGAAAGTTTAGTTTAAAACTACTTCTTGTTTAGATTAGTTAGAGTTCTAGTTTAATTAAGCGTTTTATTTAGATTTATTTAGCTTGCCTATATATAGGCCTTGGAATTGTAAACAGAAAACACTGGATTTTGATTATGTTGAGTTAATAATAATTCTCTTTGAGTTTTTCTTCAAGAATTTCTCTTGAGTTTTTTTTAGAAGTTGTTTTAACAATCTTTCAGGTTGTGGGAATCATCTTCAAGCTTTTTCTTGCCAAGATCTCTTTCTTGGAGGGGAAATTAGAGTCATTGAAGGGAGTTGTGGATTCTTATTGTTTCCAAGGCTTCTTAGGACGTTATCTTCTCTTTTCTATCTTTAATTTGTCGTTCTAGTTTGATCTAGTTTATTTCTTGCTATTTAGGGTTATTGATTTAGCTGTTTTTCGTTCTAGGTTGAAATTGCTTCAAGAGGGACGTTCTCCTACCTTGGTCCATCAAGAAACACATCAAAAATTAGGAGATTCATTCTTTTTTGTTGTTTCAATCATTCTCTCCTAAACAGTTTGCTTTCATCCTTTAAATCACTTCTAACGAATCTGTTTGTGTTTTTATTTTCCAGATCTGGTTGGGACGTTTTCTTGAGGTCCAAGGACGAATTCTTTCATCCAAGAAACCCTAATTTCATTCTCTATTGGATCCTTTACAAGTCATTCATCTTTATTTTGTTTTAATGTCGTTTGATTATTCTTCTTATCAACTAATCTGCCTTTCTTTGTCTTCGTTTCAGATTACATTTGTCTAGAATTTTAGGATAGATCCGCGACTTGACAACTTTACGATCCTCTTTCGTATTTCTTTCGTATCATTTGGTATCAGAGCTTATGAATGTGACGGGATCAAAGTTTCTCAAGGCCCAGTAACGAGGTCGATGGCCAAGCAAATTCGAGCAAGATTGAATGGGACCATCCAAGACTTCGTTACCAAAGCCCTAGATGCGCACACGGTCGAAAAAAAAAATCAAGATTTACTTTCTTGTTTTCAAGAAAATCAAGAAATCAAATCTTGGTCCAATTTTTCCATTCCAAACAAGTTCAAGAATCAATAAAATCAAGATTTAAAATCATGAAAATCTTGGTCCAAGAAACCAAAGCTGTCAATTTTCAAGTTGGGGAAATCAACAGATTTGCAATGACTTTTTGTATGGTATCTAGGAATTTATGGGTTGATATGTCTGCATGGATTTTGAAGATCTATCCCTTATCTTCGAAACACACTTTGAATCACTTTATTTTAAGCTCGGGAGCTCAAGTTATGTTCGTTTTAATAAAACTGCGCGGGCAAAATTTCTGGACGTTATTATGACGGGAATTACGAGTTTCGGGCTTTTAATTTGAGTTTAAATCATATTGGGTTTGGGTTTTATGTTTAATTTTTATTATATATGAGCCCAATATTGTATTATCAGCTCTTATTATTTTATTTTTATTTTTATTCCGAATTTTGAATAATTATTTAGTAGTTTAAGTTTTTAGGAGTTTTATGTCAACAAGAAAGTTTAGTTTAAAACTACTTCTTTTTTAGATTAGTTAGAGTTCTAGTTTAATTAAGCGTTTTATTTAGATTTATTTAGCTTGCTTATATATAGGCCTTGGAATTGTAAACAAAAAACACTGGATTTTGATTATGTTGAGTTAATAATAATTCTCTTTGAGTTTTTCTTCAAGAATTGCTCTTGAGTTTTTCTTCAAGAATTGCTCTTGAGTTTTTCTTAGAAGTTGTTTTAACAATCTTTCAGGTTGTGGGAATCATCTTCAAGCTTTTTCTTGCCAATATCTCTTTCTTGGAGGGGAAATTAGAGTCATTGAAGGGAGTTGTGGATTCTTATTGTTTCCAAGGCTTCTTAGGACGTTATCTTCTCTTTTCTATCTTTAATTTGTCGTTCTAGTTTGATCTAGTTTATTTCTTGCTATTTAGGGTTACTGATTTAGCTGTTTTTCGTTCTAGGTTGAAATTGTTTCAAGAGGGACGTTCTCCTACCTTGGTCCATCAAGAAACACATCAAAAATTAGGAGATTCATTCTTTTTTGTTGTTTCAATCATTCTCTCCTAAACAGTTTGCTTTCATCCTTTAAATCACTTCTAACGAATCTGTTTGTGTTTTTATTTTCCAGATCTGGTTGGGACGTTTTCTTGAGGTCCAAGGACGAATTCTTTCATCCAAGAAACCCTAATTTCATTCTCTATTGGATCCTTTACAAGTCATTCATCTTTATTTTGTTTTAATGTCGTTTGATTATTCTTCTTATCAACTAATCTGACTTTCTTTGTCTTCGTTTCAGATTACATTTGTCTAGAATTTTAGGGTAGATCCGCGACTTGACAACTTTACGATCCTCTTTCGTATTCCTTTCGTATCATTTGGTATTAGAGCTTATGAATGTGACGGGATCAAAGTTTCTCAAGGCCCAGTAACGAGGTCGATGGCCAAGCAAATTCGAGCAAGATTGAACGGGACCATTCAAGACTTCGTTACCAAAGCCCTAGATGCGCACACGGTCGAAAAAAAATCAAGATTCACTTTCTTGTTTTCAAGAAAATCAAGAAATCAAATCTTGGTCCAATTTTTCATTCCAAACAATTTCAAGAATCAAGAAAATCAAGATTTAAAATCATGAAAATCTTGGTCCAAGAAACCAAAGCTGTCAATTTTCAAGTTGGGGAAATCAGCAGATTTGCAATGACTTTTTGTATGGGATCTAGGAATTTATGGGTTGATATGTCTGCATGGATTTTGAAGATCTATCCCTTATCTTCGAAACACACTTTGAATCACTTTATTTTAAGCTCGGGAGCTCAAGTTATGTTCGTTTTAATAAAACTGCGCGGGCAAAATTTCTGGACGTTATTATGACGGGAATTACGAGTTTCGGGCTTTTAATTTGAGTTTAAATCATATTGGGTTTGGGTTTTATGTTTAATTTTTATTATATATGAGCCCAATATTTTATTATCAGCTCTTATTATTTTATTGTTATTTTTTATTCCGAATTTTGAATAATTATTAAGTAGTTTAAGTTTTTAGGAGTTTTATGTCAACAAGAAAGTTTAGTTTAAAACTACTTCTTGTTTAGATTAGATAGAGTTCTAGTTTAATTAAGCGTTTTATTTAGATTTATTTAGCTTGCTTATATATAGGCCTTGGAATTGTAAACAGAAAACACTGGATTTTGATTATGTTGAGTTAATAATAATTCTCTTTGAGTTTTTCTTCAAGAATTTCTCTTGAGTTTTTTTTAGAAGTTGTTTTAACAATCTTTCAGGTTGTGGGAATCATCTTCAAGCTTTTTCTTGCCAAGATCTCTTTCTTGGAGGGGAAATTAGAGTCATTGAAGGGAGTTGTGGATTCTTATTGTTTCCAAGGCTTCTTAGGACGTTATCTACTCTTTTCTATCTTTAATTTATCGTTCTAGTTTGATCTAGTTTATTTCTTGCTATTTAGGGTTACTGATTTAGCTGTTTTTCGTTCTAGGTTGAAATTGCTTCAAGAGGGACGTTCTCCTACCTTGGTCCATCAAGAAACACATCAAAAATTAGGAGATTCATTCTTTTTTGTTGTTTCAATCATTCTCTCCTAAACAGTTTGCTTTCATCCTTTAAATCACTTCTAACGAATCTGTTTGTGTTTTTATTTTCCAGATCTGGTTGGGACGTTTTCTTGAGGTCCAAGGACGAATTCTTTCATCCAAGAAACCCTAATTTCATTCTCTATTGGATCCTTTACAAGTCATTCATCTTTATTTTGTTTTAATGTCGTTTGATTATTCTTCTTATCAACTAATCTGCCTTTCTTTGTCTTCGTTTCAGATTACATTTGTCTAGAATTTTAGGATAGATCCGCGACTTGACAACTTTACGATCCTCTTTCGTATTCCTTTCGTATCATTTGGTATTAGAGCTTATGAATGTGACGGGATCAAAGTTTCTCAAGGCCCAGTGACGAGGTCGATGGCCAAGCAAATTCGAGCAATATTGAACGGGACCATTCAAGACTTCGTTACCAAAGCCCTAGATGCGCACACGGTCGAAAAAAAATCAAGATTCACTTTCTTGTTTTCAAGAAAATCAAGAAATCAAATCTTGGTCCAATTTTTCCATTCCAAACAATTTCAAGAATCAAGAAAATCAAGATTTAAAATCATGAAAATCTTGGTCCAAGAAACCAAAGCTGTCAATTTTCAAGTTGGGGAAATCAGCAGATTTGCAATGACTTTTTGTATGGGATCTAGGAATTTATGGTTTGATATGTCTGCATGGATTTTGAAGATCTATCCCTTATCTTCGAAACACACTTTGAATCACTTTATTTTAAGCTCGGGAGCTCAAGTTATGTTCGTTTTAATAAAACTGCGCGGGTAAAATTTCTGGACGTTATTATGACGGGAATTACGAGTTTCGGGCTTTTGATTTGAGTTTAAATCATATTGGGTTTGGGTTTTATGTTTAATTTTTATTATATATGAGCCCAATATTTTATTATCAGCTCTTATTATTTTATTGTTATTTTTTATTCCGAATTTTGAATAATTATTAAGTAGTTTAAGTTTTTAGGAGTTTTATGTCAACAAGAAAGTTTAGTTTAAAACTACTTCTTGTTTAGATTAGTTAGAGTTCTAGTTTAATTAAGCGTTTTATTTAGATTTATTTAGCTTGCCTATATATAGGCCTTGGAATTGTAAACAGAAAACACTGGATTTTGATTATGTTGAGTTAATAATAATTCTCTTTGAGTTTTTCTTCAAGAATTTCTCGAGTTTTTTTTAGAAGTTGTTTTAACAATCTTTCAGGTTGTGGGAATCATCTTCAAGCTTTTTCTTGCCAAGATCTCTTTCTTGGAGGGGAAATTAGAGTCATTGAAGGGAGTTGTGGATTCTTATTGTTTCCAAGGCTTCTTAGGACGTTATCTTCTCTTTTCTATCTTTAATTTGTCGTTCTAGTTTGATCTAGTTTATTTCTTGCTATTTAGGGTTATTGATTTAGCTGTTTTTCGTTCTAGGTTGAAATTGCTTCAAGAGGGACGTTCTCCTACCTTGGTCCATCAAGAAACACATCAAAAATTAGGAGATTCATTCTTTTTTGTTGTTTCAATCATTCTCTCCTAAACAGTTTGCTTTCATCCTTTAAATCACTTCTAACGAATCTGTTTGTGTTTTTATTTTCCAGATCTGGTTGGGACGTTTTCTTGAGGTCCAAGGACGAATTCTTTCATCCAAGAAACCCTAATTTCATTCTCTATTGGATCCTTTACAAGTCATTCATCTTTATTTTGTTTTAATGTCGTTTGATTATTCTTCTTATCAACTAATCTGCCTTTCTTTGTCTTCGTTTCAGATTACATTTGTCTAGAATTTTAGGATAGATCCGCGACTTGACAACTTTACGATCCTCTTTCGTATTTCTTTCGTATCATTTGGTATCAGAGCTTATGAATGTGACGGGATCAAAGTTTCTCAAGGCCCAGTAACGAGGTCGATGGCCAAGCAAATTCGAGCAAGATTGAATGGGACCATCCAAGACTTCGTTACCAAAGCCCTAGATGCGCACACGGTCGAAAAAAAAAATCAAGATTTACTTTCTTGTTTTCAAGAAAATCAAGAAATCAAATCTTGGTCCAATTTTTCCATTCCAAACAAGTTCAAGAATCAATAAAATCAAGATTTAAAATCATGAAAATCTTGGTCCAAGAAACCAAAGCTGTCAATTTTCAAGTTGGGGAAATCAACAGATTTGCAATGACTTTTTGTATGGTATCTAGGAATTTATGGGTTGATATGTCTGCATGGATTTTGAAGATCTATCCCTTATCTTCGAAACACACTTTGAATCACTTTATTTTAAGCTCGGGAGCTCAAGTTATGTTCGTTTTAATAAAACTGCGCGGGTAAAATTTCTGGACGTTATTATGACGGGAATTACGAGTTTCGGGCTTTTAATTTGAGTTTAAATCATATTGGGTTTGGGTTTTATGTTTAATTTTTATTATATATGAGCCCAATATTTTATTATCAGCTCTTATTATTTTATTGTTATTTTTTATTCCGAATTTTGAATAATTATTAAGTAGTTTAAGTTTTTAGGAGTTTTATGTCAACAAGAAAGTTTAGTTTAAAACTACTTCTTGTTTAGATTAGTTAGAGTTCTAGTTTAATTAAGCGTTTTATTTAGATTTATTTAGCTTGCCTATATATAGGCCTTGGAATTGTAAACAGAAAACACTGGATTTTGATTATGTTGAGTTAATAATAATTCTCTTTGAGTTTTTCTTCAAGAATTTCTCTTGAGTTTTTTTTAGAAGTTGTTTTAACAATCTTTCAGGTTGTGGGAATCATCTTCAAGCTTTTTCTTGCCAAGATCTCTTTCTTGGAGGGGAAATTAGAGTCATTGAAGGGAGTTGTGGATTCTTATTGTTTCCAAGGCTTCTTAGGACGTTATCTTCTCTTTTCTATCTTTAATTTGTCGTTCTAGTTTGATCTAGTTTATTTCTTGCTATTTAGGGTTATTGATTTAGCTGTTTTTCGTTCTAGGTTGAAATTGCTTCAAGAGGGACGTTCTCCTACCTTGGTCCATCAAGAAACACATCAAAAATTAGGAGATTCATTCTTTTTTGTTGTTTCAATCATTCTCTCCTAAACAGTTTGCTTTCATCCTTTAAATCACTTCTAACGAATCTGTTTGTGTTTTTATTTTCCAGATCTGGTTGGGACGTTTTCTTGAGGTCCAAGGACGAATTCTTTCATCCAAGAAACCCTAATTTCATTCTCTATTGGATCCTTTACAAGTCATTCATCTTTATTTTGTTTTAATGTCGTTTGATTATTCTTCTTATCAACTAATCTGCCTTTCTTTGTCTTCGTTTCAGATTACATTTGTCTAGAATTTTAGGATAGATCCGCGACTTGACAACTTTACGATCCTCTTTCGTATTTCTTTCGTATCATTTGGTATCAGAGCTTATGAATGTGACGGGATCAAAGTTTCTCAAGGCCCAGTAACGAGGTCGATGGCCAAGCAAATTCGAGCAAGATTGAATGGGACCATCCAAGACTTCGTTACCAAAGCCCTAGATGCGCACACGGTCGAAAAAAAAAATCAAGATTTACTTTCTTGTTTTCAAGAAAATCAAGAAATCAAATCTTGGTCCAATTTTTCCATTCCAAACAAGTTCAAGAATCAATAAAATCAAGATTTAAAATCATGAAAATCTTGGTCCAAGAAACCAAAGCTGTCAATTTTCAAGTTGGGGAAATCAGCAGATTTGCAATGACTTTTTGTATGGGATCTAGGAATTTATGGTTTGATATGTCTGCATGGATTTTGAAGATCTATCCCTTATCTTCGAAACACACTTTGAATCACTTTATTTTAAGCTCGGGAGCTCAAGTTATGTTCGTTTTAATAAAACTGCGCGGGTAAAATTTCTGGACGTTATTATGACGGGAATTACGAGTTTCGGGCTTTTGATTTGAGTTTAAATCATATTGGGTTTGGGTTTTATGTTTAATTTTTATTATATATGAGCCCAATATTTTATTATCAGCTCTTATTATTTTATTGTTATTTTTTATTCCGAATTTTGAATAATTATTAAGTAGTTTAAGTTTTTAGGAGTTTTATGTCAACAAGAAAGTTTAGTTTAAAACTACTTCTTGTTTAGATTAGTTAGAGTTCTAGTTTAATTAAGCGTTTTATTTAGATTTATTTAGCTTGCCTATATATAGGCCTTGGAATTGTAAACAGAAAACACTGGATTTTGATTATGTTGAGTTAATAATAATTCTCTTTGAGTTTTTCTTCAAGAATTTCTCTTGAGTTTTTTTTAGAAGTTGTTTTAACAATCTTTCAGGTTGTGGGAATCATCTTCAAGCTTTTTCTTGCCAAGATCTCTTTCTTGGAGGGGAAATTAGAGTCATTGAAGGGAGTTGTGGATTCTTATTGTTTCCAAGGCTTCTTAGGACGTTATCTTCTCTTTTCTATCTTTAATTTGTCGTTCTAGTTTGATCTAGTTTATTTCTTGCTATTTAGGGTTATTGATTTAGCTGTTTTTCGTTCTAGGTTGAAATTGCTTCAAGAGGGACGTTCTCCTACCTTGGTCCATCAAGAAACACATCAAAAATTAGGAGATTCATTCTTTTTTGTTGTTTCAATCATTCTCTCCTAAACAGTTTGCTTTCATCCTTTAAATCACTTCTAACGAATCTGTTTGTGTTTTTATTTTCCAGATGTGGTTGGGACGTTTTCTTGAGGTCCAAGGACGAATTCTTTCATCCAAGAAACCCTAATTTCATTCTCTATTGGATCCTTTACAAGTCATTCATCTTTATTTTGTTTTAATGTCGTTTGATTATTCTTCTTATCAACTAATCTGCCTTTCTTTGTCTTCGTTTCAGATTACATTTGTCTAGAATTTTAGGATAGATCCGCGACTTGACAACTTTACGATCCTCTTTCGTATTTCTTTCGTATCATTTGGTATCAGAGCTTATGAATGTGACGGGATCAAAGTTTCTCAAGGCCCAGTAACGAGGTCGATGGCCAAGCAAATTCGAGCAAGATTGAATGGGACCATCCAAGACTTCGTTACCAAAGCCCTAGATGCGCACACGGTCGAAAAAAAAAATCAAGATTTACTTTCTTGTTTTCAAGAAAATCAAGAAATCAAATCTTGGTCCAATTTTTCCATTCCAAACAAGTTCAAGAATCAATAAAATCAAGATTTAAAATCATGAAAATCTTGGTCCAAGAAACCAAAGCTGTCAATTTTCAAGTTGGGGAAATCAGCAGATTTGCAATGACTTTTTGTATGGTATCTAGGAATTTATGGGTTGATATGTCTGCATGGATTTTGAAGATCTATCCCTAATCTTCGAAACACACTTTGAATCACTTGATTTCCAGCTCGGGAGCTCAAGTTATGTTCGTTTTAATAAAACTGCACGGGCAAAAGTTCTGGACGTGTGATTATGACGGGAATTACGAGTTTCGGGATTTTAATTTGAGTTTAAATCATATTGGGTTTGGGTTTTATGTTTAATTTTTATTACATATGAGCCCAATATTTTATTATCAGCTCTTATTATTTTATTGTTATTTTTTATTCCGAATTTTGAATAATTATTAAGTAGTTTAAGTTTTTAGGAGTTTTATGTCAACAAAAACGTTTAGTTTAAAAATACTTCTTGTCTAGATTAGTTAGAGTTCTAGTTTAATTAAGCATTTTATTTAGATTTATTTAGCTTGCCTATATATAGGCCTTGGAATTGTAAACAAAAAACACTGGATTTTGATTATGTTGAGTTAATAATAATTCTCTTTGAGTTTTTCTTCAAGAATTGCTGTTGAGTTTTTTTTAGAAGTTGCTTTAACAATCTTTCAGGTTGTGGGAATCATCTTCAAGCTTTTTCTTGCCAAGATCTCTTTCTTGGAGGGGAAATTAGAGTCATTGAAGGGGGCTGTGGATTCTTATTGTTTCCAAGGCTTCTTAGGACGTTATCTTCTCTTTTCTATCTTTAGTTTGTCGTTCTAGTTTGATCTAGTTTATTTCTTGCTATTTAGGGTTACTGATTTAGCTGTTTTTCGTTCTAGGTTGAAATTGCTTCAAGAGGGACGTTCTCCTACCTTGGTCCATCAAGAAACACATCAAAAATTAGGAGATTCATTCTTTTTTGTTGTTTCAATCATTCTCTCCTAAACAGTTTGCTTTCATCCTTTAAATCACTTCTAACGAATCTGTTTGTGTATTTATTTTCCAGATCTGGTTGGGACGTTTTCTTGAGGTCCAAGGACGAATTCTTTCATCCAAGAAACCCTAATTTCATTCTCTATTGGATCCTTTACAAGTCATTCATCTTTATTTTGTTTTAATCTCGTTTGATTATTCTTCTTATCAACTAATCTGCCTTTCTTTGTGTTCGTTTTAGATTATATTTGTCTAGAATTTTAAGGTAGATCCGCGACTTGACAACTTTACGATCCTCTTTCGTATTCCTTTCGTATCATTTGGTATCAGAGCTTATGAATGTGATGGGATCAAAGTTTCTCAAGGCCCAGTAACGAGGTCGATGGCCAAGCAAATTCGAGCAAGATTGAACGGGACCATTCAAGACTTCGTTACCAAAGCCCTAGATGCGCACACGGTCGAAAAAAAAATCAAGATTCACTTTCTTGTTTTCAAGAAAATCAAGAAATCAAATCTTGGTCCAATTTTTCTATTCCAAACAATTTCAAGAATCAAGAAAATCAAGATTTAAAATCATGAAAATCTTGGTCCAAGAAACCAAAGCTGTCAATTTTCAAGTTGGGGAAATCAGCAGATTTGCAATGACTTTTTGTATGGGATCTAGGAATTTATGGGTTGATATGTCTTCATGGATTTTGAAGATCTATCCCTTATCTTCGAAACACACTTTGAATCACTTGATTTCAAGCTCGGGAGCTCAAGTTATGTTCGTTTTAATAAAACTGCGCGGGCAAAATTTCTGGACGTGATTATGACGGGAATTACGAGTTTCGGGCTTTTTATTTGAGTTTAAATCATATTGGGTTTGGGTTTTATGTTTAATTTTTATTATATATGAGCCCAATATTTTATTATCAGCTTTTATTATTTTATTGTTATTTTTTATTCCGAATTTTGAATAATTATTAAGTAGTTTAAGTTTTTAGGAGTTTTATGTCAACAAGAAAGTTTAGTTTAAAACTACTTCTTGTTTAGATTAGTTAGAGTTCTAGTTTAATTAAGCGTTTTATTTAGATTTATTTAGCTTGCCTATATATAGGCCTTGAAATTGTAAATAAAAAACACTGGATTTTGATTATGTTGAGTTAATAATAATTCTCTTTGAGTTTTTCTTCAAGAATTGCTCTTGAGTTTTCTTTAGAAGTTGTTTTAACAATATTTCAGGTTGTGGGATTCATCTTCAAGCTTTTTCTTGCCAAGATCTCTTTCTTGGAGGGGAAATTAGAGTCATTGAAGGGAGTTGTGGATTCTTATTGTTTCCAAGGCTTCTTAGGACGTTATCTACTCTTTTCTATCTTTAATTTATTGTTCTAGTTTGATCTAGTTTATTTTTTGCTATTTAGGGTTACTGATTTAGTTGTTTTTCGTTCTAGGTTGAAATTGCTTCAAGAGGGACGTTCTCCTACCTTAGTCCATCAAGAAACACATCAAAAATTCGGAGATTCAGTCTTTCTTGCTATTTCAATCATTCTTGCCTAAACAGTTTGCTTTCATCTTTTAAATCACTTCTAACGAATCTATTTGTGTTTTTATTTTTCAGATCTGTTTGGGACGTTTTCTTGAGGTCCAATGACGATTTCTTTCATCCAAGAAACCCTAATTTTATTCTCTATTGGATCCTTTACCAGTCATTCATCTTTCTTTTGTTTTAATGTCTTTTGATTATTGTTCTTGTCAACTAATCTGTCTTTCTTTGTTTTCGTTTTAGATTACATTTGTCTGGAGTTTTGGGATAGATCCGCGACTTGAAAACTTTATGATCCTCTTCCGCATTCCTTTCGTATCATTTGGTATCAGATTTTGGGCCTTTTTGTGTTCTTTGTTGCTTTCTACACTGATTTCCATTACAAACAGCCAACAAGCAGTTTTTACCCAGTAAATTTTTTTGAAAAAATAATTTTGAGTGGGTAAAAATTTTTCAATTGATCTGAAATTTTATATATTGATTTTTGGCACTATGTTACAGTATAAAAAAAATATTTTCCACAAAAAAAAGTGATCGAAAAGTCAAGAAAAAAAAAGAAAAATACGAGAAAAATAAAAAAATAAAAAATATTCTGTGGGTAGAATTTTGTGTCGAAAATTTCCAGATCAAAAACACATTATTTAGAGAGGCTCCAATTTAAATTTCATGATTTTTGGAAAGTAGGAACACCTCGAACGAAGTTTGTCAATTTGCTTCGCAGTTTTTGAGTTTTCAGGTTTCTGCAATTGTCTTGATTCTTAGTTTAAGGTTTTCATTTGTTTTTGCTTTTTATTGTTTCTTTTTCACATTCTAACACTTTCTTATTTCTTGTGTTAGTAGGATTAATGAACGTTGCACCTTCCTTCCTCCATGCAACACAATTCTTTGGTGTCTAGTTGATTTTGGATTCATAGTGCTATTAAAATTACTTTGTTAGTTTGATTTTAATACATCCTGATTGAATGACATAAATATTTCTAAAGGACTCACAAGTTTAATTCTTACCTCATTGAGAATTTAAATTTTCTTTTTTGAGTGCATAACGGTGAGGTTTGTTTAATTTTTTCTTTTTTTCTTAGTGCTGTTTTTTTTTTTCAAATTTGTCACAATGTCTCATAGTAGAAAAGGGAGTGATGACCAGAGTGACAAACTGCTAGTTAATATCGAAAATCTTGCTGGTGTTGCAACAAAGTTAGATCTCCATGCCATCACTGATAAGTTAGAAACCATGTTCAATCATTTGAACAATACCTTAAATCAGTTGCGAACTGAGCTAAGGACTCAACATTTGAGTGCTAATGATGATGATGGGGTTGAACAACCTCGTGCTCGTAGACATCAAGCTAGACATGTCCCTCGTGTGGATGAAGATCATTTGGTTCCCAATGATCGCGGACAGCCTTCGTTGGCAAAGCCGAAGTTCACAATTCCTCAATTTCATGGAAAGAATGATCCCGAAGCATATGAGTGGGAATAAAAAATAGAGCTTATCTTTCGTTACTATAAATGCCCAGAAGATAAGAAAGTTCCATTGACGACCCTTGAGTTTTCATACTATGCGTTGAGTTGGTGGACTCAACTTGGTATAAGTCGCCAATGAAACCACGAGAGAGAAATTACCACATGGGATAAGTTGAAACAAGTTATGCGTAAACGTTTTATTACTACACATTATTATAGGGAAGTCAAAACCAGACTTCGACGACTTGTTCAAGGAAGTAAATCAGTTGATGAGTACTTCAAGGAGATGGAGATGCTCATTCAACGAGAAAATGTGGAGGAGGAGGATGAGACCACTATGATACGTTTTACTGATGATTTGAACAAACCCATAGCGAACACTTTGTGGTTACAAACTTATATAGATCTCAAAGAGGCAGTTCACAAAGCCATTGAAATTGAACAACAATTGAGGGAACAAAGTCCTCATTCACTCTCTACTTCACAATATTACAAAGGTAACGGTTCTAATTTTGACTTTAGGTGTTCGAAACCACCTTTTACTGCTAATAAGTCTTCTTCAAGTGGTGAAACTAAGAAATCAGATTGGAAGAGTGGGGCTCCTATGAAGACGCCAGTACCTTCTAAGCAACCCAGTTTTAGTAGTTCAAACACGAGAAAAACTAGAGAAGAAAGTAAGTATGACTTTGTGCCTTTTGTTGACTCTTACTCTAGTGAAAAAAAGATTTGTTGTGATGGTGAACTTTGTGAACCGGAAAAAGATGATAATGAGAAACTTTCCCTTGAATCTATAGATGAAGTAGAAACGTCATGTTCTCCTACTGAGATGCCTTGCACTGAATTGAATATTCAAAATACTTGTGAGGGGGATATGGGAAGTGAGAAAAAAATATATGGAAAGGCCGAGAGAAAAGAGATCTTGAGTGATAAAAGTCTACTTGATTGTCCAAATTTGGTGAGTGATAATCCATATGAGATAAAATTGGAGAGTTCTCGAGAGGAAAAAGAAAATGAAAAACAAGAAGATACCCATACAAAAGTGAGGAATGATTATGTTTTAACTAACCATAACTCGAATTTGTTTAGTGGTGTTTCCTTGTTACAAGATTTTAAAGATCCATTGGCGGACTTCCAATTAAATTACTCTATCATCGATCGACACATTTACTTGTGGGAGAGAGCTAAAGATTCGAGGATGAATCTTCTTGACGAAGTGGGGAATGATACGACTCGCAAGGCCCGAATTCAAGCTTATGAATGTGACGGGACCATCCAAGACTTCGTTACCAATGCCCTAGATGCGCACACGGCCGAAAAAGAAAATCAAGATTTACTTTCTTTCTTTCAAGAAAATCAAGAAACCAAATCTTGATCCAATTTTTCCATTCCAAACAATTTCAAGAATCAAGAAAATCAAGATTTAAAATCATGGAAATCTTGGTCCAAGAAACCGAAGCTGCCAATTTTCAAGTTGGGGAAATCAGCAGACTTGCAACGACTTTTTGTATGGGATCCAGGAATTTATAGGTTGAGATGTCTGCATGGATTTCGAAGATCTATCTCTTATCTTCGAAACACACTTTGAATCACTTGATTTCAAGTTCGAGAGCTCAAGTTATGATCGTTTTAATAAAACTACGCAGGCAAAATTTCTGGACGTGATTATGACGGGAATTATGAGTTTCGGGCTTTTAATTCGAGTTTAAATCATATTGGGTTTGAGTTTTATGTTTAATTTTTATTATATATGAGCCCAATATTGTATTATCAGATCTTATTATTTTATTGTTATTTTTATTCCGAATTTTGAATAATTATTAAGTAGTTTAAGTTTTTAGGAGTTTTATGTCAACAAGAAATTTTAGTTTAAAACTACTTCTTGTTTAGATTAGTTAGAGTTCTAGTTTAATTAAGCGTTTATTTAGATTTATTTAGCTTGTCTATATATAGGCCTTGGAATTGTAGACAAAAAACACTAGATTTTGATTATGTTGAGTTAATAATAATTCTCTTTGAGTTTTTCTTCAAGAATCGCTCTTGAGTTTTTTTTAGAAGTTGTTTTAACAATCTTTAAGGTTGTGGGAATCATCTTCAAGCTTTTTCTTGCCAAGATCTATTTCTTGGAGGGGAAATTAGAGACATTGAAGGAAGTTGTGGATTCTTATTGTTTCCAAGGCTTCTTAGGACGTCATCTTCTCTTTTCTATCTTTTATTTATCGTTCTAGTTTGATCTAGTTTATTTCTTGCTGTTTAGAGTTACCGATTTAGTTGTGTTCCATTCTAGGTTGAAATTGCTTCAAGAGGGATGTTCTCCTACCTTGGTCCATCAAGAAATATATAAAAAATTAGGAGATTCAATCTTTCTTGCTGTTTCAATCATTCTTGCCTAAACAGTTTGCTTTCATCCTTTAAATCACTTCTAACAAATCTGTTTGTGTTTTTATTTTCCAGATCTGGTTGGGACGTTTTCTTGAGGTCCAAGGATGGTTTCTTTCATCCTAGAAACCCTAATTTCATTCTCTATTGGATCCTTTACTAGTCAGTCATCTTTCTTTTGTTTTAATGTCGTTTGATTATTCTTCTTGTCAACTAATCTGTCTTTCTTTGTTTTCGTTTCAGATTACATTTGTCTAGAGTTTTAGGGTAGATCCGCGACTTGACAACTGTATGATCCTCTTCCACATTCTTTTCGTATCAGGTCCATATGTGTAAAGAGTGATTTTCGAGTAAAAGTCGGGCCAATTTGGACCCTAGGGGTGACAGACCTTTCCAAGTGCTAAAACGGATCAATGACAACCCCTATCAAATCGATCTGCCAGGTGAGTACAATATAAGTTCTACTTTTGCTGACTTGTCTCCTTTTGATGTTTCAGATTCGAGGAAGAGGGGAATGATACGAGTCGCAGGGCCCAAAATCCAGCTTATGAATGTGATGGGCTCAATCTTCCTCAAGGACCAATAACGAGGTTAAAAGCCAAGCAAATTCGAGCAAAATTGAATGGGACCATCCAAGACTTCGGTACCAAGGCCCTAGATGCGCACATGATCGTAAAAGAAAATCAAGATTCACTTTCTTTTTTTCAAGAAAATCAAGAACCGAATCTTGGTCCAATTATGTTGTTTCACACAATTTCAAGAATCAAGAAAATTAAGATTTCAATTCTTGGAAAATGAAATCGAATGTTGCAACTAAGGCACATTGGATTTCTTGTATGACCATGAACGAGCCAATTTCGAGAGCAAGCAGATCACAAGACCAAGTTCTTGCAAAAAGCCCCATTAAGATATCTACAAGTTCATCTTGAAGTTTAGAAAGTTATTTAATTGAATATCAGGCCAAATTATTAAAGTGGCCCAAATTGGAAAGTATTTAAATTTTGGTCCGATTTTTATTTTAATAAGTGGATCTCATGTAAGAATTCAGCCCAAGGAGCCCATTCAAGCCCTTTGGCCGAAATTACCCATATTCGCACTTAAATTTATTTTGTTTTTTTATTTTATTTGATTAGCTGTCATGGTTAGAATTTTATTAGGGTTAGGAAAGCTTATTTTGGGGGCCTACAAGTAGTATGGTCGTCCCCCCTTGAGAAAAACACCTGATTTTGATTATTTTGAGTTAATAATAATTCTCTTTGAGTTTTTCTTCAAGAATTGCTCTTGAGTTTTTTTTTAGAAGTTGTTTTAGCAATCTTTCAGGTTGTGGGAATCATCTTCAAGTTTTTTCTTGCCAATATCTCTTTCTTGGAGGGGAAATTTGAGTCATTGAAGAGAGTTGTGGATTCTTATCGTTTCCAAGGCTTCTTAGGACGTTATCTTCTATTTTCTATCTTTAATTTATCGTTCTTTCTTTATCTAGTTTATTTCTTGCTGTTTTGGGTTACTGATTTAGTTATTTTTTGTTCTAGGTTGAAATTGCTTCAAAAGGGACGTTCTCCTACCTTGATCCATCAAGAAACACATCAAAAATTAGGAGATTCAATTTTTTGTTGCTGTTTCAATCATTATTTTTTAAACAGTTTGCTTTCATCTTTTAAATCACTCTATAGAAGAGTTATCTATTGAAATAACACTCTATGCCAAGGGAATTGATAATGTGTCAGGAAAAATCGGTATACGAAGCAGAGGATACACATTTGAATTCTACTTCTCTAACTACATTCTTTTTTTTTCTTTCCCCTTGAAAGTTTGATAATAGCTTCCTATAACTGATTAACAATATGCCTTGCATAAATTAATTTATCAATTTTAATCTTTCTTTGCTTGAGGTAGCTTGTCTGATTGTACAAGCTGTATGTGTAGAGTAAGTGCTCATTCATACTCCTTAAACTAGCTTGGCTAGAGTTCATTTATGAAGCTCTGTGAACAAGTAGTAATACTATTTTTAGGCTTGATCTCAAAGATCTGAGTTTGCACATTTGTAAGTTTGACTCATTAATCTTCACAAAAAAAATCCAATAAACCTTTCTTTGTGAAAATACTCAGATAATAATGTATTTTATACTTGTAGCTTTGACTTCTTGAAGCTTTAATATTATTCATATTTGGCCAAAGCTCATCGAATAAAATGCAGTATATTTACACAATCTGTTATTTTGGAAAATACTACTTCAAACTTGAAAATGAAGACTTAATATAGTTAGGGCCATTGTAAATGTGGAGATATGTTTTTATTTTTTTGTGATCCCCTCCTCTCCTGCTTTGCCAATAAAATTGAAAGGCATCTTCCATGTGTAAGGCTACATTGAAACATTCAAGGGCCAGTTAGACTTTTTGATATTTGGCCTCCAAAATGTATGGTTTGTAAAGCTTTATATATATAGAGTTTCAATTTTTATGTCATGGTATGAGTTGCTTTTTGCTGTTTAAGCTGAGATCTTGGAATGTGCTCTTGGTTGGCTTGGGGCTCTGTTAACTAAGCTTAGAGGAGTTAATAGTTTCAAGCTTGTGTAAATTTAAACAATTGAAGTTTGATTGAGGAAAAAAATCCTGCATGGATCTTGGAATTAGCTCTGGTTGGCTTGGAGCTCTGTTAACTAAGCTGAGAGGAGTTAGGAGTTTCAAGAACTTGATGATTTTCAAGCATGTGTAAATTTAAGGGACCGAAGTTTGAGGCAAAGTATCCTACATGGATTCTCTATGAGAACTCCTTTTCTTCAATGTTCTGTAATATTGTGTACAAAGGAGAATACCTTTCCACCAGAGCAATTAATTTTTTCTTTACCTCTTGCATCTTTTCAGAATTCGTAGTAATAGACAATCAACAAATTTGGATCACCTAATGCTTTCTGTGCTTTTGTTAAATTGTCCAGTGGTAGATTTTTTTCAACAAAAAATCAAATAGAAACTGAAGTGAGAAGTTGTTTAAAAGTTATCAATTTCTTTCTTGACCATATGTTCCGTTTCCAGGTGATTACATTTGCAACATTCTAGTGTCTTTGACTCCATATCCTGTTCTAAGCTTCATTTGATGAGTCTTAATAGTTCTAGGAGTCAAATGAAAAATAGTTAAGTATTCAAGTGTGTTTCATAGCTCCGATTACTTTTATGATTGTACTGTAAAAATATGAAAACTAGTTTTTTTAATCTCTTTATATTTCAGTGGTATCTTAAATACGGACAAAAGTATTTGATGTCATTTAGTTAGTGTTCTTTGTGAAGTTGTTGCATGATGTCGAGTTGCTTTCATTGTTGCAATTTGTTGATAAGTTGTGTTTTGCTGTATTTTCAGTAATGTTGTGGGACCTCGTCACCCATGGAAGAAGGACCCAGATTTAGACTATGATGTGGATAGTGATGAAGAATGGGAGGAGGTACTGTAAGTTATTCAGACTGAAAATTAGATGTAAACCAGGAAATAACATTTTCACTTGACAGGAGGAGCCTGGTGAAAACCTCTCAGATTGTGATAAAGATGAAGAGGAGGAAAGTTATGAAGGATGCTCCAAAGCCAATGATCAAGATGAAAGTGAAGATGGCTTTTTTGTACCAGATGGATATCTCTCGGAAGATGAGGTAAAAACTTGGAAGATACTCCACCTTGTTACTAGCTTCTGAACTAAAAAAGAATCACCTATCGTTACTTGAAAACCACATGCTTATATGCAGGGTGTACAAGTTGACAGGATGGAATCTGATGTTCCCATTCAGGATACCCAAAGTTTCCATATCAGTGAGCAAGATGAGCAGAATGAGGAGTTTAGTGCATTGCTTCGGCAACAGAAGTGTCTAAACAATATAACTGAGCAAGCACTAAAGAAAAATCAAGTGCTGATTATATTAAATTTGTTGCATGAGAAGGCGTCATTGCTAATGGCTGAAGATCTTAATGGTACTCCTAAATTGGAGCAGACATGTTTGCAAGCCCTGAGCATGCGGGCATATCCTGGTGGCCATTCTATAGAGATATCAATTGATATCTCGGTATGTGACAATCAAGAAGCTTGTTTGTCAAGTGTGAAGGCTGGAATAACACCAGTCCTATCTGTGGTACCAATTCCGGACTCAGATTTGCCTCTTATCGTAAGTTGCTCTTTTAACCACAGTTTAATGTAAAACATCCTTTGGTTATAATGTTCAGGAATATATTCTTCCTGCTATTCTTGAATCTCATCATGATAGTAGCAGCGAGGTGATATTATGACATGTTAGGCGCTTGAAAATTAATTTTTGTTAAAAATGCTAGTACTGAACTGTGGTTTACTGCTAATGGTGATATTGCTGGTTTTAGGTATCTACAATCCAGTCATGCTCCCATGGTATCAAAAGCTTGGTAGAGTCTTTGCAAGAGAAGTTTCCATCAATTCCAAAGTCTCAGTTAAAGGACAAAGTGCGTGAAATTTCAGAATTCTCTGATAACCGTTGGCAGGTTAGTGAGTCATTCCTGATTTTAGATCTCGTTCTTTGCAAGTGGAATTTATTTATATATTTATTTTGGGGTGCTTACATGGATGACATTAGGATTGCACCCTTTTTGAGAATACTATTGTACCATGCTTGGTTTAAGTAGTTGAATTAACCTCTAAAGAAGAAGAATGGATGTGTTAGACTAGGGAAATGTGAAATTAATGATGTAATGCCTGAAATTCATTTTCATGAATTAGTTAGCTGAATGTTTGGTGTTCCTTTTTTCGTCTTACCCTTCAGTAAATTTACCTTCTCTTGCCTTCTCAACAGTTGCAAGGGTTCTGATTAATTTTGACTATCCCCAGTCCTTGGTAAGAGGGTTAAGTTTAGGCCATGAATTTCCAACAAGCTGATCATTACATAATATTCCAAGCATGCCTTTATATCAAGCTGCAACTCTCAGAAGCACTTTTGGGACAAAAAAATGCTTTGCAAAAACACTTTTTCGACCAAAAACAAAAGTAGAAAATTTTAATTTAAAAAGTGCTTTTTGGCCAAAAAGTATTTAAGCATTGTTAAACCATGCCCATCTGTAAATAGCAAAGTAAGTTATGCTTTCAGTCTGACACACTAGTTGTTTTTCTGATATGGAATGATCTCTCTGCAGGTCAAGAAAGAAATCTTAGTGAAGCTTGGCATGTCAGTTTCACCAGGTATTTATGTGTCTCAACTCAACTGGTTTAATTTTTAATTTTCATTGACTGAACCATTTCTTTTATAAACCTGACAGAGAAGGGGGGTGGACAAACCAAAAGTATTGCTGCTTTTTTCTCGAAAAGGTGCTTGCCTTCTGCTGCAAAGAGTGTTTGCAGCCCTACTAGCACTGAATCCTCTCCTCAGCAATTAATGAAACTAGGTTCTGCTGCCCATGAGCAACAGGGTTGTACATTCAACCATACATAAAATAGCCTTCTAGTACCCTTTTTTGGCTCTTAAGCATGGGTACAAATTGCTAGTTATGTTGTAAAATCTTGTTAAGATGATGGAATGAAGGGGTGGGTATTGGGACTTGTGTACGATGGTTTTTGATCGTGAGCGATACTGATACAGGAGAGCCACTCTTAAGATCTCATCTGATATCATGTTGTTCTTAATACGCTACTCAGTAGTACCCTTTTTAATTCTAGAAAAGTCGTTTTGGGTAGTTGTTTATAATTTTAGTTTTAAACTTCAAGATAAATATATATCTGAAATTTGTCCGGGAACTAATTAAATTATTATGATAAGTTAGGTAAAAAATAAAAATGTCACGCTTTTTTCATTGTCGATGGATGAATGGTTGTATTTTAATTTAATTGTCGTTCTTTACGGCTTAAGGATTGGGGCTGGCCGTTGGTGTTGTCAACAGTGTGCTGGTATGCTTGGAAGTGGCGAAATGGAGGTGTTTGTATTTCAAAACCAAACCGTGATGAGGGGTAAGTAATCGATCGAATAGAGTTAAATAAAAAATTTAAAAAAATTAAAAAATTTCGAGATAATCGAATTAAATTTTATTTTAGTAATTGTATTTGATTTGAAATTTTTTGAATCGAATTGAATTAAGTTAAAAAATTTCAAGTCGAGTCGAGTTAATAAATTCAATTATTTATACTTAATGTTGTATTTAGATAGATTGATTATTTAACTAGTAGACGAAGTATAAGATTATTTAATTATATAAATAATGTAATGATTTTGTTTTTAACTTAGAAAAAAAGTAAGCATTTATTAAAATGATGTAGTTTTGTTTTTTTTATTCAGATTTATAATAACTTGAATTGTGTTATTTATATTTGAGTTAAATTGAAAAAAATTAATTTTTATTCGAGTTGATCCGAGTAATTTGATTAATTCAAACTATTTAATTCAAAATTTGATTTTTTATCGATTTTTTCGAATTAAATCGGATTTTACTCGCTCCTAATTGTGACCAAATTGTTGATAGAGGTGCATATAGATTATGATATGAGCTGGTTGGTATAAATTGAATGTTAACAACAATTGAGATTGTGAGGGTGAGAGTAGGGGCAGGAGACGTGCTTCGGGATAGTAATGGCACTTGGTTGGTTGGTTTCTTGATCTTTTGTGGGAATCGTAATATTAGTCTTCTTGAGTTATGATGCATTTGTCATGGTATTCAGGTAGCTTTGACAATAGCTGTTTGGAGAATCATTAAGTCGGATTTAGCTATGTCGGTTGTTACGAGCTGTAAGGGGTGAGCCAATTTTACCCTTACATTTGGTTTGTTTAATCAATTTGGGCATTGTTGGGGATTAAACCGATTAAGCAACGAATAAGTAAAATATAGTAGAATAAATTGAGAAATTAAACACACAAATTTAACGTGGAAAAACCCCTCCGAAGAGGATAAAAAACCATGGGTAAAGATAATTTATTATAATGACAAAATAATGAAGAGTACAAAAGATAGAGATAAAACTAAGAACCCTCAAAACGTAAACACTAAGTTCTCCAAAAGTGTTAAGATTTCTAAAACTCTAATGGATATATATAATGAGTATTTTCTAAGGTTGTAAAAGAGCCTATTTATAGGCTAAATTTCTAGGTCAAATAATAATAAAATAATCTAGACTAATAAGAGTTTGACTCAAACAAATAAACATAGTTTAATTGAAACAAATAAACAGTTTAATTGAAACAATTAAACAAAGTTTAACTGAAAGATTATTTCTCAAATTTGACTTGAAATATGAGTTATAATTTAACAAATCTCCACCTTGACTCGTATTTCCATAATGTCATCTTTGCCAAAGCCCTCCACGGGGCTTATCTTGAGCTATACAGGGAATTAACTGAGTCGAATCTGTGCTTAGAAACTGGAAGACTTCTAATCTTCGACTTGTGCACTGCCAAATTAAAACTAACCCGGGTCTGATTTTCTCGAATGTAGTGCCCTAACTTTTTCAAAACCTGCATCCAAAAGAGAACCTCTCTTCAACGAAACAGTCATACCTTTTCCCTCTTATTACCAAGTTGCCTTCACTCCAAACGAGTTAACTTCAACTCCGTAACGGACGAGGGATGTTCGATTTCACCGGTCACTATAAAACCTCCAAAATATAAAGGCTGCCGATCTTTTTACCTTTTAACAAACGAGAGCCCCGCGAGACACCCTAATGTCACTCGACTCGATGTTGATTCTGTAGCCTTTTGAGTCTAAAATACTCAAGGAGATGAGATTCTTTCTTAAATCAGGTACATACCTGACATCTGATAGTGTCCTAATCGTACCATCATGCATTCTAATTTTAACAGTACCAATATCGATTACCTTACTGGATGAATCGTTTTCCATGTGCATAACTCCACCTTCAACCGAACTGTATGTGGGGAACCATTCTCTGTTGGGACACATGTGGAAAGAACATCTTGAATGTAGGATCCACTCAGACGTAAGCTCGGAGCTTTCGCTCGTTGACACTAACAAGAAATCATCACCATTTTCATCAATCAAATTAGCACTAGCTAAATGTTCCTCGTTCCTCTCAGTAGCTCTTTTATTTTGCAGTTTGTAACAATCTGCTTTGAAGTGACCTAATTTCTTACAATAGCGACACATTTTATCTCGCTTCTTTGATGCTACCAAAATGGAAGCTTGCTTATCAGCCTTGCTATCAGAACCAAACTCATTGTCGATTTTATCTTTACTCAACAAATGACCCTTCACATCCTCGAACGAGAGTTTGTCTCTACCATAAATCAAGGTCTCCCTAAAAGACTTGTATGAAGGGGGTAAAGAGCACAAAATAGCCTGATCCTCATCGTCAATCTGAACCTCAACATTATTTAAATCATTCAAAAGAGTAATAATTGATTGATGTGATCTCTAAGAAGCTCACCTTCGTTCATGCGAAACATAAATAGACGTTGTTTCAGCACTAAACGGTTAGCCAAAGACTTAGTCGCATAAAGAGTTTCTAGCCTTTTCCACAAGGCGGATGAGGTCTTCTCCACCAATGCTTCCTGTAATACCCTATTCGTTAGGCACAACTAGATTGCAGACAGGGCCTTTTCATCAAGCTCTTTCCATTCTTATTAATCTAGATTATCGTACTTTTTCTCGATAATGACCTTTTTTAAACCGATTTGAACTAGAATTACCATCATCCGAACTTGCCACAAATTAAAATTTGTGACACCATCAAACTTCTCAATATCAAACTTTCTTGCTATCATCTCTGAACGGGCTGATCTACGAAAATCGAACTAGCTCTGATACCACTTGTTGGGGATAGACCCGATTAAGTAACGAACAAGTAAAATATAACGAAATAAATTGAGAAATTGAACACAAATTTAACGTGGAAAAATCCCTCCGAAGAGGATAAAAAACCACGGGTAAAGATAATTTACTATAATGGCAAAATAATGAAGAGTACAAAAGATGGAGATAAAGTTAAACCCCGAAAACCTAAAAACAAAGAACCCTCAAAACGTAAACACTAAATTCTCCAAAAGTATTAGGAGTTCTAAACTCTAATGGGTATATATAATGAGTGTATTTTCTAAGGTTGTAAAAAAGCCTATTTATAGGCTAAATTTTTAGGTCAAATAATAATAAAATAATCTAGACTAATAAGAGTTTGACTCAAATAAATAAAATTGAAACAAATAAACAAAGTTTAATTGAAACAATTAAATAGAGTTTAACTGAAAGGTTATTTCTCAAATTTGACTTGAAATAGGAGTCATAATTCAACAGACATTATTAGGAAATGAATGACTATGGGAGCTGCAGTGTCCCTCGAGAATGAAATTTTTTGGCTGATTGGTTGGCAAAGGATGGGCTACTCGAAATCAAAGAGTTGTGTGTATTGACCACCACAAAGTGTCCTTGACTTGTTGTTAGCTGATGTTATTGGTGTTGCCTTCACCCGTATGATTCTTAGGTGACTGTTTGTGCCAAAAAATAATAAAATAATAGCCAAAAAATAATAAAATAATAAAGATATAATATAAAAATAAATAATATATGGGAACATAAAAAATAATTTGAGCATGACTTAGAAAATATTAAATTTACATAAATGAGTTATTAACATAAAAGTTCATGTGGATTCATATTACTTTTGAGTATGCATATGTAAAATGTATATCACTGCAAAGGTTCTTTTAATTGAATCACTATAACTGCATTCGATATTTATGATGAGTTTACATACAAAATGGTAAGGGTATAATGAATTATATATAATATGGTAGGGTAAGATCATTTGAGTTCTAGTTTACTTGTTTGAAGTTCTAAGTAAAACAATTCAAGATGAAGTTACAAGCTTATGTGCAAGTGTAACAACTCAAATTTCAGTTGTGTTAGAATATTAGAATATTAAGTAAGGATTGATTTCAGAATATGTTGAATTTTAAAGAAGAAGAGTTTGGAAAGGGTATTGAGGATTTTTGTATTTTAAGTTATCGCTAATGGTATTGTACATCAAGTTTATTGGCTTACTGTACTAGTTACATTTCAAACGTTTTGGTTGGGAATTAAATGATTTGGGTGAACCAAGTATGTATAATTTTATTGGATGGTTATTTATATTCTTTTCAGAGATTGTAGACTATTATAAGGGCAATTTTGAAAGAATGTGACACTTGTCAAGCTTCAATGAGGACTTAGGTTACATCGGTTTGAGAAAATGGGAGTTTTGTTCTTCCTTCTTTTAAAGTGCTGCTATTTGAATATTAAGGAACAAAAAGTATTTCTTTTTCCTTTAGTTGGAGTAATAATTTTTGAGTTTTCCAATGATTGCTCCATGTCAAGGTAAGTATTATGACTCTGCATGTTAAATTTATGAAAGATTAAGTTTGTATGAGTGCATGAACAGTAAGATGAAGTAAGGCTTTGCATGAGAGTTATTTGGTTTTGAGATGATGGTAAAGGTTGTAAGAATGAGTTTTAATGGTGTTCCTATGTTTTGTAAGCAGTGGTTGCTGCAATTTCATGTTAGATGTTTGAATTTTGAGTTCAAGCTGTTGTTCTAGGTGTCAGGTGAGTCTTAACACTGACTTTTTCATGTGTATTATTCAAACAATGAGACCTAAAAGAAACTAATCGAAATATGAAGTCAGAATCATGAAAGGTAAAGTATGTTATTTATGTGATTACATGAGTGATTGTTAAAGGATATCTATTCTTGTTTGAATGTTTGTGTTAAGTTTAGTATGTCTATTTGGTACAAAATTTGATAAGTTCAAGTATGTGATTATTAGTGAATGAGTAATGAAATGTTTAAGTATGGCTATAAATGTATGTTTGGAATGTATATTGTGCGACTTGAGTTTGTTTGGGTGTATAATGGTGGATTAGAATGATGAGCTTAGATTGTGTTAGTGTATGAAAAGTCTATTAAGTGAGTCTGTATTGTCAGTGCATGAAGAGCATATAAAGCGAGTTTGTGTTTGTTCTTCGCAGAGTTGTCTAAAGGGGTTTGTCGAGACTTTAAACACAAATTCTAAAATGGAAACTATGAAAGGAAAAGTCCATGGCCATGAGACTCTTTGAAAGGAACCAAAATATGGTGATTACCTAATAGGGTTCCCTGTGTGTCCCAGGACATGATGGGCAAATGTCACGTAATGTGAGCTAGGCAAATCCATATCGTAAACACGACAAGTAAGAATAACCTTTGTGATGAAGTCTGAAAGAATAGTTTTTGTGGTGAACTCTAAAGGAATAACCTTTGTGGCGAATTATGATATAATATTCTTTGTGGTGAAATCTAAGTGTATTGCCCTTGTGGCATACCATGTTAAGACCTTTCTTGAAGTATTCTAATGAACTTCCTTTGTGACGAGTTCCATATGAAGCTGCATGGCATACTCTGTATGGCCCTTAATCATGATCAAAAAGTCTAAAATGAGTCTGAATATTTAATAGGACCAAGGTAAGGACCAAATAAAGTTAAGGAACAACTGAAGAAGATATATTGAAGAGATAATGAGATGGTTGAGTTTCCATTGAAAGGACATTTCTGAATAAAGATTGAATATGATAATTCGAAGAAGGACATCTTTCTGTAAATAATAAATGAGAAGTTTTATCTAAGTTAAGTTTAGGTATGAAAAGAAATTTTGAATGCATTGGTTTGCAAAGAATATTGGTAAGGAACCAGGAACAACATGAGTTGAGAGAGTCTTGACGAGAATGAAGTTAATGACAAAATGATGGTAATAGATATAAATCATAATATTACAAGTAGAAGGAATGTATTCGATTTGTAAATTGTGATGCTTAATGTGATAGAATTGTAATGCTAAAAGAAGAATAGTAGGCAAAGATGAACTATTTGATATTCAATAAAAACATCAGTTAAGGTATAAGTTATTATTTTTCACTTGAGTTTTTATGAACTTATATGAGTTATACTTTATGTTTTCAGGTTTGAATGTGAGTTTTTGCACCAGGAGGGACGATGGCAAGACTATGCCCATAGAGTGGTGTATTGGGTTATTATGCATACAGATCAAGTTTGGTGGCATATTTATAGTCAGTAATAATACTTAGAAGTTTATAGCTAGATAATTGTAATAAGTTAATATTTTAGTTTAAAATCTCCGTAATTAAATTTTCTTATGCATCAATTGTATTTATTTAATGTTTACTCATATGCATTTTATTTTGAACATGTAAGTGGTTGAATTGTAATTAGACGAAAATTTGTAAAAGAAAATTAAGATTTTGTCTGTATTTGTTTGGTAATATCGAAGACCCGAATCCGATAAAACAAATCGGGTTGAGGGTGTTACAAGTTGGTATCAAGCCCGATTTAACCAGTTTTTGGACCATGAAGGTGAAGAAGCCTTGTATGCATAATATGTTGAACTTGGTAGAGTTCCTCATATATGTTGAAATTATCTCATCATGTGATTGATGTAAATAATAGTTTTTAATGAAGAGAAATAATGATGAAGTGATGCGGAAAAAGAAAGGCAAATGATGGTTTAATTGCGAAAGTTAAAAAATAAATTAACAAGTTAATAAAGGAATCAAAGAACAGGATTATACAAAGGAAATTTTAGTCCCCACCCTCATTAGTCTGATTAGTGGGTGCAATTGAGGTCTCTTCAACCAGAGGAGTGTAACACCCAAATTCCGAACACCATCATCGGTAAGGATTTCAGATGTCACGTAAATCATCTATCACTGTTCAATCTTAAAAATCATGAAATTCAATCTTATTTTATTAAAGAAAAGTTCCCAACACATCATATTACATCATTTATTTATAATCATAATACAACAAGGGTAAAAAATCATTTCCAAGATTTTTGGAGACTTCTACCGATCCTGAAGGGCAAGTATCGGTAGTTGTCAAGTCAGTAAACAATCCATGAAACAGTACAGACTTCTACTGGTACCCTTGATAGTTCTACCGATACAAGTGAGACAACTTCTGACACAAGTCATGATACTAGCGATACTAAAAACTCCAGAGAGTTGAGAAATTTTACCTTGCAACTTCTACCGTTACAAGCACACATTCTACCGATACTTCCACATACAGTACTACCGATACATCTCAAGTCAGTGAGCAACCTCTCTCCTACACTGCACTTCTATCAAAACATGCATGGGTTCTATCGAAACAAATATGCAGAATCTCAAGAATCATACCAAACACAAGTTCATTAACTCCATTCATACACAACCTTAATTATGCATATAAGCTAACACAAAATACATGATTTCCATGTCAATACAAGGTACTTTTGAGTCTACTTTCTACATTGCAAAATCATACATTTCTACTTTCAACATTTCGTCAAACATAACAAGGTTTTCACAATCTCAATGTACATAAGAAAAATATAACATCTTCTAGTACATTCCATATAACCAAGTGATGAAATATTTATCAAACAAATCTGGGATAGTGTGATGCCCCGGGATGATCCGATCTCTGAACAACAAAATTGTATCTACAAAACAATAGCAATTTCACAAGTAAGCACTTCATTGCTTAGTAAGTTCATAAAGTTAAATAGATTTACCAAACTTCAAGAGTTGTAAAGTCTAATCAACCGAATAGAGTGAACCGTATACATCCGAGGTAGGTTTCAATTCACATTTGATACTCACGATGACACAGAGTCATTGGACCCTTAACTCGCAATGGGATTCATTTCATTTGATACTCACGATAACACAGTTATCGGACCTCTTATTCTGTTAAGGAATCATACACTCACGATGACACTTAGTCACCGGGCCTCATAATCCGTAGAGGATTCATATACTCACGATGACACATAGTCATCGGACCTTTTTTCATTTACGACTCAAAGCCTGTTAGCCTTTCCCTTCCTTTGTTCCCGTCTTCCACACTTCCGATCATCGTTTCAACTCACAACAATTGTTTACAACACAAAAATATTCAATTTAAATTGGAATTTAACCATACAAACTTACCGGATTGGTGGCATGGTCGTAGTCTACATTCACAAATCATTCCATTTCTCACATTAAATCACACAATCAATTCATTTAACAAAATATAGTCGTTTTGATAAAATTACGATTTTACCCCTAATACCTCCCTTTATTCAATCTAGTCCTTTCAACACAAAACATGCAAAATAACCATTTCCTTTCTAACCCTTAGCAACCGAAAGTTCCAAGCCTTCACACAAGTCCCTAAATTTAATTTATTTCACACCAAGTACACCTAATTTCATCATTTTAACATTTTAGCCCTTAAACCCTAATTTCATCAAAAATCACTTTACAAAAATATCAAACCTAATCATCAAGCATACAAATCCATCAAAAACTTTCAAGAAAAAGCATATTCAACAATGGTAAGATTTATAAGATTTGACAGATTCACAAATTGGTCCTTGAGCTAGCTAGATTAAGTTAATATGGACTCAAAAACATAGAAATCACCAAAAACTGGTGAGAAATCACTCACCTAATGAGACACAAAGTTTGGCCGAATGTTCCCTTCTCTTTTTAAGGTTCTTTAGGTTTTTATTAAGGAAGAAGATGAGTGAAATTCACTCAATTTTCCTTTCTTATTTTTTAACATACTTAATTTTATAATTACTAATTTACCCTTAATGAATTAACGTAATTTCACAACAAAAATGACTCATACCCATCCACTATACCTCTTTAAGGTATATTTACTCATTAAGGATCCTTCTTAAGTCATTCCTATACAAATTAGCATGTTTAATCTATGATTCTGATATTTTATGACTTTTACGATTCAGTCCTTTTTACTTAATAAACTATTTTAACATTAAAATTTCATAACCAAATTTTAATACGATGCTAACAAAGTCGTAATTATTTAAATAAATAAATTAAAGACTCGACTCGTCGGAGTTGTGATCTCGAAATCACTGTTTTTGACACCACTAAAAATTGGGCTGTTACAACTTTCCCCTCCTCAGGGAAATTTTGTCTCGAAATTTCTTACCAGTGAACAAATTAGGGTACTATGATCTCATCAAAGCCTTTGTCTCCCATGTAGCTTCTTCAAGCCCGTGTCGGTTCCACAGTACCTTTACTAATGGTACCCTTTTGCTTTGCAGCTCTTTTACCTCGCGAGCCAGAATCTTAACCAGTTCTTCTGAATACGACAAATCTGGTTGTATCTTAACCTCACAAGGTGCAATCACATGTGAAGGATCTGATCTATATCATCTTAACATCAAAATGTGAAATACATTATGAATGTTTTCTAATTTCGGTGGTAAAGCCAGCTTATATGCTATAGGAGCAACCCGTTTAATGATCTCATACGGCCCGATAAATCGTGGACTCAGCTTTCCTTTTCTACCAAACCTTAGTACTTTCTTCCAAGGTGAAATTCTCAAGAAGACTCGATCTCCCACTGCAAATTCTATATCTTTTCTTTTAAGGTCTGCATATGACTTCTGTCGGTCGAACGCTGCTTTCAAACAATCATGAATTACTCGTACCTTGTCCTCAGTCTCATGAACTAAATCAGTTCCAATCAACTTAGGCTCACTCAATTTTGACCAATACAGAGGTGTTTTGCATTTCCGGCCATATAATGCTTCAAATGGTGTCATTTTAATACTAGATTTGTAGCTGTTATTATATGCAAACTCTACCAACAGTAAATATTTCTCCTAACTTCCCTCAAAGTCAAGTGTACAGCATCGTATCATATCCTCAAGAATCTTTATCATTCACTTTGATTAACCATCTGTTTTGGGATGATACGTAGTGTTGAAATTTAGCCTGGTTCCTAAAGCTTCATCTAACTTACCCTAGAACCTCGAGGTAAAACGCGGATCCTTGTTAGAGATAATAGATACTGGTACTCCGTGAAGTCGTACGATCTCTAACACATATATCTCAGCTAGTCTCTCAAGTGGATAGTCTACCCGAATAGGAATAAAATGAGCTGACTTTAACAATCTGTCTATAATTACCTAAATCGAATCTTTCTTTCTCGGGGTTACCGAAAGTCCTATAACAAAATCCATAAATCGAATCTTTCTTTCTCGGGGTTACCGAAAGTCCTATAACAAAATCCATAGTAACTTGTTCCCACTTCTACTTCAGAATAGAAATCGGCTGTAGTAACCCAGATGGCACCTGGTGCTATGCTTTCACTTGCTGACATAAAAGGCGTCTAGTCACAAACTCTGAAATCTCTCGTTTCATACCTGACCACCAATACATTTTCTTCAAATCATTATCATTTTCACACTTCCCGAGTGAATAGAATAAGTATTGCTATGAGCTTTCGTTTGAATGTCTCGTTTCAAATCTGAATCATTTGGAATACATACTTTGCCTCTATAATACATCACACCCTCTGAATCTACTGTAAACCCTATAGTGGCATCATGCTGCATCTACTCCTTTTTAGCTATGAGCTTTGGGTCATTTCTCTGAGATTCTTGAATCCGCTATAGAAATAACGGTCTCGTCCTAAGCTTCGCGGTGATAGAACCATCACGTTCCAATGACAGTTGAGCATTCATTACCCTTAAAGCAAACATTGATTTCGACTCAAGCAATAATATTAGCCTTTCTCGGATGGTAGTCAATCATGAGGTCTTAGTCTTTTAACAGCTCTAACCACCGGCGCTATCGCAAATTCAACTCCTTTTGTGTCATCATATATTTCAAACTCTTGTGATCAGTAAATACATGGCATCTCTCGCCATAAAGGTAGTGATGCCAAATATTTAATGCAAAGACTATAGCAGCTAACTCCAGATCATGAGTCATATAATTCCTTTCATGCAGTTTGAACTGTCGAGAAGCATAAGCTATCACTTTCCCATCTTGCATCAATACACATCCCAATCCGCTCAAGGACGCGTCGCTGTAAACAACGAACTCTTTCCCCGACTCTGGTTACATCAAGACCGGAGATTCAGTTAATAACTTTTTCTACTGATCCAAACTTTGCTGACACTTTTCAAACCACATGAACTGAATGTTTTTCTGTAGCAACCTCGTCATTGGCAGGGCTATGATGGAAAAGTCCTTTACAAAATGACGATAATAACCTACTAACCCTAGGAAACTACGTACCTCAAAAACATTCTTTGGTACCTTCCAATCAAGAATAGATGAGACCTTACTCGGATCAACTTGGATTCCCTCCGATGATACTACATGACCCAGAAATCTCACTTCCAGCAACCAGAGCTCAAGCTTGCTAAACTTCGCATACAAATGTTTCTCTCGCAAAATCCGTAACACCTCTCTCAAATGTTGAGTATGCTTTGATTCTGTCTTGGAGTAAATCAATATGTCATCAATAAACACAACCACAAATCTATCCAACTGAGGCTAAAATACTCTGTTCATCAAATCCATAAATGTTATAGGGGCGTTAGTTAACCCGAACGGCATAACCAAAAACTCATAATGACTATACTAAGTTCTGAATACCGTTTTCATTATATCACAATCTTTCACTCGCATCTGATAGTAACCTGACTGAAGGTCTATTTTGGAGAATACGATTGCACCTTTTAGCTAATCAAATAACTCATCAATCTGAGGCAATGAGTACTTGTTCTTAATTGTCACTTTATTTAGCTGCCTGTAGTCTATACACATCCACATCGATCCATCCTTCTTTTTCACAAATAACATGGGTGCACCCCAACGTGATACGTTAGGTTGTATGAATCCTTTGTCTAACAATTCTTGCAGTTGAGCTTTCAACTCTTTCAATTCGATCGGTGCCATTCTATACGGTGAAACTGAGATTGGAGCGGTACCCGATAGCAAATCGATACCAAACTCTACCTCTCTAATTGGTGGCCAACCCAATAATTCCTCCGAAAACACATCTGTATACTCATTAACAATCAGTACTTGCTTCAACTCTATTCCTGAACCCCGTGTATCAAGTATGTATGTCAGGAATGCTTTACAGCCTCTACAAACTATCTTCTGTGCTGAAATAGCCGAAATCATCCTGGTTTCACTATTCAGTCTGTCGAACTCCACTGTAATTACCTCACCTATCGAGCATTTCAAACTAATCTGTCATTGCTTGCAATTTACTATTATGCGATGCTTAGATAACCAATCCACACCCAAGATCACGTCAAACTCGGTGAATGGTAATAGCATTAGAACGGCAGAAAGTTCACAGGCCTGAACATTAAATGGACATTTATGACATACCAGATTAACAATGACACTATGACCCAATGGGTTCGTGACTTGTACGTCGAATTCAGTCGACTCAACAAATAATTTCTTATTAGTGGCTAAAGTAGTGCAAATATATGATTGAGTCGATCCCGGGTCAATTAAAGCACACATAATATCATTAAATAAATAGAGTATAGCAGTCACAACATTAGGAGCGATAGCCTCTTCCTTAGCTCGAATAGCATAAGTCCGTGTAGGTGCTTGAACTTCAGATCTGGCTACATTATCCCTGTTATCTCCGTGGTTTCCACCTGTACTGCTACTCTGCACCAGACGTTTACTCTGTTGTGGTGTAGCAGGAGGTTTTACACTTTGTTCCTCCTTTGCATCAGATCTCATCGGGCAGTTCCTCAGAAAATGATCTGCGCTTCCGCATCGATAACATGTCCCTTTCATTTTACGACACTCACTTGCATGGCTCCTCTTACAATACCCACATATCGGAGTAGGTATATTACGAACACTGGCTACACTGTCTGTGGGTTTGTTCTGAAATTTAGATTCCGGTGGTCTCGACTTACTCCTGCTCAGAAATCTTGAAGAAATTGGCCCCCGACTAGCCTATTCTCTGAATCTCTTCGGTGGTGGCATAGAGAAAGTCCTGGAAGTATTCTTCTTTCCAGATTCTTGAAACCTCATTTCTCTCAATCTCTTATTATTGTAAATTTCTTTCATTTTTTGAGCTCTATCTGCTAAAACTACTAATGGTCAGATTTCAAAACCACTCACCATCGTTTTGATCTCATCATTTAGCCCCTCTTTGAAACAGACACACAAGGCTTTATCAGTCGGTACAACTTCTCTGGCATACTTGCTATGCTATACAAATTCTCGTTCGTATTCTGCCATTATTTTATTTCCTTGTCTTAGTTCTAAAATTTCCTTCTTCTTTCTATTTAGGTATCGCTTGTTGACATATTTCTTCTTGAATTATGTTTGAAAGTAATCCCAAGTGACTTCGTTTTTAGGCATCATTGCCACGATCATAGCCCATCAGGGGTAAGCCTCATCTTTCAATAGTGACGTGGGACACCATACATAGTCTTCCGTAGGACAAGCCATCTCATTCAGGACTCTTAGCGTATTTTCCAACTAGTATTTAGCTCTAGAAGGATCATCTTTTACACTTCCTCGGAAGTCTTCAACTCCGTATTTTCTAACCCTCTCTGTAGGGATACGACACCTCGATTCTACCATTGGAGGTGGTGGAGCCTAATTGAAGGTACTACCAGTCGAGAAGCTGTCTGTGTAACAAGAGCTGTAGGAGGTGGTGCCATCGGATTATTTCTCATGAATTTCGTGAACTACTGTCCCATCAAACCAAAGAACATGTTCTTTGCTTCATTTTCTGTCATCGGTAGTATTGATGCATTGTGACTAACCCCACAGTCATTAGTTGGGATATTGCTGTTTACCTCATTAGTTTCATCTTTGTCAAAGTCAAGCATCCTGTATTTATCTACAAAAGTCATAATTAGATCGAATTCATCCATATCACACTATCATAGGTTCATATGGCATGTACTTCTAATCATCATACATAATTAATACAGTCCAAGAAACGACTAAACTATAAGCTTTGATACCACTAAATGTAACACCTAAATCCCGAACATCGTCACTAATAAGGATTTCAAATGTCACGTAAATCATCTATCACTGTTCAATCTTAAAAATCATGCAATTCAATATTATTTTATCAAAGAAATGTTCGCAACACATCATATTACATCATTTATTTATAATTGTAATACAACAAGCGTAAAAAATCATTTTCAAGATTTTTGGAGACTTCTATCGATACCTGAAGGGCAAGTATAGGTAGTTATCAAGTTAGTAAACAATCCATAAAATAGTATAGATTTCTACTAATACCCTTGATAGTTTTACCGATACAAGTACGGCAGCTACCGACACAAGTCATGATACTATCGATACTAAAAACTCTAGAGAGTTGAGAAATTTTACCCTATAACTTCTACCGATACAACCACACATTTTACCGATGCTTCCACATATAGTACTATCTATACATCTGAAGTCAGTGAGCAACCTCTCTCCTACCCTGCACTTCTACCGAAGCATGCATGGGTTCTATTGAAACAAATATGCAGAATCTCAAGAATCATACCAAACACAAGTTCATTAACTCCATTCATACACAGCTTTAATTATGCATATAAGCTAACATAAAATACATGATTTCCATGTCAATACAAGGTACTTTTGAGTCCACTTTCTACATTGCGAAATCGTACATTTCTACTTTCAACATTTCATCAAACATAACAAGGTTTTCACAATCTCAATTTACATAAGCAAAAGATAACATCTTCCTAGTACATGCCTGGATAGCATTAGAAAGGACGCCTATTTTCTCCCAAAATTTGTGTATTATTTATCTCCTTTGTATTTAGCATGCATGATAGGCGTTTATACTTAGTATTTTTGTTTTCTAACTTTTTTAAATTCTTGTTATTTTATCTCTTTTTGTGCACTAATGTCGTCACATACAGCATATATATTACGTCTTAAAATTGTCAGCGCAAGGATCCATCTCAAAAAACAAAAGCTAAATAGAATCCGAAAATGCAACCACAGATTCGGCTTGAAATTGCGACAAGCAATGTCACCGCATAGGAATCTTTACTTGAAATGAGAGAATTCAAGTTTCAATCACAACTGAAAGCACTAGCATAGGAGAAAGCACGTTGTTGTCGTAATTGAAGATTACAGATTGCACCTAGCAATGTCGCGATAATCTACAGATTCAAGAAGTTCACACTAGATCTGCGTGAGTGCACAGCTGGAATTTAACTAACTTTGATAGCTGCAATTTGATCTAGATCTGAGAAGAGATGAAGTCTACCATTCTTGAAGCCTATAAATAGAAGAGAAAAAATGAAAAAAAAGGGATCAAGAGGTAGAGGAATTAAATTTTGTAAATACTTTGCGTCTTAAAGATTGAAGCTGGAGAACGGTGAGCTGATTGATCAGAGGATCAACCACTTTTAAAGAGAAGTGCTCGGTGCAATACAAGAGGAGCGGTTAAGGAATAGTCTTAGTAGTCTAGAGATAGTAAGCTTCGATGTATTTGTTAACCCCTCTTTTATGCTAATGAATTATTCTTGACACTTGAACGAATATGAAAATATCTTTCAATGTTAGATTACTTTAATTCTTAGTTAATCCTTCTTATCTGTTTATTCTTGGATTTAATTGCTTTAAATACGAGAGTGAAATTGCAGTCTACAGATATCGAGAGATGGTGTGACAAGTTGGTTAACAAGCAAGTCAACGAGAGTTCCTTGGTATTAAAAGAGATTCTATCACTTGTTCTCAAGTGCATAGAGTTGCCAACTTCGAGAGATGGGGTAATTATGGGTACTTGAGTCTTAATTAAATAGAGAGTTGTTATTGGTAAGATTTCATTGGAGCCTTATTGCTGTGACAATTGGTCTATACAACACATTGTCGACGCATCCAGCGTTGCTACTTAGTGATATCAGTGATCCACTCCAACCCTTTGCACTTGATCATACTTTTATTTTTTTGCATTTAAATTCTCAAAACTTCAACAACAATTTGATTTACTTTCAATTGCTCTGACATTTAACTTTTATAATTACATTGACAATTTTAACTATCTTATTGTACAAATCAGATTTAATTGCGCTGACATCTTTACTCACATTATCTCTGATCTTTGTTTTAATTGCCTCGACATATAGACATCAAGAACCCATTCCCCACGGGATCGATATCCGATAGAATTAATCTATCAACTATACTTGCATCGACATGTGTCCACTTGCACAACTGCTATGACGTTACAGGCCGATCAAGTTTTGGCGCTGTTGCCGGGGATTGGCGTTTGTTTGATGTTTATGTTTGTAGTTGCAATTAATTCTTCTTACTTAACTTCTAACTTTTACTAATTTGTTTAGTTTTATTTTTTTTTAATTTCTTTCAGAATTCTTTAAGTGTTACATGTCCACAAGGAGAAATCCTAACACTATTGTTAGTTTTGATTCGGAACATGAGAGGACATTAAGGAGGAGGAGACAAGAACAAAGGAAAATGGCTAGAAATAACAATGATCTACCACCATTACTGCCCCAAAATGATGTTCTTCCTGTGCAGCCACAAGTTGTTAATAATGTACCACTACCGCCTCCACAAATTGAACAAGTAGAAAATTGGACAATCCGAGATTTTGTTATTCCTATCCTTGATGATTTACAACTAGGGGTTGTGAGACCAACTATACAAGATGAAAATTTTGAGATGAAATCGGTGATGTTTTAGATGCTTAATTAAAATGGACAATATTCTGGTTTGCGTCATGAAGATGCAAGAGAACATTTAAAATCATTTTTTGCTTATTTGTGCATCCTTTTGTCAACATGGTGTCCCTCATGATGCCTTGAAAATGCAATTATTTCCTTATTTATTGTAGGGTAAAGAGAGAACATGGTTCTTGGGATCGTCGGCTAGATCCATTACATCTTGGAATGTGCTGGCAACACAATTTGTTTTGTGTTTTAATCCACCGACAATGAATACAAGGTTGCAAAATGACATTATAGCATATTATCAGCTGAATGACGAGAACTTACATACGACATGAGAGCGTTATAAGACTCTACTTAGACGTTGCCCTATGCATGGAATTCAACAAGAGATCTAGATAGAGATATTTTATAATGGATTGAATGCTCAGATAAAAAATATTATCGACGCATCTGCTAATGATCCTTTGTTGGATTGCACCTATAATGAAGCTGTATTAATTCTAGAGAGAATTGCACTGAATGATTATCAATATCCAGTCTCTCGTTCTGCTCAGGTAAAAACAAATCTTAGTGTTCTTGAATTAGATGTTATTTTTGCTTTGAGTGCACAGGTGTCCTCTTTAGCCAATATTATAAAGAATATGAAGGGGACAAGTGATGTTGATCCTATCCAAGTAGCCTAACAGATGGATGGGCCGACATTTTCTTATGAAATTTGCATCGAAAAGCACAGTTACGAGGATTGCCCACAACATGATGAAAATGCATTTTACGTTAATAACATCAAAGGAGGTTCCTATGGTAACTCATACAATAACAGAGCTCAACAACCTTAGGGAAATAAAAAAGCTTCCACATTTAGATATGAAAATTCCTTAGCTCAAGGGAGTTATAGACAAGGGAGTTACCCCAACAATCAACAGCAAAATTTTAATTAGAATTCGTAGGTACATAAACACCCTGATCAATTGCAGGCACATAGCCAGATGCAACCACAAACGCGATTATAGCCACAACAGAATGAAATGCCACATATGCAAGGACAACATCAATAACAACAGCAGTTTTCTCAACAAAGGTCAGATCCTATGGCTGCGCTTGAATCATTGATACAAGAGCATATCATGAGAACTGAAGCGATAGTGCAAGGCAATTCTTCTTCTATCCGAGCGCTGGAGGCCTAACTAGGACAGTTGGCTTCTAATCCGAGTGCAAGGTCACCAGGTACTCTACCTAGTGAAACTGAGAACCCAACACAAAGAGGGAAAGAGCATTGTAAGGTGATCGCGTTGCAAAGTGGAAAGCAAATGGCTAAACCAAGCAGTTCTAACCAAGACCATGTCGATGCATCCGAACCAACGCAATAAGAAGAAGTTGCAGCTGAAGAAACCTCATCAGAAATAAGTGAGGAGGAGCCGTCGATAGTGACATCTATGCCTACTATTTACCCAATAAAGATGTCGATGTAATTGCCTATGTCGGTGCAATTGGTTATCCCACAACAACCCACTAACAGTATACCTTTCCTATTTTTGCAAAGATTTAAAAAGAAAGACCATGATAAGGACTATCAAAAGTTTGTTTCTACATTGAAACAATTACATATTAACATACCTTTTGTAGATGCTCTTGTGCAGATCCCTAGTTATGTGAAATTTATGAAGGAGTTGTTATTAACGAAGAAGAAATTGTTCGAAATTGAGATGATTACACTCATAGAGGGGTGTAGCGGTGTGCTAACTAACAAGTTGCCACAAAAATGAAAGACCCTGGCAGCTTCACAATCTTATGATCCATTGGGAATCATTATCTAGGTAAAGCTTTATGTGATTTGAGAGCGAGTATAATCTCATGCCTTTTTCCATATTCAAGAAATTAGGAATAGGATCAATGAAGCCCACTGCGGTGACATTACAACTTGCGTACAGATCTCTAACGCAACCTGAAGGCCAGATCAAAGATGTCCTTGTGCAAGTTGATAAGCTGGTGTTCCCTATCGATTTCATAATCCTTGACTGCGAGGCAGACAAAGAAGTGCCCATCATTTTGGGGTGACCATTCTTGGCAATGGGACGCACTCTTATCGATGTTTTCAAGAGTGAGCTTGTAATGAATCATAACAACGAGCATGTAACCTTCAGTGTGTCCGAAGCATCTTTGTCGAAAAGTAAAGAGTAGTGCCAACCACATTGACATGATGGATGAGATTATCATGGAAGAATTTAACGAACGGAGTTCAGCCGTCCTAGATGAAGATGTAGTGACATTCGTTGATGAAGTCCTAACTGAATGTGACTACAATGCTGAGGTTAATAGTTGTGAGCTGAGATAGAATTGGCAATTGGAATCGTTGGATCTGTCTAATAGGACGATCCCTATGTTTAAGCCATTGATTAAACAAGCTTCTACCTTAGAGTTGAAGCCATTGCTAATGAATCTAAAGTATGTCTTTCTGGGTGACAATGACACGTTACCTGTAATTGTCAACGCAAGCCTCGACGAAACGCAAGAAGAAAAGCTTGTTGCAATTTTAAAAGAGAATAAAAGAGCCATTGCTTGGAGCATTGTAGATATCAGAGGCATCAACTCCTCTTTTTGCATGCACAAGATTAGGCTGAAAGATGAAGGGAAGCAATCTATTGAGCAACAACGACGACTCAATGAGAAGATGAAAGAAGTAGTGAAGAAGGAATTATCAAGTGGCTAGACGCGGGCATCATCTACCCCATTTCTGATAGTAATTGGGTGAGCCTTATCCAATGTGTGCCCAAGAAGAGTAGCATCACTGTTGTGCGTAATGACAAGAACGAGTTGATCCCTACTGGCATTGCAACTAGCAAGCGAGTATGTAAGGATTATCGTCGACTGAATGCAGCCACAAAGATGGATCACTTTCCACTACCTTTCATTGACCAAATGCTGGATAGGCTAGCTGGTAAAGCCTATTATTGCTTCCTAGATGGCTACTCTGGATACAACAAAATTGTCATTGCGCTAGAATATCAAGCGAAGACTATGTTCACATGCCCATTTAGAACCTTTGCCTTTTGATGTATGTCATTTGGATTGTGCAACACACTAGCCACATTCTAGAGATGTATGATGGCTATCTTCTCGAACATGATCGAGGATTCTTTAGAGGTATTCATGGATAATTTCTCGGTTTATGGGCAAACTTTTCTCTAATGCGCTGACAACCTGGCGAAAGTTCTGAAGAGATGCGAGAACACAAATCTAGTTCTGAATTTGAAGAAATGCCACTTCATGGCAACTGAAGGCATTTTCCTCGATCATCGCATATCATGTCAGGGCATTGAGGTAGATAAACCAAAGGTTAAAATCATAGATAAATTACCACCGCCAATAAATGTTAAGGGAATAAGAAGATTTCTTGGACATGCTGGTTTCTATTGGAGATTTATTTGAGGTTTTTCTAAGATTGCTAAACCGTTATAGTCATTGCTAGAGCAAAATAAAAAGTTTGTGTTTGATGACACCTGTTTGGATGCATTCATCACGATAAAGAAGCAGTTAGTACAAGCTTCGATTATCGTCGCACAGGACTGGACGTAACAGTTTAAATTAATGTGTGACACAAGTGATTTTACTGTAGGAGCTGTACCGGGACAATGCAAAGAAAAGGTATTTCATTCCATTTATTATGCTAGTAAAACTTTGACTGAAGCGCAAGTCAATTATACAACAACTGAGTAGGGATTGCTAGCAGTAGTTTTTGCATTTGACAAGTTCCGTTCATACCTTGTTGACGCAAAAATTATAGTATACACAGATCATTCTGCGTTGAGGTACCTTTTAGTAAAGAAAGATGCCAAACCGAGGCTGATTAGATGGATCCATTGCTATAAGAGTTTGATGTTGAAATCAAGGATAGAAAAGGATCCGAGAATCAAGTAGCTGACCACTTATCTCGACTGGAAGTTGGAAGTGAAGATGGGAATAAAGTCCAAATTATTGATGCATTTCCAGACGAGCAGTTATTCTTTATTGACGCATCACCCTGGTATGCTGATGTTGTTAACTATCTTATGTTTGGGAAGTTACCCTTGAATATTGTTGGTCACAAGAAAGTCAGATTTTTTGTGCGACGCCGCAAAGTACCATTGGAATGAGCCATACCTGTTCAAGTATGCACCGACAACATTATCTGTTACTGCGTTCCTGAAGAAGAAATGACTTCTATCCTATGACATTACCATGATACTCCCTATGGAGGCCATTTTGGTGGTGTAAGGACTGCTGCAATGGTCCTACAGTCAGGATTCTATTAGCCCACATTATTTCGAGACACTTACAACTTTGCCCAATAATGTGATAGATGTCAACGCACTGGCTCAATATCTCGACGCAATGAGATGCTCCAACAACCTATTATAGAGGTGAAGCTATTTAATGTTTGGGGTATAAACTTCATGGGGCCATTCCCTAACTCTTTTGAGAATGTGTACATTTTAGTTAGTTTTCACTATGTCTCGAAGTGGATCGAACCAATTGCGATGCCAAAAGATTATGCTCGAAAATAAGTGATCAAGGTACTCATTTTCACAACTATCAAGTAGCAATAGCATTGAAAAGATATGGTGTGAAGCATCGTATGGCCACAAAGTACCATCCACAGACAAATGGCCAAGCGGAGGTGTCCAATCGGCAGATTAAGAGCATCCTTGAGAAGGTGGTTCATCATCTATGAGGGATTGGTCTTCGCGGCTGCATGATGCATTTTGGGCACTTCGCAACGCATATAAAACCCTGTTGGGGATGTCGCCATATCAACAGAAAAATATGGATTATGATGTTACTGGAAGGAAAAGATGGTTGGACATTGCTGAACTAGAAGAAATTTGTTGCAATGCCTATGAAAATGTCGCAATATACAAAGAAAAGGCTAAGAGATGGCACGACAATATCATCTTGCATCGACAATTCAACTCTGGTCAGTTAGTCCTTTTGTTTAATTCAAGTTTAAAACTGCATCTAGGTAAATTACGTTCAAGATGGTCGGGCCCTTTTAAGGTTAACGAAGCATTCAAGAATGGTACGGTGATAATGGAGAATCTAAAAAATAGGCAACAGTTCAAGGAGAATGGCAAACGTATAAAGCAATATGTGAGCCTAGAAGTCAAAGAACCAAACATGACCATCGATCTGGTTACATTTATATAATGTCAATGCATTTTACATTTCCTTTTAACTTTTCACTTTTACTTGTTTCCTTTTTAGTTTTATGCAGGAATATAAATTGTCTTTTTGTCGATGCATCACAAGCACAACTTGTCAACGCATTCTATGATGACTCAGCAATGCTTTTTTAGCAAGGATCGTACTTGTTGATCTTCATCTATTCCTAACCGTTGGATCAACCAAAAAGATACGATCTACAACCTAGAATTTATTGGCTACAGATGTGATGAATTTTCAGGATGTTTTCAATAATCACGACTTTTTCCATTCAAAGGTTATAAAACCCTTCTTTGTCGACTTCTTTTTCCACTCACATTCGACATTGCTGCTGCAACTCTTCTTTTGTGTTATTTTTGCTCTTACTTTCTCACGATTTTATTTTATTTTCTCTGCAAGTTTCTTTTAACCTTTTTCCTCAGATATTATGGCTACAACAAAAGGTACGAAAACGCCTTCCAAAATCCCTGAAACTTTTGCCATCGTGGTTCGATCCACAAACCAACCTCTATTAAAAAAGCCAATCCTATTTTTGTCTAAAGTAGTCAAGGACCGCTACCATGATGTGATGCTGAAACAAAACTGCCATCTAGAGCAAAGCTTACAATTGTCCCCACACTAGACTTTGGGGAAGCAAATCGCATGAACAATCAGTCGGCTGGGCTACGAATTCTTCTGTGAGCATCCAGCCAGATATTCCCCTACAATGGTAAGGGAATTTTATGCCAATCTTGTCGATACTGAATAGGAATTCATCTTTGTAAGGGAGGGCTTAATACCTTGGAGTGCTGCCCACATCAATGCTCTGTTTCGGATGGCTACAAAAGAGGACACTCACACTGTGTTTTTGGAAAAACTGACCAATGAAGAAACTGACCAGGTGATGAGAGACTTGTGTCTTGAAGGTGTTGTCTAGACTGGCAATGGTCCACACAACTATACCATACACCGTCACTATCCGACAACCTACAGTAAGGTGTGGTTCCACTTTATCAATAGTCGCATCCTACCTTTTGCACACAGCACTACAGCAACATTAGATTGAATGTGCATTCTACATTCCATCTTCAAAGGCCGTCACATCAATGTCGGCATAATCCTTCACGACCGGATTGCTGAAGCAGCATCTAAACAGACAGGTATACTACCTTTCCCTTCCTTAATAATGCTGCTATGTAAACAACGGGGTATTGTGCCCAGAGATGGTGAGGAAGTACAAGAGAATAAGAGCCATATCAACGATATCTCCATAGAAAGAATGACGAGAGACCAAGAGACGCCGCTAATGAAGGAAACACCCAAGAAGAAAGACGAGGAAAAAGGGAAGAAGAAGGAAAAAACAAGTAGATGCGCCTACAGACCTTAAGTTAGGAAAAAGGCTGGCTGCTATGAAGTCAATATTGATCGCATCGACATGCGAAATATCTGTATTGTCAGTGTATTAGAAGATATGGACTATCGACAGAACATATTTTATGCATACAAAAAAGCGTGGAATGACACTATTGTCGCCGCATTGAGGAACATGAGCCCAAGTCTGCTGCTAGATTTCTCTATATTTCCCTCCATCTTTCGACCAATGCCATCATCCTCTGACCAACCTACTTCTGATGGTAGGCCGTAACATGTTCCCTCTCCAACGAGAATCCGCATTTTAGATGAAGAGGAGCACAAGGGACATTCTAATGTTCGGGAGGATTGCTACAGAACTATAGCCAACTTGTTCGAAGAGGAGTTCTCAAACAACCTTGGGGCTAATAATGCAGAGGGGGCAGCTATGGTTGAGGAGATGACTACCCTGATCGTATCTATAGGTGTAGACATAGAGGTAGGCACTGACAAGATCCCCATTAAGTAGGAACAACCTGAAGCGGAGGAAGCAGAGCAAGAAGAAGACCAAGAGAAGGAAAAAGAATGAGAGGAAGAAGAACTTGAGAAGAAGGACCTTGCAGAGGAGCAGGAAGACAAACAAGATGATGCCTGAACAGATATCACTGAGGATATTGTCGAAGCACACGTAAGTGTTGGGGCATCTAGTGACGACATGGCTCCACTTGGCACGAGCCAAGCTAAAGTCGTTACAAGCAAGAGCAAAGGAGTTCAATCCTCTCGCCATTATGCCCTGTGTGGCACTACTAACTAAGATCCACCCATCAGATGTAACTGTCGATAAGGCCACACCAGCTATGGAGGAATAATTCGCTGCCCCGATTGGTTCGAAGGATAAAAAAAGGAGAGTGCCCAAGGAAAAAGAAGAAGAAAACCAAAGCGACCGCGACATCGACTACTGAATAAATTAGTTAGTTTACTTTTTTATAGGTAGTTACATGCATTTCATTGTCATTGCATTGTTACTTGTCACTGCATTTCTCATACTAGTTTCCCTGCATTCTAGTTGCATTTGCATTTGTATTTGTATAATATTGTCAATGCATTGGGGTCAATGCAACCATTAAGTTTAGGGGGATATTGTGTGAAATGGAAATGCGACTGCGCCCACATATTTGAATTTTACTTGTTTCTTTAGTTAATGAAAATATGCAGAATTTCAACAAAAATGTGACCACAAATTTTTTATTTGATGCATATATCTTGATTTGATTGGGATGCTGACATATGAATTGGATGAATGTGAATGAATATTGAACTCTTCTATTTTTGAATGAATAATTGAATTGCTTCAGTAATGAATGGATAGTAGCAATCTTTGAATCTTGCACTAACTTGCCAATTGCAGCGACATTGTATTAATAAAGAACACTCCAATGTTAGTGCATTGTGACTTACCAAGAGAGAACACTCCCTTGCATGTGTTAGAAATATCATCTAGCCAAAGGCTGTCACTGTAAGTGTGTGTCGGTGCACAAATTTCGATGGTCTTGACTTACTCTTGCTCAAAAATCCTGAAGAAACTGACCCTCGACTAGCCTCTTCTCTGAATCTCTTCGGCGGTGGCATAGAGAAAGTCCTGACAATGTTCTTCTTTTTAAATTCTTGAAACCTCCTTTCTCTCTGTTTCTTGCTATTGTAGATTTCTTCCATCTTTTGAGCTCTATCTGCTAAAACTACCAACGGTCGGTTTTTAGAACCATTCACCATCATTCTGATCTTATCATTTAGCCCCTCTTCAGAACGGACACACAGGGCTTCATCAGTCGTTACAACTTCTCTAGCATACTTACTAAGCTGTACAAATTCTCGTTCGTATTCTGCCACTGTTTTATTTCCTTGTCTTAGTTTTAGAATTTCCTTCTCCTTTCTATCTAGGTATCGCTTGCTGACATATTTCTTTTTGAATTCTATTTGAAAGTAATCCCAGGTGACTTCGTTTTCAGGCATCATTGCCACGATAATAGCCCACCAGTGGTAAGTCTCATCTTTTAGTAGTGACACGACACACCTTACATAGTCTTTCGTAGGACAAGCCATCTCATTCAGGATTCTCAATGTATTTTCCAACCAGTATTCAGCTTTGGAAGGATCGTCTTCTACGCTTCCTCGGAAGTCTTCAGCTCCGTTAACCCTCTCTATAGGGATGTGACGTTGATTCTACCACTAGAGGTGGTGGAGGCCTAATTGGGGATACTACCGATTGGGTAGCTGGCTGTGTAACAGGAGGTGTAAGAGGTGGTACCATTAGATTATTTCTCATGAATTCCATGAACCACTGCCCCATCAAATCGAAGAACATGTTATTTTCTTCATTTTCTGTCATCGGTAGTAGTGATGCACTGTGACTAGCCTTAGAGTCATTAGTCAGGACATTGTTGTTTACGTCATTAGTTTCATCTTTGTCAGAGTCAGGTATCCTGTATTTATCTGCAAAATTCATAATTAGATCGGATTCATCCATATCACACTATCACAAGTTCATATGACATGTACTTCTAAATCATCATGCATGATAGGCATTTTATACTTAGTATTGATGTTTTCTAACTCATTGATGCTTGGTTTAAATTCTTGTTATTTTACCTCTTTTTGTGCACTAATGTCGTCACATACAGTTATGTATTTCATCTTAAAATTGTCAGCACAAGGATCCATCTCAAAAAACCAAAGCTAAAAAGAATCCGAAAATGTAGCCACAAATTCAGCTTGAAATTGCGACTAGCGATGTTGCCGCGTAGGAATCTTTACTTGAAATGAGAGAATTCAAGTTGCAATCAAAACTGGAAGCACCAGTGTAGGGGAAAAGCACGTTGTCACCGCAATTGAAGATTACAGATTAAGCCTAGCAATGTCGCGGCAATCTGCAGATTCAAGAAGTTCACACCAGATCTCTATGAGTGCACAGCTAAAATTTAACTAACTTTGACAGCTACAATTGGATCTGGATCTGAGAAGAGATGAGGTCTACCATTCTTGAAGCTTATAAATAGAAGTGGAAAAATGAAGAAAAAGGGATCAAGAGGTAGATGAATTAAATTCTACAAATACTTTGTGTTCTTGGAGATTTAAGTTGGAGAATGGTGAGCTAATTGATCGGAGGAGCAACCACTTCTAACGAGAAGTGCTCGATGCAATACAAGAGGAGCGGTTAAGGAATAGTCCTAGTAGTCTAGAGATAGTAAGCTTCGATGTATTTGTTAACCCCTCTTTTATGCTGATAAGTTATTCTTGACACTTGAATGAATATGAGAATATCTTTCAATGTTAGATTACTTTGATTCTTACCTATTCCTTCTCATCTGTTTATTCTTGGATTAAATTGCTTTAAACACGAGAGTGGAATTGCACTCTACCGACATTGAGAGATGCGATGATAAGTTAGGTTAACAAGCAAGTCAGCAAGAGCTACTAGGGATTAGAAGAGATTCTATCACTTATTCTCAAGTGCACAGAGTTGCCAACATTGAGAGATGGGGTAGCTGTGGGTACTTGATTCTCGATTAAACAGAGAGCTATTATTGGTAAGATTTCATTAGAGCCTTATTGATGCGACAATTCATCTATACAATACCTTGTTGACGCATCCAGCATTGCTACTTAGTGATATCAGTGATCCACTCCAACCCTTTGCACTTGATCACACTTTTACTTTTCTGCATTTAAATTCTCAAAAATTCAACAACAATTTAATTTATTTTTAGTTGCTCTGACATTTAACTTTTATAATTAAATTGATAATTTTAACTATCTTAGTGTACAGATTAGATTTAATTACACTGACATCTTACTCATATTATCTCTAATCTTAATTTTAATTGCCTTGACATATAGACATCAAGAACCCATTTCCTGTGGGATCGATATTCGATAGAATTAATCTATCAACTATACTTGCATCGACATGTGTTCGCTTGCACAATTGCTGTGACGTTACAAGTCGATCAATGCCATATAACCAAGTGATGGAATATCTACTGAAAAACTTCGAGATAGTGTGATGCCCCAAGATGATCCGGTCCCCGAATAGCAAAATTGAATCTACAAAACAATAGCAATTTCACAGGTAAGCACTTCATTGCTTAGTAAGTTCATAAAGTTAAATAGATTTACCAAACTTCAAGTGTTGTAAAGTCTAATAAACCGAATAGAGTAAACCATATATATCCGAGGTAGATTTTAATTTATATTTGATACTCACGATGACACAAAGTCATCGGACCCTTAATCCACAATGGGATTCATTTCATTTGATACTCATGATAACACATAGTCATTGGACCTCTTGTTCCGTTAAGGAATCATACACTCAAGATGACACTTAGTCACCGGACCTCATAATCCGTAGAGGATTCCTATACTCATGATGATACATAGTAATCGGACCTCATAATCCGTAAAGGATTCATATACTCACGATGACAAATAGTTAGCGTACCCTTTTTCAATTACGGCTCAAAGCCCGTTAGCCTTTCCCTTCCTATGTTCCCGTCTTCCACACTTTCGATCATCGTTTCAACTCACAACAATTGTTTACAACACAAAAATATTCAATTTAAATTGGAATTTAACCATACAAACTTACCAGATCGGATTACAGTTGTGAATGGATTGTAGGGACTACTCTACTACTTTTCCTTTTCCTCGATCGGTGGCACGGTCGTAGCCTACATTCACAAATCATTTCATTTCTCACATTAAATCACACAATCAATTCATTTAACACAATATAGTCCTTTTTCTAAATTACAATTTTACCCCTAATACCTCCTTTTTATTCAATCTAGTCCTTTCAACACAAAAATGCAAAATAACAATTTCCTTTCTAACCCTTAGCAGTCGAAAGTTCCAAGCCTTCACACAAGTCCTTAAACTTCATTTATTTCACAACAAGTACATTTAATTTCATCATTTTAACATTTTAGCCCTTAAACCCTAATTTCATCAAAAATCAATTTACAAAAATATCAAACCCAGTCATCAAGCATACAAATCCATCAAAAACTTTCAAGAAAAAGCATATTCAACAATGGTAAGATTTATAACATTTGACAGATTCACAAATTAGTCCTTGAGCTAGCTAGATTAAGCTAATACGGACTCAAAAACATAGAAATCACCAAAAACGGGTGAGAAATCACTCACCTAATGAGACCCAAAGCTTGGTCGAATGTTCCATTCTCTTCTTAGGGTTCTTTAGATTTTTCTTAAGGAAGAAGATGAGTGAAATTCACTCAATATTCCTTTCTTATTTTTTTAACATACTTAATTTTATAATTACTAATTTACCCTTAATGAATTAACATAATTTCACAACAAAAATGACTCATAACCGTCCACTATACCTCTTTAAGGTATATTTGCTCGTTAAGGATCCTTATTAAGTCATTCCTCTACAAATTAGCTTGTTTAATCAATGATTCCTACATTTTACGACTTTTACGATTCAGTCCTTTTTACTTAATTAACTATTTAAACATTAAAATTTCATAAACAAATTTTAATACGATGCTAACGAAGTCATAATTATTTAAATAAACAAATTAACGACTCGACTCATCGGAGTTGTGATCCCGAAATCACTATTTCTGACACCACTAAAAATCGGGCTGTTACAAGAAGGATCTTTAAGATTCTAACCCTCAAATACTAAACCCTTATTATTTTCTTCAGCATTAGGCATAGATGGAATAATAAATTCCTTTGATTGTTTCCACTCCCTTTGAAAGGCTTTACACTCATCGCCCTCAAGATAGTAAATAGGGGTGTTCAAATTTTAGTTAAAATCTAATTAACCGATCAAACCAAACTAATTCGATTAATTGGTCGGTTAATTGATCTAATTTGGTCAGAGGTTAGTTAATGGTTTTTTGAAAATTCGGTTATTGGTTAATTCAATTTGAAATCAGGTAATTAACCGAATTAACCAAACTTTCAGAAAACTAATATTATATATTACCAATTCGTTTAATTTTTTTGTTAATTCGATTAATTTTAATTTGGTTAATTCGGTTAAATGAACATTACCAATTTATTTTTTGATATGTTTTATACTTGTTTTAAAAAAACAAAAACATAAAAATTTTTTGTTAATTCAGTTAATCGACCGAATTAACTGAAATAGTTTGGTTTGGATAATTTACTTTGAAAATTTTTTTGTTCAATTAACAGTTTAAAAAGTTCAGTTAATGCTAGTTCGGTTCGATTAACCGATTGAACACCCCTAATGTTAAACGTTAAAGTTAAGTGACTTAGTAGAAATGTCCTTTAAACAATTGAAGTCTACTCTACTAAGATCAAGAGTATTTGCGACCACTTGGGCGTACAGAATCAAATTTGATCTCCATTCTGGCAAGGCATCAATAAGATTCTTTTAAGTATCCTCTTGAAACTTTTTGAAAGTCTCTTCATGGGATCGGCGTAGTTTCTCTAACTCTGCCATGTGACTTTCCCCTTGAGCCTTGAGCTTCTCTTCTAAAATGGATATTTCATCCTTCAAATGATTGATCTCCTCCTTATAGTGCTCATTCTCTGTCAGAGTATCTCTATACTTACCGTTCAGAGTTATAACTCAAATATCCAGTCTTCTAATCAAATTGGTAGGTTCTTGATATTTTTGGCGTTATTTAAAAAAAGAGTCTTCGCCAATCTTCATTGCCTTTTTTAAATTTGTCATCTTGTTGTTATAACGCTTACCAATGTCTTTAAGAGCCCTACTCCAAAGAACATGTTCGATAGATAGGATTTCTGAAACTTGATCCATGAGTGATAAAGGGCACTCAGTGGAATTGGATGCAATGTAAGAGGAGAAAGCTTCTCTTAACTATAGAGGTAGTAAGCTTTGTTATTGAAATATGGAGCTCAGAGATATGGAAGTTGGCAATAACTCCAGAAGATCATGCTAAGGATAATTTCCTCCTATTCTAGTAGGGGAAGCATCTTGTGTTTAAGTGGGAGGGATAGTTGGTTGAATTAAAGAAATTGCCTCTGTAGGTTTCTCTCATAACAATGTAGGTTTCTCTCATAACAAGGGATCAAAAAATTGTATGGGAGAACTTGTTTGAGGGGTGGACTCTTCAGGTAATAATGAAATCTCAAGAAAAGCAGGAACCAAAGATGAGGAGGTATCTGTAGTGACAATATCCTTATTTGGTTTAGGCCATATTAATGGAAGGCATTCATTGCTTTTTGACTCTTGAGTATTCTCTTCTAATCTGATCCTTTTCTTTGTTTTTTGTTGTTGTCTTTCTAGATAGAGTATTGGTAGTCTTTTCTTGGGTACAAGCTCTCTTAAGAATAGAAGAAATGTCCATGTCTTGAGGATGAGAATGAGATGAAGGCCAGACACCATTAATAGGAGAATTAGCTTAATTTGAAGTAGAGGTAGAATCTGTAACATGATTAGTTACAAGATTCCAATTTCATGGGTGAAGACCACAAAAGCTATAAAAATATAAATGAGGCTCTCTTTTGCACCCTAATAAAATATACGCTAAATCATTGTCTAGATTGCATTGCATAGCTACACTTCAAAGGAAAAAAGCACAGTGAGATCATCCAGCCACTTTATAGACTCATTTGATCGGTAACCATTGGGGCTTAGGTATTGTAAGACATATTGGAAAACATTTCTAACTATGATGATTTCCACCAAGTCGATAACATGCCATTTCTTTAACCATTTGTATTGACTACTTGTAAGTTGAGAATCCACTGGCTGGCATTGTGCATAGATTTTCTCTTTGGGAAGATACCATTTTGTGGGAAAACCAAACCTCGATTTGAGTTTACCAATCACCTTTATAAATTTTACATTTTCTCTTATGATGGTTGGAGATCTTATTTTGAATGATGGATTCATGTCCTATGTGAACACTAAAGTGAGTCCTACTAGTGGACAACCCCTATCTCTTTATCTTTAATTGATAGAACTTTTGAAAAACACCTAGAAAGGGTTGTAACATCCTTCTGGCGGAGTCTTAGTATTTAAATACTGATTAAGAAATAAGAATGATACTATGAATATAGAAGTAAATAATGTTAAATCTAGTCTAAGAAGAAGAACTATCTGAGAGCGCCTCTATCACCTATGGATTGGTGAACATTGGGTTAGCACATAGTAGTAAAGAAGTATGCTCGATAAGGGAAGGTTCATCCCTAGAAGCCTTAGTTGGCATCCTTAGGGTGGGCGGTTCCATTAAAGGTAATAGGGAAGTGAATCCTATGATGTGAGTTTACGTTAATAGTATAAAACATCCTATGATTATGGCTTTGAGCTAGTTGAGTTATAAAAAATGGATAGTTAGGGATCAACTGAATGTGAACCAAGATAGTTAAGAACCAAAAGAAACACTTGATTAGTTTCCTTGAAATTTTTAGATTTGGATAAGACCACCAAATGACTGATGTGACGCTTTTCAAGTCCCAATAAGAACTTAGGTTTGTTCAAGAGTTTAAGATAGGTTAAAAAGAAAATATCTTCTCTTTCATCCGTTCTTGAGAGAAAGAGGCTAGAAGGAAGTTATGGTGCTCTGAGTTAAATTTGAGGCTTGATGATTAGACGATGTCAAGGTATGGTAATGCCCGATATATGAGTGAGCTCTGAAATTTATAAATTTAACGTTGTTTGCCCCACTAATGCTTTTGATGTGTATGTGTGTGCATAATCAAAATTGAAATATGATACAAAATTTCCTTAGAGAGGAATGAAGCAAAAAGGAAAGAAATCTTATTAAGGTATTAAGAAGACTCAGATAATAAGGTCGTCGCCGAGAAGGCATGATACGTGATCTATCGAAATTCGACCTAGCAGATTAAATTACTTTTCATACTTTAAGAGCTTGAAATCAAGCATTATTATTAGGTTTTACTTAGAATATTAGTAAGCTTAGTTTAGTTAAGAAAATATGTAAAAGGTGTAAAAACGAGTCTTTTATTGACTTTAGGCCCAATTGAGGCCTAAAGGTTAGCTAATGTATTTGGTGAGTGTGAAGAAGACTATTAGAAGATGAATTATATCAAGACTGATCACTGTATCACGACACGGGATGTTGGATGTCGCAACATAGGAACTAGAACCAAAGAAACTTAAAGTTGTCTTCTTTGTCGTGACACAGGCACAAGGGTGTCGCAACAAGCCCTGGAAATCACACTAAAGGAGTACTGTAACATCCGGTTCGATCGTTGGACCCCAGCAAGTGAACGTTACAACAAACATTACACAAGTTAGAATCAATTTAAAATCCTTAATCCTTATTATTATTATTATTATTATTATTATTATTCAAAACAAAACATTGGTAAATTTGATTTTCAGAAACAATTTGAATTAATTCTATTTTTAAAGAGTTTTTGAAGTCTGAGGGACTTCTACCAGTACTTAAGTGGGTAAGATTAGTAGAACTCAAGTTTGTAAAGCCTCGAAAAAGCTATAGAATTATATTAATAGAATTGGGAGTTTTACAGATACAACTTAGGGTTCTACCAATACAACTTAAACTTCTACCGGTACAACAAACTCTAGAGAGCAAGGTAGTTTTGGCATGAGATGTCTATTGATACCCAAAACCAAGCTACCGACACTAGTAAAGGACTATTGATACATTGGGGACTTCTACCAAAACAAATCAGGTTAGTAGCCAAAGTTCAGCATCCCCTATATTTCTACCGATACTCTATAGGGTTCTATCGATACTCTGATGGGTTTTACCGATACTCTGATGGGTTCTACCAATACTAAAAATAATCCTCAAAGTTTTACCGGTACAAGGGTACTTCTACCAAAACAAGATAACAATTTCAAAACATATATTATACCAAGTCAAGCAGACATCACCAAATCATCAAATAACAAATTTACCAAAATTACCAAGGATGTTCACAACAATATAAACTAACAAAATACATGACATCCACAATAAGGACTTCACATTACACACACCTGACTCTGCCTAGGTACATGCCAACTCAAAATAAAATAAACTCACTAATGCTTGAATGCGGGATTGTCTCTGGATGCTGAGTTGCGTAAAAATAAAAAAGCACCAAACATGCGCATGAGAAACAAATTGTATGCTGAGTATAACTCAGTGATATTTTCATAAACTAAACATTAAACAATTATAGATACATTTATAGGCCTAAATTAATATTAGATCATGCTATACCAATATTAATTCTATGATACCATATTCATAGAAACATTATACATTTCACTAGTATATATGTATACACATGACATATTATCATTATAAAAACTTATATACCATTTCTTTAGTTCTCAATACATATTTCATTTCATACCCAGTGCCTCATTGATTAAATCCAAAGTAATAACCGCGCCCTATGCTATAATAAAGTTGAGATGAATTGGTTAAACTAAAGTAACTTATACCCAGTGCCTCATCGACTCGTGGTCAAAGTAACCCTATACTCTTCCTATCCTATGACATGACATCTATATCCGACTAGGCCCAAACAATTAATAGGGTAATCATTTTAATTTAATACCAATCAATCTTTCAAGTTTTTTCCTTGATCACAACATGAATGCATTTAAATTCAATTTAGTAATAATCATAGATTTTTCTCATATCATAAAATCAATTCATACATTTATACATAAAGGAGTATACATTTAATCATCATACCATCAATTGATTTAAATCAACCCAATTGAGTAGAAAATCTTACCTTAATTACTTACCATGAACAATTAATTAAATATGCGACAATTTATAAATTAGTTTAGATTATAGAAACACCAACTGTAAATTTCGAGCTACTCGTTGACAATTTTGTCTTTGCCTTTCCTTTTTGATGAGTTCAGGTCAACGTTAGCTACTGAATTGAATACACAACATATTTCATCAATACACAAATAATTTCATTCTAACTATATTTAACTCCCTATTTCTCATTTTTAAATTTATTTACCAAATTTGAAAATTTGGTCCTCACTACTTGAAATCCACATTTAACTTCACAATTTAGTCCCTTTTTTACTTTTAACTTAAAATATATCAAATTAGTCCTTAAAGCTTTAATTACTCAACAATGGTAGTATTTAATATCTTTGACAATGTTTAAAAATACAACATGGATCAGCTAGATTAAGGTATCGGGATTCCAAAAAAATAAAAATTACTAGAAAAGGACTAATTTAAGCTTACCAATTTGAAGCTTGAACCTTAACAAACCTTAATCTTTCTCTCCCAATTTTCTTCCTCCCATTTGCTTCGAATGCTCAGAAAGAAGAAACAAAATGTTTTGTTTCAACAACTCCCATTTAAAATCCTTTCATTTTCATTTCTTTCTTAATTTTATTTTAATTAAAAAATTATTACACATTTTATAAACCACATATTTCTACCTAACGACACTAATCAACATTAAAAGGGGAAATTGCCACATTGGTCCCTCCTATTTAATTCAAATTATAATTCTTTTATAAATTGTACTTTTACCACTTATGCAATTTAGTCCCCACACCTAATTTAAGCATTATACAACCAAAATTACCTATTCAAAAATCAATTATCCTACAAATTATTTCGTAAATATTTTTATTAAATATTTACGGGTCTGGTTCACAAATAAGGAGTCTTAAAAATACACTTTTCGACACCCCTGACTTTGGGTCGTTACAACTCTCCCCCTTAAAGAAATTTTGTCCTTAAAATTTATCTGAAAAGAGGTGGGGATACTGAGATCTCATCGTCTCTTTTGGTTCCCAAGCCACTTCCTCAACTCTATGGCTATGCCATAACACTTTCACAAGTGAAATGCGTTTGTTACGCAACTCTTTCACCTGTTGGGCTAATTTTTCTACTGGTTCTTCTTCGTAAGGCAAATTGGGTTGAATTTCAACTTCTATTGTCGAAATAACACGAGATGGATCTGAACGATATCTTCTAAGCATTGAAACACGAAAAACATCATGTATTTTCTGCAACTATACCGGCAAGGACAATCGATAAGCAACTGGTCCCACTCTTTCCATGATTACATATGGCTCGATAAAACATGGACTCAATTTCCTTTTTCGAATGAATCTAAGGACTTTCTTCCACAGTGACACCTTCAAGAACACTTTGTAACCAATAACATGCTTGATATCACTACATTTTAAGTCCGTGTACGATTTTTGTTTATCAAAAGTTATTTTCAATCTTTCCCGAATTAACTTAACTGTACCTTTTGTTTCTTGAATCAACTCAGGACCAACTATTTTTCTTTCACATAATTCTATCCAACAAACAGGTGTTTGGCATTTGTAACCATATAAAGCTTCGTACAGAGCCATATGAATGCTCAACTAAAAACTATTATTATAAACAAACTCAACTAGAGGTAGGTAAGGTTCCCAACTTGATTCAAAGTCAATCACACAAGCTCGCAGAATATCCTCTAAAATTTGAATAAAACGTACAAATTACTCGTTAGTCTGAGGGCGTAAGGCTATGCTAAAGTTGTGTGTCATACCAAGAGGTTCATGCAACTGTTCCCAAAATCTTAAAGTGAATTGAGGGTGTCGATCAGAGATAATCAACATAGGTATACCATGCAATGTAATGATCTCTTAGATGTAGACTTCGGTATCAATTGGTTCTGACTTTTATGAAACGAGCCAAATTCATAAGTCGATCAACTATTACCCACACTGCATTTTTCTTGCTTAGAGATAACGGTAATCCCGATACAAAATCCATTGTAATGCGCTCCCATTTCCATTCATGAATTAAAATAGGTTGAAGTAATCTAGTGGGAACTTGATGTTCTGCCTTAACTCGCTACAAGTTGGACACTTAGCCACGTATTCAACTATCTCTCTTTCCATTTTGAGCCACCAATAGAACTATTGCAAGTTGCGAGACATTTTCATTCCACTAGGGTGTAAAGCAAAAGGATTACCGTGAGCTTTGTGAAGTATTAATCCTTTCAAATCTGCAACATTAGGTACACAAATTTGATTCCACAATCTCAAGCAATCATGATCATCAATGTTAAATTTTCTATCGAGCCATTTTGTATCATTTCTCTTTTTCTCAACAGTTTTGCGTCAGTAAATTATGCTTCTCTAATCTGATCAAACAACATCGATTTAACTCTGAATTAGCTCAAGTTGCCATCATTGCTAATACTGAGTTGAGAAAACATTGCTTTACCAAGGTGGTAATTGATGACACAATCAAAATCCTTGAGAAGTTCCACGCAAAAGCGTTGTCTCAAATTCAACTCCTTTTTTGTTAGGAGATATTTAAGACTTTTATGATCGGTAAAGATTGACACTTTTCACCATACAAATAGTGTCTCAAGATCTTTAAAGCAAACACCATAATAACCGCCTCTGAACATACTCTAGTTCGGTGTGTATTTTAGGGCTTTCGCAAGTATACGAGTAAGGTTGTAATATAGTTTGTTTACAACAAAACACTTGGTAAGTATTCCGAGGATCGTACCCAAGGGAGGTGAAGCTATAGTTATTTAGATTCTTGTAAAGAAAAGAAGTAATTAGTACTTGGTTTTCGGACGAACTTTCGAACATGTCTAACTCTTATTGGTTCTTTTATAACTTTGGTTCCTTGAAGTATTCATGATGATCCATTCCTTCGAGCAATTTTCTGAACATTCCCTGCTCGGGAAATCTTATCATGTAATCTAAATAGGTTGTCAATTTGTAAACAACTTTTGGTGTTTGAATTAAAAACCTAGTCACGTGAGAATTGTTTCTTTCATGGTTCTTTGACGAACTTCCGAACTTGTCAAACTTTTATTGGTTCTTTTATAACTTCGGTTCCTTAAAGTATTCATGGCGATCCATTCCTTTGAGTAATTTCCTAAACACACCATGCTCGGGAAATAGTATTATTCGGTCTAAATAATTTGTTATTTTGTAAACAACTTTTTGTATTAAAAACTTATTCACGGGATAAAGTTTTCTCTCTTGGTTCTTAGACAAACTTCCAAACTTGTCAAACTCTTATTGGTTATTTTATAACTTCGGTTCCTTAAAGTATTCAAGGTGATCCATTCCTTCGAACAATTTTTTGAACATTCCATACTCAGGAAATCTTATAATTTAGTCTAAATAGTTTGTCATTCTGTAAACAACTATTGGTCTTTGAATTAAAAATTTATTCACGTCAGAATTGTTTCTCTCTTGGTTCTTGGATGAACTTTAAAACTTGTCAAATTTTTATTGGTTCTTTAATAACTTTGGTTCTTTAAAGTATTCAAGGCGATCAGTTCCTTTGAGAAATTTTTCGAACATTCCATGTTCGAGAAATAATTTCATTTGGTCTAAATAGTTTTTCATTTTGTAAACAACTTTCCATCTTTGAATTAAAAGCTTATTTACGTGAGAATTGTTTCTCTCTTGGTTTTGGGACGAACTTCCAAACTTGTCAAACTCTTTTTGGTTCTTTTATAACTTCGATTCCTTAAAGTACTTAAGCTGATCCGTTCCTTCGAGCAATTTTAAGAACATTCCTTGCTCGGGAAATCGTATCATTTGGTTTAAATTGTTTGTCATTTTGTAAACAACTTTTGGTCTTTGAATTAAAAACTTATTCACGTGAGAATTGTTTCTCTCTTGGTTCTTGGACGAACTTTCGAACTTGTCAAACTCTTATTGGTTCTTTTCTAACTTCTGTTCCTTAAAGTATTCATGGTGATCCGTTCCTTTGAGCAATTTTCTGGACATTCGATGCTCGGGAAATTGTATCATTTGGTCAAAATAGTTACAACTTTTGGTCTTTGAATTAAAAAGTTATTTACATAAGAATTGTTTCTCTCTTGGTTCTTGCTGAACTTCCAAACTTGTCAAACTTTTACAAGTTATTTTATAACTTGAGTTCCTAAAAGCATTCAAAATGATCCATTCCTTCAAGAAATTTTTCGAACATTCCATGCTCGGGAAATCACATAATATGGTGTCAATAGTTTTTCATATTGTAAACAACTTTTGTCTTTTAATTAAAAACTTATTTATGTGAGAACTAATTCTTTACATGTTCTTGACCGAACTTTCGAACTTGTCAAACTTTTACGAGTTCTTTAATAACTTTAGTTTAATAAAGTATTCAAGGCGATCCCTTCCTTTGAGCAATTTTACGATCATTCCATGCTCGATAAATTGAATCATTTGGTCTTAATAGTTTTTCATTTTGGAAACAGATTTTGGTCTTTGAATTAAAAACTTATTCACGTGAGAATTATTTCTATCTTGGTTCTTGGACGAACTTCCAAACTTTTCAAACTCTTATTGGTTCATTAATTACTTCAGTTCCTTATAGTATTCAAGGTGATTCGTTCTTTCGAGCAACTTTTCAAAAAGTCCATGCTCAGGAAATCATATCATTTGGTCTAAATAGTTTGTCATTTTGTAGACAACTTTTGGTCTTTGAATTAAAAGCTTATTCTCGTGAGAATTGTTTCTCTGTTGGTTCTTGGACGAACTTCTGATCTTGTCAAACTCTTATTGGTTCTTTTATAACTTCGGTTCCTTAAAGTATTCATGGCGATCCGTTCCTTCAAGCAATTTTTTGAACATTCCATGCTAGGGAAATCTTATCATTTAGTCTAAATAGTTTGTCATTTTGTAAACAACTTTTGGTATTTGAATTAAAAATTTATTCATGTGAGAATTGTTTTTGTCTTGGTTCTTGGCCAATCATCCGAACTTGTCAAACTTTTATTAGTTCTTTATTTACTTGAGTTTCATAAAGTTTTCAAGGCGATCCATCCTTCGAGCAATTTTCCAAACATTTCATGCTTGGGTAATCATATCATTTGGTCTAAATAGTTTGTCATTTTGTAGACAACTTTTTGTCTTTGAAGTAAAAACATATTCACGAGAGAATTGTTTCTTTGTTGTTTCTTGGACGAACTTCCGAACTTGTCAAAATCTTATTGGTTCTTTTATAACTTCGGTTCCTTAAAGTATTCATGGTGATCCGTTCCTTCAAGAAAATTTTCAAACATTCCATGCTCGAGAAATCTTATCATTTAGTCTAAATAGTTTGTCATTTTGTAAAACAACTTTTGGTCTTTGAATTAAAAATTTATTCATGTTAGAATTGTTTCTCTCTTGATTCTTGGCTGACCTTTCGAACTTGTCAAACTGTTAGTAATTCTTTATTTACTTCAATTTCATAAAGTTTTCAAGGCTATCCATTCCTTCAAGCAATTTTCCAAACGTTCCGTGCTTGGGAAATCGCATTATTTGGTCTAAATAGTTTGTCATTTTGTAAATAATTTTTGGTCTTTGAATTAAAAACTTATTTACATGAGAACTGTTTCTCCCTTGCTTTTAGGAGTTCTTTTATAACTAAAGTTCTTTAAACTATTCAAGACAATCAATTCCTTCGAGCAATTTTTCAAACATTTAATGCTCCGGAAATCGTATCATTTGGTATAAATTGTTTGTTATTTTGTAAACAACTTTTGGTCTTTAAACAAAAAACTTATTCGCGTGAGAATTATTTCTCTCTTGGTTCTTGATGAACTTCGAACTTGTCAAACTCTTATTGGTTGTTTTATAACTTCAATTCCTTAAATTATTCAAGGCAATCTATTCCGTCGAGCAATTTTTCGAACATTCCATCCTCAGGAAATCGCATCATTTGGTCTAAATAGTTTATCATATTGTAAACCCTTTTCATCTTTGAATTAAAATATTATTTACGTGAGAATTGTTTCTCTCTGGGTTCTTAGAAGAACATTTGAACTTTTTAAACTTTTACGAGATCTTTTATAACTCCAGTTCCTTAAAGTATTCAAGACGATCCATCCCTTCGGACAATTTTCCGAGCATTCCATGCTCGAGAAATAATATCGTTTGCTCTAAATAGTTTGTCATTTTGTAAACAACTATTGTTCTATAAATTAAAAACTTATTTACGTGAGAATTATTTCTCTCTTGGTTCTTGGCCGAACTTCCAAACATGTCAAACTTTTACTAGTTCTTTTATAACTTCGGTTCCTTCAAGTTTTCAAGACTATTCATTCCTTCGAGAAATTTTTCAAACATTCCAAGCTCGAGAACTTGCATCATTTGATCTAAATAGTTTGTCATTTTGTACACAACCTTTTGTGTTTGAATTAAAAATTTATTTACGTGAAAATTGTTTCTCACTTGGTTCTTAGAAGAACTTCCGAACTTGTCAAACTTTTACGAGTTCTTTTATAACTTCAGTTCCTTTAAGTGAACTTCCGAACTTGTCAGACTTTTTTGAACTTTCCATGCTTAAGAAATCAAATCATTTGGTCTTAATAGTTTTTCATTTTGTAAACAACTTTTTTATGTGAGAATTGTCTCTCTCCTTGTTCTTAGATGAACTTCCAAACTTGTCAAACATTTACAAATTCTTTTAAAAATTTAGTTCCATAAAGTATTCAAGACGATCAATTCTGTCGAACAACTTTCCAAACATTCCATTTTAGGGAAATCATATTATTTGGTCTAATTAGTTTGTCATTTTGTAAAGAACTTTTGGTCTTTGAATTAAGAATTGGTTTACGTAAGAAGTGTTTCTCCCTTGGTTCATGGACGAACTTTCGACATTGTCAAACTTTTACGAGTTCTTTTATAACTTTGGTTCCTTAAAGTATTCACGACGATCCATTTCTTCGAGCAATTTTCCTAATATTCCATGCTCGAGAAATAACATCATTTGGTCTAAATAGTTTCTCATATTGTAAACAACTTTTGGTCTTTAAATTAAAAACCTATTTATGTTAGAATTGTTTCTCTACTTGTTCTTGACTGAACTTTCATACTTGTTAAACTTTTATGAGTTCTTTTATAACTCTGATTCCTTAAAGTATCAAGGCGATCCATTACTTCTTGTAATTTTCCTAATATTCCATGCTCGAGAAATAGCATTATTCGGTCTAAATAATTTGTCATTTTGTAAAAAAATTTTGGTCTTTGAATGAAAGGCTTATTTACAGGAGAATTGTTTCTCTCTTGGTTCTTGGGAAAACTTCCGAAGTTGTCAAACTTTTACGAGTTTTTTTATTACTTTGATTCCCTAAAGTATTCAAGATGATCTACTCCTTCGATCAATTTTCCAAACATTCCATGCTCGGGAAATAACATCATTTAGTCTAAATAGTTTGTCATTTTGTAAATAGCTTTTCGTCTTTGAATTAAAAATATAATTACGTGAGAATTCTCTCTCTTGGTCTTGTGATGAACTTCTGAACTTGTCAAATTCTTATTGGTTATTTTATAACTTCAGTTCCTTAACGTATTCAAGGCGATCCATTCCTTCGAGCAATTTTTCAAATAGTCCATGCTCAGGAAATCATATCATTTGGTCTAAATAGTTTGTCATTTTGTAAACAACTTTTGGTCTCTGAATTAAAAGCTTATTAACGGTAGAATTTTTTCTCTCTTGGTTCTTGGACGAACTTCTGAACTTGTAAAACTCTTATTGATTCTTTTATAACTTCAGTTCCTTAAAGTATTCAAGGCGATCCGTTCCTTCGAGCAATATTTCGAATATTCCATGCTCCGAAAATCTTATCATTGAGTCTAAATAGTTTGTCATTTTGTAAACAACTTTGGTCTTTGAATTAAAAATTTATTCACGTGAGAATTGTTTCTCTCTCGATTATTGATCTTTCGAACTTGTCAAACTTTTACGAGTTCTTTATTTACTTCAGTTTCGTAAAGTTTTCAAGGCGATCCATTCCTTCGAGCAGTTTTTCGAACATTCCATGCTCGGGAAACTCCATCATTTGGTCTAAATAGTTTTTCATTCTGTAAATCGCTTTTTGTCTTTGAATTAAAAACATATTTACGTCGGAATTTTTTCTTTCTTGGTTTTGGGATGAACTTTAGAACTTGTCAAACTCTTATTGGTTCTTTTATAACTTCAGTTCCTTAAAGTATTCAAGGTGATCCATTCCTTCGAGCAATTTTTCGAACAGTCCATGCTCGGGAAATCGTATCATTTGGTCTAAATAGTTTGTCATTTTGTAGAACACTTTTGGTCTTTGAATTAAAAGCTTATTCACATGAGAATTGTTTCTCTCTTGGTTCTTGGACGAACTTCCGAACTTGTCAAACTCTTATTGGTTCTTTTATAACTTTGGTTCCTTAAAGTATTCACAGCGATCCGTTCCTTCGATTAATTTTTTGAACATTTTATGCTCAGGAAATCTTATCATTTAGTCTAAATAGTTTGTCATTTTGTACACAACTTTTGGTCAGTGAATTAAAAATTTATTCACGTGAGAATTATTTTTCTCTTGGTTCTTGGACGATCTTCCAAACCTGTCAAACTTTTTTGAGTTCATTATTTACTTTAGTTTCATAAAGTTTTCAAGGTAATCCATTCCTTCGAGCAATTTTAAGAACATTCCATGCTCGGGAAATCGCATCATTTGGTCTAAATAGTTTGTCATTTTGTAAACAACTTTTGGTCTTTGAATTAAAAACTTATTCACGTGAGAATTTTCTCTCTTTATTTTTGGACAGTCTTCCGAACTTGTCAAACTCTTATTGGTTCTTTTATAACATTGGTTCCTTAAAATACACAAGGCGATCCATTCCTTCGACCAATTTTCTGAACGATCCATGCTCGAGAAATCGCATCATTTGGCCTAAATAGTTTGTCATTTTGTAAACAGCTTTTAATCTTTGAATTAAAAACTTATTTACGTGAGAATTGTTTCTCTCTTTGTCTTGGGACGATCTTCTGAACCTACCAAACTCTTTTTGGTTCTTTTATAACTTCGGCTCCTTAAACTATTCAAGGCGATTCGTTCCTTCGAGCAATTTTAAGAACATTCCTTGCCCCGAAAATCGTATCATTTGGTCTAAATTGTTTGTCATTTTGTAAAAAACTTTTGGTTTTTGAATTAAATACTTATTCACATGAGAATTGTTTTTCTCTTGGTTGTTGGATGAACTTCTGAGCTTGTCAAACTCTGATTGGTTCCTTTATAACTTCGATTCCTTAAAGTATTCAAGGCGATCCGTTCCTTCGAGCAATTTTCCAAACATTTCATGCTCAGGAAATAGTATCATTTGGTCTAAATAGTTTGTCATTTTGTAAACAACTTTTGGTGTTTGAGTTAAGAACTTATTTACGTAAGAATTATTTCTCTCTTGGTTCTTGTCGAACTTCAAAACTTGACAAACTTTTACGAGTTCTTTTATAACTTTAGTTCCTTAAACTTTTCAAGACAATCAATTCCTTTGAGCTATTTTCGAACATTCCATGCTCGGGAAATCGTATCATTCGGTCTAAATTGTTTATTATTTTGTAAACAAATTTTGGTCTTTAAATTAAAAACTTATTCACGTGAGAATTGTTTCTCTCTTGGTTCTTTGACGAACTTTCGAACTTGTCAAATTGTTATTGGTTCCTTTATAATTTCGGTTCCTTAAAGTATTCAAGGCAATCCATTCCTTCAAGCAATTTTTTGAACATTCCATGCTCAAGAAATCGCATCATTTGGTCTTAATAGTTTATCATTTTGTAAACAAATTTTCATCTTTGAATTAAATTATGAGAATTGTTTCTCTCTTGGTTTTGGGATGAACATCCGAACTTGTCAAACTCTTTTTCATTCCTTTATAACTTCAATTCCTTAAAATATTCAAGGCGTTCTATTCCTTCAAGCAATATTCTGAACATTGGATGCTAAGAATGGTATTGGATGAACTTTCGAAATTATCAAACTTTTATGTGTTCTTTTATAACTTTAGTTCCTTAAAGTATTCATGATGATCCATTCCTTTTAGAAATTTTCCTAATATTCCATGCTTGAGAAATAGCATTATTTGATCTAAATAGTTTGTCATTTATTAAAAAAATTTTGATCTTTGAATTAAATACTTATTTACATGAGAATTGTTTCTCTCTTGGTTCTTGGGCAAACTTCTGAAGTTGGCAAATTTTTATGAGTTTTTTTATTACTTCGATTCCTAAAAGTATTCAAAACGACCTATTCCTTTGAGCAATTTTCCAAACATTCCATGCTTGGGAAATCGTATCATTTGGTCTAAATAGTTTTCCTTTTTGTAAACAAGCTTTGGTTTTTGATTTAAAAACTTATTTACATTAGAATTGTTTCTCTCTTGGTTCTTAAAAGAACTTCCGAACAAGTCAAACTTTTACGAGTTCTTTTATAACTTGTCAAACAAGTTCTCTCTTATTTCTTGGTCGAACATCCAAACTTGTCAAACTCTTATTGGTTCTTTTATAACTTTGGTTCCTTAAAATATTCAAGGCGATTCGTTCTTTCGAGCAATTGTTCAAACATTCCATGCTCAAGAAATCTTATCATTTAATCTAAATAGTTTGTCATTTTGTAAAAAACTTTTGGTCTTTGAAATAAAAACTTATTCACGTGAGAATTATTTTTCTCTTGGTTCTTGGACAAACTTCAGAACTTGTCAAACTCTTATTGGTTCTTTTATAACTTCGGTTCCTTAAAGTATTCAAGGCGATCCATTCCTTCGAGCAATTTTTCGAACATTCCATGCTCAGGAAATAGTATCATTTGGTCTAAATAGTTTTTCATTCTGTAAAAAAACTTTTGGTTTTTGAATTAAAAAGTTATTTACATATGAATTGTTTCTCTCTTGGTTCTTGTCGAACTTTAAAACTTGTCAAACTTTTACGAGTTCTTTTATAACTTTAGTTCCTTAAACTATTCAAGATAGTCAATTCCTTCGAGCAATTTTCTGAACATGCCATGCTCGAGAAATTGTATCATTTGGTCTAAATTGTTTGTTATTTTGTAAACAACTTTTGGTCTTCGAATCAAAAACTTATTCACGTGAGATTTGTTTCTCTGTTGGTTTTAGGATGTACTTTCGAACCTATCAAGCTCTTATTGGTTCTTTTATAACTTCGGTTCCTTAAAGTATTCAAGACGATCCGTTCTTTCAAACAATTTTTCGAACATTCCATGCTCCGAAAATCGTATCTTTTGGTCTAAATAGTTTGTCATATTGTAAAGAAACTTTTGGTTTTTGAATTAAAAACTTATTCACATGAGAATTAATTTTTTCTTGGTTCTTAGACAAACTTTCGAACTTGTCATACTCTTATTGGTTCTTTTATACCTTCAATTCCTTAAAGAATTAAAGGCGATCAGTTCCTTCGAGCAATTTTTTGAACATTCCATGCTCGGGAAATAGTATCATTTGGTCTAAATAGTTTGTCATTTTGTAAACAATTTTTGGTCTTTAAATTAAAAACTTATTCACGTGAGAATTATTTCTCTCTTGGTTTTTTGACGAACTTTCGAACTTTTTAAACTCTTATTGGTTCTTTCATAACTTTGGTTCCTTAAAGTATTCAAGGCGATCCATTTCTCCAAGCAATTTTTCGAATATTCGATGCTCAGGAAATCGCATCATTTTAGTTCATCATTTTGTAAACAGCTTTTCATCTTTGAATTAAAATCTTATTTACATGGGAATTGTTTCTCTCTTGGTTTTGGGATGAACTTCTTAACTTGTCAAGTTCTTATTTGTTCCTTTATAACTTCAGTTCCTTAAAGTATTCAAGGCATTTCGTTCCTTTGAGCAATTTTTCGAACATTGGATGCTCGGGAATGGTCTTGGATGAACTTTCGAAATTGTCATACTTTTACGAGTTCTTCTATAACTTTGGTTCCTTAAAGCATTCATGACGATCCATTCCTTCTAGAAATATTCCTAATATTCCATGCTCGAGAAATAGCACTATTTGGTCTAAATAGTTATTCATTTTATAAATAAATTTTGGCCTTTGAATTAAAGACTTATTTACATGATAATTGTTTCTCTCTTGGTTCTTGGGCAAACTTCCAAAGTTGTCAAAATTTTACTAGTTTGTTTTATTACATTGATTCCTTAAAGTATTCAAGACGATCTATTCCTTCGAGCAATTTCCCAAACATTCCATGCTCGAGAAATTGCATCATTTGGTCTAAATAGTTTACCTTTTTTTAAACAACTTGTGTCTTTGATTTAAAAACTTATTTACGTTAGAATTGTTTCTCTCCTAGTTCTTAAAAGAACTTCCGAACATGTCAAAATTTTATGAGTTCTTTTATAACTTAAGTTCCTTAAAGTATTCAAGACGATCCATTCCTTCGAGCTATTTTTTGAACATTTCATGCTCGGGAAATCGCATCATCTAGTCTAAACAATTTGACATTTTGTAAACAACTTTTGGTCTTTGAATCAAAAACTTATTTACATGAGAATTTTTTCTCTTTTGTTTCTTGGTCGAACATCCGAACTTATTAACTGTTTGTGAGTTCTTTTATAACTTCATTTCCTTAAAGTATTCAATGTGATCCAATCCTTCGAGCAATTTTTCTAACATTCCATGATTGTGAAATTGCATCATTTGGTCTAAATAGCTTGTCATTTTGTAAACAAGATTTCGTCTATGAATTAATAATGTATTTACGTGAGAATTTTTTCTCTCTTGGTTCTTGGTCGATCTTCCGAACTAGTCAAACTTTTACAAGTTCTTTATTTACTTTAGTTTCATAAAGTTTTCAAGGCGATTGATTCCTTCGATTAGTTTTCTGAACATTCCATGCTCGGGAAATCGCATCATTTGGTATAAAATAGTTTGTCAATTTGAAAATAACTTTTGGTCTTTAAATTAAAAACTTATTTACGTGAGAATTGTTTCTCTCTTGGTTTTGGGGAGAACTTCCAAACTTTTCAAACTCTTATTGGTTCTTTTATAACTTTGGTTCCTTAAAGTATTCAAGGCAATTCGTTCCTTTGAGTAATTTTCTGAACATTCCATGCTCTGGAAATCGCACCATTTGGCTTAAATAGTTTGTCATTTTGTAAACAACTTTTGGTCTTTGAATTTAAAACTTATTTACATGAGAATTGTTTCTCTCTTGGTTCGGGACGAACTTCCAAACTCGTCAAACTCTTATTGGTTCTTTTATAACTTCGGTTCCTTAAAGTATTCAACGCGATCCATTCCTTCGATCAATTTTCGAAACATTCTACGCTTGGGAAATCGTATTATTTGGTCTAAATGGTTTGTCATTTTGTAAATAACTTTTGGTCTTTGAATTAAAAACTTATTCACGTGAGAATTGTTTCTCTCTTGGTTCTTTGACAAACTTCCGAACTTGTCAAACTCTTATTGGTTCTTTTATAACTTCAGTTCCTTAAAGTATTCAAGGCGATCCGTTCTTTCGAGCAATTTTTCGAACATTCCATGCTCGGGAAATCTTATCATTTAATCTAAATAGTTTGTCATTTTGTAAACAACTTTTGGTCTTTGAATTAAAACCTAATTCACATGAGAATTTTTTCTCTCTTGGGTCTTGGATGAACCTCCGAACTTGTCAAACTTTTATTGGTTCTTTTATTACTTCAGTTCCTTAAAGTATTCAAGGCGATCCATTCCTTCGAGCAATTTTCTGAACATTTCATGCTCGGGAAATCACGTTATTTGGTTTAAATAGTTTGTCATTTTGAAAACATCTTTTCGTCTTTAAATTAAAAACTTATTTACGTGGAAATTGTTTTTCTCTTGGTTTTGGGACGAACTTTCGAACTTGTCAAACTCTTATTGGTTCTTTTAAAATTTTCGGTTCCGTAAAGTATTCAAGGTGATCTGTTCCTTCGAGCAATTTTCAAACATTTCATGCTTGGGAAATCGTATCCTTTGGTCTAAACTGTTTGTCATTTTGTAAACAACTTTTGGTCTTTGAATTAAAAACTTATTCACGTGAGAATTGTTTCTCTCTTGATTCTTGGACAAACTTCCGAACTTGTCAAAATTTTACAAGTTCTTTTATAACTTCTGTTCCTTAAACTATTCAACGTAATCCATTCATTCGAGCAATTTCTCAAACATTCCATGCTCGAGAAATTGCATCATTAGGTCTAAATAGTTAGTGATTTTGTAAACAAGATTTGGTCTTTGAATTAAAAATGTATTTACGTGAGAATTATTTCTCTCTTGGTTTTTGGTCGATCTTCTGAACTTGTCAAACTTTTACGAGTTCTTTATTTACTTTAGTTTCATAAAATTTTCAAGGCGGTCCATTCCTTTGAGCAATTTTTCGAACATTACATGCTCAGGAAATTGCATCATTTGGTCTAAATAGTTTTTCATTTTGTAAATAACTTTTGGTCTTTGAATTAAAAACTTATTTACGTGAGAATTATTTCTCTCTTGGTTCTTGGCCGATCTTTCGAACTTGTCAAACTTTTTCTAATTCTTCATTTACTTCAATTTCATAAAGTTTTCAAAGCGATCCAATCCATCGAGCAATTTTCTAAACATTCCATGCTCAGAATGTCTAAATAGTTTGTCATTTTGTAAACAACTTTAGGTCTTTGAATTAAAAACTTATTTACGTGAGAATTATTTCTCTCTTGGTTTTGGAACGAACTTCCAAACTTGTCAAACTCTTGTTTGTTCTTTTATCACTTCGATTCCTTAAAGTATTCAAGGCGATCCGTTCCTTTGAGTAATTTTTCAAACATTCCATGCTCGGGAAATCGCATCATTTGGTCTAAATAGTTTGTCATTTTGTAAACAACTTTTGTTCTTTGAATTTAAAACTTATTTAATGAGAATTTTTTCTCTCTTGGTTTTGGGGCGAACTTCCAAACTTGTCAAACTCTTATTTGTTCTTTTATAGCTTCGGTTCCTTAAAGTATTCAAGGCGATTCGTTCCTTCGATCAATTCTCCGAACATTGCATGCTTGGGAAATCATATTATTTGGTCTAAATGGTTTGTCATTTTGTAAATAACTTTTGGTCTTTGAATTAAAAACTTATTCACGTGAGAATTGTTTCTCTCTTGGTTCTTTGACGAACTTCCGAACTTGTCAAACTCTTATTGGTTCTTTTATAACTTCAGTTCCTTAAATTATTCAAGGCGATCCGTTCTTTCGAGCAATTTTTCGAACATTCCATGCTCGAGAAATCTTATCATTTAATCTAAATAGTTTGTCATTTTGTAAACAACTTTTGGTCTTTGAATTAAAAACTTATTGACGTGAGAATTATTTCTCTCTTGGGTCTTGGATGAACCTCCAAACTTGTCAAACTTTTATTGGTTCTTTTATTACTTTGGTTCCTTAAAGTATTTAAGACGAACCATTTCTTCAAGCAATTTTCCCAACATTTCATGCTCGAGAGATCGCGTTATTTGGTCTAAATAGTTTGTCATTTTGTAAACATCTTTTCGTCTCTAAATTAAAAGCTTATTTACATGGGAATTGTTTCTCTCTTGATTTTGGGATGAACTTCCGAACTTGTCAAACTTTTACGAGTTCTTTTATAACTTCGGTTCCTTAAACTATTCACGCATCCATTCCTTCGAGCAATTTCTCGAACATTCCATGCTCAAAAAATTGCATCATTAGGTCTAAATAGTTTGTGATTTTGTAATCAAGATTTGGTCTTTGCATTAAAAATATATTTACGTGAGAATTATTTAACTCTTGGTTTTTGGCCGATCTTCCGAACTTGTCAAACTTTTACAAGTTCTTTATTTACTTTAGTTCCATAAAGTTTTCAAGGCGATCCATTCCTTCAAGCAGTTTTTCGAACATTCCATGCTAGGGAAATTGCATCATTTGGTCTAAATAATTTTTCATTTTGTAAATAACTTTTGGTCTTTGAATTAAAAACTTATTTACGTGAGAATTATTTCTCTCTTGGTTCTTGGCCAATCTTCCGAACTTGTCAAACTTTTTCGATTTCTTTATTTACTTCAGTTTCATAAATTTTTCAAGGCGATCCAATCCATCGAGTAGTTTTCTTAACATTCCATGCTTGGGAAATCGCATCATTTGGTCTAAATAGTTTGTCATTTTGTAAACAACTTTAAGTCTTTGAATTAAAAACTTATTTATGATCCCAGGCTCATGATACAATATATGTATCCCAGAGTACACAATATTTTTTTATTCACAGTATTTAAGTATTCCACAAACTGATAAATATGCATGCAATATCATCATGCTATCACATAATATATCACAAGATCATGCCATTATACATCACAGATTAAAATCACCCAATGAATTCAACACAAACAATATCACGCAAAGAGATGTAACATAGATAGAAACACACCTCAAGCGGTAAAAGCTCTAACGACAAGGAGAACGTCTCCTATGCTTAGATCTATCACCGGGTCTTGAATCAGAACCTACGAGAATAAATTCTATATTAAATCTATCACTATGCCACCCACTAGACACAACACAAAACCGAAACCAAAACTCACGTGTCACAATCAGAATTTGTGCAGGAACAGTTCGCACAGGTGGAGAAGGTAACTCGTCGTTCTTAAAATAGTAATCACTTACGCACAAAATATCCCAAGTCAAATGTCTTATTCATTTTTCTTAGAAAATGTTACTAAGTATAGAAACTTGTAAATAGCTAAAATGAGGCTTTTGAGTTCGAATTTGACAAAACAAACAGCGGATTCAAAATCAGGACGTCTAAAAATGGCATGATAAGGTTGGTCAAAGAAAAGTCAACGGTCAAAGTCAAAGTCAACGGGTCAAAGTCAATAGGTCAACGGGTCAGAGACAACATGTCAACAGGTCAAAGTTAATGGGTCAGGTCAATAGGTCAAAGTCAACGGGTTGGGTTAACGGATCGATCAACTCGGGTCAACGAGTCAGGTCAAGTCTGTCAACAGGCAGGTCAAATCGAATTAGTCTAGAGTTTGGGTAATTTGATTTAATTTTGGTTTCGCTTGGGATTGAATATTGGGTCCTCATGGTTTTGGCCTTGCACACATACTTGAGTAATTGGTGTGAGGTCTAGTTTAGGTTTGGTTATGGATTGGGTCAAAACCAAAGAGAATTGGGTTTTAAACATGAGATAAGGTTTGGGTTATTAGTTTTAGCCATGAGTTTTGGGTCTTAACATTGTGCTTGGTTTTAATGGCCCAAACCCCACATAACTTTAGTAGCAATGGAAAACTAGGGTTTAAAAGACCCTTGACGACGTCGATCACAACCTCGTTGGATAGCAGCTCGTAAGCTCGCCAGAATAGCATAAGAATGACCTTAAATGGCCCCAACACAAGACTCATGGCTTAACAATGCCAAGAGCACATCGGAGCAACGAAAAGGAGAACAAAGGTAAAACGGTTCACCACCATTTTCTCACAAAGGGCAACGGCGAGGGAGAGTTTGAAGGTCAGGGTTGGTTCGCGAGGTGACAAGGATCACTTTGGTGACGGCGATGCAACACACGAACGATGATAGGAGGGTTGTCGGAGCCTCGTTGGAAAGTGAGAGGGATGAGGGTTGTTGGGAGGATTTGGTTTGAAGGAAAAAGAAAGAACAAATTAAATGGGAGGCTAAAAGGTTTCTGAAATTTAGAAAAGGGATTTAAATACCCATAAAAATGGGTCATCTACACGAAGGCCCTAAAAAACATTAAGGTTTTTGAAAAAAACCCCAACTTTTACTCGCTTCACAAATTAGTCCAAAATTTCCCAATTTAGCCCTAGAATTTTATTTTTAGCTCAATTTAGTCCCTAACTTTACTAAATTTATGAATTAACCTTAAAATTTCACTAAAATTTCAATTAAATACTTTATTCCAAAATTGGAGTGCTACATCTTTTATGACTTCGATTCCTTAAAGTATTCAAGGTGATCCGTTCTTTCGAGTAATTTCCAAAACATTCCATACTCGCGAAATAGTATCATTTGGTATAATAGTTTGTTATTTTGTAAACAACTTTTGGTCTTTGAATTCAAAACTTATTCATGTGAGAATGTTTTCTCTCTTCGTTCTTGGACGAATTTTTGAACTTGTCAAACACTTATGGGTTCTTTTATAACTTTGGTTCCTTAAAGTATTCAAGGCGATCCATTCCATCGAGCAATTTTTCTAACATTCCATGCTCGGGAAATCGCATCATTTGGTCTAAATAGTTTGTCATTTTATGAACAACTTTTGGTCTTTGAATTAAAAACTTATTTACATGAGAATTGTTTCTCTCTAGTTTCTTGGTCGAACAGTCGAACTTGTCAAACATTTGTGAGTTCTTTTATAACTTCGGTTCCTTAAAGTATTAAACATGATCCAATCATTTGAGCAATTTTTCGAACATTCCATGCTCGAGAAATCGCATCATTTGGTTTAAATAGTTTGTCATTTTGCAAACAACTTTTGGTCTTTGTTCTCCCTTTGTTCTGGGATGAACTTCCGAGCTTGTCAAATTGTTCTAGGATGAACTTTCGAACTTGTCAAATTGTTCTAGGATGAACTTCTGAACTTGTCAAATTTGTCAAACTTTTACGAGTTCTTTCATAACTTTGCTTCCTTAAAGTATTCAACGCGATCCATTCCTTTGAGCAATTTTTCGAACATTCCATGCTCGGGAAATCGCATCATTTGGTCTAAATAGTTTATCATTTTATAAACATGATATGAGTCGCAAGGACCAAATTCAAGCTTATGAATGTGATGGGATCAAAGTTTCTCAAGGCCCAATAATGAGGTCGAAGGCCAAGCAAATTCGAGCAAGATTGAACGGGACCATCCAATACTTCGTTACCAAGGCCCTAGATGAACACACGACCGAAAAAGAAAATCAAGATTCACTTTCTTATTTTCAAGAAAATCAAGAAAATGAATCTTGGTCCAATTTTTTCATTCTAAACAATTTCAAGAATCAAGAAAATCAAGATTTCAAATCTTGGAAATCTTGATCCAAGAAACCGAAGCTGCCAATTTTCAAGTTGGGGAAATCAGCAGGCTTGCGATGACTTTTTGGATGGGATCCAGGAATTAATGGGTTGAGATGACTGCATGGATTTTGAAGATCTATCTATCTCTTATCTTCGAAATGTACTTTGAATCACTTGATTTCAAGTTCGAGAGCTCAAGTTATGATCGTTTTAATAAAGACTGCGCAAGCAGAATTTTTTGACGTGATTTTGACGGGAATTATGAGTTTCGGGCTTTTAATTCAAGTTTAAATCATATTGGCTTCGGTTTTTAGGTTTAATTTTTATTATATACGAGTCCAATATTATATTATCCGCTCTTATTATTTTATTGTTATTTTTTTATTCCGAATTTTTAATAATTATTATGTAGTTTAAGTTTTTAGGAGTTTTATGTCAACAAGAAAGTTTCTTGTTTAGATTAGTTAGAGTTCTAGTTTAATTAAGAGTTTATTTAGATTTATGCAGTTTGCCTATACATAGGCCTTGGAATTGTAAACAAGACTGGATTTTGATTACTTTGAGTTAATAATAATTCTCTTTGAGTTTTTCTTCAAGAATTGCTCTTGAGGTTTTTTTTAGAAGTTGTTTTAACAATCTTTCAGGTTGTGGGAATCATCTTCAAGATTTTTCTTGCCAAGATCTCTTTCTTGGAGGGGAAATTTGAGCCATTGAAGGGAGTTGTGAATTCTTATCGTTTTCAAGGCTTCTTAAGACGATATCTTCTCTTTCTATCTTTAATTTATTGTTCTTGTTTGATCTAGTTTATTTCTTGCTGTTTTGGGTTACTGATTTAGTTGTTTTTCATTCTAGGTTAAAATTGCTTCAAGAGGGACGTTCTCCTACCTTGATCCATCAAGAAACACATCAAAAATTAGGAGATTCAATCTTTTCTTGCTGTTTCAATGATTCTTGCCTAAACAGTTTGCTTTCATCTTTTAAAAATCAATCCTAACGAATCTGTTTGTGTTTTCTATTCTTTAGATTTGGTTGGGACGATTTCTTGAGGTCCAAGATTACATTTGTCTAGAGCTTTAGGGTAGATCCTTGACTTGACAACTTTACGATCCTCTTTCACCTTCGTCTCGTATTATCTTTTAAATCACTTCTAGCGAATCTATTTGTGTTTTTATTTTTTAGATCTGTTGGGACATTTTCTTGAGGTCCAAGGATGGTTTCTTTCATCCGAGAAATCCTAATTTCGTTTTTTATTCGATCCTTTACCAGACATTCATCTTTCTTGTGTTTTAATTTTCATTTGATTATTCTTCTTGTCAGCTAATTTGTCTTCTTTGTTTTCGTTCCAGATTACATTTGTCTTGAGCTTTACAGTAGATCTACGACTTGACAACTTTACGATCCTCTTCCGCATTCGTTTCGTATCAAAACAAGATTTGGTCTTTGAATTAAAAACGTATTTACGTAAGAATTGTTTCTCTATTGGTTTTAGGACGAACTTCCAAACTTGTCAAACTTTTATAAGTTCTTTATTAACCTTAGTTTCTTAAAGTATTCAAGGTGGCCCATTCCTTCGAGCAATTTTTTGAACATTCCACGCTCAGGAAATCGTATCATTTGGTCTAAATAGTTTATCATTTTGTAGACAACTTTTGGTCATTGAATTAAAAACTTGTTTATGTGAGAATTGTTTCCCTCTTGGTTCTTGAACACACTTTCGAACTTGTCAAACTTTGACGAGGTATTTTATAACTTCAATTCCTTACTGTATTCAAGGAGATACATTCCTTTGAGCAATTTTCCAAACATTCTATGCTTGAGAAATCACATCATTTAGCCTAAATAGCTTGTTATTTTTTAAAAGAACTTTTGGTGTTTGAATTAAAAACTTATTTACGTGAGAAAATTTTCTCTCATGGTTCTTAGACGAACTTTCAAAATTGTAATATTTTTATGAGTTCTTTTATAACTTTGGTTCCTTAAAGTATTCATGATGATCCATTCATTCGATCAATTTTCTGAACATTTCATGCTCGGGAAATCACATAATTTGGTCTAAATAGTTTGTCATTTTGTAAACAACTTTTGGTCTTTGATTTAAAAACTTATTTACGTGAGAATTGTTTCTCTCTTGGTTCTTAGAAGAACTTCCGAACAAGTCAAACTTTTACGAGTTCTTTCATAACTTCAGTTCCTTAAAGTATTCAAGACGATCCATTCTTCGAGCAGTTTTCTGAACATTTCATGCTCGGGAAATCACATCATTTGGCTTAAATAGTTTTTCATTTTGTAAACAAGTTTTGGTATTTGAATTAAAAACATATTTACATAAGAATTGCTTCTCTCTTCATTCTTAGCCGAGTTTCCAAACTTATCAAACTTTTACCAGTTCTTTTATAACTTCCGTTCCTTAAACTATTCAACATGATCTGTTCCTTTGAGCAATTTTCGAACATTCCATGCTCGAAAAATTTCATCATTTGGTCTTAATAGTTTGTCATATTGTAAATAAGATTCGATCTTTGAATTAAAAATGTATTTACGTGAGAATTATTTCTCTCTTGGTTCTTCGCCAATCTTTCGAACTTGTCAAACTTTTACGAGTTCTTTATTTACTTCAGTTTCATAAAGTTTTCAAGGCGATCCATTCCTTCGAGCAGTTTTCCAAACATTCCATGCTCGGGAAATCGCATCATTTGGTCTAAATAGTTTGTCATTTTGTAAACTACTTTTGGTTTTTGAATTAAAAACTTATTTACGTGAGAATTGTTTCTCTCTTGGTGCTTGGCCGATCTTCCGAACTTGTCAAACTTTTACGAGTTCTTTATTAACTTCAATTTCTTAAATTATTCAAGGTGATACATTCCTTCGAAAAATTTTCCAAACATTCCATGCTCGAGAAATCGCATCATTTGATCTAAATAGTTTGTCATTTTGTGAACAACTTTTGGTTTTTGATTTAAAAACTTATTTTTGTGAGAATTGTTTCTCTCTTGGTTCTTGGCCGATCTTTCAAACTTGTCAAACTTTTACAAGTTCTTTATTAACTTCAGTTTCTTAAAGTATTCAAGACTATCCATTCCTTCGAGCATATTTTCGAACATTCCATGCTCGAAAAATTGTATCATTTGGTTTAAATAGTTTGTCATTTTCTGACCAACTTTTGGTCTTCGAATTAAAAAATTATTTACGTGAGAATTGTTTCTCTCTTGGTTCTTGACCGATCTTTCGAACTTGTCAAACTTTTACGAGTTGTTTATTAACTTCAATTTCTTAAAGTATTCAAGGTGATCCATTCCATCTAGCAGTTTTTCAAAAATTCCATGCTTGGGAAATCACATCATTTGGTCTAAATAGTTTGTCATTTTGTAAACAACTTTTGGTCTTTGAATTAAAAACTTATTTATGTGTCAATTGTTTCTATTTTATTTCTTAGCTGAACATCCGAACTTATTAAACGTTTGCGAGTTCTTTTATAACTTCGGTTCCTTAAAGTATTCAAGATGATCCAATCCTTCGAGCAATTTTTCGAACATTCCATGCTTGAGAAATCGCATCATTTGGTCTAAATAGTTTGTCTTTTTGTAAACAACTTTTGGTCTTTGATTTAAAAACATATCTGCGTGAGAAGTGTTTCTCTCTTGGTTCTTAGAAGAACTTCCGAACAAGTCAAACTTTTACGAGTTCTTTTATAACTTCATGTCCTTAAAGTATTCAAGACGATCCATTCCTTCGAGCTATTTTCTGAACAATCCATGCTCGAGAAATCGCATCATTTGGTCTAAATAGTTTGTCATTTTGTAACAACTTTTAGTCTTTTAATTTAAAACTTATTTACACGAGAATTGTTTCTCTCTTGTTTCTTGGCCGAACATCTGAACTTGGTAAACATTTGCGAGTTCTTTTATAACTTCCATATTTTCCAACTTATTGTTAGTTAGTTTAAAATTCTTGTTATTTTTATCTATTTTTGTACTAATGTCGACGCAAGCAGCCAATATATTGCATCTTAATATTGTCAGCGCAGGAACTCAATCTAGAAGCTTAATGCTGGATGAATGCAGCCATAAGATCACCTGAAAATTGCAACTAAGAGATGTCGCCGCATTGAAACTGAACCTTGAATGAGTAGAGTCAAGCTGAATTCACAGTTGGAAGCACCAACGTAGGAATTTCATAGATGTCATTGCAATTATGATTTCAGAATGTGCCCAGCTATACAGCGACAATCTGCAGATCTCTAAAGAACACACTAGAACTGCGTGAGTGCACAGCTGTAATCTAACTAATTTTGATAGTTGTAAGATCTAGATCTAGATCTAGATCTGAAAATCAAGGCTGAAACTTGCAACATTTTGGAGGTTATAAATAGACGAACAAAGAATGAAGAAATAATCAAGAGTGAAGGGATTTAATTTTGAAAATTTTGTGTGAATTGGAGATTTGAGACAAAAATCGGGGAGCTGATAAAGCAAGTCTGCAACCACTTCTGATGAGAGGTGCTTGATACAGAGCAAGAGGAACAATTAGGGAGTAAGCCTAGTAGTCTAAAGATAGTAAGCTTCGTTGTACTTTTTAATTCTACTTAAACAATGATATGCGCTGACAACATCATCTGTCACTGCGTTCCTAAAGAAGAAATGATTATTATCTGCGACATTGCCATGATGCTCCCTGTGGAGGCCATTTTGGTGGTGTAAGGACTACTGCAAAGGTCCTCCAGTCAGGATTCTACTGGCCCACAACTTTGCACAACAATGTGATCGATGTCAATGCACTGGCTCAATATCTCGACACAACGAGATGCTCCAACAGCCTATTATCCAGGTGAGTTATTTGACGTTTGGGGTATAAATTTTATGGGGTCATTCCTAAACTGTTTTGGGAATGTGTACATTTTAGTTGTTGTTGACTATGTATCAAAGTGGATCGAAGCAATTGTGGTGCCAAAAGATGATGCTCGAATGGTGTTGAAGTTCTTCCACACTTACATCCTTACAAGATTTGGAACACCTAGAGCCTTAATAAGTGATCAAGGTACTCACTTCCATAATAATCAAGTTGTGACAACATTGAAAAGATATGGTGTAAAGCATCGTATGGCCACAACATACCATCCACAGACAAATGGCCAAGCGGAGGTGTCCAATCAGTAAATTAAGAGCATCCTTGAGAAGGTGGTTAATCCTTCTAGGAGAGATTGGTCTTCGCGGCTACATGATGCATTGTGGGTGTTTTGCATCGCATATAAAACCCCGTTGGGGATGTCGCCATATCATCTAGTGTTTGGAAAGTCATACCACCTGTCAGTTGAGCTTGAGCATAAAGCCATGTGGGCAATCAAGCAAGTGAATTTGGATTATGATGCTGCTAGAAGGAAACGATTGTTGGACATTGCTGAACTAGAATAAATTCATCGCCTAGGTGTGTCCAAACAATGCCTTAGGTCATCTCTAAACACCTTAATATGCACAAATATCAATTCCATCATATATTCTCAAAATTATCATCTATCATATATACTAGCATGCTCATTTCCTCATATCTTACTCATCATTTGGTATCAATAATATCTTCCTATGTATGCTTAATATAAATTATAGAACTCAAAAGTTTCATGCTTAAAAAATTAAAAATTCCTTATCATCATGTCAAATTTATCAATCAACCTATTGCACATGTTCCTAACCAATCACTTGTATTTTTACAAGCTCAAGCACTTATAAAAATAATAAAAGAAAGAAAAACTAAAAATAAAATCTATATGCAAAAAAATTTTATGTTACCCCCACACTTTAGAGAACACATTTTCCTCAATGTGTAGTCCCCTCAAATAATAAAGGAAAGAAGTTACTCGATTTATCGTGAAGGTTCTCATCTTTTTATGGTGGTTTTCCTTCTCCTTTTTGCATTAATGCTCGAAATTGTTGTGTCTTCCATAATGTGGGGTTCTTACAAAAAGAATTAAGCATATACACAAAGATAAATTTTATTCCTACTCCTACAAATTATATAAGTCTAAAAACCAAAAATTATCCAAAAGTTACAAAATAAAATTGTCTCAAATAATTATTCGTCCTTATCTATCTCATCTTCCTCCTCATCACTTTCATTCTCTACTCCTGGCTCTTCGTCATCATGGTCCTCATCCATTGCCCCAATCATGTCCGCAGTGTAGTTAGGGATGCTAAGGTTATGTTGTTGAGCAACCTCTTGGAATATCAATCCTAATTTGTGCATCCATTAAATCATCTAATACAGCTTTGCATGACTCCCTTCACCAACTTCTTGCTAGGCTGGTTCCAACCTTCGTGTGGATGTTGGTGTAGCCGTCGAATCTCGTGATTTCTTCTTCCATTCTCTTATTTGTTTGGCATGAAGTTCTCCATACTTTTGGAAGAGTGTGTCACCAATGATACTTTTCGATGACTTCAAGGTTTTTTCAATGGATGTCATGGGCACTCTTGCCTTCCTACACAAAGCTGTGATTAGGTGAGGAAAGAAAATCCCTACCTTTTGGCTTCTTACACAATGACAAATGCCTCAGTGAATCCATTTCGAAATACAAACCTACTTTTTCTGTAAATAACAACACTGCTCGAAAAGCATTAACATTAGAAACATTTAAAGCAGGAATCATACGGGTACAAATAAATTGGATCCACATCTTAGCTTCGCGAAACATGATGGTTTGATTAAATGATGTGGGAATGCTAGTGCCTAGCCTAAATTTCCATTCCCACTCCCTTCGGTCAAATAAGTAATTACCTCATGCATTTCTATACCATTAAAGGATTCTAGATCAACCTGATCTAAGAAATCATGTTCATAATAATGAGAATTAAAGAAATTACAAATTATTTTAGGGTTTACCTTAACACTAATTCCCCTAATTACTAAGGTTTTCCAATTGACTTCATCCCTAGTCCTAAAAATATGGTCTTTTAGTGTAGCATAAAATTCCTGATCTATAGGGATAACAGCAAGTTCTGTAGGGATTTTCCAAAAACACTCTCATCTATGGTACCTAACTAAAGGTCAAACTTCCTTACACAAAACCATCAAATGATCAAAACCCCTTTCCTGAATGAAGGTTTTTCCTTGAAGTTCATTAAAATATTTTTCTACATTCAGATTTAGAAAATTTGAAGGAATTGTATCCAATGATGGTTCAGATTCTACCGTGCATTTAACCTTTCGAGGAGGCATTCTAAATAATAGACATGTAAAAGTAAGAATTTAAAACCTGGATGGTGTGTGTCTCTCCCCTCTGCTTGGAAACTTGAAAAGTAAAGAGAAAATAGAGAAAGGGAAGGATTTCTAAGTTTTTGATGAGTTGAAATAAAATAAAATGAGTTAGAAGGATGTTTTAGTATTTACAGAGGTTAGTATATAGGGTTTTAAGCTTTAAAAGTTTGAAAGAAATAAGCCTTAAGCCGTCAAGTTGTGCAATTGGGTCAGGTCAATTTTGTAGAAATTACAGTCGATGTCGCGACATAGGTAGTCCTTGTCACGACATTCCCTTCAATTCCTCTAGGTCGCGACATATGTGGAAGTTTGTCGCGACATTCTCTTCAGTCTTGATATTTTTCGATTCTGATTCCTTTTTCGCGATGAGGAGATAACCATGTTGTGACGTCGGCTTTAATCTTGCTGTTTTCCAATTTTGCCACCTTTTTTGCGACACACTTGATAGTGTGCAGTAACATACCCCTATTTCCTGTTAATTACTAAAAGAGAAACATGTTAGAATAATATAAAGTAATATACATAAGTTAGTATCACCCAATTACCTTTAAGTCTTACTCTTGGACTCATCCGGTATGTTTACCCTTGCCGATTAGATCAAATTTTGTTCACCTTTTGTCCACTTCTCATGAGATCTTTCCAGCTTCTTTAATCGATCACTTTCCTTGAATCGGTTAATTCTTTCCTTGTATATGAATGGAATTCGATTATAACCTTCTCCCTAATTTAATTCGAGCAGATGACATCTTTCATTGTGCTCCTTGATTCATCACTTTTGTCCCCACATTTGAAGGTTTCCACCTCACCATTTATTCTCATAGTAAGTTCATTACTGTTTAGGTCGATAGTGGACCGTGATGTGGCTAAGAATGGTCTTCCTAGCAAGATGGGGATATCCTTGTCTTCCTTAAAATATAAAACAACAAAGTTTGCAGGGATGATGAAACTCCTTACCTAGACTAAGATGTCATCTAAAACTTCCCTTGGTCATACAGATGACAGATCTGCCAGTTGTAAAGTAACTTGGGTATTCTTAAGATCTCCACTCTAAGCTTTTCGAATACTAAGAAAGGCATTAGGTTTATGCTTGCACCGAGATCACACAGAGCCTTGTTAAACTGAAAATTTCCAATTTTAACTGGAATAGTAAAATTGTTGGGATCCTTTAATTTTTGGGGAATTACCTTGGAGATAATAGCACTGCAGAATGCATTTACCTCCACTTACTAGCCTACCTTAAATTTCCATCGTCATATCTGTTTTCCTTTAAGAATTTGGCGTACTTAGATACCTTTTCTATTAATTCAATTAAAGGTAGGTTAATATTAAAGATTTTGAAAAGGTTAAGGAAAGTTGAAAAGTCGTCTTCATCTTGACGCTTCTCTTCCTTTAACCTTTTCGGGAAAGAAATTGAGGTACTATTTTATTTAGGCATATCTTCCTTTGTTTCTAATGTCTATTTTGTAGAAACCTCCTTAGGCTTGATGACTTCAATGTCATCGTTAGACTGGATGTTTATGATTTCATGGGCCTTGTCTGACTCTTCTTCGTCCTTAGGTCGTTATGTGTTACTCAATACTTTGCCCGATCTTAGCTCAATCACCTTTACCTGCTCTTTACCTTCTCTGCGGGGATTATATTTTGTGTTGCTAGGGATCCCTAAACCAATTTGTCTTGAAAGATCACTCATCATGCTCATTAGTTGATCCATTCTTTCTTCTAGCTTCACCACAGATCTGGAGATGTTAGTGCACTTAGACTACACTTGTTTCACATCTGCCCTCATAAAATGCATTTTCCCTTCGATTCTATCCAATCTTTGACCACATGCAGTATGGTCACCTTGGCTTGCTTTTTCTAGTTGTCTTTGCAAAAAAAGGGGTTGATAGCTAAGGTTTCTAGCTTGTGTATTACTGTTACCGTTTCCCCCTTGGCTTCCTCCCCACCTAAAGTTGGGGTGATCTTTTCATCTTGGGTTGTAAGTATTCAAATAAGGATTCAACTACTTACGTAATTGACCTCCTCCGGATTGATGAGATAATGACAAAGAGGCTTATCTTCTCCATGAGATGGTGGTACCCCTGTAGCAAACTCGATTTGGTTCAGTCTCTCCAACAGTTGTTGGTATTTATCATCTTCTTGTATCATTTTTATCGAAGCGAGTTTCTACGCATAAGTGAACCTCTCAGTAGGCCACTGACATGAGTTCATTGTCATATTTTCTACCATAAGCATCATTATACATTTGGTTCATTAGGGTTTCTCTTGCCGCACCATCCAAAGTAGATCTGACGGATGCATCTAACCCTTTGTAAAAAGTTTGTAATTGTATCCATTCCGACATATCGTGATTAGGGCATTTGCGTACTAGCATCTTAAATCATTCCCACATTTTGTGGAACCTTTCTCCCTTAATTTTTCGAAAGGTTGACAATTCTCTCCTAAGTTGGATGGCTTTTCCCATAAGGAAAATTTTTTGCAAAAATTTTCCTGCTAGTTCATCCCAAGTTGTGATAGATCCAGGTGCCTATACATCTAGCAATGAAAAAGCATTATCAATTAGTGAAAAGGGAAATGATCTTAAGCGAATGGCACCATCAGTAATACCATCAAACCTAAAAGTATCGCACAATTGTAAAAACTGTTTCTAATGTAAACTGGGATCTTCAAACATTGTCCCTCTAAATTGTAAATTGTTTTGAATCATTTGAATCATAGCCAATTTTATTTCAAAGTTATTAGTGACGATAGTAGGTCTAGCAATACTCCCTTGAGTTAGACCTAGAGTAGGTAAAGAGTACTCCCTTAAAGTTCTTTATTCTTCCACCATCAGTTCGTTTGCAGGAAGTTGTAGAGGTATATGGATGTTTTCTACGTTGATAGTCGAATTTTCTATTGGATCGTCTCGTTCTTCTTCTCTTTCCTCCGGTAGTGGATTTTGAATAACCTATGGGTTTTTGCAATTACGTTTGATTAGTGATTCGGGGTTAGGAATAGGGTCAACCAAGTTTCCTTGGCTTAAAGTCATAAACCAAAATCAAATAAGAAGTAAATAAAATGAAAAACAAAAAATAAAAGAAAATAAAATTATATCTATAACCTAAAACTTTTCTAATTATTTTATTAACTATGAAAGAATAAGGTTTACTAAAGCGTTGCCTCCCTGAAAATGGCACCAACAACTTGACCACCCCCGAACGTACTCTTGTTCAGTATAGATTTCAGCTTTCCGCAAGTATACGACTCAGGCTATAAATATAGTGTGTTTACAACAGAACACTTGGTAGTATTCCAAGGATCATACCTAAAGGAGGCGTAAGGCTATAGCAAATAAAATCCTTGCAAAGAATAAAATTAATTAGTACTTGTTCTAGGGTTTATAGTATGAAGGAAAATTAAAAAGTGTTTTGAGAGCATAAAAAAGATAAAAGAAAATAAAAGAAAAGGTTTGAGTTGTAGAAAATCTTATAAATAACTTTGGGGAAGTTAGGTTATTTTCGTATGATTTCTTTAATTTTTGGGGATTTTCCTCCAATCAACTAATCACTACCCCAATTGGATCTCTCGATTTTTCTTCGGCATAGCAAGTCGATAGAGATTACTTATAGCTAGATTTCACAATCTAAATTGGTTTGGGGAAAAGGTGTTCACGGATGGACAATACCAATTTTGGGTTCATTCCTACCTAGATGACTTTCTAAGGTTATTAGGCCTAGTGTTTGTTCAACGTTCTTCCTTTCCTAAACAACTGATCCGAAAGGTGAAATCCTTGCAAAACAACAATAAATTATTCATACATCCACTCCCTAACTCCCTAAAATGGAATTAGTTCCTCATGGTTTCTTTATTCATCAACAAAACAATATATGGAAACATATAAATGAAGAATCAAATGAAAAAGAAACTAAAATTGTATTTAGCAATCTATCGGAAAAAACACCTCGAGCGTTTATGTGAACTTCTACAATCTCATTTCACAACTTGAAAAGTAAAACCTAAAATTGAAAACTAAAATCTAAGTAATGGTATGTAAAACCCTAGAGCTAAAGGTCCTATTTATAGCTTTAGATGGTCATTTTTCCTCAACCCTAGGTCAATTGTCATTCCTCGTATTTAAGTGGCATTGTAAAGACCAAAATGCCCTTCATTAAGTGTGAGATCTGCATCCAGGGCTCGATGTCGCGACACACCAGGTCTTGTGTCGCGACAAAGATATTAGTCTCCATGTGAAGCATTATCCTACAGGCATTGTCGCGACATAGCCCCTGTATGTCGCGACGAAGAAGTCAGGCTTCGAGTTCCTTAAGTTTGGTCCCTTGGTTGCGACGTAGCTCAGCCTATGAGATCACTATTCTATTATTACACTTCTTGTGGTCTCCTATACACTTACCAAGTACATTAGCTAACCTTTAGGCCTTATTTGGCCTTAACGACAAATAAAATGGCATTTTAACACTTAGGTTACATGATTGCCAAAGGAGGTTTTTTGCAAGTATACGGGTCAAGTTGTAAATATAGTGTGTTACAACAGAACACTTGGTAGTATTCCGAGGATCGTACCTAAAGGAGGTTTAAGGCGATAGTAAATAAAATTTCTGCAAAGAATAAAATTAATTAATACTGATTTTAGGGTTTATAGTACGAGAGAAAATAAGAGAGTTGTTTGAAAGCATAAAAATAAAATGATAAAAATAAAATAAAGTAAAGTTTGAGTTGTAGAAATTCTTTTAAATGACTTTGGAGAGATTAGGTCGTTTCCGTATGATTTCTTCAATCGTTGGGTTTTGGAGATTTTCCTCCAATCAACTAATCACTACCCCAATTGGATCTCTTAATCTTCCATCGGAATAACAAGTCAATAGAGATTACTTATCGTTAGATGTCACAATCTAAATTGGTTTGGGGAAAAGGTGTTGACGAATGGGCAATACCAATTTTGGGTTCATTCCCACCTAAATGACTTTCTAGGGTTGTCAGGCCTAAAGTTTGTTTGATTTTCTTCCTTTCCCAAACAGTTGATTCGAAAGGTAAAATTCTTGTAAAACAACAATTAATTATTCATACTTTCACTCCCTAATTCCCTAAGTTTGAATTAGTTCCTCATGGATTCTTTATTCATCAATGAAACAATATGTGAAAACATATAAGTGCAAAAGAGAATGAAAAAGAAACTAAACTGTATTAAGCGATCTGTTGTGAAAATTCCTTGATCATTTACGCGAGTTTCTACAATCTCGTTTCAAAAGTTGATAATAAATAAAACTGAAACTGAAAATTAAAGTCTAAATAATGGTGTGTAAAACCCTAGTGCTAAATGTCCTATTTATAACTTTAGATGGCCTTTTTTCCTTAACCCTAGGTCAGATATTGTTCCTAGTGTTTAAGTAGCATTGTAACGACCAAAACGCCCTTTATTAAGTGTGAGATTTGTGTCTAGGGGTCGATGTCGCGACACATCAGGTCCTGTGTCGCGGCATAGGCATCAGTCTCTATGTGAAACTTCATCCTATAGGTGTTATCACGACATAGCTCATGTATGTCGTGACAAAGAAGTCAGTCTTCGAGTTCCTTTAGGTTTGGTCCCTTGGTTACGATGTAGCTCAGCCTATGTCGTGACGAAGTGATCAGTATCCTATTAGTACACTTCTTGTGGTCTCCTGCACACTCACCAAGTACATTAGCTAACCCCTAGGCCTCATTTGGCCTTAAAGACAAATAAAATAGCATTTTAACACATAGGTTACACAATTTATTTAAATAAGAAATCTAAACTAAATCCTATGAAAACATAACAAAAATACTTGATTTCAAGCTCTTCAAGTGTGAAAAATAGTTCAATTTGCTAGGTATGAAACCAACAAATCATTACACAATTTATTCAAACAAGAAATCTAAGCTAAATCCTACGAAAACATAAGGAAAATATTTGATTTCAAGTTCTTCAAGTGTGAAAAATAGTTTAATCTGCTAGGTATGAAACCAACAGATCACTAACCTACTTTGTAAGTGCATAGGAGACTAGTAACAGTGGAGCCATTGTGATACTGACTGCTTCATCTCGACATAGACAACCCTATGTCGCAACAAAGGGATCAACAGTGAAGAATCAAGGGACTGCCTTCTATGTCGTTACACAGGTCCTGGTGTGTCACGACATCAGCTTCAGACTCCAACTCTACATCTAGCGAGGGGCATTTTTGTCTGCATAATGTAACTTTGAGCACGAAGGATGGTAGCTAACCTAGGGTTGAGGAAAAACGACAATTTAAAAGCTATAAATAGGACTTTTTAAGCACTAGGGTTGAACACCATTCATTAGATTTTAGTTTTCAATTTTTATTTGTATTTTCGATTTGAAACGAGATTGTAGAAGTTCCCATAAACGTTCGAGGAGTTTTTCCTGATAGATTGCTTAATACAATTTTAGTTTCTTTTTCATTCTCTTTTGCACTTATATGTTTTCATATATTGTTTCATTAATGAATAAAGAAACCATGAGGAACTAATTCCATTTTGGGGAATTAGGGAGTGGACATATGAATAATTAATTATTGTTTTATAGGGATTTTACCTTTCAGATCAGCTGTTTGGGAAAGGAAGAGCATCGAACAAACACTAGGCCTGACAACTCTAGAAAGTCATCTAGGTGGGAATGAACCAAAATTTGTATTACCCATCCATGAATGTTTTTTCCCTAAATCGGTTTAGATTGTGACATCTAGCAATAAGTAATCTTTATCAACTTGCTATGCCGGTGGAAGATCGAAAGATCCAACTGGGGTAGTGACTAGTTGATTGGAGGAAAATCCCCAAAACCCAACAATCGAGGAAATCATATGAAAACAACCTAATTTCTCCAAAGCAGTTTATAAGATTTTCTACTTCTCAAACTTTTGCTTTTACTTCCTATTTTATTTATCTTTTATTTTTATGCTCTCAAAATAACTCTTTTATTTTTCATACTATAAACCCTAAAATAAGAACTAATTAATTTTACTCTTTGCAGGGATTCAATTTACTATCACTTCAAGCCTCCTTTAGGTACGATCCTCAGAATACTACCAAGTGTTTCGTTGTAACACACTATATTTACAACCTGACCCATATACTTGAGAAAAGTTGAAATCTACACCGAACAAGAGTACGTTCGGGAGTGATCAATGATTAATCTTGCTACAAGAAGGTTTGAGAAGCTAGGAGCGAAAGATCCGAATGAAAAAAAGAGGACTTTTTTACGGTCTTATAAAGGAGTTGGAGTCTCTAAATACTTAGGAATGGGATGAAGACAACCTAGTGAAGTTAATGGAGGTTAAGTTATATCTCAACATGGAGATTGAAAAAAATGAAGCCTTTTAGAAGCAAAGAGCGCATGCTAATTGGTTAAAACATGGTGATAGGAATATTGTTTTCTTTCACAAATGTACAACCTAAAGGAGGAGAAATAATATTCATTTCATGGAGGATGAGTATGGATATGTATTAGGATATTTGGAATCGATGAAAAAGACTATCTGAAATTATTTTGCAAATTTATTTACCACAAATGGGGTTGGAAATCTATATCACATTTTAGGAGGTGTGGGGAGTTGTATATCAGAAGAGTTGAACATGATTTTGATTAAGGACTACAAGGAGGAACTCTATTTGGCGTTGAAGAGCATGGGTCCTACTAAGGCATCAGGAGTTGATGGTTTTCTTACCTTATTTTTTTAGAGTTTTTGGCATATAGTGGGATGAGATGCTAATGCTTACTAATCGGAATTTCTTAACCAAGGTATGCCAATGGAACCTATTAACATTATAAATATTACTTTGATTCCAAAGACATCTCATCCAACAAATCTAAGGACTTTTCGTCCTATTAGCCTTTGTACTGTGTTTTATAAAATATATCTAAGGCAATTACTAATAAGCTTCAAAAAGTATTAGATCTCTGCATTGATAAGGCACAAAGTGCGTTTGTACCGGGTCAGTTAATTATTGACAATGTTATGCTTGCCTATGAAATCCTGCATATTTTTAAAAACAAGAGGATGGGACTTAAAGGTTATTTGGCACTCAAGTTGGATATGAGTAAAGCATACGACCACATGAAATGAAGTTTCTTGTGGAGTATAATGTTAAAGATGGGCTTTGATGTTAGGTTGATTGATCTTATTATGCGATGCATTTTGACTACATCTTTCAAGGTCTTTATAAATAGGGAAGAGGGAGAGATGTTTTGTCCTTCTAGGGGGTTGCGTCAAGTGGATCTGTTGAGTTCGTATTTGTTTATGTTCTATAGTGAAATACTGTCAGCCCTCATGTGATTAGCTCGGGAAAAAGGTTGGACCTAAGGTTTGTCGTAGAAGTCCTTAAACTACTCACCTCATGTTTGCAGATGACTACATTTTATTTGAAAAGGCAAGTATTATTGGTGCAAATGAGCTTAAAAATATCTCGAGGGAGTATGAAAGATGTACGAGTCAATGCATTAATTTTTAAAATTCAACCAGTTTCTTTAGCTCAAATGTTGGTGGAAAGTGTTTTGGGAGTTCATAGCTCAAAAAATCCAAAAAATTATTTGGGGCTTCTAAATATGGTGGGAAGAACAAAATAGGAAGCTTTTCAAAAACTCAAATATCGTATAAAGCAAAAAATTGATGGCTGGAGTATAAGATTTCTTTCACAAGGAGGAAAAAAAGTCTTTATAAAATCTGTTTTGCAATCAATCTTGGTGTACTTTATGCCTTGTTTTCTACTACCAAGAACAATTTGTACGAGAATGGAAAATCTTATGGGGAAGTTTTGGTGGCAAAAAAGTCATGGCAAACGAGGTTTAAATTGGTGTGTTGGGGAACACTGTGCAAATTATAGGAAAATGGTGGGGGTTCGATATTGATTGGAAGGAAGGTGAAACAGAAAATGGTTTGTCTGCTTTGTGCTCTCTTAGGAACTGAAACATTTTTTTGCACTGAATTTTGTTTTTTTAGATACTGGTGGTGGTTCGAGTTTCCTAAAATTCTTATTTCCTATGCTTTCTGAAGCATTCTAAAAGTATGGGCTAGATTGTTTGTTTTGTTTTATTTACCGTTTTTCGGTATATTAGGTGGCCCAAAGGCCTTGTTTTGGATTTATTTTCTTAATAGTATAATGACAAAAATAGCCCATAACGTTTGAGTGTTGGGTCACTTTGGCTCTTAATGGTTTTTTGGAGCACTTTAATACCTAACTTTTTTTTGTCAAATTGGTATGTTTTTAATAGATATGCTAATGTGATCGTTAGATGACTAACGATCAACATTAATCGCAGACATGGTGGTTCAAATGTAATGAAATGCTGACGTGAGATTATTTTGTCTTATATGCCACATCAACAAATTATTTTAAAATTATTAAAATTATTAAAATTATTAAATTTTCTTTGAAAATAAAATTATTAAATCATTTCCATTTTCCAAATCTTCTTCCCCATTGTCTCCAATTTCTAGATCTATTTTTTTCCCGATAGCCATTTCTTCACCAAAATTCAATATCTACATTACACATCCTTTAGCAATCTCGCTAAAACAAATTTCTTTAATCAAATCGAACCCATTAAAGATCTAATCACAAAACCTCTTTTCCCCACTCAAAAGAACCCTAACAGTACTCTTAATTGTCTGAATCCATTTCTTCATCTTTTCATCCAAATCTTCTAAACCTCCTCAATACTCGACTTCTCAAGTCCAAGAATCACCAAATACTCAGATAAAGCATCATGCCTAACATTACTATAAGTTTGAACGCACTCTTTTTCGTAGCCAGACTGGATCATCTGGTTTGCAATCTCTTTCAACTCCATAACAGAATCAACATTTATCAAATCAACACATAAATCATCAACCGATGCATTGCTCAATCTTGAGATGATGATTACAGATGAATTCCTTTATAGTGAAGCAAAGGGATTATTGTTTGGATTAGGGGCAAAGAGTTAGGGTTTTTTATTTCATTTGGGGTAAAGGACAAGTTTCAAAAACCCAAGTTTCTAAGTTTGATTTTTAAAAAAATTCAAATTTCAAAAACCAAAGTTTTTAGGTTTGATTTTTAAAAAAATTCAGATTTCAAAAGCCCATATTTCATTTTGTAGATTAAGGGATTTTAGGGAAGAAAGAAGAAAATCTTGAAATTGAAAATTAAAATTATTTAATAATTTTATATTTCAAAAAATAGTATAATAATATTAATAGTTTTATATTTTAAAAAAATAATTTTAATAATTTTAAAATTATTTACTGATGTGGTATATAAAACAAAATAATATCATTTCAGCATTTAATTACATGTGGACCGTCATACCAGCGGTTAATGTTGATCGTTAGTCAACTAATGACCACATCAGCATATCCGTTAAAAACATACTAATTAATTTGACTAAAAAATGTTAGATGTTAAATGCTTCAAAAAAATTTAAGAATCAAAGTGACTCAACATCCAAACGTTAAAAGTTATTTTTATATATTTTTTAAATCTAGCATACATTTAAAAAAAAGTTAAAAAAAAAAAAGAGAAAAAGTAAAACTTAACCCTTACAAGAAATTTATGAGCCAAAAAATTGGAGTTATTTTTAATTTTTCGTTGTAACACCTCCTCAAATTCAAAACTTAAAGAATTACATATCATATTTTCTTCAATTGCTTCATACTTCAACTTTGGGCTTCTAATACGAAAACAAAGGTTAAAATCTAATCCACGTGTCAATGAATAAAACCTGATGGACATTTTTTTATTTTTAATTATTAGTATAGTTTCAGCAATTAAATTATTAATATTTAAAAGTTATAATATGATGTTATTAACATTATTAAATTTTTTTTTTGTGAGATATTTTAAAGTTTAAAAAAATTTGTTTTTAATAGGGCTATAAATGAATTGAGTTTGAACAAATAAACTTCTGTTAACATTCGTTTATTTATTTTTAATCTTGTTCGTGTTCAGTTTGTATTCCGTTAAGAATTTTAAATTTGTGTTTATGTTCATTTATTTTAAATTATGTGTGTTCATGTTCGTTTGTTTAATGTTCACGAACATGTTTATTTAACTTAATCGAACATATTCATGAACATATAATTGAATATGTTCAAGAACAATATTAATGAATAATAAAAAAAACAATAAATAAATAAATACATACACAAAGATATTATTTTAATATTTTTATAAGAAAATATTATTAATAAATAAACAGCTTTTAAACGAGCTTGTTTGTGAACATAAACGAACCGAACACGTATCTGTTCGTGTTCGTTCGTTTATTAAACGAACTTAAAAATTTTGTTCATACTCGTTTATTTAGCTTAGTAAACGAACACAAAAAAACGTTATACAAACGGTTCACGAACAATCATTTACACCCCAAACTCTCAATAATCATGTGAAAAAATGATATTAACAAGTATATGTCAACATTTTAATTAGAATAAAATAATTTTTTTTAATATACTAATGTGATTACATAGTAATATCTGTTCGTATTTTCTTTACTCTTTGATAATGCACACACACCTTGCACACACAGGTGCTTGAACCCGGAACCCCTAGGATAAACAACATCGTTTTTTCCACTGGAATCACTTGTTGGGTTCAATTAGAATAAGATAATTAGATTAAATAATGACATTATAAATGTTGTGATAACAAATTATTTCAAAATTTAAAGTATATGATTAAATTTCAAATTTGAGCATAGTATAAGGATTGAAATTAAAATTTGATAATTTTTATATAATCTAAAAATAGAGGGACCATAATTGCGATTTAACCATTGTTATTAATGTGAAAGAAGGACATATGTAACTAAACTGGCCCTAAGTATAATATAGATTATATAGATAATATTTTTTATTTTAATTTAAATTTCCGGAAACATAGTGAGAGCATTTTCTAGTAAATATAAATAGATGTTTTCATACGGCCACTGATTTGTATCAAAATGCTGCACATGCAGGGGCAAAAAGAACAGGCTATTAAGGTTGCCACTTGCCAGTGTACAGCAAACACGTTGAACTGCGGAAACTAATCTCTGCATGAAAATCGAAATCTGGCTGTCTCCTCTTCCAACGCGTGCCATTGTCAACACTCTCCACTCTCCTTTTAGTTGTCTTGCAACTTACGCTTTACATTTTTCGTCCCAGGTTTTCAATCGAAACATCAGAAGATTCGCCATGGCCTCATCAACCTTCAAACTAAACATTCATCTACCACTCTAAGGTATAATTTCTAAAATTAGAGGCTTACACAAATCTAATCTTTTCTTTTCTGATTCCTTTTTCTTTCTGTTGTTCTTCATTGCTTTTTCTCACCCCTTTAAATCCTCGTCAGGTACTTAGTTTGATTATCATGTTTCAGAATTTGAAGTCATCTTCAGGATAGATTAATTAGGTTCCTATTTCAAAAACTTTCTGTTTTGCAGCATCCATCAAAGTCTGAAGCCAAGTTACAAATTAACCATACTAAAGGTTAGCTGCATAGAATTTAGATTTTGTTGGTTAGATACGTAAGAAACTAATTTCAAGGCTTTGTTTAAGTGGTTCTAGGATGGATGATCCAGAATTAAAATGGGAAATCCAAGAATCATCAGCAGGGGACAGTGAGAATGGCAAACTAAGTTGGTTGATGAGATTGGGAAGGAAAATATTTGTCACTGGAATTGTTATATCATCTGCACCACTAGTCTTTCCTCCAATTATGGCTATTTCTGCTATTGGGCTCGTCTGTTCGGTCCCTTATGGAGTCTTATTAGTAAGCTATGTTTGCACTAAGACTTTAATGAGTAAGTTACTTCCAATGCCTTCGCAATCTGCCCCATTATTGTTGGAATGCGGAACAGCATGTAATGGTGAAGAAGAAGAAACTAATGGAGGACAAAATGAAGTTATTAAAGGAGGTGTTAGCATAGAGAGGGAGGAAGAAGAGTTAAAAGAGGACATTATTGAAGAAATTGAGGCTAGAATTGAATTGGTTGACAAGAGAAATGTGGAACCAGATAAAGGGGATATTTTGCAAAAGGGTGCATATCAGAAAGATGGGGTCCGAAATGATGTGAAGACATCAGCTGGAGATGATAGTGAATTTATGAATGAAAGGTCATCCCAAAGTTTTGAAGAAGTTAAGGAAATAACAGGAATGCAAACAGAGCAACCTATTATAGGTGAATGTCGAAACAAACCGCCAGCAGAAAAGGGCCAGGGTATTGAAGCAGTTGTCCAAAGGGACGAAATGCCATTGGGATCCGGAAATGTGAAAGAGAAAGATGAAGACGTTCAGTTAATTCGGGCCATTGATGTTGCAGTGAATGAGAAATTAAGAGGGACAACTGGAGAACAACAAAAAGAAAAGGAGGTTCAGGGAATAAATGAAGTTAAAGAGGAGGAATATGTTAGAAATAAACAGCCAATAGAGGAGGTCTGTAAAGTTGTGATTGAGTTTGTAGAAGATGAGAAGAATTGCAACAATAAGGAGAACGAAACACAATTTCAGATGGAAAAGGTAGATGTGCATTTCACCCAGTCTACTGATATTGAAGAGGATGAAGAGTTAGTAAGGGAGACTAGGGGATTATTAGAAAAAATCCGGAACCAGGGGGAAAGCGCTTATATGGATGATAAGCCGAGTACAGAAAAAGTGCATGTTGGTACTGAGAAAGATGATAAGCGAATTTCTGTAAATGCCGTCGCTGATGATGGGATGGAAAAGCCAACTAGTGAATCTGAAACCGAAGTAGAAAAAAATAAAGCTGATAACAAAGAGCAAATGAAGGGATCTGTTGAAATGGATGTTCAGAAAAGGAAGCAACCAGGAGGGCCAGAGAGTGAAACAGTGAATGATGATAGGCTTACGGTCGAAATTGCTACATCGATAGTAGGACAAGCAGAAGATGAAAACATTGTAGATCCAAACTATCTACTGAATAAGGAGAAGAAAGATGTGGTTTTTTCCAATAAAGATGAAAGAGAGATCAGTGAGGAACAAGGGCTTGACCTGTCAGAAAATTTAAGTACAGCTAGTCTGCAGGGGTCCCCTCCAGAAGTGAACACTGAAGGTAGCATCTGCAATAGTTACTTTTCAGCTTTAATTTGTTTTATGTTTTGCTTTTGTTTATAAGGTTAATTGTGACTCTAATGATTATACTCTCACGCTACGTATGCAGAAAGTTGGCCTTCATCTAGTTACTCGCTTCACCAAGAAGCTTCTGATTCTTCAGATCTTCCTGTTTCTACAAAAGCTCAGGAAGCAGATTACCCTCAAGTTTCTGTAGAAAATGCCATGGATGCCCCGTCCGATGAGGTTAGGCCTAAGATGATTTATGTCGCATGTCACGCATCTATTACTTAATTTATGTCTGTCAGTCTCATTAAGATTGGGAACCATGCTCCAAATAGTTGAGGTATAAGGTCAGAATTCTTTTATTGATCAAACTGGTCTTATTACCTGCTAGAATAGTCGTATACTCATGTTCAATTTCAGTTTAAATGATGTTCCCTAGTGTTGAGCATTTTAAAGTCGAGGCATGTCCATCCCTCGTGCTGGTAAACCCCTAGTAGAACCATTTCTTTCCTATAAATGTGCTTACCACAATGGATTATGAACGTGGATATCTAGGTTTCTCATGCAGAGTAGTTCATCACATTGATCACACACATTTAACTATCATCTGACTGCAGGCAATAAATTGTAAGGAGAAAATTTGGGAACAGATGAATGCTCTGAGAACAATAGTGGGGTATAAAGCCGTACGAAAAGAGACATGCATAGATGAATTGAAAGCTCTGTATGTGTTCACTGGAATTGAGCCCCCTGCATCCTTGAAGGAGACGTCTGATCCTGCAGAAGTCGATGCCAAGCTTGGGTTTCTCAAATCTGTAGTTGGAGTTAAATAGAAATGTGGTTCGTTATGGACTTGCTTTTAGTTTTATAGTTTGTAACGTTAGAGACATTAGATTTAAAAGTAGAGAAGCTTGGACTGCAGGATATTTGAATGAATTCTGTGTTATGTCTTGGAGTGAGAACTCTGGAGGCCTTTCCCTTGCGGTAATACTTCTCCATCTTTTCTTTTCTTTTTTTTACAGAAAATTTACTCTCATCTCGGTATCTGAATTTTATTTTTTTACTTTTTTGGTCATACTAATTTTTTGTTCAAGTATCACTAACAGTTTGACTTTATTTAAAAAAAATTAAAGAAAAATTTATTAATTTATTTAATGAGATTGAGAGGAAAAAATAATAAACATTTATTGTAGAAAATAAATGACAAGTTTTATCATCATAATAAATGTTTTAGTATTAGTCGTTGATAATTGATTGTTAGCATTTAATATAATTAAAAAAATCTGTTTTGGATGATTCAAAACGAATATAAATAGGTAAAATAATTAAGCATTCATTAAATATAAAGAGAACGGTGACAAAATATCTTTAAATCACTTGTAAAATAGTAAGGATTTATTAAACAATAAATAAAATAAAATAAAAACATATAAATATAAGATAACATGAGTTCAAAGTGATTTATGAAATTTTTTTATTATTTTAAAATTATTTCAAAATAGAAATATATTAAGAAGTCAATGAAAAATCATCTATTTTTTAAAAGAAATTATCGGTAATAAGTGATATTTCAACGATGATAAACATTATTATTTATTTATAATAATTTATGAAAACAATAAAAATATTCATAAAATAAATCTACAATTTAATAAGGGAAGACACATAAAATGAATGAAAATAAGAAAAAGAAAAAATGAAAAAGTTGATGGATAGAAAAAAAAAAGCAGGCCGTAACTAATTTGGAGGATAGTACCGTCGTTAGACAAAATAAAAAGATAAAAAATAAACGAATTTGAGAAAAAAATTCAAGATTTCGATAAAATTATTTAAAAATATTTAAATTGATATCGTATCTAAATTATGTATTTCATATTGTTAGGTTTTCAATTTAATTAGTTTGATTTAATAAAATAAATTATTAAAAAACTTATAAAAATAAAAAAGTAAAAATATTTTTTTTTAAAATCGATCTAATGAAGTTTATTAGTCCGGTTTAACCGATACAAGTCAAACTCTATCTTTGAAGTAGCATCGCAAATTTCGTTACAAGTCGAACACTATCTTCGAATCAGCATCTCAAATTTGGTTTGGTTTTAACAAATCGAATTTGGTTTGGTTTTAAAGATATTTGTTTGAAAGAATTTTTTATCTTGTCTGAAGTTTAAAAGCAAAATTCTAGGCCTTAAGAGGATGAAGAAAATAAGATCAATTAAATTTTTTATTTTTGTAGAAGTTCGTAATACTTTATTAAATTAAAATAATTAAAATATTATTTGTGATTAAAAAATTTTGATACCAATTTAGAAAAAAAGAATAGTTTAGATATTAATTTGTGAGTTGAATGTTTTTCGAAGTAAATTTAATGATTTGATTAGTGAAGAAATCGAGTTTGAAGAAAAATAATTTATCACTTGTGAAGAAAAAGATATGTGAATAGAAAAAAATTAGAATTTAGGGTCCATTTGTTTACATGTAAAATGCTTTCCAGAAAATGATTTGTTTTTCAAGAAAAGATAATATTTTTTGGTATTTGGATAAATCTGTATAAATTTTTTTCATTGTTTGACAGATTTTATGAAAATTTTTCATAAAAATTGTTTTAAAATGTAACATAGATTTGAGAATTTCTTGTCTTTTCCTTATTTAATTAAGTTTTATTTTATATCTATTAAATTTATAATTTACATTGGTTTTGCATATATTGCAATAATTTCAAGTTGTGTTTGAGCTAAAAAATTAACGAAGACAGCATCAACAATAAACAATACTTCTTTATAAACCAATATAATGATAAATGTAATTTTTTGTCATTAAATATGGTGCATGTCAAAAGCCTCATCTGTAGTGTCAACAGATTATGTTCGTAAACATAATCCTTGCTTCATTAATTAATAAATTTGTATCTTACATGTTTCTTGAATGGATTTACAACTTTTTGAGATGAAATCAACAAGACAATAATGAATTTGTTCCTGGTGAAAAGGAAAATCTTTTCTGCAAAGGAAACACTTATTGTGATTGATCTTCAACAACACAATGGTACCTCTCATCTTCCTCTAATGTTTTGGAGTTGTGCCTATAAAAGATGAGCACACAAATACTCAAAAAGAATTGTAGAATCAACATCTCCTTATAAAACAATAGATAAGTGCTATAAGTTGTCACTAAAACATATTCTCCATTATAACACATTAAAGAAAATGCTTCCCATGAAACAAAGGCAGCTATACCAAAACATTCATAGAAAATGGTCAAAACTATTTCAGCTAGATAAGATTTTAGTTTATTTCAAAACCAATACTACATAAAACGAAGGGTGTACTACGAAAATATTAGACTAAATAAATATCAAATAAGATGAAACATAAATCTATAAACCATAATGTAGCTTCATATTGGACCGATTTCAAAATTGGCTTCAAAGTTGGCTTCAAGGGATAACATTTATTAGGGTTGGCTTGAATGGCTCAAATGATCCAAATTTGAATGTTGCCTAAACCAATTTCAAAATTTCATGCCTTTTAGGATTTCACCTCAAGAAATTACTAAGTCAATTTTAAAGACTTAAACTTTCATGCATATTTAGCTTCTATAAGGAATAAAAAAATTTATGATATAATTTCACATATTTTATTAAGGGTAGCATCTTATTATGGTTCAGCTTAACATCATCACCATCGAGATAATTAAATTTTATTTTTACTAAAGCTTAACATAATTAACATAAATTAAAAATTTCAAGCAAAATTATAACTAAATTCAATAAATAAAAAGAAATAACAACTTATTAAGAAGTTTTCGATTTTCGATCCCCCTACTTAAATTGAACAATGTCCTCATTGTTAAAAACAATAGAAAATGTAAAAATAAATGTGAATAAATACTGTACACCAGGTACAATCAAAGAAGAGGAGGTGAGTCAATTTGACTGCTTAAGTACCAAGCTTTTTAATGTCCAATCCTAGACATGTACATATTTATTACCACACTTTTACTTTTCTAAGTTGCTCAACTTTTATCTTCAACCTCTTCATTTATTATGCAAAAATTAAAACAAACCTAGTGACCTAATCTTAAATTCATTCAAAAAATAAAAGACTGAAAATAAAAATAACTAAAATTTAAAGAAAGACAAGTTTCCCCCTTTTATTTTCAAACCCCCTAGACTTTGACTCTCCTTTTGCTTGGTAGCCCCTATTATTGCTCGAGTCACCTTGCTTCTTCCTTGTCATTGAAGTCCATGGTTCAAATATGTAATATGGAAATTCAGGCACAAAACCAAATGGGTCACAAAACACTTTTTCAAATGCACTTTTAAATGTATCATCTCGTATCTTCGTGTATCTCCAAAACGATTGTTGCTGCCAGTGCATGTGTTGCATGCAATCCATCATCTTTGATATCTCATTTCAAATTTCAGCTGGAGGTGACAGTGGTCTCGGTATGAATTTATCAAGCTTGGACGTTTGTTCAATCGACTCTGTCTCATTATGCATCCCAGTTGATTCTGTTATCAAAAGATCATCTTCAATCTCCACAGGATCTTCCTCGGGATCTTCTTCTTCTTCATGATCTTATTATTCTTTAACAAAATCTCCTGCCACTATGATCCCAATCAGAAATTGCTCCTTGGTTATATCCTGCTCTATTTACGTCACGAAGAATCTGAGCTTTCAAGCATAACACTATGATCGTAAATAGGAAATAGGCTTGAGCAGAACGTCTCATGGAATAGTTTCAGATTTCTCTGATGATGATTCTTCCTACATCGATGGTTTTCCCCTTCAGAATTGAATAGATCAACACCATTCGATCTAATGAAACAACAGTTCCTTGTTGAATAGGTATAAAACTAAATCGAATGAAGTAAAACCACACATTTTCCATCGGTGTCAAATTTTCTCTGTGACATGTAAAAATTCCATGTTTTGACACTATCCATTCAGATCCTGGAACTGTAAGTTCTCGAAGAATTTCTTGCAATTTTTCGGCCTCTAAGTTATTCAACAAAGTATGGTATTCATCCTTTTCAAAATCAAGTAAGTCAAAGAACTCATTAATAGTGCTTTTTTTTGACTTTAATGGTACCTTGATTCCTTGGACTGAAATTTCTCTAAGCTCAACTGAGATGAAATTTGCATAAAATTCTCGAACTAGTTCCTCATCTGCACTTGGTTGCTTTTCACAAAATAATCCTCATCTGCACTCGAACGGATGCATCGGGAGGCATGGGGTGCTTGCGGAAGCTTGCAGGAGCGTCGGACACTTACGAAAGGCATCGGAGGCTAGCGACTTATGGTGGTCGACGTGGCTCGATTACTTCCAAAGATTGCTGATGGTGGCTACCTATGATGGCTAATTTGATGGTTTGAATGATAATTGCATTAAGAAGTAGGCTATTTATAATGTATGGAAGATGATTCACATTCAAACTCTCAAATTAAAATTCCTAAGTCCTATTTCAACTCAATTGCAATTAACATGAAATTTATTTAAATTTAAATTCTAAAAACAAATCCTAATTTAAAATTTTGATAATAATTAATATAAATTATAAAATTTATTTTATAATTTAATATTAAGAATTATCAAATTTTGAAAAATAAAAATATAAAATAATTAATTAATGGAAAATTTTATTTTTAGCTATTTTTAAAAATATTTACAGAAAAGACAACTAATTTTAATTTTTACAAGATTAACAACTAAATTTTACAAAAAATCAATTAAGTCCTTGAACTTAAAATAATTTGAAATTTGAGTTGTAATTAAAAACTTGGATAAAAAATTGACCCTTTTTATTTGTAAAAATTGAAAATCTAAAATTTATTTTCTACCTTAAGAAGTAATTTCTCGAAAAATTATGTTAAAATTAAGATCTCTTGATTCCTCGCGGCCGGGCCGGCTTGGAAGCAAGCTACCTGTCGCCTATCTCACCCCTTTTCTTATTATTAGTAAGATAGGTTGGGTTAGTGGAAGGATTAACACGAGACCCTTAGATTGACACCTTAAGGTGCATTCATTATGTAAAAGGTGTCACCATCATGTCGATGTTGCGGAAGTCATTATTAAAAGTTAATTCTTAGGAAAGATTGGAGGGGCACAAGTGGTCCCACTTAAGTTCTAAACTCCTCGATAAAATTTATTTAAACATACTATTCCAGAAAATATAACCTAAGTTCTTTATTAAAATGAAATAAATTAAGTGTCTGATAAAATGAGCGATGCTTCATTTCTCTCAACTTTATTTCCCTAATAATGTTTCAATCTCTAGGCATTAACTCGAAAAATACCTTGCTTAGCATAGAGTTCAACCACTTCATATGGGAAAACTTGATGGATGGTGAATGGACCTGATCAACGTGATCTCAATTTACTTGGAAAAAATTTCAATCTAGAGATAAACAATAAAACTTGCTGACCTGCTTCGAACTCTTTGACTCGAATGTGCATGTCATGCCATCTTTTTAATCTTTCTTTTTATAGCTTGACATTATCATAAGAGAATGTTTGAAATTCTTCTAACTCATTGAGTTGAAGCATTCGTTTCTCTTTAGCAAGCTTCAGGTCCAAATTAAGCTGCTGAATAGCCTAGTAAGCATTGTATTCTAACTCCAAAGGTAAATGACAGGTTTTTCTGAATACCAACCTATAGGGAAACATCCCTAAAGGTGTCTTGTAAGCTATTCTGTAAGCCTATAAAGCATCATCCAATCTTTTGGACCAATCTTTCCGGTTCGAACACACTACCTTCTCGAGGATGCCTTTTATTTCTTATTCCATGTTTATTGAGTAGCCACTTCATCCATTTGTTCACAAAATGGGAACCCTCATCACTGATGATGGCTCTGAGAGTTCCAAACCGTGTGAACACATGCTTCTGCAAAATTTTCTTCACTGCCTTGGCATCATTTGTCGAATATGCCTCAGCTTCAATCCATTTTGATACGTAGTCAACTGTAACTAGAATATACTTGTTACCAATTGACAGAGGGAATGGACCAAGAAAGTCAATACCCCAAACATCGAACAATTCCACTTTCATGATGTTTATTCGAGGCATTTCATTTCTGTTGGTGACATTTCTAACCTTTTGACATCGGTCATAGCTTCTAACATAAGCGTACGCATCCTTGAACAATGTTGGCCAAAAGAATCCATCTTGTAATACTTTGGTCGTAGTACGTGATTCTCCGAAGTGTCTCCCACTTGGTGTTGTGTGACATTGATATAATATTGCTCGTACTTCATCTTCTGCCACACATCTTCTGATCATCTGATCTGCACACTTCTTAAACAAATACGGCTCTTCGCAAAAATATTACTTAGCATCATGAAGAAACTTCTTCCTTTGCTGATACGTCTTATCATAAGGAATCAAACCATAAGCTAAGTACTTAGCAAAATCAGCAATCCAAGGGGTGTTATGACTTACCTTGAGTATATGTTCGTCAGGGAACATCTCTTGTATGGGTACAAGAGTAGAATTTTCTTCTCGTAGCTCTAATCTAGACAAGTGATCGGCTACTGAGTTCTCTACACCTCTTCAATCTTGAATTTCTAAGTCAAATTCTTGAAGTAGTAACACCAATGAATCAATCTCGGCTTAGCATCCTTCTTGGCAAGTAAGTACTTACTTGTCGAATGATCTGTAAAGATAGTCACTTTTGTTCCTACAAGATAGGATCTGAACTTGTCAAAAGCAATCAAAACTGCAAGTAATTCTTTTTTCAAGTACTGTATAGTTCAGTATAGCTCCTGGCAAAGTTCGACTTGCATAGTAGATGGGATGAAAAACTTTGTTCCTTCGCTGGCCTGTCACGGCTCCGACTGCAAAGTCACTTGCATCACACATTAACTCGAACAATAATTCCCAATCTGGTGTGATGATAATTGGTGCTGAGACTAATCGATTCTTTAAATCATTAAATGTTGTCAAGGATTAGTTATCAAAGTTGAACGTTGACTCCTTCTCTAATAACTTGCTTAAAGGTTTAGCAATTTTAAAGAAGTCTGATAAATCTCCGATAGAATCCCGCATGTCCCAAAAAGCTCTTAACACCCTTTACAAATGTTGGAGGTGAAAGCTTCTGGATAACATCTACTTTGGCCTTGTCGACTTCAATTCTATGTCTTATTATTTGGTGTCTCAAAATAATACCTTCTCATACCATAAAATGGCACTTTTCCCTGTTGAGAACAAGGTTTATCTCTTTGCATCGTTTTAGTACCTTATCTAGATTAGCTAAGCAATTATCATAAGTGTCCCTGAACACTGAAAAGTCATCCATGAACACTTCCAAATACTTCTAAACCATATCAGTAAAAATGACCATCATACATCTTTGAAACGTAACAGGTGCATTACATAAACTAAATGACATGCGTCTAAATGCGAACGTACCATACGGGCATGTGAATGTCATTTTGTGTTGGTCTTTCGGTGTGATTGTAATCTGATTATACCTTAGGTATCCATCTAGAAAATAGTAATAGTCTCGCCTTGCGAGTGTATCCAGCATTTGATCCATGAATGACAAAGGAAAGTGATCTTTCCTAGTCGCTTTGTTCAACTTCCAGTAGTCGATGCAAATTCGCCATCCTGTGACCGTTCTAGTCGGTATTAACTCGTTATTTTCATTCTTCACAATCGTAATACCTCATTTCTTTGGCACTCATTGGACATGACTAACCTATGAACTGTTTGAGATGGGATAAATGACACCCGCATCTAACCACTTGATAATTTCTTTCTTGACTACATCTTTCATAACGGGGTTCAGTCTTTATTGTCCATCAATTGTTGCTTTCTTATAATCTTCAAGAATGATCTTGTGCATGCATACGGATGGACTTATAGCACGAATGTCGGTTATAGAGTCCATCCTATAGCCTTCTTGAATTGCTTCAGCACTTAAATTAGTTGATCTTCCCGCTTCTTAATTAGTTGTGCTGAAAGAATCACAGGCAGAGTAGAAGCGTCACCTAAATAAACATATTTTAAGTGTGAAGGTAATACCTTAAGCTCTAATTTAGGTGGCTCTTCAATCGACGTTTTCAGTTGAGCATAATCTCTGCTCTTCAATCCCAACAATTCAAAATGAGGTGTTGGATTAAATCTCCTCAAATTAGCTTCCAGCAAAGCAAAGTTTTCCCCCCTCTTCATCACTTAGAGGGTATGTTAACAAAATCTTTTCTAAAGGATCTTTAACATAATTGAACTCCTCTTCAATGACTAACTCTTCTAACTCAGGAACTGTATAATAGTCTTCAACTACATCAGGAAATCTCATAGACTTGAAAACATTAAACGTCACTTGATCATCTTGAACATGCATAGTTAGCTCGCCCTTCTGCACATCAGGGTCCTTCCTGTTGCTAGGACTGACCTTCCTAAGATGATTGACACTTCTTTATCTGCTTCAAAGTCTAAAATCACAAAATCAGCAGGGAAAATAAACTTATCAACACAAGCCAATACATCCTCAATTTTTCTTTCAGGATATGCTATAGATTGATCGACTAACTGAAGTGTAACTATAGTTGGTCTCTTCTCCTATCCCCAACTTTCTAATATTAACATGGGCATAAAGTTAATACTTGCACCCAAATCACATAGTGCTTTGCCATAATAAGTTACTCCAATGATACAAGGTATGGTAAAACATCTAAGATCCTTCAACTTTGGGGGTAGTTTGTCTTGAAGATATGCACTGCATTCCTTTGTTAGGGCTACTATCTCAAATTCTCCAAGTCTCTGCTTTTTCGATAGGATATCCTTCATGAACTTGACATAATTTGACATTTGCTCAAGTGCTTCTACCAATGAAATGTTGATATGAAGTTGCTTAAGTACATCTAGGAACTTCTTGAATTGGACTTCTTATTTCTGCTTTTGAAGTCTTTGTGGGTAAGGGGTGGAGGATTTCTAACTTGAAATGGCTGCTTTTGCTTTTGTGGCACTTCTGTATCTAATTGGGTCGTTAGGTCATCTGACTTAACTGGTTTTGAAGTCTCTTTTTCAACATTTATCACTTTTGGTTCTAGTAAAACTAGCTCTAGTTTAATTGGTTTTGCCAAATTTGGTTCTGGTTCTGGTTCTGACAAAGTTGGAGTTTCAACACTTGGTTGAACTTCAACTGATTCTTAAGCATCATCTTGCTCTTCTTTAACTTCAATAATGTTAGGTCGCAACTCTTTCCACTCCTCAATGTTAATGCTTTATAATGTTCCTTCCCCAGATTTCTTGGATTCTCCGTATCACTCGACAAAGCACTTTGTGGACGATTCTTCAGTTCAATAGCAAGTTGCCCCACTTGATTCTCCAAATTCCTTAGAGTGGCATCATTCTTTGCTATATATGCCTTTAATAAACTCTCTAAGCTATTGAATATTCAGCTTATTGTGGCTTTTTAACTTGCTAAGTAAATCCTTGTGGTTGGGTCGATCTCGGTTGAGCATAAGTGTTACTGGGTCCAACTTCTTTATTGCTCCATGAGAAATTAGGGTGATTTAGCCAAGATGGGTTGTAAAAGTTTGACTGCAATCCCTATCTTCCACGGTTTTGGTTCTGATTGCCCATGTAATACACAAATTCTGGGTTTGACGGGCATTCTTCGAACATGTGACGTTTTCCAAAATAGACATAGGTTATGTTCTCAAATTAATTAAGTGGCTGAGCAGCAACATTATTAAACCATTAGTAGTTAAGATTCTTAAGCATTGAGGACATTGATGATACCTGAGTTGTAAGTGAAGTTAGTGGATCAACATCGTGAATTCTTGTAACTCATCTTCTTGAGTTCGCTCGATTAGTTGGTCATTAGTAATTATTGCTTGTGATCCTCTCTATAATTTCATAAGCCTCATTGTAAGACTTCAAAATAATAGCTCCATTGGCGGAAGCGTCTGCTACCATCATTGTGTGCGAATTAAGACCATTATAAAACGTCTCTAATTGGATGCATTGAGAAATCCCATGATGTGGGCACTTCCTTAATAGCTCTTTAAATCTTTCCCATGCCTCATACAAAGACTCATCATCCATTTGTTGGAAAATAATAATTTTACTCCTCAACTTAGCATTCTTGCTTGGAAGGAAATATTTCCTAAAGAATCATTCAGCTAACTCTTGCCATGTTGTAACAGAATTTGGTGGTAATGAGTTCAACCAGGCTCTAGCTTTGTCCCTTAGTAAAAATGGAACAACTTCAATTGAAGTGCATCTTCTGACACTCCGGCTATCTTGAAAGAGTCACTCACCTCCATGAATAATCTCTAATGAAGATGAGGATCTTTAGTAGGCATTCAACTGAATTGGCCAACTGTTTGAAGCATCTGAAACATCATTGGTTTTAGCTCGAATTATTGTACCTCAATATCAGGTCTTCTAATTCCCGAATTAAGCTCGTGGAATAATGGCATAGCATATTGTCTCAAGGCTCTATTCTTACTCGATTCTTCGTCATTCTTGTTCGATTCTACCTAGATCGAGGTTTTTGATTAACACTCAACAAAGACTATGGAAGACTGAAGAATCAATCTTTTCCAAGAGGGAAAATCGACAAGGGAATGAGAGAAAATGAGGATGAAATGCTAGAAAGAAAACTAGAGACAGAAGAGAGAAAAATAAGTGAATTGATGTACTGAAGTGAGGGAATGAGGGGTGTATTTATAGGTGGATTTGAGGAGAGGTTGTGTGGCTATATTTAGCAAATAAATATCAGCCACATGCTCCTCCATGGTTGGCCACCACATGTAGACTTTGACTTGTTAAAAGTTTGCTAAAAACAAGCTAGGGGTGAGAATATAAAACCATGAAAAGTGGAGGGGTTGGAATGGAATTTTGGAAACTTCAAGGGCTATTTTGCAAGGTTGAAATGGTGAAAATAATTAGCTGAATATGGTCAGCACTTGGACGGCACATGGCTAGCCAAATTGGAGGTGGTTCGACCCTTGGTTGCATGCACATCGAGCCACTTCAGCTTAGCTTTATAATTAATTTTTAATCCAATTTAATTTGAATTAAAAAATATAATTACAAACCATAATGTAGCTTCATATTGGATTGTCCCTTGACTTAAAAAATGTTCTTCAAAACTTTTCACTAACTCAGTGTAAAAATTCCCTCAACGGTGTAAGCTGTCAGCAGTGTCTGCCAGGTCTATTATTACCAATTGTACAAATCTATCGAAAAATCATAAAATTCATGCTCAATATTTATAAAAATAATTTTAACATAAATTAATTATTTTATAAATAAATTATATTTTTCGACATTAATTACTCAGAATTTGCATGAAATTAGGTCAAAAATAATATGAAAAAGTCTATATATTTTCATCGTTCCAGCCACCGATAGGGTCTTAGCCCAGATGTTTTTTTTTTAGTTGGTATTTGCTTCTTGTATTTTGTCTTAGTAATAATAAAAATCCAACCCATTTGTTTCAAAAAAAATGTGGAGGAATTTAGGAAATATTCCATGAATTAAGGATAAAAATTCTAATTTAAAGGATCTTTAAATTAATTTGATTGGAATCAACTTTTTTCCTTTTAAAAAAATTCTTTTTAATATCTGCTAAAGAAAAAATTAAATTATGTATTTGGACTAAAATATCTACAAGCCCTTTTTGGGCTCGACCGATTCAGACATTTAGTGTCACCCATATTGTGCAAGTGCGCCCCAATCCCAATGAATTTGGATCTATTCCCTTGCATGCGAGGTAGAGCTTCAAGCTTAGTCATTCAACAACCCTTTGGTAGGTTTCCATAATAAACACATCCCACACTTGGTATCTAACCAATGTGGAATCTAAGCTTTTCTTTTCCTCAACTTATTCATAAGTGGCTTACTTTGAATATCAATTTCTTATTCATCACTCATCCATTTTGATTACATGATATACCATTGTAAAGGCCTCATGGAGTAGAATATAAAACCATAATTTTATGATTGAACCCTTCACCTTTACCTATCGAGATATGCCTCAAAGTTACCCAAAAATACCATTTTTCCAACACAAATGTGTTACGCTGTCTTATGATTTAGCATTTCGGTGATCTTTAATGTGGTGGAGGAGTTTGTGTATTTGCATTGATTTTGTTAGAGTTTCCTATGGGTGAAAATGAACTGAAATATTACGAATGAATATCAAATGTGAATATAGATTGTTAAAAGTAAAATCAAGTGTTGTTAACTAAAAGATTTCTAACTAAATGAGATGAAAAGATAGTAATTTGAATATTAATATACTAACAATTTAATATGATAATGTGTTCTAAAAGTGTGTTACCTAGTGAACTTATCTTTAGTGATATTGAGGATTCAAGCATGTCTAGTCAAAGAAATCAAAATGTGATTTATATAAGGAACAAATGACATAAATGGAGATTATGAAATAAAAAACATGTCAAATTAACATGGACTCTTCAAGAAATTTAATTAAATGAATTAGTTAACAAACCATCAATGCGTAAGTTGAGCTTTTGGTTTTCAGTAAATTGAAATAAATTAATTAATAATACTAGGATGTGACTTAAATGAAACTAACATGGTATCGATAGGAGGGGCTAATCTACCATGAATTGACATGGTAAATTAGGCTTTTCTAATGCACTGAAGGAACTTTTTCTCGAGCAAAATAGAATTTTTAGTATAGTTTTTCGTTATTTTCATATTTTAACTGAAAATGTCTCGTTTTTGTCCCATTTTTAACCAAATTGGCTGATAATGCCATTAGAGGCCTAATGTGTGTTTGAGTGTTGTAGGGATGTATCAGAGATAAAAAACAAGCGAGAACAACATCTAGGGCCAGCGTATTGCGATATCCAATCCCTAAAATCGTAATACCTCTTTGGGTATCGCGATATCCACATCCCAAGGAAGACCCTAAGTTTCAATACTTCTCGAGATATCACGATATCCTTTTTTGGATATCGCGATATCGCATTCATCAGGGGCACAAAGTTGGACAAGAAGGGCAACTTTTGTCTACCCCGGCCTACCAATCACACAAGGCTTATGTAGGGGAAATTTTGGCATCGAAAAGTCATCAACAAATACTTCAAAATAGCCAAAAATTGCTTAAGAGGAGAGACACACACATTAGCTTAGTTTTAGGTTTAATTTTGTCTAGGTTTTCTTTAGTTTTTCTTTGCACTTTTCTAGGGTTTTTATTTTTCTCTTCTTCTACCTTAAATTTGAATTTATTTTTTTGCATTTACTTCTTGTTCTTACTGTTCTTGATGTTATTTAAGTTAGTTAACACTATAGCTAAGGTTTATTTACATTTCCAGTCCCTGTACTTTGTATTCAAGACTCTTTAAGCTTGAGTTTAACGTATTTCAAATTATTTTACTTTAAATTTGTTAAAGCTTATTCATTTTATGTTCCTTGCTTTAAATTTTCTGGTTAAATGCTTTTGGTTTCTTGCTATTTAAGTTTTCTTGCATAAAAATCTCAGCTTTTATATTTTTCTTTAACTTTACTTTAATGGTTATCTTGTTTTCCATTGTTTTGTTTCTTTTCTTCATTTTGGGCATGAGTAGCTAACTATCTAAATAGGTTGGTTGATGGAGATATGGGTAAATTAAACTTATTGGACAAAGGACTAAATCGTAACAAATTGGACTAGTTTGAATAGAACTAAACTTAGATAATGACATCCCTAAGGGAAGATCAAGATAAAATGAGACTGGAAGGTAATCTTGCTCGCACCCGTTGGTTAGTCCTGAATTAACCGGTGAGGCCAGAAGATAAATCGAACCTAATTCGTCTAACTCGGTAAAATTGAGATCGAAAGATAAAATGGAGCCACTTAGAAACTTAAGCGATTTATGTCTCGACTCTGAAATTTGGTGAACCACATTGAGGTCAAACAACCCTCATTAGTTATTTGCTGAATAGTCCCTTTAGTTTACATTTCTTGGAATTTAGTCCTTATGGTAGAATATTTAATTTTCTTGCAAAATCATCTTTTATGAATTGTCATACTATAAAATCGTATTAGTAGCCACTTAGACTTTATTGTGTATGCTATTCATCACTCAATCGCCTCTTCCTTTAGGTTCAATCCTTGGAATACTTCGATATTTCATTGTAACACTATAAATATTACAATTGACATGTATTCTTACAGTAAAACCGAACATTAAAATAGTTTCATAAATTCAACGTTTGAATGCGCATGCGCGTAGCTGGTCAGGGGCCCAAGACTAATAGGGACTAGGATAAGTAAGTTTATCCTTAACTACTTATTGCGCTTTTTAAGCTCACATGTTAGTTCTTTTAAACATGTAGGTTTTGGATTCATCAAAAAGTTTAAGGTTTATTTGACCTTAGAGGTATGACAATAAGTCAAACAAGTTGCTACATTTTCTAGGTAGCTATTCCACAACATGGAATATTTGTATCGGAAAGGTATCTCAATAAATCAAATAGAATACAAATTGATACATTTCTTGGTAGTTGTTTCGCAACATGGAATAGTTGTATCAGAACAATTATCCTCACTCCTATGAACTTTAACATTAAGGCTTCAAAATGACCCCGAATGATGCCCAACGTTATTATACTATGGTGAGACCTTGGAAATGATATGAAATGACCTTTAAGAAATAAAAATGCATGAATGAACTGTAAAAATTAAGGGTGGATTTTGAATTTGGTTTAACATTTTTTTACGCAAATTGATTTGAAAAGTTGTATTTTGATCGATTTAAGTGTTTCAAAGTTTGTTTGATGTATTAGGTGTGCCCAAACACCTAGAAAATATTTTACTTTTTTAAATATACTGAAGTTTCTTAAATGTTAAGAATTGTTTTAAATAAGTTTTATAATGTTAGATGGTATTTTATTAAAAGAAAAATTTTATACAAGTTAAGAATGTTCGATAGCTTCTCCTATTTGTACCGAACATTGGGATGAGTATGGGGTGTTACATGACCTATTATCTACTAAATAAATTTCCCTTCACTATAAACTTCTTTAAGTAGCTCACATTAGAATTTCTAACACAACACCATCAATGTTCAAGAAAATTTTTGATAAATGTGTAAAATGTTATAAAATCATCTATTCAGAATAAAATAAATTAATCATAGCATATTTAAAATTTATATGAAAAAATTTATGTAAAAATTTTAAATAAAACAATAATGAATTTTGTTGGGAATGAAAAAAATTAAGGATTTGAAAAACTTAATGGTTAAGTTAATTTCTAATTGCTAATTAAATTTTAGTTATGTGGTGCTACGATGGATAAATATGGTACAAATCTTGTTTTATTTTAGGTTTAGATAATATATCTTATAGACCCTAACTGTAGAGGACTATGATGATTTCCCTATCTGGAGGTGGAGTAAGGATTACAAGTTTTTTGTTAAGTTTGCATATTAAGTAATAATTAATGAAATGAGTTATAACTTAGAGGGTCAATGGAAGCATATTTGGAAATTTAGTGGGCCGCAAAAAAAAAAGTGTTTTTATAGTTGGCAAGTGATCGCTTCCCTCTCCTTTTTTGTTCTCGCGAACAACGAGAGGAGAGAAAGAAATTGACAAACAAGAGAGAATGATCGAATAAAATACAAAGTGTGGTGTCTGCAAGTGCGACATGTCAGTTGTAATATATTTGTACAACAAGGTACAAGAGTATTCCGAAGATCAAACCCAAGAGAGTTGGAGACGAACCAATTTCTAATTACGAGCATGAAAAATAAAGAGTCTAATCAACTAATCATTGAAAATTATATTACAGAAAATCATAAAGTCAAGGAGAATTACACTAATCTACTTTCTAATTATCAATGACTCAATTGTAAAATGAGCAAAATTACAAAATTAACAATTAAATAAAAAACAGTGGTGATTAATCTTGATGTGGTTAACTCATCCTCAAGTTAGAGATCCAAATCGCCTAAACTCCTAAAATGGCTCCATTTTACCTCTCGGTCTCCATTTTACCAAGTTAGATGACTGCCTTCGAACATACTCTTGTTCGACATGTATTTTGGGCTTCTGCTAGTATATAGGTCGAGTTGTAATATAGTTTTACAATGAACTAATGAGTACTCCGTGAATCATACCCAAGGGAGGCGAAGCAATAATAATTTCAATCCCTACACACAAAAAAAGAGATCTAATTAGAACTCTTCTCAAGATTATAATACAAAGTAAAAGAAAGGGTTTGATTTTAGAATAATAATAAAAAGCATAAAAAAAAGTAAAGCAAAGGAAATGAGATGAGAGATTTTGATAAACAGATTTATAGTGGATTAGCTTGCTTTGGTATGATTTCTTCAACCGTTGCTTTTGGGGTTTTTGTCAATCAACTAGTCGCTACCCTAGCAAGATCTTTTGATCTTCCACTAACATAATGAGTCAACAAGAACTACTTATCTTCTAACCTCACAGTTCAGATTGGTTTGGGGTAAAGCTGTTCACGAATGGGCAATACCAGTTTAGGGTTAATTCTCACCTAAATGACTTCCTTAGTTTGTCAGGCCTAGGATTTGTTCCACGTTCTTCCTTTTCCAAATAGTTGATCCGTTGAAGATCCTTATACAATAATTAAACAATCATACCTCCAGTCCCTAATCCCCACAAAGGGATTAGTTCCTCATGGTTTCTTGAAACATTATAAATTCAATAAAAATATTAAACATAAGAAGTAATATTGAAAATATAATTGAAGAAGAAACTCAAGGATTTGTATTGCAATCTATTAGGACGAATCCACAATTGTTTATGCGAAATTTACAAACCTCATTTCTATAAAAAGAAAATGGAAAAACTAGGGAAATAAAATAACTAAACCTAACTTACAAGAATGAAATTAAAACTAAGGAAAGAGTTTGTAAAACTAAGTGCTAAACGGGCCTATTTATAGCATTTGGACGGCCATTTTCCTTAGCCTTAGGTTAGATGGTGTTTTCCGAGTTTAGGTTGTGTTTTGAAGATTAAAATGCCCCTAACTCGATGTATTTTTGCATTCAGGAGTCGATGTCGTGACACATAGGATCCGTGTCGCGACATGGCAGGTAGTTTACTCCTTTGGTGTGATTTCCAAACGTTGTCACGACATGCTATGCTCGTGTTGTGACATAGAAGACAACTTCAATATTCTTTGGTTTTGGTCCCTATGTTGTGACATTGCTTGTCCCGTTTCATTACATAGTGATCCATTTCAATATAGTTCGTCTTCTAAAGGTCTCCTACATATTCCCAAAGTTCGTTAGCCAACCTTTAGGCCTTAATCGACCCTAAAGTCAATAAAAAAACACCTTTTTACATATTTTATTCAATCTATTAAAACTAAAGTAAATCCTAAGTAATTCTAACAAAAATGCCTAATTTCAAGCTCTTAAAGTGTGTAAATTAGTTTAATCTACTAGGTCAAATTACAACAGATCAAACTCCCCCACACTTAATTCATTCCTTTTCCTCAAGCAAACAAAAGCAAAAACAATGAAAAGAACATAAAAGCTTGAGCACATATCATACAAGGATTAGGTTCGAAAAATCTGCCTTAGGCCTTTTATATCTTCTAACAATTTTAGCTTGATAAACAAGTAATCTTACCACTTTTGATTAAAACATCTAAGTTCAGTAAGCTACAAAAGACACAAGTGTAAAGATCTTAGCTGTATAGTTCCATCAATGACTAATGTAAGTACTTTGATTATCTTAGTACAATACAAATAGCTGTAGTGGAATTATTTAATGCCATATCCATTCATGCATAGATTTATCTAGGTTACATAGGTCTTTTTGGCTTGCAACGTTCTAAGGCTTAGGACAGGTATGAATTTCAAAAGAGAGGTAAGCATCAAGAGGTTACAAACATGAAAATAGTTTGACACATTGCATTGTTCCCTATTCTTCCCTTTTAGTATCCCATTTCCCGCTCACTGCCTTATTTTTCCTTCACTCACCTTCCTTATCTCTCCAATTAGGAAATCTTAACATGGTATAATCCCTTTAGCTAGCCTACGAGCATTCATCTATTCTTGAATGAATTTTTCTTTTAACTTTGTGACTTTGTCACCTTTCACGCTTTTTTAACTCAAGATTTTTTTTTTCATTTTTTTCATTCATTTCTACTCATCTTTTTCTTCTTTTGGATTTTTTTTCCTATTTCACAATATTTGTTATTCTAAAGTTCATATGCCACATTGATTTTTCCTATTTTGCTTTTATTTTACAAACTCCACCTTGATGTGTCTACTTACCCTCAATACATATGACCATACGTCTATAATCGTGAAATTTAGGACCAAAGGAAATGATAAACACAAATTGAATTTTCTTTTTAGGTTTTATGGTTTGTAATGAGGTTCATCAAGAAGGTTCAATAGGCTCAAAGATTGGTACTAATAGGCAAAAATCAGAATATGTTTGTTTTTTGGCTCTAAGTGTTTCCGAACAATGTCTTAGGTCATCCCTGAATATCTCAATACGCATAAACTTCAATTAATTACACAATCCCACAAGTACAAATTATCATGTATACTAGAATGCTTGTTTCCTTACATTACTCATGTTATTTGGTACAATAATATCTTATAACCTATGTTTAGTGTAACCTATAGAACTTAGTAGTCTCATGCTTAAAAATTTAAAAATTGCCCATCACCATTTTATTCCAAAATACAAGCAACCTAAGTACATGCTTCTAACCAATCACTTGTATTTGTACAAGCTCAAGCACACGACAACATAAAACAAAACAAAAACTTCTATGTTACCCCCACACTTTAGAAAACACATTGTCCTCAATGTGTAGCCCCTAAAAAGTAAGGAAAGAAGTTACCAGATTGATCGTGAATGGCTCTTCAACTAATGGTAGGTTCCTCCTCATTTTGGCATGAATAGCTCAAAATATCGTGTCTTCTTTGTGTGGGGTTCTTACATAGTTTGTAATTTTAAAAAATAATAATATATATATATATTCAAAAAATATTTATAATAAAAAGTAAATACATAACCATAAATCTAATTTTTTGATTAAATAAAAAAACCTTAAAACTAAATTGTTTAATCCTAAAGAAAACACAAATTCCTACATCCTACTCATCATCATCGTTTAAATCTCTCCTTCTCTGTTCTTCACTTTTCCTTTGCTACAAAAGAGTAAACTGAGCAAACATATCGTCACTTAATAACTTGCTAGGAGGATTCATTGTCTGATCCAATCGTTCTGTAGGTACCCCTGCTTTCTTACATATAGTCGTCACTAAATGAGGGAAGAATACTCCATTCCCCAAATTCTTTGCACATTCAACCATATTCCGGTAAATCATTTATCGATGCAGATTCTTTTTTTCGTAAGAATCTCATAAGTAATAATAACATAGATTAGGAGTATATTAGATATGTCCACAGTGGGATAAATTATTGAGCACACAAACTTCATCCATATTTTGGCTTTAGGCATCATTAACTCTTGATTAAAAGTTTCTGGGATTGTCGTACCATCTTGATATGTCCATAATTATTTTTCAGTTGTCAAGAATCGTAGAATTTCCTCCATATTTATATTCTTGAATTCTTTCAAATCAGTCCTGTATAAATAATCTTGATATTAATATGGTGCGTTGTAAAACTTACAGATTTGCACTTCATTCATTGGCACCTCTACCCCTCGGGCTTTTACCAAATCCTTACAAGGTAGATAGAATTGAGTTCACTCATGATCGACTGCTTTTTCCCAAATTCCTTTACAATTTCTCATTAAGGGATCAAAACTTTGTTCTTGAATAAATGTATATGGTTGAAGTTGCTGAAGGTTTCTGTCCATATCACTCTCTGGAAATTCAAAAGAGGGATTAGAACCACTTGCACTTGAACTAGCCATGTGATCGATGTTTTTATTTTCTTTGTTTTCTATTCTCTTTAAATTGTAGTGAACAATAGAGAAGGAAGGTGGGGGTATTTATACTAAACATAGACAATATTAATTTAAAGAAGTCTAACCTAATTGTAATTGTAATTGTTAATAAACACAAATGAAGGAATTGAAATAAAACTAAATTGTTTACATGTTAAGAGTTAATGTTTACTCGAATGTCTAATTTTACGTAGGTGTGTTGTGACACCCAGTTTTTGTGTCACGATGTTGAAGCCAGACTTGTTGATCTGTCTGACGTAGGTTGTTGTGATAGAGAGGATTAGTTTTGCGATGCTGGGGCCAGTTTCCTGGTTTTGTTTGCAAGGGTTTGTCTCGACGAAGAGGATTAGTAACGCGATGTCAGGGCCAATTTCTATCAAAACTTGATTCTGAATCACTAGTCATTCCTTTATTGTCTCCTTTTTTATTTTTGTTCTCCGATTCTAATAACGTCTCCATACTCTATACAGTATTACACTGCAATGGTTGCTCATTGATAGATACATCAATTGTACCCTCGAATTAGTGTTTTACCCTTTCACCATTTACCTGAAAGAGTTAGCCACTTTTTCCTATTAGCTCAATCGCACCATATGGTGTTACTTGGTTGATTGTGTATGGTCTTGTCCACCTCGATTAAAGTTTTCCTGGAAACAATTTTAATCTTGAGTTAAATAGTAATACCTTTTGTCCTAGCATGAAGGATTGTTTTCGAATCTGGGCATCATGTCGTAACCTACTTCTTTCCTTGTATAACTTTGTTTTCTCATATGCCATGAAACGAAATTCATCAAATTATTGTAATTGGAACAAACTTTCTTTTTTTGCCAATTCTGGATCGAAGTTCAACTATTTAATGGCCCAAAATGCCTTCTTCTCTAACTTAATGGGTAAATGACAATTCCTACCATAAATGAGTTTGTATAGAAACATTCCTAATGGTGTTTTATATGCCGTCCGATAAGCCCATAAGGCATCGTCCAGTTTTACTGCCCAGTCCTTTCAATTAGGATTCACAGTCTTTTCTAGTATGTGCTTAATTTCTCGGTTGGAAACATCAACTTGTCCGTTAGCTTGTGGGTGATATGTTATCGCCATCTTATGTCTTATATTGTATTTTGCAAGTGCTGCTTCAAATTGTTTACTGTAGAAATGAGACCCTTCATCACTGACTAATGCATGTGGTGTCCCAAATCTCGCGAACATATTCTTTCATAAAATCTAACCATTGACTTTGTATCGTTGGTAGGTAATGCCACAACTTCTACCTATTTAGAGACATAATTCATAACCAAAAGAATGTACTGATTTCCAAATAAAATAGGAAAAGGTCCCATAAAATTAATCCCTCAAACATCAAATATTTCTACCTCAATAATTCCTATTTGTTGCATCTCATCCCTTTTTGAGATATTCTCTCTTCGTTGACATCTATCATAGAGTTCTATAGAAACTCGTATGCATCTCTATTCATGGTTGGACAATAAAACCTTGATTGTAATACCTTTTGTGTCATTCGTTTCCCTCTGAAATGTCCACTTGCAGGGAGAAGCATGATATCCTTTAAGAATATCATTTACTTCTTCTGCCACACATCATCAGACTAACTGATCATCACATTGTCAAAATACGTAGGGTCTTCCTGAATATAGTTTTCTGCCTCATGAATGATTCATTTTTCTATTGACATGACACTTTTGGCGGGAATACTCCTTTTGCTAGATAATTCACATAATCTTCATACCATGGCATCCCTATTTTTAACTGTTGGGTATCTACTTGGAATAATTGCTCGTCTACAAAGGTCTCCTTAATTTCCTCAGAAGATTCAGATGCGCCATTAGTTTCTAGTTGAGATAAATGATTTGCAACTTGATTTTTAGTCCCTTTTTGATCCATAATCCATAGATCAAATTCTTGAAGCAATAACACCCAATGCATGAGTTTTTCTCTTTTTATTCTTCATCACGTATTTCAATGTCGAATGGTCTATATAAACATAAACACGATTAGCCATTAAATATGGACATAATTTTTCACAAGCAAATACTACCGCTAACATCTCCTTTTTAGTGGTGGTATAATTGCATTGCACAGGGTTGAGAGTTTTGCTTGCATAATGAATTTCTCCAAACATAACATCCTTCTTTTGACCTAAAACAACACCTACAACATAGCTACTTGCATCGCACATAATAATAAAGGGTTTTGACCAGTTTGGTGTGATAATTATAGGAGCCAATATATTTTTTTCCTTAATTTTTTCAAAGTCTTCCACACAGTTCTTATCAAACATAAAAGGAACATCTTTTTGTAACAACAAATTTAGGGGTTTTGAGATGTAGGCAAAATCTTTTAATCAACCTTCTCTAGAACCATGCATGTCCTAGAAAATTTCGAATACCTTTGATATTTGTGGGATGCAACAGGTTTTTAATTACCTCAATTTTGGCTTTGTCCACCTCTAACCCTTGTCAAGAAATCTGATGACCCAAAACTAACCCTTCTCTTACCATAAAATGCAATTTTTCCTAGTTAAGCACTAAGTTAGTTTCTTCGCACCTTTTTAGCACCATTTCATAATTTTACAAGCATTCTTGAAATGAGTCTCTGTACACAAAAATTCATCCATAAATACATCTAATCCTTCTTCCAACATAGCTGCAAAAATAATTGTAATACATCTCATAAATGTAGTTATAGCATCACAAAGCCCAAAAGACATTCTTTTAAATGCATACCAAAAGGACATTTGAATGTTATTTTTTTCTTAATATCAGGATGTATTGGAATTTGATGATACCTTCAATATCCATCTAGAAAACAATAATGTTCTTTTCCTGCTAACCGATCAAGCATTTGATCAATCAAAGGTAATAGGAAATGATCTTTTTTTGCTGCATCATTTAATTTCCTATAGTCTATGCATACTTTCCACCCAATAACTATTCGTGTGGGAATTAATTCATTTTCATCATTCCCTACTACAGTCAAGCTGCCTTTTTTGGCATACATTGTGTAAGACTAACCCATTCACTGTCTGATATCGTGTAAAAAAATACCTACATCCAACCATTTTAATAACTCTTTTTTCACTACTTTTTTCATGGCTGGATTAAGTCTCTTTTGTGTGTCTACCACATGTTTCTTTCATCCCTCCAAATAGATTTTATGTTGACAAAAATGCAAGATTGATACCCTTTATATCTCCAATAGTCCATCCAATGGCTTTCTTATGTCGTTTCAACACAGCCAACAAAGCTTCTTCTTGACTGCCCTTTAGTCCTGATGCGATTATTATGAGTAAAGTATTCTTTTCTCCAACATACTCATATTTCAAATGTTTAGGTAATGGTTTTAACTCAAACTCTGGTGGTTTTACTGTAGATGGTAACATTTTCGGAGTACTCGATATAGTCTGTTCTAACTCCCTTTTACTCTGTTGCCACCAATCTAGCTTATTCTCACATTCTGTACTTGGTTCATCTTTAGTCTGTTCTTCTCCTTCAGAATCTTCTTCTTCAAGCTCTGTAATCTTAATCTGGTGACAATTTGGTTCCTTGATATTACCTTCGAATTCACACTTTTCACCCCATAGAATTTCATTCAAACTAGAAATTTCGAGAAATTCCATTACATCTTTCCAAGTCTTTGTCCAAATACTGCCTCTCGTCATGGTATCCACTTTCCTCTTATTTTCAGCGTTTAACCCAACGTAAAAATGCTGAATTTGGATGGCAATATGAATACCTACCCCAATATGGATCAGAGTATTGTCTTGAACCTTTCCTAAGCTTGTCCCAAAGTTTCAGTGATGGGTTTGCCTGAAATGAAATAATTGTACATAACTTTGCATGATTTTAGGCATAGAGATCATACGTTGTAGAAATGTTTGCACAAATTCTCTCCATGTAGTAATTGTGTTAGGTGGTAATGACTCCAACCATAATTTTTCTTTTCCATCTAAGGCAAAAGGAATCAAAAGTAGTTTAATAGCATCCGTAGAGACTCCTGTATAAGCGACTGTATTGCAAATAGTCTCAAATCAACTTAAGAATTCGATAGGATCTTTTGTCTGAGGATAAGAAAATTTAACGTTATTAGTAATCCAGGTTATTTGAGATGGGTTTAATTCAAAATGGAAATTAAAAATTGGCGATCGAATAATACTAGATAGTAACAATTCTAAATAAAAAAAAACATTCCTAGTGCATTCCTTATCCAGTTAAATTGCTATAAATATTATCATTATTATTATTATTTATTTTATTAATTTTTTTTTCAAATTATAAACGTAACTATAATCTAAAAAATTCCTAACTATTATTCTATAAGTGTAGTAATTAAAATTACTAAAGATATTGCCTCCCCGGTAACGGCGCCAACAACTTGACCACCTCCGAACGTACTCCTGTTCGTCATGTATTTTAGGCTTCCACAAGTATACGAGTCGAGTCGTAATATCGTTTTACAACAAAGTAATGAGTACTCAGAGGATCATACCCAAAGAAGGCAAAGAAAATAATAATTTCAATCCTTGCACAAAAAAAAGATCTAATTAGTACTCCTTTCAAGATTATAGTACAAAAGTAAAAGAAAATGTTTGATTTTAGAATAATAGTAATAAACATAAAGATAAATTAAAGCAAATGAAATGAGATGAGAGATTTTGATAAATAGATTTATGGGGGATTAGCTCGCTTTGGTATGATTTCTTCAACTGTTTGGGGTTTTCATCAATCAACTAGTCGTTACCTTAGCAGGATCTTCCAATTTTCTACTAACATAATAAGTCTACAATAACTATTTATCTTCCGACCTCACAGTTCAGATTGGTTTGGGGTAAAGGAGTTCATGAATGGGCAACACCAGTTTTGGGTTAATTCTCACCTAAATGACTTCCTTGAGTTGTCAAGCTTAGGGTTTGTTTCACGTTCTTCCTTTTAAAAATAGTTAATCTGTTGAAGATCCCTATACAATAATTAAACAATCATACCTCCACTCCCTAATTCCCCACAAAGAGATTAGTGCCTCATGTTTTTTTTAAAATATTATAAATTCAATAAAAAGAATAAACACAAGAAATAAGATTGAAAATATAATTGAAGAAACTCAAGGATTTTTATTGCAATCTGTTGGGACAAATCCATAATCATTTATGTGTTATACTGGAAAGGGTTAACCAATGATATAAAAATTTGGATCAAGGAGTGCCTCACTTGTCAGAATTGCAAATCAGAAACAATAGCCAAACCTGGGTTGCTTCAGCCACTACCCATACCCGGCAGAGCTTAGTCCTCTATTAACAAGGACTTTGTAGAAGGGCTTCCTAAGTCACAAGGTAAATCTGTAATACTAGTGGTTATGGGTAGGCTGACAAAATTTGCCCATTTCCTAGCTCTATCACGCCCCTACACAGCAATAACAGTAGCTGGGAAATACTTGACTCATATTTTTAAGCTCCATGGACTACCTGAATCAATAGTTTCAAACAAGGATCCAATGTTTGTCAGTAGATTTTGGCAAGACCTATTTCAAAGAGTAGGGACCCGATTACACCTTTCAGCCTCTTATCACCCTGAGACAGATAGTCAAACAAAGGTCTTAAATAAATGTCTCAAGGGCTACCTTAGATGTATGACAAGAGAAGCGTTCGGGAGATTGGTGCCAATGGTTGCCTCTAGCAGAATGGTGGTATAACTCTACCTATCATTCTGCCATCCACATCTCACCATATGAGGTGCTATATGGTCAACCTCTCCCTCACCACACTCCTTACTTAGTAGGGGCTTCTCCGGTAGTAATGGTTGATCGAAGCTTGCAACTAAGAGAGGCTGCTAGGAAAATGCTACAATTCCTTTTGAAAACAGCACAAGAGAAAATGAAACAGTAAGTAGAGAAGCATCGTAGTGAAAGACAGTTTGAGGTGGGTGATCTAGTCTATTTAAGGTTACAACCCTATAGATAACCTTAAGGGAATCAAAATGCTTCCACATTTAGATATGGAAATTCCTTAAATCAAGGGGGTTATAGATAAGAGAGTTACAATAACAACCAACAGCAAAATCATAATCAGAATTCACAAATAAATTCTCGATCTGAATAGATGCAGTCACATAGTCAGATGCAACCACAATTTTGATTATAACCACAACAGTCTATACTACCGCATATGCAAGGACAGCATCATCAACATCAACAGTTGTAATTTTCTCAACCAAAGTCAGATCCTATGGCTGCTCTTAAGGTAATGATGCGAGAGCATATCACACAAACTGAAGCAATAGTGCAAGGTAACTCTTCTTCCATTCGAGCATTGGAAGACAGCTAGGGCAGTTGGCTTCTAATCTCAACACCAGATCACCAAGCACTTTACCTAGTGATACTCAAAATCCTACGCAAAAAGGGAAGAAGCATTGCAAAGCAATCACGCTAAGGAGTGGGAAGTAGACGGTTGGACCAAGCAGTTCTAGCCAAGAACATGTCGACGCATCAGAACCATAACAACATGAAGAGGATGCAGCTGAAGAAAGCCAAACAAAAGCAACTGAAGAGGAACCAACTATAGTGCCATCTATACTTATAGTTTGCCCAACTAAGTTGTCGACGTAACTACCAATGCCGACACCACTGAGTTTTCCACAACAACCCACTGCTACAATACCTTTGCCATTTTTGCAAAGATTTAAAGAGAAAATCCATGATAAAGAATATCAAAAGTTTGTTTCTACTTTGAAACAATTGCATATTAACATACCTCTTGTTGATGCTCTTGTGCAGATACCCAACTATGGGAAATTTATGAAAGAGTTGTTATCAAAGAAAAAGAAATTGTCCGAAATCGAGACGATTGCGCTTACAGAGGGGTGCAGCGCTGTGCTTACAAATAAGTTGCCAACCAAGATGAAAGAGGCAGTTTCACAATCCCATGCTCCATTGGGAATCATTAGTTAGGTAAGGCTTTATGTGATTAAGGAGCAAGTATTAACCTTATGCCTTTGTCTACTTTCAAGAAATTAGGAATAGGTTCGATGAAGCCTACTGCGGTGACATTACAACTTGTGAATAGATCCTTAGCGCAACTTGAAGGCCAAATCAAAGACATCCTTGTACAAGTAGAAAAGTTCGTGTTCCCTGCTGATTTCATTATCCTAGACTGCGAAGAAGATAAAGAGGTGCTCATTATCTTGGGGCGACCCTTTCTAGCAACAAGATGCACGCTTATAGACGTATTCAAAGGAGAACTTACCATGCGTCATAACGATGAGCATGTGACCTTTAGTGTGTTTGAGGCATCTCCGTCCAGAAGTAAAGAGTAATGTCACCATATCGACGTGCTAGACGAAATCATTTTGGAAGAATTTAATGCAAGAAGTTTAGCAGCATTAGATGAAGATGCGACGACATCCACTGAGGAAATCCTAGCTAACTGTAGCGACAAAGAGGAGGTTAACAATTGTGAGCTGAGACAAAATTGACAATTGGAGTCTTTGGATTTGTCTAAAAGGATAATCCTAGTGTTTAAACCATTTATTGAACAAGCTCCTACCTTGGAGATGAAGCCATTGTCAACGCATTTAAAATATGTCTTTCTTGGTGACAACAAGACATTACATGTTGTCAACGCATCCCTCGACGTAACTCAGGAAGATAAGCTTATCGCGATTTTGAAAGTTCATAGAAGAGCCATAGCCTGGAGCATTGCTGATATCAAAGGCATCAGTCCCTCTTTTTGCATGCATAAAATTAGGCTGGAAGATGAAAACAAGCAATCAATTGAGCAACAAAGATGACTTAATGAGAAGATGAAAGAAGAAGTGAAGAAGGAAATTATCAAATGGTTAGATGCGGGCATCATATACCCTATTTTTTATAGTGATTGGGTAAGTCCCGTCCAATGTGTGCCTAAGAAGAGTGGTTTAACAGTTATGACCAACGACAAGAACGAGTTGATCCCTACTCACATTGCGACTGGCTGGCGAGTATGCATGGATTACCGTCGATTGAATGCGGCCACAAAGAAGGACCATTTCTCACTACCTTTCATTGATCAGATGCTAGATAGGCTAGCTGGTAAAGCCTATTATTGCTTCTTAGTATGGATACAACCAAATTGCCATTGCACCGGAAGATTAAGCAAAGACCACGTTCACATGCCCTTTTGGAACATTTGCTTTCTGACGTATGCTATTTGGGTTGTGTAATGCGCCAGCAACATTCCAAAGATGTATGATGGCAATTTTTTCGGATATGATCAAGGATTCCTTAGACGTATTATGGATGATTTCTCTGTCTATGGACAGAATATCGACCAATGCGCTGACAATCTGACAAGAGTCTTGAAGAGATGCGAGGACACAAATCTAGTTCTTAATTGGGAGAAATGCCACTTCATGGCAATTGAAGGCATTATCCTCAAGCATCGGATATATTGTCAAGGCATTGAGGTTGATAAAGAAAAGTTAGAAATCATTGTGAACCTACCACCACCCACCAACGCCGAAGCAATAAGAAGTTTTCTTGGACACGCTGGCTTTTATATAAGATTCATCCAAGATTTTTCCAAGATAGCTAAACCATTATGCTCATTGCTGGAGTAAAATAAAAAGTTTGTGTTTGATGACAACTGTCTGTAAACATTCATGACAATAAAGAAGCAACTAGTACAAGCCACAGTTATCATAGTATCGGATTGGACGTTTGAACTAATGTGCGACGCCAGCGATTTTGCTATGGGAGCTGTCTTAGGCCAAAAGAAGAGAGAATGTATTTCACTCTATCTATTATGCTAGTAAAACTCTAATTGAAGTGCAGGTTAATTACACAACAACTGAGAAGGAGTTATTAGAAGTAGTCTTCTCATTTGACAAGTTTCATTCCTATCTTGTCGGTGCAAAGACTATAGTTTACACGGACTACTCAGCATTGAGGTACCTTTTTATAAAGAAAGACGCCAAGCCTAGACTTATCAGATGGATCCTATTCCTTCAAGGATTTGATGTTGAAATCAAGGATAAGAAAGGATCTGAGAATCAAGTAGCTAACACTTGTCTCGACTAGAAGTTGGATGTGAAGATGGGCAGACGTCCCAAATTGTCGAAGCATTTCCAGACGAGCAGTTATTCTTTATCGACTCATCGCCTTGGTATGCTAATGTTGTCAATTACCTTGTGTGTGGAAATCTACCCCTGAATACTACTGGTCACACGAAGATCACGTTCATATGCGATGCTGCAAAATACCATTGGAACGAGTCATACCTATTCAAGGTATGCGCTAACAACATCATTCGTCGTTGTGTACCTGAAGAAGAAATGATTTCAATCCTGTGACATTGTCATGATGCTCCTTATGGAGGACATTTTGATGGCCTAAGGACTACTAGTAAGGTCTTACAATCAAGATTTTATTAGCCCATGCTATTTCGAGATGCCCACAACATCACACAATAATGTGATCGTTGTCAACGCATTGGTTCAATATCTCGATGCAATGAGATGCTCTAACAACCGATCATGGAGGTAGAGCTCTTTGACATATGTGGTATAGACTTTATGGGACCATTTCCAAATTCTTTTGGAAATGTGTACATCTTAGTGGCTGTTGACTATGTCTCGAAGTGGATCGAGGCAAGAGCGGTGCCAAAGGATGATGCTCAGAAGGTGTTGAAGTTCTTTCACACATACATCCTTACAAGATTTGGAACACTGAGAGTATTGATAAGTGACCAAGGGACTCATTTTTGTAATAACCAAGTGGCAACTGCATTAAAAAGATATGGTGTGAAGTATCGTATGGCTACTACATATCACCCACAAACTAATGGTTAAGCCGAAGTATCCAATTACCAAATTAAAGGCATACTTGAGAAGGTGGTCAACCCATCTATAAAGGATTGGTCTTTGCGGTTACATGATGCATTGTGGGCACTTCGCATTGCATACAAGACCCTATTGGGAATGTCGCCGTATCAACTAGTGTTTGGTAAGTCTTGTCACTAGCCAGTTGAGCTTGAACATAAGGCTGTATGGGCAATCAAGCAGGTGAACATGAATTATGATGTTGTTGAAAAGAAAAGATTGTTGGACATCATAGAGCTAGAAGAAATCTGACGCCATGCTTATGAGAATGCCCATAATATACAAGGAAAAGACAAAGAGGTGGCACGACAACATCATTTTGCATCGACAATTTCACTCTGGTCAGTTAGTGCTTTTATTTAACTCACATTTAAAATTGCATCTAGGGAAATTGAGATCAAGATGATTAGGCCCTTTCAAAGTTGTCGAGGCATTCCAAAGCGGTGCGGTGACAATTGAAAATTTAAAGGATGGACAACAATTTAAAGTAAATGGCTAACATCTTAACCATTATGTGAGCCCAAATGATAGAGAACCAAACAAAGCCATCGAGCTGGTCACATTTAAATAATGTCGACGTATTTCTCTATTTACTTTCAGTTATTTTAATTTTACTTGTGTTGTTTCAAATTCTTTTGCAGAAATAAAAATCATCTTGTTGTCGAAGCATTGAAGCACAAATTGTCGACACATTCTATCATGAGTCAGCATTGCTTTTTTAGCAAGAATCGCGCCGATTGATTTCTCTTCTCTCTTAACCTTTCGATCCAATGAAACAGTACAATCTACAGCCTGGCAATTAATGATCTAGACACAACGTTTCCCCGTAATTCTTTCAATCATCACACCTAGGTTATAAAACCTCACTCCTGTAGTTTTCTTTTCTCCTCACATCATCCATTGTTTCTACAACGCATCTTCTTCATCGCCTCTATATTTTCTCGTTCACAGAGCAATCTTTTTTGTAACCTTTTCTAACTTTCTTCTTCCATTACAATGGCTAAAACCCATGTCGCTAAAGACCGCTACCAATATACCATGCTGAAAAGAAACCTCCACCCTGAACAAGGTCTAAAACTTTCTCCACACTAGACTCTGGGAAAGCATATTGTCCGCACTATCAGCCACCTTGGTTGGGAGTTCTTCTGCAAACATCCCACTAATTACTCTCCTACACTAGTCAGGGAGTTCTATGCCAACTTGGTAGATCCAGAGTAAGATTTTGTTTTTTTTCTGAGAGGGGCTCATTCCATGGAGAGCTGCTCATATAAATGTGCTGTTGAGGATTCCCGAGGGAGTGGACGACCATACACCATTTATGCATCAATTGGACGATGATTGTATGGATCAGATGATGAAGGACTTATGCGTCGATGGAGCTACTTGGACTAGAAATGGGTTCCATAACTACACCATTCATAGACGGTTCCTTACACCCTTTAGCAAAGTTTGGTTACATTTTATCAATAGCTAGATCATGCCTTCAACACATAACACTACGGCGACATTAGGCCGTATGTGTCTCCTGCATTCGATTCTGCACCATCGACACATCGACATCGATAAGATCATCCATGCCTAGATCGTGGAGGCAGCTAGAAAGCAAACTGGTATACTCTCATTCCCTTCTCTAATTATGCTACTATGTAAATAGAAGGGCATCGTGCCTAAGGATGGTGAGGAGGTCTTAGACAACAAAGGCCCGATCAATGACATTTCATTTGAATGGATGACACGTGGCTAAGAGACACCAGTGGCCAAGGAAACCTCCAAGAAAAAGGATAGAAGTAAGGGCAAAACAAAGGCTGACCAAACCAATATGCCGATAGAGTCACAAGTGGCAAAAAAGTTGGCTTTAATGGAAGTACACCTGGATCGCATCAACATGCGTTCAATCCACACTGATGGCATATTGAAAGATATGAATTTTAGGCTGCATAAATTTTATGCTTACACAAAGGCCTGGAACGAGGCTATTGTCACAGCACTACGCAAGATCAGCCTCACTCCATTGCCAGACTTTCCAACCTTTCCATCCATTTTTCGGTCGATGCAATACTCATCATTCGAGCAACCTATCCCTGATGGTAGGCTTACTCCTGTGCCAACACGGATTCATATTTCAGATGATGAAAAGGAAGAAGAACACTCAAAGGCTGATGAGGACTACTATCGTACCATGGCTAATCTATTCGAGGAAGAGTTCTCCAACAACTTTAGTGCAAATATGTCTGAACGGGAGGCTGTTATGGATAAAGATGTCGATGCAATGAAATGCACTAGCATTGGCCCAAAGGAACCAGAGCAGCATGAGGATGAAGATACAGATCATGGAGATGACCTGCTAAAGAAATAGGAAGAAGAAGAGAATAAAGATGAGAAAGAAGAGAAGGACCCTGTTGAGGTGTAGGAAGAGAAAGAAACAGATGCCCCGACAATGATCCCTAAAGATTTTGTCGGCACACCAAATAGTGTGGGGGCATCCAGTTTTGATGAGGATCAACCTGCTGTGAGCCAGGCTAAGGTTGCTACCAGTGAGATTGAGGAACTCAATCCTCTTACTATCGTTTCTTATGTGGCACCACTTGCAGAAATCAACCCATCAGAGGTGACAATCGATGAGGCCGCCACCCAACCTATTGAGGAGGAGCAATCCGCCGAACCGATTAGCACGAAGGATAAAAAGAGAAAAAGGCGTAAGGACAAAAAGAAGAAGAAGCACAATGATGAGGGTGAGCGCCCAAAGAAGAAGAAGAAGAAAATAAAGGTAGCTTTTGCATCGACTGTTGACGAGTAAGTTAGTACATTTCTTTTTAGTTAGTTTTCATGCATTATTACTGTCACTAGATTCCTTTTGTTAGTTTCATTGCATTGTAGTTGCATTTCCATTATTTTTGTATACATATTGTCAGTGCATTGGGGATAATGCAGACATTAAGTTTAGGGGAGATAATGTGAAATGGAAATGCAATTACACTGACACATTTGAATTCTACTTGTTTCTTTGGTTAATGAGAATTGAAAAAATTTCAACAGAAATGTACCCACAATTTTTATTTTTATGGGTAATTCTTGAATTGTTTGGACGTTGATGTGGAAATTGGATAAATATGAATGAACGATGAGCCGTTATTTTTGCATAAATGATTAGAATTGCTTCAGTAATGAAATGATAATGTTGATGTTTGAATCTTGAGCTAACTGACTAGTTGCAGTGATATTATATGAATAAAATACACTCTAATGTGAGTGCATTATGACTTTCCAAGGGAGAACACTCCACTGCAGGTTTAAAAAAATCATACAGCCAAGGGCTATCACTACAAGAGTGTGTGTCGGTGTAATTACATACCTCCTGGGGGTTGTTACACCCCATCGTTACTGCCTAGGAACAAAGGTAGAATAATGCAATGACATCTCTTAGCCATTTGAAAAAGGAACAAAATGAGAAAAAGGAAGAAAAAAAGAATATATTTTTTTGATAAATGCTGTGTTGGTTCAAGAAAGATTAGGATTTAATGCATGTCATTAACATTTATGAAGTTACAATTTTTAATTATTCATGCCTATAAATTGTCAGTGCATTATTCTATTATATGAATACAATTTGTACATTAGGACTTCAGAGAATTCAAGTTGTATGAATAATGATTACGTGACATTTTTACTTGCGACTTTGTTAATTTTTGTTTACTTAAGGACAAGTAAAAACTCAAGTTTGAGGGTGTGATGGTATTACAAATGACATATATTTCTCCCTAAATTAGTGTTTTAATTGTCTCTTTTATACCTCATTTATCATGCATATTAAGCATTTCATACTTAGTTTTTACATTTTCTAATTCACTACTAGTTAGTTTAATTTCTTGTTACTTTTATCTGTTTTTGTACTAATGTCAATGCAAGTAGTTCGATATATTGCACCTTAGAATTGACAGCGTAGGAACTCAGTCCAGGAGCTTAATGATGGAAGAAGAATGCAGCCACAAGATCAGCTTGGAGTTGCGACCAACGATGTCGCCGCACTGAAGATGAACTCTAAATTGGTAAACTTAAGCTAAATTCACATTCGGAAGCACCAACGCAGGAACATCACATATGTCACTGTAATTATGGTTTCAGATTGTGTCCAACAATGCAGCGACAGTCTGTAGATCTCTGAAGAGAACATTAAAATTGCGTGAGTGCAGAGCTGCACTCTAACTAACTTTGACAGCTGCAAAATCTAGATCTGGATCTGAGAATGGGAGGATGAAATCTGTAATTTCTTGAGCCTATAAATAGAAGAATGAAGAATGAAGAAATCATCAAGAGCTAAGGGATTAAATTCTACAAATTTTGTGTGATTTTGAGATTTGAGTTGGGAATTGGGAAGCTGATGAAGCAACTTCTGACGAGAGGTGCTTTGTGCTGGGCAAGAGGAATGGTCTTAGTAATCTAGATATAGTAAACTTCGATTGTACTATTTAATTTTTCTTTTAAAGCTGATGAATTCTAATGACATTAAATGAACATGAGAGTATCTTTTGGTGTTAGATTATCTCCACTCTTATTAATACTGCTTATTTGTTTATTCTTGGATCAAACCGCTTTAAGCATGAGAGTGAAATTGCAGTCTGCTGACATCGAGAGATGCAATGATAAGTTAGTTTAACAAGTAAGTTAGGCAAAAGCTACTTGGGATTGGAAAGATTCCAGTCACTTGTTCTTAGATGCGTAATATTGCTTACACCGAGAGGTGGAGTGATTGTAGGTATTTAAGTCTAGATTAAATAGAAAGCTGTTATTGGTAAGAACTCAAGAGAGATTTATTGCTACAACAATTCATCTAAACTTTACCTTGTCGACGCATTCAACATTACAACTTTGTAGAACCAATGAACCATTCCTACCCTTTTACACTTGATCACTTTTACATTTCATGCATTTAAATATTCAGCACTCAACACTCAACACATTTGATTTACTTTAAGTATATTGACATTTAACCTTGACATTTAACTTTGATTGCATTGACAATATTAATTATATTAGTATGTAGATCTAATGTAATTACACTAACATCCTTACTCATATTTTACTTATTTTCAGTATTAATTGCTCCGAAAGTTAACATCAAAGAACCCATTTCCTCGTGGGATCGATATCCGATAGAATTGTCTATCAACTATACTTCCATCAACGTGTGTACGCTTGCACAATCATTGTGACGTTTCATAGGCGATCAGGACCCTAAGATTATGTTATCGAGCAACCTCTTGGAATATTGGTACCGATTCGTGCATCCAATGAAGCATTCAATCCAGCTTTGCATGTGTATTCTCACTAACTCCTTATTAGGTTAGGGCTAACCTTTGTGTGCACATTGGTGTAGCTGTCGAGGTCCATGATTTCTTCTTTCCTTCTCTTATTTGTTTAGCACGAGGTTCTTTATATTGTAGGAAGAGTGTATCACTGATGACACTTTTCGACGGCTTCAAGGTTTGCTCGACGGACGTCATGGGCACTCTTGCCTTTTTTCACAAAGCTGTGATTAGGTGAGGAAAGAAAATTCCCACCTTCTAGGTTCCTACATAATGACTCATGTCTCGATGGATCCATTTCCCTATACAAACATGCTATTTCTACAAAATCGCAAATAATAATACTACTCGAAAAGCATTAACATTAGAAACATTTAAAGTAAAGATCACACGAGTACGAATAAATTAGATCCACATCTTAGCTTTAGGAAACATGATAGCTTGATTAAAAGATGTGGGAATGCTAGTGCTTGGCCTAAATTTCCATTCACCCCTTCCTTTGGTTAAATAAGTAATTACCTCATGCATATCAATACCACTAAAGGACTTTAAATCAATTTGATCTAAGAATCCTGTTCATAATAGGGATCATCGAAGAATCTACATATTATTTTGGGGGTTACCTTAACACTAATTCCTCTAATTACTAAGGTTTCAAAATTAAATTTGTCCTTAGTCCTAGAAATATAATCTTTTAATGCTGCATAGAATTCTTGGACTACAACGATAACCACAGGTTCTTTGGGGATTATCCAAAATCATTCACACCTATGATACCTAACTAAAGGCCAAATTTCTTTGCACAAAACCCCTCTCTTGAATGAATGTCTTCCCTTGAAGCTCATTAAAATATTTTTCGACATTCGCATTCACAAAATTTGAAGGATTTGTACCCAATGATGGTTAAGATTCTATAGTACGTCTCACCTTTCTAAGAAGCATTATAAATGATAAAATATACGAGAGTAGGAACTTTAAACTTGGTTTGTTATGTTGCTCCCCTTGATTGGAAACCTAAAAAGTCAAAAGAGAAAATAGGAAAAGAAAGGATTTTTATGAGTTAAAAAAAGATAGAGTGAGTTAGAATAGTGTTTTAATATTTATAAGGGCTAGGATTTAAGGTTTTAAGGTGTAAAAAAATTCAAAAAAAATAAGCCCTTAACCGTCGGGTTGCGTAGTCAAGTCAGATTGATCTTGCAAAAAATTGCAGTCAATGTCGCGACATAGAGAGTCTTTGTCACGACAAACATCTTAGTTCCTCTTTGTCACAACATACTTGATGCATCGTCGCGACATCCTCCTTAGTTCCAGAAGTCGCCTAACCTATTCTCTTTGTCGTAAAATGGAGAGGGCTACGTCGTGACATTGGCATTAGTCTTGTTTTTCCTTGATTCTGCCACCTGTGTTGTGACACAGAAGATGGTGAGTCGTAACATACCCTTGTTTCTTGTTAATTACTGAAAGAAAAAAAACTAAACTTCATTAAAAATAATAAAATAAACGAATAATAAAATAAACAATAAAGAACTGAAAAAAATAAACTAGGGAATAGAAGTTCTTTTAAAACTGGGACGATCCATGTTGCCACCATAGAAGAACTTCCAACTAGTTCTCGACACTTTGATTCGTCATTTGTTCCATTGCCGATATATATAAATCAGCCCCTTCGATCGAGTCCAATGATGTCGCCTTATTTTCGACTGACATATCACATTACAAGCCATTTGGTACCAAATTCGAGCCAACCCAAAATCGTTTTTCGGGGTATTATTACCTCGAGCCTTCTCCCTTCCATATCGTATGAAATTTTTGTTGCTCGAACCTTGCTACTATTGTCGAATGAGAATGAATCAAACTCTCCGACCTCTTTGGTTGGCACCTTCTCTATTATGGCTAGAAAGTGTATGTGTTTTTCTACACTCTTATTAACGATCGGTTTAAGCTTCATCTCAATGGTTAGTTCATCTATTTTAGTTGGATCATATATCAATCCCCACCATATCCCTGTGGGCTTGAATAGTGTCTCTATGCACGGCCTTTAAAATTGTTGAAGGGTTTGAACTCCCCACGAATTTGTTTCCCTTTTTAACGAGGGCTCAATTACTCTAACATTTGAAAAGTGAGGTAACGACTCATAAGGGAAAATCTTACCTATTATCTGAAACATATGGAAAGCCTCTATATCGTTGATTTCTCTAGGAATTTGTTCCAAAACAAAAACGTTATGTATCATAGCTACCTCCTTTACAAGGTTGAACCCTTTATTTATGGACTCTTCAATTTCCAACTTTTCTTTTGTATCTCTGTCGATAATAGTTGTCAATTGAAGACCCACATATTGCAAGTCAAGGTCATCATAACTATTCAAAGGAACCAATTCATCACTAAATTGAAGCTCATTTTCGATGCTCAGAATATGTTCAATCTCCTCCTCATGATGTTTAATTACGAGCTCAGATTCAATCTTACCATAATTCGCATCATGGCCAGATTCAAATTCTTTTGGATCAAAGCTGGGAACATTATTCACGACCTCTTGCCTTGAGCGTAGCGCCTCAGATATACGATGGAGCATTTTCATTATCTGCCCCATTTTATCTAACATTCTTGATGCAACCTCAAAGGTGGTTCTAGCCAAATCAGAAGGAGTCTAAATAATTGGGCACATCATGATCTTCTTTAGTTACCTCATATAAATTACCAACGAGCTTATGTGGATGTTCAACTGTATCAATATCTTGATCGTTACTCCACTCGTGTGTTGAGGCTTCATTAACGTATTGGCTTCATTCTATCATGAATAATTTTTTATTTTCCATGATCTCCCAATCTTCGTAATATCCATCCTCGTAGGTGTCATTGTCATTATTGTACCTCTCATTTGACCACCTGTAATAGTAGTCATCCATGGTCTAAAAATGTTATGGGAATCTTGATTAAAAGTAATTGATCTGAAAAATAGAAAACTGTTAGTATTGTTAAATTGTAACTATAGCCTAAATAATAATAATAATAATAATAATAATAATAATAATGAAAATAAAATAACGAAAACCGTATCTATGGCCTAAAATTTTCCTAATTATTCTATTAATAAAGAAAGAATAAAATTTACTAAAGCATTGCCTCTCTGGTAATGACGCCAACAACTTGACCGCTCTCGAACGTACTCCCGTTTAATATAGATTTCGACTTCCACAAATATACGGGTTAGGTTGTAAATATAATGTGTTTACAACGGAATACTTGGAAGTATTTCGAGAATCATACCCAAAGGAGGCTTAAGGGGATAGTAAATGGAATTCCTACAAAGAATAAAATTAATTAGTACTAGTTTTAGGGTTTATAGTACGAGTGAAAATAAGAAAGGTTGTTGAAAGCATAAAAATAAAAAGATCAAAATAAAATAAAATAAAGATGAGTTGTAGAAATTCTTATAGATGTCTTTGGGGAGATTAGGTCGTTTCCGTATGATTTCCTCAATTGTTAAGTTTTGGGGATTTTCCTCCAATCAACTAAGCACTAACCTAGTTGGATCTCTCGATCTTCCACTGATTTAGTGAGTCGATATAAATTACTTATCTCTAGATGTCACAATCTAAACCAGTTAAGGGAAAAGGTGTTCACAGATGGGTAATACCAATTTTGGGTTCATTCCCACCTAGATGACTTTCTAGGGTTGTCAGGCCTAGTGTTTGTTTGATGCTCTTCCTTTCCCAGATAGTTGATCTAAAAGGTAAAACCCCTGTAAAACACAATCAATTATTCATACGTCCACTCCTTAATTCCCCAAAATGGAATTAGTTCCTCATGGTTTCTTTATTCATCAATAACATAATATAGGAAAACATGTAAATTAAGAATTGAATGAAAAAGAAACTAAATTGTATTGAGCAATTTGTCGGGAAAAATTCCTCGATCGTTTACGCAAGTTTCTACAATCTCATTTGAAAAGCTAAAAAATAATAAACTAAAAACTAAAAATTAAAGGCTAAGTAAATTGTGTGTAAACCCTAGTGCTAAAGGTCTTATTTATAGCTTTACATGGTCGTTTTTCCTAAACCTTAGGTCAGTTGCCGTTCCTCTTGTTTAAGTGCCATTGTAAAGACCAAAACACCCTTCGTTTAATGTGAGATCGTGCCTAGGGGTTGATGTCGTGACACACCAGGCCCTGTGTCGTAACATAGGCATTAATCTCCTTGTGAAGTGTCCTTCTACAAGCATTGTCGTGACATAGCTCTTGTATTGTCGCAACAAAGAAGTCAGATTTCAAATTCCTTAAGTCTGGTCCCTTGGTTGCGATGTAGCTTATCCTATGTCGTGACAAAGTGATAAGTTTCCTTTTAGTGCACTTCTTTATGGTCTCCTGCACACTCACTAAATATATTAGCTAAGCTTTAAGTCTCATTTGGCCTTAAAGACAAATAAATCATCATTTTAACACTTGTGTTACACAACTTATTGAAAAAAGAAATCTAACTAAATATTATGAAAATATTATGAAAATACTTGATTTCAAGCTCTTTAAGTGTGACAAATAGTTCATTCTGCTAGGTATGAAATTGACAAATCAACAACCCCTGAAAATGCCTTTGTGTACATGAGGTGTAAGTCAATACTATTTGGTGAAGATATCATCAATAACAACTATTGCTTGATGAACACTGACAATGAGCACACGCCATTCTTGGAGAGTCTTGATAAGGAAGGTATGAAGAGGGTGCTGCTAGATTTGTGTGTGCCTCATATTGAATGAATAGTGTTCAAGCAGGATTGCTATACCATTAATAGAACTTCTCTAAAACCAAAATATCAAGTTTGGAATCATTTTGTAAATTCTAGTCTGATGCCCTGTACGCACCATATTTCTATTTTGAAAGATAGGCTACTGTTGTTGCACTAAATAATCATGGGAAGGAAGCTCAATGTGGGCAGACTCATTTTTAAGGAGGTCCACAAGTGTGCTCAAAGGAATGTTGGAAGTTTATTCTTTCTAGCACTCATCTCGGCATTATGTGAAGAAGTTGGAATCCCACTACAAACCAATGAAGATATCACCTACAACACTGGAGCCATTTTGAAGAAGACAGCATAGGACTTTCTAGAAAGGGAAATGCCACGACAAATCAGTAAGGGTCCTTCTACTTCCATGCCACCAATGCCTAGAGCACTAACTGCCTTGGATAGAGATTTCGAGTGAACGTTGCTCCACTTAATGAGAGAAATGCATCATCACATTGAAAGCCTGGTACGAACTCAGGAAATGCTAGTAAAGAATTTGACTGAAGCGGTTGTGGAGTTACGCATGTACTAGAGCTACATAGGGTGAAGGGATAATGCCTTCAGACACTCCATGCAGAAGAACTTCACAAAGCCTATGCTTGTGTTCCCAGTATTTTCAAAGGATTTATATTTCGACTCTGATAGTGAGGAGGAGGAAATGGCTGAGGAGAGAACCCCTGAGGTCCATACAGCTGCCAAGGAGAAGGACAAAGGAAAGAAACCTATGGTTAAAAAGAAAGAGAAGAGAAAGAAAAGGCAAAGGAAAAGGAAAAGGAAAAGGAGAAGACTCCATCTAAGTCATCGAGTCTGACCTACCAAAGCATGATGCCACAGCATCAGCACCACTGACTGAGCCACCTGGTAAGACACCACCATCAACTACTAAGGGAAAGGAGAAGAAGCAAGATAAAGACATCGATGACTTCACTCGCTCTGACGATGAGGAGAGTGCCCCTATTAGCTCAATGAAGAGGAAAACTAGAGTCGGTGGAAGAAAAATGTCACGCACCAACTAGAGTAAATTTCCTTTTAAACCAAGATTTATTTTGATTTTTACATACTGTTTTTATTTTTCATCGCTCACATGTTCATCCATTGAGGACAATGCAACCTTTAGGTTTGGGGGAGTGTTGTCCTACATTTAGCAGCATATAGTTTTCTTTTTTCATCCTTTCCATGATATTAGTATAGTTGCATTATGCCATGAAATGATTTTTATGTCACGACATTATCATTTTTGCAATTTGCCATGGCATAGCTAAGATTGTAAATGAATCGGAGCATATTATTTTTTTTGGTGATGTTCGATGATGAGATTAAAAATTCTTTGAAAATTTAGGACTTTTGATAGCTGAATAAGTAGATTAAGTATAAAGACTTGTTAAAAATTGAATTTTCTTTAGAATAGAAAAAATTAAAGAAGTTTGTTTAAACTAGATTCTTTTTAAAGACTTATTAAATCTTTTTGAAAAAATTAATACTCAAAAGAAAGAAAAATTTTGTAAAGGCATAGTAAATAAATAAAAATGTCATAAGACACTTCAATGCTTGAACTATGAAGTAGGTCAACAATACTTTATATGCTCTTTTGGATTGTTTATTAGAAAAATAGGTTAGGTAAAAATGTTATAATAAATAAATAAATAAAATTTTAGGGCACTCCACTATAGCAAAGAATGAGTAAACTAAGGAGATAGTTGTTTGCTCCATCTATCTTTTAAGTGGGAAAAACTTTAGCTATATGAGTGTACTTCAATTCAGATTGTGGCATGACAAAATTCTAGGTAGCTTAGTGTTTGCTCCATTGAAGCTGTCAAGAACATAGAGTTGTGTGACAAAATGAATCCTTAGTTTGAGTAAAAACTAAAACAAATAGAAAAATAGAATAAGTCATTCGAGGAAGTCTGCTATAAATAAAATTACTTTGATAAATAAAACTTTTTATTTTGATTTGACAATATTTTTGCATTTCTTTTGCTTAGTAAACTTATGAGACTTGATTAAGTTTCTAGATTTATGAGATATTCAGAGAATGGACAAGAAATCTTGTTGACGCATCTGCAAATGGTCCATTGTTGGATTGCACATATGACGAAGCTGTTCAAATTCTAGAGAGGATTGCCCAAAATGATTCCAATATTCAATCTCTCGTTCTGCACAGGTAAAAACTAACCCTAGAGTTCTTAAATTAGATGCTGTTTCTGCATTGTCAGTGCAGGTATCCTCACTGGCCAATATCATAAAGAATATGAAAGGAACAAGCGATGTCTCTCCTATAAAAGTAGCCTAGAAAATGGATGCATCGATATTTTTTTGTGAAATTTGTGGCGACAACCACAACTATGAAGACTGCCCATAACATGTAGAAAATGCATACTATGTTAACAAAATCCGAGGGTGATCATTTGGTAACTCCTACAATAATCGCTCGCAACAACCTTGGGGAAATCAAAATACATTCACATATAGATATGGAAATTCTTCAAACCAAGGAAGTTATAGGCAAGGAGGTTACATCAATAGCCAATCGTAGAATTACCATCATAATTCACAACTAAATTCCCATACTGAATCAATGCAGACGCATAGTCAAATGTAACCACAATCGCGATTGCAGCCACAACCATTTGTATTACCTCAAATTCAAGGACAACATCAACAGCAGTAATTTACTCAACCTAAGGTAGATCCTATAGTTGCTCTTGAAGCAATGATGCGTGAGCATATCACACGAACCGAAGCAATAGTGCAAGGCAATTCTTCTTCTATACAAGCATTGGAAGCTCAACTTGGACAGTTGGACTCAAATCTCAATATTGATCACCAGGTACTCTGCCTAGTGATACTGAAAATCTAACAAAAAGGGAGAAGGAACATTGCAAAGCAATCACGCTAAGAAGTGGGAAACAGACAGTAGGATTAAGCAATTCTGATCAAAACCATGTCGAAGCATCCACCTCACAACAACAACAAGAGGTTATAACTGAAGGAGGTCAAGCACAAAACAATGCTAAACAATAAACTGTAGTACCATCTGTGCTGACTGATTGCCCAGATAAGTTGTCGACACAACCATCATTGTCGAAGCAACAAAGTTATCCACAACCACCTATTGCAACCATACCTTTGCCATTTCCACAATGTTTCAAAGAAAAAGTCCATGATAAGGAGTATCAAAAGTTTGTTTCTACTTTGCAACAACTGCACATTAATATACCTCTAATAGATGCTCTTGTGCAAATACCCAGTTATGGGAAATACATGAAGGAGCTTTTATCAAAGAAGAAGAAGTTATCCAACATCGAGACGATTACGCTCACAGAGGGGTGCAGCACTGTACTTACAACAAGTTGCCAACCAAGATGAAAGATCCTGGCAGCTTCACAATCCTATGCTCCATAGGAAATCATTACTTAGGTAAAGCATTATGTGATTTAGGAGCTAGTATTAACCTAATGCCTTTGTCTACTTTTAAGAAATTAGAAATAGGTTCGATGAAGCCTACTACGGTGACATTGCAACTGGTGGATAGACCTCCCGCACAACCGGAAGGACAAATCAAAGATGTTCTCATTCAAGTTGATAAGCTGGTGTTCCCTGCTAATTTTATCATCCTATACTACGAAGCAGATAAGGAGGTACCCATTATTTTGGGAAGGTCATTTTTAGCTACAGGACGAACACTTATTGGCGTGTTCAAAGGACAACTAATGATGCGTCATAATGATGATTAGATAACCTTCAATGTGATTAAAGCATCACCGCTCGGACCTAAAGAACAATGTCACCATATTGACGTGTTTGACGAGATTATTTTAGAAGAATTTCATGCAAGGAGTTCAACATTGTCTGAGGATGATGCGGCGACATCTGTCGATGATATCCTAGATAATTGTCCTGACAAAGAGGAGGTAAATAATTGTGAAATGCGTAGAAATTGGCAGATGGAATCTCTAGATTTGTCCAATAGAATGATCCCAGTATTTAAACCGTCTATTGAGCAAGCTCTTACCTTGGAGTTAAAACCATTGCTGACACATTTGAAATATGTTTTCCTTTGTGATAATGAAACACTGCCTGTCACTGTCAACGCATTCCTCAACATAACACAAGAAGAGAATTTTATCGTAATCCTGAAAGACTACAAGAAAGTCATAGCCTGGAGCATCGCGGACATCAGAGGCATCAGTCCTTCTTTTTGCATGCATAAGATACGATTAGAAGATGAAGGGAAGCAATCCATTGAATAGCAACGACGACTTAATGAAAAAAATGAAAGAAGTGGTAAAGAAAGAAATTATCAAATGGTTAGATACGGGCATTATATACCCTATTTTTTATAGTAATTGGGTAAGTCCCGTTCAATGTGTGCCTAAAAAGAGTGGTTTCACGATTGTGACCAATGATAAGAATGAGTTAATCCCTACTCGCATTGCACCTGGATGGTGAGTGTGCATGGACTACCAACGACTGAATGCGACCACAAAGAATGACCATTTTCCACTCCCTTTCAACGATCAAATGTTAGATAGGCTAGCTGGTAAAGCTTATTATTACTTCCTGGATGGATATTCTGGATATAACCAAATAATAGCTATTGCACCGAAAGATCAAGAAAAGTCCACATTCACGTGTCCTTCTGGAACCTTTGCCTTCCGACGGATGTCATTTGGGTTGTGTAATACGCCAGCAAGATTTCAGAGGTGTATGATGGTGATATTCTCGGATATGATTGAGGACTCACTCGAGGTATTCATGGATGATTTTTCAGTTTATGGATAGAGTTTTGACCAATGCGCCGATAATTTGACAAGAGTTTTGAAAAGATGCGAGAAAACAAATCTGGTTCTGAATTGGGAAAAATGCATTTTATGGTAGTTGAAGGAATTGCTCTTGGCCATCGCATTTCTTGTCAAGGCATTGAGGTTGATAAAGCAAAGGTCGAAATCATCAAAAAATTACCACCACCTACCACTGTCAAAGTAATAAGAAGCTTTCTTGGACACGCTGGTTTCTATAGACAATTTATCAAAGATTTTTCCAAGATAGCTAAACCCTTATGCTCATTGTTAGAGCAGAATAAAAAGTTTGTGTTCAATGATACATATTTGGACGCATTCACATCAATAAAGAAGCAACTGATGCAAGCTTCGATTGTCGTAACACCAGACTGGATGCAACCATTCGAACTAATGTGCGATGCTAGTGACTTTGCTGTCGGAGCTGTCCTAGGCCAAAGAAAAGATAAGGTATTTCATTCTATTTATTATGCTAGCAAAAACACTAATCGAAACACAGGTTAATTACAGCACAACTAAAAAAGAGTTGCTAGTAGTGGTCTTCGCCTTTGACAAGTTTCATTCTTACCTTGTCGGCGCAAAGACTAAAGTTTACATGGATCACTCATCATTGAGATACCTTTTCAACAAAAAAAAGATGCCAAACCTAGACTCATTAGATAGATCCTACTCCTCCAAGAATTTGATGTTGAAATCAGAGATAGGAAGGGATCTGAGAATCAAGTAGCTGACCATTTATCTCAACTGGAAAGTGGGAGTGAAGGTGGACAAAAGACCTAGATTATCGAAGCATTTCCTGACGGGCAATTATTCATTATTGACACATTGCCATGGTATGCTGATATCGTCAACTACCTTATGTGTGGAAAGCTACCTATAAGTGCAACTGGTCACAAGAAAAGTAGGTTCATACGCGTTGCTGCTAAATACCATTGGAGCGAGCCATACCTATTCAAGGTATGCGCCGACAATATAATTCATCGCTGTGTACCTGAAGAAGAAATGATGTCAATCCTGTGACACCACCATGACGCTCCTTATGGAGGCCATTTTGGTGGCATAAGGACTACTGTAAAGGTCCTCCAATTAGGATTTTATTGGCCCAATTTGTTTCGAGACGCCAACAACTTTTTTTAACAATGTGATCGTTGTCAATGCACTGATTCCATAACTCGACACAACGAGATGCTCCAACAATCTATCATGGAGGTAAAACTCTTTGATGTATGGGGTATCGACTTTATGGGGTCATTTTCAAACTGTTTTGGAAATATGTATATCTTAGTAGCTGTTGACTACGTCTCAAAGTGAATTGAGGCTATTGCAGTGCCAAGAGATGATGCTCAAACAGTGTTAAAATTCTTTCTTACATACATCCTCACAAGGTTTGGAACACCGAGAGCGTTGATAAGTGACCAAGGCACTCAATTCTATAATAACCAAGTGGCAACTATATTAAAAAGATATGGTGTGAAGCATCGTATGGCTACCACATATCACCCACAAACTAATGGTCAAGCTGAAGTATTCAATCGTCAAATTAAAGGTATATTTGAGAATGTGGTTAATCCATCTAGGAAAGATTAGTCAGCGTGGCTACATGATGCATTGTGGACACTTCGCACTGCTTACAAAACCCCATAAGGGATGTCACCATATCAGCTAGTGTTTGGAAAATCTTGCCACTTGCCTGTCGAACTTGAACATAAGGTCATGTGGGCAATTAAGTAGGTAAATTTGGATTATGATGATGCTGGAAAGAAAAGACTGTTGGACATCACGAAATTAGAAGAAATTTGTTGTCATGCTTATGAAAATGTTGCGATATACAGGGAAAAGACAAAGAACTGGCATGACAATATCATCTTGCGTCGATAATTTCATCTTGGCCAGTTGGTACTTTTATGTAATTCACGTTTAAAATTACATCTAGGGAAATTTTGATCAAGGTGGTCAGGTCCATTTAAGGTTGTCGAAGCATTTCAAAGTGGTGCGATGACAATCAAAAACTTACAAGATGGACAACAATTCAAAGTGAATGGCCAACGTCTTAAACACTACGTGAGCCTAGATGTTCGAGAACAAGACGAAATCGTTAATTTGGTGACATTTAAATAATGTCGATGCATTTCTTATTTACTTAATTTTGTTTCACTTTTCGTTGTGTTGTTTCATATTCTTATCAGAAATAAAAATCATTTTTTTGTCGATGCATTTAAGCACAGATTGTCGACGTATTCGGCGATGAGTCAACATTATTTTTTTAGCAAGAATTGCACCGATTGATTTTCTATCATCCCAACCGTTATATCAAAACAAAACGGTACGATCTGTAGCCAGGCAATTAATGGTTGCAGATTTAACGATTCCCCATTTTTTTTCACTCATTACATTTAGGTTATAAAGTCCCCATTGCAGTTATCTTCCTCTTCACAATCGCCATTGTTATTGCAACGATCTCCCTCACTGTCGGCAAATTTCCTTTTCTTATTTCAAAGCAATATATTCTATGCATACATAAAAGCCAGTAACGAAGCCATTGTCACTACCAGATTTCCCAGCGTTCCCTGATATTTTCTATCCTATGCACCACTCCACATCTGACCAACCTACTACTGATGGTAGGCCTACTCAAATACCGACAAGAATTCATATATCTGATGATGATGAGAATGAAGGGCATTCAAACGCTGAGGAGGATTGCTATCACAATATCGTTGATTTGTTCGAGGATGAATTCTCTAACAATTTAGGCGCAAATATGGCTGAGAGAGCAGCTATTACAGAAGAAGATGTCGAGGCAGTCGAATGCACTGATACTGACCCAACTTAACTTGAGCAACATATGGAAGAGAAAGTCAATCAAAGAGGTGATCAAGAGAAGGATGAAGAAAAAGAAGAAGAAGGAAAGGAAAAAGGGAAGGAAGAAACTAAACCTATCGAGGTGTAGGGGGAGAAGGAACCCGATGCCCCAACAATGATTGCTGAGGATGTTGAGGGGGCATCCAGCTCAGAAGAGACTCGACCTACTGCGAGTCAGGCTAAGGTTGTCACTGGCGAAATAGAGGAACAAAAACCTCTAGCTATTGTGCCTTACATAGCACCAATCGCTGAGATCCACCCATTAGAGGTGACAATTGATGAGGCCGTCACCCAACCTACCGAGGGAGAACAATCCACCAAGCTGGTTGGTTCAAAGGATAAGAAGCGAAAGAGGCGCAAGGACAAGAAAAAGAAGAAAAACCATGATGAGGTGAAGCGTCAAAAAAAGAAGAAGAAAAAAATCAAAGCAACCTCTGCATCGGTTGCTACTGAATAATTTGGTACAATCCTTTTAGTTAACTTTCTTGCATTTTTATTATGCCTACATTTTAATTGTTGTTGCATTAAATTTAGTTTAGTACATTGTAGTTGCATTTCCATAAAATTTTGTTTAATTATTGTCAGTGCAGTAGGGACAATGTAGACATTAAGTTTGGAGGGGAAGCTAAGGTAACTTGGAAATGCAACTACACCTTCTTATTTGACTTTTATTTTGTTTCTTTAGTAATGAAAATTGACAAAATTTCATTAAAACTGTGGCCACAAATTTTTATTTAATGCGTAATCCTTGAATTGATTGAATGCTAATGTGAAGATTGGATGAGTATGAATGAATGTTGAATCTGCTATTTTTGAATGAATGATTGGAATTGCTTCAGTAATGAATGAATAGTATTGGCGTTGAATCTTGAACTATCTGACCAAGTGCAGTAACATTGTTTGAATAAAAGACACTCTGATGTGAGTGCATTGTGACTTCTAAGGGAGAACACTCCGCTGCAGACAAAGAAAAGAGAAATTTATTTAGCCAAAGGCTGTAACTGCAAGAGTGTGTGTCGACGCAATTTCATACCTCCGAGGGGTTTGTTACACCCCATCGTTACTACCCAGGAACAAAGGTAGAGTAATGCAATGACATCTTTCAATCACTTGAAAAAAAAAGAAGAAAAAGAAGAATAAATTGCTGAAACGGTTCAAGGAAGGTTAAGATTGAATGCATGACACTAACATTGATGAAATTACAGTTCAAGTTATTCATTCTATAAATTGTCGGTGCATCATTCTATTATATGAATGCAATTTAAACATTAGGATCTTAAAGAATTCAAGTTGTATGAATAATAATTCAGGTAACATTTCTCATTACTACTTGTTAATTTTTGTTTACTTGAGGACAAGTAAAAACTCTAGTTTGGGGGTGTGATGGTATTACAAACGACATAGATTTTCTTCCCAATTTAGTGTTTAAATTGTCTCTTTTGTACTTCATTTAGCATGCATCATTAGCATTTTATACTTAGATTTCATTTTTTCCAACTCATTGATAGTTAGTTTAAAGTTTTGTTATTTTTATCTATTTTTGTACTAATGTCGACGCAAGTAGTCGAAATATTGCATCTTAATATTGTTAGCGTAGGAGCTTAGCCCAAAAGGATGATATTGGTAGAATGCAACCACAAGATCAGCTTGGAATTACGACCAAGAGATATCATCGCATTGAATTTGAACCTCAAATGAGTAGACTCAAGCTGAATTTACATCTGGAAGCACCAGCGCAGGAATATCACAGGTGTCACCGTAATTACAATATCAGATTGCGCCTAGCTGTGCAGCGACAACCTACAGATCTCTGAAGAAAACATATAATCTGCATGAGTGCACAACTGTACTCTAACTACCTTTGAAAGCTACAAAAATCTAGATCTGAATCTGAGAATGAAGGTTGAAACCTACAATATTTAGAGGCTATAAATAGACGAACAAAGAAGGAAACAAGGAATCAAGAGCTAAGGGATTTAATTCTGAAAATTCTGTGTGAATTAGAGATTTGAGCTAGAAATCGGGGAGCTGATGAAGCAAGTTTGTAACTTCTTCTAACGAGAGGTGCTTGATGTCGAGCAAGAGAAACAATTAGGGAGTAAGCCTAGTAGTCTAGAGATAGTAAGCTTCGTTGTACACTTTAATTCTTCTTAAACGATGATGGATTTTGATGATATTAAATGAATACGAGAGTATCTTTTGATGTTAGATCATTTTGATTCTTACTTTACACTGTTTATCCGTTTATTCTTGGATTTAACCACTCTAAACATTAAAGTGAAATTGCAGTACGCTGACGTCGTGAGATGCGGTGACAAGTTAGGTTAACAAGTGGGTTAGGCGAGAGCTGCTTGGGACTAGGACAAGACCAGTTTATTCTTGGATACACATCGTTGCTCGCACCGAGAGGTGGAGTGATTGTATTTGAGTCAGGATTAAGTAGGGAGCTGTTGTTGGTAACCCAAAGGGACTTCATTACAATGACAATTCATCTATATTTTACCTTGTCGACGCATCTAGCGTTGCAACTTAGCAAGATTCAGTGAACCATTTCTACCCTTTACACTTGGTCTCATTTATATTTCATTCATTTTAATATTCAGCATTCAACACTCATCGCAATTGGATTTATTTTTAGTGCACTAACATTTAATCACTAAAGTTTAACTCTAATTGCATTGACATTGATTGACTATTTTAGTGCGCAGATCTGACATATTGCACTGACATCAGTACTCACATTACATTTAATTTTAGTATTGATTGCTTTGACATTTAGACATCAAGAATCCATTCCTCGTGGGATCGATATCCGATAGATTTGTCTATCAACTATACTTGCATCGACGTGTGTACCCTTACACAATCATTGTGTCGTAAAAACACCGATCACCATGACAATCGAATGGAGTGATGACTCAGCAGGTTCTAGAAGAGTACAGTTGGATATTGATGAGTTGAGCGAATGCACTAGAACAAAATGCTGAAGGTGTGAGTCTGCTAGCAGCCTTCTAGAAGTAGTACGTGTAACAGGCTGATTTTTAATGGTATCGAAAATAGTGGTTTCGGGATCACAATTCTAATGAGTCGAGTCGTAAATTTATTAATTATTGCATTTATGATGTCATTAGTGTCACAATAAATTTTGGTAAGAGAATTCGATAGTTTGAATAGTTAATTGAGTAAAAAGGGATTAAATCGTTAAAGGTACAAAAGTTGAATTAGTTAATTAGAATAACTAAATGAACAAATTAGCCTAAAGTATTATGGTGGGTGGATTAGCATGAGTTATATTATTGATAAATAGGTTTAATTAAGAGTAAAAAGGGTTAATTAAAGCCTAATGATGAAAGTCTAAATATTTAGAAAATTGTCATTGACTATATATATGAAATTAAAATAGACAAAAATAACATTTTTACCTATTTCTTCATCTTCTCCACGGCAAGGGCTAAGAAAATTAGGGTTTTCCATTGTTGAACTTGTGAGCTTGATTTAGGTAAGTAAACCTTGATCGTTTTTAGTAATTTCTATTGTTTTAAGTTCGTATTAGCTTAATCTAGCTAATCCAAGGACCAATTTATGAATTTGTCAAATGTTATGAAACTTACCATTGTTGAATATGCTTGTTCTTGAAAGCTTTTAATGGATTTGTATGCTTCATGCTTGGGTTGGATCTTTTTGTAAAGTGATTTTCGATGAAATTAGGGTTTAAGGACTAAAAAGTTAAAATGGTGAAATTGTGTATATTTGGTGAGAAATAATGGAATTGTAGGGATTTGTGAAGACCTATGGTTATTCGACTACTGATTGTGTAACAGAAAGGCTATTTTGTATGTTTTATGCTTAAGGACTAAATCAAATAAAAGTAAAAGGTTAGGCGTAAAATCATAATTTTTCCAAAAAGGATCAAGTTGTGTTAAATGATTTGATTGTGTGATTTAATGTGGGAAATTGGATGATTTGTTGATGTAGACTACGATCATGCCACAGATTACGGAAAAGGAAAATTAGCAGAATAGTCCCTAAAGCCTATCCACAACTACAATTCAGTCCGGTAAGTTCGTAATGTTAAATTCTTATTTATAATTGCTTATAACTGGCCTTCTTATGACTATTGCAAATGGGAACAACAATTGGAAACGTGAAAGATGAAAACAACGAAAGGAGTATTACCCAGCCTTATGCCAAAGATTTAAAATGGTCTGATTGTTGAGGTCTTGCATTTGTTACAAATTCTTTACAGCATCGTGAGTCACTGTAAAGTGAAAAGAATCCAAGAATGGATTATAGGCCCTATGATGGCTAAGACTTATGCTCGTTTTGCATATCCCCGTCAGCTTAGTGTGAGCAGTATCGGAGGGAACAATTATACCATATCGATGGCTGAGGTACCGTATGTGATGTGAGTCCTTTTCAACTTAGAAAGTGCAACATCGTATATTGTAACAGAAATAACCTTTGGGTCAACAGGGATGAAATAGGATATGATCGTTGAAGTACAGTTCTATCCTGACTCGATCGATTTACAGATTATACCACACATGTTATTTGGTAAATTTATGGACTTTACAAACTTGCTAAGCAATGAAAGCTTACCAGTGAATTTGATGTTGTTTTGTATATTCTATTTTGCTGCTTGAAGATCGGATCATCTCGAAGAAATCACACTATCCTGTAAGCTTGTTCGATAATGTTTACATCACTTGGCTATATGGCATGTACTAGGATGATGTTATTTTTTGTAAATGCTTAATTCGTGAATTAAATAGTTCTTGTAAAACTTTGGTTGAATGCTAAACTCTTTGAATGCTTACTAAATGTTGCAAGTACGCATCTAACACTAAAATGTAATGCTATGTTGATACGAGTCGCAAGGCCCAAAATCCAACTTATGAACGTGATTGTCTCAATCTTCCTCAAGGACCAATAACGAGGTTAAAAGCCAAGCAAATTCGAGCAAAATTGAATGGGACCATCCAAGACTTCGTTACCAAGGCTCTAGATGCGCACATGATCAAAAACGAAAATCAAGATTCACTTTCTTGTTTTCAAGAAACCGAATCTTGGTCTAATTATGTTGTTTCAAACAATTTCAAGAATCAAGAAAATCAAGATTTCAATTCTTGGAAAAAGAAGCTGAATGTTGCAACCAAGGCACATTGGATTTCTTATATGACCTTGAACGAGCCAATTTCGAGAGCAAACAGATCACAAGACCAAGTTCTTGCAAAAAGGCCCATTAAGATATCTACAATTTCATCTTAAAGTTTAGAAAGTAATTTAATTGAATATCAGGCCAAATTATTAAAGTGGCCCAAATTGGAAAGTATTTAAATTTAGGTCCAATTTTTATTTTAATAAGTGGATCATCATGTAAGAATTCAGCCCAAGGAGCTTATTCAAGCCCTTTGGCCGAAATTCTCCATATCCACACTTAAATTTATTTTTTTTATTTTATTTGATTAGCTGTCATGATTAGAATTTTATTAGGGTTAGAAAACCTTATTTTGGGGGCCTATAAGTAGCGTGGTCATCCCCCCTTGAGAAAAACACTTGATTTTGATTATTTTGAGTTAATAATAATTCTCTTTGAGTTTTTCTTCAAAAATTGCTCTTGAGTTTTTTTTTTAGAAGTTGTTTTAACAATCTTTCAAGTTGTGTGAATCATCTACAAGCTTTTTCATGCCAATATCTCTTTCTTGGAGGGGAAATTTATCCATTGAAGGGAGTTGTGGATTCTTATTGTTTCCAAGGCTTCTTATTGTTTCCAAGGCTTCTTAGGACGTTATCTTATCTTTTCTAACTTTAATTTATCGTTCTTATTTGATCTAGTTTATTTCTTGCTATTTTGGGTTACTAATTTAGTTGTTTTTCGTTTTACGTTGAAATTGCTTCTAGAGGGACGTTCTCCTACCTTGATCCATCAAGAAACACATCAAAAATAAGGAGATTCAATCTTTTCTGTTGTTCCAATCATTCTTGCCTAAACAATTTGCTTTCATCTTTTAAATCACTTCTAACAAATTTGTTTGTGTTTTTATTCTTCAGATTTGGTTAGGACGATTTCTTGAGGTCCAAGATTACATTTGTCTAGAGCTTTAGGGTAGATCCATAACTTGATAACTTTACGATCTTCTTTCACTTTCATCTCGTAACATTTGGTATCAGATTTTGGGTATTTTGGGTGTTCCATTACTAATAGCCAACTAGAAGTTTTTACCCAGTAAATTTTTCGAAAAAAAATAATTTTGAGTGGGTAAACATTTTTCAATTGATCTAAAATTTTATATATTGATTCTTGGCACCATATTACAATATAAAAAATATATTTCCCACAAAAAAAGTGATTAAAAAAGTAGAGAAAAAAATGAGAAAAAGAAAAAAAATAAAAAAATATTCTGTGGGTTGAATTTTGTGTCGAAAATTTCAAAATCAAAAGCACAATATTTCTAGAGGCTCCAATTTAAATTTCGTGATTTTTGGAAACTGGGAACACCTCGAACAAAGTTTGTCAAGTTGCTTCGCAGTTTTTGGGTTTTCGGGTTTCTGTAATTTTATTGATTCTTAGTTTTAGGGTTTCATTTGTTTTTTATTTTTATTGTCTCTTTACATATTCTAACACTTTCTTATTTCTTGTTTAGTAGGTTAACGAACGTTGCACCTTCCTTCCTCCGTGCAATACAATTCTTTGGTGTCTAGCTGATTTTGGACTCATAGTGCTATTAGGATTACATTGTTAGTTTAATTCTAATACATCCTAACTAATTGACATAAATACTTCTAAAGGACTCATAAGATTAAGTCTTACCTCATTGAGAATTTAATTTTTATTTTTGAGTGCATAACGGTGAGATTTGTTTAATTTTTTCTTTTTGAGTGCTGTTTTTTTTTTCTAGATTTGCCACAATGTCTCATAGCAGAAAAGGGATTGATGACCAGAGTGACAAATCGCTAGTTAACATTGAAAATCTTGCTGTTGTCGCAACAAAGTTAGATCTCCACGACATCACTGATAAGTTCGAAACCATGTTCAATCAGTTGAAACAAAGTCTAGACCATCCAGCGGCAGAACAAAGACAACGGGATGTTGTATTTTAGAAATGAGCAATAACTTAAACCAGTTACGAACTAAGCAAAGGACTAAACATTTGGGTGCTAATGATGATGGTAAGGTTGAATAACCTCGTGCTCGTAGACATCAAGCTAGACGTGTCCCTCGTGTGGATGAAGATCCTTTGGTTCCCAATGATCACGGACATCCTTCGTTGGCAAAGCCGAAGTTCACAATTCCTCAATTCCATGGAAAGAATGATCTCGAAGCATACTGTGAGTAGGAATCAAAAATAGAGCTTATGTTTCATTACTATAAATGCCCAGAAAATGAGAAAGTTCCATTAGCGACCGTTGAGTTTTCAGACTATGCGTTAAGTTAGTGGACTCAACTTGGTATAAGTCGCCAATGAAACTACGAGAGAGAAATTACCACAAGGGATGAGTAAACAAGTTATGCGAAAATGCTTTATTCCTTCACATTATTATAAGGAGGTCAAAACCAGACTTCGATGACTTGTTCAAGGAAGTAGATTAGTTGATGAGTACTTTAAGGAGATGGAGATGCTCATTCAACGAGCAAATGTGGAAGAGCATGATGAGACCACTATGATACATTTTATTGATGGTTTGAACAAACCCATAGCTAACACTTTGCGGTTACAAACTTATATAGATATAGAGGAGGCAGTTCACAAAGCCATTGAAATTGAACAACAATTGAGGGAACAAGGTCCTTATTCATTCTCTACTTCACAGTATTACAAAGGTAACAGTTCCAATTCTGACTTTAGGGATTTGAAATAACCTTTTACTACTAATAAGTCATCTTCAAGTGGTGATACTAAGAAATCGGATTGGAAGAATGGGGCTCCTATGAAGATGCAAGTACCTTCTAAGCAACCCAATTCTAGTGATTCAAACACGAGAAAAACATGTGAGATAGAGTGTTTCAAATATAAAAGGCAAGGACACTTTGGTAGAGATTACCTTAGCACGAGACTTCTCCTTATCAAAGAAAATGGTGAATATACTTCTGATTCGGACAATCCAGATATGACAGACTTTATGGAGAATATTATCCATACCAGTGATTTGAGTGAGGAGATCGTAGAACCACCAAATGAGGAGGAGGATTTTTTTGAATCCCATTGCCTAGTAGTGCATCGCACTCTCAACATACAAATGAAAGATGATCTTGACAGTCAAAGGACTAATCCATTCTCGGTGTTTCATTAAAGGTACACTATGTTCGCTTATTCTGGATAGAGGGAGTTGTGCTAATGTTGTTCGTAGCTATCTTGTGGACTCTTTGAAGTTACCTTGCATAAAACACCCTAAGCCATACCACCTTCAATGGCTTATTGAATGTTCAGAAGTGCGAGTTGCAAAACAGTCCATGATTACACTTAAACTCGGTAATTATGAGGATGAGGTATGGTGCGATGTTGTCCCCATGCATGCTGCGCATTTGCTGCTTGGAAGACCATGGAAATTTTATCGTGAAGTCATACACCATGGAAAACAAAATCGATATTCCCTTATCTTTAAAGGGAAGAAATTTACTCTAGCTCCTTTGAATCCCAACGATGTGTATAAAGATCAAATAAAAATGATGAAATTCTTTGAGGAGGTTAAGGGGAAAAGACAAACAAAAAAGACTGAGTGAAAAGAGGTCATTAGTATTAAAAGTCAAAATTCAAACGGCCCAATGGTGAGTGAATCCTCTAGTAGTAAAAACAGAGTGCAAAGTCTATTTGTAAGTGTAAAAGATGTGCGGAGAGCCTTTTTTAGCAATCAGCCTTGTATCCTTGTGAGGTTTAGGCAAAATTATTTATCTCTATCTGACCTTGACAAAACTTTGCCTGCTGTGTTTAACTCTCTTTTGCAGGATTATACGGGTGTTTTCAATGAGGCACATAAAGGTTTACTACCTTTACGATAGCACCAATTTGATTTAGTACCCGAAGCATCCATTCCAAATCAACCATCTTACCGATGTAATCCCGAGGAGACAAAGGAGTTACAAAGTCAAGTTGAGGAACTATTAACCAAGGGGTACATTAGAGAGAGTTTAAGTCCTTGTGTTGTTCCTATCCTGGTGGCGCCTAAGAAAGATGGTTCATTCAGAATGTGTGTTAATTGTCGTCCCATCAAAAAAATTACAATAAATTATAGACATCTAATCCATATACTTGATGACATGCTTGATGAGTTACATGGATCAACGATTTTCACAAAAATTGACTTAAAGAGTGGTTACCATCAAATTCGTATGAGGGAAGGAGATGAATGGAAAACAGCCTTTAAAACTAAGTTTGGATTGTATGAATGGCTTGTTATGCCTTTTCGTCTAACTAATGCACCTAGTACTTTCATGAGGTTAATGAATCATGTTTTAAGGCCTTATTTGGGTAAATTTGTGGTAGTATATTTTGATGATATTCTAAGTTACTCAACTTCTTTGGATGATCATGTTTTCCATGTTAAATTTGTTTTGGACATTTTACGAGCTGAACAATTATTTGTCAACCTTGATAAATGCACTTTTTGTTGTGAAAAGCTAATTTTTTAGGGTTTATAATAAGTGTTCAAGGTATTCATGTTGATAAGGACAAAGTAAAGGCAATAAGGGAGTGGCCTACTCCTAAATCGATTATCGAGGTAAGATCTTTCCATGGTTTAGCAAGTTTTTATATATGTTTTGTGAAGGATTTCTCCACTATTACTGCCTCATTAACTGAGGTTATTAAAAAATCAGTGGGCTTCAAGCGGGGTAAAGCTCAAAAAAAGGCGTTTCAAGCCTTGAAGAATAAGTTATGTTCTACTCTAGTTTTTAAATTACCTAATTTCTCTAATACTTTTGAACTTGAATGTGATGCTTCAGGTATTAGAATTGGTGTCGTCTTGATGCAAGATAAAAGACCAGTAGCATATTTCAGTGAAAAACTAAATGGGGCGTAACTGAAGTACTCAACGTATGATAAAGAGTTATTGGCATTGGTGCGAGCTCTCCAATTGTGGAAACATTACTTGCTGCCCAATGAGTTCAGTATACATACGGATCATGAGTCCCTCAAATGGATAAAGGGACAAGGTAAGTTGAGCAAAAGACATGCAAGATGGGTGAAATTTATTGAAACATTCACATATGTAATTAAGTACAAAACAGGCAAAGAGAATGTAGTTGCTGATGCCTTATCTCGTAGATATTCTTTGATAACTACATTACATTCTAAAGTCTTAGGATTTTAGCATATAAAAGATTTGTACCCAAATGATGCTGATTTTTCAAATATCTTTGCTAATTGTGGGAATAGTGCCCTTGACAAATATTATCTTATAGATGCATTTCTTTTTCGCCTAAACAGGTTATGTGTGCCATATTGCTCCATGAGGGAGTTACTAATTCGTGAAGCCCATGGTGGAGGCTTAATGGGACACTTTGGTGTTGCCAAAATGCTAGATGTTCTACAAGAACACTTTTATTGGTAGCACATGAAGAAGGATGTTGACAAGGTATGTTCTAAATGCATTACTTGTAAACAAGCAAAATCTAAGGTAATGCCTCATGGACTCTATACTCATTTGCCGATTCCTTCTTCGCCATGGGTAGATTTATCCATGGATTTCATTCTTGGTTTGCCTCGAACTAAAAAAGGTCGAGATAGTATATTTGTTGTTGTTATTGACAGGTTCTCAAAAATGGCACACTTTATTCCTTGTCACAAAATAGATGATGCTACACATGTGGCAGACTTATTCTTTAGAAAGGTGGCGTGACTACATGGGATACCTTGCACAATTATCTCTAATAAAGACATAAAATTCCTTAGCCACTTTTGGAAGGTATTGTGGGGTAAGCTTGGTACTAAATTATTATATTCCACTACATGTCACCCCCAAACTAATGGACAAACAAAAGTAGTAAATCGAGTTTTAGGCATTTTGCTACGAGCTATTGTGGGTAAGAACCTTAAGAATTGGGAAGAATGTTTACCATTTGTTGAATTTGCATAAAATTAATTTATTCACTCTACAATTGGCTATTCACCATTTTAACTTGTTTATGGTTTTAACCCACAAACTGTACTTGATCTTCTACCATTGCCTATAGAAAATATTTCTAGTTTGGATGGTGCAAAGAAAGCTGAATTGGTTAAGTCAATGCATGAAAAGGCAAAACAACGGATTGCCAGAACAAATGACATGAATTCCAACAGAGCTAACAAGGGGCGCAAACAAGTTATCCTTGAATCTGGTGATTGGGTTTGGGTCCATATGCGTAAAGAGTGATTTTCGAGTAAAAGTAGGACTAAATTGGACCTTATCGGTGACAGACCTTTCCAAGTGCTAAAACGGATCAATGACAACGCCTATCAAATAGATCTGCCAGGTGAGTACAATATAAGTTCTACTTTTAATATTGCTGACTTGTCTCCCTTTGATGTTTTAGATTCGAGGATGAATCTTTTCGAGGAAGAGGGGAATGATATGAGTCGCAAGGCCCAAAATCCAGCTTATGAACGTGATGGGCTCAATCTTCTTCAAGGACCAATAACGAGGTCAAAAGTCAAGCAAATTCGAGCAAAATTGAATGGGACCATCCAAGACTTTGTTACCAATGCCCTAGATGCACACATGATCGAAAAAGAAAATCAAGATTCACTTTCTTGTTTTCAAGAAAATCAAGTAATAGAATCTTGGTCCAATTATTTTGTTTCAAACAATTTCAAGGATCAAGAAAATCAAGATTTCAATTCTTGGAAAAAGAAACCGAATGTTGCAGCCAAGGCACATTGGATTTCTTGTATGACCTTGAACAAGCCAATTTCGAGAGCAAGCAGATCACAAGACCAAGTTCTTGCAAAAAGGCCCATTAAGATATCTACAAGTTCATCTTGAAGTTTAGAAAGTAATTTAATTTAATATCAGGCCAAATTATTAAAGTGGCCCAAATTGGAAAGTATTTAAATTTAGGTCCAATTTTTATTTTAATAAGTGAATCATCACGTAAGAATTCAGCCCAAGGAGCCTATTCAAGCCCTTTGGCCGAAATTTCCCATATCCACACTTAAATTTATTTTATTTTTTATTTTATTTGATTAGCTGTCATGGTTAGAATTTTATTAGGGTTAGGAAAGGTTATTTTGGGAGCCTATAAGTAGCATTGTCGTCCCCCCTTGAGAAAAACACTTGATTTTGATTATTTTGAGTTAATAATAATTCTCTTTGAGTTTTTCTTCAACAATTGCTCTTGAGTTTTTTTTAGAAGTTGTTTTAACAATCTTTCAGGTTGTGGGAATCATCTTCAAGTTTTGTCTTGCTAGTATCTCTTTCTTGGAGGGGAAATTTGAGCCATTAAAGGGACTTGTGGACTCTTATCATTTCCAAGGCTTCTTAGGACGTTATCTTCTCTTTTCTATCTTTAATTTATCGTTCTTGTTTGATCTAGTTTATTTCTTGCTATTTTGGGTTACTGATTTAGTTGCTTTTCGTTCTAGGTTGAAATTGCTTCAAGAGGGACGTTCTTCTATCTTGATCCATCAAGAAACACTTCAAAAATTAGGAGATTCAATATTTTCTTGTTGTTTCAATCATTCTTGCCTAAACAGTTTACTTTCATCTTTTAAATCACTTCTAACGAATCTATTTGTGTTTTTATTTTTCAGATTTGGTTGGGACAATTTCTTAAGGTCCAAGATTAGATTTGTCTAGATCTTTAAGGTAGATTCGTGACTTGACAACTTTATGATCCTCTTCCGCTTTCGTCTAGTATCATTTGGTATCAGATTTTGAATGTTTTGGGTGTTCTTCGTTGCTTTCTAGACTGATTTCCATTACTAATAGCCAACTAGAAGTTTTTACCGAGTAAATTTTTCGGAAAAAAAAATAATATTGAGTGAGTAAACGTTTTTCAATTGATCTGAAATTTTATATACTGATTCTTGGCACCATATTGAAGTATAAAAAAATATTTCCCAGAAAAAAAGTGATCAAAAAAGTATACAAAAAATAAAAATACGAGAAAAAAATAAAAAAATATTTCGTGGGTTGAATTTTGTGCCGAAAATTTTCAGATCAAAAGCACATTATTTTTAGAGGCTCCAATTTAAATTTCGTAATTTTTGGAAATCAAGAACACCTCCAACGAAATTTGTCAAGTTGCTTCGTAATTTTTGGGTTTTTGGGTTCCTGCAATTTTTTTTATTCTTAGTTTTAGGTTTTCATTTGTTTTTGCTTTTATTGTTTCTTTACACATTCTAACACTTTCTTATTTCTTGTTTAGAAGGTTAACGAACATTGCACCTTCCTTCCTCCGTGCAACACAATTCTTTGGTGTCTAGCTGATTTTGGACTTATAAAGCTATTAGGATTACTTTGTTAGTTTGATTCTAATACATTTTGATTGATTAACATAAATACTTCTAAAGGACACATAAGATTAATTCTTACCTCATTGAGAATTTAATTTTTCTTTTTGAGTGCATAATGGTAAGGTTTGTTTAATTTTTTCTTTTTGGTGCTGTGTTTTTTTTCCAGATTTGTCACAATATCTCATAGTTGAAAAGGGAGTGATGATCAAAGTGACAAACCGCTAGTTAACATCGAAAATCTTGCTGGTGTCACAACAAAGTTAGATCTCTACGATAAGTTCGAAACCATATTCAATCAGTTGAAACAAAGTCTAGACCATCAAGCGGTAGAACAAAGACAATGGGATGTTGTATTTCAGACAATGAGAAATAACTTAAATCAGTTGCAAATTGAGAAAAGGACTCAACATTTGGGTGCTAATGATGATGATGAGGTTGAACAACCTCGTGCTCGTAGACATCAAGCTAGACGTGTCCCTCATGAGGATGAAGATCCTTTGGTTCCCAATGATCGCGGAAATCCTTCATTGGCAAAGCCAAAGTTCATAATTCCTCAATTTCATGGAAAGAATGATCTCGAAGCATACTGTGAGTGGGAATCAAAAATAGAGCTTCTGTTTTGTTACTATAAATGCCCAAAAGATGAGAAAGTTCCATTAGCGACCCTTGAGTTTTTAAACTATGGATTGAGTTGGTGGACTAAACTTAGTATAAGTCGCTAATGAAACTACGAGAGACAAATTACCACATGGGATGATTTGGAACAAGTTATACGAAAATGCTTTATTCTTACACATTATTATAGGGAGGTCAAAACCAGACTTCGACGACTTGTTCAAGGAAGTAGATCAGTTGATCAGTACTTCAAGGAGATGGAGATGCTCATTTAACGAGCAAATGTGGAAGAGGATGATGAGACCACTATGATACATTTTATTGATGGTTTGAACAAACCCATAGCCAACACTTTGCGGTTACAAACTTATACAGATCTTGAGGCAGTTCACAAAGCTATTGAAATTGGACAACAATTGAGGGAACAAGGTCCTCGTTCATTCTCTACTTCACAGAATTACAAAGGTAATAGTTCTAATTTTAACTTTAGGTATTCAAAACCACCTTTTACTACTAATAAGTCTTCTTCAAGTGGTGATACTTAAGAAATCAGATTGGAAGAGTAGGGCTCTTATGAAGATGCAAGTACCTTCTAAGCAACCCAGTTCTAGTCGTTCAAACATGAGAAAAACATGTGAGATAGAGTGTTTCAAATGTAAAGGGCGAGGACACTATGGTAGAGATTGCCCTAACACGAGACTTCTCCTTATCAAAGAAAATGGTGAATATACTTCTGATTCGAACAATCCAGATATGACAGACTTTATGAAGAATATTATCCATACCAGTGATTTGAGTGAGGAGATCGTAGAACCACCAAATGAGGAGGAGGATTTTTTTGAATCCCATTGCCTATTAGTGCGTCGCACTTTCAACATCCAAATGAAAGATGATCTTGGCAGTCAAAGGACTAATATCTTCCATTCTTGGTGTTTCATTAAAGGTACACTATGTTCGCTTATTCTGGATAGTGGGAGTTGTGCTAATGTTGTTCATAGCTATCTTGTGGACTCTTTGAAGTTACCTTGCATAAAACACCCTAAGCCATACCACCTTCAATGAAACAACTAGAACGAAAAACAACTAAATCAGTAACCCAAAACAACAAGAAATAAACTAGATCAAATAAAAATGATAATTAAAGATAGAAAAGAGATGATAACATCATAAGAAGCCTTAAAAAGGGTAAAAATCCACAACTCCCTTCAATGGCTCAAATTTCCCCTCCAAGAAAGAGATCTTGGCAAGAAAAAGCTTGAAGATGATTCCCACAACCTAAAAGATTGTTAAAACAACTTCTAAAAAAACTCAAGAGCAATTCTTAAAGAAAAACTCAAAGAGAATTATTATTAACTCAAAATAATCAAAATCGAGTGTTCTTTGTTTACAATTCCAAGGCCTCTATATAGGCAAGCTAAATAAATCTAAATAAAACTCTTAATTAAACTAGAACTCTAACTAATCTAAACAGGAAGTAGTTTTAAACTAAACTTTCTTGTTGACATAAAACTCCTAAAAACTTAAACTACTTAATAATGATTCAAAATTCGGAATAAAAATAACAATAAAATAATAAGAGCTGATACTAAAATATTGGGCTAATATATAATAAAATTAAACCTAAAACTTGAACCCAATATGATTTAAACTCGAATTAAAAGTCTGAAACTCTTAATTCCCGTCATAATCACGTCCAGAAATTTTGTCCGCACAGTCTTTATTAAAACGATCATAACTTGAGCTCCCGAACTTGAAATCAAGTGATTTAAAGTGTGTTTTGAAGATAAGAGATAGATCTTCAAAATCCATGCAGACATCTTAACCCATAAATTCCTGGATCCCATACAAAAAGTCATTACAAGTTTGCTGATTTCCACAACTTGAAAATTGGCAGCTTCGGTTTCTTGGACCAAGATTTCCAAGATTTAAAATCTTGATTTTCTTGATTCTTGAAATTGTTTGAAATGGAAAAATTGGACCAATATTTGGTTTCTTGATTTTCTTAAAAACAAGAAAGTGAATCTTGATTTTCTTTTTCGGCCAGGTGCGTATCTAGGGCCTTGGTAACGAAGTCTTGGATGGTCTCGTTCAATCTTGCTCGAATTTGCTTGGCCTTCGACCTCGTTATTGGGCCTTGAGAAACTTTGATCCCATCACATTCATAAGCTTTAATTTTGGCCTTGCGATTCGTATTACTTAAAATCGTCCATGCATGGAAAATGAATCTATAGGTGCACTGGATATTCGGTTGCATGAATTTAGGTTAAAATGTGAAAAGTCACATGGTGCATGTATCTCCTTGTCCAATGAATAATCATATTCATCTTTATTGGACGTTCATGTATCTTTGCATGCATGAAAAGTCACATTCCTCCTTCTTGGCAAGTGCACCTCCTAAACGTATGTGATGTGATCCCAAGTTCAAATTTCGTGGAAAGTCTTGGTGGGCTTAATCAACATCATTGGATCCAAGTCAAAGTTGGTCATGCTCAAGTTGGGCCGAGCCCAACTCCCATTCTGGTCCAAAACAATCATATTTTGGAGAAATTCTTTAAAGGTCCTAATTGATTTAATCATGCTATTTTCAAAGACTTTAATCTCTTAAGTTTATTTTAATAAGTTTGTGTTTTAATTTAAATACCACAAATTTTTATTACGCGTCATATGTTTAAGTGTTGATTTGTTATTTTATGTTTATGCATGGGATTTTGTCATATGTTCATTTTTGCATGCGTAAGGAGTTTTGTCTTATAGATAGGCGTGTGTTATTTTAGCATATTTGAGTCATTTGTGTTAATTCTTGCTTACATGATTAAAGATTGTGATGTTATTTCCGATCATGATTTTGTTATATATGCTTTTGAGTCTAAAACTATGTCATTTGTGTGTGTGCATGTGAAGTTCATGGTAAGGTATATTTATGTTCTATGCGTGTGTGTGTGTGTATTATGATTGAATGAAATGTATGCATGTCTGTGTGTGTGTGTGATATTCAAAATTATGGAATGAGTTGTGCTGAATTGTTGTCTATTTATATGTGATGTAGGTGGCAGTTTGTATAGGACATTTATTGTCGAATTCATGCACAAGGAATGATCTAGAATGTTCAAGATTCAACCATCAATGGAGATGCATTGTAACCGATCACATGGATGCTCAAATTGATGTCATGTGCATTCCTTAATGGAAAAGAATTCCAGCACTTAATGAGGATGCATGGACAATAGAGGAAGAAAAACTCTAGAAGTATGTTTCATGCATGCATCTCAAGCATACTAAAGCCACAATTTAAGACATGCAAGGAGCATTCGGCCAAGGGGGATTATAGGAGTTAATGGCTGCACAATTCATGGAACAAGGAGAAACTTAAGTGCTAAGAATGCATGAATGCACAAGGTGAAACAACATGGTTTTTCGGCCAAAGACATGCACCACCCTAAAAGAGCATGAATCGAATTTAATAATGTGTGTGAGCACATTGATGCTTAAGTGTGAACATGTTAATGTCTAGTGTGAATGTGTTTAAGTCTAGTGTGAACAAGTTAGATGCCGAATTTGAATGGCCATTTTTGGGGGCCTATAAAAACCTATGTAATTGAACATTTCGATAGACCATTTTTGAAGCTAAAAACTTTATTTGTAAGAAGTTTCTCTCCAAGGTTCTTGAGTGAACTCACCAAACTTATCAAACTTTTGAGTTTGTGCCATTCAACCCTTCGACTTATCACTTTGTTTACCACCCCGAAGTGTGGCGTCTTCACTATACCAAGGTTCGAGTGTTTGTCAAATTTACATGAGTCGAGTTCGATTATAATTTCGGTTCTGTAAAACATTCAAGTACTCCAGGTTGTGGTTTCCACCATCCTTTGAACCTCTTCAAGACAACAAACAAGTAATTTTTTGAACTATCCTAAGTCTCGAGAAATCGCATTAATATGTGCATGCATTTAAACATTCAATGTATGTGTGAATGATCAATTATATCTCCCTTGAGCACCTTCCTTCCAAAGCATGAATGATCTTTGTATTTGACCATGCATGAATGTTGAAACACATTGAATCTTGAAGGAATTTTGAAAGGTCGACGGTGTAAAGCACTTGACACTTGTGTGAAAAATTGGCCGACCATATGCACTTAAAAATCATATAAATAGAGCTCAATCAAACAAAAGACAAGATGCTAACATCAACATAGAACATCACTTAGTTAGATACAACTTACGCAAGGCACAAACACAACTAGACACACGATGTGCTTAAACTATGTAAAAGAAATAACATAATAAACATGCTAGGAGACATAACAGATGACTCGTAATGTGACATATTGACATGACAATAATGTAACATGACACATATTAAACCAAATTGACTAATCAATAAAGCATAAAAATACTAAACGAAATTTGGACACATGTATATGATAGAAATGACAAAACTAACATACTTGGACTCAAAACATAATATGACATAAAACTAAAATTATAAACACATAAGAAATGGACCAGAGAAATGTTAATGAATCCCAAAAATAGACGGGAATTGGGTTGTTTCATTTTGCATTTGGGTTTCACACGTTGAAGCTTAATATTTGGAATTGGCTTATAATGAACCTTCTTAGACCTAACGCTCCAAATTTTCAAAAGAGGCCCATTAATTCGTGGTTCAATTGAAATGTGAGATTGGATCTCGGCCCAATCCAAAGCCTGCATGCTTATGTAATTAGACAGTGTGTTTAGGATCACATCATATATTGCGCTATTAAATTACATTGTAGGGAAATTTTGTTTAGGAGGTTGAATCTTAAGCGGGACCTTGTGCCCTCTCTAATTTTTCTTGAGAATTAAACCTAGTATGGTTTTATAATACAATAATTTACTATATTTTACCCTATTCATACAACACTGTATCTCTTCAACATTCTAACTCGAGGATCCCAAAAAGTCTATGGTTCATTATCTTAGGGAAAACGAAAAACCCAAAACATTACTATTAAAAATACTAGTGTTGGATTGCAAATAAGTTTACCAATGATGAAAACTTCATGCAATAATTTATTAGTAAAGTAGGGGAATGATACTATTGCATATGATTCACATACAAATCATGATGGAAATATTGTAACATCAAAGACGTATAAGCCTAATAAAGCTGCTACAATGCCAAAGGAGACTCATAAACCAATTGGCAGCTAACGCTTTGCAGCTTCAATTAAATGGAAAACATGATGAGGCTAAGAAACTTTTGGTAAGACAATCTTTTACTTTGATACATTACATTGATTTGATTAAAGAGTTTCCTAATCTCATTATTGTTTTGGAATGAGTTTCCTAATCTCATTCTTGTTTTATATTCCAAAAGTTTTGTAATAAAGATGAAGGTGATGAACATGAAAGTGGAAGCAAGTAGTTGCTCACTTTATACCAGAGCAATTGATTACTTAATAAAGATGGTGAGAAGGAGAAGAAAGAAAAAAGAAAAATAAATGAAAGATAATAATATGGTGAGATTAGACTTGTCCAAGGGTTGGGTAACCTGTTCAATTCGATAGGCTCGTCTCAATTAGGATCGGGTTTGGACAAAAAAATTTTCACCTTAGACCAACTCGACTTGAATTCAATTTAAATAAAAAATATTTTTAAATTTTAAATTTAATTATAATAGTATATTTTTAATATTATATTATTTTTAAATAATAAAATGAACTTTTTTAACATGTCAGGTCTGCTCGAAAATGATCATCGATCTAAATTAGACTTATAGTTTTAAATAAAATAATTTAAAAATCTACATTATCATGTCGTTAATACTTTAATAAGATAATAGACCTATTCATGGGTCGGGTTACTCATCCAAGCCCGAAGACCCGCCCGAAATTTAGGAGGTTTTAGGCAAAAATATTAGGCTTGAAAAATGGGCTTAAGCAAAAAAAAAATAGGTATGTTTAAAATTTGGGTCGGGTTTAGGCTTAAACATTCAAGGCCTAAGTCCGACTCAATTCGACCCGTTTTAAGTTTATAATATTTTATATTATGTTATTTTTATATATGATGCAATTTACAACACATTAAAAGAAACTTATACTAAATATATGGTACTACTCTAATGTGAAGATTAAAATAATGTCAAGATCACTATATAAAAATTTCAATAAATAAAAAAAATATAAAATTATTAAATATTAAAATAAAATAATATAAATATTTAAAAAAACTTTAAAAAATAACATAGATAAGTCTAAAATGAGTTTGAGTTAATTTTTTTACAAATATGAATGATTTTTGACAAAATTTTAAACCTAACTTTTAAGTTAGATCGAACTTAAGTATAGATAAAATATATTAATATAATATTTAAATTTGACTCGAATTCAAATCTAACTCGATTCATGAACTCTATAAGATAGCGACCAAAAAACGAATTTAGATAATTTAATGATTAAAGTGATTTTTTTATAATTTACTGGGAAAATAAATTATTAAAGGAGTTAACCTTTACATTAAAGAAAAAGTTATGTTGTGACCGCTCATTCCAAATCTTAACGCGCCAAATTTCATTAAATGTGTTTTTTTTACCACACTTCGGGCGGGAAAAAAGAGGTAGAAAAGAATTATTTAAAGATTAATATCTTTATTACTAGCTACCAGCCCTTTTATTTTCAGAAATCCAGCTTCATTTTATTTTTTCTAGGTTAGGATTTGGGTCTGTATTGGTTATAATGGCGGTTTCAGTGCCGGTAATCGACGTGGATGATGATCCGAAAGCCCTCGAAATGGACGGTCAAGATCAACACAAGAAGGGTACGAAGCGAAGGAGAACGTCATTGTATTCAGAGAACTTGAGCGGTGAACAAAGAGAGGCCCAGATCAAGGGATTGAAGCAAGAAATGGAGGGGCTTTTTGGGTATTACAAAGAAATGATGGAGCAGAAATCGGGTCTCGGAATGGGGTACGACATGGGGTTGGTTGAGTTCGGTTGTTCACTAAATTCAGTGGTTGCGATTCTGATGGAGGAGAGCGACTTGCCGCTGTCGAAATTGTTCGAGGCAATTCATGAGAAGGTTAAGGACAGAATGGGAAATGTGAGTTTGGCCGCGGTGAAAAGCGCTGTGCTGCTTGTAGGGCAGAGAGTGAAATATGGATTGAATAATGAAGAAGCTGATGTTTTGGAGGATGATTCCAACTCTTCTCTTTGGTGTTGGGAGGTACATTTTCTTTGCTCTTTTTTTTTTTTTTTGGATTTTTGGTTTTTTTAGTATTTACAGTTACATACATACTTCCCTGACAGACAAGAGATGCAAAGTTGATACCAAAAGCTGTACGAGCCACATTAAGAGCTCGGCGTACCTGTAGAAAGAAGATCAATGAGAGAATTACTGCTGTTTCTGGTACGAAGAGATCTCACTGGTTTCTTTGCTATTAGATTCTCTTGATTCTTGTTTCGTTACTGAAGTGAATACTGTGGTCGCAGTGGAATAGGTGTGTCTGCCTTTATCTCTTTGTTAACTATTTGTTTGGTTCTTTTAGGCAATTCTTCTAGGCAACAAGTTTTGCTGAATCCAGTCAATTGAGGGGCCCTTTTCGTCCAACTGGTGTTTAGAACTTTGGCCTCATGGATTGCTATTAATTGTGTTTAGAACTTTGGCTTTAGATTAATCCTTACTCAAACATTAACTTTTGTCGATTTCATCTCTATCAAAACTTGTAACATTGGTCATACTTTATAATCTCTTCTCAATACATATGTTTTTTCTTTGGTTCTGCTCTCTACTCAAGCTTTTGTGCACTTCCAGTGTTCTAACAGCTTACCCTGTGTTAAATGGGAAAAAGCACTCTTACGTATCTTATGTTATTGCCTTATTATATTCCCTGTTGGCATCTTTCCTGCAAACATGTGCTTTGTTTTTAACTGAGGAATGAGTTGTTTAATTGATTTTCATATTGAAAAAAATAATCAATTTGATGTTTAATTCTTTCACATATGTTCTTGCATGGAATGTGACGAGCCAATTTTCAACTGTAATACCTTAATTTCATGCTTCAAGTGGTTAATGATATTTGTGGTTCATTGCAGCAATGATAACTCTGTTACAGAAGTCAGAGAATGATCATAGCTACGAGCATGATTTCGTGAAAGTATCAGAAAAGCTTGCCAAGGTATTAAGTGAGGCAGACATTCGCTTGTTAACGTGTAACATGTTGCAGAAGACTGGTGCAAAGATGTATGTATTTATGTGGTTCTATAGATTTTGTGCTTAAATTAGTTTCTTAATAGTAAAAGCTTTTGTCTGTTGTCAAAGGGCTGAGAAAGAAGCAAAGCGAGAAGAAAAATTGTTAATAATGCAACTGGAGAGAAATAAAAAGGAAATTGAGAAGAAGAAGAAGAAAGTGGACCGTGAGCTCCAGAAGGAAAAGTTCCAAAATGTATGTGAAAATTCTTAAAGTTTGTCCATGTCTGAATAATCAAATTTTAGTTTTGTGGTTGTGCTATTGGAATGTGTAAATCTGAATTACTCACAGGATAGTGATTGTGTTGGGTATGTCATTTGCAGTTACAATCCTTTTTTGTTTCTCAGATTTTCATGAACGTAGTTTATTTCAGGAAAAGGTGAGAAAGAGATTGCAGGATGAAGCAGAAAGGGATGAAAAGCGTCGTGAAAGAGAGGAAGCTGAGATGAGGAAGCAGCTGCGGAAACAGCAAGAGGAAGCTGAGAGAGATCAACGAAGACGTGAGAAGGAAGATGCTGAACTGAAAAAGAAACTTTCAATACAAAAGCAAGCTTCAGTTATGGAACGCTTCCTCAAAAAATGTAAAACATCACCATGTCAGATTGAGGAAATAACTAAGCCAACCATATATTCTCCATCCACCGAAAAAAGTGAAAATGTGCCTGAACCAATCATGCTCTCCATGGACAGGGCTCTTTCATCCAAGGAAGAAACTAATACTGATGATCTTCGCAAGTAGGTTTCTTTGTTTTCTTTGACTTGTATGATTTTACAGGCTTTGGTTTTATATTTCAAATTCACATTCTAGTAGTTTACTTCTCAGGTTACACTTATCTTCTTGGCGTCACTTAGGTCATTCTCTTCATTCAAATCATAAACAGTGTTGGGGCATGCGTATGAATCCTAAGACTGAATTGTTTAAGGAACTTAAGTTAACTGCTAGTAAAGGGTTATCCTGCGAAGGCTTGACTCTTGAAAGGCATGTAGATGGATGGGGAGAACAGAATTCTGATGATAGATCCTGCCATAATGATGATGATGTTTCTGTTTCTGATGTTAAAAATTGTTGTGTAAGAAAGCAGTTGTTGCAATTTGATAAGAGCTACAGACCTGCATTTTATGGTATTTGGCCTAAGAAAAGGTAGACTCCTATTTCTTGCTTTTGCATCCTTCTAAATAAGTTATATTCAGCCTAGAACATTAGTATCTTGTGAAAGGTTCATTCTTCTTGAATAAAAGAAAGTCATATCTGTCAATTTTGACCCCAACTGGAAAAAGAATGACCAAATCAACCCAAACCCGAATCTAGCCCAATCCAATTTGATCATTAAAAACCAACAATTTTAATCTGAATTGACTCAAACCCAAATTGAACTGAACTTGAAATTGTCCCAAACCCTAAACACCGAATGGGTAGATCTAAAGAAAATACATTTTTGTATCAGAATGTGTGGAGTTGGCTAAGCATTTATCCGAACAAATATAAAACCATAATGGACAGTTTTATGTCTCTATTACCTGTGTTTCTTTCCAGGTTAAGACCGATCTTTCGGGTAGGTGGGGTTAAAGTAATGAATTCAGAAATTAATGAACTCTAATAGAAGAGTTATCTATTGAAATAACACTCTATGCCAAGGGAATTAATAATGTGTCAGGAAAAATCGGTACACGAAGCAGAGGATACACATTTGAATTCTACTTCTCAACTACATTCTTTTTTTTTTTCTTTCCCCTTGAAAGTTTGATAATAGCTTCCTATAACTGATTAACAATATGCCTTGCATAAATTAATTTATCAATTTTAATCTTTCTTTGCTTGAGGTAGCTTGTCTGATTGTACAAGCTGTATGTGTAGAGTAAGTGCTCATTCATACTCCTTAAACTAGCTTGGCTAGAGTTCATTTATGAAGCTCTGTGAACAAGTAGTAATACTATTTTTAGGCTTGATCTCAAAGATCTGAGTTTGCACATTTGTAAGTTTGACTCATTAATCTTCACAAAAAAAATCCAATAAACCTTTCTTTGTGAAAATACTCAGATAATAATGTGTTTTGTACTTGTAGCTTTGACTACTTGAAGCTTTAATATTATTCATATTTGGCCTAAGCTCATCGAATAAAATGCAGTATATTTACACATTCTATTATTTTGGAAAATACTACTTCAAACTATATACTTTTTACCTTGAAATTGAAGACTTAAAATAGTTAGGGCTGGAGATATGTTTTTATTTTTTTGTGATCCCCTCCTCTCCTGCTTTGCCAATAAAATTGAAAGGAATCTTCCATGTGTAAGGCCACATTGAAACTTTCAAGGGCCAGTTAGACTTTTTGATATTTGGCCTGCAAAATGTATGGTTTGTAAAGCTTTATATATATAGAGTTTCAATTTTTATGTCATGGTATGAGTTGCTTTTTGCTGTTTAAGCTGAGATCTTGGAATGTGCTCTTGGTTGGCTTGGGGCTCTGTTAACTAAGCTTAGAGGAGTTAATAGTTTCAAGCTTGTGTAAATTTAAACAATTGAAGTTTGATTGAGGAAAAAAATCCTGCATGGATCTTGGAATTAGCTCTGGTTGGCTTGGAGCTCTGTTAACTAAGCTGAGAGGAGTTAGGAGTTTCAAGAACTTGATGATTTTCAAGCATGTGTAAATTTAAGGGATCGAAGTTTGAGGCAAAGTATCCTACATGGATTCTCTATGAGAACTCCTTTACTTCAATGTTCTGTAATATTGTGTACCAAGGAGAATACCTTTCTGTGCTTTTGTTAAATTGTCCCAGTGGTAGATTTTTTTCAACAAAAAATCAAATAGAAACTGAAGTGAGAAGTTGTTTAAAAGTTATCAATTTCTTTCTTGACCATATGTTCCGTTTCCAGGTGATTGCATTTGCAACATTCTAGTGTCTTTGACTCCATATCCTGTTCTAAGCTTTATTTGCTGAGTCTTAATAGTTCTAGGAGTCAAATGAAAAATAGTTAAGTATTCAAGTGTGTTTCATAGCTCCCATTACTTTTATGATTGTACTGTAAAAATATGAAAACTAGTTTTTTTAATCTCTTTATATTTCAGTGGTATCTTAAATTCGGACAAAAGTATTTTATGTCATTTAGTTAGTGTTCTTTGTGAAGTTGTTGCATGATGTCGAGTTGCTTTCATTGTTGCAATTTGTTGATAAGTTGTGTTTTGCTGTATTTTCAGTAATGTTGTGGGACCTCGTCACCCATGGAAGAAGGACGCAGATTTAGACTATGATGTGGATAGTGATGAAGAATGGGAGGAGGTACTGTAAATTATTCAGACTGAAAATTAGATGTAAACCAGGAAATAACATTTTCACTTGACAGGAGGAGCCTGGTGAAAACCTCTCAGATTGTGATAAAGATGAAGAGGAGGAAAGTTATGAAGGATGCTCCAAAGCCAATGATGAACATGAAAGTGAAGATGGCTTTTTTGTACCAGATGGATATCTCTCGGAAGATGAGGTAAAAACTTGGAAGATACTCCACCTTGTTACTAGCTTCTGAACTAAAAAAGAATCACCTACCGTTACTTGAAAACCACATGCTTATATGCAGGGTGTACAAGTTGACAGGATGGAATCTGATGTTCCCCTTCAGGATACCCAAAGTTTCCATATCAGTGAGCAAGATGGGCAGAATGAGGAGTTTAGTGCATTGCTTTGGCAACAGAAGTGTCTAAACAATATAACTGAGCAAGCACTAAGGAAAACTCAAGTGCTGATTATATTAAATTTGTTGCATGAGAAGGCGTCATTGCTAATGGCTGAAGATCTTAATGGTACTCCTAAATTGGAGCAGACATGTTTGCAAGCCCTGAGCATGCGGGCATATCCTGGTGGCCATTCTATAGAGATATCAATTGATATCTCGGTATGTGACAATCAAGAAGCTTGTTTGTCAAGTGTGAAGACTGGAGTAACACCAGTCCTATCTGTGGTACCAATTCCGGACTCAGATTTGCCTCTTATCGTAAGTTGCTCTTTTAACCACAGTTTAATGTAAAACATCTTTTGGTTATAATGTTCAGGAATATATTCTTCCTACTATTCTTGAATCTCATCATGATAGTAGCAGCGAGGTGATATTATGACATGTTAGGCGCTTGGAAATTAATTTTTGTTAAAAATGCTAGTACTGAACTGCTGTGGTTTGCTGCTAATGGTGATATTGCTGGTTTTAGGTATCTACAATCCAGTCATGCTCCCATGGTATCAAAAGCTTAGTAGAGTCTTTGCAGGAGAAGTTTCCTTCAATTCCAAAGTCTCAGTTAAAGGAGAAAGTGCGTGAAATTTCAGAATTCTCTGATAACCGTTGGCAGGTTAGCGAGTCATTCCTGATTTTAGATCTCGCTCTTTGCTAGTGGCATTTATTTATATATTTATTTTGGGGTGCTTACATGGATGACATTAGGATTGCACCCCTTTTTGAGAATACTATTGTACCATTCTTGGTTTAAGTAGTTGAATTAACATCTAAAGAAGAAGAATGGATGTGTTAGACTAGGGAAATGTGAAATTAATGATGTAATGCCTGAAATTCATTTTCATGAATTAGTTAGCTGAATGTTTGGTGTTCCTTTTTTTGTCTTACCCTTCAGTAAATTTACCTTCTCTTGCCTTCTCAACAGTTGCAAGGGTTCTGATTAATTTTGACTATCCCCAGTCCTTGGTAAGAGGGTTAAATTTAGGCCATGAATTTCCAACAAGCTGATCATTACACATAATATTCCAAGCATGCCTTTATATCAAGCTGCAACTCTCATGCCTTCTGATATCATACCACACCTAGTTTTCTTCGGGCCAGTTTAGCATTGATTCTCAGAAACACTTTTGGGACAAAAAAATGCTTTGCAAAAACACTTTTTCGGCCAAAAGCAGAAGTAGAAAATTTTAGTTTTTGCTCAAAAAGTGTTTTTTGGCCAAAAAGTATTTCTGAGAAGCATTGTTAAACCATGCCCATCTGTAAATAGTTATGCTTTCAGTCTGACACACTAGTTGTTTTTCTGATATGGAATGATCTCTCTGCAGGTCAAGAAAGAAATCCTAGTGAAGCTTGGCATGTCAGTTTCACCAGGTATTTATGTGTCTCAACTCAACTGGTTTAATTTTTAATTTTCATTGACTGAACCGTTTCTTTTATAAACCTGACAGAGAAGGGGAGTGGACAAACCAAAAGTATTGCTGCTTTTTTCTCGAAAAGGTGCTTGCCTCCTGCTGCAAAGAGTGTTTGCAGCGCTACTACCACTGAATCCTCTCCTCAGCAATTAATGAAACCAGGTTCTGCTGCCCATGAGCAACAGGGTTGTACATTCAACCATACATAAAATCGCCTCCTATTACCCTTTTTTGGCTCTTAAGCGTGGGTACAAATTGTTAGTTATGCTGTAAAATCTTGTTAAGATGATAAAATGAAGGGGTGGGTATTGGGACTTGTGTACGATGGTTTTTGATCGTGAGCGATACTGATACAGGAGAGCCACCCTTAAGATCTCATCTGATACCATGTTGTTCTTAATACGCTACTCAGCAGTACCCTTTTTAATTCTAGAAAAGTCGTTTTGGGTAGTTGATTATAATTTTAGTTTTAAACTTCAAGATAAATATATATCTGAAATTTGTCCGGGAACTAATTAAATTATTATGATAAGTTAGGTAAAATATAAAAATGTCACGCTTTTCTCATTGTCGATGGATGAAATTTAATTGTCGTTCTTTACGGCTTGAGGACTGGGGCTGGCCGTTGGTGTTGTCAACAGTGTGCTGGTATGCTTGGAAGTGGCGAAATGGAGGTGTTTGTATTTAAAAACCAAACCGTGATGAGGGGTGAGTAATCGATCGAGTAGAGTTGAATAAAAAATTTTAAAAATTTCAAGATAATCGAATAGAATTTTATTTTAGTAATTGTATTTTATTTGAAATTTTTTGAATCGAATCGAATTAAGTTAAAAAATTTCAAGTCGAGTCGAGTTTACAAATTTAATTATTTATATTTAATATTGTGTTTAGATAGATTGATTATTTAATTAGTAGACGAAATATAAGATTATTTAATTAGTAGACGAAATATAAGATTATTTAATTAGTAGACGAAATATAAGATTATTTAATTAGTAGACGAAATATAAGATTATTTAATTATATAAATAATATAATAATTTTGTTTTTTAACTTGAAAAAAAGTAAATATTTATTAAAGTGATGTAGTTTTGTTTTTTTATTCAGATTTATAATAATTCGAATTGTATAATTTATATTTGAGTTAAATTGAAAAAATTAATTTTTATTCGAGTTGATTCGAATAATTTGATTAATTCAAATTATTTAATTCAAAATTTAATTTTTTATTGATTTTTCCGAATTAAATCGGATTTTATTCACTCTTAATTGTGATCAAATTGTTGATAGAGGTGCATATAGATTATGATATGAGCTGGTTGGTATAAATTGAATGTTAACGACAATTGAGATTGTGAGGGTGAGAGTAGGGGCAAGAGACGTGCTTAGGGATAGTAATGGCACTTGGTTGGTTGGTTTCTTGATCTTTTGTGGGAATCGTAACATTAGTCGTCTTGAGTTATGATGCATTTATTATGGTATTCAGGTGGCTTTGACAATAGGTGTTTGGAGAATCATTAAGTCGGATTTAGCTACGTCGGTTGTTACGAGCTATAAGGGGTGAGCCAATTTTACCCTTACATTTGGTTTGTTGAATCAATTTGGGCATTGTTGGGGATCGAATCGATTAAGCAACGAACAAGTAAAAATAGTGGAATAAATTAAGAAATTAAACACACAAATTTAATGTGGAAAAACCCCTCCGAAGAGGATAAAAAACCACGGGTAAAAATTTATTATAATGGCAAAATAATGAAGAGTACAAAAGATGGAGATAAAACTAAACCCCGAAAACAAAGAACCCTCAAAACGTAAATACTAAATTCTTTAAAAGTGTTAAGAGTTCTAAAACTCTAATGGATATATATAATGCGTATTTTCTAATGTTGTAAAAGAGCCTATTTATAGGCTAAATTTCTAGGTCAAATAATAATAAAATAATCTAGACTAATAAGAGTTTGACTCAAACAAATAAAAGAATTTAATTGAAACAAATAAACAGAGTTTAACTGAAAGATTATTTCTCAAATTTGACTTGAAATAGAAGTTATAATTCAACAAATCTCTTCCTTGACTCGTATTTCCACAATGTCATCTTTGCCAAAGCCCTCCACAGGGCTTATCTTGAACTATGCAGGGAATTAACTGAGTCGAATCTGTGCTTAGAAACTGGAAGACTTCTAATCTTCGACTTGTGTACTGCCAAATTAAAATTAACCCGGGTTTGATTTTCTCGAATACAGTGCCCTAACTTTTTCAAAACCTGCATCCAAAAGAGAACCTCTCTTCAACGAAACAGTCATACATTTTCCCTCTTATGACCAAGTTGCCTCCACTCCAAACCAGTTGACTTCAACTTCGTAACGGACGAGGGATGTCCGATTTCACCGGTCACTATAAAACCTTCCAAAATATAAAGATTGCTGATCTTTTTACCTTTTAACAAAACGAGAGTCCCACGAGACACATTAATGTCGCTCGACTCGATGTTGATTCTGCAGCCTTTTGAGTCTAAAATACTTAAGGAGATAAGATTCTTTCGTAAATCAGGTACATACCTGACATCTGATAGTGTCCTAATCGTACCATCGTGCATCCTAATTTTAACAATACCAATACCGATTACCTTACTGGATGAATCGTTTCCCATGTGCACAACTCCACCTTCAACCGAACTGTATGTGGAGAACCATTCTCTGTTGGGACATATGTGGAAAGAACATCCTGAATCTAGGATCCACTTGCACGTAAGCTTGGAGCTTTCGCTTGTTGACACTAACAAGAAATCATCACCACTTTCATTTGCCAAATTAGCACTAGCTAAATCTTCCTTGTTACTTTCAGCAGCTCTTTTATTTCGTAGTTTGTAACAATCTGCTTTGAAGTGACCTAATTTCTTACAATAGCGACACCATTTATCTCGCTTTTTTGATGCTACCAAAACGGAAGCTTGCTTATCAGCCTTGCTATCAGAACCAAACTCATTGTCGAGTTTATCTTTACTTAACAAATGACCCTTCACATCCTCGAAAGAGAGTTTGTCTTTACCATAAATCAAGGTCTCCCTAAAAGACTTGTATGAAGGGGGTAAAGAGCATAAAATAGCATAGCCTGATCCTCATCGTCAATCTGAACCTCAACATTATTTAAATCATTGAAAAGAGTAATGAATTGATTGATGTGATCTCTAAGAAGCTCACCTTCGTTCATGCGAAACGTAAATAGACATTGTTTCAGCACTAAACGGGTAGCCAAAGACTTAGTCGCATAGAGAGTTTCTAGCCTTTTCCACAAGGCGGATGAGGTCTTCTCCATCAATACTTCTTGCAATACCCTATTCGTGAGGCACAATTGGATTGCAAACAGGGTCTTTTCATCAAGCTCTTCCCATTCTGATTAATCTAGATTATCGGGCTTTTTCCCGATAATGACCTGTTTTAAACCGATCTGAACTAGAATTGCCATCATCCAAACTTGCCACAAATTGAAATTTGTGACACCATCAAACTTCTCAATATCGAACCTTGTTGCTATCATCTCTGAACGGGTTGATCTGCGAAAATCAAACTAGCTTTGATACCACTTGTTGTGGATCAACCCGATTAAGCAACGAACAAGTAAAATATAGCGGAATAAATTGAGAAATTGAACACAAATTTAACGTGGAAAAACCCCTCTGAAGAGGATAAAAAACCACGAGTAAAGATAATTTACTATAATGGCAAAATAATGAAGAGTACAAAAGATGGAGATAAAACTAAACCCCGAAAACACAAAAACAAAGAACCCTCAAAACGTAAACACTAAATTCTCCAAAAGTATTAGGAGTTCTAAACTCTAATGGGTATACATACTAAGTGTATTTTCTAAGGTTGTAAAAAAGCCTATTTATAGGCCAAATTTTTAGGTCAAATAATAATAAAATAATCTAGACTAATAAGAGTTTGACTCAAACAAATAAACAGAGTTTAATTGAAACAAATAAACAAAGTTTAATTGAAACAATTAAATAGAGTTTAACTGAAAGGTTATTTCTCAAATTTGACTTGAAATACGAGTCATAATTCAACAGGCATTATTAGGAAATGAATGATTATGGGAGCTACAGTGTCCCTCGAGAATGAATTTTTTTGGCTGATTGGTTGGCAAAGGATGAGCTACTCGAAATCAGAGAGTTGTGTGTATTGACCACCACAAAGTGTCCTTGACTTGTTGTTAGTTGATGTTGTTGGTGTTGCCTTCACCCGTATGATTCTTGGGTGACTGTTTGAACCAAAAAATAATAAAATAATAAAGATATAATATAAAAATAAATAATATATGGGAACATAAAAAATAATTAGAGCATGACTTAGAAAATATTAAATTTACATAAATGAGTTTTTAGCATAAAAGTTCATGTGGATTCATATTACTTTTGAGTATGCATATGTAAAATGTATATCACTGCAAAGGTTCTTTTAATTGAATCACTATAACAGCATTTGATATTTATGATGAGTTTACATACAAAATGGTAGGGGTATAATGAATTATATATAATATGGTAGGGTAAGATCATTTGAGTTCTAGTTTACTTGTTTAAAGTTCTAAGTAAAACAATTCAAGATGAAGTTACAAGCTTATGTGCAAGTGTAACAACTCAAATTTCAGTTGTGTTAGAATATTAGAATATGAAGTAAGGATTGATTTCAGATTATGTTGAATTTTAAAGAAGAAGAGTTTGAAAAGAGTATTGAGGATTTTTGTATTTTAAGTTATCGCCAATGGTATTGTACATCAAGTTTATTGGCTTACTGTACTAGTTACATTACAAACGTTTTGGTTGGGAATTAAATGATTTGGGTGAACCAAGTATGTATAATTTTATTGGATGGTTATTTATATTCTTTTCAGAGATTGTAGACTATTATAGGGGCAATTCTGAAAGAATGTGACACTTGTCAAGCTTCAATGAGGACTTAGGTTACATTGGTTTGAGAAAATGGAAGTTTTGTTCTTCCTTCTTTTAAAGTGCTGCTATTTGAATCTTAAGGAACAAAAAGTATTTCTTTTTTCTTTAGCTGGAGTAATAATTCTAGAGTTTGCCAATGATTGCTCCATGTCAAGGTAAGTATTATGACTATGCATGTTAAATTTATGAAAGATTAAGTTTGTATGAGTGCATGAACAGTAAGATGAAGAAGTAAGGCTTTGCATGAGAGTTATTCGGGTTTGAGATGATGGTAAAGGTTGTAAGAATGAGTTTTAATGGTGTTCCTATGTTTTGTAAGCAGTGGTTGCTGCAATTTCATGTTGGATGTTTGAATTTTGAGTTCAAGCTATTGTTCTAGGTGTCAGGTGAGTCTTAACACTGACTTTTGCATGTGTATTATTCATACAATGAGACCTAAAAGAAACTAATCGAAATATGAAGTCAGAATCATGAAAGGTAAAGAATGTTATTTATGTGATTACATGAGTGATTGTTAAAGGATATCTATTCTTGTTTGAATGTTTGTTAAGTTCAGTATGTCTATTTGGTACAAAATTTGTTAAGTTCAAGTATGTGATTATTAGTGAATGAGTAATGAAATGTTTAAGTATGGCTATAAATGTATGTTTGGAATGTATATTGTGCGACTTGAGTTTGTTTGGGTGTATAATGGTGGATTAGAATGATGAGCTTAGATTGTGTCAGTGTATGAAAAGTTTATTAAGTGAGTCTGTATTGTCAGTGCATGAAGAGTCTATAAAACGAGTCTGTGTTTGTTCTCCGCAGAGTTGTCTAAAGGGGTTCATCGAGACTTTAAACACAAACTCAATGGAAACTATGAAAGGAAAAGTCCATGGCCATGAGACTCTTTGAAAGGAACCAAAATATGGTGATTACCCAATAGGGTTCCCTATGTGTCCCAAGACATGATGGGCAAATGTCACGTAATGTGAGCTAGGCAAATCCATATTCTAAACACGACAAATAAGAATAACCTTTGTGATGAAGTTTGAAAGAATAGCTTTTGTGGTGAATTCTAAAGGAATAACCTCTGTGGCGAATTATGATATAATAATTTTTGTAGTGAACTCTAAGTGTATTGCCCTTGTGGCATACCATGTTAAGACCTTTCTTGAAGTATTCTAATGAACTTCCTTTGTGACGAGTTCCATATGAAGCTGCATGGCGTACTCTGTATGGCCCTTAATCATGATAAAAAAGTCTGAAATGAGTCAGAATATTTAATGGGACCAAGGTAAGGACCAAATAAAGTTAAGGAACAACTGAAGAAGATATATTGAAGAGATAATGAGATGGTTGAGTTTCCATTGAAAGGAAATTTCTGAATAAAGATTGAATATGATAATTCGAAGAAGGACATCTTTCTGTAAATAATAAATGAGAAGTTTTGTCTAAGTTAAGTTTAGGTATGAAAAGAAATTCTGAACGCATTTGTTTGCAAAGAATACTGGTAAGGAACCAGGAACAACATGAGTTGAGAGAGAGTATTGACGAGAATGAAGTTAATGAAAAAATGATGGTAATAGATATAAATCATAATATTACAAGTAGAAGGAATGTATTCGATTTGTAAATTGTGATGCTTAATGTGATAGAATCGTAACGCTAAAAGAAGAATAGTAGGCAAAGATGAACTATTCTTTGATATTCTATAGAAACATCAGTTAAGGTATAAGTTATTATTTTTCATTGAGTTTTTATGAACTTACATGAGTTATACTTTACGTTTCAGGTTTAAATGTGAGTTTTTGCACTAGGAGACGATGGCAAGACTATGCCTATGGAGTGGTGTATTGGGTTATTATGCATACAGATCAAGTTTGGTGGCATATTTATAGTCAGTAATAATACTTAGAAGTTTATAGCTAGATAATTGTAATAAGTTAATATTTTAGTTTAAAATCTCCGTAATTAAATTTTCTTATGCATCAATTGTATTTATTTAATGTTTACTCATATGCATTTTATTTTGAACTTGTAAGTGGTTGAATTGTAATTAGACGAAAATTTGTAAAAGAAAATTAAGATTTTGTTTGTATTTGTTTGGTAATATCGAAGACCCGAATCCGACAAAACAAATCGGGTTGAGGGTGTTACAAGTTGGTATCAAGCTCGATTTAACCAGTTTTTGGACCATGAAGGTGAAGAAGCCTTGTATGCATAATATGTTGAACTTGGTAGAGTTCCTCATATATGTTGAAATTATCTCATCATGTGATTGATGTAAATAATAGTTTAATGAAGAGAAATAATGATGAAGTGATGAGAAAAAAGAAAGGCAAACGATGGTTTAATTGCCAAAGTTAAAAAATAAATTAACAAGTTAATAAAGGAATCAAAGAACAGGATTATACAAAGGAAATTTTAGTCCCCACCCTCATTAGTCTGATTAGTGGGTGCAATTGAGGTCTCTTCAACCGGAGGAGTGTAACACCGAAATTCCGAACACCATCGTCGGTAAGGATTTCAGATGTCACGTAAATCATCTATCACTGTTCAATCTTAAAAATCATGACATTCAATCTTATTTTATTAAAGAAATGTTCCCAACACATCATATTACATCATTTATTTATAATCATAATACAACAAGGGTAAAAAATCATTTCTAAGATTTTTGGAGACTTCTACCGATACCTGAAGGGCAAGTATCGGTAGTTGTCAAGTCAGTAAACAATCCATGAAACAGTACAGACTTCTACTGATACCCTTGATAGTTCTACGGATACAAGTGAGGCAACTTCTGACATAAGTCATGATCCTACCGATACTAAAAACTCTAGAGAGTTGAGAAATTTTACCTTGCAATTTCTACCGTTACAAGCACACATTCTACCGATACTTCCACATACAGTACTACCGATACATCTCAAGTCAGTGAGCAACCTCTCTCCTACCCTGCACTTCTACCGAAACATGCATGGGTTCTATTGAAACAAATATGCAAAATCTCAAGAATCATACCAAACACAAGTTCATTAACTCCATTCATACACAACTTTAATTATGCATATAAGCTAACACAAAATACATGATTTCCATGTAAATACAAGGTACTTTTGAGTCTACTTTCTACATTGCAAAATCATACATTTCTACTTTCAACATTTTGTCAAACATAACAAGGTTTTCACAATCTCAATGTACATAAGAAAAAGATAACATCTTCTAGTACATTGCATATAACCAAGTGATGGAATATTTATCGAACAACTCTGGGATAGTGTGATGCCCCAAGATGATCCGATCTCTGAACAATAAAATTGTATCTACAAAACAATAGCAATTTCACAAGTAAGCACTTCATTGCTTAGTAAGTTCATAAAGTTAAATAGATTTACCAAACTTCAAGAGTTGTAAAGTCTAATGAACCGAATAGAGTGAACCGTATACATCCGAGGTAGGTTTCAATTCACATTTGATACTCACGATGACATAGAGTCATCGGACCCTTAACCCGCAATGGGATTCATTTCATTGGATACTCACAATAACAAAGTTATCAGACCTCTTGTTCCGTTAAGGAATCATACACTCACGATGACACTTAGTCATCGGACCTCATAATTCATAGAGGATTCATATACTCACGATGACACATAGTCATCGGACCTCATAATCTGTAAAGGATTCATATACTCACGATGACAGATATTCATCGGACCTTTTCTCATTTACGACTCAAAGCCCGTTAGCCTTTCCCTTCCTTTGTTCCCGTCTTCCACACTTCCGATCATCGTTTCAACTCACAGCAATTGTTTACAACACAAAAATATTCAATTTAAATTGGAATTTAACCATACGAACTTACCGGAATGGATTGCAATTGTGAATGGATTTGAGGGACTACTCCGCTAATTTTCCTTTTCCTCGATCGGTGGCACGGTCGTAGTCTACATTAAAAAATCATTTCATTTCTCACATTAAATTACACAATCAATTCATTTAACATAATATAGTCCTTTTTGGTAAAATTACGATTTTACCCCTAATACCTCCCTTTTTTTCAATCTAGTCCTTTCAACACAAAACATGCAAAATAACCATTTCCTTTCTAATCCTTAGCAACCGAAAGTTCCAAGCCTTCACACAAGTCCCTAAATTTCATTTATTTCACACCAAGTAAACCTAATTTCATCATTTTAACATTTTAACCCTTAAACCCTAATTTCATAAAAAATCACTTTACAAAAATATCAAACCCAATCATCAAGCATACAAATCCATCAAAAACTTTCAAGAAAAAGCATATTCAACAATGGTAAGATTTATAACATTTGATAGATTCACAAATTGGTCCTTGAGCTAGCTAGATTAAGCTAATATGGACTTAAAAACATAGAAATCACCAAAAACGGGTGAGAAATTACTCACCTAATGAGACACAAAGTTTGGCCGAATGTTCCCTTCTCTTTTTAAGGTTCTTTAGGTTTTTCTTAAGGAAGAAGATGAGTGAATTCACTCAATTTTCCTTTCTTATTTTTTTAACATACTTAATTTTTTAATTACTAATTTACCCTTAATGAATTAACGTAATTTCACAACAAAAATTACTCATACCCGTCCACTATACCTCTTTAAGGTATTTTTACTCATTAAGGATCCTTCTTAAGTCATTCCTCTACAAATTAGCATGTTTAATCAATGATTCCTATATTTTATGACTTTTACGATTCAGTCCTTTTTACTTAATAAACTATTTAAACATTAAAATTTCATAACCAAATTTTAATACTATGCTAACAAAGTCTTAATTATTTAAATAAATAAATTAAAGACTCGACTTGTCGGAGTTGTGATCCCGAAATCACTATTTCTGACACTACTAAAAATCGGGTTGTTACAATTGTCCCCTTCTCAGAGAAATTTTGTCTCGAAATTTCTTACCAGTGAACAGATTAGGGTACAATGATCTCATCAAAGCCTCTGTCTCCCATGTAGCTTCTTCAAGCCCGTGTCGGCTCCACAGTACCTTTACAAATGGTACCCTTTTATTTCGCAGCTCTTTTACCTCGCGAGCTAGAATCTTAACCGGTTCTTTTGAATACGACAAATCCAGTTGTAGCTCAACCTCACAAGGTGCAATCACATGTGAAGGATCTGATCTATATCATCTCAGCATCAAAATGTGAAATACATTATGAATCTTTTCTAATTCCGGTGGTAAAGCCAGCTTATATGCTATATGAACAACCCGTTCAATGATCTCATATGGCTGGATAAATCGTGGACTTAGCTTTCCTTTTCTACCAAACCTTAGAACTTTCTTCCCAGGTGAAATTCTCAAGAAGACTCGGTCTCCCACTGCAAATTCTATATCTTTTATTTTAAGGTCTGCATACGACTTCTGTCGGTCGAACGCTGCTTTTAAACAATCATGAATTACTCGTACCTTGTCCTCAGTCTCATGAACTAAATCAGTTCCAATCAACTTAGGCTCGCTCAATTTTGACCAATACAGAGGTGTTTTGCATTTTCGACCATATAATGCTTCAAATGGTGCCATTTTAATACTAGATTTGTAGTTTTTATTATATCAAACTCTACCAACGGTAAATATTTCTCCCAACTTCCCTCAAAGTCAAGTGTACAGTATCGTAGCATATCCTCAAGAATCTATATCACTCACTTTGACCGACCATCTGTTTTGGGATGATACGTAATGCTGAAATTTAGCCTGGTTCCTAAAGCTTCATGCAACTTACCCCAGAACCTCGAGGTAAAACGCGGATCCTTGTCAAAGATAATAGATACTGGTACTCCATGAAGTCGTACGATCTCAGACACATATATCTCAACTAGTCTCTCAAGTGGATAGTCTACCCGGATAGGAATGAAATAAGCTGACTTTAACAATCTGTCTATAATTACCTAGATTGAATCTTTCTTTCTCGGGGTTACCGAAAGTCCTGTGACAAAATCCATAGTAACTTGCTCCCACTTCTACTCCAGAATAGAAATCGACTGTAGTAACCCAGATGACACTTGGTGCTCTACTTTCACTTGCTGACATATAAGGCGTCTAGTCACAAACTCTGAAATCTCTCGTTTCATACTTAACCACTAATACATTTTCTTCAAATCATTATACATTTTCACACTTCCCGAGTGAATAGAATAAGTATTGCTATGAGCTTTCGTTAGAATGTCTCGTTTCTAATCTGAATCATTTGGAATACATACTTTGCCTCTAAAATACATCACACCCTCTAAATCTATTGTAAACCCTATAGTGGCATCATGCTGCATCTGCTCCCTTTTAGCTATGAGCTTTGGGTCATTTCTCTGAGATTCCTGAATCCGCTATAAAAATAACGGTCTCGTTCTAAGCTCCACGGTGATAGAACCGTCATGTTCCAATGATAGTTGAGCATTCATTGCCCTCGAAGCAAACATCGATTTCGACTCAGGGCATCAGCAACAACATTAGCCTTTCTCGGATGGTAGTCAATATAAGGTCGTAGTCTTTTAACAGCTCTAACCATCGGCTCTGTCGTAAATTCAACTCCATTTGTGTCATAAGATATCTCAAACTCTTGTGATCAGTAAATACATGGCATCTCTCGCCATAAAGGTAGTGATGCCAAATATTTAATGCGAAGACTATAACAGCTAACTCCAGATCATGAGTTATATAATTCCTTTCATGCAGTTTGAACTGTCGAGAAGCATAAGCTATCACTTTCCCATCTTGCATCAATACACATCCTAATCCGCTCAAGGACGCATCGTTGTAAACAACAAACTCTTTCCCCGACTCTGGTCACGTCAGGATCGGAGATTCAGTTAATAACTTTTCCAACTGATCCAAACTTTACTGACACTTTTCAAACCACACGAACTGAACATTTTTCTATAGCAACCTCGTCATCGACAGGGCTATGATGGAAAATTCCTTCACAAAACGACGATAATAACCTGCTAACCTTAGGAAAATACATACCTTAAAAACATTCTTTGGTACCTTCCAATCAAGAATAGATGAGACCGTACTCGGATCAACTCGGATTCCCTCCGATGATACAACATGACCCAAAAATCCCACTTCCCGCAACCAGAACTCACACTTGCTAAACTTCGCATACAAATGTTTCTCTCGTAAAATCCGTAACACCTCTCTCAAATGTTGAGTATGCTCTGATTCTGTCTTGGAGTAAATCAATATGTCATCAATAAACACAACCATAAATCTATCCAACTGAGGCTAAAATACTCTGTTCATCAAATCCATAAATGTTACAAGGGCGTTAGTCAACCTGAACGGCATAACCAAAAACTCATAATGACTATACCGAGTTCTGAATATCGTTTTCATTATATCACAATCTTTCACTCGCATCTGATAGTAACCTAATCGAAGGTCTATTTTGGAGAATATGGTTGCACCTTTTAGTTGATCAAATAACTCATCAATCCGAGGCAACGGGTACTTGTTCTTAATTGTCACTTTATTTAGCACCAGCGTAGGGGAAAGCATGTTGTTGTCGTAATTGAAGATTACAGATTGCACTTAGTAATGTCGCGATATTATGCAGATTCAAGAAGTTCACACTAGATCTGCGTGAGTGCACAGCTGGAATTTAAGTAACTGTGATAGCTGCAATTGGATCTGGATCTGGATTTGAGAAGAGATGAAGTCTACCATTTTTAAAGCCTATAAATAGAAGGGAAAAAATGAAGAAAAAGGGATCAAGAGGTAGAGGAATTAAATTCTGTAAATACTTTTCGTTCTTGGAGATTGAAGCTGGAGAACGGTGAGCTGATTGATCGGAGGAGCAACCACTTTTGAAGAGAAGTGCTCGGTGCAATACAAGAGGAGCGGTTAAGGAATAATCCTAATATTCTAGAGATAGTAAGCTTCGATGTATTTGTTAACCCCTCTTTTATGCTGATGAATTAGTCTTGACACTTGAATGAATATGAAAATATCTTTCAATATTAGATTACTTTAATTCTTAGTTAATCCTTCTCATTTGTTTATTCTTGGATTTAATTGCTTTAAATATGAGAGTGGAATTGTAGTCTACCGATATCGAGAGATGCGGTGATAAGTTGGTTAACAAGCAAGTCAATGAGAGTTGCTTGGTATTAGAAGAGATTCTATCACTTGTTCTCAAGTGCATAGAGTTGCTAACATCGAGAGAGGGGTAATTGTGGGTACTTGAGTGTTGATTAAATAGAGAGCTGTTATTGGTAAGATTTCATTGGAGCCTTATTGCTGTGACAATTGGTCTATACAATACGTTGTCGACGCATCCAGCGTTGCTACTTAGTGATCTCAGTGATCCACTCTAACCCTTTGCACTTGATCATACTTTTACTTTTTTGCGTTTAAATTCTCAAAACTTCAACAACAATTTGATTTACTTTCAATTGCTCTGACATTTAACTTTTATAATTACATTGACAATTTTAACTATCTTAGTGTACAAATCAGATTTAATTGCGCTGACATCTTTACTCACATTATATCTGATCTTTGTTTTAATTGCCTCGACATATAGACATCAAGAACCCATTCCCCACGGGATCGATATCCGATAGAATTAATCTATCAAGTATAATTGCATCGACATGTGTCCACTTGCACAACTGCTGTGACGTTATAGGTCGATCAAGTTTTGGCGCCGTTGCCGAGGACTGGCGTTTGTTTGATGTTTATGTTTGTAGTTGCAATTAATTCTTCTTACTTAACTTCTTACTTAACTTCTAACTTTTACTAATTTTTTTAGTTTTATTTTTTTTAATTTCTTTCAGAATTCTTTTTAGTGTTGCATGTCCATAAGGAGAAATCCTAACACTATTGTTAGTTTTGATCTAGAACATGAGAGGACATTAAGGAGGAGGAGACAAGAACAAAGGAAAATGGTTGGAAATAACAATGATCTAGCACCATTACTGCCACAAAATGATGTTCCTCCTGTACAGCTACAAGTTGTTAATAATGTACCACTACCGCCTGTACAAATTGAACAAGTGGAAAATTTGACAATCCGAGATTTTGTTATTCCTATCCTTGATGATTTACAACCAGGGGTTGTGAGACCAACTATACAAGATGGAAATTTTGAGATGAAATCGGTGATGTTTTAGATGCTTAATTAAAATGGCCAATATTCTGGTTTGCCTCATGAAGACGCAAGAGAACATTTAAAATCATTTTTTGCTTATTTATGCATCCTTTTGTCAACATGGAGTCCCTCATGATGCCTTGAAAATGCAATTATTTCCTTATTTTTTGTAGGGTAAAGCGAGAACATGGTTATTAGGATTGCCGGCTAGATCCATTACATCTTGGAATGTACTGGCAACACAGTTTGTTTTGCGTTTTAATTCGCCGAAAATGAACGCAAGGTTGCGAAATGACATTACAACATATTATCAGCTGGATGATGAGAACTTACATACAACATGAGAGCGTTATAAGACTCTACTTAGACGTTGCCCTATGGATGGAATTCAACAAGAGATCTAGATAGAGATATTTTATAATGGATTGAATGCTCAGATAAGAAATCTTGTCGACGCATCTACTAATGATCCTTTGTTGGATTGCACCTTCAATGAAGCTGTATGAATTCTAGAGAGAATTGCACAGAATGATTATCAATATCCAATCTCTCGTTTTGCTCAGGTAAAAATTAATCCTCGTGTTCTTGAATTAGATGCTATTTTTGCTTTGAGTGCACAGGTGTCCTGTTTAGCCAATATTATAAAGAATAAGAAGGGGACAAGTGATGTTGCTCCTATCCAAGTAGCCTAACAGATGGATGTGCCGACATTTTCCTATGAAATTTGCATCGAAAAGCACAGTTACGAGGATTGCCCACAACATGATGAAAATGCATTTTACGTTAATAACATCAAAGGAGGTTCCTATGGTAACTCATACAATAACAGAGCTCAACAACCTTAGGGAAATAAAAAAGCTTCCACATTTAGATATGAAAATTCCTCAACTCAAGGGAGTTATAGACAAGGGAGTTACCACAACAATCAATAGCAAAATTTTAATTAGAATTCGCAGGTATATTTGCACCCTGATCAATTGCAGGTACATAGCCAGATGCAACCACAGACGCGATTGCAGCCACAACAGAATGAAATGCCACATATGCAAGGACAGCATCAATAACAGCAACAGTTTTCTCAACAAAGGTCAGATCCTATGGCTGCGCTTAAGTCATTGATACAAGAGCATATCACGAGAACTGAAGCGATAGTGCAAGGCAATTCTTCTTCCATCCGAGTGCTGGAGGCCCAACTAAGACAGTTGGCTTCTAATCCGAGTGCAAGGTCACCAGGTACTCTACCTAGTGAAACTGAGAACCCAACACAAAGAGGGAAGGAGCATTGTAAGGCGATCACGTTGCGAAGTGGAAAGAAAATGACTAAACCAAGCAATTCTAATGAAGACCATGTCGATGCATCCGAACCAACGCAACAAGAAGAAGTTACAGCTAAAGAAAACTCAGTAGAAATAAGTGAGGAGGAGCTGTCGGTAGTGACATCTATGCCTACTATTTGCTTAACAAAGACGTCGATGCAATTGCCTGTGTCGGTGCAACTGTTTATCCCATAACAACCCACTAATAGTATACCTTTGCTGTTTCTGCAAAGATTTAAAGAGAAAGACCATGATAAGGACTATCAAAAGTTTGTTTCTACATTGAAACAATTACATATTAAAATACCTTTTGTAGATGCTCTTGTACAGATCCCTAGTTATGTGAAATTTATGAAGGAGCTGTTATCAAAGAAGAAAAAATTGTCCGAAATTGAGATGATTGCACTCATAGAGGGGTGCAGCGGTGTGCTAACTAACAAGTTGCCACAAAAAATGAAAGACCCTGGCAACTTCACAATCTTATGATCCATTGGGAATCATTATCTAAGTAAAGCTTTATGTGATATGAGAGCTAGTATTAATCTCATACCTTTTTCCATATTCAGGAAATTAGGAATAGGATCAATGAAGCCTACTACGGTGACATTGCAGCTTGCGTACAGATCTCTAACGCAACCTGAAAGCCAGATCAAAGATGTCCTTGTGCAAGTTGATAAGCTGGTGTTCCCTGTCGATTTCATAATCCTTGACTGCGAGGCAGACAAGGAAGTGCCCATCATTCTGGGGCGACCATTCTTGGCAATGGGACGCACTCTTATCGATGTTTTCAAGGGTGAGCTTGTAATGAATCATAACAACGAGCATGTGACCTTCAGTGTGTTCGAAGCATCTCCGTCGAAAGGTAAAGAATAGTGCCACCACATTGACATGCTGGATGAGATTATCATGGAAGAATTTAATGAACGGAGTTCATCCGTCCTAGATGAAGATGTAGTGACATTCATTGATAAAGTCCTAGCTGAATGTGACTACAATGCTGAGGTTAATAGTTGTGAGCTGAGACAAAATTGGCAATTGGAATAGTTGGATCTATCTAATAGGACGATCCCTGTGTTTAAGCCATTGATTGAACAAGGTTCTACCTTGGAGTTGAAGCCATTGCCAATGAATCTGAAGTATGTCTTTTTGGGTGACAATGACACGTTACTTGTAATTGTCAGCGCAAGCCTCGATGAAATGTAGGAAGAAAATCTTGTTGCAATTTTAAAGGAGCATAAAAGAGTCATCACTTAGAGCATTGCAAATATCAGAGGCATCAACTCCTCTTTTTGCATGCACAAGATTAGGCTGAGAGATGAAGGGAAGCAATCTATTGAGCAACAACGACGACTCAATGAGAAGATAAAAGAAGTAGTGAAGAAGGAATTATCAAGTGGCTAGACGCGGGCATCATCTACCCCATTTTTTATAGTAATTGGGTGAGCCTTATCAAATATGTGCCCAAGAAGAGTGGCATCACTTTTGTGAGTAATGACAAGAACAAGTTAATCCCTACTGGCATTGTGACTAGCAGGCGAGTATGCACGAATTATCGTCGACTGAATGCGGCCACAAAGATGGACCACTTTCCACTACCTTTCATTGACCAAATGCTGGATAGGCTAGCTGGTAAAGCCTATTATTGCTTTTTAGATGGCTACTCTAGATACAACCAAATTGCCATTGCGCCAGAATATCAAGCGAAGACCACGTTCACATGCCCATTTAGAACCTTTACCTTCTGATGTATGCCATTTGAATTGTGCAACACACTAGCCACATTCTAGAGATGTATGATGGCTATCTTCTCGAACATGATCGAGGATTCTTTAGAGGTATTCATGGATAATTTCTCGATTTATGGGAAAACTTTTGACCAATGCGCTGACAACCTGGCGAAAGTTCTGAAGAGATGCAAGGACACAAATCTAGTTCTAAATTTGGAGAAATGCCACTTCATGGCAACTGAAGGCATTTTCCTCGATCGTCGCATATCATGTCAGGGCATTAAGGTAGATAAAGCAAAGGTTAAAATCATCGATAAATTACCGCCGCCAACAAATGTTAAGGGAATAAGAAGATTTCTTGGACATGCTGGTTTCTATAGGAGATTTATTCGAGGTTTTCTAAGATTGCTAAACTGTTATACTCATTACTAGAGCAGAATAAAAAGTTTGTGTTTGATGACACCTATTTGGACGCATTCATCACAATAAAGAAGTAGCTAGTACAAGCTCCGATTATCGTCGCACAGGACTGGACGCAATCGTTTGAATTAATGTGTGACACAAGTGATTTTACTGTAGGAGCTGTACTGGGACAATGCAAAGAAAAGGTGTTTCATTCCATTTATTATGCTAGTAAAACTTTGACTGAAGCGCAAGTCAATTATACAACAACTGAGTAGGAATTTGTAGCAGTAGTTTTGCATTCGACAAGTTCCGTTTATACCTTGTCGGCGCAAAAATTATAGTATACACAAATCATTCTACGTTGAGGTACCTTTTTGCAAAGAAATATGCCAAACTGAGGTTGATTAGATGGATCCATTGCTACAAGAGTGTGATGTTGAAATCAAGGATAGAAAAGGATCCGAGAATCAAGTAGCTAACCACTTATCTCGACTGGAAGTTAGAAGTGAAGATGGGATTATTGATGTATTTCCGAACGAGCAGTTGTTCTTTATCGACGCATCACCCTGGTATGCTGATGTTGGCAACTATCTTGTGTTTGGGAAGTTACCCTTGAATACTGTTGGTCACAAGAAAGTCAGATTTTTTGTGTGACGCCGCAAAGTACCATTGGAATGAGCCATACCTGTTCAAGGTATGCGTTGACAACATTATCTGTTACTGCGTTCTTGAAGAAGAAATGACTTCTATCCTATGACATTACCATGATGCTCCTTATGGAGGCCATTTTGGTGGTGTAAGGACTACTACAAAGGTCCTACAGTCAGGATTCTATTGGCCAACATTATTTCGAGATGCTTATAACTTTGCATAATAATGTGATCGATGTCAACGCACTGGCTCAATATCCTGATGCAATGAGATGCTCCAACAACCTATTATAAAGGTGAAGCTATTTGATGTTTAGGGTATAGACTTCATAGGGCCATTCCCTAACTCTTTTGAGACTGTGTACATTTTAGTTACTTTTGACTATGTCTCGAAGTGGATAGAAGTAATCGCGATGCCAAAAGATAATGCTCGAAAGTAAGTGATCAAGGTACTCATTTTCACAACAATCAAGTAGAAATAGCATTGAAAATATATGGTGTGAAGCATCATATAGCCACAAAGTACCATCCACAGACAAACGGCCAAGCGGAGGTGTCCAATTGGCAGATTAAGAGCATCCTTGAGAAGGTGGTTAATCATCTAGGAGGGATTGGTCTTCGTGGCTACATGATGCATTTTGTGCGCTTCGCAACGCATATAAAACCCTGTTGGGGATGTCGCATATCAACTAGTGTATGGTAAGTCATGTCACCTGCCAATTGAGCTAAAGCTATGTGGGCAATCAAGCAGGTAAATATGGATTATGATGTTGCTGGAAGGAAAAGATTGTTGGACATTACTGAACTAGAAGAAATTTGTCGTAATACCTATGAGAATGTCGCAATATACAAAGAAAAGGCTAAGAGATGGCACAACAATATCATCTTGCGTCGACAATTCAACTCTGGTCAGTTAGTACTTTTGTTTAATTGCGTCTAAGATGGTCGGGCCCTTTTAAGGTTATCGAAGCATTCAAGAATGGTGCGGTGACAATGGAGAATCTAAAAGATAGGCAACAGTTCAAGGTGAATGGCAAATGTCTAAAGCATTATGTGAGCCCAGAAGTCAAAGAACGAAACGTGACCATTGATCTGGTTACATTTAAATAATGTCAACGCATTTTACATTTCCTTTTAACTTTTCACTTTTACTTGTTTCCTTTTCAGTTTTATGTAGGAATAAAAATTGTCTTTTTGTCGATGTATCACAAGCACAACTTGTCGGCGCATTCTGTGATGACTCAGCAATGTCTTCATCTATTCCTAATCGTTGGATCAACCAAAAAGGTACGATCTACAGCTTAGCATTTATTGGCTGCAGATGTGATGATTTTTCAGGATGTTTTCAATAATCACGACTTTTGCCATTCAAAGGTTATATAACCCTTCTCTGTCGACTTCTTTTTCCACTCACATTCGACATTGCCGCTGCAACTCTTCTTTTTTGTTATTTTCTCTCTTACTTTCTCACAATTTTCTTTTCTTTTCTCTGCAAGTTTCTTTTAACCTTCTTCCTCAAATATTATGGCTATAACAAGAGGTACGAAAACACCTTCCAAAACCTTTGAAACTTTCGCCACCGTGGTTCGATCCACAAACCAACCTCTATCAAAAGAGCCGATCCTATTTCTATCTAAAGCAACCAAGGAACGCTACCATGATGTGATGCTAAAAGAAAACTACCATTCGGAGCAAAGCTTACAGTTGTCCCCAGCAAATCGCATGAACAATCAGTCGGCTGGGCTGCGAATTTTATCTGTGAGCATTCAGCCAGATATTCCCCTATAATGGTAAGGGAATTTCATGCCAATCTTGTCGATACTGAATAGGAATTCATCTTTGTGAGAGAGGGCTTAATACCTTGGAGTGCTGCCCACATCAATGCTCTGTTTCGGATGGCTGCGAAAGAGGACACTCACACTGTGTTGGAAAAACTGACTGATGAAGAAATTGACCAGGTGATGAGCGACTTGTATGTTGAAGGTGCTGTCTAGACTGGAAATGGTCCACACAACTATACCATACACTGTCGCTATCTGACAACCTACAGTAAGGTGTGGTTCTACTTTATCAATAGCTATATCCTACCTTCTACACACAACACTACGGTAACATTAGATCAAATGTGCATTCTGCATTCCATATTCAAAGGTCGTCACATCAATGTCGACATAATCCTCCACGACCAGATTGTTGAAGCAACATTTAAACAGACAGGTATACTACCTTTCCCTTCCTTAATAATGCTGGTATGTAAACAACGGGGTATTGTGCCCAGAGATGGTGAGGAAGTAGTAGAGAACAAGAGTCATATCAACGATATCTCCATAGAAAGAATGACGAGAGGCCAAGAGATGCTGCTAATGAAGGAAACACCCAAGAAGAAGGATAGGGAAAAAGAGAAGAAGAAGGAAAAAACAAGCAGATGCGCCTACAGACCTTAAGTTAGGAAAAAGGATAGCTGCTATGAAGCCAATATTGATCGCATTGACATGCGAAATATCCGTATCGTTAGCGTATTAGAAGTTATGGACTATTGGCAGAACATATTCTATGCATACACAAAAGCATGGAATGACGCTATTGTTGTCGCATTGAGGAACATGAGCCCGAGTCCGCTGCTAGATTTCCTTGTATTTCCCTCCATCTTTCGACCAATGCCATCATCCTCCGACCAAACTACATCTGATGGTAGCATGTTCCCTCTCCAACGAGAATCCACCTTTTAGATGAAGAGGAGCACAAGGGACATTCTAATGTTCGGGAGGATTGCTACAGAACTATAGCCAACTTGTTCGAAGAGGAGTTCTCAAACAACCTTGGGGCTAATAATGCAGAGCGGGTAGCTATGGTTGAGGAGATGACTTCCTCGATCGTATCTATATGTGTAGACGTAGAGGTAGGTGCTGACAAGACCCCCATTGATTAGGAACAACCTAAAGCGGAGGAAGCAGAGCAAGAAGAAGACCAAGGGAAGGAAAAAAGAATGAGAGGAAGAAGAACTTGAGAAGAAGGACCCTGCAGAGGAGCAGGAAGACAAATAAGACGATGCCCGGACAGATATCGCTGAGGATATTATCGAAGTAGACGTAAGTGTGGGGGCATCTAGTGACGACATGACTCTACTAGGCACATTACAAGTAGCGTAGTGGAGTTCAATCCTCTCCCCATTATGCCCTATGTGGCACCGCTAACTAAGATCCACCGATCATATGTAACTGTCGATGAGGTCGCACCAGCTATGAAGGAATAATTCACTGCCCCGATCGGCTCGAAGGATAGAAAAAGGAGAGCACCTAAGGAAAAAGAAGAAGAAACCAAAGCAACCATGATATCGACTACTGAATAAATTAGTTAGTTTACTTTTTTGTAGGTAGTTACATACATTTCATTGTCATTGCATTGTTACTTGTCACTGCATTTCTCATACTGTTTCCCTGCATTGTAATTGCATTTCCATTTGCATTTGTATAATATTGTCAGTGCATTGGGAACAAAGCAACCATTAAGTTTAGGGGGGATATTGTGTAAAATGGAAATGTGATTGCGCCCACATATTTGAATTTTACTTGTTTCTTTAGTTAATGAAAATATGCATAATTTCAACAAAAATGTGACCACAAAATTTTTTATTTGATGCATATATCTTGAATTGATTGGGATGCTGACATATGAATTGGATGAATGTGAATGAATATTGAGCTCTTCTATTTTTGAATGAATAATTGAATTGCTTCAGTAATGAATGGATAGTAGCAATCTTTGAATCTTGCACTAACTTGCCAATTGCAGCGACATTGTATTAATAAAGAACACTCCAATGCTAGTGCATTGTGACTTATCAAGGGAGAACACTCCGTTGCATGTGTTAAAAATATCATCTAGCCAAAGGCTGTCACTATTAGAGTATGTGTCGGCTTACAAATTTCGGTGGTCCCGACTTACTCTTGCTCAAAAATCTTGAAGAAACTGACCCCCGACTAGCCTCTTCTCTGAATCTCTTCGGCGGTGGTATAGAGAAAGTCCTAACAATGTTCTTCTTTCCATATTCTTGAAACCTCGTTTCTCTCTGTCTCTTGCTGTTGTAGATTTCTTCCATCTTGAGCTCTATCTGCTAAAACTACCAACGATCAGATTTTAGAACCATTCACCATCATTCTGATCTGATCATTTAGCCCCTCTTCGAAACGGACACACAGGGCTTCATCAGTCGTTACAACTTCTCTGGCATACTTGCTAAGCTGTACAAATTCTCGTTCGTATTCTGCCACTGTTTTATTTCCTTGTCTTAGTTCTAGAATTTCCTTCTTTTTTTTACCCAGGTATCGCTTGCTGACATATTTCTTTTTGAATTCTATTTGAAAGTAATCCCAGATGACTTCGTTTTTAGGCATCATTGCCACGATAATAGCCCACCAGTGGTAAGTCTCATCTTTTAGTAGTGACACAACACACCTTACATAGTCTTTCGCAGGACAAGCCATCTCATTCAGGACTCTCAACATATTTTCCAACCAGTATTAACGTTAGTCTCATCTTCTTCTACACTTCCTCGGAAGTCTTCAACTTCGTATTTTCTAACCCTCTCTATAAGGATGTGACGTCGATTCTACCACTGAATGTGGTGGAGGCCTAACTGGGGGTACTACCGGTCGGGTAGCTAGCTGTGTAACAGGAGTTATAAGAGGTGGTGCTATCGGATTATTTCTCATGAATTCCATGAACCACTGCCCCATCAAACCGAAGAATATGTTCTTTGCTTCATTTTCTGTCATAGGTAGTAGTGATGCATTGTGACTAGCCCTAGAGTCATTAGTCAGGATATTGCTATTTACTCATTAGTTTCATCTTTGTCAGAGTTAGGTATCCTATATTTATCTGCAAAAGTCATAATTAGATCGGATTCATCCATATCACACTATCACAAGTTCATATGACATGTACTTCTAAATCATCATGCATGATAGGCATTTTATACATAGTATTTATGTTTTCTAACTCATTGATGCTTGGTTTAAATTCTTGTTATTTTACCTCTGTTTGTGCACTGATGTCGTCACATACAAATATATATTGCGTCTTAAAATTGTCAGCACAAGGATCCATCTCAGAAAACCAAAGCTAAAAAGAATCCGAAAATACAGCCACAAATTCATCTTGAAATTGCGACTAGCGATGTTACCGTGTAGGAATCTTTACTTGAAATGAGAGAATTTAGTTAGAATAACAACTGGAAGCATCGGTGTTGGGGAAAAGCACCTTGTCACCGCAATCACAATCTGCATATTCAAGAAGTTCACACCTGATCTCTGTGAGTGTACAGCTAGAATTTAACTAACTTTGACAGCTGCAATTGGATCTAGATTTGAGAATAGATTAGGTCTACCATTCTTGAAGCTTATAAATAAAAGGGAAAAAAATGAAGAAAAAGGGATCAAGAGGTAGATGAATTAAATTTTGCAAATACTTTGTGTTCTTGGAGATTTAAGTTGGAGAATGGTGAGCTAATTGATCGGAGGAGCAACCACTTCTGACGAGAAGTGCTCGACGCAATACAAGAGGAGCGGTTAAGGAATAGTCCTAGTAGTCTAGAGATAGTAAGCTTCGATATATTTATTAACCCCTCTTTTATGCTGATAAATTATTCTTGACACTTGAAAGAATATGAGAATATCTTTCAATGTTAGATTACTTTGATTCTTACCTAATCCTTCTCATCTGTTTATTCTTGGATTTAATTGCTTTAAACACGAGAGTGGAATTGCAGTCTACCGACATCGAGAGATGCGATGAAAAGTTAGGTTAACAAGCAAGTCAGCAAGAGCTACCTGGGATTAGAAGAGATTCTATCACTTGTTCTCAAGTGCATAGAGTTGCCAACATCGAGAGATGGGGTAGCAGTGGGTACTTGATTCTCGATTAAACAGAGAGATATTATTGGTAAGATTTCATTGGAGCCTTATTGATGCGACAATTCATCTATACAATACCTTATTGATGCATCTAGCATTGCTACTTAGTGATATCAGTGATCCACTCCAACCCTTTGCACTTGATCGCACTTTTACTTTTCTATATTTAAATTCTAAAAAATTCAGCAACAATTTGATTTATTTTCAGTTGCTCTGACATTTAACTTTTATAATTACATTGATAATTTTAACAATCTTAGTGTACAGATTAGATTTAATTGCGCTGACATCTTACTCACATTATCTCTAATCTTAGTTTTAATTGCCTTGACATATAAACATCAAGAACCCATTTCCTGTGGGATCGATATTCAATAGAATTAATCTATCAACTATACTTGCATCGACATGTGTTCGCTTGCACAATTACTGTGACGTTACAAGCCGATCAATGCCATATAACCAAGTGATGGAATATCTACCGAAAAACTTCGGGATAGTGTGATGCCCCAAGATGATCTGGTCCCCGAACAACAAAATTGAATATACAAAACAATAGCAATTTCACAGATAAGCACTTCATTTCATATACATCCGAGGTAGGTTTTAATTTATATTTGATACTCACGATGACACGACCCTTAATCCACAATGGGATTCATTTCATTTGATACTCACGATAACACATAGTCATCAGACCTCTTGTTCCGTTAAGGAATCATACACTCACGATGACACTTAGTCACCGGACCTCATAATTCGTAGAGGATTCATATACTCATGATGACATATAGTCATCGGACCTCATAATCCGTAAAGGATTCATATACTCATGACGACAAATAGTTATCGGACCCTTTTTCATTTACGGCTCAAAGCCCGTTAGCCTTTCCCTTCCTATGTTCCCCTCTTCCACACTTTCGATCATCGTTTCAACTCACAAAAATTGTTTACAACACAAAAATATTCAATTTAAATTGGAATTTAACCATACGAACTTACCAGATTGGATTACAGTTGTGAATGGATTCCAGGGACTACTCTGCTACTTTTCCTTTTCCTCGATCGGTGGCACGATCGTAGCCTACATTCACAAATCATTCCATTTCTCTCATTAAATCACACAATCAATTCATTTAACACAATATAGTCCATTTGCTAAATTACGATTTTACCCCTAATACCTCCCTTTTATTCAATCTAGTCCTTTCAACACAAAAAATGCAAAAAAACCATTTCCTTTCTAACCCTTAGCAGCCAAAAGTTTTAAGCCTTCACACAAGTCCCTAAACTTCATTTATTTCATAACAAGTACACCCAATTTCATCATTTTAACATTTTAGCCCTTAAACCCTAATTTCATCAAAAATCAATTTACAAAAATATCAAACCCAGTCATCAAGCATACAAATCCATCAAAAACTTTCAAGAAAAAGCATATTCAACAATGGTAAGATTTATAACATTTGACAGATTAAAAAATTGGTCCTTGAGCTAGCTAGATTAAGCTAATACGGACTAAAAAACATAGAAATCACCAAAAACGAGTGAGAAATCACTCACCTAATGAGACATAAAGCTTGGCCGAATGTTGCCTTCTCTTCCTAGGGTTATTTAGGTTTTTCTTAAGGAAGAAGATGAGTGAAATTCACTCAATATTCCTTTCTTATTTTTTTAACATACTTAATTTTATAATTATTAATTTACCCCTAATGAATTAACATAATTTCACAACAAAAATGACTCATAACCGTCCACTATACCTCCTTAAGGTATATTTTCTCGTTAAGGATCCTTCTTAAGTCATTCCTCTACAAATTAGCTTGTTTAATCAATATTCCTACATTTTGCGACTTTTACGATTCACTCCTTTTTACTTAATTAATTATTTAAACATTAAAATTTCATAAACAAATTTTAATACGATGCTAACGAAGTCATAATTATTTAAATAAACAAATTAACGACCTGACTCATCGGAGTTGTGATCCCGAAATCATTGTTTCTGACACCAGTAAAAATCGGGTTGTTACAAAAAGGATCTTAAAGATTCTAACCCTCAAATACTGAACCCTTATTGTTTTCTTCAGCATTAGGCGTAGATGGAATAATAAATTCCTTTGGTTGTTTCCACTCCGTTTGAAAGGCTTTACACTCATCGCCCTCAAGATAGTAAATAGGGGTGTTCAAATTTTAGTTAAAATCGAATTAACCGATCAAACCAAACTAATTCGATTAATTGGTCGGTTAATTGATCTAATTTGGTCAAAGGTTAGTTAATGGTTTTTTGAAAATTCGGTTATTGGTTAATTCAATTTGAAATTGGGTAATTAACCGAATTAACCAAACTTTGAGAAAACTAATATTATATATTACCAATTCTTTTAATTTTTTGTTAATTCGATTAATTTTAATTTGGTTAATTCGGTTAAATGAACATTACCAATTTATTTTTTGGTATATTTTATACTTGTTTTAAAAAAACAAAAACATAAAAATTTTTGTTAATTCGATTAATCGATCGAATTAACTGAAATAGTTTGGTTTGGATAATTTACATTGAAAATTTTTTGGTTCGATTAACAGTTTCAAAAGTTCAATTAATTCGATTAATGCTAGTTCGATTCGATTAACCGATTGAACAACCCTAGTGTTAAAAGTTAAAGTTAAGTGACTTAGTAGAAATGTCCTTTAGACAGTTGAAGTCTACTCTACTAAGATAAAGAGGATTTGCGACCACTTGGGCATGCAGAATCAAATTTGATCTCCATTCTGGCAAGGCATCAATAAGATTCTTTTAAGTATCCTCTTGAAACTTTTTGAAAGTCTCTTCATGGGATTGGCGTAGTTTCTCTAACTCTACCATGTGACTTTCCGCTTGAGCCTTGAGCTTCTCTTCTAAAATGGACATTTCATCCTTCAAATGATTGATCTCCTTCTTATAGTACTCACTCTCAGTTAGAGAATCTCTATACTTACCCTTTAGAGTTATAACTCAAATATCCAGTCTTCCAATCAAATTGGTAGGTTCTTGATATTTTTGGCGTAATTCAAAAAAAGAGTCTTCGCTAATCTTCATTGCCTTTTTTAAATTTGTCATCTTGTTGTTATAATGCTTACCAATGTCTTTAAGAGCCCTACTCCAAAGAACATGTTCGATAGATAGGATTTCTGAAACTTGAGCCATGAGTGATAAAGGGCACTCAGTGGAATTGGATGCAATGTAAGAGGAGAAAGCTTCTCTTAACTATAGAGGTTAAGCTTTGTTGTTGAAATATGGAGCTCAGAGATATGGAAGTTGGAAATGACTCAAGAAGATCATGCTAAGGATAATTTCCTCCTATTCCAGCAGAGGAAGCATCTTGTGTTTAAGTGGGAGGGACAGTTGATTGAATTAAAGGAATTGCCTCAGTAGGATTCTCTTGCAACAAGGGATCAAAAAATTATATGGGAGAACTTGTTTGAGGGGTGGACTCTTTAGGTAATAATGAAATCTCAAGAAAACCAGGAACCAAAGATGAGGAGGTAACTGTACTGACAAGCTCCTTATTTGGTTTTGGCCATATTAATGGAGGGCATTCATTGCTTTTCGACTCTTGAGTACTTTCTTCTAATCTGATCCTTTTCTTTGTTTTTTGTTGTTGCTTTCTAGATAGAGTATTGGTAGTCTTTTCTTGGGTACAAGCTCTATTAAGAATAGAAGAAATGTCCATGTCTTGAGGATGAAAATGAGATGAAGGCCATGCACCATCAATAGGAGAATTAGCTTAATTTGAAGTAGAGGTAGAATCTGCAACATGATTATTTATAAGATTCCAATTTCGTGGGTGAAGACCACAGAAGCTATAAAAATAGAAATGAGGCTCTCTTTTGCACCCCAATAAAATATATGCTAAATCATTGTCTAGATTGCATTACATAGCCACACTTCAAAGGAAGAAAGCACAGTGAGATCATCCAACCACTTTATAGACTCATTTGATCGGTAACCATTGGGGCTTAGGTATTGTAAGACATATTGGAAAACATTTCCAACTATGATGATTTCCACCAAGTCGATAACATGCCATTTCTTTAACCATTTGTATTGACTACTTGTAAGTTGAGAATCCACTGGCTGGCATTGTGCATAAATTTTCTCTTTGGGAAGATACCATTTTGTGGGAAAACCAAACCTTGATTTGAGTTTACCAATCACCCTTATAAATTTTACATTTTCTCTTATGATGGTTGGAGATCTTATTTTGAATGATGGATTCATGTCCTGTGTGAACACTAAAGTGAGCCCTACCAACGGACAACCCCTGTCTCTTTATCTTTAATTGATAGAACTTTTGAAAAACACCTAGAAAGGGTTGTAACATCCTTCTGGCAGAGTCTTAGTATTTAAATACTGATTAAGAAATAAGAATGATACTATGAATATAGAAGTAAATAATGTTAAATCTAGTCTAAGAAGAAGAACTATCTGAGTGCGCCTCTATCACCTTTGGATTGGTGAACATTGGGTTAGCACATAGTAGTAAAGAAGTAAGCTCGATAAGGGAAGGTTCATCCCTAGAAGCCTTAGTTGGAATCCTTAGGGTGGGCCGTTCCATTAAAGGTAATAGGGAAGTGAATCCTATGATGTGAGTTTACGTTAATAGTATAGAACATCCTGTGATTATGGCTTTGAGCTAGTTGAGTTATAAAAAATGGATAGTTAGGGATCAATCGAATGTGAACCAAGATAGTTAAGAACCAAAAGAAACACTTGATTAGTTTCCTTGAAATTTGTAGATTTGGATAAGACCACCAAATGACTGATGTGATGCTTTTCAAGTCCCAATAAGAACTTGGGTTTATTCAAGAGTTTAAGATATGTTAAAAAGAAAATATCTTCCCTTTCATCCATTCTTGAGAGAAAGAGGCTAGAAGGAAGTTAGGGTGCTCTGAGTTAAATTTGAGGCCTGATGATTAGACGATGTCAAGGTAAGGTAATGCCCGGTATATGAGTGAGCTCTGAAATTTATAAATTTAACGTTGTCCACCCTACTAATGCTTTTGATGTGTATGTGTGTGCGGAATCAAAATTGAAATATGATACAAAATTTCCTTAGAGAGGAATGAAGCAAAAAGGAAACAAATCTTAGTAAGGTATTAAGAAGACTCAGATAATAAGGTCGTCGCCGAGAAGGCATGATGTGTGATCTATCGAAGTTCGACCTAGCAGATTAAATTACTTTTCATACTTTAGGAGCTTGAAATCAAGCATTATTATTAGGTTTTACTTAGAATATTAGTAAGTTTTAGTTTAGTTAAGAAAATGTGTAAAAGGTGTAAAAATGAGTCTTTTATTGACTTTAGGGCCAATTGAGGCCTAAAGGTTAGCTAATGTATTTGGTGAGCGTGAAGAAGACCATTAGAAGATTAATTATATCAAGACTGATCACTGTATCACGACACGAGATGTTGGATGTCGCAACTTAGGAACCAGAACCAAAGAATCTTAAAGTTTTCTTCTTTGTCATGACATAGGCACAAGGGTGTCGCGACAAGCCCTGAAAATCACACCAAAGGAGTACTGTAACACCCGGTTCGATCGCTGGACCCCAGCAAGTGAACGTTACAACAAACATTACACAATTTAGAATCAATTTAAAATCCTTAATCCTTATTATTATTATTATTATTATTATTATTCAAAAAAACATTGGTAAATTTGATTTTCAGAAACAATTTGAATTAATTCTATTTTTAAAGAGTTTTTGAAGTCTGAGGGACTTCTACCTGTACTTAAGTGGGTAAGTATCAGTAGAACTCAAGTTTGTAAAGCCTCGAAAAAGCTATAGAATTCTATTAATAGAATTGGGAGTTCTACAGATACAACTTAGGGTTCTACCAGTACAACTTAAACTTCTACCGGTACAACAAACTCTAGAGAGCAAGGTAGTTTTGGCATGAGATTTCTATTGATACCCAAAACCAAGCTACCGACACTAGTAGAGGACTACTGATACATTGGGGACTTCTACCAAAACAAATCAGGTTAGTAGCCAAAGTTCAGCATCCCTTATATTTCTACCGATACTCTACTGGGTTCTATCGATACTCTGATGGGTTTTACCGATACTCTGATGGGTTCTACCAATACTAAAAATAACCCTCAAAGTTCTACCGGTACAAGGGTACTTCTACTGAAAAAAGATAACAATTTCAAAACATATATTATACCAAGTCAAGTAGACATCACCGAATCATAAAATAACAAATTTACCAAAATTACCAAGGATGTTCACAACAATATAAACTAACAAAATACATGACATCCACAATAAGGACTTCACATTACACACACCTGACTCTGCCTAGGTACATGCCAACTCAAAATAAAATAAACTTACTAACGCTTGAATGCGGGATTGTCTCTAGATGCTGAGTTGCGTAAAAATAAAAAAGCACCAAACCTGCGCATGAGAAACAAATCGTACGCTGAGTATAACTCAGTGATATTTTCATAAACTAAACATTAAACAATTATAGATACATTTATAGGCCTAAATTAATATTAGATCATGCTATACCAATATTAATTCTATGATACCATATTCATAGAAACATTATACATTTCACTAGTATATATGTATACACATGACATATTATCATTATAAAAACTTATGTACCATTTCTTTAGTTCTCAATACATATTTCATTTCATACCCAGTGCCTTATCGATTAAATCCAAAGTAATAATCGCGCCCTATGCTATAATAAAGTTGACATGAATTGGTTAAACTGAAGTAACTTGGTACCCAGTGCCTCATCGACTCGTGGTCGAAGTAACCCTATACTCTTCCTATCCTATGACATGGCATCTATATTCGACTCGGCCCAAACAGTTAATAGGGTAATCATTTTAATTTAATACCAATCAATCATTCAAATTTTTCCTTGATCACAACATGAATGCATTTAAATTCAATTTAGTAATAATCATAGATTTTTCTCATATCATAAAATCAATTCATACATTTATACATAAAGGAGTATACATTTAATCATCATACTATCAATTGATTTAAATCAACCCAATTGAGTAGAAAATCTTACCTTAATTACTTACCATGAACAATTAATTAAATATGCAACAATTTATAAATTAGTTTAGATTATAGAAACACCAACTGTAAATTTCGAGCTACTCGTTGACGATTTTGTCTTTGCCCTTCCTTTTTGATGAGTTCAGGTCAACGTTAGCTGCTGAATTGTATACACAACATATTTCATCAATACACAAATAATTTCACTCTAACTATATTTAACTCCCTATTTCTCATTTTTAAATTTATTTACCAAATTTGAAAATTTGGTCCTCACTACTTGAAATCCACAATTAACTTCACAATTTAGTCCCTTTTTTACTTCTAACTTAAAATATATCAAATTAGTCCTTAAAGCTTTAATTACTCAACAATGGTAGTATTTAATATCTTTGACAATGTTGAAAAATACAACATGGGTCAGCTAGATTAAGGTATCGGGATTCCAAAAAAATAAAAATTACTAGAAAAGGACTAATTTAAGCTTACCAATTTGAAGCTTGAACCTTAACAAACCTTAAGCTTTCTCTCCCAATTTTCTACCCCCCATTTGCTTCGAATGCTCAGAAAGAAGAAACAAAATGTTTTGTTTCAACAACTCCCATTTAAAATCCTTTCATTTTCATTTCTTTCTTAATTTTATTTTAATTAAAAAATTATTACACATTTTATAAACCATGTATTTCTACCTAACGACACTAATCAACATTAAAAGGGGGAATTGCCACATTGGTCCCTCCTATTTAGTTCAAATTATAATTCTTTTATAAATTGTACTTTTACACTTATGCAATTTAGTCCCCACACCTAATTTAAGCACTATATAACTAAAATTACCTATTCAAAAATCAATTATCCTACAAATTATTTTCGTAAATATTTTTATTAAATATTTACGGGTCTGGTTCACAAATACGGAGTCTTAAAAATATACTTTTTGACACCCCTGATTTTGGGTTGTTATAACTCTCCCCCTTAAAGAAATTTTGTCCTTAAAATTTATCTGAAAAGAGGTGGGGATATTGAGATCTCATCGTCTCTTCCGGTTCCCCAGCCACTTCCTCAACTCTGTGGCTACGCCATAACACTTTCACAAGTGAAATGCATTTGTTACGCAACTCTTTCACCTGTCGAGCTAATTTTTCTACTGGTTCTTCTTCGTAAGGCAAATTGGGTTGAATTTCAACTTCTCTTGTCGAAATAACATGAGATGGATCTGAATGATATCTTTTAAGCATTGAAACATGAAAAACATCGTGTATTTTCTACAACTCTACCGGTAAGGACAATCGATAAGTAACTGGTCCCACTCTTTCCATGATTACATATGGCTCGATAAAACTTGAACTCAATTTCCTTTTTCGATTGAATCTAAGGACTTTCTTCCACAGTGAAACCTTCAAGAACACTTTGTAACCAATAACATACTCGATATCACTACATTTTAAGTCCGCTTACGATTTTTGTTTATCAAAAGTTGTCTTCAATCTTTCCCGAATTAACTTAACTGTAACTTTTGTTTCTTGAATCAACTCAAGACCAACTATTTTTCTTTCACATAATTCTATCCAACAAACAGGTGTTCGATATTTGCGACCATATAAAGCTTCGTACGGAGCCATTTGAATGCTCAACTAAAAACTACTATTATAAACAAACTCAGCTAGAGGTAGGTAAGGTTCCCAACTTGATTCAAAGTCAATCACACATGCTCACAGAATATCCTCTAAAATTTGAATAAAACGTACAAATTGCCCGTTCGTCTGAGGGCGAAAGGCTATGCTAAAGTTGTGTCTCGTACTAAGAGGTTCATGTAACTGTTTCCAAAATCTTAAAGTGAATCGAGGGTGTCGATCAGGGATAATCAACATAGGTATACCATGCAATGTAATGATGTTTTAGATGTAGACTTCGGTATCAATTGGTTCTGACTATTATGAAACGAGCCAAATTCATAAGTTGATCAACTATTACCCACACTGCATTTTTCTTGATTAGAGATAACGGTAACCCCGATACAAAATCCACTGTAATGCACTCCCATTTCCATTCATGAATTAAAATAGGCTGAAGTAATCTAGTGGGAACTTGATGTTCTGCCTTAACTCGCTGACAAGTTAGACACTTAGCCACGTATTCAACTATCTCTCTTTTCATTCTGAGCCACCAATACAACTATTGCAAGTTGCGAGACATTTTCATTCCACTAGGGTGTAAAGCAAAAGGACTACCATGAGCTTTGTGAAGCATTGATCCTTTCAAATCTGCAACATTAGGTACACAAATTCGATTCCACAATCTCAAGCAATCATGGTCATCAATGTTGAATTTTCTATCGAGCCATTTTGAATCATTTCTCTTTTTCTCAACAGTTTTGCGTCAGTAAATTGTGCTTCTCTAATCTGTTCAAACAACACCGATTTAACTCTAAATTCAGCTCAAGCTACCATCATTGCTAATACTGAGTTGAGAAAACATTGCTTTACCAAGATGTAATTGATGACACAATCAAAATCCTTGAGAAGTTTCACGCAAAAACGTTGTCTCAAATTCAACTCCTTTTTTGTTAGGAGATATTTAAGACTTTTATGATCGGCAAAGATGTGACACTTTTCACCATACAAATAGTGTCTCAAGATCTTTAAAGCAAACATCATAGTGACCGCCTCTGAACATACTCCAGTTCGGTGTGTATTTTAAGGCTTTCGCAAGTATATGAGTAAGGTTGTAATATAGTTTGTTTACAACAAAACACTTGGTAAGTATTCCGAGGATCGTACCCAAGGGAGGTGAAGCTATAGTTATTTAGATTCTTGTAAAGAAAAGAAGTAATTAGTACTTGGTTTTCAGACGAACTTTGAAACATGTCAAACTCTTATTAGTTCTTTTATAACTTCGGTTCCTTAAATTATTCAAGATGATCCATTCCTTCGAGCAATTTTCTGAACATTCCCTGCTTGGGAAATCTTATATTTAATCTAAATAGGTTGTCAATTTGTAAACAACTTTTGGTCTTTGAATTAAAAACCTAGTCATGTGAGAATTGTTTCTTTCAAGGTTCTTTGACGAACTTCTGAACTTGTCAAACTTTTATTGGTTCTTTTATAACTTCGGTTCCTTAAAGTATTCAAGGCATCCGTTCCTTTGAGTAATTTCCTGAACACACCTTGCTCAGGAAATAGTATTATTCAGTCTAAATAATTTGTTATTTTGTAAACAACTTTTTGTATTAAAAACTTATTCACGGGATAATCTTTTCTCTCTTAGTTCTTGGATGAACTTCCAAACTTGTCAAACTCTTATTGGTTCTTTTATAACTTTGGTTCCTTAAAGTATTCAAGGTGATCCATTCCTTCGAACAATTTTTCAAACATTCCATACTCAAGAAATCTTATCATTTAGTCTAAATAGTTTGTCATTTTGTAAACAACTATTGGTCTTTGAATTAAAAATTTATTCACGTCAGAATTGTTTCTCTCTTGGTTCTTGGATGAACTTTAAAACTTGTCAACTTTTATTGGTTCTTTAATAACTTTGGTTCTTTAAAGTATTCAAGGCGATCAGTTCCTTTGAGCAATTTTCTGAACATTCTATGTTCGAGAAATAATATCATTTGGTCTAAATAGTTTTTCATTTTGTAAACAACTTTTCATCTTTGAATTAAAAGCTTATTTACGTGAGAATTGTTTCTCTCTTGGTTTTGGGACGAACTTTCGAACTTGTCAAACTCTTTTTGGTTCTTTTATAACTTCGATTCCTTAAAGTACTCAAGTTGATCCGTTCCTTCGAGCAATTTTAAGAACATTCCTTGCTCGGGAAATCGTATCATTTGGTTTAAATTGTTTGTCATTTTGTAAACAACTTTTGGTCTTTGAATTAAAAACTTATTCACGTGAGAATTGTTTCTCTCTTGGTTCTTAGACGAACTTTCGAACTTGTCAAACTCTTATTGGTTCTTTTCTAACTTCTGTTCCTTAAAGTATTCATGTCGATCAGTTCCTTTGAGCAATTTTCTGAACATTCCATGCTCGGAAAATTGTATCATTTGGTCAAAATAGTTTGTCATTTGGTAAACAACTTTTGGTCTTTGAATTAAAAAGTTATTTACATAAGAATTGTTTCTCTCTTGGTACTTGTCAAACTTCCAAACTTGTCAAACTTTTACAAGTTCTTTTATAACTTGAGTTCCTAAAAGTATTCAAAATGATCCATTCCTTCAAGAAATTTTTCAAACATTCCATGCTCAGGAAATCGTATAATATGGTGTCCATAGTTTTTCATATTGTAAACAACTTTTGTCTTTTAATTAAAAACTTATTTATGTGAGAACTAATTCTTTACATGTTCTTGACCGAAGTTTCAAAACTTGTCAAACTTTTACAAGTTCTTTAATAACTTTAGTTTAATAAAGTATTCAAGGCGATCCCTTCCTTCGAGCAATTTTACGATCTCCATGCTCGAGAAATCGAATCATTTGGTCTTAATAGTTTTTCATTTTGGAAACAGATTTTGGTCTTTGAATTAAAAACTTATTCACGTGAGAATTATTTCTATCTTGGTTCTTGGACGAACTTCCAAACTTTTCAAACTCTTATTGGTTCTTTAATTACTTCAGCTCCTTATAGTATTCAAGGTGATCCGTTCTTTCGAGAAACTTTTCGAACAGTCCATGCTCAGGAAATCGTATCATTTGGTCTAAATAGTTTGTCATTTTGTAGACAACTTTTGGTCTTTGAATTAAAAGCTTATTCACGTGAGAATTGTTTCTCTGTTGGTTCTTGGATGAACTTCTGAACTTGTCAAACTTGGTTCTTTTATAACTTTGGTTTCTTAAATTATTCATGGCGATTCGTTCCTTCGAGCAATTTTTCGAGCATTCCATGCTTGGGAAATCGCATTATTTGGTCTAAATAGTTTGTCATTTTGTAAATAACTTTTGATCTTTGAATTAAAAACTTATTTACGTGAGAATTGTTTCTCCCTTACTTTCTGGACGTACTTACGATCCTCTCGAACTCTTATTGGTTCTTTTATAACTTCGGTTCCTTAAAGAATTCAAGGCGATCGTTCCTTCGAGCAATTTTTTGAACATTCCATTCTCGGGAAAAGGTATCATTTGGTCTAAATAGTTTGTCATTTTGTAAACAACTTTTGTTCTTTGAATTAAAAAGTTATTTACGTAAGAATTGTTACTCTCTTGGTTCTTGCCGAACTTCAAAACTTCTCAAACTTTTATGAGTTCTTTTATAACTTCAGCTCCTTAAACTATTCAAGACAGTCAATTCATTCGAGCAATTTTCTGAACATTCCATGCTCGGGAAATCATATCATTTGGTTTAAATTGTTTGTTATTTTGTAAAAACCTTTTAGTCTTTGAATTAAAAACTTATTCAGTTGAGAATTGTTTGTTTCCTAGTTTTAGGATGTACTTCCGAACCTATGACTCTTATTGGTTCTTTTATAATTTTGTTTCCTTAAAGTATTGAAGGCAATCCGTTCCTTCGAGCATTTTTCCAAACATTTCATGATCGGGAAATTGTATCTTTTGGACCAAATAGTTTGTCATTTTTAAACAACTTTTGGTTTTTGAATTAAAAACTTATTCACATGAGAATTGATTTTCTCTTGGTTCTTGGACAAACTTTCGAACTTGTCATACTCTTATTGGTTCTTTTATAACTTGGGTTTCCTAGAGTATTCAAGGTCATCCGTTCCTTCAAGCAAATTTCTGAACGTTCCATGCTCGGGAAATAATATCATTAGGTCTAAATAGTTTGTCATTTTGTAAACAACTTTTGGTCTTTGAATTAAAAAGTTATTTATGTAAGAATTGTTTCTCTCTTGGTTCTTGTCGAACTTCAAAACCTGTCAAACTTTTACAAGTTCTTTTATAACTTCAGTTCCTTAAACTATTCAAGACAATCAATTCCTTCGAGCAATTTTTCGAACAGTTAATGCTCGAGAAATCGTATCATTTGGTATAAATTGTTTGTTTTTTTTTTGTAAACAACTTTTGGTCTTTAAATCAAAAACTTATTCATGTGAGAATTGTTTCTCACTTGGTTCTTAGAAGAACTTTCGAACTTGTCAAACTTTTACGAGTTCTTTTATAACTTCAGTTCCTTTAAGTATTCAAGACGAACCATTCCTTCGAGCAATTTTCTGAACATTCCATGCTCGAGAAATAACATAATTTGGTCTAAATAGTTTGTCATATTGTAAACAACTTTGTCATATTGTAAACAACTTTTGGTCATTAAATTAAAAACCTATTTACGTGAGAATTGTTTCTCAACTTATTCTTGACCGAACTTTCGAACTTTTGAAACTTTTATGAGTTCTTTTATAACTTCGATTCCTTAAAGTATTCAAGGTAATCCCTTCCTTCGAGTAATTTTATGAACTTTCCATGCTCAAGAAATCGAATCATTTGGTCTTAATAGTTTTTCATTTTGTAAACAACTTTTGGTCTTTGAATTAAAAACTTTTTTATGTGAGAATTGCTTCTCTCCTTGTTCTTGGATGAACTTTCGAACTTGTCAAACTCTTTTTGGTTCTTTTATAACTTCGATTCCTTAAAGTACTCAAGCCGATCCATTCCTTCGAGCAATTTTAAGAACATTCCTTTCTCGATAAATTGTATCATTTAGTCTAAATTGTTTGTCATTTTGTAAAAATCTTTTGGTCTTTGAATTAAATACTTATTCACGTGAGAATTGTTTTTCTATTGGTTGTTGGATGAACTTCTGAGCTTGTCAAACTCTGATTGGTTCTTTATAACTTCGATTCCTTAAAGTATTCAAGGCGATCCGTTCCTTCGAGCAATTTTCCAAACATTCCATGATCGGGAAATCGTATCTTTTGGTCTAAATAGTTTGTCATTTTTAAACAACTTTTGGTTTTTGAATTAAAAACTTATTCACATGAGAATTGTTTTTCTCTTGGTTCTTGGACAAACTTCCGAACTTGTCATACTCTTATTGGTTCTTTTATAACTTGGGTTTCCTAAAGTATTCAAGGCAATCCGTTCCTTCAAGCAAATTTCTGAACGTTCCATGCTTGGGAAATAATATCATTTGGTCTAAATAATTTGTTATTTTGTAAACAACTTTTGGTCTTTGAATTAAAAAGTTATTTACGTAAGAATTGTTTCTCTCTTTGTTCTTGCCGAACTTCAAAACTTGTCAAACTTTTACAAGTTCTGTTATAACATCAGTTCCTTAAACTATTCAAGACAATCAATTCCTTCGAGCAATTTTTCGAATAGTTAATGCTCGAGAAATCGTATCATTTGGTATAAATTGTTTTTTTTTTTTTGTAAACAACTTTTGGTCTTTAAAACAAAAACTTATTCATGTGAGAATTGTTTCTCACTTGGTTCTTAGAAGAACTTTCGAATTTACGAGTTCTTTTATAACTTCAGTTCCTTTAAGTATTCAAGACGAGCCATTCCTTCGAACAATATTCTGAACATTCCATGCTTGAGAAATAACATCATTTGGTCTAAATAGTTTGTCATATTGTAAACAACTTTTGGTATTTAAATTAAAAACCTATTTACGTGAGAATTGTTTCTCAACTTGTTCTTGACCGAACTTTTAAACTTTTGAAACTTTTATGAGTTCTTTTATAACTTCAGTTCCTTAAAGTATTCAAGGCAATCCCTTCCTTCGAGTAATTTTACGAACTTTCCATGCTCAAGAAATTGAATTATTTGGTCTTAATAGTTTTTCATTTTGTAAACAACTTTTGGTCTTTGAATTAAAAACTTTTTTATGTGAGAATTGCTTCTCTCCTTGTTCTTGGATGAACTTCCGAACTTGTGAAACTCTTTTTGGTTCTTTTATAACTTCGATTCCTTAAAGTACTCAAGCCGATCCGTTCCTTCGAGCAATTTTAAGAACATTCCTTGCCCGGGAAATCGTATCATTTAGTCTAAATTGTTTGTCATTTAGTAAAAAACTTTTGGTCTTTGAATTAAATACTTATTCACGTGAGAATTGTTTTTCTATTGGTTGTTGGATGAACTTCTGAGCTTGTCAAACTCTGATTGGTTCTTTATAACTTTGATTCCTTAAAGTATTCAAGGTGATTCGTTCCTTCGAGCAATTTTCTGAACATTCCATGATCGGGAAATCGTATCTTTTGGTCTAAATAGTTTGTCATTTTGTAAACAACTTTTGGTGTTTGAGTTAAAAACTTATTTACGTAAGAATTATTTCTCTCTTGGTTCTTGTTGAACTTCAAAACTTGACAAACTTTTACGAGTTCTTTTATAACTTCAGTTCCTTAAACTTTTCAAGACAATCAATTCCTTTGAGCTATTTTTTGAACATTCCATACTCGGGAAATTGTATCATTCGGTCTAAATTGTTTATTATTTTGTAAACAACTTTTGGTCTTTAAATTAAAAACTTATTCACATGAGAATTGTTTCTCTCTTGGTTCTTTGACGAACTTCCGAACTTGTCAACCTCTTATTGTTTCCTTTATAACTTCGGTTCCTTAAAGTATCCAAGGCGATCCATTCCTTCAAGCAATTTTTTGAACATTCCATGCTCAGGAAATCGCATCATTTGGTCTAAATAGTTTATCATTTTGTAAACAACTTTTCATCTTTGAATTAGAATCTTATTTACATGAGAATTGTTTCTCTCTTGGTTTTGGGATGAACATCCGAACTTGTCAAACTCTTTTTCATTCATTTATAACTTCAATTCGTTAAAGTATTCAAGGCGTTCCATTCCTTCGAGCAATATTCCGAAATTGGATGCTGGGAATGGTATTGGATGAACTTTCGAAATTATCAAACTTTTACGTGTTCTTTTATAATTTGTGTTCTTTAAAGTATTCATGATGATCCATTCCTTCTAGAAATTTTCCTAATATTCCATGCTCGAGAAATAGCATTATTTGGTCTAAATAGTTTGTCATTTATTAAAAAAAATTTGGTCTTTGAATTAAAGACTTATTTACATGAGAATTGTTTCTCTCTTGGTTCTTGGGCAAACTTTTGAAGTTGGCAAATTTTTAGAAGTTTTTTTATTACTTCGATTCCTAAAAGTATTAAAGACAACCTATTCCTTTAAGCAATTTTCCAAACATTCCATGCTCGGGAAATCGCATCATTTGGTCTAAATAGTTTGCCTTTTTGTAAACAAGTTTTCCTTTTTTATTTAAAAACTTATTTACGTTAGAATTATTTCTCTCTTGGTTCTTAGAAAAACTTCCGAACAAGTAAAACTTTTACGAGTTCTTTTATAACTTGTCAAACAAGTTCTCTCTTATTTCTTGGTCGAACATCCGAACTTGTCAAACTCTTATTGGTTCTTTTATAACTTTGGTTCCTTAAAGTGTTCAAGGCGATCCGTTCTTTCGAGCAATTTTTCAAACATTCCATGCTCAAGAAATCTTATCATTTAATCTAAATAGTTTGTCATTTTGTAAGAAACTTTTGGTCTTTGAATTAAAAACTTATTCAAGTGAGAATTGTTTTTCTCTTGGTTCTTGGACAAACTTCAGAACTTGTCAAACTCTTATTGGTTCTTTTATAACTTCAGTTCCTTAAAGTATTCAAGGCGATCCATTCCTTCGAGCAATTTTTCGAACATTCCATGCTCAGGAAATAGTATCATTTGGTCCAAATAGTTTTTCATTCTGTAAAAAAAACTTCTGGTTTTTGAATTAAAAAGTTATTTACATATGAATTGTTTCTCTCTTGGTTCTAGTCGAACTTTAAAACTTGTCAAACTTTTACGAGTTCTTTTATAACTTTAGTTCCTTAAACTATTCAAGATAGTCAATTCCTTCGAGCAATTTTCTAAACATTCCATGCTCGAGAAATTGTATCATTTGGCCGAAATTGTTTGTTATTTTGTAAACAACTTTTGGTCTTTGAATTAAAAACTTATTCACGTGAGATTTGTTTCTCTATTGGTTTTAGGATGTACTTAAGAACCTATCAAGCTCTTATTGGTTCTTTTATAACTTCGGTTCCTTAAAGTATTCAAGACGATCTGTTCTTTCAAGCAATTTTTCGAACATTCCATGCTCGAAAAATCGTATCTTTTGGTCTAAATAGTTTGTCATATTGTAAACAAACTTTTGGTTTTTGAATTAAAAACTTATTCACATGAGAATTAATTTTTTCTTGGTTCTTGGACAAACTTCCGAACTTGTCATACTCTTATTGGTTCTTTTATACCTTCGGTTCCTTAAAGTATTAAAGGCGATCAGTTCCTTTGAGCAATTTTCTGAACATTCCATGCTCAGGAAATAGTATCATTTGGTCTAAATATTTTGTCATTTTGTAAATAATTTTTGGTCTTTGAATTAAAAAGTTATTTATGCAAGAATTGTTTCTCTCTTGGTTCTTGCCGAACATCAAAACTTGTCAAACTTTTACGAGTTCTTTCATAACTTCAGTTCCTTAAACTATTCAAGACAATCAATTCCTTCGAGCTATTATTCGAACATTCAATGCTTGGGAAATTGTATCATTCGGTCTAAATTGTTTATTATTTTGTAAACAACTTTTGGTCTTTAAATTAAAAACTTATTCACGTGAGAATTGTTTCTCTCTTGGTTCTTTGACGAACTTTCGAACTTGTCAAACTCTTATTGGTTCTTTTAAAACTTTGGCTCCTTAAAGTATTCAAGGCAATCCATTTCTCCGAGCAATTTTTCGAATATTCGATGCTCAGGAAATCGCATCATTGGTCTAAATAGTTCATCATTTTGTAAATAGCTTTTCATCTTTGAATTAAAATCTTATTTACATGAGAATTGTTTCTCTCTTGGTTTTAGGATGAACTTTTGAACTTGTCAAGCTCTTATTCGTTCCTTTATAACTTCAGTTCCTTAAAGTATTCAAGGCATTTCGTTCCTTTGAGCAATTTTCCGAACATTGGATGCTCGGGAATGGTCTTGGATGAACTTTCGAAATTGTCATACTTTTACGAGTTCTTCTATAACTTTGGTTCCTTAAAGCAGTCATGACGACCCATTCCTTCTAGAAATATCCTAATATTCCATGCACGAGAAATAGCACTATTTGGTCTAAATAGTTATTCATTTTGTAAACAAATTTTGGTCTTTGAATTAAAGACTTATTTACATGATAATTGTTTCTCTCTTAGTTCTTGGGCAAACTTCCAAAGTTGTCAAAATTTTACGAGTTTTTTTATTACTTTGATTCCTTAAAGTATTCAAGACGATCTATTCCTTCGAGCAATTTTCCAAACATTCCATGCTCGAGAAATTGCATCATTTGGTCTAAATAGTTTACCTTTTTTTAAACAACTTTTGTCTTTGATTTAAAAACTTATTTACGTTAGAATTGTTTCTCTCCTAGTTCTTAGAAGAACTTCCGAACATGTCAAAATTTTATGAGTTCTTTTATAACTTAAGTTCCTTAAAGTATTCAAGACGATCCATTCCTTCGAGCTATTTTTTGAACATTCCATGCTCGGGAAATCGCATCATCTAGTCTAAACAATTTGACATTTTGTAAACAACTTTTGGTCTTTGAATTAAAAACTTATTTACATGAGAATTTTTTTCTCTCTTGTTTCTTGGTCGAACATCCGAACTTGTTAACTATTTGCGAGTTCTTTTATAACTTCGTTTCCTTAAAGTATTCAACGTGATCCAATCCTTCGAGCAATTTTTCAAACATTCCATGATCGTGAAATTGCATTATTTGGTCTAAATAGCTTGTCATTTTGTAAACAAGATTTCATCTATGAATTAAAAATGCATTTACGTGAGAATTTTTTCTCTCTTTGTTCTTGGTCGATCTTTTGAACTAGTCAAACTTTTACAAGTTCATTATTTACTTCAGTTTCATAAAGTTTTCAAGATGATTGATTCCTTCAATCAGTTTTCCGAACATTCCATGCTCGGGAAATCCATCATTTGGTCTAAATAGTTTGTCAATTTGTAAATAACTTTTGGTCTTTAAATTAAAAACTTATTTACGTGAGAATTGTTTCCCTCTTGGTTTTGGGGCGAACTTCCAAACTTGTCAAACTCTTATTGGTTCTTTTATAACTTCGGTTCCTTAAATTATTCAAGGCAATCCGTTCCTTTGAGCAATTTTCTGAACATTCCATGCTCGGGAAATCGCATCATTTGGTTTAAATAGTTTGTCATTTTGTAAAACAACTGTTGGTCTTTGAATTTAAAACTTATTTACATGATAATTCTTTCTCTCTTGGTTTGGGGACGAACTCCAAACTCGTCAAACTCTTATTGGTTCTTTTATAACTTCGGTTCCTTAAAGTATTCAATGCGATCCATTCCTTCGATCAAATTTTCGAACATTCTATGCTTGGGAAATCGTATTATTTGGTCTAAATGGTTTGTCATTTTGTAAACAACTTTTGGTCTTTGAATTAAAAACTTATTCACGTGAGACTTGTTTCTCTCTGGGTTCTTTGACAAACTTCCGAACTTGTCAAACTCTTATTGGTTCTTTTATAACTTCAATTCCTTAAAGTATTCAAGGCAATCCGTTCTTTCGAGCAATTTTTTGAACATTCTATGCTCCGAAAATCTTATCATTTAATCTAAATAGTTTTTCATTTTGTAAACAACTTTTGGTCTTTGAATTAAAAACTAATTCACATGAGAATTGTTTCTCTCTTGGGTCTTAGACGAACCTCCGAACTTGTCAAACTTTTATTGGTTCTTTTATTACTTCGGTTCCTTAAAGTATTCAAGGCGATCCATTCATTCGAGCAATTTTCCAAACATTCCATGCTCGGGAAATCACGTTCTTTGGTTTAAATAGTTTGTCATTTTGAAAGCATCTTTTTGTCTTTAAATAAAAAACTTATTTACATGGAAATTATTTCTCTCTTGGTTTTGGGATGAACTTCTGAACTTGTCAAACTCTTATTGGTTCTTTTATAACTTCGGTTTCGTAAAGTATTCAAGGTGATTCGTTCCTTCGAGTAAATTTTCAAACATTCCATGCTTGGGAAATCGTATCCTTTGGTCTAAATTGTTTGTCTTTTTGTAAACAACTTTTGGTCTTTGAATTAAAAACTTATTCACGTGAGAATTGTTTCTCTCTTGATTCTTGGACAAACTTCCGAACTTGTCAAACTTTTATGAGTTCTTTTATAACTTCGGTTCCTTAAACTATTCAATGTAATCCATTGATTCGAGCAATTTCTCGAACATTCCATGCTCGAGAAATTACATCATTAGGTCTAAATAGTTTGTGATTTTGTAAACAAGATTTGGTCTTTGAATTAAAAATGTATTTACGTGAGAATTATTTCTCTCTTGGTTTTTGGTCGATCTTCCGAACTTGTCAAACTTTTACGAGTTCATTATTTACTTTAGTTTCATAAAGTTTTCAAGGCGGTCCATTCCTTCGAGCAGTTTTTCGAACATTACATGCTCAGGAAATTGCATCATTTGGTCTAAATAGTTTTTCATTTTGTAAATAACTTTTGGTCTTTGAAATAAAAACTTATTTACGTGAGAATTATTTCTCTCTTGGTTCTTGGTCGATCTTCCGAACTTGTGAAACTTTTTCGAATTCTTCATTTACTTCAATTTCATAAAGTTTTCAAGGCGATCCAATCTATTGAGCAATTTTCTAAACATTCCATGCTCAGAAAGGCGATCCAATCCAATCCATAAACTTATTTACGTGAGAATTATTTCTCTCTTGGTTTTGGAACGAACTTCCAAACTTGTCAAACTCTTGTTTGTTCTTTTATAACTTCGATTCCTTAAAGTATTCAAGACGATCCGTTCCTTTGAGTAATTTTTCAAACATTCCATGGTCGAGAAATCGCATCATTTGGTCTAAATAGTTTGTCATTTTGTAAACAACTTTTGTTCTTTGAATTTAAAACTTATTTAATGAGAATTTTTCTCTCTTGGTTTTTGGGTGAACTTCCAAACTTGTCAAACTCTTATTTGTTCTTTTATAACTTCAGTTCCTTAAAGTATTCAAGGCGATCCGCTCCTTCGATCAATTCTCCGAACATTCCAAGCTTAGGAAATCATATTATTTGGTCTAAAAGGTTTGTCATTTTGTAAACAACTTTTGGTCTTTGAATTAAAAACTTATTCACGTGAGAATTGTTTCTTTCTTGGTTCTTTGACGAACTTCCGAACATGTCAAACTCTTATTGGTTCTTTTATAACTTCGATTCCTTAAAGTATTCAAGGCGATCCGTTCTTTCAAGCAATTTTTTTAACATTCCATGCTCGAGAAATCTTATCATTTAATCTAAATAGTTTGTCATTTTGTAAACAACTTTTGGTCTTTGAATTAAAAATTTATTAACGTGAGAATTGTTTCTCTCTTGGGTCTTGGACGAACCTCCGAACTTGTCAAACTTTTATTGGTTCTTTTATTACTTTGGTTCCTTAAAGTATTCAAGGCGAACCATTTCTTTGAGCAATTTTCCCAACATTCCATGCTCGGGAAATCGCGTTATTTGGTCTAAATAGTTTGTCATTTTGTAAACAACTTTTGGTATTTGAATTAAAAACATATTTACGTAAGAATTGATTCTCTCTTCATTCTTAGCCGAGTTTCCAAACTTATCAAACTTTTACCAGTTCTTTTATAACTTTCGTTCCTTAAACTATTCAACGTGATCTGTTCCTTCGAGCAATTTTCGAACATTCCATGCTCGAAATATTTCATTATTTGGTCTTAATAGTTTGTCATATTGTAAACAAGATTCGATCTTTGAATTAAAAATGTATTTACGTGAGAATTATTTCTCTCTTGGTTCTTCGCCTATCTTTCGAATTTGTCAAACTTTTACGAGTTCTTTATTTACTTCAGTTTCATAAAGTTTTCAAGACGATCCATTCCTTTGAGCAGTTTTCCAAACATTCCATGCTCAAGAAATCGCATCATTTGCTCTAAATAGTTTGTCATTTTGTAAACAACTTTTGGTCTTTGAATTAAAAACTTATTTACGTGAGAATTGTTTCTCTTGGTGCTTGGCCGATCTTCCGAACTTGTCAAACTTTTACGAGTTCTTTATTAACTTCAGTTTCTTAAAGTATTCAAGGTGATCCATTCCTTCAAAAAATTTTCCAAACATTCCATCCTCGGGAAATCGCATCATTTGTCTAAATAGTTTGTCATTTTGTGAACAACTTTTGGTTTTTGATTTAAAAACTTATTTTCGTGAGAATTGTTTCTCTCTTGGTTCTTGGCCGATCTTTCGAACTTGTCAAACTTTTACAAGTTCTTTATTAAATTCAGTTTCTTCCAGTATTCAAGACGATCCATTCCTTCGAGCAAATTTTCGAAAATTCCATGCTCGAAAAATCGCATCATTTGATTTAAATAGTTTGTCATTTTCTGACCAACTTTTGGTCTTCGAATTAAAAACTTATTTACGTGAGAATTGTTTCTCTCTTGGTTCTTGATCGATCTTTCGAACTTTTTAAACTTTTACGAGTTGTTTATTAACTCCAATTTCTTAAAGTATTCAAGGTGATCCATTCCATCTAGCAGTTTTCCAAAAATTTCATGCTTGGGAAATCACATCATTTGGTCTAAATAGTTTGTCATTTTGTAAACAACTTTTGGTCTTTGAATTAAAAACTTATTTATGTGACAATTGTTTCTATTTTATTTCTTGGTTGAACATCCGAACTTATTAAATGTTTGTGAGTTCTTTTATAACTTCGGTTCCTTAAAGTATTCAAGACGATCCAATCCTTCGAGCAATTTTTCGAACATTCCATGCTTAAGAAATCGCATTATTTGGTCTAAATAGTTTGTCTTTTTGTAAACAACTTTTGGTCTTTGATTTAAACACATATCTGTATGAGAATTGTTTCTCTCTTGGTTCTTAGAAGAACTTCCGAACAAGTCAAACTTTTACGAGTTCTTTTATAACTTCATGTCCTTAAAGTATTCAAGATAATTCATTCCTTCGAGCTATTTTCTAAACATTCCATGCTCGAGAAATCTTATCATTTGGTCTAAACAGTTTGTCATTTTGTAACAACTTTTAGTCTTTGAATTTAAAACTTATTTACATGAGAATTGTTTCTCTCTTATTTCTTGGCCGAACATCTGAACTTGGTAAACGTTTGCAAGTTCTTTTATAACTTTGGTTCCTTAAAGTATTCAATGTGATCCAATCCTTCGATCAATTTTTCAAACATTCCATGATCGGGAAATTGCATCATTTGGTTAAATAGTTTGTCATTTTGTAAACAATTTTTGGTCTTTGAATTAAAAAGTTATTTATATAAGAATTTTTTCTCTCTTGGTTCTTGCCGAACTTCAAAACTTGTCAAACTTTTACGAGTTCTTTTATAACTTCAGTTCCTTAAAGTATTCAAGACGATTCATTCCTTTGACAAATTTTCTGAACATTCCACGCTTGGGAAATCACATCATTTGGTCTAAATAGTTTGTCACTTTGTAAACAACTTTTGGTATATGAATTAAAAACATTTTTAAGTAAGAATTGTTTCTCTCTTCGTTCTTGGCCAAATTTCCAAACTTTTCAAACTTTTACGAGTTCTTTTATAACTTCCGTTCCTTAAACTATCCAACGTGATCTGTTCCTTTGAGCAATTTTTGAACATTCCATGCTCAGAAAATTTTATCATTTGGTCAAAATATTTTGTCATTTTGTAAACAAAATTTTGTCTTTAAATTAAAAATGTATTTACATGAGAATTATTTCTCTCTTGCTTCTTGGTCGATCTTCTGAACTTGTCAAACTTTTACGAGCCCTTTATTTACTTTTTAGTTTCATAAAGTTTTCAAGGTGATCCACTCCTTTAAGCAGTTTTTCGAACATTCCATGCTCGAGAGATCGCAATATTTGGTCTAAATAGTTTGTTATTTTGTAGATAACTTTTGGTCTTGGAATTAAAAACTTATTTACGTGAGAATTGTTTCTCTCTTGGTTCTTGGCCAATCTTCTAAACTTGTCAAACTTTTACGAGTTCTTTATTAACTTTAGTTTCTTAAAGTATTCAAGGTGTTCCTTTGAGAAATTTTCTAACCATTCTATGCTTGGGAAATCGCATCTTTTGGTCTAAATAGTTTATCATTTTGTGAACAACTTTTGCTTTTGAATTGTAAACTTATTTACGTGAGAATTGTTTCTCTATTGGTTCTTGGTCGATCTTCCGAACTTGTCAAACTTTTACGAGTTTTTTTTAACTACAGATTTTTAAAGTATTCAAGGCGATCCATTCCTTCGAGCAATTTTTTGAACATTCCATGCTCGGGAAATCGCGTCATTTGGTCTAAATAGTTTGTCATTTTGTGAACAACTATGGTCTTCGAATTAAAAACTTATTTACGTGAAATTGTTTCTGTCTTGGTTCTTGGCCGATCTTCCGAACTTGTCAAACTTTTACAAGTTCTTTATTAACTTCAGTTTCTTAAAGTATTCAAGGCAATCCATTCCATCGGTCAATTTTTTAAACATTCCATGCTCGGGAAATCGCATCATTTGGTCTAATTAGTTTGTCCTTTTGTAAACAACTTTTGGTGTTCAAATTAAAAACTTATATACGTGAGAATTGTTTCTCTCTTGTTTCTTGGGCAAACATCCTAACTTGTTAAATGTTTGCAAGTTCTTTTATAAATTTGATTCCTTAAAGTATTCAACACGTTCCAATCCTTCGAGCAATTTTTCGAACATTCCATACTCAGGAAATCGCATCATTTGGTCTAAATAGTTTGTCATTTTGCAAACAACATTTAGTCTTTAAATTTAAAACTTATTTACATGAGAGTTTTTTCTCTCTTTGTTTTAGGATGAACTTCTGAACTTGTCAAACTTGTCAAACTTTTACGAGTTCTTTTATAACTTCACTTCCTTAAAGTATTCAACGCGATCCACTCCTTCGAGCAATTTATCGATCATTCCATGGTCGTGAAATCGCATCATTTGGTCTAAATAGTTTGTCATTTTGTAAACAAGTGATGGTATTTCAAATGACATAGATATTCTCCCTAATTTAATGTTTTAATTGTCTCTTTTGTATTTTATTTAACATGCATCATTAGCATTTTACACTTAGTTTCCCTATTTTCCAACTTATTGTTAGTTAATTTAAATTCTTGTTATTTTTATCTATTTTTGTACTAATGTCGACGCAAGCAGCCGATATATTGCATCTTAATATTGTCAGCGCAGGAACTCAATCTAGAAGCTTAATGCTGGACGAATGCAGCCATAAGATCAGTTGGAAATTGCAATTAAGAGTTGTCGTCGCATTGAAACTGAACCTCGAATGAGTAGAGTCAAGCTGAATTCACAGTTGGAAGCACCAACGTAGGAATTTCATAGATGTCATTGCAATTATGATTTCATAATGTGCCCAGCTATACAGCGACAATCAGCAGATCTCTAAAGAACACACTAGAACTACGTGAGTGCACAGCTGTAATCTAACTAATTTTGATAGTTGTAAGATCTAGATCTGAAAATGAAGGCTGAAACTTGCAACATTTTGGAGGTTATAAATAGACGAATAAAGAATGAAGAAATAATCAAGAGTGAAGGGATTTAATTTTGAAAATTTTGTGTGAATTGGAGATTTGAGACGGAAATCGGGGAGTTGATGAAGCAAGTCTGCAACCACTTCTGATGAGAGGTGCTTGATACAGAGCAAGTGGAACAATTAGGGAGTAAGCCTAGTTGTCTAGAGATAGTAAGCTTCGTTGTACTTTTTAATTCTTCTTAAACGATGATATGCACTGACAACATCATCTGTCGCTGCGTTCCTAAAGAAGAAATGATTATTATCCTGTGACATTGCCATGATGCTCCCTATAAAGGTCATTTTGGTGGTGTAAGGATTACTACAAAGGTCCTCCAGTCAGGATTCTATTGGCCCACATTGTTTCTAAACGCCCACAACTTTGCACAGCAATGTGATCGATGTCAACGCACTGGCTCGATATCTCGACACAACGAGATGCTCCAACAGCCTATTATGGAGGTGAAGTTATTTGACGTTTGGGGTATAAATTTTATGGGGCCATTCCTAAACTCTTTTGGGAATGTGTACATTTTAGTTGCTGTTGACTATGTATCGAAGTGGATCGAAGCAATTGTGGTGCCAAAAGATGATGCTCGAATGGTGTTGAAGTTCTTCCACACTTACATCCTTACAATATTTGGAACACCTAGAGCCTTAATAAGTGATCAAGGTACTCACTTCCGCAATAATCAAGCTGTGACAACATTGAAAAGATATGGTGTAAAGCATCGTATGGCCACAACATACCATCCACAGACAAATGGCCAAGCGGAGGTGTCCAATCGGCAAATTAAGAGCATCCTTGAGAAGGTGGTTAATCCTTCTAGGAGAGATTGGACTTCTCGGCTACATGATGCATTGTGGGTGCTTTGCACCGCATATAAAACCCCGTTGGGGATGTTGCCATATCATCTAGTGTTTGGAAAGTCATACCACCTGCCAGTTGAGCTTGAGCATAAAGCCATGTGGGCAATCAAGCAGGTGAATTTGGATTATGATGCTGCTAGAAGGAAAAGATTGTTAGACATTGCTGAACTAGAAGAAATTCGTCACAATACCTATGAGAATGTCGTAATATACAAAGAAAAGACCAAGAATAGCACGACAATATCATCTTGTATCGACAATTTAGCCCTGGTCAGTTAGTACTTTTGTTTAATTCATGTTTAAAACTGCATCCAAGTAAATTGCATTCAAGATGGTCAAACCCTTTTAAGGTTGCCGAAGCATTCCAAAACAGTGCGGTGACAATTGAGAATTTGAATGATGGGTAACAGTTCAAAGTGAATGGCCAACGTTTAAAGCATTATACAAGCCTAGAAGTCAAAGAACCAAGCGAGACCATAGATCTGGTCACATTTAAATAATGTCAATGTATTTTTATATTTCTTTGTATTTGTTTCACTTTTACTTGTTTCTTTTCAATTTATGCAGGAATAAAAATCATCTTTTTGTCGATGCATCACGAGCACAACTTGTCGGTGCATTCTGTGATGACAACAAATTTTTTTCAACAAGGTTCGCACCGGTTGATTTTCTTCTCTCCCCAGCTGTTGGATCAAAACAAAGGGGTACAATTTGCAGCCTAGTATTTATTGGCTACGGACATAACGTTTTCCCACAACTTATGCAATCATCACGTCTCCTTAATTTTCAAGGTTATAAACCCTTCTCTGTCATTTTCTTTTTCCACTCACAATAGCCATTGTTGCAGCAACTTATCTTCCTCGTTACTTTTACTCTTAATCTCACCAGTTTACTATTTTTTTTGCAAATTTCTTTTCACCCTTTTCTTGAGTTATTATGGCCAGAACAAGAGGTGTAAAGACGCCTTCTAAAGCCACGCCTGAAACTTCTACCACCGTAGTTCGGTCTACCAACAAAGCTGGTCTTATTTTTGTCAAAAGCTACCAAAGACCACTATCATACTGTGATGCTGAAACAAAACTACCATCCGGAGCAAGGATTACAGTTTTCCCCACAACAGACATTGGGGAAGTAGATCGCACTAACCATCAGTAGGCTGGACTGGGAATTCTTCTTCAACCATCTCGCTGGATATTCCCCTACAATGGTAAGGGTATTTTACACAAATCTTGTCGATTCTGAGCAGGAGTTCATTTTTGTAAGAAAGGGTTTAATACCCTGGAGTGTTGCCCATATCAACATTTTGCTTCGGATTCCTGAGAGGGTAGATGACCATACTCCATTTTTGGAAAAACTAGACGATGAAGGAATTGACTAGGTCATGAAGGACGTTTGCATTGAGGGTGCGATCTGGATGGGCACTGGCCCACACAACTACACCATGCACCGTTGGTATTTGACAACTTTCAACAAGGTGTGGTTCCATTTCGTGAATAGCCGCATCATGCCTTCTACACACAGCACCACGACAACGTTAGACCGTATGTGCATTCTGCATTCAATTTTAAAGGGTCATCAGATTGATGTCAGCGTAATCCTTCACGACCAGATTACTGAGGCCGCCTCCAAGCAATCAGGTATATTAACTTTTCCTTCCTTAATCATGCTACTCTATAAACAAAGGGACATTGTACCCTAAGATAGGAAGGAGGTATTAGAGAATAAAAGTCCCATCAATGATATCTTTGTAGAAAGGATGACGAGGGGCTAAGAGACGCCACTGGAGAGAGAAGCATCAAAGAAGAAGGACAAAGAAAAAGGGAAGAAGAAGGAAAAACAAGATAATGCGCCCACAGATCCTCAGTTGCGGAAGAAATTAGCTACAATAAAAATTAGCATTGATCGCATCAATTTGCACCAAATGCGTATTGTCAATGCATTGGAGGAGATGGACTATATACAAAATTTATTTTATGTGTACACAAGAGTGTGGAACAAGTCTATTGTCAATGCATTGAGAAGGCTGAGTCCAAATCTTTTGCCTGAGTTCCCTATCTTTCCACCCATTGTTAAGGAAGCTCCCTCATCCTCCAAACAGTCTACTGCTAATGGTAGGCTTCAACATGTCTCTTCTCCAACAAAAATCCATATTTCAGATGATGAGGAGCATTCTAGACATGGAAGATTATTACCGAACTATAGCCAGTTTGTTCGAAGAAGAGTTCTCGAATAGCCTTGGGGCTAATATGGCAGAGAGGGTGGCTATGGGTATGGAAGCGGAGGATGGAGTTAACATTGCCACAACTGAACCTGTGAAACCTGGGGATGAAGGTGTAAAACAAGCTAAAGGCAAAGAGAAGGAAAATGAAGAAGAAGAGCATGTGATGAAAGACCCTGCAGAGGAGCATGAAGAAAAGAAGGAAGATGCCCCAAAAATATCATTGAGGATATTATCGGTACACCCGTAAGTTTGGGGCCATCTAGTGACGACATGGCTCCACATGATGTGAGCCAGGCTGAGGTAGTTACCAGTAGTGCGGAGGAGTTTAATCCTTTAGCTATCGTGCCCTATGTAACCCCGCTTGCTGAGGTCCATCCACCAAATGTGACTATCGATGAGGCCGCCACCTAGCCAGTTGAGGAGGAGTAATTCATCGATCCGGTTGGTATGAAGGAAAGAAAGAGGAAGAGCAAGGACAAAAAGAAGAAACACAAGGAGGAAGGAGAGCGCCCAAGAAAGAAGAAAAAGAAAACCAAAGCAACCACGACATCGGTTGCTGAATAAATGAGTTAGTTTACTTTTCTGTAGGTAGTTACATGCATTTCATTTTCATTGCATTGTTATTTGTCATTGCATTTTTCATATTAGTTTAACTGCATTGTAGTTGCATTTTCATTCTTGTTTGTATAATATTGTCAGTGCATTGGGGACAATGCAGACATTATGTTTGGGGGGATATTGTGTGAAATGGAAATGCGATTGCGCCCACATATTTGAATTTTACTTGTTTCTTTAGTTAATGAAAATATGCAGAATTTCAACAAAAATATGACCACAATTTTTTATTTGATGCATAAATCTTGAATTGATTGGGATGCTAACATATGAATTGGATGAATGTGAATGAATATTGAGCTCTTCTATTTATGAATGAATAATTGAATTGCTTCAGTAATGAATGGATAGTAGCAATCTTTGAATCTTGTACTAACTTGCCAATTGCAGCGACAATGTATTAGTAAGAAACACTCCAATGTGAGTGCATTGTGACTTATCAAGGGAGAACACTCCGCTACATGTGTTAGAAATATCATCTAGGCAAAGGCTATCACTGCAACAGTGTGTGTCGACACAACTACATACCTCCTTGAGGTTTGTTGCACCCCATCTTTACTGCCTAGGAACCAAGGTAGAGTAATTCAATGACATCTTTTAGTCACATATAAAAAATGTTGAATGAGAAAAAGAAAAGAAAAAGAAAAAGAAAATTTTCTATAAATGTTGTATTGGTTTAAAAAAGGGTAAGATTCAAAGCATGTTACTAACATAAGTGATGTTGCAGTTTTAATTGTTCATGCCTCTAAATTGTCGGCGCATTATTCTACCATGTGAATGCAATTTGTACATTAGAATCCCAAAAAATTTAAGTTGTGAGAATAATAATTATGGTGACATGTTTGTATGTGATTTTACTGATTTTTGTTTACTTGAGGACAAGTAAACACTCAAGTTTGGGGGTGTGATAACATTATTACTTAGTATTTATGTTTTCTAACTCATTTATGCTTGGTTTAAATTCTTGTTATTTTATCTCTTTTTGTGCACTAATGTCGACACATGCAGCATATATATTGTGTCTTAAAATTATCAGCACAATTATCCACTTCAAAAGACCAAAGCTAATCCGAAAATGTAGCCACAAATTCAGCTTGAAATTGCGACTAGCAATGTTGCCACATAAGAATCTTTACTTGAAAGGAGAGAATTCAAGCTGCAATCACAACTGGAAGCACCAGCGTAAGGGAAAAGCACGTTGTCGCCGTAATTAAGGATTTCAGATCGCGCCTAGCAATGTCACGACAACCTGCAGATCCATAAAGAACACACCAGATCTGCGTGAGTGCACAACTAGACTGTAACAAACTTTGACAGCTACAAATTGGATCTAGGTCTGAGAATAGAGGGGATGAAATTTACAATTCTTGAAGCCTATAAATAGAGTGGAAAAGATGAAGAAAGATATCAAGAGGGAAGGAATTAAATCTACAATTACTGTGTTTTTGAAGTTTTATTGGAGATTGGTGAGCTGATTGAACAGATGAGCAATAACTCCTGATGAGGAGTCGTTAATGTAGGCACAAGAGGAATGGTTAAGGAATAGTCCTAGTAGTATAGAGTTAGTAAGCTTCGATTTATTTGTTAACCCTTCTTTTATGCTGATGAATTACTCTTGACATTTGAATGAATATGAGAATATCTATCATTTTTATATCACTTTGATTCTTACTTAATTCTTTTTATCTGTTTATTCTTGGATTTAATTGCTTTAAACACGAGAGTGGAATTGCAGTCTACCAACATCGAGAGATGTAGTAACAAGTTAGATTAACAAGCAAGTCAGCGAGAGCTGCTTAGGATTAGAAGAGATTATATCACTTGTTCTTAAGTGCACAACGTTACCTACGTCGAAAGATGGGGTAATTGTGGGTACTTGAGTCTCGATTAAATAGAGAGCTATTATTGGTAAGATTTCATTGGAGCTTTATTGCTGCAACAATTCCTCTATACAGTACCTTGTCGACGCATCAAACGTTGGGACTTAGTGAAGTTTGCGATCCACTCCAGTTGTTCACACTTGATCATCATTTTACTTTTCTGCATTTAAATTCTCAAAACTTCCACAACTATTTGATTTACATTCAGTTGCAATGACATTTAACTTTTATAATTACATTGACAATTTTAACTATCTTAGTGTGCAGATCAGATTTAATTACACTGACATCTTTACTCACATTGTCTCTAATCTTAGTTTTAATTACCTTGACATATAGACATCAAGAACCTATTCCTTGTGGGATCGAAATCCGATAGAATTAATTTACAGGCCGATCACATTCACGCCAAAGGAAGAAGGACAATCGCCATGAGTAAAAGAGGGTCTTCACGGTCAATCAGGTAACTTCTTTCCTTTAGTACTTATAGGGGCACACATTAGGGACCATGTGTTTTCTAAAGTAAGGGGGTGACATAGGACTTTTGGAATAGAATTGTTTTTATTTCTTCTTTTTGATGTGTGCTTGAGCTTGTAGAAATATAAGTGATTGGTTAGGAGCATGTATAATAGGTTGATTACGTTTTCTTGATAAACTTGGCATGATGATGAGAAATTTTACATTTTTTGAGCATGAAATTTCTAAACTTCTATAGGTTACACTATGTATAGATAGAAAAAGTTTTATTGATACCAAATGATATGCATGATATGAGGAAACGAGCATGCTAGTATATATGATAACCAATAATTTTGAGATTAGGTGATTAAATTGATATTTGTGCATATTGAGTTGTTTAAGGATGACCTAAAGCATTGTTTAGACACACCTAGAGCTAAAAAGCTAAACCCTATTTTGAATTACCAATTAGTACCCATCTTTGAGCTTTATGACACCTTTTTTACGAGCCACATTACAAGCTTCTTAAGCCTAAAATAATGATTTGTATATATCTTTTTTTTTGTCCTAATTTTTGCATTGTATTGAGGGTAGTAGACGCATTATAGTGGAGATTGTAAAACAAAAGAGGAAAAATCATGACGAGTTATGAATTTTAGAGTTAGCCAAGGAAGAGAAAAATCATGAAAGAACAAAAAAGACAATGAGTAAAAACCAAAGGAGAGATTAAGGAAATATGTGAAGAGTGACAAAATTATCAAGTCTAAAAAGAAAGAAAAAGAGAAAGCTTACTCAGAAAATGAATAAAATGATGTACTTATATGCTAGCTAAAAGGATTACTTTAGATTGACTTCCTAAAAATGAAGAAATAAGGAAGGTGAGAGAAGGAGAAATAAGGAGGTGAGATGGAGAGCGACAAAAAAGGGAAGGATAAGGAACAATACAATGTGTCAAACTATTTTCGTTCTGTGTAACTTTTTGTGTGCTTAACTATTCTTTGAAAATCATACCTATCCTAAGCCTCAACACGTTACAAGCTGAAAAGCCCTATGCAACCTAACCGACTCTATGCATGGATAGATGTAGAAATTGCATAATCTCATTATACTTGTTTGTATTGTGCTAGGATAATCAAAGTACTCACATTAGGTAGTGATGGAATCATATCGATAGAATATTGATATTTATATCTCTTGTAATCTACTAAACTTAGATTGTTTCTACTTAGGAATAGTGAAATTTGCTCAATTATCATGTTAAGATTATCAAAAGATACATAAAACCTAGAGTAGATGTTAAGAGCTTGATCTTTGTATGATACAGTTTCAAGCTCACTATTCTTTCCTTTGTTTCTTGTCTTTTACTTTTGTTTTTGTTTTTTTATTTGTTTGCGTGAGGACAAGTAAAGACTTAAGTGTAGGGGAGTTTAATCTGTTAGTTTTATACCTAACAAATACACTTATTTTCACATTTGAGGAGCTTGAAATTAAGTAATTTCCCTTATGTTTTGTGAATTTTAGTTTAGTTTCATTTTCTAATAAATCGTCCTAAGAAGATTGTATTATTGATTTTAAGGCCAAATGAGGCCTAAAGATTAGCTAACTAACCGCCCCCAAATGTACTCTCGTTCAGTGTATATTTCAGCTTTCTGCAAGTATACGGGTCAAGTTGTAAATATAGTGTGTTTACAACGAAACACTAGGTAGAATTCCAAGGATCGTACCCAAAGGAGGCATAAGGCTATAATAAATAAAATCCCTAAAAATAATAAAATTAATTAATACTTGTTTTAGGGTTTATAGTGTGAAGGAAAAGTGTATTGAGAGCACAAAAAAGATAAAATAAAATAAAAGCAAAGGTTTGAATTGTAGAAAATCTTATAAGTGGCTTTGGGGAAGTTAGGTTGTTTCCGTATGATTACTTCAATTGTTGGGTTTTGGGGATTTTCCTCCAATTAACTAGTCACTACCCTAGTTGGATCTCTCGGTCTTCCGCCAGCATAGCAAGTCGACAGAGATTACTTATCGTTAGATGTCACAATATAAATCGGTTTGGGGAAAAGATGTTCACGGATGGGCAATACCAATTTTGGGTTCATTCCCACCTAGATGACTTTCTAGGGTTGTCAGGCCTATTGTTTGTTCAACGTTCTTCCTTTCCCAAATATCTAGTCCAAAAGAAAAAATCCCTACAAAACAACAATTAATTATTCATACGTCCACTCCTTAACTCCCTATAATGGAATTAGTTCCTCATGGTTTCTTTGTTCATCAACAAAACAATATATGGAAACATATAAATGAAGAATCAAATGAAAAAAAAACTAAAATTGTATTAAGTAATCTATTGGGAAAAACTCCTCGAACATTTATGCGAACTTCTACAATCTCGTTTCACAACTTGTAAAGTAAAAACTAAAACTGAAAACTAAAGTCTAAGTAATGGTGTGTAAAACCCTAGAGCTAAAGGTCCAATTTATAGCTTTAGATGGTTGTTTTTCCTCAACTCTAGGTTAGCTATCGTTCCTTGTGTTTAAGTGGCATTGTAAAGACCAAAACGCCCTTCATTAAGTGTAAGATCTGCATCCAAGGGTCGATGTCGCGACACACCAAGTCTTGTGTTTCGAAAAAGACATTAGTCTCCATGTGAAGCGTCATCCTACAAGCGTTGTCACGACATAGCCCCTGTATGTCACGACAAAGAAGTCAGGCTTCATGTTCCTTAAGTCTTGTCCCTTGGTTGCAACGTAGCTCAGCCTATGCCGTGACGAAATGATCAGTCTCCTATTATTATAGTTTTTGTGGTCTCCTGCACACTTACCAAGTACATTAGCTAACCTTTAGGCCTCATTTGGCCTTAAAGACAAATAAAATGGTAGTTTAACCCTTAGGTTACACAATTTATTCAAATAGAAATCTAAACTAAATCCTATTAAAACATAACAAAAATACTTGATTTCAAGCTCTTCAAGTGTGAAAAATAGTTCAATCTGCTAGGTATGAAATCAACAGTTCAAACTCCCCCACACTTAAGTCTTTACTTGTCCTTAAGAAAACAAAAAAAAAAGTGAAGAGCTTCAGTTCATAGCTATACAAAGAGTGGCTCGTAGCATGTAGTCTAAGCATCATATATTTCTTAATAACTTTGACATGATAATTAAGCAAATTTACTAGTTTTGATTAGAAACAACATGAGTTCAGTAAGTTATAAGAAATACACATTTTAAAGTATTGTCAATATATATATCCATCAATGCCAAATATAAGTATTTTAACCATCCTAGTATAATACAGACGACCATAATGAGATCATGCAATTTCCATATCTATCCATGCATAAAGTTGTTTAAGTCACATAGGGCTTTTCGACATGTAACGTGTTGAGGCTTAGGATAGGTATGAATTTCAAAGAACAGTTAAGAACAAAAGGTTACAAACACGAAAATAGTTTGGCACATTGTATTGTTCCCTATTCTTCCCCTTTATATCCCACTCCATCTCACCCCCTTATTTCTTCTTCTCTCTCCATTTTAGGATTCTCAAAATAAAGTAATCCCTTTAGCTAGCCTATGAGTATTTTCTTTCTTTTTGATTCTTGAATAAGATTTCTTTATTTTTTGCCTTTTTGGTGACTTTATAATTCTGTCACTATTCGCATGTTTTCTTACTCAAGATTCTTTTGTTTCTACTCATTTTTCTTTTCTTTTTGATATTTTCTATTTATCTTCTTGATTAAACTAAAATTCATACATTATATTGAGTTTCCTATTTTTACTTTGTAACCTCCACCATAATGTGTCTACTTACCCTTAATACCAATGACCATATGTTTATTTCCATGCAAAACAATACAAAAGAAAAGAGTATACACAAAATTTTCATTTTAAGGCTAAAGTGGCTTATAGTGTGGTAAATCAAGAAGGGTCATAAGGCTCCAAGATGGGTACTAATTGAAAATTCATAATAGGGTTTGACTTTTTAGCTCTAGGTGTGTCCAAACAATACCTTAGGTCATCCCTAAACACCTTAATATACACAAATATCAATTTCATCACATATTCTCAAAATTATCATCTATTATATATACTAGCATGCTCATTTTCTCATATCTTGCTCATCATTTGGTATCAATAATACCTTCCTACGTATACTTAATATAAACTATAGAACTCAAAAGTTTCATGCTTAAAAAATTAAAAATTCCTTATCATCATGCCAAATCTATCAATCAACACAATCAACCTATTATAATGTTCCTAACCAATCACTTGTATTTTTACAAGCTCAAGCACATATAAAAATAATAAAAGAAAGAAAAACTAAAAATAAAATCTATATGCAAAAAAATTTTATGTTTCCCCCTCACTTTAGAGAACACATCTTAGCCGGATGTGGGAATGCTAGTGCCTAGCCTAAATTTCCATTCCCCCTCCCTTCGGTCAAATAAGTAATTACCTCATGCATTTCTATATCACTAAAGGATTCTAGATCAACCTGATCTAAGAAATCATGTTCATAATAATTAGCATTAAAGAAATTACAAATTATTTTAGGGTTTACCTTAACACTAATTCCCCTAATTACTAAGGTTTCCCAATTGACTTCATCCCTAGTCCTAAAAATATGGTCTTTTAGTGTAGCATACAATTCCTGAACTATAGGGATAACAGCAGGTTCTGTGGGGATTGTCCAAAAACGCTCTCATCTATAGTACCTAACTAAAGGTCAAACATCCTTACACAAAACCATCAAATGATCAAAACCCCTTTCCTAAATGAAGGCTTTTCCTTGAAGTTCATTAAAATATTTTTCTACATTCAGATTTAGAAAATTTGAAGGAATTGTATCCAATGATGGTTCAAATTTTATCATGCATCTAACGTTTCGAGGAGGCATTCTAAATAATAGAGATGTAAAAGCAAGAATTTTAAACCTGGATAGTGTGTGTCTCTCCCCTTTGCTTGGAAACTTGAAAAGTAAGAGAAAATAGAGAAAGGGAAGGATTTCTAAGTTTTTGATGAGTTGAAATAAAATAAAATGAGTTAGAAGGATGTTTAGTATTTATAGAGGTTAGTATATAGGGTTTTAAGCTGTAAAAGTTCGAAAGAAATAAGCCTTAAGTCGTCGAGTTGTGCAATTGGGCCGGGTCAATTTTGTAAAAATTACAGTCAATGTCGCGACATAGGTAGTCCTTGTCACAACACTCCCTTCAGTTCCTCTAGGTCGCGACATATGTGGAAGCTTGTCATGACATTCTCCTCAGTCTTGATATTTTTTATTCTGATTCCTTTTTCATGACGAGGAGATAACCATGTCGTGATGTCGACTTCAATCTTGCTGTTTTCTAATTCTGCCACCTTTTTTGCGACACACGTGATAGTGTGTCGTAACATACCCCTGTTTTCTGTTAATTACTAAAAGAGAAACATGTTAGAATGATATAAAGTAATATACATAAGTTAGTATCACCCAATTACCTTTAAGTCTTACTCTCGGACTCATCCGGTATGCTTACCCTTGCCGATTAGATCAAATTTTGTTCACGTTTTGTCCACTTCTCATGAGATCTTTCCAGCTTCTTTAATCGATCACTTTCCTTGAATTGATTAATTCTTTCCTTGTATATGAATGGAATTCGATTGTACCCTTCTCCCTTATTTAATTCAAGCAGATGACATCTTTCATTGTGCTCCTTGATTATCACTTTTGTCCCCACTTTTAAAGGTTTCCACGTCACTATTTATTCTCATAGTAAGTTCATTATAGTTTAGGTCGATAGTGGACCGTGATGTGGCTAAGAATGGTCTTCCTAGCAAGATGGGGATATCCTTGTCTTCCTTAAAATCTAAAACAACAAAGTCTGCAGGGATGATGAAACTCCTTACCTAGACTAAGACGTCATCTAAAATTTCCCTTGGTCATACAGATGAAAGATCTGCCAGTTGTAAAGTAACTTGGATATTCTTAAGATCTCCACTCTAAGCTTTTCGAATACTAACAAAGGCATTAGATTTATGCTTGCACCGAGATCACACAAAGTCTTGTTAAACTGAAAATTTCCAATTTTAATTGGAATAGTAAAATTGCTGGGATCCTTTTATTTTTAGGGAATTACCTTGGAGATAATAGCACTGCAAGACGCATTTACCTCCACTTGCTCGCCTACCTTGATTTTCCATCGTCATGTCATGTTTTCCTTTAAGAATTTGGCGTACTTAGGTACCTTTTCTATAAATTCAATTAAAGGTAGGTTAATATTAAAGTTTTTGAAAAGGTTAAGAAAACTTAAAAAGTCGTCTTCGTCTTGACGCTTTTTTCCTTTAACCTTTTCGGGAAAGAAATTGAGGTACTCTTTTCTTTAGGCATATCTTCTTTTGTTTCTAATGCCTATCTTGTGTAAACCTCCTTTGGCTTGATGACTTCAGTATCATCGTTAGACTGGATGTTTATGATTTCATGGGGCTTGTTCGACTCTTCTTCGTCCTTAGGTCGTTCTGTGTTACTCAGTACTTTGCCTGATCTTAGCTCAATCACTTTTACCTGCTCTTTACCTTCTCTGCGGGGATTATATTCTATGTTACTAGGGATCCCTAAACCAATTTGTCTTGAAAGATCACTCATCATGCTCATCAGTTGATCCATTATTTCTTCTAGCTTCACCACAGATCTGGAGATGTTAGTTCACTTAGACTGTACTTGTTTCACATCTGCCCTCATAAAATGCATTTCCCCTTCGATTCTATCCAATCTTTGACCACATGCAGTATGGTCACCTTGGCTTGCTTTTTCTAGTTGCCTTTGCAAAAATGGAGGTTGATAGCTAAGGTTTCTAGCTTGTGTATTACTATTATTATTTCCCCCTTGGCTTCCTCCCAACCTAAAGTTGGGGTGATCTTTTCATCTTGGATTGTAAGTATTCGAATAAGGATTTCGACTACTTACATAATTGACCTCCTCCGGATTGATGAGATAATGATAAAGAGGCTTATCTTCTCCATGAGATGGTGGTACCCCTGTAGCAGACTCGATTTGGTTCAGTCTCTCCAACAGTTGTTGGTATTTATCATCTTCTTGTATCATTTTTATCGAAGCGAGTTTCTATGCATAAGTGAACCTCTCAGTAGGCCACTGACGTGAGTTCATTGTCATATTTTTTACCATAAGCATCATTATACATTTGGTTCATTAGGGTTTCTCTTGTCGCACCATCTAAAGTAGATCTGGCGGATACATTTAACCTTTTGTAAAAAAGTTTGTAATTGCATCCATTCCGACATTTTGTGATTAGGGCATTTGCGTACTAGCATCTTAAATCATTCCCACATTTTGTGGAACCTTTCTCCCTTAATTTTTTGAAAGGTTGATAATTCTCTCCTAAGTTGGATGGCTTTCCCATAAGGAAAATTTTCTGCAAAAATTTTCTTGCTAGTTCATCCCAAGTTGTGATAGATCCAGGGCCTGTACATCTAGCAATGAAAAAGCATTATCGATTAGTGAAAAGGGAAATGATCTTAAGTGAATGGCATCATCAGTAATACCATCAAATCTAAAAGTATCGCATAATTTTAAAATCCGTTTCAAATGTAAATTGGGATCTTCAAACATTGTTCCTCTAAATTGTAAATTGTTTTGAATCATTTGAATCATAGCTAATTTTATTTCAAAGTTATTAGAGACGATAGTAGGTCTAACAATACTCCCTTGAGTTAGATCTAGAGTAGGTAAAGAGTAATCCCTTAAAGTTCTTTATTCTTCCGCCATCGATCCGTTTGTAGGAAGTTGTGGAGGTATATGGATGTTTTCTACGTTGATAGTCGAATTTTCTATTGGATCGTCTCGTTCTTCTTCTCTTTCCTCCGGTAGTGGATTTTACATAACCTGTGGGTTTCTGCAATTACGTTTGATTAGTGATTCGAGGTTAGGAATAGGGTCAACCAAGTTTCCTTGGCTTCGAGTCATAAACCAAAATCAAATAAAAAGTAAATAAAATGAAATACGAAAAATAAAAGAAAATAAAATTATATCTATAACCTAAAACTTTTCTAATTATTTTATTAACTATGAAAGAATAAGATTTACTAAAGCGTTGCCTCCCTGAAAATGGCACCAACAACTTGACCACCCTCAAACGTACTCTTGTTCAGTGTAGATTTCAGCTTTCCGCAAGTATACGGCTCAGGCTGTAAATATAGCAAATAAAATCCTTGCAGAGAATAAAATTAATTAGTACTTGTTCTAGGGTTTATAGTACGAAGGAAAATTAAAAAGTGTTTTGAGAGCATAAAAAAGATAAAAGAAAATAAAAGAAAAGGTTAGACTTGTAGAAAATCTTATAAATAACTTTGGGGAAGTTAGGTTATTTCCGTTTGATTTCTTTAATTTTTGGGGATTTTCCTCCAATCAACTAGTCACTACCCTAATTGGATCTCTCGATTTTTCGTCGGCATAGCAATTCGATAGAGATTACTTATCACTAGATTTCACAATCTAAATCGATTTGGGGAAAAGGTGTTCACGGATGGACAATACCAATTTTGGGTTCATTCCTAACTAGATGACTTTCTAAGGTTATCAGGCCTTGTGATTGTTCAATGTTCTTCCTTTCCTAAACAACTAATTCGAAAGGTAAAATCCCTGCAAAACAACAATGAATTATTCATACATCCACTCCCTAACTCCCCAAAATAGAATTAGTTCCTCATGGTTTCTTTATTCATCAACAAAACAGTATATGGAAACATATAAATGAAGAATCAAATGAAAAAGAAACTAAAATTGTATTTAGCAATCTATCGAGAAAAACTCCTCGAGCGTTTATGTGAACTTCTACAATCTCGTTTCACAACTTGAAAAGTAAAACCTAAAATTGAAAACTAAAATCTAAGTAATGGTGTCTAAAACCCTAGAGCTAAAGGTCCTATTTATAGCTTTAGATGGTCGTTTTTTCTCAACCCTAGGTCAATTGTCGTTCCTCGTATTTAAGTAGCATTGTAAAGACCAAAATGCCCTTCATTAAGTGTGAGATCTGCATCCAGGGGTCGATGTCGTGACACACCAGGTCTTGTGTCGTGACAAAGATATCAGTCTCCATGTAAAGCATTATCCTACAGGCATTGTCGCGACATAGCCCTTGTATGTCGCGACAAAGAAGTCAGGCTTCGAGTTCCTTAAGTTTGGTCCCTTGGTTGCGACGTAGCTCAGCCTATGTTGTGACGAAGTGATCAGTATTATATTATTACACTTCTTGTGGTCTCCTATACACTTACCAAATACATTAGCTAACCTTTAGGCCTTATTTGGCCTTAATGACAAATAAAACAGCATTCTAACACTTAGGTTACATGACTGCCAAAGGAGGTTTTTTGCAAGTATACGGGTCAAGTTGTAAATATAGTGTGTTATAACAGAACACTTGGTAGTATTTCGAGGATCGTACCTAAAGGAGGTTTAAGGCGATAGTAAATAAAATCTCTGCAAAGAATAAAATTAATTAATACTGATTTTAGGGTTTATAGTACGAGAGAAAATAAGTGAGTTGTTTCAAAGCATAAAAATAAAATGATAAAAATAAAATAAAGAAAAGTTTGAGTTGTAGAAATTCTTATAAATGACTTTGGAGAGATTAGGTCGTTTCCGTATGATTTCTTCAATCATTGAGTTTTGGAGATTTTCCTCCAATCAACTAATCACTACCCTAATTGGATCTCTAAATCTTCCACCAGAATAACAAGTAGATAGAGATTACTTATCGTTAGATGTCACAATCTAATCGGTTTGGGGAAAAGGTGTTCACGGATGGGCAATATCAATTTTGGGTTCATTCCCACCTAAATGATTTTCTAGGGTTATCAGGCCTAGAGTTTGTTTGATTTTCTTCCTTTCCCAAACAGTTGATCCGAAAGGTAAAATTCTTGTAAAACAACAATTAATTATTCATACTTTCACTCCCTAATTCCCCAAATTTGAATTAGTTCCTCATGGTTTCTTTATTCATCAATGAAACAATATGTGAAAACATATAAGTTCAAAAGAGAATGAAAAAGAAACTAAATTGTATTAAGCGATCTGTTGGGAAAACTCCTTGATCGCTTACGCGAGTTTCTACAATCTCGTTTCAAAAGTTGAAAAAAAATAAAACTAAAACTGAAAATTAAAGTCTAAGTAATGGTGTGTAAAACCCTAGTGCTAAATGTCCTATTTATAGCTTTAGATGGCCTTTTTTTCCTTAACCCTAGGTCAGATAATGTTCCTCGTGTTTAAGTAGCATTTTAACGACCAAACCGCACTTTATTAAGTGTGAGATTTGTGTCTAGGGGTCAATGTCGCGACACACCAGGTCCTGTGTCGCGACATAGGAATCAGTCTCTATGTGAAACTTCATCCTATAGGTGTTATCGCGACATAGCTCATGTATGTCGTGACAAAGAAGTCAGTCTTCGAGTTCGTTTAGGTCTGGTCCCTTGATGTAGCTCAGTCTATGTCGTGACGAAGTGATCAATATCCTATTAGTACACTTCTTGTGGTCTCCTGCACACTCACCAAGTACATTAGCTAACTTCTAGGCCTCATTTGGCCTTAAAGACAAATAAAACAGCATTTTAACACATAGGTTACACAATTTATTTAATTAAGAAATCTAAACTAAATCCTATGAAAACATAACAAAAATACTTGATTTCAAGCTCTTCAAGTGTGAAAAATAGTTCAATTTGCTTGGTATGAAACCAACAAATCATTACACAATTTATTCAAATAAGAAATCTAAACTAAATCCTACGAAAAAATAAGAAAAATACTTGATTTCAAGCTCTTAAAGTGTGAAAAATAGTTTAATCTGCTAGGTATGAAACCGACAGATCACTAACCTACTTTGTAAGTGCATAGGAGACTAGTAACAGTGGAGCCATTGTGATACTAACCGCTTCATCTCGACATAGACAACCCTATGTCGCAACAAAAGGATCAACAGTGAAGAATCAAGGGACTGCCTTCTATGTCGCTACAAAGGTCCTGGTGTGTCGCGACATCAGCTTCAAACTCCAACTCTGCATCTAGCAAGGGGCATTTTCATCTGCATAATGTAACTTTAAGCACGAAGGATAGTAGCTAACCTAGGGTTGAGGAAAAACAATAATTTAAAAGCTATAAATAAGACCTTTAAGCACTAGGGTTGAACACCATTCATTAGATTTTAGTTTTTAGTTTTATTTGTATTTTCGATTTGAAACGAGATTGTAAAAGTCCGCATAAACGTTCGAGGAGTTTTTCCTAACTGATTGCTTAATACAATTTTAGTTTCTTTTTCATTCTCTTTTGCACTTATATGTTTTCATATATTGTTTCATTGATGAATAAAGAAACCATGAGGAACTAATTCCATTTTGGGGAATTAGGGAGTGGACGTATGAATAATTAATTATTGTTTTATAGGGACTTTACCTTTCAGATCAGCTGTTTGAGAAAGGAAGAGCATCGAACAAACACTAGGCCTGACAACTCTAGAAAGTCATTTAGGTGGGAATGAACCAAAATTGGTATTGCCCATCCATGAATGTCTTTTCCCTAAATCGGTTTAGATTGTGACATCTAGGGATAAGTAATCTTTATCAACTTGCTATGCCGGTGGAAGATCGAGAGATCCAACTGGGGTAGTGACTAGTTGATTGGAGGAAAATCCCTAAAACCCAACAATCGAGAAATCATATGAAAACAACCTAATTTCTCCAAAGCAGTTTATAAGATTTTCTACTTCTCAAACTTTTGTTTTTACTTCCTATTTTATTTATCTTTTATTTTTATGCTCTCAAAATAACTCTTTTATTTTTCATACTATAAACCCTAAAATATGAACTAATTAATTTTACTTTTTGCAGGGATTCAATTTACTATCGCTTCAAGCCTCCTTTAGGTACGATCCTCAGAATACTACCAAGTGTTTCGTTGTAACACACTATATTTACAACCTGACCCGTATACTTGCAAAAAGTTGAAATCTACACCGAACAGAAGTACGTTCGGGAGTGATCAATGATTAATCTTGCTACAAGAAGGTTTGAGAAGCTGGGAGCGAAAGATCCGAATGAAACAAAGAGGACTTTTTTATGTTCTTATAAAGGAGTTAGAGTCTCTAAATACTTAGGAATGGGATGAAGACAACCTGGTGAAGTTAATGGAGGTTAAATTATATCTCAACATGGAGATTGAAAAAGATGAAGCCTTTTAGGAGTAAAGAGCGCATGTTAATTGGTTAAAACATGGTGATCGGAATATTGTTTTCTTTTACAAATGTACAACCCAAAGGAGGAGAAATAATATTCATTTCATGGAGGATGAGTATGGAAATGTATTAAGATATTTGGAATCGATGAAAAAGATTGCCTGAAATTATTTTGCAAATTTATTTACCACAAATGGGGTAGGAAATCTAGATCACATTTTGGGAGGTGTGGGGAGTTATATATCAGAAGATTTGAACATGATGTTGATTAAGGACTACAAGGAGGAACTCTATTTGGCGTTGAAGAGCATGGGTCCTACTAAGGCGTCAGGAGTTGATAGTTTTCTTACCTTATTTTTTTAGAGTTTTTGGCATATAGTGGGATGAGATGCTAATGCTTACTAACTGGAATTTCTTAACCAAGGTATGCCGATGGAACCTATTAACGTTATAAATATTGTTTTGATTCCAAAGACATCTCATCCAACAAATCTAAGGCTTTTCGTCCTATTAGCCTTTGTACTGTGTTTTATAAAATATATCTAAGGCTATTGCTAATAAGCTTCAAAAAGTATTAGATCTCTGCATTGATAAGGCGCAAAGTGCGTTTGTACCGGGTCAGTTAATTATTGACAATGTTATGCTTGCCTATGAAATACTGCATATTTTTAAAAACAAGAGGATGGGACTTAAAGGTTATTTGGCACTCAAGTTGGATATGAGTAAGGCATACGACCACATGGAATGAAGTTTCTTGTGGAGTATAATGTTAAAGATGGGCTTTGATGTTAGGTTGATTGATCTTATTATGCGATGCATTTTGACTACATCTTTCAAGGTCTTTATAAATAGGGAAGAGGGAGAGATGTTTTGTCCTTCTAGGGGGTTGCGTCAAGTGGATCCGTTGAGTTCGTATTTGTTTATGTTCTATAGTGAAAGACTGTCAGCCCTCATGTGATTAGCTCGGGAAGAAGGTTCTTTAAAAGGACCTAAGGTTTGTCGTAGAAGTCCTTAAACTACCCACCTCATGTTTGCAGATGACTACATTTTATTTGGCAAGGCAAGTATTATTGGTGCAAATGAGCTTAAAAATATCCCAAGGGAGTATGAAAGATGTACGAGTCAATGCATTAATTTTTAAAATTCAACCAATTTCTTTAGCTCAAATGTTGGTGGAAAGTGTTTTGGGAGTTCATAGCTCAAAAAATCCAGAAAATTATTTGGGGCTTCTAAATATGGTGGGAAGAACAAAATAGGAAGTTTTTCAAAAACTCAAATATCGTATAAAGCAAAAAATTGATGGCTGGAGTATAAGATTTCTTTCACAAGGAGGAAAAAAAGTCTTTATAAAATCTATTTTGCAATCAATCTTGGTGTACTTTATGTCTTGTTTTCTACTACCAAGAACAATTTGTACGGGAATGGAAAATCTTATGGGGAAGTTTTGGTGGCAGAAAAGTCATGGCAAACGAGGTTTAAATTGTTGTGTTGGGGAACACTATGCAAATTAAAGGAAAATGGTGGGGGTTCGATATTGGTTTGAAGGAAGGTGAAGCAAAAAATAGTTTGTCTGCTTTGTGCTCTCTTAGGAACTGAAACATTTTTTTGCACTGAATTTTGTTTTTTTAGATATTGGTGGTGGTTCGAGTTTTCTAGAATTCTTATTTCCTATGCTTTCTGAAGCATTCTAAAAGTATGGGCTGGATTATTTGTTTGGTTTTATTTACTGCTTTTCGGTATATTGGGTAGCCCAAAGGCCTTGTCTTGGATTTATTTTCTTAATGGCATAATGACAAAAATAGCCCATAACGTTTGAGTGTTGGGTCACTTTGGCTCTTAATGTTTTTTTGGAGCACTTTAACACCTAACTTTTTTTTTGTCAAATTGGTATGATTTTAACAGATATGCTATTGTGGTCGTTAGATGACTAACTATCAACATTAATCGCAGACATGGCGGTTCAAATGTAATGAAATACTGACGTGAGACTATTTTGTCTTATATGCCACATCAACAAATTATTTTAAAATTATTAAATTTTCTTTGAAAATAAAATTATTAAATCATTTCCATTTTCCAAATCTTCTTCCCCACTGTCTCCAATTTCTAGATCTATTTTTTTCCCGATAGCTATTGCTTCACCAAAATTTAATATCTACATTACACATCCTTTAGCAATCTCACTAAAACAAATTTCTTTAATCGAATCGAACCCATTAAAGATCTAATCACAAAACCTCTTTTCCCCACTCAAAAGAACCCTAACAGTACTCTTAATTGTCTGAATCCAATTCTTCATCTTTTCATCCAAATCTTCTAAACCTCCTCAATACTTGACTTCTCAAGTCCAAGAATCACCAAATACTCAGACAAAGCATCATGCCTAACATTACTATAAGTTTGAACGCACTCTTTTTCGTAGCCAGACTGGATCATCTGGTTTGCAATCTCTTTCAACTCCATAACAGAATCAACATTTATCAAATCAACACATAAATCATCAACTGACGCATTGCTCGATCTTGAGATGATGATTACAGATGAATTCCTTTATAGTGAAGCGAAGGGACTATTGTTTGGATTAGGGGAAAAGAGTTAAGGTTTTTTTATTTCATTTGGGGCAAAGAACAGGTTTCAAAAACCCAAGTTTCTAAGTTTGATTTTTAAAAAAATTTAGATTTCAAAAACCCAAGTTTTTAGGTTTGATTTTAAAAAAAAATTCAAATTTCAAAAACCCATATTTCATTTTGTAGATTAAGGGATTTTAGGGAAGAAAAGAAGAAAATCTTGAAATTGAAAATTAAAATTATTTAATAATTTTATATTTCAAAAAATAATATAATAATCATAATAATTTTATATTTTAAAAAAATAATTTTAATAATTTTAAAATAATTTACTGATGTGATATATAAAACAAAATAGTATCACATCAGCATTTAATTACATGTGGATCGTCTTGCTAACAGTTAATGTTGATCGTTAATCAACTAATGAGCACGTCAGCATATCCGTTAAAAACATACTAATTAATTTGACTAAAAAATATTAGATGTTAAATGCTTCAAAAAAATTTTAAGAATCAAAGTGACCTAACATTTAAACGTTAAAAGTTATTTTTAATTTGTCGTTGTAACACCTCCTCAAATTCAAAACTTAAAAAATTACATATCATATTTTCTTCAATTGCTTCATTCTTCAACTTTGGGCTTCTAATACGAAAGAAAGGTTAAAATCTAATCCACGTGTCAATGTATAAAACCTGATGGACATTCTTTTTATTTATAATTATTAGTATAGTTTCAGCAATTAAATTATTAATATTTAAAAGTTATAATATGATGTTATTAACATTATTAAAAGTTTTTTGTTTTGTGAGATATTTTAAAGTTTAAAAAAACTTGTTTTTAATAGGGCTATAAATGAATCGAGTTTGAACAAATAAAATTCTGTTAACATTCGTTTGTTTATTTTTAACATTGTTCGTGTTGAGTTTGTATTTCGTTAAGAATTTTAAATTTGTGTTTATGTTCGTTTATTTTAAATTATGTGTGTTCATGTTCGTTTGTTAATGTTCACGAACATGTTCATTTAACTTAATCGAACATGCTCATGAACATATAATTGAATATGTTCACGAACAATATTAATGAATAATAAACAAACAAACAAACAATAAATAAATACACAAATATATTATTTTAATATTTTTATAAGAAAATATTATTAATAAATAAACGAGCTTTTAAACGAGCTTGTTCGTGAACATAAACGAACCGAACACGTATCTGTTCGTGTTCGTTCGTTTATTAAACGAACATAAAAATTTTGTTCATACTCGTTTATTTAGTTTAGTAAACGAACATAAACAAACGTTATACAAACGGTTCACGAACAATCATTTACACCCCAAACTCTCAATAATCATGTGAAAAAATGATATTAACAAGTTTATGTCAACATTTTAATTAGAATAAAATAATTTTTTTTAATATACTAATATGATTACATAGTAATATCTGTTCATACTTTCTTTACTCTTTGATAACGCACACACACCTTGCACACACAGGTTCTCGAACCCGGAACCCCTAGGATAAACAATATCATCTTTTCCACTAGAATCACTTGTTGGGTTCAATTAAAATAAGATAATTAGATTAAATAATGACATTATAAATGTTGTGATACCAAATTATTTCAAAATTTAAAGTATATGTTTAAATTTCAAATTTGAGCATAGTATAAGGATTGAAATTAAAATTTGATAATTTTTATATAATCTAAAAATAGAGGGACCATAATTGCGATTTAACCATTGTTATTAATGTGAAAGAAGGACATGTGTAACTAAACCGGCCCTAAGTATAATATAGATTATATAGATAATATTTTTTATTTTAATTTAAATTTCCGGAAACATAGTGAGAGCATTTTCTAGTAAATATGAATAGATGTTTTCATACGGCCACTGATTTGTATCAAAATGCTGCACATGCAGAGGCAAAAAGAACAGGGCTATTAAGGTTGCCACTTGCCAGTGTACAGCAAACACGTTGAAATGCGGAAACTAATCTCTGCATGAAAATCGAAATCTGGCTGTCTCCTCTTCCAACGCGTGTCATTGTCAACACTCTCCACTCTCCTTTTAGTTGTCTTGCAACTTACGCTTTACATTTTTCGTCCCAGGTTTTCAATCGAAACATCATCTGCTCTCTCAGAAGATTCGTCATGGACTCATCAACCTTCAAACTAACCATTCATCTACCACTCTAAGGTATAATTTCTAAATTAGAGGCTTACACAAATCGAATCTTTTCTTTTCTCATTCCTTTTTCTTTCTGTTGTTCTTCATTGCTTTTTCTCACCCCTTTAAATCCTCGTCAGGTACTTGGTTTGATTATCATGTTTCAGAATTTGAAGTCATCTTCAGGATAGATTAATTAGGTTCCTATTTCAAAAACTTTCTGTTTTGCAGCATCCATCAAAGTCTGAAGCCAAGTTACAAATTAACCATACTAAAGCTTAGCTGCATAGAATTTAGATTTTGTTGGTTATATACGTAAGAAACTAATTTCAAGGGTTTGTTTAAGTGGTTCTAGGATGGATGATCCAGAATTAAAATGGGAAATCCAAGAATCATCAGCAGGGGACAGTGAGAATGGCAAACTAAGTTGGTTGATGAGATTGGGAAGGAAAATATCTGTCACTGGAATTGTTATATCATCTGCACCACTAGTCTTTCCTCCAATTATGGCTCGTCTGTTCGGTCCCTTATGGAGTCTTATTAGTAAGCTATGTTTGCACTAAGACTTTAATTAGTAAGTTACTTCCAATGCCTTCGCAATCTGCCCCATTATTGTTGGAATGCGGAACAGCATGTAATGGCGAAGAAGAAGAAACTAATGGAGGACAAAATGAAGTTATTAAAGGAGGTGTTAGCATAGAGAGGGAGGAAGAAGAGTTAAAAGAGGACATTATTGAAGAAATTGAGGCTAGAATTGAATTGGTTGACAAGAGAAATGTGGAACCAGATAAAGGGGATATTTTGCAAAAGGGTGCATATCAGAAAGATGGGGTCCGAAATGATGTGAAGAGATCAGCTGGAGATGATAGTGAATTTATGAATGAAAGGTCATCCCAAAGTTTTGAAGAAGTTAAGGAAATAACAGGAATGCAAACAGAGCAACCTATTATAGGGGAATGTCGAAACAAACCGCCAGCAGAAAAGGGCCAGGGTATTGAAGCAGTTGTCCAAAGGGACGAAATGCCATTGGGATCCGGAATGTGAAAGAGAAACATGAAGACGTTCAGTTAATTCGGGCCATTGATGTTGCAGTGAATGAGAAATTAAGAGGGACAACTGGAGAACAACAAAAAGAAAAGGAGGTTCAGGGAATAAATGAAGTTAAAGAGGAGGAATATGTTAGAGATAAACAGCCAATAGAGGAGGTCTGTAATGTTGTGATTGAGTTTGTAGAAGATGAGAAGAATTGCAACAATAAGGAGAACGGAACACAATTTCAGATGGAAAAGGTAGATGTGCATTTCACCCAGTCTACTGATATTGAAGAGGATGAAGAGTTAGTAAGGGAGACTAGGGGATTATTAGAAAAAATCTGGAACCAGGGGGAAAGCGCTTATATGGATGATAAGCCAAGTACAGAAAAAGTGCATGTTGGTACTGAGAAAGATGATAAGCGAATTTCTGTAAATGCCGTCGCTGATGATGGGATGGAAAAGCCAACTAGTGAATCTGAAACCGAAGTAGAAAAAAATAAAGCTGATAACAAAGAGCAAATGAAGGGATCTGTTGAAATGGATGTTCAGAAAAGGAAGCAACCAGTAGGGCCAGTGAGTGAAACAGTTAATGATGATAGGCTTACGGTCGAAATTGCTACATCGATAGTAGGACAAGCAGAAGATGAAAACATTGTAGATCCAAACTATCTACTGAATAAGGAGAAGAAAGATGTGATTTTTTCCAATAAAGATGAAAGAGAGATCAGTGAGGAACAAGGGCTTGACCTGTCAGAAAATTTAAGTACAGCTAGTCTGCAGGCGTCCCCTCCAGAAGTGAACACTGAAGGTAGCATCTGCAATAGTTACTTTTCTGCTTTAATTTGTTTTATGTTTTGCTTTTGTTTATAAGGTTAATTGTGATTCTAATGATTATACTCTCACGCCACATATGCAGAAAGTTGGCCTTCATCTAGTTACTCGCTTCACCAAGAAGCTTCTGATTCTTCAGATCTTCCTGTTTCTACAAAAGCTCAGGAAGCAGATTACCCTCAAGTTTCTGTAGAAAATGCCATGGATGCCCCGTCCGATGAGGTTAGGCCTAAGATGATTTATGTCGCATGTCACGCATCTATTACTTAATTTATGTCTGTCAGTCTCATTAAGATTGGGAACCATGCTCCAAATAGTTGAAGTATAAGGTCAGAATTATTTTATTGATCAAACTGGTCTTATTACCTGCTAGAATAGTCGTATTCTCGTGTTCAATTTCAGTTTAAATGATGTTCCCTAGTCTTGAGCATTTTAAAGTCGAGGCATGTCCATCCCTCGTGCTGGTAAACCCCTAGTAGAACCATTTCTTTCCTATAAATGTGCTTACCACAATGGATTATGAACGTGGATATCTAGGTTTCTCATGCAGAGTAGTTCATCACATTGATCACACACATTTAACTATCATCTGACTGCAGGCAATAAATTGTTAGGAGAAAATTTGGGAACAGATGAATGCTCTGAGAACAATAGTGGGGTATAAAGCTCTGAGAACAATAGTGGGGTATAAAGCCGTACGAAAAGAGACATGCATAGATGAATTGAAAGCTCTGTATGTGTTCACTGGAATTGAGCCCCCTGCATCCTTGAAGGAGACGTCTGATCCTGCAGAAGTCGATGCCAAGCTTGGGTTTCTCAAATCTGTAGTTGGAGTTAAATAGAAATGTGGTTCGTTATGGGCTTGCTTTTAGTTTTATAGTTTGTAACGTTAGAGACATTAGATTTAAGAGTAGAGAAGCTTGGAGTGCAGGATATTTGAATGAATTCTGTGTTGTGTCTTGGAGTGAGAACTATGGAGGCCTTTCCCTTGCGGTAATACTTATCCATTTTTTTTTTTTTTTTTTTTTTACAGAAAATTTACTCTCATCTTGGTATCTGAATTTTATTTTTTTACTTTTTTGGTCATACTAATTTTTTGTTCAAGTATCACTAACAGTTTGACTTTATTTAAAAAAATTAAAGAGAAATTTATTAATTTATTTATGAGATTGAGAGGAAAAAATAATAAACATTTATTATAGAAAATAAATGACAAGTTTTATCACCATAATAAATGTTTTAGTCTTAGTCGTTGATAATCAATTGTTAGCATTTAATATAATTAAAAAATCTGTTTTGGATGATTCAAAACGAGTATAAATTGGTAAAATAATTATGCATTCAATAAATATAAAGAGAACGGTGACAAAATATTTTTAAATCACTTGTAAAAATAGTAAGGATTTATTAAACAATAAAAAAATAAAAAATATATATAAATATAAGACAACACGAGTTTAAAGCGATTTATGAAATTATTTATTATTTTAAAATTATCTCAAAACAGAAACATATAAAAAAGTCAACGAAAAATCATCTATTTTTTAAAAGAAATTGTCGGTAATAGGTGGTATTTCAACGATGATAAACATTATCATTTATCTATAACAATTTATGAAGACAATAAAAATACTCATAAAATAAATCTACAATTTAATAAGGGAAGACACATAAAGTGAATGAAAATAAGAAAAAGAAAAAAGAAAAAGTTGATGGATAGAAAAAAAAAAGCAGGCCGTAACTAACTTAGAGGTTAGTACCGTCGTTGGACAAAATAAAAAAATAAAAAAAAACGAATTTGAGAAAAAAAATTCAAGATTTCGATAAAATTATTTAAAAATATTTAAATTGATATCGTATCTAAATTATGTATTTCATATTGTTAGTTTTTCAATTTAATTAGTTTGATTTAATAAAATAAATTATTAAAAAACTTATAAAAATAAAAAAGTAAAAATATTTTTTTTTAAAATCGATCTAATCAAGTTTATTAGTCCGGTTTAACCGATACAAGTCAAACTCTATCTTTGAAGTAGCATCTCAAATTTCATTACAAGTCGAACTCTATCTTCGAATCAGCATCTCAAATTTGGTTTGGTTTTAACAAATCGAATTTGGTTTGGTTTTAAAGATATTTGTTTGAAAGAATTTTTTATCTTGTCTGAAGTTTAAAAGCAAAATTCTCGGCCTTAAGAGGATGAAGAAAAATAAGATCAATTAAATTTTTTATTTTTGTAGAAGTTCGTAATACTCTATTAAATTAAAATAATTAAAATATTATTTGTGATTAAAAAATTTTGATACCAATTTAGAAAAAAGAATAGTTTAGATATTAATTTGTGAGTTGAATGTTTTTTGAAGTAAATTTAATGATTTGATTAGTGAAGAAATCGAGTTTGAAGAAAAATAATTTATCACTTGTGAAGAAAATGATATGTGAATAGAAAAAAAATTAGAATTTAGGGTCAATTTGTTTGCATGTAAAATGCTTTCCCGAAAATAATTTATGGAAAATAAATTTTTTTATCAAGAAAAGATAATATTTTTTGGTATTTGGATGAATCTGTATAAATATTTTTCATTGTTTGACAGATTTCATGAAAATTTTTCATAAAAAGTGTTTTAAAATGAAACATAGATTTGAGAATTTCTTGTCTTTTCATTGTTTAATTAAGTTTTATTTTATATCTATTAAATTTATAATTTACATTGGTTTTGCATATATTACAATAATTTCAAGTTGTGTTTGAGCTAAAAAATTAACGAAGACATCAACAATACACAATACTTCTTTATAAACCAATATAATGGTAAATGTAATTTTTTGTCATTAAATATGGTGCATGTCAAAAGCCTCATCTGTAGCGTCAGCAGATTACGTTCGTAAACATAGTCCTTGCTTCATTAATTAAAAAATTTGTATCTTACATGTTTCTTGAATGGATTTAGAACTTTTTGAAATGAAATCAACAAGACAATAATGAATTTGTTCCTGGTGAAAAAGAAAATATTTTCTGCAAAGGAAACACTTCTTGTGATTGATCTTCAACGACACAATGGTACCTCTCATCTTCCTCTAATGTTTTGGAGTCATTGTGCCTATAAAAGATGAGCACACATACTCAAAAAGAATTGTAGAATCAACATCTCCTTATAAAACAATAGATAAGTGCTATAAGTTGTCACTAAACCATATTCTCCATTATAACACATTCAAGAAAATGCTTCCCATGAAACAAAGGCAGCTATACCAAAACATTCATAGAAAATGGTCAAAGCTATTTCAGCTAGATAAGATTTTAGTTTATTTCAAAACCAATACTACATAAAACGAAGGGTGTAGTACGGAAATATTAGACTAAATAAATATCAAATAAGATGAAACATAAATCTCTCTATTATAGTCTAGTAAATATCCTAGCATATTACAGTCTAGCAAATATTCTATCATGAGCATTCTAGTAAGTCTTACTAGACTAGATAATGAAACACTAATATCATTATGAAAAAAGCCTGCCTCACTGTTTAGGAGTACGTAGCCACAATGCTTCCTTAACCAAGGCATACTAACGGCTTGAAACCTCTTCATCCATCTTAACCCTAGTCCTTGAATTCTCTTCCTTCCTCAAGTCCAGTGCAATTTCAGAATCAGCATTGTCATAGTTGAATAACACATTGCACAAAATTATTTGTGTAGTTAGGTACCCTTTTTTAAAAGAGAGGGAAAACAAAAAGATTCTATTGATTACATAAATATATTTATCTTTCAAATCCTAGATTTGTCTCTATATATGTCAATATCTAGATCTCTTATCCAAAAAACTGGAAAAGGTGTCATTAAGTGCATATATTTGAAAAAACTATAATGAAGATTGAAATATTTGATCATGGTTAATGAAATATAAATTTTTCCACACAATTTTCATCTACAATACAATTCTTAAACACAAAATAGGCAATATAATTGCATGGAAAACCAGAATATATTAACCATTAACAAGAATATTGCAAGAAGAATGAGAATTCTTTCCAAAAAAGAAAAACTCTACCAAGGAAAAAGGGATTCACATAAATTTCATAAAGTCAATTTATTTTTCAAAGTTTGCAGATTACCACAAAACAAGGAAGTAGCACTATACGATTGAGAAAATAAAGTTCTTTAAAATAACCTACTTTAACAATAAAATTTGCTAACTCTAAAATCTAATCCATCAAATACACCTAAAGTTAAAAAATTTTGGATTGCAAGACCAAAACCAATCAAAAAGTTTTTATCATTCAATCCTTTTTGAACAATTCAAAATCACCCACCAAGACCCAAAAATTTCCAAATCAAAGTATCCCACAACTAAACACCAATATCGAGGCATATGTCAATAGAGAAAGAAATAATAAAAAAAAACCCAAAAGAAATTCAAAGCAACTGACCATTGAAAAACAAATGAAATAGAGAAACTTTAATTAATCACGAAGTATTAGATTTTTTTTTTGGAATAATTGCTTAGGCATAAACATGTTTAAAACTAGATTTTAGATTCAAGAAAGGAAAAACAAATAAAAGGAAAGGAAGTTTTTTTTTTTACCTTCAAGAAAGGAAGACGAACGTCGGCAACTGGTGTTGAGAAGTGCTGCTGGCTGGCGGCAAGCATTGGGTCAAAAGTGAAGCACGACTTTAGGGGAACGGATGTTATTCAAGCCAGTGAATAGAAGACTCTGAGAAGAAGAGAAGGGAAAATGTGTAAAGGAGACTCTGTGAATAAGAGAAGGAAAATGTCTTATGGAATCAAAATCGATAAGACATTTTACTTAAAAATGCCTTGGGTTTTACCGTATTTTGGAAAATATTTTACTTTGAAAATTTATTTTCTATCAAACAAACACCGTAAAATAAGAAAAATCTTTTACTGACAAACAAACAGACCCTAAGAAGTCCATCAATTTGACTTGAGATTTTTTTAACATTCGAATAATTCATTTTAACACGCTTTTATCTTACAATGATGCAATGCTTTGTCTCGACAGTAGTACCTCTGCAGTGATAACAAACCTTACCTTCTTCTATCACTGGAACATTAGAAAATTTAAAGAGAAATAGAAAGAATTTTCGAGAGTGAAAAGAACAGAATAAAACCGTTGTATGTCAAAAAAATTCTACAGCATTCTTTAGACTTTTATAGGCACTCAAAGGTGAAGGAATTTAGGAGATATTTCGTGAACTAAGCATAAAAATCAGATTTAAAGAACCTTTAAATCAATTTGATTAGAATCAAATCAAATTGAAATCAATTTGATTGGAATAAAATCAGATTGAAATATTTTGTCCTTTTAAAACAAATTATTTTTAATAACTACTGAGGAAAAAAATTAAATTACGTATTTAGGCTAAAATATTCGTTGGCCCTTTTTGGACTCGACCAGTCCGAATATTTCGCGTTGCCCATGTCGTGTAGGTGCGCCCCAACCCAAATGAGTTTGGATCTACACCCCTCTATACACGAGGCAAAGCTTGAAGCTTAATCATTCAACAACCCTTTGGTGGGTTTTCATATATTAACACATCCCACACTTGGTATCTAACCAATGTGGGATCTAAGCTTTTGTTTTCCTCAACTTATTCAAAAGTGGCTTACTTTGAGCATCAATTTCTCATTCATCACTCATCCATTTTGAGCATATGATATACCGTTGTAAAGGTCTCAAGGAGTAGAATATAAAACCATAATTTTATGATTCAACCCTCTACCTTTGCCTATCGAAAATATGCCTGAAAGTTATCCAACAATACCATTTTTCCAACAATCCCCCACATGAATGAAAATTGATAGTTTTCAAAAATCATTGACTCGATGTAGTGATAGAATCTGTGATCAATGGTTGCATAGGATATGTAGGCTTCTCCCTTTGAACCTTCCCTTGTGAAATTATATTTACTCTATTGGCTGCCTAGTAGATGCGATGTTCTTGAACTGTTCTGCCGTTTGTGTAAACGAGGATATACCTCACACAACTACCTCGCTAGCAAGGTTTTCTTTTGTTCTCATGGGTATGGTCATATGACCGTGAAAATCTTCCTAGTTTTGCAAGAGCTTGAGTGAACTATGCCTCAATAGTTTGCTCAAAGCGGCCTCACTTCACTCTCACATAGGTGACTCTTATTGTTTGGCTCATCAAGACACATAACGGTAATTAAAAGCATAGCTTAATCTACCTCATTTTTTGTCACTGTTTACATAATTGGAATGAACCTAGGATAATAACCCCCACAATGACCTCATAGGTAAATGCAAGTTGGTTGTTCCTTTGAACCTAGATCTTGGGATCTCTAGTAAGCTAAGTAGGGTTTTCCTTCACGCAGCACCTTTTATTTTCATGGGCTTTAATCTCATTCCTTTCGATGTTCTATAAACTTGATCTTGATTTAAGCCTTTAGTTACTAAATTCGTAATGTTGTCTTTTGATTTTACAAAATCAATAGAGATAACTCCATTTGAGATCAATTGTCTAACGGTATTGTGTCGTCGACGCATATGTCTTGACTTACCATTATGTTAGGAAGCCACCCCCACATTTTCAAGTGGTTGTAGGATAATTTTCTACCTTTCCATAACTTATATGGTGTCATGTCTCTTTCCTTACGAGGAACCTTATTTAAAAGGCAATTAGCTGTTAGAACAACTTCCCCCCACATTTTCTATGATAACCCAGAGCTTTCTAGCAATGAGTTCATCATTTCCTTTAGAGTTTGATTTTTTCATTCGACTACTCCATTTGATTGAGGAGAAAATGGTAGTGTCACCAAATAGTTCAACGTATTCAACACCATGATCACTTCTCACCATTTTATTAAGTTGGTCTTCAACTTCTTGTTTATATATAATAACTTCCTCTATAGCTTTGTTTTTGCTCTTAAGCAAATACACGTAGCAATGTTTTGTGCTTTCATTAATGAAGGTAATAAAATATTTATTCCCTCCTCTCATTTGAATAAATCTTAAGTCACGAGCATTTCTATGTGTTAGATTAAATGATTTTGTGCTTCTTTCAGTAGTTTGAAATGAAGACTTCATTAATTTTCCTCAACACATGTTTCACATTTATGAATGTTATTAATGTGAAACGAAGAAATTTGCTCTAAGTTAAATAATATTCGTAAAGTATTTAATTAACAAGTACGAGCCTTCCATGCCATAAATTAAATGACTCAAACATATAAATGGAAGAAGCGGTATTTTTATTCATTATCATTGCTTTTACAGAGATTGCATTACATATCCCTTTCCCACATAAAGCCTATATCTAGCACATAAGTCTATATCAAACACTTCCATGGAAATTTCTTCCACAGCATTGGCCTCATTAGCCTTGACTTTTTTGGAAGCCTGCAGTAAGATGACTTGTGCCCTATCTTGTTACAATTGAAGTATTTCCCTGTAAAAATTTTTTTCTTGGAAACGCTACCTTTTGGTCCTAGTTTAGAACCATTTTGAGGTTGTTTTCCTTTCTTGAAGTCCTTCTTAATTTCTACCATGTTTACCTTAGCACCATAGACATTTGCTACTTTGGTGAGCCTTTGTTCAGTACCTCTATTGTCTTCTTCAATTCGAAGTCTAACAATCAAGTCTTCCAGTGCCATTTCCTTTCTTTTGTGCTTTAGGTAGTTCTTGAAGTCATTTCAAGTAGGAGGTAGCTTTTCAATAATGGCTACTACTTGGAAGGATTCACTTATGACTATCCCTTCAACAAAAATTCCGTGAATGATCAGTTGAAGTTCTTGCACTTGATTCACAACTAGTTTCGGATCAACCATTACAAAATTCAAAGAATTTGGCAACTAAAAACTTTTTATCTCCAGCATCTTCGGATTTGTATTATGGTCTAGTGTCGTCCATAACTCCTTAGTCGTCTTCTTGATACTATATACTTCATACAGTGTATCTGAAAATCTATTTAGGATGTAATTTCGACATAAGAAATTTAAGTGCTCCCAAGCTTCAACAATAGTGAAGGCGGTAACAACATCCACCTCACCCTCTTTAACAATAGAAGTGTCATCTTTCAAAAAATTTGCCAAGTTCAACATGGTTAAATAGAACAACATCTTCTGTTGCCATGTTTTGAAATTCTACCCACAAAACTTTTGTAGGCTTCTCGTTTTGGCTTACAGCCATCGACGTTGTTGGGTTTGGATTCGAAGCCTGAGTTGGAACCAACGCATCGAATCCCGAATTGGATTAATTGGTGGGAGTTTTCATTTTCTGTTAATATTCCAAAAACATAACCAGAGTTAGAAAAATTATCAACTTTTGTTAAATGACAGGAATTTAAAAAAATTAAAACTCGAAACAAAAATTTCTACGGTCTAATCGAAAAACACAATAATAAAAATGCACCAGGTAGGTAACCATGAAAGAGAGGTGGTACACTTGGCACACTTAAATACCAAGTCTTTTTTTAAGAACCAATCCTAGACATGCACTCTCATATTGTATTTTTTTATTAACCGCTGATAAATTTTTTCTTTGATTTCACAATTTGGAGCTACAATTTAAGCTTTACAATTTAAAGCCACAACTAAGACCACAATTAACAAAAAAATTAATTTCCAGTTTATAAAATCCTTTGATTTTGTTAAATGGCAGAATTAAAATTAGGAAATAAAATCAAAATTAACTGTATTTAATGGCAGAATTAAATCCTAAAGTAGAATTTAATTAATTCTTTGTTTGGAAACTAAATCAAAATTAAATCAAATCTGTTGAACGATGGGAATAAATTCCTAAACAGAATTATTTAATTTTTATTTTTATTTGGAAACAAAATCTAACACAATTCTATTGAACTACAAGAATAAATCCCAAAATAAAATTTTCAATTAATTATTATAAAATCCAAATATTAATATAATCTATTAACTTGCGGGAATAAATCCCGAAATAGATTTATTCAACTTATTGTTGTTTTGGAAGCAAAACCAAAATAGTATAAAATCTGTTAAACAACGGGAATTAAATCTCGAAATAGATTTATTTGATTTTAATTTCACAAATAGAATATTTTTATTTTTTCTTTCACCTTGGTGTTTCGTTCGTCTCGAATTAGAGAATTGAAAAATACATATCTATCTTAAGATTGTTGGATAAAATACGTTAGCGAACACATATAAATATAAATATTTAAATACAAGATTTGTACAAAATAATATAAACAAATAATTTTTTGTTTATGTAAAAAACACATCAGATCTAAACAAAACAAATTAAATAAACATTGATTTTTGTATAAAAGATTAGATCTGAAAGAACAATTTAAATAGAAGGATCTGAAAATACCATAAATTGAATTAGAAAATCGAGTTTACTAGATGTTGAAGCCTGTTTTTACAGTTTTCATAAGACAGATTCGATCGCTCCTACGGTACTTGGAGAAACGTTGGTCGCCTGTCTCCCAAGATACAACAACACAATGACCTCGGTAATAGTACCTCTGTAGTGATCAATGAACAAACTTTGCCTTCTTCTATCACTTGAATGTTGGAAAATTCAGAGAGAAATAGAACCAATTTTCGAGAGTGAAAAGAACAGAATAAAACTATTGTGCATCTAAAAAATCCTACAACATTCTTTAGGCTTTTATAAGCACTCAAATGTGGAGGAATTTACCACCGCCACTTGCAAAATTCAAAGTTAATTTTGATGCTTCTTACGACCGATCGTCGCTCCGATCTGCCTCTAGAGTGGTGATACGGGACGCGTGTGGATAAGTTACTGCCTCGATAGCAACTTCGCACCATCATGTTAGCTCTCCCTTTACCACTGAGGCAATTGCATGTTTGGAGGCAGTAAATATGTATAGCTTATTAGGGTACAGGAGGATTTTAGTTGAGATACTCCCTTATGGTGGTCAAGAAATGCAAAAAGACAACCCATGATAAATAAAAGAATCAGCCCGGTCATACAAGATATAAAAGCTCTTCTAAACCATTTTGACTCGATTCAGTTTCAACATATCAGCAGACAAACTAATGGACTAGTACACATCACATCGAAAAGTTTAAAGAGAAATGAAGCTTTTTACCTGGATAATGGCATTCCGTTGTATGCAGCCACGATTGTGAGAGATAAGGCGGCTATTTGAGAACCAGATTAAACGAGTACAAATAGTTGTTTTGGTAGCCTTTCATCCAAAGATTACAAACTACTTCAATCTTTTGGAGAAGTTTTCTGAGAGATGCTTTGGAAAAGAAAGGTTTTCTTTGGGAAATGGGAACCATTCGACGCATTTATTACTTTGATTGATGGAACGAGGCAATGCATTTTCCAAGGGTAGGGCTTTAATTATTTTGGTTTTAATTCTTTTCAGGTTTTTAGAATCTTTCTAGTTTTGCTTCCTTTTCTTTTTATTTCGAAACCTTTACTTTATTGGGCCACTGAAACGATGAAAATGTGCAAGTGTACACAATTGTATTCAAGTAATAAAATGACAAGTAAATGTTGATTATCGTACTTACAGGGACTGTGCTATGAAAAGTATTTATGAAATAATCAATCAATAAATTGGTTAAACACAAGATAATATTTGAGAGAGATTTTTAATCTAAGTGTTCTAAACTAAATTAAACTAAGTTAAGCTAAGTCTAAATTATATTCCTATCCACGACTTCTAAAAGGTTTTAATCAATATGACATAAATGTGTCAGGTTAATTGCTTTAACTACTCGATTACATCTAAGCTATGTTCATGCTTGTTACGAAACAATGTTCACGGCAACTCGGTATCTTGCTAACTTATGAACAACATTACTTACAAAAATCAATTTATCTCTTGAACATACATCTATGCCAATACGACCGACTAAACTAACCTTTGATAAGTTAATGTGTTATAGCACATACATACATTATGAAATTATCTATCTCTTGAACATACACCTATGCCAATACGACCGACTAAATTAATATTCATAAGCATGTAAAGGATCAAGTGAGGTAACAACATACACCAATATTGAAACAGTTTAATCACAACAATCCTGCAAGTTATGCAAGGCTATTATTCTCCAATACATCACAATCTTAACCCTCAGCTTCCTTAGAGGATTAACCATGTACAAATTAAATAGTGTGTCCATTATTCATAATTTCAACGCGCTTAAATGATTAATTCAATAGTTATATCACAAGGGTAATGCAATAATAACTTAGGCGTGATAATATTTAATTAAACAAAATATTCAAGGCCTATAACAACATAAACATGATTAAATATAAACAAGCAATTAGACACAATCAACCCAACACTTAAAGAATTTAAGCCATTTTAATTAAAGAATTAATAGCATTCATAATAGCATTCATCATATAACAAACAAAAATCTAAAAATATGATAAAAAGAATAGGATTAAATCCAGTAATTTCTCAAGAACTACTTCTGCGTTCTTCGTCGTTCTTGTTCGATTCTTCCCAAATCGAGGTCTCTGATGAACACTGAACAAAGGCTATGGAAGGTTGAAGAACCACTCTTTTCCAAGAGGGGAAATCGGCAAGGGAATGAGGGAAAATGAGGATGAAAGGCTAGAGAGAAAAATAAAGAGAGAAGAGAGAATGATAAGTGAATTGGTGTGTTGAAGTGAGGGAATAAGGGGTGTATTTATAGGTGGATTTAAGGAGAGGTTGTGTGGCTATATTTAGAAAATAAATATCAGTCACACACTCCCCCATGGCCGCCCACCACATGTAGACTTTGACTTGTTCAAAGTTTGCTAAAAACAAGTTAGGGGCGAGAATATAATACCATGAAAACTGGAGGGGTTGGAATGGAATTTTGGGAAACTTTAAAGGCTGTTTTGTAAGGTTGAAATGGTCAACATAATCAGCTGAATATGTTCAGCACTTGGACGGTACACGACTAGCCAAATTGGAGGTGGTTCAACCCTCGTTGCATGCATATCGAGCCACTTCAAACTTACCATTTATAATTAATTTTTAATCCAATTTAGTTTGAATTAAAAATATAATTATAAACCATAATGTAGCTTCATATTGAACCGACCCTTGACTTGAAAAATGTTCTTCATAACTTGTGACTAACTCGGTGTAAAAATTCTCTCAACGGTGTAAGCTATCAGTAGTATCTACTAAGTTGATTTTCACCAAATTGTGCAAATTTGTCGAAAAATCATAAAATCCATGCTCAATATTTATAAAAATAATTAAAAATCAATACGTTGGTAATTTTAACACAAATTAATTATTTTATAAATAAATTTTATTTTTCAAAATTAATTACTCAGAATTTGCATGAAATTAGGTAAAAAAGAGTATGAAAAAGTCTATATATTTTCATCATTCCACACCGCAAACTTAATTCATTGCTCGTCCCGAGTAATGCACAAATTACAAAAGAGTTTATTATTCCTCCTTATACTTATGAATCCGAAATAATTAAGCATAAAAACGAGAATCTAGAAATTATGTAGCTCAAGTATTCTTTATTCAATTATCTTCAAACATCATGCTTATCTAAATGAAAACATGTTAAAATCTTATCTCTCAATCTTTATTTACTCAATTAAGACTAAACTGCAATCATTAAGTCTAACTTATGTCTTCATATGTTAACATAGCAATTTCTCTTCACTAATGTAGGTAGCATTGAAATCTTGAATCAAATAGGTCTTTTGCATAGGTGTTAATGGGGCTAGGCTAGTGGTAAGGAAAAGATGGATAAATTTAGGCTAAAAACCCTAGACTCAGCTCACATCGGACCTTCAATTTCACCAACTTTTTTGACTTTTGCATGCTCATATTCTTTTCTTTTTCTTTTGAGTACATATGCTTTCTTTTTCTTTTTCTCTTTTTTCTTTTTCATTTCTCTTCTTCTAAGCATCATTTTTGTATGCACTATACTTTTGTTAAGCATTTTGGTACTTCTTCTTAACTCCCCCAAACTTATTTTCAGAACATAATTGTAGGGTACAAAGAAAATCAGGCCATATTGTCTCAAAGTTGGCTTCAAGAGATAACATTTAATAGGGTTGGCTTGAATGGCTCAAATGATCCAAATTTGAATGTTGCCTAAATCAATTTCAAAATTTCATTCCTTTTAGGATTTCACCTTAAGAAATTACTAAGTCAATTCTAAAGACTTGAACTTTCATGCATATCTAGCTTCTTTAAGGAATAAAAAAATTTACGATAAGATTTCACATATTTTATTAAGGGTAGCATTCTTATTATGGTTCAGCTTAACATCATCACCATCGAGATAATTAAATTTTATTTTTACTAAAGCTTAACATAATTAACATAAATTAAAATTTTCAAGCAAAATTATAACTAAATTCAATAAATAAAAAGAAATAACAACTTATTAAGAAGTTTTTGATTTTCGATCCCTCTACTTAAATTGAACAATGTCCTCATTGTTAAAAACAATAGAGAACGTAAAAATAAAAGTGAATAAATACTGTACACCAGGTACAATCAAAGAAGAAGAGGTGAGTCAATTTGACTGCTTAAGTACCAAGCTCTTCAATGTCCAATCCTAGACATGTACATATTTATTACCACACTTTTACTTTTCTAAGTTGCTCAACTTTTATCTTCAACCTCTTAATTTATTATGAAAAAATTAAAACTAACCTAGTGACCGAATCTTAAATTCATTCAAAAAATAAAAGACTGAAAATAAAAATAACTAAAATTTAAAGAAAGACAAGTTCCCCCCTTTAATTTATGTTCAGAGCCCCTAGACTTTGACTCTCCTTTTGCTTGGTAGCCCCTATTATTGCTCGAGTCACTTTGCTTCTTCCTTGTCATTGGAGTCCATGGTTCAAATATGTAATCTGGAAATTCAGGCACAAAAACAAATGGGTCACAAAACACTTTTTCAAATGCACTTTTAAATGCATCATCTCGTATCTTCGTGTATCTCCAAAACGATTGTTGCTGCCAGTGCATGTGTTGCATGCAATCCATCATCTTTGATAGCTCATTTCAAATTTCAGCTGGAGGTGACAGTGGTCTCGGTATGAATTTATCAAGCTCGGACATTTGTTCAGTCGACTCTGTCTCATTATGCATCCCAATTGATTCTGTTATCAAAAGATCATCTTCAATCTCCACAGGATCTTCCTCGGGATCTTCTTCTTCTTCATGATCTTATTATTCTTTAACAAAATCTCCTGCCACTATGATCCCAATCAGAAATTTCTCCTTGGTTATATCCTGCTCTATTTACGTCACCAAGAATCTGAGCTTTCAGGCACAACACTGTGATCATAAATAGGAAATAGGCTTGAGCAGAACGTCTCATGGAATAGTTTCAGATTTCTCTGATGATGATTCTTCCTACATTGATGGTTTTCCCTTTCAGAATTGAATAGATCAATACCATTCGATCTAATGAAACAACAGTTCCTTGTTGAATAGGTATAAAACTAAATCGAATGAAGTAAAACCACACTTTTTTCATCGGTGTCAAATTTTCTCTGTGACATGTAAAAATTCCATGTTTTGACACTATCCGTTCAGATCCTGGAACTATAAGTTCTCAAAGAATTTCTTGCAATTTTTCAGCCTCTAAGTTATTCAACAAAGTATGGTATTCATGCTTTTCGAAATCAAGTAAGGCAAAGAACTCATTAATAGTGCTTGACTTTAATGGTACCTTGATTCCTTAGACTGAAATTTCTCTAAGCTCAACTGAGATGAAATTTGCATAAAATTCTCGAACTAGTTCCTCATCTGTACTTGGTCGCTTTTCACAAAATAATCCTCATCTGCACTCGGACAGATGCGTCGGGAGGCATCAGGCGCTTGCGGAAGCTTGCGGGAGCTATGTCGAAAAGCGTCGGACAGTTGCAAAAGGCATCGAAGGCTAGCGACTGATGGTGGTTGACGTGGCTCGATGACTTCCGATGATTGCTGATAGTGGCTGCCTATGGTGGCTAATTTGATGGTTTGAATGATAATTCCTTGGACTGAAATTTCTCTAAGCTCAACTGAGATGAAATTTGCATAAAATTCTCGAACTAGTTCCTCATCTGTACTTGGTCGCTTTTCACAAAATAATCCTCATCTGCACTCGGACAGATGCGTCGGGCGCTTGCGGAAGCTTGCGGGAGCTATGTTGAAAAGCGTCAGACAGTTACGAAAGGCATCGAAGGCTAGCAACTGATGGTGGTCGACGTGGCTCGATGACTTCCGATGATTGCTGATAGTGGCTGCCTATGATGACTTCCGAAGGCTATTTATAATGTATGGAAGATGATTCACATTCAAACTCTCAAATTAAAATTCCTAAGTCCTATTTCAACTCAATTACAATTAACACAAACTTTATTTAAATTTAAATTCTAAAAACAAATCCTAATTTAAAATTTTGATAATAATTAATATAAATTATAAAATTTATTTTTTAATTTAATATTAAGAATTATCAAATTTTGAAAAATAAAAATAAATAAAATAATTAATTAATTGAAAATTTTATTTTTAACTATTTTTAAAAATATTTACAGAAAATACAACTAATTTTAATATTTACAAGATTAACAACTAAATTTTACAAAAAATCAATTAAGTCCTTGAGCTTAAAATAATTTGAAAATTGAGTTGTAATTAAAAACTTGGATAAAAAATTGACCCTTTTTATTTGTAAAAATTGAAAATCAAAAATTTATTTTCTACCTTAAGAAGTAATTTCTCAAAAAATTATGTTAAAATTAAGATCTCTTGATTCCTCGCGGCCGGGCCGGCTTGGAAGCAAGCTACCTGTCGCCTATCTCACCCCGTTTCTTATTATTAGTAAGGTAGGTTAGGTTAGTGGAAGGATCAACACGAGACCCTTAGATTGACACCTTAGGGTGCATTCATTATGTAAAAGGTGTCACCATCATGTCAATGTTGCGGAAGTCATTATTGAAGGTTAATTCTTAGGAAAGATTGGAGGGGCACAAGTGGTCTCACTTAAGTTCTAAACTCCTAAACAAAATTTATTTAAACATAATATTCCAGAAAATATAACCTAAGTTCTTTATTAAAATGAAATAAATTAAGTGTTTGATAAAATGAGTAATGCTTCATTTCTCTCAACTTTATTTCCCCAATAATGTTTCAATCTCTAGGCATTAACTCGAAAAATACCTTGCTTAGCATAGAGTTCAACCACTTTATATGAGAAAATTTGATGGATGGTGAATAGACCTGACCAAAGTGATCTCAATTTACTTGGAAAAAAATTCAATCTAGAGTTAAACAATAAAACTTGCTGACCTGCTTCGAACTCTCTGACTAGAATGTGCATGTCATGCCATATTTTTAATCTTTCTTTGCATAGCTTGACATTGTCATAAGAGAATGTTCGAAATTCTTCTAACTCATTGAGCTGAAGCATTCATTTCTCTTTAGAAAGCTTTAGGTCCAAATTAAGCTGCTGAATAGCCTAGTAAGCTTTGTATTCTAACTCCAAAGGTAAATGACAGGTTTTTTCGAATACCAACCTATAGGGAGACATCCCTAAAGGTGTCTTGTAAGTTGTTCTGTAAGCCCATAAAGCATCATCCAATCTTTTGGACCAATCTCATCGGTTCGGACATACTACCTTCTCAAGTATGCCTTTTATTTCTAATTCCATGTTTATTGAGTAGCCACTTCATCCATTTGTTCACAAAATGGGAACCCTCATCACTGATGATGGCTCTTAAAGTTCCAAATCGTGTGAACACATGCTTCTGCAAAATTTTCTTCACTGCCTTGGCATCATTTGTCGAATATGCCTCAGCTTCAATCCATTTTGATACGTAGTCAACTGTAACTAGAATATACTTGTTACTAATTGACAAAGGGAATGGACCAAGAAAGTCAATACCCCAAACATCGAACAATTCCACTTCCATGATGTTTATTCGAGGCATTTCATTTCTGTTGGTGACATTTCCAACCTTTCGACATCGATCACAACTTCTAACATAAGCGTACGCATCCTTGAACAATGTTGGCCAAAAGAATCCATCTTGTAATACTTTGGTCGTAGTACGTGATCCTCTGAAGTGTCCCCCACTCGGTGCTGTGTGACATTGATATAATATTGCTCGTACTTCATCTTCTGCCACACATCTTCTAATCATCTAATCTGCACACTTTTTAAACAAATACGGCTCTTCCCAAAAATATTACTTAGCATCATGAAGGAACTTCTTCCTTTGCTGATATGTCTTATCATAAGGAATCAAACTATAAGCTAAGTACTTCGTAAAATCAGCAATCCAAGGGGTGTTATGACTTACCTTGAGTATATGTTCGTCAGGGAACATCTCTTGTATGGGTACAAGAGTTGAATTTTCTTCTCGTGGCTCCAATCTAGACAAGTAATCGGCTACTGGGTTCTCTATGCCTCTTCGATCTTGAATTTCTAAGTTGAATTCTTGAAGTAGTAACACCCAACGAATTAGTCTCAGCTTAGCATCCTTCTTGGCAAGTAAGTACTTACTTGCCGAATGATCCGTAAAGACAAGTCACTTTTGTATCTACAAGATAGGATCTGAACTTGTCAAAAGCAAACAAAACTACAAGTAAATCTTTTTTCAGTTACTGTATAGTTCAGCTGAGCTCCTGACAAAGTCCGACTTGCATAGTAGATGGGATGAAAAACTTTGTTCCTTCGCTGGCCCGTCACGGCTTCGACTGTAAAGTCACTTGCATCACGTATTAACTCAAACGAAAATTCCCAATCTGGTGTGATGATAATTGGTGATGAGACTAATCGATTCTTTAAATCATTAAATGTTGTCAAGCATTCGTCATCAAAGTTGAACGTTGACTCCTTCTCTAATAACTTGCTTAAAGGATTAGCAATTTTAAAGAAGTTTGATAAATCTCCGATAGAATCCTGCATGTCCCAAAAAGCTCTTAACTCCCTTTACAAATGTTAGAGGTGAAAGCTTCTGGATAACATCTACTTTGGCCTTGTCGACTTTAATTCTATGTCTTATTATTCGGTGCCCCAAAATAATACCTTCTCATACCATAAAATGACACTTTTCCTTATTGAGAACAAGGTTTATCTCTTCGCATCATTTTAGTACCTTAGCTAGATTAGCTAAGCAATTATCATAAGTGTCCTTGAACACTGAAAAGTCATCCATGAACACTTCCAAATACTTCTCAACCATATCAGTAAAAATGGCCATCATACATCTTTGAAACGTAACAGGTGCATTACATAAACTAAATGGCATGCTTCTAAACGCGAACGTACCATACGGGCATGTGAATGTCATTTTGTGTTGGTCTTTCGGTGTATTGTAATCTGATTATACCTTGGGTATCCATCTACAAAATAGTAATAGTCTCGCCCTGCGAGTCTATCCAACATTTGATCCATGAATGACAAAGGAAAGTGATCTTTCCTAGTTGCTTTGTTCAATTTCCAGTAGTCGATGCAAATTCGCCATCCCATGACCGTTCTAGTCGGTATTAACTCGTTGTTTTCATTCTTCACGACCGTAATACTTCATTTCTTTGGCACTCATTGGACATGACTAACCTATGAACTGTTTGAGATGGGATAAATGACACCCGCATCTAACCACTTGATAATTTCTTTCTTGACTACATCTTTCATAACGGGGTTCAGTCTTCGTTGTCCATCAATTGTTGCTTTCTTATCATCTTCAAGAATGATCTTATGCATGCATACGAATGGACTTATAGCATGAATGTCAGCTATAGTCCATCCTATAGCCTTCTTGAATTGCTTCAGCACTTAAATTAGTTGATCTTCTCGCTTATCAATTAGTTGTGATGAAATAATCACAGGCAAAGTAGAAGCGTCACCTAAATAAACATATTTTAAGTGTGAAGGTAATACCTTAAGCTCTAACTTAGGTGGCTCTTCAATCGGCCTTTTTGGTTGAGCATAATCTCTACTCTCCAATCCCAACAATTCAAAAGGAGGTGTTGAATTAAATCTCCTCAAATTAGCTTCCAGCAAAGCAAAGTTTTCCCCCCTCTTCATCACTTAGAGGGTCTGTCAACAAAATCTTTTCTAAAGGATCTTTAACATAATTGAACTCCTCTTCAATGGCTAACTCCTCTAACTTAAGAACTGTAGAATAGTCATCAACTACATCAGGAAATCTCATAGACTTGAAAACATTAAACGTTACTTGATCATCAAGAACATGCATAGTTAGCTTGCCCTTCTGCACATCAATAAGGGTCCTTCCTGTTGCTAGGAATGACCTTCCTAAGATGATTGACACTTCTTTATCTGCTTCAAAGTCTAAAATCACAAAATCAATAGGGAAAGTAAACTTATCAACACGAACTAATACATCCTTAATTTTTCCTTCAGGATATGCTATAGATCGATCGACTAACTGAAGTGTAACTATAGTTGGTCTCTTCTCCTATCCCCAACTTTCTAATATCAACATGGGCATTAAGTTAATACTTGCACCCAAATCGCATAGTGCTTTACCACAATAAGTTGCTCCAATGATACAAGGTATGGTAAAACATCTAGGATCCTTCAACTTTGGGGGTAGTTTGTCTTGAAGATATGCACTGCATTCCTTCGTTAGGGCTACTGTCTCAAATTCTCCAAGTCTTCGCTTTTTCGACAGGATATCCTTCATGAACTTGACATAATTTGGCATTTGCTCAACTGCTTCTACCAACGGAATGTTGATATGAAGTTGCTTAAGTACATCTAGGAACTTCTTGAATTGGACTTCTTATTTCTGCTTCTGAAGTCTTTGTGGGTAAGGTGGTGGAGGATTTCTAACTTGAAACTGGCTGCTTCTGCTTCTGTGGCACTTTTGTATCTAACTGGGTCGTTAGGTCATCTGACTTAACTAGTTTTGAAGTCTCTTTTTCAACATTTATCACTTCTGGTTCTAGTAAAACTAGCTCTAGTTCAATTGGTTTTGGCAAATTTGGTTCTGGTTCTGATAAAGTTGGAGTTTCAACACTTGGTTGAACTTCAACTGATTCTTGAGCATCATCTTGCTCTTCTTCAACTTCAATAACGTTAGGCCGCAACTCTTTCCACTCCTCAATGTTAATGCTTTATAATGCTCGTTCCCTAGATTTCTTGGATTCTCCGTATCACTTGGCAAAGCACTTTGTGGATGATTCTTCAGTTCAGTAGTAAGTTGCCCCAATTGATTCTCCAAATTCCTTAGAGTGGCATCATTATTTTCCATATATGCCTTTAATAAACTCTCTAAGCTATTGAAGATTCAACTTGTTGTGGCTTTTGAACTTGATAGGTAAATCCTTGTGGCTAAGTCGATCTTGGTTGAGCATAAGTGTTACTGGGTCCAGCTTCTTGATTGCTCTATGAGAAATTAGGGTGATTTAGCCAAGATGGGTTGTAAAAGTTTGACTGCAATCCCTACCTTCCACAGTTTTGGTTTTGATTGCCCATGTAATACACAAATTCTGGGTTTGACGGGCATTCTTCGAACATGTGCCGTTTTCCACAATAGACATAGGTTATGTTCTCAAATTGATTAGGTGGTTGAGCTGTAACATTATTAAACCATTAGTAGTAAGATTCTTAAGCATTGAGGACATTGATGATACCTGAGTTGCAAGGTAAGTTAGTGGATCAACATCGTGAATTCTTGTAACTCATCTTCTTGAGTTCGCTCGATTAGTTGGTCATTAGTAATTATTGCTTGTGATCCTCTCTACAATTTCATAAGCCTCATTGTAAGACTTCAAAATAATAGCTCCATTAGCGGAAGCGTCTGATACCATCATTGTGTGTGAATTAAGACCATTATAAAACGTCTCTAACTAGATGCATTGAGGAATCCCATTATGAGGGCATTTCCTTAATAGCTCTTTAGATCTTTCCCATGCCTCATACAAAGACTCATCATCCATTTGTTGGAAAGTAATAATTTCACTCCTCAACTTAGCATTCTTGCTTGGAGGGAAATATTTCCTAAAGAATCATTCAGCTAACTCTTGCCATGTTGTAACAGAATTTGGTGGCAATAAGTTCAACCAGGCTCTAGCTCTATCCCTTAGTGAAAATGGGAACAACTTCAATTGAAGTGCATCTTCTGACACTCCGACTATCTTGAAAGAGTCAATCACCTCCATGAATAATTTGTAATGAAGATGAGGGTCATCAGTAGGCATTCCACTGAATTGGCCTACTATTTGAAGCATCTGAAACATCATTGGCTTTAGCTCGAATTGTTGTACCTCAATATCAGGTCTTCTAATTCTTGAATTAAGCTCGTGGAATAATGGCACTGCATATTATCTCAAGGCTCTCTTCTTACTCGATTCTTCGTCGTTCTTGCTCGATTCTACCTTGATCGAGGTTTCTGATTAACACTCAACAAACGCTATGGAAGATTGAAGAACCAATCTTTTCCAAGAGGGGAAATCGGCAGGGGAATGAGAGAAAATGACGATGAAATGCTAGAAAGAAAACTAGAGAGAGAAGAGAGAAAATTGAGTGAATTGATGTATTGAAGTGAGGGAATGAGGGGTGTATTTATAGGTGGATTTGAGGAGAGGTTGTGTGGCTATATAAAACCATGAAAAGTGGAGGGGTTGGAATGGAATTTTGGGAAACTTCAAGGGCTATTTTGCAAGGTTGAAATGATGAAAATAATTAGCTGAATATGGTCAGCACTTGGACGGCACATGGCTAGCCAAATTGGAGGTGGTTCGACCCTCGGTTGCATGCACATCGAGCCACTTCAGCTTAGATTTTATAATTAATTTTTAATCCAATTTAATTTGAATTAAAAAAATATATAATTATAAACCATAATGTAGCTTCATATTGGACTGTCCCTTGACTTGAAAAGTGTTCTTCATAACTTTTCACTAACTCAGTGTAAAAATTCCCTCAACGGTGTAAGCTGTCAGTAGTGTCTGCCAGGTCTATTATCACCAATTGTACAAATCTATCGAAAAATCATAAAATTCATGTTCAATATTTATAAAAATAATTAAAAATAAACATGTTGGCAATTTTAATACAAATTAATTATTTTATAAATAAATTATATTTTTCGACATTAATTACTCAGAATTTTGCATGAAATTAGGTCAAAAAGAATATGAAAAAGTCTATATATTTTCATCGTTCCAGCCATCGATAGGGTCTTAGCCCAGATGTTTTCTTTTTTTTTTAGTTGGTATTTGCTGCTTGTATTTTGACTTAGTAATAATAAAAGCCCAACCTATTTGTTTCAAAAAAAAATGTGGAGGAATTTAGGAAATATTCCATGAATTAAGGATAAAAATTCCGATTTAAAGGATCTTTAAATCAATTTGATTGGAATCAACTTTTGTCCTTTTAAAAAAAAAATTCTTTTTAATATCTGCTAAAGAAAAAATTAAATTATGTATTTGGACTAAAATATCTACAAGCCCTTTTTGGGCTCGACCGATTCAGACATTTAGTGTCGCCCACATTGTGCAAATGCGCCCCAATCCTAATGGGTTTGGGTTTATTCCCCTGCATGCGAGGTAAAGCTTCAAGCTTAGTCATTCAACAACCCTTTGGTAGGTTTCCATATATAAACACAACCCACACTTGGTATCTAACCAATGTGGAATCTAAGCTTTTCTTTTCCTCAACTTATTCACAAGTGGCTTACTTTGAGTATCAATTTCTCATTCATCACTCGTCCATTTTGAGTATATGATATACCATTGTAAAGGTCTCATGGAGTAGAATATAAAACCATAATTTTATGATTGAACCCTTCACCTTTACCTATCGAGATATGCCTCAAAGTTACCCAAAAATACCATTTTTCCAACACAAATGTGTTACGCTGTCTTATGGTTTAGCATTTCGGATCTTTAATGTGGTGGAGGAGTTCGCGTATTTGCATCGATTTTGTCAGAGTTTCCTATGGGTGAAAATGAACTGAAATATTAATAATGAATATCAAATGTGAATATAGATTGTTAAAAGTAAAATCAAGTGTTGTGAACTAAAATATTTCTAACTAAATGAGATGAAAAGATAGTAATTTGAATAGTTAATATAATAACAATTTAATATGATAATGTGTTCTAAAAGTGTGTTACCTAGTGAACTTATCTTTAGTGATATTGAGGATTCAAGCATGTCTAGTCAAAGAAGTCAAAATGTGATTTATATAAGGAACAAATGACATAAATGGAGATTATGAAATAAAAAACATGTCAAATTACCATGGACTCTTCAAGAAATTTAATTAAATGAATTAATTAACAAACCATCAATGCGTAAGTCGAGCTTTTGGTTTTCAATAAATTGAAATAAATCAATTAATAATACTAGGATGTGACTTAAATGAAACTAACATGGTATCGATAGGAGGGGCTAATCTACCATGAATTGACATGGTAAATTAGGCTTTTTTGATGCACTGAATGAGCTTTTTCTCGAGCAAAATAGAATTTTTAGCATAGTTTTTCGTTATTTTCATATTTTAATTGAAAATGTCTCGTTTTTGTCCCATTTTTAACCAAATTGGTTGATAGTGCCATTAGAGGCCTAATGTGTGTTTTAGTGTTGTAGGGATGTATCAGAGGTAAAAAAACGAGCGAGAACAACATCTAGGGCAAGCGTATTGCTATATCCAATCCCTAAAATCATAATACCTCTTTGGGTATCGCGATATCCACATCCCAAGGAAGACCTTAAGTTTCAATACTTCTCGAGATATCACGATATCCTTTTTTGGATATCGCGATATCGCATTCATCAGGGGCACAAAGTTGGACAAGAAGGGCAACTTTTGTCTACCTGGCGTACCAATCACACAAGGCCTATGTAGGGGAAATTTTGGCATCGAAAATCAACAAACACTTCAAAATAGCCAAAAATTGCCGAGGAGGAGAGACTCACACATTAGCTTAGTTTTAGGTTTAATTTTCTCTAGGTTTTCTTTAGTTTTTCTTTGCACTTTTCTAGGGTTTTTTTTTCTCTTCTTCTACCTTAAATTTGAATTTATTTTTCTGCATTTACTTCTTGTTCTTTCTGTTCTTGATGTTATTTAAGTTAGTTAACACTATAGCTAAGGTTTATTTACATTTTCAGTCCCTATACTTTGTATTCAAGACTCTTTAAGCTTGAGTTTAATGGATTTCAAATTATTTTACTTTAAATTTGTTAAAGCTTATTCATTTTATGTTTCTTGCTTTAAATTTTCTGGATAAATGCTTTTGGTTTCTTGCTATTTAAGTTTTCTTGCATAAAAATCTCAACTTTTATATTTTTCTTTAACTTTACTTTAATGGTTATCTTGTTTTCCATTGTTTTGTTTCTTTTCTTCATTTTGGGCATGAGTAGCTAACTATCTAAAGAGGTTGGTTGATGGAGATATGGGTAAATTAAACTTATTGGACAAAGGACTAAATCGTAACAAATTGGACTAATTTGAATAGAACTAAACTTAGATAGTGACTTCCCTAAGGGAAGATCAAGATAAAGTGAGACTGGAAGGTAATCTTGTCTCGCACCCGTTGGTTAGTCCTGAATTAACCGGTGAGGCCATAAGATAAACCAGACCTAATTCTTCTAACTCGATAAAATTGAGATCGGAAGATAAATTGGAGCCACTTAGAAACTTAAGCGATTTATGTCTCGACTCTGAAATTTGGTTAACCAAATTGAAGTCAAACAACCCTCATTAGTTATTTGCTGAATAGTCCCTTTAGTTTACATTTCTTGGAATTTATTCCTTATGGTAGAATATTTAATTTTCTTGCAAAATCATCTTTTATGAATTGTCATACTATAAAATCGTATTAGTAGCCACTTAGACTTTATTGTGTATGCTATTCATCACTCAATCGCCTCTTCCTTTAGGTTTAATCCTTGGAATACTTCGATCTTTCATTGTAACACTATAAATATTACAATTGACATGTATTCTTGCAGTAAAACCGAACTTTAAAATGGTTTCATATATTCAACGTTTGAATGCGCATGCGCCTATCTGGTCAGGGGCCCAAGACTAATAGGGACTAGAATAAGTAAGTTTATCCTTAACTACTTATTGAGCTTTTTAAGCTCACATGTTAGTTCTTTTAAACATGTAGGTTTTGGATTCATCAAAAAGTATTATTTGGCCTTAGAGGTATGACAATAAGTCAAACAAGTTGCTACATTTTCTAGGTAGTTATTCCGCAACATGGAATATTTGTATCGGAAAGGTATCACAATAAATCAAATAGAATACAAATTGATACATTTCTAGGTAGTTGTTTAACAACATGGAATAGTTGTATCAGAACAATTTTCCCCACTCCTATGAACTTTAACTTTAAGGTTTCAAAATGACCCCGAATGATGCCTAACTTTATTATATTATGGTGAGACCTTGGAAATGATATGAAATGACCTTTAAGAAAAAAAAAATGCTTGAATGAACTGTAAAAATTAAGGGTGGATTTTGAATTTGGTTTAACATTTTCTTACGCAAATTGATTTGAAAAGTTGTATTTTGATCTGTTTAAGTGTTTCAAGGTTTGTTTGATGTATTAGGTATGCCCAAACACCTAGAAAATATTTTACTTTTTAAAATATATTGAAGTTTCTTAAATGTTGAGAATTGTTTTAAATAAGTTTTCTAATGTTAAATGGTATTTTATTAAAAGAAAAATTTTATACAAGTTAAGAATGTTCGATAGCTTCTCCTATTTGTACCGAACATTGGGATGAGTATGAGGTGTTACATGACCTATTATCTACTAAATAAATTTCCCCTCGCTATAAACTTCTTTAAGTAGCTCACATTAGAATTTCTAACACAACACCATCAATGTTCAAGAAAATTTTTGATAAATGTGTAAAATGTTATAAAATCATCTATTCAGAATAAAATAAATTAATCATGGCATATTTAAAATTTATATAAAAAATAAATTTTATGTAAAAATTTTAAATAAAACAATAATGAATTTTGTTGGGAATGAAAAAATTAAGGATTTGAAAAACTTAATGGTTAAGTTGATTTCTAATTGCTAATTAAATTTTAGTTATGTGGTGTTACGATGGATAAATATGGTACAAATCTTGTTTTATTTTAGGTTTAGATAATATATCTTATAGACCCTAACTGTAGAGGACTATGATGATTTCCCTATCTGGAGGTGGAGTAAGGATTACAAGTTTTTTTGTTAAGTTTGCATATTAAGTAATTATTAATGAAATGAGTTATAACTTAGAGGGTCAATGTAAGCATATTTGGAAATTTAGTGGGCCGCAAAAAAAAATTGTTTCTATGGTTGGCAAGTGATCGCTTCCCTCTCCTTTTTTGTTCTTGTGAACAACGAGAGGAGAGAAAGAAATCAACAAACAAGAGAGAATGATCGAATAAAATACTAAGTGTGGTGTCTTCAAGTGCGACATGTCAGTTGTAATATATTTGTACAACAAGGTACAAGTACTCCGAGGATTGAACCCAAGAGAGTTGGAGACTAACCAATTTCTAATTACGAGCATGCAAAATAAAGAGTCTAATCGACTAATCGTTGAAAATTATATTACAGAAAATCATAAAGTCAAGGAGAATTACACTAATCTACTTTCTAATTATCAATGACTCAATTGTAAAATGAGCAAAATTACAAAATTAACAATTAAATAAAAAACAGTGGTGATTAATCTTGATGTGGTTCACTCATCCTCAAATTAGAGATCAAAATCGCCAAAACTCCTAAAATGGCTCCATTTTACCTCTCGGTCTCAATTTTACCAAGTTAGATGACTGCCTTCGAACATACTCTTGTTCGACATGTATTTTGGGCTTCTGCTAGTATATAGGTCGAGTTGTAATATAGTTTTACAACGAACTAATGAGTACTCTGTGAATCGTACCCAAGGGAGGCGAAGCAATAATAATTTCAATCCCTACACAAAAAAAAAATCTAATTAGTACTCTTCTCAAGATTATAATACAAAGTAAAAGAAAGGGTTTGATTTTAGAATAATAATAAAAAGCATAAAAAAAGTAAAGCAAAGGAAATGAGATGAGAGATTTTGATAAACAGATTTATAGGGGATTAGCTTGCTTTGGTCTGATTTCTTCAATCGTTTCTTTTAGGGTTTTTGTCAATCAACTAGTCACTATCCTAGCAAGATCTTTTGATCTTCCACTAACATAATGAGTCAACAAGAACTACTTATCTTCTGACCTCACAGCTCAGATTGGTTTGGGGTAAAGATGTTCACGAATGGGCAATACCAGTTTAGGGTTAATTCTCACCTAAATGACTTCCTTAGTTTGTCAGACCTAGGATTTGTTCCACGTTCTTCCTTTTCCAAATAGTTGATCCGTTGAAGATCCTTATACAATAATTAAACAATCATACCTCAAGTCCCTAATCCCGACAAAGGTATTAGTTCCTCATGGTTTCTTGAAACATTATAAATTCAATAAAAATATTAAACATAAGAAGTAAGATTGAAAATATAATTGAAGAAGAAACTCAAGGATTTGTATTGCAATCTATTAGGACGAATCCACAATTGTTTATGCGAAATTTACAAACCTCGTTTCTGTAAAACAAAAATGGAAAAACTAGGGAAATAAAATAACTAAACCTAAATTACAAGAATGAAATTAAAACTAAGGAAAGAGTTTGTAAAACTAAGTGCTAAAAAGTGTTTAAAACTAAGTGCTAAACAGGCCTATTTATAGCATTTGGATGGCCATTTTTCTTAGCCTTAGGTTAGATGGTGTTTTTCGAGTTTAGGTTGTGTTTTGAAGATTAAAATGCCCCTAACTCAATGTATTTTTGTGTTCAGGAGTCGATGTCGTGACACATAGGATCCGTGTCGCGACATGGCAGGCAGTTTACTCCTTTGGTGTGATTTCCAAATGTTGTCACGACATGCTATGCTCGTGTCGTGACATAGAAGACAACTTCAATATTCTTTGGTTTTGGTCCCTATGTTGTGACATTTCTTGTCCCGTTTCATGACATAGTGATCCATTTCAATATAGTTTGTCTTCTAAAGGTCTCCTGCATATTCCAAATGTTCGTTAGCCAACCTTTAGGCTTTAATCGACCCTAAAGTCAATAAAAAACACCTTTTTACACATTTTATTCAATCTATTAAAACTAAAGTAAATCCTAAGTAATTCTAACAAAAATGCCTAATTTCAAGCTTCTAATGTGTGAAAATTAGTTTAATCTACTAGGTCAAATTACAACAGGTCAAACTCCCCCACACTTAATTCACTCCTTTTCCTCAAGCAAACAAAAGCAAAAACAATGAAACGAACATAAAAGCTTGAGCACATATCATACAAGGAGTAGGTTCAAAAAATTTGCCTTAGGCCTTTTTTATCTTCTAACAATTTTAGCATGATAAACAAGTAATCTTACCACTTTTGATTAACACATCTAAGTTCAATAAGCTACAAAAGGCACAACTGTAAAGATCTTAGCTGTATAGTTCCATCAATGACTAATGTAAGTACTTTAATTATCTTAGTACAATACAAATAGCTGTAGTGGAATTATATAATGCCATATCCATTAATACATAGATTTATCTAGGTTACATAGGTCTTTTCGGCTTGCAACGTTCTAAGGCTTAGGACAGTTATGAATTTCAGAAGAGAGGTAAGCATCAAGAGGTTACAAACACGAAAATAGTTTGCCACATTGCATTGTTCCCCATTCTTCCCTTTTAGTATCCCATTTCCCACTCACTGCCTTATTTTTCCTTCACTCACCTTCCTTATCTCTCCAATTAGGAAATCTTAACATGGTATAATCCCTTTAGCTAGCCTACGAGCATTCATCTATTCTTGAATGAGTTTTTTCTTTTAACTTTGTGACTTTGTCACCTTTCACGCTTTTTTCACTCAAGATTGTTTTTTTTCATTCATTTCTACTCGTCTTTTTCTTCTTTTGGATTTTTTTTCCTATTTCACAATTTTAGTTATTCTAAAGTTCATATGCCACATTGATTTTTCCTATTTTGCTTTTATTTTACAAACTCCACCTTTATGTGTCTACTTACCCTCAATACATATGACCATACGTCTATAATCGTGAAATTTAGGACCAAAGGAAAGGATAAACACAAATTGACTTTTCTTTTTAGGTTTTATGGTTTGTAACGAGGTTCATCAAAAAGGTTCAATAGGCTCAAAGATTGGTACTAATAGGCAAAAATCAGAATATGTTTGTTTTTTGGCTCTAAGTGTTTTCGAACAATGTCTTAGGTCATCCCTAAATATCTCAATACACATAAACTTCAATTAATTACACAATCCCACAAGTACAAATTATCATGTATACTAGCATGCTTGTTTCCTTACATTACTCATGTTATTTGGTACAAATAATATCTTATAACCTATATTTAGTGTAACCTATAGAACTTAGGAGTCTCATGCTTAAAAATTTAAAAATTACCCATCACCATTTTATTCCAAAATACAAGCAACCTATGTACATGCTCCTAACAAATCACTTGTATTTCTACAAGCTCAAGCACACAACAACATAAAACAAAACAAAAACTTCTATGTTACCCCCCCACACTTTAGAAAACACATTGTCCTCAATGTGTAGCCCCTAAAAAGTAAGGAAAGAAGTTACCTGATTGATCGTGAATGGCTCTTCAACTAATGGTAGGTTCCTCCTCATTTTGGCATGAATAGCTCAAAATATCGTGTCTTCTTTGTGTGAGGTTCCTACATAGTTTTTAATTTTTTTTAAAAAAAGTATATATATATTCAAAAAATATTTATAATAAAAAGTAAATACATAACCATAAATCTAATTTTGTGATTAAATAAAAAAACCTTAAAACTAAATTGTTTAATCTTAGAGAAAACATAAATTCCTACATCCTACTCATCATCATCGTTTAAATCTCTCCTCCTCCATTCTTCACTTTTCCTTTGCTACAAAAGAGTAAACTGAGTAAACATATCGTCACTTAATAACTTGATAGGAGGATTCATTGCCCGATCCAATCGTTCTGTAGGTACCCCTGCTTTCTTACACATAGTCGTCACTAAATGAGGGAAGAATACTCCGTTCCCCAAATTCTTTGCACATTCAACCATATTCTGATAAATCACTCATCAATGCAGATTCTTTTTTCGTAAGAATCTCATAAGTAATAATAACATAGATTAGGAGTATATTAGATATGTCCACAGTAGGATAAATTATTGAGTACACAAACTTCATCCATATTTTGGCTTTAGGCATCATTAACTCTTGATTAAATGTTTCTGGGATTGTTGTAACATCTTGATACGTCCATAATTATTTTTCAATTGTCAAGAATCATAGAATTTCCTCTATATTTATATTATTGAATTCTTTCAAATCAGTCCTATATAAATAATCTTGATATTAATATGGTGCATTGTAAAACTTACAGATTTGCACTTCATTCATTGGCTCCTCTACCCCTCGGGCTTTTACCAAATCCTTACAAGGTAGACAGAATTGAGTTCACTCATGATCGGATGCTTTTTCCCAAATTCCTCTACAATTTCTCATTAAGGGATTAAACCCTTGTTCTTGAATAAATGTATATGGTTGAAGTTGCTGAAGGTATCTGTCCATATCACTCTCTGGAAATTCAAAAGAGGGATTAGAACCACTTGCACTTGAACTAGCCATGTGATCGATGTTTTTATTTTCTTTGTTTTCTCTTCTCTTTGAATTGTAATGAATAATAGAGAAGGAGGGTGGGGGTATTTATACTAAACATAGACAATATTAATTTAAAGAAGTCTAACCTAATTGTAATTGTAATTGTTAATAAGCACAAATGAAGGAATTGAAATAAAACTAAACAGTTTACATGTTAAGAGTTAGTATTTACTCGAATGTCTAATTATACGTAGGTGTGTCGTGACACCCAGTTTTTGTGTCACGACGTTGAAGCCAAACTCGTTGATCTGTTTGAAGTAGGTTGTTGTGATAGAGAGGATTAGCTTCGCGATGCTAGGGCCAGTTTCCTGGTTTTGGTTGCAAGGGTTTGTCTCGACGAAGAGGATTAGTAACGCGACGCCGGGGCCAAATTCTATCAAAACTTTATACTGAATCACTAGTCGTTCCTTTATTGTCTCCTTTTCTGTTTTTGTTCTCCGATTCTAATAACTTCTCCATACTCTATATAGTATTACACTGCAATGGTTGCTCATCGATAAATAAGTCAATTGTACCCTCAAATTAGTGTTTTACCCTTTGCCCATTTACCTGAAAGAGTTAGCCACTTTTTCCTATCAACTGAATCGCACCATATGGTGTTACTTGGTTGATTGTGTATGGTCTTGTCCACCTCGATTAAAGTTTTCCTGGAAACAATTTTAATCTTGAGTTAAATAGTAATACCTTTTGTCCTGGCATGAAGGATTATTTTCGAATCTGGGCATCATGTCGCAACCTAGTTCTTTCCTTGTATACTTTGTTTTCTCATATGCCATGAAACGAAATTCATCAAATTATTATAATTGGAACAACCTTTCTTTTTTTGCCAATTCTGGATTGAAGTTCAACTATTTAATGGCCCAATATGCCGTATTCTCTAACTTAATGGGTAAATGACAATTCCTACCATAAACGAGTTTGTATAGGAACATTCCCAATGGTGTTTTATATGCCGTCCGATAAGCCCATAAGGCATCGTCCAGTTTTACTGCCCAGTCCTTTCGATTAGGATTCACAGTCTTTTCTAGTATGTGCTTAATTTCCCGGTTGGAAACCTCAACTTGTCCGTTAGCTTGTGGGTGATATGTTATCATCATCTTATGTCTTATATTGTATTTTGCAAGTGCTGCTTCAAATTGTTTACTATAGAAATGAGACCCTTCATCACTGACTAATGCATGTGGTGTCCCAAATCTCGCATACATATTCTTTCATAAAAACCTAACCATTGATTTTGTATCATTGGTAGGTAATGCCACAACTTCTACCTATTTAGAGACATAATACACAACCAAAAGAATGTACTGATTTCCAAAAAAACTAGGAAAAGTTCCCATAAAATTAATCCCCCAAACATCAAATATTTCTACCTCAATAATTCCTATTTGTGGCATCTCATCCCTTTTTGAGATATTCTCTGTTTGTTGACATCTATCATAGAGTTCTATAGAAACTCGTTTGCATCTCTATTCATGGTTAGACAATAAAACCTTGATTGTAATACCTTTTGTGTCATTCGTTTCCCTCTGAAATGTCCACCGTAGGGAGAAGCATGACATCCCTTAAGAATATCATTTACTTCTTTTGCCACACATTATCGGACTAACTGATCATCACATTGTCGAAATACGTAAGGGTCTTCCTGAATATAGTTTTTTGCCTCATGAATGATTCATTTTTCTGTTGACATGACACTTTTGGCGGGAATACTCCTTTTTCTAGATAATTCACATAATCTTCATACCATGGCATCCCTATTTTTAACTGTTGGGTATCTACTTGGAATAATTGCTCGTCTGCAAAGGTCTCTTTAATTTCCTCGCAAGATTCAGATGCGCCATTAGTTTCGAGTTGAGATAAATTATCTGCAACCTGATTTTTAGTTCCTTTTCAATCCATAATCCATAGATCAAATTCTTGAAGAAATAACACCCAATGCATGAGTTTTTCTCTCTTTATTCTTCATCACATATTTCAATGTCAAATGGTCTATATAAACATAAACACGATTAGCCATTAAATATGGACATAATTTTTCACAAGCAAATACTACCACTAACATCTCCTTTTTAGTGGTGGTATAATTGCATTGCACAGGGTTGAGAGTCTTGCTTGCGTAATGAATTTCTCCAAACATAAGATCCTTCTTTTGACGTAAAACAACACCTACAACATAGCTACTTGCATCGCACATAATAATAAAGGGTTCTGACCAGTTTATGTGATAATTATAGGAGCCAATATAATTTTTTCCTTAATTTTTTCAAAGTCTTCCACACGGTTCTTATCAAACATAAAAGGAACATCTTTTTGTAACAATAAATTTAAGGGTTTTGAGATGTGGGCAAAATCTTTTAATCAACTTTCTCTAGAACCCTACATATCCTAGAAAATTTCGAATACCTTTGATATTTGTGGGATGCAACAGGTTTTTAATTACCTCAATTTTGGCTTTGTCCACCTCTAACCCTTGTCAAGAAATCTGATGACCCAAAACTAACCGTTCTCTTACCATAAAATGCAATTTTTCCTAGTTGAGTACTAAGTTAGTTTCTTCGCACCTTTTTAGCACCATTTCAGAATTTTGCAAGCATTCTTGAAATGAGTCTCCATACACAAAAAATTCATCCATAAATATATCTAATCCTTCTTCCAACATATCTGCAAAAATAATTGTAATACATCTCACAAATGTAGCTAGAGCATCACAAAGCCCAAAAGACATTCTTTTAAATGCATACCAAAAGGACATGTGAATGTTATTTTTTTCTTGATATCAGGATGTATTAGAATTTGATGATACCTTGAATATCCATCTAAAAAACAATAATGTTCTTTTCTTGCTAACCGATCAAGCATTTGATCAATCAAAGGTAATAGGAAATGATCTTTTTTTGCTGCATCATTTAATTTCCTATAGTCTATGCAAACTCTCCACCCAGTAACTATTCGTGTGGGAATTAATTCATTTTCATCATTCCCCACTACAGTCAAGCTGCCTTTTTTGGCACACATTGTGTTGGACTAACCCATTCACTGTCTGATATCGTGTAAAAAAATACCTACATCCAACCATTTTAATAACTCTTTTTCACTACTTCTTTCATGGTTGGATTAAGTCTCCTTTGTGTGTCTACCACATGTTTCTTTCATTCCTCCAAATAGATTTTATGTTCACAAAAATGTAGGATTTTATGTCCATCCAACGGCTTTCTTATGTCGTTTCAACATAGCCAACAAAGCTTCTTCTTGACTGCCCTTTAGTCCTGATGCGATTATTATGAGTAAAGTATTCTTTTCTCCAACATACTCATATTTCAAATGTTTAGGTAATGGTTTTAACTCAAACTCTGGTGGTTTTACTGTAGATGGTAACATTTTCGGAGTACTCGGTATAGTATGTTCTAACTCCCTTTTACTCTATTGCCACCAATCTAGCTTATTCTCACGCATTCAGTACTTGGTTCATCTTTAGTTTGTTCTTCTCCTTTGGAATCTTCTTTTTCAAGCTCTGTCATCTTAATCTGGTGACAATTTGGTTCCTTCATATTACCTTCGAATTCACACTTTTCACCCCATAGAATTTCATTAAAACTGGAAATTTCGAGAAATTCCATTACATCACGAAGTCTTTGTCCAAATACTGCCTCTCGTCATGGTATCCACTTTCCTCTTTTTTTCAGCGTTTAACCCAATGTAAAAATGCTGAATTTGGATGGCAATATGAATACCTCCCCCAATATGGATCAAAGTATTGTCTTGAACCTTTCCTAAGCCTGTCCCAAAGTTTCAGTGATGGTTTGCCTGAAATGAAATAATTGTACATAACTTTGCATGATTTTAGGCATAGAGATCATACGTTGTAGAAATGTTTGCACAAATTCTCTCCATGTAGTAATTGTGTTAGGTGGTAATGACTCTAACCATAATTTTTCTTTTCCATCTAACGCAAAAGGAATCAAAAGTAGTTTAATAGCATCCGTAGAGACTCCCGTATAAGCGACTGTATTGCAAATAGTCTCGAATCAACTTAAGAATTCGACAGGATCTTTTGTCTGAGGATAAGAAAATTTAACATTATTAGTAATCCAGGTTATTTGAGATGGGTTTAATTCAAAATAGAAATTATAAATTGGCGATCGAATAATACCAGATAGTAACAATTCTAAATAAAAAAAATTCCTAATGCATTCCTTATCCAGTTAAATTGCTATAAATATTATTATTATTATTATTTATTTTATTATTTTTTTCAAATTATAAACGTAACTATAATCTAAAAAATTCCTAACTATTATTCTATAAGTGTACTAATTAAAATTACTAAAGATGTTGCCTCCCCGGTAACGGGGCCAACAACTTGACCACCTCCGAATGTACTCCTGTTTGTCATGTATTTTAGGCTTCCACAAGTATATTGGTCGAGTCGTAATATAGTTTTACAACAAAGTAATGAGTACTCAGAGGATCATACCCAAAGAACTCAAAGAAAAATAATAATTTCAATCCTTGCACCAAAAAAAAGATCTAATTAGTACTCCTTTCAAGATTATAGTACAAAAGTAGAAGAAAATGTTTGATTTTAGAATAATAGTAATAAACATAAAAATAAAGTAAAGCAAATGAAATGAAATGAGATGAGAGATTTCGATAAATAGATTTATGGGGGATTAGCTCGCTTTGGTATGATTTCTTCAACTGTTTGGGGTTTTCATCAATCAACTAGTCCTTACCTTAACAGGATCTTCCAATCTTCTACTAACATAATGAGTCAACAAGAACTATTTATCTTTCGACCTCATAGTTCAGATTGGTTTGGGGTAAAGGAGTTCATGAATGGGCAACACTAGTTTGGGTTAATTCTCACCTAAATGACTTCCTTTGGTTGTCAAGCTTAGGGTTTGTTTCACGTTCTTCCTTTTAAAAACAGTTAATCCATTGAAGATCCCTATACAATAATTAAACAATCATACCTCCACTCCTTAATTCCCCACAAAGAGATTAGTTCCTCATGGTTTTTTTAAAATATTATAAATTCAATAAAAATAATAAACACAAGAAATAAGTTTGAAAATATAATTGAAGAAACTCAAGGATTTTTATTGCAATCTGTTGGGACAAATCCACAATCATTTATGCGAAATTTACAAACTTCATTTTTGTAAAATGAAAATGGAAAAAAAGTAAGGAAATAAAATAACTAAACCTAAATTACAAGAATGAAATAAAAACTATGGAAAGAGTGTGTAAAACTAAGTGCTAAAAGGACCTATTTATAGCATTTGGAATATTGTTTTCCTTAGCCCTAAGTCAGAAGCTGGTCTTCTGGTTTAGGTTGTGTTGTGAAGTCCAAAACGCCCCTCACTTGGTGTATTTTCACGTTCAGGAGTTAATGTCGTAACACATAGGATCCGTGTCGCGACATGGTTGGTAGTCTACTCCTTTTGTGTGATTTTCAAACGTTGCCATGACAAGCTTTTCTCATGTCGCGACATAGAAGATAACTTTAGGATTCTTTGGTTTTGGGCCCTGTGTTGCGACATCGTTTGTCCCATATCATGACATAGTGATCAATTTTGATATAGTTCGTCTTCTAAGGGTCTCCTGCACATTCCCAAAGTTCGTTAGTCAACTTTTAGGCCTCAATATGCCCTAAAGTCAATAAAATAATTTACACACATTTTATTCAATCTATGAAAACTAAAGTAAATCCTAAGTATATCTAATAAAAATGCCTAATATCAAACTCCTAAAGTGTGAAAACTAGTTTAATCTGCTAGGTCGAATTACGACAGATCATTAAATAAATTAATCCAGATTATCTCTTGATATCACCTGTTAACCCGAGACAATTGAATCAGTGCTCAACAACATCTCCTCTCGATCTCACTTGCCAAATTTTTCCCTTAGGGTCATTATTCCTAAGTTTTTAGGTTCATTCAAATTTGTCCAATTTATTATGATTTGATCCCTCATAAAAAATAAGCTCATCACATATCCATCAATCGTTCCCTTAAAAAGTTTAGTTACTCATACTAAAAATAAAGCTAAAGAACATAAAAATGAAGAACATGGAAGCCTTTAAATAAAAACTTAATAAAAATGTAAAAGTTTGGATTTTTATGCAAGAAAACTTAAAAAAATGTAAAGAGAATCATATAACATGAAAATCAAAAGCAAATAACATAAAAGGAACAAACTTTAACGAATTAACTTATAAGAAACTGAAATGAATTAACTTAAATTGAAAATGTCATTACAAGCAAGGTACAAGGACTAAAGGTGCAAATAAACCTAAGTTATACTGTTAACTAACTTAAATAACTTAACTAACTACAAGAACACTAAGAACAAGAAGAAAAATATAGAAAAATAACCTATATAACTATGGAAGATGAAGAAAAATGAAAACCCTAGAAAAAGAGAAAAAAAAAACAAAGAGAAACCTAAGAGAAACAAAAGCTAAACTTAAGCCTAAGTGTGTGTATCCTCTCTCCTCAGCCAAATTTGGTTGTTTTTAGCAACCAAATTCTGACCCTCAATGTGCTCAAAATTCCCTTGAATGAGCCTTCAATGATCGGTGCTTTAATTGGACAAAGACTACCTTTTGTGCCATTTTTTATTCCCTCACATTGTGGATATCGTGATACCCATGGGATGGATGTAATGGGGGTTGCCAAAGCATGTGGATATCGCGATATCATTGTGTGTGGTCTCCATCCTTGAGGCCTATTGGAGGTATCGCAATTTCAAGGGTAGGATATCGCAATACCTTCTCATTTGATGATGTTTTCGCTTGATTTTGACCTCTAACGCGTCTTTACGACACTAAATCATATGTTATGGCCCCCAATAGCACATTTCATCAATTTGTGTGTCAAAATGAGTAAAAAGAGGCATTGCACTTATTAAATCAAAATCTTAAAAACTACTAAAATCTACGTAAACGACACCATTTTGCTAAAAAAAAGCTCCTCAAGTATACCGGGAAAGCCTAATTTTTCATATCAAATTATGACATGCCAGCATATCACCAATGTCTATTAACTAAGGATGGTGTGGCTTGTGATTTTAGTAGGAATGATGAGGAGGATATAGACCATGTGTTGTGGCAATGCTTTGTAGTGAAATCAGCTTGGTTAATGCTTGTAAAAGAAAACCGAGTAATTAGACAATGGAGTTATCAAAGTGGATTATGGTTAACATGCTCATCTGCATATTTTTCCAAAACAACGGATGAATGGGATCTATTGTTTGGTTTTTTTTTATGTTGGAACCTTTGGTTGAGGAATAACAAAATAATTTTTTATCCATACTTTGTTAACACTATTGGTTTATTAGAAAGGAGTGTTGGTATGCGAGATGATGCAATTCGAGCAATAGCTAGGGATAAGATTCCACCAGGTGAAAATAGGCAACACATTAACATGCTAATTCAATTGAAAAGGTTGATTGCTAGCTAGTGTAAGCTTAATAGTGAAGGGGCGACAAATCAGATTGAAGTTCGTTGGGTTTCAACAAGGGTCACACAAGATGATAGTGGAAGTTTGTTAAAATGCTATATGCGAAGACTTAGGATCTACAATCCAATCGATGCAGAATTATGGGGGTGCATAATGGCTTGCAGTGTGCTTTGAACATGGGTATGAGAAACGTGTTGCTGGAAAGTGATTACCAAAAGGTTGTTAAAATGGTGTGAGGAGAGTAGATGAGATGTCATGAAAGGGGGCTTTGCTGATGATTGTGGTTATGTTGGGATGGGAATGGGATGTGTAAAATGATCATGTTTACAAGAAAGGTAATCAAATTGTAGATAAAAAGTAAAAGGTTGCATTGAATTACTAGTTTGGGATGAGTGTGCTAGTGTTTATGTAACACCCCATACCCGACCCGATCGCCAGGTCCAAGCTACGGAATGTCACGACCATTACTGGGGAACTAACGTCACATAAACATCATACTACCATTCATACATTCAATTAAATATAAATCACATTCATATTAACCTATATAATCATTCTCGGGTCCTATACGAGCTTATGAAAGCTCTTTAACTAACCTAAGTGTGAAATAGGATCAAATTGTAAAGTTTTCAAAATCTTAGGCTGATGTCATGACTTCATGGTTTCCATGTCGCGTCATCATCATCTCAGTAAATCATGTTGTGATTTCAAGTATATTGACGTCGTGACATCACTCACTGTTGGCCTCATGTTGTAACGTTGAGGTTCAAGGTTGCAACATGTCTATATATTTGGTAAAATGTACATTTGGTATCTATTCACTTGCTACCATCTAAAACAAAGCAATACATTCTTCCATATGCCAATTGTACCTACTCATAACATGAAAAAAATGCTAAGACAAGTCTCTAACAGTTAGATTCGACCATTCAACATAACATATAACCCATGATATTCATTTAAATTTAATTACAACATTTACTTACCTAACCATGTCAACTTTTCTTATTTTAGTCCAACATATGCATACCTATTCATCTTGAGCATCAAACACTTATATGAATTTGAAATAAACCAAATCAACAATACAAACTATATATTTCAAGCATGACATTTAATAATACCATTTACAATCATGTTTCAATTTAAGTACCTTAGTGACTCCATTTGCCATCTTAACCACAACAAACCATAAAAACTAAGCTCATTACACATTCTAGCATCACATAAGGTCAAACCATGCATCAATTGCCACACCTAGATGTCCCAAATTTAAAGGAGAGTCGGGGTTAATTGAATAAAATAGTGAATGGGCAGACTTTATAAAAAATTTTGGAAATTTTATGACTAATTAGTAAATAGTTATGTTTCAATTCTAGTTCAAGTAAAATAGAACCGATTGGCTCCTCAGTCGAAGACATAATGATTGTCGATGGATGTCTTATCTTGGGCTTTAGTGGTCGTGCGTAAAGGGTTATATATATGGAAGCCTTAACCAGCTGGGGGAAATTCTTTTCTTTTTTAATTACAATTTTTCTTTCCATCTGCATCGTGTTCTTCTGTTGCACTGAAGAAGAGAAAGCTAAGGAGAGCATTGCATGGGGCAGTGATAGTGAGCTTTAAAGTTTGGAAGTAGAGAATTTGAAGAACCAGTAAGCTTTCTTATTTTTCTGTACTCGTGAACAAGAGGAAGAGAGAAAGTAAGGATTCCTGATAAGTTTCTATATAATGGGATTTGGGTTTTAAGGTTTGAATTCCTTCGATTTAACCAATATATGGTTGTCGTGCTTAGCTACTAGGAATGATGGAGGCTTTGGCTTACATGGTCTTGTTGGGAAATGTGCTCATATTGTAGTAAACATGTAACTCTTTTTGTTTTATTGAATGATGAATAAATAAATAAAGTTAATTTAACATTTTACTATTATGTATTTTGTATTTTTGTCTTTCATATTTTGCATGCATAGCAAAATTGTGACAAATGAATATTAGCTTATTGATTTTCTAAGTTCAAACTGATGATAAGGGGCATTATAAGAACAGTTACATTCTGAGAAAGATAACTTACTTATGTAGATAATCTAAACGAATCCATAATCTCGTAAAGGAATCAATGTAAGCATTTGATTTAAATAATAAGAAGGATTATTATGCCATCTACAATTCCAATTGAGGAGATGACTAGTCTTGGCTATCGGAACAATTGATTCCACGAGTAGAGACATAAATGTATTCATTGAAAAATGATACATTTGACAGAACCCTAGATGAATTAATTCTGAATCCGTTTGTAAATTAATTCACTTGTGATGTTCATGGCGTGATTTACCTAAATCCTAAGTTAGTCACTGACCATGCATATGTAACTCATGTGCTTTCATATAAGTGGAGGCTTATGCTCTAAAGATGATCAATCCGATAGTCGATATGTTGGGTACATAGCATGGATTTACTAGCAACAATGAAATGCATAGCTTAATTAAAGAGTTAACAATATCTTCTCATTGGCATTGTGTAGCTTGATAAAAACAGAACGTTGCAACGTATTGCTTGTTCTCAAATGAGCAATTTATCAAACTATATGTTAACAAGGGTCATATTAATCATTAAGAAGATGCAATGGTGATAATGAGATAAAATAAGATTGTATTGAATTAATGAATTTAACTCAAAAGAATCAAGGACATCATATGAGAGCAACACACACATGACGAGATCATTGGACAAAGAAGTTGGATGAATTGCTTTCGTAAAGAGAATACAATAAAGAGTTTTCAATCGTGGTACTTCTTTTAAACTGACTCCATGATTAAGCAATTGTGAATTATCAAAATGATGTTTCTGGACATAATCACAATTATTAGAGCCTAATTGTATATCTTTGATTGGTCCCTCCACTAGCTCAACAAAAGCTCGATCAAAATGTATTTGAATCAAAATGAAATTCTACAATGTTGGGAATATTTTAATTGAGTCAATATGTTCGATGTGGAATTAAATTTGGCGGTCGTAAGAATTATTTAACAAGAGAATTTGATAAAAAAATTTCTGGAAAAATAATTTGGAAAATCTAAGTGTTTTTTGGGAAAATTAATTTTGATCAGGTAAAATTAAATTAATCAAATTAATTAAATTTAATATGTTATTTTTTGGAAATTCATTTCAATCAGACAATTGGCCCAGTGGGTAATTAATCTTGAAATTGGACCTGAGATAGTAAATTGGGTCCAAGAGCCCAAAACTGGGACCAAGACCCAAAAACTAGTGGAGTCGAGCTTGGTATGTGAAACTGGGCCGACGATTCAACCTGTGGCTAGATCAGACCGTTCGGATCGTTATTGGCCCAGACCGAATTGGCAGCAACCGAACTAGCTTGGGGTGTCCACAGCTACGATAACGACATTCCGATGGTTGGCAAACGGTCAGTGCCGGTGGGTCTCAATGGTTGACCAACGGAAGAGTTACACTCCTACTGGAACTCTACTAGAGAATTTGACTTCAGATTAACTATTTCAAAAATAATATTGTTTTAATAGATTTAATATTAAACTTAATTTAATATTTATCTTAATAGTGTTATATTAATTTAATGTTAAATTTATTATATTAATATTAAATTTAATCTTGATAAATATTATATTAATTTATTATTAAAATGCTTAAGTTTAATCATAATTGAACTCTTTATACTCTCCCTTTATAAAGAGAGTCTTATGTCATTATTTTTCACACACTTGAATTTAAGAAAAAGTTGTAAAGAGAAAATTCTTTAAAGAGTTTAGAGTTATTTTTTCTTATTTACAATTTGGCTAAAAAGTAAAGAAATTATGAAATTACCCCACTAGTAATTTTTGTGAAAAAATTTCTGATTCAAAGGAAGCCCACACTTGATAGACATGAGCTTGAGGATAGAAGAGAATACTACTCAGTCGAAGCGTTCATCCTATACATCAAAAAGATACAATTTTGATTGAGTGTTTATTACTTTACATATCATAACCAAGTTTTAGTTTTGGAAAAAAAATTAAAACTCTAGTATTCCCTAAATTTATTTTTTATTGCATTTTCCAAACTCGATTTTCCTATAATTGGTATCAGAGTTAGGTAGTGCTCTATTGATAAGTATAAATAGATAATCAAAATATATTTTTCTTTTTCTTGAATGATTTGATTACATAGAAAGTGAGATTCTTTATATCTTATGCATGTTTTGAGTTATATATGGGAATGGATGTGATATTATATAATTGTTATATAATTGTTTTTTTTTTGCCAAGGTTGTGGTCCTTAGGAAATAGACCGTGGAGTATCAACTCCACGTAGGATTGTTTTTTAATTCATAAAATTCTTGTGAGCCAAAAACGGACATAGGACTTAAATGTAATTTTTCCAAAAGGAGTCCATTACGAGGGGAAGTTGGAGCGATGGCGGTTCAAGATCCAAGGAATACCTTGTGGTGAAAAACTATGTAATTTTATTTTTTTTCATTTATTTTCTAGAAATAAAACCATGGAAACTTTGGTTGAAAATTTTATTTTAAATTACGTATCTCCTTATATATTTGTTTTATAATTATTTATAATATTTAAATTATGTAATGTTATCATTGTGATATTTATTAAATGATCCACAGTTGATCAATTAAAAAATAAGAAGTGTTGTAATGAGAAAATACATGTGTTGTATTATTTTATTCACTTCTTTAGGTTATTCGATTATTGTGAGAATGAGAAGGTGCATGTCTAGAATTGGCTCTGACTAGGAAAGACATTGTTTTTAAGCGGTCAAATTTGACTCACCTCATGTGTTGTATTGTTCTATTCACTTTTTTAGGTTATTTGATTATTATGAGAAGTGTGGTAATGAGAATGTGCATGTTTAGAATTGGCTCTAGCTAGGAAAGGCTTGGTTTCTAAGCGGTCAAATTTGACTCACCTCCCTTTCCTAGGACCCTACCTGGTGCACGGTTCATATTCACTTCTTTAGTTTTTCTCTCAAAAGAAAGACTGTGGAGAACCAAATTTGTTTGTCTTAATGATTGATTGACTCTTATGTATGAATGAATGTGAATATTATAAAATTGTCATATCATGCCATGTATATATTGGAAGCATGTCATATAGAGTAGGTAAGAATGTCACTAGGACTATTGTATGATCATTCTTGAAATCTAGGACAAAAACCTTGCATGTTTTTAAAATATTGAGTGGGAGAAGGTCCTTGAAGAAGACATACGGCCTCCATTGATGGTCCTTAAGTGATAGCATGTTAAAGTTCTAAGTCGATTCCTACCCTACCTGCACACCAAGGTAAACTTTATCATGTGGGTTCACTTGATGAGATTTCCTTTTAACGACAACTATTCATGCATGACTTTCATAGAGATTGTCCCAAGATGACTCACAAATGAAAGCATGTTCATGACGGGAGTTGAGTCAATGGTTACACACTCAAGATCGTCTCTCATTAAATAGTTTATCGAGAAACAATATTTAAGCTAGATATGATGGCCAAACGTTAAACGGTCTTTAGTTTGTGTGGAGTCTTCAGAATTACGATTCACAAACTGATTGGATGTAGTTCATGTTCTTTCTAATTAATCATGGGACCATAAAGTAACTTGGTTGATAGGTGTGAGAATGATTGTAGCAATGGAAAAATGTTTTTTTTTCAAGGTTTAATACAAGACACATGCATCATATTGCATTTTTTATATGTTGTTGAAATGAAAATATTTGCTTAATAAAAAGATAGTAATTAGTGAACATTTATTTCTTTCCAATTCAAATATGTCTCCTACTCCTCTTATTAGCATTTTTATTGAGAATGAATTAAATGGGGATAGCTTTCGAGAATGGAAACAAACTTGCTAATAGTTCTTAGCTGTGAGAAACACAAATTCATTCTTAACGAAACATGTCGTCCTGAAGCTCAGCCCAAAGTGAGAAATTGCTAGAGAGATTCTAAATCAATTGCTCGATGTTATATAAGAGTGAATAATGTGTTGCAAAAGCAACACGAGAATTTTTGTATTTCCAAAGAGATCATGAAAAATTTGGACGATTTGCTCGAAGGCCAAGTCACATTGGCTCGACAATCTGCTATTACAAATTTGATGAACACTCAACAGAAACTCTACACTTCAGTCAAAGAAGATAAGCTTAATCTTATAGGATTCTTTGTGGAAGTGGGGGGCACTGGATCTGAACTAGATGTGAACACTTACATTGATATAGTTTTCAAATCCTTAACCAATGAGTTTGTTAGTTTTAAGGCCACTTACAACTTAAGGAAAAAGGTTCTTACCTTGATTCAGCTCATCAAGGAATTACAATCTTATGAGTTGATGTTGAATGGTGGTAAGCCCATTTAGAAGAAACCTAAGGCAAACTTAGTTGTGGGTCCCTTATCCTCTAAAGGGAAGTAGAAAGCTAAAGGAAAGAAGAAACTGAATAAGTCTTTGGTTCCTCCTCATGTAGATAGGAAGAAGGCTAAGAAGTCAAATGATCCTAAAAAGATCACATGTTTCTTCTACAATAGGAAAGGGTATTTAAGATCAAACTGCAAGGAGTATTTGGATACCTAGCTGAAAAGGGTAAATGTATGGAACTCTTTATGGTTGAAGCATGCTTAGTGGAAGAATCAATGGACAACTGTGTTATTGATTCTGGAGCCACTAACCATGTGTGTGTTTCTTTACAGGGGTTCAACGAAATGAGAAGTCTACATGATAGGAGCCTTTCGTTATAGATCGGAATTGAGAGCTATGTTTCAACTGAAGTAGTGGGAGAAGTTATTTACATTTTAATAATTTTAGGAAAATTGTTTTAAAGAATGTATTTTATGTACCTCATTTTAAGAGGAATTAAATTTCTTTAGCATGTTTATTTTATGATGGTTATACCATGACATTCAATAACGGGGTTGCTATTTACAGAAATTGTCCTTTAATCTGTATTTAATGGATGGATGGTAAACAATCTCTATTTTATCAAACTAAATAACTACTCTATGCTTCAAACTGAAATGATGAATAAAAAGCTTAAAACTTCTCACTCTAATGAGAGGTACCTATGGCACTTAAGACTTGGTCATACTAACCAAGAAAGAATCACTAGACTTGTGAAAGATGGTCCCTTAAGTATGCTTAAGGAAGTTAGTCTTCCACAATGTGAATCTTGCTTGGAAGGTAAAATGACTAAGAGGTCTTTTAATACGAAAGGTACAAGGGCCAACCAACCTTTAGAACTTATGCACACTGATGTATGTGGCCCAATGAGCATAGTTGAGAAAAGGAATAGAACCTTGCTTGACATGGTTTGTTCAATGTTAAGCTATTCATAACTCCCTACTTCCTTCTAGGATATGCGATACAAACGGACTGCTATATTTTGAAGATGTGCCAACCAAGTTAGTTTGTTAGACACCTTATTAACTATGACATGTACAGAAACTCGCTATAAATCACTTTAGAATATGGGGTTGTCCAGGACACGTTCTGAATAAGGATGCAAAGAAGTTGGATGCACAGATAGAATTGTGCATGTTTTTAGGATATCTAAAAGAAACAAAAGGTGGATTATTCAACAATTCGAAAGATAATACAATTAAAGTTTCTACTTATGTTACTTTCCTCGAGGAAAGCTACATGGATAAATTTAAGCCTCAAAGTAAAGTGATACTCCAGGAACTTTCAGGAGTTTTAGAACAATCACCAAGTTCAATTCTCAAGAAAGTTGTAGAAAAACTTGCAAACAATCAACGGTATAGGTGAATCCATCGTAGTGAGAGAGTTTTTAAGAAACTAGACTTCTTCATCTATAATGGTAGTATTTATAATATGGAAGCCAATCATGAGGATGATGACCCACTCATTTACAAGGAGGCTATACAGGATGTTAATTCCAAGCTCTAGAAACATGTCATGGATGCCGAGATGGATTCTATTAAATCCAATACGTTGTGGGAACTTGTAGACTTACTGGTTGGGATTAAAACCATATTAATTTCTAGCTTTATTCAAAATGGAGAAATATTTATCTCATATTTGGATGGAATCAACTTGTTTATTGTCCCCATTCATTATTTCTGAACAATTTTTGTACTAAATTACTAAAAAGGAGCATGTATCTATATCTATATCTAGCTTTGAGTGTTACCTAGTAGAGCTGTGCACTAATAGGGAATCAATAATATATAGGTGTCATGTTTTCTTTTTCCTTTTGTTAAAATTGAACGTGGATAGTGATAAGGAATCACAAAGAAAAGAAGAAAAAAAATACAAATTTTACGTAGAAATCTTTTCAGAAAAAAATCATAGGTAAAGAAGAAGAAGAAAAATTATTAATGTCGAATTCGAATGATACAAAAAGAGTTTCGTCTATGTTTATTTAAAGATTAAAAAGCTTTTTTCTAATCCATCTCTAATAAAAGTAATATAGTAAGATTGAAATTTTGCACTTGACTTTCGTCTCCACATATTTTCTTATTTTATCACTTGTATTTTAATTTTTAACATAAATTTAGTTCACACGACTCCAATAACTTTTTAGTTAGAATTTTATTCCTAAATCATGATTTTCTTCTTATGAGACATTTGTCTTCGAACCCATTGCCTTTGTGCCTCAGTGCAAATTGTTCGTACATACTAATTAGGGATTATCTTGTTATTTTAGGACTTTGAAACAAGAAGCTAATTCTTCTGTTATCAATATGATTTTCATTTATGAAGAATAATTGTAAGATTGAGTGCATGGTCATACTCATAATTCATTAGAACTTACTTTTTTTCTATAGTTCCTAATACGTGACATTGTTACTCATCATATGGAGTGAGTTAAATCTCAGTGTTTTGTTCATTAGTCAATAGTGTATATTTATATTGTGTGATCGAGTCATAAAAATTATGTGTTACTGATATATGCATGTTGTATCTAAAAAAATCATATGGAGTAAACTTCTTAAAATCATATGGAGTAAACTTCTTACTTAGGGTGAACTAAATAAATTATTAAAATATTAAAAATAATTTTTTTTTCATTTAATATTTTATGTATTTGATAATCAAATTAATCTTTTATTTAATATAAAATTTTCAGTAGAAAAAATGTTGAATAAGATAAGCACGTGAATAACTACTTATCAAGTTGAAATTATTAGTTGTTTTTTAGAAAATTACATTTAAAATAATTATTTCTCTTTTTTTATAAAAAGATAGATATTCAAATTATCATATCTAAAATTTATCCAAAACTATCAAAATAATGAATATTAATAAGATTAAATTAAGAAATAAAAAACTTTCAGAAATCAATATTTTCACTGCTTATAACATCTTGTACTAAAAATTTAACATTTAAATTTTCTATTTATCAAACAACACTTTAGTATTTGTCGTTTTGTACATTATTGATGTCAAAACAAAGTTGTATTTTTTTTCATTAAAAGTTGATTTTAATGGGACCAAGCGTCTCTCAAATTAAAGATTGAGTCATTATACAAATTGTAGGAAAATCTGCTTAGATTGTAGGGGCTTTTTTATTCTTGCCATGAGAATAACCTATGATGAAAATGTAACTCGTCAAAGTGAGTTCATTAACCTTAAACTCGTTACAAAAATGTCTTAAACCTCTACATTTGGAATGAAAATTACCATTTTTACCCCTTGTTTTTGTTTATTTGCATAATTTCTTCACAACAATAGATACTTATCAAATCCAAATATCATAATTCACATTAAACTCTTAACAATAATCTTTGGAGGGTAAAAATTACAGTTTTAGCCTTTTCTTGACAGAAATGGAAATTTTACAATTTAATCCATATACTTTAAAATCTGTCATTTTATTTCCAAGATTGGTTTTCATCACTCTAATACATATTCCAATTTTATTCTCATGCCAAATAATCGGTAATAATTCTTATTTCTTTTTTTATTAAATCTGCACTTTAGTTCTCCAACTTTTTCAAATTTACAATTTAGTTCTTTTACCACATTCCCATGTCCACAAAACTATTCATCGAATCCCTAATATCAATTTCCTTTTAAAATTCAGAATGAGTTTTCTAACGACGCAAATATGCATATGCCAAGTTAAAGTAAAAAGTAGAACAAAATACATTTTAAGGACTTCGAAGATTGTATCCTTAGCGGAATCGAGCTTCCGATTGGATGAAACATTTTAAACTAAGGAATCAACAATCAATTTAATCGGATTAGAGATTATTAACATGATCAAAAGCATTGAATTCAATCTTAACTTCTCAATTGACCGTACTAATCCCATAACTTTGATTCCCAACAACACTTTCAATAGCAAACTCAAGATTTGGCCGTTTGCTTTTCGTTTTCTTTCTTTATTTAATTCCTCCTATCCTATGAAATCTTTCAGGTGGTTGCATTAACAGTTGTATCCGTTGGGGTTGCAGTTACTACGGTAACTGATTTACAATTCGTCTTCTTCGGTGCTTGTGTAGCATTGGCATGGATAATACCTAGTGCAGTCAATAAAATACTCTGGTCCAACTTGCAACAACAACAAAAATGGACAGCATTGGCGTATGTTTCATGTTCCTCTGAGCTTGTTTGGCTGAGGGGAATAAATGTAGCCTGCGAAAAACGATTCTACTTTTGGATGTTTCATGTTCCTTTCCCATTAATATTCAAACATGGTCATAGTTACCTGCGTGCAAGAAAATATTTCAAAATTTCTCACTTCGTGAATTTGTTGAACAGATTAATGTGGAAGACTACACCAATCACTTTGGTTTTTCTGGTTTTTATGATTCCTTTGGATCCTCCTGGTTTGCTTGCGTTCCATTGGAGCTTCGGCAGTGTCTGCTTTTCTTGGCTTCTTGCTTCAGTGGTCAAGTGCTTTGACACTTGGGTAAGTTCCAATTAAGCTAGTTTTTAGTTTTATCAACTGTTTGATCCATGCTGCAATTTGCTATCATTGATGTTTACGCATCTTTTTTGCTTATTGGGGTTGGTTTTATCTTACTGTGCTTTTCCCCCTTTAACAACATAGGTTAAGTATTCATGGCTGGCTAGGTGAATGGTCAACCCCAGGACCGGTTCTTTTTATTCAAAGCAAAATGACTTTTGCATTTTCTGACGTTCATTTGACAAAAAAATAATTGTTTAACGAAAACGGTTTAAAATAACGTTTGATACTTGAACTTAACACTTTTTTTTAATTTGGTACCTAAACTTTTTTTATCCAATTTGGTACACAAACTTAACACTTTTTTCTAATTTGGTACTTAAACTTGACACTTTTTTTTTAAGTTGGTACTTAAACCTTTTGGGGTCTAATTTGGTACTTGAACTTGACTCTTTTTTCTAATTTGATACATAAATTTTTTTAATATTAATTCGTTAAGCATAACATGAATTTTTTCTAAAAATGATAATATTTTTGTAGTATATCAAAAAAAAATTTAACACAATTATTGTTTTGCATAATTTTTATAATATTTAATAAATTTAGATACTAAATTGAATCTAGAAAAAAAAATTTAGGTATCAAATTAAAAAAATGTAAAGTTTAGATACCAAATTGGGTCTAAGAAAAATTTAGATAATAAATTAAAAAAAATATCAAATTCAAATACTAAATTAAATAAAAATAATTTAAATATCAAATTAAAAAAATATCAAATATTATATAAAGCGAAACGAAAAACAACTCTTTAGTGAACTGAAATGATCTTTGACAATTTCCTAAGAACTGCCATGGCCATGAGTAGGCTAGTCATCAAATCTGCAAACTTAGTTAAATTTTAACCTGGATTTGACATGATTTTTTAGATTGAGATTTTCACTTGAGTCATATATTATTATATTAATTAATAAAACAATGTTTGCTTTTAGATTCTTTTTCCAAGAATAAAAACTGATAAAAATATTTAATACTGTAATTTTCAGTATTTCTATTGAATATAATTGTATTCTAATATTATATATTATTTTGATAATTTTGTAACACTTATTTCTATAATAATATTTGAAAAAAAGTAGAAATGATATTTTAATAATTATTATAATTTTAAATATTAATACAATTATTGTTTTATTAATTAAGTAGCATTATTTTAATCATATATATATATATGTGTGTGTGAGTATTGTTATTTGAAAAAAAAAATTCAAACAACTGAAAAAATTCTCAAATTTATATCATACCATTAAATAATCTTATTCAATGAAAAGTTAGGAGTAGACTTTTGAAGACTTCAACTTTATTATAACTAAGCTATAGGATTTTTTGGTGTGATGGGGTAATTAGGTTATAAAGTTGAAAAAAGTTAAATGATATAGAGATAAAGAATTAATTCTATGATTTATATAATAAAACGCTCGATATAAATTTGCTGATTTAAATAAGTTTTTATAATTGTCGATTGAATATTAGTTCGATTGATATTAATATTATTGTCAATATGGGAGGATGTGAGTTTGAGTACGCTAAAACGCATTATCTTCTTATTTAACGGTTAAGGATTAAGGGTTGGGAAGTGATTATAAGTAATTCTAAACCTTTTATAAAAAAAATAAATCTGATAAGAACTTACAATAAAATTAATGTATAAAAAATAATCTTCATAATTTCCTTTTCCCATACAAACCCCTATTTTTGAAACCCTCATAAAAAACCCCTTAGTTTTAATTAGTTTGCAAAATGAAATTTAAATTGACAAAATTACATGAAAACATAATAAAATATTTGATATTTTCTTATTTTTCAAGATGCATAAAAAAATTGGACGTCTAAAGTGAAATGGTGATAAAATGTAAAAAAAGAAAAGGATAATTATTTGCCCATATAATTTTCTTTCTTCAACCTCATTTGTTGTTTGGTTCATGTTGTCTCCTATTTTTCAGGGCTACATCTGCCATATCCTCTGTGGTTCTTGGACAATTCAAAACTTGTGTTATCCTCCTTGGAAATTATTATCTTTTCGGTTCAAATCCTGGCACAACCAGTATTTTTGGTGCGTTTATAGCCATTGGTGGAATGTCCTTTTTTTTACACATACCTTAATATACGTTCTATGAAGCGGTAGTCAGGGTAATTGTTGCCCCGCACGAAGGAACTGGAGAGGACTAGGATGCATGTTACAAAAACTATTTAAAAACTTCATGGTGATTGCATATATGACATTGAATGCCTAAACTCTGTAATAGTTGAATTTTTTAGTTTTTAGCAAGTTTCCATTAGAGAGAAATTAATGAATCAGATTTGAAATTGAAGAGATTATTAGATAATGAACTTAAATGGTGTTAAGGACAAAATTGAATATTTGAATTAAATTTGTTAGAAAAGTTTGCACCATTAGGGATTAAATTGAATAAATTGAAAACTATCATGAGATTATGATGTAGATGAAAAGTATAGGGTCCTTAATGAGATAATGTGAAATCGGATTTTAATCCGATGTTGGATATAGAAAGATATTTGTATTTTGAGTATAGAGACGAAATTGAATAAAATGTAAAATATGTTGACTATGTATTTGGTTGTGATTTGGGTGTAAATTGATATTGATTTTATTATTGAATTATCAAACATAGCTAAAGATGATGCCTAGCCATCACGAGAGAAAAGAAAGTCGAGAATCATAAACGAGTAGCGAACAATTTCTGTTTGTATTTTTATGATTCGAGATATTACTTATATGCATATACATGTTAGTTGCATGATCAGCTATCGAGGTAAGCTTATAGTTGTCATATGAATTGACTTGTATTAAATCATAATACGTCGAGAATTGAATTGAGATGTGTATAACCTAAATGAGCATAGTATAAACTTGATAATAGCATGAGTTGTGAATTGATGATGAAATGGTATGAAATCTTGGTATGTGAATTGGTTTATAATATGTAATTGGATCATTTGTAACCTATTAATTATTTGGGCAGAGTCTAATATAATTGTCATGCCATAGGATTATATTGTGTACAAGTTATACTTCGATTATATGCCGATGAGTGATGGGTTCATATTACTTCAAACGTTTCGATGAGTGATGGGAACGCATTTTACAATTATACTGATGAGCATTGGGCGCGAATTATTCTTTAGATGTTTCAATAAGGCATTAGGTGCTAGATTAGTGTAATGGTCAAATGATCCATGTATTTGTCCAGAGTCCCGAGTTTGGTTAATAAAGATTATAAAACACAAATTTGATAAATGATAGTTAGATTGAAATGATGATACGATTTGGTATTAAAAGTGCATAAATGTGAAATGTGATTGTGATGAAAGACAAGACGTGAAAGATCATGCGAATTGGTTTATACGAGCCCGAAGAACCGTTAGGGAAATAAAATGAATCAATATATTCGATAAAAAAAATCGCATATTGATATAATCGAATTGTATGAATTGAAATGGTATTGTATGCATTCTTAAGGGTAAAAGATTGACATGAAATGTTTATTTTGATTTGCTAATTGAGATAATGTAAGAAATGAAGTATATGACATGAATAGATAACATTGGAATGATTGAAACCTAATCTTGCGCTGCTTATATTGACCATATTAATGTTTCGTTTTTATGACTTGAATCATGACTAACATTGAGCTTTACTACTTTGTGTATGATTTGTTTATTTCCATGTGCGATTTCAGTGGATCTCGAATACTTAAAGATTGTGTAACGCCCTTAACCCAATCTGATTTGCCGAATTCGAATCTCAGGTGTTACATCTTTAATACAAACTTATACTTAAACAGAACGTACAAAAATTTTATATTTTTATTTAATTTAAGATTCCAACTAGATTACATAAGAGGAAACACGGTAGACAATTAAGTTGATTACAATAGACTTTACAATTATAAGGTCTTACAAGTGGTTAACCATGACTACACCAGTTCTATTCACAGGTTTGCATACGTTGCTAGGACTTACAAACGAATCTCTTGACTTATCTACATTATTTCCATTAGACTCATTCACCCCAACCCAAACTTGCTCTGTATGTGTAAACTCTAAATTATATAGGTTTTTTCTAATTGTGTTTTTACTTAAAAAAATATTAATCACGAGTATTTGTTAACTAATTAAGTGAATTTTGCTGAAATTCCGATAATAAAAATGAATCTATAAAATATGCAAATTTATGCATTATTATGTTAATTTTGTGCATAAATTAATTTATTTCATGTTATTTATTAATGTGTTATATTTAAATGTGCAGTGGGGTCACGAAGTTGTTTTAATAAAGAGCTTATTATAATGTTGCATGAAAATGAGCTATTTTTTCCTTATGTTGGACGGCAAAACCATGTTAAATGGGTCATCAATATGTTACCTTTGTTAGTAATAGTGCCCTAGGCTTATTGTATGGATGCTTTATTTTGATTAAATGAATTTATTATTATTATAATTTGCATGTTTAATATATAATAATATCCTTGAATAAATTTATGCTAAATGTCTTTAATCCGTCATTGTTACGGGAACAACAATGAATTAATATTAGTATGGAATATGATGGATATTCATGTGATGAATATGTGTTTGAGAAACAAATCATACTCATATGTATTTGTTGAGAATGAATATTGGACCGACCCGTTTTGAGATTATGCATGGATCAAATTCATAAATTAAATCTCTAAACAATTGTGTCATTAAATCCTTAGGTCTGAAATCACTATAGTTCTCAACATGAGGAATTTTATGTTTTGACGTAATCAAATGTTGTCTTTAACCGGACAACTGTAAAAGTTATGCTTGAACATAATTAGAATCATGTAGTGAGATGTAAGTGATTAAGACGAAATTTGTCCCTCTTGTTATAAGAGAGATATCTCTGAGCCCTTTGATGATTAAGATTGAAAAATGCATGCCCGTGCTTGAATGAATTGATGGAGATCAATGTCATTCATTTTGTCAGTCCAATTCGATATCGAGAAATTAAAGATAGAAAGATATAAGGTTGACTTTATCCATGCCTTATACTCCTTCTAGATATCGTGAGACAAAAGGATTATGTCATAAGTTGTATTTAGGTTGTCTCGGATCATGAGCTTTCAATTAACTTGGGTAGTCGTAAGGTCTTGCTACAGACCACTTATCACTTTTAGGACCAAATATGATTTAAAAGAGTTTTAAATAAAAGATAATTAAATAGAATTTTAAGTAAAAGAGTTTTAGATAAATAATAATTAAAATAGAATTTAATTAAAAGAGTTTTAAATAAAAGATAATTTATCAGAAATTATTATTTAAAAGAGTTTTTAAAATTCAAGATAAAATCTGATATTCCTTATCAGATAAGAAAAGAGATTTTAAATTATTTAAAAGAGTTTTAAATATATATACAACCTCAAATCCAATTTTTCTCAACCCTATATATATATGTGATATATGTACACTTCTTGAGTTCCACAAGTTTTTGGCTATTAGCTATTGGAGAGAACAAATTAAAAACGTTTTGAGAACGCAGTTAGAACTAACATTCCATTCGACTATTCGTCGTTCGTTCTAGTGTGGATAATTGTAGAGGGTGGTTGTCTTCTAACAAGGCAGCACCTTTTGAGATCCGATTCAAACCAGGCATTGGTGTTTGGAAGTTTAGCGAAACAAGGTATTTTTCGTTATTTCCTTTTCGATTTGTATGTATTGCATGAGATCCTTAGTAGTTTGTGGGATATCTATTTTATTTTTTGCCACATTATGTTCGTATGAGATTCGAGCTCTATCACGTATTCCAAAAATGGTATCAGAGTCTCTTGCTTTACATATTTATCGTGCTTGCGCTATATTTGAATCGCATGATGTTGTTGTATAAAGTGTTTCCTATTTCATGGTGCATAGTATGGCCTTTTTGGTTTATGTGAATGGCATATTATTTTGTTCTTGTTTTACAAGGGGTTGTAATTTTTAAATACCGCCTGCGTGTCATTTTGTTTTATTGTAATTTTATTTTTTAGTAAAAGTAAATTTTATTATAATATAACAAGAAGACATTGTAAGCTCCTTTGGAGTCGTGCTGTCCAACCATGATGATGCAAGAGCTAGATGACTGTACACAAGTTGGTGGTCCAACGCGATGCCATGGAGATGCTTACTACCTTGGGTTAACTTTTTTTTTTAAATATTTTATGGTGGGTTCTACCAAAGTAGGAGTACATTAGGTTGTATTAGTGAGACAAGATGGGTAATAATGCTACTCATATGTTTAAAGTGGTTTAACTTAATTAAGCTATCAAAATGGTTTTAGGCCTTAAGGCATAAGATGAGATTTAAACATGCCGAGACATATTGTGTCAAAAATCTCATAGATTTCTAAGATTTACATGAAATGTAATTAGTAAGAGTTACCTACCTAAATAACCTAATTTTAATGTCATGCCAAAGCTGAATTAAAGTTGAGTGAAATATGGATCTTAAGCTTACTAAATTAATATGATTATTTTTTAAGGTTATTGATTTAGTGAGAGTTTTTTCTTTATCAAAATTCTTATTCAACTTTGCATTTTATTGTAGATGACCAACAATAATAATTCTACTATGTCACTGCAATCGGTCCTTGAGAAGGACAAACTTACTGGGACTAACTTCCTTGACTGGTATAAAAATTTAAGAGTTGTTCTAAAACAGGAAAGGAAGCTTTATGTCCTGGATGAATCTCACCCTAAGGAACCAGCTGTGAATGCTATTAAAGTTGAAAAGAATGCTTATGAGAAGCATAAAAATGACTCTATTGATGTTGCATGCCTGATGCTAGCTACCATGAGTTCTGTAACTCAGAAGGATCATGAACACATGGATGCATATGATATGATTTACAATCTTAAGGAAATGTTCCAGCAACAAGCAAGGCAAAGAAATGTATGAAACTACCAATGCACTACATTATTGTAAGATGACTGAGGGTGTTTCAGTTAGCACTCATGTCCTAAAGATGAAAGGCTATATTGATCACCTTGATAGAATTTGATTTCCATTAAGCCAAGAGTTGGCAACTGATTTGATCCTGAATTCACTACCTGAAAGTTATGGCCAATTTGTCATGAACTATAACATGAATGAGATGGACAAATCAATTCCTGAGTTGCATACGATGCTTAAAACCGCTGAGCAGAATATCAAGTCTAGGCCTAGTCACATTCTAATGGTTCAAAATGGAAAGGGCTTCAAGAAAAAAGGAAAAGGAATTAGCAAGGAAAAGGGAAAGGTTGGAAAGTCCAATGCTCACCCCAAGCCCAAACCTGAGCCCAAGGATAAACCCCTTAAGGAGGGTGTTTGTTTCTTTTGCAATGAACCTGGTCATTGGTAAAGAAACTTCAAACTATATTTGGAGGATCTAAAGAAAAAGAAGATCGGTGAGACCGACTCTTTAGGTATTTATGTTATACATGTTAGTTTTTCTCCTTCATGTTCCTGGGTATTACATCCAACCTATCTTTGCATTGTCGCCTTGGCCATATAAATGAGAAATCTATTGCAAAACTCCATCAAGATAGAATTTTGAATTCATTTGATTTTGAATCATATGATATTTGTAAATCTTGTTTATTAGGTAAGATGACAAAGAATCCTTTTACTGAACATAATGAAATGGCCAATGAATTATTGGGCCTAATACATAAAATTTATGTGGACCATTAAGTTTAATAGTTAGAGGAGGTTACAAGTATTTCATTACATTTACTGATGACTTTAGTAGATATGGTTATTTCTACCTAATGAGACATAAATCTGAATCATTTGAAGTATTCAAATTGTTTCAAAATGAAGTACAAAACACACTTGGTAAGACAATAAAAGCCCTTCAATCTGATTGAGGTGGAGAATATTTGAGCCAAGAGTTTGATGGCCATCTTAGAACTTGTGGAATTATTTCACTATTAACTCCCCCTAGAACACCACAATGGAATGATGTGTCAAAAAGGAGGAATCAAACCTTATTATATAAGGTTCGATCTATGATGAGTTTGATAGATCTTTTGCTTATCTTTTGGGTTTATGCACTTGAGCAGTTGCATTCACACTAAATCAAGTTCTTTCCAAAGTAGTTGAAAAGACACCATACGAGATGTGGACTGGGAAGAAGCCCAACTTGTATTTTCTTAAGATTTAAGGTTGTGAGGCTTATGTGAAACATCTAGTTTCTAATACGTTGGAGCCCAAATCAGACAAATGTTTTTTTGTAGGGTATCCTAGAGAAAGTAAAGGATACCACTTTTACAATCCCATCGAGAACAAAGTGTTTGTCACTTGGAATGGTGTTTTCCTAGAAAAGGAATTTATTAATAAAAGAACCAATCAGAGCAAGATACGACTTGAAGAAATTCGAGAACCAAAAAATTACACTGAACCGCCTATGGATATCCAGAGTCAACAAACCATTGTTGACACTTCTCCAATAACAAGTATTACATAGATCTAATAGGACTTGTCATGGACTCGAGAGATATGGATTTATTGTGACTGATAGCCATGATGTAACGTTAGTGGATTAACTATCAAGAGGCTATGTCAGATCTGGACTCTAAGAAATGGTTGGAGGCCATGAAGTTTGAAATGCAATCCATGTATGATAATCATTTATGGACCTTGATCGATCCACTTGAACGTACAAAGACCATTGGGTGCAAATGGGTTTTCAAGAAGAAAACTGACATAGATGGCAAATTGCAAACTTACAAAGCAAGGTTAGTTGCAAAAAGCTTCAACCAAAGTCATGGTATAAACTATGATGAAACTTTTTCACTTATAGCCATGCTTAAGTCCATCATAATCCTCATTGCCATTTTCGCAAATTATGACTATATGAATGAGATTTGACAAATGGATGTCAAAACTACATTTCTTAATGGAAACTTAATTGAGGATGTGTACATGACACAACTCGAGGGTTTTGTACAACTAGAGAATTATGGTAAAGTATACAATCTTCAAAGATCCATTAATGGTTTGAAGCAGGCTTCAAGAAGTTGGAATCTTCATTTTGATGAATCAGTCAAAGAGTTTGGATTTATCAAAAATGAAGATGAACCTTATGTTTACAAGAAAATTAGTGGGAGCACAGTTGCATTTTTGGTATTATATGTTGATGACATTTTACTCATTGGGAATGACATTCCTTCATTGCTGAATATCAAGTCTTGGTTAGGGAAGTGTTTCTCGATGAAAGACTTAGGCGAAGTAGCCTACATCCTTGGGATAAAGATCCATAGAGATAGATCTAAAAGGTTGATTGGTTTAAGTCGAAGTGCTTACATAGAAAAAGTACTGAAAAGGTTCAGTATGCAAGATTCCAAGAGAGGATTCTTGCCTATGTCTCATGGTATTAATCTTAGCAAGACTCAGTGTCCTAACACAAAAGATGAGCGAGACCACATGAGTAAAATTCCTTATGCTTTAGTAATAGGATCCATCATGTATGCCATGTTATGCACTAGACTAGATGTCTCTTATGCTTTAAGCATAACGAGTAGATACCAATCAGATCTTGGTGAGAGTCACTAGACAGCTGTAAAGAACATACTTAAGTACTTAAGAAGATCCAAAGATATATTCTTGGTGTATGACGGTTTGGAAGATGATCTAGTTGTAAGCGGTTACACAAATGCAAGCTTTCAAATCGACAAAAATGATTTCCAATCGCAATCAGGATATGTGTTTTGTAAACAAATGGTTGTGCTATTAGCTGAAAAAGTTCAAAGCAAAGCACTGTTGCCTACAACTGAAGCTGAATACATAGCAGCATTTGATGTAGCAAAGGAAGCAGTTTAGATCAAGAAATTGATTAGTGACCTTGGAGTGGTTCCTAGCATCACAAATCCTGTTGATGTTTATTGTGACAATAATGGTGCTATTGCACAAGCTAAGGAACCTAGATCACATCAATGATCCAAATACATTCTAAGGCATTATCATCTCATTTGAGAAATTGTTGAGAGAGGTGATGTTAAGATATGCAAAGTTCCAACAGATAACAATGTTGTTCATTCGTTGACTAAGCCTTTGCCACAAGCAAAGCATGATCATCATGTTAGGTTCATAAGTATGAGATACATGAATAATCAGGCCTAGTGCAAGTGGGAGATTGTTCGTAATAGTGCCCTAAGCCTATTGTATGGATGCTTTATTTTGATTAAATGAATTTATTATTATTATTATTATTATAATTTGCATGTTTATTATATAATAATATCCTTGAATAAATTTATTCTTAATGTCCTTAATCGGTCATTATTGTGGGAAAAACAATGAATTAAGATTAGTATGGAATATGATAGATATTCATGTGATGAATATGTGTTTGAGAAACAAATCATTTTCATATGTATTTGTTGAGAATGAATATTGGACCGACCCATTTTGAGATTAATACATGGATCAAAGTCAGAAATTAAATCTCTAAACAGTTGTGTCATTAAATCCTTAGACCTGAAATCACTATAGTTCTCAACATGAGGAATTTTTTGTTTTGACGTAATCAAATGTTGTTTTTAATCGAATAACTATAAAATTTCTGCTTGAACATAATTAGAATCATGTAGTGAGATGTGAGTGATTAAGACAAAATTTGTCCCTCTTGTTATAAGAGAGATATCTCTGGGCCCCTCGACGATTAAGACTAAAAAATGCATGGTTGTGCTTGAATGAATTGATAGAGGTCAATGTCATTCGTTTTTCTATCTAATTCGGTATCGAGAAATTAAAGATTGAACGATATATGGTTGACTTTATCCAGGGCTTATACTCTATCTTGTTATCGTGAGACAAAAGGAATATGTCGTGAGTTGTATTTAGGT